>CM032919.1:8337282-13137282 GCA_019202795.1 Arabidopsis thaliana x Arabidopsis arenosa | reverse complement strand
ATGTTGAATCCTAAGCAAGAGCTTAACCTCGTTCGTGAATTCTCTAGACCCTTGTCTCGAATCCACTGATAGCTTCTTCACTGCTATTTCTTCACCATTCGGCATCGATCCCTATTAATGTCAGTATCAAATAAATGTCCCTTTAATTCTGTTCTGTTTTTAAAACAGAGTTTTTTAAGAGTTTACCTTGTAGACAGGGCCAAATCCGCCGGTTCCGAGCAGGTTCTTCTCGGAGAAGAAATCAGTCGCAACTTCAAGTTCTTGGAGACTGAAGAAGATGCCACGGTCTCCATCGTCTCCGCCATCTTCGGCTGATATTTCTCCCCCGGAACAGGAATGACCACCGCACATCTTCAGCAGCGCCATCAAGCTACGGCGGACCATCTCTGGTAACGACACGTAGCTGGTTTTATTGTAAATACCTTCAGAGTGAAGATGAAGAGAAGGTGAGGGATATTATTTTGAAATCCAGTTTGTGATGATTGAGGAGGTGTTTCCTAATCGTTATTGTGGAGTGGCTTATACAACGTCACATTAATGCAACGTAACACAAGTCGTTAGGTCAGTCAACTTCATTGACCCATCGCATTAGCATGGACATATAACTCTACTATGACGCGTTACATTAACTTCCGTTTTCAGTTCAGCTCTTTCTTTTCTTTTCTTTTTTTGTGATGAAACATTTTTTTGCTTTTAAACTGTTTAAGAAAAAAAAAAAAGATATGAAAAGAGAAAAGATTAGTGAATAACTTTAAAACATTTGAAAAATAGTAACTTGCGTGGGACTAAGTTTGAGACAAAGTCAAGGAGTCAAATCTAACACGTAGTGATAAACCCATAAAGTCTAGTCAAAGCATGGGACCTTTTTGATTGGACGATAAACTCGCAAAAAAAAAAAAAGGACCAAAAAAAACATCTTTATCGTGAGAATCTTCAATAATTTGTCGTGGGTCAACAACAAAGGGAAAAAGAAAAAGAAATATTCGATCTCTTGATAAAGCCCGTTTCAGACTCAGGCCCATTATTAGGCCCAATTAAAACCATCACATTACATCACTGAAATCGACTTAACTTGTGAACTGCACAGTCGCCGGGAAAATTGCAGATTTGTTCGACGGCGGCTTGGCGATGAGGTTCCGGTACGCTATGGTATGTTCGTCGAATCAGAACCGGAGCATGGAAGCTCACGCTCTTCTGAAGAGGCAAGGTCTCGACGTTGCTTCGTACGGGACTGGGTCTCATGTAAAACTACCTGGACCATCTCTGAGAGAGCCTAACGTCTACGACTTTGGAACTCCTTACAAGCAGATGTTCGACGAGCTCAGGCGCAAAGATCCTGAACTGTATCCTCTTCTCGCGTTTTCTGTGATTGTTGCATATCGATCATGATTTTTCGAATCCCTAAGTTATGTTTGGTCACTGCTTCAGTGTCAATCTCCTTCTAATTTACTTACTTTATTAGGCTAGAACAACAATTATGCTATTCAAATTCCTTAATTTGTTTCCTAATTCACATCTAAGTTTCTTGGTTGAGGTTAGACATTGATTCTGGGAAAAAAATATGTTTCCTTCTCCCCAAATGTTGACAACATGACTGAATAAAAGGTGTGTGTTTTAGTAAGTATACAAAGTTCTTGCTTGTGGCTATGTTTTCTCCAATCTGTGATGCATTGCCTTGTTTTGTACTTTGAACCATGTTCATTGGGTTGTATAGGGAGACTTGTAAGCTTGAAGTTTGATACCTTAACTGTTTTCATCAGTTACAAGCGGAATGGTATATTACAGATGCTTAAGAGGAATTTATCTGTGAAGCTTGCTCCTCAAAGATGGCAAGATAATGCTGGTGATGGTGTGTTTGATGTGGTTATGACTTTTGAGGAAAAGGTTTTTGATTCTGTCCTTGAAGGTAATCGTAATTGCTTCATCCCAAGGGATCACTAAATAAGTAGATAGATATTCATTATATTATTGGAAGAAAAACTGTGGCCACTTATCCCATTTGAAGCAAAACGAAATGTTGCTGCTTTGATCTTCTACATGCGGTGTTTCCAAACAATCTTCTCATTTGGTTAATTATGTTGAACTAGTTTGGTTAGATGTTTACATATATGAATTGATGAAGTCTAAGTCATGTGAAACTCAAAAGTTCTGCTTAGTGATTACCCTTTCTCGTAACTTAGTTTGCTTTCAATTTCGCTGTATTTGTTAGCTGAAAAAACGATTGCATTCATGGTTTGATAGAACTGTCGGTTTTCTTGCTGTATGAAAGTAATACAAACATTCTTCTGTCTTGATATCTTTATCTCATCAAGTTGGATTTTGTCACCAATCTGCAGATCTTAATAACAGAGAACAGTCGCTTATGAAAACCATACTTGTGATGAACTTGGAGGTTAAAGACAACCACGAAGAAGCAGCTATAGGTGGCCGACTTGCCTTGGAACTCTGTCAAGAGATTGAAGGGAATGAAACATGGGAAGATACGATCGATGACATTGTTGCGGGTTTTGAAAAACAACACAGGCGGAAACTGGTCTACAGCATCTCATTCTACTGAAGATACCATCAGCAGTCAGATAATGTGGAGTGCTGTTCTGTGGCCCGAGACTTGAGATGCTAAACACATTAATAACTCATCGGTTTTATATGCTTTAGGGTTAGATATTTGAGTGTGTAGAAGAAATTGTTTGTTAGAAACTGAGAACTTGTCTTCCAAACACCTCCCTTTTGTTTGTTTCTCCTTGCTTGAAAGTTGAAACAGAACCTTAATGAGCAGATGTTACAATACAAATTTGTTTCCTTTGTGTTTGTTTGTTTGTTTGTTGACATGTCTCCAAATAAAAAAGTAATAAAAAATGTAAAAATATAACAGAGAGGTGACACTAACTAGTCTTAGCCCATGCATTACTTCATTTTTAATGTAGAGGTACCAAAATTGATGATTCGAGAGTTTATTAATCTTTACTGTCTGTTTTTCGTTATTTGATCAAGTGATTCGTTGTTGAGTTCCGTGAATTATAATATGATTTATTGATAAGACCTGGAAATGGCATGGGCTCATATAAATTTATAAGCTCATCTAATGTCTGAACCTTTGTTTGAAAAATCGCTAGGCGCTAGTCGAGTGTTCGGTATATGCCTAGCGATTAATTGGAAAATCAGATTAAAATCGAAGATTAGTTTTAGGGTTATTTTTATATTTTTAAAACAGATTAATCTAAAACTGTTTTCAAAATTGCAGTAAACACATAAAACTATATTTTTTAGACAAATTTTTATGATTTTTATTACAAATTTATGATTTTTATTAAAATTTGAACATAAATTATTGTAAAACATCACAAACATCACTAATATTAATTTATTTGTTTTAAAAAATATTTCATAATGTTAAAGCTAAAAACTCAAGCTAATATCTACCGAAAAAAAGTTGCAAAGGGGAAAGGCTGCTTCCAAGAAACGGTTTTTCGTCATCAAGATTTCTCAACTTTATCTTTCATTTCATTACAAACTATAAAGAGATTGATTACCTTTTTTTTTTCTTTGTCAAAGTAATGGATTGATTACTCGTATCATAATAGTATAGAGTAAAATTACTATGAACATGTACAAACACACAAATAAACTGTAAAGGTTTGAATTCGACACCCCGAAAGTGAATAGCAATTTGGAAAAAAAAAAAAAAGAATAGCAATTTGGAAATGGGATTTTTATCATTTAGATTAATATCAAATTGAATATAGATGGTTCATCGAGGCAAATCACTATAATTAGATAACCCTGTCAATAATTTTTGAAGTTATTCATTATTTATAATAAATATTTGCATTCTCCTTTTCTTTTCAGGTGGCAAGTTTTCAGTACACCAAATTCTTTGTAGTTGACAGCATCTTTCACCAAATTTGGTGTACTTGAATTTTTTTGTTTTTCGACACTTCATATCTGTCATATTTCTTAGTTTCATGGGATAGTATTCATCAAAACTTTGCACCAGGTTAAAGATAAAATGAGAAACTAAATCGAGTACAACGTTCTTATTAAACTCGCACGCCTATTATATCATAATCTAATTTCAGATTCAAATTATTGAGTAATGGGAATTCTCCTAGCCATCCAGCGAGTAATAAATTATCTCAAATGAAGTACACAAGAACCAGAGCCATCCCTCGATATATATAGACGTAAAATCCGATACACAAGAACGAGTTAAAATCCCAAATGAAATAAATATTTTACACTAACAAAACCAAAAAATAGCTTTATCCAAGAATGGAACTGGAGGCTCGGCACCAATAATGGAAGACGAAGACCACTACACTATCGGAACGTTTTGTGCAAAAAAAGGCCAAAAGTCTTATTTATTATTAAAGCCGCAAACAAATGTTTTATGGACCATAGACCGGCTCTGATTCTAATCATTCCTAGGGTCAGGAGCAAATCATTCTCTTCGATATGGTGAAAATTTCTTATTATATCCTCATATTGGACCAGATTCTCTTCCGGTTCTAAAAGAGGAGTAGAGTTCCAAAAGAGTAGATAACAGGTATAAAACCAAATATGTTTCGGATTTGGAAGGTTTTGTTGATTTCATTATATATAATAAACATTTGCATTCTCCTTTATTTCTTTTCAGATGGCAAGTTTTCAGTACACCGAATTCTTTGCAGTTGGCAGCATCTTTCACCAAATTTGGTGTACTCGGAATATTTTGTTTTTTCGACACTTCGTATCTGTCATATTTCTTAGTTTCGTGGGATGATTTTGTTTCTCATTTTATCTTTAAATCGAGTACATCGTTTTTATTAAACTCGCACGCCTATTATATCAAAATCTAATTTCAGATTCAAATTATTGAGTAATGGGAATTCTCCTAGCCATCCAGAGTAATAAATAATAAATTATCTCAAATGAAATACACAAGAACCATAACCATACTTCGATATATATAGACATAAAATCCGATATACAAGAACCATTTAAAATCCCAAAATGAAAAAAAAAACCAAAAAATAGCTTTATCGAAGAATCGAACTGGAGGCTCTGCATCAATAATGGAAGACGAAGACCACTACACTATCAGAACGTTTTGTGAAAATAAAGGCCAAAAGTCTTATTTATTATTAAAGCCGCAAACAAATGCTTCATGGGCCATGGACCGGCTCTGATTCTAATCATTCCTAGGGTCAGGAGAAGATTTTTCTCTTCGATATAGTGAAAATTTCTTAATATTTTTTAGTATTAAAAAGAACATTTTTCGATATTATTTAAATAAATTTAATCTAAAAGTACTTTTTTTTTTGAACGCCAATATAAAAGTATCTCAATACTTCAAAAATGAGGTATTTAAAGAGGTATCAATGGGTCTCGAAGAATAGACAATCGAAGCTCATAATTACAATGAATTTGTATATCAATGGATCATGCAAGCAAGTATTTTGAAGACTTAGGTTCGAGAACTAAACGAGCTATTATAAAATAAAAGTATCAATAATTCAACAACTAGATAATAGAAAAGCCTAAAAGAGCTATTTATCATAAATTAATTCATAATACTTATATTAAAAGTTCTTTATAAAATATCACTAATTCAACGACTGGATAATACAAGAAATAAAAAAGAAGCTCATGAGCAGCTGTCAAAACTATCCACCCTGAAAAAGTTGCTTTGCATATACAAAAATGGAGAAATAAGCTGAATTAAGAAACGCTGAAGCAAGTTACTCAATCCAGGTTTGGAAACGTCATTAGCATTTGCAAACATAACCTAGATTGAGTACCATTGGCCGAGAGTGTTTCTGGGATCTGGAGAACATAATCTCTGGATATTTGATCCTATATAGTCTTCAGGTATTCGGGTATCCATTTAGATATCAGATCGGTTTGAGTATTACATGATTGATACCCACGTATCCCAATGGAGTAAATAATATGGTAATACTCCAAAACATATCAAATTCGAATTTTTTGGGCTTTTTGAGTTTGGTTTTTTGGGCGAGGCCTACAAAATATTGTACCTAGTAGAAATCTTAACAAATTTCGCTCTAGGGCCCAACAGTATATAACAGATAATACAACACGCAGGCCTATTTAACAACAGTAACTATGGGTTCTAGCCGCAATTTCTCTGCATCGTCTAATGGTAATCTCCGTCATGATTTCTTTAATATCGTTTTCAATATATTCGTATCAGGGTTCCTGATTGTTCTTTCAATTCTACTTACCAAGGAAGCCCAGAGAACACTCTCCGCTGCTGGGAAGGCGAAGCTTTCTGTTGTTTTCCCATATTTAGCGTTTGGATATTGCGTTTACGTTGGTGTGGGTAATGTTGAGATTTATACACCTTCGTTTTTTTTTATATTGTTCTTAGAGATTAACAGGGAAAAAAAAACAAAAACCAAAATCGTGATTGCTTTTTTTTCTTCTTTTCCTCATAACTCAGAATGTATCCATATGATTCAATACCATCGAAAGATGGTTAAAGCTAGAGACGAGATAGAGTCATCACGTAAGGTATGAATTGTTTTTTTCTTTATAACATTTATTTATGAGATATAAACTAAACTAAGAACAATTGTGTATTCACCGATTTCAATCTTTCAGATGGCGTGGCTAAAGGAGCAGAGTTCTAAAGTAGTCTTCAACAAATGAATTCAGAAGAAACGTGTTTGATGCTGTGAACCACTAATATATAAAATAATCTATGGTTGCTCTCTGTAACTCTGTTAAGTTTTTGTTAGATGTGGTGAAAACAATTTCTTAAGTTAAGTTTTTCTAAACTCCCAATTCTTAAGTTAGTGATTTGGTTTAAATAAGGAATTTACAATTTCTTAGCTAACTTTATTTAGCGGGTTTTGAACAATACAGACTCCCTTAACTTTTTGATTCTATTTATTTTCGTAAATGTTATGGGAGTGACTCAAAGTAAGAGAGCACTAGGGTAGATTTTAAATCGTTAATTAGGTTTCAACTTCTCTCGGTTGAGGTTATTCTCCAGACGGTCATTGGAAAATCTAGCCATGTTCGTTTGATTGTGATATGATGCATCATCAGTCGTATATCCGGAGAAAGTCAACGCCATGTCAGCTGAGGTCTGTGATTGCAAAAGACTCTGAGAGAAACGGAGGATTCGTCAAAGAAGAAAAAGAAACGAAAGACTCTGAGTCAGAGAGACTTTGCTAAAGGAGAGGAAGAAGCGAAAGACTCTGTCGGGAAGGGAGGCTTTGCCGTTACATCTGAGATAGCTTAAATAGCCGTTGGAGTTCTCACTTTCTGTTTATGCTTTTCATCTAGATTGTTGGTGGAGAGAGAGAACACTCTGGTGATGTGCCAGTGAGTGATCAATGTCGATTGCTTTGTGATCGTGAGCTTAATGCTAAGCGAACGATTTTGTATTCGAATTTGTTTGGTTATTTCATCGATAATCAATTGAATCTCTGTTTGAATTTTCTTAATCGGATTACAACAATCTATCAGATTGGTTGGAAATGGTTCGTTTCTTCTTGGATTTTTGAGTATGGTATACATTGGCTCGATCGAGAGTGTTAGCATTAGTACATATCTCAGTGGACTTGTGCGCCCAAAGAAGCTTTTAGGTTTGACTATAGCCCACACACTTTACTTAGGTGACCTTATTATGGTTTGTGTGTGTGTGTGTCCATTAGCTTTTCCGAACACACACGGTTTATTTCTTTATCAATTGCGACGAAAAACTCCTTTAGTTAGTATTACCCAGATAACTTACTGTGGGTAAATAGAAATGGTAACCTATCAGGCCAAATCGAATTCACGTTCTGTAGACTTATTAGCACTGCATCTTCATGCAATACCTTGTTGTCCCAGAAGCCATTTCTTTCTTTTTCAGACCTTCAAAACTAGTGTTTATGTACGTGGTTGTAATCCGTGATTGTGACCGTTTAAACCGGATTGCCTAAAGGGAACACCTAATTAAAATGGGCTTGCCAAATCTTTTTAGGGCTAGAGCCCAACAGTATAGGAGCCCAATAGAATAGGAGGTATAAAAGAAAACGTAGCCCCACCCGCCCGCCCGCTTGACCACATATTTTCTCCCTTTCGAGAGATCACACAAATCAGAGACGAACCCTAGTCTTCGATAATGCCGCCGGTGAAGAGTCTGGGATCCGTCGTTTCGAAGGTTGGGAGATCTATGGGAAGTCGGCGTAATTTTTGTTCATCGCCGGGTAGTAGCAATGGTAATGTTCCCTGATTAACGCATGAAATCCGCGAGTGTATTCTTTGATTTTGATTTTTTCTAAAAATATCTGGTCATCTGTGATTGTAGTGCTGATGAATGTAGATGTAAAGAGTGTTGTCGCGGGGTTCGCAGTTCGAGCTATACCGTTCTGTGTGGGATATGGCGTAGCCGGTATGGAGAGAGATTTTAAATTAGTTTTTCCTCGACGACTCGATTTAATTAATCACCAGCTTGTTTTTTTTTTTTTTTTTTTGTTTAGGTCCTTTTGTATTTGGGGATACAGTAGCGTATCTTGAGGAGGAGCGGAAAAAGGTAAAAAACAAAATAAAAAATGTCATTTGCTGTTGCTTCATCTTAATGATTTCGTGTTTTTCAGGAATGGAGGAAGATTTATGGGGAGTCTGTGGACAGCATCGGCGATGTGAGGGATGTGGTTGTGCCTGGTCTAGGGTTAACTGTTTACTCCTATCTAAGCGCCAATGCAGCAAGGTGGTGGTCTTGGCGAAAATCCTCTGCAGCAAGGTGGTGGTCTGGTCGAAAATCCTAACTATCTTGAAGCTTTGTATCGGGCTGCGAAGAAAGTTGTGATGCGAATATTGAAGATAAATGAGAAGGCACACTGACAGTAATCCTGCCAAAACTATGCATAAGGCTGATCAGCTGGTTTTGCAGCATGAATGGCTAATTGGATACCCTCTCATAGATTTATTAGAGATGCTATTTATCACTTTGATAAACTTTTTGACATGTAAAAGTTAATCCTAACTCAACAAAGAAGAAGAAATGTTCAAGAACAAATCAAAGAATAACGGAGATTAGATTCTTTGCTCACATCCCTCAGAATCTAGCTCCCATACAACGACTGTTCATACATCATATTCAGCATGCCGATCTATAGCAACTTACTCTCTTATTTATAGATGATCTTCTCTTCACTTGCTTCTTCTTCACGCTATCTTCACACGTGTGACTTCCTCTTCGACATGTCATCAATCTCTTAAGTGGCTTATCAGGTATCGGTCTATATCTGAAAAACTCTTCTAGGCTGACAGAAATCTAGCAAATCTACAATCAAGTAAACATAAAATGCATCTTTTAATTGTGTCAAGTAAGGCTCCTGGACATGAACCGCTCTTCTGTGCACAAATAAAATCTAACTAACTATAATTCAGTTAACTGAGCCCGGCCCATGTTCACTTTCAGGCCCAATTCAATCCCTCTGATTAATTCTTTTTTTTTTTTTTTTGTTGTTGTCAACGATCCGTCACATTAATTAAATCTCTGAAATCGGACTTAACTTGTAAAACCGCCACAGTCGCCGGGAAAATTCACAGATTTGTTAGACGACGATGAGGTTCCGGTACGCTATGGTGTGTTCGTCGAATCAGAACCGGAGCATGGAAGCTCACGCTCTTCTGAAGAGGCAAGGTCTCGATGTTGCTTCGTACGGGACTGGGTCTCATGTAAAACTACCTGGACCATCTCTCAGAGAGCCTAACGTTTACGACTTTGGAACTCCTTACAAGCAAATGTTCGATGAGCTCAGGCGCAAAGATCCTGAACTGTATCCTCTTAAAATGCGTTCCTTTGTTTTGTTGCTTACCCGATCATGATTTTTCGAATCCCTAAGTTTGAGTGCTTCAGTGTCAATCTTCTTCTAGTGTTGTGATATTATTATTAGCTAATTTGGTTACGTTTCTAGTCTGGAACAGCAATTTTTCGCTATTCAAATTCCGTAATTATATTTTCCTGATTACAAAATTTCTTGCCTGTGGCTATGTTTTGTCCATTCTGTGATGCATTGCCTTGTTTTGTACTTATAACCATGTTCATTGGGTTGTATAGGGAGACTTGTAAGCTTGAAGTTTTGATACCTTAACTGTTTTCATCAGTTACAAGCGGAATGGTATATTGCAGATGCTTTAAAGGATTTTATCTGTGAAGCTTGCTCCTCAAAGATGGCAAGATAATGCTGGTGATGGTGTGTTTGATGTGGTTATGACTTTTGAGGAAAAGGTTTTTGATTCTGTCCTTGAAGGTGATTGAATTGATGAAGTCTAAGTCATGTGAAACTCATATTTGAATTGATAAAGTCCAAGTCATGTGAAACTCAAAAGTTCTGCTTAGTGATTTCCTTTCTTGTAACTTAAATTGCTTTCTATTCGCTGTAATTGTTAGCTGAAAAACGAGTGCAATCATGGTTTGATTTGATAGGACTGTCGGTTGTCTTGCTGTGTGAAAGTAATACAAACTTGCTTGTGTCTTAATATCTTCATCTCATCAAGTTTTATTTTGTCACCAATCTGCAGATCTTAATAACAGAGAACAGTCACTGATGAAAACCATACTTGTGATGAACTTGGAGGTTAAAGATAACCACGAAGAAGCAGCTATAGGTGGCCGACTTGCCTTGGAACTCTGTCAAGAGATTGAAGGGAATGAATCATGGGAAGATACGATCGATGACATTGTTGCCGGTTTTGAAAAACAACATAGGCGGAAACTGGTCTACAGCATCTCATTCTACTGAAGAGACCATCAGCAGTCAGATTGACGGTCAGATTATGTCGAGTATTGTTCTGTGGCCCGAGTCTTGAGATGTTAAACTCATTCATAACTCATCGGTTTTATATGCTTTAGGGTTAAATAGTTGAGAATGTAGAAGAAATTGCTTGTTAGAAACTGAGAATTTGTCTTCCAAACACCTTACACCTCCCTTTTGTTTGTTTCCTTACCCTTGCTTGAAAGTTGAAACAGAACCATGATGAATTTGTTTGTTTGTTGACATATAAAAAAAAGTAATAAAAATAATTAGAAATATAATAGATAGGTGACACACTACATGTCTTAAACCAAGCATTACTTCATGTTTAATGTCACAATCTAAGTTAACGTGTTTATATAAAACCCAATTCGTGTACCAATGGAATTAACCCTACCCTTAAAATCCTGTACTAGTCAATTCAGTGTTTCTAACAAAATCCAAAGCCCGTGATATTAGATATTAAAGAAACCCAATGACGAAAAGTCCCTTTATATTGACTATATAACGTCCCACGGTTCTAATTGTTAGTTTCAGCAGGCTCAAAAATAATGAAGAAGAGCCAAGAAACGCAAGAAGACTCTCTACAACAAGAAAGTCGATATCAACTTCACCAAATCTTCATATCGAAGATATTCAAATCTCATAGATTCTTCCAAGCCCTGGTCTTGTATTCGTTGCTTATCGGTTTCGGATTCGGGCTAGGCTTCATACTCAACGTCCATATAAGAAACGTCTCTTTCAATCCCCAACTCTTTCGTCTGTCTGCTCTCCCCCCCTCCCTCTCATCTTCCTTCTCTACACCGCTTCAACCGCAGCCAGAGAAAGTCGTTTCCTTGAACGATACGGTTGTTGCGACTGATGATGGTGATGAAGGGCAAAAGGGTCATTCTCTGGTGAAGCCGGAGAACGTGATGCACAACATGACGGAGGAGGAACTATTTCTACGTGCATCAAAGATTCAAGAAAAGACGTTAAAGAAGACAAAGAAAGTGGCGTTTATGTTCTTGACTAGAGGGAAACTTCCTTTGGCTAAACTGTGGGAGAGATTTTTCAAAGGCCATGATGGTCTTTTCTCTATTTACATTCATACGAGTGACCCTTTTTACGTCGACGATGATATCCCCGAAACTTCGCCGCTTTATCGCCGGAGGATTCCAAGCAAGGTCAGTCAATCTTCTCATTCCCGTCGAATTATTCAGTCTAGATAAACTTGAAAATAGGCCTAGATAAACTCGAATATTTATTTTAGTCTAGATAATCTATAATTTATAATTTATAAATTATAATTCAGTCTAGATAATCTATAATTTCAGTTTCACAAAAAAAAAAAAAGATATTTATAATTATATTTTTGAGATATTCGAATTATTCATCCTAGATAAACTTGAATTTAGACGATATTTATAATTTTTTGGGGAATTTTTTTCTATTTAAGAAATATACTTTGAAAATTGATTACCAAAAAAAAAATATACTTTGAAAATTAGTTTGGAACTTAGAAGTATAATCCAAAAAAAGGGAGTGACAAAATTAACAGTGTTTAGTACTCCGTATTATTTAATTTTTAATATAAATTAGTTGGGTTTTTAACCATAAATGACATGGTTGGATTAATCAGCCAAAATAAAGTCGCATGCTACTAATACATATATAATCTAGTAGTTGTAAAGAAAATCATATACAGTATAATCCACTTTGAAAACTAGTGGTGCTGCATAAAAGTCTTAGAAGGGAATGACAAAATTAACGAACAGTGTTAAAATTAGCATTAGTATTATTCTTAACTTTTTCAAGTAGTAGTCATGCCTTAGCATTATATTTTAAATTGTGATTACAAAAGAAAAGACAAGTACAGTAATATGTGACTGTAATGTTCAAGGTATAGTATACTAGTTCAAAGAAAAACGTAGATCCGTATCATTTTTTTTATTCCCTAAATACGTTTCAAACCGGCTATATTTATACCTTTGTTTATAAGATTAAGGTAAATTACTCTATAAAAAAAGAAAGGCTTGTCGAAGATATTAGAAAAGTCGAGAAGACTTTATTATATACATTTGTTTTTCTGAAGTAAGATACAATAATATCTCCTACTTATATCATCATCATTCAACTAAGACACGAAGTCACGAATGAGCACTAGAGATCATACTTGACATTATTTCTTAATTGTTTAAAAAAAAAAAAAAATCTAATTCCACAAGGTCCAGAACCGGTCCTAACTAGAAACTAGAGAGCTAGACCAATCATGGGTTTGGGGCCACTAGCTAGTGTAGTTTTATCAATTTTAGAGGCAGCTATATTGAAAAATATATATATATATTGTTGGTAAATGCTTCATTTAAAAAAGTTGTTTTTTAGTTTCTTCTTATAAATCAATTATTATTGGGATGATATTTTTTTTCTGTCTTGAATCACCTGGTGTCTCAGGGCCGTTCTGGGTAACACCTAGCTAGTTAATCCCCCATTTAATAATATGGTTTTAAAAGCTGAATTTTAGTTCCCTTTCGTATACGTATGCCTCTTAATTTTCCCTTTCTATAGATATCAATATCATCAAATTCTATATAAATATAAAATCGTTGAGTAGTCTATTATACATACGTACCGACATGTATTTTAAATTAATCAATTAAGTTGTTAATTAATAAAAATATCACGACTCATGTACGAGGAATTCGTTGTTGTTTCTTTAGGAAGTGGGATGGGGAATGGTGAGCATGGTGGAGGCTGAGCGACGGCTACTGGCAAATGCTCTGCTTGACGCCGGAAACCACCGCTTCGTCCTCCTCTCGGAATCGGACATTCCTCTCTTCAACTTCTCCACCATTTACTCTTACCTCACAAACTCTCAACACTCCTACGTCGACGTATACGACCTTCCCGGACCAGCAGGTCGCGGCCGCTACAACCGCCGTATGTCACCAGTCATTAGCCGCCGCAACTGGCGAAAAGGCTCTCAGTGGTTCGAGATAGACCGTGAGGTAGCTTTAGCCGTAGTCTCGGACACAACTTACTTTCCTGTGTTCAAGAAACATTGCCTTTCGAATTGTTATTCCGACGAGCATTACTTGGCGACATTAGTCCATGTCATGTTTCCAGGGAAGAACGCGAACCGGTCACTGACGTGGACGGATTGGTCACGGAGAGGGCCACATCCAAGAAAGTACACACGGGGGTCGGTGACGGGGGAGTTTTTGCGGAGGATGAGGAATAGAGAACAAGGGTGTGTGTATAATGGGAAGAAGAGCGAGAATTGTTACTTGTTCGCTAGGAAGTTCGATGGTGGTTGTTTGGATAAGTTGTTATATTTTGCTCATAGGGTTTTGGGATTTTAGTCTTCGTTATAACTTATAACCATAGCATACGACTCGGCCAATTTGTGTTTGGTATATAGCCCGTTTAGTGTGCTTGAATTTTAAAGTCCCATTTGTGATTACAAAACTTTTTCACATGATTCACATTTCATTTTTCACAGAAATTTTGTTCTTCTGATTGTCCAAATTCTTGATGAAAAAAAAAAAAAAATTGTCCAAATTCTTCTACCTATACCAATACGTTCCAGCCCATTTGTGTTTAGTAAGGCCCATTTATGTATTTCGAATCTGAATGCCCAATTTTTGTTACAAAACTTGTCCTTTTCTTTCCGACGACATTTACGATCTATATATTAATTCGGAAGTGACAGTCACATTAGAAGGATTAAGTTAATCAATTTGGAAGATACATACAAGTATACAACCAGAAAACAAAATTATATTAAGAAGTCCAAAATTTGCATATGTTTTTTCCCACAGTAATGTTTGTAATCTTTCCATGTAAAATGTCTATTTCAATTCAATCCTTGCAATCTCCTTTAAAGCATACCGAACAAAATCCCATGCTCCATACATTTTGTAATGCTTTCAAAAGTGTCTTCGCTTCTGTTTCAAGTAGTGACGTGACGGTCTCTAAGTTTGCCGACCCCCAAATATACTTTGTGTTTCTTTCTTGGTCCCGAATCCCGAACAATTCACCCAACAATAGCTTGAAGCGAGTGTAGCCATCCTTGTATAGGCCAACTCCATGATGCGTGCTTGATGACAAAGCTTGTTTAGTTGTTTATCTTCTTCTTTTTCACATCCGAAAACTTTTTCTTCTTCTTATTATAATATACGTAAACAATGTTTCTGTTAGGGTCTTAGGGATGAGTTTTCAAAATTTGTCAGATAGTTTTTTTTTTAAACAAATAGTTGATTCAGACTTTTACCAATCGACTAATTCCCATGGTGATTGTAATTGTCGAGTAGCCATTCACCAAATTTTCTAATGAACTTAAATCATGTCATTATTTCGACTAGCCAAATAGAGGTAATTAGATAATTTGTCATTTAGTTGAGTCATGATAACTATATAAGTGATGTTTATTACTCATTTTTTTTTTCCGTCATGTTTATTACTCATTAGAGAATGTCATTTATATCGAATTATGGTTAGTTCGTTGAGAGTGGTCAGATTTCTATGAAGATTTTCAAAATTTTGTTTTCCGGGTCTAAAGATCGGTTTACTGTCGCGGTAATGTTTCATATGAAAGTGTTTATGGTGGTTTTTTTAGTAGGTGGATAAGACTTTCGTGTTTACTAAATAATTTTATTTTGTAAATATATTGAGTTACCAAAATTTATGATTTGACAATTTATTAATCTTTACGATTTGTTTTTCGTTGTTTGATTAGGTGATTCGTTGTTCAATTACGCGACTTACCTAATATGAATGATTGTTTATTGATAAGATTTGGAGATGGCTCGAGCTCATATAAACTAAGCCACGCACTGATGTCGAAACCTTTATTAAAATTTAGTAGCTAATAATTGCTTACTCACGCGGCCGTTTTGTCCCGTACGCGGCCGTTTTATTTTGCGTATTAAAGTACTAAATTATGTTTAAAAAATTAGACTGAAACTGAAACTAAAATCTCCAGCGAGCATATGATTTTGTGGACAAATTGTTTACTTAAGATAATCTACTTTTTGGTGGACAATTATGCATAGAACTTTTGTAAAATTATATGACTATCATGTTTTAGATTCTACAAATACATACAGAAATATTACTAACTCACACACACGCACATATATAATTAGATATATAAAGAATGTTGCTTAGTCAATAGTAACAAAAAATTTGCAAAGGGAAAGGCTGCTTCCAAGAAAAAAAGGCAGTCCTATATCTTATAACTTGACTTTTAATATCATTACAAAGTTATAAAATGGTTTACTCATATCATAATTATTTAAAAGTTAAATTAGTATGAAAAAGGTACAAATTAACACACTCAGAAAGAAAAAAAAAATCTATAATGTTCTTGAGTTGGCCACCCCTAAAAGTGGATGGCAATTCTGAAATGGGGTTTATCAAAAAAAATTCTGAAATGGGCTTTTCATGTTTAGATTCTATCAAAACTGAATAGATGGTTCTTACTCTGTATGAGATAATAATAACATCGTGACAAAGACTATGTGACAATGGTAACAATACCATACAATTTATCATGGAGGCAAAGCATTACAATTATATCACGTTACCAAATATATATATATTTTTTTTTTGAATACCAGGAGGTTCTGGACCAAAGCCCGTAATCCCCCCAGGCCCGAAACCACATCATGTAATATTAGTTTCGTCCCAAACGTCATTCGAACCGGCGACCTATAAGCTTCGCTTAGGATCTTTACCAAATATATTTTGAAGTTAAAACAAAAAACATACTAAAGTTAATCAAAAGCAAGATTTTCGACAGAGACTAAACAGAGTCGATTGAAGCTAAAAGAACGACAAGTTTTGAGAGGATGATTGAGATTTGAATGAAACCCACCCGACAAGAAATTACCCGAAAAGAACAAATCAATTCAATGAACCTTCGTCGAAATCATTCACTTGACCCCCCTTTATATAGTATACTTTATATTAACACATAAGAACTTGGATATTGCTAATTATTTTCTTTAACGCAATACATTTCTATATCAGACAAAAACGATTGTTTGTTTTCTCTTCTGCTTTAATAATAGTTATTAAGTTATTAGGATATTCTTGGAGAACGATGTAAATCAATAAAAGGTTATTATCAGACTTTCTTTCCTTCTTTTTATTTGCTTAAAAGATTAGTTCAATAATTTTTTTTTTTTTTGACGGCTAGTTCAATAAAATTATCTACATATAAGGGGTTTGTTATATATAAAACATACAGTATTTGTCGGACGAGACCAACCAAAACTAAGAAGTTCAGGTTAATTGCAAACTTTGCCTTTTTTGACATAAACTTTAGAAAACAAATCTGAACCTGTCTTTTTCTCTGATTTTCATAATTTTTCTAAGTAGGTTCGAGAGGAAAAAACAGGAATTTTTTAGACAACCGATTTTTCATAAATAAGTATGTTGATATGATGATATCAAATAGTGTTAATTATTCTTATAAGATAAAGAAAAGAACAAAAATCCTTTGAAGAACGGACCGGATCTATCGTATACTCGTAGTGCTCTCTCACAAGAAGTAATCATGTGGCATATGGATCGAGCTTTATATCAACCGTTAGATCTGAATCCAAATCGGATGAGAAGATCGAAACCGTCCACTTGTCAACAGGGGAAGCTTTCAATGTAGGAGTTGACGTCAAAAGTCTCCCTATTTATGACGCCATAAAAGGATTAGTAGACTTCTTTGGATGCTGCCAGGTTGTTTCCTTTGTCGTTCTTCGAACTTGCTTTTTTTCTTTTCTAGTTTTTGTTTTTGTGAGACTAAAGACTAAAACTATATAAATGTCATTGCCGTATTTAGATTATGTCAAAACATTACAAAACCTAGATTTGATCTAAGCTCTCTCTCCCTCTCTTTCTAGCTAGCTCTCTCAACTCACCAGACCAATTCCATGGCAGGGAAGAGGTTATTCCAAGATCTTGATTCCGACCAAGAAAATAAGTCTGAGAACCGGATTACATCTGTACCATCCCTTGCCTCGTAATTTTTCTCACAAAATTTTCATTCTTTTTTCTTATACTGAATCATTTCAATAATCTTAATTTTTGTTTGGAACATGTTCATTGTTCAATCCTTTTTTATCACATGTTATACACACACACACACATATATATATATATATATACATGTGATATCTATTTGATGTATATGTTCTATTCACTCTCTCTCTTATCCATATAAATAATATCTTCTTAAGATCTTACTACTCTTGAATTTTCTGTTCTCTTGACTTTTTTTCTGACAAGCTTTTGTTTATTTTTTGTTTCTTGCCGGCCAATTTGCAGTGTGTTTGGAGCATTGATCACAGAAAACAACCTTAAGACCTTTTCTTCAGCCCTAGAGCCCGTTTTTAGAAAAGTTGTAAGTATACTATAATTCCACTTTTATTTTGTTATTTATAAATACTTGTTTTAATTTCGTCGACATTGTATGTTAAGTAGCGCTAGATTCATACGCATATCTATACTTTACAACTGACAACTCATGGATATAGAGAAGTAGAGATATATATTGATATTTTCAAATTTTGGAATTGTGAATAATTAGAGTTACATACTTGCCATGTTTAATTAATCAACTACACATACTAAAAGTAACAAGTGTAACAATAAATATACGAGTCTATTATTGACGATGTCTAGTGTTCGAGTTGGAACTTGATAAAATAAGAAAGATTCGATCCTGTTGCTAATACTATAATTTTTATATACAACACATATGCATGTATAGTTGCATTATTCTTATATATCATATATACACACATACGTTATTAGTATCATAACTTTATGATCCATTAAGATATATAGTACTGAATACTTACAAAGTTATAAATCTTTTTAGTATTAATAACAAGACCTCTCTAACCTAACATTTCAATAATCTACAATATCTAGAAATAAAAGACAAAAGAATGGTCCACACACCTACACATACATATACACACACACACACATATATGCTACTAGCATTTAAAAGATCTACATATTGGCCTACATATATAATTCACAAATAAAATCTTTTTAGACATGATTTTGTTTCGTGAATTATTGTGTTGTTTTAGATTCTCAAAACAAAATCAAATATGTCTATTAACAACAAATATAATAGACATATATTAGTATATAGTATTGTTTAATTTGCGTGATAAAAATATCAAATTATTTGTTAATAGAAACCAGATAAGAGTATGTTATAATTAACTCTACTCGTTTTGGTGACGTGACCAGGTAAGACAAGAAGTGGAATATGGAATTAGTAAACGATTCCGATATTCTCGGTCATCGTCTTTCCGTATCGAAGCTCCGGAAGAGTCTACTCCGACATTCAAGCTAATGTTCCGTAAGAGCTTAAGTACACCAATATTCACCGGAAGTAAAATCAGTGACGTGGACAACAATCCACTTGAGATTATCCTTGTTGATGATTCAAACAATCCGGTGAATCTCGACCGTTCGATCAAACTAGACATCGTTGCTCTTCATGGAGATTTTCCTTCGGGTGATAAATGGACTAGTGATGAGTTTGAGAGTAACATCGTCAAAGAAAGAGATGGGAAACGACCGTTACTTGCTGGAGAAGTAAGTGTGACGGTGAGGAACGGCGTTGCAACGATCGGAGAGCTTGAGTTCACAGATAATTCGAGTTGGATTCGTAGCCGTAAGTTTAGAATCGGTGCGAAAGTTGCGAAAGGGAGTAGCGGTCAAGGCGTTGCGGTTTGTGAAGCGATGACTGAAGCGATTCTTGTTAGAGATCATCGTGGAGAATGTAAGTTTATTTTTCTTAATTACTAATTATTTTGCCTTAACTAGAAAATTTATGAATATATAACAAATAAATCTATGCATCATATATAATGAGTTTTGTGCTTTTATTCATTAAGCATTACTCCACTAGGGATGTGATAGTAACATATCACTAGTTTCAATTATCTTTGACCTGACCATATTATGGATTACCCTACTATCAATCATACATATACCCTTAAGATATTGATTTATGCAACACATGTGCATCAGAAATCCATTAAAATGATATTTTGCTTTCGTCAAAATTTTACTTGCATAATTTCGTTTTCAAAATTGATCAACATATCAATCTATATAGATGATTTTGGTTTTATCTTTCTAAAAAGAATCTTAGTTTTTATAATTAAACACTAGTATAGAAATATAAAACTATTTGGGTATGACAAAATTGTTGTATTTTGTCATGATATGTTCTGTCTACAAATATCAATTATGGTTGCTTTGTCTTTATATACACACACAATTTTTGTAACTTCATTTTTATTTTTCTTAGGGAAAAACTACTAAAAGTATTTTCGATGTGAACCGTGTGCTAACGACTGTCCCACTTTATACAATAGCCTAAAGTCTTTGGTCAATGCTTATGTCTTATTAATTAATACTCTATAGTCTATATATTTTCGAATCTTATAACACGCGCAAATCCTAATCTAATGGGTTCAACAAACACATGCATAAAGCGGATATATATAAAGTAGATACATAGTAGAAATTGAATACAATTCTAAATAGTTTTGTTTTGTACAACTTGTGGTTGGTGAAGTGTACAAGAAACATCACCCACCAATGTTAGAAGACGAAGTGTGGCGGCTAGAGAAGATAGGCAAAGATGGGGCCTTTCACAAGAAGCTCTCCTCTAAACAAATCAACACTGTCCAAGACTTTTTGAAACTATCCGTCGTTGACGTCGACGAACTCCGTCAGGTACTAATTATTTTCTTATTTCTAATATTTTACCCGTAAACTTTTTAATCATTAGAGAACTAATAGGGGTTTGCTAATTTGTTTGTTTGTGTACAGATTTTGGGCCCTGGAATGTCTGATAGAAAGTGGGAAGTAACATTGAAACATGCTAGAGAGTGTATTTTGGGAAATAAGTTATACATTTCTAGAGGGCCGAATTTTTTCATGATTTTGAATCCGATATGCGAAGTCATGAAAGCACTTATCGATGGTCATGTTCTCTCTAGTCAAGAATCCCTGAATCAGGTATTGAAAGAAGTTATGAAAGCAATTATCGATCATTTGTTAGAAACTGTATTTATATTTCGTCTATGGTAATATTTTGTTGCAGCCCTATGTTAAGAACTTAGTTCGAGATGCTTACTCAAAAGGAAACTTGTTAGAAGTGGGCGAAGGAACAGCGAACGAGGCTGCTCTTTTGACACAAGGTATTTTAAAATAAAGTCGACATAAACACCATTTCTGTTTTTCTATAATTGCTAAAACATCGTTGATTATATAGTATACTAACTATATTTTAAAATTAAATAGGTGATAATTTGGACCAACAATATCTTGCGGGCCATTACGACAACATCGAAATCAATAGAGCATCTCATCAAAACGGATATCTTCAAGAGAGAACTACAAACAATTTGGAGATAGTAAACGAAGGGTATATAACGACTCAAGCGGAATTCAATATATGTTTTACGGGATCTTCGTCTCAAAACCATATAAACCCTTTCTAAATCCTCATCTGCGTTAGTATTGGTAGACATACCATAGTGCCTTGGACGTGATTGGACTCTTTCTAAATAAGGTTTTAATCTACTACATGAAAAACATGTATTCTATATATGAGGATCATATCATTGTACATAAAAGTGTGAAATTTTTAGCCTCATATTTTTCGTTGAATGGTATACCATTTGTTCACGTTTTCACGTTCTATGAAAACGTTGTTTTTACCATTCACAAATTTTAACGTTTTCACGTTTTAGAAAATTTATTCTGTTGTTGTATATGTAGTTGTTAAAAGTTTGACTAAAATAGAAAAAGCCAATATTCCAAAAATACTTGGTTTTGAACATTTTGTGAATATTTTTTTATTTCGATATTCTATCATTCCACTAAGCATTTCAGTTATGAGAAGGAAACCAAGAATACGAGGTAACTTTGTGATTCACTTAGAGAAAAAAGCCACTCAAAAGCAGTGAGTGGGGATGAGTAGCCTTTGTGTCTCTAAGCTGGATCGCTTCTGTAGCTGATCATAAGGGAAATCACTTTGATTCAAGAGATGCTCTTCAGGGTTCTTACTCTTTTGCCTAAGTTGGGAATTTAACCTTTCCAAAATTAGATGAGAATTACAAGTTAGAACGAAGCCAAGCTTTTCCAGAGATCACACTAGGTAGATCAAATTTGACGAGTAAATACCAGAAAACTGGTCGATTATAATGATCTTAAACGATTTGATCAAACGGTAGCAAGAATAAAGAGTGAAGTGGCAACAATAGAATGCAAAAGATGATCATACATACCATTTGTCTCTGAAACTCTCTATTCATTTACCATTACCAATCCTAATTTACACATCAATGGCAGAACGAAATTGAAGCTTAAAGAGGAAAAAAACTGATCCTTCATCTGCTAAAAACAAGCATAAATGACAATTGCTTATCTTCTTATTAATCTACCGTAGTTGTTGTTGTTGTAGCAGAATCTCTGCGAAGCTCCTTGACGAGAGTAGCCAAAGCCTCAGGGTTAAGACCAATATCGCAAAGAGCTATAAGAACAGACAAAGTATGTCGATCAAGCCCCGTCTCCAAGATGTTGGACATCCGAAACACTAGCTCCAGCGACTCTCTCGCTGTTTCAGCTGCTTCCTGATTCATACTCTCTGAAACCACCAACATTTATCCAGAACCAAAAAAAAAATCAAATTTCGGAAACGATTCAAGTTATTAGTATTTGTTATAAATATCTAGTCTTGTACAGATCTCCATGGATGTGCGTAGAGTGGAAACCCCTAAATTGTGAATCGGAGACTTGCCGACGGATCAAGAGATGCATTAGATCGGAAAAATGTTTAAGGGAATAAACGAACCGATTAATCGACGGAGACGAAGAACGGCGTCGAGTTCGGGAGAGAAGAAGTGAGATCTCAGAGCTTGAGAGAGTTGAGAGATACTACGATTCTCGATCTCGTGATCGAAGAAGACGAAGACAAGGCGATAATGGGCAAACAAATATAAATCTAGGGTTGTTTTCTTAAGAAAATAAACCTTTGGCCGGTTCATGGTATATTAACTGGTTCGTATAAAATTGGTCGGTTAACTCAAAATCGCCGGTTCTAATATAATCCAAGTCTCTAAACAAAATTTTAATCAGGGTTTAATTTGACAAAAATGCATCCAATTTTAGGGACTAAAATTTTGTAAATTTTAACTAGCTTATGATAGTGGAGTTATTCGAAATTTCTTAAAAACATAATCATACATATAGAAGAAGCAAGATTTCACTCGTGGGATTATTTCGAATATGGTAAGTTTAATCGTTGATGATAAACACATAATTAATTAAAGCCAAAAACTCAAGACTAATAAGAAGCTTGTAGTAGAAAAACCATCAAAAGGGACACCTTTCTTGGATCTTGAAAGCAAGAAACACAACTTGGAAAAATGAGAACGAAATACTGAGACTAGCATTTGGGATACGGACAATGACAATCAGTGGCAATCTTTTTGGCATTTGGTGAGTCAAGGAAAGATTTGAAGTTAGGGTTCTTCAAGTACTGGCAGACACAGTGCTGTTGCTCCTTCACCTTGATGCAACACAGTTCCGATGGCTTAGACCCTTTATTTATGGTCTCCAAGCATGGACTCAGCTGCACAGGATCACATGGCTCTACTGCAGCGACTCTGTTTTCTTGAGCAACAATGAGAATGAGAAGGATTGCACAAGTGAACAACACTGGTTTTGCGCAAGAACCCTTCATTGTCTCTTAGAGAAAGAAGAAGAAGATATTTGGTTTGGAGTTTAAAGTGGGTTTCTCTCGTTCTATTTATAGAAGAAGATAGCTTTGAGTGAGGTCAAGTTACTCAAATGAGAGTTTGTGGTTGCTGGAGATCTCGATATGTCTAAAAGAGATTATAGTTTTTTAAAAATGCTCGGACAAAGCATAAAAACACCTAGACACCATTTGGGAGAAGTTATGAAACCACGTGTAACCAACATAGATGTCAGCTTTCGGCTAACCCCAGTGAAGGTATATGAACTTGATGACACTTAAACAAAGAAAAAAGAACACCTTCATAATTATATTTAAATTCATTACTATTATACTAAGCACAAAATAAGACTCTAATTTCTAATTATATTCGAAAGTCGGAACTTACAGCCAACATGGACCAAAAGCTGATCTGTTTCCATTCACTTGCTTCCTTTCAAAATCTTCAATGTAGTGCATAAGTCTGAAACCCATACCCAAGACCAATTAGAATTCATTGATCACAATGTTTAAACATATATCAGGCCATATAGAATAAAAGACTATTAGCTGCAATATCTATTTAGTCTACTAAGACTAGAATCCATATTCTGAATTGTGGTATATCAGCCACAGAGGTTTTCATACTTTGCACATGATTGATACAGTAAACAAAGCCTGAAACCACGATTAAGCAAAGAAACCACATGCCTAAAGATGATTAAACAGTCTCTAACAAGAAGTTGTGAAGACACAAAACAGGCACCGTGTTAGAAAATCTCTCACATACTAAATAATATGTATATCTCTTTAATCAAGTAATACAAGTAGAAATTGCAAAATGTGACCAAAAATAAGAGACTGGAAATCGAAAACTTACTATGTTTAATCACTTTCAGAGGCAGAATAAGATGAGCGATTAGCTTTCAGGCCATCAATCTTGATATTGCCATCAGACAAGCCAACATCTCTCAGGCCATCAAACTCTATATCGGAATCAGACGAATCACCATCTCTCAAGCCATCACTCTCGGTATCTGAATCAGACGAATCACCATGGCCATCACTCTCAATATCAGAGTCAGTTTCATCGACCTTATGTGCTTCGTTAACTGGATACTTACGCACCTCATCCATCACCTCATCGTCACTATCATCGTGCTTCCCTGATAACTTCCTAATCATCATTGCCTCAAATAAGTCTGGAATTGAATCTTCATCTCCATCATCCAAAAAGCTTTGAATTCTCTTTTTCAGCTCTGAAAAAGCAACATACAATATTTTATAAGCAATTTTGAATATACACATGGAAAATTTTGCGCTGATTGATTCACAAATCAGCTAACTCCGTCATTGCAAAATTCTCTTCATTTTTCATTCAGAAGTCAAAATTATACATTTTCATCAGAACAAAACAAAGAAGTTGAATTCAAGAAATGTCACCTTCTTTAGAAAGAACCTCGTCGTTTTTGAAACCACGCGCCGAATCGGACTCGGAAGAGAAGCAGACGAATCGGGAAATAGCTCGTTCGAAGAGAGGAACAACAACAACACGAGGGTTGATGTTCGAATGACGGAAATTGGCGGGCGAGTGAAGGAATTTTCGAGCCAACAAACTGGGAACTCTTTGAAGAAATCGTCTCATGGGATTTACCTCAAGATTAGGGTTTATCAGAGAATTAGGGGTTTGAGTCAAGACCCATAAGGTTTTTATCTGTTAACAGACTTTAACCGCTCTTCTTCGTTAGTTCGTTTCTGATTTTCATAATTGATCAGACCGGATCGGCCCGAATTGATCAGACCGGATCGGCCCGAATTGATCTGTCCGTTTTCATTGTCGTTGATGGAACAGCCCATTCAGGCCCAGCCCAATCTAGCACAAACTTCAATTTTCGCTCAATGATTATTTTCGGAGTTTGATTTTACTTTAGTGTTAGTTTGTTCTTTTTTTAACTACCACCAAATAAACTAGTTGAAAAAACAAAAATCTCGAAAAAAAGATCATAAAATTTGACATAGAGTTGATTTTTTTTTTCTTCGGACTCTGTTTTGGACTAAAATCACTTATGTGACGCACCAAACACTCTCGACGATTATCACTTTTATTATCCCTCTAATCTCGATCCAGCAAATCCGGACCAATATTCTTTGGATACTTGTGTTTGGCAGACTCTTTATGTATATAAAATATACAGATTTATAATTTTGTGGCAGTATAAACAAAAGTATACTACTAACTTGTGACTTGTGTGTATATATAAAAAAAAAAACTTGTGACTTGTGTGTTTTTTTATTTTTTCGTCCTGACTTGTGTGTTATGACTTGTGAGTTGTGATCCTCTAATGTTTTTTTTGTCTTTCATACCTCGAAATAAATAAAAATTGAAATACCTCTGACAAAGAAAAAAAAAGTAAAAGTCGACATATGAGACCTTTTCTATTTATACAAGCAAAAGACAATAAAATTTCCTCAGATCTATCTTCGTTTCTGATCAAAGTGACCCAAAACCAAAAAAAAATTATTCAAATCAGGTCAAATCTTGATACTTTGATAGGAAGTAAGAAAAAACAGAGGGGTCCAACTCTACAAAGACTGGTGAGAATCTATTGAGTGAATAGCTAAAGAACCTATTACTATTTTACCCTCACTTTCCTCAAATTTTCAAACATAGCAACAGTGCTAAAACTCTAAAGTAAAGTATAAACCACACATATTCATGTGACATGTGAAAAGAAAAATATCTAATTTAGTTACTTGTAGACTTCAAACACAAACTAGAAAGTGGATTTTGATTAGTTAACGTACTAATTACTTCAATTAGTTTCACTAATCCAACTTAAGAAAGCCCTTTCACTAACCTTCTTCCGCGCCCTGTGTCTCCATTATCTCTCTATCTCTTTCTTTTATTTTTTCTCTCTCACAGAGAAGAAGAAGACAATGCCAGTTTCTGCAGAGCCATCTTCATCTTCTTCAACAACAATCGGTCAACACATCAGACTCCAACGACCTAGGAATCATCGAAATCTCCCACCCATTTCCACCGCCGACGAACCTCTAATCCCCAAATCTAGCCGCGTCTCTAAATCCGCCATGTCTTCCTTCTTCCTCTTGCCAGAAACCACAAAGAAGAAACCCCAAACGGCGTCGTTTCGTGGGCTAGGCTGCACAACCGCCGCATCTCAGCAAGTTTCCGTCCCGGCGGTGATTCGCTCCTCCGCGGATTGGGATGCGAGTAATTTCAAAATTAAGAAGACGAAGAAGAAGAACAAGAACAAAGGTAGTAGTAGCTACAATGGTGGTTCGATTAAGATCTTGAGCGAAGCTAGTAGTAGTAGCGTCGCTTGCGCAGCGATTCCTGATGTTTGGTGTGGACCTGGTGTTGGGTTCTCAACGGATGCTGTCGTCGGCGACACCGTCGAGTCAGATCCTCCGAGAAGGAATATTCCGGTGAGACGCAAAATCGATGGAGATAAAACCAATAGTAGCAGTAATAATCAGAGAGAGGTACATTTACATTTTTCTGGTTTCATAAAGTTTCCATTTTTATTATTCGTTGCGTGTCTCTGTGTTAATTTGATATTTGGTTTTGAGTATCTAAAAGAAATATTGAAAATTTGCTTAAATGTTTAATTTAGTTGTAAATATGTCAGTTTATAATATCTTAAGAATATTTGATTTGCCTTTATCTATTCCTTTTTTCGTTTTGATTTAGGTTTATCGTCTTTTTCTTATCTATAGCAAAATTAGGCTTTGTTCTTTGATAATATAATAGAACTTCGTTATTCATTCTTCATTTAACTGGTCTACTCTGGTAAGTGATATTATATCTCAAGTTTCTGTGGAGTAAAGTAATGTTTTTTTACACTGTTTCTCTGGTAAGTGATGATATGAGGTTTGGAATTTTGTGTTGTTTAACTCAACTGTTACATTGCAGGGTTCTTCTCTTCTTCCCAGACGATCTCTCAATCAAGAATCTAATCCTTACTTTGATTCTGATTCGGCTTTTTTGACATCGCGTGCT
The DNA here is from genome assembly GCA_019202795.1 of Arabidopsis thaliana x Arabidopsis arenosa. NCBI lineage: Eukaryota > Viridiplantae > Streptophyta > Magnoliopsida > Brassicales > Brassicaceae > Arabidopsis > Arabidopsis thaliana x Arabidopsis arenosa. Next base: position 13,109,750 of record CM032919.1, on the reverse strand, counting down.
GAACAGACTGATAGATATCATCGTCATCTAAGACAGTCTTACCCTGATGGACTCGCTGAGGTATTGTGTTGCTTTTGACGTAAGTTTCATATGGAGTTTGTGCCAATATGTATTTTTACATATTGGTGTTTCATTGCAGATGATGATGCTGCAGAATGGTTTTGTGATGGGAGGAGTATTAAGCTCATTTGATCAATTCCATGACATGAGGCTCAATGTTGACAACATGACATACGAGGTAGGTGCCTTTCGAGCAATTCCACGACTTGAGGCTCAATGTCTCTAGGTTCTGAGTGTTGTGTTTGTTTTTTTTGTTTTAAAACAGCAACTTTTGGAGCTTGGTGAAAGAATTGGTCATGTGAACACTGGACTAAATGAAAAACAGATCAAAAGCTGTCTCCGGAAAGTCAAACCATTCTGTTTCGATACACCAGTTGCAGATAGAAAGTGCATCATCTGTCAAGTAAGTCCAGATTTGGCTTCATTGCTCAAGGAGTTCTTTGTGGAAACTCATGTTTAGATTGGTGAGAAAACAGAGTTGTTCTTAAAGAATGTTCATGTTTTGTCTATTGACAGGACGAGTATGAGGCAAAGGACGAGGTAGGGAAATTACCGTGTGGGCACAGGTTCCATATCCACTGTGTGAAACAATGGCTAGTGAGGAAGAACTCTTGTCCCGTCTGTAAAACGATGCCGCACGATATATCTTAGATATAGATATTTATCTCTTCCTGTGATGTGATTCTTGATTTCGGGATTGAAACCAAATCACTATTTTATGTTAAGATTCTTTTTTGGCTTTTTGTTCATGATTGCTATTTTTATGAGAAAAAACTGTTGAGACCTTTGTATTACCTATATGGAAAAGTCCCGGAGACATTGTGAACCCCACAATTGCGTGTGGGTTTGTTCATCTTTTGTTGGTGATAATTAGGTCGTCGACTACAAAAATGTTAGGTAGATCTAGTATTTATATTAGTCACATGAAAATGATGAGATTGTTACTTGCAAGTAACATCGTGTATCTGTAGTGTAATCTACACATACACGAGATCAATTTGAAAGGTATCACTTGAGTTTAATTTCTACTACAGTGCTGGTGAGTTCGGAGTATAATAAGCTCCTAACTGTGTGAAGATTTGTATACATATAAGGGTATGTATGGAATGTTTTATGTACAGAGACAAGAACCAAAATCCATTTGAACTCTCGTTGATCTTAAATCTCATCATGTTGTTGAAGAAATCGAGTAATCAGAGGATATACTTCGTTTGGAGCCTGTATGGAGAATGAAATGGTGAATACAAAACCGATATGACTTGTAACAATGAATGAAGAGATATTGATCATACATACCGATCGACCAGAGATTAGATCCTGGTGGCCATAATGTGGACCTCCGGGTGACCCTAAAACTTTGAAAGTAGCTAGATGTTGTGGAATCAGCTTTACAGTATCTGCTCATCAGTTCAACACCATTGCACACTGGTTAATGATTACACCAAGTAAGTGAAGGAAATCTTGAATTTGCGGTAAAAATATGTTGTAGAATACTACCGTATACTGCATCGGGAGGGCAGATTATGTCCCAGTCCCCTGCAAGAGCTAAGATAGGCACATTGGTTTTGCTGATATGATCCTTGTAACAGAAAGTACCGGTTCTATCACGCAGCCCACCATGGTCCACGGCTGTTGTTAGCTGCAAGAGAAGCTTAACTGGTACTGTGCCTGTTTTATTTCCAGGAAAAACGTTATGGTTATCGCGAATATGCCTAGATTTAAATATGTGCAGAAGTTTGAGACAATGTTAAGTAGTTTGTACTTAAGCTGTTCAAAACAAGCTTCTCAATCACTTCTGGGTCCATCATTTGAGGAGCAGAGATATTAGCAGTTAACCAAGACAAAGCATACGGAGGACGACACATGAGAGGGTGAACCATAGCGAGCATTGTGTCAATCGGCATGATAGGCAGGTTAATAGCTTGTGCTGGCTCTTTCTGAAACAAAATGACATTTAAGATAACTTTCTCAGTCATATTTCTCTCTTTAGAGAGTGACACAGTGTGGTGATTGGTTCTCGAGTACTTGCCATGGGTAATAGGTACTTGAGGAGTGTTCCTGAGGATGAATAGTCAAATGTTGATGCGAGAGTGGCGACAGCAGCCAAACCCGAATCCATTCCTTTAAAGCCTAGTGAAGAAACATGATTCAGCCAAAATCTGATTATGCATTGAATTTAAGAGAAATCATCAGGCTATATGATGCATAAGAGAGCTTACCACATCTTGAGAGCAAGGCATATAACAAGATACCACCCATTGAGTGACCAACTGCGAGCAACTTTCCATCTTTTGGCTTGGTTTGAGTCCTTACATAGTCCATCTGAGACCAACATTTCATATAATAATTAGACATAACTCCAACAGAATGTCAAATTCATGTTTTTTTTTTGGTTCAATTCTACAGAAGAAAAAAACAAGAGGTGTCACCTCACCGCAGAAGGAACATCTTCTTCTAGATAGTTATCAAAATCCCAATTGTAATGAGGGATAAGTTCAAGCCGCTGCTTGAAATCTCCCGCTCTCTTCGATAGACGGTCTTGAATCCCAAGGATTTTGGAACCTGCAGGTTCTTTCTCAGTAACTGGACAAAGATTCTCTTCTCTGGTCTTAACAGAACAAAACCAAATCGACAGTAGTATGAATCAACCAACCTCCATCAAGAACATTTTCCAGCCTTTCAGATACACTTATGAAATTCTCCAATAGATTTGAGACTATCCGCTGCTGGTTATTGCTAGATAACGTTCCTCCCGGTTTCTCTTTTGGCCAACAAACAGGATTTATCAGAAAGTTAAATAACATCTACACAACCAAACATTACCATAAGAAAATCATCATGCCTTTACCAAGATTTGTATCGACACTTAAAGAACTCAACCCGGCTCCACGGAACTCAAGAATCCATGTATCAAATCCTGATCCAGACATGAATCTTGCAAAGGAACACTACAAAAATGAATATCCACGTAAACAAAAAGAAAAAAGGGTTAGCTTCAAAATACAAAACTTGTGTTACAAGAATCCATTTCACTATACACTACAAGCTCTGGCCTAAAATAACTAAATTAATCACCTCAGGGGAAAGATCGTATGTAACAGCATTGGTCCCAATCCCAGACAGTAGAAGCAAAGGATGTTTCCTCTTTGGTGCCTGCAAGTGTATAAACGTGATAATACGTATTAAAATACACCTATACGTATGGTACATGACTCTATATATATATCGGTACCTTTGGGGAAGGAAGATATCGCCAGAGAGCGACGCGCCAATCGGAATTGGGAACAGGAACGTAGTGAAGTTCGTCCGCCGTGCAGATTTCATTCACCGTTGTCCTCGCGACCGATGTGATCGCCGGAGATGATGAGCCGACTCGGCCGAGTTGCAGTGAGGAGAAGAAATGCCGTGAGTGACTGTGTAAAGAAGAGGCGGCGACAGCGGAAGTGAAGGAGGCCGAGCTTAACTCAAACCGGAGAGTGTCCATAACCACCGTGAATCACTACCAATATCCCGACGATGTCGCTGGAGCAGAACTAAGGTTTATATAGACGGTGAAAGATCTTACTCAGTCGCTTTCCGCTCAATTTCTAATTTTTGTGGTTTAAGATTTTCAACTTGCCACAAAAACGGAAAAAAATGGCTTAAATTAGTGAAATTAGATAAAAAGTCGGTGCAATTTTATCCAAAATATAAATATCTTTACGATTCCAAAGCTTGTACTTATCTAACATTTTGTCTATACTAGTACGAAAGTTTTAAAAACTTGTATTTTTGTTGTTATTGTTAGAAGTGTTTTATAAAAGTGTCCACGAAATCGGTAACTTATAAGCAACGTTTGTGTTGTTGATCTAGGTGACTGAATTTTTGAAAATAGCTTAACTTCATTTACATACACTGATCCCAGTTATACATTCTCAAGAGAGACTCTGCGTCGCAGAGAAGGTTCCCGACTCGGATAGATCATTGAGTTGAGGAAAATACAAAGGACAAGTTTTGATTCGTTTTGATTCATATACAAGTAAAGATAACAGGAAGAAGAAACGCAACTATTTCCATTTAAAGATTTTTTTTTGTTCACTCTCTTATTGCAAGGCCAAATTAGGCAACACAAATCAACAAATAGTTCTTCATAATCTACAAGAGGCTCATCACTTTGTTTCATAACACTAATGTAATCTGAAACACTGTTCATACACCGTAAAAAATTTTACCTACTTATCTTTGGATTTGATAATAGAAATAATGTGTTTAGCAACATCTGATGCAGCGTCGGGTTTCGCAGCTTTGAACGCCCGCTCGCTCATTTCCATCATCAGTTCTTCATTCCCTATCATTTGGAAAACAATGAGATAATGAGAGGAGGAAGAATATGAGAGTTGAAATTTGAGATTGTTTTCCACTTTGTGGAGTTTTAGTCACCTAGAATATCTTCCATGGCAGCTCGAAGAGTTATCGTATCTAGCTCCTCTTCTGTTATTAACTTTGATCCAACAATGTCTGCCATTAAAGAAGCATTCCTTACTTGATCCCCTTCATCGCTATGTGGTGATGGTATCTAACAAAGAAAAAGAACATTCAATGCTTTAAGACAAGAAAGAACACACTCCAGAAGCAAATCCGATGAACCAGCTTAAAGATTTAACATACCAGAATAGAAGGTTTGCCTAAAGCCATAATCTCTGAGCAAGTCATTGCACCGGCTCTCGATATAACCAAATCTGCAGCCGCGTAAGCCACACCGATTGATCGCAAGAACCTTATACCAAACATAAACACATTTTGAGTTCTAATTTACTGTATGAGCCTTTAAACAATTCAGAACAAAAAAAAAAGTAATCTCTTTGACATCATTACCAAAACCAAGATTACTCAAAAGCTAAACAATTTACAATGTTGTATAACTAACTCACGGAGATAGAAAGAGACGAGGATGGCTTCTAACAAGACTATCCATTTCATCAAAAGCTTCAACACCAGTTTGCCAAACAAAGAACCAGTTCTCATGTTCAGACAACAACTGCGAGTAACAGTTAAGCAAAGCTATGTTAATGGCATTGGCTCCTAATGACCCACCAAGCAAAAGCACAACTTTCGCTTCCGACACAGCTCCAGCCCACTGTCCGAAGAAGCTCACACGCGCCGCTCCTTTTGACGAGTACCGTCTAAGCGCTTGTCTTATCGGGTTCCCGTAGACGACACACTTCCCGGCGACTCGTTTGGGGAGGTTAGTAACTGTACAGTTGAAAGGAGCGAAGATTGTGTCGGCGAAGAAAGAGAGAATCCAATTGGTGGTTCCAGGGATTGAATCTTGTTCTTGGATTACTAATTTGGTTCTTGAGATCACGGCGGCGAAACAGACCGGGAAAGAGGCGTGTCCTCCGGTTCCGACGACGATTTGAGGTTTGAATTTACGGAGGATTTTGTAGGATTCGAAGGTGGATTGGATCAAGCGGAGAGGGAATTTGAGGAAAGAGGTGAAGCAAAGGAATGGTCGGAACGATGATGATCCGACGGTGGAGATTGCTGAGAACTCGAATCCGGCGGAGGGAACCGTCGTGCTCTCCATACTGTTTGGGAATCCGATGAAGAGGATCCGAGCAAGTGGGTCGGCTGATTTCAGCTCGTCTCCGATCGCTAGCGCCGAAGAGATGTGTCCGGCGGTGCCCCCGGCGGATATGACTACTCGTAAGCCGGAGATTTCGTCGGAGACGGAGGAATGGTTAATTTGGCGGTCTACTGAGATACAACAAATGGAGGAGGAGGAGGAGGAGGAAATGGTGAGTCGACTCGGAATGAGTTTGGTCGAAGGGCAAAAGGGTAAATTTGGAGAGAGGAAGGAAGGGATCGCCATTAGAGATGGCGAGAAGAAGCTGAAAGAGTCAAAATTTTCACTGCGACATTCGTGTAGAAGATTGAAGATGAAGACGATGATAATGCTTCCAACTATAAACCATATGAATTAATCCTTTTTTACTGAGTGAGAGATGCAATGCGAAATCAGTTGAGAAGATCAGAAGAAGAATAGTCAGGGACGCGATCTTACGAAATTAGATTGAAGAATCGATCAGAACCTTCCTGATCAGTCTTAAGGGTTTTCTTGTCGGGATAGTCAAAGTTTGTACCAAAAAGTCAACTTGTTTGTACTTGCTTTGTTCTGTTCTGTTTATGATGCCACGAGGGAGATATATTGTTATTTTATTTACGTTGTTATTAGTTACTCTAAACCACGTATTATTTCAATTAAGCAATTAAGCTTATAATATTTTGTATCGGAGAGCTAGCTACGAAATCGTATAGTAAAAGAAAAAGAAATGATAACCGTGGGAAGATTAAAAGAAGAACGAATGAGGGATTTTCAAACTAAGAAAAAAATTCAAATAAATGAGGAAAATTAGTTTCGTTTAGAAAAAAATCTGTATGTTTAAACTTTGAACACAAGTGCTTCAACTCTATTGTGATCACACCAGAATCTAGGCTTGTGCAGTTTGATGTCTCTCTCTCTCCAGTGTGAAATTAATAGGCCATTGGGTCCATTTTTCTAATTTTTTTGGTATGGCCCAAACCAATTATATTCTTCGAATTGTATTGAAGCACGTTAAACGTAGATTAACATAATAATATTAATATAGCGTAACAAATGACTAAATGAGCTGTATTGTATATAAGGTAGTCGCACCGGCGAAAAAAATAAAAAAAAAATATATATATAAGGTAGTCGCATAGGAAAATCATAGGAAAAACTACAAAATCTATCACTTTTTCTCAATTTCTTTCAAAATCTACCACATTCATAACTTCCTTTCAACTCCTACCACATTTAGTATTTAAATTACTAATTTGCCCTCCCTATTTATCTTCCCTATTTATCTCTCCTTCCTATTTATCTCTCCTCCCTATTTATCTCCCCTCCCCTCGAAACATGTGCACTTTAACCAAGAAACATTATATCTCTTGAGACTAAACAATTAACTTTCGTTTTTGTCTCCAGATCTTGTCCCCGATTGAAAATTCTCTGTTGCGTCTAGATCTTGTCCCCGATTTCATCATCTTTCTATTATCATGAATCCCACATCTTGTCCACCAATAGTTCTCATTTAAGGGTTTCAAATTTTATTTACATTTTTCACCATCTATTTTGGTCATCTATTTTGGTCCACATATTAGTTGAGCATTACTGTCTTCACCTACCCGGATTATTGAATTTTTTTTTCTTTCTATTGCAAAATAACAAAATGATCCAGTTGTCCCCGAGTACTATTACTCATTCGATATGAACTTGTCCCCGATCGAATTCTATTACTCATTCGATCTGAATTTGTTTCCGATCTAATTTTATTACTCATTCGATATGAACTTGTCTCCGATCTAATTTTATTACTCATTCGATCTGAACTTGTCTCCGATCTAATTATATTACCCATTTGATATAAACTTGTCCTCGATCTAATTCTATTACTCATTCTATCTAAATTTGTCTCCGATCTAATTATATTACTCATTCAATCTGAAATTGTCCCCATATAACATATTATTTAAATAAAATTATATGCAATTGTAAACGTGAAATATTTATTGCAACTTGTCCCTTTATCTGACACAGTAGTCTGTCCCTTTATCTGACACACCAGTCTGTCACCATGAAGGACAATTTCGTCCACAATTTGCATGTGGCAATGAAATGTGGTAGATTTTGAAAACTCTTTCCAGTTGTGGTAGATTTTGAAAGCCACTTTTCACAAGGTGGTACATTTTGCAAGATTCCCAAAATCATAGTGGTGGTGGCCTTGTGGGTACTGGGTAGGTCTTGGTGGTCTTAAATGCAAAACTGGTCCCAATGATGTGCTGCAACTTTCTAATTCATCACTAAACTCTTTTTTCTTCTCCTTTATACACTCGTGGTTCAGAAAATGATACAATTATTTTTAATTTGGATCTGATGTGCAAAATGACTAGGATATGTGAGTAAAGTTCAAATTCATTGGTATTCTTTGTAGTTAATTACTCCAAATAAAGTACAGTGTTTAAACTTTCACTATTTAAAAAAAATTGGTACAGACATACCATTATTCTCTGTTTCTTGAGCCAATAATATAACAACCAATAACCACTACAAATGAGTTCGAGAAAACTTAAAAATAAAATAGATTACTTTTTTTTTGTAAAATAGATTTCTTTACATTTGTAAGATCGGTTTAATAAATAAATATCCTTTTGAGAAAAAAAAGATTTCTTTACATTCCAATGAATTATATAACCACGCATATTTATGTTTTTTAATGTTGAGATCTTCTTACTATATTTAGTGAGCCGAAAATCATCAGTATTTGTGTCAATGTCCACCCATGATTTCGGGTTAAAAAGTCGAAAGAAATATTCTTTGCAACAACAGGAAAAATAAAAAAGACAGACTCGACAACAGGTAAAAGTAAAACCGGTAAAAGTAAGAAAATATTCTTAACATTAAATAAAAGAAACAAAAAAAAACAGAAGCGAAGAAAACAACTTGGTTTTTGCAACAACAAGAAAAAAAAAAAAAAAACGAACTTTGGCCTTTGGGGTTATTGCACACAAGTCACAACAATACTTTGGCTTTGGTCCGACTAATCGTTGCCTCTCCCCAATTCGCAGCCATTTTTTACTCTCATCTCCTGAAAACGACAGGAGAAAAAAAAAACCCTAAATTTCGTCAATTTCGGCGCTTCAGGTTTTGTTGTCAAAAGATTTTGATTGATTTTGATTAAATGGGCGATCTTGCTGTGTCCGTGGCAGACATCAGGTGAGGAACATTTGATTCAATTTCATTGATTTTGCTTTCGAATTTCATCTTTCTTGCTGTGAATTTAGGGTTTATTGGAATCATTGGACAGAGTTAGGCCTTAGGTTCTATCTCAATTTAGTTCGATGAATCAATGAATAATTCATTTGTCTAAATTGGGTTTTCCTCAGAAGATGATGATATATATATTTTTTTTTGTTGATTGAATCAAAACTTTAGAAAGCTGTTAACTTGAAACTTTGTTTATTGTGAATAGGATGGAGAATGAGCCTGATGACTTGGCTAGTGATAATGTTGCTGAGATTGATGTGAGTGATGAAGAGATTGATGCTGAAGACCTTGAGAGACGGATGTGGAAAGATCGTGTCAGGCTTAAAAGAATCAAGGAGCGACAGAAAGTTGGCTCTCAGGGAGCTCAAACGAAGGAGACACCCAAGAAAATCTCTGATCAAGCTCAGAGGAAGAAAATGTCTAGAGCTCAAGATGGTATACTTAAGTACATGTTGAAGCTTATGGAAGTCTGCAAAGTTCGCGGGTTTGTCTATGGTATAATACCGGAAAAGGGAAAGCCCGTGAGCGGTTCCTCTGACAATATAAGAGCTTGGTGGAAAGAGAAAGTGAAGTTTGATAAGAACGGGCCAGCTGCGATTGCTAAATACGAAGAGGAGTGTTTAGCTTTTGGGAAATCCGACGGGAATAGGAATTCGCAGTTTGTTCTCCAGGACCTGCAAGATGCAACTTTAGGGTCTCTGTTATCTTCTTTGATGCAACATTGCGATCCTCCTCAAAGGAAGTATCCGCTGGAAAAAGGAACTCCTCCGCCTTGGTGGCCAACCGGGAATGAAGAATGGTGGGTGAAACTTGGTCTGCCCAAAAGCCAGAGTCCTCCTTACAGAAAACCGCACGATCTCAAGAAGATGTGGAAGGTTGGAGTTTTAACGGCAGTGATCAATCATATGTTGCCTGATATTGCAAAGATTAAAAGGCATGTTCGCCAGTCGAAATGTTTACAGGACAAGATGACTGCTAAAGAGAGTGCGATTTGGTTGGCGGTTTTGAACCAAGAGGAATCCCTGATTCAGCAGCCTAGCAGTGACAATGGAAACTCCAATGTAACCGAGGCACATCGAAGGGGTAATAACGCTGACAGGAGGAAACCTGTGATCAACAGTGACAGTGACTATGATGTTGATGGGACAGAGGATGCTTCAGGTTCAGTTTCATCTAAAGACAGGAGAAGAAATCAGACTCAAAAAGAACAACCAACAGCCATTTCACATATAGTAAGAGATCAAGATAAAGCAGAGAAACATCGCAGAAGGAAAAGACCCCGAATTAGATCCGGGACAAACAATCGACAAGAGGAAGAACAACATGAAGCTGAACAAAGAAACATCTTACCTGATATGAATCATGTTGATGCCCCTCTGCTAGAATATAACATCGACGGTACTAATCACGAGGAAGATGTTGTAGACCCAAACATTGCCTTAGGACCAGAGGAGAATGGTCTGGAATTAGTGGTTCCTGAGTTCCATAACAACTATACTTATCTTCCACCTGGTAATGGACAAGATATGATGCCTGTAGACGAAAGGCCAATGCTTTATGGACCAAATCCTAACCATGAGCTGCAATTTGGGTCAGGATACAACTTCTACAATCCCTCTGCAGTGTTTGTGCATAATCAGGAAGACGACATTCTCCATACACAGATAGGAATGAATGCACAAGCACCACCTCACAACAGCGGGTTCGAGGCCTCAGGAGGAGTACTTCAACCCCTTGGTTTGCTCGGAAATGAAGACGGCGTAGCAGGGAGTGAGTTGTCTCAGTATCCGAGTGACATTATGTCTCCATTTAATGACCTGTCGTTTGATTATGGTATTGATGATTTCTCATGGTTTGGAGCTTAGTGTCTTGCCATTTTTTTTGGGAGGTTACATGGTAAGTTTTTATCACACAGCACCATCTCATATATTTGATCTTAGTTTATAAATTTGATGTGGTTTTGTTTCACTGTTATCTTTGTAGGTTCAAAAGGACATGGCAATAGTCTGGCTAGTACAGTTACATTCTCTTCTTCAGTTCTTCTGATCTTAATTCTTCCTGTTTTTTTTTTTCTTATAATATTTCTTAGATTTGTTGAGAGAAACAATTTTCCTTTTGAATAAGTTGCCAGAAAAACTGCTTTGCCCGTTGTAATGGTCTCTAGGGAAAGCAGTTAGTGTGTCATCATTTGTAAATTAACCTGTGAGTAAATTCATCAAGTTAAGAGAATCATTATTCTTCCAAGTTTTCATTCTTTGTATATATATTTGAGCTTGACTTTATTCTTTCCTAAGACTTAAAGTATGTATATGAGAGTTGACTTGCTGGAAAGGTCAAAGAGGAAGGAAACACGTCGTTAGATAAACTACTAGAAGGCACAAGGCCGGGTGAAACAGTCTTAAAATCTGAAATACTGGTTCAAAGTCTGTAGGTAGTGTTCCCAAAAAGGCCAAAGTTCTTGCAAAGATGGTTTCACATAACTTAACACTAGTTCTAACCCGAGTAAAGTGTGCAAATCAAATAAAGACAGACTAATCATACAAAAAGCAAGACTTGATGATGAGAGAAACTCAGGGCTTCCATAACTTCATGGTGCAATCTTCACTGTAGGTAGCAAGGAGGTTTCTATGCGGATGGTGTGTTATACCAATCACATCCTTCTCATGCACCTGTCATAAGCATTAAACTATTCAGAAACCAGGACTAATAAAAGACAACTAAGACAAGTATTAAGAGAGAGAGAGATAGAGGATTATAGTCTCAGCTCTAAAATGGAGAACAGATTGAATACATTATAAAACACAAGGGACTTCATCACTCTAGTGAGTTAATTTTATGTGTTCGTCTCAAATGCAACTTTTAAATTTCCAACATCCAAAATCTTTTGGAGCATGTCTATTACGGTGATGAACTTACCATCATGAAATGCTCAAGTCCACCGGTTTGATAGTTGAAGCAGTACAATTTCCTGCAAGTTAGTGCAAACACCATTACGAACATCGAAGGCAGAAGATGAATCCCGAAAAGAAAGGAACCATAAGATTATCCTTTGAAATCAAACTCGTGGAATTTATCCAAATATAAAATGATAGTTATGGGAGGTTAGAGTTACTTGTCTTCGCCGATGCAGTATATCCAATCTCCTTTTGTAGATACACATGCTGCTACAAAATCCCCTCCTTCCCTATTACCCGATGAGAAACTCTTCACAACCTGCAAAAGGATTACAATATAGAAGTATGTGAACAACCTTAGTTTTGGCATGAGATTTGCATGAGACTGTTGCTGAAAATTCACCTGTCCTTGGAGCGTCATGATGTATATAGATGATGTCTTGTTGCACACAACAATGTGTTCTGTGTTTTTGGGGAACAAATGAATAGAGTTGACTGATGCGTCACCTCCCTATATTTCAAAATTTAGATTTGGTAACCAAAGAGTTTGCTACAGAAGATCAGAAAGAGCATTACAAGATGTATATGAATCTGTAATAGAAAAGATACCCTTAATGGAGGTGGCGGCTTGAATGTTTGTAGACAATCTGTCGTCTTAGAATCCCAGACCTGTGCTAGGAAACAAGACTGCTATTACACGGCAGAAGGTAGAGTCTAAATAAGAAACACTGATATTGCTGATGGTAGACAGCCAAAGCCGAAGAATATACCTTTACTGTACAATCACTGGAGGCAGTGATTATACGGCTTCCGTCACTTGTAAAGATGGCATTATTTACATAAGATGTGTGACCGCGAAATTCTTTCAACAATTTCCCAGATTTCAAACCATGAATTCTGCATAAAATAAAGCAAAAGATATAATAAGAATTTTGTATTATATTCGACCAGAAGATTTACCAATAAACTTACATAACTACCAAATGAAAGGGAAAATATTAATGTTTTTCCATTGGACGAAGTACAAAATAAATAAAAAAGATATAACTAATAAAACCTTGCAGTTTGGTCAAAGGAGGTACTCAGTAATTGGCTTCCATCCCGAGAGAAGGAAAGACTTGTAACTCCTTGGGAATGTGCATGCTCAAAACGACGTATACATAGACCAGTCCTTATACGCCAGATCTGCAAAAGTGACATGCATCTAAGTCTAGTTTTCTTATTGTATACAATCAAAACTCATAGGGAACAATGAGAGGAAGAAGAAAAATCGTACTGCTGCAATAGTCTATCTTCAGACCAAAAATTTCGACTTTAAGAAAACATATGCAGCAGGAACTTACTTTAATCTTTCCATCTTGTGACCCAGATGCAAGCAACTCTGAATCTCTGCTAAAATCTATGCAAAGGACAGGATCATCATGCATCATGAAAGTTTCCTGTCAGAAATTAATCATTGTAAGTAAAGAGGATGGAATGGGTACTCTTTACCCAAAGCTGATATTTTGTATACCAGGAAGTCTCAGACGAGATACTGGGTGCTTTAGGAGTTTCATTGGGAAACTTTTTGGAATTCAAAGATAAAAGTAATCCACCATATACTTGGTGCTTCAGGAATTTCATGGGCGACATTTTTGGAATAAAAAGCAAAAAGTAATACGCCATATCATTCTCACGGACTTGTCACCCGTTCAATAACCAGATGCAGTAAGGATTGTTTTCATTTGGTTAAAATGTACAAACAGCTCATCTGACTCACTACTGAGTTAGAATAAAAAATGAAAAGAAGACACGAGAGCTTACATCAGCTTGATATTGCAAATCCTTCTTCAGCTTCCCACTTATGTAATCCCATACCTGTAATGCTTTTCAAGTCTGAACAATCCTAGTCACAGTATTATTTTAAAGACTATTAGACTTGTATTATCATACATACAGATTCCGGATCAACTCACCTCGATAAAACCATCAACAGAAGAAGAGGCAAGAAACTGTCCATCTGGTGAGAATCTAGCGCATTCGGCATGACTCTTTTTACCAAACTGCACCAGCACAAGGAACGAGATATGAAAATTAGACAAGAAGTCAACTGATGAGAAAACCCAAAATAATTATGAACAACAGATCATAGACCACTAAGCAAAAAAGGCTATTAAAGTTGTTGTGATGAATATGAACCTTTATGGTATGTGTAAGAGCATTGGGATGTGTGTCTTCTACATCTTGTTTCATAGCTGCCGTCCCACGAAAGAGGTCAAACTGAGTTCCTGGAGGGAGCAGACCTGACACAAATGTACGTAAATTTTATGAAATGAGTTGAGGGTACATATGTTGATTCCATTGATATATTAGTAACGTAGACAAAAAAAAAGAAGGAAAATAGATGAAATTTGACTTAAAATTCTACAGAACTGTTTGCTAGCATCCACAGTTCCTTAGATAATCACCTTGATGTTGTTGCCACTTTAAAGCCTGACCTATCAAAGCCATTAACCGTGAAGGTGGTACCACGGTAACCTCGGCAGCCACAGCTGATTAAGTAGGAGAACAAACAATTAGTGAACCTTGAGTACATACTGAGCACGAGAAAACAAAAACTCCATAACCATTAAACAGGAATTAAATTCTCGTCATAGCTTCTTTTCATGTCATAAAATATTCTTAAGCATGAAATAGAGAGAATATTCTAGAACATCATTTAGTTCCTTCAGGTAATTAATCCCACAATAATTGAAGAAAATTGTTCTTTTAGAAAACAAAGAAGAAATGGCCAACCTTGAGCAATCTGTGCCCGTTTTCTTTCTTTAGTTGAGTCTCCATAAGCCTTAGAAACAAAAGTAAAATCAGCAAACCATATTTTTCAAACACACAAGGAAATGATTACATGAAAAAAACCACTCTTTGTGCATAACATGAACAATGACTAAGAGACAATACACCTCAAAAGACTTATTAGATAGAATAGTCAAATCCCTCAACATGTAAAAGAGGTAGTAAAAATGTAAAGATCCTTTTGTACTCACAGACACGGAGCATGTGTTATACTTTGAGACCCTTATCTAGAAACAACTTCATGTTTAAACAGCTCACTGGTTCTACTTATGATTTTGAAAGACATCAAAAGTCGCACGTACTGTACAATTTTGAGTACAGAAAATGCAAGAGATATACAATATCTAGCAGATATGCCAACATTGTTTTAACTGTTGAACAAGGACAACCATGCTTAGGTGACAAACAACAACAAAAACAACACTCAACGTGATACTGACTAGTCAAGCATATTATAGCTTACATACCTCATGCGGATCAAAATAGCTTCTGACTAGAAGATGCTCCATCCGCAAATATCTTTCTGGTTGCTCCTGCTTCATGACACCCATCACCTGAGTCTGTCTCAAAATAGCTCGGGCAGTGTCCAACTCTCGAAGTTCTATCATCTCCAATACAATCTGAAAAAATTACCCCGAAAATAAACAAAACTTACAATGACAATCACGAGTTTTATATACGTCTACATTTCACAGAGTAAAAAAAAAAAGTAACCTGTTCATAAAGGTCTTCTAGTTTATTCCTGGGAAGTTTAAGCTGAGAAACTTGAGGTAGTACTGAGTCCCATCTTCCACTATTAATATCAGAAATAAACGTCTCGACGCTGTCTACTGTATTTAAAGAAACCTGACATTCGCTTTGTAATGTCTGGAATGTCTGATTCAAGGAGTTTTCTTTGCAGAACTGAAGCATAATCTTTATAACACTGAGACATTCAACACAATAGAGAGCTATTAGTGATGAAGAACTACACAAAGCTGACATATATCATCAATACGTTCTCCATCCAATTTTACTAACAAAGTGACTAATAGTACTGTCATTGGTTTCAATCCAAGCCGAGAATTAACAAGAGTTAAAATTTATACAAATTGGGGTTTGCCTCAACGGAATCTAGATATTCCTAAGGCATTGGCTTTAGAAGAACCAAGCTTAAACAAAATATGGGTAGATTCAAAAACCATAAATTTAGTATGGAGGATATAGACAGACGACTATTCAAGAGGTTTTCTCCAAACATGTAACCTAAGATCCGTCTGAGCATTCGTAAACGATGGTTCTTGGAGCACAATTCAATCAGTGCAACTAAAACGAAAACTAGGGTTTGTAAAAGAAAGCGAAATCTTACTCTCGAGCTTCGATTTCGAGCGCCATAGTCAGTCGTAGTGGGTTTTCGCCGGAGACGACGCTAAGTGGTGAGAGTGGAGGAGAAAACACACGCCAATGAGTTTCAATTGGGTTTTAATTCCAGGGCAATGTTAAGAATATCAAATATATGGGTCAAAATTAAATGTTCAGAAACTCTGAGTCTGAGTGCTATTTTGTAAATTTAAAATTACAAAACATTGCTTACAGCTTGTGCTAGCTTCACACTCTTTTTACATTTTGAACTTTTAGAGAAAGACAGTAACATCAATAAACACATTTCAAGACACTCTTTGTCCCGAATCGAAGCAGTTTGCTGGCTGCTCTGTTTCACATCTTCCATGTTGATATTCATCACCTGTAACTGACAGGAGTCCAAATTGGAATCAATTCCAGAACATCTGGCTCTTTTCATGGGCTTTTGATGCTATACAATTGAAAATAGGAGCAAGCAAGTCAGGAGAAAGATGTTCAATCCAGAGACCAAAACCAACAGAAGACCAACCAGTTGATGCAAATCAATCTATTGTTGCAAGGGGCTTATGCTATTTCCTCTAGCAAAACCATAGCCAAAGCTGCTCGCTTTTTTAGATTTGACCTTGTGGAACATTTCTTTTTTCTTTCTATAACAGTTTTAAGATACACATTTCTTTACCAGAGATCAATCTGAGACTGAAAGTATGCATATTTCCTTTTGGCTTCTGTCAAACTGTACAGTCCATTTCCACTAAATCCTATATTCTACAATCTTCCTACATACATCGTTGGCTACACTTCAAAATGCCTCGTCTTCTTCAGATTCCTCCTCCTCTTCTTCTTCTTCTTCTTCTTCCCCAGATCTTGAACTACACTCCCTTTCAGCTTCAAAAGCAATGCTCATCTCTTTCTTCACCACATCAGCCAAGTCCTGTCTGTTTGCACTCACATAAGCATCTCTAACTGCTTTAAACAACGACTGGTTTGGTTCGAGCTCCCCAAACGTAAGCCGGCTATGTACCCTCTTCACACCTTCCACCATTCCAGCTTTTCCGTATATCCCAACAAGGTAGGCCTGTGTGACAACATCTGGTTCTAAACCCTTTTCCTGCATTCTCATGTATGTCTTTAGGGCCATGTCAATATCTCCTGATGCGCTATAAGTGTATATCACTGCGTTGTACGCATAATGCTCGCGAGGGATTTCATCTCTTGTGAGCTCTTGGCATGATTCCAGCGCGTATGCATACAGACCCATGGCTGAAAACAGAGTTGCAGTTATAGCTGGTGTGGCAAGTGGTTTAGCTTCGTTATAGGCGGTTTGTAGCTGTGCCACAGCTTCACTTGGCACCCCACCTTTCTTCAACAGAGTGAAGAGTGTTTTAAACGTTCCCCAATCCAGCAAGAGCTTTCTTTCAACTAGCATCTCATGAAACAGTTCACAGCATTCACGTAACTGCCCATCAGCGGCGTAGCAAGCCAAAACCTGGTTGAACGAAGTGCAGTCTCTTAGTAGACCAGACTCTCTCATCTCTTCAGCCACTTCAATGGCCTCATCGAGCATGCCCATTCCCTTGTATAAATACATCATTGTTGCAAACGAAATAACATCACATGTGCCTTTTTCTCTCAGATCATTGAAAATGGATTCTGCTTCTGAAACTATGCCGAGATCTGCACAGAGACTTAGCATGCTGTTTGATGCAGCAACATCTGGGCCACCTCCTGAATCCTTCATTTTGTCATACACTCTCCTAGCTTCTTCAAGACTCCCCACTTTGCTATAAGCCTTGATAAGGGAAGTCAGAACGATATGATTGGACTGAACACCATGTTCTTCCATCAATTTAAAGTATTGAATCGCTTCTTCGACCATTCCACTCTCAGCAAACCCATTAATTAAGGAACCATAAACAACTTCATTTGGCTTCACCCCTGTTTTTTTCATTGCCTCGTACAGGTCAACTGCATCAGACAACAGGCCAAGCCGCACATAGCTAGCTATCAAAGCAGCATAGGTCTTGCATCCGGGTTTACAGCCCGAATCCAGCATTTCAGCCAATATCCTCTGGGCATCGTCCACTAAGTCAACCCCAGCAAGCATCTGGATAAGGGAATTGTAAGTGCACTCATCAGGCCAAGTCCCTTGGTTCTTCATCCCTTTGAAGATAGAAAGTGCTTTCTCATGAAGTTTGGCCTTACCATAAGCTTTGATCATGACATTGTACTCCAAAACATCATTCCTCTGACCTGTCATGTTTCTTTTCCCATAGAACACAGTCTCCGCTTCAACCCACAGTCCCTTTTCAGCATAGACATCCATTACCGCTGCAAGTGTGGTTGACGAAAGCACACAATCCAACTGGAACCTCTCGAACAGAGCTTTCGCCTGTCCGACTAAACCTTCATTGACATACATCTGCATAATAACAGGAACAGAGTGCTCATCAATGCGAATGCTATTTCTGTCCATCTCGGCCATCACAGCTTCAGCTTCTGCAACCATTTTCCGCTGGCACAAGATATGAAGAACAGCTCGGTGAGTTACAGTATCAGGAAAAAGTCCCACTTTCCTAATTTTCCTATAGTATTTAAGAGCTGCCTCAATGTCCCCAGCATCGGCATGAAGAGACAAAAGGATGTTATATGTCTTAGTATCAGGGGATATCCCTTTCTCTTCCATCTTCTTCAATAAAGATTCAGCCTCTGACAAGTGCCCATGAGTTCCACAAGTATGTATCATCGTGTTAAACGTTACAGTATCTATAGGTACTCCAGATTTCAACATCTCCGAGAAGAGATTGGCTGCATCGTTTAAACGACCTGCCTTCCCGTACAAATCAATCAGAGTGTTGAAGGTGGAAGTTAACCTTGGCTTCCTCGGAGAAGAGTCTGACCCAGATGCAAAATGCAGACTTTTCTCAATAGGGTTCCTTGCACCAACCTTAAAGAGCTCCATGGACAAGAACTGCTTCAAGTTCACAGGAGATTGAGCTGAGCCATTCTTAGGAAAATCATCAATAGAATCCAAATCAAGATCATCAAGATTAACTTTTCCAGCGCACCAACCTTTAAAGAATCTATCAGCACGATCAAACTCACCGGAATTCTTGAAAACTCTAACAACAGTAGCCATAGTGACTTCATCAGGGAAATGCATTCTCTGACCCATATGTTTAATCCAAAGAAGAGCTTCCTTAACAAGACCAGCTTTACCATAAACATCAACAAGCATACCATAAGTATTGTTAGTAGGCAAAACACCATTATGAGCCATCTCAATCCAACAAAGCCTCAATTCATCCCATTTCCCAGCTCTCCCCAAAGCTCGTAACACAATGTTGTAATGAATCACATTAGGAACATAACTTTGGTGAGACTGGAAAAATCGAAACACACGAAGAACTCTGTCCCAACGAGTCTGCTCTTTAAGAAGAACAGTTTGTTCTTTAGGGCTTAAATTGAGACAAAGAGAAGCTAGAGTTGTTTCAATATTAGTGGAAGAGTCAAGAGAGCGCAAAATGGAAGGGATTACGCCGCCATATTTGCGTTTTCGAGAGCTTGGGTTAGGTTTAGAGCATCGAGCTGGAGAAACTGAAGAAGGAGAAGAAGAGGAGCAATTAAGTTGAAGAAGCCTGAAAGAAACCCTAGAGGAGAAGTTACAGGGAAGAGGAGGAGGTGGAAAAACCCTAGCTTTAGAACTGAGAGCTAGACGATGATGATGTCTGAAATCTCTAGAGGAAGAGTAGTGACTACTTGGCTGAAGCATGTTTCTTCTCTAAGAAACTGCTCAGAGATTATCTCAAGTCTTTAGGGGTTGAAGAAGACTCATATGCGACTCCGAAAATCTTTGCGTTGAGGCTGGGCTTTACAAAAGAATTAGATTGGGCTTTAAAATGTTATGAAGTTGGGCCTTTTCTATGTCCGTTGTGCAAAGGTAAAAGAAAACAAATACTATGTAGATAGTCTCCACACGAACCCTAAAAGACCAGGAAACCAGAGATAGTACGTATTTGTTCTTTGTTGTTATTCTATTTCTCCTTCTTATTATTTTACATTATTTTTTTATTTTTGAATTGGGGGAGAGAGAGAGAGAGACAGAGAAAGAAAATGGAAGATGGTGTGACGCCTCCGCTTCTGATCACAGAGAGAGACACGACGATGATTCGTGTGAAGGAGGAAGTGAAGAAACAGCTATGGCTTTCTGCACCACTCATTGGTGTTAGCCTTCTTCAATACTCTCTCCAAGTCATCTCCGTCATGTTCGTCGGCCATCTCGGCTCTCTTCCCCTCTCTGCCGCCTCTATCGCCACCTCCTTCGCCTCTGTCACCGGCTTCACCTTCCTCGTACGTTTCTTCATCCCATCCCATCTCTCACGATCCAACGCGAAAATTGTGGCTAAAAACTCACCTTTTCATCATCCAAAACGCTGCATCTCCAATATCTAACGGGACGTCTGATTTCAGAATACAGATTAGAAAGCTCTGATTTGGATTAGTCGTGTAAGAGATGAAAGAATACATCAAAATCTGTTATAAGTAAAATCTAATGAAACAGTTGGTGATTTTACAAAACAAAGTTACAGAACACTTACGTTAAAGAGATTATGTAAAGAGATTTTGAATAACAGGTGATTTTGTTGTATTTTAAACTACATGGTACAAATGCCTAATCCAAATACAATGAATTTTAACGCATTTTATCAAAATACATAATTGAATAACACTGAAATATGGCCTTGACTTTAAAAGACATAACATTCAATAACACCACCTTAGTATCCTCTGTTTTGTAACTTTGTTCAAAGTTTGTATGTACATATGTGAAACAGTTGGGAACAGCGAGTGCATTGGAGACTTTATGTGGCCAAGCGTACGGAGCAAAACTGTACGGAAAACTGGGAATTCAAATGCAGAGAGCAATGTTTGTTCTTCTTATACTCTCTGTTCCTCTCTCAATCATTTGGGCTAACACAGAACAGATTCTCGTATTGGTCCATCAAGACAAGTCCATTGCAAGTGTTGCTGGCTCCTACGCTAAATACATGATCCCGAGTCTCTTCGCCTACGGATTACTTCAATGTATTAACAGGTTCTTGCAAGCGCAGAACAATGTCTTCCCTGTCTTTGTCTGCTCTGGTATCACCACTTGTCTTCATTTGCTTCTCTGTTGGTTGTTTGTCTTGAAGACTGGTTTAGGATACAGAGGAGCTGCTCTCGCTATCTCGGTCTCTTACTGGTTCAACGTCATTCTCCTCTCGTGTTATGTCAAGCTTTCACCTTCTTGCTCGCATAGTTGGACCGGGTTTTCGATGGAGGCTTTTCAAGAACTTTATGATTTCTCTAAAATTGCTTTTCCTTCAGCAGTCATGGTCTGGTAAGTGATGTAACAAAAAAATGCTGCGCTGTTCTGGTTCTAGTATTCGCATTTAATCAAATTCTGTTTGTAACAGTTTGGAGCTTTGGTCCTTCGAGCTTCTGGTTCTTGCCTCAGGCCTTCTTCCTAATCCGGTTTTGGAAACTTCGGTGCTTTCAATCTGGTAGAATTTGTTATCTTGGTCTTATGGTACTCACTCAGAGTTTGTGTACTTCCTTTTTTTATATTTGATCAACCTCATTTCTGCAACTTTTCAGTCTAAATACTTCACTAACAATCTGGCAGATTTCGGTTGGTCTTGGTGGCGCTGCGAGGTCAGTAACAAAAATTTCCAAAGAACATATAAAACAATCTCATTAAACCAACCTACCTCACTTGTGCGTTTCTTTAACTTGCAGCATAAGAGTCTCGAATGAGTTAGGAGCAGGGAATCCACACGTGGCAAAACTGGCTGTATATGTCATTGTAGGCATAGCAGTAGCCGAGGGAATTGTGGTGGTAACGGTTTTGTTGTCGATTCGGAAGATCTTAGGTCACGCTTTTAGCAGTGACCCGAAAATCATCGCATATGCCGCATCAATGATACCAATTGTTGCATGTGGAAACTTCCTTGATGGCCTCCAATGTGTTCTCTCAGGTTTTAAAATGACACAAGATTGGCTTTGGTTCCTGGTTTATATATATGTCCGGTTTGAATCCCGGTTAAATGGTTTTGATTTATGGTCGCAGGGGTTGCTAGAGGATGTGGATGGCAGAAAATTGGAGCGTGCGTGAATCTTGGATCATATTATCTCGTAGGAGTTCCATTAGGATTATTACTTGGTTTCCATTTCCACATTGGTGGTCGGGTAATAATCTTAAACTCTCTTTCTCATTGTCAAGTTCAAACCCAAGACTAGTTTTATAGAAACTTTATTTGTGGTATCTTCATATTTTAGGGGCTTTGGCTGGGAATCGTAACAGCATTGGCTGTTCAGGTGTTGTGTCTTTCCTTAGTTACTATATTCACAAACTGGGATAAAGAGGTAGCAACCTTTTAACTGATCGGTTCAGTTTTATATGTATAAGAACTCTGCCATGATGTGATTCTGTTTCTTGTTTTATATGATTAGGCAAAGAAAGCTACGAACAGAGTCGGGTCTTCAGATGACAAAGATGGTGGTGACGTCCAATGATCAATAAACGTCTGAGGAACAAGCAGTTGCAAATGAGCTTAACAACGTTAATGAATAAATGGCTAATGAGCGCTTTATTCTTGTCTGCCCATATGAACTTATTGGGAATTTCTAATTGATGTGGCCTTACATTGGTCTTTAGAAAACTTTACCATTGTTACATATTTAGTGAAATTCCTTAGATGTATAGCCATTGTCATCGAGCATTGATGGAGCCGTCAAAAGACTCGAAACTGAAAACACATTTCATATTTGTAATCCACCAACATGTTCGATACTAAAAATTCTGGAGTTTAAATTGAAAATGAACAAAGAATGAGTTTGGGATCAGAACTCTCTTCTAAACATACGCCAAAGACAGATAGATTTTTCTATGATGGGTGTACATGATGATTAGTTAATCATCTGTGCTTTATATTTTATTGAAAACAGAAAGAATGATTCACACTATTCGTCATCACTAGTTGTAATATGAACCAACCAGTAAGAGCATGTAACTAGAGATCCTATAGGCTATAGGAACTGAAGACGACGTCAAGAAGAAGCCTGTTAAGCTATATCCTATAGGAACTCGAGATCGAGTTTCCTCTTCAGATGAGATCTATCCGCGCTGCAAAACCAAAAATCAAGAATCTATCAAAAGTTTTGATCTTTAAAGCTGACCAAGAACTTACTGCAAAAGGATTGAAACCAATTTTTTTTACCTGGTGATGGTTGGTCGGTTAGGAGGCCGCTCGGCTAGGATGGTGAAATCTAAAGACATCGGTGCTTGTCCATCATGGCTAGCTTGTCTCATGACATCAACACTCTGGTCCTTGAAACCATTAGCAGACTTTCCTCGGTCAGGCATCACTCTTCTAAGCTTATGTGCTGGTGACAACACTTTAATGGCTTCGTGTTTACTGTCAGATGACTTAGCGTCCTGCTTGCGAACTGGTCTTGGGAGCTTTAAAGGGTCAGTAGGCGAAGGTGCAGATGTGAAGTACCTTTAAGAAGAAATCAAAGTTTTGAGAAAAAAAACTAAATAACCGGTTCTTATGCATCCTACATAGGAAACATTAGGTACCTGTGTTGTAGAGCCTGCTGAATCGTTATTCTAGATTTGGGGTCATAGGTAAACATCTTTGACAACAAATCTAAAGCATCCTCACTAACCGTTGGGAGTAAAGAACGTAAAGGAGGCGCAGGGACAAATTGATACTCTACATAATCAGGAAGGCAGATCATATCGGGCCACTGATCTGCTTTTGGGGTCCCAAAGGCAGCAAATATTTTGCTTAATTGATCAATATCACTGTTTCCCTGCAATGGAATGAGTAAGCTAGAGAAACAAATAAACTGACTAATCAAATCACGACACAAAGAAAATGGAGTTTCACCTGAAGAAATGGTCTGCGCAATAGAAGTTCAGCAAAAATGCAGCCAGCAGCCCAAACATCAACTGCACCACCATATTGTTTTGTACCAAACAAAAGTTCAGGTGCTCTATACCATCTAGCAAAGACCTATGAGATTGCTTGAGAACATCAAGATACGAAGATAACAGAATAGCTTACATAAATAGCATTGCCACACAAAAAAAGAGAGTACCTGGTGGGTAAACTTACGACCAGGGCTACCAAATATACGAGCTAACCCAAAATCTGCAAGTTTCAGTTGTCCATTGGGTCCTATTAACAAGTTGTTTGGCTTCATATCTCTAAACAAATGCGAATGACCATCCGTAAGTTAAAACCGAAACAAACCTTATTAGAGAGAGAACAAGTTCTGCTTCTAATGTTAGTACCTGTGCAAAACCCATTTGTCATGGCAATATTCAAGACCTTTCAATATCATTTGGAGGTAAGATTTGACATCACCGGGCGAAAGAAACAGATTAGGATCGCGAATAACTGCTTCGAGATCAGTCTCCATGAACTCAAACACAATGTGCAAGTTCTCCTTGTGAGGAAATGCATCAATCAACTCAATTATATGTGGATGCTTAAGCTCTTTAAGTAATTTGATTTCTCTAAGAGCTGTTACATTCACACCTTCTTTTTCTTTACCAAGTCTTATTTTCTTAATCGCTACAGTTTCTCCATTCTACAAATTGCCACAACAAAGTAAATCAGCTTCCTTAGATCCAAACTGAAACAAAAGCTACAAACTTTAAATTCCAATACGAAACCAAAAATGCAAACTTTGACTTCTAAGAACAGATATTAGTATAAAGATTGAAGCTTTAGATAAGAGTAAAGACCTAAAAGCTATCAGATCAACCAAATTGTTCACAGGAAGAGACACCTCAAAAGACACACGAGAGGAGAAATTCAGAATCAGCGACAGAATCTAAAACCCTAGTTTTGATGGGATCGGCAAAAAATATGAAGAAGAATTGAGAGAGGAATCATCACCTTAGTATCAGTAGCCTTGAAGACGACTCCATAAGTACCTTGTCCAAGAACCTCACGCTTCAGATACCTATCAGCAACTTTCTTCGGCTGATCCATCTCCGGAATTCACTAACCAGATTACAAGCAATGATCGAAATTGATTTGTGTTGATTGTTATCGTTAACGTTGAGGTTTCTTATGCTCTGGCGAAAAAGTAGCCGTTAGAGCAATCACAGAAAGAATCGACATTTGAGGAGAAAATATTGAAAAGTAAACGAAAAAGGAAACAGACGCTCTAAAGCTAGAAAAAGATGCTGGAAGCGTCCAGTGTCACGACGTCGTTTTAGTTTTAACCAAAAAAAAAAGCAAAATATTTCCGGTTTACTCAACATTGACTCGTCAAATATTCTTCTATTTAAATTTTGATAAGTTAAGGGGGGCTTATTGGGATGTTGATTTCTAAAGACTTTAAAATTTTTAAGATTCTATTGTTATTGGTTTGTGGATTCTTATATTCTTAATAAAATTTGGTGTTATTGGTGTTGTGATTTTGCAATTCATTTAAAATATGGTGTTATTGGTGTATGGATTTTGTCATTCTATTTAGAATCATTCGTTATCCAAAAAGTTGTCTATTTATTGATTTTGCAATTCTATTAAACTCTAATGTTATTGGAACAATGATTCTTGACATGTTTACTCGTTAACAACAACTTTCAAAATACTCTAGTTATCCTATGTATTTTAAAAATTTCTATAACAAAACACCTCCCGTTCCAAATCCAAACACAGCAAATCCAAACATTCAATCCATAAAATATTGCAAACAAAACCCATACCAAAACCCATGTTCGTTAAAAGAACAAAAATCAAAAACAAATCAAAGCCACGTTCGTTAACCAAATTCTCAACAGTTTTTTGCCATCTGCAACTCAATTTTTTCCATCAAACCTGCATAAAACACACATTGGTTACATGCACGTGTCTTTCAATTAAAAACAAGTAAATGAATCCAAAATAGCTTAGGTTTCCACTAATATACCTCATCATCGTTGACTTCCAGCTCCTACTGCATCTGCCCACATAGTAGCTGCTCTCATCAAAGAAGTTCAAGTTTTCTTTTACTTGACTATCACCAACCGAGTAGGTGCGAGCATCTGTAGTATCACCCAAACCAATTGAAGAGCTACCATTAGCAGTTGCACAATCAAATATAATTTTCAAATCTTCAAACTGATCATTGGAGTCATATCTCATAAACTTGTGGTTTGGATGTGCCTGCGAAATAGGAGACATATATAAATACATTTTAAAATATTGGAGAAAAATAAACTACGATATATGTTATCATATCAAGAGCATATTCTTTTCAAAAGCTTTTAGATGACTAGAATAAAAAACATACCTTTAAATAATTATGCCAAACTTCATCGGAAGCAGTAAACTTTTTCATGACAGGATCCCATCCAAAACCCGAGCTGTTACGTTGGAGATCTCCATAACTTAGATATTGAGCTTTAAGGTACTTCATTCTGCTGAGATAATGCTTGTGGGTTTTCTGGCATCCAAGTCTCTCATTAAGGACTGGTAGTATTCTATGCTCAACCGTTGCCTTATTCATTATACCACAAGAGTCACGCCATTCACGTTGAATACCCTCGACAAGCAGTTCTATCAATACTTTAGTTTCCTCTGGACTCCATTGATTGTATTGCTTTTCTTTGTCACCCATTATAATCTTATTTGAAAACTATGATAGTTAGTATAACTAAAAACATGCTAGCTAAACAATCAATTATATAACAAACCTAACTCGGAAAAAAAGACAAAATAACAAATTTTCTATAATATAATGCAAATAAAACGTATCAAAATTATGATGAAGAAACAAAAGAGATAGTTGAGGTAGTACCTTTGCTCCCCACGTATGATGACCGGAAAAGATGA
This sequence comes from Arabidopsis thaliana x Arabidopsis arenosa, assembly GCA_019202795.1. Taxonomy (NCBI): domain Eukaryota; kingdom Viridiplantae; phylum Streptophyta; class Magnoliopsida; order Brassicales; family Brassicaceae; genus Arabidopsis; species Arabidopsis thaliana x Arabidopsis arenosa. The sequence continues at coordinate 13,082,922 of CM032919.1, read as the reverse complement.
GTTTTTCTATATGTCAAACCACCATTATAAGCAAATAAACATTCCTTATTTAGAGATATGATAATTGGAAATCAAGCATATCAAATATTTTTTAATAAATTTTTGAATAAAAAAGTCATCAAGAATCTGTGACAATCCGTAAAATTACTATAAAAGATTCCACAAATTTGGGTAAACAGATTTATTAGAATCTACAAAAATCTTCAAAAATTTTGAAATCCTATCAACTTTTGAAATCCACTAACTTTACGCAAATCAACGTCCCAATAAGCCCCCCTAAGTGTCTTTGAAAACACAACACTGTCACTATGCTCAAAAGTATGTTAAACCAAAATAAAACAAAATTATTGGGCAGACGTCTATGCTCATAACACTGTCACTATGCTCATAACACTGTCACTATGCTCAAAAGTATGTTAAACCAAAATAAAACAAAATTATTGGGCAGACGTCTATGCTCATAACACTGTCACTATGCTCATAACCCTGTCACTATGCTCAAAAGTATGTTAAACCAAAATAAAACAAAATTATTGGGCAGACGTCTATGCTCATAACACTGTCACTATGCTCAAATTTAACTTGCACATATTTTCCACAGCATGGACGGAGAACATTACCAAATTAACTTTCGTTTCATGAACTCATGAAGCGTGGAATCAAGTCCAAACATTAAGGCCCAAATAACTATTCCGGTGAAGGTTAGACAAGGGACCTGTTAACTTCTGGGCCCATATCATAGGCTCATAAGAAAGAGATGCAGCCCAATTATTAAAGTTTGCACAAATAATTAGGCTAATCACTAATCAGTCCAATTTTTTTTAGGTAACCAAAGAAAACAAACTAAGCCTAACATTTGAATATGAACCAGAAAAAGAAAAGTTAGGGTCAAGTATTATTTGCTTGGGAACATTTTCATTATACAAATTTTATTTAAACAACTCGAAAAAAAAAGAAATTACACGGTGGATAAAAAAAAAACTCTAAAATAAGCCATTGAATTGTGAAAGAGACGAGACTCGTGGGGGTAATAAGACAAGTTCGTTGAAATAAATCTAGCCATAGATTCTCCTCAGACAGAGTAATAATTACCTGCTTTCGTGCCCACTTCATCAGACTTAATCCTGACCGTACATCAACCTATTTCACTATTTCGTGTTGCAATTTCTAATTGTTAGGGTTAACAGTTTTTTAAGAATTAGGTCACCAAACGGAAACACTTGTACATTTTCATAAAGAATGGTCGGCCAAATTCATTTTCAAAGTTACATCTTAAAAATGTAGTGGACTAGTAGTTGGCAGGAATAATAAATAATACAGTACTTGTTATTTTTATTATCTTTACCAAAAAAAAAGAAAAGAGACAAGCACAAAAGCCGAGAAGGACGCATGTGACGCGTAGGGAATCTAACACTAAACAATGTCAGACCCTTCCCATGTCTTTTCAGATGCACCCACCTGTTTTTTTTTTTCTTTTTTTCCTTTTTTCCTTCAATCACGAATATCTATCTAAACCACTATAATTACGACTCTCTATCTATCACTTCTTCCTAAAATGACGTGTCCTCTTCTCTCTCTCTCTTTCCTTCTCTCTAAGTATGTTTAGGGTTAATTATTAGGGTTCTTCATCTCTGTCTTCAGTCTTTAAAGCTTCTTCGATAGCTTTAATTGAAGTGATTTACCTCTTTGGGTGTTTTTAGTATATATATTATGTACATGATCGAATTTCTCTCTATCCAAGTTCTCATCAAACCTTTCCCATGTTTTGAAGAGTTAAAGGTCTTTATAGTTTGCTTAGGTCAGATCCATAACATATTTGACAAGTTTCTTTGTCTCACGATAGATCTTGGTCTGACCAAAATGATTTTCTCGAGAAAAAAAGATGGAAGTAGAGCTCCTTGAAGTTCAAACGAGAGTTGAGCAGGGTAAAGAAAAGCTGCTAAGCTATGGATCCCATAAGCCCTAATCCTTATAAAGAAAAAAAGGATTTGGTTATATGGCTTGCATATCTCAGGAGCTTTAACTTGCCCTTTAATTGCTTTTACTCTTCTTTGGATTGAAGGGAGCTCTACATCTTCTTTCACTTTCTCTATTTTTTTTCTTTATTTTCTTCTCTACAGTAATTTATTTGGATTTAAAGATCTTTAGTTTTCCGTTTTAGTTGATTATATATTTGGTGATTGTTTGGATCTTGAAGCAATGTTTAGTGTTGTTGAATAGTCTGTTTTACTTGTAAGAAACTAGGGTTTATGCAACTGCCTGGGTAAAAGAAGATCCTTATTTATTTGGTAACTTCTTAAATTAAATTTTGCTTTCTCTTTTTGGATTATTCTCATATCTATTCTTAACAATTACTTCTACATTCACCGTCCTTTAATTATTGCGAAATTAGATTTCTTCCATATAAATAAAGATAATGATCGGATACCGAAAATTAGATTAAATCTGAGTCAAAGATAATCCTTAAGTTGTTTTATAGTAGGATTTATTTGTCAACCTGTTATATTACTAGCTAGGTCTTCTTTACACAATGGAGATATTAAAACTTGAAGAAACTTTAAAACTGTAGTATGTTTTAGTTATTTTATTTATTTAAGATGTAAAAATAATTTATCAAACAAATGATAGTCTTTGCGGATTACCTGTAGGCTGCAAGGCGAGTTGGCCACAAAATGTGAACCGAACATTTTAACCTAACAAAATTTAAATTTATCGAAGTGGAGACGTAGCAAAATTTTGTTATAATTGGATGGTCAAAAAAGTTTTATGCAGAACAACTGGAACCGAACCCTAACTATACAATTTCTTTTAACTAATTCAATTGAATCAAAGTTCACAAATTTTAATCACATAAATGTACGGTTTACTAAAAATTTGCAAAATTAATTATTATTTAACTAAAACTCGAACAAGTGAGAACTTTAAATCCAACCCCAAAGAAATTGAGAGAAATCAAAACTGCTAGAACGAAATCAGTTCTTGTTTGGTGAACAAAGACAAGAAGAAATCAGTTCTTGTTTTGTTTAAAAATGTTAGTGATTCTTGGATTGTCCTTCTTTTGAGTGATAGGTTCCTTGCTAACTTCTTGAAGATGTGTGTATGGCCTTTGAATGTTTTAGTCTATGATTTCAGCTCACTAAGCTTATCTTGTCTTGTTGACACATATCTGTCTTCAAACAATCTTATTGCCAACATGTTGTCTCTTGGTGTTGTATATGTAGAAACTTATTTGGCTTGTCTTGCTTTCTTTGCTAAACTGGATGTAGACATTTATCGTTATTAGATTTTTACTTTCGAAGTTTTCAAACTTGGTTGGTACTCGTTGTGACTGTCATGGAAAAAATAAAGTTGTCAATTTTCCTCTTACGACAGAAAAGGTTTGTTGCACATACGGACCTGTATGTCAAAATATTCATTAACATAAAGTCAAATCTAGCCCATGCAATAGGCCCAAATCAAGGCCTAATAATGGCAACCCTAATCGTTTCTTAAATTTGGGCCTATTTATGATTATTTTTAATGAATTTGAAACTGAATAACTAAGCCTTGTTTTGGGCCCTTGGCACACACTGCTAGTGCTATGTTTGGGTTAGAGCTACTTATGTTCGAATGAATAGTGTTTTTCAACGACAATATATCGAGCCATTCTCGTTATGAGAATGATTCAATTATTTTGAATTGTCCATTTGTTTACATAATGGTGCCCTAAAAAAACATAATGGTGACCGGAACCTATAGCCGAGTGGTTTCTAGTATTATTGTTCTTGTGTCATAAACCAGTTTAAACTTAAATCTCGATATGATAAACCTAATTTTAAACCAGAAGAACCCGTGTTTACCATCAAGGTTGATTGTTCTTAATTTCATGGTCTATAGATTATATTTCTGATAGTATAATACAGATTTCCTAAAATATAGGATATATATATATATATATATATAAATGAATATACAACTTTAGCAAATTGAATTATGCTGTAGATAGACAATTTGGTGATGAAAACTGGCTACCCTACATGTGAAATCAGGTAACTCTACCTAAAATTCCGTGAAGAGTTGGTGGGCTACTTTAATTATTGAGACACTTTCCAAAGTAACATATTTTAGTTTTGTAATTTGCGAGACTAACTTTTGGACGAAAAGGCTTATCACATGCATACTGTTATCACGTTTCTACGAAAGAAAGAACTATCAGTTGCGTTTAGGTTTCCAGTAACACACTGGGATCTATCTAAAATTTACAATAGTTTTTCGAATTTTTTAGTAAAAATTCTGTAAATTTGTAAGTTCATAGAATAGGTTTTACAGACTTACAATAATTTACATAAATATATATATATAATGATGTGGAAAACTCATCGATGTGGGTCTGTCCGCTATAGAGTAAAGCTCCTGCAAATAACAAAGTGAAATGTAGAAGTTTGTACAATTGGTGTGATATGTTCCATGACTGATGACTCTATCATGCTTAAGCCGGTAACATTGAACACAAGACTTGGTCAAAAATTAGAAAGAATCGAAAAAGTGAAGAAGAAAGTGGATATCATGACACCGAATTCACATGAAGATATTTCAGTATCTAACCACTCATCTACTATCTAGTGTTTGACAGCTTTTGGAAAAGAAAAAAAAATAGTTATTGGATACGGTATAGTTGTATACGTGTTAACCGAAATAAACGTGACACCGATAGGTTTTCAGTTTTCTAACAAAGTGTGTTGAAGAGTATAAAAGTTTGTTTTTTCTGTTAAGAGATAATGAAAAAGTGTTAATGTAACAAATTGAATGGCCAAAGAAGTTTACTGGTCTATTTTCCAGAATAAGGTCAAAATACATGAAATGAAAATAGTCTGTTTTTTCTTTCTTTCTGGAAGCTATATGTAAACTACATTCAAGAAACAAATGAAAAAGGAAAATGTTAGTATAATATTGGTGTCATGTCACAATCGTCCACGAAAACTTATTGCAAGACTAAACAAACAAACAAGTCTTAGAATTAAGGAAATGCATTAAGTATTCAGATCTAACAACCTTTATAAATATAAAATCAGCCAAAAAAATTCATAATTTAGAGTGGTATGTGTTGAATCTTCTTTCTACTTTCTCTTATATTAAAAACTGGAATTCACGCACAAGAATGGATAGCTGCCAAATTAGCTAGAGCTTATCTACACATTTATTAGTTCACGAACCGTTCACTCTCACTCTTTGATTTTTCTTCTAAAGTCAACCCCTACGACATACCACTATCATACATCCATACACTTGTCGTGTCTTAATAATCATCTCAACTATGTTTTGAGATCGGAGTCCAAATTTATCAAAAAAATTCTATTTACATGTGCCGGTTTTTTTTTGTGGGTCTAATGTGCCCGTTTAGTTTAGTTTTATATAGTGGTCACTGGTCAAAAAGCACTTATGTAATCACTTTTTAGTTAGGTTCAATATATATTTTTGGTTTCGTGAAAGTCCGTTTGTTAATGATTGATTATATCACCAAAATAGCTCTAAATAAATCTCGAAGAACAGTTAGAAAAAAGGAACGGCGTAACTATAGCTAAACTTTCAACCATCGAAATATTTTGTATCGGAAGGTTCGATAACATTGTAAATTCGTTGCTTTAAATTTTTCTTCATTGGCGTAATAACTATGAAAGAGGTTGATCGATGGTAAATTGTTTAAGAAGCTCTTGTATGGACGGTGATATATATAGAAGGATCTAGAATGATATCAATCCCTATATGTGGCAAGTTTCTCTCTACTTATAAAACTTTTTAAGTGGCAATAAGAGCCACGTAGTAATAAGTTGGTGTACTTGTATCATTGTAGTATGTTACGCTTTTAATTCGGATCAGTATATCTTAGTACACTGATTCTATAACACATATCATAAATGTATTGTCTTTCGTCAAAGTTCAAACAATATAAAATATATCTTGTCCCCATTCCTTACAATTTGATACGTATACGGACCAAAAACTACAAGATATGACAGAAAGAACAAGAGGACCATATTTTCGGTCGAAAAAACATATCAAATTTTTTAAAACCAGTATAACTGGAGAATGAACTCATAAATGTCAACTGCATCTTAATTTTCCTATCTTATTATTTAGGATTCAAATAAACGACTTCTATGATATTTCTGTGGATTGAACTAATACCACTAACGAAATTCAACCACACAACTCTTATTTCCGTCTGTAACAACTACTTATAAAATGGTTACGTATAACAACAAAAATGCGTACAAGTATTTATAACGAGCAGGTGGTCGTTACCCGACCGACTTAAATTCATTTCTCGAAATTTGTGGAGCATTGCATGCAAATATTTCTCCAATAAAGAAAGAAAATAAAACAGTTGACATTTATTTTGTTAGAGTTCTATTCATGGAGTATAATTTTATCGTCGATGTCTTTCATAACCTTGAATATTTTAGCACGCCTTGACTCTTAGCTAATACCTCTTTTTATAATTAATATAATTTTATTATTTTTAAAATTGTATGCATTAACTATCAAATTTTAATATAATTTGAAACGTATAAAGAACCTTTGAATGGTCTTACTAAAAAAAAAAGAACCTCTGAAACGACTTTAGGAGACCATGATTGAAAAATATCTATGTACTAATTTACCATATCAGTTGTCTATAATTTTCTCCATAAATATTTATGAAAACAAGAAATTTAACTTTCGAAACATATGAATTACACTAGATCATTTAAATTTGATTGAAAGAACACATTTACTAGATTTATAACAACTACATTTGAAATAATTAATAAATATATATAAATAAAAGTATAATTCATCAGAAGAAAAGTATTTCTAGTCACTATTTAAGTCTTTTTTCAATAATTCATCAATCCTCTTAAATCACTATTTATTTAAGTATAATTTATTCATCACTTGATTATTTCTTTCAGCAACATGCAATATGTCTATCTGAACTCAAGGTATTGATACAACGAAAACACTAACACAACCTCTATACTACATGTACTTGTTAAATGATCAAACTTCTTATATTGCATTATTATGTTGTTAACTTTATATATAAAAGGAGAACTTTATTGGCAAATAAATTAGCATATTTATATTAAGTGTTGAATAAAAAAAAAAAATAAATAAATAAATAAATATTAAGTGTTGAATCATAGTAAATTCATGCATTATGATACTATATAGCAAATCCACCCGGCCAAGTGGGATTTTAGAGAAAAGAATACTATGAATACTCACATTTACATCAATCGTCCATGGACCATGATTCTACACTATAAATTACAGTGTGAATAAATTTGTTAGAAAATATTTTTTTTCCTTACAAAAATAATCTAATAATGCAAGATAAGAAAGGTTGATCAAACAAGGAAAGAAATATCCATAATGCATTGACCATATGCTAGCTTTTACACTTTTAAAATTAATATTTATCATTTATTTGCAGATATTATTCTCTTTTTATATAAATCCTTCCTAAAATGTTGAATTTATTTTAGAAATCTTAATGAAATGTATTTTGTCATCACTCCCACAGTCAATAGTCAATACGTGCTCGACGATGGCTCGTTGACTTATTTAATAAAATGATATTCAAAATTAATTTTACATAAATACATACGTAAATGTGAGTATGCGTGTGGGTCTATATATATACATGAGAGTAATCGTGTGAATACAACCATTACAATTGTGTGACTATCATTTAAAGAATAAAGCAAACACATGATCCAAAGAAGATAGATAGGGAGACAAAAAAAATCAAGGCAAAAAATGGGTTTCTCTCCATCTTCTTCATGGTTTCTTCATCCTCAGCTTCATCATGTTGTTTCCAAGATGTCTTACTTTGATGCTTTTTTATTCTATGTAAATACATCTCTCTCTTTAACAAAAAATAAAATACATCTCTCCCTATCTCTCTAAATATATGAACTCTTCTCTTAAGAAAATATTAATCATATAATTTTTGTAAACTTTTTATTATTATTTGGTTAATTTGATTGTTTTTTAATTTTATATATATAGATTGTGCACTTAGTGGACAAGCTAGGATTGTGGCATAGATTTCCAGTGTTATTAGGAGTGGCTTACTTGGGGTTACGAAGACATCTACATCAACGTTACAATCTTGTACATGTCGGTCCGATCAACGGTCACGGTTACGACAACGATGAGTTCTGTTATCGTACGGCTGACGGCAAGTGTAATCATCCCTCCGACGACTCAATCGGCAGTCAAGGCAGCTTCATCGGCCGGAATATGCCTCCCTCTACTTCTCAGTACGGCGTAAGTTTTTTCTTGATCTTCTTCATATTCACAATTACTTTTTCATAACATGCAAATTAAATTTGCAAACTTAGATTTGTACTTATGATTAAATTTTAATATAAAGCGAAGTGATAATATAGCAAAAATAAATAGTAGCGGAATGAAACACTAGAACCAAATTTTGTGACGTATTTCTTTTTAATCTCTACTTACCGGTGGTTGAAATCATGATGTAATTCTCTTGTGTTTATTTTATTTTGTCGACTTTTGATTGATTTTAAGTGTATATTGATGCAATAAAGTTTTTTTGTCAATACTTTTTTCCCTGAAAATTTTAGAAAAAAAACCATAAAAAATTGTTGGAGCTTTAGTATTATTGGGGGCGGACATACCTCATGAGAGCCACCATAATTGTATTTTTGTTGTTTTTGCATGATTAGTAATTCATCTACGAAAATATGTTATGAATTACATCAGTATGATGAGTAAATGCACAACGGCTTGATAATATATGATTGTGTCTTCACCTTTTACCAAAAAAAAAAAAAAATATATATATATATATGATTGTGTATTATGACAGATTTTGGATCCACATCCAAGTGTAGTGGCGACAAAGTTGTTAGCGAGAAAAAGATTCATAGACAATGGGGACCAATTCAACGTGATAGCTTGTTCTTGGATCCAGTTCATGATCCATGATTGGGTTGATCACTTAGAAGACACCCACCAGGTTTATAATATTTTTAAATTTAACCCCTTTAATCTCCAAGATTTACATTTCTTTCCCTCAACTTTAGATTCTAGATAATAAAGATATTGAAACGTCAACCAGATTGAGCTTGAAGCTCCAGAAGAAGTAGCAAGTGGATGTCCACTGAAGTCATTCAAGTTCCTCAGAACGAAGAAAGTTCCCACCGGTGATCACCACAAATCTGGCGCTGTCAACACTAGAACCCCTTGGTGGTTAGTATCTCAATCTCAATCTTAGTCACTGCTTAATCATTAGTATCCGAGTTCGATTTTATAAAATTTGGGGCATAGGGATGGGAGTGTAATATATGGAAATGACGAGGCCGGAATGAGAAGAGTTAGGGTTTTCAAGGACGGAAAGCTAAAAATCTCTGGGGATGGCTTGTTGGAGAGGGACGAAAGAGGTGTTCCTATCTCCGGTGACATAAGAAACAGCTGGTCAGGTTTCTCTCTGTTGCAAGCTCTCTTTGTCAAAGAACACAACTCCGTCTGTGATATGCTCAAAGTAAGTCATTAAATTGATCCCTTAATTACGTTTTGTCTCTTTCTTGTGTTGCAAGCAGCAACTCTGTTTTTTTTTTCTTTTTCTTTTTAACAACTCTGTTTATGCACAATCATATTAAGTTTTACCATTTTTTCAGGAACGGTATCCAGATTTTGATGATGAGAAACTCTACCGGACTGCTAGACTGGTGACTGCAGCGGTTATCGCTAAGGTTCATACAATCGATTGGACAATAGAACTCTTGAAAACAGACACACTCACTGCTGGAATGAGGATCAACTGGTATGGGTTTTTAGGGAAGAAAGTGAAGGACATGGTTGGAGCAAGATTTGGTCCTATATTTAGCGGATTAGTTGGTCTGAAGAAACCGAAAGATCATGGAGTTCCTTATTCACTTACTGAAGAGTTCGTTAGTGTTTACAGGATGCATTGTCTTCTACCAGAGACACTTATCCTCCGAGATATGAAATCTGAGAATGTAGACAAAGCAAACCCTGCAATAGAACGAGAGTAAGATATAGGATGTTTGGTACATTTTGGTCAATCCAAGCGCGGTTTCTCTTAACCTATAAAGTTTTTTTTTTTATAGGATACCGATGACAGAACTGATCGGGAGAGAAGCAGGAGAAAAGGGTTCAAAAATTGGGTTTGAGCAGTTACTTGTTTCAATGGGACACCAATCTTGTGGCGCATTGACACTGTGGAATTACCCTAATTGGATGAGGAACCTTGTGGCTCAAGATATTGACGGAGAAGATAGACCTCACCTTATAGATATGGCTGCCTTGGAGAGTAAGTCGAAATCAATGCTTCTTCTTCTATACATTACCAATTCTTTAACCGATTGATTGATCTGATTGATTTTTTCTCAGTTTATAGAGATCGGGAGAGAGGAGTTCCTCGGTACAACGAATTCAGAAAGAATCTGTTGATGAGTCCGATCAGCAAATGGGAAGAGTTGACAGATGATGAAGAAGCTATCAAGGTTTTAAGAGAAGTGTACGAAGACGATATAGAGAAGCTTGATCTAAACGTGGGATTGCACGCAGAGAAGAAGATCAAAGGTTTCGCCATTAGCGAAACTGCTTTCTTCATCTTTCTCCTCGTCGCCTCCAGGTTTTTAAATTCCAAATCAATAATACTACATTTTGTTAAAACAGAGTATTTTCTTGTGTAACAAGGAAACTTACTTGGACTTAAAATTTTTTAAGGAGGCTAGAAGCAGATAGGTTTTTCACGACGAACTTCAACGAGAAGACGTATACTAAAGAAGGATTAGAGTGGGTCAATACTACAGAGACTTTAAAAGATGTAATAGACAGACACTTCCCGAGCTTAACCGATCAATGGATGCGATGTTCTAGCGCCTTCTCTGTCTGGGGCTCGGATCCTAACCCAAACACTTGGGTTCCTTTGTACCTCCGATCCGCTCCATAGGTCATAGCCGTCGGATACTACGTGGCACATGTTCATTAGTATCACCGTGGTTCCTTGGTATATTTTTGGGGGGCACTGAAATAGTGTAAAATCGTACATATGAATAATCATATTAGTAGAAGAGTTTTAGACATTAGTGTCTTTGGTTAAATAAACGATTACCCCAATTTCATTTGCCACCCCATTACGGCAGTCATGCGTTATTTCTCTATTTTTGTATATGCAAAGCAACTTTTTCAGGTAGATAATTAACAAAACTGGCAAGAATATCCTTTTTTACATGATTTCGACTTTCGAGTTTCATCAACCCATGATCTACCCGGTTACATAAGCAAAGAACTACATCAGTAACCAAGTTTTGTATATTCTTTTCAATGTCGCCCCCGTAACTACTAAATACACCAACCAAACCCGAACCCCGAGTGAGAGTGACAAACCAAACTTTTTTGCGTCTACAACTCTACTACGGAGCATAGCTTAAATTAAACAGAAAAAGAAAAACACTAAGAATTGTGTAGAGATGCAACTTTCACAGCCATCTCAGCAACACTCTCATCTTGTTCCTCTACTATGGGATCCTGCAAGATAACACAACATTTAAATTTCTCGCACAAGAACATTCATGCATCTACAAAGAAATATGGAGTTTCTCTTTGTTTACCTCAATGTTGGTTTTAGATTGTACACCTATGCATTTAGAACCACTGATGCTAGAGCTTTTCATCAGGTTACGTGCACTATACCCTCCTCCTCCTCCATTGTCTGTACCTTCAGGTTGTTGTGAAGCTTTGGGACTATCTAAGGTTGAAGCTACAGCAGCTGTTGTTCTTCTCTCGATATCGTTGCTGCTTTCTTCGACTGTTTCATTCTTGGATGCAGGAACGCGCTCTCTGAAATGCAATACAAGAGCATCAATAATGGTGGTTGGTTCATGATTTTGAAAAGACCATCACTTGATGCAGAGACAATCATTTTAATTATGATGAAAGAAACCGAGGTTTTTTTAAAATCGGTTTGCACCTTGGTAAGGAAGCATGCTGTCTCTGAAGTGCGTTACTTTTTCCTCCTAGACCTTGATTTTCTTCGAGATGAGCAAACTGCCTCCGAAATCGATCTACCCCACTGCATCGGCAAAGATATTTTTCTCAGCCAAGTTTCTTGAAACCAGAACCGTAGTAACTTATATTTGATCAATTAGCCAACCTGGGGTACATGAAGCTGAGCTGATTGCCACCACGAAGGTATTCCTCCAGCATCTGAGGATGATACTCTAATATCTACGTTTTTTAAGTAATCCATTAGAATCACGAAAAGAGGAGAATCAAAACCAAAGAAAAGATATAGAAGGCTCATCACCTCTCGGTAAATTAACTCTCTGATATCATCTTTTGTCAATTTCTTTCTCTCAAACTCAAATTCAAGCTTTGAAATCGGCTGTGTCGATGGTTCCCGCTCTTTACTTGACAGACCATTGAAGTATGGATCAGCTAATGCCTGTAACACAGATATTAAGAGCGAACTTAGAATTTCAATTTGTTCTTTAAATTTTCATTATCTTCTGTTCTGCATCAATGTGCCTGTAGTACTATCACATGTCAACGCTCTCAAACATAGTTCCATCTACCTCATGTAAGAAATGCTGCACATACCGATTTTGGCTCTGCAAATACTCTTTGTGCTTCGAAAAGATGGAAAAATAAAACAAAATTTACTTCAGCTTACTTCTTCGGCAGATGGACGATCTTTTGGATCAAAGGCAATTAGGCGTTCCAACAGGCGGAGGGCTGAAGGATCTGCTTTAGGGAATTTTTTAGAGAATGGGACTGGCTGTTTTTTCCTCATGTTGCCAAGATATCTCCTCGCCTTCTCATTTCTGATCTGTCAATTTGAAGATAGCATCTTCATTTATAATGCAACTCAAAATTGTATACATTGATGAAAAATGCTTGATCCAATAGTTTTTCAACTAATAAATAATCTTTTTCTTCTTCTTCTTCCACAGAAGTGAAGAGAGCTATAATACAAGCTTCTTATTCATTAGTTTTTCAACTAATGAATAATCTTTTTCTTCTTCTTCTTCCACAGAAGTGAAGAGAGCTATAATACAAGCTTCTTAACTTTGAAAAACTAACACAAGCATCTGGAATAGTATAACTGACCTTTGATATTGCTTCAGGTGGTGGAGTGCCAAGAAAATCGGTCATAATATCCAATTGGTGAACAACGTTTTTGCCAGGAAATAATGGCTTCCCTAAAAGCATTTCAGCAAATATGCAACCGACGCTCCAAATATCAATCGCAGGGGTATACTGTATTTCGCAAAAGTAGAGTTAGAATGGGATCTGTAATCAAACCTTATCCTGCAACGCATGTAGATAGCGAACTAGAGCAGGCATTTATACAAAAGTGGACTCAAAAGGCATACATCGTATTTTAAGAGATAGCAAAGGATTGCAAGAAAGCACATGCGAGAAAAATGAGACTGATTGACGTAAAAGAAATTAAACAGTAATAGAGAAGTCCAATCTGCTGAGAATTATAAGCTTACTTTTGAGAAAAAAGATCCACAAAGTTCCGGGGCACGATACCACCGAGTAGCAACATAATCCTATTAAAAAAAGTTAGTAAGAGTGAGTACACAGGCACTTAAAAGAATGTTACCCTAATGCAACTTAAGCCTAAGGGAAACAGACTGCTTTCAGAGTCTTGGTGATAAAAATGACTCACAGTCCAAAAAATAGCGGTAGGGGCATCATTAAAAGACACACGAGCTAGACCAAAGTCACAAATCTTCAATTTGCAATCAGCATTAGCAAGAATGTTCTTTGGTTTCAAATCCCGATGAAACACATTCGCTGCAAACAGAGATAATAGTTGTTCAATAACCTTAAATCATAACATCACAAGTGGAAGAGACTGTTTAAAAAAAAGCAGAAACTAACCAGCATGAACATACTTCAAACCACGGAGAAGCTGATACAAGAAAAACTGATGATGCTCAGGAGTTAAATCATCATTAGCTTTAATCACCTGATGAAGATCAGATTCCATCAACTCAAACACAACATAAACATCACGAAACTCTCTTCGAGAAGGCGGAAGCATGATATGTTTAATCTCCACAACATCTGGATGAAGAAGCAAACGCAACAACTTAATCTCCCTAAGAATCCTAGTTGCATCAGAGATATGATCAAAAACATCGTTAATCTTTTTGATAGCAACTCTTTCTCCAGTGTGAGTATCAATAGCAGAACCAACAACTCCATAGCTTCCTTTGCCAACAACTTCTTGAATCTGATACCTATTTGCTTCTCCATACTCCGTGAAGAATTCAGCGTTTGGTATACCCTGAAACAATAACCAGAATCATTCATGATTTTCTCAGAATAAATCAAATCAGATTCAAACTAATGGAAACAAGAAAAATCTACCTTCTTCTCCATAGGTAAGTGATTTCGTTGCTGAACCTTAATCTGTCTTAGCTTAGACGGATCGAAATCTTCGATAACACTAAGCTTCTTCAAATCGCTGTCGTTGGGATTAGAAACGGTGGGAGGATTTTGAATCTGATCGTGATTATTGGAAGAAGAAGAAGAAGGACGACGTTGAAAAAAAAGCCAACGACGAACACCGTCGACGAGATTGCCACCACCACCCATTGATTTAGAGGCTAATAATAATAATCACAGATTTTGGGGTTTCCAATTTTACTCTCAGCCAATCGTTTCTTCGTCAATCATTTACACATTATTCGCCGTTTCTCTCGCTGAGTTTTTTTTTTTTTTTTTCTCCCGAGGACTTGAAAACATGTTCTTCTCTACTGTTTTTTTCTTCTTTAATTAATTTCGTACTTGCTCCAGTTGATTTTGTAAGAAAGAGACAGAGACGCGGGCAAGTGAAGACCCATTAGTTTATTATTTATTACTCTGATGAGTCAAATTATTGACCAAATCGGTTTAATGTGTGGTTTACATGATTTGCGGTTTAATTTTTGATTTGTGAACCACTAGCTTTGGGTGTTCACGTGGTATAGTATATAAATGGGCCTTGGCCTATTTCAATACTAGGGATATCCTTTTAGATCCGAACGATAGCGAAAGATTTTAAACACGCTCATTAACAAAACAAACTTATTCGTATTAGTCACTTTTATCTAATTCAGATATATATAAGCATTTTTTGCTATAAGAAAAATGTAGATTATTCGAACATAATTTGTTCTTTTATAATTAAATCATGATTAGTCAAGGAGCTTTAAGAGCACCCTCAGCCCGTGATCCAAGATGTTGAGATTGAGTTTTGCTAGGTTAAACTAGATAGTTGTTGTGTTTATGCGTGGACTTTCTGGCCAAAAATATTAAAGGATAACTAATGTATTAGAGATTGGGCAGTCACAAAATGTGACGTGAGCCAAGGTAAAAATAAATTGTGGATGATTAATGTGTCATTCTAAATATTTTTCGATGGTCGACTCAGATCATATTTAGACCATGAGATTTGAAAGCGAATGAAAAATCTAGACAACATAATGGGTGCAGGTGGTTATGAGTTTAGATCATCTCCAATGCCCACTTCTATTTTAGAAGAGATTTTGCTCCAATGTATTCCTCCAAAATAGAGGAGAGAGACATTGGATTATTCTATATATAGATGGGTTCCTAAACCACCATGAATAAATATAAAGGGAAATCATACTCGACGCATACAACAATGGCATACTTAATTCCTAAACCACCATGAATAAATATAGAAACTTAACTAAATAAAACACATTAGCTAGATTTTTGTTCAATGATTTAACGAAGAAATATTTTTTTGGTTAAGTATTAACGAAGAAATATTAGATAGAGGAGAAAAGTGATAGGTGGGCAAGTGGTCCCCAGCAGCAAACAAAATGTGTGGCTGTCACCAATTGGAATGCACCAAAATTCTTTATTACGACAAAAAATAAAAACTAAGAGACTGCTTTTTTATTTCTTTTTCTGATTGGATAACTATGACGTGGCATACGTCAGAATCACTACCATTCGCGCGTTCATTTCACGTGCTTTGGTCAAATTAGTCAAACCCCCGAGAGATCCCGTCTCAAAACGAATGTTCTTTTATTACGGTTTTTAACTTTTAATCCGTGCTTTGGCCTATTAAACTCACACGCAAGGATATATTAGTACTTTCTCCGTTTTCGAATAGTGGTCGTTTTAACTATATGCACACAAATTAAGAAACTATTAATGTTGTTAGTTTTTCAATATAAAAACTAGGATCGGACCTGCTGTCCATCGCGGGAGAATATTGGTTTACATACGTTGCATTTAATATTGTGTGTGTTTTTTAGTAGAACAAATCGTGTAGTA
Source organism: Arabidopsis thaliana x Arabidopsis arenosa (assembly GCA_019202795.1). Classification (NCBI taxonomy): domain Eukaryota; kingdom Viridiplantae; phylum Streptophyta; class Magnoliopsida; order Brassicales; family Brassicaceae; genus Arabidopsis; species Arabidopsis thaliana x Arabidopsis arenosa. The sequence continues at coordinate 13,066,593 of CM032919.1, read as the reverse complement.
TACTTATAAATATTCACAATAACGAATTGTAGAGAAAATGTAAAATTGTTTATAAATATACCTATCGTATTAATTAAGATTTACAAAATAGAATTTTGTGTTTTAAAATTCTAAAATTAGACGATTCATGGGAATTAAAGCAGTCAAAATAGGTCAAAAACCGCGGATCGAGCCCACATCATCTCACTATGGGGCAGATTTGGGAAAATATATTAAACCCGCAAATAAGCGGGCCACATGGATTAATTCGAAGTGGGTCATAGGTTTAATCGGTTTTCATCCGCGGGTTGGCGGATCAGCCCGCATATTAGTATTTATTGATAAAATTATAATTTATTCAACATGTGGTAATTTAAACAAACTTTTAATAGTATTTTTATTTATTTATTTATTTTAGTAGTATTTTAAATTTTGGTTACTTTAAAATTATTTAAACAAAATCCATGGACAATCCCGCAAATCCGCATACATTCGCGGGACGGGTTTGTATTTCATATATCTTTCAATTAATGATAATTGGCTAAAATAAGCGAAATTAATGACAAAAACGTTGATTGTTATGGAATTAGTCCCAAAAATATATGAACAAATTTATTATACGTAATTAATGTATAATATTGTTCGGAATATGCTTTTGTTTTTAGTTACCATAAGTATAATCAGATTTTATTTGATTTCCATAAATATTTGATGTTATTTTGATTTTTCATTATTAATTCGAATTTATATTCCAAAAAAAATTCAAAGATCCGATTTCAGAAATTGGGTCAATTTTCTGATTTTAGCCCGACTCATTTTCATTTATACTTCTCTTTTAATAGTATAGAGATATCATCAATTATCTACCTAAACATAATTTAATCAATAGTAAATCAAGTTGCATAATAAAAATAAATATAAAAAATGAAAAAGTAATAAATTTTGCATCGAAAACTGAAAACGACAACTAATTAAAAACAAAAAAAAAATTCTCTAAAACGACAACTATTCGAAAACGGAGGGAATATTTTGTAAACGCATTTTTTTTTGGCTTAAAGTTAAACCAAACATAACGTGTAGTGATACCGATTAGTAAATCCCCATTTACTTTTTTGTTTCAACGTAACTAAGCTTTATACCAGATAAAAAAAAGTTCTTATCTTTTTGGACAAATCTCAAGCCGCCCAAAATTGAATTGTTGGCCAACTACCCTTGAGCACTTAAAACCTCCAATCGTTTTCCTTTTTTTTTTTAATGAAATACAGACGCTTTATACTATAAAATAGATTTCTTAAGAAGTGTCATTAGGAAAGTAGATAACATATTTAAGTCGAATTGGGGGCGGGGGGGGGGGGGGGGGGGGGGGGGGGGGGGTATGAAAATAACGGTAATAGTTTTTTTTTTTTAACCGTATCTATCATTCCAGTAAACAAAATTTTAAATTTAACCATCAATGGTGGAAAACAATTGCAAACTTCTTCCCATAAAAAGTTATCACTATTTATGTGACGTTAAGAAAAAAAGTTATCTGATGGTTTCTGAACCTCACAATCGTGTGGACACTGGACACTATAGAGTTGATCAATAGAAAAATTATAAATATGTGTTGGTCAACTATTGGTTCACAGCTCACACCATTCAATAGGATCAGAGAAGATACAATGATTAGCTGTATTTACATAAATCATACATGCATACGTGTGGTTGTCCATATTTTGGCATAAATCATAGTACTATTATATTTTATACATATATGACATACTATCTCTATATGTTTTGATGCATGTAAGTTGTAACCACTATATAAACTAATTAATTTAATATAAACATAAAGTGATATAGTCTTATAGATAGATATGTTGAATGATGGAAGAGATAACGGTGTCTCTACACGAAAATAGAGTTAATTTCATCAAAGAAGCAAGATAATTTTTTATATATTAAAAATTACTAACTCGTTAATTAATTGAGCTCTATATTAGTAGTAAGGTTCACCGGACACTGCAATATACAATTAACCACGTGCATATAATAGAATTATCTTTTCATGGGAATATTCAGGTTAAATTCTCATTTGTCCTTTCCTTAAAATTGACAGTTTACTTAAACAATAAGCCATTTCTAGTCATTCTCAAAATCTAGAAAGTTAATGGTCCTTAATTGCTGTGTCATTAATGGCTATTCCTTTATTCCTTAATTGCTGTGTCATTAAGATCCAAACGCTATACTATTTATATGAAAGAAATGAAAATGCAGCTTCAAAAATAGAACCAAAAGCCCTTTGATATATTTGTTTGAAAAATGAAAATTGATTTAGTCAAATTTATCAGTGGTTCATTGTGAAGTTTTTATTATTTTATTGGCAATAATATGTACGTTTCTTCCTCAAATGTGTTGATAAGATATATATACACAAAACATCCATAAACATTTTGTAGATAGATCATGAATATGAAAATATTCAAATTGAAGAAAAAGATAAATGAATTCACATAAACTTTTTTATCTATTTTTTTTATTCTAACTAGTCCAAATAAATCTTTATATCTAGACTCGCTAGTTTAACTGGTGAACTTTTAAACCAACAAAAAAAGTTAGCTTTGGAGGTTCCGCCCATTCGAGCACCATTGACAAAGGAAAAAACTATAATAATTTTATTTAAGTCAGTCTGAATTTTTTTTATGCATGAATTAAGGTGTTATTACAAATTTTGCCATTTTTTGTGTGGCATTTACGGATTTGCTATTTTCACTAGAATCTTACGGAATTACCATTTTCGAACACTTAAAATATACAAATTTATAAAATACGTATTTTATAACAAAAACAAAATTTTAAGAACAAATGAAACCGATTAAACTCAAATATAACGAATGAAACACATGTTAAATCCCATTTTTATATCGTAAAAATGATAAATCTGTAAGATTTTAACCAAAATAGCAAAATCCATAAACCTCTCTTAGAAAAGTGGCAAATTCATAATTGATTCATGAATTAATGACAAAAAATATCTCACAATTTTCTCAGAAATAATTTTTCATACAAAAAAAAAGGGTATGGTAATGAACAAATTGATGCAGATTCTATGCTTTTTATAGAAACAAAAAGTAACCGTTTTAAATGCCTCAATTGACGTTAAGTCTGTCTTGGTGCAATTTAATTATGTTTCGTCATCATCTTTTCAAGTTCACGCACTAAGCTGAGTGAAAAAGATGCGCTTTTTTTTTTTGTTTTGTTTTATTTTGCATGTCACAGTAAGTAACTCTCCTCCTCAATTCTCAAAAATCCAAACTTTAATTTCTTCTAGAGAAGAGCCACTCTCTCCACTTCTTTCTTTGTCCAACTTTTATAGACAGATAAAAGTGGCGTAAGAGAGAGATACAAGTTGTTGAAGGAGGAGAATTAGCGGTTCATATCAGTACGGAGAAATTGTCAGTCATATGCTTTTTTTTCTTTAAATTCTGCATTTGAGTGGGTGTGTGCTTTTAACCATTCTCGTGATTTATCAGAAAAAAAAAAACGAAAGTTTCTTGGTGTTTAGAGCTCAAGCTCATGCTCTCTGCAAATTTTGCTGTTTCAAGTTTTTGCCTTTTGATTCTTCAGTTATGAAGTCCAGATAAAGTTCAAATCTCTGTTCTTTTTTTTTATTGGTCTTCGTGAATTCCGGTGAAAGTTTCAAACTTTAAACGGTGTTGATTCAAATTCCGGGGAGAAATTAGGGTTTATGAAAGTAAAAGAAGAAACTTTGAAGAATTTGGGAGATGGAGTGGTTTTAAGACCTGTTGATCATTGTTCTAGCATTTGGAGTATGAAGATGAACATGAAGAACTTTCTAAAGAAACTTCATATTACGCCGAATCAATCAGATGAAGCTGAAGGATCAATTTCAACAACAACGACTACTAGGAGCAATCATCATAAGTCTATCGATGTATCATCATCATCATCACCGAGGTCTCATCACAGCAATAGCCCTGAAATCAAACCTTTTTCTGGTTTATCGAATTGGTTAAGCTCTGTTGGTCATAGAAAAAGCCCTAGTCCACCTAATTCTTTCAATGCCAAGAACAGAGCCGCCTTGGCTAATAATAACAAGGTCTTGGAACATGGTGATGATCATGTTGTTGTTAATGAGTCCGAAAGTGTGGACCAGCAGGATTTAGGTTCCACGGATCCAGCTGTTGAAGAAGAGAATCAAATACAGTTGGCTTTAGAGTTAAGTGCCAGAGAAGATCCTGAGGCTACTCAGATTGAGGCTATTAAGCAATTCAGTTTAGGCTCTTGTGCTCCTGAGAACTCTCCAGCCGAACTCATCGCTTATCGGTACTGGGTAAGCATTTGATTCAATTGTTTTCTCTGCATAACAGAAACTCTCTAAGTTACTCCCAAGAACTCATATCATTGGGAATTGTTTTTTGGTTTTGTTGCATTCACAGAATTATAATTGTCTTGGCTATGATGACAAGATCTTGGATGGTTTTTATGACTTGTATGGAGTGATGAATGTATCCTCATCAGAAAGAATACCTCCTTTGCTCGATCTTCAAGGGACACCTGTTTCAGACGGTGTCACATGGGAAGCTGTTCTTGTGAACAGAAGCGGGGATTCTAATCTGTTGAGGCTTGAACAGATGGCTCTTGATATTGCTGCTAAATCAAGATCAGTTTCTTCCTCTGGTTTTGTGAACAGTGAATTGGTAAGGAAACTGGCTATTTTAGTGGGAGATTACATGGGTGGACCAGTCGTGCACCCAGATAGCATGTTGAGAGCTTGGAGGAGTCTTAGTTACAGTTTGAAAGCCACTCTTGGAAGCATGGTTTTGCCACTTGGTTCTCTAACTATTGGTTTGGCTCGTCACCGCGCCTTGTTATTCAAAGTATATACTTTTTCTTCTGGATCTCATCACGTTTTCAACTTTGAAGTTCATTTCATTTCTTATGTTTCTTTCTTCATATGAAATTTTGTAGGTATTGTGTGATAGCGTTGGTGTTCCTTGTCGGATAGTCAAAGGACAGCAATATACCGGTTCTGAAGATGTGGCAATGAACTTTATTAAGGCTGATGATGGCAGGTAATCATCACATTAATGTGTGGATTCAACAGTTTCCTATCATTCATGTATAGGTTTATGTACTCTGGTATAGATAAAATGTCAAGTATATGTGATATGTTTAAATATGCATTTGGACTTTGCTATGTTATCTGCGCCTCCTGAAGCTAATATTGAGGAGGAAAAAAAAAAAAAAAAAAAAAAAGAAGCTAATATTGAGGCTTGATGAAAGAAACTTTGTGTTATATGCAATTCATTTGTGGAATTTCAGGGAGTACATTGTTGATCTCATGGGAGATCCCGGCACGCTTATTCCAGCTGATGCAGCTGGACTACAAATGGACTATGATGAATCTGTCTATTCCGCTAGTCCTGAAGACAATGTTTCATTTCATGTAGCTTCTTCCAGCAATGGGATTGAGAGCTCATTTGGAGAGAATGCAGAGTTTCGAACAGGGGAAGATCGTTCTGGTACCAAGAGTTCTGGGGCGAGAAACCAATCCGGAGGTGGAGGCGATCTCATTGTTCATCCAAATATTTCTAGGGAAGATGTGAGAAACCAGAAGAATGTTGAAAAGGCTCCATTTCAAAATCTGTCTAGCAGGCCTATTCATTCTTTCACCCATATGAGATCACCTTCTTGGACTGAAGGGGTTAGCTCCCCAGCTGCGCAGAGGATGAAAGTCAAAGATGTTTCACAATATATGATTGATGCTGCCAAAGAGAATCCACGGTTAGCTCAGAAGCTTCATGATGTATTACTTGAAAGCGGAGTTGTAGCTCCTCCCAGTTTATTTTCCGAAGTCTATCCCCAGCAATTGGAGGCAACTGTTGAAAGCAAAAACTCGACTGAAGCCAAGAAAGAGAGAGGAAAAGATTTAGAGACAGCTCAGGAAGGAAGACACCAAAACGGTTTTGGTCCAGTGAGGTTTTTGCCTCCATTACCAAGAGTACACTCTAAAACACATGCATATGATCAACGTGATAATGGCAAAGTTGTAAGTCAGTCTGATTCTTCACATTCTGAAGCATCTTCGACAGAATATGCCAGAACCGTTCCTGCTGCTGTAGCTGCAGCTGCTGTTGTTGCATCTTCAATGGTTGCTGCTGCTGCTGCCAAGTCTGCTAACTCAGACTCCTCCCCCGTAGAACTTCCCGCGGCCACTGCTGCTGCAGTTGTGGCAACAGCTGCGGCCGTGTCCAGGCAACTTGAATTAGGCTCGAATAGCGACGGGGATGCTGGTTCTGGTGGGCATGATCCTCAAGGTAGTGGGGACTCTAATCATGAGCCAAATTTAGGAGGGGAAAGAATATCTGACAGATCTATTGACAACGAAAGTTCCAAGTCTGACTGTGATGATGTATCTGACTGTGAGATTTTGTGGGAAGAAATTACTTTGGGGGAACGTATTGGACTCGGTACCTGACTTATTATCACCTGTTATCTGCTTTGGTATAACTACCTCTACAAGGAATTAACTACTTTACCTCTTTTAATACAGGATCTTATGGAGAAGTGTATCGGGGAGATTGGCACGGGACTGTGAGTATTATATTTTCTTTTCCAATTTATACTGTGAACTAGATTTCATGGAATTTATAACCATTAAGCTTACTTAATAGAACTGGATGAAGAAATAGTTTAGCAATTCCTTAGTTTGAGTTCCATATTGTTGAAACTCTTGAACTTTAGGAAGTGGCTGTCAAGAAGTTCCTTGATCAAGATTTAACAGGTGAAGCATTGGAGGAATTCAGAAGTGAGGTACGAGTCTTTCTTCTAATCTTTTCTTTTCCCTGATTTTCCATGTTGATTAGTTCTATATCAAACCCTTCTTATATATTCTTGTGATGCAAGGTCCGAATCATGAAAAAGGTTAGACACCCCAACATTGTTCTCTTCATGGGAGCGGTGACTCGTCCACCGAATCTCTCAATTGTTACAGAGTTTCTTCCTAGGTAATACTATGATCTTTGCAAGATTTTGTTACTTAGATACGATTCTCAAGGTTACAACGACATTCCATCTTCTTATTCATGAGTCGCATGCCTCTGTTTTTCTCTTCTTGAAATAAACTATTTTGTGACCTCTAAATGCTAAAATCTTCTTTGCATCAATGGGTGTTGTTCAAGTATTTGCTTGAAGTTCTACAATCTGGATGGTTTGAACAGGTTCAATCCGGTTTTGCTTCGGTTTTGGATCTTTACAGTACAGTTTTTTTTTTCCCCAAACTTGTGCAGAGGTAGCTTGTATAGGTTAATCCACCGGCCAAATAACCAATTAGACGAGAGGAGGCGTCTAAGAATGGCTCTTGACGCTGTATTACTCTTTTTCTCTTCCCTCTTTTCTTCTCTTATTTCTATCACCTGTTTGTAACTTATTGAGTTTTTTAGTAGAGTGTGTTGAGTAGCATATTACTTGTAAAAAATTCAGGCTCGTGGAATGAACTATTTGCACAGCTGTAATCCGATGATTGTCCATCGCGATCTAAAGTCCCCAAACCTTCTAGTTGACAAAAATTGGGTCGTGAAGGTCAGCATTCTCTCCATAGAATTTATTGTTTCTTACCAATTGGATAATGTTACATCGTATGTAACAGCTATTAGTTTGCATAACTAATAGTGGATTTTGATATTTATCAGGTGTGTGATTTTGGGTTGTCTAGAATGAAACACAGTACATACCTCTCTTCAAAGTCAACAGCAGGCACGGTAAGCTGCTACAAGGAAGATACCGTCTCGCCTGTCTTAATCATCTTTCACTACAGTTATCGTAATTGCCAGTTCGTTAATCTAATTATGTGTTGGTCTTGTACAGGCTGAATGGATGGCTCCAGAAGTGCTAAGAAACGAACCTGCTGATGAGAAGTAAGCTCTTAGATCTTTTGCTACTAAATATTCCTTTTGTTCTCTTTTCTAGAAGCAGGTCTAATGTCAGGAAAAAAATACGTGGAACAGGTGCGATGTTTACAGCTATGGTGTGATTCTATGGGAACTCTTTACGTTACAGCAACCATGGGGAAAGATGAACCCGATGCAAGTTGTTGGGGCAGTTGGGTTTCAGCATCGACGTCTTGACATTCCCGACTTTGTCGATCCAGCAATTGCAGATCTCATCAGTAAATGCTGGCAGACGTGAGTATGGAATATGTTTTTACTGTTTCAGTCAAAATGTGAAGTAGTAGTGCTTAAACAAAATCATTTCACTTGACCATGTCTCAGTTGACAGAGTATTGAATCTCTTATACTTGGAAATGGGGTTTGGCTGATACATGTAGTGGTTTTGTGTGTGTTTATTAGGGATTCAAAGTTAAGGCCAAGTTTTGCAGAGATAATGGCTTCTCTAAAGCGGCTACAGAAACCTGTAACAGGTTCCAACATCCCAAGACCAGTCCCCAGTTCCTCTTCATTACCAACTGAACATGAACAAAAGGATTAATAACAAAATAAGAAGAAGACGACCAAAGTGGCAAACACATATCTGTTTGAAGGAAGAAAAAAAAGCTACAAATGTTCCTTCTCTGCTACTTTTTGGCTCAGCTTCAGTGTTTCACACAGCTTGTGAATTGTGATTAAAACAAAATTCATGGAAGATGACGATTGAAGAAGGTGAAGGATTGTGGTCGTGTGTTGTCTTGCTTGCGAGTGATGTTCATGACTTCAAGTTCATGTTCATGCGTAAAATATCCTCTGTTTTGTTTTCCAAAATTGAAACTGTACAAAGAGAGAAAGAAAAAGAATTATTTTTGCAATGATAAACAGTTGACAAAATCGTTGACCAAAAATAAAAATCATTGTTTCTCTTTATTCATCATCAGTCATCACACGAACAAGATAAGGTTGTGCTATCTTTGTTGTTCAGATATAATATATATTTTTAAAAAATTTGTTCTTTAGAAAAATCTCCGAAAATGGCGACTCTCTTCACTGCGACGGTTCCTTCTCACCACCGTTTCGTCTCTCCTTCCCAACATCCGAAACAGAGTCTTCCATCGCAGTCGCTAAGCGTCACTTTCACGGAGATTCCAGAACCAGCGGCGGTGATCACATTGCAAGAGCAGCAAATGACGGATTGGATTGCTTCTCCGGTGACGCGACGCTTCGGAATCGGCGCCGGGTTTACCTGGGCTGGGTTTTTAGCTTTCGGTGTTGTCTCCGAGCAGTTGAAGAAGTCACGACTCAATGTGTTTCAGGAAGACGATAACACAAGGTTACTTCGAATGTTTTCTCTTATTAAGAACTGAAGATGGAAAATTTAAGTGAAGCTTACTTCGAATGTTTTCTCTTAGTAAGAACTGAAGATGGTAATACAACTTTATACAAGAAAAGATACAGAGAAAGAATCATGACTTGAGCTCATAGTTTATTTTGTTCTTGAATGCTTTTTGGTTTTGTTATCATCTTCACAAACTTAAAATTCTTTTTCTGTAATGTTTGGATTTGGCAGAGGTTTAGAAAAGCAAGAAGAGATCGTCTTACCAAACGGCATAAGGTACATTCTCCATAACAAAGTTTGATTACTTGAAAAGTTTTGAGAGTTTCTATTGACATGTCTAACCCCATAAGAAACGAAATCTGCATCATCGTCCTGTTAAAGTGTCTCTCTCATTATCCCTTAGTTACATTTTAGCATAACATATGTTGATATATGTTTTATCAAATAGAAAAGTTTGTGAGCTTCCATTGTTGGGATTTACATGTCTAAATTCTCCTTTAGTTACAATTTAGCATTCTCTATGGCCTTGACTTGTCTTATTTTGATGCCATGTTGGGAAATCCTTCTACTTTTTGAGGTGGTTCTGAATCTATATCTGCCCTGTGATAAGCCTGAAACTTCTTTGTATACTAATAACATTCATCACAAACTCAATCTCCTGAAAAGTTCAATCTGGTTCTCATTTTGATAATTGGACTTTTGGGAAAACCCTTGTAACATTTTGAGGTGGAATGCAATGTGTCTCAATCCATATCTGCTCTTACTGTGGCCTGAAACTTCTCGTCTATTCATTTCAAAAACTCAAGCTCGTGTCTATGGAATTGAACCGTGCAGGTACTATGATCTACAAGTTGGAAGTGGAGCTACTCCAAGCTCAGGATACTTGGTAGTGTTTGATGTAAAGGGAGAAGTACATGGAACCGAACAAGTGTTCGTCGACACATTTGGAGGCAAAGACAAAAAGTCACTAGCGATGGTAATGGACTCAAGACCGTAAAGCAAGGGACTATGCCAAGGTATAGAGTATGTTCTCAGGTCAATGAAGGCTGGAGGTAAACGTAGAGTGATAATTCCACCGTCCTTAGGATTTGGAGACAAAAATGTCGAATTTGGACAGGGTTTGATGATTCCTCCATCTGCAACACTTGACTATATCATCGAGGTTGATACAGTTTATTGTTTCCAAACCATTGTATGAAGAGATTACGAAGCAAAATAATGTACTATAAAGTTTCACACTTTTTTTCTTGTGTGCACACGTATATTCTTTCTTTTATTGAGACTTTTCTCGTGAAACAAGTAAACGGCACGGTGTTTGGTTCATAGCCACATAAATTCATCGGAGTCTCAGCCATACACGAATGACCAAATGTTAAAGATGCGACTTTTCTCTTTTTTCTCAATTCATGGTACTCGGAAACAATAAAAAGAGGATAACGAATCGTTTCTCTTTGGAAGTTCTCTCTAGTTTTTTTGTCCGTCTGATAGAATGGGAACAGTTCTCGATTCGCATTTCCTGGCCCTCACTGCAATTGTCACTGTAAGTGTTTTTAATCTTAAATTCCTCTGTTTTTATTTTACGAGTTGGGTTTTCTTTCTTCATGTCTGATTTGGTGTTTTTGCAGATGGGTGCTCTACTCTGATTTCGTTTTATTTTTTTATTTTTTGCCATGATATGTAGGTGGTTTACCAATTCATATTCTTCGTAATCACAGCTCTTTTCAAATTTGATCAAGTTACTGACTTTGCTGGTACGACCAATTTCAGTCCTTAAATCCCCAGTAGCTTCGTTTTCTGTTATGTAGGAGTCAGTATATTGATTAACTCTGTATGGTTCAGGTAGCACAAACTTCGTTATACTTGCTGTGTTAACACTTGTTCTTAAAGCCTCTTGGCATTTTCGGCAGGTAAGTCTCTGCTCTTCTTCTTTGTCTTGTTTTGGTGTTTTTGATCTGTTGAATTAGATTGTCTTCTGTTTCTTCTTCTGTTTTGGTGTTTTGGTGTTTGAGTCTCGTTTTTGTCTACTGAGACTCTTTTCTCCTCGTAGATAGTCTTGACTTTGCTAGTTGTGGTATGGGGTCTTCGCTTGGGGATATTCCTTCTAATGAGGTACCGCACAATTCTTTTTTATTTCTTTTCTAATCATTATAGCATGACTCTCTTGTTGTTTTAGGATCTTGCAATGGGGCGAAGATCGACGCTTTGATGAACAGCGTGGGAATATAGTGAGACTAATCATTTTCTGGACTCTTCAGGTGAACTTTTTATATTATTATCTTGTTAGCCTATTTGGAATTCATGCTTGTGATTCTCAAACTAGAGTTCTTCTTTTCTTTCATGGTAGGCCGTGTGGGTTTGGACGGTTAGCTTACCTTTAACCGTTGTTAATGCAAGTGATGCTGGAGGATCTCTTAAACCCGCAGATGTTATCGGTTGGACTATGTGGGTTTTCGGTTTCTTGATTGAAGCTGCAGCTGATCAACAGAAGCTATCATTCAAAAACTCTCCTGAAAACAGAGGAAAATGGTGTGATGTTGGAGTGTGGAAGTATTCAAGACATCCAAACTACTTCGGTGAGGTTAGTATTTCGATGTAATGAGTTCTTCGTCTTTGGCATAAATGGTGGTGATCGTTCGTTGCTATATCTTTGTGGCTTTATATGTTCATCAGATGTTACTGTGGTGGGGGATCTTTGTGGCTGCATCGCCTGTGCTTGAAGGTGCAGAGTATTTTGTCATATTTGGACCACTCTTTCTCACTTTGCTACTTCTGTTCGTCAGTGGCATACCATTACTCGAGGTTCTCCCCCGTTCTCTCCCTTTCTACTTAGACAATTTCTGAACCACATATGGCTGACTTGAATGAATATAAACAGGCATCTGCTGACAAAAAACATGGAAACTCGGGAGCTTACAGATTCTACAAGAAGACAACAAGGTTTAATGATATGAACTTGCAATATACGGTGTAATAAGCCTTGAAGATGTGTTGTATATATAGCTAACTTGTTTCTACCTTCGTTTCGATCTTTAGTCCTCTGATTCTGTTCCCGAGAGGAGTGTATGGAAACTTACCAGGATGGTGCAAGACAGTCTTTCTCTTCGAGTTTCCATTTTACAGCCGAAATCTCCCTCAAGAGGTGGCTGTTTAGTAAGTCCTTATTCAGTTTCATCTTTTATATCTTACTATAGTGTTTGATGAGTTTGGCTTCTCTTTGTTGTATGTGTGCAAGAAAGTTAGGGTAGACTCCAAGAACAGCAAAGAGAAAGAAGTAAAAGATGACTGATTTGTGAAACTCATATTGAGTTATTGTTCTCTACAGCACTCTTTAATAAAATTGGGTAAAAAAATTGCTTGTAAGAAACTGAATTTGTTTGAAATATTGGACAAGTCTTGACAGAACAGGAGGATCTCAGTTGTGATTGGTCCATTTTTCATGTGATTTTTATATGATTAAAATTCATATACTCAACCAAGTCAAAATTTTCAGGAATAAACATGCAAATAAAAACATCATCAAAGTGTTCCAAAACAATAGACGAAAAAATACATTAGTTATTTACTTGAAACAACAGTTGGAGGAAGAGCTTAACGGTTGAGTAGCAGTGACTTCGTGTATATTCACAATTTCTTTACCAACGGGAAGAACCGTACCGTTACCATTACCATTAATGTGAGCCGTCGCAGCGCCGTTGGATTTGTTGTCCGAAGCTATCCTCTGAGTCACAACCTCGTGTATCCGTCCGATCATCACTAGAAATGCTTCTTCGACGTTAACGTTCTCTAAAGCCGAAGTCTCGAGGAAGAAGAGACCTTCTGATTCAGCTAGAGTCTTACCCTCGTCTTCTTCGACTTCTCTAGATTGTCGGAGATCGGATTTGTTGCCGACGAGGACAACCACGGTTTCGGGATTGGCAAAGTCCCTAAGCTCAAAAAGCCATTTCTTGATGTTGTCGAAAGTTGTTCGTCTTGTGATGTCGTAAATCAGTAATGCCCCTAATGCTCCACGGTAGTACGAACTTGTAATTGCCCTAAATCTTTACTCATAAAAATTACAAGGATTAGAGATTAAATATAATAATTACGGAATAACAATTCATAAATCATAAAACTCATAATTATTTATTTTACTGAATTAATAAAAGTAGCTAGTTCACTCTTCTTAGTTTAATTACATAACTTGTTTCCTCCATTTTGTAAAAGAATACTTTTGATTAGGTCAAATAAAAGCTCAAAGAAACATACAAAATAAGGAACAGAGTAGAGTAGTCACGAGGTCACAAAATTATGTGCGTGTACCTTTCTTGGCCGGCGGTGTCCCAAATCTGAGCCTTGATGATTTTATCTCCGACGTGAACATTCCGGTAAGCAAACTCAACTCCGATGGTTGGTTTAGAGTCAAACCGGAACTCGTCTTTAGAAAATCTAGACAAGAGGTTTGATTTCCCGACGGCTGAGTCTCCGATCAACACCGCCTTGAACAAGTAGTCGCACTCTTCCTCGTACGAATCTTCTGCCATTTTGTCTCACGAATAAATCTCAAGTTCTTCTTTTGTTTAGGATTCTTTTTTCCGATGATATATGTTACGACGAAATAGGGGAAAGGTGAAGAAGTAAGAAGAAAGGAAAAAGACAGTTCCTCCGCTGAATTTGGCTTTTGGTTGAAAATCGGATTTAATAGTAATTTTTTTTAGTCAAATCACTAAGGTATATTATTCTTTTGAGAATATTATATAGTCAAATCAATATTTTGTTTTTTGAGAATAGTATTGCTCACTCGTATTTAGAAGGAAAAACTTGGGGTGAGAAAATGTGAGAAAGTGATATATTAGGATGAGATAAAGATGGCGTCCAAGAAATTATAATAATTCTATTGAATCAGTAGAATCAAGATCTTTATTTTTTATAAAACGAGGATTTGGGGATATATAGATATCTTAATTATTAATTTTTTGATTAGGTTTGAAGATTAATAAGAGAGGGGTTCATAATCATAATCATAAGTGCAGCTGTTGGCATGTGAAATCATGGATTACAACATAATGATAACGTTATCCTCCTTTTATGATTGTTTTTTTTGTTGGGATTACCAAATTAAAAGAAAGCAAACATAAATATTTACAAGACCATGATATCGTAATTACTGCATCTGTTTCATTTTTCTCCTCCCTTAAATGTGTAATTTTGTTGTGTTGATTGGAAAATACTATCGGGTTAGATAACATGATGTTCAATAATCAATCATACCTACCTATTTGCTTTTCTCTTTGACATTTTTCACCTAAGTTCACACGCTTTTAAAGTTGTTTTCTCTATACCAATTGTTTTTTGACGCGAATTATTGTTTGAACACTGGAATTTTTACATGATAACGACTTATCAAGATGAAATGAATCTGAGTCAGATTTTATTTTCATACTCGAATGAATATATTACGATTAGGGAGTATTTAGAAAATATGATCCACTGATTTTGCTAATTCAAAAAAAAAAATCACGTACGGATCATTAGTAATATATATCCTAGGCGCTACGTCGTGAACTAAAATTACGTGAAGTTAAATACTAGGCCTGGGCATTCGGATTTCGGATCGGATTCGGATCGGATATATTCGGATTCGGATAATTCGGATATGAGAATTTATTATCCGTTCGGATTTTATGACTTTTCGGTTCGGTTTCGGTTCGGATATATTCGGATTCGGATAATTTGGGTAGGAGATTTTATTATCCGTTCGGATTTTATGAGTCATCGGTTCGGTTTCGGTTCGGATAAGTGTCGGATTCGGATCGGTTTTCGGAGGAAAAAACTAAAAAATTGTTCAATTTAAATAAAAATTGGTTTAATCTTACTAAACTTTGGTCAAATTTTGCAAAAATATGTGTAATTTTAACAAATATAACTAAATTTTTTCCGAAATCTAAGGTTATTTAGGATATTTTTGTTATTTGCTATAAAATTACAACTAAATATAACTAATATTTTTGGATATATAATT
This sequence comes from Arabidopsis thaliana x Arabidopsis arenosa, assembly GCA_019202795.1. NCBI lineage: Eukaryota > Viridiplantae > Streptophyta > Magnoliopsida > Brassicales > Brassicaceae > Arabidopsis > Arabidopsis thaliana x Arabidopsis arenosa. The sequence goes on along the minus strand of CM032919.1, from coordinate 13,051,349 downwards.
TTATTTCCGGTTTTCGGATATCCTTTCGGTTTTCGGTTCGGATCGGATTCGGTTCGGATAATTCGGATAGGAGAATTCATTATCCGTTCGGGTTTTGTGACTATTCGGTTCGGATTCGGTTCCGGATTTTTCGGATCGGTTTCGGATCGGTTTTCGGATTTCGGGTTTTATGCCCAGCCCTATTAAATACAATGAAATGGAAGGGGCAAAGATAAGTTTATGCAGCAATATTAAATGGTGAGATGGAGATAAGTTTAGAATTTGTAACCATTAAAAGAACTATGAAAGGTGACATTTCAGGTGTTTCATATATAGCCCGACCTTATGTAACCGTGTGTGTGGGTATATAAATGCTCCATGCCTCGATCAATCGATCACGCCATGTCTTAAGGTAATAACTATGATACTATTATTTGTGGTGTGATAGATATCTGAGTCAGTTTTACTTTATAATCCTAATTCTTTTTTAGTTCTTAAACATACAAGAAAAAAAATGTGTGATGTGCCTTGTAGAGACAGTAAACTAAAAAAGGGCCTTGGTTCTCTTTGGCACAATTTCAGTTGACAAGAAAAACTCACAAGCTACTAAAAAAAGGTGAATAGAATTCTCATTGGGCTCAACTCAAATCTGGGCCTTTTAAAAGCCCGTATTTCAAACCGAAATAGATTCCATCTTTCAGGCCACACAAAAGAAGAATCAGATTCCACACAAATAGCGTCTTTGTTGACCAGTTCGAGTAAAAAACAGTGGTACTAGAGAGGCCTGAGCAAAATATTCGTTAGATCCGCTTCGATTCGGTATTCGTTTTGATTCGATTCAAAAAATCCAAATATCCGTAAAATTTTGGAGCAAAGCAAATGGGAAAACATAGTATTCGATTTTCCTAATATCCGGAAATTTTCGGATCAAAGCAAATCACAAAATCAAGTATTCGGATGAAACGAATCGAATAACGAATATCCCAAATTTTCCAAATATCCGCTTCGTGTCCAGACCTACTAGAGACCTATAAACAAATCTCAAATATCCAAGTACAATTTTATGAAATAACCATTTCATAATCTCCAGTCTTTTACAATTATTAGTGAAAGTCTTTTCTCCGATAAAATTTCATCCAAATAAATTTCATCCAAATTCAGATCCAATTATCCAACTCATTATAAATAATTGATAATGAACTATAATATACAATGCCAAAAAAAAAACACAAAGAAACAAGTATAAAATTTGCACATCGAATGCTTACATATAAAGTAAAGCATAATTGCAGAGCAATTGTTTGTTGTCAAACCCTAAGTGTTTGCGACCGATCCCTTAACGAGCTCAGGAGACGACATCATCTTCTGAAACTCCTCGAAATTAACATTTCCATCGCCGTCAGCATCAACATGACCGATCATTCTCACACAATCTTCAACAGAGCAAGACATACCAAGACGATTCAGAACCTTATGGATCTCAGAGGACGATATCAAACCGTTTTTGTTCTGATCGTAGAGATCGAATGCTTCACGTATCTCTGCTGCGGAGGAAGATGATCGGCAAATGGTAGCGAACTCTTCCTGATTGATGAAACCGTCGCGATCGATGTCGATTTCGTCTAATACACGGTTTAGCTCCTCCTCCGTGTAGGACGTTCCCATGGATTTGAAAACATTTCCGAGCTCTGAAACAGAGATTTTCCCGTCGCCGTTGGAGTCGAATTGATCGAAGACTTTCTTTAGCTCCATATCCGTTGATGGTGTTGTGGATTTGTTGGTGGATTCAGGATTTGTGTTCGCCATTTTTGTTTGTGATTTGAGTTTCTTGATTTTGGACGTTTTATAGAGTTTTTGTGATGATTTGCTTTCGATTGGTGGATGCTTTTTTTTTGTAACGATGCTTTTTCTATGGCTACACTTCATGGCTTTTTTAATTGATTCTAAATATATTTATTCCTATTTTTATTAGCTAATAATATTGATTTTTTTTTGTCTAGCTTATATATATTTGTGAATGGGTTATTTTCCTTCGCTAATTACTCTTGTTATCAATTATTAGTTTTATTTTGTAATAAGTATTTTGTTATTAATAGATTGATCAATGGTATAGAGTACCATCAACTAGTAAAATTATGTAAAATGTTATGGAGAAAATTTTGAAAAAAAAACAGTGAATTAACAACAAAATTTACTATTTGATTATTACACAGTGCGTATCAAAAATAAGGAATATGTTCTTAGTTACACGTCAATGTCTGCCTCAATGGCTCAATGGAGGAATCTGAAACTACAAGTGGGAGAAAAAGACATTCCCCGTATAAGATATTAGGGAAGAGTAATATGAATGTGACATCTGAATTATATATCGAAAACGATTCCGAATATGAAGATAGTGTTGAACATGATACTTTTATGAACATATTCCGGAAATAATTAAAGTATCTATACAAAACAAGAAATTATATGTACCAATGTACGGTTCCTTCTTCCATGCAGATTTTGCTGCTTGTGTAAGAATATATATTTTTGACGTATAAAATAATTATAAGCCCCCTATATATGTAGTAGAAGTATACATGTGTTACTAGAGAAATAGTAATTGAAATTATGCGGAGGTAGAAGGATTCTGAGAGTGAGTCAAATGATGTCGGAGAGTAAGGACTCCTTTTTTGAAACAAATGCAGGCGATGATGAGTAATATAACGCAGCCACAGGCACAAAGAAACACATCAACAACATCGGCCATAAAATAAAATTTGGTGTCTTTGAAGATAGCTAATAGTACCAATCTCACATTCCCGAAAATACCAACTCCGATTATCGACAGAGTTGTTAATCCAAGTATCACAAACCCAGCCGGAATTACCAACTTTAATACATCTCCCCAAAAATTCGAGGCCATTTTCTTGACCCTTCTTTTTTCTTTTCTTTTTTTTCTCCTGATTTGTTTTGGTCTCTTTGATGAAGAAGGCTTTGATCTATATGTACGTATATGTTAATGGTGTGACGCCCAATTACTTCGAGAGTTTATTGTTTGCTTCACGATGGTAATTAAGTCATACTCGCATGGTGATAATTAATTAATATTTAGTAATCTATGTACCATGGATTTTGCTAGAGCGTTTCCAATTTCGTTTTCTTTGTGGGTTTTAATAGTTTTGAATTATAGTCTAATAGGTACAAAGCATGTATTTGAGCTAACGAAACCGAGTTCCATTTGATTTTTGTTTCTTAACTAAATATCTATTTTAATTTAATGATTAAATAACAAGTTTGTTGATGGGTATATTTGGGTTTTAACTTTTAATAAATTATATCCTTATAATTTATTCCTTAATCCGGTTTTTCGCTTTATTTTAAGTGCGGTTAAACAAATTGGACATCACTAATATTGTTTAGGCTAATGCATGTTCTTTGTAATAAATCCATGAAATCTTAAGTGATTTAGTTCTAGATCATCGAACAAGAACAAATAAGACATTAAAAAAAACACTAAACTCCGTTATTAAGCAATCATGAGAAGAAACCTCGTACTAAATAATCAATCATGTAAACACTCATACATTAAAAGTGAGATTTTAATCAACGGCCACGGTGGGGGCAAAAAGTGACGACGTAGTTAGCTTTAGAACACGTAGCAATGCTAGTTGGGTCATCATAGGCGTATGAGTAAGCCTTAGGGCAAGCTACCTTGAAGATCTTAGAGTAAGCCGTAGGCTTGCATGACTGTGGGTTACCGAACAAGCCGGTACAACAATAGCGTGGTGCGTTAAAGGCAGAGCATGCGCTTTTACAGGCTACTACCTGTTTCCCGTCACGTGAACGGACTTGTAGACCAACCGGGCACATCCGGTTCAGGTCGCTTACGCAACCAGCGTAGGTACACTTTCCCGTACCCTTCACCGGCATTATCGACATCGCCAAGTTATATCTGTCATTATAATGAAGTAACGAGAAAATCAGTATTATTATGTGAGTAAACAAATATGTTTAAATTATTAATGTTGGTTCGATTAGCAGCTTGGTTTCTATATTTGTTTTCTCGGTTTTTTTTTGGTATAATCAGGTTTTGTAAGAGAAAATTATTTGAAATTCACTTCAGTTTCGGTTTGGTTCAGTTATTATGAATATATTTTCGGTTTAGTGATAATTAGTTTTAGTACAATGAGATGAGTTTAGATTGTTTTATATTAATAAAGTATGTTTATATTTATTTCAATATGCCTAAACAATTATAAATATATAATATCAATTTAAAAATCAATTTCATAGGCTGGTTTGATTCATGAACACTATAACCAGTTTCCATTACGTTCGGTTTAGATTTGTCGTCTTTTACTCACCCCTAATTAATCCTAACGGCCAAATTAAATCGATATTCATTCAAATTCATATTTACTTATTCAATAGGAGTATATGTTAACATATAATATTGATTGGTAAATACGATTAAATAGTTATTTTTCTTCTAACTGAACCGACCATAAAACCATAGCTTAAGCCGAACCGAATTAAAATTTTTGGTTTAAGTGAGACATACCCATCAACGAGGCTGACGTCATAAAAGTCCATGTCATGACCGAGGGTGATCTCGGCAAGAGTAGCCGGAGGTACACCGCCAGCTCCGTTACAGAGGAAAGAACCGCCACAGTCTCCGGTGGCGCAGCGACCACGGCCAGATCTGTCGAAGGAGCAACCGTGGCGTCCCCAGAAGCGACCGGACCAGAGCGGTGGAAGTTGAAGAGTGTAAGCTCTGTTCGGCGACAGTTTAAATCCGCCGCCGGCGAGTAGTGACTGACCGGAGCTAGGCTGTATCCCAGGCCAGACTGTGTACGTGCACTTGTTGTAGAATATTACCGTTGAAGCTTATTCATCACAAATAAAAGTAAAGTTAGTTAACCACTTAATTAACCGCAAAGTAATGTCATTAGTTTCGTTTGATGTAATTAATATATGAATTTAAGTTTAAACGAACTCAGATTAAACATAGAGTAAGAGGAATAATACCTGAAGCGTGGGAGAGAAGAAGAAGGAGAGGGAGGAGAAAGAGAGATATTGAAGAAGCCATTGATGGTTCTTCTTCTAATTTCAACTTGAGTGTAGAAGAGTAAGACTGTGAAGCAGCTTCACATTTCTCATTGCTTTTGGAGATTTTCTCTTTATAGAGAAGAAATGCACTGTCCTGCATTTATTTTCTTTTATTATGGTTAATAAAAATAATATAAATTAAGAAAGAGTCAAGTTTGAAACTTGAAAGTAGATAATTTATCAACGATTAATATTGCTAGCCGAAAACAAAAATTATCCTATTATGATTAGTAGCTACAAAATGAATTATTCGTGGTTAGTAATTACTAGTACATTTATCTTATTTTACCACCTAACTAGTAACTATCAAATATCAATCTAATTCATTTGTTGTAACGAAAATTTGTACATTAGTTATTTAATTTACATTGTTGTTGAAGACAACGATGTTAAAAAGAATATGTGTTTTGGGGAATGTAGTAATGAGAAAACTTATCTCACCTCTCGAGGCTGTCAGAAGACTAAAGACCTTAAGTCGAACCTTTGTAATTATATGACTCGAATCAATTGTTTGCAAATTATACATAATACTATTTACATTTTCTTCTCCTTATTGGTTTAATCAAGAGACGTATAGGTGGTGTCTAAGCAACACATTCTAATAGTTAAAACTCCTTTATACAGATACAGTTCAATAATTCCAAACTATATCAATTTAAATTTAATTTTATGATTCACTGATGGGTGTCTTCAACAAGCTGATCGTTTAAATATTGCCATTCCTACACTAAAATTCTCGAAATGGGGACTAGTTCAAAACTAAAATTCACGTGAGGTTTTGGATTTACGTGACAGGCAAAGGAATCTAGCTATATGAAGCAGAGTGAGATTTAAATCTAGAGTTTTCGTTTTACAAAAATACAAAAACTCTAAGAAAAATAAATTCAAAAACTTCAATATTATCAAAATCGACATAAAAAGATGCTCCACGAAAACGGTGTTTGAACTTTGAAGGCTCTCTGAATAAAGTAAGGAATATGGACCAAATCGAAATTAAATAGTACAGTAGCATTCATAAATCTGAAAGAGTTATGAAATATTTTGGAAAAATCATGTTCTAATGTCAAAACAAAGCTATGCACGTGATTAAAAAAAATACTAAAACAGGAGATTAAGTTTTAAATTTGTTGATAGTGATGTTCTTTGTTTATTTTTTTACATCAAAGGGGTTCATTGAAAAAAATCCAACGTTTGATGTATAGTTGATATATCTTCAGGATATTAGTAAGCGTTACTAGAAAACTCAAAAAGCCTATGGACTTTAACTTAATATTTGGATCCAATATCAATGGAAATGTAGTGACTAAAATTTATTTGAATCAGAAAAGATATGAGAGGAATCAAGACAACACAAAGATCTAAAAAAATATTTATTAAGAGTAACAAATATTTTGTTTGACCAAAGGAGCGACGTTGTAGTTGAGGTAACCGATCGATAACTTATTATTTCTGAAAACATGTTATCAAAACATACTGATCGATATTTAATTGTGACAATCTAAAAAGCTTGCCGAAAGCAAAGGAAACAAAAACAATCTAAAAAGCTTGATAACTGATTATCAAAACAAAAGAGCTTGATAACATGATCATGCAAGCTTTGCTTTGATATTTTCAATAATCGGTGGTGCGATAGTTTCGTATGACTTCTGGGTCGGATGGGCAACATCCCAAAACACAAAACGAGACGCATCCGGGCACGGTACTAAGGCCGTTGGCGTACAACAACATGCATCAGCTGCATCAATGAACCCTACATTTTTTGAAAATATAATTGTAAATGTAACGTTATATATAAACATATGAGTAGTCTTCTGGAATCATGAATCATGTCATTACCTGAAGCTTGAGGGTTACTGATGAGACCATAAAGAGGATTGTACATATCTACGTACACGAATTTGGCACCCGGAAATGTTGCACCAAGATTGTCAATGTCGGCAGATAATTGTTGGTTGAACATAGCAGCTGCTTGATTTGAGAAGAGTTCACATAAAACTCTATCTAAGGCTCTTGCTCCTGGTAAACAACCTAGCGGTAATGTTCCCATAACCGCAAATTTTCTTGCACCCAGATCATATAAACTCTTCAAAAAAAAAAAAAAGGAAACAATAGATTATGTTAGATACAGTTTGACCAAAAATTACGCACTTACTATGTTCTATATGTATATTTAAAATTTTCTAATTTTGTACCTTTATGAGATCACGAGTCCAAGTGACCAATTGATCATTGTAGGCTGGAAGAGTGTATTGTAATCTTCTAGCCCCCGTAGTAAAATAAGTGATAGCAATATCGTTATTTCCGGCGGAGATTAGGTAAACAGCATTTGATATAATTGCATTTGCTTGTTCTTGATTTCCTACTACACCATTAAGTCTGGTGATGTAGTTTTGGAAGTCTGTGACCTGGTCTGACACCCATATACTTCCCTAATCACACCGAAATATAATCTATTAAAATTTTCTATAGATAAAAAACAATCGTTGTTATAATTTTTTGGACAAACTAAGAAAAATTTACTGTTGTTCTTGCAGTGATTGCATCAAGTCCAGATCCACCGGATGCAAAACAAACACCAGTCGTTAGATCATTGTCAGAGAGGTATGGATCACGATATGCTGGTAAGATATTCTTCAATCCCAAACCTTCAGCTGCAAACAAAGACTTTGCAATTAGATAATTTTTTTTTTTTTTTTTGACATCAACTATTAGATAATATTTGTGGCATAGTATTAAAAATAATTAATTCATCCGTTACAAATATATCAACAAGTAGAGATCAATACACATACCAATCATATCAGAAAAAACTCTCCCGTTTCCGAATCTCCCGGTAGCTACTCCACCTATAAAGTCTCTACCGTATGGATAAAAATTGACTTTACTAAAACTTGGAAGAAGATTATTGTTGCCTGTGTCAAGTATTGAGTCTCCGAAAGCGAAAAGTGCCGAAACCGTTGAATTGCCATATGATTGTTGTGCATTACCAACATAAAATAGACTAACCAAAGAGAATGCTAATAGCATTTTGGAGAACATAAGGCAATTCATATTTTTGAAATTGGTTTTGGATAGGAGTTTTGGTGTATATCAGAATATGAAAGTTGATACAAGATATATCTGATCTTAGGGAAAGAGTAGGTATTTATACGGGTTTATTACAAGATAACTTTCAAAGAAATCAAATATTCATCATATTCAACGAATTGATTGTTAATAAATGTTATCATTGGTATTCAGATTATGGAAAAAAACTGCAATTCAAAGAATTTTATATAGTAATTAGCGCGAATTAAGTATGAATGTAAATGAGAAAGCTAATATCTCTCTCTAGTCAAGCAATGGATATGTATTTGGTCTCCTTTTTTCTTCTTCTTTTTTGGCATTTGGTCTGTATTTTTCCTTCTTTTTTTTTGGTATTTGGTTTGTATTTGGTCTGTAGTTTCCTTTTTTTGATATTTGGTCTGTATACTCCTTTTTTGCGGGTATTTTTTTGGAAAATTGAAAATAAAATATATTTTTTGTGATTTGTCCATATATATATATATATTTTGTTAATTAGAATTTTCCAACTATGATGATTTACATTAATTGAAAACCTATTATTATACCCTTAATTATGTGAGTTTTAAAATTGTCTTTTCAAAATAAATTCTTATTTTCAAATTTGAAAAAATGGGTTTAATGTTAGACCCTCTGCTTCACCAAGAGGGTTCACATTAGGTTTATTTTTAAATAACGGAGTCCACATGCTTGAGGACTGGATCTGACTTACTTGCACAGCAATGTATGACTCTGTTTTCTCTTCTTTAGGAACTTAAGAGGACGTGAAGGTTACTAGTCCCCATAATCAATTATGTGCATTAGCTACATATTAAGTGAGGCTTGAAGAATTAGTTTCTCGATCTTGTAATTTTGTGATCAAGTAAATAAACAAAATTAGCATATGATTACTTAATTACATTTCGAACATTTCAATTTTCAACGCATAATTCAATTGGAGTGTGACCTGGTGTACAAAATAAAATTCCGATCCGTCAAAATACTTAGAAAAAAAGAAGAAGAAAAAACTAGGAAAATGAGGTAATGTATTGAAAAAGTGATGATTAAAGTTAGATATAGATTATACACATTCATTGCCAAAAATTCAGTGGGTATTGTTTATTGTCTCAGAAATACTTTTGAATTTTAATGTCTCATATAAAACAAAACAGTTATATATCTACTAGATACAGCTTGAAAGTTGCTTCTGTAAACATTGATACGGTTATAATCCTCGTCAATCGTCATCGAAAGATCTATGGTTTATTTATTTTCTATCTTAAACCAACTCGATTCTGTTGAAAAGTTCAACGGTTATAATCATAACCGTGCCCTGATAATGTATATGTATCTTGGTGGTCCAATTGAAGTATACAAAAAAAAACGTGCCAATAATTTGGAATATATACGTGTCAAAATCTGATGAGGTTAGTGTATTAATGATTAGTAATAAAATAGATTTGATTGGATAGTACCCATTAGATAAGATATGAAAGGCCCCCAAAAATCTGATAAGAAATACAGATGGGTCCAATTTTCGAGTTCGGTATAACGAACAATTTATACCGGTTTGTGAAACGTGTATCCCGTGACACATATCGATGGGTCTATCAGTAAAATCATTTCTGTCTATATAGACACAAAACAAGGTAATGTAAATTACGCACGTACTAAAACTAGAAAAAGAAAAATGTTTTCAGAGGAAAAGAATAAAAACAGAAATTATGGATCAATCTTTGTGTACTGCTTCTTCTGCTTTGTACTCGTTGTGGAAGTCGCAAGATTCGCAAAACCTCATTACAACCTTCAAAACCTAATGGAGACAGAAGCAATAGTAGAAGAAGGATTCTTGGACGTGGAGAACTCAGGGAGACTTCCATGTCACTCCTCGGGATCTGGCTCTGTCTCTGTTCCTGCTCGGAGTCACCAGAAGCTCTCGGATACAATAAGGCAAGAGTCGAGAGCTCGTCCCCCAACTTCGTACTGCGTGAAGATCCAGTCTTTTGCCACTCTGTCGAAACTGGTCAAAGACAACGGTGACATGTATGAGTCACGTCCGTTCTCCGTCGGTGGATACAATTGGTACGTCACTACAAGAAAACATGGATTTAGCGACTACAATAAACGTAACTGAAGAGTCGCTAAACCCATAATAACGACTAATTAGCGACTAATAAACGTTGTCGCCGAACACTGCGTCGCTAAAATTAAAGGTAGCCTAATTGTCGCTATTTAGCGACCATTCTGCGACTACTATTTCAGGTCGCCATTCAGTCGCTTATGAGTCGCTAAATAGGCGACTGTTTTAATACCAATTGCTACCAATAGGCGACTGTTTTGCTACCAATAGGTCACTAATTGGCGACTAATAGGTGACTGAGGAATCGAATTATGTAACCGTCAAAATAGGTTTAGGTTATATTTGTAAATTTCGTGAAAAGATTGTTGTAATTAATAAATATATTTGTATTAATAAACCACCCAAACCGGGAATGGTTAACAGTTACCAAATTGAATCAATTACAAAACCCCGGTTGAACCGGATGCTAAAAACACAAAAAAAACCCTAATCACGTAACAGTCTTTAGCCGCCGCCTCAGTCTTCAGCCAGATTTCGTTTGCCGACGAGTCCAGTTGCCGGCTGCAACCTACCCGGTGGAGGGTAAGAACCGGCACTCCACCCGCGGTACAAGCCTTTTTCTCCGCCACCGTCTCCTTAGAACTCTTCCGTCGCCGGATTACTTTTTCTGTCTCCAACCCTAGTGGTGACTTTTACGGCGTCTCTCGGCGAAGAAGTGGTGTCGCCGTGGCGGTCATGTGCATCTGTCGATGTTCGCCCTCGTCGTTGATACAGATCTGTGATGAAACCTATTTAATTATCAGACTTCCCCAGATCTATCTCCATATTTGAATAAAGATGTGTTGGGAAATCTAGCGATCTAATGAATTCATGGAACATACCTTCTGGAACTCATCGATTAATTGATTAAGGACTTAATCTTCTGGGTTTTGCATCTTTTCTTCAACTTGACGAAGAGAAGAAGGAGACAAAGAGAGAAGAGAAGAAAAAAAAGAAAGGAAAAAAGAATTGATTGGCGTGGAAAGGAAAGACGAGATGAGGAGAAGAGGAAAAAAAAAAGGAAAATAATTAGAGGATTATGTCCATTGGATTAACTCTATCAACGGTTGATGATAAACCAAAGGGAATCCTTGTCATTTAGGATCAGCCAATGAGAGGCTTTCTTCTTTCTTTCTTTTTTTTTGATAAATTTTGGTATTCTACTATAGTTTTTATGTTATAATTTAGATATAGGGGTTTAAGATTTGTAAAGTATTAGATATGATTTATATTTAAAATTATTTAGATTTTTAACTCTGAAATTTTTGATTTTTTGAAGTGTTTAATTTCAGTTTTGAATATAAACATAATCTGGGACTTTTAAAAAATGAAATCAAACACTTTAAAACAAATTTACAATTTACAGATTTATAAATTCAAAAGATTATATATATATATATATATATATAATAGTTATATCATCCGTCTTTTTTTTTTTACGGTTACATTATTCGTTTAGAGTTATATTGTGATTTATAATTTAAAAAGTGAATCGGAGAGATTTCGAAGAGATTTGACGGTTACATTATTCGATTCCTCAGTCACCTATTTCGAAGAATCGAATAATGTAAAAAGTGAATCGGAGAGAATCGGAGAGAATCGGAGAGATTTCAAGAGATTTGTAGAGATTGAGAGAGAATCGGAGAGACTGAGAGGGATTATGGGTCGATTTCGAGAGAATTTGAGAAGAAATGGGTCGATCTAATCGGAGAGAAATCAAGGGTTAGGGTTAGGGTTCGTCGAGAGAGAGAGAATTGGGGATCTAGGGTTAAAAAAATGCGGAATTAGGGTTTTCGCGGTAGTAATAGGGAATTTATACTATGGGCCAACGCAGAAAATCTCATGGATCGAGCCCAATAAGAAATTATAGTCGCTATAAAGTGGCTAATTAGTAGCCCAGTTTAGAGACTAAACATATAGAAGCTACTTAGTCGCCTAATTTGGCGACTATACAATGACTATTTTTATCCGTCGCCAAATGCAGACGGATTAGCGACTAATGTTGTTTAGGCAACATTCAGTCGCCTAAATGTCGCAATTCAGTCCTCAAATTCAGCGACTAATTTATCAGTCGCTGAATATAGTCGCTAATCACGTGTTTTCTTGTAGTGCGTATACGTTTTGTTGAGAAGCTCATATCTTTCCATGTCTATATATAATTGAATTGACGGTCTTTTTGATGCTTAAAATGTTATAAGGACTTTCCTAATCTACCCGAACGAGAACAAGCCACAGGGCTCGGGTGGATATGTTTCGCTTTACGTAAGAATCGATAACTCAAGCCTCATCGCCAATCCAGAAGATGTTTATGCAGAGATCACGTTCCTCGTCTATAAAAGCACTATAGACAAGTACCATATACTCAAGGGTACTGATTGACATAGATATATATATATATATATATATCTTTTGTGGTTTCTTCAGACTAATTAGTTTTGATCGGTTTGCAGAGACTAAGGCGCAGCGATTTCATTTGTTTAGACAACAGTGGGGACAATTAAACTTTCTAGAGATAGGTTATTTCCTAGATCCGGGACATGGATTCATTTTCAACGGCGGACAAAGTGTGTTTGGCGTTGACATCTTCGTTGCTAAACCCTTTGAAAATTGGGAAGTTTTCTCTTACGAACAAAATATTCGTGATCCTATTTTCGATTGGAGACTCAACAATTTCTCCACACTCGATCGTGACTCATACACTTCTGGTTCCTTTTCTTCCGGAGGAAGAAACTGGTGACCTCTCTCTCACTCTCTCTCTCCATGTATGTATATATACATAGTGATATACATGATATGTTAATTGATGTGAAGGGCGTGTACTGTGTAGGGTATTGAAAGTGTATCCAAATGGAGTTGGATCTGGAACGGATAATTCGTTGTCACTCTTTTTGTTGAGTGCGTCAAATGAAAGAGGTTACGTGGAAGCCAAGTTACGAGTTATTGACCAGAGCCGATCCAACCATGTGGAGAAACAAGGTTGGTGTCTCGGTTTGATATCTCCTTTCTCATCCTCTACTACTAGATTATTTAGGCTTATTTGAAACAGAAAAATTGTTAAATTTAACTATTGTTTTGTTCTTATAGTGCGGGGATGGCCCAATGCAACAGAAAATGGATGGGGTTTCGAGAAGTTTATACCTCTTGCAGATATCAAAGACACATCCAAAGGTTTCCTTGTCAATGATAGCCTCAAACTGCAAATCGAGATCTTGTCCTTCTCGAAAACCGACTCTCTCTAAGTTTAAAATGATTCCACAATCACTTCTTTGTTGCTTTTTTCCCTCTTTTTCAAAAACCAGAGATAGTATTTAGGTCAAAACCAGACTAGGGTCATCACTGTTTTTGTTTCTGTTCAATAATGAAAAGTTCGAGCTTTTCTATGTCAAACTCGATCAATCGGATTGCAAATGTCACAATAAATACTAAACTGGATAGGTTTTGATGATATATGTACACTACCCAAATTTATTTTCAAATGGTTCAATTATAAAAAGAAGATGCCATAATCAGTTTGGCGATGTACAAACCCCACTTCTGCTCACCACTTAAGCTTAGAGCATCTCCAAAGGGAGGTTGTCTCCACTTTTTTATGAGTTCTCTTGATTTATTTGATCAAAAATAATTCAAAATTGAGTAAACAAGAGAGAAACGCCTCTCTTAAGAGAATTTTGAGAATTTTAGAGAGCCGGACACATGTCGTTCATTGGATGGAAGAAGCATTTTAACAAAAGAAAAAAAAAACTCTCATTTTTTTTGGTCGTTTCTCGACAAAAACAGAAACACCTCTCTCTCTCTCTCGATTGCGATCAAAGTTTCTGTGAGATTCTATAATGGAGCAGCTTGTTAACTTCATCATTCGACCTCCAAGGTTACGCTTCTCTCTCGTGTATTAGGAATTTGTGCTTTTTGATTTCTCCGATTTGGTTGTCAAATTCTCAATCGTTTAAGAATTGGGTTTTCTCTGAATTATAGTGTTCATGACTTGAATTTTGTTCTTTATGATGATTACTTGTATTCATGATTGTCTTCTGTACTTTCACTTGAGTTTCTGATTAGAAGAATTATCAAATTCTTCTTTTTTTGGCCACCCATGTGATCTCTCTGTGTCATTACTTAAGTTTACTATTCAGATTCTACTATTGAATCTTCAAGGAAGTGTCTATGTATTACTTTGACATGACTCTTTTAAGAGTTAGGATTTGGGACGTTACTAGGTTTGAAGATAAACATCTATAAGAAGATTGTCAATATGTGAATTGACTTGTTTCGTTAACTCTCGGCCCTCTTGACTCTTAGCATTGCTTAATGGCCCTGCAATTCTGTCATATAGTGGATGTAGAGCGGATGGTAGTGAAGCCGCAATTGTCTTGCTGCCTTCAAACATCACAGTTTTCACCCTTGACTTTTCGGGATCGGGTCTCTCAGGCGGGGAATATGTCACCTTAGGCTGGAACGAAGTATGTTCTCCTTTAATCATTCTCTTTTATCTCTTCTACTCTTCAAAATATATTGTTACATTGGAGTAAATATTTTGTCCAATATGCTCTGTTATTTTCCATTTTATACCCATGTAAACCAATATGATTGTGCTATCTTCTATAGATGTACCCTATTGTAAAAACTCTAGTTCATGATAAGACTGGCGAGTGAAGAAATCATGGAATTCGTGTCGAGTTGTAGTTGTGGTCTTTGACCTTGTCCTCTGTGTATTATTCTCCACTGACAAACCAAACTTCTCAAGTCGATTTAGCGTATTCTACAGAGATGCCTACAAATCTCGGGAATATAATGGGCAGACGAAATCAAGTTCGTGATTGTGAAATGCATCAACAATTAAAAGCTGACTTGGTTGAGCATATCTGGCAAAAATTTTGCAACAATCGAGAGTAAAACTAATCGTTATTTTTTTTTTTCTTTTGCATATCTTTTTACAAATGTTTGAAATAATATATGTTTAATATTTTTATGAATTGTAATAATTATTAAGTTTTATGAAATAATATTTTTAATAATTTTTTTTTCCTAAGAGAACCTCACTAGAGAAACTACCATTGGAGTATGAAAAATTAAAAAAAAAATACAAGTTCTCATCTCAAATTTTCAACAAATTTATAATTAAAAAATTGAGAGAGCTTCATGGAGACAACTCCCCATTGGAGATGCTCTAAGTAGCCTTGACTTCCACTTCTGCTAATCCTCTTCAAGAAGCTGATGAATTCATCCTTCGCCTTCTTCACTGCGTCCAGTTCAATGTTTCATAGTGTGATATTCATAGTTAGATCAAAGGTATAAAAAAACTCATTAGGAAGAAAATAATTCTGTTGAATAACGACACAATGTAAATCTCCTATTTATAGGCAATGTTCAAGAAAGCACAAGGCGTGTGCAGATGGTGATCCAGTGCCTAGCGTCTAGAACGCTTAGTCAAAGTCTAAACGATTTAAGCGGTTTAGTTATTTATAACATAAAAAAATTAAAAATATGATATGATACATACAAATTATATAAAATATCTATTAGAAAAATAAAATATAAACTCGTAAACAAAAATTAGATAAAACATTTACTTAATTTGTATTAAAAATATATAAACGTTTATAACTATGTCTATGAAAATAAAACATAGTTAAAATTTGAGAAAATACACTAAAACGAGGTTTATGTGATTTTAAGTGGTAGAAGCAGCTATCTAGGCGTCGCATCTAGACCGCTTTTTAGAATACTTATACGAGAAAGATTAAATAAATTGTAAGTCATCTATTTTAATTTCTATAGTTTTAGCATTTTAATCTAGTTGATGACAGAATAATTTTCCAATAGATGAATTCAATACAGAGAAATTCTTTATATATAAGAAAATATTTAAAATTTTAAAATATATATTTATGGTAAGTATATTTAATACTGTGTTTGGTTATTGATTTTAGAATATTAAGAATATGGATAGCAGAATTAAAATAGTATGAATTTAAAAAATAAAAATAATAAAATGTAAGAAAAATTGTGGGCTCGCCACATCAGCAAAAATAATATTTCTGGAAGATTTGTGTTCTATAAATTTTATTGATATCAAAACTTCAATCGAATATAGTTTTTTAGAAATATTATGAAAGACCTTAGCCCCTTATGATTTTGACATTCAACTTAGGATTTTTGCTTATACATTTTTGAAGAGTTTAACATTTCGAATCGCTTATGAGGCCTATCATCCGGACAAGGGCCGACGCAAAGACATCTTCCAAGCTGACAAACGGCCTTTCTTGTAGGTGGATAAAATTTGAGGCATCTGAGTCGACAATGCTCGCACCCATCGCCAACAATCCAATCATTACATCCCATATTCTGCTCAACTATATCAAACAAAATTATTTTCGTCAGATAACAAAAAATATATTTAGATTTAGGAGACATCAAGAAACTGAACTAAGATATATATGATATATTTGCCAATGAATCTAGCCGAAACTAAAAATTAGAGTAGAGTTTTTTTTGAAAAAGTAAAATTACAGTAGAGTTACGTGAACATATTTGAAGTAAACCACAAAGGTAAATGTATAACTAAGGCTAACACCACGATGAATTACAAGTCTACAATATTGGATACATATGCCAACTCATTACTCTATGAATAAACTTTAAAGATAAATGCATACCTAAAGCAAATATCACAAGAAAGATGAGGGGGACGACAAGTGAAGAAGTTGCCTTGGCCATTTTTGTTTCTTGTTTTCTTTACGTGAAAAATTAAGAGACTACAGAAAGGAGATTTATAGAATAATGCACGTACGGATTTATAGAAAGGAGATCTGTTTGATTTTATAAATCTTTTATTTATAGAAACGTATATGTATCTCTTACTTGTAAATATATTTATAGAAAGTATATATATATATTTGATAAATTAATTCATTTTATGGTAAAATATATATAAAATTTTTGATAATATAAGAATAATGCACGTATTAATGTGTGATTGAAAAAAAAAAAATAATGCACGTATGGATTTATAGAAAGGAGATCTGTTTGATTTTATAAATCTTTTATTTATAGAACAGTATATGAATCTTTTACTTGGAAATATAACTGATAAATTAATTCATTTTATGGACAATATATTAAAAAATTGTCATTTTATTTTAAAAATTTTCCATAATAAAATCATACTAATTAATTTTGATTAGTTTAGATGAAACAAATAAAAAGCGAATTTGATTATTTCCAACGTTTTAAAAAACAGTTATGATATTTCCCAAATATTTGGTATTTTGAAATATAGAATATTATATTCCAACGAATAAATTAGGGATTGTTTCCAAAGTTCTAAACAAAATATTTGTATTTTTAAATATAGAATATTTTTTGAATAAATTAGGAATTTTAGATTCGTCATAATCTCGAAAATATTTTGTGATTTGAAGCCGTAGACAATTCTAATCGCCTTACTTCTACTATAAATATAGTAGTCGAAATGAATAAAGCTATTTTTTTCTTTTTGAATTTGATGTTAAATTATATTCGAAAAGATGGCTTTTATATTTGTTTTTTTTAAGTTGTCCTTTAGTTTTTCTATAACAGTGAAGTATTTATATTTGGTATCTATATATCATTTATATATAACAATGACTGTCAAACGAACAATAGAACAAGTCATTGGCGACTAGTAATCGAACAGGGCTATCACTCTGGTTCATTGTTTTTTTGTTTCTGTTCAATAATGGTGATCGAGCTTTTCTATGTATAACTTGATGAATCCGATTTCAAAATATCACATATATTAAATACCAAACTGGATAGGCTGTAAAATGGAGACATTAAAGGAAGCTCATATAGCTTGAGGAGATAATAGCAGGGAACTGGGTTTTGATGATCTACATACATACCCAAATTTATTTTAGTTATAGTACATGCCATAATCAGTTTCTCTTGGCGATGAACAAACCCCACTTCTGCTCACCACTTGAGCTCCTAAGTAGCTTTGACTTCCACCCGCCTATAATATCCTCGTAATCCTCTTTCGAGAAGTCGCTGATGAATTCTTCCTTCTCCTTCTCTACTGCATCCAGTTCCCGTTTCAGGACTTTCATGAACTGATGAAAAGGCAAACAGCAAAATTAATTTCAACTTCTTTTTTAGAGAATATGGGTCATTTTCGAAAGAAAAGGGTTTCTTACCTGATCGGTTCTATCCTCTGCGATTACCTCCTCGAATCCAGCGTCTCTCAGCATCTGTTGAATCAAGTGAGTTTAGATGACTTTGGTGATAAGTAGAAGAGGAGACGGGTTCGATCTCTGTATACCTGACCGTATGCTTGTACATCATGAAGATCATAACCTCGTTGCTTGATATAGTTTGCAAAGTCTGAAGATGGGGTTTTGGGGCTTCTGCAGTAATCAGTGATGAGAACTTTCCCTCCCGGCTTCAACCATTTGTAGAATGTCCTGAACAATGCTGGCTTGTCCTGAGAGTAAGACCAGCGATTACAAAATGAGAAAGAGATCTTCGCTAACAAAGCTACAGATTAAATTCATAACTCATAAGGGAAGAAGAAATAGCGGAAGCTTATACTTGGATATGCAGAATGGTGTCTCTGCTGTAAATAACATCAAAGGTGTTATCAGGATACTCCTTTTTGGTGCAATCAGCTACTTCGAATTCTACAGAGCATTTGAGTCCTATTGCGTGTTCAAGCGCAAAAGAGATCATGTTTACAGATAGATCAATGCCCACAACATCCACGTCAAAGTTCTCAGCCATGTAGAAGTCTCCTCCTCCTATTCCGCACCCAACATCTAGAACTTTCTGGCCAGGTTTCAGATCCAGCATATCCACAAATTCCTTTGTTGTCTCTATATCCATCCAAAAGAGAAAAGTATAATAAGAAGAAAAGATAGCTTCACTAAATGGTTCTGTATAACTTAGAATTCCAAAACAGAACCATCAATACTGCAAAGTTGATACAAACTCGATGACTAAAGAGCATACCGAGTCCCCCTGTGCTAACAAAGCCTTCTCCAAAGACACGCTCATAGCGTAAGATACCACTTGACTTATACTGGACATTGTCCAAGAAGCGTTGGAAGCCCCTATCATTATCCGAACTGACTTTCTGCCAAAGCCAGCATATCTGAAATATGTGTAAAACATACTATGAGTCCAATCATGTGAGAGATACCATCAAAGGGTGGCTAAAATATGAAGAGGCCTATTACCTGGTTCTGGTTCTTTTTGTTTCTCACATAAGCTCCAATACATTTACAGCTAACCAAAGAGAGTTCATACGAATTCCCATCTTCGTCATTCATATGGCATTCTTTGAAAAGCTGAAAGGAATTTATGTACCAGAGTTCAAAATATTTGTCTAGAAACACAAGAATGGAGGGATTTATAGGTAGCACACCTTTGTATAAAATTTAGGTTCACGGTAGTGAGTTGGGTTGTACTTCCTCTTGTTATCACCAGACTGATGGAAACAAGACTCCCGAAAGAAGATATACCCGCCAACCTTTGTCCATTGTAACATCTTTTTCGCCAAATCTTCAACCTGCAATTTGATGAAAAGACATTACAATTTGTCCACGGGATATAAATGACCGAGAATTTTAAAATTAAAACCACTCTTGATACGTGAAGTTAACTATCTCTAGCACATGACAAGCAGCTGAGTGAAGCTAAGATGCTGTATGAGTTTTGTCATTCGAAATGCCAAAAAATATTAGAAACTAGTGGCTTACGGTCTTTGTATGACACAATAGTAGTCCCAAAATGCAATTCTATGCATCACTACATGCGTTTAGTCTAAATGTGTACTGTTTAAAAGTGGTTCCCTCAGTAATAAATTGTATGGCTACCTCTTTATCAGAGAGATACATTAGCAGCCAGTTGGAGAATATCAGATCCATAGACTCATTTGGAAAGTTCATATCTGGGGATGTGACATCAGCGCACAGAAATTTGACGTTCTTGTAGTGCCCGTTAATGTTTTGATTCTGCAGATAAAACTCTCATTAGGGAAAAATCGAACAAAACACGGCAAAAAGACAAGTCTTAAAAGTAGCTAGAAAGAAGAAGCATGGGCGTGATGATCTAACCTTTTTGATAACACTTTCAATGAAGTCAACCGCAATGAGCTGGCCAGCCTTGTGAGCTAAATTAGTAGTGAAACGACCAATTCCAGCACCAAACTCTAGCACTGTTTTCCCTTCAATAGGTGGAAGAAGCGCAAGTATCTGACACAAACACACATAATTTAAGCCTTTAGAAGCTTTCCTTCATAAGTCCATGACAAAATAAAGGACAGCAAGAAATCAAGAAATTGCATAAAGGCTATATGTGATGACAAGTTAAAAATAAAAAAAAAAAACGTTTTCCTTTGTGATCCATTCCAAGGAAGGCATACATATTGAGACTCAAATTCATCTGTATATAGCAAAGCTGATAACTTTTTAGGTGGGTGAGATCGAAATAAACCTCAGGTCGTTCTTCTTTGTCGAGGTCAGAAGCTTTGGAATCAAGCATCATGGCCTCAACACTCAATCCCACTGAGTGCTCTTTCCAGTAATTCTTTTGGATTTCACGCTCCTCGCCTGCAACTGCAAGCGTTAAGAAGATTCAATTCATCAAATTCAATCAATAAACCATTACCAAATATCAAATCAATCCACACGCTTTATGGTAAAGTCCCAATTTTTAAGGCTTAGGAATCCTAACACAGTTTCATCGTCCAGAAAACGTGGTATAAGAAACCAGTAACTCACCATACACAGCCATTATCCTTGAGAACATACAAGAAAACAAAAAAGAGACGATTTTTTCTCGAGGGTGATGAAATCTATGAATTGAGAAGAAATTTCGAGACGGGGATGACTGAAACAAAAAGCTATGGCTATGATCCTTCGATAGCGAGTCTGGATCTCGAAAAGCTCCTTGATCTGCAGTTGTGAAGCCTGCCCTTCGACTGCATCATCACAACTCGCAGATCCAAATTCGATTTCTCGCTCTCCTTCTCTCTCGACTGAGCTCTCTCTCTTCTTCGCCGACCAGATTTTGAGAAGACGAAGCGCTTTCAATTTCGGTTTACATGTTTTTTATTTTTCGGTTATCGATCGGTTTATTTTCGAATACCCGATTCTTTATTTGGATCCGAAATTCAAACATTGGGCGTTGTTGTTGGACCGTTAGGAGAATCTAATTTGTCGTTACGTGAATACACATGGCAATTCCTAAACCGTCAGATTTCGGCTGTTCACATATTAATGGAGTGTGTCCCACGGTATTTATGATAGGTTTCGTATTTTTTCCTTATTTAGAAGAAGACGAAATTACTTCTATAAAGTTTACGACGTTACAATAAATATTATCAAGATACAATTATGTTAATTTTCCTTTCTCTTTTTTAATCACAAGCAATTTCAGATAATTTCATTATTTCTGGTGAGTCTATTTTTTCTCTTGTTTTTTTTCTTCTTTTTTTCAAGAATTTGACACGTTGTTGAGCTTCTAAATACCATATTTTATATTTTAGCTCTACGGAATCTATGATCAAAAAGAAAACTTCCACTGAAACTTATGCAACCGTCGACTACGATTACGTAATATACAAATAACGCCCTAATAATTTATAACCTATGCTTTAGAAAGTAGCATCTCCAGTTTTCTATATTTATGTGTTTTAACAGTAGTCTCGCTAAAAAAAAACAGTAGTCTCGCTAAAAAAAAAAAAAAAAAAAAAAAAACAGTAGTCTCGCTATCAAAAAGCTACAATTTTCCTTATTTAAAGAAAAAAACAAAACAAAAACTACATCACGTGGTGAAATTAAAGAGAGAGGGATACTAGAGAAAAGATAGCGAGATGGCAGAGAAAGAGTATGGTAAAACTTTCCTCTCCGATGAATAATAAGAAGTCGTTATATTATATATATCTTAAGCAATTAACAAAATATATATGTTTAAATTAACTAACTTAATTTTCCTAAAAAAACTAACGTATAACCTCATGGGTCATGTTAATTACAAATAGTTAGTTTCATGAGGTTATACGTTCACAAGATCATGTACGTAGAAGACAATGGAAAAAGAAGATAGAACATTCTAAGTAATGGATAAATTAAGGAAATTGACAGATACAAAAAAGGATATGTGAATGTTAAACGTGTAATTAATTAAGATGATTATTGTGTTGGATAAAATTGAGGATTCATATCTTGTCCTTGTTAAACAATTGAGAACATTGTGGGATTTCTTATGAACAAAATCACAGAAAATAAGAGCAAAATATTGAAGAGCAAGCTAGCTTACATAAGTCTTTGGAGAAAGAAGGAGAGATGACGCCATTAGTGTGACTGTGAGCCATTGACTATTGACAACAAGAGAAAGAAAAAAAGCAGAGTTCTAGGGTTGTTGTTTTTTCTTTGTGTTGTGGTTCTCTGTGGTGTTCCTTCTGATCTTCTTGATCTCATTATATAGAGAAAAAATATGATTATTTTTCATTTTCTTGTAATTTTATTTTATTTTGGTTGGAGAAAGAAATACTTCACTTGCTATCTGCATTTTCTTATAATAATAATTATGTCAAACATTATTTTTGGCACCAAAAACTTTAAAACTGATTTGAAGAATATATAATATCCAAAAAAACACCTTAAGATAGCTTCTTGACAAAAAAAAAAAAACTTAGTCCTAGGGTTTAACTGTCATTACTTCTTTGATTAAGAAGATTCATGGTTAAGTTTAACTACCGTATGCTATAATATTAATCTAGGGTTTTTGGATTTGAAGACCAACTTATAATCTAAGATTTAAGTTTGTTTTTGTATGCATATATGAGTATGTATTACTTTCAATATACACAAGTATAGCTTCTTTTAAATTGGCTTAGCTCTAAAAATTATGATATCTTCTTAAGAACACAAAGCATCAATAAGTACATATCCAATATCAACCAATAGATAGAGTGAACAACAATTAAATCGTGGAATTGAGCAGCGGAACATATATATCATTTTGATTGGTACAAACAGATCCTAGTTTGATAGATTCCGTATTGTTTAATAGATTCACAGATTCTTTTCATTATGTATAAAGGAAATAAGAAACAAACCACTGCTAGCGTAAGTAACAGTTAATAGTCTTTGAGAAGTAGCGAACAGACAGTGATCCCAAGATGCTCCGAATGGCCAACTTTTGAAATGAATCTTTAAATCCAATGGCTCACAGCCACATAAGTTGTTTTTCTCTCACTGTCATTATTTTTAGAAAACATTTTAGTTTGTATGATTATGATTAGTAGTAATAACAACCAAACGTTGTAATCATTAAAAAGAAATCGCAACTATACTAAAAACTAAGTAATGGTTAAATATATAGTAGAATGACCAAATATGCAAAAATCTATTTTACAATTGGCTATCTAGGAACAGTTTGCCCTAGTATGAAATGATATATTTAAAAAAAAGTATAATTATTTTTTCCATGGCTAATATAAGTTCAATAGCATCAACCTTCTATTATCTACATATATATATATATGAATATTCATGAGTCCGACCCACATGTCTTTTATTTGTATCGCTTTTGAAGATTCTTGATTAGTGATACCCGTTAGAGTAGAGAGATCCTACAACATTAATCGAGAAAAAGACAACACAAAATATCAAGGTGTTGTTAATTCTACAAGAAACAAGTAAACAAAAGCTAAAAAAAAATGTGGGGAAAAAAAGGAAATTAGGCGAACCACTTGATCACACTGCTAAGATCCATATAATGGGAAATTAGTGGGTCTACTATCTTTCTTTGGACCACAACTTGGTTGATTTTTTAGTGCCAAATTTTAAATAATCGGAATGATCAAATAATGAAAGGAACAAATATGATTGCCGCTACGGATATATTTACATTTTCTCGAATAGTGAATTGTTGTGGTTCTTGTGAATGTACCACTCCAACCGCAACAAACGATCATTCACATTTTTCTTCTTTAATTTTAAAATTTTATGAGAAAATGTTATTTACTTCTACAAATAACTTAAACAAATTCCCTAAAACATACTGTTCTTGGATATTTTTCTAGTCGTATGTTCTTTCTTTAATCTTTTATTCCGTAAATATCAAATTTATAGAAATGAAGACTTAATTCCATATTAGTTTTTAGTCTTCAGTCATAAGATAACTAGATAAGCAAAGTGCGTAATCGCGTATGCAAATCAAGTGAATATAACTGAACAACCGGAACAAAAAAACGTACAACTTTAATTTAATAATAATTAAAAAAAAAAGAAAACTAAATTTAAAATATTTAAAGACAGCGATCGCTAAAAAAATCACTAGATGTTTAAATAGACTAGGTAGTGGATCTAATGAATAATGAGCCTACACTCCATTATAAATCATTTTTTGTTCTTTGATTTGCCTACTTGCCCTGGTAATATTTATAATTTTATATGAAATACACAAGGTCATATGCAATTATGTTATAATTTGTATGCAAAAGACTATATATACTACTAATTAAGAATTCTAAGTGATGATGGGACATTGTTATTTTTCACCCGATGATTTAGGGTTAAATAACGAATTATTATCCCCAATTGGGAGCCTATGCTGGTCCCCCACCCATGATTCCTATTTTTCTTCTTATTAACGAATAATAATGTTTATATTTCCTTGTGTTGGGGCGACATATGAAGATTCTCACTACATCAGGCCCATAAGTAGATTAACAGTTAAAAAAACAAAAGATTCGAAAGCAAATATAACATTTTAAAATATACAGTGGATTTTACTCGAAAGAAAAGTCTTTTGACTTCAAGTCGTCCATATATCTTAAGGACTTTTTTCATTTCTCACATATTGTTTCAATGTTCTGAAGTTTTTGAGATCTTGTATTGTATGTTATCTAGGATTTTACAATACTGTTCGGCAGTTTTTGCAATCATACCGATGAATAACTTTTGGTTGAGAAAAAAAATATACATGGGACCGTCAAGATATTTAGTGACTCTGTCTATCTATGATCTTGTGATAAATTATCTGATTGTGATGAATCTATTGATAGTGTTCTTATTAGTGACTCATTTACATCATATACAAATTTGATGAGAAAATTTTTGTTAGAGTCGCTTGTGCTCTGATACCATTTTACCAAACGAACAAAATAAGTCTCATTCTCATTAATTAAGGGAAACTATACATGGAAAACTCATATATGGGTTAAACCGAAATCCTTAACCGAAAATAGAAATGAAACTACTGAACTGGTTTATAGTCATACCAATGTACGATAACCAAATGAACCTAGACACTATACAGGACATATACCTCAATAATGGCTATCGACCACGTCTTTAAATATTGAAAGATGAAATTATCTAGAGAATTAAAGATATATCAGTATGGTTTTTCAATAGAATATAAGAATTTGGCTTTATGCGAGTTTTATTCAGTTGGCGTTGATTAATAAAGTTAATAAATTTTTTTTCACTATATCCTTTTCAGTTTCATATTTTTCGACGAATCCACGATGATTTGAGCAGAACACCTGAATCCTGATGCTATATTGTGTTTCAGCTGCCCAAAAAAACAGAGGTGTGTTTCAGCTCCAAGCAGACTAAGAGCATGATTATCCAAGGGCTCTTAATAATACTTCTTAAGAATATTTAAGTAATATTTTTTTTGTTCCACCTCTTAACATTTTTTTTTTGTTCCTTAGCTAAGAAACACTTCTTAGCTTAAAGACACTCTTGGGAATAAATATAATCAATTAAATGCAAACATAATCTTAAGATTTTCTTAAGAGACTACCTATAATCATGGCCTAACTAACTACTTTGTAGAAGCCTCTAATAATAAGATAAGCCCATTATAACCTTCTGACACAATATTGGACTTTAGAATCGGCCCAGTAATCAAAGTGATACTTTTTCAGAAATTAAAACCCATCAATCTGGATTCTACAGCCTTCTGATAGATTACTGCAAATGGGCTAAAGAAATGGAAGACTCTGGACTAAGCATGCTCAAATATGATTCAAACATTTTTAGAAAAGCTTAATATAGTTACAAATAACGACGAAGTCACGGCAACATTTTGACCCAAAAAAAAAAAAAGTCACAACAGCATCACATAAACTCGTCTATTTGAGTATTTGTAATTTTGTATTACTATACATTTATACTGTTAGCAGGGCCGGTCCGGAGGGTAGGCGACGTAACCGGTCGCTTACGGCCTGGTTTGAATCTTAGAAAAATTTGATTACACGTAACATGATCCCATTATATGTTCTGGTTTATTATTATTATTTTTAATGTAAATGTTTTGTTATTTTTTATCTGTTTCTGTCAAGATTCTTGTATTTTAAAGTTTTAGTCATGCATATAGAAAAGTGGCCATGTAGTTCCATTATTTATTTTTGTTTATATAGGTGTATGAATTAGTTTAACTAATGTGTAAAAATGGTAGCTTAAATATAAACTGTATAATTCTTTGTGTAATCCATAAAAACATTAATACATATCATCTAAATTAAATTTAAATTGATTAAATAGCTTAGTGTTTTATTTATACTACTAATATCAGTGTATCATAATTAATATTTAAATTTAAAAAAAAATCTGCTTAGGGCACTCAAAATGTTTGGACCGGCTCTGACTGTTAGATTAGATAAGGGTAGATAGGAAAGTGTGTAGTGTATGTGCGTAGGCGTGCACCTGGGAACAGGTGATTGTTCCTCGAATTCAAAGCCGCATTTGTCTTTATTTGTTAGTTTATAAAAAGATTATAATTTACTATAGTTTTACGAGACAGATAACTCTATTTTAGTAAATCCTTAGGGTTTTTAGTAAGTTCGAAGTAGGTTTTCACGTGCAGCAAACAAATGTTTTAAACGCGACAAAAGGAATGACCGTCACTCAAACATATGATATAAAAGTAGTTTATAGGATTGTGGTGATAATAATATTGTAAAGCCGGTCTTTAAATCTTGAGGGGCCGTAACAAAAAATAAAGCCCATTAATTAATAAGTATTTTCTAAAATATACTAGTACAACTAGTATATTTTTAGTGGTTGAATCCGATGAAAAACATACCTTTTTTTTTCTTCATTACGCAAACGTCTTGAATTTAATAATCAAATCGTGTAGACCTTTTTTTTTTACCTTTTGCTGACCTATTTGGTCAAGATAGAGGAAAGTATCGGCCGTATTTTTTTTTTAGAACGTTGATAAAATTCGATGGAGTAATGTAATGACAAATCAATCATACAGCAACTTCCAATACCTAATTAAATATGGCGAAGATAAAGCCGTAAATAAAGATATAAATTAATTTTCAAATATATTATGTAGTATCGCATAAAAAGCGAAGAAATTATGTTTTTTTTTTATTTGGTCGTCATATCGTATCTAATCTTCCCGTACGAAGGAAATAATGAAAATCTTCCTTTTTTCTCAAAATACTCAATTTTTTTTATATAACCTTCTCAATTTTCAGGCAACAAGAAAAAAGAATAAAAAAATCAAATGTAACAAAAGAGAGAAAAGAAAAATACGATTATTTTTTGAAAAGAAACAGAATCAATAGTAAAATAAATTAAATGCCGGGGAAAAAATTGAAAAAGACAAATGACAAAAAGTTCTCAAATCTCTGTCTGGGCGACGGCCGACCCAACACCGTCTAGTGGCAGGCAGAGACACTAACATCTGCAACTATGGCCTTTCGAAATGACGTTTATACCCTTCTACGTTTTTACGTCATCCTTTTGCATTTTTAAAAACTTTTTTTTACTAAATAACGAAAAAATCTCAAATAAATACGAAATCTTTTCCGTGACGAGATTAACTTCTTTATGACAAAACCTCGACCCTTTCAAATCTTTTATGTACTTATCCGTCCAAAAATAAAGGCTTGAGACTAAATTATAGGTATATGGTAATTTTATCAAATTTTGAAGTAGTAGATTTCACGTATATTTTTCAATAAATGGTGAAAACCATTGATTGAGAGCAGAGAATGAACATAGAATTAGAAGCTTCTGAAAAATGTTTGTGTGTTGAGTGGCAATAAGAAAGCGAAGTGACACGGCGTCGTCTTCTTCTCTCTTGTCTCATTCTTCTTTTTATTGCTCAGCCATTTCTTTTGCTTTTATTTTTATTATGAATATATGAACAATGTGAATTGAAGGCTTAAATATGTACAAGTTATAGCTATAAAAGTATTATTAATTGGAAACATTGAAAATTTGATGAATGCAACGGCGGCCGTCTCATGCAGAATAAAATGATGGTTTTTTTACGTGAGGGTGAGGCGTGCCATAAATTTAGGGTCGCTTTCTTTAACTATTTTCCTCATTCTAATTATTACGCCTTCATATATTTATTACTATCAATTTTTTGGTTTTATTACTATCTACTCTTATACAGCCATTTCACTTTCTAACAAATTCATTAAGTAACTAAAATAATAAAAAATCATCATCCCACATATTTTAAATCAAGCCAATATTTTAGCAAATGATCTTTGTTTTTCATGTCGAAAGTACAATTCAAACCAAGTTAACTATTATCATATTATGCATTTGATTTATCATTATATAAGATGTCATATAAATATGAAAGTTTGTTTTTATGCATAAAGCATCAGCATCTAAGTGGTATGTAATGATTCTGAGAAGAATCGGAAAAAGGATGCACAATTGACAACACTAAACGAATCTTTTAAGATTCTACAAACGCAGTGAAGAGGAATCTTGACCAAGTCGAATAACGTACGCATGCACCAAGTCCCCTATCTTTTAAGTGCTCCATCGATCTTTCTAAATTTAATCGAGTGTTCTGTTGAACCCAAACCAGACTCGTGTGTGTTGTTATAGTCACATGCTATTTCATACCGGCCCTTCTCACCCAAAGGTTAGTCCCCAAGTTTCTTTCTAATACTCTAAAATTAATATTCCTAACTACATTTGAAATTTTTTCCAAACCCCCCGGAGTAATTAAGTCCTTTTCTCCAACATTTTGCGGAAATGTACTTTACTATTTGAGTTTCTGATATTTCACATTTGGGCAAATGAAACACAGATCTGCCAAGTGAACTTCACTTGTGAATTAGCTAAAACACTTTTTATTTTTGTGAGATTTAAACCTATTCACTTTGGCATGCACTGATGCACAAAAACATTACTTGAAAGTAGAATTTTAATTCACTAAAGGTAGCCAACGCTTTTACAAATTCCTAAAACCTACCAAAAGAAGAAACACGAATGTTCATAAAAACTAAGAAAAAGGTAAAAACTTGCCAAGCTCCTAGTCTTCTTCTTCTTCCTTTCTTCAAGAGCATCAATTGTCTTCGAAGATTTCCCTGTTTTGATTTAATTTGTGGGTTTTCAACAAAAAGGGCATTGTTCTTTTCACATTTCATAATCCCCCAAAAGATTAAAAAAAAGGTCCCTGTGTTTTGGTAACCATCTCATCATAGCCCCAAGAGAATGTAGTAGAGAAGAGTTATGGGCAACGCGATCAACATCCCAAATATCACCCTGTAACAAAAAAACAGAACTCATGTTAACAAAAAAACAAAAAAACTAATCATAATTCAAGATTCATTACTGTAGACAAAACTAAACAACTTAGTATATAACAAAACCAACAACAGCAACCAAATTTATATCCAACAAACCAAATTTATTGTTTTTTTTTTTTTTTTTTTTTTTTTTTTTTTGGACAAACCAAATTTATTGTTATGCCAAAAAATTATTTAATAGATTAATAAAACTTACGCAGTGCTAAGAATGTCAGGATGCACATTATACTCTTTGGCGAACACAAACGGTACTATTCCTTGCGGCAAAGCTGCCTGTTTGTTATCAATAAAAGAAATTATTACAAATTATATAAACGACAATTTTAATACTACATTAGACACAAAAGAAGTGTTACATATATTTGATCATGCAAATAAAAATACCTGGATGATGGCGACACGGAGGAGGACGCCACGGAGGCCAACAGCATAAGAAGCAACGAGCATGACGGCAGGTCCGGCGAGAAATCTCATAGCCGCCGCAAATGCTGCTCTTCTGTTTCCACAAGCTATTATTCTTGGGTTTAACGCCATGAACAACCCTTTAAACACACAATAAAAAAAAAACCACAAATTTAAATAAAATAATTTAATATTGTTTTGCCTTTTGGTTAATTTAAATTTCTACTCTTTTTAAGCAGATTAGCTGCAAAAGAGTGACATAAAAATAATCATCACAGGCACTGATCCACCACCATAACATCATCATTATCATTATCCTATATTCATTTTCCATAAAGTTATGATTAAACACGAATTTTATATTCAGTTGATGTAATTCTATTGAAACATTAATAAGGTAACAAATAAAGATTTTCATCGATAAGAGAGACACATTAGATATATAAAAAAATGTTGTTACTTTAAGAGAAAAAAAAGTTCCTATTCAAGAGATAGACATGTTATGATGATAAGCAGAGAACTGTGGAGCATGCTTTCTGCTGTGAAGCCAGTTTTGTTTGCTTTTTTGATACAAACATGTTTCGAAAAAACTTCAAAAAAAAGTAAAAGGAAACAGAGAGAATCATGCATCCATCTACATGATTTGGTTTTTTTAATACTAACATTTTTAATTTAAAGAATGAAGGTCAGAATAAAGAGAACAATTGACTGTTTTATGGTATTAATTATGTAATAAATGAAAAGAGGTAAAAAAAGAAAAGAAAAGGAACTGACCAAGACTGAACATAGCCATGCCTAGACCTGCATCTGAGAGTATGGAGATAGACTTTGCTATAAGAGCTGGCATTTCAATGTTCCACCTGCACAGACCACATCAATTTAATTCCAAACAGATCTTTCTCAAATCTTTTCTTTAAATCTATCAGAAAAAAGTTTCAAACATAGACGCATTCAAGACTGACCCTTTTCTTATCAAGAAATTAAAGTGATTCAAATAGACTAATAAAAACAAAATCAAAGTTTGAAACAGTACTTGAAGGAAATGAGGGACCAGGTGATGCCGAATAAACTGGAGTAAGAGTTGGGATTACGAATTAGTTTCCTCCAAACCATAATGAGAATGAGTCTTGTCATCACACTTGTTGGTGGCATCACCTTTGCCTGCGGCGTTTTGTTGCTTATGTTGTTCCCACCGTCCGTTGCCAAAACCTTGCTATCGTCGTCTTTATTACCGAAACTAAACTCTTCCCTTTCAACGTACTGGTTCTCTGATATACGACAACAACACATTTCAAGAACCCATTAACCAAACCCCAAATATTGATTAACCAAATCTTAAATATCGATTAATGGGGTTGTTTTTGTAAAGAAAATAAATTAGAGTGCAAAACCAAAACAAGAAAGTTATTGAAGGACCATACCGTTACTATTCCCCTGAGGTACAGAGATCTTAACGTCCTTTTGATGATCGTTCGCAGCAGTGGCGTAATCGGCGTGGTGGTTTCCTCCTCCACCGCCGAACACATCTGAGACCGGAGATGCACTTGAGCTCCACACAAACATATGAAGATCTCTTCCGTTTCCGTCTTGTCTCTTCCCACCAACAACCGGAGCGTTTCCTTTCGCCGCCGTACCTCCACCACCGCCGGTGTTAGGTGAAAACATCCCTGGATTCGGCGCCGGATAATGCGCTCCTCCACCACCACCGCTACCTCCAGACTGATAATGAAACCTCCCAGCTCCAGCAGCAGTTCCAGCAGCCGTCGGTTTAGCAGCACCACCGTCTTCTTCATAGTTAGAAGGTCTCGGAGTAGGACCTTTAGAACCAAACACAGCTTCTCCAGGACCAAAGTTAGAGTTCCGACCACCACCGGAAGCCATCATCGAGTAAAAATCAGTATGATTAAAGCTAGAGCCACGAGGCGTTGGGTTTCTTGAACTCTGAAGCGAATAAATCTCAGCGTTGGTTAGATTCGAAGGTCTTGGAGTCGCAGATAACCCCTGAGACCTTCTCGAGTAAATATCAGACCTCGAAGCATTAGAACGACGAACAGTAACATGAAGCTTCCCATCTTCTTTAATCTCAGCTTCAGTTTCCAAAGGTTGTCTTCCATCTAAAGACATAATGTCGGAATCAACATGAATCGAAACAATAGATCCAGCTGTGTCCGGAAACTGCTCGGAGATCAAAAGCTTCGCGCCACGGTACTCAAAGAGAAAGAGCATGAGTGTGTACCAAATGATACATTGAAGAACAACGATTTGAACCATGAGGTCGCCGGAGAAATCACCGTACATGCCTTTGAGTAGAGGAATCCCCATGACTAAAGTGTTGGGAAGAGTCGAGAGAGAGAAGAGAGTTATAGTCCAATCTAACGAGCCGTTGCGGCTGAGTTTGCACCAGAGGAAGAGTAGAGAGAGGACGATGACTTTCTGGAGAGAATCTGCGGCGAGGAAACGGAGGTTCATGGCGTAAGGGTTGTTGGCGGCGATGAAATGGAAAGAGAGGAGAGGAACGGCGAAGAGAGCGACGAAACGGTTTATGCCGGAGCATTGGTCTGGTGTGAAGATTTTCCACCATTTGACGGAGCCGTAAGCGAGGATCATGGCTACGTATAACGGAACCATAGCCGTCATAACGTGGTAGAAGTCCGCCGCCGTTATCATCTTTTGTTCGCCGGAGAAGAGACAGAGAGAGAGAAGAGAAGAGGTTTTGTCTTTAGTTTGGGAGAGAAGTGGTGAAGAGGGAAAAAAGAGTAAAGTGAGGGTTGAGAAGAGACCACATTTTTATATTCTTTTGTTTTTTTTTCCGTTGAGAAAATACCAACTTTTTATTCTTTTAAAATGCTGGTATTAAACTATTAACTCTAGCTATTTTTTCAAAACTAGTTTCGTGTAGGAGTAAAAAACATTAAATGTAAAATTCGAAAAGCTCAAGTCATCTAAATAAATAAGGGAGTATTCTTTTGTTTTGTGTGTTAACATTCCAACATAATAATGTATGTGATGTAATTTTGATTGAAATACGACCAAAAAAAAAAAAAAGATTTTTGAAAGTTAAAAAAAAAACGAAAAAAATATGGTAGTTGATGGGTGCGTGGTGGAGCTTTGGGGATAGTGAAAGAGGCGGCCTTGTGCGCTTTGCGGAGTCCAAAGCAGAGCCTCTGTTTTTGCTTCTTATTTTTTTTTGTCTTTTGTAATTATGAATTTATTTATTCGGTTGATCAATTTAGTTTTGTTATAAATTATTGCAATTATATTATCGATTAGTATGATGCGAATTTGTTTTTTTGTTATTGACTTTCAATGGATAAATCACAACAGAACATAAATAGGCATTGAAGTGTATAAGGCTCGATTTGATGTTTATATGAGCTAAGAAAATTGGTTTTAAAGATTATGTCTTCTCCGAGGAGGTGTTGAAAGTCTTTGGAAAATGGTTGCTATTGAACAAAAAGAAGAACAAACTAGATCCTAAGTTCCTAAGCAAAGACTTTGTTGGTGGAGATGAAAGAAAGAGATGTGATATCGCTAATATAAGATCGAAATCACTTTTTAATGTGAGATGTGTGTGTGAGTTATATCATTGCATGGGTTATCATTTAAAGTTATAACAGTGCATATGATTAACTTATGAATAATTCGATCGTTCATCTTTGTTCATATATCTTAGAACTTGTTTTCATGTATTTGGTTAGGAGACTGTAGGCAGTATATTGCAAACTGTAAAGTGTTTATAAGGGAAGTGAAGCGACATGAATGTATAAACCCAATTAAAAAAAAAAATGTATAAACCCAATTAGAGATCTCATTAGAGATATCACTTTGTCAAAATAACATGTTTGGCGTAGAAAAAGAGGGAAATCGTATATATTTTCTTAGTTAGAAAAATGTATTTTTATTTTCTGATTTTAATATATTTGTTGAGAAAATTAGTAACAAATTTTCAAATTATCATAAATCAAGCAAAAAAAAAGAGAGAAGAAAATAATTTTGTAGAATTTTTTTGAAAGAAAAATGTTGAAAAGAGGGTGGTTCTGGTTTGCTTACATAGTCTCTGAAATGTTGAAAAATGTTACAGTCTCTGAAGTGTTCTTTTATACTAATAAAGTCCGTACAAAAAGCAATGGGTTGATGATATAATGAGGAGTGTTGATATTTGAGGAAACACAATATTCCATCAACAGTCTGCTCTTCATTTTTTCTCATCATCCCATACAAGCACAGCTCTTGTTTTTTTCTTTCCAGCTTTTTATTTTTCCAATGTTTTTCAACTTTTTTTAAGCATAGAATAATATATAGTTCTAATATAATTCGACTTGCCTGAATAAAGTAAAAATGGTTAGATGTTACCAAAAAAATAGAGTTAATGACTTAACATCATTTTTTTCTATTCAAAATAATTTTGATTTTTTTTATTGGCAAATAATTTTGAAATTGTTTCTTTGAAAGGATTGAATTTTTAACACGGCAAAGAAAAGAAATTGCAGGAATTTTTTTTGTTGGATATATTAATATATCTATTTAATAAATTTCATATTTTATATTCCATATAGTTAATGATGTTTTGGAATCTCGAAATAAATCGAACTCAAATGTAATATTTTCAAAAATGCGCAAATCCTTGTTACAATTGTGACTTTTTGCACGGCTTTACTTATGGGTATGAGTTATGACCTTTTAGCAAATACTTGAAACGAGAAAATTAAAATTGATCTTTTTAGCAAACACTTGAAACGGGAAAAATGGAAAAGAGGGTAAGATAGTTAGGTTTAATAAAGCAAATTTTGACTAATTAACACTTTATGATCTATATTGACCTGCTTTAATATGCATAAAGTGGGTCTTATGGGTTGATACTAAAAGTCGACAAACTAATCTCAATAAATTCGTTGATCAATGGGAATGATAAGTGGATTTTGGATACATGTTTTGCATCAAATTATGCTTTTTTCTTCAAAAAATGCTTTGCTCCATATGTCGTTAATGGTCTAAACTAAATGTGTAATTTGAAAAAACAGATGACCATTGGACTGTCGATTGTCGAAGCCTCCCTATCTTTTTTAAAAAAAAATTCTTGGCTTCTCCAATCGGTTTAACATGCATGAGAACAAAATAAAATATTTTATTATTTCCAAAACCTAAACTTAACTCGCATGACTCAATTTTTCCAAAACCTATATAAGATTTGTATAACGATATAGAGCGAGATGTGTAGCTAGCCGTTGTATTTGAAAAGGAGGTTATTCACTTTATACATCTTTCTCACGCTTTAAAAATTACAAAAAGATGTTGTTTTATATGCATATATAGCCACGATCGTATGGTAATTATTCAAACTATTATGAGTCTCATTGGTGTTGGTGTTAATTGTTGTGGAAACAATTAGAAATAGACGGTTGAATAAAAAAAAATGGAATAATGAATCACAAAAAAGAAAATTCATTATTTGGTTATCAGTCAGAACTCATAAGTACCGTATACAACTACATGAATTAAAAAAGAAATCAACTATGTGATTAATTTCTTTAAAAGTTAATGTGTAAGCAAACACTTCTCACACAAACCAAAAATAAAGTATTTTCACGGTCCATGCGTTTGTGCTTTAACACGCTTCGCCTAAAGCATGCCTTGTAATTGTAATCAAATCAGATAACCCCCACTAATGAACCGATGATGACTATTGAGTATTGACTAATGAAGATTCATGTTTGATATAAAATGTTTTTAGCATGTTAAACAAATACAAATAGATGATAGACACACACACACACACAAATAGACGACATATAATTTGAAGTATAATTTGATTTGGAGAGTATCCGCAAAACCAGGCTATTCACATATCATCCGACTCAGCCTTAATGGTTAGTAATTTCTTGTTTTTCTGAATGGGTTACTCTATTTTATTGGTATTTATCTTCTTTTTAATACGATGTTGAAAGTGAAATAATCAACAAATAGTTATAAACGTGAAGAAAAACAATTTTATATAACATAAAGGAGTAAAAGAAAGAGAGTGAATCAGGAGGGGCATGCGTAGAAGAAGTTAATGATGGGATAAGGGTAAAATCGGAAAATCAAAGTAGAGGCGTGGCACTTGTCAGCTTCATTAAGCTCCAGAACTCAAATGTTTTTCATTATTAACTTTCGTCGTTTTATTGGGTAAAATTGAAGTTTATAAGACATAGGGGATATTTAAGAAATGAATCAAGAGTAAAGGGTTTAGTTTACAATTTCGAAAGTTTCCCCCGACCAAAAGAAAACATCAGACCAAATACCGATCTACGGCTACGAATCAATGGAAAAAAGCATATACATAGATGCTTTCGCTAATTATTATTTTTAAAAAATTTTAATCTTCTTTTGCACGGTTTTGGGTTCTCTAAAAGGCTGAACCTATTAAAGAATATATAGAAATAGAACAGAGAATATTTAAAAAGGATCTGAAAAATTACCAACTTTTTTCTTACTTAGTTTCAAAAAACAAATTTGTGTTCCTCAAAAGCTGCTATTGCTGCAATAAAGTTATCTTTTTCATCTCTTTTTTTTTTCTTCACTTCGTTAAAAGGAAAAACCAAAAGAAAATAAAAAATAAATAGAAAGAATATACGAAAGTAAAATATCTTTGTCCTCACGATTCCTTTAAACTAAACATCAATCACTAAAATTCGTGCCGTCTTGGGCAGTCCCAAACCCAATGGTTTCACACATACAAATATAATTAAATATCATATGTTAATTTTTTTAATTAATGTTTATTTGTGAATATATGGGCTTAGCCCAACAAAGGGGTAAAAAGCCCAATAAAGTAACTTTCAAAAATTGTTTACAAGCCTTTAGAACCGGGAAGATCAATCCATTGGAGCTCAATCTCGACTTCACCACGCTCGACGTTACGGAGTCGGAGACAAATGTTCTGAACGATTCGATCGTTGATCCAACGGATGTAGCTTTCCTCGGCTAAGCAGTTGCCGCGGCTCGGACCGATCGTTGATATGATGGTTCCTTCTGGTAAACCTGAGAGCTCCATTCGCAAGGCTTCAATGTACGGTTTCAAGTCAATCTCTGCGTCTCCCATTTTGTCATCTTTGCTGAAGAAGTCGTGATCGTACACAATCTTTTTTTGATTTAAACCAATACGATGTGTTAATTTGTAGACCAATCCGGTTTAGAAAGTAGTGGTTTAATTTGGAATTTACCAGAGTAAGCGGGAGATTAGGGTCAGTGACTGTGAATGACAAATCTTCTTCCCATTGTGGGTTTACGTTTTTCTTCACCACTTTGGTTTTGAGTTTCTGCAAAAGAGATTTGAATTCTGAGTCTATGAAACAATCATTGAAGTTTGTGGAAATCGAGAGAAAGTGAGAGAGAGAGAGAGAACCTGGCGACCTAGCTTGAGGACGACGTAAGGATCGCTGCTAGAAACATCACGTACGGCGAGGTTGACACCGCGTTTGACGCGAACGCGGAGGATACCTAACAGATTATCCAACAGTGACATTCTTCTCCGACGAGACGAGAGGGCGATTATATTGATTCGAACAAACGAATCAGAAACCGTATGAATGGAAGTGAAATGTGGATACTACTCGAATAATGTTGATGATGATTATTATAAGGGGGTGAGATTGTTAAATATATATATTTTTCATTATTATTTTGTTTAGTTGAACGTGAGGACCGCTTAAACACAAGTTTGTGGCCTTGTGGGAATCATATATATATATATTATATAACATAATGAACAAAGATATAAATTGCAATTTCAACGATTGCTCATCTTCGTGGACAGTTTAATAAACAAAAAACAAACATGCAAGTCATAAACACTTGCCATTTTCTGCAACCGACGTTTTCTTTGACATCAAAACAACGGCTTTGACCATTGTTTCCAGGTTAATGTTATTTAACACATCTTTGAAAATTACGTATGTGTAGAAAATATAAAATTCTCAATCAACTTTCATTCGGGTAAAATAATATTATAGAGATTAAACATATGTTTCACCGAACTAAATCCATAAGTTATTGAGAGAATTTGTGTAATCTTACAAAACAAACCGGTTTTTTAAAACAGACCAGAAAATTTTCTCGAGGTTTTCTTATTTACTCCACTCCAAAATGTCATAACATATGTACGTTACCAATTATTCTACTCTCAAAACTTCATACGGGTAAATAAAATTTTCGAAATGCTCTACAGAGAAACCTACAATGCAGTCCCGATATCGCCTATGCTTTAAACTAAATACTTCAGTGTGTGATGAGTATGGAACTAAGTTGGAACCTGTAAAGAAAATTTCTGGTTTCTCTGGTGTGATTGTGTACCCTTTTGTTTCACCTGCTTCAGCCATTACTGAGGAAAGGCAACTGGTCCAGCGAGGGGCTGTGCCACGTCTGCACCAACGGGATCCAAAACCACTTGTCTACGTTGTCTCCCCCGGAGATATAAAACGGTCATAAGACAGAGGAAGAGAGTTAGTATGGTCGCATTACCTTCTTCCAACACCACATTCTCTACCCATTCCTCCACCTTTCGATACACTTCTGGTAAGGAATCCAGTACTTGCACCTGCATCCATAAAACGTGACCTTGGTCATTCATTTTCACTCAAACAATTCCGGTAAGCGATAAATCATCACTCTCCTTCCCTCTCTCTTACCAGGGCAGTATCAGCATAGTTTCTGCGAACCCATACACTCGCAAGAGCAAGCGTGACAGGCAATTTGGCAGCAGCATCGCTCTGGAGGGCCTGATCGTAGTAACGTTTAGCAAGATGGAGATCAAAAGGAAGACCTTCTCCATGCTCATGCATATAACCGAGGTTGAACATTGCTTGCGCATTTGATTGAGATTTAGCATACATGTACGCCTCTGCTGCACGCATGAAATCCCTCTCTGTACCCTGTGAACATGAGTAAGAGCCTCATTGAATCAGTTAAAGTCTAGATTTCATGAATGAGAAATATGTTCTTTTGGAAAAATCAAATGGGTATGAATGGGATGAGATACGTGATTATTAAATGCATTGTCCGCATGTTGAGTGTTGACAGTTTTCATGAAAATAGAGCAATTCTTAAACTTCAAGCGTAAGTAGACTTACCCGACCGTAGTAGTATGCATCTCCAATAAGCAATGCAGCATGTTCGTTTCCTTGTTCAGAGGCACGCCACCACAAAGAATGAGCCCGATCGTGCCTCTCCTTATCTGTGCAAAACCCAGACACTCCCATGCACATGCTTCTTTCCCCAAATTTATCGAGGATCCAGGCAGCATTACTTTGTGCTACTTCATAACCGAGCTCTGACATTCTCGAATACAATATAAAAGCCTTTCCCACATCACCTTTCAAGTAGGCTTCAAGAGCCCATCTAGAGAGAGAACTCCATGGTCCTCTTTCTGCTACTAGCTTATAAAAAGTCGTCGCCTACAACCAAAATGCTAGGAACGTGAACAAGGAATTTGAAGTACAAAATCCCACACTGATGTATTCAGAATGCTCAGAGAAAACTACAAACACACCTTAAATGGATGGAAATAAAAATAAAACTGTAAAAGCATGACACAGTGAAAACTTAACAGATTCCTATAATTGGTTACGTTTTAGCAAATTACACCACCCCATCCTCAAATTGTATAACGAAAATTCTTGTAAGAATATGCAAGAATAGTAAAATATTGCCAATTACCTCCAGTCAATTAATATTCTGAAGTTTAAGTTAATAAAAGTTGGAGTGTCATTTTAATTGAACTGCATAAATATAAAACTATTTGTATTTGACATTCATGGTAAGGAAGATAGTTACCAATTTACCATTTCCAAGTTCTTTGTAAGCCCAACGCCCGTATGGAACATCTTGGCGAGTTGATAAAACGCCTTTGGTTGACCAGCATTGGCAGCAACAAAGAAATATTTGGTTGCACGCCTCACATCCTTCTTGACTCCAATGCCTTTAAGATACAACACTCCAAGGTTATAATGCCCGCTAGGATCTTCATTATTAGCAGCCATCTCAAAGTATTCTCTCGCCTGCACTTGAAGGGAAATATCTTCAGGTCATAAGATATGTTGAAGAAAAAACTAAAACAAAAACTGCATCTATGATGCTTGCAGAGTGCCACTAAGCGACTCTTTATATGTCCTGATCACCACTAAAGATGTCATGTCAGCAACACTTGATAACACAAACATGAGAGGTGATTAAGTTTGCCTTGGTACTTTGATTGTTAAGAATAATTTAGAATGTTTTACATACGGTCAAAAATCTATCCCATGTCTTAGTTCCATCAACAGATTTTCCAAGTTAAACTAAATTTCTAATCAGATAAAGAAGCAAGCCTGGGAAGTATGAAGCAGTGGTTACCTTAGTGTAGTTTCTCTTATCTACTCCATAGCCTTTGACATACAAGTAACCCAGGCCATTAAATGCCGAATAGAGACCTTGTTTTACCGCAAGTGTAAGACATTCACGTGCCTTGTCATAATTTCTCTCAACACCAGCTCCTCTAGCATAAATCTCCCCAAGAAGTTCCATTGACATTGGCTCTCCTTTCTCTACCGCTTTCGAAAACCAGTACAACGCCTTAGCATGATCACGCCTTAACCCTCTCAAACCAAAGTAATAAAACAGTCCAATTTTGTGCATTGCCGCAGAATTCCCTTTCTCTGCCTGGTATTCCAATATCTGAAAATCCTCATCTTCCTCTCCACGTGATTTCCTTAGTGCATCTTTATTCTCCTCTGTTCCAATGTGGATTCTAATTGGCTCAACCATTGGAGAATCCTTAGATATCAAAAAGCTATTCACTGCTGTCTCTGCTAGTTCAGCATATAACTCAACAGCTTTATAATGCATCTGTGAAACGATCACAAGAACATTTTAAAACTGCTAATTCAATAAGCTCCAATTGAAATGTTCAGTGTTGCTTACATTTTGCCTTAGATATCTGAAAGCAAGTGCCATTTTGGACTGCATATTTCCTCCCTCAGCCGCGAAATGATGATGCAAAATCGATTTGCTTCGGCTCGTCTCACGCATCATCCCAATCCCGTACACGAACCCCATCACCGATTGTGCGTGCGGATCTCCGGATGAGGCAGACGAATCTATCTCTGAAACCGCTTCCTCCATCAACGTATTGTTTCCTACACTCGCCGCCGATAGAATTTTGTTGAGTCCGGAGTAATACTGCGGCGACGCAGAGGCGTGGACGGCGGAATCATTTGGCTCGAAGATTGGACGCCAGGAACCGGGATCAAGCTCCTCTTCGGATTTGGGTTCGGATTCACCAAATTCATCGAAATCGGAGGATTCGTCGGCGCCGTTATCACCAAAGCCGCCGTTGAAATCGTCGTTGGAGAGGACGAGAACGAAGGGACGAGCTTGAACGCGATGAATGTAGACTGAGAGTATGAATAGAGAGATGAATATGATACTGTGACCTGAGACTCTCATTCTACCTTTTCTCCAATTTCTTCGTCGTTGTAGTTTCTCAGTGTTGAGAGTTTCGACTGTCGATTTGAGAGAAACAGGGAAGAAGAAGAAGAAACAATGGATGAGGGTAATGACGTAATTTTATCACACTCCCTTATATTGCCACGTTGCATTATTATCACTCATCCAATAATCATCCGCCACGTAATTAGCCACTAACCTTATCATTATGTTGTTAATTTTTTGTTACAAGTATTGCACATGCTAAGGTTTGAAATGGGTTCTCTTGGAGTAATCCTTATTTTCAAATTTTCATCAACATCTAGTGAGATTTTTTGGATATTTTTTTACAAAATTTGCATAGAATTAAATGTAAATTTAGATTTTCTCCAAATTTAGTTTTGAATCTTACATGTATGCACATAGTATCAAAACAAATCAGACAAAACAGGTAAATATAATCCATGAAATTCATAAACAAATCTCACCTCCATAATTAACCAAAAAAAAGTTATTTATATGCCTCATCTTCCCCTACTTACAAAAACATTATAAACAAAGAAAGACAAATAACACAAAAAAAAAAAAATGGAGATTAGCAAATTTCTGGCCGTAGTCGTAGCCGTTGTAGTTCTCTGCCCCGTGCAGGCTACAGCACAAGGAGGAAACCCTCAGACGATGGCTTGCGTGCAAAAATTGGTGCCGTGTCAGCCGTACATACACACGGTGAATCCGTCTCCTCCGCCATCGTGTTGCGGGCCAATGAAAGAGATCGTAGAGAAAGACGCACCGTGTTTATGCGCCGTTTTTAACAACCCGGAGATGCTCAAAGCCCTAAACCTCACCAAAGAGAACGCTCTCGTACTTCCCAAGGCATGTGGAGTTAATCCTGACGTTTCAGTCTGCTCCAAGATCGCCTGTGAGTGATTATTCTTCTATTAATAAGATCCCATAAATATATAACTTAATTAAACAGCTTTGATAAGTATAAACGACGTTATTTTAATGTTTGTCTCTTGCAAATGAAGCTCCTTCGCCTACTGCGTCGCCGGGATCAACCAATGGTATGCACTATTCGTATTTAGTTTCAAATTTGTTGTTACATTTTGTTGAAAAAACCATAAAATACACAAACTCTA
The DNA here is from genome assembly GCA_019202795.1 of Arabidopsis thaliana x Arabidopsis arenosa. Classification (NCBI taxonomy): domain Eukaryota; kingdom Viridiplantae; phylum Streptophyta; class Magnoliopsida; order Brassicales; family Brassicaceae; genus Arabidopsis; species Arabidopsis thaliana x Arabidopsis arenosa. Next base: position 13,008,571 of record CM032919.1, on the reverse strand, counting down.
ATAATATTTTATCAAACTAATTGACATGGCCTTCTTAATGAACAGGAACCTCTTCCGCTTCAACTATCAGCTTCAATCGATTTAGCTTTTTGTCTGCTTTTGTGGCAATGATCTTCTTTTGATTAATTATGTCATTTATTTTATTTATAATTACATGATCTGTGTTTTCTGTCATCTGTATGTGTTTAAGTACTTTTGTTTTAATCTTTTATATACAATCCTCAGTCTTGATATGAAAAGATTTTTTTAAAGAACATAAGTTCTGGCCAACCCCAAAATCACCACCATTCATATTAGAAAGACGATACAGTAGTAAAGATAAACATATACTGTATACAAACATGCAACTGCACCGACAATATCCAAAAACATACACAACAAAAATGAAAAAGCTGACAAAGAAGAATCAACAACTAGCATGCTGTATATCTCATTTTATGTAATTCAAACATTAAAAAAAAAAACTAAAATAATTTTAAAGAAAAGAGATAAAATAGTCGTATAAGGATACAAGCAAACAAATAAAAACTAAATTTGATTTTAGATTGGATTCGAGTTTTTGAACATGTCGTAGTTGTTCTATCATTAAATTTAAATTCTATGCTTCCTCCTTTTGTGACTTTTGTCAGTGTCATCAGTCATCACCATCTTATGAGAGTTCACTGTTTTTTTTCAAAAAATGATGATCATTACTCTTTTATTTCGTACCAAACCTCAACTCAAAACGAATTCAACAATAAGTAAATTGATACATATTTATCAAAATGATACCTACATAAGAAAAAGAATAAGATTCAAAGTCAGGATCAGCTCAATAAATTTGAAGTTCCTCTAAGCTGGAAAAAATTGGGTCTTTCTCTCATATTTTTTAGAAAAATATATTTTGGACCCGAATTTAAGTGGATTTCATTAAAAAAAAAGGCAAAAATAATATTTTACCAATTAGTAATATTTTTTTACATATTTTTATATACTAATTAATGCTGGTACATTTTCACTTTCCCAACATTAGATTACCTGGCATTTTTTTTTATCCAATAAAGACTAACAAGATTATAAGGAAATGGTATACTTGTCACATGCATAATACTGGTAATTAATATTTAGTCAATTTGCAGAATCCAAATTCAGACATTTTGGATTTTGTAGTCTTAGTCTTATCAACAAATTCAATTGTATAATAACAAATCCGGTAACTACTATACTAAGAAACAAAACTTTACATGCATGTTTGACCAGCCCCAGCCCAATAGTTGTACCCACCAATATTTCCTAGTTAGGGTAAAAGAAAACCCACCAATATTTTCTTTATATATAAGATAATATATACTCAGCAAAACAAATACTGCATATAACAAAAAAAAAATGAATATCACAAGAATTTTCGGTGTAGTCACCATCGTCGTCATTCTCTACTCCGTGCAAGTTACAGCACAATTATTTGGAGATGTTCAACAGGCAATGCGATGTGTATCAAAACTGTTGCCATGTCAACCGTACATTCACTTGTCGATTCCTCCGCCGCCGTGGTGTTGCAATCCGATGAAACAGATCGCTGAGCAAGATGTGTCGTGTCTATGCACCGCCTTCAAACATCCAGACTTGCTTAGGTTCCTTGCTCTCACCAAAGAGAACGCTCTTAATCTCCTTAACTCATGTGGTATTAATCATGATTTGTCACAGTGCAACAAGATTAATCGTGAGTTCTTTTTTCATCTCTAACTAGCTTTTGTAATCTGAATATGTTCTTATTGTATTAATTGCGTAGATTATATACGCATTCTGATATTTATGTTTGTTTTTTTAACGAAGCTTCTTCGCCTGCTGCGTTGCCTGAAGCTGCGACCAGCGGTATGCATTTACTTCCTCTGATATCAAAATTAATTTTTCTGATTTGCTATTCAATTTAACATTTCTTTAATAATTGATTTGTGGAGTATAATACAATAAAGAATATTTTTATATTTTGTTGTGACCTTCTTATTGAAACAGGGAATTCTGGCAGCACCAAGAAAAATGCAGCTCTATCCATCAGTTTTTTGGGATTTAGCTTTGTATATGCTTTTCTCGGGATGATCTTCTTTTGATTTTTCTTTGTAATTCTCAGAAATATGTTTTATGTAACTTTTTTTTTGAATTACCTAACAATTTTTCCAGTGTTATCGTCTGCTAAATTTACTAAGCACCAATCAACTTAGAAAGACCTAAGAAAATGAGAAGCACAACAATTTCACAATGATTCAAAGATTTGATAGGTTCTAAGATTTTTCTATTGTGGCTGTGTGGTTAACAATGATGGTTAGACTATTACAAATGTATTAAATGACAAAAATACTTGACCCGACAAAGACTCCGTTAATTAGTTTGGGTTTCAATTTGAGACCTCTAATTATAAGAAAATGAAAAAAAAAACTATAAACAATTTTTAAGATTTAATTTGTTTCCGATAGATCTGTAACAATTTTAGACTAGACGAAAATCTTTATCTTCTGCTAAGTAAATTTGTGATATTTTAGCTCCTAATGATGGTGAGAAACATGAACCTCTTTTTGGCATGAGCAAAAAAAGGTAAAAATCTGTCTAAATATTAGATTCTCTAATTTTCTTGTAAAGTCATTGTTAAAAAAACTCTGTTTGGTAAAAGCAGAAATATGTCTAAAAAGTAGATTCACAAATTCCGTTTAAAAGTCATTTGCTAAAAATAATCCGTAAATACCGTGTTGGCATGAACACGTGTTCATGTTGTGTGTAATAGAAACAGATAAGCAAAGGACGAGTCACCCACTTGCTTGCTTCTCCACGCGCTTGCCTTTCACTCTCTTCTTCTTATCCCGCGTTCTTTGGAACTTGGACTTGGGTTTGTTGACATCAAAAGTTTGATTTTTATTGGCTAAAATATGATCTAGAAGATAAAGAATAAGTACTATTTGAGAATTGAGATTAGTACTAAACCTCGTTCTAACTTCTAATCTGAATTTGTTAAAAAGTTTGAAGAGTTGTCACTTGTACTAATCTTAAAAAACGATAAAGACCGAAGTCAGAAGGTTATAATTAACCGAAATAACCGAACTAGTCAATTCAATAACCGAAACAAAAAACCGGAATCTCGGTTACTTAACCGAACTAATTGACCAAAAAAATAAAATAATTTTAAAATAGTTGAACGAAGAAGCGCGTGAGATTTTCCATATAAAGACGCTCACAAACCCAATCTTCTTCACAACTCACATCTTCTCATCTTCCTCGTTTTATCCAAATCCTCTCTCAGGTTTCATCAAATCGTTTATTGCTTCCGATCTGAATTTGCGGCGGAGAAAGGGAAGATAACAACAACAGAAATGACTGAATTCTATGTTTCTCTATTCATCTCAAACGTCGCTTCTCACTTATCTCCGACATTTGATAACATCCCGTCGAAGAAAATCGTACCGACACCGATTGAGAAAGATGCCTCTTTAGTCTCTCGTACCGGACGAGATCTGCAACGTTACAACACTGCAGGGTATCGTCAAGTCGTCGGGTACGTTCAATTTTGCCAAACCCTAATTTTTGAAATTCTAGGTTATAAATTTGGGGGAATTTTATGATTTCTTAAAATCTGATTATAGATTCAAAAATTATTGCAGATGTGTACCGTATAGATACAAGAAACATGGTGGAGGAGAAATTGAAGTGCTTTTGATAAGTGCACAGAAGAAAGGGAAAGGAATGTTATTACCAAAAGGAGGATGGGAGATTGATGAATCAATAGAAGAAGCTGCTTTAAGAGAGACGATTGAAGAAGCTGGTGTTACGGGTCAGCTTGAAGAATCACTTGGGAAATGGCAATACAAAAGCAAAAGACATAGTATGATTCATGATGGTTACATGTTTCCTTTGCTTGTTAGTCAGCAGTTTGAGCGATGGCCTGAAGCTGACATTAGACAACGTAAATGGGTTTCTTTGTCTGAAGCGATTGAGTTGTGTCAGAATTCGTGGATGAGAGAAGCTTTGGAAGCTTTTATTAACCGGAAATGTCAGACCAACTAAGAAGGATAATGTGGAATCTCTGGGAAGAAACAGAGCTTAAGTTTAGTCTTGTGATTTGATTCATTCATTTGTTAATGATGTTAGTTAGACTAATTTAAAAGCACTGATTGTTCTGAATGTTTGTCTTCACGACATGTAATGTGTACATATATAAAATGGATCAATCTTCTAGATGTTAAATCAACTGGTGTGATTTCTTAAGATTTTCTGTTTGTTGTTGCTTTCTTTGAAAAGAATGCAGATTAGTCAGTGATGGATAAATATAGACGAGACAGGACAACGAAGTCAATTTATAATAGAACCTAAAAAAAAACACAATGTCAAATTCAGGTTGATGGGTTTCATTTCATTATTCATAGTCCAAGATTTCAACAGTTGAAAAATAAAAATAACAAACGAAGTAAATAAATATGAAAATACCAATTATACCCTCAAAGTTTAGGGGATAGGGTCCCGAAGTTGGGGAAGAAGAAGACGGAAACAATGGCAATTAGCTTAGGGAGAGTCGTCGTTCCGTCGTGTACGATTCCTGGAGATCGGCTCTTCGGACCAAACTTCTCGGCCATCTGCAGCGTCTCTTGCGGACGAATCAATGTCGGAACCGGCGTCATTTTTGCTCGGCGACGCCGTGATATTGGCGGGTTTTTAATAACTAGCTGTCTCTCACCGGATTCGTCTTCTTCTCCACCGTCTTCTTTCTCCGGGACGAAGACGAAACTCTATGTCAGTGGTAAGTTAATTCCCTTTCTTATTTCAGTTTTGTTATATGTTTCTGTTTCCAGTTCTTCATCTTGCATATCCTAATTTGTGAATGATGCTTTTCTATTGGAACTTTTTTCTTATACAATGATTCTTCACTGTTTCTTCGAGTAATATGTATGACATTGAGAGCTTCCTGTCATTGAGTTACTATAAGCTGAGGATATCTCCAAAATATTAGGAGCAGTAACATTTGTGGTCACCAATTATGTAGTTAACAATGTTAGATGTTAAACATCGCGTTATAGCTTTAAATGTTAGAGAGAATGGAATGATATATTTGTTTGTGGGGCTGTTGAGCCTTGTGGAATAGCCTCACTAGTTGTTTTAGAGAAAGTTGTCTCGGTCAGGGAATGTCTCTGTTTGGTTACTTTCAGGAATAGCATGAACTGGTGGGATTATTGGGTATTGTTACACCGTTGTAAAAGTACTGGAGACATTGTCGGATTTGTTGTAAAGGTAGAGAATGATTTTGGTTGGTGTGAGCTCTGATGAAATAGGGAGATAGATATCTTTCTGCTGTTAATTGGGGTTCTTTAATTCATTTCTAGCAACACACTGTTATAAGCTTTTTTTCTATGTAAAGGGATCGGTGCCAGTTGAATTGTGGTGAATTAGAGCCTTAGACATGGCCAAAAGAGAAAGCAGTGTTAATTCTCTTGTTTCACTTTTCAGCTTTCTACAATCTTTTTGATGCCTTTTTTCGTTTATGCTTTCACTATATGAGACTTGAACTCTCATAAAATGGATTAAGTGATTGATTGGTATTGACTTGATTTTGATGGTGTGGATTAAGGTTTGGTATTGACTTGATTTTGGTGGTTTATCACAGGGCTTTCTTTCCGCACAACGGAAGATACCTTACGGGATACTTTTGAACAGTTTGGCAAGCTTATACACAGTAAGCATAAACCTCTCCTTTGTTCCACTTGTGTTAAAATTTTACAACTGTAACTCATGTTCTTGATTGCGTCCCCGTGTAGTGAACTTAGTGATGGATAAAGTAGCTAATAGACCAAGAGGTTTTGCTTTCCTACGGTATGAAACAGAGGATGAGGAGGCTTTGAAAGCTATTCAAGGGATGCACGGAAAGGTACCGACCTCAACATTACACTCTTGTCTTCATTCTTATATCGTTTATCTGATTGAGAACACTATAGCAAATTTCTGATTTGGTGTTTATACAGTTTTTGGATGGAAGGGTAATATTTGTGGAGGAAGCTAAAACCAGATCAGATATCTCCAGAGCTAAACCCAGACCAGACTTCCCCAAACCTCAATCCAAACCTCGCACCTTTCGGACGTGGTAGTTGTTTTGATTTTGTCTTTTTACTGTGTAATGAATTGTAAAATCTTCATGTAGTTTTTAGATTATACAATGGAGTCACTGGTCAATTCTTACCAAGTTTACTTAAGGGAAATAGTCTAAAAACTAAAGTAACATTATTTTAAATAACATAACTCATGTGAAAAATGCATAATATAGCTTTCAAAAAAAGAGTAAAATAAATTTCCCTTTTACAGTTTTACTTAGGATTAATGTTAATCAATGAATGATGAATCATAGTTTGTGATACGAAAAAAAATCAAATCAAAATTAGTCTTTACCAGTTCCTTTCAGGATCTACAAATTTAGTGTTGATTATGAATCAGAAACTTTTGGTAATAGACTATTTTGGTTCAAAGAAATATAGTTATGCAAGATTCAATAATTTAGGCTATAGTTCTTTTCTTTTATGTATTTTTTTTGATAAATAAATCTAGGCTATAGTTTAGTCTCAAGAATTAATAAAAAAGTACACGTATTTATCTATTTACACAAGCTGAAGCAACTGCTAAATCTTTGATCAGATTATATAAAAGTAGTTTCCTTTTTTCCTTATCCGAGGAACCAATTTCCATTTTTTTTTAGGTTTTGTTTTCCTTTTACGAGACGTATCACTTTAGTCTCTATATATACTAAAGAGCGCATACGCTGAAATTTTCAAAAGCCAGATTAAGAGTTAAGCAGCTTCATAGTCTCTCAACTCTCAATTCGATTTTGCCTCTCTCTCTCCAAATCTTTTCTTAAATTCATATTTGGTTCTTCAATAATTGATACGAAACGAAACATGGCGATAGAGAAACAAGAGATTAACGAGTCCCAGATCGGACTCAACTTGTTCTCCAAGCGACGTCACAATAAGACGGACTACGACAAACTCTGCTTCCTCCATTCTCCGACATTCAATTCCTTGGGATCACTACCATCTACAGATGGAATCATCATCATCGATGACGATGAGGAGGAGGTAACCCTAGAGCCGAAGAAGAAGAAGCCGAGATTAGGGTCTTGGTGGGACAACGTCGAACCCTTCGACGAATTAAGTTGCGTGGTCAAGGGGTCACCAGAGGCAAAGGAAGACAGTGATGTTGCATCAAGAGCGGATTCATGTTTTTCTTCTACTGATCTTCACGAGACGAAGAAGAACGACGATGAGAAGTCTCTATCGAATAAGAAAGAGAACGACGAGAGTGTCGGTGAGAGTAGGACTAGGAATAAGGGTTATGAACACGTGACCCTTGAGGATTTAGGGGTTTCGGTGGAAGATCTCAAGAGTGTCCCATGGGAAGCGTTACATCCTACATGGGAGATTAGGTCGGATCCATGGCTTAATGGCTATATTGAGGACCTTGGTCTCTCTTTGATATAATGCTTCTTTTGTTTTTTACAGTTCTCGTGTGTATGTTTCGTTTGTTTGGAATTTGGATGCTGCTTTTTCATTCTGCCTAAATCGAAATTCTTGACAAAAACAAATTTTCTTCGGTCAATTCTTTTCTTTAAAGCAAACATCTACCAGAGTGATGTTGTTAGCCATATATCCATCTCGCACATGAGAGAATTTTAAGTTGCAAACTGGCGATCAATTCTAAATTACCATTAGTTACTCATGAAACAAGGATATTCCATAAGTACATAACTAAATATAACTCAATTCACGAAAAAATATATACCTCAATCAGTTGTAATGTTTGACTTCGTTCATACTTTTTTCATCTAAAACTCCTTAAATCTCAATTGTACCACTGGAATAATCTCCAATTCTCCATGTCATGATGATTAACAAAGAAAAAGAAATTCATCGAATTATAGTTAATCAAGATTTTATAAAAGCCCACTCTAATAATCGTCGTAAATCAACCCAATTTTTTTTTAAAAAAAAATCCAAAGAAACTTAAGTTCGCCAAACAAATCGAAATCGGAAAGGTAAGGAGCCCATCAGGCCCACTCTCTTTGTAAGTGGAAACAAAAGAGAAGAAGTCTTTGTCTCGAAAAACAGAGCACAACAACGAAGGACAAAGCAAATTAGCGATTGGCCAGTCATCAATTCAACAAACTCTGAAGCCCAATAATGAAGAAAAAGCCTAGATAGCATAAAGCCTTTTACAAGCCCAACCACAGTATGTGTTGTAAAACTGAGCAAAAGGGGACAAACGATTCCTGAAATTGAGAGGCAACTTCCTGTTCCTGGTGCCAGGAGAGCTCCATTGTCTGCGTGGAACAAATGTCTGATTAATAATTTTTAAATAAAATAAAAACAATTTTGTAATTAAACATCAGTAAGCATGTGCTCAATAAAATAGACACATGACACATGCTAAAATGCTACCTATATATGGCAAGAAAAACATCAACTAAATATTCAAATATTCATACTCTTTAACAACCACAAAATTAAACTTTGTTTGAATCACACAATGTTTAAATATAATCCAAATCGTAACATAAGGTTATATATATAAAACAAATATATGTTGAGTTTCAAAACTTTGTCTAACCAAAGATTGTAATTAAAACTTTCTCTAAAAAAATCAAAATTATGTATGGTTTAGATTCTGATTTCAAAATTTTGTGGAGCTTGTGTATATAAGGCATGTGCATAAATAAACACATGACACATGCATAAAGGCTAAAGCTAAATAAACTTAAACGTATGTGTCCTCAATTCAAAGATCTTATCTGAATCTTGCAACATATCAAATGGTATAATAAAAGATTAGAAAAGTTGCCAAACATTTGAATACGATGGCCTCAGATTCAGAAATCAAACAGATGGCTGTTAGAAGCTTTTCCACGTTGGCCTAACAAAATGTTTAATCCTCTTTCTTTGGTCCTTCTCATCACCTTATTAGTCATTAACTTCTTCGTCCTTTAGCCTGTTCTTGGTTCATCGAACCTTCACACTTTTCATTTCTAAAGTAGTAATACTATCATTTATTAATAGTCGGTCATTTATTAGTGCTGCTACTAGATTAGTTAGTTACCGTTATTTTCTTACACTATAGTTTTAATACCAAAGCCGCCCAAATCTTTCAATTCTAATAACTTTTAGATACCTTATTATCGTTTTTTTAGCATATAGTACTACTTTTTCCAAAAACAGCAAAATGAATATTGTTTAATAAGATTAGTCATTTTCCAATGTGAACAAATTTACAGTCTGATGCAATTAACCACGTGCGTAATCAAACAAACACACACACGTTGCATTTTTAACGATATTATATAGTGAGGAAAAAAGGAAACAAATCCATTTTAAGATAAGAATAAAATTAAATAAGGAAAAAAAAGAGAGGATAATTAGTTCATCTTCACCTTCCTCGTTGTCTCCTCACACTGTAAAAGACTTGAAACTCATATAAAATCTGAAGCTTCTCTCTATTTCTTCTTTCATTTTCATCATCACTCTTCTTCTCTCTTTCCATGGCTTTAGTTCGTGGACGTCGTCAGCTAAATCTCCGTCTTCCACTTCCTCCGATTTCCGACCGCCGCTTCTCCGTCTCCTCCTCCGTCACCACCACCACCGTCGCTGCTACCTCCGGCTGTAACGGAATCTCCGCCGGTGATCTCGATAAACTCAACGTTCTCGGATGCGGTAACGGCGGGATTGTTTATAAAGTCAGTCATAAAACCACATCGGAGATCTACGCTTTGAAAACAGTTAACGGCGACATGGATCCGATTTTCACAAGACAATTGATGCGTGAGATGGAGATTCTCCGCCGTACAGATTCACCGTACGTCGTTAAATGTCACGGAATCTTCGAGAAACCTGTCGTCGGTGAAGTATCGATTCTAATGGAGTATATGGACGGAGGAACCTTAGAATCACTACGCGGCCGCGTAACGGAGCAAAAACTCGCCGGATTCGCTAAACAGATCTTAAAGGGATTAAGTTATTTACACGCTCTTAAGATCGTTCATCGTGATATTAAACCGGCGAATCTGCTTCTCAATTCGAAAAACGAAGTTAAAATCGCAGATTTTGGAGTTAGTAAGATCTTAGTCCGATCATTAGATTCGTGTAATTCGTATGTTGGTACTTGTGCTTATATGAGTCCGGAGAGGTTTGATTCAGAATCTTCCGGTGGAAGTTCTGATATCTACGCCGGAGATATCTGGAGTTTTGGATTGATGATGCTTGAGCTTCTCGTTGGTCATTTTCCGTTACTTCCGCCGGGACAGAGACCTGATTGGGCGACGTTAATGTGTGCGGTGTGTTTTGGAGAACCGCCGCGAGCGCCGGAGGGATGTTCTGAAGAGTTTAGGAGCTTCGTTGAGTGTTGTCTACGTAAAGATTCGAGTAAGCGATGGACGGCGTCACAGCTTCTTGCTCATCCTTTTCTCCGGGAAGATGTTTGATTCGATTCCTTTTGTAACAGAATCTGGAATCTTAAAGTTGGAATATTAGATTAAAATTGTTTTAATTTTTGTAGAGTTTTCTGGAGTTATATTTATGATCGTAGTTTTTTGTACATATAATATATACTCCAGATTTTAGGAGAAAATCGTTCTTGTAAGAAGAACCCTTAATTATTAAGATCATCAAATTATGTTCTTCAATTTTTCATTCATTGATGTACATAAGTTTTAGTAATCTATATAGTGTACTATTTATTTCAAATACATTATTGATAGATAGACCCCAACCGAATCATAGTGACGAAATATTAAATCAAAAAGTAAGAGTCACTCGTGACAAGTGTAGATAGATATCTTATACTAGTATTATTGTAGAATGTTGAATCATAATCAGTCCTTTATTTTATAGTTCATGTTTGTTGGACCATTACATCTCCATAATCTTAAAATATTTCACAAGATAATCTCTTAGAAATCATTTTTACGTTATACAAATAGATTTTTACTGTCGTTAATGGCGATGGTGATGTAATGTAAAATCTTAATAAATTAATGGCGATGCTCTTGGAAAATGTTATATAAAGGAGCATAGTTGAAGAAATAAGGAAGCCCATTGACGAGAATTTAGTGAATAATTGCAACGTAATTACACAAACTATATATAGATCTATGATTTAGTTTTGATTATATAATTACACAAACTAATCTTTTGAGTTTTGATTATATCAATGATTTAGTTATTTTCTTCTTTTATTTTTTCTTTGTGGAAAAACAAAAATGGAATAAAAGCAAGTTCCAAAGAAAAAAAAAGAGGGCGGCGTTAGTTGGTTTAAATTTCCAGTTGCCAAAAAAAAAAAATCTAGTTATGCAAAGAAAATAATAATATGGGTCACCACTTGCTTGCGCAACAATCTCGCTTTGGATGTTCGTCGAAAATTCGGGTTGTTTTGTTTAGCAAGTGGAAGAGTTGATAATGATAGCAACAACTTTATTGTTTTTATTTTTGTTTTTTTGCTTGCTACTTAAATAACTATATAGTTTAGAATAGATATGAGATGTAAATGCTGACCTATTGGCTTACGTTAGCATTGATGAATCACTAAGATTATAGGTGGTTACTCTTTGAGTGTGACAAAGAAATAGAGGTCACCCCCCTTGACTTGTTGGTGACTTTGACAGATTTGTTGTATGTGGCCAAGTGAACCAGATTTCCAAATTGATCTTTTGGATTATTGTTATTGCCTCATTGGGTTTCATTTCATTTTTTTATCATACGTAATTACAGGTATTTGCGGGTCTTTGACTTGTCAGCTTTTCTCTTATGTTTAGTCACGTAGAAAACTAAATTTTCTTATCTCTCTAATTCCATTTGCTTGACCAAATCCCTAATTCTCAATCCAACACGTTCTAGACAACAAAATAATACAAGTTTACTAATAAAAAAACACAAAACATCAAGATAGTTTGATGTAGCTGGTCGAGAAACAAGAAGCAGAAACGGTAAAACGACCAATACTAGCTTTAACGACAACGATCAATAATAGCTGTAAAACGACCAATCTTGCTATAGGGAGTGCCAACGGTCTGAGGTTTCCTTTTAGCCCGCAAAAAAATATCCCCGAATTAGTGAGAAGTTAGCTTACAGACTTTGTTATCAAAAATAAATAAAGAAGAAGAAATTGATTAGTGTACCTCCAGTGTTTTGCAAAGCGGGCTTTTGATAAGGCTCTTTCAACAAGCCATGGCTTATAAATACGGCAACGTTGACAACTACTTAAGTTAGAAGAGCAACCAAATTCGCTTCTATATCTGGCCATCATAACATGGAGCTTCCATCCTCCCAAATGACTTCCACTGAGTGTCAACCCCTTGGTCTCATCTTTCATATCAATGAAAGCATATCCCAAGGAAGCACCCGAAGAACACGCAATGGGAACATAAATCTGATACACCTTTCCACATGAAGAGAAATGATTCCACAATGCGGTCTTGATTTCATGCCTAGGAGGGGAAATATCAAATCCTTGTACGAAAAGGGCGTCGTCAGATAGTCCCAGATGATCTTTATCATCGAAATTGCACACATTGTGATATATCGGTCCCACCTTTTTCTTTGGGGGCTATGCACCAAAAAAAAATGGAATCAATTTAAAGAAACGTTTGAAATCAAATCAGAAACCAACTTATACCATGTAAAAGAAGCACAGAACATGTACCCTGAATGAAATGACAGGTAGATTGGGCCTTGTTTGAATAATCTCGCGTAGTTCTTTAATAGTTTGACTCATCTCTTTCAAAGATTTCCTCAATTTTTCTATTTCTTGCTGAACAAGAAAACGACACAAAAACATAAGTTATAGTTCTCGAGGGAAAGTTGATAAGTGAGGGGAAAAAACAACTAATGTAGAATCTGACCTTGTCAGATTTCTCCATCTGCATCTTCCAAAAAAAAAAACATTCAATTGTAAAACGTTTATGTTTGTAGGAATGAAAAAAATAATATCACAGCTTTTACAAGCATAGTATCAGAAATAGGAGACCTCATCAGATTTCTCGTTGCCTTTCTTCTGCTTCTTCCGTTTTTCTTTGATTTCCACATTATCCAACTCTCTCTTAGCTTATGTTAAAATCAACATACCAAAACCAAAAAAAAACGAGATTCAAGATATTTTCAGATCGTTCTTCACAAACAAAAAAAGAAGCAGAGTATATATAAACCCAATTGCTTACCTTTTTGCAAAGGAGGATTCGTGACCTTATTCACATCATGGACTGATTCAACCTAAAAATCCGAAACAACAACAAAGTTAATAGAGATTAAAGAAGAAGAAAACCATAAGAAGAAGAAGAAGAAGAAGATTACATCGGTGGATGACGAGCATTTCTTGAGCCTCCTGTCCATGGAGAAGTTGAATAGAAAAGAGCTCAGCGACTTGCTAGGTTTTCGATTGAAAGAGGAGAGAAAAAAAAAAAAATAACCCTTTTATTCAGGTTTGAGATGGGCTGGGCTGTTGTTGGCTGGGCCTAAACTTTTGTGTCTACCATCATCGTCAAGAAATTCTCTCTGTTTTGGTTGACAAGTCATTAAGTTTTTAATTTTTTTAGTATGTTTTGGTAATACATCAGAGGTGTGGCGTCTGCTTCTCTTGAAATCCTTGTGAAATTAATCTTGGTTGTTCTTTAAGTCCATTAATTAGGAGCTGGTATATAATCTCACTTTGAAAGTGACCTTCAATTAGCAAGGCTTTTTAGTTTGCATTAGTCGCCATTCTCAATTAGGTAACATATCATCCTCTTCAGTAATCAAATTATGTTCCTTCAATTTTTCTTCAGTTTCATTCATTAATTCCATAATTGATGTATATAAGATTATAAGGTATTTGTGATTAAAAAAAAAATGAGATATCTCTAGCCTATTTTTGGTTTAATATCTCGTCAACTATGATTTTGTTGCTCAAACTCAAACGGCAAACAAAAAACCTTTTTAAAACAGTTGCTGATCAAGTTTAAGATGCCCAACAATATGCAAATTTGACCAAGTTAACGACCTAAGCTTTTTAGTAATCGATATTGTAGAAGTTTATGAGAGATCGATCATTTTGATAAATTTTCACTTAGTTTCAGATCAATAATATATTGGTTGACCAGAGTGCATAAAATCAGTTATAGAAAGGCAGTTTTATTATGCAAAATGTGCCAATTTGCAAACCAAACATTTCTAATTTGCAAAGCTTACCTAAGTGTTGGTATATTAATGTAAAATCTTATAAATTAATGGCGATGCTCTTGAGAAAATTTATGCTCATGTGGTCAATATAGTTTAGAGAAGATAATGAATCCCATTGACGAGAATCTAAGAATTTCTGCAACTTAACATAAGATATCCAAATCAAATATATCATGTTTGTAGGGTGATTGAGGAAGACCAATCCACTGGATTTTCAATCATCTTTTAACAAATCTAAACCATATACAATTACATTTTCAAAAATAAAATGAGCACCACTATTTATATATCACATCAAAATTCATAAACAATTGATCAAGCAAACGAAGATGATGTAGCCCAAAAATGCCCATTTTTCTCAAAGAAAATATTCTTTTGGAGATTTTTTGTACAAAAAAAAAAACGTTGAAATCTAATTCATTTTATTGTAAACAGAAATAAAAACTTTAGAAAACAAAAATACATGACATCGTTCCTAAACCATATGAGCAAAAATTAGGTATAGATACTAACATATATCTCTTTATGAGACAAAGTATTTATTTTCGTTTCTAATGCTATATTTTGGTTGGACAGATGATTGTTGGGCTACATATCTTTCTAGAGGTCAGAATACTGCGATGTCTCTTAGTGGATTTTTTAGAGAGTACTAAATTCCTGACAAGCTCAGAAATGGTGTCAGCCGCCTCGTTCATATATGACTGGGAAATATATAGACGGAATGAACATATATCGTCGACATGACGAAGATTATGAAGACTTTGAAAATGTAATAGAGAGCCTACTAATTATGGAAAAGTTAGTATAAGAAATTTAAGTAGTATACATTAACTTTATTATTTTCTAAATACTTTATAACTTATTTAAAATTTTGAAATTATTTTACTTCATTTTCAGAGCGTATACATTCCGTTAGACATTGAATATAATCTAGGGATTACGAAAAGTTTGTGGGACATACCGTCTTGCTCACAGAGTGCGGTAGTCAGCTGATTGATGGAGAGTTGATAGAATTCTTGAAAATTTAGGAGGATAAATGGGAAGAAATGGGGTTTGGTCGTCTCGTTCGACATAAAGGTCTGACTAAAACAATTATTGATAAGCTACATATTAGTTTTTAATAGAGTAGAAAACTTTCAATATTTTATAAAATATTATTTTTTGTGTGTTTAAATTTGATTTTTCTGTTGTAAAAAAAAAAAAAGGTTTGAAGAGCCGGCCCTAAGCAGAAGCTAGTGAAGCATATGCTTGCGGTCCGACAATATATTGCTCTTAATCGGCCTCATTTACGTAAAAGTCTCTCTAATCTAGTGGTTTAAAGATATGGAGGGTAACAGGCTTGACACGGTGCTTTTTCTCTCTCTTAACTCTCTAGAATCTTTTAGAGAGAGAAAAGCTAGATCTATCTTTTTCTTTCTTCCGATCTCTAATCGGATTCAGTTTTTTTTTTTGGTTTATTTTCCGCTATGTGTTCATCTTTCTTCTCCGGTATAGCCGGTTTCTTAGATCGGATTAAAGTATTTCCAGATTTAGCTTTGTATAAGATCTTAAAATCTGGACTTTTGAGTTCTCTCTTTCTACAAGATTTGCAGTCTCAAATTCCGTTTGTCACTGATCGATTATGTTTGCTTCACTATCAGCTCGGCTCTTCTCTTCTCATGGAGTAATATCTTTGTCATCATACTTCACCGTTTGGATTGAAGAAGACCATTGTAGGTCTAGAGGCGGAGCTTCCTTTTGAAGAGTGTTGGGTTGAGATTATGATTCTATGGAGTCTTTGGTAAAATCTTAAGGATGGTAGCAGCAAAATCATGTCAGATCGGCGGCGGTGGACATGTAGAAAGAGTTGGCGACGGTGAATCTGAAGTCCGGCGACGACGCTGCACCTGGTCGTTGATCTGGTCGGTGACGTTCGTGTCACAGGTCTTCCTTCTCACGGATGGACACGTGTCCATATACGTGACACTTTTATTACTTACCTTTATCTTTAAATTTTTTTTTTTTTTTTAATAAAATATATTAATTAACGTAACTGGGCCTAAAAACCCAAATGGGCCGAGGCCAAATACAATTCCGATTCAGCCACAAAAACGGAAAACAACGAAGAAAAACAAGCCGTCACCGGAGGAGTGGTTCTGATCCTGGTGTCCGCCGGAGGCAGAGAGCTCGAGCACTAGCGACGGCGGATACGAGATCGACGGCTTTGCGGCGGGATCCCCAGATCTGATTCAACGACGAAAGTATCCGAGTTCCGCCGATGACTCATCTCCGACAATCCACCAACTCCACTACAGATCTCCCGTCATGCTCCGCTCCCCGACACTCTGCGCCGCCGTTGACAGATCCTTAACCTAGCAACCCGCCAAACTCAGATCTAACCCCTCTCCATCCAGATCTGGCCACTTTCATGTCCTCCGAGCAAGAGCAACTCGATCCGGTTCGATGGAAGCATCAACACGGCGGAAAGGAGAGGAAGACGGCTCAATCAACCTCCAAATACCGGAATCCGCGACAGCCAGCGGAGAACCCTAGGGTTCCGCCGTTAACCACCAAACAAAACAACTTACCCACCGCTCTCCGTCACGACTTCCGCCGCAGCCGCAGAGGCCAACTAGACGGGTGAGCCGAGAGTCCATAGCAGCGAGTCCACCGACGTCCTTAACCAGAGACTCCACCGCGAAACTCCCATACCGTCAAGCCGGATCTACAACTGCATCGGTCAGGAAAGCAAACCCAAACCACCGTCGTCGGAGAGTTGTTCTTCCTCACCTCTAAATCCTCCTTGCACGACCTAGACCACACAATGAAGCCCTTGCAGAATCAGATCTCAGATGAAAAAAAAGAGAGAGAAACCTTTGAAAGAGAGAGAGATAAAGGAACAGTAGGAACGATTGTCCTTCTCTTTATCTTTAAATTGGATTAGGTAGGTGGGCTTTCTTTAAAATGAAGTTGTAAATGGGGAAGAATGGACTTTATTTTCACTGTTTGTAATAGCCCGTTTGGGCTTTTCATCTTAATAAAAAAGTCAATGGCCGACAAAAAAAAAAAAAAAAAAAGATATGAAAATATTATTAATATCTCAAGTTTGATCCCTTGTTATAACACTTTTAACCTGTTTAATTATTTTTTCCTTTCTTCGCAATATAATTCGATCCAAACATTAAATTGGGCTTGTGGCCTCAATTCTTCTTGCCCCGGCTCTGGGACTAACTCGTGATAAGTGTAGCATATTTTTATTTGTGAAAAAAGCAATCAGATATCTGTAACTAACCTATTTTTGGTTTAATATCTCGCCAACTATGATTCTGTTGTTCAAAGTCAAACGGCAAACAAAAAAACCTTTTTAAAACAGTTGCTGATCAAGTTTAAGATGCCCAACAATATGCAAATTTGACCAAGTTAAGGACCTAAGCTTTTTAGTAGCCGATATTATAGAAGTTTTATGAGAGATCTATATAGATACCAATGATCACCACATTATTTGTTGTTCTGGGGCAAACGGCAAAGTATCACAAAATTAAGAATAATATTTACAAGAGAGAAACTATCGAAATAGCCAAATCACTTATAGATTCGATATATAAATAATAATCGGTATCACAGGTATAAGATAACAAAATCCAAGGTTACAAAATTATTGATTTATGACAATATACCGACGTGAAGAAGCATAGTAGCAAGAGAGTCAAGATTTGAAGTCTCTTTCTCTATCTTCTTTCTACTTCCGAGTTGAGAAAAATCAACCAAGAGGTTGCTAAATCGACCAAGAACTTCTTTTTCCTCACGTTTCTCAGTCAAGAAATTTGGCGAAATAATTATTCTTGTCTGAATCAAGAGATTCTTGAGTCAAATGTGATAGTGATTGTTGGTTTAAACGAGCTAAACCCGCTGGTTTAGCCAATCTAATATGGCTCCAGCAATGATTTCTCGTTCGGGTTCGAAGAGAAGATCGTGCAACAATCCATCGTAGAGCTTGATTGATTTGTCTGACGAGGAAGCTACCTCGTAGAGCTTCTTTGAGGCGTTAGGATCGGTTACTGTGTCGTCTGTACCGTGCATCACAAGAAAAGGAACTTTCACTTTGTTCAGGTTCTGTTGCAAGTGAGCAGTAATTCTAAGGATCTCGTAGCCGGTTTTAACCCGGATGGATCCGGTGAAGACTAACGGGTCAGAGTATTTGGCGATAAGAGCTGCTGGGTCACGAGAAACCGGCATTCCTTTCTTGTTCGCTGCACTGATTTGGTACCTGGGCAGGAGGAACGCCATGATTGGAGCAAGAACCTGTTGGAAACAATACAACAGAGAGAACCGATCAGATTGTTATGAATTGTCTGAAAACGCGTAAATTATGACTTGACTTTTCGGATTAACTTACTGCGAAGATTGGATGGGATGGTTGAACTCCAACAGCTGGTGAAGTCAATACAATGCCTGAAACTCGAGATTCAATCTTTGGATCCAGCATAGCCTGCACTTATATTGTTATGCTTAGATTTTTGTAGTTATCGAATGAAACTATGATGTTATTTAATGGGTCTAAAGATGTTACCTTGAGAATGATTGCTCCACCTGTTGAGTGTCCAAAGCAGAAACAGGGGAGTCCTGGATTCTCTGTGCATACCTTTTCAATAAATGATTTCTGCAAATGTGATAGTGTGAGTTTGTTTTCAACAATAGGATGCTTTGGAAACTAAAATCAGAGAGACAGAGACTCCGACATACCAAATCTGCGACAGCGTAATCAAGGGAAGGAACGTAAGCATGAAGTCCATCACTTCCGCCATGACCTGTCGGAATAAAACCAGAAAGTGTCTCCTCACAGTCAAGATTACAGATTTGGAAGTTTATCATTCAGAGAGATGTCAGAAAAAGGCTATAAAGACGCAGAAGCTATACGGAGATATGAGAGATGTTCACGTTATTTGCGTATATTACAAATCATAGATCCTAAGTTGTCAGAAGTATAAAGCTAAAGATGGGATTCATGTGTCACCTTTCCACACGAATTAGGCACCACCCCAACAAAAATCACAATATCGCCTGCGACATCCAAACACAGAGAGGTATGGTTGAAGAGTTTTGTATCTAGCCTATGAAACAGTTGCATCATAAAAACTCTCATGTTTCTGCATTTCAAAGGTACTAAGGTCTGCATCCATTCATCCAGAATGTGTTTCAAATATCCCACCAAATATTCAGATTAAGACTACTACTACCATGGCTACTATGTCTCATCCAGAATGTGTTTCAAATATCCCACCAAATATTCAGATTAAGACTACTACTACCATGGCTACTATGTCAAAAACTTTAACCCAACACCTTAAATATCATCAAGATTTGTAGTTGAAAACCATGTTGAGGTTTATACTTTGTTAATTTTTCATGTGATCTACGAGGAAGAGGACAAAAAGCATAAATGCTTACAGTCTATAGAGGCTCCTTTAGCTATGATGAACATCAAAACGATAACAAAAAGTGAAAGAG
The DNA here is from genome assembly GCA_019202795.1 of Arabidopsis thaliana x Arabidopsis arenosa. Lineage (NCBI taxonomy): Eukaryota > Viridiplantae > Streptophyta > Magnoliopsida > Brassicales > Brassicaceae > Arabidopsis > Arabidopsis thaliana x Arabidopsis arenosa. Next base: position 12,988,886 of record CM032919.1, on the reverse strand, counting down.
AAGCGAGATTACTTACCGATCCAGTCAATTCCATACACCTTGAAACCATTAGCATTGAGCTGCTTTGCAAAATCACTATACCTGCCACTGTCAAAATTTTGAAAAAAGAAACTAATGTTAACCTTCCTAATACTAAGAAAATTAGAATAAAACCAAATGGTGCATAACCAAAGAAACAGGTTCAAACCTATGCTCGTTTAATCCATGTAGCAGAACAATAAGTCCCCTGCAAGAACAAATATAGAAAAAGATAAGAAACCAGACAAGAAAATGATTGAAGTTTACCACTTTATTGACTTCTATTTAAACAGAACTCAGAATAGCTTACAAAATCAGAGGCATGAAAGATTCAAAACCATTTTAGAAACGAAAGTGACAGTGTTAACATTACACAGAACCAGATTGCCTGTCTTTTGAAAGGGACTATACTCTGTCCAGAGAGGTCACTATTGACAAAGTCATATGTATCAATATTATATACATTGATCCTTAAAAACCACTTTGACAAGCAAAATCATCTTTTTTTTACATTTTCCCAGCTAATCTGCTTCATCTTTTCTTCATAAATCTCAAAAAATGCTTACCAACTAAATCTAATTCTGATACTTGAATAAATTATGATCACTATTAAAGGTTAGTTCAACAAAAATATATATATGACTCTCTCTGGTTAAGCAAATCAAACTAATAAACCATAGGAACAAGGAATATATATAATAATATCTACGGGATCCACCACAATATTCAATTACTCAAGCTATAGCCAACATATTAATTAGGACCACCAGACAAAAAAAAAATCCAACAGAAATATATTCTCCTTCTAAAACATTTGGGAATTTTATTCTTCACTTACTAATTTCCAGAAACATCCAATTGACAAAAATTCTCTAATTAGACAAGACTCACATGAACTCAAAAGGCTAATTATGTATATTTTGAATTGATCCTAAAGATTGACAAATACTAATAGATTAATCAAATTCAAATCAACCAACTCATGTCGAAAAACCCGTCAATGACCTGTGATTTGGGGAAAGAGGTGACCATGACTGAGTAAACAACGTATCCCCTCTCTTCGTCGTGAAAAGCGAATAATCTCTGACGGAGCTTCCATCGCCGCCTTCATCCTCCAAAACTCGCTTAATCGCCAGCTCACGTCTAACAGCAACCTCCTCATCCACCACCGCCGCCGGAACCGACGGAGGCGAAACGCTGCATCCGCTTTCGCCACCGATGTTCCTCTTCCTCACCACGATCTGCGGCGGAGACCAAACCTTCCTCTCCTGTTTATCGTCTCTGATGACCACCGCACCAGTCCTCCTCCGCCAAACGACGACGCGAAAAGGAAGGAGGAGGAAGAGAATCAACGACTGGATAAACGTGACGAGACGCTTGAGCTCTCGCATCGAGAAGAGTACCCTAACGCGACCGCTTGCTCCAGATGTTAGAATCAAAGTTGATGAATCTGATCCCATCGACATTGTTTCCACCGCCATTGATGATGACGATGACGATGATAGTCGGAATGTTTTTTCGACACTGATTGGGTTTCGAATTTGAATCCGATTTGTGGATGACCCTGTTAGGGGTAATCTTGGGATTGAATTTGAAAAATTTCCTCTAGCGATTAAGGTTGTTCCTTTACTTGAACAGATCATAAACCACGGAAATGAATCAGAAATGCAAAAAACGATTAAAAAAAAAAATCGTTTTTTTTCTTCTCCAAAATTAGCGAAATGGGAAAACTTTGAATAGAGAATCCAAATTTAGGGCTTCCTCTGTTTATATAAACAGGGTAAAAAAACAGAGCTTTATAATGGCTTATGAAGAAGAAGATGAAGAAGATGATGAGAGTGAAAGGATTTGAGAGAATAATCTTTTAAGGAAATGAACAATTTTTTAAATAAACATAGAATTTGTTTTATTAGTTTATTACTTTTTGTGATATTTGTTTGGAACTTGGAAGAGTTGTCTTCGTAGCTTTGGGATGAGGTATAGGAGAAGAAGAGACGAGTAGATTCTTCCAGAGTTTACACGTGTAAGGTCAAGATTATTTTCATTTATTTTAAAAATATTTTTTACCCCTAAAAGACCGTCCTATCATATGATCCTATCTATAAAAAGCTCTTTCCAACAACTATAAATTTTCTTATGTATCCCTTAATTTAAAATATATAGAATATATACGTTCAAAATATAACAAAAAAAAATAAAAATCCCAACAATAATAATGAAAACCACATAATTAAAGTTATTAACAAATTTTTGGCCATGTGTAAGAAAAGTCTACTTATTTTTTTTGGTCTTGTGAATTTTAGCTTTTTTTTTTTTTACGTCTAGATTTATTATTTATTGCAAATTATGAGAACTGTTACATAGACGATTCTACAACGGACAATTCCTTCTGACCCTTATTAGATCCACGACAGACGACACTTCCTTCTCCATGCTCTTGACGGACACCTTCAATGATCCACGACCTAACGACACTTCTCTCTCTGCGTAGAATCTTGGCGAACGGCTATAATTGTACTTCGCTGGAGATCTCCTGCACACTTGTCTCATTTAATCTGCAAATTTATTAATAAATCGCAATATCTGAGACTCGAACCCCAGACCTCTTGGTGTAGAAGCATTAATTAACCCTTGGTCAACCAATGAGCTTCCACGAATTTTAACTTTTAAAAAAGAAAAGAATTAAAAATAAATGTCACAAGTGTTGGATAATATTTTTATCCAAAAAAAAGTATTGGTATTATCCAAGTATGTTAGTTATTTTTAACCATGCCTAGTACGTCACGTCATGATTTTTTGGACGATTGTACAATAGAGGTTTCGTGATATCAAATTTCAATTTGAATTTTATTCATCTTTCTTTAGAAAATAAAAAGTCTCGTTTTCAACGAGGGCCACAAATGAAATTAACCACATGTTTGAAAATAAGAACCACGAAAACAAAACTGTCTTAATCATTCCGGATTTTGGTAACCCCAGAAACTGAAACCACGCATGTTCACTCCACACTAATAGAAAGATTTCAAGACATAATTAGGGAGCATTTAACTATGTTTGCATCAATTCGGCTGTGTAGGACAACTCAATTAAATCTAAACTCAGAAATCAAAAAATGAGACTAAAAATCTAGTAATAATTCGCCTAGTAACGCATTATTGGCACAACTATAGCATAATTTATAATAAGATTGTTTGCAAAAGAATAGTCTGAAATTCCGACGAAAAGCCACGTGGAGAAACGCGGCGGCTTATCGTCGTGAAAGAAACAAGAGCAGTTGCTTTAGAGGGTTACTGACCAGACACGTGGTAAGCGCTTAAAGGACTACAATATCTTTTACCTTGTTCCACGGAGCAGACACGTGTCACAAAGAACCCCACACGTCGCTTATCCGCTCGGCGCTCGTTACCACTAAGGAATCAAATATGTTAAAACATGTTTCCGTGGCTCCAAAACATGAGCACTCTTTTCTATCTATTCGAGTACCGTCTAATTTCATTTCAACCACAAGCGAATTATACGAGTGTGATAAACATTTTGCCGACATAATTCGTAGGGACACTGAGATTGAGAAAACAAAACTGTGACTTCATTTACAAGGTAGCCTGTATGTCCTGGTGATCCGAATCTGCAAAACAAAACAATGCTTTTAAACAACCTTTGAATCTTAAAACTAAGTAAATGCAGACTTTGATGCAAAAGAGAAGTGTACCTGAGCAAAAGCGTAAATTGCTCTTAAGATTCTAGCGTAGTCAGTCTCGAGCATCTGAATAACTAAGTCAGCCAGTAATGTCCCCCACATCCTGCAAATTCCACAATTATTGTCCGGATATAAACAAGTTAAGAAGAATTAGATGCAGATCCATATGTAATGTAAATGCTATGTTATCTAGGATTAGAGCAGTGTAAACTACATGGGGCCGAGTAATTGCATCGCTGTTCTTAAGCCAATGTATCTGGCTGCAGCTCCTGCAAAGCCCTGTACGATCAATAAAAGTCACTGTAATCACATTATAAGGCGAAACATGGTTTACGTAATGAAGATAGCTCAAAGACAATAGATAGGTAGAGGGAAATAAACGAGAGATGGAAAAAAATAAATACATGCTTTGCTGCAAGCAGAGCTGCTCGAGATTCCAAGTTAATGGCAGCTAACTGTCCACCCTGTAGAAAGAGTTTGATGTATCGACATATCAATTCGTTACATCATTGACATGTAATGCTTCTCAGGAACTTCATGATTTCATGCTTCTCAAATCCCTGAGTGATGATGAAAAATTCTTATGCAGTATGATGAAATACATACAGATGCAAACCTTTTTTAGCATCTCTTTCCTAATCTGGTAGTTGGCAGCTTCAAGGAATACTTTTCCCGATAGTTTCTTAGCCAACTATATAGGGCCAGAATATACCAGTTATTTGTTTCGCCTCAGAGAAGAAGAAGTTTAAGCACACAAACTGTTATCGATTTCATACCAACTGATAAACTTTGGCAAATGTGATCATGCCGCCACCCTGCAAGAAAATTGAAGAAGCAAAAACACATGTAACAAGAATCATAAATTGAGAACAAACATATTATTTCAAAAGTGAGACATCTTAAAACAAGACTACCTTCAGAATCATAGATTGGACCTCTGTAGCACCAACATGTAGTGCAGCAAGTAGTTCAACTTTCCATTTACTGAGCCCGAGTTCTAAGCTTCCCTTTGCCTCTGAGACTTCAGAATTTTCCCACAAGCCTGGAAAAACCCCTGATGCTTCACTATATAGATAAGTTAGAGGTTGCAGTGAAAAAAAAAAGGAGTTCAAAAGAACTCACTCAATTGAAAAAGCTTGCAGCGAAACTAAAGGGGTCACCCCGAATACCTCGAGAAATTGTCGACAAGATAAAGAAAAATCTCTGCTTCTAAGTCTTCTGTTGGCAATTGGCTAGAGCAGGGAATATTCAAATTATTTCTCACCGCAAGTAAAACGTTTTTGTATGAAGGCCTCCAACCCCTATAAAACGAAAGATACTCAAATTCTATGGTTCGGACTCTCTATGAACATATATAGTAAGAGATGATGGGTCGATTTCAATTAGATGAGTCCTGAAGTTGCAACAATGTCAATGAAACAGATTGCTCCATACAAATCAAGGTTCATATCTACTTCATTGAAAACTTAATACCCTATTGATTGTCTAATGTCAAGGACATAACAAGCAAAACCTACCTGAGTGTTGAGCGAGCATCAGCAGCTAGAAACAAGAATCTCGATTCAAGAGCTTCGATATAACCATCTCGCACTTGAATGTCTTGGCCTATCATTAACCGGTCACGTCCTCCTTTGTTTGGGATTGATTTCAGCAAAGGGCTGAAGTAGCTGCTCACCAAAACAAAGTATTCCCAAAAACATTTACTCAGAGCACAAAATTCACATCATCACATCATTCTGTGCAAGGGTTTAATCAAGCCACTGAATTCTAAACCCAAATCACAAAGAGCACTAATATAACTTGCGAAATTAACCTGGGACCAAAAAGGATTTTCTCAAGCTCATACAACTCAGAATCGGTAGCGAGTTCGAAAACTAAACGGAGCTCTGGATCATAGGTAGCTGTAAAATCCAAGATTCACAAGAAGAGTTAACAAAAACGATCAAGTGAATTGTACGGGAAGAAAATCTAAACACAGAGCTTCTAATCCACCTTCCGATGGCGATTCTGAGGCCGCAGCTGAAGCTAAAGCAAATCCTAGCTGTTTCCTTCGCCAACCGGTTCTAGGAATCTTCAGAATGACAAGCGAAGAGAAAAAAAAAACGAAAGGTTGGAAGATGAAACCTATAGAGACACACACTGAGAGAGTGAGATAGATAGAAGAGAGAGAGAAAGAGTACTTGAAGAGAAAGCTTGGTCAGACTCAGATGACGAGAGAATGGGCAACGATGCGGAGGAGCTACGACGGCGACGGAGACACTGGTCATCTGAATCAGTCACACTACTGAGCGACGAGATTGTTCACAACTTCCTTTCTTTTTTTAATTTCCTTTTTTTTTTTTTTTGGTTTGGGAGAGCAAACTATAATTTAAAAGAAAAAACTTAATTTGATTGCAAAACTAATCCTGAATTATATTATAGTTGTAAAAATAAAAATAACATTCATGAATCATTTAATCAAAGGACTAAGTACTAAGTACTAAGGATCAGTAGATGATACAAAAAGTTTTTACTACTTAATCAGTTCTAAGAGAATAATAATCACAAGTTTAACAACACATTGTTACATTTTAATCAAAATATCACAAAGTTTTTCTTCTTTTCAGCTCACATTTTGACTGAAGAAGACGACAGCCACAACTTGTACTTGAGGGTCACCCACCAAAGGGGCTTCAACCTTTGCACAGTCGAGGTTTCCACTAATCAGCGGTTTTTGCAGCTTTTTAGACCAATTGTTTAAGCTGATATCGGTTCGTATGGGTATGATAGCCAAGGGTGCTTCAGAGCCTCTGCTGCAGAAGGACGCTTCTTTGGGTTTATCTCAAGAAGATGAGCCACAAAGTCTGTGAATCCTTGGTCTCCCATTGGCAGCCGATGTCTCAAGGATGTTCTTTTCGGTATCAGGTACTCCAGTCTGTTGCTTTCCTGAACAAAATCAATTTTTTCAGAGAGAATGTTCTTTATTAGCAAATGCTTCTTCCATTCAACATTAAAAGTCGCAGAGTTTTTGGGGTTCAGGGAATGTTCTTTCTAAGGTCTCTGGAAAACACTAACCTGGTTCCGCTCATAGAGCATTCGGTTTTTGGTGAAATATTTGTGGGAATCACGCCCCTTGGTAAGCATTTCATTATCGAAAGATCCTACGATTCCCATTACCCTTGCTAGCAAACTGGCTGGAGAATCATTTTGGAATAGAACCTGCAAAAGTAACTCCATATTAAACACGGATTCACCTTCTTGTCAGAAATCAACAACCGAACTAGACAATATTGTCTAGCTGAAACTCCAGAACTTACGTTGCCTGTACACAGTTCAGCCAAAATGCATCCAAGAGACCACACATCTATCTTTTTATCATAAGGAAGTCCCAAAATGACTTCTGGTGCTCGATATGACCTTGACTGGACATAGGAGCATAGGTGATCTGTCTCGAAACAGCTACTTCCAAGGTCAATGACTTTTATTTCACATCTGCTATAACTTTTAACCAATATGTTCTCAGGCTTCAAATCACAGTGTATAAGTCCAAGGCCATGTAGAAACTGAAGAGATTCAAGACACTGGATAGTGATTGACTGTACAAAACGGTACCACAGAGATTAGGAATCGGATCTATACGTATCTATGATGTATGGTAGTGATGAAGCAGACAAACCTGCAATCTTGGCATCGTGAAATAAACTTCACCACCTGATTCTCTGTTAAATTTGTGGAATTCGTATAGATTGGCCTTAAGAAGTTCACATACAATGAGCAAGTGCTCCTGCAAAAAAACAGCCAGGGAACCATTACACCAAACAATCTACGAAGAAATTTATTGCAAAGGTATAAAATAAAAGGTCCCAAGGGCATATGATTCACACTTGTGCTTAAATTGTTGAAGAGAAAGACACTAATCCAGAGATGAATGTACAAACTTGCAGAGCTCACAGCATCAACGAGAAAGAAGTAAAATTTTAAAATGAATTACATGGACTATACACATAATTATAAAGGTCATGCTGAACAAATCTGGAATAAGCTCCAATGACTCCATGAAATGAACCATGACCATGAATTAGATAAGTAAGTTATTCAACCGTGGGAAGCTTAACCATTGCAAGAATAAAAAAATTTGGAGAAGGGATGTGATCACTTACCCGGTAGTAAAAGTAATCATACAACCTTAGAAGATGGTATTTGTCAGCAGGATCATGCTTGTTGACATACTTCAAAAGTTTTATCTCGTCAAGACTTTGGTCAAAGAAGTCTTTGTTGTTCTTTATAATCTTTATACAGACGTCCATTCCTGTCTGTAAGTCATGCGCTTGTATGGCTTTACTGAAGGCTGCTGATCCAAGGTACTCAGTGACATGGTACCGCCCAGCAATGACCGAATTTAAAACCACGTTAAAGTTCTTTTCCTCTTCAAAACCAGTCCTGATAAATATCAAACAAGTAATAAGAGAGCAACAATCAAGCTATATATAAAACTAACACGAGGTAATTACAGTGAATATATCAACTTGAAATATATTTTTACAACGTTGGACACAATACAAAATAGAAGCAATATAGTTAGTTCAATTAGTTATGCTATCTACAGTTTTACTTTTTACTTTCTTTCTTTCTGTTATAGTTCAAACCATAAAAGTTGGGGAGATATCTTACCTGTTTTTTCGATGCACAATTTTGAGGTCAAAGGTTTCAAACTCCTCCTCTTGGGCCTTAATTTGTCTAACTTGCTCTTGGACAGCCACTGCCTCTTCATCATCAAGTGCTGTCGCATTGTCATCCCCTACTTCACTACTATCATTTCTATCATCTTCTTTATCAGCATGCTTTCTTTCTTCGCAAGCATAATTTGACAGAGAAGAGGGAGATGAGTTTACAGATTTTATAGACGTTGCTTTATTATCTTTCACAGAACTATGAGAACTTGACGAATCACTACTTTTTCGTCTCCAAGTTGCAACCATATCATCCGTAGCTGTTGAAGCACTCAAACGTTCGGCGTTCCTATCTCTGGTTACTGTTTCGCGATTGCCTGACTTACTAGATTCTGCTAACTGCCCATCTTTTTGTGACGAACCAAACGAAAAACCACCATCAGTTTGAATCTTCACATGAAAACTTCCGCTTGAATCATTATCTACAATGTAATCTGGACCATCATTTTTACTTGCTTTCTGTTTATTCTTGTTTGGGCCATCAATATGTTTCTTATCTGACTCGGAGTAAAGCTGTTTAAACCTGGATGCTACAGGATCATGATCACGCGAGTACTCAAAATCTCCCTCACTGCTACCTCCAGCCAAACTGTCACGTACTTCACTGCCAAAATCAGCTGCATCACTATTAATCCCCACACCAATTGACCTGACTGAATCATGCTGATCATTTTCGAGGTAAACATCATCAAGATGAGATTTTCGATGGACATTTATGCCTTTCTTATCACCTAACGTGACAAGTTCATTTGACTGAGCTACAAACCCCTGCCAAACAGGCTCTTCACGCATCGAATTGAGCAATTCCTCCTCCATTAATTGCCCATCATATTGGGCTAATAAATCATTTTTCTTGCTAGCAGGATAAATTTCTGAGACCGTAAGTCTTCGGTCATTTTCTGAAGAAACAGGTTCAGCATCTTTTGATTGGAGATACTGTTCTCCAGATATATAAGAAGCCTCCTCGGCATAAGACTGATCATCCTCGTCTTTGTTTGCATCTCTTCCATGGTGATCAGGACTTCCGCGGGTCGTTCCTTTCTCATGATCACTTGGATAATCAATTTCATGGGCAAGAAACCATGTTTCATCTTCAATAGGTTGTCTGACATAACCAATGTCTTCATCATCCTCATACTCGTCAGAGTCCCAGTATTCATTACGGTAGTCAACAGATTCACTTAAACCATCACCAATAGTAGCAAAACCGGAAACAAGATCAGATGCGTCCTCTGCTATTCCCTGACTTACTGAAAGCCAGTTTCCCCCAGCAGATTTTTTCCCACCTATATGAGATAATTAGGAGATTAAAACTACTTTCACACCTGAAGTAAAACTGATAAGGCTCATGTTAAACTAAAAAAAAGTAAAAAGTGAAGCGACATGGTCCTTACAGAACTCAAAAAAAAAAGCAGAGTGGGAAAGGAAGAAAATGAGAGCAAACAGTTGCAGATACTTTAACATGCAAAATGCTAAACCATTACTTGCTTTCTTTGGAACTGATGCTGGTAATTTGTCAATGCATTGTTCTAATTCATGAATTCATCAAAAATAAAACACGTTATTTCAGCAGATTTGCAGAGTAGCAATATGACAACCACAGTAGTTCCTACGGGAATGAAGGATATGAGAAAAATGCATGCATCTGGAAGATCAAAATCATTAATAAGATACCACATGCACTATCATATAGAACAACCATCATTCAGCAGTTAGAATGGAAACTTTGCAGTTATACGCCTACATTATCAAGCAATCTAACCTGATGAGCTAATTTCTTGTCCAATGGGAACATCAAGGTATGAGCCTATGAGAAGGGCCTCCTCATCATTGATTAGCCTTGGACCTGAACCATCACGTTCAAATTTTTCTTCACCGTGAAGACTCAGAGGATTGTCTTCAGACTTGAGCTTAACAGGAGGCAGCCTAGGAAACTCTTCCTTGCGGGTATCATATACAAGTGGAAGACCTAAACTGCTGATATTTTTGTCATCAAAAGTGGATTGAGATTTACCAAAGAATAAAGCTCTTGCCACCTCGCTCTCCTGCTCCTTGATTGCCACCCTCACATCACTAATGTCTGCCTTTTTCTTTCCCTCTCTTTTGTTCAAGCTGCTAACCAGATTGTAACTGGTTGACGCATCCCCTCTGGAAGATTGAAAAAGAGTATCAACAGAACACTCTTTCCAGTTCTCTGAGGTATCTACGACATCTTCAGTTCTTAAAAGAATGCTACCCTTATAGCTGTCATGCTTCTCAGAATTTTCAACTAGCCGATCAATCTCATTTGTCTCCTTTATTTTCGACCCGGAGTTCCCTTTACTAGAATTCCCTTTAGTAGAATTTCCAGACCATAAAGTACTCTTATTGCCAAAGAAAACGATATCTTCACCAGTTTCCACTATCTTCTTATCGATATCAGCCAAATTCCCATGCCTCGACTGTTCGAATGCGTAAGAATCCACCAAACTACTACTATTATCATCAATGTTTCGATAAGGCTCCAAGGTACCATTTCCGGAAGTAAATTTATAGGAATGCGCATCAAGAGCAGCAGCATCACCCGAATTTTTGGAGAATGTGAAGCTCATCTCAGTTGATACAACCGTTTCCTTCTTGCTCGGTTTGTCAGCAGCCGGACCATTTTCCCACTTGATAACAGACCCATTGGTGCTAGTCCCACAGTCTACCTCTTTCACAATCAGCTCCTTGGAGACTTCACTATCTCGAGAACCTGACCTGCGAAGTTCCTTTTCATTTGAATCTTTATCCTCAAGCTTAAGTTTCTGAAGAAAGCCATTAATGTCAGACCGGTTACTAAGCTCATGACGCAAAGCGTCCTCAGCTTGAGAGAAACGATTATTCCTAAGAAACTCTAAAATCCCATCAACAGAGCTTTGGTCCGTCATTTATTGACCTTTCACAATAGACAGGAGAACCACTGGCAAGAAAATCCCACCAATCCTGTACCCAACAGAAAAGATGAAAACTTTTTTCTGTTCAGATGTTGTCTGATACGAAAAAACCTCTAACGAAAACAAATTGAAGAATCTTTCTCCCAAAACAAAATAGGAGAATCAAAATCTGCCCAAAACCAATACTTTCAGTCACATTTCAGAAACAAGCCAAGAGAAGATTTTTCCGGCAAACAAGACTCACTTTTGCTCATACGGAATGATGCAGAAGATGCGAACTTGAATAAAAACCCTTAGAAATCATGCTCCAAACGCGCCATCGAATACAGCTGGAGATCCGGAGAACCAAAAAAAAAAAACCAAATTGAAGAAGACAAGGGGCAATAAGAGTGCATCCAACGAGAGATGAAACTTCAGGTACGGCGAAGGAGGAAATGCGCTTACAGATCAAACGAAGAAGAAGAAGAAGCAAAGGAGAAGACACGCACGTTGAGGTTTCAATGGATGTAATGATTTCGGACATTCACTGGTAAACTAAAAAAGATTCCTAAATTTAAAAAATTAGGGTTCTTTCTTTCCAATATTGCAAAATTGTGTCTACAAATGATATTGCTCATATCCAACGATTATGATTTCATTTTGCTTTCTTTAAAATTTTATACGAAATTTTATTTCAATTTAAAAGTAATGATATTGCTATTTTTTACATATTTAAATGTAATGACATACCATTTTTTTACATTTTTAATTTCTTAAACGCGATTTCGCTTAAAAATTAGGTTATTTCATGAACTGAAATAGATATATTTCCTCCGTCCCATAAAAATAGATTTTTTTAGAAATTTCATAATCTTTAAGAAATAATGTATAATGACAATTTTAGCCTTTTAACATATTTTAAAGAGTATATTATTTATGGTTGTTTAATAATGGTAAAATAGGTAAACTGTTTGAAATTTGACATTGGAAACACAAAACTTCTATCTTTGTGGGACAAATTTTTTTTCTAAAAAATTTATTTTTGTGGGACGGAGGGATTATATTTTTAATCTATAACAAAAGACTACTAAAAGTATCCATTAGGTCAGACAGCTAGCAGTTAAAATAGCCAGTTGAATCCCTAAAATATACTATTTAAATTTGAAAATTATTGCTCAAAGCCAAAAGGAACAATATATTTTTTGTAGTTTTTTTTTGTTTTAGCTATGATTAGTTTTCTTAAAAAAATTGCATTCCCTATAAACCTCTAAACTAATAATATCGAGATTTTGATATGTTATCAATTTATCTATTAATTTAAGAAGAATTTTTTTAAGAACTCGGTATATTTTTAACATAAAAGAGAATTTTAATATTATCAACAAGTTTAAACAATTTAAATCACGTAATAGTAATATTTTAAATATTATCAACAAATGTTTTACTCTTTTTTTTTTTTTTGTTAAAACAAATGTTTTACTCTTTCAACCGATCATAACCATTATTCAACAAATCATTTATACGGTATTGAATATTTGTTGTTGTTGTTGTTGTTGTCACTATTTGGTAATGAATTGGAAGATGTTACAAACAGACAGAGACAAAGATAAACTACAAAGAGAACAATGGACACTACAGAGTCTAAGAGGACGAGTTATTTCATGTTCCATTGATGATAGCATTCACAAGCCTTACAAAGACCACCAAAGGAGTTTCTAACGCACAACACTCTCTGAAATTTACTTCTATATGACACCTGAAATGATTATACCCTGTATATATAGAAATTACATCAATAACATTTATAAATCACAATCGAAGGACTAAACTACTAAGGATCAGCAGATGATACAAAAACAGAGTTCTACTACTTAATCTGTTCTAGGAGAATAATGATCACAAGTTTGACGACACAGTGTTACACTCTAATCAAATTTCACAAAAGTTTTTCTTCTTTTCAGCTCACATTTTGACTGAAGAAGACAGCCACAACTTGTATTAAGGGTCACCCACCAAAGGGGCTTCAACCTTCGCACAGACGAGGTTTCCATTAACCTGCGGTTTTGCGGCTTTTAGTAGCTTAAGTAAAGACACCAGTTGTTTAAGCAGAGATTGGCTCGTATGGGTATGAAAGCCAAGGGTGCTTCAGAGCCTCTGCTGCAGAAGGACGCTTCTTTGGGTTTATCTCAAGAAGATGGGCCACAAAGTCTGTGAATCCTTGGTCTCCCATTGGAAGCCGATGTCTCAAGGAAGTTCTTTTCGGTATCAGGTACTCCAGTCTGTTACTTTCCTGAACAAACCAATTTTTTGAGAGAGAATGTTCTTTATTAGCATAAGTTTCTTCCATTCAACATTAAGAGTTGCAGAGTTTTTGGGATTTAGGGGTCTCTGGAAAACACTAACCTGGTTCCTCTCGTAGAGCATTCGGTTTTTTGTGAAGTATTTGTGGGAATCACGTCCCTTAGTAAGCATTTCATTATCGAAAGATCCTACGATTCCCATTACCCTTGCAAGCAAACTGGCTGGAGAATCATTCTGGAAAAGAACCTGCAAAAGTAACTCAATGATAAACACGGATTCACCTTCTTGTCCCCAAAAATCAACAACCAACCCAGACAATATTAACTAGCTGAAACTCCAGAATGTTAGTTACTTTTAACAACCAATGATGCAGTTACTTTTAACTCCATCTACTGTTATTATAAATGACACAAGTTTCTGGCAAATTTGTGTTTATTTAATAGCCCGAGAAACAAGCTCCCATGTAATAAAACAAATTTATGCGGAGTATAGATATGCAAATTTTGTCTCTCTTCGGAATGTATTTTGCATGAGAAAAAATAATATGATGAAGCAATGACATCAGAAATGCACCAAGTCAATGGAAATGCAGGACTTACGTTGCCTGTACAGAGTTCAGCTAAAATGCACCCAAGAGACCACACATCTATCTTTTTATCATAAGGAAGTCCCAAAATGACTTCTGGTGCTCGATATGACCTTGACTGGACATAGGAGCAAAGGTGATCTGTCTCGAAACAGCTACTTCCAAGGTCAATGACTTTTATTTCACATCTGCTATAGCTTTTCACCAATATATTCTCAGGCTTCAAATCACAGTGTATAAGTCCAAGGCCATGCAGGAACTGAAGTGATTCGAGACACTGGATAGTGATTGACTGTACAAAAACGGTCCCAAAGAGATTAGGAATCGGATATATATATACGTATCTATGATGAACGGTAATGATGAAGTGGACAAACCTGCAACCTTGGCATCGTGAAATAAACTTCACCACCTGATTCTCTGTTAAATTTGTGGAATTCGTATAGATTGGCCTTAAGAAGTTCACATACAATGAGCAAGTGCTCCTGCAAAAAACAGTCACGGAGATTCCATCACACCAAACAATCCACAAAGAGATCTACTGCAAACCTACTTGGTTTTCCATGACCCCTTTTATATTTCAATAAATGGCATATGTGAGACCTTTTAGAAGTTAATACCGCAGCTTCTTAGCAATGTTTACCTGATTAAGTGGTTTCTACCTCCCCTAAAGTTACCACTTGGTCCCTATTGATATACTATCAAATTTTGCAAAAGGGATGTGATCACTTACCCGATAGTAAAAGTAATCATACAACCGTAGAAGATGGTATTTGTCAGCAGGATCATGCTTGTTGACATACTTCAAAAGTTTTATCTCGTCAAGACTTTGGTCAAAGAAGTCTTTGTTGTTCTTTATAATCTTTATACAGACGTCCATTCCTGTCTGTAAGTCATGCGCTTGTATGGCTTTACTGAAGGCTGCTGATCCAAGGTACTCAGTGACATGGTACCGCCCAGCAATGACCGAATTTAAAACCACGTTAAAGTTCTTTTCCTCTTCGAAACCAGTCCTGACCAATATCAAATAAGTAATAAGAGAGCAGCACTCTCAGCTATAAATAAAAGTATAAAATTAAGACGATGACGAAATTTTTTAACTAGTATTTTGGTCTAACTTTTCAAACGAATATACTTATCCTAGGTAATTACAGTGAAACATATCAACTTAAAATATTTTCTCAAAATTGGACCTGATCAATACAAAACAGAAGGAATGTAGTTAGTTCAATTAAATATGCTATTCACAGTTTTACTTAACATGATGTTTCTAGGTTGAAACGCAACAATCAGAGACAAAAAAAACATCATGTGTAGCTCTCCTAAACAAGAAATAAAGCGATTACTGTTGTAATTTAAAACATAAGAGTTAGGGAGAAATCTTACCTGTTTTTTCGATGCACAATTTTGAGGTCAAAGGTTTCAAACTCCTCCTCTTGGGCCTTAATTTGTCTAACTTGCTCTTGGACAGCCACTGCCTCTTCATCATCAAGTGCTGTCGCATTGTCATCCCCTACTTCACTACTATCATTTCTATCATCTTCTTTATCAGCATGCTTTCTTTCTTCGCGAGCATAATTTGACAGAGAAGAGGGAGATGATTTTACAGATTTTAGGGACGTTGCATTATTTTCATTCAAAGAACTTCGAGAACTTGATGAATCACTACTTTTTTGTCTCCAAGTTGCAACCATATCATCTGTAGCTGTTGAAGCACTTAAACGTTCGCTGTTTCTATCTCTGGTTACCGTTTCACGAGTGCCTGACCATAATGATTTACTAGATTCTGCATGCATTAACTGCCCATCTTTTTGTGACGAGCCAAACGAAAAACCACCATCAGTTTGAATCTTCACATGAAAACTTCCGCCTGAATCATTTTTACTTGCTTTTTGTTTATTCTTGTTTGGGCCATCAATATGTTTCTTATCTGACTCGGAGTAAAGCTGTTTAAACCTGGATGCTACAGGATCATGATCACGCGAGTACTCAAAATCTCCCTCACTGCTACCTCCAGCCAAACTTTCACGTACTTCACTGCCAAAATCAGCTGCATCACTACTAATACCCACACCAATTGACCTGACCGAATCATGTTGATCATCTTCGACGTAAACATCATCAAGATGAGATTTTCGATGGACATTTATGCCTTTCATGACAAGTTCATTTGACTGAGCCACAAACCCCTGCCAAACAGGCTCGATCCGCATTGAATTGAGCAACTCCTCATCCATTAATTGCCCATCATATTGGGCTAATAAATCATTTTTCTTACTAGCTGGATATATTTCTGAGACCGTAAGTCTTCTGTCATTTTCTGAAGAAATAGGTTCAGCATCTTTTGATTGGAGATACTGTTCACCAGATAAATAAGATGCATCCTCTGCATAAGACTGATCATCCTCGTCTTTGTTTGCATCTCTTTCATGATGATCAGGACTTCCGCGGGTCGTACCTTTCTCATGATCACTTGGATAATCAATTTCGTGGGCAAGAAACCATGTTTCATCTTCAATAGGTTGCCTGACATACCCAATGTCGTCATCATCCTCATACTCGTCAGAGTCCCAGTATTCATTACGGTAGTCAACAGATTCACTTAAACCATCACCAATAGTAGCAAAACCAGAAACAAGATCTGCTATTCCCTGACTTACTGAAAGCCAGTTTCCCCCACCAGATTTTTTTCCACCTATATGAGATCATTACGAGATTATAATACATTCACACCTGAAGTAAAATTGATAAGATTAAGGTTAAACTAAAAAAGTAAAAAGTGAAGCGACATGGTCCTTATAGAAAGCAGAATGGGGAAGGAAGAAATCTAAACCATTATTACTTGCTTTCTTTGGAACTGATGCCAGTAACTTCTCAATGCATTGTTCTAATGTATGCATTCATCAAATTAAAACATGTTACTTGCAGATTCGCGGAGAAAAAAATGTAGCTAGTAACAATGTGATAACCACAGTAGTTCCTATAAGAATGAAAGATAAGAGAAAAATGCATGTCTTTAGAAGTCCATCTGGAAGAGGAAAATCATTTCAAACAACCATTATTCAGCAGTCAGAATGAAAACTTAGCAGTTGTACGGCTGCATTGTCATGCAATCTAACCTGATGAGCTAATTTCTTGTCCAATGGGAACATCAAGGTATGAGCCTATGAGAAGGGCCTCCTCATCATTGATCAGCCTTGGACCTGAACCATCACGTTCAAATTTTTCTTCACAGTAAAGACTTAGAGGATTGTCCTCAGACTTGAGCTTAACAGGAGGCAGCCTAGGAAACTCTTCCTTGCGGGTATCATAGACAAGTGGAAAACCTAAGCTGCTGATGTTTTTGTCATCAAAAGTAGATTGAGATTTACCAAAGAATAAAGCTCTTGCCACCTCGCTCTCTTGCTCCTTGATTGCTACCCTCACATCACTAATGTCTGCCTTTTTCTTTCCCTCTCTTTTGTTCGAGCTGCTAACCAGATTGTAACTGGTTGACGCATCTCCTCTGGAAGATTGAAAAAGAGTATCAACAGAACACTCTTTCCAGTTCTCTGAGGTAGCTACGACATCTTCAGTTCTTAAAAGAATGCTACCCTTATAGCTGTCATGCTTTCCAGAATTTTCAACTAGCCGATCAATCTCATTTGTCTCCTTTATTTTCGACCCGGAGTTCCCTTTACTAGAGTTCCCTTTAGTAGAATTTCCAGACCATAAAGTACTCTTATTGCCAAAGAACACGATATCTTCACCAGTTTCCACTAGCTTCTTATCGATATCAGCCAAATTCCCATGCCTCGACTGTTCGAATGCGTAAGAATCCACCAAACTACTACTATTATCATCAATGTTTCGATAAGGCTCCAAGGTACCATTTCCGGAAGTAAATTTATAGGAATGCGCATCAAGAGCAGCAGCATCACCCGAATTTTTGGAGAATGTGAAGCTCATCTCAGTTGATACAACCGTTTCCTTCTTGCTCGGTTTGTCAGCAGCCGGACCATTTTCCGACTTGATAACAGACCCATTGGTGCTAGTCCCACAGTCTACCTCTTTCACAATCAGCTCCTTGGAGACTTCACTATCTCGAGAACCTGACCTGCGAAGTTCCTTTTCATTTGAATCTTTATCCTCAAGCTTAAGTTTCTGAAGAAAGCCATTAATGTCAGACCGGTTATTAAGCTCATGACGCAAAGCTTCCTCAGCTTGAGAGAAACGATTATTCCTAAGAAACTCTAAAATCCCATCAACAGAGCTTTGGTCCGTCATTTACAATATGCTTTAACCAATCCTGTAACCAAGAGAAAAGATAAAAACTTTTTCTCTGTTGAGATGTTGTCTGATACGCAAAACACTCTTAACCAAAACAATTTGGAGAATCAAAATCTACCCAAAACCAATATTTTCAGTCACATTTTCAGAAACAAGCCAAGAGAAGATGTTTCAGGCAGACAAGACTCACGTGTGCTCATACGAACTCCAATAAGCGCTTAAAACCTCTAAAAATCCTCAGGAATCATGCTCCAAACACGCAAAGAGCTGAAGATCCGGGGACAAAAAAGACGGGGAAGTGGATCCAAGGAGAATTGAAACTTCTGCTTTAAAATCACAGATCAAACGAAGAAGCGAAGGAGAAGCCACGCACGTTGAGGTTTCAATGGATTGTAATGATTTCGAACATTCACTGGTACATTAAAAAATAAAAACTCCTAAATTTAAAAATTAGGGTTCTTTCTTTTCAATTTATGTCGCTTCTTTACAATTTATATGGTAGAGTGTATGTATATAATGCAAAAATTGTGTTCTACTTAATGATATTGCTAAAATCCAAAGATTCGGATTCGCATTGCTTCTTTTAAATAATTTCGTTATTTATTAGACGAATTTTTGTTTCAAGGGAATCAATCTTTTTTAAACTATATATATAACAAAGCCAAAACAAAGCTTTTTCTGGTACCCATTTAACAAAAACGTGAAAAATAATATAATACTTTTTCTTCATTTTTTTCCCTTCACTCACTACCATGAATCTTTATCTAATAATTCACAAGTCATTTCACTATTAACTGCAATTCTATCTATCTGGATTAAGTCCCAAATTTTTCACTTTCACTATTGAAAATAATTAAACTTTATTTTTTTGATTAAAGAAAAATATACGACAGAAAACAAATAATCCTCTTTTTACAACGTCTTCGCCTCCTCCACGATCTTGATATCTCCACTTCGCATCTCTTATCCCGTGCAACGCACGGGTTAGTACACTAGTAACCAATATTAGACAAATCATTTCTACTAGATCAAATTATCATATGATTAGCGGTTTAATCAAAATTGCTTAAGAATTGATACATTTAAAAACTTAAAATCAATTCAAAAATATTGTAAATCTTACAAAAAGTGGTCTCCTAAAGTCGGGTCCGAATCTCTCTTTTAGTTTAAAAAATATTTTAAAAAAACATTTACTTCTATACGGCAGTATGGCACATGAGATTATCATCATCATGCCATGGTAATATATAATCCCAATTACTGAACATTGATGAGGTATATTTGCATCTTTTTATATATGTCTTGACTCTTGACAGAGGTGAAGCAAGAATTGATTTTAAGAATTCAAATACCATTCATCGATGATGCAAGCAAGAAAGAAACCAAAACAGAACTTGACAGCTAGTCTTATATTATAAGCATATGATCTACACTTTTTGACCGTAAATAGGTCGAATGTAGAGAGACCAAGATGTATGAGTTCTTGGATACAAAATAATATGTATTATCTTCTACAGCGAACTCTTGTAAAGTAGCTAAAAGTAGTCTTTATATAAGATATAAACCGAGGAAGTACGGACATCAAAAACATCGACTGATATAAATCTTAAAGGAAATTGTCAAGCTGGGTTTGCAAATCCTGAATGGAGATCATATTGATATTGGCTTGTTCTTCAGCTGAGTACTCGGCTTTGAGCAAAGACTCCACTTGTGTATGAGCTTCCACAATATTTGTCCTGAATAGAAAAAACATATACATAGAATCATTATTCATTATTTAAACTAGCAAGAGATTTGGTTTCAAACATAAGGGATTAGAACAAGCAAATATGAAACCAGCCAAAGATCATTTACATGGTTGGTAAAGTTGCAGAGAAATGGACTTACTTGATCGGCTTGAAAAGTATGGTCCTTGTTGATGGGTTTTGCAAATAGAGTTTCATTTTTGCTAAAATCGGAAGCAACTCTTGCTGTATTGCAGCGTATACCTGGTTGAAATACATGAAATACAAATCAGCCTACCCCTATGTGTGGAGGAGAGATGTGGTTTTGCATTCTGAGTTATGACGGTAATTAAAGCTTAAATATGCAAAAAACCATTGCGGGTTATATATATGATCTACACTGATTCTCTCTTTTCATATTGAATCAATCACTGTAAGAGCATAAGCTTAGGAACCACAAATGCATGTTCAAGGTATCATTGACATCTATATTCGTTACCACTTGAAGGCTAAAGAACTGCCTATGAACGGAGTTTTCAATATCATTGCTCAGTAAGGGAAGCTGCATCCTTCAGAGCTTAATAGGGACAAGAAATAGCTGCCATCTCTATTTCTGAGATATATCATGAAGAAAAAGAAAAAACTCAAACAGTACATTATCTATCTCATACCTTTTGAACAAGTTCAGCCACCTTTTCTGGTGTCGCGAAAGCTTGTTCCTTCAGCGGCTTAGACATGACAGAATCAACTTTTTGATTCTGAGTTCCGGAGGAAAGAGCAACTTTTATGGCTGTGACCTGCATATAAGTAGACAATGTGTAAACATAGCAAAACTATTACGCTATTCCATTAGGAGAGCAAATTCTTTGGACAAGATAGATCCTTTCTTCTCATTATCAGTACAGTGTATTAGATAGATAGATGTGTCATCGACACAACTTAAAACCAGACAGTGCAAAAGATGCTGACTTAAACTTTTTCGAGGACATCTAGAATCTTAACAAAACTTTGAAAAACATTTTTCCAGATAAAAGGTGAAGGAGCAACCCACCTTGGTCACAAATGAGAGCATAGGATCCACAACTAGCTTAGTTACTGACATGATGAACTCCTCACAAGTTGTTTTAAGACATTTTTCCAGTTCCTGCGAAAATAAAGGTCTATGCATCATTCACATTCATAGTAAGTAATGCAAGGATCCAGCATCAAAGAGATGTCCAGGTAAGCCAGATACAACCAACAACTTGCCATATCTTTTGAGCCTACTAGCATGGCAAAAATATAACCCAGACCGAAACTAAATTTTTAATCTTTCACCAATACTGGTACATCAGTCTCACAGAAAATTGTAAAATGAAATCAACACATCTTAGTGGCAAACTTTTATGTAAATATGAAGCATATCTGCAAATGATAGTGGAAGGAAGAGAAAAATCATCAACCTTCTTGGCATCTATTTGACTCTCCAAAACTCTAGGTGACAGGGTCCTTGCTAGAGAGGTTGACCTAGACCAGTCAAAAAGTGACGCTTGACCTCTAAGTATCCTCCTCAAGTGTTCCTAATCACATTTTTTACATGAATTATTGGAGAAAGTTAGCAAAGTCATCAACAAAGAAAGAAACTGAAGGAGGAAAAAAATCTGAAATCTGCATAAAGATAAGCACCTTTTAAAGATAAAGAAAAAATTAGACTATCATACGAAGTAGACTTGAATGTCGAGGAACTAACCAGTAAATGAGAGAAATCAAGCTCTTTGTGGGTGACTGAAAATTCTATGTCAAAAGGGGCAATCTGGAAAATATAAATATTGTTTAAAATCATTGAATTATTTAGCAAAAGAAGCAATCTTAAGATAGATCAGCCATAACCTGTTCTCTCAAGATAAGGAGATGCTTGATAAGGAAAAGCTGTCCATCCATTGTAGTTGATCGCTTAATGATAAGCTTGCTCGCTTTCTGTTACATATTTGACAAAATAATGTGGACATCTCAACTATGGTACAGGTCGAGCAGATGTAAAAGCTCGGTAATTAAACAAAACAACATAAAAATCTTTAATAGAAATGGCACATCTTCGTGTAATTAAAATTGATAATGCCATTGAGAATAAGGATAACTGAAACGTGAACAAAAATCAAGGCGAGGAAAATCTGGTTTTCTAGCTCGCTTACTTGAATTGAGAGTGAGCAAACTTCTACAGCTTCCTGTAGAACAAAAGAGAAGGTTTGTTAGACAAGTTGTCCTAAACATGAATTGGTATCTTTTGACAGAATGGAAGCAATAAAGTTACTGATAGTCTTGCCTGTGCTAGTCCAGTGAAGACGGCAGGCTCCAAGCAACGATATAATTTAGATAGACAAGAGAGAGTCTTTTCCAGAGGTGGATACCAAGTCTTAAACACATCAGCGTTTTCATCATCCTGCAAACTCAGAATATAAGTATACATGCTACAGCTAAAGATTACCAAAACCATAGAACTAATTTGAGAATTTCATTCTACCCCGAGATCAGTTTCAGATGTTGTATTAGGAGATCCTTCCAGCTTTGCAGGATAATCCAGATCTTCATCAGAGGGGATATAATTTGCAATCTGCAGAAGTAAGAAGGATCTTCAAACAGAGCAACTAATACTTGCAAAATCCTTTGAGGCTAAACAGGATGACATAGCCGAAACTAGTAAATTTCTCCACTTAAAAGTCATTCAGTATCACAGTAATAATACAATTGCATCTTATTAGTATAGTAAGGTGACTCGTCTTAGTGGTGACAACATACAAAGTTAACTGTTTCTACATAATCGCAGATGAGAAGACCACACGTATGGAAGTAAAGGCAAGGTAAAGAACTTGTAGGAAAACTTAAATACGACACCTCATCTCGAATATATGTTCTGGCACGGAAAGTCAATCTCTCATTTACATCGGCCAAAATTCTTTGTAATGTAGGCCTCAGTCCGGCCAGTGGTTCACTCTGTCTAGCTGACTGGTCCCCCAAGACTTCAACTTTAAGGATATGAACGAGCTCACATAGAAGATCAATATTTGCTTCGTGAATCAGTTTTGGGCGTAAAATGTCATACAAGTACGTAGACCTGTTCAGGAACAAGCAAATGTGATCAATTGGATGCACCGCATAAGATATATCAACCGAAAACAATTTTGATCACTTACTCATATTTTCTGAATCACACACTTTTAAGAAATCATATTCAGATTCAAAGAAAGTTGACTACAATGTAATGGATTCACCGATTACAACAACTACAGTTTACTGGAAGTTTCACATCAGATATAACAAACGAAATCATTTCGGAAGATACTAGCCATAAAAGTTCATATTTGCTCCAAATTCGAAACATCACTTATGCTTACTCATTTCTCTAAGCTTTTAAGAAGTCATAATCAGATTCAAAGAACATAGACAGCATGGCATAGAAAAACTTACAAAGGATCCACTAAAGGTGCCAGACTCGAAACTTCTTCTGATGATGCTGGAAAGAAATGAGTAAACAGTTGATGCTCCATATGACAAACCTGAAATTCATAATGGAGGTTAAGACATGTGGTGCAGAAATTTCATGTTCTGCAAAACCAAGCCCATTATCCTCAGTTGCTAAAGCTGATAATCCAGCCATTGTCTCTCTCAAAAAGACCTTCGTCTTACCTTTGAAGTCGCACAGATTATCAACTATATTAACATTCTCATTTTTCTATATGTTTCTATCCCTTATAATGGTGTCCAATTCTACTAAACTGATATAGCTCATATTAACCCTCATGAGTAAAGCAAGGTATTCGTCCCTTTATTTTCCTTCAAATACCTGCATCAGATATGCACAACCCGATCTAGTCAACGATGGCAGTGCCTCTTTCTTGGCAAAATCAGATACTCGTTGGTGTACTATGCCTTTGACCTGATAATGTGAAATGAACAGTAAACAGGTGAGTCTAGTTACTTGCAGAGAGAAAACTAAACCAAAGTGTAGTCCAGAAAATGAGCTCACAAGCGAGAGCCGTTGTTCACAGTATAGTCTGTGGCATTCTGCAAGGATTTGAACATATTCCTTTCTTGCTGACCTACTCTCAATCTCCTCCAATACAGGTTTAAGCTGGACCAATAATTTTTCGATGTTTAATGTCATAAGATATAAAATATCGCCATGCATAATCTCAAAAACAAACTCGCAAAACTGACATCGAATAATGCTACAAAAGCTCATTTTCATTGTTCTCTTATCTAATATTGTGACCCTAGCATATCTGCACTAACATGGGAAGAAAATCAAAATGTATCACCTCATTTGCAGCAGCCTTGAAGCGAACATATATAACAGATGCCTCGACACCCTCCGAGACAGATGTTTTGTTTCCACCTGTCCCACGAAATGCTGCCTGAACCTGACAATGGAATCAATTTGTATGTCTTAGGGAAACTAGGTATAACCTTACTTAACAATTCACTCTACCTGCATAGATTACATGCATAAAGATATGCAATATATGAAATATACACAGTTACAAGAACTATATACATGCTTCTTGTAAGCTGTGCAAGAATACATGCATATTAGAAAGAAAAATTACCTGAGAAGCAGCCGTTTTAAGCACTGCAAGAATGTAAGTTCGAATCATGCCCAAGGCCCGCGACTGTAAAATATATAAATATTAGTACATTCTATAACAAATTACAATATAATAATCTCCCCTACAAATTCTGGAAACAATATATGAGTTTGTGCATGCGTATGAACTGTGACCCACGCGTCTCTTAGTGAGAGACACAGAGAAAGAGACAGGAGGGGCTCTTCGTAGTACCTGGAGCTGACGAAATTTGAGCAAATAAACACTTGACTCTGCATATTGAGGATTATCTTCGATGTACCTACAGAATTCAAGGTAAAAGAGACATATTACAATCACTTCAAGGGAAATGGAAGAATTAGTGCGGCATTCTTATAGAAAATTGCCAAGTAGTGGATGTAAATTTCATAATATTGAATTCAACACCAATTTACTCACGAAATGCACTCATCCAGACGTTTCAGTAGTGGGAGAAAGTTTGAGTTTGACACATTCATATTTGGTGAATAAAAATTAGACGATATCTGCGAAAAAAGAAGGAGATATTAGAGCAGTTTAACACCTTGTTGAGATATTTTCTCTTAAATCTACAACCAGCCTTCAGTAAAGTACTATGAACTAAGTACCACAAGTAGGCCAAAATTCAAATAGATTACGTTAATGAATAAAACAAGAGCACCATCCGAAGCAACTACACGCTGATACTGTAACATGTGTCAAAAATTATGTAGGTAGGCCAGAATGTAAATCTTACATTCTCCAATTCATCAAAATAGTTGAGCTTACTCCTTAGAGCTTCTGCAAACTCCATCAATTTCTGCTTCTCCATCAACTAGAAAGGTGGAAGAAAGTGAAAATTAGCTCAGGCAAGCAAACTACAACAATCAAATAGCAGAAAACTCTTGATCAGCCATGATTCATTAAGCATCTTTCGTTTGTCATTTCGATTATGTATATAGCAGGTAGGATGGAAAAACATGCAAGAGATTAATAGAAAAGAATACCAGTCGGTCACATGCATCATGAAGAGTTTTAGTCTTTGTTGTTACTCCTTGATGTTGAAGCTGCAGTTCATTAAATAGGTCAAGTGTTTCATCAACCTGCGCAGGAGAAATCCTAAGGTCAATAATGAAGCAGACGTGTTATAATTTGTTGGCAAGGTAAGACCACAGCATTGTATATAACTTGGTGAAAACCTGCCTGGTGGAGTATATCATCACATGTCTGGATGCGCTCAGTTAAAGTGTTGACATAGTGCCGATACTTTTCCTCTGTCTAAATCAGAAAAGAGAAAATCATTTAGACACATTTCAAGTAATCTTTTCCAACTTTTAACCAAGGAACAACATGACTATCACTAACCTCAGACTTCATCGCTGATTCAAGATCAGTAAACCATTTGTAGAACTGTAATAAAACCAACATATATCGAAATAAAGACACATTAGTACACATGTAAAGATGCAAGAAAAAGAGATGCTCACAAATACAAAAGCAACTCCTATAGTACAGCAAATCAACTAAGCATGGTCTTTCTCGACAGACGTCACAGATCATTGGAAAATCAAGTTGCAGGACAAGAGATTACCTGATTGGTATTAACCAAAACAGCTTCAATTGCTCCAGAATCTCCCAAATGTGTGTCCTCTACTGAGACAGACAAGCCATTCTCGGGCCTGTGAACATGCTCACGTACCTATAACCATGAACTAACACTGACATCAAACCACAAAAAAAAAAAAAATGGAAAACATTCTCAACAAAATCCAAAACTGAAAACCTCAGACTCACAAGATTGGCAGGAAAGGGCCGCTCAGCGACTGCGTGGGATAGAGAAACAATAGCTGCTTGTTGCTGCTCTGTCAAAGGAGCGCTCTGCAACGGGAATTACAATTCAGTATATTCTCAACAAACAGAGCATCATTCAGATCCAGGCACACTGGACACTAGACTCATCAATGGATCTTCCTGGATCAAAGCCGAGCTCAGATTGTACGATTACCTGTTCCCAAGTAGAAGCGAAATTGTAGCCTTTGGAGATGGCTCCAGATTTGGGGAGGCTGGAAGACGAAGCTGCCTTAGTCGCCATTGTCTATGGCGGTTTCTTTCAATCTCGGCTTTGATTTGAATCGTCACTCGGAAGAGGAAGACGATGATCGGAAGCGTTATTTTTTACTCTTATGAGATCTGGAAGGAGGGCAATAACAGATTGTATCGTCACTCTCATAGGGACATTGACTCGATCACTCGCATGGTTGAGAGCACAAATCCCGAATCGTATATCAGCTTTCAGAGCGGAGAACCCGTGTCTGATCTGCTTCTTCTTCTTCTTCGTTCATCATCTCCGGCGATCCACTGTTACACTTTTCTCATTTTGGGCTACTTCCATCGTTGGGCTTTCTTATCTTTTATTGGCTTCAATTTGATACTAATAACTACAAGGATTGGGCTTTTATAACAACTAAGGCCTTCTTGCCTCGTTTAATTTTAATGCCAAACAAAACAAAACATAAAAACCTTGAAAATAATTTTAATATTTTTTTTGTTAGATAGATTTTGGTAGAGACTTACTAATGCAGATGCTCTAAGCGATATATTTGATTAGTCCGTATATGTACTTGTATATCTTGTTACAAACTTTTTTTTTTGTTAAAGTCTTTGTTACAAACTTACACGACATCTTTCGTTCGTTTCTTTTAGAATTTTTTCTTTTTTCCAAACCAAAGAATACCGCCATATAAGAACTAGCTACATGCATAATGTATATGATTAATTTGTTGGTCACGGAATTTTTTTTTTTTTTTTCGTCTAAAGGATTCATTGATTCATTGAGTTATACAGATATTACAAACATCAGCCCAAACAAGGGAGTGCAAGAGCCCTAACGATTAAGGGAAACAAGAGCCCCAAAGGATAAGGGAAACATACGCCCAAACGAGGGAAGCATACAACCAAAACAGACAATTCTAAACCAAAACCAAAACCATCAAAGCAAAGCGGATTTAACTCTAAAAACCAAATTAAAGGCAGTCGGAAGAGAAGCTTGGAAAGGGTCTCCAAGCCCAAGCAGACGACAACACAGTCCACAAAAGAAGAAAACTCGGAGAACAGGCACAAAACGCTCACGAGAGAGAATGGATAGAGCAGCCAAACAGATTAACAAGGAAATTGTAGAACCGAGATGAAGAAGAGCACCAGCCACAGATTGAAAAAAACCACCCCTTTTCGACCGCTATATCTTCAATTGAAACTCAACCCAGTACCTCTTGAGGAGTGCTTCAGCCAATCCAGGGGAAGACACGAGGCTACAGCTGCTGAAATGCTCCAGTTGAAAACCTTATTTAAATATGCGGGGAGGAGGAACCTTCATCTGCTGGGCGAGGTAAAAGGGCCCCGAGAACAACTTCTTCAAAGAGAGGATGATAACCTATTCTGTTCCTCCACGAGAAGACTTCACACCGATGCAAAACCAACTCCAGAGATAGCTCGGATTTGGACCATTTCTAATTCCGTTGAACCAACTCCAGAGAATCGACTCGAATGGCAAAGGTATAGACCAGTCGAATCAACTCCATCTGAACCAAAGAAATGACATTGAAAGACAGCTCCATTTCTAGATCTGAAATCGCAATCAAAACTTCGAGGTAATCGAAAGCAAAGCAAAAGAAAAGAAAGAACAGACAAAGCTAAAGCCTAAACACACACGGGGCCACCGTCGGAAGGACAGCGGCCACCGTAAACGGCGAGATATAGATCTAGGTTTTTGAGGCGGCTATTAGGTTTTGGAAAAAAGCCTTAAGAAAGACCAAAAAAGAGTTGTTGGTCACGGAATTAAACATTTAAACATGTTATTCATCATCAAATACAAGACAAAATTATACAAATAGATTCCAACATACGGATAACTTTGATAGATAACAAGTTGTTATTAACAACTCGATGGAAATATAGACATTGAGAATGTGTGATACTAGTATTATGGGTATACATCAACATTAGGTATTTTTCTCACAATTTTCTTACATTTTTCTCAGGTACTAGTTAGTGATTTTACACATCAAGCATACATGCTAACGATCTAGAGTCCCGTACGTATACGGACTAAATAGTTAAGCTAACAATTTAGGGTTTATAGTCTGCAAAGAAGCTAATCCTAGGAGGCAGAGTTTCCAACAGACAAAAAGTCGAAGAAGGGAACATGACTTTCATTTTTGGTGCCCGAGTCATTGGGTTTGCTTTGACCCGAATCTTGATCTATAGTCTCGCTCTTGTTTGAATCCGTATTTACTTGTAGAAAATTGTAGAACTCCATAGGCTTTTTACTCTCGTTTGCTGCGATCCAAACGATAAAAGAAGGACAATATTAATTATAATTAAGCTATATATGTCGATTGCAACTATAAAATGTTTAAAAGATATAGAGATGATTTAATGTAATGACGAAAACAATATATGATGATGACTGCAAGAAAGACATGAAACTTTTGTCACAGAATTTTAATTGAAATCTATCAGATAAATGATTATGCAATGAAAAAGTCGGCTAAACTCTTTGAAAAATAAAAAGTCGGCTAAACTTCATGTCAAAATTCTGGAACATATACTTTTTCATCAATAATCCGTGCAAGACTCATATACATGCAAACACATCTATAGAAAATAGATTCCTTCTCCATCATATTGAGTTTACCTTTGTGATTTAAAGCGATCTTTCCGGTGAAAAACTCCTTTAGGAACTGAAGATGATTGCTATGAGAGAATTGGTAAGGGAAATTTATAACGTCTGCTGGTAATATTTTCTTCCTATCACCGGAACTATAATTACGATCATAACCACCAGAACTCATCATGATTTGTTCACTCGCCATTAACGAAGAAGACGAAGTCGTCGAGGGTAGAAGACGAGGCTTAGAGGTTTGACGTGTGCGACGAGCCATGATGACGTGCCAATGGTTCTTGACGGCGTTATCAGTTCTTCCAGGGAAAAGCCTTGCGATGATGGACCATCTGTTCCCATGGATCCGATGAGCCGCTAAAAGTCTTTCTTCTTCTTCTTCCGTAAAAGGGTTTCGGTTTATCCTTGGATCCAATTGATTAAACCACCTCAATCTACAACTCTTACCTGCATATATCAACACAATTAATTCATATGTATATCAAAGTATCAAAACGGGTATCAACCCTAGCTAGTTTTGTATATATATATATATATTGACGACCAACGCTAGAAGATATTAATTACCAGATCGACCAGGGAGCTTGAGAGCTATGGCGTTCCAATTATGAGGACCGTATTGTTCGACAAGATCCTTGAGCTTCTCGTCTTCAGCTGGTCTCCAATGGCCTCGGCTGCACATGATCATTTTCTTCTTCACGCCGATCTATCTAATTACGTAATAACTAAGTATACCGATCCAAACCAATACAAGAAGAAAGAAAAAGAAACAGACACAGATTCTATATCAATAACGTACGCAAAATTTTTGGTGTGTTTATTGTATGTACATATATGTATAAAATAGAAAAATTTAAAACCCTAAGTTTTTTTTCTTGGGGAAAGGTTGGGGAAGATGGGTATGTGGGAACAAGAAGAAAGCTGAAGAGCACCTGCACGTATACATTTATATAATAGTCTACATTATTGAGAGTATATAATATACATTTTATATATATGAAGAAAAATAAAGTAAATAAAATCCGTTAGAGAGTCGGGAGGGTTTGAACGGACCTCTCTACCGGCGACTGATGCCAACGTCTTCCCTAACCAACACAACACCCCATTCTAAGTAATCTACCTTTTTTTTTTTTTTTCCTTGGATCTTAATTAGCTCATATAAACTAATATTTATGGAATATTGATTTTAAATATAATGGTAGAGATTGCTTGGTGTGGGCAGGATTTCGTTAACCTCTCAACGTCCCTTCGTATAGTATTAATTTAAGGTTTGTTTCTAAGTTCTAACCTACACCCGCTACTTCAAGCCACCAACACTCATCTACGTTTGTGTAATTTTTGGCAAGCTACGTATTTACATATAATAAAAATAATATATATATATATATATATATATGTTTATTTTTAGTTAAGAATTACAAGATACAAGTATTATACTTTGATTATAATTAAACTACTTAACTTTGCTATATTTGATTAAAAGAAAAACTTATGATATTTCTCTTGAAATTAATTAATTTGTGATATTTTCTCTAGAAATGTTGTTTTTAATGTTGTTCCTTATAAATACACTTCTCCATATGCTTAAATTAATAACAAATATCTCATGGGAAATTTCTATGATCATTCTTAGATGGGTGAAGAGATCTTTGTTTTAGTATTTCATAATATGTGGATTCCAACTACAGTATGTAGCCTTTGTTAGTTAATTGGCGATGCTGATTAATTAAACTCTTAGAGAACTTTGAAATATCAATTAATACTCCGAAATAAATTCCGAAAAAAAGAAAAACACGAGGAAATGGAGAGAGTTTGGTAAGTATGTTGTGGACTTCTGGTTTAATGGCAGGTCATATATAAATGTTGATGGATAGGTTCTGAATTCTGACGCACCTTTCGGACCTAATCAACGTTTTCTCTAAGCCTTAATTCGGAATATATCGGCCAACGTGGAGAGTCAATACAACTAACTTTTTCAGCTAAGTGAATTCAGTTTTTTAACATCAAAACCTTAACAACTAACTTGATCGAACTAGACAAGGGATCATCGGACAAACAATGTTTTTTTGTATTAGTATTTTGTATTAGTAGTAAAAATAGATAATAAGTATAATACTAACATATTTCTCTTTAACTATATAAGCGGACTAACTAATATTCTTTTAGCAATTTTACAATGGAATTTTTTTGTTCTTATAAAAATCTTTAAATAAATTAAATATACATACTGTAAGTTGCAAATAAAATAAGAGGATGTATTGATGACACAAATTTAGCAATTTATTCTCATGCGGTCAAACATTTGGTCGTAAACAAATAAAAATGTGGTCAAATATTTGGTCTTCAAGTCATTAGTTTCTTCTCTCTTGTCCAAAACAAAACTTTATAGGTTTCGTACATTCAGGACTAAAAAAAGACAGAATCAGTTACATTGAATGTTCCGTGGGATTTATTAGAACATTTCTTCAATTTGTCGTTTTTTTACTAATTTTCTTTAAGCAAAAACCAAAATAATTGCTGGTAAAGTTTAGTAAGAAGATAAAATAAAACAGAGAGTTAGTTGGGAAAGAAGCCATAACCAAATCCATTTGTTCTATGGTAGTTAGGAGAGAAGCCCTCTTCAGTTTCGAACCTATCATAACTAAACTTAACCTATTTTCTTCAAAAATGACTCATTTCAACTAAACCGGATCCTAATTACACTAAACCGGTCAAATATACAAGATCGGTTTTCATTTCTGAACTAATATACGGGTACTTCACCAAATGCTTACAGACCAACTGTCATGTCATCAGTCTTCTTCACCAAGAGTTCTCGAGGCTTGAACCTGTTACCAGAACTGAACGATTAAGCCACACCGTTCTAGCATCATAATGTTTCAAGAATCTCACATCAAACTCGAGAATCAGAGAGCAAGAACAGAAGGTAAACCAGAATAATCAAGAACCATAGAGAAAACAGGACTCTTACATTGCTAAGGATCATACATAGTTCGGCTCTATGTATGCAATGGTCAATACAATGGCTATAAACGAACACGTTAAACATATTGTACGCTGTGAGAGCTTTTACAAAGAAACCAACATAACCATTCGACAACAGCCGTGGATATGTCTTTGCCATGATTCTTGGTCCAGAAATGGGGACTGTAAAGGATGAAATTTTACCAGGGATAATAATCATAAAGAGCTCCTCGAGGCAACAGAATTATCGCACTGCTGAGAATGGTTCTTTGTTTTAGTATATGATGATATGGTCCAACAGTTTTCACTTCCCATTACTTCCCTCTGAGTTTTGTACTTTTTCTCTTCTCACTGAATGCAAAACGCCTAGCCATACTATGGTTGTAAAACTTTTTCATATGTTCAGAAAGCTTATGGATTGCCTTGAGGTTACCAACAGTAGATAGCCGCATCAAGAAAGAGTCAAACGCTCGATATGGCAGTTTGAGTCCTTTGTTCACAACCTCTTCCAATAGAAAACACGCCTCTTTAGCTCTGTGACAGTCGAAAAGCCCATTGATCATAGCACAGTACGTTTCAATGTCCTGAACACAGTCTCTTTTATCCATTTCTTTCCATGTATTGAATGCTCCATCAGGATCATCCATCTCGAAAAACATAGATATCAGCATGTTGTACGTTTGGACGCTAGGAGCACAACGTGACTCTACCATTCTTCCATAAAGTTTAAGCGCTTCATCGCTCTTTCTATTCTCACACAATACCCTAAGAAAGCAATTGTAAGTTACTATATCAGGCGGGTAACCTTTATTGCTCATCTCATCCAGGAACTTGTACGCTTCCTCAACCTTTCCAGCCATACACATACCTTCAATTACGTCCTTGTATGTTGACACATCAGGAAGGCAACCCGTGCTTATCATACGCCCAATTAGCTCAAAGCATTCTTCTGCCTTATCATTCTTTGCCAACGCCACGATCATTAAAGCAAAAGTCTTTGCGGTTGGAGCAGAAACAGCAGAGCCTTTGGTTATCATAAAGTCAAACAAATCAGCTGCCTCATCCACCATTCCAGCTTGGCAAAAAGTATCAATGGCAGCACAATAAGTGAAATTTTCCGGTTTATGACCAACCTGGATCATCTCTTCAAGCAGCTTCATTGCCTTTTTAGGGTCTCTCACTCTACACCACCCAAAGAACAAGACATTGAATGTATTTGCATCAGGTTTAACTCTATGCCTCATCCTTCTAAGCAAAGCTTCACCCTCCTTTACCAAACCACACTTACACAGAGCATCAAGAAGCATATTGAAAGCATTAATCTCCGGCTGCGTCTTCACTCTAATCCGTTTCCTCTTGGCAAATTTCTGAACATGAGTCAAGTACCTCTCACAATACTTCCTCAGAATCTCCAACAGAACATCCGCAGGAACAACGGTTTTCTTGTTTCTCTTCATGTAATCAAGCATATCAATCACAATCCTAAACTGCTTATTCTTATACTTCGTACTTGAAAATATATCAATCATCTCATTGTAAGCAATAGGCTCATGTGAGTAATGTTCTTGATGTCCAGCCCAAGTAAAGAACCGAAAAGCCGTCTTTTCCTCGTATTGAAGCCTTTGTAAGATCTTGCACACCACAGGAGTTGTCAAATCGACACTAGATTCATCAAGGGCTTTTTCCATATCATCGTACGCATTCAAATTCGCCATTATAGCTTCGTGTAAGATTCCAACCGCATGACTAGAACCCTTTCTTCTAATATCATTTTCATTGCAATAAACCAGTGATTGATCTTCGGAAACTTTCTCTCTACGGATAATTTCAACTTCTGGGTCTAACAAAGTCGTAGAACAGAATAGATTCACAGAGAAAGATGAGATTTTTTTGTCGATTTGAATAGAATCTAGACGAGAACTCAACAGATGAGAGAAAAGTGCGGACCTTTGTGGTGGTGTTGTGGATAGATGCAAGGAGAGTCTACAACGAGCAAAACAGAAGACGAGCCTTCGCATCATTCAGTAATCAATCACTCGAAAGTAAATTCTTTGCGAGGTTTAAAGCGGAAGAGACTGAGAGGAGGAACCAGAGGAATGGGACGGCAATGGAGAGAGAGAGAGAGAGAGAGAGAGAGAGAGAGCGAGAAAGAAAATTGGAAGTTTTTAATGGGCTTTCTTATATTGAGGCCTTTTCATTTTAATGGGCTTTCTTCACTTGACAACGATGTCAACGAACACTGTTTTTGCAAGATTGCATTATATTGTATAAGAAAGCCCATTAAAAACTAATATTGAGGCCTTTTCATTTTCTACTAGATCCGGATCCGCACGTACGTGCGGGGTTTTGTTAACATACGATTTTTGAGTATAAAACTTATGTCATATAGGTTTTCAATGTGTGTATCAATTTGAAATTGATATGACTATTAAAAATATATATATGTGACAAATTACATGATTGAATATATTAGTATGGTGAAAAAATCTAATCGACGATAAAATATGTATTTGGGTGTAGTTTGTATAAAAACATAGTTGGATTTTGGCGAGATAAGTTTATATATATAATAAAAGATTGTATTAAATAATATAGATAACATAGTATCATATTTTTTTACAAACTTAAGAACAATTATCCAAATTACATATTCCCACACTATTTCACCTCTACTGCTGCCGCCGTCTCAAGTTGTTATGGAAACCTTATTAGATCATAAAAATAAGAAAATACAGTTGTGCTACAAGCAAGATCCGCTTTTGAAACCGGCTAAACGACTTATCAATAAATAAAGACATAGCTCCACAATTTAGAGTTTATTTAATAAGATTTCTCACAAATTAAAAAAAAAAACAAATCTTATCAAAATCTTCAAAAAAAAAATCATTTTATTATTTTCGTAGATAAATCAACCAAAATATAAAATTAATTGACAGTATGGTCAAAAATGATTTGAGGAGTAAATACTATTTTCAAATTTTGTATGAATTATGATTGATTACTTTCCCTATTGGTTTAAAGTGATTTTTTGCCACGATTTTCTTTGTAGAAATTTTAAACAAAAGATAACACTTAAATATGTTTAATTGATTAAATTCTAATAACTTTTTTATTTTATTTTATAAATGCTGACAATAACCATAGCATCCAGTGGCGACACATCAACAAAAATTATATCTAAGATTTTCATTTAATATATCAAAAACTTAGAATAATTTTCATATTTAATGGATATGTTTTGTGTATATTTTAATGTTGTATTGCGTTTAAATATGATTAATATTTTTAACTTTTTATAACATTTACAAAATCATAATATATGTCTTCATCGATTGAGTAATAATATATCAAAGAAAAATGTAAATATAAATATAAGAAAGAGTGTTACTTGTTAAGGCTGATGTCATCTTCGAGGTTGACTTTTTCAGAACTCATATGCATTTCTTGATAAGTCAGAAATCCAGATGAAATAGCAAATCTCACATTAAATCTCGATCTGATTTAACATTGTAGGAAAAAAAAAACGAAAGTTGAATCTTCCAAAGAGACCAAACAATGTCTAAATATAATCAAAGCAAAATCTATACTTACTACAACTCAATATCGTGTAACTTGGACACCAAGTCTAAATGTTGCATTACATTCTTCTTGATTTCTCGTGAAAATGGTCTCATATAGTGAATTTCACCTATAAAAAAAGAACAAAAACGTATTTAAAATTCTCTAAGCAAACATATAACAACAAATTATCATAAAGCAACATTTTAAAGCAAAAAATAGAAGAAAGTATATTCCTTTTCTTTGATAAATAGATTTTTAAAGAGGTGGGCTAATGAGTCTCTGTGAGTCTAATTTTATATATTTATAGGGAAAAATGAAGTTAATGAGAAAAATAAGGTTTACCTACTTTGAATTTTAAAAATGATTCAATATCTTAATTGATTCTTAGTTCAAATTTTTAGGTCAAATCTCTGGTTTAAATATTCTTGTTTATATATTTTGTATCTTTGAAATTAATGACAACATATTTCTATTTCCGTTTTTTATTTTTATTATCAGTATATTGGTTTTAATTGGGTAAAGATTTTTAAGAAATCAAGTTTAGTATTAAAATTAAATTAGTAGAATGTAGATTATGACTTGCGTTAAATTTCAAATCGTTATTTAATTTTAGGAATCAATTTTAGGTATCAACTTTTTGTTTCCTAAATCACGATTTATTAGGAATCAGTTTTAGTAATAATATTTTTAACCATATTATGATGGTTCTTTTCCTTTAGTGACATAAATTAATGATCGAATTTGTGTTTACTGTTTTCTAATATATCCGAAATTTATGGTTGCAATATTATCAAAATCTTGGAATTAATAATTGTTATTAATTGTTATCCAAAATTTATGGTTGCAATATTGTTGTTTTCAAATAATTGTTATCCGAAATTGTTTTCTCTTTTTATCAAATTCAAAAATACTAATGGCATTTTTTGTAATTAATCTACCAAAATAAGGTTACTTATGTTTGAGTGATTCCCAATTAATAGTATAGATTTGATATTGTATGTACATTTTATGCAAGATTGTATTGTATTTTTGCAAGATTGTATTGTATGCACATTTATTCTTCGACCTGCTCATGAATTAAGGAGAATCCTAATAAAATCAGAACGTAGAAAAGAATCCAAAATTGGAAAAATCAAAACTTAACTTAGAAAATTCAAATTGAAAAGAAATATCACAATGTCCTTTTTTTGTTACAAATTTTAAGTACCGATTCTACAAAAAAAAAAAAATGGTCACATGATATCTTCATATATATATATATATATATATATATATATATATATATGTAGTTGGGAACTTGGGATATACATAGGATCGATATGGGACAAATGTTTAAATGTACATATAGTGTAACAACCAATAAGTCAAATTCCAAATCAAAACAATGACCATGATTAAGTTTGAATTTTACTTACCACGTACTGCAGTTAAACATGGCAGGTCTATTGGATCTAAACTTCCTAGCTAAGTTTGCCAAAAGAAAAAAAAAAACTTCCTAACTATTAAATGGAGACAACAAAAATCAAACCAAATTAAACTAACGAAATAGTTGTATCATACCACTTCATGCTAGATACGGTTCTAATTTGATTAATACCTATTCTAAACAAAATTAGAAAACCCTAACCAAATTTCGAATTCAACATCTCGATTTACTTGTAATGATCGAATTACTTTATAGGGTCTTTTAGTTGGTTACATGAAAATAAACTACAAAATCAGTTAGTTTCTATAAAAGGAAACCAAGTCGTTTTAACAAAAAAAAAGGAAACCAAGTCGTAGACGAAACATAACACAAAAAAATACAAAGCTATCTTTACTGGAAGGTGCTTAACTTGGTTCTTAGCTCAAAAGATCTTAAAATTAAAGGTGTAATTGATGATTTTGCTAAGGTATGACTCTTAGCTAAGAGTCAAAAATTGGGCTAAAAACCAAAAAATTTACTAAGACCACCATTATTGGTGGTGTCTTAACTATTTCTTAGCTAAATCTTAGCTAAAAAATTAAAGAAAAATCTTGTTAAAGACTAAGATCCAAAATTAAAGTGGCTTAGCTAAGATCCAAATTTAACATTAAGATCCATTTTTAAGAACCATTTTTAAATTTATCATTTTATTACTCTTAAGAACCATTTTTAAGCAACCCTTGTTAATCATGCTCTAAGAACCAAAACTAAGCACCTCCTAATAATATTGCTCTAAGGCTTCTTTAGACTGTTGGTAACATCGAACCAACAGTAAGTAAAGGAATGATTGAAGACACGTGTCGTCACCAACCGTCCTTTTTTAAATTTTGCTACAGACCGTTGGGGCGGTGAGACAGTCGTGATCTCCTAACCGAAACCGATTCATGAACCTGGACACGTGTCTTCCCTCAACTGGTTTTCTACAAATATCTTCTTTCGTCGTTACGTTGCCCATAACATAGCAACGTCACTTTGATTGACATTTCCGCCACGTGGAATGCATGTGACATCACTGATATTACCAAAAACAGAAACTAATGTTTTTTTTTTTTGTGTGTGAGAATGATTTTTGAGCAAATAGTGGACGTGGGATGCTTATGCATAGGCCGGTGGATTTTTTTGATTGGTGACTCATTATGTTTTTGTGATTGTAAGTTTGTAACCAAAAAGATCTAAAGATTCAATCATATTTTAGAAAGGGACGGTCGTTTTGATGTCATGTAACACAATTTATTCGGTCTAAGGCGAATGTACTTGGTATAAATACTGCAACTTGACTTCTTTTTTTTTTTGTTAAAATCCAACTTGATAATTTTGTAACATGTAGAAACAATATACTACGCATACACACACATGTTTTAAAAAACAAACCTTAACGTACGAGGCACTTTCTATATATACAAGAATTGTTACATTTTTTTTTTTTTTTTTTTTTGAATTTAATGTTAAATTATATTCAAGAAAAAAATAAACGTTTCTACATTTTCATGCAAACTTTAGATGTGAAAAAACTTCTAAAATTAAAAATAAAGATTTTGTATGATTCAGAGAGAGGATGGTGCCAAGGAGCTTCCAATTTTAAATAATTTAGAATTATGAAACCAACCATATCCATGCGTATGCATGTAGGATAAGTATTTGATAATGGTGGACATCATCGATATCCTCCATACACATTTATTTTATAGCTAAATAATTTTGAAAATATAGGTAGTTTGTCTTTTGGTTCGTACATACTTAAATTGAAAAACATGGCTTGCTTTTTGAGGGAAGAAAAAAACTTTTTCATGAAAATGTTTTTATTAAGAAATTGTATCTAATATGAATATGTTTTGAAGGAAAAAAAACATTGATAATATCTTAAATGAACAAAACACAAATACATAATTTAATTGGTAATACAAAGTGGTACAAAATTCTTAGCGTGTAAAAAAATAGTAGTAAATAAATAGTTAAAAACGGTTTAAAGTAACGGGTAGAAAAAAAAGTTGAGATTATTTAATGTTATTGTGATTGTATGTCAATACCGAGTTAACAATCAAAATCAAAATTTTTAATTTTTATAATGAAATTCCATATTTTTATTTTGAAAAATTGATCTTCATAGTAAATTATTTTTATTCAACCTCTTTTTTCAACAATTTTAATAATTTTGATGAGAGGGCCGTACTTGGTAGGGGAGAGGTAACTCTAAACTCTAAAGTCGAAAGAGCATTAATTTTGCTTTTATAATAAAAAGTTGAAATTTGTGCCTTTTTCGAGTCTTTCTTCATCTTCATTCTCATTTTCATCCTCTGCTCTCCTCTCTCTCAGCCCCATCCTCTTTAATTACCATCTCCAATCAATCCCCTGAACCAGGATTTATACCATTGCGATTCCGCAATCCAACACTATCTCTCTCTTGTTTCCATTCTCCAATAGGAAACAGCAGAAGCATTTTTTTATGGTAAAGTTTCGATTTTTCAAATTCATATACTCTCTGATTCAAACCCAATTTTGCTCCGGGTCTGGAATTAGGGTTTTCGAGGTTCCTAGTTGGTTCTCCGGAGTCCATTCGAGTCTGAGAAAACTCAATTTGATAGACTCGTTTCAAAATGTTGCTTAAGGGTTTTCTTTTTTCCATGTATTGAAGTTTTTGCTTAAACCAGTTACGAGGTTTCTTGGCTCCATACACCATCACTTTCTCTATATTATTGCATTATCTTTGATGACCCTTCACTCAAAATCTTCGTTTTTTCATGTCAAGTTGCTTCCTAGACTTAGAAAATTCTCGTTTTTAATGGATTTCGTTCATAGAACATTTAAAGTTTCATGCTTTCTCTGTGAGTCACATGTTCTGTTTTTGTTGAGCTGATTAAGTCTCTTTTTTTCTTTGCAGCAATCACTTGAATTTTATGTCTTTTAGCCAATAATTCTGATAAACGTCAAGAGGTAAGTGAGAAAATCAAAACTCTTGCTTGTTTTCGGTTTACGAAAACCACATCTATCAAACGGTGTCATTTACTTGTTTGTTTCTGTTTGGACATTGGTCTAAAAGTAGATTAGTTTCTAAATTATTAGAGAGTTTTAGTCACGTAGAATTATGAAGATTGTAGTATGGCAGATGGCTCGTGAGCTAGTTTAACTTTATCTTATGAATTTAGTGGACGAGAAAGGAGTTGGGTTGTTTTTGGTTGGACATTAATTAATTTCGTCTCTTTGTGCCATGTTCCATGGAGGATCTCTAGCTTGATCATCTCATTTTTTAGAGATCAAATTTGGTTAGTGTTAAGGGTGATGTGAAGAATTTGATTCAAGGTTAATCTCTGTTTCTGATTTCATTTGTTGGGATTGTAGATTCGTTAAGCTCTAGAAATGGGATGCTTTGCATCAAGGCAGAAGGAGACTGGTGGAAACAGAAGAAAGCCAACGAGCATCGGGGATGTTTCTGTATACGTACCTGGTTTAAGGATACCCCAGCCTGTGGAGTTTTCTCAGTCACTGGGTGATCAATTGCCAAAGACTCTGGTGGAGCGCTTGACAGCTTTAAGAACGCGAATAGTTGTGATGGCAAATCAAGA
Organism: Arabidopsis thaliana x Arabidopsis arenosa; assembly: GCA_019202795.1. Taxonomy (NCBI): domain Eukaryota; kingdom Viridiplantae; phylum Streptophyta; class Magnoliopsida; order Brassicales; family Brassicaceae; genus Arabidopsis; species Arabidopsis thaliana x Arabidopsis arenosa. Next base: position 12,947,883 of record CM032919.1, on the reverse strand, counting down.
AGGACCAACGATAACAAGAACTAGGAGGAAGACACAGCATGGTATGGAAGAATATATTGTCTGTTTCTTGTTTCTCTTTGCCCTGCTTTCTCCCTTCTAACTTAACGGAATGGTTTCTTGTAGGAGGTTCTACACTCGCAGATCTCCATCAAGCTTTGGAAGATTATCTACCTGTTCTCTTAGGATTAACTAAAGATGGTAATATACTATTTATGTGCTCTAGTATAGAGATCTGTTTGGTTGTAGATATTCTGACATATATTCGTTTTATGTTCAGGTAGCCATTTACAATGCAAAGTACAGTTTAATTGGGTAAATCAGGAAGATGAGCAAGAGGTGCGGGAACCAAAACTGTTTATCTCTTATTGTGCTGTTTTGTTTGTTCCTTCACTTTAGGATTTAGACTTTTACATTAATGGTTGGTAGTATCTGACAAGATTATTTACGTCTACCAGGAAACAGCCATATCAAACGTTTGGTATGAAATACTGTCGGTTTTGCATCTAATGGCGATGCTACAAATGTCACAAGCCAATTTACTGCTTCTTCCTAGAGGTTCCAGTGATGGCTATCATCCAAAGATATCAGAAGGTAAGACCTGCCCAATTGCTCGTACTTCTTCAGTTTCGTAAGGGAAATACCATACATGCTAGTTGTTTTCTGTAAGATTCCGCTTCCTCTTCACAATTTCTTGAAATTTCATAAGCACCACTTCTCCAGAAATGGAACTGTCAGATGTATTGACCCCTCGTTAGTTATCCAACAATAGATTAGAAGAGGGTTCCTTTTGTTGCTCTTAAGAGGGAAATTGATAGCTAGTTTATAGAAAGATCTATGTTTCTAGGATTCTGTAGATGGATGGATAAGGCAGGCAGGTAGAAAGGTTGAAGGAATGCATTGTCTATGAAGGCCAGAGACGACAATTCTCTGGCTTAATTAGCATTATATATGGACAATACAGTTTTCTACTGTCTCAATTAGCATTATTGTAAATTGTAATGGTAATATCTTTTAGTCTTAACGATATGCTTGTTTCAATCTTTTATAGAAAATAGGCGAGCTTCAATCGATATCTTCTTAAAGGCAGCTGGATACCTTGACTGTGCTGTGAAGCATGTTCTTCCTCAGTTTTCAACCGAGCTGAGGTTCATATATGACAAAGTTTCTAATGTCAACCATTGTAGTTTTCAATAGTTCTGATCGACTCTGCTGACACGATTGGTTTTTTTTCTTTGCCTTTTCTACAGGAGAAGTTTACCAGTTGACCTAGCAGAAGGAGCTTTACGGGCACTTTGTTTGCAAGCATTAGGCCAGGTAGAACCACTTTCTTTTTTTTTGGGATATATTAACTACTTATGATTTGCTACATGTGATGCCTAGTTTATTTGTCAATATCGTCATCATGTTCAACTACTTAGAAACTCAGCCTAGGTTAGAAGTAGTAATGTAGATAGGTATCTTTTGAGTATTTTATTAGACATTTGTATTCCTCTATTAAAGTTCTAAATTTTCTGATTTAGGGTGTTGATATCCAACTTGGGATGGCGATTGATAGTGCAAAAGCCACTCTTGCTGTGAAACGAAGACTTTCATGTGAAATGGTGAAATACTGGCAGCAGGTGATCCTTTACCTTATCAAATTTGTTATCTTGTATAACTTTTTTGGTCATCACTTTATTATTATAATGAATTGAAACCTAGAAAGATTAGGTGTCTTAATGGGAGTAGTGTGTATTATCCACTTTAGAATAATGGGACAAAAAAACCAAAAACAAAAAGAAAGAGAAAAAAAGAAGAAAGTGTTTATTTCACATCACAAAAGTGTCACTAACTTATGCCTGCTGATCACTCATGTTTGAGGAGGAAAATGGGACTTAAATTGCTTAATAAGTTATATCATAAATTAAGAAATATCATCTTTAAACGTGTCTACCAACTTATACTATACTGCTCGTTTACGTGCTGAAAAAAAAAGAGCAAACAACAAGAAAGTATAAACCTTGCTTGAGCTTGTTACTAGTTTCCTCTTTGTTGAGGCTCTTGGAAGAATTGACAGACTCTCTTTTGTATTTCTGGTTGTTAAATTTGTAATGTTTTCTTGCGATAAAAGCTCTCTAACACTTATTGATGGACATTGATTAGGCACAAGATAACTTAATGAATCTTCCATTAGCAAACGGGTGGGGCGAAAAGCATAGTCTCTTTGTAAAGTGGAAGTATGTTGAAGCTAAGGTACTGTTTGGACGTCTTTCTCTCTCTTTCTCACATCATTGGATCTTTAGAATTCACATTAGATGAGTGAGAAACTCTATTATCTGTACAAGGCTTCAATTTTTGTCTTCTGTTTTCACTAAACTACTTGGTATCTCTGTGTATTTGTAATACCAGGCTGCAGCTTACTACTACCACGGTTTGATTCTTGATGAAGGAAACACAGAGAAATCACATGGCATGGCGGTTGCTGCTTTACAGGCTGCAGATGAGTGTTTCAAAGAAAGTAAGAAAGCAAGTGAGGCGTTTAACACCTCTTCACCAACATCAAGGTAAATCCATCTTCTGTGCCTTTTTCGATGGATCGCCTTGTATCTCTCTATCCATCAGTCATTAAGATCCATCCACGTTTCTTCAGGACTCCTCCACTTTTCGGGACAATGAAATATCTATCAGAGAAAATACCGAAAGAAACTTCAAGTAAAGTCAGGATAAACCGTGATCTATACTCTTATGAAAAGTGAGTTTCAGTTTGAAGCTTTGTCCAGTTTTATTCCTTCTTTTGCTATGATATTATAAGCTCAATCTTTTGTCGTCCATCTATGCCAAATTATAGGATCATGGAGACAGCACCGACGCTTCCTGATTTTGCCTTGGCATTGAAACCCGATGAGTACCAACTTCCTTCTGTCGATGCGTCATGGTCTGAAGCCAGTCTAGGGACTAAAAACACATCAAATCACATATAGGGCAACCAAAGATAGCGCAGTGAATAGAATGCATATCACCTTATAGAGTTACAAAGCCAATGGCCGCCATAGAAACACAAATGGTATAGCTCTATAACTACACTAGTTATCCTCCAAATGTCAATAATATGTAAGCTCTCTGGGTGTGAAAAAACTACCAAATGGATTCGGATTAGTTTTCAGATAAAAGTATGGGAAGATGTTGTCTGTATTCTCTGTATGTTGTTGTAATTTTGTTTGTTTAGTGCAATAAAATTCGATTCTTTCTGTTCCACATTCATTATTATTACTGGGACAACATCTACACCAGACAAAAGCAAACTGCTGGTAAGGTTCAGCTTTTTGTTTTGTTTTACCTTACTAGTACTACAAGGTTTGGTCTACAGAACTTACAAAATTACAGAATAGGTAGAAGTTGAACTCCACTAATCACCAGTGAGAGCTTGAGGGCTATGATCGATAGTGGAGAGAGACATGCCTGATTGAGCCACGGCTCTGACAAACGCCATGTTTGCAGTCAATGTAGGAGCTCCCCATCTATCACCTGTCCCAAACACAGTCTTGTTCTTCATCGCTAACTTCCTCGTTGTTGGGAGGCTCATCACACGCTCTGAGGGGTTGTCATTTACCACCCTGTCACCAATCACATCGACCATCATTGACAATTCTAATGAGTAAAACTTTTAAAGTATTGAACTTTGAGATTCTCTGTTGGTACAAAGCATAATGTGAATTACATTAGGCTCTTCAACAACTGCTCAGCTCTGAGTTTCTCATTGGGTCCAGCATACATGGATACTAACTCCTTGAACTCTGAAAGAACACTCTTGCATACAATCCCTCGTTTGCCTGATAATTCAGTTCCCATTTTGACAAGACCTGGCTTCTCAATTTCAGATCTCGCCTGCATATAAAAATTGTCCATTTCACAAAAGTTTATGTTTAAAGGCAATGGTGAATTTATCCTCTCAATGGTTACATACCTGGGCGATCACAAAAACAGTATTTCCCTTAAACTTTTCTTCTAATTCGATCTCAGGCATATCCACGATTCTCTCTGCACACCCGTTACTGATTCCAGAAACGAGAGCAACAAGAGCCGTTGTATCGAAATTTATGAGACAGTTTTCACCAAGCAATCTCATGGAGGAGATTACAGTAGAAAAAGCATCTTTTTGGCTAAGCTCTGTGACCTCTGCTTGAACTAAAACCTCAGTTTCAGGAGAGACAAGTGAACCACATTGATCTATCAGCTTGATCTCAACAGAAACTGCTTCTTTATAGGATCTGGTTCGAACAACGTTAACCCACTCGCAATCGAAATCATCGAGCATTGAAATATCCGAATCCAAATCCAACCCGAAGAAATCGAAATGCACAGCTCCAAATTCGTCTTTCAATTTCTCGTAAATTGAAGAAGGCAAACCATTAGCGAAGAACAGGATCACCGAAAAAGGTTTTAGCGTGGTTGTGGAATTAGCAGCGGCGAGAACCTGTTCGATTCTAAATCTTAATCCTTTGCTTCCATGGCGGTCTCCACTCCAGGAGATGTATCTAGGGTTTCTATCAGAGACGATGATCCAAACAGGAACTTTTCCGAGAGTACATACCAGATCAACATGAACGCCACCAATCGGAAGAGGAATGGATTTGCAAACGCGTGAAACGCCGGTGACGGAGGGGAGCTGCAAAATCCGTACAACTGATTCAATGTGGCCAATGTTGACACTGATTGCAGAGAAAAATCAAAGTCAGAATCAGAGCTAACGAGAGTGAGAGAGAAAGAGATGGTCAAAATCATAGAACCTGAGAGGCTGTGGAGAAGGAACGGAAAAGAGTGACGAGAGGAAGGAGAGCTCGGAGGAAGCGAGCTTAAGGAGAGTGCGACGGCACGAAGCAGTGATTGCAGTTGATAAAGGAAGATTCTCGATTGTTCTTATAACCGATTCGCATCTCTGCTTCGCTATCTCTATCTCTCCGATCTCCATAGCCAACACCGTCGTCTGCTTATCGGGAACGGGAAACGCGTTGTTTAAAGTTCAGAAAGCTCCGAGACACTACTAACAACGAAAGAGTCTAACCGGCTCAAAATCGGTACATGATTATACCGGTTTTGGGTATCTAGCAAACCGATATTCGGTCCGGTATGTTTCTCAGGCCGCTTGTTTATACATATCCCGGTTACATAAGTGAAATTCCAACTAATGCTTCATTAGTTAGTTGTAACCATATGATTAAACTAATTACGATTCACATGTTCAAAAATTTCCTACACCTAATCGTTAACCCAATAATCTTAAAATTGTTAGTTTTCATAATCATTTTTTCAATTGATACTAATATATACAATTATTTGCAAGAAAGTAATTTAGTATCTTTATCCAGAGGAACTAGAGTTTAAGTAAAACATCCATCAAAGAACATTTTTTTAGGGCTCATTAGACAGAAGCCCGTTAAAGAGTTCTTTAAAACCATATCGAGTCTCTTTATATAAATTCTATTCACATCCCCAAATTTCTCGTCACTTACTTACAAGACCCTAAATCGATTTCGAGATCTAACCCAAAACATTTCGCTCAAAATCCATCATATCTCACATTTCTTTCGTCAAAATCTCTCTACATCAATCGCTCAACATGGACGACTGGATGGAGCATACTAACATTTGAGCGTCTTGCTTGGTTGGTAGACATACGCAAGTGTCTCGTCGAGATTCAAGGCATGCGCTTCACTAGAACCGTCTACCACCCGCTCATAAGTCCGGACGTGCTAATGGTTCAGACCAGAGAGGAGACAATATATATAACTTTTCGAGATTTTATCCGTTAATTCCTTCTAGTTGGACTCTTTATAGTCATAATGACTATATTAGCCTAACCGGTACAAAAATTGTACATAAATGTACCGGTTTGGGTAGCTAGCAAACCGATATTCAATCCGGTGTGTTTCTCTGGCTGTTGTTATACTTCGGTACATAATGAAAATCTCAACAAATGCTGTGTAAGTGTGTAACCAACCATATGATTAAACTAGTTATGGCTTAATTACGCTAACATGAATTTTTTTTGGTTAAACTAATCGTTAACCGGAGGATCTAACACGTAGTCGAATGGTTTGTACTAATGTCGTTGATGCATTGTGTATACATTTATAACATTAATTTTCTTGTTGATTAACTTAATTTTTTTTTTCAATTGATACTAATTAATCAATAATTAGTAACTGGATATAATATTGCAATAAAGTAATCTTTGTCCACAGGGACCACAACCTAAGTAAAGTATCCATCGAAGAGCATTCTTTTTGCCCCCCTACCTTTTATGTTATTATCACATGAACCCCAAGAAAAGCAAAAGGTCCACAAAATCTGATTTTGCTTCAAACAAATGAAAATCACGCAATATTCTTTTTTGTTTACTTGCTTGCACACTTATCTTTTCCCCACTTTTATTTCTAACGAATAATCTTCTCCCCTATCCTTCTCCTTCTACTCCTGTCCCCTTCACAGCATATTATTGTGCCTTAAGGTATCTCTATATATACATTTGTGATTAAACCAAACTACTTCATCTCTCAATCATTCAATATTATTGAAGAGAGTTTGAAAAACATGTCATCTTCATCTCAAGCTATGCTTCAAAGATCGGATTCAATTGCTGACAAAATGCCTGATGCATTGAAACAAAGCCGGTACCACATGAAGAGATGTTTTGCCAGGTTCTTTCAACTTTTTGATTAGTATTTTTTTTTTGCTACATTTTGATGTTATTTGGATTCCTTAGTTAAATGTTTGTGTGTGAAAAAAATGTTGTAGCTTTGTTGGAGGAGGAAAGAAGCTAATGAAGCGTGAGCATTTGATGAATGAGATAGAGAAATGTATAGAAGATAGCCGTGAACGCAGTAAGATCCTGGAGGGGCTGTTTGGTTACATCCTCACTTGTACTCAGGTAATAAATATATCTTCATTACCATTTGCAATTAAAAACGGTTTAGTTGCGTGTTCATGCGAAATCACGGTTTAATATTCTCTGTTTTAACTACTCAGGAAGCGGCAGTGGTTCCACCGTTTGTTGCATTAGCTGCAAGGCCAAATCCTGGTTTCTGGGAATATGTTAAGGTCAACTCTGGAGATCTAACAGTGGATGAAATCACAGCCACTGATTACTTAAAGCTCAAGGAATCTGTTTTCGATGAGTCATGGTTAGTAAACAATCTCACATACGGTGGTTTGGTAAAAACCTGAGCAATATTGATCATCTGGTGTAATCTTTTTTGAAATGTTACGTAGGTCTAAAGATGAAAATGCATTGGAGATAGACTTTGGAGCGATTGATTTCACAAGTCCTCGTCTTAGTCTTTCTTCTTCGATTGGAAAGGGAGCTGATTACATCTCTAAGTTTATATCTTCTAAGCTTGGAGGCAAATCCGATAGACTAGAACCTTTGTTGAGCTACCTGCTTCGCCTTAACCATCACGGAGAGGTCATGATTGAATCATTTTCTTATTTCCATTTTCATTTTTCTTCTTGAAAGTCTTAGAACTCATTAAAATTGCTTTGTCTTTTGCAGAATCTAATGATCAATGACGATCTTAACACGGTTTCGAAGCTCCAGATATCTCTGATGCTTGCTGTGATTGTAGTCTCTACTTACCCAAAACACACACCTTATGAAACTCTTGCACAAAGGTAAAAAAAAAACTGCTCAAGAATAGAAATATGATGGGTTTCTTTATATTCCTTGAGGAACCGGAACATGGATCTGATTGAAAAGTTACTTTCTCAGGTTGAAGGAGATGGGATTCGAGAAAGGTTGGGGAGATACAGCAGAGAGAGTGAAAGAAACAATGGTTATGCTTTCAGAAGTTCTTGAAGCACCAGACAATGTGAAGTTAGATTTGCTCTTTAGCAGGCTTCCCACATTGTTCAACGTTGTTATATTCTCTGTCCACGGCTATTTCGGTCAGCAAGACGTGCTCGGATTACCGGATACCGGAGGCCAGGTCATTTACTTATACAACTCTTCAGTTTTATATTACCTGCAAAATTTGATATCTAGTTAACAAGAAGAAACTTCCTTGTAATAAAAACCTTTGGTGTATGATGATCATATAGGTTGTTTACATTCTGGATCAAGTAAGAGCTTTGGAGGAAGAGCTTCTCATTCGAATTAACCAACAAGGTCTCGGATTCAAGCCTCAGATTCTTGTGGTGACACGGTTAATACCCGAAGCAAGAGGAACAAAGTGTGATCAAGAACTAGAAGCCATTGAAGGAACCAAGCATTCTCATATTCTCAGGGTTCCTTTTGTTACAGATAAAGGAATCCTCCGTCAATGGGTTTCCAGATTCGATATCTACCCTTACCTCGAGAGATTTACTCAGGTAAACTAATCTTCTTTCTTTTAAAATGTTTTCATACTTTCCAATGACAAAAACCCTCCTTTTTAAACCATTCTTGTTTACAGGACGCGACAAGCAAGATTCTTCAACGCCTTGACTGCAAGCCAGACCTCATCATCGGAAACTACACAGATGGGAACTTGGTTGCATCTCTAATGGCCACCAAACTCGGTGTCACTCAGGGAACGATTGCTCATGCGTTGGAGAAGACAAAGTATGAAGATTCAGATGCAAAGTGGAAGGAACTAGATCCGAAATACCATTTCTCATGTCAGTTCACAGCTGATTTAATCGCAATGAATGTCACTGACTTCATCATTACCAGCACATATCAAGAAATCGCAGGAAGGTTCGTCTTGTTTTTTGCATTCAACATATACACTGAAATTTCAAACTCATAAAACTAAAATCTGTGATCTTTTGATGTTTCAGCAAGGACAGGCCAGGACAGTATGAGAGTCACACTGCCTTCACAATGCCTGGTTTATGTAGAGTTGTCTCTGGCATTGACGTCTTTGATCCAAAGTTTAACATTGCTGCTCCTGGCGCGGATCAATCTGTTTACTTCCCTTACACAGAGAAGGAAAAACGATTTACCAAGTTTCATCCTTCGATACAAGAACTTCTTTACAATGAGAAAGACAATGCCGAACACATGTAAGTAGTATAGTCTCATTGCAAACACTCAACAGTTGAACACTAATATGTATTACTAATTCTGCCTATGTGGAAACAGGGGATATCTTGCGGAAAGAGAGAAACCGATAATCTTCTCAATGGCGAGACTTGACACGGTGAAGAACATAACCGGTTTGGTTGAATGGTATGGCAAAGACAAAAGACTTAGAGAGATGGCTAACCTTGTAGTTGTTGCTGGATTCTTCGACATGTCAAAATCTAATGACAGAGAAGAAAAAGCTGAGATCAAGAAAATGCATGATTTAATTGAAAAGTATAAGCTCAAGGGGAAATTCAGATGGATCGCTGCTCAAACCGATAGATACAGAAACAGTGAGCTTTACAGGTGCATTGCTGATACAAAAGGAGTCTTTGTTCAGCCTGCTTTGTATGAAGCTTTTGGCTTAACCGTTATCGAAGCCATGAACTGTGGACTCCCAACGTTCGCCACAAACCAAGGTGGACCAGCAGAGATAATCGTTGATGGTGTCTCTGGTTTCCATATTGATCCCAACAATGGTGATGAATCTGTTACAAAAATTGGAGATTTCTTCAGCAAATGCCGTTCAGATGGTTTGTATTGGGATAATATTTCTAAAGCTGGTCTCAAACGCATCTATGAGTGGTAAGTAAAGATAATCTTGAAACACAAATCTTATCAGTTGCTTATTTATGGATTTTGTATTGTCTGTGCAGTTACACATGGAAGATTTATGCAGAGAAGTTGCTTAAAATGGGAAGCATTTATGGATTTTGGAGACAGGTGAACGAAGATCAAAAGAAAGCTAAGCAGAGATACATTGAAATGCTTTACAATCTCCAGTTCAAACAACTGGTGAGTTTTTATAATCTGAAGATTACTAGTGATGATAGCTACAAAACTAACCTTTACATCACTATGGTTTCTTGTAGACCAAGAAATTGACAATCCCTGAAGATAAACCTCTGCCTATGAGACTGGCTTCACTCCGTAACCTTCTTCCCAAAAAAACAACACCTCTTGGAGCAGGAAGTAAGCAGAAGGAAGTCACAGAAGCTGAAAAGACGAAACAGAAAAGTAAAGATGGTCAAGAACAAAATGATGTAAAGGTTGGAGAAAGAGATGTGAGTGAGAGTTTGCTTGCAGCTGAAGCATCAGAGAGAACGAAGAAAGTTTTAGAAACTTCGGAAGAAAAACAGAAGCTAGACAAGATGAAGATTGCGTATGGACAACAACAGAACCAAGGAGCTTCACCGGTTAGAAACTTGTTTTGGTCAGTCGTGGTTTGTCTCTACATCTGTTACATTTTGAAGCAGAGGTTCTTTGGTGCTAACTCGGCTCAAGAGTATTAAAAAGTCTGACCTTGGATCGAGGAAAAGTAAAAAAACTGTAAAATATGTAATGACTAATGAATAAAACTAACATCGATGTAAAATTAACTAATAAATTAAAATCTAATTGGTCAAGGAAAAAAAATTGTAATTTGGCTTTGTGAATTATATTGGCTTACCAAATTGGCCAACTGTATATAATTACACACGTGTATGTACTATGTGCAGGTATTAATTATGAAAATTGGTTGAACATATATTTGAATTAATATCTTAAGATAATAAATAAAGTAATGAATCGGTCCATATGATAATTAAATTTAGGGATAAGCTATATGGAGCAAACGAAGGCAGAGACTGTATGTGAATCTGGTTCACTTTATTCAAGGTCCCAAAATAAATGTGGTAAGATGAGAAATTTATATCAAGGCTTTAAGACTCTATTTAATTGCTTCTTCTTTTCAGCCTAATGTCAATATTTTAGGAATAAAATAAGGCACACATGAATGGTAAATTAAAGACCAAAGTTGATAATAATAAGAAACAATATAAATAACTTTTCTTCCTAAATGATTATCTCATCAATAACAAAGAATTGGTGAATGATACACAAATTCATTACACTATCTTTAGTTCATCAATTGTTTTATATTTACTTCACATTATAGCATTAATAATCTTTCATGAATCCATGATACGTTTCTATATCATCCAATAATGGAAAACATAACAGCAAATAGAATATTTGCAAATCAGTTTAATTATGAGATTTGTTTTTAATAATCAGGTTAGTAGTATCATATTTTTCAGCTGAGACTTAATATCGTCGTTGTTGAGGAAACAAAATTAGAAATCGCATGCAAATTCTTTTTGTCAACGAAAGTTGTGTATATTAAATTCACATTGTTGTCAAGTTTTCAAGTTTCAACCATATTTCTTTCTTCCACAGGTTTCCAATTTCAATGTATGTAGTAAAAACAGTTTGACTTTTTTGATATACACTTCGAAGTGAAAAGAGTTAAGACCGCGTGAGTAGGAAACAGCCAACACATCGAGACGACCCAAAAAGGCAAAAAGACAACAACACCAACTTAAAAATAAAAATATAATGCTAATTAAATTACAATATTTAAACAGATCTAAAAATAGCTAATTATAATCATAACTTATTGGCTTTGAATGGTAACCCATTTTAAAGCTGTACAGAAAGCTGTACAGCTTTGTACAGCTTTGACAGTTACCAATCACAAAAGCTTTATGAAAAGCGGTACACTATAACATAAACAGTTTTTTTTTGGACAAAAACAAAAACAAATTAAAACGGTTACGGTTAAATACTGTTATGGTTAAATACGGTTACGATTAAATACGGTTATAACGGTTACGGTTAAATACGGTTATAACGGTTACGGTTAAATACAGTTATAACGGTTACTGTTAAATACGGTTACGGTTACGGTTACAACGGTTACGGATAATTACGGTTATAGTTATTTGATGACTACAATACGGTTAATATCGGAGGCGAAATCTTACGAGTTACCTAACTTATTATAATACTTTTCATAAAATCAAAAAGTATGTTACAAATAACATATTTGTTTGAGAAAAAGACTATTTTTTATAACGTAGATTTTTTCATACGCGGTATCATTTACTTTTTTGAAAATCTTAATCTGAACATTCGATAATTGTTTTTGCATTATATAGAGTTACAATTATATTTTTAAAGTTTTAACTATGCGGTTAACCATATGGTTAAATAATGGTTTTCATATGTTTACCGTTAATTAACGGTTACGGTTAATATATTTTTTAACTGTAACTAATTATTTTTTACGGTTAACGGTTACGGTTTTTAACCGTTTTATACGGTTACGGTTGAGAAACGGTCCGGTTACGGTACAACATATGGTTACGGTTAGCTTTTGGTCATGCCTAGGCATGACCAAAAGCTAACCGTAACCGTATTTTGGATCGTAACTGGACCGTTTTTCAACCGTAACTGTATAAAACGGTTAAAAACCATAACCATTCACCGTAAAACTAGATTAGTTACGGCTAAAAAAAATATAGTAACCGTTATTTCCGAAAAAGTAAATAATACAGCCTATGAAAAAATCTCATTAAAAATAATGGTTTTTTTCTTAAACAATTATTTTGGAATGTTATATTGCTCAAAATGAAGAAAATTTTATTTATTATAGGACTAGTAAATTCATATTATTATTCTAACAATAAAATATTGTTCATTCTATATAATCTTAATTTTCACATGTAATTATATACTAAAGTACATTTCTATGTAATTTTTTTTTCTTTCTAAATTCTTAATATTATTTATTATGTGTACCGCTATGATGTTTCCAATCAGAGTAAATTTTTAAAATTTGTTCTGCGTTATTTTTTTGTACAGCTTTCGTGTTTTATTCTTTTGTACAGCTTTGCACTATTCCCTAACAGCTAACAGCTCCAGCTAACAGCTAACAGCTTGTTACCAATCAGACCCATTATATCAAAGTTATGTTGTTTAAACAGTCTTAAAAAGTAATATTGAATAACGTGTGATGTTGCTAAATATGAATATATGAGTAAATCAGGTAAAGTACCATACTAAAATAATCTTATATATATAAAAAAAATCTTATATAGAAAATTATAAATTAGTGGAACGTTCCACGCATTCATTGTATTCAGTAAATAATCTTCTTCTTTTTTTTTTTTTTGTAAATAATCTTTACTATTGGCAATTTTGTCTAAATTATGACCCGATTTAATAGAAGACTACAGTGCAGATAAATTGTTTGTCTATGTGTAAACGTTTTAATACTTTTAACCGTGGGTAAGAAATGTTTGTTTTATTACACGAGTTAAAACAATAATTACTAATTAAATATCCTTAAAATATTAATGTTTTTGGCTGTAAAAAAAAAGAAATTTAATGTTTTTGAGAAAAGTAGACATCAATAATCTATAAAAAAATCCAATTTAATTTTTTTTTAAGAAAAGTAAGAATCTATTACACAAAGTAATTAAAATTGCCTATATACAGATTTTCTCATTTTTCCTTTTGAACAAGATTATGTACCATAATAATAAAATCTTTATTTGCTTTTATTACAATCAAATTAGGCAAAAATTAGAGAAAGTATAAATAAAAGAAAACTTGGGAAATGAGAAAGAGAAAATATAAATAAACAAACCAAAGAAAAAGAAGAAGAAGAAAATGAGATCAGCAAAATCCCAATAAAAGTTAATTTTTGTCATTATACGAGGTGAGAAATTCACCGGAGAAAGTGGATAAAGTCCTCTCCTTTTTTATCCAACCACCGTCGATTTAACCCTCTCCGGCGACATAAAAATTCACCGGAACTTAAAGAGAGAGTTAGTTGTGTAGAAAGAGAGAGAAAGCAAAAAAGAGAAGAAGGTTGGTTCGGTCCTCTCTCTCTACCCGAGTATGGTGAGAGTACTACTTAGCAGTAATGGAGAGAGCAAGAGACTTTAAAACCCTCTTTCTTTCTCTTTTTCTCTCTGTTTTTTTCTTCTGTCAAAAACACCATTTAAAACCCATCAGTTACGCCAATTTCTAAAGAGAGAGTTTTTTTTGCGAATCTGTAATGAATGTTGAAGAAGCAACAAAAGGGTTGGGAAGCACTAATGGCGGCTTAGCTTAGGTGAGAGTCTTTAGAAGAAGAGATCATATCTCTCTCACTTTCTCTTTCTAGGGTGGCTCTGTAGAGACCTTAGAAGAGACATTATTACGGCTAAAATAAACCTATAATCTTGAATTTTTTGGGGTTTCTGAATTTGTGAAAATTCCTTTTTTTTTTTTGAAGTAATCAATTTCTTGCCTAAAGCGAAATCCTTTCACCTCCCGAAATCATCGCCTTTGCATCTTCTCTTTCAGATTCTCTTCCGTTTCGTTTTTCTTTCTTTTAATCTCTCTTCCTCTTCCCTAAAGTTTGAGTTTTTTTTAGTGGGTGCATAAAAAAGTTTGAACCTTTTTTTTTTTTTGTGTTGCTCTGTTGGGGTTGTGTTAATGGCGACAGTGGTGTAAATGGTCCATTAGTAGTTTGTGGTTGGGTGAAAGTAAAGAGAAACAAGTTTGTTAGCCACATAGAGATTAAAGAGAGTTTTACTGTTTTCTAAACAGAAAAAAAAGATGAGTTTCGTCGTCGGCGTCGGCGGAAGTGGTAGTGGAAGCGGCGGAGACGGTGGTGGTAGTCAACATCAGGACGGCTCTGAAACTGATAGGAAGAAGAAACGTTACCATCGTCACACCGCTCAACAGATTCAACGCCTCGAATCGTACTACACAATCCCCTTTCTTTTTCATATTTTGACTTGGAGAAATTTCTTGTTCTGTTTTCATTTTGTAATCGTTGAAACTTGAACAGGAGTTTCAAGGAGTGTCCTCATCCAGATGAGAAACAGAGGAATCAACTTAGCAGAGAATTGGGTTTGGCTCCAAGACAAATCAAGTTCTGGTTTCAGAACAGAAGAACTCAGCTTAAGGTTTTGTCTCTCTCTCTCTCTCTCTCTCTCTCTCTCTCCTTATCTTTTGAGTTTAAAATGTAATTCTGAATAAGAAAATAATGGATTTTGATTTTGATTGTGGTACTGTTTTGTGGTGTAGGCGCAACATGAGAGAGCAGATAATAGTGCACTAAAGGCAGAGAATGATAAGATTCGTTGCGAAAACATTGCCATTAGAGAAGCTCTCAAGCATGCTATATGCCCTAACTGTGGAGGTCCTCCTGTTAGTGAAGATCCTTACTTTGATGAACAAAAGCTTCGGATTGAAAATGCACATCTTAGAGAAGAGGTTTGTTTTGTTTTTGGAGGTTTTATCGATTTTGGATCGATTCAAATCATCATTTGACTGTAAAAATTTGATCTTTTGCACAGCTTGAAAGAATGTCGACCATTGCATCAAAGTACATGGGAAGACCGATATCGCAACTCTCTACGCTACATCCCATGCACATCTCACCGTTGGATTTGTCAATGACTAGTTTAACTGGTTGTGGACCTTGTGGTCATGGTCCTTCACTGGATTTTGATCTTCTTCCAGGAAGTTCTATGGCTGTTGGTCCTAATAATCTGCAATCTCAGCCTAACTTGGCTATATCAGACATGGACAAGCCTATTATGACTGACATTGCTTTGACTGCAATGGAAGAATTGCTCAGGCTTCTTCACACAAACGAACCTCTGTGGACAAGAACAGATGACTGCAGAGACATTCTCAATATTGGAAGCTATGAGAATGTTTTCCCAAGATCAAGTAACCGAGGGAAGAACCATAACTTTCGAGTCGAGGCATCAAGGTCTTCTGGTATTGTTTTCATGAATGCTATGGCGCTTGTTGACATGTTCATGGATTGTGTAAGTAGCTGAGACATCCTTATCGTCATGTTCTTTTTCACTATTGGTTGCACCATTTCTTATAAAAATCTTTTCTTCTTTTTGCAGGTCAAGTGGACAGAACTCTTTCCCTCGATCATTGCAGCTTCTAAAACACTTGCAGTGATTTCTTCAGGAATGGGAGGTACCCATGAGGGTGCATTGCATTTGGTAAAATTTGATAGTAACTCTCCTTAAATTTGGATTTCAGATTGACTCATATATAATAATAACTTTGCTTGGCTTGGCTATGTAGTTGTATGAAGAAATGGAAGTGCTTTCGCCTTTAGTAGCAACACGCGAATTCTGCGAGCTACGCTATTGTCAGCAGATTGAACAAGGAAGCTGGATAGTTGTAAATGTCTCATATGATCTTCCTCAGTTTGTTTCTCACTCTCAGTCCTATAGATTTCCATCTGGATGCTTGATTCAGGACATGCCCAATGGATATTCCAAGGTTAACTTCTTTTTCCTCTGTCTACTAAATTATATTTTCAAGTTAGGATATTCCCAAACTGATGAATTGAAACAGGTTACTTGGGTTGAACATATTGAAACTGAAGGAAAAGAACCGATTCATGAGCTATACAGAGAGATTATTAACAGAGGGATTGCTTTTGGAGCTGATCGATGGATAACCACTCTCCAGAGAATGTGTGAAAGATTTGCGTCTCTATCGGTACCAGCGTCTTCATCCCGTGATCTCGGTGGAGGTGAAAACACGTTGAATAGACTTAAGTTTCCATTGCTAATTTCATTTTTAATCCTTATATAACATATTTGAGAAACTTTTTTAGTGATTCCATCGCCGGAAGGGAAGAGAAGCATGATGAGACTTGCTCAGAGAATGATTAGCAACTACTGTTTAAGTGTCAGCAGATCCAACAACACGCGCTCAACCGTTGTTTCGGAACTTAACGAAGTCGGAATCCGTGTGACTGCACATAAGAGCCCTGAACCAAACGGCACAATCCTCTGTGCAGCCACCACCTTCTGGCTTCCCAATTCTCCTCAAAATGTCTTCAATTTCCTCAAAGATGAAAGAACCCGTCCTCAGGTAACAACACAAGATTCTCAATCTTCATACTTAAAGATTAATCTGAAGTGTTTGATAATGTATATATTGTTTCTTTGTTGTTGGTGGTATCAGTGGGATGTTCTTTCAAACGGAAACGCGGTGCAAGAAGTTGCTCACATCTCAAACGGATCACATCCCGGAAACTGCATATCGGTTCTACGTGTAAGCGCCTCCCTAATAACCGAGTGATACAAAATTTTCCGCTTTTCTGTTTTACTCATTTGTTTTCTGTATTAGGGATCCAATGCAACACATAGCAACAACATGCTAATTCTGCAAGAAAGCTCAACAGACTCATCAGGAGCACTTGTGGTCTACAGTCCAGTGGATTTAGCGGCATTGAACATCGCAATGAGCGGTGAAGATACTTCTTACATTCCCCTCTTGTCCTCAGGTTTCACAATCTCACCAGATGGAAATGGATCAACCTCTGAACAAGGAGGAGGAGCCTCGACGAGCTCAGGACGAGCATCATCAAGCGGTTCATTGATTACGGTTGGGTTTCAGATAATGGTTAGTAATCTACCGTCGGCAAAACTGAATATGGAGTCGGTGGAAACGGTTAATAACCTGATAGGAACCACTGTACACCAAATTAAAACCGCCTTGAGCGGTCCTACAGCTTCAACTACAGCTTGACACACCATTAAAAGCTCTTTCCTCTTTCTTCTGGGTGTCTCTTTCTCTTCAATGATGGAACAGAGAAGGGAATTAACTCTTCTTTGCCTTCAATGCCAGAGAGAGAGAAGAGAAGCTCATTAACTCCAATTGTTCTGCTGCTTCTGTTGGTGCTGTTCTATTCTTGGACAAACCTCATTAAACAACTTCTGTAAGAAAAAAACAGCTGGATCGTTTTCTCTTCATTTGTTCTTTTTTTTTCTTGGGGGTTTTCTTTTTTTTTTTGGTTATGAGAATTTTAGGGTCTTTTTATTGTTTTTATTACTTGAAGAAACTGGAAGTCAAGAACGCACCATGCAACTTTGACTTTCTTTGTATGGTTCGGGCATTGACTTCTATTGCAAAGTTTTTTTTTGGTCTTTTAAAGCTTTAAACTTTGTTCATCTCTTGATTAATGGTCTGTTTCTGCTTTTAACTGGTTCTTAAATCTTCTTCCTCTTTGATCAAAGTGTATGTTGTGATTGATCTAAATGTTGTTATGGGTGGAGAGAGAGGTTAGGTGATGAAATCTGACAAGTTGATGACTTTTTTGAAAGTTAGAAGAGAGAAAGAAGAAACAACAAAGATTGATAAATGCGATTTCTTTTGGTTGGTTCGCTTTAAAAGGAAATTGTATTCGTACGGAGACCATAAAAACCCATCACTCTCTCGTTGGATCCAAATCTAATAATACACTTTTATGATCAAAACTTATGGTGAAGAATCATGTCACGTCTCAAACCTCCTTTGGACCCAAAACAATACATCGAACGTGCGGTTTTTCTTTTGTTTTTTAGATTAGATTTATCATTTATCAAAATCAAAACTATTTTTCTTTCAAAACGATTGGTTTCACACTTTCAAAAAGATTGGTTCCTTAAATCGAATGTACCGTTTTTCTTTTTTGGTTAATAATAATAGTCTTTTGTAGGGTTGATCCATATACATATAAATCGTAATTAATAATGTATCAATAGTAAAGTAAAGGTACTTTCTACAGGTACTTTCTACCTAAATTAGGTCCATGCCATGATCATGCTGCATGAACTTCACGTTACTAGTCTAAGCTAGACATCTTTTATTTTTTAATAGTAATACTACTTTCATAAAAAAAACAAGTAATTCTGATATTGATTGTGAATTATTGAAATTATGACTAGACCGTTAATTAGATCGATAGTTAAGGACTTAACTTAAGGCCACTGTACGTCACTTACAAAATTGTAAATTAAGTAGATAGATAGTATATAAAAAGGTGAATGGGACATGAGAAATAAATTTCTTACTGGTGTAATGTGTTGCAAAATTTAAAGAGTTTTTCATTCTTCTAAACAATATGTTTTTTTCTTTCTCTGTGTTAATGTTTTGAAGAATTAGAAGATCGTTGAAGTCATTATAAGTATTGGGCTAAGAGTTATAACGGGCTTGAATATAGGCCCATAATATTTGTTCATAGTAAACTAAACCCAATGGGGAAGACTAAAAACCAAAAATCACTCCATCCAGAGACAATCTTGTTAGAGAAGAGAACCATTACTAATTTCATCCTTGTTCGATCGTCATCTTCGTCTCCACTCCTAGAAAACGTTGGAACCCTAATCTTCTGATAATCTAGGGTTCGAGAATAGATTCTGAAGAACTAGATTACGGGACTAGAATCGAAGACGATGGCAGGTAGAGAAGTTCGAGAATACACAAATCTGTCTGACCCTAAAGGTGAGACATTTGATTTAATATAGACTATATAGTTCATTGGTTAATTTCATTGTAGGGTTCTCGAGAAACCCTTTTTTGAGCTTTGTTTTTTCTTTTTGGGGCTCGTTGTTGCAGATAAGAAATTAGGGAAGGGTAAGATTGATGATGAAGACGTCACCTTTCAACGGATGGTTGCAAAGGTTAGCGCATCGCCCTCTCCACTGTTACTTCCTTAATCTTCTTTTGAGCAATCTTTTTGTGCACAAATTGTATATGCGTGAGCTTATCTGTGTATGTATCTTTGAGTTCGATTGGTCTTTTGTGCAGTATACCATAGTGATTTGATTAGTGTTGTTTGTATGCTAAGTGTTATTGATTCGATTAAGCTCCTGTTTCTTTGTTTTCTTAGCATTGGATCAATATGTGGTTTTATTGATTGTTTTGGTATAGCTAGTGAAGTTGTAGTATTGGTTATTGATGTGTGTGAAGTGATTCTTGTGTTTGATTCTGTTTTGGGACGCGACTTTTCTGATAACATGCCCCGGCAGGGATAACGGCCCTGTCACATTTTCTGGTTATTGCATATAGATGCAAGAGGTTGCTGGTGAACGTGGAGGCTATCTTCATGGACGGGGCGGTACCAATCTCTCTTCTCCCTCTTTTTCTTTTTTCTCATCTTTTATAGTTGCGTCTTGGCCATAATTCTTGAGTTTCCTGTAGCTTTAGACAGCGACGATTTACTTTATCTGAAAGAACAGATGGAAGCAGAGGAAGATGCAGAACGCCTTCTGAGAAGAACTGAGAAACGGGCTTTTGCTGCCTTTAAAATATCCTTTCCTTAATGATTTTGATCACTAAGTTACTGTTATATGACTTGTTTTGATCTTTCTTGACCATATATCACAAAGCTGCAACCCAAGCTGATTCAGCTCCAGCATCTGTTCCCTTGCCACTTCGTGTTGAGCCCAAACCAAAAAGTGGTATCAGGTGGAAAATCTTTTCTTTACCTTTCCGCCTTATTGACCTCATAAACTGGATTTTCACTCGGTGACCAACTTTTGTGTGTTTTTCCAATGTCTAGGCAACAAGATTTACTGAGAAAAGTTGTTGAGGTTAAACCTAAACGTCCAAAAGTCTCAACACTGCCAAGCCCAAGCTTATCTCCCCCTGTTAGAAGTGATAGAGGTCCAACAGATGCAAAAGTTCACCGAGATAAGCAGAAAAAAGAAGCTATGACTGTGTTGAAGAAACTGGACAGACCAGAGGAGCAACCTGGCGCAGACAGAAATGACGGTAAAGCTACGGAAAGCAATGGACAAGGTCAAAATGCTCTGAAAGGCTTGTTGGGATTAGCGTATGAGAGTTCAGATGAAGAAGACTGAGAGGAGTGATGAACCCTGAATAGGGTTCTACCTCCTAAAGTCTTCTTGCTTTTTATTTTGTCGTCTCCTATATTTATGTCGAAAGCTTACAAGAGTTTAGCTTTAGGGTTCAATACATCTTTTGCCATCTAGCCCTGCACTTTTTGTAATTGTTGAAACCAAATGGGTTTGTTGGAGTTTGAAGCAGAGAATCTAATGAAGATGATTACAAAAGGCATACGAGTTGTTAGATGTTGTGGGTTTTACTGGAATGTTGAGTTTTATAGAGTACGCAACTGAGTTAAAACACTATTATACAAATTTGGAGTTACAAAAAATCACATGGTTTTGAGTGAATATACATCAATACAAAGAGATCTACAGAGGTGGAGAGTGTTGGTTCTTTATTGATTCCGAGGATCACTGTCTCGTCTGCTCAGCTGGATTTTGAAGCCATTCACTAGACGAGCCGAAGGGAAGAAGGAGATACGATCTTCCTTAAGTTGTGTCCACCTAGAAGATGCAACAAGAATGGATTAGCTTTGGATTCAGACAAATTAAAACTCAGAAGCAGAACAGGTACTGAGTACTACTGACCTGTATGTGGTGATAAAGTAATGCAGAAAGAGAGCAATTTGTAGGCGAGCCAGTTCTGCTCCTGGACAAAACCGAGTTCCTCCACCAAATGGGCAATAGAAAGGGCTCGTTCTCCAATTCCTCTTTTGCTGCACTCACATCAATGAATGTTAACTTCTAGACTAATACAAGGTGTAGGAAGTAATGATTCAATGTCAAACGCAAAGTAAAACCTGAGTTTCAGGGTCAAGCCATCGCCATGGATTGAAGGAAAGACTTTCCTTGTAATAGCTCTCATCTAAGTGCACTGCCGAGAGAAACGGAACAACAAAGCATCCCTTGGGAATGACATAATCTGCATAAGAATCGAAAAGAGTTGATTTTTAGACCATGTTTCTGCCTGCATATACCAATAACAAAGACGCAATAGCTTACCTTGATATGAGACATCTTCTTTGGCCTCTCTCATTAGCCATATCGCAATTCCCCCAAGCCTGAGTGTTTCATCTATTACCTGTTGAGAAATCAAGAAAGCATTTAGTCAAAGGTTTATCATCTAAGACCAGAAGCAGAGCAGTTTCTTGGGATTCTTAATTTACTTACGCATTGAGTGAAGTCCATTGTCTTGTAATCTTGCCATGTTAGCGTTCCTCCCGCGAGCCTATCGTGTTCCTCCTGCTCTTTTGCAGAACGTTTCATAAAGTAAACAAAACAGAGAAGCAAGAGGAACTAATTTGTTATCATTCAAGAGGCCTTATATGTACCAGGAGTTGGGTCATGGCCTTAGGACAATGAGTGAGGAAGTAAACCGCAAACAGCATTGTTTTCGAGGTGGTTTCATTTCCGGCAAACAGTAGATTGATGATAAAATCTGCCATGGATTCGTTTGGCAAGCTTTCTTCTTCAAGCAATCTTCCAAGTACACCATTACTAGCAGTATCTGATGCTTCTTTGTTCTGTAACAGCTTTTCTATCGTCTTGTTTATCTTCCTTATGATCTCCTTTCGTGCCTGAATAAGAAACAAACAAGGTCCAAAGTGACAAGTCAACCATTGAGTCGGATGTTTGGAGTTTTATTTTGGATTGTTTAAAACTTACCTTCATTGCTTTGTGGTATGTGAAACCAGGCAAGTTGATAGGAACAGAGAGACATCCATCAACAAAATCGGAGAAAAGCTGAGACATTTCATCGACTTCTGATTCGCTCGACACACCGAGAAGTTGGTTAACCATAAGATGAATGGCAACCTGAAAGAGAACCAAAGCAAAGATCAGAAATCAAGAAAATCTCTTAAAAGTCTTTTAAGGCTTTCTTCATCTTTTTCATCTTCGGTCGCTTGCCTTTCTACAAATATCCTGGAGAAGCACAACTTCACCGTCCTTGAAATTACTCAATGTCTGAAGCATAACCACTGGAATAACCTCAAGAAAATGATTCTTGAGCTGGTCATGACGCATCATGCTCGATGCAATCGAGTGAAGCCGTTTCTGCTGATCACCGTGCACCGTGATCACTCCATCTTTCCCAACCAAATCCCTGAAAGACTTTGGATAACTCGACTGAAACAGCTTGCCTTCGTTCTGCATTATGAACCGGTTAAACGCCGGGTCAGCTGATACCACTGCCCATTTCCCGAACAAGCTACACGAAAATATCCTCCCATACCTAAAATCAATAAAACCACTATAATCAGAACTCTTGGGTATTAATACAAAACAGAGCAGAGCATTTATGAGTTTTTTTTTTTGGTTTCCGGGGCAAAGAGACGAACCTTTTGATTTGTTTATCAACGAAACTTGAAGGATGAGAACCAGAGACGGCGTTGAGCCAAGCGAAGGTGTCTCCGATCAAAGGCCATCCTCTGCTTCCCGGAGGCAGCCTATGAGGCTCTCTTCTCTTTCTTCTTGCTATTCCCGCGAGGAAGAAGATGATGATGAAAGCAAGAAATGTGGTTGATGCAGCAGCACCCGAGAGAAGCCAATAAGATTCTCCTGCAAATTCCGCCATTAAAACCAATTCTTCTGTCTCGGTGTGTGTGGAGAGTTCGTGGAGAGTTTTATATACAGTTTTTTACAGCTAAGACTGTAGAACAAGTAAGCAGCAACTGAGGAAAATTTAAATTATAATATAAATAAAAGAAGAATCGATAATGTTAAGCATTATAATTAAAGAGAGAAAAAAAGAGTCGTCGTTGTAGTGTTGCGAGGTTGCTTTGACCTCAAGTAGCCTTTTTGGTTAACGTGACGGTGAAGGAATCATGAAGGTAAGGTCAAAGTTTATGGAGCCACTAAAACTGAGTCAAAAAAGTGTGGTTTGGAGCCGCCTAATGGCTACTAAAGCTTCTCATAGAGCTCGATATTATAAGCGCCACGACGAGACTTCGTGAGCCGCATCAAAAACCACTCGTTTTTAGCCGCAAACGTGGTCTGTTTCGAGTTTTATTTAATTACAACATATATAAGAGTTAGTTATCGAAGAAAAACATTAAAATAATAGTTTTACATGTTTTTTTCTTTGACTTACAGACCAAAAGTATTTTTTTAGTAGAGAAAATATGCGTATGAAAGAAATATACGAAATGATTATTCTAACACAATTGGCATAAGGAGCCAGCAGGAGCCAGCTAAGACAATCTTGGCCTCTAGGGTAAGCCTCCGAGTCAGTCGGAGACTCCTGACTTGTTGCTCAATCATACTGTTACACGCTTCACTGTTTACACTTCACACCATTGCTATAACTGTTTTATACTAATATAGTGTCAAGTTGAAGTTATTGTAAACCTTGACATGTATCATCAGATTGATAATTTTTGTGGACCAGAACATTGAGACCCATAACTTAGGGCTAAACAATTAGTGGACTAGACCATCGTATTTTGAGAATGGACTAAACTGATCAAATTTATTTTTATGTTAAATACGGTTTGTAATTGTTTGGTTCGCCGATGGTTTCTTTCTTTTATGTTTTTTTCGTTAGCACCACTACATATTGCAAGTTATGAATAATAATAAACAAAAGCCAAAAGGTAGTCCAATTTACAAACATTTCTGTCATCCACCACGACCATTTTTTTTTTTTTTTTACATCTTTGGATCGACAAGGTCCGATCTATAGTCAATCCCTATCATTTAAAACCACAATGAATATATAAACTATGATATATTCCAGAAAATAATTAAAATTTTAACTATATTTTACTCTCTCCGTTTCACAAATAGTATCGTTTTAAATTTTATTTTTGTTTAACAAAGAGTGTCGTTTTATATTTTCAATACAGTTTTTAAAATCAATTCTCTTTTTTATCTCTACTATTTTAGTTTATTAATTAGAAGGGTATTATTTGTGTATTAATAAATAGTAGAAATGAAAATTGTTTTTTTAATTTATTTTAAAAAATATTAGAATGACTGTGAAACAGAGAGAGTATTATACTCTAAAAATAAATAAATAGTTTCTGAAAAGTGTGATTAATTAACTAATATTATAATATTGTCATTATAGGACAAACACTATTTAATGCAATAATACATGTTTACTGTTTACAAAATATTTTATAATTTACAACCACAGATTATTATAGTTTATTTTGTCCGAAATGAACGCTTTGCAAATTTCATGGTGCAAATGTTGTTGATCATTATAGAATCATAACTGTTTAACAAAAAAAAAAAAATTCATTGTAGGACAAACACTTGTTAGTGGATTTACTTGATTGGTTCTGCGTCTTCCTAGTGCTATATAGTAGGTAAGACCATGTGTATGGGTGATACTTTTACAGTATCAGAAGCCCAAAAAATATTATTTAAAGGATCAAACAGTTAAAACGGGCTTGATCCGTATCAGCCCAGTGAAACTTCTGATACCCAGTATCAGATGACATGGCAGCTGTTGATTGGTTGCGTTTTCCCGAAAGCAGTGGAAAAAAAAAATCATTTTGTTCTCTCTTCTCTTCTCTCGCTAGAGAAACCCACCAAATTTCTCTCCTTCGCCGATTCTGGCTTCCCGATCCTTCCTTTGCTTCTCCTCCGCTTCCGCCGATTTTCTCTCCTCCGCTTCTCCTCCGGCTTCATCTCTTCGATCCATTTCACTTCTCCATTTCTTCTGTTTAGATTCGATCCCATCTCTCCTCCGCCGTTTAGGGTTTTTCGCCTCTTTCTCAACTCTCTCTCGAAAACCTAGCTCCAGCTGCGGTTAAGGCCACTAATAAGCCTTTGAAGAAAGGTATGAACTTTGGTTCCCTTTTGCCTTAGGTGGTTTGTTCTCTGTCTTTCTCTGTTACATAACGAGTTTGGTATTGAAAGTTTTGATTTTTGTATCTATGTTGCTCGTTCTGCTATGTCTGATGGAATTGGTTGTTTAATTTGTTGGTCTCATGAACGTATAAGACTGATTTGGGAATATATGGTCTTAGAATTCAATAGTCGTTGTTTATTGACTTGTTAATCATGAATTCAGAACCTTTAATGTTGGAAAGTATAGGAGATTTTGGAGGTGCAGTGTTTTAGCTTTTTTCATTATAGATTGTTGCTATGTGCCGTAGACTCATGGATTTTAATAGTTTCCAGCTCAGCACCTGATAGTGTGGGTATGGAGTCTTCTGGTATTGCTTTGGGCATGGGAAAGTTCAGGATGCAGTAGATATTAGAATTCATCCCTGTTCTTTAATTCTGTTTGTGTTCTAGTTTGAGATCAAGATTTCACTTGAATAAGTTTCTGAGTACATTGCAGGGAACTCACTTGGAGGGTATGTAGCTCTCTACTTTGCAGTCTGTGGCATTCCCTCTACCTGCAAGAGTGAAAAAAATCACAGAATTGGTGTAAGTGAGACTTTATTAACACATCTTCTGACCTGCAAAGTATCATTAACACATCTTCTGACCTGCAACAGCAATAACTTTCAAGAACCAGATAATGAAGTGGAAGATGATGAATCTTTCATTGACATGGTGTCTTTCTATTGGAGTCTTGCTGCAGCCTATGTGACAATACTTCTTGGGATACTCGCATCTCTCTCATTTGATTCTCCTTGGAGCATTGCGTGGTTCTACATCTTATATTCTTTCATCCACAAGGTTAAGAATTTGTTTAGTAAAACACTGTAGGTGCCAAATTCTTCTTATACTAATTTTTGCAAGGAAGCAGTTCTCAAACAGCTTAGAAACGTAACAGAATATCAATTTTTAATAGCACTGATCAGAGAACTTATGCCACATGTTGGATTCTGTCTACATAATTAACACCAATGTGAATAATAAAATTTGAAACTACACACCAAAAATTGCAGATACTACACGTTTCTTGAATTTGGCATCAATCACATAAAGGGGTTATCAAACAAGCAAGAAATATGCATCAGACAAATAAAATGGTTCTGGAGGAACCAATATCTAAGTTTCATCAACTCACTAAAAGACATACCACAACATATAGATTTTCAACGGAGCCAAGGTAATTGACTACAAGCGACTAAATTATTTTTATCATCATGTTTTTTTTTTCAGTTTTTTTGAATTTTATGTTTTATTTTGCTTAAGTATATTCTACGTTTTTTTTTATCGTAATATTACCTTTTGTAATCTTATGTTTTAATATATTTATTTTTGATTTTACAATTTTTTTTTTTATGATACCTAAACCGGTCTCACCAATGCAAACATATTTAGTAGGAGTATCATAAAAATCTCAAACAATAAACAAATATTATAAATAATACTAAAAAATTCCTAATGATATTATATGGGTATCACCCATATACATGCTCTAAGACCATGTACATTTGGTGATTTTTTCTTGGTATCATTAACCCAAAAACAATTTTTTATTAGATCAAGCCATATAATTGGGCCTGATACTAGTCTGATGAGTATCACTCCACTGATACTTGTGATACTCAGTATCGTGTAATGTGGTAGAATGTCATTGGACCGTGAATGTTTAGTTAATTTTGTTCAAAAATCATAAATGAAAAAAAGAACTAAATATATAGTTAATTTTTCTTTGAGTGGAATCTCTCGATCACAGTTCGATATGTGACATCTATATATATACCTTAATAGGTGGTTATTTCTCATCGACCTATATATCATAAAAACTACGCAATCAAGTGAATGTGTAACAAATCGAAGTATTTTACACAAGATCTAGCTAGTGGCAAGAACAAGTATTTCGAAAAGAAAGTATGAGAGACATCAGAGCACGTGCAATGGGAGTCTCTCACCCAAATCTCTCATGTAAAAAAATAAAATAAAATAATAAGAAATATTATTTAATGATGGTGAGAGTCTTTCAAGTGAGAGACTTTCTCTACCTTTTTGAGAGATTTTCATAATTAAATAATATTTCTTATTATTTTATTATTTCTTTTTTACATGAGAAACTTTGGTGAGAGACTCCCATTGCATATGCTCTCATGGTTCCAAACCTAGCTATTTATGTACATGTTAAAAAGGTGTGTGGGCAAATCAATTCTAAACATAGCTCATGTACATACTTTCGGTATAATAGTAGAGCTAGGTATCCAAACATCGATAGATATTAATCTCTTATATATGAAATACACATCAGAACATCTGTTATCGGGATTCGAATTCATTCTCACTCGATTCCACCTTCTTTTGTGAATGAACAATATGTTGTAGAGGAAAAAAATACTCCCAAATGTTTTAAACAATATCGCATTTACATAAAAGTTTAAACAATATCGCATTCACAAAAACTCTATACCGTTGCGATATTTTCTAACACTCGTTAGAGCATTAATCCATGTTGATTGTTTACAGAATATTTATAATTTATTTGTCTGAAAATGACAGCTATGGCAAATTTCACGTTATAATTAAACTAATATATAGTTGATCATTAAATTTGAAACTTCCTTATTATTTTCTAGGTAAATTTCGTCTTTTTGTGAATGATTTGTTATCGATATCTTTTACCACCATCGACATTGTGACACCCAATCCTTCTATATAATGATACTCTTTGTGACCTTCTCAAACACATCAAACAAAATAACAAACTCCAAAACACAATTGGCTAACAGGAAACAACCATGAAGGCTACCGTATCCATCACTGCCATCTTTCTCGTGGTCGCTTTGGCCGTACCCTCTCTAGCTCGTCCAGACAATCATGTCGAGGACTCTGTAGGCCGTTTACTTCGTCCTGGTCAAACTTATCACATCGTACCTGCGACTCCTGAGAGAGGAGGAGGTCTTTTCTCGAACAGTGAAGAGATCTGTCCTCTCGACATCCTCCAGTCAAACGATCCCCTTGACTTGGGCGTACCCATCAAATTTAAGTCCGAGTTATGGTTTGTTAAGGAAATGAATAATGTTGCCATCGAGTTCGAGGCTCCCAACTGGTTTTTGTGTCCTGAAGAATCCAAGGGGTGGAGAGTCGTGTACTCTGAAGAATACAAAAAGAGTCTTATAATAAGCACTGGTGTTTCATCAAACCCAAGTGGCTTCCAGATCCATCGAGTTGACGGAGGTTCTTATAAGATTGTGTATTGTACGACCATCTCTCCTGCTACGTGCATGAACGTTGGCATATTCACTGATATCTCTGGTGCACGACGCTTAGCCTTAACCAACGACGAGAGTCTCCTAGTTAAGTTCCAGAAGGCAGCAACTCCAAAATCCGATTTGAAAACTAAGCTGAGGATGTTCCCTTTCTACTAACTAACAACTTGTACCAAAAAAGTGCCAAAGATATGGCCTCTTGAATAATGGTTGTGACAATACCAACAACTTGTGATTGGTTTGTGCGCTTTTTCTGGTATGATCAGTCTGTCATGTGTGTTTTGCTTTGTATAAATGAATTACATAAAACCTACTTTGTCTTTATGTGTACTACTATTCTCTCCTTGCAAATTTAGTTGTATAGATCGAATAACCTAAATTTCACTCAAAATGTCAAATTTTCATGATGAATCGCTTAATGATTTAGCTGAAGGTTAAAAACCTAAGGACCTCAAACTTTTCTTACGGTGTCTATCAACTGGGTTCACGTAGGAATCACTACAGGAAAAATGATTATCCTTAGCGTCCAAAAAACGCTATTTAACGGGATGATAGCGAAGTAGAAAACGCTATATCTTCGCCCATGATTATAGGTCGATGGTGTATGATAGCGGTTTTCAGTAGTGCTATATATTGTCAATATACAATAGCGGTTTTTATATGCAATGCTTTATTTTATAATAGCGTGTATATTTTGTTATTATTTATGTAATTACAGCGTTTGTTTGTTCTTATGTTTAATCTTTTAATAGCAGATTTAGCATGCAATAGAATAACATTAGATAGCATTTTTGACAAGTAATGTTTTAAATTAAAATAGCATTCATTAATATGCTATTCTTTCAACGAAAATAGCATTTATAATTATACAGAAATAAAATAGCATTTTTATTTGTTTTGGTTTTTGGTTTCTTGTCCTGTACGTAATTCTGAATCTGTTTTGTATTAATGAAGAAAACTAAAATTAAATTAAACAATAACTGTTGTTTGACTACATTAGGTTCAAAACCAAATTAAATAAACGTTACACAACTCATAAGTTTCAACTTAACCTATCTAGCTATCTAACAGACCTCATCTAGTCCAGAATCTTCTTTAGAGTCTTCTTGTTACTCTTATCAAATGTGTTCCAGAAACTCACCATTGATATCACCATTCACAGTCTCCTTGTTACTCTCTAAAGTGCTCTCACTCTCTGATATCGTCCTCTATAGTCACATTGCATTTCGGTGCTGCCTTGGCCTGAAACATTGATTTAGTTCAATTAAAATATTTAGATATCAGTTATGTTTTGCAAAAGTAATTTGTTTGCTGCTAATCTCCATCATCAAACTAGCAGTTCAGAATCATACAAAAACAAACTGAACTAAAGCAACACGAATGTGTCTAATAATGGACTAAGCAAAGAGAGAAGAAATTGAACCTTATTCTCACCAAGTTTAGGATATGAAGCTAAGACGAAACTGCAGCCATAACCACAAGTAAACTGAGAAAATGAATAACACTAATTGAAACTAATATAAACTTAAATGCTCAGATAATGGTGAAGATAGTTACCGTTGCACATAAGACCACAACACCAGCTTGTCATTTGGCCAGGCCACTGTAGTACCAATTGCATCAGCAATGATTTCAACTTCAGAATTTGGTTTCCAGACTTTAGCTTCCCCAATCTTTACAACTTCTACCATTATCTTGCTTGCATTGTGACCTTCTCCTCAGAACAGAAAAACTGTATATGTTTAATAGGCCAAGCGATGTTCTCATGAATTGCCTTACCAATAGTTAAGATTTCAGCACTAATTGGTCGCCAGAGGTGGACATTCTCCATTAACACCTTATCAACTGTCACAATAGCTGCTCCTTGACCAATTGGCAGGTTGTTGACCAAATCTTTTGGGTCAGTTGAACTCAATCTACCCTCACCAATTACAACATCTTCCATGTTCCAATCATATATGTAGACTTTTGCAGAATCTGTTGCCTACAAGAAATGATAACAAGAAAGACTATACTTGTTCAGTTTTACTAGTGATCAACAAGGTGGTGAACAAGCAAAGTAAACATGAAACAGGACACCATCTGCAGGTACCTACAACATTGATCACAATTCAGACCAATTGTGAAGCTCAAGATAAAGAAGCCAAACAATGATTACTATAGTGTGATGCTTACCTGACTACCGTTCTTGAGGGTTACAATATCAAAACCCAGACGCTTCTTCCATCTCTAGGCACATGCAACCAAAAACGTTCAGCACAAACTGTGAGCAACACCACACACAAATGAAGAAGAAAACCGTCTGCAGGAACGCACATATAGGTGTACGTTTCTCTTCTCCACATTCAACTTTTCAAGGTGACATGACTGCATGTATTCGGTGATAGCTGTAAAATGGGAGACAAACAAATAAGTCAGGAAATAAATACAGACTGAAGAGCCCAAATCTAAAGGACAAAAAAAAAACCTAATGAGAGCCACATGATATATGGCTACAAAAAACGATTAATCTACACCAAAGTAACAGTGTTATTGGTTATGCCAGTTGTTTTGATAGACAAGAAACCAGTGAGACAAAATTGCATAAGCAGCTAATCCAAATATCATCAACATCATGACCTCTACCACCTTCAAACTCCAAATTGCAAATGATGATATGTTCACATTCCTTCAATCTTATTCCTTTCCCCGTAAGCTTAATTCGCTGTCCTCGTCCATCAATCGTCTTGTAAGAAGATACACTCAAGTATGAATTGAGACTTATAGCTCCAGAAACAGCAAAAACAATCCACAATGGCTCTTTACTCCTACCTCCTTCACGAAGAGTCCCAGGTCCATCATCTAAAATTCACACATAACCAATCTCAAGATCTTCGAATACAACAACAGCCACAGATTGATTCTGTGTCTCAAATCAATCAACAAAATGCATATCACAATCAATAAGAAAAAAAAGGCGAATTAAGCTCGAAGATTCGTACGAAATACATCACCTGCAAGGGAAGTGACAACGTAGAGATCGCCGTGGAGACCACCGACGGAGAAGCGACCGAAACCCTCGGCACGGCCAGCCAAAGCCCTTAGGCTACAATCGGCATCGGCGTACGGTAGCGACGTCATCGGTTAGCCTGTTCAGATTAGCCTGTTCGACGTCATTGGTAGGTAATTGTTTTCCTAACTTTAATACTTTCTACAGTCCATATAATTGCTTTGACGGTGGCTAGGGTTCGCAACGGAGAGTAAAAGGGGGAAGAGGAAGATGACTCATCTGTTTTTGAATCTAGGTTAAGGATTTCGTGGAAGAATAACCATAGTTCTTAATTTGGCGAATTGATGAAGAAAGAGGAAGGGAGTTCGATGAGTATCAGAGTGAGAAAAAAAAAAGCTTGAGAAATGAAACAATGGAGAGAGAGTAAACGAGGGTAAGAGGGAGAATAAAAATTGGTAGCCGCTTCTTTTTTTTCACTAAGTATTTAGGTGGCAAATAAATAATTTTATCTATCTCAACATTACATAACGTTTCAAAACGTATCAGTGCTATGCTTTTTACAATTCTAAAAAGCGATTCCAAAATTAAGATATGACCAACCAAACATAGCGTTTGTAAAATGCAAACGCTATCTAAAACTTAAAGATATGTCAATCATAGCAAAAAGACATTAAACGTTATACTATTTTGCTATCAATACCTTATTTTCTTGTAGTGAATGTTTGTAAACAAGATTGTTGTTTTTCTACGATAATGTAATCCGGCAAGTTCTTGCATCATGGGAAAACTAGTTTCATTGAGTAGTAATTCCATATTTAAACAATAATTGAGCAGTGATTCCATATTTAAACAATAATTGAGCAGTGATTCCATATTTAAACAATAATTGTTTCCTTGGCAAATATCTACTAAATTACAAAAAAATATTCGTTACACAAAGATTTTGGGAGGCGAAAAACGTGCGTAAATGAGATGGATGACGACAAAGACATAAAGAACGATACAAACTTCAAATAATGTTTGGTTACAATTTTTTCCAATTGTTAGCATTTTTTTTGTTACATAAATTTACATATGATAAGCTATCCAGTATCCACACACCACAAAACAATTTCTCAAACTCTTAACCCAATGAAGAAGCTTACTTTGTCTTTCATCACTCTCACCGTTCTCTCAGCCCTCTTGACCGCAGCTTCAGCGGCCGATGCTGTACCAAGCCAAGTAGTCCTGGACACAGCTGGACATCCGGTTCAGTCCAATGTCCAATACTACATCATACCGGCCAAGATCGGAACCGGAGGTGGTCTTATCCCTTCGAACCGAAATTTAAACACACAAGACTTGTGTCTGAATCTCGACATTGTCCAATCATCATCTCCATTCGTCTCAGGCCTTCCCGTAACTTTCACCCCACTCAACACCAAAACCAAACATGTTCAGCTCTCAACTAGCCTCAACCTCGAGTTTGATTCCACGGTTTGGTTATGTCCTGAATCCAAGGTCTGGCGAATCGACCACTCTTTGCAACTAAAGAAGAGCTTTGTAAGCACTGGTGGTGAGAAAGGTAAGGGTAATAGCTGGTTTCAGATTCAAGAAGATGGAGATGCTTACAAGCTTATGTATTGTCCGATTAGCTCCACCGTTGCGTGTATTGATGTGAGTTTGGAGACTGATGATCTTGGAGTTCGACGTTTGGTTCTTAGCACTGATGAATCTTTCGCTGTTAAGTTTCAGAAGGCTTATGATTCAAACTCCAACTGTCATCTTAAGTCTAACTCGAGGATGTTCCCTTTTATGTAAGTGTGAAATCTTGGTAAATTGTTATGCTTGAGAGAATGCCAAGATGTGATGTAATGTAACCAACGGTTTATATGAAATAAAACATATAGTTATTGTGTGTTTTATTATCTAATGTAACAATAGTACTACTAGTATATGCATAACCTAGAAAGTAATTTTGTGTGGGTTACTTTGGTATTTTATAAAATATTTGGGGTAAATAAGAGAAAACATGGAAATATTTGTTATTTGTTGATAACTCCAAAACTATGCTATATTTCACTCTGGTGCCCCTCGTTTGTGAGAGTCTGTTTGGTCCGTTCGATGCCGCATATGGAAGCAGCCGAGAGAGTTAATTCGGCGGCGCGTTTTGGAGCTGAGAAAATGGGCGAGGAGGATGAGACGGTGGAGGAGATAGGACGTATGAGTGGTTACGGCGGAGATGTGATAGTAGTCGGTGGATTTCCGGCGTCGGAGTCGGAATCTGAATCTGAATCCGATTTGGCGGCGGCGGA
Source organism: Arabidopsis thaliana x Arabidopsis arenosa (assembly GCA_019202795.1). Lineage (NCBI taxonomy): Eukaryota > Viridiplantae > Streptophyta > Magnoliopsida > Brassicales > Brassicaceae > Arabidopsis > Arabidopsis thaliana x Arabidopsis arenosa. The sequence continues at coordinate 12,913,954 of CM032919.1, read as the reverse complement.
GATTATGGTTATATGGGCTATTCAAGGGCCAACTTCTTTTGCTCCAAACGCCCTCGTTGCTCAATCTTCTCTTGAGCTGCGTCTCGATGCTTGTGGCCACTCACTCTCTATTCTCCAGTCTCCTTGTTCATTGGTAACTCCTTAGCTTCTCTGTTTCAGTGTCAAATTTCTCGTTTTTTAGTGTTTATTGCAATCAAGTATGCCTCTTTCGGATTCTTATTGAGCCCGGGTTTGGAGAAGATAACGAGTTTGTGTATATGTGTCTTGTGGCAACCATCAAACTTATATTGGGATGTTGTTAGAACATGTTTAGTGATACAATCAACTTTTTTTAAGTGGCTTTAGCTTAACATTGAAGAAAGTGATTCTTCTTGCGTTGATCATGAAGCGTGTTAGAAACTATCTGATGGTTGTTTCTTGTGTATTGTGAAGAACACGCCTGGAGTAACCGGGTCTGTGATGTGGGACAGTGGAGTGGTGCTAGGAAAGTTCTTAGAACATTCTGTAGACTCTAAGGTTCTTTCTCTTGAAGGCAAGAAAATCGTCGAGTTGGGTTCTGGTTGTGGCTTAGTTGGGTGAGCAAAAACTGCAAATCTTTCTCCTCTGTGAATTACCATTAACTTGTAAAACATTTAGTTAGTTTGTTCTTTCAGTTGTATTGCAGCACTTTTGGGAGGTAATGTTGTCCTCACTGATCTTCCAGATAGACTGAGGCTACTCAAGAAGAATATCCAAACCAATTTGCACCGTGGGAACACACGTGGTTCTGCTATTGTGCAGGAACTTGTTTGGGGAGATGACCCAGATCTAGATTTGATCGAACCATTCCCTGATTACGGTATTCATCACAGTTTTATTTTTTCTCCTTTTGCCTTGTACACACCATCATCACACTTTTTATTTGCTATGTACTTGTAGTATTAGGGTCAGATGTTATATACAGCGAAGAAGCTGTTCACCATTTGGTAAAAACGCTTTTGCAACTCTGCGGCCATCAAACTACAATCTTCCTAGCAGGAGAACTACGGAATGGTTAATCTTTTTCTCTTTGTTGTTTTCAATCACCTTTTATTACAAGAACACAAGGTATAATTTTGCGCTCTCCTTTTTTCTGTCAGATGCTGTTCTTGAGTACTTCTTAGGAACCGCGCTGAAAGATTTCGCGATCGGGCGTGTGGAACAAACACAATGGCATCCGGATTATTGCAGCCGTCGAGTAGTGCTTTACGTTCTTGAGAAGAAGTCGAAGAGATGCCTCGCTGATGACTCTTCGCTTAATCAATCTTGTTAGCCATTGAGGTATTGTATGTATTGTGTTTCAAACAGAATCAGGAGCAAAAAAAGGCTTAGCATATGCGTTTGATCCTTCCTTACATATTTCTCATACATCATTCTCATAGTGTACAGATGTATTATTCTTGTGTTAACTTCTTTTTCTATTGGAGACAAACTAAAAAAAAACAAATGGATTTCAGATCTTTGATGATATCTGCTTTGCTTGCGTTTTGTATCAGAGACAATAATAGCGAGGACAATTAGTTGGTACTTTTGTATTCCGTTGAAATTATTATTATACAAGTTGGGAGGATCAAGGTTGCAAGATTTTCCCATTAAAAAATGTCACAATGATCGGTCATGATGAAACTACAATTCTATAATGGAGACTTTTTTGAGTTTTCAATACCAAGATGCAATAATTGTCCTAAAATGACATTGCCACTCAGAAACTGAAAAACGAAATGGCTAACAACTACGTTTCCTCTGTTCTGACGTTGCAGCTTCTGCTTCTTCAACTTGTTTACTTGAGTCAGCAATATGTTGATTCTGCCTCTATCGTCAAGTTTCTTCCTGGTTTTGAAGGCCCTCTTCCCTTTGAGCTCGAAACCGGGTTTGTTTTTGATCTCTTAATGTGATTAAATCCGTGTTCTGTGTTTGGAGATAATCTGTGTTTGGTTTATTGTGAATGAAGGTATATTGGTGTTGGTGATGAAGAGGAAGTGCAACTATTCTACTACTTCATCAAGTCTGAGAGGAACCCAGAAGAAGACCCTCTTCTGCTCTGGCTAAGTGGAGGGCCTGGCTGCTCTTCCATCACTGGCCTTCTTTTTGAGAATGGTGAATTTATAGCAATGATCTTCTTCAACTCGTTCTTCTCCTCTGTCTTTGGTGATGACTCATTTGACTTCAACAGGGCCTCTGGCTATGAAGCTTGATGTTTACAATGGAACTCTCCCTTCTTTGGTCTCTACTACATATTCATGGACAAAGGTAATACAAAGCTGTTTATTCCCATATGACGATCACCAAACCCCGATGATCAATATGTTCTTGATCATTTTCTTTAGACTTCGAGCATAATCTTCTTGGATCAGCCTGTTGGAACTGGCTTCTCCTATTCAAAAACTCAACAACGTACTAAACCTAGTGATTCAGGAGAAGCCAAACGGATCCATGAGTTTCTTCAAAAGGTAAACAACAAATCTTGGTGCCACGTTTCTTTGTGCATTGACATTTAGGAACCTTTTTCTAATTTTGTTGTTGTTGTTGTTCAGTGGCTAGGCAAGCATCAAGATTTTTCTTCCAACCCTTTCTATGTTGGCGGAGATTCTTATTCCGGTTTGGTTGTTCCAGCTACCGTTCATGAAATCTCAAAAGGTATATATAATTTTATATTATCAATCCCGAAGCCTTTAACTCAATCAATTATTATAACAGAAGAAACATGATGATGCAGGAAATTATCAATGCTGCAATCCTCCAATAAATCTTCAGGGCTATGTGCTCGGTAACCCGTTGACAGAATATGCAATCGAAGTTAACTCCCGCATTCCATTTGCCCATGGAATGGCTCTGATCTCTGATGAACTCTACGAGGTACTGAAACATGAAATTTGCTTTTGTTTCTTGTCACCAGAATGAATGAAAATAATAAGAAATTTAAAAACATTGTTTTGTTTGCAGTCGTTGAAGAGAATATGCAAAGGAGAATATACACATGTTGATCAACGCAACACAGAATGCTTCAAAGTCGTTGAAGAATTTAATAAGGTTTACAGACTCGATCGACAAATTTTTAGCTGATGTTGTGTGTGTCTGCCTTAAATAAACTAATTTAGTAAACTCGGAAGTTTTTGTTTGTATTTTTTTAGCGTACAAACAGAGTAGGCCAACAACATATATTGTATCCAGTGTGCGAAACTGAAACTCCAAATTGCTATGTAAGTAAATGCTTTTATATATCTTGCCCTCTGTAAACAATTTGAGAAAAAACATTTAATACAATGTTGCTTTTACAGATTTATCGGTATTTGCTAGCTACGTACTGGGCCAATGATAAAACTGTACGCAAAGCTCTACAAATCAATAAGGTACATACAGTATATATATACATGAGTATGAACAGATTATTTTTAAGGTTCTTGGTATAGGAACAGTGTCATTCTTATATGATTGCAGGAGAGTATAGGGGAATGGGTACGATGTTATTACGGTATTCCTTACAATAATGACATCAGAAGTAGCATACCTTACCATATGAATAACAGCATCAATGGTTATCGATCTCTCATCTACAGGTCAGCAGAGTTTGAGTTTTTGCTGATCTAGATTCAAGACTTGTGTTAAATTTTCTGCGGTTTTTGGTGAATAGTGGTGATCACGATTTCGAAGTACCTTTCATTGGAACTCAAGCTTGGATAAGATCACTCAACTATTCTATTATTGATGACTGGAGGCCATGGAAGATCAAAGATCAAATCGGAGGGTATATAAACCGATTTTTGTCAAGTAAATGGGATTCTCGCTTTATGAGACTCAGTTTGAAATTGACTCTTGACTCTTAACTTGGCAGATACACAAGGACATATGCCAATAAAATGACGTTTTCTACTATCAAAGCAAGTCTTTTACCTTTCTTTTTCTTGAACACTTTTATTGTGGTTTGAACTTGTATTGAGTTGCGGGTTTTGATTATAGGGCGGTGGGCACACAGCAGAGTTTAAACCAGAGGAAACTTCTATCATGGTTCAAAGGTGGATCAATGGCCAACCTCTGTAAAAGAAGAAATTATTATTTTAGTAACACAGGCCCCTTCTGTGTTTCTCTGTTTCCTTTGTTCATCAAATCTTGAATAAATCATATTTTTCTGTTTCTCTTAACTTTTTTATTTTATTTTATTTTCCGTAGTCTAAGATTCAATAACTAACTTGGAAATAGAACAAAAATTCACAATTTTCGTTTGTTTGGTTATAAACAGAAACATTTTAACAACCACAAATATAAGTCAATGATCTAACAAGACAAAAATTTATACAAACGGAAAACGTGGTTTGAATTTTGATGTTGGATCGTTGATGATTCAATATTTCTTTTTGGTATCGTTTTGATAAGTAAACCGGGATTGGAAAATTAAATGATTCGGTTATAGTAAGTGGTAGAAGTCTCAGATTGGTTCAGATGGTTTGAAAAAAAGGAGCAGCAAGAAAAGACTCTTGCCGATTTGGAGGGTTTGCTATTATAAGAGTTAGTGGATAAAAAAACTCAGCTTTCTATTTTTTCTTCTTTGACACCAAAAAGTTTCAGATTTATCTTGTCCATTGCTTGGGTTTGAGCACAGCTATACTTCACGTGATATAGTGGAAAGCTAGTGAAAACCATGTACCTCGGTATAAGCATCAATGGCCGAACCAAAACGTTCTTTCTTAAAGCAACTTTTCCGGTCTACTTTTAACCGCTCGGCTTGTTTTATCCCCATGGACCATGGTAGAGAAAGAGATATTTTTGTTTAAATGGATTCTATAAAGATTAAGAAACTCCCATAAGGCCATGCGAGTCGAGAACAAGAAAGTCTAACGTACATATAATATTGGTAATTGTTTTGTTTGGCTGAGTCATTCCTTACATATTCGCAAATGTCATGCTTACAGATCACATATGTACTATTTTTATGTCAATTTTTTTCTTGTAAGAAATCTTGAAGAAGATCGACCAAAAAAAGGATTCAGATCGTTGAAGAGATTTGGTTTGCGTTTTGTATCTGACACTATCATAGAGCAAAAGTTATTTACATAATTTGTATTATATACGAGGTCATGTAGCCAAAATTGAAAGATAGAGTTGGTAGGCGACTTTTTTGGAGTTCTAGTATAAAAATGCAATAATTGGCCGTAAAAGGCATTATTGCTATTTAGAAAACTGAAAGAAAAAATGGCAAGCAACTACATTTCCTCTGTTCTGAAGTCGCTGCTTCTGGTAATTCACCTTGTATTCTTGAGTCAGATCCATGTTGATTCTGCCTCAATCATCAAGTCTCTTCCTGGTTTTGAAGGCCCTCTTCCCTTTGAGCTCGAAACCGGGTTTGTTTTCGATATCTTCGTTTGATTTAATCCGTGTTCCTGAGTTTGGAGATAATCCTAAAAAAAGTTATATACTGTTTCTTGTGAATGAAGGTATATTGGTGTTGGTGAGGAAGAGGAAGTGCAACTGTTCTACTACTTCATCAAGTCTGAGAGGAACCCAAAAGAAGACCCTCTTCTTCTCTGGCTAACTGGAGGACCTGGCTGCTCTGCCATCTCTGGCCTTCTTTACGAGAATGGTGAAATAAAAAGAAACATCGATATTTTTTGTGCGCGTCTAGGATTACTCGTTTTAATTCTATAGATCTATATAAACAGGCCCTTTGACTATGAAGCTCGATGTTTACAATGGAAGTCTCCCTTCTTTGGTCTCTACTACATATTCTTGGACAAAGGTAATACAAAAGTGTGTATTCTTGATATGACGATCAGCAAAACCCAATGATCAATTCTTGATCATCATTTTCCTCAGACTTCGAGCATGATATTCTTGGATCAGCCCGTTGGAACTGGCTTCTCCTATTCGAGAAATAAACTTTTTAATAAACCTAGTGATACAGGAGAAGCCAAACGGATCCATGAGTTTCTTCAAAAGGTAAACTAATGACAAACTTAATTGTTTCTTGAAGCAACGGTTCTTAGTAGGAGCCATTTTCTTCTGTTGTCATTTGTGCAGTGGCTAGGCAAGCATCAAGAGTTTTCCTCCAACCCTTTCTATGTTGGCGGAGATTCTTATTCCGGTATGATTGTTCCGACTACCGTTCAAGAAATCTCAAAAGGTATATATATGATTTTATGATATCGATTCCCCCAAGCCCTTTTTCAATCAACTATTATTATAACACAAGAAACATGATGATGATGCAGGAAATTATGAATGCTGCAATCCTCCAATAAATCTTCAGGGATATGTGCTCGGTAACCCGATAACAGACTATAAAATCGATGGTAATAGTGCCATTCCATATGCTCATGGAATGGCACTGATATCTGATGAACTCTATGAGGTATGAAACATACATGCTTTTGTTTCTTGTCCCCACAATGAAAACTTAATAAAGCAAGCTGTTCCAAAACAATAATATTTTTTCGTATAGTCGCTAAAGAGGATCTGCAAAGGAGAATATGGACATGTTGATCCCAGTAACACAGAATGTTTGAAACTTATTGAAGAATTTAATAAGGTATACTATACCGTATATATAATACACTTAGTGGAATCTTAATTGATGTTCTGTCTCACTGATTTAGACTCTTTTTGTGGTTCTTTTATAGTGTACAAGTAGATTATACAGATCACATATATTATACCCATTGTGTGAAGAAATTACAAATCCAGATTGCTATGTAAGTAATCTATTATTCTCTATGTTAACCGTTAAAACATTATGTAAGAATTTAAAGATGATGGCTTTTACAGATTTATCGGTATTCACTAAGTACCTACTGGGTTAATGACGAAACCGTACGCGAAGCTCTTCAAATCAATAAGGTCATATACATATTATAGCAACTAAAATAATGTTCTTTTCACTAAAACATTATAGTATACCAACATTATTGATGATTCTTATATATGTATATATATATTTAAGTATACCAAGAACATTAATTATTGATGATTCTTATATAACCAAGAACGCCCTATTGGTTACCTACATAAAACAAAGAATTTAAGTATACTCAATTGATGATTGCAGGAGAGTATAAGGGAATGGACACGATGTAACTGGAGTAAACCATACACTAAAGACATTATAAGCAGCGTACCTTACCATATGGATAATAGCATCAATGGCTATCGTTCTCTCATTTTCAGGTTCAGAGTTTAACCTTTTGCTGATTATAATTATACCTAGCTACCAATTAGATTGAAGTATTAGTAAACTTTTCGGTGAATAGTGGTGATCATGATTTCGAAGTACCTTTAGTTGGAACTCAAGTTTGGATAAAATCTCTCAACTATTCCATCGTTGATGACTGGAGACCATGGATGATCAACAATCAAGTCGCAGGGTATATATATACTAATCTTTTTTAATAAACAAAACTGGGATTCTCTTGTGTATAATTGCTCTATCAGACTCATGTTGAAATCATTCGACTCTTCCTTGCAGATACACAAGAACTTATGCCAATAAAATGACATTTGCTACTGTCAAAGCAAGTCTTTATTCTTTCTTTAATTTTTCAACTCGGAAATATTTTTATTGCGGTTTTAAACTGTATTTCTTAAATTAAGATGTGGGTTTTGATTATAGGGAGGTGGGCACACAGCAGAGTATAAGCCAGATGAAACCTTTACCATGTTCCAAAGGTGGATCAATGGCCAACCTCTATAAAAGAAGAGAGTGGCCTTTACGTATAAAGGACTAGTTGGGTCGTTCAAAGCTCGTTCGTGAAGCACACACCCATTTATTAGTATACTGTATCTGACCCATTTACGGAAAAAGTTTTCTGCTAAAAAATTCTCCAACATTTTTTTTTTGTAAATTTACTTTCCAACTCCAAAAATTGTTAAAAACAAAAAAGATCGAAGAGTATCTCAACAAGGAAATTGAACAGAAAATTTGTCTCTCTCTTTCTTTTGTCCTTTATAGATAGAAACATTTTAACAACCACATATATAAAAGTCAATGATCTAACAAGGCAAAATTTCTACAAATGATAAAACGTCGTGATTCATGCAGATATGGTCAAGTGAAACTGTTGAAGAAAACTGAGAAAATTAATATTAGAAGAATGTTCATGTTTGTTATTGTAATGAAGATAACTCTATGATTTTGTGTTAGTTTCCGGGTTTCTGTTTTTGGATTACTTGGGCTACTCTAATAGAAAACAGATATTTTGTAAGATCACATTATCGAGAAATTAAAGTTGCCAATATTGAGAAAGAATTTTTTTTTTTTTTTTTGTAAGAAAATTTCAACACTTGAAGCATATACTTTGACACCTACTCATTAAAATTAAAAGTTTTATAATTCCTAGTACTGCTCCAAACAAAGATGATATGCATATGGTACTGACAAATTGAATTTATATATGAATATTTGCCTAGAGAGAAAGAAAAATACATGATATGTATCATGTATGGATTAGGATCAAAGTATTATTATCTATTACGTGTCCATTTAGGTTGGTTTAGTCAAATTGAACTGCAGTAGACACTAAAAAAGCATAAACAAATCTTGGTTTACATTCTTTGCAATTTTTCTATATCTGAAAACGTAATTAAAACCATTGAACGAAACATACTCTTGTTTAAAGAAATTGGAGTTGTAAGTTGTCAGGAACGGATAAAATTGAAAACATATTAAATCAAATTAGAATAGTAAAAAAATTGGAATCCAAAATCCACACGTTGGGACACAGTGATCTCGACTCTAAAGTTAATAGCTGTCCACCTCCAGATTAGTCAAATACTTTGACAAAACTGAGCTTAGCCAAAATATACAAATCAAAGTAACGTGTGTATAATGTTAGTAGATATGATCATGATCATCTTCTCAATGTGTAGTAAAATTATATATATAAATATTGGCAGTTTAAATTTCACAAGTTAAGTATACACTAGCCGCCAAAGCCGCCTCACCTAGTCACCACTGACTATAATCATACTAACGTGTTTATAAATAAGTATATCTTCTTCATCCACAAATAACCATTGGCTATAACTATCACAAAAACTACCAAAACCATGAACCCTACGTTTTACTTAGTTCTTGCCTTAACCGCGGTTTTGGCCTCAAACGCATATGGTGCCGTTCTCGACATCGACGGCAACACCATATTCCACGAAAGTTACTACGTTCTCCCTGTCATCCGTGGCCGAGGAGGCGGCCTGACTCTAGCAGGCCGCGGTGGTGAGCTATGTCCTCTCGATATCGTGCAGGAATCTTCAGAACTCGATGAGGGCATTCCCGTGAAATTTTCAAACTGGAGGCTTAAAGTTGCATTCGTTCCCGAATCACAGAACCTCAACATCGAAACAGACATCGGAGCCACGATCTGCGTTCAGTCAACCTACTGGCGGGTCGGTGAGTTTGACCACGAGAGGAAGCAGTACTTCGTTGTGGCTGGTCCTAAGCCAGAAGGGTTTGGACAAGATTCGTTGAAGAGTTTCTTCAAGATCGAGAAATCTGGGGATCTTGGTGCTTACAAGTTTGTGTTCTGTCCTCAGACTTGCGACTCTGGCAGTCCAAAATGCAGCGATGTCGGGATATTCGTGGATGAACTCGGCGTTCGTCGTTTGGCTTTAAGCGATGAGCCTTTCTTGGTTATGTTCAAAAAAGCCAATGTGACCGAAGTTTCGTCAAAGACTATGTAAGAGGACAAGTCTCGATCTTTACTTTGACTACTAAATAATAAACACCTCTCTGTTTTCTTGAAAACTACATATTGAATAAAGAGAGCTCGTGAAGCACATGCCCATTTATTAGATGTTCAATCATGTTCATCTTCTCCATTTTAATGCCCGATATAAATCAAAGGGAAAGAGTGGACGTCCCTTTAAATAAAAACAGCTAACAATTCGTGCCCTCATTTATTATTGTGTATTTAATAAGAGAATAAAAGCTTTGAAACAGTAGCCATTTTCTAGAGAATTCTGATGATGGTTGTGATTAGGCCTGGGCATAAAACCCGAAATCCGAAAACCGATCCGAAACCGATCCGAAAAATCCGGAACCGAATCCGAACCGAATAGTCACAAAATCCGAACGGATAATGAATTCTCCTATCCGAATTATCCGAACCGAACCCGATCCGAACCGAAAACCAAACGGATATCCGAAAACCGGAAATAAAAATTATATATCCAAAAATATTAGTTATATTTAGTTGTAATTTTATAGCAAATAACAAAAATTTCCTAAATATCCTAAATTTCGGAAAAATTTTAGTTATATTTGTTAAAATTATACATATTTTTGCAAAATTTAACCAAATTTTAGTAAGATTAAACCAATTTTTGTTAACATTGAACTATTTTTAAGTTTTTTTTCCCGAAAACCGATCCGAATCCGACACTTATCCGAACCGAAACCGAACCGATGACTCATAAAATCCGAACGGATAATAAATTCTCCTACCCAAATTATCCGAATCCGAATATATCCGAACCGAAACCGAACCGAAAAATCATAAAATCCGAACGGATAATAAACTCTCATACCCGAATTATCCGAATCCGAATATATCCGATCCGAATCCGATTTGAAATCCGAATGCCCAGGCCTAGTTGTGATATAGAAAACGATAAAAATAATTATTACTCTAGTCTCTAGATTGGCTAATAACTATAGTGTTTTCATTTGGTCTTAATGACTTTCAGTTTGTCTTACATAATCTAATTGATTTTTTTATCTTATAACTTCTTTTGTTCTTTAATTTGAATTTTATTTTCGTTTATATTTTAGCAAAAGTGATCGAATAAATTCACAACAAATTATTTAGGTAATCTTAAAAACTTCTGAAAAATTGAATTTATGAAAGAACAATTTTAGTTTGCAAATTCTGCGTAGAAATTTATAGAAGAAATATTCCTTTTGTCGTCGAGGAATCAATTAACGACTATAGAACTAAATAAACACAGAGAGGCTTATGAAAATGTGTGGAGTCTGCAAAAGTTTCACTATAATAGAAGAAAAGTTGTGGAAACACATATATGCGAAATTGTCCAGATAAAAAAGCACAGCTGAAACAAAAAGAGAAGCGGTTATAACATGCATTGTGTTAACAAGCTGAAACTCACATTTCTCAGCGGACCCACGTGTATCAAAGGAGGGTCAGCTGACCTCCCTAAAATTTAAAATTTCTTGTTAGAATCATAGGTTTTGTATATTTAAATCTAGCATAATTTGGTTAAATGATATAATGTTAAAGCAATTTGACCCGGGTAAAAAAATATCTTGGGTCCGCCACATGTGTGGACGACGATCAAACTATATATATTAACGGTTAATCGAAATTGCGACTGGAGTGGAGTGCTCAAATTCGGACCAAACGGAACCCAAGAATTATATCAAAACAGAACTAAGCATTATTTTAAAAATTTGTTTAAGCAAAAACTAATTAATTATCAGAAGAACTATAGTGAAAAGAATCTAATTGGTTTAGGAAAATCAAACCAAAACCCTACATTGCGTTTAAAACTTTCAACAGCTTGATGAAAAAGCTAATAAATTCAAAACCTAACGTATACTATATACCAAGCTATATGTGCATATGTATAATGTATGTATATATGTCCGTGTATAAATACTGATTACATGAACTTACATTTTCTTCATCCAGTAACAAAATGTATCAAACACAACACTACAAAAACCCCAAAAGCATGAATCACTTGTTTTACTTCCTTGTTGCCTTAACCTCAGTTATGGCCGCCACGACCAGGCTGATTACTGGGTTATGTTCAAGAAAGCTAATGAGACAGAAGAGGCTTTGTCCAAACCTATGCCTATGTGAGAGAAAAACTAAGAGGGATAATAGTCTATCTGTGTTTTCAAATAAATAAATTAAAAGAGATAAGTCTGAAAAATAAAACTCTGTGTGTGTTTCTCTGTTTCCTTTGTTCATCAAATATGTAATAAAAGATCTTTCCTCTGTTTCTTTTAATCTTGTTCTCGGGTTCAAGAGTTAGATAACTTGGAAAATGAACAGAATTTTTTTTCACTTTTGTTTGGTTTTATAGCTAGAAACATTTTAACAACCACATCCACGACCACGCATATAAGTCGATCATTAAAACTTTGGTATAACAAACCAAAACGTGGTTCATGAATATTTTGGCATCTAGTAATATGCTATCAAAACAGTTAGTAACAGATGGGCCTGTTTTGGGCCAACGAGATTTGGATGAGTCGATAATTAACACAAATTAGAGTGTTTATCGGTGAAAGTCAACGGTTTCACAGATCCCTGGACCTAAAACGTTTTTTTTTAAGGTATAGAATCTTGCTGACCAATATCGTCTCCCCGATCTCTCAGCTTCTTCCATTGACAAATCTAGCTAGCCTTTGTCTCTTTGAACGAAAATGGCGGAAACCATCGGTTCAGGTACATCTTTCTCAATTAATCTGAATTGAAATCTTTCGTATGTCGACATTTGTATGGAATCTACGCGCGATTGTTCTGGAACTACAAATGTATGGACGATATTGATTGATTTTGATCGAGCCTCTTTTGTATTGTCTTTAATTTCGCAGCGTTTTTTTTTTAATTTTTTTTTTATTGTGCAGAGGTTTCGTCGATGTCTGACAAATCCGCCAAAATCTTCGTCGCTGGTCATCGCGGTTTGGTTGGATCTGCCATTGTCCGCAAGCTTCAGGAACAAGGTTTCACCAATCTCGTTCTTCGAACACACGCCGAGCTTGATCTCACCCGTCAAGCCGATGTTGAATCCTTCTTTGCTCAAGAGAAGCCTGTTTATGTAATCCTAGCAGCTGCTAAAGTTGGTGGGATTCATGCTAACAACACTTATCCTGCTGATTTCATTGGTGTCAATCTCCAGATTCAGACCAATGTGATCCACTCTGCTTACGAGCACGGCGTCAAGAAGCTTCTCTTCCTTGGATCATCCTGCATTTACCCCAAATTTGCTCCTCAGCCAATTCCTGAGTCTGCTTTGTTAACCGCATCGCTTGAACCAACTAATGAGTGGTATGCTATTGCTAAGATCGCAGGGATTAAGACTTGTCAGGCTTATCGGATTCAGCACGGATGGGATGCGATCTCTGGCATGCCTACTAATCTCTATGGTCCTAATGACAATTTTCACCCGGAGAATTCTCATGTGCTTCCTGCTCTCATGAGGAGGTTCCATGAGGCGAAAGTGAATGGAGCAGAGGAAGTTGTGGTGTGGGGTACAGGCAGTCCGTTGAGGGAGTTCTTGCACGTCGATGATTTGGCTGATGCTTGTGTTTTCTTGCTGGATCGATACAGCGGGCTGGAGCATGTTAACATAGGAAGTGGTCAAGAAGTGACGATCAAAGAGTTGGCTGAGCTGGTGAAAGAAGTCGTCGGTTTTGAAGGGAAGCTCGGATGGGATATCACTAAGCCAGATGGGACACCGAGGAAACTGATGGACAGCTCAAAGCTCGCGTCTTTGGGTTGGACACCAAAGGTTTCTCTCAGAGATGGTCTTCGCCAAACTTATGATTGGTATTTGAAGAATGTGTGCAGCCAATAAGTAATGGTTTCTCATATATATACACAACTCTTGAGCCTCAGGTAAATCAGCTTATCACCAACCTTTCTTTGAGATTCAAGAATTGCTTTTTATCGACATTGATTCATTTAGAGTTCTGTTGAGGAATTTACATTGTCCGAGATAAGACTTGCTTCTTGATGCTACATTTTTTGAGGAACTAAATTTTCGGATATCCGAGTCTGATCTATTATTAGCTCTTTTCTATACAAATTATCAAAAAACCATTTGTGAGAAGTTTGAAGAAAACAATTATGAATAATCAAAACTATACGTATATGAATCTCGGCCCAATGGGCTGATAAAAGCCTTGTTAAAGATAGCGTGAACAAAACGCACTGCGATTCAAACGTGAAAATTAAAAAGGCTAGTGTCCAAACGCACCGCCTCTAGCCCTAAGCTCTGTCTTTCGCTTACCTTCTTCGTTGGCTCGCTCACTCACTTGACTTCACGGCCCCGCTCAAGTTCCGACACGAAACTCATTTCAAATTAGTTCTTAAACACAAAAAGGGGCAAAAACAATCGCCGGCGATTATGCCTTCACCTCCGGTACCGGAGACGGTTGTCAGCCACCGCTTCGCAGCTTTTCTTATCTGGCAATCGATTCCTTCATCAGCCATTTTCTTCTTCTTCAACCTTTTCCTCTTCTCCACCACTTCAATCATCTCTTTTTTTCTCACTTTCCTCGTCTTCCATTCCTCACAGCTTCTCTTCTCCGTCTCACTAGCTCTCCTCTCTTCTCCGACTCCAGATTCTCCACTCTCCCCTCTCCAATTCGCTCTCGGCCTTCTCCGTCACCTCTCTGATCCCGAGTTCCGCCGCCGTGCTCGCGTATCTTTACGCATCGTGCTCTTCGTCTGCGCTACTTCCCTCGCTGGGTTCTGCTCTGCTGCTGTGTTTTGCTTGTCTAGTGATTCGTTTGGACCGATTGGAAGAATAGGGTTTAGGGGATTTGTGACTGGATTGCTTTACGCAGTCCTCTTCGTCATTAAGCAGCGATGGGTTTTGGAGTTTCCCATCATTCAGGTTTTGTGTCTTTGCTTCTTGATTTATGGAATATTTCATCAATTTTGTATCTTTACTGATTCTTACTTGTGTTTTTCCAAAACAGCGTCCACCGTTCTTCAGCTTCAAGATTGGTCTTCCTTCAGCTCTAACACAAGCTCTGAAGCTATCTGGTGTGCTTTATGTGTTGTCAACGATAATGCTATTGTTTCTGCTAGACTGGTCCGGTGGGCTTGTATCTGTGTCGAGATTCTTGGGTGAGCAGGTCTTATCTTATGCCGGCAGTTTCTGTTTGATTCTCTCTTGGGAAGTCACTCACCATATACATAAGGTTAGTTAAGTTGTCTTTGTTGATTTTCTATTGATAGATGTAATTGGTTGGTGATATAGCCGTTTAGATTGGTGATATAGTGTATAGTAAATCAAGATCCTTGTAACTTTATAGTGACCATAGTCTAGGTGACATGTTAGATTGCAGAATAGTTAGAACTCACTATTACCTGAGTGATGCAAAACTTAACTGAGAAAAATCTGACAAGCAACGGCAAGTTAGCTGTGTTTGCCATCACTTTTTGCATTGATACTGTGTGGATTTGTTTTCCTGTTCTATTAGGCAATTCTGTACTTAACTATTTCTGTTTTGGGAGCCCATGTCAAGGTCTGTCTGTCTTGTGTGTATGTGGATCTGTTTTGAAAAAACTCATATAAATTTGTATGATATGCGTAAATTGTTTACTTTTTTTTGGATAGCTTCACTATTCATGCCTAAACATTTTGAAGGATTCATCTATAGCTTTGTTTTGTGTATTACTTGTTACTCTATCAAGGAATATATAAACTTTAGCTAGCTACTTTTCCAGGTTCTAGATACAAAAGAATTTAGTTACAATTGTCGTTCTCATTTCCAGGTTCTGCACACAAAACGGTTCAGCTTTGCTCCACCAAAAGGATCCGCTGCAGCAGAAACGAATCCAAGCGAGCCTCTTCTTGCTGCTTTAGAAGGGAGTATTCCAGGTTCCCTTGAGCAGTCTCTTGCATACCTTGATCTCTACATGGTGTCTCAGAATAATGTCGACACATGGCGTCGTGCTGCCTTCTTCGAGGAGTCCACCGAGACTTACAAAAGAGTAATCACTCTATGCTTGAGGCCTTTGGAAGAGCTTGCCTCCAAGTTATCTTCTGGGCTAGACCACACCTTTACTGAAAAAGGTTATCAGACACCACTCCAGCCACCAACCGAGTCATTTATCGATCCAAAGTTTGGGGAATCACTTAAGTCTTTCCAGGTAAATTGCAATTCAAATTTCATCCCTTGTCTATGTGAAGATTTCTTCAGGTAGCTGTAACCAAAATCCGTTTGCTCTGTATCTGATATCTGCAGCTATATGCATGGTGTGCTCAAACAACTGCATCCCTGACTTCAATCTCTCACAAGGAAGACAGGCTTGGAGTAGCTCAACTGTCTGGTGGAAACGCTGATGTTGTCTCAACACTTCTATCGCTTTTGCTAGCTATCGAAACGTTTATGGGGAAGAAGACTAATCTTCAATCACCTCAACAACTGATGGGACCTGCTAGTATCAAATGGGCGACCTCGAGTATGGTCAGAAAAGACGTTAAACCCATAAAAAGGAGTATTGGGGCGATGTACTCCTATGCGTATGCAGCTACAGATGTTTTAAGGATATCAATATACCAGATTCTGTCCACATTCCGCGAGGAAATGCTCAACAGCGACAGAGCCGGACTTCTTGGTAGAGATTGGATTGGAAGCAAGAAACCACCTTTTGGAACAAACGACATGCTGCTACAGAAGCTTAAGCTCTTCCTCGAGTTCCAAGCTTGATGGAAGATTAAAGAAGTACAATTCCTCAGATTAACAAGTGTCATGATTCAAAGAGCTGGAAAGAAAAAGGAACTAGAGTGAGCCTTGTATTAAAAAATGAAATCCCTCGATTTTGCAGAAATTTGGGATTAATCTTCTTTTTTGGTGAACTACAAAATTATTATATAAGAATCAAACTTTATTGGTAAGTTTTTTTTTTTTTTTGACAGCTGGTAAGTTTTGCATCTTGAATCATGATAACATAAATTGTGGAGAAGCCTCTCTATATGTTTAGCAGAGTTCCAAGGACTAACTCTACGCATATTACAAAGGAAACCAAAACTGGAATCTGAAATGGGCCATAGATTTAGGCCCATGGTCGCTGCTTACAGTAATATCGAATGAGAGATCGTGACCGTTGGATGGTGATTAGATAATAATTGTATAGTGTTAAAGCTGAGATTGGCTACATACACATCGCATTTACTTAAAGGGCAAAACCCCTCAGCGCCGCTTGGATCTCTCTCCTCTCTCTCTCTTTTCCCTTATCTTCTTCTTATACCCTTCGACCAAAGAAGAACCCTAGAAATCGATTATCAAGGTAAAAGTCACTGCAATGAATCGTCCTTTCTTTTTCATTTTTATGTGATGGTTTCCTTCTGAGTTAGCCGAAGGGTCAATATCAATTTCCTTTTTTTTTCCTCGATTCATAACAGTTTCTTCATTGATTCGAGATACTGTATTTTTTCATTGATTATATTGTTTTGAAGAACTTTTTAGTAAGTTAAAAGTAGTGTTTGTGTAATGGAGATTTAATCGATTGAAAAAAATTGAAACTTTAGGTAAGCTCATTGTAAAAATACGAGCTTTGTTCTTCTTGCTACACTGTGACCTTAAAATTGTGGCTTGTGACTGCTGAACATTTAGCTAATTGATTTAGTTATTGTGTATGTCTAATTAATTCAGTCAAGTGTAGATTATACGAACTTCTTAGTTACATTTTGGGCTTAAAGGTTTTAGCTTTGTGTGTTTTGAAACACAGATGAATAGGGAAAAGTTGATGAAGATGGCTAATACTGTCCGCACTGGCGGAAAGGGGACAGTAAGAAGGTATTTATACTCACAAGTCTTGTTGTTCATTTGCTTTCTTACCAAATTTATGTTAGATGTTCTCTAAACATTTTTTATTTTCATTTCAGAAAGAAGAAGGCTGTTCACAAGACCACTACAACCGATGACAAGAGGCTCCAGAGCACTCTTAAGAGAGTTGGAGTAAATTCCATTCCCGCCATTGAAGAAGTTAACATTTTTAAGGATGATGTAGTGATTCAGTTCATTAACCCTAAAGGTAAATAAGTCCAGCTTTATAAATTACAGGACTTGTGGTAAATTCATTGTATTAATGGTTGTTGTGTATCTACTTCAAATGTTGCTATTGCAGTTCAAGCTTCTATTGCTGCTAACACATGGGTTGTGAGCGGTACACCACAGACGAAAAGTAAGTGTTTATATACACATAGATGATCCAATACTCTTCTCGGTTTATGCATTTTCTAATCTCGAAATCTGAATTATCTTGCAGAGTTGCAAGACATTCTTCCTCAGATTATCAGCCAACTTGGTATGCATCATTTAATGTGACCCTCTTCGATATCCTTCACCAAACCAGTGATCCCTGAAGTTAAACATTTTGTTTTTTTCCTTGCTTTGATAATTGCAGGACCAGATAACTTGGACAACCTGAAGAAGCTAGCAGAGCAATTCCAGAAACAAGCTCCAGGTGCAGGTGATGTCCCAGCAACAATCCAAGAAGAGGACGATGATGATGATGTCCCAGATCTTGTAGTTGGAGAGACTTTCGAGACTCCTGCTACTGAAGAGGCTACCAAAGCTGCTGCTTCTTAGAGGACGAAGGAGAAGAAGAAGAAGAGCTCACCACCTGCAAAACCCCATCATAAAAATGTTTGTCGCTCGACCTTTTTTGAGCACTGTCAGATTCTTGTTTTCTCTAATGCTTGCGAACAGAAAGACTTGGTTTTATTATCACTTGATGCTTTTTGGTCCGAACAGCAATTTTCCTTTTATTAAGGTTAGATCGTTTTTTGTTTACCACCTGTTCGAATGAGTACTATGTTCTGTCTCTTCTTGCAACACAGTTCTTTGTTTTGAGTCAACAATGTCTCGAGATGAACAATCAACCGTTTCATACATTTAAATGGAAATTTGAAAGATTTTACATATTTCCAATTATTGGATGTAAACATTCCATAGAAACACAACACTGTGAATGCAATCAAGTACTCATGATTGTTTCATTTTCAATCTCTTCCGCTTTCCCCTGCTGTGCTAGTGTTTCGTAAAGCGGAGCATTTCGTGTTTCTCGAAGCCAGAGACTCACGACGCCACTCAGCACAGACGCAACACCAAACACGATAAACGACATCATTGCGCTTTCCCTTCCCAGCGCAACTAGCAGCGGTGCTGCGGACGCTCCTAGCATAAACGCTTGACGCAAAAGCGAGACAGCAGTGTTCCTAACGTTTGTTGGGAACAGCTCGACGCAGTAGACATATAGGACGTCATACGCCGTTGAGGATGCCATGAACCCAACTGCCTCAACTGCAAGTTGTAACCATTTCGCAACAGATATCGCACGGATCACGCGGTGGATAGAAAGTACCGCGCAGAGTAGACACGCGACTCCAGCGAGGTATGATGAATTCGAGAATAGTGGACGCCGGTTCATGACCCCGAGGAGGAAGCTTCCGATGAAAACTGCTGGAAACTCCATCAGTGCGTTGACAGCAACGGTTAAATAAAGATTGAAGTTGAGATTTTCAGCATTTAGTTGAATTCCATAATAAACAAAGCCACTGCCAAATCCAGCCATCATAACCATTATGATTCTTTTCACTGCCCATTTTGTTTTCCAAAACTTCTCCGATGATGAAGTTTGATCATCTCTCTCTGGAATTGGATCGACTAGGCTTAGATCGGCCGGAAGTTGTTTCCCGTTGAGCCTTGCGAGTTTCTTCAAGACCACCATGGCTTCTTTGTTACGTCCCTTGACAAGAAGCCATCGAGGAGACTCATAAGCAAAGGGCAAGAGACAAACCGCATATCCAAGAGGAAGAAAGGATATGATCCGGTAAAGATTTCTCCATGACTTTCTCTCCAAATAAGCCATGAGTGGCAGAGATAGAAAACCTAACGTGAAGAAGAAGAAACCGTATTGCCCTACTTGGCCTCGCCACTTTTTGCCAACAATCTCAGTTGCGAGTACGATACAACAAGAGCCAATTCCCGATCTAAAGAAACCATTGGCAAAACGCAAGAATGCGTAAACCCATACGTTTGGTGAAAAAGAGATCGCAAAGGCCGTGACAAAAGTTAATACACAAGAGAGTAATAGCGTCTTCTTTCGACCAAACCATGAATCAGCAAGATATCCATAAACACCAGAACCTGTAAAATAAAACAAAAGAGTCATGTAAAAGATGGTTCAATTTCGATAAACACTCTCCAAACCGTAAATATCAAACTTTAGAAGGTAAATATCAATATACCGAAAAGAGATCCGATGAAGAATAGAGTGGAAGGAACAGCAACAAGAAACTTATGTTGACATATGAGATTCCACTCAGAAACAACAGTGTCACTCTTTGATCCAATCCATTCCCATTCTCCACTGGCCAATCCACACAACGACGCGCCCTCCACGATGGCACCGGTTGCAAGAAGCCTCGCAGCGGGCTGAGCGTCGGAGAAAATGGATATAAGAGTGGTCTGAGCATCGAAGATCCAAGCGATGGAGACCAAGACAGCATGCAAGATCTGAGCAAACCCAAGTGCGCCAATGTGTTGCTCGATCACCTCGTCAACTGTGAGTGCGTACCTATTGTTTGGTTGTTGTTGTTGCCTTGTTGCTTCTCCTTTCTCGGATGCTGATGAATCATTGGATATGTTTGGTGGTGTCTCCATGAGCTTTGGAACTTCTTGTTTTGAAGGTTCCATTTTGTTTATGTTGTTTCAGGTAGAAATATTTTTGTTTTAAATTAGGCTTGTGGGCTTGATTGATATATGTCTTAAGTTAGCGAGGGTATATATACACATGGTCAGGGAGTGTTGTGCATCCAATTTCTCACTCTCGAATAAACATATCTAATCAAAAGTGATTGTGCATAACGAGTCATTAAAACTTTCGTATATAAACAATTAAACTTTTTCTTATATTGTGTGTCTATATTATCTGTTGCGTTTGATTGGTACACGTACGTTCATGAAGTTTTCATGATCATTTATAACTCTTAATTCAATTATGTTGAAAAGAAGAATTACTTTTGATTTGTGAGCGACGTATTAACATAAATGTAACTCTCTCTTTTTGCCTTCTTGTTTTATTTGTCTATACTTCTCTTTCATCTTTTTGTCTACAAATGTAACTCATTTTTCTTTTTGCAACAAACGTAACTCTTTTAGTTCCCACTAATTTTAAAAATATTGAAAAAGAAAATAAACGACAAAAGTTACGGTTAGAATGCATGATGCGTGATGAGAAAAAGAAAAATAAAATTTTTGATGCATGAGAACAACACATAGCTATAATTACAAATTGAATAATATGATGTGTAACCAATGCATGTGGCTTGATACTTGTCAAATATTATTTTGATCGTGATTTCCAAAGTTTGGTTCGTTTTGCGGGTTTTTGGCCGAATAAAACATGAAATTTGAGTTTATAATTTGCAAGAAACTCTTTGTAATTAAGTGAACGTATTCATCCGTAAGTAGTTGAGTGTTACGTATGGCATACTGCATACACACTCTTTGCAATATAAATATACGGTTCAGCGATTATGTATAGTACTAGATTTCTTTACCAAAAAAAAAAAAAAGTAAATGAGAAATTTAAGCCAATCATGAAAATTATTTTATAGTTGATCCTTTTTTGGCTTTTTCATAGTATTCCATGACCATATAGTAAAGTTGATGAACAGAAAAAAAAAGTTAACTATAATAAATCTGATTAATAATGAAAAATGGAACAAACAAATCTGAGAAAAATTAAAGTTGCAAATAGAAATAGTTACTTGGAAAACGTAACTAGGCTAACTCTTATTAGCACTCAGTTTTATTCGCGTTTTCATAAGTAAGACCATCTCCATTGGGAGTGTCTAGGTGAGACACTTTCTAATAAAACAGAATAAAAAATTAAAAAAGGAGGAGAGAGGACAGAAACTGTTTCTCATTTTGAGAAACTGGGACACCCATTTTTACAGTTGTTTTCTTCTGATTGGTTTATTGAGTGTCTAACCGATGGAAATGCTCTAATGGACTCTCCAAGACTGCAAACTACTCAAGTTTTCGATATAGATTATTGAATTATTAAAGATTAAGCAAAAAGTTTGTTGCACAATTGCATTATTAAAGATTAGTTAATTAAAGAGGTGCGATCATCCCGAGAGCCCATGAAGAAAGTGGGATAAATAGTTGGATTAGGACATTACGTGAGGTGAGGGGTCTATTGGTACGTAATATATTTTCGTATATATGATGTACCTATCTCTATCTTCCTTTCTTAATTAACTTTTTCCTATTATTCTCTAGAATGTGAAAATTCGAAGCCCCTTGAAACCTAGGTCTAGGCTCTATATGACTATACCTATGTAAGTTTTTGCAAGCTATCGATCAATACAAAGTTTTTTTCCCAAAGGTCGTTTTCCTTGATAGAATCATCCTTGTTTGTTGTTTACAAAACATTACACAAACACAAACATCACTAGCAAATATATATATTTGGACTTATTACTCTATCTGGAGTAACATATCGTTCATGAATCTTCGTCACGTGAATACTAAGCTAATTAATTATTTGTGTTAATGGTGTTAGGCAAAACTTATATAAAATTTCAATGTGGTTGAAATATAGTAATATAATCTTGAGGGTGAAAATGTTAGCACTTGTGATTACGTCTAGTATTATCGTCTACGTTAGTATAATCATCTATAAACTTTTTCTTGATTAAGATAATACTTTTTATTAGGAGGAATATGCGTAGCCAAAGCTCCTTTTTCATGTGTTTTTCTCGTATGTGGTGACAATTTGCGTGTGAATTTGTTATTCGTTTATATATCGTGGACAGATGATAATTAAAGTGTTTATGTCTATGGGATATATGGCATATTCTACTTTTGATTCCATGGGACTGTTACGTACATGTCTATAGTTTTCGAAGTCTTTGTATCTACTATATAAATCGTGGAATTATAAGTTTTAGGAGGCAAAAAATTTGAGAAAACAAATTCATGAGATCATTTTGAATACAAGATTTCGATGTTTCTATTGATATATATATGCAAATATAAAATAATTAATTAAATCGGTGTAAAGAAGAATAGCGATTCAATGGTCGAAGTGTTCTTCCTTCTTCCTGAAAGGAGGAGAGACTATGGTCTAAACCATTTTAGTGGGATCTCAATCTTGGCCACTATATGTGTTTTGAATCCCCAAATGAAAGAAAAACGTTAATTTTCCATTTATTCTACTGGAAATTAGTCTAGACTTTGGTAAAGCATTTACCCGATTATTGAAAAAAAAAGTAGTATATATGGCTGATAAAAAAAACAAATATTATGTTCCGTTCGCCATATATATATGGCACTAGAGTATCGTAGAAGTGTAATATTATTAAACTATGTCAACCAGATTTTCACAAAAATAACGAGTAAATCTTTAATTCAGTCCGAACACACACACACATATCCATATATGTATTATACTGTAATAGCTAATGCTAAGCATACCTATGTGTATCCGAGTGTTACTGAACCACATCACATTATGTTGCAAAGTGACATAAGAAAGAAAAGAATTTGGTCTGCCTTTCATCAATCAGATGAAAGAAGCATAAAAATGAGGAAGACCGAATATACACTCACTAGTGGAAGAACTAGTAATGACACGACATAAATGCAATATACTACCATTATACCAAATGATCATCCAATCGTTACTTAATCCATTTATTTTCCACAATAATAAAGAATTTGGAATATGTTGTACTTGATCAATAATTAGTGGATGACGAGTTGTGGGAACACTCCAAATGCTCTGTTAAAGTTAGGCAAGCCTATATCTTTCTATAAATAAATAAAAACACTATCTTTTGGTTCACAATCTCTTGACATTAAAGGTATTACAACCTAATAGTTAAAAAATATCAACAAATAAATGGACACAAGAGAAAGCATTGAAATGTTTTATAGTTCTGTATACTTGTATATCCCCAAAAATTTTTGGCAGTTTAACCTGTAGTTGATATTTTATTATCCAATTCTTTTATAGTGAGTTTCATGAAGAAATGCTACCCTACTTCTCATGCTTTGAGGAACTTGAAACTTAAAACTATCCACAATTAGTTAGTAATCACCAGAAGCTTGAGGTTAAACCATTTTGATCTGTGAAAGAGCAAAGCTTTGAGATCAATCTTGTAAGAAGATAGTCTTTTAGATCCACCGATTTACATGGATGCTATGTTTCAAAGACGAATACCAAAGGAACTGCATGACCCTTGAGCTCTCTGCTACACTTTCAGTCAAAGATGTAATATGATCTTGCCGGGTCGTGGTTGGACTGGCCTGTCCGGATATAGTTTAAGAACATTGAAAATATATTCATTCCCTTTATCAAGCTCCTCTGTTTTGAAAACAAGAATGGAGAAACAGAGGAAGGAGATGAGAGAATAAATTGTAAATTCCAATTATCAAAGATATAAAATATTGTAAAGAAGAGAAGATGTCTATAATACTGTCAAGCCACCAAGTTCTCTCTTTTCTTCCCATACCTTGCTTTTAAGGTTTAATTTAAACAATGACTCTTTGATGTTGTAGCTGCTTGATGAGATAACATATATGTCTCCTTCATGCTCCATCATCAACTCTCGGATATACACAAAACATATCGGACGAAAGGCAGGACATGGTTTCACAGGAAAAATATTCCATGTTGCTCTGGGCGGGTCGAAAACACCGAGGTGGCCGCATGTACTGATACAATAGAACATACCATTAGAAAATACACATTTGTACTATTCGAGATCGTGTATGTGGTTCTCGAAGCAATGGGTGGTCCAAACGGTTTCACCAAGGCTCCAAGTCTTGATCTCAAAATATGAGCATAAAGGTGCATAGTTGAATGTGATCACCAAACAACTAGTTGATGTAGGAGCGGCTGAGAAAGCTACGCAACATAGACCCACGAGTGATAAGTAAACGCGCTCGCATGTAAAAGGGTTAAGAAAGAATAATGCCCCGGGGTAATCATGTTTTGACACAAGCAACCAACCATCCTTATAACAAAGGAATTCATGGCACCCTAACCCTGGAAATTCTTGCTTATATGATTGACCTCATGATGGGTCAAAAAGAATGTAGGATTCAGTAGGGGGAGTGAAGTGGTCAGTAAATCCAGATATTCCTCTACATGATGCATAACCAAAACGTTCTAGTGGATAAAGCAGACGAGGCTGTAACTTCCTGACTGAAACTGCTGCTTCACACTATGTCTTGCAGACAACGAAAGCTTGTATGTTGACTCTTAATCCGAGACGGAATACGCAATTTTTTTTAGGAAACTTAAATCTACTTCTCCTTCAATCTTGTCAATTTGTGAATGCTTTATGAAGCATAAGATAAGTAGACGCTTGATATCAACAAGTGCATATGTAGAGAATGATGACATTGAGAGAGAGAACTGTAGAAGTTGCAGTGCTTTGTTCCTGAGATCACTGTCACTATTGCTGAGATAAATTTCCAGGAGTCTCACGCCTAAAACATTCGGGAGGAACTCAATGTAGATTTGGTAAATGGGAAAAGCATCCCGAGGGGGGGGGGGGGGGGGGGCGGGAGGGGGTTGTGAATTTTCTTATTTGACCCCTATGTCTCACGTTAATCTCTCCCTCTGACCCTTTCCTTGCTATTTTTTTTAATTTTGTTGTGTGTCTTTAGTCTTTTAATACATAACTCTCATCATTTTTACATATTAATCTTGTTTATTCTTTTCATTCTTATATAATTTGAGACAAAATTATTATAATTCATATTTACCATATTTTCTTATACCAATATTTACAAAAAAATAAAGTTGGGAAATGATGAATAATATGAAACTACACTTATACCTCAACAAATAGTTAAGTATTTCTAAAAATGTGTATCTATTTTAATTGAAAAACAACTACATAGTTATAGGGTTTGTATATTGATATTATGTTTAGTTATATTTGATTTAAAAGACATAGTACTTAAGTTGCACACCAATATAGACTAAAGTGCCAAAGGGTGCAATGATTTCTTCGGTTCCAAAGTGTTGTGGCGTTGTTAGTCTCTTCTTTGCTTCATCTTGAAGTTCTCTATAGAAACTAACCAAAAAATCCCAACCCAAAGAAGTTGGCTGAAGTATGATCATGGTGGTCTTCAAGCTTGGTTTGGCTCAAGATAAGCTCTAGTTTAAATCATTTTGTTAGTAGTTGGGTTTTTATTTGAAAAAGTATGCATTAAGTTGTAAAGCCCGTTTTCTCTTATTTTTGAATATAATTTAACATTATAGTAAAACCTCTATAAATTAAAAATGTTGGGATCGAAAATTTATATTAATTTATAAAAGTATTAATTTATCGATAAATTTTATAGAGAGATTTTACTAATTTTGTAGTTTTAAAAAAATTTCTATTCGAAAAGCAATTTTTTTCTTTATAATAAATATATATTTTTAAATAAATTACAAGTTGAAAAGTAATTATTATGTTTAGAAAACAACACAAAAAATTCCGATCAAGTAAAAATATTAGAAATAAAATCTACCAAAAATTAATACAAATTTAATAAAAATAAATAATAATAGAATCATATTTTATTAAATTTTTTACATATAATATTTTAAATATATATCATAGAAATTTATATATGACATATATCAATTAATATCATATATATCTATTAAATTATATATATTGATAAGTTTATACAATTATTAATTTATGAAATTGATGAGACCATATATTTAAAGAGGATACTGATCCCAACTCTGGACCGGAAAAATTTATTCATTTGTAGAAGAAAATAATTTATCGTAGTTAAAAAAAAAATCTTCTGCCTATGTCTAAGGTTTAAATATGTACTTGTATAATCGTACCAACTAACCGTTGATAAAAGAAAACCGGTTTAGACATATAACCGGGTTAAGGGAAATTGAGATTGCAAATAAAGAAGATCGAGAATTGAAAGTCTGGGTACTTCGCCAATCAAATCTTGATAGAATTTCAATGATATACTATACCATATTAAACAAATAGTTTCTAGTTTCTACGTATACTATAAAAGGACTTTCTTCAAGCTTTTGGATAATTTTATGGATCATGAATTGGATTTATAGACTTAATAATTGCGACACTCTCTTTTTTTTAAACCAATTTTTTTCGAATTTCGATTTGGGTTTTCTTATCTCCAACTTAGAAAATTAGTAACAAACTCAAAACCAAATCTACTATACACGATTTTCAAAAGAATTTAAATTTGATCTAGATTAGAATATAACCAAATTAAGATTTATTTAAGGATCTTGAAACTTAAAGCTATCCACAATAATTACCATGGTGAGAATCACACTTGAGATTAAGCCAATTTGATCAATCAAAGATCAAAGCTTTCATAGCAATCTGATA
Organism: Arabidopsis thaliana x Arabidopsis arenosa; assembly: GCA_019202795.1. NCBI lineage: Eukaryota > Viridiplantae > Streptophyta > Magnoliopsida > Brassicales > Brassicaceae > Arabidopsis > Arabidopsis thaliana x Arabidopsis arenosa. The sequence goes on along the minus strand of CM032919.1, from coordinate 12,886,840 downwards.
AACAGATTCATAAGAATGCTAAGACTAAAACACCCGCATGAACCTCGTGCTCCTAGTCTCTGTTACACTAATTACACTAAAAAGATGCATTTGATCAAAGAGATAAGAAGAAAATGGGATCCACTAGAGTCAATTTAGTGAATGTGTATTGGTCTTCCATATTAGGTGTGCCTTTATTAGTAGTCCCCAAAAAAAACTGATAATTTTCATTGTTGTTTTAGTCTCTTTTATATAGTGAATGACTAAGAGAGACTAATTATCTAAAACGTGGGAGATGTTAATTAACCTTAATATCTATCGGTGATAAAAAAAAGAAAAATAGATATGAACAGTACCATTTCATATTGGTCATACAACGTTGAAAATACAACACATAAAAGAGAACCAAGATGAGACCCTCTCTCTCTTCTCTCTTCTCTCTTCTCTCTTCCATATTTTCCAGAGAGAGTTGGTCTCTGTTCCTTACTCCGCCGTCCGGAATTCTCCGGCAAGGCCGTCCAGTTGGTTTCAACTGGCTTATGTCCGACATCCTTCTGCTTCTCATGCGGAGATAGTCGGCTCTTGTCCGGCAAAATCGCTTACCCATGCTGTTTTGGCCGGTTTGATATTTTCTTCTGCCGTGAATCGGTTTCATACCGATTTCTTATATTCCTTTTCAGTTTCTCCTTCAATAATCACTCTGGATCTATGTTTGATGGCGACAATTCAGCGATTTCTCGCTCAACGGTGGTCTTCTCCAACTAGCTCCTTGAGTTTTGTTTTTTATATGCTCCGGTGTTTTCGGCTGAGGTTCTGTGATGTCTAATCCGGCCAGATCGGGTGGAGTTACTGTTTTCTCTCTCGGATGCGGATCCTCTTTTGTTTATCGAAGGTATCAAAAACGATTGCGACTCAGTTTGAAGAAAAGAAGATTTGTCCCTTTGCAAAATTTGATTGCCTTTTAGCCGCAATTTCAAGTAATCAAGGTTCGATTTTGTTTAGCAAGCGGTTGAAGACTTTCAGATCCTTACCAGTGATTGCTGAATCTCAATTGAATTATTGGTGAATTTAGCAAGCAGATGAGTTTGTTTGGATTTGTTTCATGTCTTTCTACCCGTTCATGCAATAATCGGTGAGAAATCAAAAGAATTTACGTTCGGATTAAGTTCTTTCCGGCGATGAGTTCTTCCACCGGAATCAGATTCAGGCGGCAGAGGTTTCGAGACGATGACTATTGCTCTTCTCCTGGAACATGCGACACGTGTTGTTGACTTTGGACTTTGGAGATATTACTTCTATCATCTTCTTTGACGTGGCATCACTATCTAAGTGGGCTTTTTGCCTTTGGGCTTCAGATGACCTTCGGATCTTTATTGTATTAGTTAATGACTCTCCAAAATAGTATCTCCTTGTGGAAAATGTTGTAGTTCGAAAGTTTTAATAAAGATACTCCTTTGGAAAAAAAAAAAAAAAGAGAACCAAGATCTTGTTTTGTTCTTGTTCTTGTTTTGAGGTTTAAAACATAATAAACAAAGAATTGCCGCCAGAAACAAATGGGCCTAAGAAATGAGCTAAGCCCAAGCGAGATAATTGACCATAATTTGTAGCCGTAGTCATATCTCTGAGATGAGCATATCCGTTGCATCACACGGTCCAACACACATAATCATAACACTATAACCACTTCACTATAGTACAACGATTTTAAATTTGTGGATAATAATAGTAACTCATAGCGTTGGCGACATAGCGACTCGGAGTAGTGTGATGAGGATACGACAACATATTGGACACGTGACTTTAGCTAAACAAAGAAACAAACCACTTTCCCCACGTGTTAAAACAAACAATATCATTTTGAGATTTTTTTTCTTTCTTTCTTTGACATCTCAATATAATTTAAAGCTTTAATAGGAAAATGCTTTATCAGAAAAACCAAAAGAAATTGCTTAGAACTTTATAGAATCCAGCTTGATCATTTACACTTTTTTTTAGAAGCTATAACATCTATTTAGAGACTATTTAGTGAGTTAATTAATTATTTTAAATGTCCACTATCCATTTACACTAATCTCTTTACCTAGTCGGTAGAACTTTTAAACTTTTTTATTGCTAACCACAAATGAAGAAAAATACTTAAAACATTGAAAATTAGTAAGAATACAAAACATGATTTAGAAAAATAAACGTATTGATAAAAATTTGAATAATTGAAATGAAAAAAAAAAAGAAAAAAAAAAGACAGTGTAAAGAAAGAAACAAAAATTGAAAAGAATAAAAAGAAGAAGTAAAACGCGAGAGACCGACGCAGTTTTGGCAAACACGCGTCTAGCAGTAAACGCACTGCTCCGACACAACACTTTTTAGAGTTCGTATCCTTCGCTCTTCTTATTTCACTCTCACATTCTCTCTATTTATTTTAATATTATTTTACTTGTGTAATTATCTTTCTTCTGACTTTTTTTTAGTCTAATAATTAAGTTTACGTCGGTATTGACTCGTCCTATGTTGGATTAAATATGACGTTTATTACAAATATCTTCAACAAGAATCTCTGAAGTTGAAACCAAGATTGAAACATTTTCTCATAGCAATTTACCTTTTGCTAGTATTAAAGTTCCCAATTTTGCAAGTTTGACTTTCAGCATATTAGGAGGAAAACAAATGTTGCAGATGAGATAGCTAAAGCAGGTAGAATTAATCCTCAGAAATATGTAATATCTTGTTATTAACTCTGTAATTTCCTGTTACAGCTTAATGAATCAATTTGACGACAAAATAAACATGCCGGATATTAGTTATAGTTTTGTCAATTGTAAGCGCTTTCATAGATAATAATTCTGATTTTTTACATGTTTCGGAAATCATGATGATTCATTTTCCCTGAAAAAAAGTAAGATGAAACCATTAATTCATAAATTATTATTCTTTGACCCAAAAAAGCGTAAATTATTATTTTATCGACTGAGCATAAGAACATTTTTCTTTATTAGAGAGCTCTATAAACTATATAATTCATTAATTTGCTATACTATAAGATATTTTTTTTTGTGAGAAAACTAGAAAGATATTTTACCTATAAAGGACATGTAATATCTCTCATAAAATCTCTACATAAAATAACCAGTAATCAGCATTGAACAACTCTTTCCGTTTACTATTAGATTTGTGGCTTTACAGTTTCTTAAACCATTATATATATTAAAAAAACTTAAAAAAAAACATTAAAAATTTTACGTCAAAAACAAAACTTACGAAAAAAACAAAAATCTTATTAATGGCTGTTTTCGAATAGCTTTATCACTCACCGCACAAATTTTAAGGGTTATTTTAGTTGTTATGCCTAACGTCCTCGTGATCTCCAAAATTATATTTAATCCATATTTAGCTAATTATCTTCTAAGATAAATACATAATGCAAAAGGTCATGAACACATTCGATGTATAAACAAAATAATCTATTACCAATTAAATTTTATTGTGACTAGATTTTTGGTGTACTAATGACGTAATCATGTCTACACTTTCTAAACTTTTTTTTATTTTATTTTGCTATCTATAATATACAAATATGATTATGTAATAATAAATATCGCAATCCTCTCCTTTTTAATTCAGCTAGATACGAGTTGCTTCTTATTTATTATATAATTAATTTATTTTGTTAGAAAGAAACAAAAGTCTTCAGTTTCATACTTTGGGGTTTGGTTTATAAAAAAAAAAAATTGGAAATTAATTACAAGGATCAGAGTGAGTGAAAGAAAGAGAAAGAGAAGAAGCGTTTCGTCCTCTTCGTTTCCTTCTTCCATTAATACAAAGCAGATCCTACTCAGAAAGCTTTATTCAATCTCTCTACTTCAGTTTCTCTGTCCCCATTTTTCATCTGAGAGTTTAAAAGAGTTAACTTTAAACTCAAAATCTGGGAAGAGGACAAAAAGAACCCAGTTTCTGATTCTCATTTTCTCTTTATAATCGAAAGTTTCGATTTTTAAGAAGACCCCAGAAGCTGTGTTCTTGTTTTTTCTTGGTGAGAGTAATCTTTTTTTTTTGGGAGGGTTTAAAGGGAAATTTTTGGGTGAGAATCTGAGTGTTGGGATTTACATAAAACGATAAAAAGGAAAGAGCTTTATATTGGGAATTATAAAGCTACCATATTGGGATTTGTGGTGTTTTTATTAATGAGAGAAGACCAGAAATTATTAAATTTCCAAACTTTGTCTTCCATTTCGTGGACTCAAATTTGTTTATAAAGATCTCAAAATCAGAGAGATTGACAAGACCAAGAAGAAGAATCGAGAGAATGTGGTGGTGGTCTTCTTCAACTAAAGGTCGTTCGAATCTGGAGAGGTTTCTTTTAGGAATCACTCCTAAGCCTCCTTCGTTCTCTCTTCCTCAGGTAAATCCCTTTTTTTAATTCTTCTTCTCTTGAGTAATCCTCGATTTGGGGGGTAATTAGGGTCTTAAGTCTCAACTAATCATATTTTAAAATCTATTTTAATCGGTTCTCTCTCCCCAAATCTTGTCTCTAATCAACAGATTTTGTCCTAAAGGTCTTATTTTTAATCAAGGGTGATGTATCAGATAACCTAGAACTTGTAATAGTTTAATGATTTGGTGTGAATTTTCAGATGAGATTTTGGCAATAGAGACAATAATTGCATGGTCCATCAAGGGGAGAATTATCTATGAAATATTGAAATCTATCCCCTTTAAATGGTGTCACATCATTTTTATGGATTCTATAACACCACGTGGAAACGTGCGACAGAATTTGCTTTACTCAACTATTTTTTATATTATTATTATATTCAATAATCCAATTGCTAAGCACTGAGTTTTTGGTTGAATCTTCTTGGTTGCTTTGGTTTTATCCTCTGTTTCTGTATCATTAGAGGGTTGTCTAATTAGGAGTTAATGACAGCTAGATTATCAGCTAAACATTGGCTTTGTGAGTGATCTTTGTAGTGTGTTAGTTGCAGAGCTGTGTGAGTGATATTAACAATTTGTGGCAGGAACAGGGAAAGGAAGAGATTGAGTATTTCAGGCTTGGTGATCTCTGGGATTGTTATGATGAGATGAGTGCATATGGCTTTGGAACACAGGTTGATCTAAGCAATGGCGAAACCGTTATGCAGTACTATGTCCCGTACCTATCTGCCATCCAAATCCACACTAACAAACCCGCCTTGCTTTCCAGGTTACTTTACTCACATGATTCTGTGACATTTTAGTCTGTTGTGATGAGCCTTGTTTGGTTTGAGAATGGAAGTTTTAGGACATCTCTTGATGTTTGGTTTTTGGGTGTTGCAGGAACCAGAATGAGATGGCTGAATCTGAGAGTAGTGAGGGTTGGAGCGATAGTGAGAGTGAAAAGCTGTTGTCAAGGTCATTGAGTAATGATTCGAGCAAAACATGGGATGCTGTCTCTGAAGATTCGGTTTTCGATCCGGATGGTACGCCATTGCTGAAAGAGAGACTTGGTTGCCTTGACTTTAAGTACATTGAAAGAGATCCTCCGCACAAGCGGATTCCCTTAACCGACAAGGTTCTCTTCTCTCCTTTTATTTCATTTCTTAGTAACCGCACTCTCAGATTTTCTTTTCTTATTGAACTTTGGTTTTGAAAGGAAAGTGCTGTTCTTGGTTCTTGTTCAGATAAACGTATTGGTGGAGAAATATCCAGGACTCATGACCTTAAGGAGTGTGGACATGTCTCCTGCAAGTTGGATGGCTGTTGCGTGGTAAGTAGTTCGTTGTTAGTTTACACAACCCTTCTTGTTTTGGTTAACTGCTGGAAAATAGTGATTGAGTGATGATTTGATGAATTAGGTACCCGATATATCAGATCCCGACCTGCAGAAACGAAAAAGATTTGACGACAGGCTTCCTAACTTATCATACTCTATCTTCTTCTTTTCAAGGTACGTATGATCACTAATTTTCTTCGAATTCATTGCTCAGTGACGTAGAAACAAGCACCGTTTCTGGTTTTATTAAATGGTGTTAAAAAGTGCAGATAATGTGGTGGAAGGAGATCAAAGCAACAACACAAGCAATGAAGAAACAGAGTGTTGTGAAGATTCTGGTATAAACAAGAGAATCCCATTGCCTCCATTTGGTGTAGCAACTTACAAAATGCAAGGAGATCTTTGGGGGATGACGGGATTTGACCAAGACCGGCTGGTTTATCTTCAAAGCGCTGCAGATTCATGGCTGAAACAGCTCAATGTTGATCACCATGACTATAACTTCTTCCTAAACTCAAGCTTCTAAAGATCAATCGGGTCGTTCGTATGTTTATCCTTCTCCAAACCTTAAAAAAAAAAACTCATAACCCTGAACTTTTCTTTGTTGTTTTCGAAAGCAACTTTCCTTCTCTGTGTTTTTGTTCTTTTTGGGCTCGTTGTGTTGTTTTAGGTAGCAACCACCGCCATCTCGGAGTTTTTACTCCTGTTGCAAGCCAATCATGGAAGTTTCTAAGAAGAAAACAGAGCTTCTTTTTTTGTTTTTACGGTGTTGAGAAAACAAGAAAGTTGTTTTCTTTTCTTGGGTGAGATCACGTAAATTGACCTTGAACAGAGAACTCTGTTTTGTACTTTTCTGTCTAAATATATAAAAATCTGTCTTTCTTGTATGTCGGTAAGAGAGGACGAAGAAGAATACTCTTTTTGATAGATTTGATATGTCCTTGTTGTTTGTTTTCAAGGCTTTTAATTAGTGTTAGCATAGTCACTTAGTAACATTTCTTTTTCTACGTTCTTTCATTAACTAATAGTTTAACTTAAAAAAATTTGACCTAAGAATTGATATCTTCTGACTCACTCTACAGCGTATTAAGAAACAAGTCAGAACTTCAAAGAAAAATGTCAAATTAGAACAGTCAAACTTTTAGTTCAACAAAATTGTTTTGCTATATCGGGCTGATATATTTACTGTTGACAAAAGTAGATTTTTTTTCTCTTCCAAAATGTGGGTGTGTAGTCTTGTGTAAAATTTCGTTACGGTTTAATAACATTTACGACGGTTTATGCAATTTTGGTTGTCGTTTTCGTATTTATTACATTTAAATCGGTCTAATCCTAAATTTTAACATGTAAATCAGTGGCAATCGAAATAATTAATGCTAACTGTATATGAAATTACATGTAGTAAACTTAAAATTATATAGACCGTTTAATAACATTAACAATCGCAACCGACCGTTTTTGCAATTTTTGTTGTCTTTTTTTATTTATTGCATTTAAATCGATCGAACCCTAAATTTTAACATGCAGATCATTGACAAACGAAATAATTAATGCTAAACCGACCGTTTTTGCAATTTTTGTTGTCGTTTTTTTATTTACTAAATCGACGGAACCATGTAGTAAATATAATAGATCATTGACAAATCGGAATAATTAATGCTTATTTTTTATGATATTACATGTAGTAAATTTTAAATACTATTTTGATATAATTTTGAGTTTAACCAAAACATAGATTTTTGAAATCTTTTATGTCTATAGAGATTTGAAATGAATTTATGTAGATTGTCATGTATATACTCTATAGGTAATAAAATCTAAATTATTATCCAATTAAAATAATAACATAAATTAAATCATAAAATCAATACTAATCAAATCAGTAAACAAAAGATCTTATTTCATATTAATATTTTAAGAGATAAAAAGTTGTGATTTTTTTGTTCCAACTAGTCAACTATTCCATTTATGGTTGCTTTTCTTATTTATTTCCTGATACAAATTTTCTCTATATTATTTGTTTTCCTTTTATTTATTTTGAAAATATTAAGATTCTCTTTTAGTTAGCTGGATACTCTTCTGATAATTGTTTTTTTTTTTTGTCATCTCAAAATAATTAGAGCTCAAAAGAGTCATTCCTGTGGAATGTTGTCTCTTCTGATAATTGTTTTTTTCCAAAAAATAAAATAAAAATTATTTGGTTGGAATTGCGAGTTATCAATCAAATTAATATCTTCCAAGTCGTCGTTTCTTCTCTCTTTCTATTTCCTTCATCTTCTTCTTCCAAGTGACATGAACAACTATACAACATTACGCGTTTTCTTCTCTTCTTGATTCCTTCGCAAGAAATATTCTGTGTTTTTCCTCAACACTAGTGAGAAACTTTTGGCGATGGTTTCGTTTGCGGGTTTCGCGTTCTTATCTGGAATTCTACTGGGGATTCTTGCGATCGTTACGGCGGAAGTTATAGGGTTTTTGTATATTCTGAAGCGATTGAATCGGAAGAGAAATCGTCAAGAATCGAATTCGAGTTCTGATTCAAACTTCAAGAATTTTGATCCTCGCCAGTCCATTGATTTTAGTCTCAACAAACAGGTGATCATCGATTTTGTGAACCTCCTGGGTTTTAAAGTTTTCTGCTTTCTTCTTCTTAGTTCCGAATTGAACATTGAGTTTCTTGCATTGGTTATCTTAACGAAACCCTAATTTAGTTGGATAACTAAGGATTGAAGTAGATAGAGAAATGTGAGTTCGAATTAGAAGAATCTGGTGGTTTGGTTTTGTGGCAATTTTGATGATTTTCTCTATTTTTAGATAATCTGAAAATGGAACATGTCTTGATGCATTTGATCTAATATCTCAGGGAGTGATCTGGATTTTGGAATTAGATGAAAATGTGAAAGATTGGATGAAGGAGAAATTACCAATAGAGCAAAAGAAGAAGAGAGTTGATCTCTTGGAGGTACATCCAGTTAGGAGATTTGCTCGTATCAAAGACCATAAGCTCTTCTTGTCAGATTCATTAGATGGCACTCAGACTCCTATTACTTTGAAAGGTTGCTTCGTTGACGCTGTTTCGGGCTCTGGACCCACTAGGAAATGGTAATTAATCTTTTAAGATTTCGAAAATGTCTCGAGTTTCTTACTAGTGAATAGCCAAAGTTTGTTGGTTCTTATTCATATCCTTTTGTTTAATGTTATCTTAGGGCTAAAAGATTTCCTATACAAGTAGAAAGCAAAACTTCGGTCTTGTACAAGGGAAACCGAGTGTTTTACATTTTCTTAGAGACTTCTTGGGAGAAGGAGTCATGGTGTAAAGCTCTTCGTCTTGCTGCTTGCGAGAATCAGGAAAGGTTTATTTGGTCCACCAAATTGAAAGAGGATTTTCGAAACTATCTGGCTTCCCTTAATGCTGCCTATCCTTCTTTTATGAAACCATCAGCTGGGTTTAGTTTTGAGTCATTGGACAAGGGGCTTAAAGCGGATGGTCCTTCATCAAAGATTCGTCTATTCTGGAAGAAGTTTTCAAAAAAGTCCTCAACAAAAGTGAATTTCCCTCCGTCGATTCGTGAAGACAAGAAAACTTCAACCCGTTCTTACCAAGATTCACAATCTACTGGTAGCTCTGGAAGGAGTACCCCAGCAAGGAAGATGCAAGATAACATCCCTGAGGAAACCGATGTCCAAGTTTTCTCACGTACCTGGAGCCATAGCAGTCATGCATCGGATGTAGATTCAGAAGACAAGTCTTTTGATGAAGGAACATTGGCATTGAACGTACTGATTTCCCGGCTGTTTTTTGATGTCAAACAGAACACAGTGCTGAAGAATTTTGTGCGCGAACGAATCCAGGTCTGTTCCTTGTATATGAAAGCTTCACTAAATTAGGATATTGGTTGCGTTTATTTTTTATCTGACTATTTTTCTGGTTAAACAGCGGGTAATGTCCAACATGAGAATTCCCAGCTATATTGGCGAATTAATCTGCTGTGATGTAGACATTGGAAATCTCCCGCCTTATATACACGGTACAAGAATTCTTCCAATGGAGATGAATGGTGTGTGGGCATTCGAAATAGATATTGAATACACTGGTGGTGCGGGACTTGAAGTTGAAACTCGGGTTGATGCGCGAGAAGAAGATCTGGAGAAAGGCATAGCTGAGGGAAAGTTGCAGCCAAATTCTGCTGGGGGTGTTCCACCAGATCTCCTTGAAGATCTTGTAGATTTTGAAAAGCAATTAAATGTCCCCGGTGGAACTGCTGATGCACAAGATGTGAAAAGTGGTGGAACCGATAAAGCTGGTTAGTACGGTATTTACTGATTGGTTTATGTATTCATCTAATCATCTTGCTTTTGATTTTGCATAATGCTTAGAAGCATTAGACTAAGGATGAGAAATTATATTTATTTTTATCTGTGCAGATGAATCCAAGGGTCCAAAAGGTACAAAAGCAGGTTCGAGCAATGGATCCAAGTGGAAGTCTATTCTGAAGAACATCGCTGAACAAGTTTCCCAGGTTGATCTTCGTTTTTCTGTTATGTTTAGAAGACAGTTTCGTTGCTTGTTGCGCTCTTGGTTCCCCCAGTGCCCAAGCTTCACGAGCTCTGATTGTGGCGTGATTAATAGGATCTGCAAGCAGAATTAGGAACACCTTTTTCTTAGCTCTTGTAGTATCTTAGCCTATCTCTATCTGTAAAACTGCAGGTCCCAATTACTTTGTCTATAGGGGTGTCTTCGCTTCGAGGGACACTGTGTGTACACATGAAGCCACCTCCATCTGATCAACTGTGGTTTGGCTTCACAAGCATGCCCGATATTGAATTCAACCTTGCCTCTTCTGTTGGTGACCACAAAATCACAAACAGCCATGTTGCTATGTTCTTGGTCAACCGGTTCAAGGTAAGCTGTTGCTTTTTTTTTTTCTTGTTTCTGAAGGAATTTGAACTAACCACAAGACAAAAACAAATTCTGCAGACGGCGATACGAGACGTCATGGTGCTCCCCAATTGTGAAAGCGTTACCATTCCTTGGATGACAGCTGAAAGGGATGATTGGGTCGAACGCAATGTGGCTCCGTTCATGTGGCTGAATCAAGACTCGACCAGTGATCACGACAGCTCCGAAGCTGCAGAAGCGAAATCTAAAGCTGACAAACCACCGACTTCTGAACAAATGCAGAAAACTGCCATCGTCCCCCAGAAGCCAAGAAACGAGGAAGAATCTGTGTCTGCGGACACTGCACCATCAGCTAATTCCACAGGTCTTATAGTAGAGAGTGACAAATCCTTGGAAGAACTCAAGACCCCGCTGCTGGAAAGCAGCGAAAAGCATGATACGATAGCGCGAGGAGGCAGTGCGGGAGATATTAATCCGGGTATTGTTCAATCACCGTCTAGGTCGACTGTTTCGAGCGAAGAGGATGATTCAAATTCGAAAGGAAAGAAAATGGGGACAGCAAAGGCGAGGATGTTCGATTTTAGGAAGAAAGTGGGAGAGAAGTTTGAAGAGAAGAAACGTCACGTTGAGGAAAAAAGTAGACAAATTGTTGAAAAGATGAGAGGACCTTGACACAGGGTTTAGAACAAGGAGAAGAAGCTTTTTTTTTTCTTTTTCTTTTTCTTTTTCAGGTTTCAGACAAAGAAGAGAAGGAAGTCAATAGATTTAGATTATAGGGTATTGGTACCTGTATTCATATTTCATATGTTTGGTAAAAAGATGGGAGCATTGCGAAATCCTTCTTTATTCTTATTATTACAACAAACAAAGAGTAGCATCAAAACAAAGTATCTATGCAAGTGATTTCATCATACAGACAAAGAGAGCTTGAACAACTAACAAAAGCAGTGGTGAAATGAGGAAAGTTCCATCTAGTAATCTTCAGGAGCCAAGGGCTGGTGTACACCATGTGTGTGGTGGGTAGGTGGTTCGGTGGGTATGACCATGTACTCATATATAAGGGCGGCTAAAGCGCTACCGATGAATGGTCCGACCCAGTAGATCCAGTGGTCATGCCATCTCCATCCCACCAATGCTGGACCAAAGGCTCTAGCTGGATTCATCGAAGCACCAGAGAATGGTCCACCTACTAATATGTTTGCCCCAACTATGAGTCCGATTGCAAGCGGCGCTATGATCCCGAGGCTTCCACGTTTTGGATCAATCAAAGTCGAATACACGACGTAGACTAAGCCAAATGTTAAAATGATCTCTAATACAAGTCCATTAACCGCTCCAACACCTGATGCTAGACGGAATCCAACTGGTCTCTGCATGAACACAAAATCTTTTTAAGTCATTATCTGTTTAAAATTCATAATCTTATATTCTTATATCATTGTAGGCTCCATCTTACTTGAGATAAAAGATAACAAAAAACATTGCAACACAAAATACTAGCTCACATATATAAGAAGTTAATTAGAGTTACCATGCCGTTTGTTGCGAGCCTTAACAAGAGACAAGCGAGGATGGCTCCAAGAAGCTGAGCGACCCAATAGTAGATGGCACGGATCGCTGAGAGTCTGCCTCCAATAAGAGCACCAAAAGTGACTGCCGGGTTTACGTGTCCACCCGAGACATTGATGGCTGCTGAAACAGCAGCAAACAGAGCAAACGCATGAGCCAAGGCCACTAAAATCAGTCCTCCTGGTGTGTTTGTCCCCGCATGAGCCGCATGGTCCCAATACAACTTATCTGAGGAGAAGAAAAAAAAAAGACACAGCTCTGAGAAGTCATATCACATATGCAAAGACTCAAGTCTAGAGTCAGAACGGTGCATGTACGAACCAAGGGAGAGAATAGAGCCTTCAGCTGCAAAGACGAAGACAAAAGTGGAGAGGAACTCAGCTAAAGTTGCTCTAATGGAGTCAGGGTGTGTAGCCTCGTCGGCTCTACCGAAACCATATGCTCTACGAGCTGATGTTGCCATTATGATCAAACACTTGAAATTAACTAGAAAGTATGATGAAGAAGGATAGAAGTGGGAAGAGAGAGTTTAAAAGAAGCCAAAAGAAGCGAAGTCGAAGTAAAAAGGGACAGATGTGAGAATTGAGTGTCTTAAGATGGACACGTAGCTTTAAATTGCATGCAATTACTTAACCATAACTTCAATGTTTTTCTTAGAGTTGGTGTTCGTGCTGCTTTCTTATCTTCTCTTGGTGATGTTTTTTGTCACGAACCTTAATGGTTCGGGATATATAATACATGTCGTCGTGTACGTGTTTATGTATGTGTATGTGTATGTGTATGTGTTATGTTGACTATCCATGCATGTCTGCCAAGTAGATAAACAAGCATGAATCTTCTAGAGTTGAGAAAACAGTAAAATTGCATTGCTTCACGGCAGATTAATCGGAGTTAATGAAATTGTAATATGTTCTTTATGATTTGATCGTTTGCTAATTCTGCAATTCAATAATTTTTTCTTAGTTTAAGCATAACATGTTATAAAATCACTGTGAATTTGAAGCAGAGTCCCTTAAGTTTTCACTTTTTAACCTGGTAAAATTTCGGCTCCTTTCTTCTAAGGCTTCTTCTGATTTTGGCGGTGAAACAACTGACAACAAAAATGTTTGACAAAATGAAAAACAACTGTTTACATAATGTTTTCTGCCTCTTCTATAGAATCTTTATTACCATCAAAGGAATCTCAAAACTGTGATCTCCAATGAATTTTTGATATAGGAGTGGTGACTTCTTTAATCAGGCGTTACCTCCAGAAGCAGCAGCAGCCTCGGCTGCTTTCTTCTTCTCCCTCTTCTTCTTGTTTTTAAGAGCGTTCTTACTCATCTCTCTGTATTAACACCAGAGGAGCATCCATCAACATATGAGCGACAGTTTTTGAGATTTATGTATGTACTGCAAGATAGAGACTTACCCTGCTGTGCTTACTCCAAGCAACTGCAATTTCAAATAATAAAAACCATCAGAGACATATTGATATTTGATGCCAAATGTATCGAAAACAGTAGTAACAGTGAATCTTTAAAGCCAAAACCTCCCACTGGTGATATGGTTATGCACAAGCATATATAAGAACTCATTGAGAGAAACTTTCGTCAGTTTCGTTTTCGTTTCAAGTATGAATCATAATAATAACTGTGTGTGGTTAATAAGTAATTTGATATCAGTGAAGAGTATAGAATTACCTCGGCTTGAACAGCAGCTGCGTGCTTAGCATGCGGAGGTCGATATGCAGCCGGTTTTTGTGCAATAGGGTTGGGAGCAACAGCTTTCTTCTGAGCCGATCCTTGTCCTAAGGTAGATAAGTAGAAATCGTTTAATAACATGATAAGTTTACAGAGATTTCTCATGACCAGCGACAGTTTCAAGTATGTAAACCAAGAATTTCCGACCTTGCGATTTGCCCTCGCCGAGTTTCAATGTTTCAACTGACTTGATAAGTTCACTGATATCACCGAACCTGTCTGGAGACTCTGGTTTCCACTCAGCCTGCAGGTAAAAATCATGGCACTCCAGTAAGACAATTAATAATTAATGTATGCTTTTCAAAACTGTTTAAGACACACACACCTGATACAGCCTCTCAAACATCTTCTTAAAGTAACGCTTTCCGTCGTAGTTGAAGATTTTCATCCTTCAGTCAGGACAAAGACGAAGAATATAAAACACAACTGTGACATCTTAAAACTGGATGGTTCATAAGTCAAAAGATATGTACTAAAATAGGCGGGTATGAAAACAAACAGTTGATGCATGATGCACAGTATTTATTGTATCACTCGAACTGTTTGAATAAGAAACCAAACTCAATTATGTGCCAATAAGTATTTAACATACCCATTGTCAATTTGACGTCTTGGTGCAGTTGAGGCAGTCAAGAAATAACGCCCATCTGGAGACCATTCACTTGTCACAGACCACTCGGCTTTATTACTTCCTAGCTGCTTCTTGTTGACAACATCCCAGAAGGCCTGAAATTTAACAATTTAGAAAGGATCGTTTTGAAAATAAAATGTAAATTGCTGACTTATTGTCACTCGAAAATTGAAAAATATGAACAACACAAGGGATCGTTATTTACCATATCACCAGGCAAGTTACCGAATCCAGCCACACATAAAACTGTGGAACATTGATTTAAAGTTACAAAATCAGGTATGTACACATATCCTCTGTTTAAAAAGAAACAAAAACGAGAAGATAACAGAAAACAGGGATGAAGAAGAGAATCATACCTCTCCCTTTTGGGTTCCATCGAAGAGTGTTATAAGGACCTTCGCCAATTTCCATCAAGGGTTTGCAATTCTTGTCAAAGATTGTCACACAAGCAGGCATAACTGAAGTCAGAGTTGAGGAAAAACAACGTATGAAGAAAGCAATGTCAGAAGGAGTACATAGATGCAAAGCAAAATAACATCTTAACAAGAACACAAAGATATTAACATGTCAACTGATAAACATTATTCCTAAATGAACTCGTAGTCGTTATAGCTGATGGAAAAAGGATACAGCCATATACAACTGCAAACTCTGAGCCCGAAAAGGACCACTGAACATCATGAACTGGTCCTTCTTTACCTGTTAAAGTACCAAAGAGTCAGTACAATCAACAATCACAACATCAGATACATAAAGGTTAGAACTTAGGACTTACGTAATGGAACAAGGCCCTCATGTGTGCCATCTATTGTAAGGTAGTGTAGCTTCGTTTCCCCATAGTAACTTTGGTTGGTCTTGTCAACATCTGATTGTACAACCACTAGGAGTCCAGTGGAACCATGGTTCCAACTAAACTGCACAGAAGAACATCGGAAAAAGCTACGTCGAGCACTTGGCTGACTCTGCAATCCTTCCCCACATCCAAATATCTGGACACTGCCTGGACTCCCCTATATATGAATGAATTGACATATCAGAGTTGCTTGTCTATAGAGGAAACAATTATGCACATGATGAGTCTGCAACTTCAGGATGAAAAATAGACAACTTTTTGAATGAGAAGACAGAACAGATTTAGCATATAGAAGAAAAGATGTTTTTTGGCTATTTGAAAGTAGAATGTGATAGCCCAAGCAATGAAAAGCACCTTTGATTCTGGAACAAACACAGCAACATGGGAAGCTGGCGTTTTAGAAAGCTCAAATGCAGCAACCCCAGGAACTCTGATCCGGGATGTTATTCCTTTTGAGAAATCTTTCGGGTCAAAGAATTGGATCTCATTTGTAGCTAACCGGCATGCAGAAGATTCATCAAGACAGAAGCGAATTGATGGCCTACAGAGTAACCATGCCATTATAAAAGCAGTATAATGAGTATAAAAGACTATCTATATTCATGCATCATATATACTGGCAATTAAGCACTGAGACCTGCTTACCATGAGGCTTTAGTAATGGATTTTTGGTAATGACTGTGTGCTAGATCCCCAGTCTCAATATTCCAAATGGAGACGTTTTTCTCCTGCGGAGTAGTGGGTTTTTGAAAAGTCTGAAGATAAGTCCCACATGGAGATAGCTCAGCAGCCGTAACATTTACTATAGTGAACGACCGCACTTCAGTCAAGCTGGTGGCATCATAGATACTGATAATTCCATCTGATTTCATCGCCATAAGCTTCGATCCATCAACACTGAACTTGGTGTTGGAGCAAGAAACTCGTTCAAGCTTGAGAGTGGGCTGGCCATTAGTGAATGGAGGACCATTCCACACAGTGAAACCTTCAGCTTCTCTAACTACAAGAAAAGTGACTTTAGAGAAAAGAGAGACATTTAAACATAACCCAAGAATAAAATTGAGTTTCAGAGATATGTACCTAAAATCTCCAACGACGGTGAAGAACTCATTGCTTACTTGAGACACCTAATTTATTAGTAGTCCACAATTAAGAAGATTATCACAATTCACAAACTGAAGTCAACATAAAGTTCTCAAATTTCTACTGAATCCCTCTTCACCAATTACTAGTTTACACAGGAATCGCGACGTAGGAAACGAAAATCACAAAATTACTTTACTGGATCAAAGAAAAGCATTGAAGTAACCAACTTTCATATAACAACCTGTCAAGTTGAAGAAGAAAGTACCTGAATGAAGCACGCAATAACAGAGACGATCCGGTAATCGGCGGTCGCTGTGGTGGCCGGCTTAAGCTAGAGATACCCTAAAACATCAGCCTTTTGAAAACCTCTAGGTAAACTAGAAGGTTCCTGTAATTTTAATATTTATAATTTATGACCAAAAAAAAAAGCTGACTTTTTTATAAGCTAGAAGAAGTTGTAGTTCTCTGTGGAGTACGGCTGCATCGTCTCTCTACCAGGTGAATCTCTTACTATTTCGATTCAAGTTAGGTTTTTTCCTTAGAGAATCGTATCTGTTTATTAAGAATTGGCTTTTGAGTTGCGGTACGATTTCATATTTGGTCTCTTTACTAGATTGTTCACCAAAGCTCGTCGTAATTCCTCAGTGAAAACCTAATCTTTTTTTTTCATCGGCGAAACTATCTGTAGATTGTTTCAGATATTCATACATAGGTTATTGAGCCATATTCTGTCTGTCAGATACTGTCACTTTCCCAAAATTCAAATTTGTGGATATCAAAAGTTCCAATTCTGTTATATTGTTTTGCTATTGTACAACGACAAAGGAATTGACTTTGTACTTTAACAATCCAAATTTCTTCACTATTTTTCTGATATTTGTTTATCTGTTTACTTATTGGATGATTACGTTAGTAATTTGAGGGATTTCAAGCTCCAGTTTTTCGAATATGGCGGAAGTAAGTCTTGGTATGCTTATAGACATTGTGGACGAGGAGTGGATGAGGGACACTTTGCCTGATGATGGTATAGCCTTTTTTTACTTCCTCCCACATTACACCTCAAGATCATTGTGTTTCCTTTTGTTCATTTCATAAGAGATTATTGTCGTGTTGTTGTTGCAGATCTTCCATTGCCTCCAGTGCTTGTTGTTAGGACTGATGATACTGAAGAAACCAGTATGTCTCTTTGTTTTGCTTTCCTTTACATAGCTATTTGCTTCCATAGCTCTAAAGTCTTTCCAACATAGTCGTCTCTTAAAACTGCTAGCTTTGAATTCACACTGGTGATTCATATGTGATCCAAGATATTAAACACCCATGTTGAGATCTTAAAATGTCACAAGGAAACCACAAATATGTCACCTTTTGTATATGTTTCAAACATAGTAAAGCGAAATTGTGAGCTTTGTTTCAGAGAGTCTCTAAGCTTTTACAACTTTCTCTTCCCAGCTACCTATGATAATCTATATAGCTTGCACGACTAATATAATCCCTCACATTATGATTGTTTCAGATCAAGAAAATCAGCAAGCAGATGCAGAAACTTGGCGCGATCTGGCTCTGGATACACAGTAATAGCCTCTAAGTACAATGGATGAAACTTCTTAAAAATCTTGTTTCTCGTTGTGTATGATCATAAACAAAACTTTTCTAGGCTTTTGTATGAAGAAGACAACATTGTTTTGCTTCTATTTATTTTGTTGGTGGGATAAATTTGCTTGTTAGTCATGACGTCAGAATTTTCGCTGACGTGTCTCGTTCTGATTCGTCCACGTGGTTGGCGAATGGTTCATATTTAAATCTCGAACAAAAAAAAATACAATTCAGGTGAGGAGGAATATGCTGAGCTTATCACTGAGTAATCATGTTCCTCCATTAACGCTCTTGCGTCATGAACGAAGAATCCTCAAGCTCCGATGTCGATCTTCTCTTCTCTTTCACCACCTCTTCCACACTAAATTCCTTCTCGTTTCGTCTTCTTCACCTGGAGTTGTTGCTATTTCGGCATCTTCGTCTCCAGTTCCGGAAATAGAAGACGAGGACCACTTCGATGACGAATTACGCCGTCTGTTGGCACTGGTACCGGAGGAGATACGTCGGACACTAGAGAAACACCCTGAAATTAGTGAACTCATAGAGATAGTGTTGGATTTAGGTCGTAAACCTCTGGCGCGATTCCCTTCAGGTGATTTTGTTATCTCCGAAGACGCTGTTAGAGTTAAAGATCTGGAATTCGCTGTTTCTCAGGTTGGTGAGTGTTCTTCTCTGGTGAAATTTTCGTTTGACGAAACATCTATAGTAGCTGCTTAATAAGACACCATGAAGGTGAAAATGCTCAGGTTGGTGAGTTTACTAATGATAATCGAGCTGGAATCAGCCGGACGTTGCATCGGATTAGTGCGATAAGGAATCGGAAAGGAGAAATTATTGGATTAACTTGTCGTGTTGGTCGATCTGTTAGAGGAAGCGCTAATTTGTTGCGTGATCTTGTTCAAGATGGGAACTCATTGTTGCTTATTGGTCCTCCAGGTGTGGGGAAAACTACAATGATTAGGTTTGTGTTAGTTTCTTCTACATTGATCAGCTTGCTCATAGTTCCTTTAGATCATGGATTTGATATGTAGTCATCATTTTGGTAATTCAGGGAGGTAGCACGAATGCTAGGAAATGACTATGAGAAGAGAGTAATGATTGTTGATACTTCCAATGAGATTGGTGGTGATGGTGATATACCTCATCCAGGGATCGGTAATGCTAGGCGGATGCAAGTCCCTAACTCTGACATACAACACAAGGTTGGTTTGTAAATAGCTGGAGTTTTGTGTATTTAAGTGTGGTGGGTTTGAACTTACTCAGGAGAGATGGTTTCTATGTGTTTCGATTTTACTTTACCTTCAGGTGCTGATAGAGGCAGTAGAAAACCATATGCCCCAAGTGATTGTGATTGATGAGATTGGAACTAAACTTGAAGCGATAGCTGCAAGTACTATAGCAGAACGTGGAATCCAGTTAGTTGCCACTGCTCATGGAGCCACCATCGAGAATTTAATTAAGAATCCTTCATTAGACCTTCTGGTTGGAGGTGTACAGGTTAGACATGATATGAATGCATACCCTCCAAACCCAATTCAAAATATTGTTTGGAGATTTTAGTTTATCAGTTTATGAGAGTCTCTTACCAATGGTCATTAATTCTAGCATAAATAATTGCCAATATGGCACTGTACTTCTCAAGAAATTAGTTAAGTGGATGATGTTGTCCACTTCCCATGGATCTCTTGCGTCTCGGTATATCAGCAAAACAAGAGACAGGGCACAGGATATTCATGGAGACCTTTGAATTGAGTGTATCATGTTGTAGGGGGTTCAATGGTCTATAATTCTGGATCAGTTCTTTTTCTGAAAACTAGTTATACAGCGTTGTAAATCTCTATTCTCTAATAGGTTATTCTTTCAACAAATTAATGGAGACCTTTGGCAGAGTGTGACTCTTGGAGATGAGGAAGCGACCAGAAGAGGTGGCCAGAAGACTGTCCTTGAAAGAAAAGGTCCTCCAACATTTAACTGTGGTGCAGAAATAGTTTCAAAGACTGAAGTTCGAGTTCATCGTAGTCTTGAAGCAACTGTTGATGCTGTCCTCGCAGGTAGATTCTGTCTTTTTAAGTTGGAGCTGTTGATAAATGCGGAGGACATATACATAAATGCAGCATACATTTTGATACAACAACATATTAAGATTCTGGCTTCAGCTAATTTTCTTCTTTTGGCTCATCTCCTGGCTAAAAGGTCGCTTACCAAACGTTGAAATCCGCAAAATAAAGTCTCATGGAGTGGAAGTGATTATGGAAAAGGAACCTTTCATCGACGAGATGACTGTGGATAAGAAACATGAAGAGGAAACATTAGATGTTTCGAAACTCGCCAAGGAGGAAACTATCTCTGAAGTCCTTCCAACTAAGGAGATAACTGAAGCAGAATCTTCAGAGCAAGAGACATTGATGTATCTATATGTCTATGGGGTAAGATTGGAATGACTTTTGCAGATTCTCCAGTTTTTAATAGTCTTATACTATCTCTGTTAATATTCATATACTAATACACAGATTCGTCAATTTCTCCCACACAGATTGCAGAATCAACTGTTCTTCAGGCAATCAAACAACTAGAGATGGAAACTGCAGTAGAGTTAACTGACGACATTAGCGAAGCAGAAGCCTTACTTGCATTGCAAGCGAAGATCAGGAAGAATCCCCGGATTAAATCATTAGCTACATCTCACGGTATACCTGTTTATGTAACAAAGGTAAAAATAACTAAGAATGTCTTGGTTTCAAGTTTTATAGTTTCAGCTTCTTTACCAAAAGAAGCTCTTCTTCTTGCAGACTAACTCAGGTGTTCAAGTGGCTAAGGCGATACGAGCATTACTAACTGATTACGAAGACGGACTCGGAGAGTTTGGATCAGAAGATCGCCTAAAACTTTCTGAAAAAATGGACGCCTTAGAGGTAACTAAAGAGCTAGTCAAAATTTCTTTGGTAGTAACCACAGTTCACTATTGCTTAACACCGATTCGTTTATATGCAGGAAGCAAGATTAGCGATAGAGCGGATAGTGATACCGAAAAAAGAAACAGCTGATTTACTCCCGAGGCCACCTAGGATTGTGTCTCTTCAAGGAAAGCTAGTCAGGAAGTACAATTTACGATCAGAAAGAAAATGGAGAGGGGATGAGATGTATCTAAGGATCCTCCCTTATGGGACGGAAGAAGACAGAGACGCCGGTGAAGATAAAGGAGAGTTTGAAGAAGAGAACGGGGAAGAGCTTGACGAGTTTGGTTGTGCCACCGGCGAGTCTAATGACTCACCCTCTGGCATCGATAGGTTACCTCTATTGCCTGACTAGTTTTATTTGTTCATCGTTCATACATTGTTATAGATACATTTTTGTGAATGAGAAAAATATTTTTTTAAAAAAATAGATAATTGGGTAATTTATGAATAAATTCAAACTAATCTAGAAATTTTGTAGAATGCCTATTATTTTCACTAAACACGCTTAGCTGATACAGTATGGCTTCGACCAACAGAACGAGTTGTCACTGATCGCAATTTGACTCCAACTAATTTTGTTATTTAAAGTTCTTGAAAACTCACTTATTTGCATATCATTAAACAAAGTGATATTTTAAATTTAGAAAGATATCATATTCTTAAAAAATAGTTGACTTTTACAGCAAATCAACACCTTCAGAAAAAGGTTGGGGTAAGAAAGTTGTGACCTGAGTCACTGAGTGACTCTATGCATATCGTAACCGTCATTAGAAATTTCTTTAAGTTATCTTAATCAACTTTTCAGTGATCATGATCCATTTTAATCCTATGATTGTTATTTAATTCAAAAGATAATTGATAGATATAAGCATATAAGTATATAACACTAGACAAGAATAGAAATGTATTATTTTATTTATATTTTCGAGTTGGATGGAAGAAAAAAAGTTTGGATAAAATAAGAAAGTGCCGTCCAGAGGAGTGAGGACCACTGTGGGAGGTAGTTAGCTATTCCTTAACAACAACCTTTACTCATCTGAAAGGACCGACTACACACTTTAGGACTTTTACTAGTGAGCTTTTTATTCAACCTCTTTTTGGATTTCATTTTTGTTATTTTTTTTACTAGTTTAGTATCTATCAAACCATTTTTTCGTAATTTGTTTGACTTTAAACATTTGTTTTGTATATACACGTGTTTGTTATGAGTTTATGACCATAACTCTTGCATAATTAAGGTGTGTATTTTGGTAAATATATAAAACATATTTTGATAGAAATCATATCAAAAAAATGTTATTGATAGAAGTAAAAAGTAGGTAAAGATGTAGAAAATATTTTCTTAATATCATGGTGTTTCATGCGATATTGGTCCAACTGGCAAAGTGTTTCAATTTTATCCCAATTAATCAAATGATGTATAGTTAAAATGTTCCACAACCCTATAAAGAAAAATGATTTTCTGGTCCACGAACGAGCCATACAGAAATGGATATGCTTATTCTATTGACGAACACAATTATAGACAATGCCGGTGGCTATTTAGAGCATATATATATAGATATATATTCTTAAATGATCATATTCATTTTTGTCAACGGGGATTATAGCTAGAAAAGAGTAATTAAATTTGTATTAGTAACAGAAAATACGTTAAAAGATTAAATAAATAGACAACAACGTTTTTACCAACAAAAAAAATATAGACAACAACGTTTATTTGTTTACCACCATAATTTGTAATATAAATGTAAAAGTCCGCAATATGCATGTGTTGAACGATGCCATTTTAGGTCCATCAAGTTTTGTATATTGCTTTCGGCCATGTAGCGGTGTAGGTAGAGACGTGTTTTAATTTTAAAAAAAAAACAGAATGTATAGATTATTGATTTACTGGTTATTGTCTTAGCATCAAATGATATATTGACAAAAGAAAGTTCCATTAGACAACGATCAATTTATCTTTTCATCACATTTTCCATACCTATTTTGTAATTTGCTAAACTCCGTGAGTTGTTTCATTACTCAATCAAAACAATATATAGAGTATCAGAGATTCTTGCAAATCCAATCTGACATATTTCCTAAGAATCTTTTGGTAATCTAAAAAATTAGGTATTTCTGTCTATTCTGATCACTTCACTAGCTGGGTTGAAGTTAGTGTTTTATTCACTTTTTCTACGAGCTTCGAATTGGTGTTTTGAGTTTCACTTAATTAGTCTATAAAACTAAAGCGCCACATTTGTATCCACAAAATCCAAAATAGTTTCCGTTAATACAAATTTTATATCATAAAGAGTCTTCAACTTGTTATTAACCTAAATAAAATAGAGTGATTATACTTTGTCCTACTCTCCATATTTAATTTTAAAGAAAAATAATATGAGAAATATAGTGATTGGACCTCACTCATGAATATTCTCCTAGTTTGTAAGAAACTTCTATATTCAATATATTCACATAGTATAGAGAGAGTCATGGTTGGTTTTCCTTGTTAGTGACAATATTTACTTGTTATTTTTTATAACATCGATTATTTTCAGTCGATAGAATCAAAATTCAATCAAAAGACAATTACTAAAGATCCTTTGCCTCGGAGTTACGTTGGTTACTTAAATGGTCAACTAAGCTAAAGACCAACCCAAAAAAAGAGGCGGCAAAAGTCTGCCACGTTGGTCTTGTTGACTTCTAACTACGTCAATATTTTAAAATTGAGCCCATTCACATTTGTCCCCCATTTTTTCCTTTTTATATTATGAACTAGTTTAGTTGGTTTACCATTCAAATGCACTCTAATTAATTACTGAGTCTTTTCTTCTCCTAATTACACATGTCATCTTCAACACTTCACTTTTTCTTGAAATTTTCCTTTGTGGGTATATACTATGAATACATTTACATCTAACAATGAAATCATTCGCATTATTCAAAAAGTTTTCATACTTTGTATAGTTTTTGCTTATCACACACACACACATGCATATAAATATTGATAGCTTACTTTGATATGTTTTATATCACTAAACGTTGACAAAAGGAATATATGCTGATCTCGAATGAGCACTTGGAGAAGTTTAAAACTCGTCAATTATAAATCTCCTTCCACGACCGCCTTATTTATTTTTTTTCTCTTGCCTTATCTATTTTTATAATGTATAGCCAATAATAAGTTATCATTTCAATGTGATTCATCATGATCCCAATGCCATATCGCTATATAAATTGTCTCTACCAAGTGCTGAAAAATACACAAGCCATCTAATACCATTTTTCTAAAAGTAACACCTTTCTAAATTGAAATCATTATCACATAACGCATGGCTAACTTGAAATTTTTGCTGTGCTTGTTCTTGATCTGCGTTTTCTTGTCGCGTTCATCAGCGTCTCGACCGCTTTCCCCAAACGCAGACGGGAGTAAACGAGGGCGTATGATGAGAGAAGCCGAGGAAGTGTTGAAAGCGAGTATGGAGAAGCTAATGGAAAGAGGTTTTAATGAGTCCATGAGACTCAGTCCTGGAGGTCCTGATCCTCGCCATCACTAAGTACTACTCTCGTAGTTTTGAATTCGAGGATGTATATTTTTTGTTCTTGATCGAGAACCGGTTTAGAAGAAAACATATCAATCCTTTTTGTTTTTTAGCCTTGTTTGTTCGTTCGGTGTAACCAATAAATTGATGTATCTTTTTCGTTACATATTTATGAATTGTGCATGCTTTACGTACCTTATACATTTCCACTATATAGTAGTCTAGTATAGAGGACTTTCCATATAAATTACTACTATATAACAAGAAAGGGTAAAGAAATAGTATGATGAGGGAGATTGATTAATTAATTTAACTTATCCTGTTTTTATTCACTGGCTCGTGTATATACGACTTAAAATATGTTTGAAAAGTATGTATTATATATGTACTCTTTTGCCTCATCGTCCACCAATAGAACATATTATAAAAGAGAGAAAGATAGTGATTGAAGTTAAAGAAAAGAAAAAAAACAGGGGAAAACAGAGATCTGGTTAGAGGAAAATTTTACTTTTTAAGATCGAAGTCAACGTCTTCAAATAGTGTGACTAAATTGTATTGCAAGAGATCAAGTAATTTGTTAAAAAATAAATGATTCAAACGTAACTTACAAAACTATACCAAATCAGTTATCTGTGGAAAGAGGGTACCTACAATATCTCTCATTCTTCATACACAAAAAGAATCTCTCATAAGCCGAAGCCATTTGAGTCGCTGTAAACATCGAAAGAGCGTAACCCTTGCAAGCTATTCCTTTCATCTCCAAAACACTAGACCCATCTCTTACAACAGAATCCAACGTCTCAACAAGAGATCTCACATTTGGAGAAAATGTGTACCCAAAACGCTCATCCACAACCACTGTCCCAACAATGCTTGGATAATTAGGTACCACTACAGGTTTCACACACTGCATCGCCTCGATGATCGTCAAATCAAGCCCTTGAGGTCTCAATGTAGGATTCACAAACACATCTAACGCGTTGTAGAAACCAGAGAGCTCTTCTGGTTTTAAAGCTCCTAAAACCCTAACGTTTTCACCTAATTCCGCGTATCTTTTTCCCCAAGGACCAGAGCCAGCCACAAGCAGATAGACTTGCGGGTGCATTTTAACGAGCAAAGCAAAAGCTTCATAGAGAAGTGGATGTCCTTTGTCTCTCACCAAACGTCCAGACACACCCATCACAATAAACGTCCCATTGTCAGGAACACCGTGTTTCACCCTGAATCTAGCTCCCGATTCAGGGGAATACACGAACTTGGTTTGGTCAACACCGTTGACTATAACGTGAACATTTCTCTTAGGAAGCTGATAGATGTTAACTAGAACCTCACGCGCACTGTTGCTTATGCAAATATGCTGTTTATATTTTGGGAAGAATCTGATTTCGTCGACGAGTCTAGGCATCGTTTGTTGAAGATCTGAGATAGGACGATCATTGGAAAGTTCTTGGAAAAGATTGGAATGCATAATCTCGTACCAGATTCCGTGCCATGTCACAGCTATGTCACCGTTAGGCACCATTTTGACTCGCCAATGAGGCAGAGAAACACTCTCAGTGTGAACATAATCAAAGGGATGATCTAGACCGTTGATTTTGTGGAAGATCTCAAAAGCTTGAGAGTGGTTAAGTGTGCCGTGTTCGTTTGGAGCGAAGTAGACATGGAGATCTCCTCTGTTGTAGTACTCTTCTCGGTTACTTCTGTCGGAAGAAACCGTGAAGACGTGAATCTCGTGACCTCTTGACGCGAGAGAAGTGTAGAGAGTGTAAGCGTGACGCTCCATTCCTCCGGGGATCGAACCAACTGGCCATGACTTGCAGAAGACGGCGAGTTTGAGCTTCTCGGAGATTGGTCCGAGAGAGAGTTTGTTCCAAGGGGATGTTAGGTCTCGAAGATCTCCAGCGAACGGAGGATTTTCCGGTGAAGAAGTCACCGGAGAGCAATCGAATTGTGAGAATAAAATGTAGTAAGAAGAACAAAAGATGAATATTGCTAAGGTAATGATTGTTGTGAACCTGAAGGAAAATGAAGTGGAAGATGAAGAAAGCATAGTTCTTGAAGAATGATTCTTGAAGGCCATTGTTTTGGTTTATTTGATTTTTGTGATTTTGATTTCAACTCTTGAGGTTGATTCTTTGCTTAAACTTCGGATCAGAGTTCATTTCTCCATGATATTGCACATGGCGTTGCTAATTTTATATGTTTTCTACATTCAATTTAGTCCAATCTCTCTTATTTGTAACTACCGGGACATCACATCTGGTTTATTTTCCCGGTTAGTTCCGGTTTGATATGTTGTTTTGTACACGTAGGCGTGTTATTACTCCGTCACACTTAACACATGTGTAATTCCCCTAATTTATCGGGTTTCATAAAGCGCGTGAGCTTAAGCGCGTGTGTGTACGCTATTTTCGCGACGCTGCGACTCAACAATTGCTTCCTAGGGTTTCGTCGTTGCAATCACAGTCACTGTTCATGAACCACGAATCCTAATCTCACCGATCTTCGATTCGTTGTTTGAGAAATCCCCAATTACTGGTGCTGTTCGTAAAAACCCTTGAGAAACCCTAGATTTTTCCGTTCAGAGAAATTGTCAACGAGGGTAATGGCGTCTGGTCATATAGCCGGTGGTGGAGTTTCGAAGACGAAGCATAAATGGAGTGATAGTGGCAACAAAAGCCAAAAACGATCGAAGCCCACGATGGCGAAGTCGAATTCGCTTGGGTCGGAAGATAATCATCAGATGATGAAGATAAGTTTGAGCTCAATTTCGAAACTTGAAGTTAGGAACTTGAAGCGGAAACTACAAGCTGAGCTTGAAGAAGTTAGAAGCTTGATCAAGCGACTCGAACCACAAGCTCCCGTGCCGAACAAGAAGCTGAAAACAGCAAACGGTGGTAAGAAGAGTGGAGTACATGGAGCTGCTGATAAAGGTACTGTTCAGATTTTAAAGAGCTGCAACAATTTGCTTACGAAATTAATGAAGCATAAGTCTGGATGGGTTTTCAATGCTCCAGTTGATGCAGTTAGGCTTGGTTTACATGATTATCACAATATTGTTGAGAAGCCTATGGATCTAGGAACAGTGAAGACTAGGTTGAGTAAGAGTTGGTATAAGTCACCATTGGAGTTTGCTGAGGATGTGAGACTTACTTTTAACAATGCAATGCTGTATAATCCCGTGGGGCATGATGTGCATCATATGGCTGAGTTTTTGTTGAATCTGTTTGAAGAGAAATGGGCGCCTCTTGAAACGCAGTATGGATTACTTAATAGGAAGCAACAACCAGTCCGTGATATCGATCTCCATGCTCCTGTTTCAACAAACACTCTTAACATAGAGCCATTTCCGTTACCTGCTCCTCCTCCTCCTACAGTAGTTGAAAATAGGACTTTGGAGAGAGCAGAATCTATGACAAACCCAGTGAAACCTGCAGTTCTACCTGTTGTCCCCGAGAAGCCTGTTGAAGAGGCGTCTGCAAACAGGGACTTGACATTTGATGAGAAGCGGAGACTTAGTGAAGACCTTCAGGATTTACCTTATGACAAGCTAGAGGCAGTTGTGCAGATTATAAAGAAGAGTAATCCAGAACTCTCTCAACAAGATGATGAGATTGAGTTAGATATTGATAGTCTTGATCTGGAAACACTTTGGGAGCTTTACAGATTCGTGACTGAATATAAGGAGAGCTCGAGCAAGAAAAAAGAGGAACATGGATTAGACTCAGAAAGAGATGCTGAATCTTTTCACAATAGTGTGCAAGAACCGGTGAGAGCAAATACCTAATTGTGATTCACTTCTCTTACTTTTACCATATAACTCTTACTGGGCTAATAATATCATTTCTTCTTCCGTTTTCACAGAACACGCTAGTAACTGGCCTTGAATCGTCAAAACTTACTGAACTAGGTGAAATTTTAATTCTTAAGATAGTATCAAGCTCTTCTATATTGGTCGTTTTGCCCCACTGCAATAACTCTTCTTTAATGTTTTTGACACTTGAAAAGGTCATGTGGCATCTCCTGTTCGACAAGAAGTAAATGTTGGAGGATCAAGTAGTTCTAACAGTTCTAGTAGTGGCTCAGGCTCGGGTTCTAGTGGTAAATATTGAAGCTGGTTTACATTCTTCTCCCTTATGAGCATCACAGTTCCAAACAAGTTTACTCACATTCCTCTTTTCGTTATGCAGATTCTGACAGTGATAGCTCAGGGCATGGATCTGATACCGGTAATTAACCACGATTGTGAAAGTATTTAGCATAGGTGGGAGCCACTGTGTTGTCGACTTCAAACTTTTTGGTTTATTTGCATCTCTTTCAATAGCAAAGCTAGGTTGCCTTCTTTTCCAACGTTTGCCCCAATCGGATTGTTTCTGTATTAGGGTTCTTGTTAACTGTATAGAAAAGTGAACATCTTAAGTGTTTTGTTTCGGGCTTGTGTCATCAATTGAACAGGCTTGTTCTGTACTTCTTAAGTGTTTTTTTTTTGTCTTACGTTCATAATTGTCTTCTCTAATGGCCACTACTGGATTTTCTTCGGTGACCAGTCTTGCTGGGCCAGATCGGAGAATAGTTTGTCCTCAAAACCCAAGCCGAGACCTTTGTTGGCAAAAAAAAAACAATTCAGTATCATATCACTATTTTTAGATCAATCACCAAAAAAAAAGGACATGCTACCTAATGTAGAAAGATCACCAACTGGTGGTTGCATGGAACAAAGTCATTTTTTGATGCTTGTATGTGAAGAAGACATACGCTTCTTTCAAACATCCAACATAGATTCATGAACTTAACAGCAAGAAGTAGTTCTAAACGAGCTAATTATTATCTGTTTCAAATGTCCATACAAACTTCTGCAGATTCGCGGATGATTCAGTCCATCTTCCAAGTTGTGCTTGTTACTCTTTTAGTTCTAGGATCCGCGAGATGGATCCTTGATGAACTCAAAAGCAAAGAAAGTCGAATATTCCAACTATATGGTTTCAGACAGAAAGAGGCAGTGTTTGTAACCAAAGAGGATCAGCTTGATGAGAGCTGCAATGTCTTTGAAGGACAATGGGTTTGGGACAATGTCTCTTACCCTCTTTATACTGAGAAGAGCTGTCCTTATTTAGTCAAACAAACAACATGTCAACGAAATGGACGGCCTGATTCTTATTACCAGAACTGGAGATGGAAACCGAGCTCATGCGACTTGCCCAGGTAAGAAAGAAAAAGCATGTGTTGTTTCATGCTCTCAGATCCAAACTTGAGCTGTGTTTAAAACCTCTGAGATGTTTCAGGTTCAATGCTCTGAAACTGTTGAACGTGTTGAGAAACAAAAGACTAATGTTCATAGGAGACTCAGTGCAGAGAAGCACGTTCGAGTCAATGGTCTGTATGGTACAATCAGTAATTCCTGACAAGAAGAAGTCCTTTCACAGGATTCCTCCTATGAAGATCTTCAAAGCTGAGGTACATAAAATCTCATCTTCCTAGGAAGAGATTTTCAACATGAATTAAGAAAAGGCAAATATAGTTTCTTATACCTAAGTGTATGCAATTGATCAGGAATACAATGTATCCATCGAGTATTACTGGGCACCTTTCATCGTGGAATCAATTTCAGATCATGCAACTAATCATACAGTTCACAAAAGGTTGGTTAACCTCGACGCCATTGAAAAACATAGCAAGAGCTGGGAAGGCGTTGATGTTCTAGTCTTTGAGAGCTATGTATGGTGGATGCATCAACCTAAGATCAATGCAACGTAAGCTACATTAGGCATAAGCCATATTCGAGTTGCTTGTTGCATTGCAAAAGAGCCTAGAAGGCAAACTTATATGTATATATGCATATACAGGTATGGAGATACCAGTGAAGTCCAAGAGTATAATGTGACGACTGCTTATAAAATGGCGTTAGAAACATGGGCCAAGTGGTTTAAGGCGAAGATCAATCCCGAGAAGCAAAGAGTTTTCTTCACGAGTATGTCTCCGACTCATCTATGGTATGTTCCTTCCAAACACAAAACATAGAAGATATGAAAAACTAACAGATTATAGATAGTTTTTAGAGCAAACTTTTTCAATTTCCAAAGACATGGAGAGTGATTTTGGTGTGTGATAATTGCAGGAGCTGGGAGTGGAATCCGGGGAGCGATGGAACCTGTTATGATGAGTTATATCCAATAGACAAAAGATCATATTGGGGCACAGGATCAAATCAAGAAATCATGAAGACTGTTGGTGACGTTCTAAGCAGAGTTGGAGAAAATGTTACATTCCTGAACATTACGCAACTGTCAGAATATAGGAAGGATGGACATACGACTGTCTATGGCGAACGGAGAGGGAAGCTCTTGACAAAGGAACAGAGAGCTGATCCGAAAAACTATGGAGATTGCATCCACTGGTGTTTGCCAGGAGTTCCTGATACATGGAACGAGATTCTCTATGCATATTTGCTTCGCAGTCACCGCAATTTCTTCTGATCCCTTCTCGGGGAGTGTCAAGCTCAAGTTTATTAAGTTTTACCAACAATGGTTTTCATTTTGGAGCAGATATGAGAGCAAGAAAAGATAGGATAATTTTTTGGTTTATTCACTGTCAAAAAAGCTTCAATCTCAGAGCAGATTAGCTCATTTATGTTTAAATATAGTAACAGGAGTCTCACTCAAGATAAAACACAGGCCGGATTTTAACTTGGTACTATATGAAATGAACAAAAATCTCACAATAGCTCCCACTGGGAATCTTCTGATTCAAGTAGCTGTGAGCTTTTGGAGTCTATGGCTTCCACTTGTTTAGAGTCTTCCTTAGTGGCCAGATCAGAACCCATATCCGCATCTCCGAACCAAATTGGAAGCTGCTCATACTCTTTCTCTCTTCTTCTCTTTGAAGTTAAAGCATCCAAGATTTTTCTCTGATGATGATTAAAAGTTAAAATTAGGCAATGGGAGATAACTAATGCTTCCTTATGAGATAATGCTAAGTTTTTTTAAAGGGTTTTGATCATTGACGATCATGGAAACCAAATTTTCAAGTCTAATATCAGTCAGAAAAATCTGTAATCAAGATTAGCTTTCACTAACAAGTAACAAGGTTTCGGGTAACTAGCAAGAAACAAGGTTTCAAGTTTCTCACAAAGAAATATCTAAGAGAAAGAGGGAGAAAGCAAGGAACCTTGAAGGATCTGAGTTTCTCGGTCCTAAGATGAATGGCATAAAGCACACTGTCCTCAACATAGGGGTCTTCTCGAGATTCCATGCCGCACAGCTCAGCAATGATCCTAGCACGCACTACATAAAGCACACTGTCATCAACATACGAGGGGTCTTTTTGAAATTCTATGCCGTACAATGCACTGCTATCCAATGGAGTAACATCAGATTTGCCATTAATGACATCATCTGAGTTATCTACAGGAATAATAAAAAAAAAGTGTTGCGCATGAAGAGGCTAATTCAAGGTTTTAAAACTTCTAGTGAACAATAGCACAAGCCGAAATGAGTAGAACTTCAAAACTAGAGAAAATATATAATTGAAGCACCAACCTGCATTAGAGGATCTCATGTTTACCACATTATCTTGAACAGGTGTATCTGGAACCTTGGTGGCGAGTGGATTAAGACTTGAATCATCATTACATTCTACTACAGTCCCAAGACTTTGAGTAGATTGAGGTTCTGTGGAAACAACATCTCTGCACGATTTAACTTTAACTTCTACACTTTCCTCGCCTGAAAAAACCAAAGAGTTTCCAGCAGAAGATTTCTGAGAGGTTAATCTGTTAGTGATCCAAGACTCATCATCGGTAATTATTGGTTCTTCATCACCAAGAGTAGTGGCTGGTATCAAATTCGCATCACAGTACCCTTCAAACAATGAAGATGTAGAGAATATTTCTCCATCAGGCAAGGAGGATTCAACTCTAACTTCTTCTACACTTTCCCCGTCTGGAAAAACCGAAGAGCTTCCAGCAGAAAACTTCTGAGTGGTTAAAGTGTTAGTGATCTGAGACTCAGTATCGTTAATTATTGGTTCTTCATCACCAAGAGTAGTGTCTGATGTCAGATTAGCATCATAACTCTCTTCAAGCAACCGCAATGTGGAGAGTATTTCTTCATCATCCGAGGAAAAGGCTGATGAATTCTCTTTAAAACTATATCCGTCAACTGAAGTCTCCATAAAAATGTCGCCTTGAACTCGTTCCTCAACCAGAACATGTCCTGAAATGTCAAAGTTCTGATCTGGTGGTGGATCAGAAGGACTTTTACAACTCGGCGAGTCAATAGTGTCATGGTGTTGCTGCACAATAGAAGCTCCGGAAGAACGGTCCTTTGCGACTTCCTTTGGTTCATCAGAAAATTTCTGAGGTGTCAAAGTGTTAATGATATGAGACTCTTCATGAGTAGTGGGTGATGTCAGATTAGCATCATGATACTCTTCAAGCAATGGAGATGTAGAGAGTATTTCTTCATCAGGTAAGATCTGAGACTCTTCTTCATCAGAGATTAATTGTTCTTCAGCACCAAGACTAGTGGTTGATGTCATATTAGCATCACAGTACTCTTCGAGCAGTGGAGATGTAGAGTCTGTTTCTCCGTCAGACAAGGAGGCTGCTGATGAATTCTCCTCAAAACTATCTCTTTGAACTACATTCTCCTTCAAAACATCGCCTTGAACTCGCTTCTCAACCAGAACATGTCCTGGAATGTCAAAGTTCTGATGTGACGGTGGATCAAAAGGACTTTTAAAACTCGGTGAATCAACACGATTATGATGTCCTTGCACATTATAAGTTCCGTAAGAACGGTCCTCTGCGACTTCCTTTGATTCACCTCGAACAGACTCAAATCCCGGAGGGTCACTTGATTTCAAACAAAGCGTGCTCTGTCCCAAAGTCCCAACATAAGAAACCATCAGTCATTCTCTATATTCTCTAAACATCATTACCTAGAATTAATATGACAATAAAAAAATGGACTTACCTGAGAAGTGAAAGAATCAACCTCAACAAGTATAGTTTCCAACTTGTTGTAGATTTTACCAAACCATGCTCTTCCTTTAGATTCTGGTCCCATGATGGCTCACGCTATACGAAAATTATGCAGAAAAATACAAACTTTGGTAAGGTAACATCATCACAATAAGAAAAGAAGAACTGTTGATAAATATCAAACGCAGATAGATGGATGATAAGAAGATGAAAGTTTCAAACAACAAAAAACAGGTTCTCACTAAGAAACAGCTCAAAAACCCTGAAACTTTTGCCATCATCACTATTCTTTAGGTCTAGATTTTATCGAAATTCAGCTGCTTTATCGGAAAAGATGAATAATCTAGGAAAAATATAAACAGCTATCTCGAATTTGTGACCAAGCACGAAGAATCGCAGAAAAAGAGTAACTTATAGACGCATCGAATTACATAAAAAACGAGACTTTGAGATGAAAAACACAAAAAGTGATGAAAAGTAGATAAACCCTGAAATTCAAAGTAAACAGAGATGAGAGAAACAAGGAAAGGGATTAGAATTTACCTGAGAAAGTAACAAGGAGACTACAACAGAGGAAGAAACGAGAAAAAGGCCTGAACAGAATCAGAATCATACAACAATAAATAAATAGCTTATATAAGATTTTGCATATCTATGTATATTGATTTAGTTTAGTTAAATTCCGGTCTTGTATGGGCCTTTAATGGGTCTACATATCTAAAGTAAACGGGCTTAAAATTTAAGGCCCAATATAATTAAAATAGTAAAGATGGGTCATGAATCATGCACACCACAAGTGACCAAAACATGATCATGTGTGTATGCATACGTTTTGAAGAAGAATGATCCAAAATAAGACGACGTGGATTATGCCACGTGGAGGGGAATGGCACAAAAGAGGCATGGGTCTGACGATAAATCTACCTTGGGGAGTGTGCATCTGGATGATCCCTCTCCATCATTCCTTCCATCCCAAATTCTTTTTTCTTTCTTTTTAAAAGAATTTTGTTGAAATTCCATTCACATTTTATGATTTGTCATGTGTGTGTGTATATATATGCAACTCTCTCAACACACACATAATATAAATATATATCTACCTACATATCAGATTCTTCATACACACACATTGTAATCAAGAGATCATAGAGATTGACATGGCGACTTCTACCTTCTCTTCTCGTGGAGCACAAACCATGAACACCATGTTCGTCAAGTAAGTTTAACCTATAGTGTTGATGAGCATATGCATTTTTGTTTTGTAAATGAAGATTATTGAACCATTTTTCTATTTTTGCATGTTATCTTTACGCATAAAACATGTAAATCATAAAGTTTTGGTTGTTCTTGACCAAAAAGGAACTTATGCTTGTTTTTAATTATGTGTCATGTTATATCTTAACACTTGCAATTTGCATATATAGGCCGATGCTAAGGAAATCGATTCACAAGAAGAGTGCGTCGCACGACATAGTGAGGGAGACAGCGAAGACGGAGGGCTCAAGCGCCGGAGAGGAGGTGAAGACGATGAGAGGCTTCTACGGCGCCGGAGAGACGTCGTCGCCGGCGAGTAGTTGGGTGCCACATGAAGGAACGGGAATATACTATCCAAAGGGGCAGGAGAAAGTAATGCAAGATGTGCCTCCTCCTCCAGCTGGCAGCCACGCGGACGAGCTCGTTAATTGGTTCTCTTGATCCATCCACTCTCAAGTGGCTCTCTCAGTTTCTTGTCATCTCGATAAGTCTATAAGTCTTGGTCTCTGTGTGTCTATTGTTGTGATGGGTAAAACATTACAAATATATGTGTAATTAAGTTGATATGTAATGTCATATAGTCAATGATAATGAATAATTAATGATGATTATAAAATGAGTTAAAATATATACCAATGCATATATGCACGTTAATCAATTTGTTTGCTTATGTACCTCCTTCAAATGACTAACTAAAGCTTCTTTATCCAAAACTCACCAAACAAACATTATATTCAAGTAGTAACACAAGTGGGACCAGAACTAAGTCTTTGTCTTCAAGAACCACAGATTTTGTCACACTATCAGACAATAAACAAGAATGGCTTTTAGAACAATTGGCTCTTCTTCTTCAATATCCTATCTTGGGAAAAAAAAGTTTTAAGTAAGTTAGAAAAAATTGGTAAAGAAAAAGGTGGAAGCTTTATTTTTGTGTAGTGTGATTTGGGGGGTTTAATGGCGCTTACAAACATATCACTGCGTTTCAAATTTCCACCTTTAAAATCATCTTCATCTTCCACATTCAATACTACTAGAAAACCCTCTTCGATTGTTTGCTCCAAACCCGACGGCGGCGAAGTGGCTAATGACGACGGTGGCGCAAAGCCGCGGAAGAAGTTATCGGAGCAATCTTCATGGGAAGTTAAAGATTCCGAAGGGAAGGATTATCTCTATAGGCTTGGCGCGGAGTCTGATAATGTTAACATAGCCGTTGGGGCACGAAGCGGCATGATCGATGACGTTTTCATTGGAGACTTCCTTGGAAAAGATTGTTAAGTCTCTCTTTCTTCTTTTTGAAAAATCCTAAGTTTTGAAATTTGGATTAGTACAAAGACTCAATTTTTTTGACTCTGATTGTGGAGTTGACAGAAGTTGTGTATCTGTTAATTTGCAGCTGATATAGTGTTTGATTACCGTCAGAAGGCGACGAGGTCCTTTGAACATCTTCAAGGAGATTATTACATTGCTCCATCGTTTCTGGTATATGTTTTATTCTTATTCTTCTTGTAATCTGATTTTGAAGAATTCAATCAAGCATGAACTTCCATGTCCGAATGATTATCTTCTAGTGTGTCTCCTGCTTGAATGGTGTTGAAACTTAATCCTAAGCTTTAAATTGTGGGAATGTGTTACCAAGTTGCTTATAACATGTGTCTTCTTTTTTTCTTGACAGGATAAAGTTGGTAAGTTATATTCAACTAAAGCCTTGGTGAAGGTTAGAGGAGTAATACATAGGTGGTAACAAATTGGATGATAGGGTTCATATTTGACAGCCTAAAAGTCTGGAACTTTTGATTCATTTGTGATGTTTCTTTCTTCCTTTCAGTGTATCTTCATATGTTTGTTTTCTGCAGCGGTCCACATTGTGAAGAACTACCTTGCTCCTTCTCTAAATATAAAAATCCCATTGATCTTAGGTAATGAATGCCTTCTGCTTCTCTGTTTAGTAGCAGTGTTTGAAATTTTTTGCTACCATCTCTTGAACAATGCCGTGTTATTTTTGGCTGCTTAGGTATCTGGGGAGGTAAAGGACAAGGCAAAACGTTTCAGACCGAACTTATTTTCAAAACCATGGGAGTTGAACCGGTTATAATGTCTGCAGGAGAGTTGGAATCTGATAGAGCTGGTGATTTTTTCCACTTTGTTCACTCTCATATCGTCGTGACTATGTAGTAAACCATTTCCTAGGAGCTGGTTGCTTTCACTTACCATTG
This sequence comes from Arabidopsis thaliana x Arabidopsis arenosa, assembly GCA_019202795.1. Classification (NCBI taxonomy): domain Eukaryota; kingdom Viridiplantae; phylum Streptophyta; class Magnoliopsida; order Brassicales; family Brassicaceae; genus Arabidopsis; species Arabidopsis thaliana x Arabidopsis arenosa. The sequence continues at coordinate 12,849,807 of CM032919.1, read as the reverse complement.
TGCTATCGAAAGTTCTGATCTTTCTAATATTCCCTAACAGGGGAACCGGGAAGACTCATACGTGACCGCTATCGAACAGCTTCACAAGTCATTCAGAATCAAGTTAGAAGCTTTTCTTTGTCATTCCCTGTCCTACTACACCTATTTATTATCTATATGGGTTTGGCATAAACTTTGATGATGATTTTGATAATGCAGGGGAAGATGAGTGTTCTCATGATCAATGATATTGATGCTGGCCTTGGTAGATTTGGTAAAAAAGTCAACCACAGATGACTTTGAGCTATGTTGCGACTCCTTTGCTTTTATTCCATAGAGATGATCTTAACCGAGTTTATTGCTCTCGGTTTAGGGGAAACACAAATGACAGTGAACAACCAGATAGTTGTTGGTACTCTGATGAATCTTGCGGATAATCCTACAAGGGTAAGTGTGGGACAAGAGTGGAGAGAAGCTGACATTGTAAACAGAGTTCCTCTAATTGTCACAGGGAACGATTTCTCTACACTGTATGCTCCACTGATACGAGAAGGAAGGATGGAGAAGTTCTACTGGTAATTATAATTCACAGCTTGAAATCTACTTCCATGCAACTGTGGAATCTTTTCTGGCAAAAAAAACTGAAGTGTTTGATGCTAAAAAACAGGCAGCCAACTCATGAAGATATCGTAAACATTGTTAGCAGAATGTACGAGAAAGACGGTATATCGCGGAAAGATGTTATAAGCATTGTAGATAAGTTTCCAAATCAAGGTAAATAGTTTACTATTTAAAATGAGAAAATACAAAGATACAGTTCCTTATGCTTTCTACCTTTGTGGCAGCACTCGACTTCTATGGAGCTCTGAGGTCACGCACATATGATAGATCTATCCTCAAGGTAGTAACTTCAGCCATGAACAGCTGATAACGATTAGATCTTTCCAGTGAAATGGCTAATCTCTTTGTTGTTACAGTGGGTAGATGAAGCGGGAGGAATGGAGACTCTAGGGAAAATTCTTCTCAGACGTAAAAAGACCAAAGAGGTTCCTCAATTCACTCCCCCTGAGGTAAATGCTTACAAGCTTTCTTTTAAAACTTTTAAGCTTTGGCTCCACTTAAGATTGATGATATGGTGTGAACAGCAAACGGTGGAAGCATTGCTGGAATCAGGGTACTCACTCATAAATGAGCAAAAACTTATTATGGAAACAAAGCTTTCCAGGGAGTACATGAAGAACATGGACGATTAATACCAAACAAACATCAATTCTTTTTCATTCTTATAGTGACTTTCGAGGAACACTGAGCTGCTGATAAGTTGTTACAAAACTTTCAAAATATAACTGAATCACTCTATAGAGTTTGTTTTTTACTAAAACCATGAGCATTGAACCTAAAGCCGATGTGGTGCCAATACAGAACAATTGATTAGATGTGTATGCATCGTCACATAACATACAATACACAGTTTTCAAAAACGGCAACCTTTACCTTAAGAAGAAGAACAAAAGCCACCACTTTTGTGCTTTGCTACACACATAAGTCTTTCTGTCCTGTGGCAATGGTTTCAAACGGATTATGTTAATTAGATAAACAGTCCCAGATCATCCGAAGGAACCACGACATTGCTCATATCCACAGAGACATGTCCTCTGTCCATGTAAAAGGCTACCATCTCTGGCCTCGGATGTAGGAGAAACCCCATAATCATATGTCAATTCTGCCATAGGAGGGATGTGACGCATGGCAAAGAAAGCAATATGGATAACCGATTCACCGTTTCCTTCACAAATAACTGGCTGCCAAAAAACGTTGGGAGAGCAACTATGGTTCATGAACCGAGCTACATTGCCAAATTTCTTGGCACTGATTAGGAGTGGTGATGGAAGATTAAACTCCTCGGGAACTTCATCTGAAGGGTCTTCATCTACAAGTTTAGGCTCATAATTCCACTTAAACGAGTTAAAAACAAGCGATGTGTCAAAGACATACTCATCCTCTTCTTGGTTTCCTCTAAGCTTACCTTTGTCTATGACTTCACCAGCATATTCACATATGAAAGAACCAGCACGTATGGAATCCCAAGAACGTAAACCCCAACCGCGATTTCCTGTCTTAAACACTTCCAGGATGGATTTCAGTCCTGTCTGAATCACTTTGTTTTTGCAACTGGCATGACATGGACACGTTGGGCCACATTCATATATCATCGGCCTCCGGGAAACGAGCATGACCCCATTAAGGTAAGGGAGATCACCATCATTTTTTCTGATACAAGAGCAGTTAAGATTTCCTGGTGCACATGAGCCACTGCAGGAACAACCAATAGCGGGCTGAGTTAGTTTAAAGGACTCTGAGTATTTCAGAGAGGAGATATAGGTAAAATAAGCAGGCCCCTTCTCCTCATCAACATCGTTCACTAGTGAAACAGGTTTACTTTCAGCTCCTGAAGTGAGATCTGGAAGGATTAGGCCTGGTCTTGTAGTCAAACCTGCCTTCCACTTCTGAACAGATTTCCAAACGCCAAAAGCAGGTGGTTGACCAGGTAGTCTCACCAATTTATATTTAAAGGTGTTGCAACCAGATTTCCCTTTCTCTACCCATGACTCTGAGATCGAATAAAGCCCATCATAGATATAGATCTTTCCTGTTTTGGTAGCTGCATCTTCCTCCCCTCTTATGACTCTTACTCCATTACCCTTCCTCAAGCTTTTCTCTAGTGCTAGATTACCCCTTTCAAGCTTCTGATCAGATGCTTGTCCGTTCTTGTCTGCGTTGCCGCCTTGTCCACTATAAATTAATAACTCAGGATCCTGAGCTTCACCTTCATAACGTCCAGATGAAACAATGCTAGTTGCTAAAGGCTCTTCATCTGAACCGGCCTTACTAGTTATATAGTCAATGCCAGCCATAGTCTGCATGTGAAGACCTACTAAACACATCTCTATCCGGGAAAAAAAGATATCTCCAACTTCAATTCCAGGAACCGTCCCAACTCTCTTCTTCATGTTTGTCCGCACCCCATTGCTCATCAGAGTTCCTGCTGCTTTAGAAGTAGCGGACTTTGCAAATTCTACTTGGCTGAGCCGCCTCCTAACTGCATCAAAACGCATCAATACGCTACTTACTAAGTACGCATTTCCATCTTCTCGCTCTGCTGGATTGATCCCACTGTCAAAATCTGAACTGAATGTTTTCACTACCTGAACATCTAAATTAGACTCATTGGCCACAGTCTTCTTCTCTTTTTTCTTCACACTACTAGACCCCTTAGGTCGACCAACTCCTCGTTTAGTTCCACTAGAGCTGCTGGGGCCATTTGTTTCAGTAGGTGTTCTATACGAGCGAAGAGGTGGAACAAACGATGGAATAGGTGTGTCCTGAGTTTGGTTGAGATCTGGAGTATCCTGCGTTGGTTGTTGTGTTCCAAATGGGAAGAAAGGAGAATAACCAGATGAAGAAGGACCAAAGGGTGGACAACCAACAAAAGGTGGACCTTGATTACCATTTGGAAAAACAGGTTTCAAACTTCGCAGCGGTTTTACATCTAACACTATTGACTTGTCATAATGGTTAGGATTTGGAACAGTATTGACCCCAGGAACTCCTTCCATTGCTAAACTCCTGCCAAAGTAAGAAGAACGGAAATAAGAACCAAGATTTGGACTAAAAGTAGTAACCAACGCTTAGATTAGCTTGAAAAATATAGACAGTACAACGTTATCTCCCATGTACCTATTTCAAGCTGTCAAAAATGAGATAAATTATCACAACAACAACATGCAGTGATCTTGTGTGATTATTTCCTGCAAAAGCTGTTCATTCTAGACTTTCATACTAACAAATCCATTTCATATAAAAATCTTTTAACAATCAATTCCCAAAATGAAAACTTTGCTAAACAAGTAATGTATGTACTCAGCTTCCCTCAAAAGGTAAATGAGCCTTTTTTTCCATAAAACCTAATGCATCTAAAAGCGCTTCAGTTTGTTCTTTTTGTTCATAGATTTTTTTCCCCAAAATGTAACAAACATCAAGTCAAAATAATTGAAGCCCACACATTCTAAACACCAGCAGATCTTTCATGCCAAGGGCAACAAGAAAAAAATAAAAAAAATCTTTTTTTTTGCATCAAGATCCCTACTTTTTATCTAGACCTAGCTATGCAACTAGAAGAACCCTTAATCCAAAACTGGAACATAGTAATTTTAGATTCATCAACAAATACGAAAACTGTATCTACAGTGCAACATTCGTTTATACATATTATAGATTTCAAATTAAACACACAAAAAAGAAAAACGAAAAAACAAGAATTCAAGATTGTCACCAACCTCAAGAAGATGAGAAAACAGAATTAGCGCTCCGAATTAGAGAGAGGGAGAGAGAGACCGGAAGATTATAAAAGAGCAGAGACGATTTTCCTGACGAGAGAGAGAGTGAAAAAAAAGCAAGTGGCAACGTGTACGAGAGAGAGAGTTAAAGAGACCTTTCTTTAAAGCATTTTTTGAGATTTGACTATTTGCTGCAGATGAAACAAGCAAATAGACGTTGGTGTTACAGAGAATACGGTCCGTTAGATTCACGTTTGCGTCATCTCCGCCGTCAAAACCATATTCAGTGTCTTGAAAATGATGAATTTTTCTTACACAACCTATTGTTACCTTTCCTTTCTTTCGGTCTTTGTGTAAGTTACTGTTGCCATTTTTTATTTTCATTTTTCCTATCCACCAATACCAAATTACCGTATGAACGATGATTGCACAACAATCTATACATGAAACACAGTCACAGATCTTATTATTTGAATGTCATTTAATCCCTTTTAATTTGTATCACCATTAATTGAATTTTCTGTCTTAAAGGAATCAGAATCTACGTTAACAAAAAGCTCTTCAAGCAATCTGTTTTCACTTTCTAATTCAAGTTAACAAAAAGCTCTTCAAGCTAGTGTGAAAAGCTTGAAATCTACGTTACCAAAGGCCTCTCCTTAATTCATCTGTATTGTTTGACCATTAAAACGTCGGAGCATAATCTTTGAGGAACTTGTTGCAGTTCTTTACCTTCTTGCCATGCCTGTCCCACGCATACACCTGGACCGATGTGGCGTATGTATATGACCACACTGTCGTTGAATGGATACGGATGCTTTGCTGCAAAGGAAAAACAAATGAAGCTATGGCGTTTAGAGACACCTTGTCTATATGCTATTCTCAAATATGTAAGTAAGAAACTTATATATGATTAATGTGTTTCTTGTTTTGCTTTACTAAATGCTCCAAGCAGAATGATATTTCAATAGAAACGCTTTGGTTTTATAGAAGGTTTTGCTAAAGTAATGCTCAGAATTGTCAATATGGTCACAGTGGGAATTTACTAATAGTCTTCTTTTGCGAGGAAAGTGGAAGTGGCTAATCTCAAGTAAGTATAAGCAATGAGTCTTACCTGGTCGAGGGAAGCCTTGTGGGTAATCTTCAATAGCAAGAAGCCCATCACCAAATTTGCATGCTACATCGCAGGGTTCTTCTGTGGCCATAACTTCCATAGCTTCTGTGACCTCAAAGTATAGCGGACTTAAAGCATTGGCAAGAGTTGAAACTACCGGTCCACCTGCACGATGGCATTTCTTGAGATTTTTATGTAAATAATACAACAGAAGTAATAGCAGGACGATCACTTATGTTCATTCATTAATTGCGAAAAGGTTTTGAAAAAGTCATAAGATGTATACAAATCAGAAAATATCTTAAATGCAACGATTGCCCATGGAAAAAGAAAAAATCACACATGCTATAAAATCTATAGAGGGCAGATGAGCAAAAAGCCTGCAAGACATTTTGAAAATCATTTGTTTTCTAATTAACTTACTGTATATCAGTTCCAGTGAAAATAAGGTCATATTTGATCTGAACATTGTTAGATAGAGTTCCACATCAACTTATTTATGCCTTAATTGTTGAGTTTAAACTCTCAGCAACTGCCAATGGAAAACTGATTACTTGTTTATTTTGAGAGAAACATTATTTGGATCAGGACTCACCACAAACTCGCCCAAAGATTTGGCCGTTGTTGGAGCGAAACAAAGCCTACCAAGTAGCATATTAACTATGTCAAGAAAGATAGCACAGGATATAGATACTGCCGAATGAAATAGGGATGGAAGTAATATCAGTCCGACTAACCATCTTGAAGAAATTTATCCAAGATACGATCAGTGGACCTAAACAATAAGAGAAAAATAATTTAGAAGTTGTCAAGAACATAAGCATCAACATGCAAAACCAGACATAGATAAAATACAAATTCATTTATATTTGTAGGGGCTCAAACCTAGAATGGATTACCCTGACTTGTTCGGCAGCTAAAGTATTCAAGTGAAATTTCCGCATCTCCAGTAGAGAATAACTTGGATGCAGTCATATTAGCTAACTTTGGATCTTCATACCGAGTGCTTGCTATTTCCCATGCTCTAGATATAAGCCTGCATACATACACTCTCATGAAGAAAACTGTACATCCCAAAACATGATCTAAGTTCTTTTTCCATGTCAACTTCTTTGGCATATGAATCGAATCTTTTCCCAGAGATGTAGGAAAACCACATGACATCAAAGCTAAATATCGATAAGAATTCAGAAAGAATGACCTCGGCTCTAATAATTGCAGCAAATGGTGGCGCCTCTCTTCGGGGATGTCTTCAATCTTTTTCCTGTGCAATATCAACTCTATTAAACAGTCATCTTAGTATTTTATAATACGTCAGATGAGATCTAACAGCTACTTTCATGAACTAATGGTAGTATAACTCCAATTGATGATGTCATTCCATCCTCTTGTTTTAAACAGCACACAAATTTGAAAAGCAAACCTAAGACTAGGCTACATTAATCATGGAATAACGCTAACAATCCCTCATAAGCAAGCGAAGAGAAAAAGTAAACTGAAACTGCAGCATATACCTAATCAAAATTCCATGTTGTATAGCTATCACTAGTGTTATGACTAAGTTATATATGCTATTCATCAGCTTAGAATGAATCAATTCTGAAACATAATCAACCGAAGCAGACTAACCAGAGATAAGCAGCCGGGTTATATGAAGCAGGGTCCAATGGAATCAACTCCTTGGGGGGATCAAGAAACGTCACAACATCAGATTCATCAACGTAAACCCTTTTACCAGTAGGAAGAGTTTCATAGGGTTTTTCATCCCATGGAGATTCATATCCTCTCCCTCCTTGAACAGCCAGAACCACACCACGAGACAACCCTGTAATATCCAAAATCTATCATACAAATCCAACAAGACTCACCAAACACAAAAAATACCTGAACTTTCATCTTCGAACAGTACTACTAATCACAGTGACCTCAATTTGATATAGACCAAGTTACTACAAGTGTGTACAAGATAATGCGTTCCCAGAAAAAAACATTAAATGAAAGCGAAGAGAGCTTAAGCTCACTGTTCGAGAGAGGAAACCCAAGCTGCGACTTTCCATTCCGGCGAATTGAGCTGTGAGCCGCCTGAGAAAGTACCGGAGCCCGTATAAGCCAACTATCCCGAAACGCCCCTATCTTCATCTCCGACGAAACGAAAAATTTCCCCAACAGTAATTTTATTTAAATAAAAATCGAAAACAAAAATTTGATAAACGAGATTTTATTTCACAAACACGGTTACAATTAAAAGGCCTTCATATTTGGGCCTTAGGTAAGCCCATATTTTACATTATTGGCCCAGTTACATTACCACTAATAACATTCCATAGTTCCTCCTTCGGCTCTGCACAAAGCAACGAGATTACCGAACTGAATCAAATTCAGAGGAGCAGCTTCTTGCAAGATATTTGACATCGTCCAACAGTTTCACCGCATCTCTCATCGTTGGTCTCATTGCTGGATCCTTCTCCGTACAAGTCAGTGCCAGTTCCGTCACTTGTATCACCTGTTCCCTAAGATTCGAATCTAGGAGCTCGTCCACGAGAAGTGGATCGATGATTGTTGTTACCATGTCCTCCACATTGTTGTTGCTGCTGCTCAATATAGATCTCACCCAGCTTACTATATCTGTACTGTCCGGGAAGGATTTGTCCACCGCTCTCTTCTTCGTTACCAGCTCGAGTAACACGACTCCGTAACTGTAAACATCGGATTCTCTTCCCCTCACGGTTTTGAAAGCGTTTTCTGCAGTTTCATGGTGAAATTAGCTAATCATCCAGAGAGAGAAGAAACAGAGTATCTCTTACAATTAATTTAACTAACTCCTAACAGAATTTTAACCGGTAACTAACTTGGTTTAAACACTAAACCAAACTATACCAAGTCTACTAGGTGTGATGAGAAGATACATTACCTGGTGCGATGTACCCAGTGGTGCCTGTAACAGTTGCAGTTGAAACAGTTGAGTCATCGAGAAGGCGAGCCAAACCGAAATCCCCAATGTGAGGCTCCAAATCCGAGTCCATGAGTATGTTCTCTGGTTTGATGTCACGGTGAACAATCGGGGGATGACAGTCATAGTGTAGATAGGCCAGTCCGTGAGCGACACCGAGCGCTACATTGTACCGTGCAGACCAGTCTAGTATATTTTCTTTTGGGCTAACACCATGGAGAACATCGAATAGGCTTCCTTTCGGCATATATCTATACAGCATTAAACCGTCGTCTTTCCTAAGCCAAAACCCTTCTAATTTGATCAGATTCCTGTGCCTGACTTTACCGATTGTATCGATCTCTCTCATCATACTCTGGTTAGCGCGGATGTGAGATGCGAAGACAAGTCTCTTCACAGCGTAATCCTTTCCCGAGCCCAAAGACGCTCTGTACACGATTCCGTGAGCTCCTCTTCCAATGATATACTTTTCGTTTAGATTGTCAGTTGCTGCAAGAACTTTGTTCAGCAACAAAGATGGGCCTTCCTCCTGGGTGAAGACATAAGCATCTTTTTCTGGTCTTCCTTTGCGACGACGTAGGCAAATGAAAACAAGAGCAAGAACCACAACCAAGACGAATAAAGAGGATAACACCGCTATAAGCACGATTTTCCAGGTGCTAAGGCCACTTTTTCTGTTTTTAGATTGATCCTTGCAGTAATTTAACTTGCTGCGGCTATTGTTGCTAACAGAGAAGGAATGTGGAATGCAGAGGTTGGGATTTCCTGAAAACGACGATGGCTCAGATAACAACTGACCCTCCAAGTTTTCTGGTATTGGACCAGTGAACTGATTGTTCGAGACATCAACATGTAGCAATGAGGTAAGACCTTTAAGAACCGATAAAGGTCCGGTCAGATTGTTGTTGGATATGTTGAGTCGTGTTAACTTGTCAAGATCACCCAACTTGGCTGGAATTTCACCTGTCAATCCATTACCGCTAAGGTCCAAATCATAGGTCAGATCCTCTATCAACCCAAGCGACGAAGGAATCTCACCACCAAAAGCATTTCTAGCAATCTGCAGAGTTGACAGCTTTTTAAGCTCAGGAAAGAACTGCGGAATACCTCCTGAAAACCGGTTATGGCTAAGAACCAAAGTCGCCAAGCCTTTCCAGTTACTATAGTTTGAGGGAATAGAACCGTTTAATGAGTTGAACCCAACATCAAAACGCTCTATAATCATACAGTTAGATAGTTGAGCTGGTAGAGAGCCTTCAAGAAGATTACGAGAAAGATTCAAATAGCCAAGGTTTTGTAGATTCCCAAGTTGTGCAGGTATCTGTCCCGTGAGTTTGTTTCGAGACAGGTTGATGCTCGAGAGATTCCTACAGCTTCCGAGGCTGCGGGGGATTGGTCCTTCAAAGTTGTTGCTATTGAAATCAAGAAAGAAAAGGCTATGATCCCGAGAAAACTCAGGTAGAAGACCTGAAAGGTTATTTTCTCTAAGGATGAATCTCCTGATGGTCTTACAGTGACCAATAGAAGTTGGTATGGTACCGTGAAGCAGATTAGAACCCAAATTGAGTATTCTCAACTTCCTTCCATGGCAAAGATTCGGCGGTATCTCTCCTGTAAGTTTGTTACCAATAAAGTCAATCTCTTCTAAGCTGGTGTTCACACCTAAACCTGGTGGTATCACTCCATAAAAACTGTTGTTGAACAGCGTAGCGATCTTTAGACGCTTCATCTTGGTCATTTCCACAGGTAGTTCTCCTGTGAGATTGTTTTGATAAACTAGCAACTGCGTAAGACTCTGACTCTTCCATATTTCCATAGGAATCTCACCCGAAAACCGGTTTTCGAAAAGCTCCAAACTTTCTAGTTTCTTAAGCTTACCCAATGTACTCGGTATCTCACCTCCAAGTTCGTTATTGTTCAGCTTCAACAAGCTCAAGCTACTACAATTCCCGAGCTCCGCGGGGATACTCCCAGAGAGACGATTCTCGGAAAGGTTTATAACTGTAAGCTTCTTTAACATACCCAATGAGGAAGGAATTGTACCTGACAAGTTACCATCCACAATCACTAGAGCGTCAAGGTTACTGCAATTTCCCAATGCAGCTGGAACACCGCCTTCGAATTTGTTGTAGGACAAATCTAAAGTCAACAAATTCTTGCAATTAGATGATCCGAAACGAACCGGCCCTTGTAGACTGTTGTTACCAACAAACAGATCAGTGAGATTCCCCAAAAGATTGAGACTTTCAGGCAATGAACCAACTAACTTGTTCCTGTGCAAATACACAACCTGCAGACTACTGCAGTTCCCAATCGACTCAGGGATGTTACCAGAAAACTGATTCTCAAACATACTCAGCTCAAGAAGCTCCTTAGCATCACCAACACTTTGAGGAATCGGACCGGTTAAATTGTTAAACTCAAGATGTAAAATCTGCAACCTCGGAATTCGAAACAAGGATTCAGGTAACTCACCAGTGAGGAAGTTTGTGTAAAGATAAAGCTCCTCCAAGCTCTTCAAGCTATCGAGAGTATCTGGGATCTTACCAGAGAATCCGTTTTCAGACAAATCTAGAGTAACGAGCTTGGTACAGTTTCCTAAACTGGAAGGTATAGTCCCAGAGAAATTGTTAGTACTCAGATCCAAAATCTGCAAGCTTTTGAGCTCCCCAATTTCAGGACCCAATTGACCTGAAACCCTAGAACGAGTGAAGTTGAGAGCCGCAACATTCTTAGAAGCATCACAAGTGATACCAAACCAGTTACATGGAGTGGCTTCGGATGCGTTTGTCTTCCATGTCGAAGTTACTTGTGGTGGTACTTTATCCAAATGCTTCAGAAGAGAGAGTAGAGTTAACCCATCTGAGTTTAGAGAAGAAACAGAAACTATGTGGGTCGAGAGAAAGAGACAGAAGAAAAGAAGAAGAATTTTGAACAACCCAAGATTCTTCATCTGAGTTTAAAGATCAAGAAACATGCAGAATCTCAATCAAGATTGAGATTTAAAAAGCTCAAGCCTCAGCAGAATAAAGCTTGTATGAGAGAGAAGAGGAGGAAAAGGACAAGACTTGATTGATGGGTATTAACTGATTATTCTTGCCGTTTTTTTATGACGAGATGCTTGGTCTGTATCAAGACCAACGATAGTGAGAACCTAACCTTCAACGCGTTTTCTTTTTGCACGCCGTTTCTCATTCAGTCTTCCTTTTTTCCGTTTTCAGACACACGTGTTTCTAGAAAGAAGTCGTCTCTGTTTCTTCTTCAATTCTCTTTGTGAGAAATTGCGAATCTTTTGAATATCCTACGACGACGTCGTTTTAAATCCGTCTAATGGCAGCCAAAAAGAGTAAGAAACCGTTAACAATAGGAGTAATAAATAACGAAACTAACAAAGCATTTCATTAAATAATTGGAATCTTTGGTTGGTGAATGGTCAATTAGTGGTGTTGGGCACTGGGCAGGTTTGGATCCTTCATTAATTTTCATTACCAAACATTAAATATTTGTTTGCAAAACGTTATCAGCGTGCACTATCTAAATTTAAATACGATAAAATACGTGTTTGACATTCTTTTTGTTAGTATTTGATAAGAACAGCTAAACGTAAGCTAGAGCTGAGCAAATTGACTTTCAAACTATGACTTTCAAAGGTAAGCTTCCGAGTGGTTAACATCGTAGCATTAGCGAATTTTGTTTTTTCTTTTATTGAATTTTAAATCAGCCTTTTGTATATGAATTTGGATCTCATCAACCGAATTTTTTGTGTATTTTTACTTTAAGCGGCCATAGGAATTGTGAAAAGATATGCAACGATTAAAGCAAAGGAAAAAAGAGAGTATTTGTAAAGTAAAATTTTTTGATGATATGATGTCATTGGATAATGTGAAAAGTCTGATTATTGTCTAGTTGTTGATAAAATGTTGATAAAATTCCGACAAAATAGTTGTTTTCTTACTTTCTAAGAGTGGCGATCCGGCGGAACGACTCCTGAAAACCGGTTTCCGGAGAGAACCAAAGTGGTCAACTCTTTCCAGTTACTAAACTTTGAAGGAACCGTACCGTTTAATAAGTTAAACCCAAGATTCAGGTGACTAAGGTTTTGTAGATTCTCAAGTTCTCTAGGAATATTCCCCGTGAGCTTGTTCCGAGACAGATTGATGCTCGTGAGATTCCTACAGCTTCCGAGGGTACGAGGGATTGGTCCTTCGAAGTTGTTGCTATTCAGATCGAGAAACGAAAGATCTTGATTCTTAGAAAACTCAGGAAGAAGACCTGAAAGGTTGTTTTCTCTGAGGATGAATCTGCTTAGAGTCTTGCACTGACTAACAGATGTCGGTATTTTGCCATGAAGCCGGTTAGATCCTAAGTTAAACACTGTCAACATCTTTCCATGGCAGATATTAGGCGGTATCTCACCTGTAAGTTTGTTACCAATGAAATCAATTATCTCTAGGTTGCTGTTCAGACCTAAACCAGGTGGTATCACTCCATAAAAGCTATTGTTGAAGAGAGTCACAATCTTGAGATTCTTGAGCTCGGCTATTTCCTTTGGTAATTTTCCTGTGAGATTGTTCCGATAAACTAGCAACTGCGTAAGACTCTGAATCTTCCATATCTCAATAGGAATCTCACCCGAAAACCGGTTTTCGAAAAGCTCCAGACTTTCTAGCTTCCTTAGCTTACCTAATGCACTCGGTATTCCGCCTTCAAGCTGGTTATCGTTCAACTTCAACAAGTTCAAGCTGCTGCAGTTCCCGAGCTCCGCGGGAATACTTCCAGAAAGACGATTCTCGGAAAGGTTAAGAATTGTGAGATTCTTTAACATACCCAATGATGAAGGGATTTTACCTGACAAATTACTTTTCACAATGACTAAGGCGTCAAGGCTACTGCAATTTCCCAGTTCAGGAGGGACACCGCCTTCGAATTGATTGTATGACATATCTAAAGTTACCAGATTCCTGCATTTGGTTGAACCAAACTGAACTGTTCCTCGTAGGCTGTTATTTGCAACAAACAGGTCAGTGAGATTCTCCAAAAGATTGAGACTTGCAGGCAATGAACCAACTAACTTGTTCTTGTGCAAATACAAAATCTCCAGCTTGCTGCAGTTTCCAATAGACTCAGGGATTGTACCAGAAAACTGATTGTCAAACAAACGCAGATCAAGAAGTTCCTTAGCCTCACCAACATTTTGAGGAATTAACCCGGTAAGGTTGTTATGCTCAACATGCAGATAATTCAATGCCGGAATTCGAAACAAGGATCTAGGCAACTCCCCTGTAAGAAAGTTGCTGTAAAGATACAAATCGGCCAAGCTCTTTAAGCTACCTAAAGTATCCGGGATCTTACCAATGAAACTGTTTTCAGACAAATCAATGTACACAAGTGAACTACAGTTCCCTAAACTGGAAGGTATAATTCCAGAGAAATTGTTAGAACTCAAATCCAAAATCTCTAAGCTTTTGAGCTGCCCTATTTCAGGACCCAATCGGCCTGAAACACCTGAACCGGTGAAGTTGAGAGACGTAACCTTTTTAGAATCATCACAGATGATACCAAACCAGTTACATGGAGTGGCTTCAGATGCGTTTGTCTTCCATGTTGAAGTTAATTCTGGTGGTACTTTGTCCAAATGATTCCGAAGCGAGAGCAAAGTTAACCCATCTGAATTTAGACAAGAAACAGAGACTATGCGGCCCGAGACAAAGAGACAGAATAGCAAAAGAATATTGAACAACCCAAGATTCTCCATCTGAGACTTGAAAATCAAGAAAGATGCCCAAATGGAGCTTGCATAAGAGACAAGGGCAAGAGGAGAGAGGAAAGAGGGAAACAAAATAGAACTTGATTGACGCCTTGAAGGATATTGACAGATATTAATCGATTAGATTGACGCCAATAATAGAAAGAAGATCTTTAATATTCTTTTTTTTTTGGTAGAACATCTTTGATATTCTAGTACCTAAATTGTTAACAAGAGAAGTTAATAAGTTGGAAATTAGATGACCGTTATACAGCAAATTAAGGAGATCTTTGACATTCTACCTAAACTGTAAATATTCCTAAAATAGTTTCTTCGTCATTTCCTAAGATTGTTCATAGTTTGCGATTGTGTTGAAGAAAGAATTAAAGTGGGTGGAGCAGACACTATCATAATTGGACTGAGTTTATATATAGACATCATTTTCAAACTATCCTTTATCATTCCCATTAACATCTCCCAAACTCTCTCTACCAACTTTGCACATATACAAGTGTAAATATCTCGATCTTGAGGGACTTAACAAACTTACCAAAAGTGTAAATCCATGACTTGGCCATCGTTCAGTTACGCCAATTTGATGATGCCTCAAGCTCCACATCCTCTTCCCACCAAGTTGCCGACTGCAACACCATCAGTATCAGACCAGTTTAAGCTTCTATGCGCACATACAAGAGACAAAAACAATCTAGACAATGTGCTAACCTTGTATCCCCTGCGCAGGAACTCGAGTGAGCTCCCTTTCTCTTCTTGTAGTCCCAGAACCTGCAACAGCTCTTCCTTCGTCTGTTTGCATCCACATCAATCAAAGCTTGTTACTTTTTTTCCAGAGGTTGGGTAAAGGACTATATACAAAAGGTTAAACACTTTTAGCGTACATACTTCACCCAGCGTGAAACGAGTAGGGCTTTCTGCAACACACGCATATGAACCATCAGTTTGCTTAAGCATCACCTGCCATGGCCCTGCATTTTTTTTTCATATCAGATATGGATAGAGAAAACACTCTCCCAAGTTCAGGCCACTGGAATTGAGAATGATTATGCAAATCTGATAGAGAGACTGAGACAAGCATCACATCATGTTTAGTGATCAAGGAAGTCACAATACAAATAGGTACAGGTATGCTATATATTGTTTTAGTTTTGTAAAGAATAGTCTAGCATTTACCAGGATATTGTCGGAAAAGTGCTCCGTTGTAGTTTAACACAAATGGTGCCACTGCCACTGTCTTAGCCAAGCAACACAAACAACTATTATGCTGCTTCAATTATGCAAGCAGCCAGGAAAGGTCCGCTGAGAAAATATCATCCTTATTGAAAAGTACCTTTGAATACTCTCTGGTTCGGATATAAAAGACGGGAATAAATTGAGAAAGAAACCGGTAGTGCAGATCTTTAGGGGGGAAGCCAAGAAGCCCTAGGTCAGCACTGCACTAAAATTCAATTGTCACCAGAAGTGAGGAAACCGAGAGGGATTGAGTTACGCAAAAAACTGAGGTCTCAATAGTGATAATACCGCAAAGTATCTAGCTCAAGATTGAACAGAAGAGCTGGGGTTGAACTGGCAAAGGTTTCCTGCAAGTATAGACCAACAACTTACAGATTAAGAACGACATAGAAGGCACAAAGAAAAATTCAAAAATGACTATAGACAGTGAACGTATCTAAACCAAGTTCCATGTTACGATAAGAAAAGATAAAAGGATTCAATACCACAAACTTCTCTATGAAAGAGAGTTCTCGAGTGCTGCAATTGATAAATATATAAAGGGTCGGAGGCTCCTTGGGCTCCCAAGTTCCTGCAGGAACACATAATCCTCATGACTAAATGCAATAATCCATCTGTTAAAATAAGTAAAAATCCAAGTGAAAAAGGACAGTTTTAGCTATACCTTCGTTTTCATCTTCAAAATCAAAGTCCAGGGTACTCCTTATGGACCTGAAGAAATTGGTGACAGAACTACCAGGTATATCATCTAGAGAGCCAATACTTATGCCATCAACCTGATGAGAAACACACAAATAAGCCGTTTTTACGATTCAAGTGGTCAATATCTTACAAGGTTATTCCTAACATATGCAAAAAATGCAGCAAACTGGAATTTCTAATTCTACCGAATCAAATGCCGCTTTGAAGCGTTGCGAAGCCCTGCGCTTCTCAGGCTTGTCAGGAAAAACCTGAAGCATGTTCGATCATTCATAGGTCAGAAGAACCAAATAACAAGGATGAGTAATATATAGAGTAATGAAGGAGATAGATTACAATGCAAGCTCTTGTCTCAATTTTCTCCTGAAGTTTGCGAACAACAGTCACGGCCAGTTGTATATTAGCATCAATAAAGTCGTCTGACGAACCCTATACAAAGTTTGCAAGTCGAACACAGTAAAAAAAAATTCGCTAAAAAACTAAGTCTCAATAGTTACAAAAAGATACCTTGTAAGAAGAAATGCTACTGGGTAAAGGTCTACACATGAACAAAAAGAGCGAAAGAAGCCATTAAAACTACGAACCCAAACACACAAAATTCGGAGAATTGATATAGAGTAAGAGTAAAGGGATTACGGAAAATCAATCTCCAAACGAGATTTTGAATCCTGGAGAGCGAAAGCAAGAGAATTGGCGGCGTCAGTGGCTAGAACCTCGTATGATTTGGGCTTATACAAGGGAACACCTCTCCTAAGATCGGAGTCAGAAGAAGTAGATGAGAGTGCGCCGCCGCTGTTTGCAGTGGCTCCGCATCTGATTCTGCTGGTTAGAATCGAAGGAGAAGAGAAGAGCGCCGGTAACATCGCCATCGCCATTTTTGCTCCTCTCTCTCTGTGTTTAGACGGTAGTGATAACACTGGCTACAGTCTAATCCGCACAACTTCATGACACGTGGCTAAATCCTGTTGTCTTATCTTAACCGGATTGGACCGGAAATCGATTGGCAGTTATCAAACCGGCACTGTTATAACAAGACGACGACGTTAAGGCGTCCAGAGAGTCAGAGACTGTTGCTAACGGCCGTCAACCGGTACGGCTCAGAATTAACTCTCTTGACAACCGTTGATCTCAACTTGGTCTAAATGTTATCGACGGCTGTGATTACTTTCATATCTGCGTTCGAGTGCTGAGAAACACTCTCTATAACAGAAACCAAGCGCCATTTGTTTTGAGTCTTCTTTTTTAACTTCTTCTACTCTGTTTCTCTCTCTAACTGAGAAACTTCTCACTTTCCCGAGAAAATTTAATTTTCCATCAGCTCTGAGAAAATCTTCAATCGAAGAGCGAGAATGACGAAACGGATTGATTCTTCTCTTCTCTACACGGCGTTCGTTGTGCTTCTTCTTCTTGGAGTAGTTCCTTGGTCTAATGCAAGGCCACGCGTTAATCGACGTAAGTTTCCGAGAAAATTTCTGTAGAATCTCGTGTTAATGCTTAAAACATTGTAATCTTTAGCGACGATGGAGTTTTTGATGAGGTTTTGTTGATCGATTTTGAGTAATTGCAAGAAAACGCCTTGAGAGTTGAAAGAAAACGATGATCGATGTTTTGCTTATCCCTAATTTGATTTTGAGATTCATCTGTTTCATTGTTGTTCTTACTGTTGGAATCTTCGTTGCAGCTCCCGGTTTCATGCGATTCGTGTCAAACGCAACTGATTTTGCGTCGGAGGATTATTACGATTACATAATCGTCGGAGGAGGAACGGCGGGATGTCCACTAGCCGCCACACTTTCGCAATCTTTCCGTGTTCTTCTGTTAGAACGCGGCGGCGTTCCGTACAACAGACCTAACGTGATGTCACATGACGGTTTCTTGTCCACTCTCACTGACGTCAACAATTTTGACTCGCCGGCTCAGTCCTTCATCTCTGAGGAAGGAGTTCCTAACGCCAGAGGTCGTGTTCTTGGAGGAAGCAGCGCGATCAATGCTGGGTTCTATAGCCGTGCTGATAAACAGTTCTTTGAGAATTCGGGTCTTACTTGGGATCTGAGTAGTGTGAATCAGTCTTATGAGTGGGTGGAGAGAGCGATTGTGTTTAGACCTCAGCTCAGGACTTGGCAAACTGCAATTAGGGATGCGTTGCTTGAAGTTGGTGTCCATCCGTTTAATGGCTTCACCTTGGAGCATAAAGTGGGGACTAAGATTGGAGGTTCCACGTTCGATCGTACTGGGCGGAGACACAGCTCTGCAGATCTTCTCAGATATGCAAGAAGTTCCAACATTAGAGTTGCGGTTTACGCAACTGTAGAGAGAGTATTGCTGGCTTCATCTCCAAGTGACTCGGGTTCCAACGTCTCTGCGATTGGAGTGGTTTACCGTGATCAGCTGGGACGTTACCATCACGCAATAATACGGGACAGAGGAGAGGTGATATTGTCAGCTGGTGCACTCGGTAGTCCACAGTTGCTTTTTCTTAGTGGGATAGGTCCAAGAAGTTATCTTTCGACTTGGGGGATCCCTGTAGCTCTTGACCAGCCTCATGTAGGAGATTTTGTGTATGATAACCCGAGGAATGGTATCTCCATTGTTCCTCCGGTTCCAATGGAGAACTCACTGATACAAGTCGTGGGTATTACTGAGGAAGGGGCTTTTCTTGAGGCTGCTTCCACTGTGATTCCGTTTGCATCGCCTTTACATTCTGTGTTCATCAGAGCGCCAGCTTCTCCTTTGTACGTCCCTGTGACAACTATAATGGAAAAGATCCTAGGTCCAGTGTCTATTGGTTTACTAAGGTTGGCGTCAACGGATGTGAGGATAAACCCAATTGTTAGGTTCAACTACTTCAGTGATCCACAGGATCTAGAGAGATGTGTCAATGGGACTAGGAAGATTGGAGAAATACTCAGGAGCCGAGCTATGCAGGACTTTATGATCAGGGAATGGTTTGGGAACCGTAGGTTCAGGT
Source organism: Arabidopsis thaliana x Arabidopsis arenosa (assembly GCA_019202795.1). Classification (NCBI taxonomy): domain Eukaryota; kingdom Viridiplantae; phylum Streptophyta; class Magnoliopsida; order Brassicales; family Brassicaceae; genus Arabidopsis; species Arabidopsis thaliana x Arabidopsis arenosa. The sequence continues at coordinate 12,830,769 of CM032919.1, read as the reverse complement.
TTGTTGGAGCTCCATTGCCTGTGGACCAATCAAATGATCTAGTGATGGCAGATTTCTGCAGACGAACTGTGAGCACAATCTGGCACTACCATGGAGGCGCTGTTGTAGGAAAAGTAGTGGACTCTGATCTCAAAGTCATTGGTGTTAATTCTCTTCGACTGGTGGATGGATCAACCTTCAATATCTCTCCAGGGACTAATCCTCAGGCTACCTTGATGATGCTTGGAAGGTAAGAACAAACTATCAAAGTGTATACTCTTTGAAACTGTGTGTCCTTTTTGACCAGACTTAAAAGCAAATTTCCTTGACCATAATTTCAGGTACATGGGGCTGAAGATGCTGAGAGAGAGAATGAGATAGAAATGATTCCCGAGATGGGCCCTTTCGCATTTTCTGGATTAGTTTGCTGATTCTTTTGCTGCTACGTTCACCTGCAGCTTTCTTCTATCAGATGCTTCTACAGATAGTTTGTTCATTTGTTCTTTCTATCATTAGACTCCTCGGTTTATTCATGTAATAACAGAGTATAGGAGTTCGTCTATAGTTCATGTAAAAAACAGGAATGAGATATAATGATAAATGGCTTGATTTTACTTCAGAGTAACCATTATGGTAAAATTTCAAACCCTTCCTGTGTCAGAAAGCAAAGGACATGTTCATATTGCATAGAATACATACTAGAGCTGAGCAAGTTTAAAAATTTTGGTAATGTGAAAACAGGAGGTAATATAATATTCCTCTCATCTTCTTTTTGGCACTATGATGAACACTTTTGGAATTTGTTCCGTTATGTAAATGTTTCTTCTTGAAGTTTTCTGGAATCTCCTAGTTCTTTTCTCTTTCTGTAAAGAAAGATAAGACAATCAAACACATATATATCGTCCTCTTACATTGCTGTCCTGGAATCCAATACCTTCTCATGAAGCTTGGACGTCTTTTTATATGCGTTCTTGCAAAAGCTAAACACTCAATTCTTGTTTCGTATCAATCCGCAACCTGTTTCAATTCCAAAAAGCCTCTACTGCAGCAAATAACTAGTTTGGTTCTCCATAGATGGTATCAGATTAATTAGCAGCTTACTCTTTCTAGTAAAACTTTGGTTTCTTAGCATCTTCCCTTGCATCGTGTCAAACTGTCAATCAAACAGCAGGACGGACTCATGGATCAACAACAACTAGGTGATAAGAATCTGACTGTGTTCGTAGGACCCTGGGGAGGAAATGGAGGAACCACTTGGGATGATGGGATCTATCATGGTGTCCGTGAGATCAGACTTGTATATGATCATTGCATTGACTCCATCTCGGTGATCTACGATAAGAATGGTAAACCCGCGAAATCAGAGAAGCATGGAGGTGTAGGAGGCAACAAAACAGCAGAGGTATGTTCCTCTCTTACTCTGGATTCTGTCTCTCTTTAACTTCCTCCCTCAGATTTTGGTTTCTTTAACATGAACTGAGTTTCTGCAGATAAAGCTGCAATACCCAGATGAGTATCTGACTGACGTGAGTGGCTACTACTCTCCAGTGGTTAACAGTGGCACTCCTGTAATCAGAGCAATGACCTTCAAGAGCAATAAACAGGTGTATGGACTTTATGGAGTTGAACAGGGAACACCCTTCACTTTCTCAGTCAATGGGGGACGCATTGTTGGCATGAGCGGTAGGAGTGGCTGGTACCTTGACTCCATCGGCTTCCATCTATCACACCCTAAATCAACCAAGATGATCAACAAGCTTCGAAAGAAGATTCACTGGCTCACAAGGATTGTAGCATGATAAAGTATTTTGCACAAAAGAATAATCTGCATAAAATGTAACACTAGACTCATACGAATAAGGATGTTAGGTTTATCTTAGTCCATGAGACCAAAAGCGACTGAGCAAAACACTCTTTAATGCACAACTCAAAAGGAAAGCATATCATTAAAATGGTAAAAACTAAAACCACACGAAGGTTTTTTATATAAAGTTATAAACAAAGCATATTTCAAAGTGAGCAATATACATAAATATGCCCGTGTTTGCAGAAAATAGAAGCAACAATTCGATAAGGATCGCATGCAAAGTGACAGGTAGTCCAAGCACGGATGTTGGTAAGCGCATTTATCCTCTGGCTTTAAGCTCTGCAAGCCTCCTGGACAAATCATCCTCATCGACTTTCTCCTCTGTCTTAGTAGGAATGGCATGACCAGCAGGCTGAGGAAGTCCCACAGAGACTTCCAAACCATAGTCATCTGCTACCTGCTGCATAAGGCTGTTGACTTCGCCTTCTGGAGTGGACAATGAAGTTGAACCAGCCATAGCATTCTCCATGAACTCAGCTTGGACCTCCATGTTCACAAACTGCTTCTCGAATGAATCCATTGTCTCTGACATCTTCTGTAGATTCCCTGGTGACAAGAAACAGAAAACAGATAAGAACCACAATTGTTACAACGCAATGAATCAAAGTATACTTGTGCTCAACTGAGACTAAAGGATTTTATCACAGGAAGAACAAAAAGATGAAACCTTTCATGTATTTCCATATAAACAAAACCTTCCTGATCTATATTCAGAAGCATCCTTCAAGTTTACATTACCTTAAATTATCTTAACTCTTAACCAATACACCGTGATCAAACCTATGAGCAGCAGCATACGAAATTAATTTCGGATAAATCAAAGCCGATGAAATACCTGTGGCAAGCGAAGACTCAAGGGACTTGACGATGTTGGTCATAGATTTGGTGATCGTGGTCATCTTAGCCTGAGTATCAAGGCGAGCAACAACAGCGTCCAGGCGAGAAGCGAGACGGAGATAGTTCATCTGCTCGCTACGCTTACGAATGGCGTTCTCGGCATAGATCCGAGCACCATCCATGTTCCCCTTCTCGATCGCCTTCTTCACCTTCAATTTCTCTGCTTTCTCTTCCTTCTCACACTTCCTTGATTGCCTTTGCAGAGACTTGGACGTGAATTTCAAATCGAAAATCTGATTCATCAGCTTATCTGTGTTACCCATGTTGAATCGATTCCTCTAGATCTCCCTCCGGATAACAATTCTCTTGGATCTATAGAATTAAATTCGCAAAAACAGAGACTTTAGGGTTTTCTCTGTATTTAGGAAAATATCTCGACGCGTGATTGAAGAAGATAGGAGGAAGCAAGCTAATAAAGTCAAACTTTGGTTTTCTTAATTCAAATCGGACTTGAACCGGTTCACTATAAATGTCGGTCATACCCGGTTTAAACAGTTACACACACACTGACACAAGGCACACACATGTTAATAGTGACTCAGCACCGTCCGATGTGTCACTGTTTTTTACACGGTGGATCATTCATCATCTGCGTGCCAACTCATAACAAAATTAAATTGTTTTGGATCTTTTTGCATGTAATTTCTTTCCAAATTTCAATCTAATTTTCAAATTCAAACCCAAAGGCTTTTGTCTTGTCTCTTCGATTTTCCAGAAACGTTTCTTAAATTAACGCAAGATTCAAATTCGTGAGAGATAACGAGAGATACGTAGTAAAAATTCGATCTTTTCTAAAGGAATGTTGGAATCGTATTCTTGATTTTTGCAGTGTTCTGACTTTAAAACCCTGATCCCTTTTATGGCCCAGGAACCGGAAAATTAGATTAATTACAGGGGAGAAAAAGTAGTTCAGAGAAAAAAAGTGAAAAAAGGTGGAACCTTTGAGTCAGATCTTAGAAAAAAGAGGCGAAAGTTAGAAGCTTTAAGCTACTGAGCGAAGTTTCTTGAAGCAGATACAAGAAATCTCAAATTTTTCTTGTGTGATTCGGTTTTTGGAAATGAATGGGAGTAATGGGGAGGAGCGAGTTGTTCACGAGGTTGCAATGGTGGTACCTAAGAGGGCTCTGGAAGAAGAAGGAGACTGTGTTGAGTTTTTGGTGACTGAACTAAAGAAGAGAGGGATGGTTGTTGATAGAGTCGTCGGTCTCGCAGATGAGTTTCTCAAGGTCGGTCTTTCTTTGACCAATTTACTAGTAATTTTGTGATCACTTAGGGTTTTTGGGTGTGAAAGTCTTGCATTTGTCATACAAAATTACTGATCTGAAAGTCAAGGAGTGTTTGTTCCTGGAGGTGTGAATTTTTGTAGAAATGAGTTTTGTTTGATAAAACTTGCTAAATTATGTCTAGGATTTAACAGATTGGTGACTTTAAACAAAGTATCTAGTGAAGTTTCTTTCCTTATTTAGCTCTAAATCTATCAAATACTTTGAAGAGTGTTTTGCTACTATGAGAGTGATGTTGGAGATAACTGCAATCCAAGTATTTCTTCAGGTAGCAGCTCCTTTGGAGACCTTGGGCAATGCAGCAGAAGAGCTTCATATACGCAAACCTACTCGTCTCGGTAAATAGTGGTTTCCCCGTAGCCTTAAGTTGATAAATGAACATCTTCTTAAGTGGTATCGCAGATATTTCCTCATTTGTGTTTGTCAGAAGTTTGATGGTTATCTCTCACTTCAGGAATTGATCTGCCCTTTGAGATGCAAGGGTCTGAGGCTTTCATTCGGCAACCTGATGGGTCACTGTTCAGCTGGTTTGAACGTTTTCGGTGCTATCAACATCTTATTTACGGAATTGTAAGTTCCATATCTCCAAATCATCTGTCTTTATGGTTTTTATTTATCGCGGATTTAACTATTAACTCGTTTTCGATTGCTTTAACGAGTCAGTTTACAGTGTTCTTGATTTATGACATAGCAAATGAACTCTTGAGTTACAGGTAAACTGTAGTGGATACGATGTCACTCTGAAACTTGACGGCAGAGAGTTTTGTTGGGTAGCAGGGGAATCATTACTTCGAAGGTTGGAATCAGAGGGCGTCATTAAACAAATGTTTCCTCTTCATGGTAAGCTACTCCGTTATGTCTGCTGGGTTAAAAGCAGTTTAGCCTCTAGATGGTTAACAATTTTTGCACAAAACCAATTGTTTGTAGATGAATTCAAGAGGAAGGAACTTCTCCAAACTTGGGCATTAAATTGGTGGAACTTCACAAACCAACCAATTGATCAGATCTACTCTTACTTTGGTGCAAAGGTAGACACTTATAAATCTTAATATGCTATATGTAGCAAAAAGCTGTTGGTATGGAACTCTTAACGTAGAAAAATCACAGATTGGAGTCTACTTTTCGTTCTTGGGAATGTATACGCAATGGTTGATATTTCCAGCCTTACTTGGGTTTATAGTGCAGATGGTTGATTTTGGGTAAGTTCTTAATTCTGTTTCAGTGTCTTAAGTAAATACTAATAGACATGCCGGCACATCCATCATGCCTTGTTTTCAATCTTTCTTTGGTCAGATCCTTGCAGTTTCTTGCTCTCCCAATTTTCTTTGTGAGCACAATACTCTGGGCTGCCTTGTTTCTTCAGTTCTGGAAACGTAAAAACGCGGCCTTGTTAGCTAGGTAGGATTCCCCTACACTGGTGCATAATTATGCAACAATTTGGATTTGTTTTCCATTTTCTGACTTCATGTTTTGTGTCAATTCTCTATCAATAGATGGCAGATAAATTGTTTAGTTGGCCCCAGCCAAGGATATAGATTCCTCGGAATGGAATGGAGTTCCCTTCCGTTTCCAAAGGAGCTTATAAAGAATCTCGGAAATGAGAGATCCAAAGAGAAGGAAGCATATCAAAGATATGAATGGTTTGCTTATCGCAAGAGGTTTAGGAATGATGTTCTAGTTATCATGAGCATTATCTGCCTCCAACTTCCATTTGAGCTGGCGTATGCTCATATTTTCGAGATTATCACATCTGATATAATCAAGTGAGGGCTTACTTATTTTTTTGTTTACAAGCTTTACCAGTCCCATGTGTTAGCAACTTTGTTACAATGATGACAATTTTTTTATGATGGTCTCAGGTATGTATTGACAGCTATCTACCTTCTAATCATTCAGTACCTCACTCGACTAGGAGGCAAAGTATCTGTCAAGCTGATAAATCGAGAAATCAACGAGAGTGTGGAATATCGAGCTAACAGCTTGATTTACAAAGTAAGAAAAGCATTGTTTTGCAGAGTCATTGTTTCTCTTTTCTAATTATGGCTATGGAAAATTTTCGGCATTGCAGGTTTTTGGGCTCTATTTTATGCAGACATACATTGGGATCTTCTATCACGTTCTTTTACATCGAAACTTCATGACACTTCGACAAGTATTGATACAACGGTTAATAATCTCACAGGTAACAAGAAATACGATGCTGTGATTAAAACTCTCCTTTGAGGATATTGTTACCTGCATATGTTTAAAATTCAATGTTTCTGCAGGTTTTCTGGACTTTGATGGATGGTTCTTTACCTTATCTTAAGTACAGCTACAGAAAATATAGAGCTAGGTACGCTCTTTATTCACCTAAGCAGCTTATACAGGGTATGCTCAGAAGTGAACTGTAAGAAATGACATAACTGCTTCCTTTTTCCAGGACGAAGAAGAAAATGGAAGATGGATCATCAACAGGGAAAATTCAAATAGCCTCAAGAGTGGAGAAGGAATATTTCAAGCCTACATATTCAGCAAGCATTGGGGTAGAACTTGAAGATGGACTTTTCGATGGTAAGAAACTTATGAAGTCAATAATCTTGTGTGGTTATGTTTTGATATAGCTTGCAAATGTCTCAGCTAAAATTTCATTTTGCATTGCAGATTCCCTCGAGCTGGCTTTGCAGTTTGGAATGATTATGATGTTTGCTTGTGCCTTCCCTCTTGCTTTTGCCCTTGCCGCAGTGGTAACATTACATTTTCTCAATGGCATCTTTAGCTTTTGGTTTTCTTGAAACCTGAATTCAAATAGCTTTTGGTACACAGAGCAATGTAATGGAAATAAGAACAAATGCTTTAAAGCTATTGGTGACACTTCGAAGACCTCTTCCTCGTGCTGCTGCAACAATTGGAGCTTGGTTAAACATATGGCAGGTAACTTAGATAGCCAAAAAAAAAAAAAAGTATAAATATTTCGATCTTTTATCTCACTATTGAGTGATTTCTTTCTTGTGTTTCAGTTTCTGGTAGTAATGTCCATATGCACAAACTCGGTACTCTTGGTATGCTTATATGATCAAGAAGGCAAATGGAAGATCGAACCGGGGCTCGCGGCAATTCTCATCATGGAACATGTACTTTTGCTTCTGAAATTTGGTCTCTCTCGTCTGGTCCCTGAAGAGCCTGCTTGGGTTAGAGCCAGTCGTGTGAAGAATGTGACACAAGCACAAGACATGTACTGTAAACAGCTCTTGAGAAGCATTTCTGGTGAATTAGCTTCCTTGACAAAACCTGAACAAGAACAACAACAAGACTATGAGCGGTTTTGACCAGAAAAATCAGAAACAAAAAATACCAAAAGGCTCTCTCTTTTTTTGTGTGACTGTATGATTTTTCGTTGCCACCTTTTGTGCATAGAAGCTGTTTGAGATCTTGAAGACTCTGTATCTTCGGTTTTGTCTATAACACGTTAACGTATGAGGAAATCATTATAATATATATTTGATATTACTGTGTCTGATGTTTATATTCCACATATCATTAACATCAAATGTTATCCATGTAGTTTATCACTTTGAAGTTTCGAACATCTCATATGTACTACATACTAACATCTATGTACTCCATGGATGGTTGCAGTAAGAACTAAGAAACTTTTTTATTTCTTGTTTCTTGTTTGATTTTTTTCTTTTTCTGGACAGCGAAACTTTCACAATTATGATAGAAGTCTTGTAAAGATGAAATTATTAGAACAATAATTCTCTCTTTTTGGGTCAAAGATATGATATAATCTTTTTTAAAAGATGGGATTATGTTTTGTCAGTTTTCTCCTTTTTAAATTAGTGGAAAATTCTTTTTTGAATGGTAAGGTTACTGAAAATCATTTCACCTAATCAAATTATTAAACGTTTTTTTGTCTTTGATTGTAGTTTCAACATTAGTTTTATTTCTTATGCTATAATTTTCTATACAAATATAATTTGTCATATAGAGCATTTCTCAAAACTTAGGATACATCATACATCGTATTACTTCTGTCAGTCATATTCTTGCTCGTTCAAAACTCAAACGTATGCTACAAATTAAAAGAGCCAATTTTTCATGAAAGAATCACCATAAGATTGTTTTAGAAACCCCACCAATTATTACTTTTTTATTTTTAGTAAAGCTAATAATCTATTTTATTAAATCAAATTAGTGGAGACAGTAAGCAACAGGAACAAAACATAAAAGAGACGTAAATTGATTTTAAAAAAATTAATAAAAACTAAAATAGAGAAGGTAGAGCAGAAAAAAAAAATTGGCCATAGACCGATATACAACTGATTTTTTTTTCGTCGTGGCCGATGCATGCAGTCATTTCTCAAATGTGTATAAAAAGATCATTTAGAATTTCCTTAAGATAAAGCATATGACTACACAAATTATCAAAACATATAGGATTAATGTTTATTATTGTTCTATGTTGTTATCCATTCTAAACCGAATTCCTAATTTCATTTCTAATGTTGTCGTAATGTATAAACAATTATAATACAGTTCAAATTCGAAAATGTATGAGAGTTATAATAAGTTCAAATATATATACTGTATGTATGTTTTTTTTGATAAAAATATACTGTATGTATGTTCACGCGTGACATACTCGTATTACTTGATAGAACCAAACACACACACACTTCAAATGTCGTATACGACTATACGTATATAAAGATGTTTAACTATTATATAATAATTATTATTAGACCCTAGAATATCGGACCGCACGATACTTGGGAACTTGGCATGCAGCTTTAGTAAGTGCGATTAGGATTTTAATGGGACATGCGTGACATGTCACAAACAGAAAAGGACGAATCTACTTTTTTAAACTGTTTCACAATCACGAATCAGCCTATGTGGCTTATTCATAAGAACCGCATATAATAATCGTACTAGAATGAGAATTTCTATCAAACTTTGGATTCTTCATTTTTTCTTCTGATATACTCAACGGACACAAGGAATATCACGAGCTTATATTGATGACGATTCTCGGATAATGTCAGTGTTGTTAGGCTATCGAATAAGTGTATGTGTCAAAATATAATTTGTAAAACATGTAGTAGTGCTGGGACCTGGGAATAGTTTTTAATTTTCAGAAATCGATGAATGAATCATCATATCTCATCATATATATGATACATGAAAGCGTTGCTAGACGTGAGACTCTTCCATAAAACTCATAATCCTAACCATTTTATGAAAATAGCTTGTAATTTGGTCATAACATAACACTTGATTTGACGTGAAATAATATGTCACGAAATAGAAGGGAATGTTTGCACAAAACGTAAATTATCTGAAACTCTTTAATTACGGTTTTAGAACTTTATTATATTATCTAAATCAATAAAAATGCATGGTTATTTATGTTCAAAGCAAATGCGAAAATCACGTTTGCTAAGTTCCGAAAGCTGACGCGTCATGTAAATCACATAGTACCATTGTTATTATTACAAGGCAACGTGTTTCTTAGAGATCTTATTTGGTGGCAGCTTGTGGGTTTAATTTGCTCTATAGTGTCACGGATCCAACTTTATTTTTTTATTGACAACTGTTTTTTCTACAACATTTGTTGATCATTGACACGCACACCTATATGTTTTTTCTTACTATTTTACATTCTCTACTTTCTAAATGATACATGAAAATATTTCCAACGCTTTTTTTTTTTTTTAATTCATCATAGCTAAACGAAATGCACATTAAGTATTCAAATACGTTTCAATAATTTCATACGTTTAAATGAAATTAGTCAAATTTTTAGAGCTAAATATATATAATTCAGTCTTAAACCGTGGACCGCCTGTCTGTTTTTTTGGTAAAATATGGTTGTCTAGTTTTCTTATAGTACAATTAATTAGAAAAATGAGTGTTGATTATAAAGGAAGAAATCAAATACAATGAAAAAGCATAGAGCCACCGCAAAAGGCTGCTACTTAATTAGGATATTCTTATTATTGTTATTCTTGCAAGTGCCTTCCTATCCAGTTCCAATAATCATATCAGATAAAATAAAGAAATCTCAAAATACCATAATGCTATAAGAGTTACATTTTTTGCCAAAGAATTAACTAAATGTTAAGATTTTAAAAGAATGATCAACAAAAACTATATATATCCAATACCAATCAATTTTAAAAAAGTTTCTAGATTAATTATTGATAAAAGCATAACTAAATTAGGTTTGGATTATCTCAAATTCCATTATCAAATCTTGATTGAAGAATACAGAATGTCTTATGATGTGTCGTCAACATATTATTCAACATCTCTTACAAAAATTATCTTGTATAGTATAGTATTGCTTTTAATTATTTTCCTTCATATATATTTATTTGAAGTAAGGATATATTTTGGTTTCGGAATATTCTTCTCTTATTCCCGCGTTACCTCCTCCTCATCTTTATTACACAACCCACCCGGAAACTTCTAAAAAGGCAAAAAATCATCTAAGAGCTCTCACAACCGTTGGATCTCCATATAAGACTCATGTTTGACCCGTAAACGTCATCAAATCCAACGGTTCACATACGAAATCAAAAGGATTCTAAAATTTTCTTCCTTTTTGTTACCTTGAGGGTAATATTCCATTGGCATCTCCGATAAAATCCTCCATTGTTTCTCTCCATTCATTAGTATAAATACCTAACCACATTTCTCTTCTCATCCATTCACAAACCAACAAGAACTCAGAGAGAGAGAGAGAGAGATCCATCAATTAGAATCACTAATTTCTTTTATTTTCTAGAGAAACTTTCTGAGTCATGGCTTACAATAGCAATAACAAGAACAGCAACAACATTGTCGTTGTTTTCGACTTTGACAAGACCATCATCGATGTTGACAGCGATAATTGGGTAATCGATGAACTTGGCTTCACTGATTTGTTCAATCAACTTCTCCCCACCATGCCTTGGAACACACTCATGGTTTGTACCTTCTTCTCTCCTCTGTTTTCTCATTTTTCCTTTTAAATAATTCGAATAAACTCATCTCGATTTTTCGGTCGTGTATTCGATTATTATCTTGCAATTATGGTTAATATCATCCCGTTTTCGAATAAAAACTCTAAATGCATGAAACTGTATAAAATAACAGGATCGTATGATGAAGGAGCTTCATGATAAAGGCAAAACCATTGAGGAGATCAAACAAGTCTTGAGAACAATCCCAATCCATCCACGTGTCGTCCCTGCCATCAAATCTGCTCATGATTTAGGGTAATAATCTTCATTATTGTTTTGTTTGTAACAATCAAATTTTACATGTCTAAATAATTAATGTTCTCTTGTTAATTAAATTATTATGTCTAATGTTAGACAAAACCCACCGTTTCTGATCCGATATTTACGGTTCGGTTTCCAGGTGTGAGCTGAGGATAGTGAGTGATGCAAACATGTTTTTCATCGAGACCATCGTTGAACATCTCGGGATTAGTGAATTATTCTCTGAGATCAACTCGAACCCTGGATATGTCGATGAACGTGGCACATTGAGAATCTCTCCCTACCACGACTTCACTAAATCCTCTCATGGCTGCTCTTGTGGGACTTGCCCTCCTAACATGTGCAAGGTACTTTTACATTATTTTTCTCTTAATCGACTTTATAATGTTTTGTTCATTTACACAAAAAGAAAAAAAGTGTTTGACATTTGGAAAATTTCCGATAATAAAATTATGTTTTGGTCATTTGATGACCAAATCAGTCAAAACATCATCTCTATGGACCCACTTTGGTCGTTTCTAATATTAAACCATATTTTAATCATTTATTTAGGGCTTGATCATTGAGAGAATTCAACAATCTTTAGCTAAAGAAGGGAAGAAGAAAATGATCTATCTAGGAGATGGAGCTGGTGATTACTGTCCAAGTTTGAAACTAAACACTGAAGATTACGTGATGCCACGTAAGAATTTCCCGGTATGGGATCTGATTAGTAAAAATCCGATGCTGATTAAAGCAGCGATTAGAGAATGGACTGATGGTCAAAGCTTGGAGATGATATTAATAGGAACAATCGAAGAGATTATATTGGAGGAAGAGAAGGAGAAGATGTTGACCAGTGCGGAGAATAATTGCAAGTTGCAGACTATCTCTGTCGGGATTAATAATGTTCATCTTGAACCAATATTGCCTCGTGCTCTTCGTGTGTCTCAGTCTAGTTAGATGTTTTTGAAATAGTGGAGGAAGAAGATTATAACCTGTGGTGATTCTTCTTCCTCATATGCTTGATTTGTAGTATTCCAAAAAGATTGGAATTTATCCTATATATTGTGTGAGTGTGTGACGATGAAATTGCAAGAAGATTGTGATTTTTGTTTTTAACAAGTATTACTTCGTTGGTTGATAACTTGATTTAACCGCTTAAATTAATATTAGTTAATTACTTTGAAGAAAAATAATAATTATGGAGTTTTGTTTAATAAACATCTAATTTCTTGTGGAATGAATCTCGTCTGATATTACGCTGTTTTGTTATTCATCACGTGTATTTTGTCACCCTAGCTAGAAATAGTTTAATTACGATAAATCTATCATAATTAAGTTCATAATTAAAAATTGTTTTTTCTTGGTGTTCCAAATCCAAATTTATAGAAACCACGTGAGCCATGCGGTCCCAACTATCCAAATACTGATACAGACGGAATCATATTTCGAATTATCCGACACGAATATTCTTCATGGTGTTGCAAGAACGATACGTGTATAGGTTTTCTTCATGGTTTCAAGAAATTTTGTGACAAATGCTGAAAGCAGATGCTACCAAGTTTCTAGGCCCCATCAACAAAAATTCGACTTTTATTTTTGATATCCAACATTTTTCTAATAAAGCAGATGCTATATTATTTTATTTTCAAATGTTTACTCTTACTATATATAAAATTGATCAACTCACACTGTGAAAATATATACCAACAACACGTTCATCTAACTTAAGTGACTTCCAATTTTCAAAATTAAGAAAAATCCAAGCATGAAATTTTCATTTAACAAATAATTATCGGTTAGTATGATTTAAGGAAAAGTGAGTGTAGGGAAAACAGTAATCAATAATTAACTTTAAATGCCCTTAATAGATGAATTTGGGCTATCTGCCGAAAACAAAATATTATATAGTTGGGTCGGAACTTTTCAAGGCTTTCTTTATATGATAATTACTCAGCCCATTACAGCCCATAATTTTTATATACACACCTCACAATCCACACATACACATCCACTGAACAAATTATAGGCCCATTTATGGCCCATTATCAACATATATACACACAGACGAGACATTTTCAACCCAAAAACTTTCAGGTCGGAGAAGCCGTGGAAACGACGGCGAGATTCTGTAGATTCGATTTAACGACAGTATCCACAAACATCCTCGTATCTTCTTCCGTGTTACCTTTTGGTATATCAACAATGTAAGACTCCAAAACCACACTATACACTTTCTTCTTATCCTTTTCCAAGACGACGAACTCGTTAACCGATGTAACCGACCGGTAATTATTTAACCGGTGTTCTCCTCCAAGAACACGAAAACTCAAGATTCGTTTCTCTTCGTCTAGAGCTTCGAGTATCTCAACGCTTGTTGACGCTGGAAGACCAGAGACCACGCTAACTTCCCTTATGGTCCCAACTTTAATCTCTTTGACGCCGTTACCGTCACCTCTGATGGTGCAACTCTTGATGAAGTGTTTGTATTTGTTCGGATTCGCGAAGTCTCGGACGAATCTCCATATGGCATGTGCCGGTGCGTCTACGCGGTGTGCAATGAGAGATGTGCACGTGTTTGGCGATCTTGGGAACGTGTGGTGTGTTCGGATGATGGAGTCTAGTGTTGAGAACTCTTCCTTCGTTAATCCGTATGGTGTTGACGATGATGTTGTTGTTGTTGTTGATGATGATGGATTATTGATTGGAGCAAGATTAAGGTTCATAGTTTTGGGTGTACTTTTGAGAAGAAAATTGTGTAAGAAACTAGGACTATTTCTCTTGACTACGTATATATAGAGATAAAGAATGTGTTATTATATTATGCAAGTGTATATTAAAATGGAGAAGTGAGATATTGATATGTGTTTTGACTAATATTGGAGTTGGGCTGCACTAAATTGCCTTTTTAGAAAAATTGGTGTGAAAGTGTGAACGTGACATCAAATCTCATTATTGTATGACTTATTGGATCCTTGAGGAGCTACCTATAGATCATCTTTTTGGATTAACAATACAAAATGAAGCATCAAAATGGAATCTAATTAAATTTGTTAATTGAATATGAGATGCAAGACGTAGAAGAAAGATCAATGCGGTGTATATGTTTATATGGTGGAAGAATAGTTGTTTCTGATTTAGACTTTGGTATACTATATTTTCAAAGTCTAATGTGTAGTCAGTGTTTTCTTAATTTGAGAATATGAATAATTTTTACTTCTTTAGTTAACAGAAACAAAAACTGTCTTGATTATTCCGAATGAATTCCTTTATAGGTAAACGACAATGCAAAGTGGAATAACACCAATGCAGCATCATGGGCATTGATTTGTATATGCAAGTTGCTTATATTTAACAAAATTATTACAAAAAGAAAAAAGATTAGGGTAACTTTGAGTTGAGCCCATGTCCAATATTACACCACAACAATTGGTCTTGAGCCTTCTTGACCCATACTCTTATCAACACGTGATGTGCACGTGATAACGAAGGAGTGATGTTGTCGTTGAATCCGAACCGTTTACATTTCCGGCCATCGCAGCGGCTTGAATTGCCGGTACGATAGCGATAGCTTCTTGAACCAATATGATAGTTTCAGGTAGCTTGTCGTTTTCAAAATCTGGGCTCTTGAAGGAGAGGACATCAAGTTAGATAATTGATTGGTACACTTCAACTTCTTCTTGTTGTGTATAGCAGAGACACTTCTTTACTAATTTTGATTGGTTTGAAATTGCAGTCTGTCTCTATTGTGGCGATTGTCTCCGTCCGTCAGGTTTCTGTGATATGCAAAACCCGGCATTAGTTCGCCGGAACCGATGTCTCCCGCTTTAGGAGTTGACATTTGCTAAAACCGGTTAAACTTTTTCCGGCACGAAATCGGTAGAGCCGGCGAAAGGACCAGAAAGTGATCGAGCCGGCGCAATTTGGCAAGTCTAGTTTTTTGCAGAAGAGGGACGATGGCGATGACAAGCAGGCGTAGCGGGCCATCAACGGGAAGACAAACAAGACATCAATTGGCTTTTGTGTTGCTCCTGGTTCTTGTAGCTGTCGGAATCTATGTGCCCGTCTTAGCTCTTCCTTCATTGTCTCTGCCTCCTGAAATACCTGGGGACGAGAAGGTAAGCATGATTCTTACTTCAGGACTTTCTACTAATTGCTTCTTGATCTTTGTTTCTTTGGAACCGAAATCAATGTGGAAGTGGTGAGAGATGAGTTCAAGTATTTGTGTAACTCCCGTTGTGCTTTGTTGGCAGTGGATCGATTACCAAGAAATTATGTGTTATATGGTTCTCATTTCATCAAGTTCTTGACTTTCATTTTAAAAACTGCAGATGATAATGATGTCAAGGAAGTTTTATATCAAAGATGACAGTTTCTGGAAAGATGGGAACCATTTTCAGATCATCGGTGGTGATTTGCACTACTTCCGTGTTCTTCCTGAGGTACTATCCCTTTTTCTAGATGAGATGTCTTTTTTTTTTTAGAGTAATCCATATGATTGCTGCGTAAATGTTTAAATGATTGATGGATTAATGCCAGATTGTGGATGCAGTACTGGGAGGATCGGCTTCTAAGAGCCAAGGCTTTAGGCCTGAATACTATTCAAGTATACGTTCCTTGGAATCTGCATGAACCAAAGCCTGGGAAGATGGTTTTTGAGAGTATTGGTGATCTTGTGTCCTTTCTCAAGCTATGTGATAAACTAGATTTTCTGGTTATGCTGCGTGCTGGACCTTACATCTGTGGAGGTTTGTGTTAATTTTGCTGGTGTGATTTATATTGAGTTGATACCAAAGTTCTTACCACATCATGTGGAAGATTTGCTTTTACACATAAACAAGTGCTGATACATGTTCCCATCTCCATGACAGAATGGGATTTGGGGGGCTTTCCTGCTTGGTTACTTTCTGTGAAACCACGTCTCCAACTAAGGACATCAGATCCTGCATATCTTAAGTTGGTAAGTTATCAGTTAAATGAACCAAGTAGTACACGGTTAATAAGCTTGCAGTGTGCAATATTAATCTAAGATATATACACATTCATAGTTTCATGTTTGCCTCTTTAAGTTGTCGTTAGAATCACCTTAATGCTACAGGCCTGAGTTTTCAAGTATCTTTGTGCAAATTAACAAGAAAAATGTAATGGTCTGTGGAGAATGGGTAGTATACTTTTGCACAATTCATAAAAGAGAAAGGCTGTTCTTATGCAAACTAGCAAGAAAAAGTCCCCATTTTGTTTAGACTGTTCTTATGCATTATGTTCAAAGTAGAGTTGTTCATGACAGAAACATATTACAGGTTGAAAGATGGTGGGATGTTCTGTTACCGAAGGTATTTCCTCTGCTTTACAGCAATGGGGGTCCTGTTATAATGGTTCAGGTACATGATCAAAAGCGATGTTCCACTATATTCATATATCCTGATCTGGTACTCTTGTGATTGCTTGATGGCTGCAGTTGATAAGATGTGTCGGCTTCATTACTGAGTTGATCTTCTGAAAGGATTTTTTAAATAAGATGTCTTCATGTATAAATTCCTTAGACCTGGATCACTATGGTTGACCAATGTGAAGCTAGAGCCCAAATCCCTGTCATAGATCTTTTATATTAGCATGTTTGTTTCCTAAATGTAGGCTAATTTTTGCAGATCGAAAATGAATATGGTTCATATGGAAATGACAAAGCCTATCTTCGTAAGCTAGTTAGTATGGCTAGGGGACACCTGGGGGATGACATTATTGTGTAAGACTTAAATTCTGCCTTCTAATTTCTACGGTTTCTATAACTCTCCAGTGGACTATGCTCCTTGTTACTTTCTGTTTTGGCATGCTTAGGGTGAAATTTTTAATATATATTAAGAATTGCATCTCATGTCTAGGGTCTTGTTTGTCAGCGGTATTATCTATTAGTGTTTTGTTCTGCACCTTAAAACCATTGTCCTGTGAAATTTACAAATTGAATCACTTAACTAGCAGTTTCTTTGATTAATTGGGAATGTTTCTTGTTGCTCAAAATGATCTTCAGGTACACAACAGATGGAGGGACAAAAGCAACTCTTGAGAAAGGAACTGTCCCTGTAGATGATGTCTACTCAGGTAAAGTATATGTTTCCTCTGCATCCATGATTCATAGTAAACTGAAATAATGGTCTGTTTCTGACTTTGATATATAACAATGACGAGCAAGTGCTTTCTCTGATAGCTGTTGATTTCACAACCGGTGATGATCCTTGGCCAATATTTGAATTGCAAAAGAAGTTTAATGCTCCAGGGAGATCACCTCCACTTTCCTCGTTAGTCTCTTGTGCTCCCAACCCTCTTCTGTGAGTTAATTTTGTTATTTAGATCCATTGAGTTGATTGTTACAGGGAGTTTTATACTGGTTGGCTAACACATTGGGGTGAGAAGATAGCAAAAACCGATGCTGAATCCACGGCAACTTCTCTTGAAAAAATACTGTCTCGAAATGGTTCTGCTGTGCTTTATGTATGTGCTTAAATTCTTTATCTCTCAGCGTTTACCAGTTGGGGATTAACGGATAATAATGAGGATTGTGTAATGTGATGTTCAGATGGTGCATGGAGGAACAAACTTTGGTTTCTACAATGGTGCAAATACTGGCTCTGAAGAATCTGACTATAAACCAGATCTGACCTCTTATGACTATGTAGGGAAATTTCACATCATTACCTGTTATTGCAAATCCTTAACTATATTCCAAAGTAGTAACTAGTAACAGTTTTGTTTTTGTCATTTCAGGATGCTCCGATTAAGGAGTCTGGTGACATAGACAATCCAAAATTCCAAGGTTTGATCTAATGATTGCTTTTAGCGATTTTTCAGTCTTACTTAATTTTCTTTATTAAACTTTGTTCTATTTGCAGCTCTTCAGAGAGTGATTAAGAAGTACAACGTTGCATCACACTCCATTATCCCCTCCAATAAGCAACGGAAAGCATATGGTCCTATCAAGATGCAGATGACCACTTCGCTGATTGATTTAGTTAGTATGACAGATCCTGCAGATGTGATCATCTCCGCCAACCCAATTTCAATGGAATCTGCTGGACAGGTATGTAATGTCAATAGTCTTTATTCCTTATTTTTGACGGTGCAGCCTAAGCATCTCCCTACTCAGTCACCATAACATGGTCTAATTTTATTGTCCTTTGTATAAACTGATTATTTATTGTTTTCTCCCAGATGTTCGGATTTCTTTTATATGAATCTTCATACATCGCAAAAAAGAGTGGGAATATACTAAGAATTCCCAAGGTATGTTCCTTTTTCATCTGAATCCAATGGGCAATGGCAATATGTATAAGGGTCATCTTCTAACATGATGAGTTGCAGGTTCATGACAGAGCTCAAGTGTTTGTTTCATGTCTTTCCCAAGATGTGGGAGTACTGAGATACATTGGTACAACTGAGAGATGGAACAACCAACCTGTTTCTCTTCCAACTATTGAGTGCACTACAAACACTAGCTTATTTATCCTGGTAAGAGATTCTTTACCTCTATATTAAGCTGTAGAATGATCAGTTTATACCATTTTCGTTAAGCACATTGTTATTTGGGTCATTGGTCATTACTTTGCTTCGGTTTCTTATAGGTTGAAAACATGGGTCGTGTAAATTATGGGCCATATATCTTTGATGAGAAGGTAAGACTTATGTTACAGACATTTATTATTCTCACGTATGTGATAAACTTTTCCAGATCATTTTAGCTTATACATTACATTTTCTCTCGTTAGTTCTTCAAAGTTGGTTACCTTTACCAAAATGAATGTGATATTCATCGGTTCAAAATTTCGGAATCCACGGTAGCTCGTTCAAGAGGTCTATTTTTGTATTACTGTTCAGGGTATTTTGTCTTCGGTTTATCTAGATGGTCAAATTCTCCATGGATGGAAGATGATACCAATTCCTTTCCACAACCTGAATCAAAAGCCAAATCTCAGTTTCGAGATGCAACATACCAAAAAGAGAAGTGAGAAGTTCAATCTTACTAATAGTCAGTGCCCTTAGTTAAGTTAAGCATGTCAATTATTGAATTTCCTGTCATCTACAATCTCTAAAGATGCTTTGTAAGGGACATTAATGAAACTAATTGCTTCTTACGCCGATAACTGTAGATGTCGGTCAAAAGGAACCAGCTCTGTTTGCTGGTGAATTCTCTATCAACACTGAAGAAGAAATCAAAGACATGTATCTATCATTCAATGGTTGGGGTAAAGGAATTGCTTTTGTCAATGAATTTAACGTCGGAAGATATTGGCCGGTAAAAGTCTGTCCTCTCCTCCTCTATAAAGCTCATCCAATGTACATCATTTCTCTTACACATGATTCTTTTTGCAGTCTGTTGGACCACAGTGCAACCTCTATGTTCCTGCGCCCCTTCTTAAGCCTGGCAAAAATACTTTGGTATGTCAACATGAACATGACATTTGACTTTTTTCTTAGTTAGGACAGAGGAATGGAGAGAGTCTCTATCCATACGTATTCCATCTATCCAATACTTAGATTTGTTGAAAACTTTTGCAGGTGATTTTCGAGTTGGAATCTCCGCATCTCGAGCTTTTACTGGAGGCAGTGGATCAACAAGACTTCGTATGCGGTTCATATGATTCCAAAGTTAATCAGTAGTAGTCGCTCAGTTCATCCTCGTTCCATCTATCACTTCCTTCATTAATCACCCACAGAAGTTACAGATACAACCAAAAGTTACAGTGTTAACCAATCATATGTTGATGATAAAGAATTTAAAGTTACCTAAAAAAAAATTGTGTCCAAAAACATGAGCATTTAAAAGTCCAGATTCCAGACCCGGTAAAAAAGATTTTTATACTCGAAAAAACAATTTCCAAGTCAAATCCAAAAATCTGCTTTGATGTTTTTTAAGCAATTGAATCCACACAAAAAAAAAAAAAAAGAAGCTTATTAACGCCACTCCAATAGTAAAAAATAACTCAATTAAAAGTTAAAACAATGATAAATGATCAGATACTCCTACAAATTTTAGATGTATCTTTGTTATCTACAAATAAAATAAAAAAATATGATAAATACGTCCCTCTTTGTTATCTTAGACAAAACAGAAAATCCAACTAAAATCTAGAAAAAATAAACTAAAATCTGATAAAAATATAATTCCTAACAGATAATATCTGAAAATACGTATATATATTTGTACAAATCAGAAAATGGCTATTGTTAGTACTTTACTTAACTAACAAAATCTCTCTCAAAGATAACCATCCCCGAAAGATTCTCTACACACAACTCCGAAGAACACTCTCCACGATCTTCTCTCTTTCTCCTTCTCTTAAGGAGAAAATCAAGGAACCTCTGGCCAGGCAAACCCTAAACTTCCATATATCCTAAACGCAAACCCTAATGTCCTTAAGCACCTTATCCGGTGGTTCCACCCCAGCTTGCGCTGCCTGCAAATTCCAAAGAAAAAAGTGCAAGAAAAACTGTCTTCTCGCTCCTTATTTCCCACAAGA
Organism: Arabidopsis thaliana x Arabidopsis arenosa; assembly: GCA_019202795.1. Classification (NCBI taxonomy): domain Eukaryota; kingdom Viridiplantae; phylum Streptophyta; class Magnoliopsida; order Brassicales; family Brassicaceae; genus Arabidopsis; species Arabidopsis thaliana x Arabidopsis arenosa. The sequence continues at coordinate 12,810,002 of CM032919.1, read as the reverse complement.
TCGCACAAATCAGTTTACAAACGCTCATAAACTCTTTGGAGTAAGCAACATCACCAAGATGCTCAAAGGAATCGAAGAATCTCAATATGACATCGCTATGGAGAATCTTATCTACCACGCTAATGCTCGTGCCCTAGATCCAGTTGGAGGGGTTTACAGGACTATCTGTGATCTTAAGCGCAAGATCGAGATCGTTCAGGCTGAGCTTAACTTTACTCGTCAGCAAATCGCTATGTGTCGCTCTCTAGCTCAGCAGCAGCAGAGGCAAATGCAAGATCTTCCATATGGCTGCTATTCCTGCGAACATCTATTACAACAAGATGAAGATGAATACGTTAATGTCGATGGTTTTGATCATCAGAACATGCAACAACATCAAGAGATGCAGCAGCAGCAACCGAATCCAATAAACTACGAGATGTTTTTGGAGATGCCTGAACAAACTAGCAAGGAAAAGCTTGAGGAGGAAAAAATCTCTGACCAGGGATAAAACAATCTCGTGAGGCAGATACTCATGTCGTCAGCAATCATTTAGTTCAGGTTTAGGTTTTCGTCATTATCTTGCCTTTTCTGCTTATCTTTCTTGTATTTCTTAGAATTGTCATAGAGTTCCGACTAGTAATCTTGATTGGTTTTGTTCACAAATGTTTTTTCTTCCATTACTAGAACAAATTACTGAGAGGAACATGTGTTTATGAATCTGTTTTAGGTTGAGAAATTGTGAGAGTGAATCAGAAAACAGAATCAGGCCATGAATGAATTGCTAGATAGTATTGAAACAGAAATCATGATTAACTTTTCACACAAGCAACATAGCCGATTGCCCAAAATAGGGTTACACAGTTCATTAGACAATATGATCCTATACTTCAATGAATCGAATATCAAATAACAGAGAGATGGAGAGGATTCTCCGACGCAATTCCACAACAGAATTATCTGCTACGAATTTGCCTACGATAAAAGCTCAATCTGCAAACTAAACACCAGCCTTGTTTCCAAGTCTCTTCCTAAGAATCTTGACTCCCATGTATCTGCAAAGATTGACAAATCCTCTGTTCATATATTGAATTTAAAGGAAACCTCCAATTCATTATGTTGGTAATGATTTCGATTTACCTTCCCATCATCATCATCGTAGCTTGAGGGTTGGTTCCTGGAGACTCGTCAAACGTTGAACCATCAATAACTCTCAGCCTGTCAACACCAAGAACTTTGCGGTCAGGGCTCACAACTTTACCCACAAGACATCCACCATGGTAGTGCCAGATTGTGACAACAGTGTCTTTGCAGAACTGAGCCATTGATTTGGTATCGTTCAGTTGCTTTGGCCGTAGATTGATGTTTGCCTTAACACTTAAGCTAAGCATCTTGTGGACGTTTTGCTTATCGCACTGTGTGTAGTTTAAGAAGCGCTTAGACGTCACCACTTTGGAAACCAGACGAATGGCTTCAACACAGCGTTGGAGATCTATCGGGTGTTTGAAGTAATTGAAGGTGACTGAAGGGTTGTCATCTACATTTGTGTTGACCAAGCTCAAATGTCCTCTAGAGATGGGGTAAGCAAGTTTCTCCAAGATGAAACTTCCATTGAATGCTTCGTGAAGTTGGTATTTGTTTCTTGTGATGTAAGCTTGCGTTGCTTCTGGTCTTCTCTGCTTTTCAGGAATGGTGGAAAACAATTCATTCTGCATACAAAATCAATAGAACATTCTCTCCTTAACATCAAACCACATTCTCCTACAAATACACTAACAACAAAGTTATGTACTTTTTGTTACCTTGTTCGACATAATCCCATAGTGAGTATGAATACTCTCAGGGGATTGCCCAAAGCCAGTGCTGGCTTCAACATACACACCCATCTTTGTAATTCCAACAGTCTGAATAAGTGACTGCTCTATAGGCGCCTTTGAAGGTACCAAGATCGTGTTCATGGGATTATCAGCCATTCCTTTCCCTACATGCTCATTCTCTAAAACCACAGGAATCTTCAACCTCTGAAGCTCTTTCTTGGGTCCAATTCCACTTAACATCAGCATCTGTGGTGACCCAATGGCTCCACTAGACAAGATCACTTCACTTCCCTTTCTATTCGAGAGTAAAGCCTGATGTTGATTACCGTTCTCGTCTTTAAATATCACTCCTGTTACTCTAGGCCTTGTTCCTACATCCAAAACCAAAGAAAGTTAAGAACTTTTCAATCTTCTAAAAACCTCCTCACTCAGGAATTTCATCGAACAGTTGGAAGGCACAAAAACTTATCAGTACCCGAAGTGTCAAAGACGATTTTTTGCACAGTGGCGTAGATCAAGACTCTAAGCTTCTGAGGATTAGCGTAAGCGAGAAGCTCCGCGGCAGTGTGACGACGGCCGAATCTGTCGAAAATTGTGCCGCCGATTTTGGTTCCGGAGACGTGATCGTAAGTGAAGCCATTGAAAGGTCTGACTCCAACCTCTAAAAGACTGTCTCTGAGAGCTTTCTGCCATAACGTTAACTTTGGCTGATGAACAATTTCTCGCTCCACCCACGGATACGACTCCTTCACCAGCTTCGGATCCCATCCTGCTCGCTTCACGAACCTGAATATTGGTGTGACAATTTAAATCATTTATATTTAGTCAAAAAATTGTTCTTATTTTACTTTAAAAAAATACTTTATCCAAAAAAAAAAAAAAACTGAAAAAAATGTTGCAGATTTTCTGAAGAAAGAAATTAGTTTTGTGACAATAATCATTTATTTTTTGGGTTTTTTTTTTAATTTATAAAAATAAAAAATTCGTTTTTTGGGAAAAAAAGAAGAAGAAAGTAATGCTGCAGAAAATAATTTAGTTAAAAATATTTTTGTTGATGTGTGAAAAATTAAAGGAAAGTAAAAGACTAAGGTCCATGGACCATGGCCCCCAAAATTATAAAAGAAAACACAACATTCTCGATCGGTGCGTTTTCATAAATGTAACAAATCCATTAGGACACGAGGCATCGATTATACCAACAAAGCTTTTTATATAATTAAACAACATATTTTTTTTTTGTCTTAAAAATTTATACGCATATATAATTTGTACTTACGCAGCATCGGCTCTGGAGTAAAAACCGGCGTTAATACAGGAACCGCCACCAAGAACTCGAGCACGAGCGTTGTAAACGCCGTCAGTGGAAACAAACGCTTGTGACGCGGAAGAAGCTGACGTGTCAGCAAGTCCAATGTGAAAATTCCTGAGGAAAGAAACGTTTGCGTTTGTAAACGGAACGCCACCTCTTTCTAAAACAAGAACGCTGAAATTCTGCGACAGCGTTGCGGCGAGAGGACACCCTGCGGTTCCACCTCCGATGACTATGTAATCGTAGGATGAATCTTGACCGTTGGATGAAAATGAAGATGACGAGGATGATGAGAATGTGCTTGCTTTATCGATGAATGTGTATCTGTATGGATTAAACTTTGACTTCTTCTCTTTACCTACAAAAACATTGCTTTGTTTTAGTTAAATGTAATAAATAAAACAATTATGGGTAGTTGGTAGAAGTAATTACACCATTAATGTGTTAAGCAGAACATAACCCAAAAAAAAACACAACACTTTACGCGTAAAAAAGACTGTACTCTTAGTGTCCTGATCACTCCAGATTCGGTCATGATGAATCAAGAAACAGAGTCTTTAATATAAAAAAGAATCAAGAACAGAGTTTCTTGAAGGAGAAACATATGTATATTTGTAGATATGAATGTATATGTCTGAATAAGTTGGGACATAAACTAGTTTCGAAAAATAGAGCTCCACAATTACACAGAATCATCAACGACCAAGAGAAAGATAAAAGACAGAGTTCGCTTTAAACCAAACACTAGTAAGTCGAACTTTGTAATGAGAGCATTGTGTTTAAAGAGAGAAAGGGAAGTGACCTTTAGAGGCAGTGGAGGAGAGAGAAGTCGGGAGACAGAGAAGAAGAGCAAAGAGAAAGAGCTTGAGAGCCATTGGAGACTGCAGAAACCAAAACTGAAGAGCTTTTTTTTTTAATGTTTTTTTTTTTTGTTATTATTGCTTCTGCATCAACTTCTTATGTGGCTTTTCATGAATGGTCTTGTTTTGTGTGTTTTCTTCTCCTATAAATAACACTAACGATCCAACAGAGCAACTATATTAATTACACCCACATGTGTCTCTATATATTGTTACATATATGTATCCATTTCTACGAGTTATATACTTATACGGATACATTGAATTTTGGTTAGACAACATTCGGTAAAAAACCATATAGTAAATAAATAAGTTAATAAATAGATGGTGGGGGTGGTCTACACTAAATCGTAAATTTGATTTTAGGTGTGTCCCATTCTGTCGAAAATAGCAAATGAAGAGGACATGTGATCATCTTACTCAATTAATTGTTCCCTCATTTACTCATAAAAATAGTTACCTACTAATTTATTTTACTAGCTAGCAACTTTCCTCACATTAGACTTATTGTTACAGAATTATTTGTTGAAAGCAAAAGAAATTAATGATAAGTACTTCATTACAAAGAACAATCACTATCAAAATTACATTTTTGGATTTATCTTGAAACTAAGCCTTAAAAGGATTTGCTTTCACATTTTTTACCTTGGTGATGATAATAAGAATAATAACTCGTTTTCTTTTGTACCATGATTCTGTTTTGACTTTTGGGACCAGCTGCAAAATAACAATCTGTTAGTAGTAGTAAACTAGTAATAGTATTACTGTAAATTCGTATAAAACCAATATAAAGATAAAAAGGATAGTAGTACAGCTTGTCTGTGACATTAATGGCGATATGAAAACGGTTGAAGTAGGAGATCTGGTAGCCGTTGGATCAAGTCTTCATAGATTCATAGTGTATCAATTAATCATCTTCACCTAACCAAAATCTAAAAACTACACTATACAGAGCCATGTTTTTGGCAAGTCATTTAATTATTTTTAGCCATAAACCTATTAATTATGACTGTTGGTTTGGTTACTAACATAAATATTCACGGGTTATGTTTTTGGCAACTAATTTAATTGTTCTTTCACCTAACCAAAACAATATCTTTCGTTTTATTTGGTTGAGTGTGAATGAATGTGATTATCGGTTACTAACAAAGCATCTTGGATTAGTTAGTTAATCACAAGTTTTAAGTTTAGTGTTGAATGAAATTGTCACATCGCGTCACGTACGATGGTCTGGTCATATAAGATTACATGAGATTTTCTCTGACTTCAAATCAGTCACAACTATAACTACATTGTTTCAATTACTAGTTAAGAAGCCACATAAACAGAATCATGATGTCGAGATTAACGAATGTTTCTTGTGTGGGAAAATTAATCTCATTTAATATGCAGAAAAATACTTGATTAAAATGTGAATAGTTTAACACCCATTAGACACAAAGGCTTTGGACGATAAATTGTAGAAATTCTTTTTTTTTTTATAACTTGTAGTGTGATTTGAGGTGTATAATTGACAGAGTTATTGGGGGTGGATGTGTATAGAAATGATGATAATAAATACACTCACCAATCCATGAGTTGGATTCTGAATATATAAAATATTTTTAGAAAATGGTTATTAAAACTTACCCACACAGCAGTTAATGTTAATATTAATTTTTGCTCACTTTTCATGGGATTGGTAGCTTATCCCATGCTTCCACTTTCGTGATACGAGTTATTGTAGAATGTACATATATTAACGGTTCTTCAACTTTTTCCTTTGGCTTTTGGTTTATGTAAAAGAAAAATATTAAAACCGATTCAAATCATGCCACAACGTTTTTAAGTTTTAGTTCACTCGTAATGTATAAAGAGAAGTTCTAAGACAGAGCAAAAGGTCCCTATAAACGCAGCGTTTTGGACTCATGAGTAAGGGAATAAGGGAAAAGAGACGCCAAGTACTGGAGATCAAACCTTTGGAGAGTAAGAAGATTCTTTGTTCCTCTCCTTTTTAGTCCTCCTTTGAGGAGCTTTTGTGATCTGGTTGATTTTCTGATGAAGAAGTGTTGTTGCTCGAACGACGGTTCTCTGGATTAGCTGCAGGAGGGGCTTCGCCTTGCGCTGCAAGGTTCTTGATAAGGTTCATTACTGTGGGAACAAACTTTGCTGATATCGATATGAGTCCTGGAAGCTGAAGAAACCACAAGTAGTAATATCATAAGAGTATTATTATCAAGACTTCTTCTATCTTGAACTTTTCTCAAGTCACTACTACTTTAATGGGGTTCGAGAAGATTGGAAAACACTTACTGCACCATTGCGGAATTCGCCAGGGATATCCAATTGCGTCCACAGTGCTTTTGCCAGAAGGAAAGCGACAAAGATGACACCGAGATAGAGAGGGTTTCTGTTTCATTAAAAAGGATTAAAGAGATTTCAGAATGGTACAAATACCATTGTTCTATATGAAGCAATCAATACTAAGCTTTGATGGACCTTAGAAGAGTCATGAATTCGTTGAATCCAAGCACGATCAATGCAAGAATTGCCCATGGAGGAGGTAACCAGTTATTTCCACGCCTGTTCGCCTCCTGAATTAGTAAAACACTTTATATAAGTATTCATAAAGCAGAGTGAAGAACTAAATTATGAGTGAAGTAGTCATGCCTGTGCAGATATGGCTTGAGTTACTGTGTACTCTGTCTCTGTCTTGAACTGTCTCCATATAGATTTACATTGCACCGGTGTGATCAAAGTTCTTGATGATGGAATCTATAAAAGTAATGGGATCATATCTGTTAAGATCAAGAATCAACTGAAGTTGAAACACATCGAAGCAGAGTTATACACACCTCATCCCAAGTGCTTGAAGCCAGTGGATCAGATGTTGTGATGCTTTTTTTAGAAGCTTCATTCTTTGTTGAATCCAACAGAGCAACATTTAGTGTCTTCTCGATGTTATCGGGTTCATCCCCCAATCGAATTACAGCCATTACTGAGAGCAACTTCAAGGACTGAAAACAAGAAACCATAAGAAGGTGTTTGGACTTTTTCAAGCCTATTAAACAACATGTAAAGAGGAATAACAAATCGTACAGCAGATCGAGCTGATTTAGTAATGGCGCGAAGATCCTCTTTTCCGGTCCAAACACGTGGCATTGAATCAGAATCATGGCTGAAGATTGTAGCAAACCTGGAAAAAAACAAAATTTAGTGTTGAATTAAATTCGTTTTGAAAAGCTTTCTATATCTACCTTTCCTTCATACGCATCAAAACCCTTCCAGCTTCTTCTTTTGCCTTAGTTTCAATGACACCTCTTGAATAATCCTGAAGGCTTTTCACCATTCTATCTCTTGTTTCTTCTTCCATGTCAAAACCAGCTAATGCACTACTGAGTCCAGAAACTGCAGATTCAGTTTCACGCCGATGAAGCTTCTTTACTGTTGTCCATGTTTCATCGTTGGCTCCTTCCAACAGAGCTTCCACCGGTTCTGATAATGCTTCATGAACTTTTGACTGCAAATTAGAGGCCAAATCAGTAACAAAACTCAATTTTTCAAGCTTTCTTTATTCTTTCTGTTACCTCGTATAGACTGGTAAGTTCAGATAACTTGGAAGTCCGCACAGAGGAAATGTGAGCCTCGATGTCACGGACTAGCTTGTCCCGTACTTTCGATGTGTCCCAATTGGCTTGTTCAATGATGGCACCTGCACACTCTTCATCGAATTGAGTCATGCAAGCCTTGAACCAATCTTGGGAAGCTGAAGAAAACCCTTCACCAATGCCTAAAGCCTTATCAAAAGAAGCCTTAAACTTTTCAAGCATTCCCCATCTTATATGTCCCAATACATCTTGAAACGCTGGATTCACAAGCTGTAAGATAATATTAAAGTAAGGAAAGCATAGAGTCGATCTCCAAGCGTGACAGAAACAAGTTAAATTCTATTGACACATTTGCATATAGCTTTAACAACATGCTCAAAAGATCTTGGATTGTATTTATTACTTGGAGAAGCTTTTCTTCAAGCTGTTGTCTCTTCGAAGATCTGACACCTTCATCGAAGAATGTAGCTTCCCCGTCATATCTAATAAAATAGAGGACTGTGAAGATCAAACCCACAAGGAAGATTTAAGAAACAACAGTAAATATTATATGAAACTACTGATCTTGACATTCATATTGAATTCAACTACAGTGTGTGTGTAGCTTGATTAAAATCAATGTGTTTACTCTGATAAGCAAGAACCGAGAATGGTAGTAAGCCTCTTTCCAAAATTTGAAACTGGACCAGCTTGGACCTCCTCATCCAGTCGGCGCCAGTCCTGTAAATGAAGCAACAAGGTTAGTAGGTGATTATGGGACTTACAAAGACAGCTTTCAAACAATGAAGAAGAGTGAAAGTTTAAGATATGCGGAACCATTACCTCGTTTGTAATGAAATGCGCAAACTTCTCATTTGCAATTTCTTCGCAGCGCACAGTAGCCACCATGACCTGCAAGCAGAATGAGCTTAGAAGGAGTTTAAAGAATGTTAAAAGCTAGCACTATAAGATACCTTGTGGGCTGGAAGGTCAAGATCCTTATTCTCTTTGATGACTCTCCAGATTTGATCTGCACTAAATGCAAAACCAGAGGCTGGAATCACTCCTCTTCTGTCTCCAGCAAGACCACCCGGTGCAATAGAATGCATGAATCGTTGTCGCAAACTAGCAATCTAAGTTCCAAAACAAAATTAAATCTTACTACAAATAGATGCAATTTGAAATGAAACACACAACATAAGTCTCAGCCATCTGTAATAAGCTTGGCCTCTCAAATACACACACCTGCTCTTTAAACTGTTCTTCCTTCTCCTCATAACTGGAAAGAGCAACAACTTCAACCTAACCATCAAAGAGAGAAACAGCATGACATTTATGAAAGTTAGCAATTATTCTTGCTAATAAGTCTAGTTGTAGCATAACATACATTGAAAAAGTCACTTAGAGGAGTTTCCTTGTGTGCTTCAGGCTTTGGAACAGAATCCCATATCTGCCACAAAGCAGAACAAACAACCAGGTATCATCTGCCTTTCTTTGAATATCAATTTGGAACTAGATGAAAGTCACTTCTCTTTTACCTTCTGAATATCTTCTCTTAACACAGGCTCTAAATTTTCTAACGGTGTCTGCAGCCAAAATCATATCAATGTACCAGTTAGCAGTACAGATTTGCAATGTAAGAAGGATGATAAAGAAAAGAGGAGAATGTCTACCCTGGTTTTATCTCGTATCACAAACAGCATTGTTGTTTTACGTGGACTAAATAATCGCATCATAACCTGTCAAACACAACTCAAAAGATTCAAACCCAAGGGTAAGAAAATATTTTTTGATACATATAATAAAGCTTTCAACTTTCTGAGCATCACAAAATATACCTGAAAGACAGTTTTCAAGAGAGGTTTATTCGCAGCTTGTTCACGGCCAATATCGTGACACCACCTAAAAGTACAAGCATCGAGAAAATTTGTAACGAAACACTCTCATTTCAACAAAGCCGAAAGCTGCATATATTGAAGTTTCTCCTACAATCTTACATGTTGATCAAGACAATATCCGAGATAGCAAGAGCGAAAAGAGCACTCTGTTTTTCGAATGCCGTATCATCCTGCTTGGTCAAAAGAGGACACCATTTTTAGAAAACATGTACAAGAAAGCCATTCAATACTGCAAACTAAACCAAAACAACGAGACAAAACTACCTCTCCTCGTTCTCTTCCATCGGTGCCCTCCAAATCCATTACAAGGGTGCAAGGCTCTATACCGGCACATCTTGCAAGCCAGATACCTTTCGTGGTCTGAGACCTATAAACGAGTTCCTAATCAGGCAACACACTTACACTCGGAATTCAAAAGCAAATACTATCAAATGAAATCATACCTTCCCTTAAATGCATCCATCTCCATAAAGTTTGTTCCGAACAAATGATTCAATAATGTACTCTTCCCTGTCAAATCACAAAAGTTTCTGTAAATGAACTAACTACTTTCAAACAAATTCTGAGTATTACAAAAGTCCCTCTTCTCTAAAAGAATGCATACCGCTGCTTTGAGGACCCATAATGGAGACAACAGCATAAGAGAGACCACAGTCTGCAAGTTTCACATCTTTAATGAAATGATCGATGCCAGAGACATTGTATATACCATCACCGTCAATAAGCTGTACAGAACAACATCCCTCGCTCTTATCTGCATCCAATATGAAATATGTAGCTTGTCATGGAAGCCGTTAATAAACAATTAATGGCTCCTAATGAGATATTCGACAATCGAATCAAACCATTCTGCAATGAAACGTATTTACGCATGCAGAGGCATTACTTTCTGAAACCAATAACAACGACATTCTTTCTTAAGAAAGCAGAGAAAAAGGGACTCATGTATATATCAAATCACATGGATCTACGTTGCTAGCAAAACAACAAAGAACCAACAACCATCAATCAAAAAGCATAAATCTGATAAAAGGAAAAAGCCAGACAGGGAGAGAAATGGTACCCATTCTTTGTCTTTCTCAGACAGAAAATCCTCAAAGTGACAGTGAGAAAAAGAAGATCAGAGCTTTCACGCTTTTGGGATCTCACTCTTCAAAAGCTTCCCTTTCTCTGTTGTTCCATGATAGTAGTCATTTTAGGTTCCAACTTTGAGTTATTATTCTTTATTCCTTGGAAAAGACAAAAGCAAGGAATGAAAGTTAGGAAATTTAGATCTCCTCTACAAATTTGTTGGGCATATGGAAACATCAAAACCCAAACTTGAAAAAGAATTTGTATATCATTTAATCCAATCAAAGAATAATATTCTTCTATACACCAGTAACCCACTCCAAAAATAGACAAAACATTCCTATTTCTAAGCCACAATCACATGATCACATCATACTAAGTTTAGTCATTCTTAACTTAATGTACATGAAAAAAAAGGAAGGGATCGGCTTTATAAAAGTGATTCTAACACCTCCCCCTAATCAGATCTACCACATAGACAACCTAACCATTCCATGGCAACATTCGTTGCCCTATCCAAAGACAGCTCGAACGCAGCAGAAATGTCTTTCTCTCTGAAGGCTAATTGTCTGAAGAGTCCACGAACATTCTGGAATCTCAGAAGCTCTACTTCATAAACAAGTTTTATGCCAGAAGAAATAAGCAGCTGCTTGTCTTGTGTAGTGATGATAACTATACTCCCCGGACCAAAACAGTTAAAGTCCTCTGCAAGAGCATCTAACTGTTCAAGCTTATTCACATCGTCAGCCACAAGCAGAACCTTTTGGTTCTTGAGCCTTAATTTACTCAAGCATTCTCCTTGAATCCTTATCATAAACTCTTCATGAAGATGCGACATGTGACGATCCTGAGAAATCCTTTTCACACTTTCCAAGAAACAATGGCTTTCAAAGTGTTGACAGATGTTCTGATAAACAAATTTAGCTAGAGCCGATCTACCATTGTATCCTCTTGCCCAAATCCCAATCACTCTCACACTTTTCTTAGAATTCAAATTCAGTAATCGGTGAAGAGCTTTCATGTGTGCAGCAATCCCCTCAAGATCACTCCCATTGCGTCTTGTTGTATCAATCATCAGCTCTTTTGATATCCTGTCAGTAATTTCGTCGACCATCTTCGAGTCATCTTCCCTACAGAGAAAAAAAAAAAAAAACCAAAACTTTAGAATCGATTTACTCAAATCTAACAATAAAAAGTCGACCTTTATCATCAAAGGTAAGAAATTTTACCACTTGCATGAACAATCGCCGGAGATACTTGCCAAATTGGTCAACGCTTGTCTCCATGAAAGCACTTTCTCATGATCTTCTCTACTCTCATGCTTCTCAAATTGTTCAGCGACTACTCCGATCTGCCTCCTCACATGACACGGATCTACGCCGTAGAAGATAGGCATCACGGTGATGGAACCCTTGTTTTCGAAATCCATGATCTTCACGAGCTCCTCGAGACACCAACGAGACGCAGCGTAATTCACGGAGACCACAACGACGGCGAATCTCGACCCCTCGATGGCGCGTACGAGCTCCGGCGAAATCCTCCGGCCATGCTTCAACTCCTTGTCGTCTTTGAAAGTTCGAATGTTTCTTCGAACCAGGTCTTTGTAGAGGAAACTGATTAAGTTGCGGCGAGTGTCGAGTCCTCTGAAACTCAGAAAAACATCAAACTTTGGGATGGTAATCGAAGTATCTGACATTTCATTGATTCGCTGTGAGTTTGAGAAATGGAATCAGTGGGATTTATAGCCGCGTGGGCGCGTAACCATGGGAGGTCACTCAGACTCCTTCAAACGTTAATTTCCTGGCATTTTCTTTACTGTCAATCCTTTGTCAGCTTCTGTTTGTCAAAAAGAAAAGATCAGCAGCCAAATAAACATATGAATAAATTAATATCAAAGTCAACTAAATGACACAAACACAAATTCCTCTAAATTATGTTGTCGAATAGCATCTAAAATTGATTTTACTAAGAATAAAATTAGATTTTGCAAGAATATTTATTGTCATGAACTCATGATATAACATACAAAAATAGACTTGTATGCTCTAATGACATCGTGTTATCTTAGTGGCCTACTCTTATAAGCAAATGAGCTAAATATAAAGAGGACACGTATGTAAATTATGCCCATGAGACGTAAAAGCCCAAGAAAGAAGCAAACAAGGATCAATCAAAAAGCATAAATCGGACAAAGGAAACAACTGCCAGACAGAGAGAATTGAACCATTCTTTGTCTTTCTCAGACAAAAAAAATTCTCTAGTGCCAAGCAAAAGAAGACAGCTTTCACGTTTTTGGATCTTTCTCTTCAAAAGCTTCCCTTTTTTTTTTGTTTTGTCATGTTAGACATTTTAGATTCGAACTTTGAGCTATGATCTTTATTCTTTTCTCCTTGGAAAAAGCAAAATCAAAGAATGAAAGTTATGGAAACATCAAAAACCAAAACTTGAAAAGAAATTTTGTAGTATTATTTAGTCAATTCAAGAATGATATTCAAAAATATACAACAACATTCATATTTTAAAGCAACATTTTAACATTCTTCTTTTTCACAACTTCCTTAGATTAATTCAACCGAAGATACAAAAGCACAATTAAGCACGAAACTCTTTGCTAAGGAGCTCGCTTCTACACGATTAGAAAGGAAAACAAGGTAATAAAAGGATAGGATGGTATCGCAAGGCTTCAAACTTGATCAAAGCCACATTAACTTAATGCCTAATTGCCTATGAAAAGGGATTTAGCTTTAAAATTGATTCTAACACTTTCCCCTAACCAGATCTACCACTTAGACAACCAGACCATCTCGTGGCAAGATTTGTTGCCCTGTAGTAAACCAACTTGAACGCAGCAGAAATGTCTCTCTTTTTAAAGGCGAATGTTCGGATGAGTTCACAAACTTTCTGGAATCTCAAAAGCTCTACTTCATAAACAAGCTTTATACCAGCAGAAACAAACAGCTGCTTGTCTTGTGTAGTGATGATAACAACACTCCCCGGACCAAAACCGTTGAAATCCTCTGCAAGAGCATCTAACTGTTCAAGCTTATTAACATCATCAGCCACAAGCAGAACCTTTTGGTCCTTGAGATTCTGTTTACTTCCTTGAATCCTTATCAGAAACTCTTCGTGTAGATGCGATAAATGGCGACCATGTGAAATCCTTTTCACGCTTCCCAAGAAACAATGGCTGTCAAAGTGTTGACAAATGTTCTGATAGACATATTTAGCTAAAGCCGATCTACCATTGTATCCTCTTGCCCAAATCCCGACCACTCTCAAACCTTTGTTGGAATTCAAATCCAATTTTCGGTTAAGAGCCTTCATGTGTGTATCAATCCCAACTAGGTTACTCCCATTGCGTATTGTTGTAACAATCATCAGCTTTTTTGATATCTTGTCAGCAATTTCGTCGACCAGCTTTGATTCATCCTCACTACAGAGAGAAAACAAAATAAAAACCGAAACTTTAGTAACGATTCATATCAAATCCAACAATAAAAATCCAATCTTTATCATCAAAGTTACGAAATTTCACCATTTCAATGAACAATCGCCGGAGATACTCGCTAAATTGGTCAATGCTCGTCTCCATGAAGCTACTTTATCAAGATCTTCTTCTCTAGCCTCGTGCTTCTTAAACTGTTCAGCGACATCTCCGCTCTGCCTCCTCAAATGACACGGATCCACACCATAGAAGATAGGCATCACAGTGATGGAACCCTTGTTTTCGAAATCCATGATCTTCACGAGCTCATCGAGACACCAAGGAGACGCAGCGTAGTTAACGGAGACCACAACGACGGCGAATTTCGACTCCTCGATGGCGCGTTTGAGCTCCGGCGAAATCCTCCGGCCATTCTCAAGCTCCTTGTCGTCTTTGAAGGTACGAATGTTTCTTCGAACGAATTCTTTGTAGAGAAAACTGATGAAGTTGCGACGAGTGTCGAGTCCTCTGAAACTCAGAAAGACATCGTACTTAGTCGCAGTAGCAGAAGACATTCTGATTTCTGATTCGAGTTAATAGAAATAAATAACTCAATGAGATTTATAGGCACTATCACTAGAAGAGTTGAAGTAAGACTCGTCCTAGTGTATTTCCTGGCATTTTCATTTTTTGTTTGTCAGCTTCTGTTTCACTAAACTACTCAGAAAGAGGGGATTGTAAAAAGAGAAATAGATTAGCAGCCAAAATAAGAAAATGAGCATGAATAAAATAATATTAACGACCAAAAATTGTCATCTATTACTTTTCTGGTGAACTGGCATTTACTGGTTTTGATTGGAAGTCTAATTTGATTGGTTGAAAGATTGAACTGTTTGTTTGATTATCGATCAAACGAATGGATAGAAATGACGGACGTAAAATGGTCATTGATAGAGGTTGTTTTTAAAAACGAATCGGTTGTGGGATACTTGTGTATTTCGTGTTGTATTGCATCTTCCGGATGCTGGCAATCTAACATTAGTTAGCCTGAATCTAAACAACTTATTCGACCTAAATCTACACTTTGTATCTAAAGACTATGTACTATTGCATTTATTCTTTCTCTAAGTTGACCTCTGTCACACAACAAAGTGAATATATATATATATATATATGGTCAAAAAACATGACCTGAAAGATTCATGGCTAGATATGTAGACTGCTCGAAACCAACAGGATCGTATCTTTCTTTGAAGGCATCTGACCTAAAGAGCTGACGAACTGCGTAACAGCTCAACTTCGTAGACACTCCTCACTACTGATGAAATAAGCAATTTCATGTCTTGTGTGGTTATGATGATTATGCTTCGAGTACCAAACCAGTTAACTTCTTCAGCAAGTGCAGAGGAGGGCTATGGAAAACATGAGATGCGAGGGACAACCAAACTGCCTTTGAGAATTCGGGTATTCAAAGAACATATGGTCATGGGAATCCCAAGAAATTATACAAACTTTGTATACTAGTTTTTGAGAGAAAATAGACTCGAGTTCGTAAGAGTGTAGAAGGACTAAAGAGAGACACACAACATTTAGGTTATAACTAAAATAAACAGATCATTTGAATTTGTATAAAATTTAATCCAGTGAAGAATGATATTCTTCTACACCCCAAGCAACCCACTCCAAAAATAGCAAATTAAACAATCTTATCTGTTTGTCCAAAAAAAAAAAAAAACAATCTTATCTCTAAGCCACACATCTTATTAAGTTTAGTTAACTTAATGCATATGACTAAGGGATTTAACTTATTAAACTGAATCTGTCACTTTCCAATAAGCAAATGTACTACTTTGACAACAAAAACATTCCGTGGCAAAATTCGTTGCTCTACACAAAGCCCACCGGAACGCAGCAGAAATGTCTCTCTTTTTAAAGGCCAAGAGTCGACAAACTTTCTGGAATGTCAAAATATCTACTTCGTAGACATCTTTTATACCATAAGAACCCAACAAGTGCTTGTCTTGTGTAGTGATGATAACAACACTCCCTGGACCAAAACAGCTGAAATCCCCTGCAAGAGCTTCTAACTGTTTAACCTTATCCACGTCGTCTGCAACAAGCAGAACCTTTTGGTTCTTGAGACTTTGTTTGTTAGGGTTTTCTCTTTGAATATTTTGCAGAAACTCGTGGTGTAGATGCGCTGAGTGGCGACCCTGAGAAATCGTTTTCACGTTTCCCAGAAAACAATGGCTCTCAAACTGTTGACACATGTCCTGATAAACATATTTAGCTAGAGCCGATCTACCATCGCCTCCTCTTGTCCAAATCCCAACCATTCTCACATCTTTGTTGGAATTCAAATCCAATTTTCGGTTAAGAGCCTTCATGTGTCTATCAATCCCAACTAGGTTCCTCCCATTGCTTATTGTTGCAAAAATCGTCATCTTTTTTGATATCTCGTGAGCAATTTTGTCGACCAGCTTCGAGTCATCATCCCTACAGAGACACAAAAAAAAAAGAATTCGAAATTTTAATTAGCATCGATTCAAATCATCAAATCTAACAATAAAAATTCAATCTTTATCAGCAAGTTACCCTGAACAATCGCCCGATAGTTGCGCAAAAGCGGCCAACGCTTGCCTCCATGAAAACACTTTCTCATGATCTTCTCTACTCTCATGCTTCTTAAATTGTTCAGCGACTACTCCGGTCTGCCACCTCACATGACCCGGTTCCACGCCGTAGAAGATGGGCATCACGGTGATGGAATCCTTGTTCTCGAAATCCATGATCTTCACGAGCTCATTGAGACACCAAGGAGACGCAGCATAGTTCTTGGAGAAAACAACGACGGCGAATCTCGACTCCTCGATGGCTCGTTTGAGCTCCGGCGAAATCCTCTGACCATTCTCCAGCTCTTCGTCGTCTTTGAACGTTCGAATGTTCATTCGAACCAGTTCTTTGTAGAGAAAGCTGATGAAGGTGCTGCGAGTGTCGAGTCCTCTGAAACTCAGAAAAACATCGTACTTAGTCGCAGTAGCACAAGACATTTTGATTTCTGATTCTTTTATGAATAGCTCTCAAGGATATATATAGCCACTACCACTAGAGGAGTTGACTATAAAGAGTCTTCCAGCTGCTGCTAAGTGTGCATTTCCTGGCATTTTCTATTTTTTTTTTTTTTTTTCTGTGAGCTTCTGTTTCACTAAGCTACTCCGAAAGAGGGTAGAGAAAAGATGGGCCGCCAAAATAAGAAAATGAGCATGGATAAAATATTAACGAACCAAAACCATCCTCTTACTTTTCTGGTGTTTTGGCATTTAGTGGTTTTGATTGGTTGAAGATTCAACTGTTTGTTTGATTATCGATCAAAGGAATGGTTACAACTGAGTCAACTGTCGGACGAAGATGATTGATATGGATAATTTAAAAAACAATTGCAAGT
The DNA here is from genome assembly GCA_019202795.1 of Arabidopsis thaliana x Arabidopsis arenosa. NCBI lineage: Eukaryota > Viridiplantae > Streptophyta > Magnoliopsida > Brassicales > Brassicaceae > Arabidopsis > Arabidopsis thaliana x Arabidopsis arenosa. The sequence continues at coordinate 12,792,633 of CM032919.1, read as the reverse complement.
TTAAAACGAATAGGTTACATCTAGTTTATTCGGCTTGACTCACGTACGTTTTCTAAATTATATCGGGTTATTGGTTTGGCTACTCAGCTTTATAAGATCGCAACAAACTAGTGGTGTCAATGGATGATTTTGTAGTCTTGAAAAACAACAAATTAAATTAAATGTGGAGATTTCTCCGTGAAATCGGGTTATTGGTTGGCTACTCAGCTTTAGAAGAGTGGTGTGATCTATGAAGCAATGTGCAACCTTCAACCAACGAGTTAAAACATAAAGTTTGGAAGCTCAAGACTGAACCAAAATTTAAGGTTTTCCTTTGGAAGATTCTACGTGGAGTTTTACCTCTTATCTTCTGATGCATAACAGTTACACCTCCACTAAATTGGAAACACATTTTCTTAGCATTGTCTGGGCGGTGGAGAGTATGGTTAGCCACATAGTAAACAGAGTTGTCTTTGTTGTGGAGGATGTGGTTCTAGTTGGAGTGGTTAATTGGTCTCAAGCTTGGCCATCTTTTAGGTCTCAGTCATCACATATATTGTCAATGCTGAATTTAATTTTGGAATGGAGAATGGTTGTGGAAACTCTGACATCAAATACAAGAGCTTCTCTCATTGCACAAAATGTCACTAAGGATTCTCGTCTTAATTCTTATGTTGCTTGTAGCTATTCTTTTTGGCTTACAGGTCTCTTTCGTGATGAGAGATTGTTTTCCTCTTTATAATTGTTTGTTTCTAGTGTATGGCTACTTTGACAACCAAAACATTCCGTGGCAAAATTCGTTGTTCTACACAAAACCCACTCTTTGCCAAGAAGCTTACTCTTTGCCAACGCAGCAGAAATGTCTCTCTTTTTAAAGGCCAATGTTCAGAAGATTCCACAAAATTAAGCACAAAACTCTTTGCCAAGTAGCTCGCTTCTACACGATTGTAAAGGAAAACAAGGTAATAAAAGGATAGGATGGTATCGCAAACGATATCCGGAAGCTTCTTTGGGGAGACTTTAAACTTGATCAAAGCCACATTAACTTAATGCCTAATTGCCTATGAAAATTGATTCTAACACTTTCCCTTAACGAGATCTACCACTTAGACAACCAAACCATTTTGTGGCAAGATTTGTTGCTGTTGACTAATGCCAATTTGGTTCTCAAACGAAACCGAAGAAATCAAGGAACTAAAGGAGAGAAGACTAGTACTTTTGTCTAATGAAGTTGTTGGAATAATTAAGTTGCTTTTGGGTTGCTTGTATGAACTAGTCTATGTCTTAGTGTTAAGTAAGATTAGTAGGAGTTGTTAAGTAGTTGTCAGAGATTAGCTTTACTTTCTCTATAAGATGGTTGTGGGTATGTTATGTAGAAAAACACGAAAAACAATGAAGATGTTTGTGTTGTGTTAAATTTTCTTTAAACACTACAATCTTTTCAAAGCAAAACACAAAAGAAGAACAACAAAACAGAGTAATGCTAAAATAACAACAGTTGCCCTATAGAAAACCAACTGGAACGCAGCAGAAATGTCTCTCTTTTTAAAGGCCAATGTTCGGAAGAGTCAACAAACTTTCTGGAATGTCAAAAGCTCTACTTCGTAGACAAGCTTTATACCATAAGAATTCAACAACTGCTTGTCTTGTGTAGTGATGATAACAACACTCCCCGGACCAAAACTGCTGAAATCCCCTGCGAGAGCTTCTAACTGTTTAAGCTTATCGACGTCGTCTGCCACAAGCAGAAACTTTTGGTTCTTGAGACTTTGTTTGTTAGGGTTTTCTCTTTGAAGATTTTGCAGAAACTCGTGGTGTAGATGCGCTGAGTGGCGACCCTGAGAAATCGTTTTCACGTTTCCCAGAAAACAATGGCTTTCAAAGTTTTGACACATGTCCTGATAAACATATTTAGCTAGAGCCGATCTACCATCGCCTCCTCTTGTCCAAATCCCAACCATTCTCACATCTTTGTTGGAATTCAAATCCAATAATCGGTTAAGAGCCTTCATGTGTCTATCAATCCCAACTAGGTTCCCCCCATTGCTTATTGTTGCAAAAATCGTCTTCTTTTTTAATATCTCGTGAGCAATTTTGTCGACCAGCTTCGTGTCATCATCCCTACAGAGACAAAAAAAAAAAAAAAAAAAAGAATTCGAAACTTTAGCATCGATTCAAATCTAACAATAAAAATTCGATCACCAAGTTACGAAATTTCACCCTGAACAACCGCCGGAGATTTGCGCAAAATCGGCCAACGCTTGCCTCCATTTAAGCACTTTCTCATGATCTTGTCTACTCTCATGCTTCTTAAACTGTTCAGCGACTACTCCGGTCTGCCACCTCACATGACCCGGTTCAACGCCGTAGAAGATGGGCATCACGGTGATGGAACCCTTGTTCTCGAAATCCATGATCTTCACGAGCTCATCGAGACACCAAGAAGACGCAGCGTAGTTCACGGAGACAACAACGACGGCGAATCTCGAGTCTTCGATGGCTCGTATGAGCTCCGGCGAAATCCTCTGGCCATTCTTCAGCTCCTTGTCGTCCTTGAAGGTTCGAATGTTCCTTCGAACAAGTTCTTTGTAGAGAAAGCTGATGAAGGTGCGGCGAGTGTCGGGTCCTCTGAAACTCAGAAAGACATCGTACTTAGTCGCAGTTGTAAATGTTTATGTAATGGATGATTCTTATTGAATAACAAGATGAGAATATATATACACAGAGAGCCTAGCTAGGGTATCGTAAGGAAGTAAAAGACAGTATCTACTTTACATATATGAGAGATTGACAAGAATAATTAGAAGAGATGATTGATCAAATCATTTACTATGATTGATCCTTAATACGCCCCCTCAAGATGGAGGGTCGTGGAGAGACTCCAATCTTGACTGTGAGTCCATTGAATGATGCACGAGCTAGTGGTTTGGTTAAGGCATCCGCGAGTTGATCCTTTGTTGACACATGAACCACCCGTAACGCTCCGGATTGAACTTGATTGCGGATGAAATGGTAGTCAAGCGCTATGTGTTTCATTCTTGAATGGAAAACCGGATTAGCACATAAGTATGTTGCTCCTATGTTGTCACAGTAGATTGTTGGTGCTGCTGGTAATGCGATGCCAAGTTCTTCAAGTAACGAACATATCCAAATTAACTCAGAGGAAGCGTTTGCAACTGACCGATATTCAGCTTCTGTTGACGATCGTGCGACGCCTTTTTGTTTCTTCGATGACCATGAAATCGGATTATGACCAAGGTAAACAATGTAAGCATTGGTGGAGACTAGATCATCATTATCTCCAGCCCAGTCAGCATCAGAATAGGCATGTAATGAAAGAGGATTGTTTCTTCGAAGAAAAATGCCATGAGTGGAAGTTCCATTAAGATATCGCAGGAGTCGTTTCACGGCATGCCAATGATCTGTCGTTGGAGCATGCATAAACTGAGATAGTCGATTGACGGCATAGGAGATATCGGGACGAGTAAACGCAAGGTATTGAAGGCTGCCCACAACACTTCTATACTCTGTCGGGTCTGGTAACTTTGTGCCCATATGAAGAGTGAGTTTCGGAGACGCGGCCATAGGAGTAGTGACTGGTTTCACTGTGAGCATATTCGTCCGAGCAAGGAGATCCATAATGTATTTGCGTTGATTCAAGTGTAGACCCGAAGCATTGCGAGTGGCTTCAATTCCAAGAAAATAAGACAAGTCTTCATGATCTTTCACCGAAAAACGTTCAGCCAAACCTCGTAAAGTCTGATCAAGTAGGAAGTTATCATTGCCGGTGACCAGAATGTCGTCCACGTACACGAGCATATAAACAAAAGAACGTCCTGCCTTCAAGATAAACAGAGAGCTATCTGAAAAAGAATTCACAAAACCCGCTGCCAGAAGATACGTTTTGAGCTCAAGATACCAAGCCCTTGGGGCTTGTTTAAGGCCATAGATCGCCTTGCGCAGCTTACACACATAATTGGGATGATCTGAATCAATAAAACCTGGAGGTTGAGCCATGTATACCTCCTCTGTGAGTGTGCCCTGTAAAAAAGCGTTGTTGACATCAAGTTGACGAATTGGCCAGTTTTTATCCACCGCAATACCAAGAACCATGCGAATCGTCGTCGATTTGATGACGGGACTGAAGGTTTCTTCATAGTCCAGTCCTTGTCTTTGAGTGTATCCTTTCGCCACAAGACGTGCTTTGTATCTGCTTATGGAACCATCAGAGTTGTACTTGGTTGTGAAAACTCACCTACAACCGACGATTGTTACCGCCGACGACGGAGGAGGCACCAGATCCCAAGTGTGATTTTTGACTTGTGCATTGATCTCATCAGTAAGTGCTTGTCGCCACCGATCATCTTTCAAAGCTTGATTAGCAGTACGTGGTTCAGGATTGGCGGTGATCGCAACCATGGCCGTGGGAAGATACTTTTTGTTAGGTTTGGCAATTCCCTTTTTGGCTCTTGTAGACATCGGATGATGATTAGTTTGAGGAATCTGGGAATTTTGTTTTTGATTTTGGGAAGACGATGAAGATGGGTGTAATGACTGAGACTGGTTTTGGGTTTGGTTTTGTGGTTCATTTGGTTTTGTTTGTTGGTTTATGGTTGATTTTTCGGTTTCAGGAATTGGGTTTAATTGGTGGGCTGTTTGATTTTGTTGGGTATTTTCTGTTGTTGGGCTTGGATTTTTATTTTGTGGATTTGGCTGGGCCATGGGTTGTGGCCCATTTTTACTAGGAGCAGTGGGCTCAGAGGAAGATGGTGAAGAATTGGAAGAGATAATGTTAGAAGACGATACCTGAGACGTAGCCGTTGTTGTCACCGGTGAGTTTCCCGACGTAGAGGTGGTTGTTGGCGTCCGTGACGGAGAGTCCCGAGCTATCGGAGAGGATGAATGTGGGATTGCTGAATTCTCAGAAGCAGAGGTCGAATTCGGTGAGCTTACCAATTCTCTTTGCGTCGATGAAGACGATGAAGATGGGTGAGGGACTGAACACGGAGGCAAAAATGAATGTATGAGTGGCAGCTGAGTGAATGCAGGCGAGGCAACCAGATTGTCCGGTTCAGTGGAGGATTGAGGCTTCTTGCTAAACGGAAACTCATTCTCTACAAATTGTACATGTCTCGAAGTATAAACCCGACCAGATTCCTTATCAAGACACAAGTAGGCACTCTGAGTCAATGAATAACCCAGGAAGACACATCGTTTGGACCGGTCAGCAAGCTTGTGCGGAGCATACGGCCTTAACCATGGATAACATTCACAGCCAAAAACCCGAAGCTTTTGATAATTAGGAGAGACCTTGAAAAGCTTCTGATACGGCGATGTGTGAGACAAAACTGGCGTAGGTAACCGATTGATGAGGTAGACAGCAGTGGAGAATGCGTATGACCAATACGATGTCGGAACAGAGGCTTTAGAAAGCAAAGCAAGACCAGTTTCAACAATGTGTCGATGCTTGCGTTCCGACAAACCATTATGCTCTGGAGTATGCGGCGGTGAAGTTAGATGAGAGATTCCTTGCGACGAGAGAAACCCACGGAGAGCTATATATTCACCACCGTTGTCAGAATATAAGGTTTGAATCTTCGTATTAAAATGATTTTCCACAAGTGATTTGAACGCAATGAATATGTCTTTGACATTGGATTTCTGTTTCATAGGATAAAACCATGTATATCTTGTGAAGTGGTCTACAAGTATGAGGTAGTACTTGTAGTTATCAATAGACAATATTGGAGAGGTCCAAACATCAGAGAAAAGGTATTGAAGTGGTTTGTTTGAGATAATCGAAGAGGTAGCAAAAGAGAGCTTATGAGTTTTATTGAGCAAGCAATCCGAACAAGACAAGTGTTTGGATGAAGATGAAGAAATTGGTAAAGAAAACTTGGAAATAACAGTGTTTAATATAGAAGAGGATGGATGACCAAGCCGTGCATGCCAAGAGGAGAGACTAGTCTTTGGACTCGGTGACGCATAAAGAGCTGCAACTTGGGATGGTGTAACCGGCCACTCATACAATTCATTCTTAGTTTTGCCTTGGAGTAATGGGACCCCCGTGCTCAGATCCTTCACCTGAAAAGAAGCCGGGAAAAATTCCACAGAAACTTGATTAGAGTTGCACAATCGATACACAGAAATAAGATTTTTGTGTATGTTGGGAACGCATAAAACATTCTGCAAAGCAAGAGGACGAGTGGAAGAGTTAAAAGTGGTTAAACCCGTATGAGTAATCGGTAGACCGGACCCATCACCAATCACAACATCGTCACCGCCAGAGTACGGTTGATGGAGAGCTAAGTTGTTAAGATCAGACGTAATATGGTGAGTAGCACCACTGTCAAGCAACCAAGGATCCGCATTGTAAGGAGAACCAATCGCAAGATTAGCTCTTGGCTGCCATGGAGTAAAAGGATTCGTGTGTTGAGGCATTGGTGAGGTGACACGACCCTGAAGTTGCGGACACCTCCTCGCAGAATGACCATGTACGCTGCAGATCTGACAGCGCCCGAGATAAGGACGTGGACCTCGCTGCTCTGTTTTGTTGTATGATGGCTGCCAGTTTGAAGACGAATTGTTGTTGTTGTTGTAGCGATTCTTGTTGTTGTTGTTGTTGTGATGGCGATTTGAATTATTGTTGTTGCGTTGCGTTGCGACATTGGCCGTGGCTGGAAGCGCAGAGTGCATAGTGGGAGACAAGAGCTTAGCTTCATGATTAATCAACTTCTCATGAACGTGAGTGATGGTCGGTGGTAAGTCCCTGCCTTCAATCTGATCTACAATTGACTTGTAGTCCTCAGGTAAGCCATGGAGTATCTTTTCAATTTGCTCCTCATGTTCCATCGGTTTCCCAAGATTAGCAAGAGTATCAAAACGTGTTGTGAGTCCCTGTAGATACTCGTCAATGGTACGAGTGCCCTTGGTCCACGCAGTGATTTGATCTCGTATGATTTTGATGTGTCCTCTGCTCGGCTTCGCATATGTGTCTGAAAGAGTTGTCCATATCTCAGCCGCCGTGGTGGTCCGTGAGAGAGTGGACTGGACAGAGACAGTCATCGATCCAAGTAGAGCACTATAGATCAGTTTGTCTTGTCTCTTCCATAAAACAAAAGCTGGATTCTGAGAGACGACATCGTTGGTGGTGATTGTCGGAGATGGAATCACGGTGGATCCATCTAAGTGACCAACAAGGCCGTAGCCATCAATAAGTGCATGAACCTGCAACTTCCACGTGAGAAAAGTGAGTGATGTGAGCTTTGTGACATTAGTCATGTTGATATGGAGGAGTGTTTGATTGTTTGTGGTGATAGTATCAACCATCGTTGATGGTGGGATAGACATGATAACAATGAGAAGGTGTTTGAAAAACAGAAAAGAGAAATTTTTTTTTTTTTTTTTTTTTGATTTATGGATCGAAAAGCTGTGATACCATGTAAATGTTTATGTAATGGATGATTCTTATTGAATAACAAGATGAGAATATATATACACAGAGAGCCTAGCTAGGGTATCGTAAGGAAGTAAAAGACAGTATCTACTTTACATATATGAGAGATTGACAAGAATAATTAGAAGAGATGATTGATCAAATCATTTACTATGATTGATCCTTAATAGCAGTAGCACAAGTCATTTTGATTTCTGATTCTCTATGAATAATAACTCAAACTGATATTTATAGGCACACTAACACTAGAGGAGTTGAACTAATGAGTCTTCCCTCTAGTGTATATTTCCTCGCATTTTCTCTCTTTTTTTTTTTTTTTTTTTTCTGTCAGCTTCTGTTTCACTCAACTACTCAGAAAGAGAAGCTGGGCCGCCAAAATAAGAAAATGAGCATGGATAAAATATTAACGAACAAAAATCATCCTCTTACTTTTCGGGTGTTTTGGCATTTAGTGGTTTTGATTGGTTGAAGATTCAACTGTTTGGTTGATTATCGATCAAACTAATGGTTACAACTGAGTCAACTGTCGCACGAGAAAGATGATTGGTATGGATAATTTTAAAAACAATTACAAGTTTAAAACGAAAATGTTACATCTAGTTTATTACATCTAAGAGAGGAATCATGACATGTTTTGTTGCATAGTCGTCGGTCTTTCTTGTAGAGAATGTAGTTCTAGTTGGAGTGGTTAATAGGCCTCAAGTTTGGCCATCATTCAGGTTTCAGTCATCTCAAACATTGTCGATGTTGAGTTTAATTTTGGAATGGAGAATGGTTGTGGAAACTCCGAGACATCGAATAAAGAAGCTTCTCTCATTGCACAAAGTTTCACTAAGGATTCTCGTCTTAATTCTTATGTTGCTTGTAGCTATCCTTTTTGGCTTGCAGGTCTCTTTCGTGATGAGAGATTGTTTTCCTCTTTATTATGATGGTTTGTTTCTAGTGTGTGGCTCAGTTAGGCGGTTCTTTCTTTTGTAAAGGCCGGTTGACTCATAGTTTAGTGGGTCGACTAGTAGCTTAGTGAGTTCTATACTCCTTGGTCATGACTTTTTGGAGACTTTTCTCAAGTCTGTTTGTAATGTTCTAAGTTCTAACTTATATAAAATCCATCAGTTGACCAAAAAAAAAAGGCTCACATTTTCATTAGTGTCTGTCTGTGAGTGAATCTTCCAACTTTCCAAGTACCCCCAAAAAGCATAAATCAGAAAAGCAGATGAGAGTTTCTCATTATGAGGAAAGAAGCGAGAAATTTGTCAGTGGCTTTGACCAGTATTACTGTAAGTAGTATTAGAGGACAAATCATGTATAGGGCAAAAGCAAAGCTTTTTCTTGTCTGTTTTAGACCTGTAGATTCTAACTTTTAAAAGTTAGCAACTTTGTGTCTCCTGTTTTAAATTTGAAACACCCAATTGTACAGACAAATCTTTTAAGGGAGAACTGTATTACATACAAGATGTACAAAATGGCTTAACATGTTAAAAACTAAGGAACAAATAAACACATCAATTTAATATTCCTGAATCTAAACACTATCTTATTTGACCTCTAAATCTACACTTTGTATTTAAAATCAAATGAATCTAAAGACTATGTACTATTGCATTTATTCTTTCTCTAAGTTGATCTCTGTCACACAACAAAGTGAAAATATATCTCAAGGTCAAAAGAACATGACCTGAAATATACATGGCTCGATATGTAGACTGCTCGAAACCAACAGGATCGTCTCTTTCTTTGAAGGCATCTGACCTAAAGAGCTGACGAACTTCGTAGCATCTCAACAGCTCAACTTCGTAGACACTCCTCACCACTGATGAAACAAGCAATTGCCTGTCTTGTGTGGTAATGATGATTCTGCTCCCAGGACCAAACCAGCTAAATTCTTCTGCAAGTGCATCGAATTGTTCCAGCTTGTCTACATCGTTCGCCACAAGAAGAACCTTCTTGTTCCTGAGCCTTGCTTTGATCGTCTTGAGACACCTACGACAGCTCTTTGTTGTCAAACCTTCTCCTTGCATCTTCGAAAGAAGCTCATCTTGTAAGTGAGATGTATTGAAATGTATCGAAATCCGTCTCACGTCTTCGAGAAAACAATGAGCTTCGAAGTGATGTTTGATGTTTTGGTAAACGTGGTTTGCTAGTGCTGATCTACCAATACTTCCTCTTCCCCAAATCCCAATTACACGAACATCTTCATTGGAATTCAGATTAAGTAGTGGATACAATTCCTCCATGTGTTGGTCGATCCCAATTAGGATATTATCATTCCTTGGTTTTTCCGAGAACAACTTTTTTGATATCTTCTCAGTAATTCCGTCGACCAGCTTCGAGTCATCTTCCCTAAAACAGAAACAGAGACATAGATCCTAACCTTGAGAAACAGAGACAAAGACCCTAACTTTGAGAAACAGAGATAAAAATCGAAACTTTGAGAAACAGAGACAAAGACTCTAACTTTGAGAAACAGAGACAAATACCCTAACTTTGAGAAACAGAGACAAAGACCTTAACTTTGAGAAACAGAGACGAAGACCCTAACTTTGAGAAACAGAAACAATGATCCTAACTTTGAGAAACAGAGATAAAAATCGAAACTTTGAGAAACGATTCGACAGATCTTCCCTAAAACAGAAACAGAGACAAAGACCTTAAATTTGAGAAACACAGAAAAAATCGAAACTTTGAGAAACTATTCAACAGATTTCAATCTGAAACTATCGACCCGATTCATCAATCTTTAAGAAAGTTTCAGAGATTTATACCAATTCTTTGAACACTCGCCGGAGAGACTAGCCAATTTGGTCAACGCTTCCCTCCACGATTTGACTCTTTCTCTGCTATGTCTCTTCTCATGCTTCTTGAACTGTTTCGAGACTACTCCGCTCTGTCTCCTCACGTCTGAAGGATTAATCTCATAGAAAATGGGTATCACAGTGAGCAAACCCAGCTTCTCAAGTTTCAGAATCTCCCTGAGTTCTTCGAGACACCAGAACGAGGCAGGGTAAGTTACAGAGACCACGACCACGGCGATTCTCGACCCTTTGATTGCTTGGAGAAGCTCCGGCGGAATCGGACGGCCTCTCTCCAATTCCTCGTCGTCTTTGAAAGTTCGAATCCCTTTTGATACTAGCGCCTTGTAGAGAAAACTGACGAAGTTCTTGCGAGTATCTTTGCCTCTGAAGCTTAGAAAAACGTCGAACCTTTGAGGAGTGAATGAGGAAGAAGACGAAGAAGATAGTGACCTGGATTCGAATATTCGTAAAGATTTAACCTTTTTCTTAAAACATGAAATTTTTTTAAAGATCGTGTTCATTGATTTGTTTGTTTTGTTTTTCCCTCTTTATTGGGCTTTTGAGTTTAAGAGCATTTGGCAAGTGTACCAAAAAGGAGAAGTTTGCTTTTAGTTTTATACTACAGAGAAAGAAAGAAGTTTGACAAAAGGAAAAAAAAAAGTGAGGAAGAAAGAAAAACAATTTACGGTAATGAAATTACCATTAAATTTCCAAGAAACTTTCTAAGGTTATAATTGTTTTATAACTATAATTAGGATAACACTATAAGAATATCTTCAATTTATTCGTTTAGATACTCAAATTTTTATTATAGATAAGTCCAGCCGCCCACTCCGAGTCTTAAGCCTGCTTAGCTAAGAAGAAGTTGGAGTTTGTTTTCTGTGGTGAATATGTATTGCATAATCATTTCATGGAAATTTAAAACAACAATATTCTTGTTTTGGTTCAAAAAGAAATAAGTTCAAACCACATACAATATATTAAAATAAAATAAGTGTCCAATATATTTGCATGGCCTAACCCTAACATGAGATATTTTCGAAGGCATAGTCCAGACCAGGACTAGACGCCACCGTACATCCTTCTAGATCACGTGAAATTTACGCTTAAAAACCGAGTTTATCTTAAATCATCAGAGAATTGTTCCACATTTGGAGACATGTTTACGTGTAAACGCCCATATAACCAATCAACCATCCTAAAGTTGAAAAAATAAATTTGGATAAAATCTTGGAATTGTTTTTGTCGCAATCATATATTCTAAAGTAATTATTCATTTATTTTGTATAACACATGCGACGTCACAGAATCTGGAGATTTATTTGTGTATTTGTACCTTATAATTTAATAAAAACGTTTTGTTTGCTGCAAGTATTCGCCGTTGTAAGACTAACATATTTTATACGTTTTGTTCTGTAGACAATCATCGAGTTCGCAACGTAGTTAACGTATGCTACTATACTTTGCCGAGTCATATGTTCGTCGACCGTACGTGCAGTAATCTCGACCAAATATTTTTCATTATCTATACTATCATTCAATTTAAAGTGGCCATGACCAATTTCTTCGTGCTTTATTCAATAAGTCATATACAGTTTTTTTTTTTGGCCGGATATATTGTTTTTCTTATTCAAGAGCAAGAGTCAGAGCTATTACTAACTCATAAGAAGAAAGAGTCATAAGCTAAACATTTGATCTGATTTTTTTAGTTTGAAAAGTCGATAAAGTTGTAAAATATCTCTGTAATTTTTCTAATTTACTTTTGTACACGGAAACTGGAAAGAAATTCAAACTAGAGTAATCACAAACACAAGTAACAAAGGTTTTCGCAAGTATTTAAAGAAAATTCATTAACAAAAAATGTATTTAAAGAAAATTCAAAAAATGGAAAAAATGTTAAATACAAGTTTGATAAGATTTTGACGCATAATTGAACAAAAAAAAATACTTGTGGATAAATTGATTTTTGAATATTCCAATGCTATTTGTAGAATAACAAGTGATTACAGAAGGTGAATTGGCATTAGATAATAACAATTTTAAATTCTTTGGTCAAAGTAGTGTATTATGGAATAATGTTTGTCGTCCGTTTAATCCGAATAGTCAGGCTTTTTTTTTTTGGTCTGGATTATCCTTGTGGGCTACTTAAGTTTGGCCCAACACATTTCCTAGCAATGCATAAACTAGAAACAGAATGAAAAGTCCATCCAAAAATGAAAGATAACACAATGAACCATTCTTCTTCTTACTTCTTACCTTTGAATTTTGATTATAAAGCATTACATTTTTCCCCCATTATTCTTCTATATCTGTAAAGTTCTATAAGTGTTTGCAGCCAACTGTTAAAAGATCTAAAGACTAAAAAGCAAAAGAAAGCCCAAATATTTGAGACAACTAAAATAGTTTTTTGAATTTGTTAAGCGGACTAAGGATAAGGTGCAAAAATATATACTCCAATTCGTTTCACTTTACAACGGTTTATGCATTCCTTGTTTTTTTACAAGATGTATTCCTCTCTTTTTTTGGGTCAATCTTTATGTTTTCCTTTAAACAATGAATGTCATCGAATACTTGAATAATTATCACGACGTGACGATCACTTCAATTATCAAAACAAAGGAGCTAACCTTTGACATTTTATGATTACGAAGACAATCATCACAATCACTCCATAACCCTCGCATTGACATTTTCTAATTCGTTTGTTGACTTTGAAACCCTACAATATTTTTGCCATCCATAATAAGTTCAAAATCATTTATCATTAATAAGTAATGCTAACTAACAAAATCAACTATTAGTTGGAGTTGGAGTAAGCTACCAAATAGACAAACTTAGAAATGCTAATTTTTTCCTTCACCTTTAATAAATTTTAATTTACTCATATATCCTAATTTTAGCAATAAAGCATTAATGACATAGTGCATCTAAACTTAATTAACTCAAAAGGCTAATTTTTGACAGAAATAAAAAATATTTAACTAGCATATGATCTAGCAACAATTAACATTTTTAATTTTGCAACCAACATGGTACTATAATGTTGTCGGTTCAAACTATATTTTTCCAATATCTTTTAATGTATGTCATAATTCTTCTTATTACATCTGATAACTGTATAATTATTAGATGTGGACCATTTATAACATGTTTCATCTTTTTGACCATAGTAAGAGTAAAACAATTAATATACATAAAAATATTTAAATTGTTCAAGATCTATGTCTTAATGCATAATTAAATTTCTAATATTTACATAGCAAAAACAAAAGTAGTTCCTAATTTCCTATTGGATGTTTTTGGATTGAATAATAATAATTATTGTCTGAAAAATAAATTGCGCGTCACTGTTCTTCTCCTCTCTTCTTCTATCTAAGCGGAAAAATCAAATTATTACAGTTCACAAGTACTCTCTTCTTCAAGCTTTCTCTCTCTACCAATTAAAGTATCTCTCTTTTCTTCTTTCTCTCTACGAAAACTCCGTTAGACCCGCTCTGTGTTCTAATTTTGTTCTTTTTCTTCTTCGTTGTTCTCGTTAGGGTTTTTGATTCTTTCAACACAAACCCAAATCAATCTGCGTTTCTTCTCTCTTTGTCTACGATGACCTCGAAGAATTTCAATATTTGTGATAATCTTCATTAAGTGTAAAATAAGATACAAAGCAAGGTTAAATACAAGTGAAACTAAACCACTATGCTAACCAAACTATACAAGAGATTAAACCAAGGTAAACCAACTATATACATTCTCTAATACTCCCCCTCAAGATGAAAGGTTCATCTTGGACTTGAAAACGCCATGAGTATGTGTCCTCCACAACTTTCTCAATGAGAGAAGCAGCAATGGACATGAATATCCATGGCTTGAAACTGGAAACATAATGAGCTACTGGTGGTCTTGTTAGTGATCCATGTGCTTAAGCGACCAGAATCATCCACATGCTCTTGCCCAACAAAGCTAACATCGCCATGAAGTAAAAGAGTGAAATCATCGTTGGTGAGAAGAGCTGCTGCAACTTTAGATTTCCCATGAAACATGACTGCAACATGCTTGTCTTCTTCCTCGCAGAAAGAAATAAAAAACTTCATAAACTTGAGCAAATGAGAGATGAAGCAACAAGGCTAGGTGTCTCTTGAATAACCAATGATCACTATCAGCTCCCCCTGTCTTGGAACACATCGTCATGTCATTTCTTGGAAGGGACAGTGTAGTGTTAGTGCTATCAACAACGAGAAGAATAACTAGATTAAACTGAAATTGGAACACATCTCTGAGCAGCAACATGACACAAGCACCAACCAACACCACTAAAAGCTTGCAAACTGACCATAGCTCATTCTCTAATGAAGCCTCACTCAAAATGTGTGGTGTATCGGACTGAACCAAACTCTCTGCAACAGAGACCATCAATGCCACAAAGTAACCAGCTGTAGTAGGATCTACATCAATTTGCAGAAATAATTGCAGAGTCTGGACATCAATTTCAATGGCATGGAAACCAACAAAACTGGCTATAGGAGGAGCTATAACTTGCAATCCTCCAAAATTCAGCAATAACACGTCATAATCCATAGCAACTAGAAGTAGAAATTCATAGCAATCTTCAAGAATGGTTGGTAATGTAACACCATTTCTAGTGAAGAAGCTATCTTGGTAACACCACAAAACGCAGGAACATCATTCACACATTTAGCTAGATCCAAGCATCGTGTATCAACCAGCAAAATTATGGTTCTGCCTAAACCGTTCTAACTGAAGCTCCCCCTCTCGAAGAACAACATCATCACAAACGAAGATAATTCCAGAATCTACAAATATCACTCAAGAAGCTAGATTCATATTGAGAAAGGGAAGTATCCATGAACATACCGCATATGCACTTGGACCAAAGTATGAATAAATCTCTGGTAGTCATGGAAAAGATCCAAAGATATAACCATCAGATCTTGTCGATTTAGCAGCAGAATCGTGAGCTGAAAATGTAACCATTATACGAAATATGACTCTCCGGTGGTCGTGGAAGAGATCCGAAGATGAGCATCAACACTATCCGCAAATACAACCATGAAGTGTCTCTACACAGCTTATCGTCAACAAGATACACTTCTTGTGAAACAACAGAAGGTACAACAATATAAGGCATCGACGAGGGAGAATTCATCACATATACAGATGCAAAGATCAAACTGCAGACATGTAGCTAAATCTCAAATTCATGGACTGAAAACGAGGAAGTCAAGCTCAATCTAGGAGCTGAGACAGTCAAATCGGAGAAGAGAGTACAACATTTAGCAATTGAAGCTTAGATTGAGATATACGAAGCTCTCTTTTGACAAAACGGAGCTCGATTACGCGATCAATTTTGATGAATCAAACGGATGATAAAGGATAAACTCTGAGCCAGAAGAAATAGTCGATTGCGACTACGATAAACGCGATCAACTCGATCGGAAAGAAGACGAAGAACAATTAACATGATATAACAGAAGCGCGATCGATTTGATGAAACGATCGGAAGAAAAAAACAGATAAAGATGGATGATAACACGATCAACTATGATCGGAAAAAGATGAACATGATCAGTTTTGATCAGAAACAAAAAAATAGATGAAAGAAAAAGATAACAACCGGAATCGAAACAAGATTTCGCCGGTGAAGAAACACAATCGATTTTGATGAATCGACTGGATATAGAACAAACTGAATACTTCGATCGGAGAAGAAACAGATCGAAGAACAAAATCGAAGAAACAGATCGGAGAAGACGATGGATTGATCGGAAAAAACAACCAATCGGAAAAAAAACGATCAATCGAAACGAAATTGATCGGAGAATCAGAATCTCCAAGAAAATCGATTGAAGGATCGAAAAAAAAACAACAACAAAAATCAGAGAATCGAATCAAGCGGAAGAAGTGAATGAAGATTGGGGAATTTGCTCTGATACCATTTCAATATTTGTGATAATCTTCATTAAGTGTAAAATAAGATACAAAGCAAGGTTAAATACAAGTGAAACTAAACCACTATGCTAACCAAACTATACAAGAGATTAAACCAAGGTAAACCAACTATATACATTCTCTAATAAAGAACAACGGTTTGTCTGCCGCGCTTGTATCGAATCTCCAAGATGTGCTTTCGAAGAGAAAAGTAGGGAACGAGGAAAAAGTTGGGAGCGATGGATCGGCGGAGGAGGCTCCGTCTACATCTGATTCCGTTGATGTTGCGGCGGTGGAGGAAGAGATCGATGACTCTAGACCTATTGTTTTAGTTACGAATGGTGATGGGATTGATTCGCCAGGGCTTGTTTCTCTCGTTGAGGCTTTGGTTCTTGAAGGGCTTTACAATGTTCATGTCTGTGCTCCTCAAACGTAAAGTTTCTCCTTTTGATTGTTAATTTGATTTTGATTTGTTTATATTTAGTTTTGGTTAATCTTTTTTGTTAAATTTCTGAACTTTTGGTGAGTCTCAAGGCCTGTGAATTGGAATTTGCAGGGATAAATCAGCTTCTGCTCATTCTACGACTCCAGGAGAAACAATCGCTGTAAGCTCTGTTAGTATCAAAGGTGCCACAGCCTTTGAAGTTTCAGGTATGTGGATTTGATTGAAATGATTATTAGTACAGTTTTTTGAAGTTTCACAACATCTATAAGCTTGAAAAATAAGTGTATATGGTATGTGAAAGTTGGAGCCTTTGTTGAAACAAGAAGATTCATTGATCTTGTTTAAATACATGTGGTGTGAGTACCGTTTTTGTTCATAAGATTTGAAATTATTCTTGTCTCAGGGACTCCTGTGGACTGCATCTCATTAGGATTATCTGGAGCGCTTTTTGCTTGGTCAAAACCATTACTGGTTAGCATTTTGACAGTCTCATCATTTGACTGTATGACATTTTGGTATTTTGTAATTTTTGTATCTGTGCCTTTGCTTATTTTCTTCAGGTAATTAGTGGAATCAATCAGGGTTCAAGCTGTGGCCATCAAATGTAAGTGCATTTTTCTTGTATATAAATGATTATTCCTTGTCTGGCCGTCTCCGCTGTGTTTCCTGATTTGAGAATTCTCCAGGTTCTATTCAGGTGCAGTTGCTGGAGCCAGGGAGGCTTTGATTTCTGGAGTACCCTCTTTGTCAATATCGTTGAACTGGTGAGTATATCATGCGAATGTGTGCTGATACATATTTGGAATTGTTGGCCATGATTTTTCGTATCAATTATAGGAAGAAAGATGAAAGCCAAGAAAGTCACTTCAAGGATGCTGTTGGTGTCTGCTTACCTTTGATAAACGCAACTATTAGAGACATTGAGAAAGGAATATTCCCTAAATACTGCTCTCTCAACATAGAAATTCCAACATCACCCTCATCAAACAAGGTTTGTATCTCTAACAAAACTCCACTAGGCAATGGTATAGGGAAGTTGATGCTTCGTGTACATATGAACAGGGTTTCAAGGTAACAAAACAAAGCATGTGGAGGCAGAGTCCTAGTTGGCAAGCTGTTTCAGCTCACCGTCACCCTGGTGCTGGGAATTTCATGTCCAACCAACAAAGTCTAGGGGCTCAGCTTGCCCAGCTTGGCAGGGATGCTTCAGCTGCTGTGAGTTTATTCCCTATTCAGGAGTTTCAAACCTCTGACTTTGTTGTTTTTATATTAATTGTTGCTTCAGAAGGTCCAAGATTAGTATATTCGACTCTGATATTAATATATCTGGCAATCTCAGGGGGCTGCTCGTCGTTTTACCACTCAGAAGAAGAGTATTGTGGAGATTGAATCGGTTGGTGTTGCTGGTAAAACTGATACCCGTGTTAAGAAATTCTTTCGTCTAGAGGTAAAGAAAACTTGAGCCGTTCTCTTCACAAATTCTTTGGATATTCAGTGTGTACCACTGTGTTTTTGATTTCGACTTATATATATTTGCAGTTTCTTGCTAAAGAACAAGAACACACAGATGAAGAGTTGGATGTTAAGGCTCTAGAAGATGGTTTCGTAAGTTGGCATGATCATACTCTTTTTTGTATCATTCATTCATTCTCCTTTTCTGCATCCTGCTCTTTTCTGAATCAAAACTTGCGCTCATCATGAAACATTTTGTTTGGTTAAAGTCTTAAGTCTCTAGATATTTCTAAGGAAAATATACCTGGATTCTAAATTACTTCCTTTTGGCAATGGCAGGTTTCTGTGACTCCATTGTCTCTACTTCCAAATATTGATTCGGGCAGTCAAGCCGCAGTATCGGAATGGATCTCCAAAGCCCTTTAACTCTGATCAATGAAAAAGGTCATAATCGTAAATTATGTTACATGATTTGGCCAAAACTCTACCAACAAATCTGATTTACTGGATTCTGCAATTTGTTTGTTCTTGTGGTCTTGTTGTCATTTAACCCTTTTGTTTATTTTATTTATTTGATCTCCCTACAAGTCTGGTTGCTCTTGTTGGCTTGTTTGTTTGTCAGTAGCTTTTTTTTTTACCTTTGTAATTGGAAAAAAAGGTCGGTCTGCTTTTTCTCTATTTGGAATGCATACAATGTGTATCTTTTTGTATACCTTTTGATTGAGAAGAACGATCTTTTACCCAAAATAGTATGGCTGATACTATTTCCTCAGCCGAAACATGAACTACCTTTGAATTTTGCCAGTTTGTCATCAAATGCATCTGTTTGGGACGTGAAACACCTGGCTATCGGTATAATCTGAGCATAATGATATTGAATCATGTCATTGCACTGATTTTAATCTCAAATCTCTAGCAAGCATCTCTTGTTTTAGATTTTATTTTCTTTGATCTCAGTCCTTAACGACAGCACCTAGAGATCACATATCAGGATACAAGAAGTATAAATGTAAATTACAACTTTTGCATAGATACTATGTAACGAGCTATCAACATAGATAACAGAAACATCACTTTTATAGTTTTATTGCATCTGGCAGACTGGCACATCGACCAAATATTTTGAGTAGGCTTAGAACATGGTATGCACTATCAAATCTGATCACTCGATTCTGCATTTATTTGTTAGTTTCGTCTTTAAACGCATCTCCAGGATGTCTCTTGGAGAGGTATTGAAATTTTAATGTGAAAAACGAGGCTATCAGTTAAATCTTAGTATGATATTGTACTGATTTTCATTTCATATATATAGCAAGCATCTTGTCTCAAATATTACACTATCCAGGTTCAACAACAGGGACGACAACACTTTATTTCTTGTTAGTCTTGTTGACTGCTAAACAACATCAACGTAGCGAGCTATTAGTACAATCAATTTTATTGTCCTACATCGGCACATTGACCAAATTTTTGAGTAGGCTTGATAAATGATCCGCACATTGATTATCAGAGTAACATGTGATAGGAAGATGAATATTCTCCTACATCGGCTCCTACATATCGTTCCAATTCTATTTGATGTCTTGGAAGGTACTCACATGCACCGATGTAGCTTGTTACTTCACGGGTGCCATTATCTTGTGATGCTTCAAGCCTGCGCAATGTACATTTCCAACTCTCTTCGTTTTTGCCATATAAGAATGAACCAAGAACTTTAAGGGCCAGAGGAAGATGTCCAGCAAAATGGACTGCACGAACGGAGAATCGTTCGAAACCAGTGAGAGGGAAATCCTGCTTGAAAGAGAATTGAGAGAAGAGTTGAAAAGCTTCATCATATCTCAGGCACCCCATCTCATAGTAAAATTCTACTCCGCATGAGACAAGTGAACTCTTGTCTTTGGATGTCATGATAACTCTACTTCCGGGACCCAGCCAATGGGAAATTTTGATGATATCCTTCAGCTGTTCATTGTCATGGACGCCATCAACGACAAGCAGGATAGTCCGGTTTACAAGACTTGGTTTGATGGCATCAAAGCTGACATTGGAAGTCCTTGTCTTTGTAAGTTGTTCTAGTAAACTTGGTGAGATGCGGTTTTGATGAACGTTATTGACATCTGTTAGGAAGCAGTGGTGTTGAAAGTGTCGTGAGATGTCTTCCAAAACGCATTCCGCGAGTGTTGTTTTACCAACGCCTTCCATACCCCAAATGCCAACTGAACGGACTTGGGTTTTAGAATCCAAATCCAACAATCCATAGACCGCTTTCTTGTGACGGTCCATACCTAAAAGAAGGTTGAAATCCTGGGATGCTGGAAAGGGAAATTCAGTCGAAATATTGTTAGTAACAGACGCATCATCTTCTGTCATATTCATCTGGGGAAAAGTTGCTCTCATTCCCATGGCTAAACTGCTCTGTTGGGTGACCATGGGGAAAAGTGGGGTTGGGAAAGGTAAAGGTAATATTGCTTGGGCAAGATGCACCCAACGCCCGCTTGATGTGTCCGATTGAAGAGAGCCATAAGACTGCGACGAATGTCTGCTAGGTCCAATCGAATTTTGTTGAAAGTAGGTTGGGCCTGGGAGCATCGTTTGAGATGGTGTCATGGTGGACCTTGTAAGACTCTGGTTTAAACTCCGTAGGCTTCCCGACATAACAGAAGAAATGCGGATGATTAAATCATCGAGCATCGTGGAATCATCGTCCCTGTAATGAACAAAAAAAAAAAGGAGAGAGACTATGCTTAGTAACATGAACACGAGATTATGGAAGATCATTAAGATAGGTGTGAATAGGTGGATGTGCGAACATTAAGATCATTAAGATTACCAGTTCCGCGAACACAAGGACGAGATGTCGGCCAATCGGGTTAATGAATCCCTCCAGCGATTTACGGTCTCCGGAGTTTCTCTCTCGTCATGTCTCCTAAAGTCGTCCGCGAATTTTCCAGTCACTCTTCTCAAATCCTCCGGATCCACATCATACAAGACTGGTATGGTGACAGTCAAATCCCCAATTATCTTGGCGAGTACGTCTAAGCACCAGACGGAAGAGGCGTAATTCTCTGATAACACAATGACGGCAATAGTTGACTCCTCGATAGCCTGAGCCACCTCCGGAGATATTCTTCCGTCTCCCCTCGGCTGGTTTTCGTCTTTGTAGGTTCGAATTCCCTTCTGATTTAACGAACGGATTACATGGCTGACAAAAGTCCTACGCGTGTCCGCCTCTCTGAAACTCAGGAACACATCATACTTGGATTCCATGATTTTCAATAGTGAAGAGATGATCCAAGAATCCCATGGAGTCAATGGCGCAGAATATAGCAATACCCTTCCAAAAGTCAACGGGTTTAAAATAATATGGTGAACGTGGGTAACAGTTAGATGGCTTGGACCATGAATTTGATATGACTTGTTGTTATTACTTATTAGATCTCGAAAGAGAGAGACTTCTTCAACCAGGAAACCTTTTTTCTTAATCCTCCTCCTTGGCCACATTGTTGATCCAAAGATTCCGATGGCTTCTTCTTCATCCTCTTCGTCTCCTGTCTGGAAGTATGATGTGTTCCTGAGTTTCCGGGGAGAAGACACCCGCAAAAACATCGTCAGCCATTTGCACAAAGATCTCGTTAACAGGGGAATTTTAACCTTCAAAGATGACAAAAGGCTTGAAATAGGCGACTCCATTTCCGGAGAAATCAGCAGAGCCATCCACGACTCGAGGTTTGCTGTTGTGATTCTATCAAAGAATTACGCTTCATCTAGGTGGTGCCTCAATGAGCTCCAGATGATAATGGAGCTTCACTTGAAGCAGGAGATTAGAGTCATCCCCATTTTCTATGGAGTTGATCCTTCTCACGTAAGGCATCAGACTGGGAGTTTCACACTCCACAAGTACCAAGGCTCAGAAATGGCTAACAAGGTTACGGATTGGAGAGAAGCCCTAATGCAGATCTCCAGCATAGCAGGCAAGGAGTCTGCAACTTGGTAAGTTTTCAATACCAATATACGGTTTTCATGTGTACCACATTACCATATATCTATGGAAACGTCCATAATTGTTATAATTTTCATATGCTAGTGAGGACGAGGCCTCCATGATTGAAGAGGTTGTTGAAGGCATTTCAAACCAATTGTTAGTTATGCAGCCAGTAGATTTCAGTGATATCATAGGGATGAACGTCCACATGGAGCGATTGAGTCCTCTATTGAGTATTGAATCTGAAAATGAGGTCCGTATGATAGGAATCTGGGGAATGGGAGGGATTGGAAAAACCACCATTGCCAAGTGTCTATTTGACCAGTTTTCGCGGGGATTTCCAGCTCGTTGTTTCCTAGAAAATGTTTGGAAGATTTATAGAAAGCATGGTGTCTCGTATTTACGCGAAAAGTTTCTTTCAAGCACACTTGGTCTCTCTGAAAAGAATATGAATTTCTCGGGTGTAGAACTTGGATCCCATGCAATTAAGGCAAGGCTTGGACATCGTAAAGTATTTGTTGTCCTTGATAATGTGGATGCCACGAAACAGGTGCATGCCCTTGCTAAAGAGTTGAGTTGGTTTGGCCCAGGCAGCCGAATTATCATAACAACAAGGGACAAGGGCTTGCTTGACTCATGTCGAGTGAAATCTATATACCAAGTTAAATGCTTGGATTCTGATGATTCTCTTCAGATATTTAACCAGTTGGCCTTTGAAGGAGGGCTTCCTCCTTCCGAACCTTATGAAAATCTGTCAATCCGAGCGTCTTGGCTAGCTCAAGGTCTTCCTGCCGCAATTGAAGCTTACAGTTTATATCTCCGTAGAATGACATCTTTGAAGGAGTGGGAAGATGCGTTATGTAGATTTGAAAGAGCTCCCCATACAAATGTAACAGAGATCTTGAAAATTAGCTACGACAGCTTAGAGGAAGCAGATAAGAGTGTTTTTCTTCATGTAGCAAGCCTCTTTAATGGAGAACCTCTCAGGCGTGCCACTACCCTTCTTGATGACGATGACCTACGCGGTTGTCTAGGAGTAAAAATTTTGGCTGAGAAATGTCTCATTGAAATAACAGTTGGTGGATATATAAAGATGCATTATTTAGTAGAGCAAACGGCAAGACAAATTTCGCGCCAAGAATATGTGCAGCTGCCCTTTGGAAGAAGAGTTATGTGGGATCCATGTGAAATATATGAAGCACTGAAACGTAACGGGGTAAGCCTCGATTGTATCTCTAGATCTGTTGTTCTTACGTATGTCATATCTCTGTTGGTTTCTGCATTATGGTCAGATTTTTGTTCATACTGATTTTGATGTCCTAAATCCCACAGGGAAACGAGCCTATGGAATGCCTGGCACTACACATGTGCGAGATGCCTTCTGCTTTAAATCTGAAAGGATATCCAATTAATAACCCCTATAACCTCAAATTTCTTAAGGTTTACAAGCACCTAGACGATATTGAGGCCAAGCTTAAGATCAGTAGTTACGATACAAATCTACTTTCGACGCGACTTAGGTTACTACATTGGGATGCATTTCCTTTGAAAGCATTCCCTTTCCGATTCTGTCCAGGAAATCTTGTCGAAGTCAGTCTACGTTACAGCAATCTCACAAGCTTCTGGACAGTAACCATGGTAAAAGCCCTCTTCTCTTACAGAATATATGCTTATTACAATGATTCTTCTGGTATAACTAGTTCTATATTTTAATAATTTCCCTTTTCCTTGTTTGATTATCCCCTAGGGGACACAATGCTTGAGAAGAATAGACCTGTCAGGCTCTGAAAATCTGGAACAACTTCCAGATCTTTCAATGGCCGTGAATTTGGAGGAATTGATCACCCAAGGCTGTAAGAGGCTGAAAAGAATTCCAGAGTCCATCAGTCATCTTACTAGGCTGACGAAGCTCGATGTCTCATACTGTGATGAGCTTAATAGCTACCGCATCACTATAAGGGAATTAACTGGGCGTCGCCGTCAGATTTCTTTGTGGTTCTTGGATACAGAAGTGGAAATTAATTCCATAGCTAATCTATCCATTGGGGGAAACCTACATATTCAGATGCTGTGGCTTGACGGCAATGCAGACCACCTCTGTTTTAGAACTGAACAACAAGCACCTGAAGAACTGATGAAGACGGAGCAGCAACTATCTCATAACAAAATAACGTTCCGTAGTCTTGAATTGTCTATGAGGACAGAGGGGGCAGGTAAAGCCATGCCAGAGACAGAGTTACATGGTCATAAATGGAGGACGAATTGGGACCAGCGACTACATCGTAACAAAGCAGCTCTTGATATTTCTATGAGAACACCACAGGCAATGCCGGATTTTTATGGTGATGAACCGATGAAGAAAGCAGACCCGAAACCTCGATCCACATCAGAATTCCACGGTTTTAATTTGATAGACATCATCCGGTTCAACTACAACAGTGCAGCTGCAAATTTTCTCTGTTATAGCCTTTCCATGTTTCCCTGCTTGAAAGAGTTAAATCTTATCAACCTAAACATTGAAGTGATCCCAGATGACGTATGCGGCTTGCAATTCCTAGAGAAACTGGACTGGAGTGGCAATGATTTTGAGACTTTACCAGAAACCATGAATCAGCTCCCCAAGTTGAAATATGTCAGCCTTGGTAACTGCTGCAGACTTAAAGCATTGCCAGAGCTAGTTCAGTGTGAGACGATCAATCTCTCTGGCTGTATGAACCTTCAATCACTGTTGGAGATTTCTCATGCTGAACAAGACTGGGGCAGATTCCAATGGTTTGAGCTTTGGGTTGACGGCTGCAACAAAATTCAATCAATTTCAGACCAGCTAATACATTTTATCAAGCTATCGTATTTAGATCTTACCAGCCATGAGTTTGAGACATTGCCATACAGCATCAGAGAACTTTCCTCTTTGGGAACACTCTGCCTCAATAAGTGCAAGAAACTCAAATCGATAGAAGGAGTTCCCTTGTGCCTCAAGTATCTCTACGCCCATGGCTGTGAAATCCTGGAAACTGTTTCCCTTCCTTTGAACCATTCTATAAAACACCTTGATCTTAGCCATTGCTTCTTACTAAATCAGGATGAACATCTGATCACTCAATTTCTCAACGACGGACGAAACAATGAGGTATGTTTTTCAGCTTTTGTCCCTTGCAGACAACATGAACCGAATTTAATAATCACTCTCTTTCCTCTTTTATTTTGTTGTTGTTTTCATATAGGAGTCACTGAGATTCGCTTGCTATCCTGGAATCGAGGTACCCAGTTACTTCGGCAATCCAGAGACAGGGAAGTCCATAACAGTTGGTCTGGGTCTACCCCAAATTTGGCCAGCCCCAAAAATTCTGGGGTTTGATGCATGTAGCATGATTACTTGCGAGAGGCCCTTTCATATGCAATTCGGGCCATTTTCGTATAATTGGAGTTGGGAAGATGATGACAGCGTCTTTCAATTGGACCTTAAACCAGATATTTTTTGTTCTCAGGAGAGTAGTTTTCATAGTACTGAAGGCGAAGAAGCTGTTAAATCAGATCACCTGGTTATCTTTCGAGGTTCAAAAACCCTGGGAGAAGAAATCGACAACTTTTCCTTCAAATTCGATCTGAAATTCTCAAAGGAGTTTTTGTCTTCTTCCCCCGCGGAGCTTAAATCATGTGGAGCTCGCTTGATTCTGGAAGATGACCAAACCGACGGACAAGATCATCTCGGAGAACAATCGTTCTCTTACGTTTGAAGAAACCCTTTGAAAATTTTCTGCTTAAGTAGCCTTCGTTTCATCTTTCTGTGTATTTCACTCTGAGTTTATTACCGAGTCAACTCATTCTCACACAGAAGATAAACTTCGACCCGGTTTCTCATTTATATTAGGACCGGTTTAGTATTGAGTTCCGGTTTGATTTGGTGTACGAACCAAAATAAACCAACTGCGAGGAAATTCTCAAACAACCGGCTGATCTCATATGTATGTATTTGGTCCTGCAAAAAATATTGCTAGAGTTTTCATATATACTTGCGACTTG
This sequence comes from Arabidopsis thaliana x Arabidopsis arenosa, assembly GCA_019202795.1. Classification (NCBI taxonomy): domain Eukaryota; kingdom Viridiplantae; phylum Streptophyta; class Magnoliopsida; order Brassicales; family Brassicaceae; genus Arabidopsis; species Arabidopsis thaliana x Arabidopsis arenosa. Next base: position 12,766,561 of record CM032919.1, on the reverse strand, counting down.
CATCTGCAATTCTTGTCATCTTCATATCTTTCACCGTCGAAAGAGTGACATCAGATCACTTGTTTTACAAAGAATTACCAGAAAATCCTCTGCTTATTATAAGTCACTAGACCGTGCTCTTTTTTTCTCAACAAACTTTACCACATTGTGCCTCTGCTTGTGTATTGCGTTTCCATGAAACGTTTGCCTCATTAGTTTAGGCTAGACGCTAGAACCTAGAGATGGAGACAGGACAAAATTTTGAGACAACCCCAAAAGAAAGGTAAATAACTTTTGATTTTGGTCCATAGGGGATGATGAGTACCCAGTACCCACGTGTCCTAATTCTCATGGATCATTCAAGGGCTTAAAGCCCATAAACATAGGGAATAAAAAAAGTGTTAAAAACGAATTAAGAAAACATGAAGTAGCAATTATTATGTTTTAGTTGTTACTTCCAAGGATAAAGAAGGGATGACTATGCTTGACTTGCACTAAAGCTTTATTTCATTGCAAAAAAGGTTAGGTACTTGATTAAGAACCCAACCTAAGTTTTAGTATTATACAATCCTTATATTCCCATCTCATTTTACATGCTTACACTTTCCTTAAACTACTATACCCAAGGAAAATGGTTGCCAGTCTATAACTTGTAGATTAAAATTGTTAATGTAATTCCCATAAGAAAATTGTAAGTTTATTCGAAAGAGCGTGTGAATCACGAGATAAGGAGAGCGTCTGAGACATTAGTATGGGGAGGGGGCGGCTAAAGACTAACGAGTAAAGACATAAGGGGAAATTAAGGACGGTTCAGACTTCAGAAATTTTTTAGTCTGGAAACGACAACACACTTTGGACAAAAAGCTAAATAACATTTTAAAAGCTTCACACAAATTAAAAATATAATTAAACAAAAAGCTAACGTGGCCAAGATAGCTAATTACTTTTTGGAATCATTATTAGAGATAATGGAAACTAAGAAATCATACAGCCAAAACAAACCTTAGTTATATTCGAAACAAAATATGGGGGAAAAGTTAATATACGTATAATACATTATTGCTAAATGTGATAAAAAAAAAAAAAAAAAAAAGTAAAGTGCTTAACGGATTTGTAGAGATAGGAATCATTAATTTAGAGAGAAAAAAAAATCTTGAATTGTACGTTTACCTTTTCCAGAATTACATTACTTTTTGGCTTTTAATAGTTAATCATTTTGGTTTTTTCCCCAAAATAAAATTGAAAAACTGTGTTAGGGAATTTAGGAATCTAATATAGTTGGACTATTTTATATAATAAAGAATTTTTAACAAAAGAGTCTTCTCTAATTTTTATTTGGGGGTAATTGATTCTATAAGGTGAGGTGGGATAGCCAGAGAGCCTTATTCTGTGTTTTGGGTAAAGGTGAAACCAATAAATTAAGACATTAAATGAATAATTAAGAGCACTTAAGACAATAATTAACCCAGAAGGAGAAGCTGGTGTAGTGGTGGTTCTCATGGCGATGTTGGTTTCCCAGGAAAGGTAAAGACACGGAGACGAACCAAAAAGAAAGAAGATCTTACATACGAAGACCACTCTCTGATTCACTGTGAGAGAAACAATCGGGTTTACTTTGGTTCTGTTTTGGACAAGGAGACATGCAAAAATAAATCTGTGTCCCTTGTTCTTCTTCTTCGTCGCTTCATCGATTACTCAAAGGTTTCTTTCTCTATCTCTTATCTCTTTCCTTGTTGCATCTGTAGTCTCTTTGTTCGAAAAGATGTATAATTTCTGTCAAAGTTTCTCCCTTTTTTCTTTGTTCGATTTTTGGTGTATCTGTCTTGTGGCGTGCGATTACTGATTTTGGAAAATTCTTGCTAAAAAATTCATCTTCAAGTCAACGACTTTTTGCCCAAAAGTGATGACGGGAACATAAATTTTTTCTTGGTCGGAAAATTACTAATTTTAGCCAATCGTAGCGATCTCTGCAATTGATTTGGTTACCCAAGATAGTACGATCGAATCAGAAATCGTTTAGATGATTAAAAATTTTACACAGTTTTAGAAACTTCCAACTTCTCTTTTATTTCTATTCTGGGTTTTTTCACCCACTTGGATTATTAGCTTTAAAAATCTAATCTTTGAGTCATCTCTTCTTGTTATTTAGGTTGCTGATTGTGAGAATTAGCTTGTTAAGGAAGAGGTTATGATGCATCAAATGATGAATAAGAAAGATTCGGCTACTCATTCCACTTTGCCATACCTTAATACTAGCATCTCATGGGGAGTGGTTCCAACTGATTCCATTGTTAATCGTCGCGTTACTACTACTGAATCATCACTAAGCTTGAAGATGGATGCAAGGCCTGAACTTATACAAACCACTAAGCAAATCAGTTTTCAGGACCAGGATTCATCTTCAACGCAGTCCACTGGCCAATCTTATACTGAAGTTGCTACTAGTGAAGATGATAATCCTTCCAGACAAATCTCGTTTTCTGCTAAATCAGGTTAGATTGTTGGTATATATGTTTTACTTCTTGTGTCATTGACAAAAGACTCGTCCTTTTGCCATAAAAGATGTTATACTCTCTCTTACTTTGTCAGTTGTTTGTCTAGGATCTGAAGCAACTCAACGGAAGGGGTTTGCAAGTAATCCTAAACCAGGCTTGATGACAGGATTTCCGAATATTCACTTTGCTCCTGCACAGGTATTTTTGTTAATCTATGACTATGAGTCAGTAAATCATAGCAAAACTTCTGATGGTGGACTGATATTCTTATGTTTATACATGGTGCAGGCTAATTTCTCATTTCACTATGCTGATCCACATTATGGTGGTTTATTAGCTGCTACTTACCTACCACAGGCACCGGTAAGTACACCCTTCGTTTCAGATATAAACAGTTCCCTTGCATAGAAATGCAAATCCCAAGTGGGTCATTATCTTTCAGTTTTATCTGTCCATCAGATCTCAATTCTCTTACTCTCTTTTGCAGACATGCAATCCTCAAATGGTGAGTATGATTCCTGGTCGTGTTCCTTTACCAGCGGAGCTCACTGAAACTGAGCCAGTCTTTGTCAATGCAAAGCAGTACCACGCAATTATGAGGAGGAGACAGCAACGTGCTAAGCTCGAGGCTCAAAACAAACTAATCAGAGCCCGTAAAGTATGTATCTCTTTACCTTTTGAGGCAACAGAAACAAAAACATCTCATTTAAAATTGCTTTGCTCATATCTGTTTTTCTTATTGCAACAGCCGTATCTTCATGAATCTCGACATGTTCATGCTCTTAAAAGGCCAAGAGGATCCGGTGGAAGATTCCTAAACACCAAAAAACTTCTTCAAGAAGCCGAACAAGCTGCTAGAGAACAAGAAAATGACAAGTCGGACCAACAGGAAAACAGAAAGACAAACATGTCTAGATTCGAAGCTCATATGCTGCACAGCAAAGACCGTGGTTCAACCAATTCTGGCTCTGACATCACCTCTGTTTCCGACGGTGCAGATCTCTTTGGACACACTGAATTCCAGTTTTCAGGTTTCCCAACTCAGACAAACCGAGCCATGCTTGTTCATGGTCAGTCTAATGGCATGCATGGAGGTGGAGACATGCACCATTTCTCTGTCCATATCTGAGACATTGTATCTTGGTGCTGTGTTCATGTTCCCACCAAAAGGGGAAGTCATCCTTGGCTACTACTAGTTCTTTCGATTGTTGTAACTTAGTGTTTTTATTCCACATTATGTCTGTGTTAGACATTACAAGAACGACCAAGATCTTCATTTTGAACACTCTGTCGCCTTTTTATCTTCTGTGACCATGTATCTCTTGTGTAAACTAGTAATATGATTGCTTTAATAAACTTTCAATTCCTCTTTCTTTTTCATGATTTATATATGTTTGTTTTTGCTTCATTTGTGTCGTGTCGGCAATGAAGAAGTCTCCTTATTCTGTTTGAAAAGATGAAGAAAAATACAGATTCTGCTTCCACTCCATTGATCTATGTGAAGAGACACATTCGGATTCTTGTAGTATTTTACAATTTCGTTGACAATGATTGAGAAATATTTAATGAAGAATCCAGTATATATTAGATTATGTCTTATTCTTGATACACTTCTAATAATTAAGAAAAGAGGTTGAAAGATTCTACTTTGAGTCTCATTTATCTGTCTGAGAAGATGTCATACACTTTAAGATACTTGAAAATACTACCATTTCTTCCACACGTTCATTCATGAATATTTTTGTCAAAATATCAAGGCCGTCTCTATGCATTATATCCTATTTAAGAAATAATAAATTTCTTTTGATAAGGTAAGAAGTAATGTATATTTCTGCTCCAAAATACGTTGACTTATGTGACAGACACACACACTTGTGTAGTTGTGTTCCCGAAATACTAACAAACTAGGATATGACCCGCGGTACACCGCGGGTTAAAATGTTTAATTAATTTTATAGTTTTATTTTAAACCGATGAATTTGTTGTATTTATTTTGTATGTTTTTTTGGTGTCGGCACATAAGTTTGATTATTTACGGTTTATTAGTTACATAAAAATTTGTTCTATTCTAATTGTAATAGCATTTGGTTTTTATATTGTGAGTCTACATTAGTTTAAGTTAATCTATGTATAGTTTCACTATCAAATACTTGAAATTTGCTTGGTGTATTAAAAATATATTAGGATAAAAATATAGATTGCATTGCATATTTCGTGTCAACAACATGTTTATTTGATACTACATAATTTTTACAAAAGATTAAAATACCAAACAGTTTAAAACATTGCAAACCCTTGTAATAATCTTTTTTTTTTTTTATTGGTATAAATTTATGATTGATTTTGGGTACACCTCGGGTCAATTTTATTTATTATTAAAAATGTAAATTTTAAGTTATAATTGTTTTGTTAATATTGTTTGCTTTGTTTAGTGTTTAAGATTGTATAATTGTATTTTGATTGTTAATTCTAGAATTTCACCCGTGGTATACCTTCCGTATTTGTATATAATATAAATAAATTATTTTGTACGCTATTTTTATTTTCATAAATTCCATAAATAAAAGAAAGAAATTAATAATAAACAAAAGAAAAATTTTATAAGATTCGAAAGATATAATTTTCCAGCAAAAATAATTCAATTAAAAAGTATAATTAGCTTACATTTATCGTTAAAGGAAAGTGGTGGTTTTGAATTTTAAATTGTATAATTCCAAAGTTGTTTAGTCTTTGCAATATATTAGGATTTAAATAAGGAAGATGCTTTTTCCGATAGAATTTTCCATTTTGTTTCCTAAAATTAATTATAATAATTAAAAATCAAAATAATCTAGTTAAAAATAAAAAGGGCCAGAAAATTTTGTTGGCCCAGAAAATGTGATGTAAAATAGTGAATTGGGCCAAGCATATTGAGATAGACAATTATATTGTTGTTTTAACAGGTCGATAAAGATAAATTATAATCTAATAAAAACATGTGTACTTTCTAAAAACCGACCCAAGCCCAACGTCTCATCCTCTCCATCAGTTCCTTCGTCGGCAAACAGAGAAACGAATCTGAGATACATGTTCATAAATCATCACTGTAAAAAAATATCGTCGATTATCCAAGCAAGTTTTATGTCAAAGTCGATAACTGAGCTGATGTTTACCACGATTTTGAAGACGCCAATCCATCTGAAATCATTAATCAGGTAAAATGTTTTTCGGAATAAAGTTGTTAGAGAGTTCTCTCCCATCTTTGTCAATAGTTTTTGTGATCGGAATAAACCCAAATTGATTTTTGCTTTTCGGATAATCATCAATTCGAGTTATGGGTATGTGATTTGATTAGTAAAATTCTCCAAAAAAATATGAATTGAAATCAATTTTGGTATATAGAGTTATGTGGAATGAAAAGTACTAATTGCTTCTTTTTCGAATCTTTCCATGCCAATTGAAAATACGTTCGTGGAGGAAACAAATTAAACAAATTGGATCTCAATCAATGGCAGCAAGATTTTCATATTGAGTTTCATATCGGGTTAGTGCTTTATAACTCTATCTTCATGTTACGTAATGACTAAATTTAATTTTTACCATACAATGATTATCTGCTAAATGACTATGTAAATTTTTACAGAAATTGTAGAGAATATATATTTATCTTGTAGAATCCTTAGTTTGGTACAAAAACTCAAATAATAATACTGCATTTCTAAATCTGAAAATGGTAAGATTAGAGGAAAATCATTGAAAGATTCAAAGGTCAGGACTTTTATCTTTTTTCTGATCTCTTTTGTTGATGATTTCCGATTCAATTGGTTGGAATTAATATGCAATGTATAAACTAAAGACTTTTAATTCTTGTTGATCTCTTTGGACTTCTAGATTTCATCAATTAGAGAAGAGTCTAGTTATAACGTATGCTCTTTAGTTTCATAATAAGTCTAAAGTAAAGATGCTGCAATTTAAGGTCATGTGAGAAAATCAATTTTAAAAATGAACATAAATAGGAATAGAGATGAAGGAGTGATCTAACCATCATTAAGTTTCTCTTCCTTCACCTTCTCGTTTTTCACCTTGGTCGTTCATCAAATCTGCCTTGCTTAATTTAATATGTTTCTTAATTTTCACAAACGTTCAAGACAAATTTCTTTATTGTAGGATGAGTTAAAGATACCTAAGGTAAGAGAAGGAAGCAGTCATTTCAAAGTTTGGTGATGTAAAGAGATCGATAAAAAAAGGTAATGGTTTAATGAGTTAGAAGAATGTGAAAGATATGGCAGTATTTATAGATAACTTTGAAGCTTAGGGTATTGGCATTCTCGTGTGTTGAAAATCTTAGCCAGCAAGCACAATATCTAAGATCTAACTAACAAAAAAGGATTATTCATTTATTTGTCAATGAATGTTACCATTGTTTTAGGGAAGTTTAAGTTATTGCTAAATAATAGTAGGATTTTCCGGAGATATGATTGCATTAGATATGATAATTCGTAGATATTTCAAATTAGGAAACATAATATGTAAGCGAGATTTTAGCAAATTATTAGGATCCGAAAATTTAAACATTGTTAGGATTTGGTAGATTAGGAATGTATTTAAGCGAATATTTAGTCGAATTACTTGATTTTTTTTTTGGAAATTCGCATTTAAAAGGATCCGAGAGTTTTGATTGGCCATTGAGTCGGGTCAAAAAAAAAATCCGGGTCAAAATCTCACTAATTACCCGACCCGATTGGCTTTGAGCAAATTTGTACTTCAAAAATGTTAAGTAGATGATCATAATTTAACTTCTGTAAAGAAAAAGACAGCATTGTGAAATATATAAAGTCACAATCCTGTAAATCACTTTCTAAGTGATTCATGAATTACTAAATATAACATTGTTGCCAAATCAAATTTTGTCTTGTGTGCTTATGGATGTAAGACTGCAAATTGCCAAATAAAGTCTTACAAGTCATCTTTTTACATCGCAAATATCATGTCGGTTTAGTAGCACGGTTATGGTGAACCGATCCAATCCCAGAAACTGAATCCAAACCGAATCCAAGCGAACGAGGAAATAACATTTATTTATTTAGAAACAACTTAATTTAACACATTCCTTACATATGACTGGAAACAAATGAAATAGCAGAACAGCTAGACAAAGAACAAGATAAGTAAGAAAACTAGAGACATTTCCATAAAAGATTCTTCTATGTGGATTCTCAGTTGTTATCACTATGATTTAGAATAAAACCCGTCATGGTTCTTAGCAGAAAGCCGTTTCAAGAACTCGTAGGTAGTGATCATAGTTGTTGCAGACATTGACATTGAAGCACATCTTGGTCCCAATCCTCTATAACAAGCCGTCCATCCACCTTCTCTAACCAAGTTTCTTACAGTCTGTCCAATACTCGGTCCACGCTTCCCGTTGTTACTACTATCTTCCCCATCAAGAACCTGCAATCTCGTCTTGATTGTGTCGAGTGGCATTGTAATCAAAGCAGAAACACTTCCAGCAATCGCAGCACTAACTCCTTGAACAGCCATTATCGTTTTAGAGTCTGGTTTCATCGTGGTACTATTGTTCCCACTTTCTTCGTCTTTCTTACAGACATAACACCCAATTCCACCCCAAACCATCCGCTGTGCAACAGAGTAAGACGCCCACCAAACTGCATTAGACGGGGCATAAGTCAGAATCGATATGCCAAACCCTCTGTATAACCCCTTAGGTCCATCAGCGCGAACAATCTTTCTAAATGCATCAAACCCGTTAACATAATTACACCTTGACGCATTGACAAGACCAGCACTTCCTTGAACCATAAGCCTTTGGCTAACCACATCAACAGGAGTCCAAACAAGTTGTGCAGCCATGGCAGCACTCAAACCCCCAACCGCATTAGCAACTGCAGCAGCTTTAGCCTCTGTCAACCCCAAGCTGACAGCAGCAGAGCCTACGTTACTCTTGGTAACCTCCAAGGCAGTCATGTACAAGGCACGAGCAGGGATAGTTCCCATCAAAGAAGTTCCAAATCCTCTGTACAATCCCCTTAAACCTTCATGTCTCACAAGGGTAAACGCAGTTCTGATACAAGAACCTTGTGAATGACACACTTGTTGCCGAGTTTTCATCAAAACCGCAGGATAAAGAGCTCCAGATACCCCTGAAAACAAAGCAGCGCCTAAAACGAAAAACTTGGATTTATCAAGCATCTCCCAATTGATATCAGCTGGTAAATGAATCTCCTGAGCCGATTCTTCCTCGGCCGCACCCAGATTCATCTTCGCCACTTTCTAACCAACCCAGAGAAACAATTAAAAAAAAAAAAAAAAAAACCCTTTTTTAAACAAGAAACAAAAAAAATGTTCCCGAGATGTGTTTCAGAGCTCAATCACTATCTGTACAACTTTTCCTAACCTAAAAGTCACGACGCCGAAAATTTCTATTACAATCGAAGACTGTAACCTATCCCCAGGATTCGAAGACCAAAAATTTCTAAAAAAGGATTCAACGAGAAGGAAAGAGGAAAGATTTCAGAAGACAAATCTCAAAGCAAGAGACGACGGCATTTTTTGCGTCTGTGGAACCACATCTTCGATCCAAAACGATCACCAAAACCATGCGAATCTAACTCTAACAACAACATCTTCGAAAACAGAACCGATTAATCGACCTTACCGAAGATACGATCATCCTCGCCGGTAAGCGATATAGAAAATCTAACCGCGAAACCCGTTTCCTTCGCCGGAGATATCCAATAAGTACCAATATGAGATCGATGTATAAAAAAAAAACGAGAGAGAGCTAGAGAGAGTAATCGCGACGAGAGCACACGAAAATGAGACCTTATACAGTTATACTGTTACGAGCGAGTCTAGGGTTCCGGTTTTTTTTTTTTTATTCCTGTAAATAAACCAAATTGAGATGCCCGTATAACTATACCCCGGTTCGGTTAGCTTTCTCTTTGTAACAAAATGCCATCACTAAAATTTACCAGTTGTCAATGGTCTAATTCATGTATTTCAAAATATAAGACGTTTTGGAAAAACTTTTTTGTTTCAAAATATAAATCGTTTTCAAACAAATTATTGATTACTTTAATATTTTATAATTATTTTTATTATGCAATCTCTTTTATTATTGGCTAAATTTTTAAAAAATAGATCTTTTTAATCGGTGTGTTTTTAGCTAAAACGTCTTATATTTTGAAAAGAAAGAAAAATCAAATTATTTTTATCTATTTCCAAATTGTACAAATCCGTTTGCTTAATTTAAGATTGAATTACAGATTTTGATCGAATCTTAAGTTTATGGGCCTGATTGGTAACAGCTGTAGCTTTACATTTTTTGCTGTAGAATTATGACTGTAGGTTTATTTACTGTGGCTGTAGATTTTATTGCTGTAGAATTTTGGCTGTAGAATTTAAAATTTTGGAAAGTTGAAAATTATGTGCTTTAGAAAAAAATGCTTTCTACAGCCCAAAAAATGAGTTAAGGAAATATTTTGGATGTGAGAAAAAAAAGGAAAGCCAAAGCTTCTAAAGCTTGATTGGATGTATTTCAATTCTTTATAAACTTTTTTGCTTTGTAAAGACTTTAAAGCACTTGCCAATCAGGCCATATATCTGAAGTTTCATGAAAAAAAAAAAAAGTAAGATCTGGTAAAATCAGATGCTGGCAGGTGACACGTGTCAATCATGACTAAGGATAAAAGAAGAATAAATCGACGGCAGAGATAGAAAAAAGGTAAAAAGTAGTCATCGAAACAACGGCTAAGATCTTGTTCTCGGATCAGACCAACAGAGGAGAGAGAAGATGGATCCGCCTTTGTGATTTGGATAAGATGACGTGGCGTCCATATCCTTGGGCCGTTGGGCAGAGAAAGAGAGCAGAAGTCAGTGGCGAAAAAAAAAAAAAGAGAGCAGAAGTCAGTGTGAGAGGCACGTGATCTGTCACGTGACGTTTTTAGTGCATGATTTTTTTTCACTGTTACACTTCCACTATCGCTCGAGCTTTATTTTGATGAAAAAAGAATTTAGATTTATCAGAGTTCCTAGAGATGCTAAATTTCTAGAAACAGTGGTGGTCCTTGGACAAGATGATTACCAAACACCAACAGAAATAAATTTTCTGTCGTTGTATCATTTACTGACATAATTTGAATAAAAAATGTTGATTAGCTTTGGGAGTTACACATATTTTAGTATCAAATCAAATACTAGTATATTATTTGGAAATGCCCACTACCCAAACATATATACATTTCTTTTTCGGTGCACGTTTAGTTACATCGCTAATCCTTATCTTCAACAGATTAGATGTTAAAGCGAGTAGACAAGCTTAGACTGATTCCATCCATGTGATTTGATTCCAGAAAGAACATTATAACTGTGATGGGCTTGAGTGACCAACAACAATGTTGGTTTTGTATGAACTGATAATGACCATTATTTCAGCCCACCACAATTTGTCTATATTTATAGGTCCACTTTGGTTAGTTCAGAATAGTCTCCATGTTTAGTCGCCAAGAAGCCGTTTTTCAAAAAAAAAAGTGATGAGAAGTGGGAAATACGCACCAATCTAATAATCTTAACTTCACAAAGAACAGTAATAATGACAAGTTTTTTTTTTACTTTTTCATAGAACAACTGCTTATTTAAGCTTTTTTGATAGGGATAACTTAAGAAATTCGATTTCATGTAATTGTTGATGTATTCATAATTCATCTTGATTCAAGGCTAATTGAAGTCTTTAAGTAAGCTTATTGGGCTGGTTTTTCACATTGCTCATCCATTTACTGTATCTTTGACCCAATCCGTATTAAAGATTCTGTGAAGAAAAAAGAGGGTCCATAAAGTAGTGTCCTTTACCTTCTTTCTTTTTTCCAACTCAAAAAAGATCATAACTCCATTATACATACATTATGAAGTGTCCTCTACTTTATGAAGGTCTCTCATTTTTTAGTTTTATCATTAACTTCTTAGAATATGTTTGTAACACACTTATGTTGAAAGGACAAAATTTAACACTTAATTAGATTTTGTTTTGGCGGCTTGTAATATGATTATTTGATTAATAAAATGAGACGAAATCACAGATTATTAGAAGAACAATCCATACAAATAATAACATTTCTTTTCTTTTTTTATTAATTTCAAATAATAACATTTCACTCATAAGAATATATATACTTCATGTGAGAGACATCACACATGCTTAACCCTTGTGCATCTCGTAAGAAAAACACTACTTTAGTCAATAGAATGATGATGGCTGAATCCATACATTCATTTTTATTTTTGCATAATTTGATATCTAAACACATTGTCTAAGATATAAGTATTCACACATGATTTATGAATGTCAAAGATTCATTTCTCCATAGTGCATTCTCTACCAGACTACCACCAAAAGAAAAATCATGACTATATAATATATACACACATTATTTATTGGGAATTTGGAATGACAATGAAAAACAATAAATGAATACTTTCGTCCCAATATTTTTTAGGTTATAAAAATAAATTTGTTGTGACTTGTGACTAAAGGTGTCAACATTCTTCTCTCCAATCAATATCGCCAAACTCTTCAGTCTTCACTTTACTCTCTCTCTCTCTCATAATGGCCTCATTCTCTCTTCTCCACTCCGCCACCTACTTTCCTTCCCACTCTGAAACCTCACTTAAACCTCACTCCGCCGCTTCCTTCACCGTCCGCTGCACCTCCTCCGCCTCCGCCTCTCCCGCCGTTCCTCCACAAACTCCGCAGAAACACCGCCGTTCCCCTGATGAGAACATTCGAGACGAAGCTCGTCGTCGTACTCATCAACTCCAAAACCTCTCCGCACGCTACGTCCCTTTCAACGCTCCACCTTCTTCAACCGAATCCTACTCCCTCGACGAGATCGTCTACCGTTCACAATCCGGTGGTCTCCTCGACGTCCAACACGATTTCGCCGCCTTGAAACGCTACGACGGAGAATTCTGGCGTAACCTCTTCGATTCTCGCGTCGGTAAAACCAATTGGCCGTACGGATCAGGCGTTTGGTCGAAGAAAGAGTGGGTTCTTCCTGAGATTGACGATGACGACATCGTCTCTGCTTTTGAAGGAAACTCTAATCTCTTCTGGGCTGAGAGATTTGGTAAACAGTATCTGCAAATGAACGATCTTTGGGTTAAACATTGTGGAATTACCCACACTGGTTCCTTTAAAGATCTAGGCATGACTGTTCTTGTTTCTCAGGTTAGTCATCTTTCATAAAGTTTACAACTTTATAATTATCTTTGATAAAGTTCACGACTTTACTCTATATATGATGGTTCTTGTTTCTCAGGTGAATCGTCTCCGGAAAATGAACAAACCAGTCATCGGAGTTGGATGCGCTTCTACTGGAGATACCTCCGCTGCTCTCTCTGCTTACTGTGCTTCCGCTGGAATCCCGTCGATCGTTTTCTTACCAGCGGATAAAATCTCCATGGCTCAGTTTGTTCAGCCAATTGCTAATGGGGCTTTTGTGCTTAGTATTGATACTGATTTCGATGGATGTATGCATTTGATCAGAGAAGTCACGGCGGAGCTTCCGATTTACTTGGCGAATTCTCTCAACAGCCTCCGTCTCGAAGGTCAAAAGACGGCGGCGATTGAGATATTGCAGCAGTTTAATTGGCAAGTTCCTGATTGGGTCATTGTTCCTGGAGGCAATCTTGGTAACATCTATGCGTTTTACAAAGGGTTTCATATGTGTAAAGAGTTAGGTCTTGTTGATAGAATCCCTAGACTTGTGTGTGCTCAAGCTGCTAACGCTAATCCACTTTACTTGCACTACAAATCTGGGTTTAAAGAAGATTTCAATCCATTGAAAGCAAACACTACATTTGCTTCTGCAATTCAGATTGGTGATCCTGTTTCGATTGATAGAGCTGTGTATGCATTGAAGAAATCTAATGGAATTGTTGAGGAAGCTACTGAAGAAGAGTTGATGGATGCAACAGCTCTTGCTGATTCTACTGGTATGTTTATATGCCCACATACAGGTGTTGCATTGACGGCATTGATGAAGCTGAGGAAGTCTGGAGTTATCAAAGCGAATGATCGAACCGTGGTGGTGAGTACAGCTCATGGATTGAAGTTTACGCAAAGTAAGATTGATTATCATTCTAAGAACATAAAGGAGATGGCTTGTAGATTGGCGAATCCACCAGTGAAGGTTAAGGCAAAGTTTGGTTCAGTTATGGATGTTCTTAAGGAGTATTTGAAGAGCAATGATAAATAAGCTTTGTTTTGTTTGTTTCTTCTAAAGCTCTTCAGGTCCTATGATGATATTGTTGGCTTGTTATTCGAGTAAGTAATGAAATTGCGTTTCTTTGTACTTTGTGAAATTAAAGGACTGGGTTGGTCTTGTGATGCTCGCTAGTTACTTCACATCAAAGTACTACTGATTTTTACATGTGCTCTAACAAAAGTACTCACGACCTGTCTTTGTCCTCTACAATCACCACTTAGTTTTTTTTTTTTGGGGAATACAATCACCACTTAATTTTTTTATCCATTTAAAACCAAAAGAACTCAAGATAGTGTTACATTAACATTCGGACAAAAACTTGACTAGAAAGTAAACTTAACTAGAAAGAAAAAAATCGAAGTAATAAAACATGTTGCATAGTATCACAAGTTAAAAAGACCACAGAGCTTTCTCTTCTTCTAAGTAGTCTTCTTACTTGAGGGAGTAAAACGAGGTCTGTTTCCACGAGCACGAGCAGTCTCTTCCTCCGCCAAAAAAGCTTCAACAGTAGCCACAAAAGCCAAGAGAGCCACAACGGCCGGGAAAAGGCCAAGTACTTCCACTGCGAATTGGTTCAGCCATACCAACTACAAGATTCCATCCTCTCACTTCATGTCTACCAGGTTTCAACGCCTCCTCTGCGCCTTCTTTCAGATCAATGTAAGCATATCCTAGGGAAGCACCGGTTTCACGGTCTAGAGGAACAAATACGCGTGTGATCTCCCCAAAAGAACCGAAATATTTACTCAATGCGCTCTTGATATCATAAAGAGGAAGTGAAGAGTCAAATCCCCTAACAGAGATAGTTTGAACATTGCCACCAACAGAGGATGAAGAACCTTTAGCAGCTGGTTTCTTTGCAGGTTCCTCATCAGAAGATGATTCATCCTCCGAAGATGTGTCCATGTATGAGTCCTCGCTGTCATAAGCAGCCTTAGTAGGAGTCTTCATGGCAGGAACTTTCTTACCCTTCGCTGAGATCAAAATCGCCTGTATATCCGCCTTTGTTGCCAACAAATCCACCTTTGCTTCGAGCCGCTGAAGACTATCAGCGATTCCTTTCATGATAGCCTTTGTCTCAGATTTTTTCTTCTTCTCGAAAGAAGCAATCACGTCTTTCTTCGGCTTCTTCAGATTTACTTTGGTCTCCGAATCATCGGCTCCCTCTTACCTTTCTTCAAAGACTTCGTGGCCTTAATAACAGCAGGAGTTGCTTCACTTTTGGTGGCGGATTTCTTGCTAGACCCGGCCATGGAGAAGATGACAAGAAAAGAGAAAGAACGATTCTAGGTTTTCGGGAGACAATAACCCTAGACTGTTGTTTAAGAGCATATATATTAGGTTAAATAAAAGATGGCGTCTTCGTAACGCAACATAGTTTAAGAGAAAAAAAAAGGAAAAAAAAATAATTGTTTTTATTGTTAATGGTTTTGTTAACAAAGTTTTTTCATTGACTACCCTTTTGCTCATCTTCTTTTAAAATCCTTTTCGGGTTAGCAGAGATTTGGTTGTTAGTTTTAGCAATTAAGTAGTTTGGTCTCTCTTCTTTTCTTTGTGCCTTGCCTTAGCTTGTGCTCTTTCAGCTTCCTTATGAATCTCGCATATGTCACTTTTATCAATTTGGAAGCCATGAGTATCTTGATTTACTTTCAGCCTTCCTAATAGTTTTGGAAAATTTTAGGTTGGAACATGTAAAATTTGGTAATGTGATTTTAAAAATATTGTTCCCAAAAAGAATATTACCTTGAGAAGATTTTGCTTGTTGCAGAAATATCCATTCAAATATTACTCTACCCTGCTATGTAATTCCAAGAATCCTCAATAATTACAATCAATCAATCTTGTATATTAGATAATGATATAACAAAGTTTGGTTCAGTTATGGATGTTCTCAATGAGTATTTAAAGAGCAATGAATGTTGTGTCTCTTCTGGAACGATTATTGTATCTTGAGGTCCTATGATAATGTTGTTGCTTGTCATTAGAGGAAGTAATGAATTAAGTCGTGATGCTCGCCCATATCAAAGTACAACTGACTTTTACATGTGCTCTACCAAGTACTCACGGCCTGTCTTTTCCTCTACAGTTACCAGTTAACAAGTACTCACGACCTGAGTGTTTAATTTCTTCTTTAAAACCAATAGAACTCAAAATTGAGTTTACATTAACATTGTGACAAAAACTTAACTAGAACATAAAGAAAAAACTCCCAAGTAATAAAAATGTTGCATTGTATCACAAATTAAAACACCACATATCTTCCTCTTCTTCTAGTTAGTCTTCTTACTTTAGGGAGTAAAAATAGGTCTGTTTCCACGAGCAGTGTCTAACTCCACCACCAAAGCTTCAAGCCTTCATCAACAGAAGGTACAACGGCCTTGATTGCCACAACGGCCGGGAAAAGGCCAAGTACTTCCACTGCGTATCGGTTCAGCCTTACCAACTACAAGATCCCATCCTCCCACGACATGTGTACCAAGTTTCAACGCCTTGTTTGCTCCTTCTATCAGATCAATGTAAGCATATCCTAAGGAACCACCGGTTCCGTGGCTTGGGGGAACAAATACGCGTGTGATCTTCCCAAAATAACTGAAATATATACTCAATGCGCTCTTGATATCATCCACAGGAAGGGAAGAGTCAAATCCCGTAACAGAGAACGATTGACCATTGCCACCAACAGAGAAGAAAGAATTATTAGCAGCTGGCTTGGCGGCACTTGCAGCAGGTTTGTTTGCAGGTGCCTCAGCAGAAGATGATTCATCCTCCGAAGAAGTGTCCATGTATGAGTCATCGCTGTCAGAAGCAGCCTTAGCAAGAGGTTTCATGGCAGGAACTTTCTCACCCTTGGCTGGGATGAAAAGCTCCTGTATATCCGCCTTTGTTGCCAACAAATGCGCCTTTGTTACCAACAAATCCACCTTTGCTTCGAGACGCTGAAGACGATCAGCGAATTCTTTGATCATCTCCTTCTTCTCAAAGTTTTTCCAGACGAATCCTTTCGTGATCTTTTTCTTCTCGAAAGGAGCAATCACGACTTTCTTCGGCTTCTTCAGATTTACTTTGGTCTTTGAATCCTGATCCCTCATACTATTTCTCAAAGACTTCGTGGCCTTAATCACAGCAGGAGCTGCTGCTTCACTTTTGGTGTCGGATTTCTTGCTAGACCCAGCCATGGAGAAGATTGACAAGAAAAGAGAAAGAACAATTCTAGGTTTTCGAGAGACAATAACCCTTGACTGTTGTTTAAGATATATATATTAGGTTAAATAAAAGATGGCGTTTTTGTAACGCAACACAGTTAAGACGCGGTGATGGTCCATCGTCATTTGTAAGCTTTGTAGCCGCCATATTAATTTTTTTATATGTCCTTTTAATTGCTTTTTAATTAATATATTTAATTGTTAAAGATTTTGTTAACAGTTTTTTTCATTAATTTAGAAGGAAAAAACAAAAAAAGTGGAATTGTAGAGTCATTAATCAACTAAAGAAAGGCAAAGAACGAAGTGGCTTTTTCAATTGTTTGTGTTGATTTGCTTGATTATTTATTTTTGATTTAGAAGTTCACTTAATCAAATTAAATATTTATAAACAACTGTCAATTTGTTAATTGTTTGATGATATAAAATTAAAGCTATAGTTTTTTCTTTTATTTCTAAAAGTCTTAAATACATTTTTCAAAGCTATATGTTCTCTACTATCCAAACATAGTTCAAAATAAAAATGGAGAATATTACAAGAAAAACTAGTTGCATTTCTACTATAACGATTTTTTTGGTTAATCCTAAGATGGGCTAAAATCTATAAAAAAAAAAACCGGATACGAGGAATTGTATACACCACAAAATTACGTATAAGAAAATTAAACATAAGTAGGAAAAACCCAACACAGTGTAATCCAAAAATGCAACAAAAAGAAAGATCGATGTTCCAAAATCCAAAAGTAATAACCACTATACGCTTGGGCTAGGCCCATAACCCGTTTAAGACCCGGATTCATTAAGTCCGGGTTCGGGTCCTAAATTGGATCTCCCTCTTTTCACAGAGTTCATCTTCTCCAATTTGAGTCCAGCTCTGAATCTCGCGATGAAATCATCGGCTTTGGTATCTACGTCGGGGCTTGGACAGAACATACTCCCGGCGGCGGCCTTACCGTCAGCTGATTGAGCTACATCGGGATCATCAGGTTCGTCGGAGCTTATGCTGATGTCACTAGCCATCCTGACGTAATCTCCACGCTTCACGAATTTCCAAGCCGGCATTTTAAACGGCGGAGGAGGAGGCGGCGGCGGGATCGGCATCAATGGCGATTCGCTTCCTGTG
The DNA here is from genome assembly GCA_019202795.1 of Arabidopsis thaliana x Arabidopsis arenosa. NCBI lineage: Eukaryota > Viridiplantae > Streptophyta > Magnoliopsida > Brassicales > Brassicaceae > Arabidopsis > Arabidopsis thaliana x Arabidopsis arenosa. The sequence continues at coordinate 12,748,503 of CM032919.1, read as the reverse complement.
CCTACGAATTGAGTTACTTTAGCTGGCGGATTTGGTTTAGATGTCCATGATTCCACCGGAGCTTTCCGAATCTTCGTCATTGATGCGCGTGATTCATATCTCCGTTCAGGTGGTGGCGGAGGAGGAGGCGGTGGATTTGAATTGGTTCTTTTGCTTTTACCTTTTTTGGATGAGAATAGCCCTTGGAAGAAAGGTGGTGGAGGCGGCGGCGGCGGTGGTGGTGAATAGACCAATGGAGGATCGGAGCCGAAGAGTAGATCGAGTCCATCGATGCTCTGTTGTCTCTGCTTCTTCTTCTTCCTCCGTAACGCAATTAGAAAGTCTTTCGTTGCTCCGCCTTTCTTCTTCTCCTGTTTATTGCTCTTTTGATACACAGTCGCCGGAGCTGGAATCGGAGTCATCGGCGTCGTCGCTACAAAATCACCACTCTCCTTCTTCTCTTCCTTTGGAGGAACATCTTGGTACACTCTTTTGGTCTTCCTCTTCGCTTGCTTAGGTGGTGGAGGACGTGGCGGAGACGGCGGAGGAGACGGAATATACGGCGGAGCAGAAGGCACTGTTAGCTCCTCTACTACTTCAGCTTCCGCCGTCTCAACGACCTCAACTTTCTCAGTTTCGGAACCGCCGCTATGGACCTTTCCTCCTCCTTCATTACCACCGTCCTCTGTTTGATCTAAATCTTCCGGCGGTGGTTTAACTTCCTCTTGCCAGTTTCTGTAACTTTGATTTGGATAGATCGGATCTACATCTTCGTAACGACATTGACTTACACGTGTATCATCGTAAAATCTCCACCGTTCATCGGCTTCGTATTCCCGGAGCCTCAGATCTGGATACGAGCTAACACTCCGTAATCTACTAAACCTCTTGTACACCGTCTGATCACCGCCGCCACCACCGCGATCATCGATCCAATAACGAGGCGTGGCACTGTTAGATACACGACCTCCTGATGGTGAGTTCGAGAATTTGTTACTAATATCTTCTTCTTTGTTATGATTGGTTTCGTCATTATTGGTGTTGCGGCTGAGGAAGCCGCAAAGGACGGCGAAAAGGACGAGAACGAAGTTGAGATAATCCCAGCTTTTACGGACCAAATGAGGTCGGAAAACTTGTGAAACAGAGGAAAAGAGAGGAGGGATAATGAAGAAGACTAGGATGATTGCAGCTGTTCCGGCGAAGAATATTTGAGTGGCGACGGTGGTTGCACGGCCGCCGAGACTTGCAGTGCGGCGGAAGTAAGTGTTATTGCGGCGTGATTGAAGCCAAAACGGCGTAGACGCGTCTCCATCTTCTTCTTCCATACTCTTTCTCTTATTTTCTTTCTATTGTTTGGATTTTAGAAAGACAACTTTTAGTTTGGGAGTGGTTGGCTTACGATGCTGTAATGTGTTGTTTTTATGCTTTGCTTTGATTGATATATTTTTTTAAATGCTTGGGGACTTGGGTTTGGTCATTTTTATATCGATTTTTTGTGTGGATTCCTACTTTAATTTACACCTTTTGTTACAAGAAAAAATATGTCTCTGTCTTGGAGTATTTTAGACATATTTTAGAGGAGACAAGTAATCGGATAATTGACGTATTTTTGTTGAATATATGCAAATTCATCAATACATGGATATATATACATTTCGCATTTTACGTAGATGTATAATGTTCAAATTAGTACTAGTTGACGATACACAACTTAACTCGGTAGATCTGACCAGTTCTTGAGTTTGTGTCTCGGCAACAAAAAAAAAAAAGAAATTGTCATATTTCAATCTTTAAAATTCGAACCAAACTTTGGTCATATCTCAGAAAAAAAGGGGTCAATTGACACTTAAGTTTTTGTGGGGAAATTTTCGAAAGTTTTAGTGACTTGTTAGATAAGCTGGAAAATGGTGGTATTTGCTTGTGAAAGTTGGAAATTGAAATTCAAAGGCCTACTAATACAGCTGGATTACATGAAGCAAATACATATTGGTACGTCAGATAATCAAATTGTTCAAAGGAATCATATGTCTAACGTGTTAATTAAACACGTTTTCTATGTGAAGTCGAAGCTATAATTAAGTCTTTTAACATTTATATCACCAAAATAAGTAAACTAGGATTTGGGTCAATGGAGGAGAGCCGGTGTTGTTGTCGTATCTTTTACAATATATCTAACCAAGTCTTGTCATCTTGATAAAATTATTCTAAAATGATAAACTTTCTTTCACAAGCTAGATCTTAGTGCCATTGCCAATGATTAATAGCTTTCTAAGATTGATTTCACTTACGGTTTCACACGTCACTTCCACATTTGTAGATAGAGATTGATTTCTATTTCTACTCAATTAAGGAAAAAAAATGATTAACATTTCGTAAAGACTCACGGTATGTATGTAAGTTGATTAAGGTAACTGAAAAAAAAACGTGAACGGCAGGATTCGAACCTGCGCGGGCAAAACCCACATGATTTCTAGTCATGCCCGATAACCACTCCGGCACGTCCACCTTTTGATTATAGCTCTGGTTATTTATTTATTAACTCAAAACTTAAAAACAACATTGAATCTCTACTGATAACTCTCATCTCAATCAATGTTAAGTGAATCAATAGAAAAGGATAGTAAAAAGCAAAAAGAAATGCAAGACGGTTAATGTGACATAGTTTCAATTACAATTTCATTTGCCACATCTCTCAAACTATTACAACATATTCATTCAACTACTTCAATACCCAAAAAAAAAAAGCATTTCTTTGCCTACTTCTTATACATACGAATTCCAAGTTCCATGAAAAAACAGGAATGAACTTATATAATTAGCTATGCATCATCTTCTTAATCTTCAGTCTTTACTTCTCCTCCCCCAACCCGCATTTCCATTTTTTTTTCTTATTTTTCTTCCCTCTAACAATATTGAGTAATTAATATGTAAAAACCTGTCGAAATTAGATCCGTAACGATCTAAAATATACGAAAAATCGAAACTTACCCCCAGTAAAAAAAAAAGTAAGTAAGCGTACTGTTTGTAATTAAGCTTCAGGTTCTGGTCTTGAACTTTCTTTGAGCTTTCAAGTCAATCACAATGATGGAGATGTTGTCTTTACTTCCTTTTTGTAGAGCAAGCATTGAGAGGTAGTCAGCTGCGGCTTGGCAAGCTGGGTCTGTCCCTTTGCCTCTCTCTGCTAGAGGCGGTGCTCCGTTCTTCTTGTGCCACATCAAGATCCGTCTCCTTGCTATTTCACAAACTTCTTGGTTGTTCATTACATCCCAAAGACCGTCACTGGCTAGTATCAGACACTCGTCTTCTCTTGACCGAGGCATGAATGTCACTTCCGGTTCTGGGATCACATATGGCTTCAGATATCTGTCACCTGCATTGGTCCAGAGGAGGAAAAAACCGCAGAGGATCTAATGTTTCATGATGAAGGGCAGTAAATACATTATCAAGCTACGTTTTTGTGATGTGCATGTGAAGCCACCTTAAGACATTCATAGATGCATTTCTAGTCATCGAAAGAAGCATTGCTTACCGATGGACCTAGACATGGCGAGAACACCAAAAACACGTGCGCCTTGCCATTGTATGACTTTGCCTCCAGCATTTTCTATTCTTGCGTATTCATCCTCTCTATCTGGCTGCAGAAAAATGGAAAGAGGTAAGAAAACACTTCATCAACTCTGTACTTTAGACTGGGTAGAATCTTGGATATAAGGAAAAAATTACTTTGTGATCAACTGATAAGGGCATGGCTTCTTTGCCACGAAATAAAACGGCCCTTGAATCACCGCAGTTAGAAACTACTATATGTGATGAGCAAACCAAAGCAACCACAGCAGTTGATCCTACGGTCTCAGAGGCAACAGCCTCAAGAACCTTATCAGAAGAACCAACAACGGCTCTGCCAATTTTTCCTTCAATCTCACCATCGACGGTTAGAAAACAACTAGTGAAGACTTTCTCCCACTGGACCTGCCTACCCTCTCCTGTGTTCCTCTTGCATAATTCGTCTTTTATACGTTCTATTTCTTCAGCCAAAGCAAAATGGAGCCTATCTCGGCAATAGTCAGCAACCTACAAGCCATCGTAGATTTAAAATCTATGAATTTTACCAGAACATCTCAAACCATAAGGTATTCTGGATTCAGAAAGGTGTAACAAACTCCATTGCTAAAATAAATTACAGAAAATGTGAATATAGCATACCTTATGGCCTCCGTGACCATCATAAACACCGAAAAAATGACCGGTGAGGTGTGTGAGGCTTGGACTCATACCCTCATGGTCCCCCATTAGCATTTTGATGGGTAATTTCAGAAAATGAGGTAACACGGCAAAAGCATCCTCCATTTCAGATCTATTACCTTGAATGGAAACCGTGCCCCAAAGCGGTATACAATCTAGCTCATAAACACTTCTCCCTTTCACCAGATGATTACTATTTTCTTCTGGCAATCGAATGACAACCTTCGAAGCAGTTACACCTGAACCATCTTCTCTATTTGTATCCTGATTCACACCCGCGATAAGAACTTCCGCGGTGGGAACCTGCTCAATGCTTGATTCGCCTACGATAATCGCTGTTGCAAGCACTCGCCCATTATCTATTTCCATAGCTGTATCAGACAAGCTTAATTCAGAGCCTGCATCAACAACTAACAAGCCCTCACTTATGACAGCACTATTATCCTCCACAACAGACAATACCTCGTCTTCATCAAAAACATTAGAAGACCCGCTTCTCGTATCGGATAAAGTTTTCAACAAATCCGGTTCGCCTACCTCTTCCATAGCGCATTCAGTCCCTCCGTTGCAAAAGCTTTGATTTTCTTGATCAGATAACAAGTCAGCTGCATCAGTAACGTTCTTAAGCTGAGTGATTTCCACAGGCGATGATTCACACATGGTGTTAGCTGCTAAGCTCAGAGTCATTGCAACTGCCGGAGTCATCTCCTCCATGAGCTCTCAAAAATCAGAGATTTCCACACCACACCACAACAAAACTTCACTGCTTCAAAGCTTCAATTTTCAAAGATGAACTTAGGATCATGATATTGAAGAATCCTTGCTCCATTAAAGTAGTTGACAGCGACCCAAATGCCGCTTTATTCATACACTAACTTAGCATAGTTAAAGGACCAATCAACGAGAATTGGGTAGCGGAGATAAACAGATCTGACGGATCTATACGACGAATCCTCACTCGATTATATCACTCTCGTGATCCCAAATCAAAACAACTTGGTTTGATCCTCTTACAAATCCTTATCTCGATTTCACCCTATTGAGAGATTACAAAGCACTAATCAAAAACTCAAGAATCATTCATTATCCAAACGGTCATGTCAAAAACCAAAAAAAAAAGAGAGGGAAAATCAGCGAAATCAATCACAAGAAAACCCTAAAGAAATCGAAACATTAACAACCAGAATCAAAGTAGAACATGGGTTTTTCTGGATCTAAATAAAAAAATCAGCTTTAGCTTTACCCAGAAATAGAAAGATGAATTAAAAACTTTGTTCTTAAGAAAACTAAACACAAAGCTCAAAACAACAACATAAAGAAAAAAACAAGAGAGATTCGATTCATAATAACACAAATCCTCCGATGAAAAAGCTAACTATACACACAAAAACAACAAACAGAGAAGACAACATAAAAAATCAGGAAAGAAGAAAAAAGAAGAGAGAACTAACCAGTTGATGAATCTTAAGATATTCGCATCTACAAATTTTTTTAAAAGAAAATCAAAGAACAAAGTAAAGATGTTCTTCTTTTTTTTTTTCTTCCTTGAGGATTATTTCTCGCTCGAGCTAAATTGCTTAGAGAGAGGCTCTCTCTATCAGCGAAACAAAGAGAGAGAAGAGAATATTGTGTGGTTTGCTTTTTCTCTCTGTTTTTTTTATTCCTTTTTTTTCTTTGGTTTTGTAAATTAATAAAAAAAGAGTATTTATTACAAAAGAGGATTAATAGAAGGACACGTATACACAAGTCTTGCATCATTTTGAGAACTTTGTCCTTTTTTTTTCCAACTTTTTGTCCTTTTTCTTTTTTCTAAGGTCGCTTCAGGCAACACCTGTCGATCAGCTAACAACAGATGTTTTTTTTTAATTCTTTTTTTCCCAATTTAACTTTTGTTTCTCTGAACCAATATGTTTTCAATGGAAATTGATTTCTTTCTTTTAAAAAACAGAAATCTTATTATATAAGATAGAAAATATATAAATGTTTCCATAAAATTTTGACATGTAATATTAACCACGAAAATGAGATATAGATAAGTGAAAATATAAATGGGTGGCATATAATACAATTAGACTTGTAGGTGTCATGTGTATCTTAGTTGTAATTGTAAATAATATAACTGTAAATTGCATATTAGTGAATCAGATATGGATGAATGAAATCTTGACGTGTGATATATTTGGTTCAGAGAATTCAAAAATTTTCCATATATTGTTTTTATTCCAAATGATTAGATTTTAGTTTTAAAAAGATATGAGTGATTCAAAAAGAGGTTTTCTTCTATGTTTTTTTTTTTGTTTTGTTAAAGATTGGTTTTATGTTTTTTTTTTTGGATTGGTTTTATGTTTATTGTTGAAGGACTCTTATTACGAACTTGTCTATAGAACTCTCAATAAGAATCAGCCTAAATAATTGTTATCAATAAGAATCAACCTAAATAAATTAAAAATATATGTTTTCTTTTCGATAACTTAAAAGTATATAGTTCTCACAATCGTGTTTATAATGGAATCGTCTTAAAAGTAAATAATCTTTCGAGAGACGTATAAGATATGGTGTTTCGCGAAGAAGAAATAAAGATGGAAGACGACAGGCCGAGAAAATTATATATTTGATCGTTACCTTTTTTTCTTTCTTCTTTTTGGATACGTAAATCAGAAAATGCAACGTGTGTTTGTTTTTTCGCAAGTCAATAATCACAATAATTTCTATTTTTCTACCACCCGCCCACGTGGCTATCTGATTGATCTGCTACATTTATATATTAGTATTATTTTTATTTTATATATATATATATATATATATATTTTTTTACATTTATATTTTGTAGTTCATAAATTCAAATTCGTAGATATATTGCTGTTGCATTATTATCTAAACTCGAATTCAGTAAATGTGTGTAAATTGAGATTGTGCTCATGTTAAAACTTAAAACGCAACATTTATATTCGAATAATTGAATTTCATTTTAATCAACTTAATATTTTGATGATGTATAATTGAATTTCATTTTAATCGAAACGCGTACATTATTGTAAGCTAGGTCTCACCAGCAACTTCCCAAAAATCACTCTCTAAAGATAAATTGAGGGTTGTGAAAATTTCCTTTTTTGTTTGTTTGTTTCACAAGACTGTTGAGAAATAAACCCTCCAAAATTAGCAAAAATGTAAAACTACTTGAAGCTTCATCATTCACAATACAAAATTCTGTTTCTTTTTATCGTTCATTGTTTCTTCTCAGAAGTTTCGGAGCCAGACAAAAGAAAAACAACGCAATCGATTATGGTTTTTGGGTGTAAATGATAAAGACATGAGATGATTCATGAGTATTATGGTTTGCTTGTGAAGCAGGTTATCCAGATTTCTTGGGAAGCAAGTCTCTAACATGTCTGCAAGAAGAGTAAGAGGGACCTCGGCGGACTATGGCCCAATCACGGCGATCGCCATTGATAAGGATAAGAACAGCCAACACGCCTTGAAATGGGCCGTTGAAAATATCATTATTGATACTCCACAATGTGTCCTTCTCCACGTTCAACGTAAGCATCTCTCGCTCTTCTCTTCATCATCGAAACTACAGCATCAAAGAGCCCTAATCAGGAATCTGTTTTGCAGTAGGAAACACAGGAGGACATTTTCATCAGGACAATCAGGACGAGGCGCATCAATTCTTTCTTCCTTTCAGAGGATTCTGTGCTCGAAAAGGAGTTAGTGATCGATCATTTCAAATCTCCATTCAACAACAGATCACTTATAATGATCACATATCATGACATTATTGTGTATACACGCTTTTCAGATCATAGCAACGGAGGTTATTCTTCATGATATTGACATCTCCAATGCTATTGTCAACTACATCACCAACAATTATTACATTGCAAATCTTGTTGTTGGCGCATCTGCACGCAATTCCTTCCTCAAGTCTCTCCTCTTCTCTGTTTCATGCTTGGTACCATCTCAACTTTGGTTACACAAAATGCTAATATTCAAATCTTTCTTTGTGATCAGAAAGTTTAAGAGTCCAGATGTACCAACCACTCTGCTTAAGACGACTCCAGAGACTTGTGCCGTCTTTGTTGTGACCAAAGGTAGGCTTGTAAAAAGCAGATCCGCGAGTCACCCTCATAAACTTTCCAGACAACAAAATCTCTCTTCTTTGTTGTACAACACAACAGGCTCCATTTCCAGTGACTCCGAGAGGTAATCTCAACTCTCTTCTAACCATTGGCCATGCTTTTTCTTTTCAACAGGATTTAGTGAAGAGTGCCTTCTTTTTTTGTTAACATTTTTTACAGTGAATCATCATCACCTGTATCTACACAAACCAACAAACCAAATTCAGATTTCTTCCAACCCGATTCACCTCGCATATCACCACCGCCATCTATGAGTGAGATCTCTCAGTCAGAGACTGATAATGGCAGTAGTGATATGGTATCAACTGTGAGTTCTTACACCGTCTCTGAAAGTTCCACTACCATCGGAAGCTCGATCTCTTCAACGTCAACGGTTAGTAGTATATCATCACTTTCTACTAAACGTTCAGTTTCTTAGTGTTCTGACATTTCCGAACTGATGCACAGGAAAGTCCACATGCGGGAAATTTCGTGGAACAACAGGTAAAGTTTGTCAGGAACATAAATTTGGTCCCGGATTTGCAGAATGTCAACATGATACTGATATGGACTATCTTCTTTGCCAGAATCAAAATCTCGAAGCAGAGGTGAGGAAACTGAGACTGGAATTGAAGCAGTTTAAGATGGACAAAGACACTACAAACCAAAACGAAAACGTAAGATATAGTTACCTTCCATGTTGATGACAATTGTTGTTGTGAATAATAATCATTAGATATTACATTATGTAGTCCCAAGAAAGCCCAAGGTCAGAGGAAAAAATAGAGCTGCCTAGAGCATTGTCTGAGAGGGAAAAGCAGAAAAAGCAGTCTGCAATCCAAGCAACTGAAATAGCAAAGCGCATAGCGAAAATGGAGAGCCAAAAGAGAAGATTACTAGAGATGCAAGCCAATTTGGACAAACAGAAGATGGTCACTACGGTGTCTTACAGACGTTATAGTATCAAAGATGTTGAAGGTGCAACCTATGGTTTTTCTGATGCTCTAAAGATTGGGGAAGGAGGTTATGGACCTGTTTACAAAGCTGTTCTCGATTACACTCCTGTCGCCATTAAAATCTTGAAGTCGGGTATCACAGAGGGACTAAAACAGTTCCGGCAAGAGGTAGTGTGTTAGTCATATTGTGAAATCCTTATTTTACTTTTTTCTTTTTTTCTTCTTCTGACTCATACATATGTTTCTTCACTAGATTGAGGTTCTGAGTAGCATGAGGCACCCTAATATGGTGATCCTTCTCGGTGCATGTCCCGAGTATGGTTGTCTTGTATATGAGTATATGGAAAATGGAACACTTGAAGATCGCCTCTTCTGCAGAAACAATACACCCCCACTTTCATGGAGAGCAAGATTCAGAATTGCTTCTGAGATTGCCACAGGACTTCTTTTCCTTCACCAGGCAAAACCTGAGCCCTTAGTTCATCGTGATCTGAAGCCAGCAAACATTCTACTCGATAAACATCTCACTAGCAAAATCAGTGATGTCGGTCTAGCTCGCTTGGTACCTCCCTCTGTGTCTGATAGCTACAGTAACTATCACATGACTTCTGCAGCCGGTAAGATACTTATCTTCCATCTCTTTTCAATGTCTTAACATCGAACCAATGTTGATGTATGTTTCCCATTTGGCGTACGGGAACAGGTACATTTTGTTACATTGACCCTGAGTATCAGCAAACCGGAATGCTTGGAGTGAAATCTGACGTCTACTCTTTTGGTGTGGTGCTTCTGCAAATCATAACAGCCCAACCAGCAATGGGGTTAGGCCATAAAGTAGAGATGGCTATTGAAAATAATAATCTGAGAGAAATTTTGGATCCAACTGTATCAGAATGGCCTGAAGAAGAGACTCTGGAGTTGGCTAAATTGGCTTTGCAGTGTTGTGAACTGAGGAAAAAGGACAGACCTGATCTTGCCTTAGTTCTGTTACCAGCTCTGAACAGGCTTAAAGAGTTTGCTACAGAGGATCATGAACGTATTCAGGATAGAACATCTCATGTGTCACATGAACACAATTCAGTTCCGCTTTCCCCGATTCCTTCCTCTCAGGTTAGTTTCTTAGAACCGTTCTTTTTAAGGGATCTTAGCTGCAAATCGAACTTTAGGAAATTCCACACACAGTAAGAACCTGCAACAAAAGATTTACTCACAATAAGCATATCAATATTAACTAAACCTTTCAATTTATGAACATAGCTGAAATCGGATTTAGATTTTTGTTTTGTTCTGCACACTTGCAATGAATCACACCAAGAAGGGTTTTAGATCAGAGAGAATCATATTTTGTCAAAAGTAGGTAATGATGTTTACTGCAGAACTTTCTCAGTTCATGAATAATTTCTCTGCCATGTAGATAGAGGATCAATTGAGAAAATCATATTGAGTATTGATAAAAAAACATGGAAATTCGACGTAGATCAACCAGAAGCTGAAAGTGGCAGTACCTGAGATCCACGACTATCTTGATCCATCTAAGACCCGTAACCATCCCGTACCAAGAAGAAGTCGACCTCCAAGATCACATACAAGCCGGTATAAAGGCAAGGGTTGGTCTTTCATGAGTTGTGCTCCATCCAGAGTTCAGTGGGGTGATCTCCCATAATGTGTGGGAGTTCCCTTATCTTTGTATATGAAACATTTTTTTGTTTTGTTCATGTCAAATGCTACAGTTTTAAAGAAGACTTGCTTATTAATCTAAAGACCCTCGTTCGAATCAAGAAAATCAAATCAAATGTCGTTTTGCAGCAAAATGATCTTCTGTAACAAACATATTTTCTAAGCAAACTGCAAAACTGAAAGTTTAAGGCTTAATATATGATTTGTTTCAGCAATAGCAACGAGCTTAGAGAATAGACATTGTTTGTTTCAGCAATAGCAAAGAGCTTAGGGAAGTGACTGATCCCTCATCATAGCTTGTGAAATCTTAAAGACAAAATGAATAGCTAAGAGCAGAGAACAGTCCAGAGAAATAGAACCAAAGGGAAAAATAGGTAACAAATAGGACCATCAAATATCAGGTTAGCACTCAATGAGATAAACAGAGGTATATAATTATGTGAACACACTAAACCATCCCAATTAACAAAATGATAAGGAAAAAACTTGAGAGAAGAGCTTCATTACAAATGTAATACAACACATCCGTTTCTCAACGAATCAAGAAAGAGTTAACATTGATCAAAAACAGAAACATAAAACAACTAACTAGAAGAAACACACTCATGACAAATTAAATTACCAATCGGTAAAACATTTTATCAGTATGATGAATATAAAAAAAAGGTTTGCAGGTTATTCTTCAAAGTGAAACTGCATTATGACTGACAGACATACAGACTTGTACCTCTAGAAACCAAATAAAGTTTTCATTTTTATGATTCCAAAGACATACCAAACCTATCAAATTCTCACCATTTCCCCTATCAAAAATTTCAACAACGACCGAAACAGAGTCTTCCAATTAGACTCTAACACATTTGCAGTCTTCAAATGGGCACATACCGCTTCACAATTTGCTTCCCAGCTACAACAGCTCCAGCCGCAAGTCCACCAAGAGCACCAGCCACAGCCGCAGATCTCACTCCTCTCGCCGCTCTACAAACAGCTCCGGTCCCAAGACCAGCCACCACACTGGTCCAAACATCATCTCTATCCGTGGCAGCCACAACACCACTCTCGATCCCTGCGTAAACCAACCCAATGATACCAATCCTATTACCCCAAGTTCGACCCGTTTGACCAGAAGAGTTCAAGATCCTGTTGATTTTGAGCTTAGTCGTGTCGCCAGATTCGAAGCTTTTGACTCCAGTGATAACTCCAACAGAAGCTCCGGCAACGGAGCCACCGAGGTAAGCTGTTCCGGTGTAGAAAGTGAGATTCTCACCCCAAGATCTACGTTGCCTTAAAGACTCCTCCGTGAAGAGAAACTCAGGGGATGTTGGAAGCTTGTAAAGGTACTGAGATTTGTTGATTGGGACTTCGTAGTTTTGGTAAGGATTGTAAAGTCTTGTGTTTTCGTCTGACCCATGATCGGATCTGTTATTCGCCGCCATGGATTGGAGAAAAAAAGTCTAGGTTTAAGGGATTTTGATGGTGGCTATAGAGAGAGAGACGACGGAGAGGAAAGAGAAGAGAAACGTGTGATGATGTGTTGTGTTGTGTTGTGTCTCTCTGAATGTTTGGTTGGTTGCCGAAATGAGAAATGAAACCAAACAAAACTAAAAACTATGTTTAGGGTTTTTAGGGAAAGACTCAGTCCAGTTGTTTCCAGATTCGCCTCACTACCAGATTCGCTTAATACTCGCGTTTGCGTTTATTCGGTTTTTGCCCCATTTGTTTTGTTTTCTCTAATTTAAACCCAATTGGTTTTCTCTTGCCACCACACACTGTATATGCTGATATTTCGAATTTGACCCCAGAAGTTTTGTTTTTACAAAATTAACCTCTTTAACATTGGACTTTTCAAAATCACATTTACATTACTTGCAAATTGCAATCCATCGTGACAACAACCAACCATTCTCGAATTTTCATGTGTTTCTTATAATGTCAATAATATTATTCACTACTCACTAGAAACAGTTCACATTTCTATTTGTATTATGTTTATAATAAATAGGTTTATTTTCATTATAATGGTTTGTTATTGGTAATTATGTATGGTTGCGGTTCAAAGTGTAATACTTTCTGTACCGTTACTTCTATCCGTTATTTTGTAACCGTTTTTAATTATTTACGTATCGCTAACCATTTTATCTACCCGCCAAATTTTTATTTACTATTTTGTAAAAGTGTTATCGGTCAAAAATCCAATCGATAAACAACCATAGAAGCATCAAATTAAAAATTTGGTAAATAGCAATTTATGGGCTACGATTTAGTGAGGATATTAAAATAAAAAAATTAAGGATTCAAATCCAAAGTTTATTTGTTTTTAATTTGAGTCAAAAGGGAAAATAAATAAAATTAATTTCGAGAGTAAAAGCATAAATTTGCAAACTAAAAAGCCCCCGCAGTCACACAACTGCGCAGAGCCAGAATAAACGAATCCTCCGGCGAAAGTTACGGCGAAGAGACGTCGTCTATCTCCGATTACAAGGAGAGAAACACAAGGTTGAGATGGGAAACCAGAAATTAAAGTGGACGGGAGAGGAAGAGGAGGCGTTACTCGCCGGAATTGGAAAGCACGGTCCTGGTAAGTGGAAGAATATTCTCCGGGATCCTGAATTCGCTGATCAGCTCATCCATCGCTCCAATATCGACTTAAAGGTTTCTCTTTTCTTCATTGACCTCTTTAAAATCACTCTCTTTGAACCATATAAAACCTAGACATATCGAATTTCAGACTAACCCGGAAGTGCATTATGAAGTCGGTCGTATCTGATTAGTTTAAGATCCATAAAAATTTAAACTTTTGGGAATATGTTTTAGACCAGATTATAAACAATCTTATTAATGCTATCTCTTATCATTGTTCATAGGATTAGTTGATTCTTGGAATATATATGAACCCTATAAGTTGTTCTTTTAATGATTCAAGTGTACAATAAATAAAGCAAGCTTGGTTGAGCAGTACTTTCCTTCATTTTGCAATGGATTTTCTCTTTTACTTGGTAGCCTTATGAAGATGAATCTGTAATTATTTGTGTTTCAATACTTTATAGGACAAGTGGCGTAACTTGAGTGTTGCCCCTGGTACTCAAGGTTCAACTAACAAGGCACGACCGCCAAAAGTCAAAGAGGAAGGCCCTGCAGTTGCAATTGATGATATCACTAATCCACCTCCTAATACTATCCCTACTATTCCACCTCCTCCCAATCGGCGTATTTTACCTTCTGAGTTGACCCCTGATGAAAATGGTAACACTGTGGTGGATACAAAGAATGTTCCCAGGTTTGTCTTTCTTTGTTCTCTGTTTCTTATGCTTGAAATGCCCAGAAAGTATGCTGAGAGACTAGTTCCATAAATGCTAGCCTTTCAATTCTGAGTAATATTCTTCATCATTTGTTGCTAAACTTCTGATATGTCCTTATTTTCAGGTATGACGGGATGATATTTGAAGCTCTCTCTGCTTTAGCGGATGGTAATGGATCTGATGTCAGTTCCATTTTTCATTTCATTGAGGTTAGACAATTTCTCTCTGCTCTTTATTATGCACAGATCAGAATGTTATTTGTGCTCGATTTGTAAACTACTTTACAGATTATTAAAGACATCATCTTATATATGGGGGACGTGTAGTTATGTTATTGGCAATTGTAAACTGTATCTACATTGACTTGTGCAAATGCCTTATTACTACTATCAACAATCTTCCTAGGATTGTCCTTCGCAAATGAGAACACCGAATTCTGAATGTCAAGTCTTATACTACTAATCATCTTACTTTGACGTTTATAGTATAATGATAGTTGACGTGAAGCTGTCCACTATGCCTATCTGAAAAAATGTTATAGCTCTTGATTTTACTTAAATTTGGGTCACTCTCTGTTATTCTTTTGTCCCATTTGGATATATAATAGCCTTTGTTTTGGACCTTTCGACCGTGCAGCCTAGGCATGAAGTACCGCCAAATTTTAGAAGAATCCTTAGTTCAAGACTGAGGAGGCTTGCAGCTCAGAGCAAACTTGAAAAGGTTAGCACCTTCAAATCTGTAAGTCTTGAAGCTCACTTTTCTTGTGTTTTTTTTTTTTTTGAGTTCACATTTCCTTTTTTTAATTCTCGAACAAAACCATCTTCAGCAAATGGCGTTTACAAATATCTGGTCTATATCTGTCTGAGCCAATGAAGCATGATTCAACATAAAGAATCCACTGAATTAATAACAGAATCAGTGACATTGTTCTTTAAAGCCTTCTCATGCTATGTCTTTGTCTTTTTTTTCTTCTGTGTTGTTCAATCCAACACATAACAGTTGCAGAACTTCTATAAGATACCGGATCCATTAGGAACAAAAAAACCTGCCCCAAAAACAAAGGAGACACATACGAAGCTGCGCCAAGCAAACAATCAGGCTTCTGCTATTTCACTACAGATGATCGAGGAAGCTGCAATAACCGCTGCCTGTAAAGTCGTAGAGGCAGAGAATAAAATAGACGTAGCCAAACTAGCAGCAGAAGAGTTTGAGAAGATGAGTAAACTTGCAGAAGAAACCGGAAAACTCCTGCTGATAGCTAATGAGATGCATGAACAATGTAAAAAGCCAGACTGTTTTCTCATTTCTTAGCAAACAAAACCAAACGTCTGCCGGGTTTCAATGTCTTAACTTTGGTATTACATGTCTGTTTTGCAGGTTCTGGTGGCGAGCCTATGCTCTTGGCTTGAGTCTATGGGACATTCCTTGTAGCTCACCAGTCTCTCCGTTAATATATAAACAAAATTAATTTACTAGACGTTGGCTCTGTTTGTGAGTAATTTCAGAGTCTGCTTTTTGTTTTGATTTCCGGAACCTATAATACATATTACATTATTACTTCAACTTATTAGCGAAATTACTTTCGTATAATTTTCTTTAAATTTCTCTATATCGAATAATGTTATTTTATGGGACCAAACATTAATTTGAGTAGTAAAATAAGAAAGTTTCTTCTTTTGAAGGCAACAGAGTGAAAAAAGTGGTAATATATAAAAAGTTAAAGAGGGCAAATCGGGAAAGATGTTTTCCTTTTCCTACTTCGAAAAGTAAAGTGAAACCTAAAAAAAAGAGAGAACACGACCGTAAGTAGTTGGAACGGTGAAGGTATAAAAGAGCAGTCTTTTTCTTCTCCAACTCCACGGCGCAGATCCGAAGAGTTTGGTCTTGTCTTTTTTCAATCTCTCTTCAATTTGCTAACAGCAGGTTTGTTTGAATCTCTCTTCTTTTATATGTTTTGTGTTTGGATTGTCATTGTGCTTTTATAGAAATTATAGGTCTTTTGTGTTGTTTGATTCATCCTATACAATGCTGTTTCGTTAAGGATCGATTTTTGTACAAGGATGATTTAGATGTTTTATTAGTGTGCCTTGGTTAGATTATGTTTACATTAATTGAATCCTTTGGATTGTACAACAGTTGACTTTACGAAGATGAATTTGTAGTTACATCATGAAACTTTATTGATGCTTGATTTGCTTCTGTTCTCTCTTGGTGCTTGTATCATATCACTTTTTGTCTTCGTACGAGTTTGTTATGGGATCTGAGACAACGACTTTGATTATAAATTGAATGTTTTTGGGTGATATTCTTGCTCTCTTGAAATCTGTTTTTTACATTGTCGGTTTCTTTTTTGTTACAGTCATGGCAGGAATGGCGTCTGATGGAACACAATATGATCCTCGTCAGTTTGATACTAAGATGAATGCCGTGTAAGTTCAATTTTAGTATCTAATATCTAAAATTACTGGATAACAACCAAGAACTGAGTTGTGTAATACTTTTCAGACTCGGCGAGGAAGGAGAGGAAACATTCTACACTAACTATGACGAAGTTTGCGATAGCTTTGATGCAATGGAATTGAAACCAGATCTTCTTAGGGGTATTTATGCTTATGGTAAGTGAGATTTTTTCCTTTGAGAACACATTCTATACCTTTCATTGTATCTGTTAAGTGTTTGTTTTCCTTTTGATTGTTTCAAAGCGTTGATGTATTCGTCTTATCATTAGGTTTTGAGAAGCCTTCTGCTATTCAGCAGAGAGGAATTATTCCATTCTGCAAGGGTCTTGATGTCATCCAGCAAGCTCAATCTGGAACTGGAAAGACCGCTACCTTTTGCTCTGGTGTTTTACAGCAGCTCGATATTAGTTTGGTTCAATGCCAAGCTCTTGTTTTGGCTCCTACCCGAGAACTTGCCCAGCAAATTGAAAAGGTTATGAGGGCACTTGGTGACTATCTTGGCGTCAAGGCTCAGGCTTGTGTTGGTGGAACTAGTGTTCGTGAGGATCAACGCGTTCTTCAGTCTGGTGTTCATGTTGTTGTTGGAACCCCTGGTCGTGTCTTTGACTTGTTGCGTAGACAATCCCTCCGCGCTGATGCAATCAAAATGTTTGTTCTTGATGAAGCTGATGAAATGCTCTCTCGTGGTTTCAAGGATCAGGTTTTAAGCTTGTTTAATCTCTCATTTACAATTTCATTTTCTCTCTAATAAGTGAAATCCTTTGTTCTTACACTTTGATTTCTCTGTCAGATATACGACATCTTCCAGCTTCTTCCTTCCAAGGTTCAGGTCGGTGTTTTCTCTGCTACAATGCCACCCGAAGCCCTTGAGATCACAAGGAAGTTCATGAACAAACCAGTCAGGATTCTCGTCAAGCGAGACGAGCTGACTCTGGAAGGTATCAAGCAGTTTTATGTCAATGTAGACAAGGAAGAGTGGAAACTCGAGACACTATGTGATCTCTACGAGACACTAGCCATCACGCAAAGTGTCATCTTTGTGAACACAAGGCGTAAGGTTGATTGGCTAACCGACAAAATGAGAAGCCGTGACCACACTGTCTCAGCCACACACGGAGACATGGACCAGAACACAAGAGACATCATCATGCGCGAATTCCGCTCTGGATCTTCCCGTGTCCTCATAACCACTGACCTTCTTGCTCGTGGTATCGATGTTCAGCAAGTCTCTCTTGTCATAAACTTTGACCTCCCAACCCAACCGGAGAATTACCTTCACCGTATTGGAAGAAGTGGAAGGTTTGGGAGAAAGGGAGTGGCAATCAATTTCATGACAACGGAGGATGAGAGAATGTTGGCTGATATTCAGAGGTTTTACAATGTGGTCGTTGAGGAGTTGCCAAGCAATGTTGCTGATCTTCTCTGAAGCCTCTTTTCTTTTTTTCTGTTGCGGCGGCCGGGTAATTTTTTTCTTTGTTTTTTACTGAGAAAGTGCTGTTTTTTACCCCTTTTTGGCAGCTTTTCTATGCTTTGATTTTTGTTTTCAGGCTACTACTTAGATTAATAGTTCTTGGCAAAAAGAGAACATAACTCATTACATGATTTTCCTTCTTGGCAATCAAAAATTTCGGCATTATTTATCTTTTTGTTAACGTGAGTTACAAGGAAGGATACTCTATGACTTATCTGTACTATATTTTCCATTTCATTAGCTAATTTTTGTTTCCTACCTTTGAATTTACAATAAAAAACCATAAGGTTGGGGACAAACCCCAAAAAACTTCCCTCGAATTCATGAAGTGAGAAGCGGCCATGTGTAAATCCAAAGGACATGAGATCTTACAAAATTTTCTTAGGAAAAATAAACATACAAAACTGTACTAGGTGCAGTGGTAATTAATCTCTAGCACTGTTTTTTTTTAATTAATGTAACAAACATATCTCATCTAAACGAATATACAAAAAAAGTTCGATTAACTAAATAGATATTGAGGTTGAAATTACTGCACTAAATAATGAAAAAAAACTACACTTGATGTCCCATTCTATAAATATGTCAAAAGTCACAAGAGACAAAAAGCAGAAGAGAAAGAGGTTGGAGATAAAACCCAAAAGCAACAACTCTCCTTTTTCTTCCTAAAAAAGCAGAGCCATCTTTTTTGTGGTTTGTTTGCAAGTGAAGATGTTCAGATCCAAGTCATGCAGAGAAGAGATCAGAAGTAGCACCATCACCCACAAGTACCATTGCTTCAGTCATGGAGGAAAATCAGAAGCAGAAGCAGCACCAAGCCCAACAAACCATCAGCCTCCAGTGATGATGAGATCTTACAGCACATCAACTTATAATGCATACAAGAATCCAACAATTGTGAGAGACGATTCCAACAGTAAATCCAAGAGAAGCAATAAGGTGAAGAAGAAAGGGTTCACGGGTTTGTGTGAGGCAGAGATTCAGAGGAAGAAGAGAGTGGCTTCTTATAACGTGTATGGTGTTGAAGGGAGAGTGAAAGGATCTACGAAGAAGAGCTTCAAATGGTTCAAGGAGACTTGTTCAAATGCTGTCTATGGTTTGTGGTGATCCAACCACAAATCTTCGCAATCTTCTTCTCCTGTTGCCGCATTGCTCTGTCTGCTTTCATTCTTGTTCCAAGTATGATGATTGTTGTACTATCTTAAGCTACGATAAATACAATTTAGAGCCTTAATTGCATTTACATTATACTTCATTCGTAGACACCAAGGATGAAGTATGACCTAACCTGCCAAGGATGAAGTATGAGCCTTGACAGATGACATAACCAGAAGCTGCTACTCTCAGATCCTCTTTTAAGGAAAAACAGTACAATTATTGCTTCGGTACATTAATTGGAGTATAATTTTCTCCTTTCACTCAATTTTTACCAACAAAAACGACCTTTTTCACCCACACCATATGCTGAAACATGAGAAGATGCCCTTTTGAAACATGAGAAGATGCACAATAAAAAAAAAACTTTTCTTTTGTACTTTTTTTTTTGCAGCCTGAGGAATAGTTCTAGGAACTTTAAACCTTTTTGAGGAACAAACGATTTTAGCTTTGCAGTACTAAACAAGACAACACAACAGAGACAGTATATTATCAAATGGAGACTAAAAGTGTTAAAGAGTCTTAAGACTCTTTGATCTCACCCTCTTTGAGTTTGTCTTTCTCTGGAATCACTTCTTCAGAGTCTTTTCCTTATCTTTGTTATTTGAGTGTGTGCTTACATGCACAAGTAAAGTCTCCCTCCCTGTGAACACAAATGCACGTAAAACATGGGGAGGGCCTAAGAGAGGTTTTCTTTTGTCTTTTAATTTACACTTGTCCCGGGGTTTCAAGATCATTCACTGGCCCCAACGACTAAAAATGCAGACTCTCGATCCCTTTAAGATTAGCCTCATAGTTCTTCATGACTGAAGTAGTCGCCCTTGAAGGTGAGGATAGCTTGTTGATCTCAGATGAGACAATAGGGGAGCTTCGACCCACAGGGATCTTTGAATTGGAGCCTGATCCAGCTTCAATGATTTGAGGGTTTGATGGCTCAGAATCAGTTCCCAGAACTGCAGCCTCGCGACTACTGGATACAGCAGCACGTCTTGATGACCCAGTTGCGCGAAGAAAGCTAGAGCTCGATAACTGTCACAAGAAAAACAGCTCAGTTACCATTAATATAAAGAACAAGTATCCAAAAAAATTCAGCTGCCAATCCTTGTGTATACAACCCGTGGCTGATTCTCAACAACTTACAGAACCTTATGTTTTTTTTTTGTTCAACTCAGAACCTTGTGTTTATTTCTTCAAATCAGGAGCTAAAGAATTGGATACGTGTGACATGGGGGCAATTTTATGTACTCACCACTACATCTTTAGATATTGCAGGATCACTTGAAACTGGTGCTTTTTGTTTAGCTAAGCTTCCTGAGTTAAAAATTTGTCCAGAACTTCGTCTAGGAATCCCTGATGACCAGCCAGAAGGTCTAGCTTCGTCGCCACCTGCAGTGGAACCAAAGAACACATCAGATGGGTGAAAACCATGTCGCTGTAGAACAGAGTATCATAGCCAAATGCCTAATGAAATATGGAAAGAAACTACTCGAAAAGATAGAAATACCTGATGGCCTCTCAGCACTAGTAATGGCAGGGGGGAGGCCAGAGCTTGGCCCAACTACAGGACCCTGAAAGAAAGGTATGTATTCAGCAGAAGTGGGACGATGACATTCGGAAAAGAAAAAAAAAAAACTGATTCTTACATGATGACGAGGAGGAGGAGTAGAAATCTGTGATTGCTGATACTTCAAGATCGTCCAATCAAATACATAATCAAACTGGAAGCCTAAAATATAAGCAGAGGACGTAAACTCAAATTAACATGTTGATTGACTGTCCAAGTTATATTTGCTTCACAAGACTAGAATTAACATAAGTGATTGAGGAGACCAAACCTTCACGAATAAACAGGTCACGGAAAAGCCGTTTCAGGTAGGCATAGTCTGGCTTGTCGTCGAATCTCAGAGAACGGCAATAGTGGAAATAAGATGCAAATTCAGATGGATAACCTCGGCATAAAGCCTAAAAGAAGAATAGAATATTTAATCAGCATCAAGCCATAAGTGTCACCAACACAGGCATCGGAACATTATTTTACCTCAATAGATGTCGATACTTTCTTTTCACTGATTTTCTCATACTTTTGCTTCTTATTTCCAGCTTTCAGTCCTTGCCAAGGAAGACTGCATTTAAGTGGATAAGTAAGCCAAAGAACCAATAGCAACATGCCAACATGTACGGTAAGAGAGGTACATACCTTCCTTTTAAGAAGTACATGAGAACAAATCCAAGTGACTCCAAATCATCTCTACGACTTTGTTCTGCAATAAAATAGACCATTAACTATCTAGAATTACGTTCTTTAAATAGTTAAAAACTTAGAAACTAAATGAACTGGTATTACCAATGCCAAGGTGAGTGTTCATGCTAGCGTATCTAGCAGTTCCAGTCAAGTTTTTGTTTTCCCTGTGATACACAAAATATTAGAATTATAATTGCAACGCAGATACATCATATACTGCAATCATCGAAAATGTTGGTACTTTGGAGCAATACATTAAAATGATTTTCTCATATACTAATGCATCTTTGTAAAAACTGGGAAAGTAAGCTAACTATCTGAGTAAGAGGCTATCCAAATACTAAAACGACAGTAATCCTGTAAAGACCTTATTCCAAATGAAAGAAAACCTAAAAAGTCTCTTATTTTGTCTATAAACACTTATAACCACGACAACACAGGAGAAGCAATCATTACAAAGCCAAGGAAACTTAGATCCACTTTTCTAGAAAGGGTAAAGCTCTACAAACAAACAGGTAAAAGACGTGAGACAGGCGAAAATATTTAAATAACCACACTGCAAAGCCTATTGTAAGCATTAAATGTCCCTAAAACACCCTTTAAATCGAGGATAAAGATAACTCCACCCTTTTACAGTGATGTATTACATAGAAGAATCTTAAGTTAGATAACAGTCACACAAGCTAGATAAAAGCAAAGCCTACATAGGCGTACATTAGTAACAGACACAAGGAAAATCATAGGGTTATGGCCAACCTGTAAGGAATATGCTGATGATTTGAGTCTCTATACTTCTTTGCCAGACCAAAGTCGATAACATATACCTGTATTCAGCCCAACACATCGTTGAGCAAATAATTGTGGAGAATAAAGAAATCTTACAAACAGCACTTTTCAACAGCTACCTGATTTGCGCGCCTCCCAAGACCCATCAGAAAGTTGTCAGGCTTGATGTCCCGATGTAGAAATGACTTCTGATGGACAAACTCAATGCGATTGATCTGAAAAGAGGAACAAAATATCCTAAATGTTTATTCAACGTGAGAAAACTATTTTCAGGCTATAGACGGGATCCTACCATTTGATCTGCAAGCATTAGTACAGTCTTTAGTGAGAGTTTCCTACTACAGAAATTGAATAGATCTTCAAGGCTAGGCCCCAACAAGTCTATCACGAGGACATTATAGTCCCCTTCAACACCATACCATTTAACGTTTGGAACGCCAGCTAAAATCAAGGAAAGGAGAGAAATCCCTCTTGGATAAGAAAAAAGAAATCACAAACTACATATGTAAACAAGTACAGAACTAGGTCCTTACTTCCTCCTTGAAGTACTTTGTACAATTTTGATTCATACAGCAACTGCGGATGCTTAGTTTTCACATTTTCCTGAAAGAAGAAGAAAAGATGCCGTAAGAACTTATAAAACAAACACAGCAGCCAAAATAAGATAAATCTGTTACATTTCAGAACGACACAGAAATGTGAAACAAACATGAGGATTTGATTTAACATACTCAACAGTCAGAAGCAGTACAAACAGGTAACAAAAGAAAAGCAACAGCCAATGTTTCAATACAGTAATATGTATAGCTGTCAGCCTCATAATTCTCCATTTGTAGGCCACAACAAAATTTTCAATAGGATGGTCCCACCAGTTGCAGGTAATTTTGTCGTGGACTCTAAGAACTGATTCAGCATTAATTAGACTATCTTCTCAAGCATCAATAATTAGCTCTCAGTTCTTACGAAAAGTCAGGCTGAACCCAGATTTAAACTACAAAGAAATTGGTTTGATCATGTTGAATACTGAATGCAAACAGTCATAGATAATCAAGATGAAGTTAAGGAAGGACTCAACTAATTTGCTACAATCGCATACAAAAAGCAGTAAACTAGTTAAGAGCTGTGTGTAGCCTATTAAATAAATTCTTTTCCTTTTTCGTCTAAACACAGTATATTAATGTTTTCATTCTAATCGATTTTATCATGTAAAAGGAGAAGCTCCAAGCTAAGAAAGACCAAGCAATAACAGAAGTCTTTCTACACACATGCCACAACAATCAAAGCTTTCTTCCTACTTTCCGAGAAAATTCAATCTTTATTTAATGAAGATATACGTACAGAGTTCAATGATCTCTGTACTACTTCAATTAAACACTGAAATTGGTAAAAAAAATTCACTTTTGAGTAGGAATACTTACAAGTTTAATAGCCACTTCTTCATTCGTCTGTATATTGGTACCTAAAATCAATTCAAACCCATGTTAAAACCAAATACTTATAATCATAGAGACCACAAACGAAGGTGAAATCAGAATCAAAGACATACCAAGATAGATCTCTCCGAATGATCCACCGCCGATCTTCCTTCCGAGCCGAAACTTGTTTCCGACTCGCGGCTCCATCAAATCGAAAGCTGATCAAACCTACAACTACTTCTAAACTACCGAAACCCGATTAATATCCACCACTAGAATCCAGTAGCTTCAACTTTCGCCGGAAAAAAAAAACTCAAACAGAAGGAAAAACAAAAACGAGATTGAACCTGAAGATTTGAAGAAGTCTGAGATAAGTAGAGGCAAAAAAAAATTCAAAGGGATAGAAGGAAGAAGTAGGGATGGATTCCGATTGACTGCCGGCGAAAGAGAGTCGACATATCAAATCCACGCGGCGAAAATATCCCAAAAGGGAAGGGATAGACACCAGAGATGATGCTTCACTAACATTAATAAAAGCAAATCGCTCTTATTATTCTTCTCCAAGGAAAAAATATAATAATTGCGGATTAGTTGGGCCGTACCCAAACCATATTGGGCAAAACCCGGCCCAGTATAATAAATATAAGTATTATAAATAAGTTAATTTATTCGCCAACCACTTCAACTCTAGAAACTAGAAAGTAACAGACACGCAAATAAGTTAGAGATTTCATTACCTAAAAGCCAATTGGTGGATACGAAACCATTTACTAAAGCAACTATTTATATAGTATTATTTCTCTGTGGAAATTTATGAAATGGTACTTATACAAATGGAATAGTCACATAAATTCATTTCATTTCAATCATTGCTATTGAGGGTTCTTTCTCAATTTTCTCTAAAGTCAAGATTCTCTAACATATGTGACTGTGTGTGTTGCATAAATGACCAATTAAATGATTAGAGGCACAGAAGAGGAACAAAGGAAGATTCTTTGTTATGTTTTTTGCATTCTGTCCTAAGTGTATACACAAAACCTAAGTATAATGTGTACAAAAGAAAGAAAAATTCGAACCAACAAGTAGAAAAACATCAGAGCTACTCTTTACATGATCTCACTCTATAATAAACCCCTCAACAAAAAACAGCATCAACACCTGTCTCCAGAGTCTAATGCATCTTGGACCTGCAGAAAAACAAACCTATACAAGGCTACAATGATCTAGGTGACATTGCGTCTTGAGCTGAAAAATGAGAGAGATTTGACTGTTTCTTGTTCAGTTTCGACCGTAGATGCCTGATTTTTGCATCGACTCTAGCTGTGAACCCGATTTTTGTCTTTTCTCGGGCTTTTGTACGCTCTCGGGTCCACAATCTCGCGTCTTCAATATCTCTTCCGTAGTATTTGATCTCTTGGATGATATGATGATCCAATGGATTCAAGAATCTCTGGAAAGCAATGTGAGCAACGTAAGGAAGAACTGCAGCCACTGTGACCAACAATGTAGCCATCCAGTAAATAGGTGCAGGAGCAAGAATCTCATCAAGAATCCTGTATATGTTTCCAGAATAACTCGGAGGCATCATACTGTAGATCGCCACAAAGAGATACCACATACCGATGCTTCCCCAGATCAAAACGTGTTGGATCCAAGTGAAATGGGACATGGTTAATGCGATTTGAACATTGGCTGCCCAGATTATGCAAGTGAACATGGTTGTGCCAACAGCATCCATGTCAGCTGTTTGGCCATTGTCTCTGAAAGCTTGAGAATAGATGATTCCGATGTTGAGGAAGAATATGACAAGAGATGCGTATACCCCATTGCACATCCATCCAAGTATTCTTGACCAATCAAAGAAGAGGTTCTTTGTGCCTTGTTGGTATAAAGCTGGAAACTACACAAGCACAAGCGAAAAATACATTAATTTTTGTTGATGATCAGCAAAGATCCGAAATAGCTTTTCAAGATTTAGTTCTTAAGGAAGATTTATAAAGCTCACCTGTAAGCAGATCTCCGAGGAAACATCCTGTTCAAAGACACCAAGAGCAATCACTGGCAATGAGGTAAGAACAACATTGAAGAGCAACAAGTAGTAGTCATTGTACACTGATTGCCCAGAAAACCCAGTGAAAGCCTCAAAGTAGAAGAGAGTGAGACCAAATGCTATGTTTTTGTAGAAGAAATAGCAGATCTGTATGTAGAACAACATAAGGTTAGAAACAAACTAAATGTAAGAGTAATTATAATGGCCACAAGAACTACATATTACCATTTGAGCTATCCTTTTGTAGCACCAGTGTCCATGAACGACGAGTAATCGTTCCAAAAACCGGAACTGGGCAATCGAAAAGTCACTAGCCATAACAGCCTGCAAAAGTAAGAAGGATCAGCAAAAATTTCGACATGGATTGATTTTCTATGCACTTTCTACTAGTCAAGAAACAGAAAACATGGCTTGAAAAAGCATGGTGTCGAGAGAAAAATTGAACCTGCATTCCTTCAACCCCACTAATTCCTACACCAATGTCAGCTTCTTGAATCATCCCAACATCATTTGCACCATCACCTATTGCCAATGTGGTTTTTCCTGTTCCCTCTTTAACCAACCTAACAACCTTGTTTTTTGGAAAAAGCAAAACACATATATTTAGGGGTTCACGGATTAAGCAGGAATGCTATGAAACGAATAAGGGAAGGAAGATATATATATACCAAAGCCTTCTGCTTGGGAGATACGCGACAGCAAATGACTGATGCACAATCCACTGCCAAAGCCAAGAATTGATACTTCATATCATCTTCCAAGGCATAAGTTAGAGTTTTCCCGTCAATAATCAAAGCAAACGCAGCATGCGGATCCTTCTCAAGCTTCACCATTTGTACAGCTTTTGTGAGTTGATTCAAAATGTTCTCTTTCACAACCTGACACATCAATAGAGATATAAAAGTGAGGTTCGAAATATTAGTTGGAGGAACTTTCAATTAATGCTTTAGCAATATGCCATCATGCAAACTCCTTTAGACATACCCTTTTTGAATCTTGCGATCCTCCTTCTGAATTCATTGATGTTATGCAGATCTGTCTCATGCCTTGTCGAAGTAAACTACACGCGAATCTGCAGTTCATAAAAGGTAATTTGTTCATAAAATCACTAGATAAAAGCAGATTACAGATATACTTTCTAGTTTATATTCAAGGGAAGTCAGAGATTCTAACCCGATGTTGATTGCTGTTTCCATTTTGTCTCCAGTTAAAACCCATAACTTGAGCCCAGCTTGAGCAAGTTTATCTATGCATTGGGGCACCTAAGTCAGATGAAAAGGAAAAGGGAAATCAGTTTACATAGCAAGATAAAATATGGCATTAGTGTGTCTGTGCAATAATACATACCCCTTTCTGGAGTTTGTCCTCCACAGCAGTAGCACCTATAAGGATAAGTTCTTTTTCAATCATATCCGCTCCCGTCTCAAGCAGCTCATCTCTATCAGATCCTATTGAAGTTTTGGCCTTAAGAAACTCAGAGTTCCAAGCTGCATATTCATCCTCATCAAGCTTTCTGTAAGCAAGTGCGAGTGTACGGAGTCCGGCTTCTCCATATTCAGTTAAATGCCTAGTGGTAGGTCCCAGGTATGTCTTTCCATTCTTCGCCAACCGCTCAAAGATGATGCTGTAAAATTCAGGAAAAAAACTGTTGATACCAGTAAAGGTTGACTGTATATAAGCTTCTTCATATGGTCAATGTGACAAATTGCTTGCTAACCTGTCAGCTCCTTTGCATAGTAGAAGAATCTGCCCTTCCTCATCGCGTACAATTACTGTCATTCGCTTTCGTTTGCTCGTAAATTCCAACAAATTCAGAACTTTATACTCCCTGCAATGTTTTTGGTACTTACTCAGGATGCTCGCAAAAAAAGAGAGCTAAACTGATAATCAGAGATTTACACATAAAACATCTTTACTATTCTCACCTTTCGATTATTTGCCCTGAACCAGAGAACCTCTCGCGGATAAAAACGCTTGACTGGGTTCTCTTGAAGAACTCAAAACCAAACTCTCTAGCAGCAGCAAGAAAAGAAGCCTCATCAGGTGACTCTGCTTCATAGGTGTACTTGCCAGTCTCCTCGTTCAGCTCGGGAATAGCTGTGTGACAAATAGCTAATATGCGGAAGAACTGCAAAATGTCATTTGGTTGTGATTCCCTCAACCAATTACCATTCATAAGTCTGCTATCCTCAAAACCAAATCCCTTTATAGGAGCTCTAGGAATATTATAGTTATTATCCCCTTCCACCTCGATTTCTTGCGTACGGCTACTGTCCCATGTGCCATACACTTTAGTCTGAGACTGAGGAGTACTTGATATCTCTCCGTGCTCTTCAAGATCCACAGCCATCTGCTTTGCAGCAGCAAGTTCTACTTCGCTGGAACGCACACCATAAGAAGTGCCAGCAATGGAGCATTTCAAGAAATCCATCTGATTACACGTCAAAGTTCCTGTTTTGTCAGAGAGGATAGTATGAACCTGACCAAGCTCTTCGTTTAGATTCGATGTGCGCGCTTGTGCAGGGACTCCACTCTCATCATCATACATGTGTAAGTCTTGATTGATGAAACTTGCTTGCCAGACTTTGACAACCTCGATCGAAACATAAAGAGAGATTGGAATCAAATATCCATAAAGCAATAGAGCAGTGATCAGATGAACAACCCCAGCGTAGATTGGATTGATCGGATTTGTAAAGTCTATAGGCTCGCCAGGTCGTAAGTACCACATTTTGGGCATGTGAAACTCTGTCTCCCAAGCAAATCCTGATGAGCTGATGCAAGAAATTAAAATGAGTAGGACAAGAAGAGTGTAGATGATATAGTCCATTGTCCTTTCGATTCTGCTTCTCTTGGAAGGCGATTTTGTTGAATTCTGCATTACTTTGGTATCAAAACCAGTAAATACCACGACTCCATAAACATAGGTTGTATTCCTAAGCTTTGAGTCTCTTAAGAGAATCTGACTTGGATCCAGAGGAAATGTTTGCCTCTCAAACTCTAGATTGCCAACAAAGGTATAGAGATTCGGGTTTGGATCTTCACATCTTATCGTCGCCATGAAATTCTTGAAAGACTCATCATCATCTAGTGGCAATGACACTTCCAAAGATCTTTTCACTTTCAAGTTAGTTTCACCATCTAAGTTCATAGTCTCAACGTAGCAAATCCCATCCTCGTAACTCGATGACAAAAGAAGCAAATCAGCAGGGAAAAACTCATCCTTCTCCACTTTCACAATATCCCCAACGCTAACCTTCTTCCACTTTCTCTGACGAAACACACCGTCACTTTTATGAACACAAGTTTTCCGCGCATTAATCTTCACGTCTTGCATAAACCTACGCCAATCTTCTAGAGCCTCTTTTAACATACTAAGCCCAACGACAAAGACCAAGGGAGCAATCATACTCCATTTGTTGAATGGTGAGAGTGGAAACACCGAGAGAATCGCAGCTACCAAGAAGTAGAGATTCGCAGCACGGTGGAACTGCTCGTACAACGACTTAGGAAAGAAAGTGATCAAATTGTACCTCGTCGTAGAAACATAATTAGAACGATATCTCAAAGGCTTCTTCTTGTGCATATGAGGCTGATTACAGAACACAGTCCGGCTAAAACCCGGACCTTGGATTGGTTGAGAGTCTTGACCTTCAAGCGTGTTAGGCCTAAGACATCCAAATGTATAAAGAAGGCTTAGTCGCAGCTTCGATCTTATTCTACCTCGAGCCATTCCTCAAGAACTTTCTTTACTCAAGAGAACAAGAAGCCAGTTATGATCTTTTAACAGGATCCAGCACTCTAGCTCCTCAAGAATCAGATTAGTGCTTCATTTTCTCATAGTCCTGTAGAAAGATGAACCAAACTCATTAGAAGAAATTTCGAAAGTTTTGATCTTTCAGAAACATAATTAAAATGGCAGAGAAAACTGAAACAAAGAAGCTTCAATTTCGGAAGCTCGTCACATAATTTAAAACGAAAAAAATTATTAAACCCAAAACATACTCAAAATTGGTCAACAGACTCGAATCTGAATGATATCATTAGCATATTTGAATCGATAAAAATTAAAAATTGCAAATCTATCAAAGATGTTGACTTTACAAAACCCAGAGAAGAAAAAAAAAATTACCAAACACCAATTATTTCAAACACATTTGCCTTTTTGTTACAAGAAAAACGAAGACTATTTGAAATCCCAAATTGATGCTTAAATTCAGATTAAGCAGGAGGTGATGAACAACACGCAAACGTAATTTGACAGCTGTAAAAAAAACAAAAGCTGAGACAAGATCCCTGAACCCAACAACAAGTCAAGCACAATGAAAAACCCAAACGATGAGAAAATTTCAGACAGGTTTAGTGGAGATTTGTCGGAGAAGTAGAGAATCAGGAGACAAACCAGGAATCACACTCTGTTGATAACATGACAAACTAACAAAAACCCATTTGAGTGAAGAAGCTGATTGATTCGCCTAGAATTTGTCGGCAATGGTTAGATCAAGAAACAAGAGCACAAAGCAAAAAAAATGCAGCTTTTTTTTCTCTCTCTATCTGCTGTCTTTTTCTTCTCTTGTTTTCTCAGGAGACTCAAAAAAAAATTAGAGAAAGGGTTTTAGAGAAAGACAGAGATTTGTTTTCTTATGTCCGAATTTCACTCGTTTTTTTTTTTCTATATCAAAGAGACTCTGCAAATCTGAACCAGTGCAGGCACTTTCTGGTCTGCTTCCTCTTCTTCTTCTACGTCTTCTCTCTCTCTTCAACAATAATCTAATTAAACTTGAATTAACAAGTATTTTAAATTATAAAAATAGTCTAATTGGTAGATACGTTATTATCAATATACGTATGCCATTACCATAAAAGAGGGTTTTTAACTTGTGACTTGTGAGAGAGAGCTTTGCAAGTAAAGAAAACAAATCAAATACAAAATCTGGAAAATATATAAGGTATTTATGATCCAGCTGTACTTATCAAAAGAAGAAAAAATGTAATTAAACCGCGTTTAATTGGAATTTCAGATTTTAAATTTTCTAGAAGGCGTGACTGTTGAATAATTTGTTTTTTTTTCCTCAAAAACAAAAATTGTATCTACTTTCTTGATATCTTGATTTTTTTAATGTATATTTATTATATTCATTAACATTAGAATTTTATTCTCATAATTATGTTGTTTTGTATAGTACTATTACATTACTCAAAAGGAAAATCTAAGGTAAACCCTAGTTTTAATTACCCTTATATAACATATAACTAAAAATAATGAATAAACTGTTATTTATAAAAAAATTGGTCAAAAGTAAAGAATTTTTAAAAAAATTAACATCCTATTAAAAATATAGATAGCATGAATTTTAATGAATTTTCTATAACCAAGTGTTCTTGGTCTAGTGGTTGCCACTTGTGGAGGAGTTGCCCTGTTGGTCTAGGCCAGGGATCGATTCCCCGCAAGCGCGCAATTGCTAGATCTCCACTTGGCCACTGCGCAATTTACCTGCGGGGCGCAGCGTCCCAGACCACCAGTTCCGGGGGGCCCTTAAGTGGAGGCTTAAAAATCCCAGGCACGCGGGCTTAGGCCCAGTGGGCTAGTCGGATCACTGTGTGGTCTGGACACTGGGTTATCAAAAAAAAAAAAAAAAAATTTTCTATTATGTGTAAAGGACTATAGTAAGAAAAAAAAAGAATTTATAAATCTTAGGAGTATTTTGGTAAAAGGTCCATAACTAGAAAGACGTATTTCTGAATATCACTTTCTTAAGAGGAAAACAAAGTTCTAGTTTTGTCCCGACAAAAAAGAAAAAAATCGTATTCGTAGGTCTATGATTTGCTGAAAAAGAAAAAAGGGTATCTGATTCAGAAACTTAGGAGATAATAATATATTCAACAAAAAAAAAAAAATAGCAATACATGGGAGAGCGAGATGGTGGTGACGTTGTCACAACCTTTTTCTCATCTGCGAACGAAGCAAATTTTTCAGGGAGTGGTTCAACCAATCCCCACCGTTTCTTTTTCTTGTTAAACCATCAAATATATGGGACTCCAATTATAAATTTAAATCAGAATTTCCATAATCTAAATATTTATTAAGAAATAGATTTATACTGAAAATTAGCTTCTAGAAGTTTTTTTATTTTTTAGAATAACCCACTGATCAAAATATATTTTGCTATAAACTAGTAATTACAAAAGTTGTTAAATTTAATCAATTGAATTTTGTGCTAATTTTTTCATATGGTTATGTAAACATATGCAAAATTTAGGGTGTGATTGGCTCAACTGTAAAACTTTTTTACAGCCTTTTCTCTACCACAAATTTGTATCAATTATGTTGTAGCTTTTTTAAAAATTTATAGTTAAAAAAAAATCCTATAACAGGTAAAAAAAACATCCAAACCAATATTATATTAAAAATTATGATAAAATGAAATGAAAAAAGATGAGTTTTAAAAATCAGGAGATTATCCACGGAAACAAATAGCATAAAAATGATATTATATGCACCATATTTTTATTTAAATATTTATCACAGGTCTTATATTTATTAATTATTTTTATTATAGGATACATATAACCAAAAACATACATGAACAAAATCTGCATATACAACCAACAACAAAAAATCCTACACAGCGAAAATTTTACAATAAATAATTTATAATTACAGTTTATAGTCCAACCAATCACTCACTTAATTAATTAGGTCAATTTTCTAAACATTCTATATTTACAAGTTTTGAGATAGATGGGTTGGTTTTGGTTGACTCATAAGAACATGAAATGTACAAACTATATACGGAAAACTTCTTCCGTGTAGATGAATTAAGTTAGTGATACATCGGGACATAATTATGGAATAAATATTTAAAATTCATGTTAGTTATAACTTATAGATCGAGATATAATGGAATAAATATTTAAAATTCATTGTTTACACTAATCGGATAAGATCCAGAAACAACGATCATATATACGTGATAAATTCGTATAGTGGAGATTGTTTTCTAATATCAATAACTCGAATGACACACCGCTTAAGAGAAAAAGACGTGATGAACAAAACAAATCTGTGAATGTATTTAATTTTATATGAAATTAAATAACAACGTAGATGTTACATTCTTCTAACTTTTTTTTTTTCCTTTTTCCTCGTTACATTCTTCTAACCAACCAGATATTTATAAGATAGAAATTGTGCAGTGACACGTTTCGTATTTTACATTATATACATTTGGTCCCTACGTGTATTTCAATTAGATGTAATTATAGGATTACTATATAGGTGGATTAGAGTTTTGGAGAAAGAGACGTTAATTTGTTTGGTGTTGACCTTTCAATAAAGCATATTTGTCGACATAATGAGTGAGTAAATAGTACAAAGACTGTCACTAGCCAAAATCAAAGTTTAACTGAATAAATCCTCGTTAGAGAGTGGAGACTGGTCAACACTTTTTAGTATGGCTTTATGGTGGGGATGGAAGTGGCGATGCGGGAACGTATTTGGTGTCAATGGCAAGTGTCGGGATAGAGTTCGGTTTGTGAAAGATTTAGCTAGGGAAGTCACGGAGGCTCACCTATCCCAAAGTCAGCCGCAGGAGAGACCAATACGTGTGGAGAGAATGATCTCGTGGACTGCTCCTCCAGAGGGTTGGGTAAAAGTTAATACGGATGGAGCATCACATGGGAACCCGGGCAAGGCTACAGCCGGGGGAGTGCTGCGGGATGAGACCGGAGGCTGGATGGTGGGTTTTGCACTGCATATAGGAGTTTGTTCGGCCCCGATGGCGGAACTCTGGGGAGTCTACTATGGTCTATACTTAGCCTGGGAGCGACGGGCAACACGTGTAGAATTGGATGTAGACTCGGAGATGGTAGTGGGTTTTCTAACGACAGGGATTAGTGACACTCATCCCCTGTCCTTCCTGGTGCGTTTGTGCCACGGCTTTATCGCAAGGGACTGGATTGTCCGTATATCACACGTGTATAGGGAAGCCAATCGTCTAGCCGACGGATTGGCGAACTATGCGTTCTCTCTTCGACTAGGATTTCATTTAC
The DNA here is from genome assembly GCA_019202795.1 of Arabidopsis thaliana x Arabidopsis arenosa. Classification (NCBI taxonomy): domain Eukaryota; kingdom Viridiplantae; phylum Streptophyta; class Magnoliopsida; order Brassicales; family Brassicaceae; genus Arabidopsis; species Arabidopsis thaliana x Arabidopsis arenosa. The sequence goes on along the minus strand of CM032919.1, from coordinate 12,714,602 downwards.
TAGAATCTGTTCCTAGTTGTGTTGCTTCTGTTGTGTTAGATGATGTTCGCGGCACGGCCATTTCACGGCAAGTCTGCATTTGATTTCTGTTTTTTTTTAATAAATAAAGGGAGGTTTCTCCCTCTTTCCCACCAAAAAAAAAAAAATCCTCGTTACTCGATGCGAATAATTAGTATTCTTTCAATTTAAACATTAGAAATGGTAAACAATCGAATTTAAATTTGGATACGATTTGACGTATTTTATTAAGAAAATACGCTGAACCAAAAACGAATTTTACTTTTTCGCGTTTTTTTTTTTTTTGTTGTTGTTGTGTTAGGATTTTGATTTGTATAATGTCAACGTGGAATATTTTAAGGTATTGTTTTATTTTTCATTCAGAAAAGCTATCAAGTTAACTTTGGTTCGAAGGATAATCACATGGGATCGGTCCACGTTCATGATTCTATAGTCCTTTTTTCGAGTTTTGTACTTTCTTTTTTCCCTGCACACGATATTGACCACTTTTTTTTAACTATTTTCACTGACTTTTATGGACCCTATCGCATTTGTTACTGCTAGGTCCCATCCTAAAAATGTTTTCCTTTTCGATTTTTTTTTTTTTTTTGTGAGTAGACTTCAGAGAAGTCCTCCACTGGTACATATCAGCAAATTAGACCGAAACCAAAACTTACTCTAATACTTTGTGGAAAAAATGGCAAATGATTAGGACAAGCCGTTGTAATGTCGTGGTCAAAGTCCTTACTATTGATTAGTTCAGCCAACAGCTCATCGTATCCGTTGGTTTGTATGACTTTTTCAACCGGGATACAAATATTCTGATCCAATCCCAAATCGGACGACTAAAACTCGAAACGTGGAGGGAGGGATTAGGACCCACAAAGAGGAGTCCCACAACGGAATTTAAATCGTTTGGGTTCATTTAAAACACTAATCAACGTGGTGGTCCTCTTTACGTGCAACCCAACACGGCTTGGTGAAACCAATCAATATCATCAATCCGCCAAATTAAATTCTAAATTGTACTAAGTATGTAATTTATTACTACTATACATTTTGTTTGTATTATTGTAGTATTACGTTTGTAAATATATTTAATTATCATATGGGTTTGTCGGGTTTTAATGCGACAAATATTGTATAGAAAGAATGATATAGTAATGAACTTTTGAAGACTTTAGAGATTAGAAAATGTTTAATTTGATTGATAGTGTTTATATTTTTATATATAAACTCTCAATCCCCAATATTTTCCCTAATAATAAACGTTTTAAATTTAATATCCACCGGATGATAAACAGGTGTCGTATGCTATTACGTACATTCTTTTTCCTAATAGGACATGAGCCGGCTCAACGTTTATGAGGGCCACAAGCAAAGGAAAAAAAAAAGGCTGCTTCAAACGACGTCTGCAAGACCAAGGAGGAAGAAGAAGAGCAAACGACGTCTTCTTAATTAGGTTTTAAGGGTTATTGCTTTTTTTGATTAATATTTGTTTAAGTAAAATCGTTTTATTTTTAATCACACAGCTTTTTTATATTATTTTCGTTTTATTTTAATGTTTTGTTTTTAAAAAACGGGAAAAAAAAAAACTTGCTATTACGGAGGCTTGAACCGCAGACATGAGACATTATTCTCATAAGAGCAGACCACTAGACTAAAGAAACTTCTCAAAAATATGGGGCCGAAAATTAACTATATTATTTGAGGCCGCAAGCCAATGCCTCATGGGCCTGTGCCATGGGCCGGCTCTGGACATAAGAATCTAGTAATCATATAATTTATTTTGGTCCCGCCGTATTTATGCGACAAATTAAGCTAACTATAATCAATAGTGGACACGTTATACATCGAGTATAAAATGGAGTATGTAAAATCATTAGAAAAATCAAGTAACCATTTCGACTATAGGTCAAATTTCATCAGGTTTACAGTTTGATAGTTTCCAATTATATCTTTCATTCCATTAATCAAAACTTGATTTAAATTATATATTTAGTTTCATGATAATGTATCCGAAAATTATCTTTAATAAAGAGGATTCAAATATATCAAAGATGGGAGAAAAAGTGCCAAAAGAAGAATTAAAAAACCAGAAATGGGATAGTGGTGACGATTGTAACTTTCTTATTGGAGTAGTTCGATTTCCAAAATCATGGGGAAAATTAAAAGTTAGGCACATCACATTCATAAGAGTACAAGACAACTCTCATGAAACCAAAAGAGTTGTTTCGTTTGGTGTGCTATTTTACCAATCGTTAAGTCTATTTCTTTTTTTTTTCCTCCCATTACAACAAAAAAATAAAGTTTTAAGAAAAAGAAAAAAGTAAAGCTAAATGATACTATTTTGTCTATGGACTCCAACAAGATGATGAAAAAAAAAAAAAAAAAAAAGGACTCCAACAAGATAGTGTCAAGAAACAATCTTAGTGTCCTTAGATACTTTTATTAACGTCTCTGCAACGCTATATGGATTTCTTCTCTGGAGAAATATCTTCTGGTTTGAAATCATTGGTTTCACATTGTTCTATAGAAACCCTCCCAAACATACGAATCGATTAAACCACCAAAACTATCCGAATCAAACCGAGCGGACTCACGAGTTTATAAGTTTTTATCTACATCTTCACAAGATCTATACTAGTTTATCACTATGATCTTCGAGGGATATTATAAACTTGGTTCACCACCACCTCACAAACCCGTGGGAGACATCAATTCAAATAAAGTTACAAATCAGAGTACGTTACAACTTACAATGACTAAGAAACTCGGTTTACTTCAAACCTGCAAAACTCATCTTTCCTTACAAGTCCTAAACCAGACTTCACCTTATTGACCATCTCTGTTAAACCAACGACTTATAACGATCTCAATTCATGATCACACAGACACAAATTAGTGACATTTGCAAATGTAATGAAGATTATTAGAGGTCCAACATTCTGATACGATCCATTACACGAAACTGTCAAACTGAGTTTATCTAGCTCTTCTTCTCACTTGTGCATGAACATATATACACTCAAACACAGATATGATGAAAGTTCACTTCTTTGAAGAACGCTTGGGAGTAACAGCATTAAAGATGGCTTCGATCTCTTCTTTGACTCGTTGAAAGAAACCAGGTCCCTTCACATAATCAATTGGAGTGTTCTGATCAATGTCGTCACTTGTTCCATGAGTCTCTTTGTGATGGTGACGACGCTTCGACTTTTCATGATGACCCATTGCTTCTATTTCTTCTTTGACTCGTTCGAACACATTAGGCGATTTCACCTTCTTCTCCTCTATGAAACCCACCAATTAGAAAAAAGGGATTAGATTCGTTATTCCATAAGAGAAAAAACAGAGCAACGAATCAAAAACGGACCTATATTGTTTCTTCAGAGAAATTTCCGATCAAAACCATCCAATACGCGTAAATTTGATTGTGAAATTGAGGAAACGAACATAATTTGAACAAAAACTCTTCCTTTTTACACAAGGAAGCGTGGTGGATTAAAGAAATGCATAAACCCATGTGAGATCTGATCGTTGATTGTGTGTACCTGATCGGTTTTGATCCGCCATCGATGGTTCTTGTTCTTGATCTTGCAGCTTTCTTCTATTTTTGGTTCCTGATTCGGTGGCGTTTGCGTAAGATGTAAAAGAGTCTTTACAATATAATAAACCAAAATCGAATTCAACTTATTGGACTTTAAATGGGCCTTGTTGGGTTATTATGGGCTTCTTGGTTTGTAAGTTAGTCCAAAACAAACAAAAAAACACCATGACCAGTTTGGTAATTGAATCACTGCAAAAGCAAAAAAGATTGCTCTGTTTTGGTTGTGGATCAGATCAATCAACACAAATCAAAAACGATACACGACTCTTGATTAGGTAATCGAAAAATTGAAAATCGCCAATGAGTTCTTCAGAGAGTGGCGAAAACGAGTGCATGTGTTGGGCTGCAAAAGATCCATCTGGTCTTCTTTCTCCTCACAAATTCACTCGCAGGTCTGTTACAAGTGACGATGTTTCACTCACAATCACTCATTGTGGAGTGTGTTACGCTGATGTTATCTGGACAAGAAACCAACATGGAGACTCTAAGTACCCTTTGGTTCCTGGGTTTGTTTTCAAAAACCAAACTTTACATCATTAAATTAAATTCCACCTTACTAGTGGAATCGATGTTCATTTGTGTTTTTTTTTTCTCCTCTTAAGACATGAGATTGCTGGAATAGTGACTAAGGTTGGGCCTAATGTTCAACGATTCAAAGTTGGAGACCATGTCGGTGTTGGAACGTATGTTAACTCCTGTAGGGAGTGTGAATATTGTAACGAAGGACAAGAAGTTAATTGTGCAAAAGGAGTTTTTACTTTCAATGGTATTGATCATGATGGCTCTGTTACTAAAGGAGGCTACTCTAGTCACATTGTTGTTCATGAGAGGTTATTATCTGCTTTCCTTTCTTTCCATTTCATACTTTTGAAAGTTGTGAGTGCGTAAATGAGTTTTAAGTATAGTAGGGAAGCAAATGATTTCTGAGTACTTGCTTTTTTCCTGTGTTTCAAATATGGAATACAATAGGTACTGCTACAAGATACCTGTGGACTATCCCTTGGAATCAGCTGCACCATTACTCTGTGCTGGAATCACGGTTTATGCGCCTATGATGCGTCACAATATGAATCAACCTGGTAAATCTCTTGGGGTGATCGGGCTAGGTGGTCTTGGGCACATGGCGGTTAAGTTTGGCAAGGCTTTTGGACTTAGTGTTACGGTTTTTAGCACCAGCATTTCCAAGAAAGAGGAAGCTTTGAATCTGCTGGGAGCTGAGAATTTCGTTATCTCGTCTGACCATGACCAGATGAAGGTAGTAAAATAAGTTTTGATATCTTTGTGATCATTAGGAATGGAACCAGAAACTTAACTTGTGAATCTACATTTTTACTTGCAGGCACTAGCGAAATCTCTAGACTTTATCATTGATACAGCATCTGGCGATCACGCGTTTGATCCTTACATGTCTCTCTTGAAGATTGCTGGAACTTATGTCTTGGTTGGTTTCCCAAGTGAAATTAAAATCAGTCCTGCCAATCTCAATCTTGGTATGCAACTCAAAAAAGTTTATAATCTCCATTTTTACATACTCTTAAGATGCTAATACCAAAGATGTTTGGACAGGTATGAGAATGCTCGCGGGAAGTGTAACCGGAGGTACCAAAATAACACAGGAAATGATAGATTTCTGTGCAGCTCATAAGATTTACCCAAACATAGAGGTAATTCCTATTCAGAATATAAACGAAGCTCTCGAAAGAGTGGTGAAGAAGGACATCAAGTATCGTTTCGTGATTGACATCAAGAACTCCCTGAACTGAATGAGCTGCGAAGAAATGACGAATCCTTGTCTCATTTAGAGGCATCTCTGAAAGTCAATAAATCTAATAACTAAAAACTTGTATCTTTGTGAGTAGCACAACAAGTATAATGGAGTCTGTAATAGAATAATAATACACACAGTTACAATCTTTATTTGTTCTTTTGTCCTTTTTCATTAGTAAAGTAAATAAATGAAGATTACTGAGAATAAGTTGCTCATAAACTTGGTAATAAGAAGACCCTATGTAGAATTCTACATTAAAATTCTCAATTGGACTTCTTAATTGCTTAGAAAGAGTTACGGGGTGGAAAACTAAGAAACAAGAAATAGGGTAGTCATTTCATAATTATTTATGTAAATGTACCTAACGCAAATTAAGGAAGATTATAATCACGCGAGGCATGAGAGATAAATTATTTCTTTTTCCAATGTTTATGAGTCATTTATTTATGACGACGAAAGCGAAATGTCAATGAATAATGTTACCGTTAAATTAAAAAAATACTAAATGTTTTTTATTTCCTTCACCAAAATTTCAAATTTCAAACGCTTCGCTTCTTTTAACAATCGCAAACCTTTTTTGTCTACATCATTCTTCAGGCCACCAAAATTCCCAGAAACTTTTCTCTCTCTCTTCTTCTTCTTCCTCTCTCTCGAGGTTTTTTACAAATATATTCTCGAATCGACCTTTCCCCGCCGGATCTGATTCCAAAACCAGTGAAAGTCTCCAACTTTATTACAGATTTTGAAGAACAACAAAAGGTTTCAAATTTGAGCAAATGGGTGGCTCTGGAAATTGGATTAAATCTCTGATAACTAACAAAAAACCCATTACTGATGATCAAGTAAATCTCGAAAAAGCTCTCTTCTTTACACTTGATCGATCTCTATTCATCTCTCAGTAACTGATTCTTTTGGTCGCAGGAGAAGAATATCAAGAAGAAATGGAAACTGTGGAGGACTTCATCGGAAGGCTTGATTTCTTCCTCAAAGGGTTTCAAGAGCCGTGGTGGTAGTTATGGAACTCCTTCGTTGGGTTCAGATCCGCCGTCTTTCTCTGCTGACGAGTCTTTCACGGCGGCTGTTGCTGCAGTCATCAGAGCTCCACCGAAAGATTTCTTTCTTGTTAAACGAGAATGGGCTGCTACACGGATTCAGGCTGCTTTTCGAGCTTTCCTGGTTCGTGACTTTAACCACTATTACTGATAAGCTCTTTGCTTCACTTTTCAATTGTTAATCAACTCTTTGCATAAATCTCCTTTGGTTTAAGTGAACTGTTCATTGGTTTTTACATTATGATTTAGAGATATGATTGTATATGAAACATAAAAGTACTAAAGGATCAACCATCAACAGTTAATGGATCCTTCAACTAAGTTGGCAACAATTCTTATAGAAAGTTAGAATCTTTAATCAACCATCAACACTTAATGGATCCTTAAACTAAGTCAATTCATTTGAGCAGTTCGTTTGTTTTCTTCCCTGTAGCTTTTTGTGGTCAATGTTTTAATAGATGCATTTTATAGGCAAGACAAGCGCTGAGAGCTTTGAAGGCGGTGGTGAGGATTCAGGCGATATTCCGTGGCAGGCAAGTCCGGAAACAAGCAGATGTGACACTAAGGTGTATGCAAGCTCTTGTTCGAGTTCAAGCACGGGTACGAGCTCATTGCAATAGGGGGCCTTCAGATGGACAGGAGTTGCAGAAGCCATCTGACCAACAAAAAGATGATCCGGCAAAACAGGCTGAGGTAATGATTATCAGACATGAATTCTTGTATAGAATGGGACTCATGGGAGACTAAATGTAAATATTTTGCAATGATGTGTTTGTTCAGAAGGGTTGGTGTGATAGCCCGGGAAGTATAAATGAAGTGAGAACGAAGCTACAAATGAGGCAAGAAGGAGCAATCAAGAGGGAGAGAGCTATGGTATATGCCTTGACACATCAGGTAATGGATTCAAAACAAGAATCAAATTTCTGAGGATTTACTATCTCAGAGCATTTGTGTTCATTGAGTTTCTCATATTTTGACAGCCGAGGACGTGTCCAAGTCCGGCCAAGGCGAACAAGCAAGGGAGTGTTAAAAAGAGTAATGGGTCGTGCAAGAGCAGTCCAGGTTGGAATTGGCTTGACCGATGGGTTGCAGACAGGCCATGGGAAGGTCGGTTGATGGAAGGTCCTACAAACTCATCAGAGAATGCAAGGAAAAGTGAGAGCAGTGTGTCTGAACATGACACGGTTCAGGTCAGGAAGAACAATCTAACAACCAGAGTTTTGGCTAGACCTCCTCCAATGTCATCGTCTGCTACAAGTTCTGAGTCTTCGTCAACATCTCAATCCCCAGTTCCCTTCTCGGGAAGTTTCCTTGAGGAAGGAGGGTACTACAGAAAGCCGAGCTACATGAGCTTGACACAATCTATAAAAGCTAAGCAGAGACGATCAGGGTCTTCATCCTCTCCTTCCAAGACACCGTTTGAGAAGAAACAGTCAATGTCTTACAACGGAGATGTAAATGTAAGGCGTAGTGCTGGTTCGGATCCATTGAGCAACCAGTGGACTGATCTATACCCACCAGCTCAAGTAACAGGTAGACATATGTGGGCAAAGAGCCAGAGAGGCTAAGCAATCATGCCTTCAATCATCTCAACAGCTTGTTGGTCCCATGAAAAACATACACGGAATATAGATACGGAAGCAACTTCTGTTTATCTTTTTACATATGAATGTTAAGGAATTAGTTTCGAGACTACAAATGTCAGTTGTTTAGCACTTGGATCATTAATCGTTTTACTTCTTGTATTTTCTGAAACAATCTGTTCCTAGCTCTTGTCAATATGAAATCAAGACATGAATGCCTTTTTATAGACTAATAACAGAGTTTACAGTAGAAATGATGACTAACAACTTTTACTTTCCATTTATTCTTCTAGTTATGGTTCTAATACACATGAGGTCTGTCTTACTTGAGATAATTCAGGATGAGGAACTGTCTTATTGCTTTAGTGGAGCTTTCTTCTCTCGGTCTGCAATTCTAGCAGGCACGTTTGAGTGTGACTTGAACCGTCCCCTTCCTCCTTCTTCTCTCACCTGAAATTCCGACAAGCATCAACATTTGATGTAGCATCTCATCATGAGACAGAGATCAGAAAATAGTTTATGCTTCTGTACCTTCTTCTTGACGATTTGAACAACATCTTCATCCTCAAGATGATGAGAAAGACCACAATGTTGAGGGTAGTGCCTAGCGCTTGTGCCCCAAACCAGTGCATACTTCATATCCTTCACCAGAGTCCTGTGGACGTGGTTACAGAAATCTTCAACTGTGCAGCCACCTCTATCCTGAGGAGTGACACATGTAATCAAATATTACAGCCACAGATGTTATTGTGAAGTACAAACATGAAAATTCTTATCTATACAAAATAAGCCTAAAAATCAGCAAGAAAAGTGTTGAGGGTATTATACTCACAGCTGAGAGGACAAAGGGTTCATCGAAATCTGGTTGCTGGCTTTGAGGCTTTGAGTAAACTCTCACAAGTCCCATTTCGTCCCACATTCTTGCAAGTAGTCTGTCTAAGTTTAGCTGTTTCAAGCAACACCATCATTTACCATTAGACCAGAGTGTTCCAGTACAGAAATTCACAAGTTTCAGACTATACAGGAATCGGGCCATTATGACGAAGCTAGAACTGCACTGGATAGGATTTTTAGTTAGACACTACTTTTGTCAAAATAAAAGAACTTGCCTTTAGATTGCAGCTAATAACAATAGAATTTGGCTGCCGTGCTAGCCTATCAACGTCATCGATTCCAACAACATCTATTTTGTTGTAGACATATACACATTTGATGTATTTGCGGTTGCCTTCAATGACATCAATAAAGTCATCCACAGTAGCATCTTCACGAAATAGAACCTGTAATTTTTATCACTCAAACCGATTAGACATCTCTCAACAAAGCAACAATCTATAATTTAAAGTGCTTATAATTCTACTCTTAACTTCAAGAGAGGCACGGAATGATTATTGCCCGAGACTGGCATAAAAACAAGATTAAAGGTGGATTTCAGTACCTCAGCATTGTGAATCTTGTATTCATGCAGAATTTGATAACAGAGCTTCTCATCAATGCGAGTCAAGGGTGCTGTAGTGTTGAAAGAAATCCCACCAGTCTTCTTCTTTTTAAAGTATATCTGGTAAGATAAAGAAAGCAAAACACCACTAAATGGTAGCAAATCAAGCTATTGCAGCAGTTTCTGAAAAAGGCCAAGCCTTTGCCGAATAACAGAGGATACATTTTGGGTTTTAAGAGTTAAGATATAAAACAGAAAGTAAGTAGATAAAGTGAAAGAGAATGAAGAGTTTAGTTTAGAAGATAGAAAGGGAGACTATTAATAAAAATGAGTTTTACCTGTGGAGGTCTTTTGTTTAGACGCAGACCAACTGCTTCAAGCTCCTTAGTCAGTATTTGCCTGTGACCTTCACTCTAAAACAATTTTGGAAGAAGAAATAGTGAGGTAAGAATGGCAAAAGCAAAAAAAAAGACAGAACCAGCACACAACTTGCATGGAAACCTAAACCATAGCTCTTACTTTTGAGGCATCAAGAACCATCAACACAAGGTCTGAAGACTTTGCAACGGCATTGGGATTGGGGAGCAGAAACAATAAGTATCAAATTGGATTTAAACCTGCCTCCCTCGTCCCTTTCCTTCTGAAGCACCTTCAATAATCCCAGGAAGATCAAGCAACTGAATTTTGGTATCATTGTAGTGAATTACTCCAGGGATGCATGTAAGCGTTGTAAATTCATATGAGGCTGCTTCAGAATGTGTGCCAGTTAACATTGTCAAAAGCGTGGACTTTCCAACACTGCAAATCACAGCCACAACCCCAAATTGAGGACTCTAAAGTTGGATTTCAAGAATACAGATACATGAATTTGTGCTGAGTAGAGAATTTCAAGATGGACCTTGGAAAGCCTATAAGTGCAACACGTCCATGACCATACTTAGTAACTTCAAAACCATCCCCACCACCACTAGAACCCTGTTAGGTAGATTGGAAGACATTTTACAAGAAAATCAGAAATGAAAAAAGAATATAGAACTTGATACTGTGCTCCAGCTACACGGACCAGAAGTTTGTACACTAAAGCTATAGACATCCTAAACAAGCCTAGTAACAGAATCCAAACTATTTTATAAGAAATAGCATTTACTTTTGGAGGCTCTAAGAGTTGTGTTCTGAGCTTTGCAATCTTTGCCTTGAGCTGACCAAGATGATACTCTGTCCATCAAATGTAACAATATTTTCATTAGCTGACCATTTCTTCTGCTTTTTTCAGCAAATATATGAAAATCAATGATTAGTCTCATGCCAATATCTACACGTTCTATTATTGGAAAAAGAGAAACCTGTAGCTTTATTCTTCTGCGTCCGAGCCATCTCGGCTTCAATTTCTTTAATCCTTTCGACGATTCCCATTTTCTTTCAGAATTTACTACTACAATTTCTGGAAATATGTAATGATTGCGGTATCTTCACTAGTTTCAGCATAAAAAAAACAACAACAATCAGAAAGACACAAACTTTAGACTGGGGCAAAGCAACATGCATCATCTGAAGGATCAAGCTTTTAATTAACCAAAACCTGAAATAAGTAACATAACTAACAAAAAAGCTTACCTGTTTAGGGTCGATAGTCTACCGATCAAACAACTTCAAAATGCAGATTACATACGAAGCCATGCAACTTGGTCTAACATATGATTTTTGTTAGTAACAGAGATGTGTTCGCAAATTTAGCGAAAAACAACATAAAAGATGGAAGCTTTTGCATGAAAAGAGGGGAACTTTGATGAGTGATTAGGGGATGGTTCTAGAGAAAGCGAGAAAGATACATGTAAGTGTGGGTCGAGAACCATCTCCAAGGAATAATGGATCGAATACAAAAAAGGCCCAATTCAAGTCCGAGTCAAACTTCCGTGGACATTATAGAGAACCATTCATACCGATTCAAGACACAGACACTGCTTAATACTTTTCTCATATATATAACCCACAAAGCTTCCTTAGAAAGTTACAAGTCTACTACAGAAACTGTTACTAATCTCACATTTCTCGTCCCCCTTACTTGAGTTGCTATTTTACAAAAAAAACTCAGCTACAAGAAGTCGGATCTTGTTTCTTTTCCTTTCTGTTTCCATCTCCAACAAACTTGCTTACTGAGATTGCTTCTCCGCAAGCTCCCTTACCCGTAACAGAATCTGCATAGGAATATGCATCGAGCCATGTTTCTTGAGACTTCCCTGGAAACACGACAGTATACTCATAAGCTCTCGTTATTATAACTTGAGCAAAAGAAACTGCAGTTGGAAGCTAAAGGGATAGAGAGAGACAGACAGAGGGAGGTACCACGCTGTTTGAGGGACTCTGAGCAAAGCTTGTTTTCAAAAGGTTTCGCCATTTGTCCTAAAAAACAACAAGATGTTTAAACCAAAGCCTTGATTGATAGTATATGCAAAGAGGGTTAAAAAGTTGAATTACCTTGAGATCTACAGAGGTACGATAGGAGTGTGATGAAAACAAATGCTTTTTGATTTCAGACCACTTCCCAGCTCCATATTTTGATACACCTTCAACTAGTTTTGTAACCTCAGATAGAGTCCAAGCTCGATGATGCTTCCTTCTAAGTGCACCACCTTGCATGATTGGCACGCCAGTGTCATTATTGTCATCGGAGCTATTTCCAGATGAGTCTATGTGCTCTGGCTCCATGTCTTGATCAACCTCAGAGAGAATATGCTCCTCATTGTTCTCGTCACTTGTAGCAAACTGCATTCGCAAACCAATAAAGCAATGAGAAACTGTGTCATACCTGGAACACCATATGCATATAAAATATCAGGTAGATGGTAAATGAAATCTAACCCTATACCACCATTTCTTATCTGCAAAGTACGAAATGAGAATTACGAGACTAAGGTAACTTAAACAAAAGATATGTCTTACTTCTTTTTGGACCGGTCGAGAAGCAGACTTTTCCACCGAATCTCGGTTCACAACCTCACTGCTTAACTGAGATGGACTGAAATTGAGGTTACTCTCTGCTGCACTACCTTTATTTTCCAAGCAAATGGAATGACATCCCTACACAATGTTGTAATATCCTTAATTACATTCCGACATAACAGCAAAGTAAAATAAAGAAGATGATCACTCGTATGATTTTTACATCTGTGCTTCTTGAGATAGAATTTGGCACGTGATACAAGGCACAGATGTAACAGGAGCCAGATGATTGGAAGCTTTTTTTCAGTTCAAAGGAAAGGTATGAGATTAATTACTAATTTACTATATTGAGGAGGATGAGTAACCAAGAGACATACCATAAGAGCCATAATGTTCTCTCTTGGACGGCTTCTCCGGACATGAGAAACATAAGGAACCTCAATTTCAGATCCAGCAAGGGATACCATCCTGGTGACGGTAATTCTCTTCCCTGAGGAGACACTGATAGACCTAACCTCAGATTTTTCGGACAAACTCTGATCTTTAGAAGGAATCATTGACTTGTCATTTTGCTGTTTTTCATCTGTTTCTGAAAGTTCTTCAATGTATCTTCGTGTAGGCTTCCTAACTCGTTTTGCAGCCCTCTGCTCACTGGAATAATCCTCACTAGCGTAATAGAGGTTGCCACCGAGGATATGGCCAGAAGCATTTGAATGTCCATTCACATGATCAGTACTCGATGGTGCATCTTTCGTTTTAGTAGCTCTTACATCATCACCCATATCCTTGCTAACGACATTAGTCACATCGTTGGACTTCTCTTGATTTACAACTAACTTGCTATCTTTCACTCTCAGGTTAGTTGTTGGTACATCACAAGAATTAATAAGTCCCATTGCAATCCTCCTTTTGAGCCAAGTCTTGTCCTTAACAGTCGTCTCACGGCCAAACGTCGCCCTGAATGTTTCTTGCAGCGCTTTAATCGGTAAATTATCCAAGCAGATCTCGCCTCTAACTCTAGAAAAATCAGGTTTTTGAGCAGCAGCAGAAAATGCAGTTTCTTTGGGACTAGCTGCTGCGTTTGAGCATGGTTCAATCTTATCAGATTCATTCATCTTGCATTCATTCTGAACATTCATTGAGAAAGAAACGGGTTCCTGCAGCAAAGCTTCATGGTGGACTTGATCCTCCTCAAAAAAGTTGTTTTCATTAGAACACTGGATGTTGGCATCTGGAGGAGTAGAAGGCATCTGAGATCCATGTGCATTTCCAAGCCTCTCTTCCTTTTCGACCTTTAGCAACATCTCCTCATTATACTGCAAATATCTCAAAGATGGAGCAAAATCTTAGGAGTAAGGCCATCTGGTCTCTCATAGAGTTCTTATGAAAACATTAAGAATCTAATTGTGGAAATGATACAATGCCATAAATTTAAATTTTACTTTCAACACTTTTGAAATGGGAGTAACCTCAGGTTGAGACTTTACCTGGTCTGTATATGGTTGCACATTATCAGACTGCAATAAACCTGAATTGATAGCTGAAAGAATAAGAAATTTTATCACCAATTCTATCTGAATCCTCAACATAAGATAGAGAAAACCATAGAGACACAAGCATATATATCAATAATAGAAATTGGTATGAATGTGCAATAGATTGATACACATCAATAGTTTGGTTAAGAAACCCAAAAATTTAGCTCTCTCTCTGATTTGCACCTAGCATAACAACTCTGTGTTACTATATAACATGTTTAAAGAAGTGCATTTGGATATACAATGCATTCCTGACCATAGAAACAAATGTTCCCTGAGCAAAGGAGCATAATTAGAGCTAAACTATCATAGGCTTTTAAGTAAGAACGGTTCAACATGTAAAGGCCTATGGGAACCAACCTTCTGAACTTTCAAGCTGGGACAACCGAGAATGTATCCCTTCAGCTGGAAGGTAGCCTACAGTCTGACAAGCATCCGATGCAATATGCACATCCGTCTCATTGACCTCCGAATTTTCTTCATCGGTTGCAAGGTAGCCTACAGTCTGACATGCATCTGATGCAATATGTATATCCGTCTCATTGACCTCCAAAATTTCTTCATCGGTTGCAGGCACTAGACTCCCATCTCCTGAAACCTAACCATCTCCATAAACCACCCAAAATAAGATTTTGAAAGGCTAACATTTATAATCATAGTAAATAGATTCTCAATTCCAAGAGAAGAATAACTCTATTAGAATTTATTTTTCTTGTTCTAACTTGGACGACATTCACAGAAGACAGATGCCACACAAAGAAATATTAGAAACTATATCAAACAACAAGATCAACTATAAGAAAGACATTGAAAAGAACAAATTTTTATAGCCATACCCGGACAAGCTTGTATGCAACAGGATTTCCAATCTGATTTGTTGAAGAAAACGGTGTGATCATTGTCTGAGCACTGCCCTCAAACATATCTCTGCGGTCCTCAACAGTTCCAACCACAGTTCCCATCGCAAATCCAACTTAAACACACACAAAAACTGAAACCCTAAACAAGAAAAAGCAAACAAATTGATAAAATGCTCAATATATTCTTCAAGTAAGAAGTATAAAATAATCCACCAAAGGATGCTGCAGTCCTATATATAACTCTACCAAAGAAAGAAAACAATCTTTTACTATTTGCAAATTTGGATATACCAATTGACAGTATCTCTGTTCAAATTCACACCAAAAACATAAATACAAATCAGACGAAAACAAAGCAGTCCCAAAGTGAGAAGTATCTATTATCAAACAAAGGTAAGGACTTTGAAGAGGAAAGGATAGCACTAAGTATACAAAATTAAGAAAGACTAAGAATTTGAATTCCCCATCTTGAAATTCCAAAGAATTCACAAGTTTCACAATTGACAAACCAAGCCCTTGAATCCTCACAATCAATTTGAAAACTTTCGGTATTATTATTCCATCGAATTACGAATATAACACATAAAAACAGCCAAGAAAGAACGAAATCAGAGCTTGAAAATACAGAAACGAATCAAAAAAATTGAATTTCTAATGCTTACCACCGGAAACCAAGTTTGTCGCCGGAGAGTGACAATTATAGCAAAAAAAAAGCGATTGATTACACTTTCAGGTGACCTCAAAGCGTCGGAGACAAAGTCATATCTAAGAATAGATTAATCTTCGTTGATTTCAGACGAGAAACTTCTTAGATAAGCAAAAAGGGTTAAAGAAATTTGGAAAATTTTGGTACTGCTTTTTATGTTTGGCTCTCTTTAGGCTTTCTTTTCCAGTGCTTAGAGAAAACTAACAGGTCCCGGACTCCAAAGCGTTTTATTAACTCAAAATCTTTATTTTGTGATTTGGAATCCGTATATACTTATGCAGCTTTGGTCCGATATCGAAACATTGCCACGTCAGTAAATAGCTCTTTTTTTTTTTAAACGTCTAAATTTATTATTAATTGCAAATTATGAGAACCGTTACATAGACGATTCTACAACTGACAATTCCTTCCGACCTTTATTGGATCTACGACAGGCTACACTTCCTTCTTCATACACGACCTGACGACACCTTCCTCTCTGCGTAGAATCCTGGCGAACGACTGCACTTCCCTCTCTGCGTAGAATCTTGGCGAACGGCTATAATTGTACATCGCTGGAGATCTCCTGCACACTTGCCTCCATTAATCTGCATATTTGTTAATAAATCGCAGTATCTGGGACTTGAACCTCAGACCTCTTGGTGTAGAAGCATTAATTAACTCTTGGTCAACCATTGGGCCGAGGGGGCTTCCACCAGTAAATAGCTTAATATGCCAAATGAGAGTAAACTACGTTCCGTTTTTAGGTCACGGGTGCAAGAACGCCGTGTCGTCTGCTCTATCTAGACTAGGATTGTACGCCGTCTGTGAATTTGGTTAGGTGTTTCACTATTTTGGTTAGTCCAGACTCCAAAGCATTTGTTATTTGTTCATTTGTAGCTAAATTTTACTTTTTCTATCTCAAATTGTTGGATGTTTTTGATTTTTTTTCCTGTTTCACAAAATTGTAATTATTAATTTATTTTTTAATTTACCCTTACCATTGTGTTATAAATAAATAAAAATAACAAATGTGTGAAACTGCAAATAATAATTTGGAAAGGAGAGAGTAGTACATGATATGATAGTTTCAAAAACAAGTTTGGTTCTTTACAGACAAAACCAACAATATACATACAAACATTTGTTGCTAAACAATGTCCTTGATCCTTCATGACCTCATTGTGGACTTTTCTTCTCTTGCAACAATGATCCTTTTGCTGCATCATGGAATGGAAGTTGCATCCATGAGTAGACCTGTTTCTCCTGCAATAATCCAAACTTGAAAAAAAAAAAAAAAAATCTAAACACAAACCCATTATCATTGTGATTAAGTTGGAGTAAATTGAACAATGTTAAGGAACTAAGAAGTAAGTATCAGACCACATCAAAACTTTAGTTGATCTTAAACTGAACTCTGAATGTGCAAACGAAAAGAATTGTCATAGGAAAGCTTAGAAAGAGTAGAATAAATGTCAACTATATGTAAGGTGCTTCCGAACTCCCAAGAACTTGGAAATAGATAGTTCAGAGAGACTATAAACTCCATTTTTAAATATAAGCATTGTCACTGAATCCTCTTATACCATCAAAATCTGGTGTAAGGATTGAGTAGACATGGATCAATGCTAAGAAAACAAGCAACAACAACAATAAAATCATCATAGAAATGAAAAGAACATCCAGAGGGAGTTTAAATCAAGATTTATATATATATCATTAAGCAAGAAGTCAAGAACTATGACTACTAGTTCAACAAGCTACATCATAAATTCATAACATAACTAATCAGTAAGGTATATAGAATCAAACGAAAACATCTATGAATAAAGAGACTCATAGAAGATAAAACCTAAAAGAGAACAAAATTAGAAACTACCAAGCACACATTTTAATGAAGAAAGTCCCAATCTTTATCAGTAGAAGAACGTTGAGATAAGGTTGCAAAATGAAAGGCCTTGCTCTGGACACCTTGCACAACAATCTTATCCGATCCAACAGCAGGTATTTTTTGTAATTATCCCGGTTTAGAGAAACCTCTTTCTCATCTAGAGGGTTACAGTGGACTCTTGGGATTACAGTAGCAAGGTGAAGAGTGAGGACGAAACCTTATCTTTGTAGTTGCAGACATGGCGGGTACTTCTCTACCTTCGTGTCTCCTCAGTCAAGGACCTTCGTTACTCTTCTCTTCTTCGAATCAGGTCTCAGAAGCTAATCAATGTCGAATTGGGATAACTTCTGGAAAACGTTGTCGTGTTCGTTGTTTCGCTAAGAAGAAAATCAGTTTTGTAGATCAGATTCTCGATTATATCGAAGGTATTTTCAAGTTCATAGAAAATTTGAATTTGGGTATCAAGTGTGAAGACTTTTACTTTACTGTTTTTGGTCTGTATTTTTTTCTTGTTTGAAGGCGGTCCCAAGCTTAGGAAATGGTATGGAGCGCCTGAACTTCGGCCAAAGGATGGATCTTTAAGTGGAGACGACGCTGAATTTGAAGGTATCATTAAAAACAAAATGCAAGATACTTAGAATGGTTGAATTGGAATCTCAGGACTTACATTTAACTCTTATCTGGATTTTTCTATCTCATTTGGAACCTATGAAGCAGAGGAAGCAAAAGATGATCTTGATGGAGAAAAAGACGTTGTTTTTGTAACCGATGGAGACAGTGATTTGGGTCAGGTGTGTTTGCTTTCACAGAATCATCATACATTAGATGCAACAAGATGAAAGTTATTAAAAAATGAAACTGAGAAGTGTTAATTCTTAGCTGATGTAGATGATTATACTGCAACTGATTGTGAAAGGGACTCGGGTTAAAGCACTTGTGAAGGACAAAAGAAAGGCTTTGGAAGCTTTTGGATCTTATGTTGAGGTTAGTTCATTGATATATATACTCTTGGTTCTATCTGGTGTTTCTATTTACTTTGGCAAACATTCATTTGAATTAAAATTGTGAAGTTGACGTCTGGAGATGCAAGCGACGAGCGTTTCTTAAAGAAAGCTTTTAAGGGTGTTGGTGCGGTCATATCCCCAACCGTATGTTTAACCAAACCCTTCATCATTCGTATAGATCGAGTTGTACATTGATCTATAACATGATGCATTTCATTCTTTCCTTGGCAGGAAGGTTTCTTATCGAATGTCAAAAATTTACGAGGTGTAAAACATGCAGTTCTCTTGTCTCAGGTAAGAATACAATCTCCATGACTTTGCCCTTGTCGTACTCAATTCCAATAATGAGGGTTAGACAGTTATTGGTGATGTACTAGCAACAATCTTGCAAGGATTGGAAGTTGGAATTTTTTTTTTTTTTTTGTGTCTGCGAGATCATGGTTTAATGAAGCTGCAGTTGTCTGTTTATGAAAGCAGCGGTGGTATTCAAGCTATGATGAATAACAAAGCCAAAAAACTGGCCGAGCAAGATGAAAACACTGTTATATCTTTGAATGTCCCTTATACAATCATAAGAACAGGCAAGCTGGAGAACAGTCCTGGAGGGAATCAAGGCTTCAACTTTAGCGCGGTAAATTCATCTTATAATAGAGAAGACAAAATATGTGTTGACTCCACCGCTTGGGTTTAAACTTTAGACAACATTGTTATGAATGAAACAGGGTGCTGCAGCCAATGGAAGCATAAGCAAGGAAGATGCTGCTCGTATATGTGTTGAAGCGCTAAGTGTGATCCCACCAACAGGGTTGATATTTGAGGTAGAGTTATAACATTTTATTGATGCTGCTTCCTATACAAAGAAGCATTTGTTACTGATGAGATGAGGCTTCTGATTCGGTCAGGTTACGAATGGAGAAGAAGTTGTATCTGACTGGGAAGGACAATTGATGAAAGTGATGCAGAGACAGAGTGACAAGAAGTAAGCTTCAAAGCTGAGATGAACAGAACAATCACATTATACATCATCATTGTCTATATCTTTCTTCTTTTTCTTTAGTCAGACATCATTGTCTATATGTAACAACATGTTTCTGTTGATGAAGATAAGAAAATTCCATCCTTTATATTTGATATGGGTCTCTAGATGCTTGTAAAGTTAAATTTTTCTCCTCTTGAACTCATCAAATAATTTGTTTTTCTATTAGTATGAATGAAATAAAGTATGGAGACCCTACTATATACATTCTTTCACTTTCATAGTTTCATAAAATATCCAAAAGAAAGTTGATTGGAAAATGGATGTGAGCCAAGAAATTGATTATTAAAGGTGAAGTGAACCAAAAAGTTGGCTGGATTCTTTTGTCCAAACGCCAAATAAACAAATAAAGAAAGGAAAAAGGAAGCTTTGTGTTGTAAAACAACTTGAAACTTGTGTAAAAATGGAGAAAAAAGATAAGGAATAATAAAAGTACCTAACTAAAGTTAAAACTACAAGTCTCTGTTGTCTTTTTGACTTTAGAGGATCATGCAAGCACAAAGGCAACGAGGATAATCATCTTCTTTTGCTAGATCAGACTTTAGTACACTTTCATGTTTTTCTTTTTCTTATTTTGATTGAGTTTTATACTTTATTTTAAGCAAATAAAGTTTCAGATGAACGTTGCCAAATTTCGAGTTACTGCAAAAAATGGTTCACATGTCAATTCTAGAACCAAGGCTCTACACATCATTTTTGTGAACCATTTTAGCGCATAAAGATGATTAGAGAATTTTATTAGTCCAAAGATCTAATTATTAACTTGTCATAAATGTATCAGTTGGTGGCAGAACTTGAATTTCAGAGATATGTCAAATCTAACAAAAGAAAAACTTCTTTTATTATCTCAGAATCAAAGACATAAACATTATGTAGATAACATTTCAACAGAAATTGCATAAGCAAAACTATTGAAGACCCTTAAGAAAAACACAATATTAATGTCATACTGTTCCACACCAACAACAACAACATGACACACTCCTTAATCCACAATCAAATTAGCTTTGAATCTACAAAATCAAGATTGGTTATATTACCCGGATCTAAATCTCTTCTGGTTGTTGGCCTTACCATCAGATTTCAATGTCCCGGTAGATTCTCCTTCCGATGAAGCATCGATCGATCTAGCGAAAGAATGAGAGAGATCTCCATAAAGACTTGCCACTGTTCTGATATTGTTATTGAGCTCTCTAATCAAACCCACATTTCTTCCCAAGTGATCCGCTTGTTTGGACTCGTGGTTCTGATTGATCTCGTTGATCAAAAGCCGGTTTTGATCAAGAATGTCTTGAACTTGAACAAAGCTCTTCTGGAAATTCTGCAACAATTTACCATCCATTTGGTATCTCTCTCCAAATCCAGAATACACATCTCCTTCCATTCTTGATTCCATCAAACTCAAATCTTGATTGATCTTGTTCTACACAATTGCAACAAAACTCACATTAAACAAGTGTTTTATTCTTCTTCCGTTGACCTTGTCTATAAACTCTTGATCTCAAGTAACACAAAGCAAAGATAAATTCCTTTTTTCTTTTCAGTTACATTTTAATCTCAAGAACCCTCAATTTCGGACAAAACACCAAACACGTTTTCAGGATAAAAAGAGATCTATATATAGATAAAAAGAGAAGTAAGTAATAGCTGATTCTTCTATAAGTAGCCTTCACCTATAGTGAGATAATCTCAACAAAAGTAGAAACCGATTCCATAAGATTCATAAAAGTCTATAAATTTTAAGACCCAGAAACCAAAAGAATCATATCTACGAACCCAAAAAAGCAAAGCAAGATTTTTTACAGGAAAGAAAGAAAAAAGAGAGAATTTTTCTGCTCTAAATTCAGTTTTCTTACCTTCAAAAAATACAAGCTCCGGGAAGAGGAAGCAGAGGAGGAAATCAAGATAATTTTCTCGGGAAATAAAGAAGAATCTTAATGGAGAAATAACATGACAATTATTGGATGCTGAGAAAGCAAAGAAAAAGGAATCTACTTGTCGTCTGTAGACAAACAGTTTGAGACAGAGAGAGATTTGAGGGGAATATATATAAATGTTCTTATCTTTTTCTTTTCTTTTTTAATCTTTTGGAAAATAAAGATTTTTTTGGTTGTACTTACTCTCTGCATCTTTAATTTGCAGAGTTATGGAGGTTAAAGTTGTGCCACTGTCAGACATCTGGAGCCGGATTATTGTGACCCGACCCATATCTTTTGTTTTATTCGTTACGTCTTATTAGGCCTGTTTATTTCAAGTAATAGTGAATAGAGGTCGGAATTAATATACTAAAATAATTATCTTGTTATTATTGAAAGTGTATTTTAAGAAATTGGTCAGATAATTTGAATAACATGTAGATTATGGATTTTGATTCAAAATTTTATTAGTTGGATTGGGATTTGGGTATTTCGGATAGTTATAAGTAATTCTAAATAATTTTGAAAACATTGAGAAAACACCGAACAATTTTGATAAAATTGAAGTTTTTTTAAATGAAAAAATAAGTGACTCCAAAATTGGTTGCATAAAATACACAAAATTTAACAAAAGGAAATTTGTTCCATATTGAAACTTGGAGAAAAACGTCCACTAATATATAATGTGGAGTTTTTAAGTCTAAGCGAAAAGTCTTGGCCTTGGGAATGTGGTATCAAGTAAAAAAGAGCTACTCACGCACAATCACACACAAGCGCACCCACCGAACCGGACCAAGCTTGGTTGGATAGATGAGTGTTTCTAAAGCCATCAAACACGACGGATGTAATAGTATGGATAAGTCCATAAACACCTTTTAATTCGAAGCTACTAAAGGATGGGAGCAAGCCAGAAATTCACACGACGAGTATTTTTTTTCTTGGGCTGACCAGCGGGACGAGATATCGTAGCGATAAACACGATGGTGGTCGATGAAGTAGATAGAGTTTGGGTTTGAGGCCGCGGTACTTGCTCGCTTTGACACAAAAACCCTTGTTCATACCAAAACATTTTACAAAGATCTCCATTGTCTTCGGAGTAACATTCGACCCTTTGTCAATGTCTCGTCAGTTTTTCAACTTCTCACACTCCCAAAAAGGGATTGGTTTCCCTTTAGACTCGAATTCAATGCACCATGTGAAGAGGAAGAAGTCGAAGGTGAGTCTACTCTACCAATTAATTTGCTTCGGACGCACCATGCAAACAACTCCAACTCTGACTCTGTCATGTTAGGTAGTTCAAGAGGTCAGGATTGCTGGAAATAAGTTAGGGAAGGGACTCAGTGTTCTCCAACGATGGGTCACATTCAATAAACTCGGTGTTAGGCGTGAGATAGAAGAGTGAATCTCTGAACCATGTTACTTACGGGCAGGCAAAGGAAAACAAGGATTGAGATAAGTTAACTAGATGTCGACCGCAGGATTGAGAGGAGGGTGAAGCAGAGGCAGATAGATGTCGCCTTTGTTGGGGTGGAACATGTTGGTGAGACGTATGGTTGAGTCTTCGTTGTTCATGAAAACCATCCAGCCCCGAGACGATCCAATGTACCGCAACTGGTTAAGGTCCTCGGAGGTACAAGCAGTCATGACTCATGACTAGTCTCTCTTGCGTCAAAATAAGATGCCTTCTTTTTTTAATTCTAACTGATAAAATCTTTTCCTTGTATATCAAGCAAAATCATTGTTTTTGTTAGTTTTAGTCAAGGTAAAATAAATTGAAGTTCTATCAGAGCGATAAAAAAAACTATTAGCACATAACCAACATAAAATTAGCAGAAAATCATAAATTTTATATTGATCCAATTTAAAAACTGGTATGGCTAATCAACACTGCTAAAATCTTTTCGATATTTCCAACAAAACTACGATTACATGGGAAACAATCTTAGATATGAATTCAAAAATTATATACTTTTTCTTTAATTCCAGCATTGCCGAATTATGTTCCCTAATTTTCGTTAAGCAGAAATGTGCCTTGGAATACAATTTATCTTATCCCAAACCCAATGCACTGTAATTGCGTAGTTTGCTATGATTTTGACCGGTTGTTTCGCGCCAATTTAATATTTTCGGATCATATATATATGATTTCTTTTTGGTATAAACAATATATATAAATTAAAAGATATACAACTATAGAAGTTAAGGAGCACCTAAAACAAACGAGATAATCAAATTGTTAAGAGTAGTTGGTGCTTCAATGTTCACACCATGTCCAATTTCCTTCAATACCTCTAAGCTCGAATTAGGTAAATGCCTGCCAAAAAAATATGTTAATAATAAACTCACTACCATTTATACAAAAAAGGAGAGATTTAATTTCTACGACAAAAATTGTTAATAGAATTTTGTTATTATCATTACTATGTTTACCTTTGTAGACGACGTCCATGCTCCAAAGGAAACACATTATCCTTATCACCCCAAACGATTAACGTTTTCTGAATATTAACAACACCAAATAAATCATTCAATTAAAATTATTCAGTTTAAACTGTTTTTATGTATAACAAATTATCAAATGACCTGTGATATTGCAAAGAACTCTGGCTCCTCTTCTCTTTCCAGCAAATTCTTAGCTAAATCAACAAGTTCTTGCCGATTTGTCTCATACATCACCTATAAATTTAGAAACTTAAGGACTAATTACGCAATTTTGCTAACTTATGGGTCAATTTTTGAACAAAAGGCAAATTACGGGGCAGAATCAGTAATTAACAAAAGAAAACAGAACTCACAGCGATGAATTGGGAGAGGATGAAATCTGGAACCCAGTCAATAAATCTGATACCAGTATTCATCGAAACCCTAACTAACAACCGGAGATCTCTCGGATTACTCGGAACAAGAATCTCCGATACATCTCCGCCGTGTTTTTTCATCTCCGTCATCTTTTGCTGTTGCGTAAACCCAACTCCACTACTCACAATCACCAATTTCTCAATCATCTCCGGCCAAATCTTCGCAATCCGATACGCAACGAATCCACCGTAACTAATAGAGTAAACCGACAAATCTCCGTCACCACAGCCTAACCTCTTCAAACCTCCGACGATACTCCTCGCCTGAAACTCGACGCTCCGATCGGTGTTTCTCGAGTACGATTTCCCGAAGAAAACGAGATCGGGGATAAAGAGATTAAAAGATTTCGATAGGTCTGAAACTTGATGAATAAATTGCCATTTCGAATTTCCTCCGTAACCGTGTAGCATGAGGAGGTTTGGCCGGTGGATCTTGCGGTGGCCGGAGATCCAGAAATGTAATGTGGTTTCTCCATCGTTTAAATCGACGGTGATTGGACGGAGATCGCAGAAGATTAGGAAATATAAAGATAAGAACGTATCGGCGAGCTTGATCAGGATCGGGTAATCGAAATTGTCGAATAAACACCAAATGAGGCTATAGAAGAGAGTTATTGCGACGGAGATGTATCGACGGAGAATATGAACGAAGAGTTTCATTGACGCCATTGCAGTGATGATCATCTGAAAATATGGTGATGCTTGTGCATGTGTGTGTGTCTTTGAGAGAGAAATTGGTTATGGTTAAAATTAGAAAAACAGAGCCGTTTAATCTCTTCCGGTCTATTCCGGTCCGATTCGATTTGGAGTAAACTAGTCGTTGAAGTTGTTGGTTTCATTTGTTAAAAATAACATGTGGCAAAGTGCATGTAAAATCTTTCGACATCTAGACTGACATTAGTGTTCACAAAACTGTAACTAAATAACTAATCTTTCCCGCGAAAACCTCACTTATGGGCCAAAGCCTATTTGTTATAGTTTTGGGTCAATGTCTTATCTTTCAGCCCATAATTGTCAATATATTCACAATGGTTTTAACATAGAAAGATACCACTGTTGAACGTTTAGCCAAAAAAGAAAGAAAAAACGGATCTTTATAAGAATCTTTCTTAAATTTGTATTTTTTGTCGACATCTTTGTTAAGCTTCTTCTGGCTGTCAAATAGTGTCTTTTAATGGTTCGTCACATGTGCCACTGGTCCACACTACGTAACAACACATTCGTATTCACATCTTCTCCTCGTATTCTCTACGTCAACTTTAACCCAACTTGTGACAAAATCTTATCTTTGGCTCTTCTTCACTCATAATAACTCTAATAAGTCTCTAACTACCCAACCCAGTGTAGTTAGACGTGTCTGTCTTATGGACGTGGTTTGCTCTCTTCTACTTACTTAAGCAACAAGTTAAATCCGCAAGAAAGAAAAGAAAATTGAGCTTGATGTCTTTTAATTTGTCTGCTCTCTGTTCTTCTCAAAACCCTTGACCCCGCAGTCCGAAATCAACGGCTTAATCTATGATAAAAATCGGAAATCTTCTTCGACGAAATAATAAATATCAGTGTCTACATCATCATTAAGATCACCAGCGATCTAAATGATGCAGAACAGGCAGGCAAAGAAAAGAGGCGTTTTGTTTGTTTCTAAGAGTGGTCCTTGTTCTTAGACGTCCATAATGGTTTCCAAAAGCTTATCTCCGTCTTTCGAATGTTCACCACACAGTTTATCCAACACCTCTCTATATAAACACTCGAGAGGAGTGAGAAGAGTAGACAAAAAAGAAAAGAAAAGAAGAGAGTTAGTTCTTAAACCAATCATTCAAAATGTTGCGTGCTATCTTCCTCTTATCTCTTCTCTTTGCTCTATCCAATGCCTCTGTTCAAGATTTCTGTGTCGCAAACCTGAAACGCGCTGAAACCCCTGCGGGTTACCCTTGCATTCGTCCCATTCATGTGAAAGCTACAGACTTTGTCTTCTCTGGCTTAGGCACTCCCGGAAACACTACAAACATCATCAGCGCCGCTGTCACGCCCGCTTTCGTTGCTCAGTTCCCAGGTCTGAACGGTCTAGGCCTCTCTACAGCTAGACTTGACCTAGCTCCTAAAGGTGTGATCCCAATGCACACTCACCCTGGTGCCTCTGAGGTTCTCTATGTCCTTGACGGCTCCATTACCGCTGGGTTTGTCTCCTCTGCAAACGCTGTCTACGTGCAGACACTTAAACCAGGACAGGTCATGATTTTCCCACAGGGCTTGCTTCATTTCCAGATCAACGCAGGAAAATCCTCTGCAGCAGCCGTTGTGACTTTCAACAGCGCTAATCCGGGTCTGCAGATTCTCGATTTCGCACTCTTTGCTAACAGTCTTCCCACTGAACTTGTGGTGGGTACTACTTTCCTTGACGCTACTACAGTCAAGAAGCTAAAGGGTGTTCTTGGAGGAACTGGCTAAAAAAAGACTTAGGACTCCTTGACTAAAACACCAAAACCTGTTTCTTCTTCTTCTTTTCTCTTTGATTGATTCTTGTCTTCTCTGTTTTGTGTGCCGTGTAATTCTTCAAAACCTGTCAAATTGTAACATTGTATGTGAGTTTTTCATATTTAAGATCCTGAGTTCGTTCATATCACTAGCTAAAACTAAGCATTGACCTCTGTGAACCTTCCAATTTAGAAAAAAATCCAAAAAAATTGCAAACTTTAAGGACCAGACTCTCACATGGGTTTCAGTGGTCCCAACTGCATAAGTTTAGATCGGTCCTCTGCAATTATTCTAAATGATATGTATGACATTATTAACTCTAAAGGACCATACAAAATGGAGACTTCATGTGTAGGCTAACTTAGATCTATAGCTGGGAATTAACAACACAATGATAGTTGTTCAACAAATGTATCATCAAATTTGAGAACTTTCATCAACAATCATCCCCAAAATTCAGTTTTTCGACTGGATTCACTCATATCTAAAGAACAAATTTTGAGTTGCAGTCAAAGACTATAATAAATTTACAGATTTAAGAGGAACAAAATTGAGATTGACTTAACTCCAACTTGAAGCTCTTTTCTAGATCGGGAAGAAGAAGATGCCTATGGAGAAGCTTGGAATCTCTCACTCAGTGTCTATCATTGATCTTAAGGAGAAGCTGGCTTCTTTTGAAAAGCAAGAAAGCAGCAACAACTACTTGCAAAGCTGCAGCTACAGCGGCGAAGAAAAGCCCCACCGTCTTTCCCATGTTCAGCTTCTGCTGAGGCGGTGGTGGGTGTTTATGGTGTCTTCTCTGTCGCCATTTTTTTCTTCGGTTCTCGTGAATCGCCTTGTTACTCTCAACGACCCTTGATGGAGGCGGCGGTGGATTTAAGAATGGCGGAGGCGGTGGTGGAGGAGGAGTAATGGAAGAATCTTGTGATTGTGAGTCGACGAAGATAGAAGCAGAGATGAAGAAGAAGACGAAGCAGAGAAGAAAAAGTCTCAAACTTTGTAATGGCGTTTCCATTAATAGAACTCTAATTAAAGAACAATCTGAGAAATTTCAAGTGGATTCGAGTAATCTCGAAATTGGGATTGAGTTCAAAATCTCAGAATTATGAAATTAGGTTTTCGCGAACTGCAAAGAAAGAGAAGCGAATCTGAAGAACGAACGAGTAACGTAAAATGAATTGAAGAAGAAAGGAGAGATCCATGTTTTTAAATTAGGAACGAAGAAGAGTTTTGATACTATTATTTTAAGGGATCCGGGTGGGTCGTTTGATTCGGGCCGTTTTGGATCTCTTCTTTTATATTATTTATTCGTTTAGGCCCATCTTTTATGATTGCAGATGAGAGATTCCAATTTCTGTGTGTTTTGAAGTTAGTAAGTTTTTTTTGTAAAAGAATGTTACGTTTTATACCATTTTCAGAATACGTGTGTGTGTCTCTTCCATACCATATATATATATATATGTGTGTGTGATTGTATATTAATATATCGAACTTAATATTTTCAGATACACATATTTTTGTATCTATAATTTACGTACTGAAAAAAATAAATGATGAAATCCTAATAAAACAGTTGAATTGAAGCTTTTAGAAGAAAAAAATTACTATTGATTATCTTTTTTTTTTTTGGCTTTGAAACAAATTTTACAGCTATGAAAGAACTTAAAGGTTACTGATGGCGGGTTTATAGTAG
The DNA here is from genome assembly GCA_019202795.1 of Arabidopsis thaliana x Arabidopsis arenosa. NCBI lineage: Eukaryota > Viridiplantae > Streptophyta > Magnoliopsida > Brassicales > Brassicaceae > Arabidopsis > Arabidopsis thaliana x Arabidopsis arenosa. The sequence goes on along the minus strand of CM032919.1, from coordinate 12,686,258 downwards.
TTGTAATTGACACTTGCATTAAACTTTGTTATTTTAAATTAAACTTTACAGTAATAATTGAGCGAAATGTGCTGGGATGGAAGAGACACATGCACGTAAAGTGGATTCTGATGAAATCATTATCATTTATATGTGAGGTATGGAGCCGATTTAATAAAGCTACACATTCGTCCTCAAAAAGATATATTTAAAGTTTGATATACCATGTACTCACATACACAGACATATGTATGTATATAAACTACTAGCTAGACTCGAATGTATGCATGCATGTGGCCAAATTGCGTCGCACTGAGGAATTAGGATTTGGTTTCGAGCAAAGCATGTATTCTCATTCTTATTATGAAGTATACATGTATTTATATGCATGCAATGTAACGTACATGCATTTATGTAATTGTATCAAACAAATATACATACAAAGGCTTGGACGGACTCGATTATGAGGTAAGTAAGTTAGTTAAGATTCAACAAATATTTATGTTATGTAAGAAACAATTCAGACATGACTACAAAAATCCGAAAACCTTGATCCACTATACGCTGCTTATATATATGATTTATAACTAGCTTGATACGTGTTCAAAATCAAAGGCTTGGCCTGACGGATTCGATTGTGAGTTTAGTAAGTTACGGTTTCACTTTGTAACGCTTTTTAATTTCTTTAAGTACGACGACCACGACAGAAGAAGGCACACAAATTGAGGAATCGTCTCTCCTTCACTTGGTCCAGTTAGGAAATATTACTAATTAACACTTTTGTCATGGAGTGTAAATAGTGGATGCATTAACTTTTCAATTGTAAATAAATACGAAACTAAAGTAGTATGATAACCTAATTTGCTAAAATGTTGTATATAATATATATGCCTTACTTAGGAATGTTTATTAAACAGACTCGACGAACTTATATATATTTAAATCAGAGTTCCTCAAACCAACCGTGGGAATAGTCTCTACGGCGAGGAGTTTCATGGTGTCGGTGGTCGTTATTGGCCGGAGCCAGAACGGTTGGCCTGGTCGCTATTGAAAATCGTAGAGCTTGAACATATCCTCTTCACGTCATATCTGTTAATATCGAAATTAGTTACAGCATTTAGGCCTCTGAATTTAATTGCCGCGATATCGTACGCCTCTGCTGCTTCTTCTTGCGTGCCTTCATCATAGTTACAAAATGTGATAGTTAACAATTCAAAAGCTACGAGATATGAAATGTTATTTAAGCCATATATAAAGAAGTGGAGTGGTTCATACTAAATGTGCCAAGATACAAGTCTTTGTTTCCAGCAACTCTTCCAATTCTAGCTTGCCATCTTCCATGTTGATGATGCCTGCATGAGTTATACATGCATGATCATGATGATCCTTAATTCCACGTACATGTATGCTCAAATGCCATAAGTATATATATACAAGTTTCCCTTATATATCTCCAAAGCAAACCTTGTAACTCCTCTGTAAATGGAAGCTCCCCTCGAAAACCCGGTACTGTTCCTATGATATGAGAATTTCATTACAAAGCATTGGTTAAGTAAGTAACTACAGAGGCCATAAATTTCATTACAATCCCACTGTTGAGTATATATAGTTACCTCCTCAGCATGGCAACAAATTCTTGCCTATTCATGTTATTGAGTTCCTCGATCTCCTTTTCGTAATTACTCAACTGAATAAAGGAGCGTCAAAAGAACTGATATCACAAGCCAACTCTATGCAGTTCAGTTTACCAAAAAAAAAAAAAAAAAAACTCTATGTAGTTCCATCAAAATCAAGTCAATAAAATCGTAACATAATTACATTCAAGATCCAAATATGAAAACTAAGTAAGACTGTTACGTTGTACATATACAAAAGTGATAAAACACACTTGCATGTAATAAAGAAGTTAAAGAAGTGGAGGTCCGGGACCAGATAGATCAAACTCACTGGGAAATTTAAGTGAGTGGTAGGACCCCAATACTTCAGAGCCGCTAAATCATAAGCCCTCGCTGCTTTCTTCTCATCATCATACCCTCCTGTTTGTAGTATTTCTTTAAGTATGAAATTTACTATTACATGTATTCTTCTTAAAAATATCATAAGAAAATATATAAAGAGCTTATTATACTTCAGACCAAAACTAGGGCAACACGACATTAATAAGGGTCGTTGAAATAAAATTTTGCACTTACCAAGATACACTGTCATTGATCAAGAAGCGAATTAGAAAGTACATACGAAACAAAATTATTAATTGTTAGTAAAAATATTGATGATAGCATTATGAATTGGAAAATTAGTTGTATTTGTTTTTTCTGACCTTGTCTTCCTTTCCTTGTCTGTCCCTCTTTCTTACAGCTATTATCCCATAAGTGAGCTTCATATCTCCCTGTCCATCTATGCCTGTATACACGCACAGATTAAATATGTGTCGACACAATTGCATAAACTACAAGATAAAATGACATATATACATAATTGTGGCATTCACATTTTTCTTACGTGTAAGTTTGAGATATATTTAAAACAAAACAGAAAATTAGTTTGAGACATCATTATTTAATAACGTACGTACCTTGTAACTCCACGATACTGAGAAGTTCTTTGTCCGAAACTATCAACCGACTTCCGAGGAACCAAATCCTTCACCTGAGATTTGCCAGTCAATCTCTTCCGCTTCTCATCTATTTTAACCGGTTCTTCTACCGGCACTACAGATGCATTCGTTTCGTTGATCAAATCAGAACAAGCCCCATGGCTCAAAGCCAATGATAGCATCGAGCCATTGGTGTTATAACCAATCTCTTCGTTACTAAAATGACTAATATTATTGCTCGTACCACCCTCTTCAGTAACGTAAGTACTCGAGAGTTGAAATGTTGGAGTGCCTTGCCCTAACCAAGATTTGAAAACGGAGACCGAACCGACCCTCTCAAAACCTCCATAATCATGGGTTAGGTTTGGATCTAGGTTCGGGTATTGTGGTGTAACTACGGTTTGCTCGTGGAGAAGGTAACCGGGTGGGTTTAATCTGTTAACCACGGTGGTGCTGTTGACATTGGTTTGGTTATGGGTCAAAGGATACTCGGTTTGATGAGAGTTTGAGAGCAAATCTTCCACCTTTGGCACTTCATCATGTTGATGATGATGATGATGATCAAGGTTAATATCATATCCCCAAACTACACATCGAAATCAAATTAAGAATATTAAAAGGCACACCAACAACATATATATTATATATACCACGGGGATGATGTGTGAGAGGATCAGAACCATCGGAACCGTCATGTCTGAGTTCTTCTTCGTGCTCTTCTTCACTATCACAGATTCTCAAAGGAGGTGTCAATGAAAACCCCAACCATTTGTTCATCTCTCTCTCTCTCTAGCTTTTTCTTTCTTTCTCGCTCTTAGTTTATATATATATAGGGTTTCGGGTTTTATATGTTTATAATGTTTTATATGTGAATACATTAATGTTTTTCAAAGTCTAAAACATTTAGAGTTACCTTGCATGTGTAGTATAATAAATTATATTATTAAAAAAAGTGGAAAAAGATTCGAGACAAAACAGGTGGCGGTGAAGTTTTGTCGTAAGCATGAAAGAAAGGAAGAGGAAGTTTCCCCTCTTTCACTCTTTCTCATTTCTTTTCTGGGGCACTTGCATCTGACTTCTATAGAGTATTGTGCCCACTCTCCCTCAGATCTTTTTGATCTATATGTATATATCGGGAGATACACATGACACACAATAATGAGACTTTTGGTTCTTTGATATTATTATATTTGATTCTCTTTTCCATAGTATTATCACATAACAGCGGTTAAAAAGTCTCCAATTTCGGATATCTTTTATTTTCGATATGTTAATTAGACTATAAGACATTAATTTATTTTAGTATGTTTTTCTTTCAATAGTATAGTTTCGGATTTGTTACTAAACTTAACCAAAAAGAACAATGCGTCGCAACTCGCAAGGATATTTCTTCCTAGAAGATAAATAATAGACTGAACATCTGTTTGAATAAGGTTGTAACTGCGATGGAGAAGCTTGAGTATAAATTATCTAAGTAGGAAATTATGAGATGATTTTCTGAGTAATATATAAGTGTGTGGTAATCTTCCACTTATGGGCTAGTTTTTAAGTGTGGGTAATTAGACTCATACTAATAAAAAGATTTGCATGTTGCGCTCACATCACAAGACATGTATCACAATTTAAACGGGGATTAATCTAAAGGATATAGGTGGAGTGTTTGGCTATGTGTTGTGAAGCTATTTCGTAAAATTCCTTATGGAAGCTGATAATGTGACAGTTTAACCTTTGAAAACAGAGACACAAAATATGATACAACACAAAAGAGTAAGTGATGTCTTGTTTTCGTTTAATATATTGCATAGGTTGCTTATAGATAGAAAAGGAAATTGTGTTCCAAGCTGTCAGCCAAAAATTAGGTGGGTTGTTATGTGACAATTTGTTTTATAAAACATTTGATTAAGAAACTTTAAGAACACTATCTGCTCTACATATAACTCACAAACATTTATACATGTCTACTATTTTAAAGTTACCTCTTTTGGTTCAAACCTTTAATTATTATTTGGGCATTTTCTTTTTGCCTAGCTCTTTTTTTTCTTTTTTTTCTTCTTTCTGAGAAAAATTTAAATTCTTTTCTGGATATTATTTCTTTAAATGTAAGTTTGTCATCCAAAATACATGAGATTTCTTTAATGGAAGTTTGTTACCCAAATACATGATATTTCGTTAACTGAAAGTGTTAAGATTTTATTTTGTAAATGAAGTTTGTTATCGAAATAATTTGTGGATTTCGACCCTTGCTTTATATATAGACAACATATTCCTTATCCAAGAGAAGTAAGTTGTATTGTAAGTCTGTAGATGGTGAATACGTGCGTGATTTCGACTTGATCAACAAAGAGAGCTGAAAAATGATTTGTTTCCAAAGAACTTTGCTCCAAAGAATGTGGATGAGGGATTCGATTTGGCAAGAGAAATACAAAGGACTTCTACATGTAGTACAGAATTCGTAAGATGAGATTCAAGCCCATGGGCCGATTGACTGACGGTTAATTTTTCAATTCGCTGGCAATAATATTTATAGTTCTTTGGGAAAAATTTCTGCAAGCTAATAAAAATCTGTGTATAAAAAAAAGAAACCCTATGGCTCCAGTCTCACAAATTTCTCCATATTTATAAATCCTTCCTCCTTAAGGGAAATTTTCTATAAAACTCATAAAAAAAATTCTTTGAATTCAAAGAGAAACTCGAGCTAGGGTTTCCAAAATCCCTTTCTCTACTAAAGCTGTCACTCCCATAAATCCGATCGCTATAATCGTGAAGATCCTTACCTCTGGTAAGCTTTCAAGCGAAACCCACTAAAAGTTTCGCCTTTTTCTTCTTCTTCTTCGCATCAAAATCTGATACGGGAAGAGAACGAACGGTGAAGGAGAAGCTAGCTGACGATACTAATTTAAGGCATTGTTGACTTGTATGCTATAACCAGGGCTGGCTTTTGAATCTCGGTTCTAGGGTTGTTGTAGTAGTGGGGTTAACTATGGATGACCTTGAACAGGCAATAGTAATTAGCTTTGAAACTGGTGCTGTTGATTCGGCGTTAAAGTCTCAAGCGGTTACTTTTTGTCAGCAAATCAAAGAGACTACATCTATTTGTAGTATATGTATTGAGAAGTTATGGTTTTCTAAGCTTGTCCAAGTTCAGTTCTGGTGTTTGCAAACGCTGCAGGATGTTTTAAGGGTTAGATACGGATCTATGAGCGTGGATGAGCAGAGTTATGTGAGGAAATCAGTGTTTTCAATGGCTTGTTTGGAGGTTATTGATAATGAGAATGCTGTTAGAGTTGTCGAAGGACCTCCATTTGTTAAAAACAAGCTTGCACAGGTTTTGGTTACTTTGATCTATTTTGACTACCCTTTGATTTGGTCCTCGGTGTTTGTTGATTTTATGCCTCATTTGAGCAAAGGGGCTGTTGTGATCGACATGTTTTGTCGGGTTTTGAATGCGTTGGATGATGAGTTGATTAGCTTGGATTACCCCCGGACTTCTGAAGAGATATCTGTGGCTGCTCGAGTCAAGGATGCTATGAGGCAACAATGTGTCCCTCAGATTGCTAGAGCATGGTATGACATTGTATCGTTGTACAGGAATTCCGATCCTGATCTTTCTGCTACTGTGTTAGATTGCATGAGAAGATTCGTCTCTTGGATTGACATTGGTTTGGTTGCCAATGATGCATTTGTTCCACTGCTGTTTGAATTGATTTTGTCTGATGGATTGTCTGATCATTTTCGCGGTGCAGCAGCTGGGTGTATTTTAGCCATGGTTTCTAAGCGGATGGATCCCCAGTCAAAACTGCCCCTTCTGCAGACCCTTCAAATAAGTCGTGTTTTTGGTTTAGTATCCGGAGATGTTGATTCTGAATTGGTATCAAAAGTATCTGCTTTGCTTACTGGCTATGCTGTTGAGGTTCTAGAATGCCATAAGCGGTTGAACTCAGAGGACACCAAGGCAGTCTCCATGGATTTGCTGAACGAAGTTCTGCCATCAGTTTTTTATGTCATGCGGAATTGTGAGGTGGATTCTACTTTTAGCATCGTCCAGTTTCTCCTGGGTTACGTTTCCACTCTCAAAGGCCTCCCTGCATTAAAGGAGAAGCAGCTACTCCACATTACACAGATTCTCGAAGTGATAAGAATTCAGATTTGCTATGATCCTATGTATCGTAATAACCTTAATTTACTGGATAAAATTGGATTGGAGGAGGAAGATAGAATGTCCGAGTTTAGAAAAGATCTCTTCGTCTTGTTACGTACAGTGGGCCGTGTTGCTCCTGAAGTTACTCAGCATTTTATTCGTAACTCACTAGCAAATGCTGTTGAATCCTCATCCGAGAGCAATGTTGAAGAAGTGGAAGCTGCGCTCTCGCTTTTGTATTCATTTGGAGAGTCTATGACTGAGGAGGCCATGAAAGCAGGATCTGGGTGTTTGAGTGAACTAATTCCGATGCTCTTGACCACACAGTTCCCTGGACATTCTTATAGACTTGTTGCACTAGTTTACTTAGAAAACATAACAAGGTACATGAAGTTTATTCAGGAAAATTCCCAGTACATTCCCAATGTTCTTGGTGCTTTCCTTGATGAAAGGGGTTTGCATCACCAGAATGTTCATGTGAGCCGTAGAGCAGGTTACTTGTTCATGAGAGTCGTGAAATTGTTAAAATCAAAGCTTGTACCATTCATTGACAAGATCCTGCAGGTAAGGATTTGATTTTCTCTTGTCTGCAGCTCGTTTGATCATAAGACAGTTATCCATTTCTGTAAATCCGATGTATTTGCTTGTTTAATTTTTGTCTAATTATATCTTTCTGTGGGAAATCAGAACCTTCAAGATACGTTGTCCCAGTTGACGACTTTGAACTTTGCATCAAGAGAACTTTCTGGAACTGAAGATGGCAGTCACATTTTTGAGGTTCGACTGCCACTTGAAGCTGCTGTTTTCATATATGTACTTCTGACTTGGAAAACTAGAAAAATTTTCAGTACCTTAAATAAAATCTCTAACTTCTATTACGTTTTTCTGTAGGCTATTGGCATAATCATAGGGTTGGAGGATGTCCCGGCTGAAAAGCAGTCAGATTATCTGTCTTTACTGCTTACCCCTCTCTGTCAACAGGTTTTCATTTCTACCATTCTCTTGTTTCATGAAACTTTTTGGCATTATTTATGGTCAGGTGTACTCACACTCCTTCCATGTGATATGATTGTACCAGATTGAGGCAGGACTTGTGCAGGCAAAAGCTGCAAGTTCCGAAGATTTTCCTGTGAAAATTGCAAATATCCAATTTGCTATTGTTGCAATTAATGCTCTCAGCAAGGTTTGTGCCCGTTTTTCTAGTTTCTGTATGTGAGATTTGTTACTTGGTACTTCAAATTGTACCCTCTTCTGGGCTTTTCCTTATACTTTTGCTTGCAATTCAGGGTTTCAGTGAACGTCTTGTTACAGCGAGTCGTCCTGGAATTGGTCTCATGTTTAAGCAGGTTTGTATAATAGATGGTTCTTTTCCCTCTTATGAATCATGTATTGCTTTGCAACCTGTCTTTCAATGCTTTGTCCTTTTTGCAACTTCAGTTGTTGACTCCTAATTGAAACTGCTCTGTCTTTACTCTTTATTAACAATTGGTAACCTTCTCCATAATGTAGACACTGGATGTGCTTCTCAGGGTTCTAATTGAATTTCCAAAGGTTGAGCCTTTGCGGAGTAAGGTATGAGTTTAGTTGTATGTTATTAAGTAGACATATTGTAATCACTAGTGTTGCATATTCTTCTCCATTAAGTTATTGATTAACAGCTCAGTGATTAGCTTGTTCCTCTTCTCTGTAGGTCACATCATTCATACACCGTATGGTTGATACCCTTGGTTCCGCTGTGTTCCCTTATCTTCCCAAGGCTTTGGAACAGCTACTTGCTGACAGTGAGGTAGAACGAAAATTTCAGAGCTCCCCTTATATTATTCAATGCTCCACTGCTTTCATTTCCTCAAATTAATATTTAGTTGAACTCCTACGATGCACTTTCTTATCTGGGAGTAATATCTACTAATTAAGATACTTCATTTCGTGCAATGATGCTGCGTTGAGCACACTAATTTGATAACTTCTTCAACAAAAATTCTTACTGTGTATGTGTATTGTTGCAGCCAAAGGAAATGGTTGGTTTCCTGGTATTACTCAATCAGCTTATCTGCAAGTTCAACAGCGCTCTCCGTGATATACTGGAAGAAGTATATCCCGTGGTTGCTGATAGGATTTTCAAAGTAATTCCAAGAGATGGGCTCCCCTCACGCCCTGGGGCTGTTACTGAGGTATTTTGTTTGATTTTCTTTCTAACTCAATTTTATGATCTCCATGCATGATTTCCTGGCTATTTTGCAATTGTAACTTGAGAACCTGATGATATCGTAGCGTCCTTTACATCCAGTCATATATCCTTTTTTGTGTAGGAATTGAGGGAACTGATAGAGCTCCAAAGGATGTTGTATACATTTCTTCATGTGATAGCCACACACGATCTCTCCTCTGTATTTCTTACGCCCAAAAGTACGGTGTATCTAGATCCTATGATGCAGCTGCTTTTGAATACTTCTTGTAATCACAAGGATATTACCGTACGTAAGGTTTGTAACACTTTTCCCTTTGTTGCATATTCATTTACTTTTGATGATCTTTTTTGCTTACTTATTATCCTCTTGGTTTACTCTTTTGCCATATAAATAGGCGTGCGTGCAGATATTTATTAAGCTAATTAAAGATTGGTGTGCCAAGCCATATAGCGAGGAGAAGGTCTGCGTGTTAAATAATTTTTATTAACTTTCTTTTCTTCATGAAAGAATGACAAATGTCATAATCAAGAATTATTTGCTTTCAGGTTCCAGGTTTTCAGAATTTCGTAATCGAAGCGTTTGCAACAAACTGTTGTTTGTACAGTGTACTAGATAAATCCTTCGATTTCAGTGATGCAAATACGGTAAGCATAAGAAACTTTAATTCTTTTTTTTCCTTCTGTCTGTTGCAGTTGTATAAACTTCTGAATTGTTTCCACAACTGACTGGATTTCTTCCTTCCCTATGCATCTGCTTTATTAACACAGCACGCGTTGTTCGGAGAAATCATCACAGCTCAGAAAGTGATGTATGAAAAATTTGGTAATGCGTTTCTCATGCATATTATGTCGAAAAGTTTTCCATCAGCACAGATTCCACAAGATTTGGCGGAGCAGTATTGCCAAAAGTTGCAGGTTTGATAAGTTTTACTCCCTCAAAACAACTGTAAGTTAGATAAAAATCATCTCGTATTTGTGCTTAAACATAGTCTCTCCTTTCCCTGTTTGGTATTCCAGGGTAATGATATCCGGGGCCTCAAGTCATACTACCAGTCCCTTATAGAAAATCTCAGGCTTCAACAAAACGGGAGTCACGTTTTCAGATAGCATTCGAAATACAGCTAGTTTCATAGAAAGAAATGTCTCTCAGGTCAATTCCGCTGCGAGCTCTAAAGGTTTTACCAAAAAAAAAATCCTCATCCTGAATAATTTACATGAAAGGTTTGAATCCGTGTGTTTAATATAATGTTCCATCTCTTTGCAGGCTTCTCCAGATGTATATAGTATTGTCAATGTCTACTTGAGAGGCAACAAGGTTGGCTTTCACCATCCAGATCGAATTTTATTAAAAGCTTGATAAAGATTTCATACTGTTGCTGATGTTGAATTCTTGTGGGGTTATTTCTCAAATCTGCAGTTGTACCACCTTACACATAATCATGTTCTCCGACTCAACCAAGGCCTTGCAAGTTGTTCCAGTGCGCACACACTCTCTGAGGCAGATCTGCTGTTATTTCTTTTTGCGCTTTGTTGTGAGATTGTGTCTATAAAGCCAGCCCTTATTTTTTTTTGTCCTATCTCCCAAGTTTTGATGATGTTACAACTTTTCTGCAGTCCATGTTTTCTGTTTCTTTGTCCATGAAAATACTTAGAAAACTATGAGAGATCATAAAAGACAGAGACAAAACAATTTTGGCTGAATTATGTTTTCCTATTTTATTCATTTAATTAATATGAAATTGTATTATTTTATTTTATTGATTCGAAATTGAGGTCTCTTCTTATTATTGTGAGTATCGAACTTTTGGTCATTTGAGACACAAATTTGCTTTGAAAAACACATATTGTTCTTTTGTTTGAAGTGGCAGAGAAATTTAAAAAAAAAAAAAAAATTAAATAAAATGAAAAGAAAGAAAAGACGACCTAAATAAAATAAAAAATAAAAAGAGGTAAAAAAAAACTAAAAAAAATAAAATCAAGAGTTATATTGTAACGGTGAAAAGTCGTCATCTACTTCTTCTTTGTTCCTTAGAAACCCTAGTTCCAAAATCAGCCCACACTAAGAAGAAGAAGTCATCTCTCTATCTTTCTGCTAATTTCACAAATCCGAGAATATGCCAACCATCAGTGTTGGTAGAGACCGTTTGTTCGCTGCTCTTGGACAGTCCTACAGTAATTCAAACTCCAACTCTTTCTCTTCTCCTTCCTTTCTCTGATTCATCGTTTTCTAATTTCTTCTTTGTAATGCAGCTCAGGAAGAATTCGAGGATCTGTGTTTTCGTTTCGGTATCGAGCTTGACGATGTGGTCAGTCACTTGCTTTTCTTCTGCTTTTGTGTTTAGATTTTTTTTTATGAAATCCTGATTAAGGTTTTTTTTTAAATCGTTTATCCATGACCACCAGACTACTGAGAAGGCAATTATCAGAAAAGAGAAGCACATCGATGAAGAAGCTGATGATGATGAAGAAATCATCTACAAGATTGAAATTCCTGCCAACAGGTTTACTGTTCTTCTGCTAATTAGGGAATTGTTTAAGTAGAAAGATAATTAGGGTCTTGATTTGGTACTTTTTGTATCTTAATCAATGCAGATATGATTTGCTTTGCCTCGAAGGGCTTGCGCAAGCTCTTCGCGTTTTCAACAAGAAACAGGAGATACCAACGTATACCCTTGCTGACATTAGCAAAGACAAGCTCCTTAAAATGAATGTTAAACCTGAGGTCTGTGCGTGTTTATTTCTGTTGTTTGCCAACTACCTTCTGATTTGGCTCCTTCATGATTGAAACTTTTCTCCTTTTGTAGACATCGAAGATTCGCCCATTTGTCGTATGTGCTGTTTTAAGAGGTGTAACTTTTGACGAGGCTCGTTACAACAGCTTCATTGATCTTCAGGATAAGCTACATCAGAATATTTGCCGGTAAATGACATGGCTAGTTATAGGATCCATTTGGTCTCTCTTGTATCATTTTAGTTATCAGCTACCATCATTTTGTGGCTTGCATTTTGGGATAAAAAATTGGCTCCCATTCATTTATCTTACCTACACTGTACATATTTCAGGCGAAGATCCCTGGTTGCAATTGGAACTCATGACCTTGATACATTGCAGGGCCCATTCACATACGAGGTAATTGTGTGTTATCATCTTTCCTATTCCTTTTTCGTGTCTACAGTCTTCCTCTACCTGTCCATTTCGTGTATCTGATCTTATTTAGTGTAATTCTTATAACTAGAATGCTGTTCAAACTTTCATACAATCTGTTTCCTTTGCTTTATGGTGACAATTTCTTTAGTTGGGCTTTTTCCGTGTCTCATCGACTCTATGGTAAATTAATTTTTCAGGCTTTGCCACCAACGGATATAAATTTTGTACCTTTGAAGCAAGTAAGTCAATATCCTTATGGGTTCATCAACTAGTATCTCTGTTCAAAGTGGTTCCATTTGCCTGTATTTCTTTGTTTAATTCTTAATCATTCTTTGTCCTCTGTTATACAGATAATGATTTTTTATTTTAATTGTTATAGCATTTTCTCTTTTTAACTTTTGGTACAATTTCTCACCTCTTCATAGTGACAATCTAGTTTGTTTCATGTTTGTACCTAATACCAATTTCTTGGTCGTAGACAAAGAGCTTCAGGGCTGATGAACTAATTGAATTCTACAAGGTAAACGTTTAAGCTTTTACTTTCTGGTTATTGTGTTGTGACATTTGTACTCTTGTGAAATCATAACTTTTTTTGGAGCAAACAATCAACGAAAGATATTCCCAAACTTAGATTACATGGATATGTATATAATGAGATGAAATAATTGTTTACTCGCACTACTTCGGCTTTCCGAAGAATTTTCCTTGATGTGTGAAAGATTACTTTTGTTTGCAGTCAGATATGAAGCTGAAAAAATTTCTACACATAATCGAGAATTCACCCGTCTTCCCTGTTTTATACGACAGTAAGAGGTATTTGTTCTTCCTAGTTCTGTTAATTTTACCTATAGGGTTGAAGAAGTACAGATGTCTATCAATTATGATAAATACTTTCATTAACCAATCACAATAATTTTCTTATTATAAATGAATTATGTAGTGAAACATAATGAAAGCTCACTTTTGCAGAACTGTGCTGTCATTGCCGCCTATTATCAATGGTGCACATTCAGCAATTACCTTACAGACAAAGAATGTCCTCATTGAATGTACAGCAACTGATTTGACGAAGGCCAAAATTGTTTTGAATACAATGGTATGTCGTAAATAAATCAAAGCTACAGTGCTAACTGATCAATATCTAACTACCATTCAACGTTTTCCAGGTTACAACCTTTTCAGAATATTGTGCGAGAAAATTTGAGATTGAGCCTGTTGAAGTTACATACGACGATGGAAAGTCATACATCTATCCGGATTTAGCTGTCTATGATATGGAAGTTCCTCTCTCTTACATTACAGACTCAATTGGAGTCTCTTTGGAGGTGGAACAGGTAATAGAGCATCACTGCTGTCAAGTTGTTATGATTGAACCAACCTCATTTTCCTCGTTGAAAATGTCGATTTTAGAGGCTGGAGTGCAATTAAATTAGAGGCTACTGTGCAATGATTTTAATCATTTGTTATGTGAAATGGATTTTGTACCTTTCAGGTTACCAGTCTGCTAACCCGAATGCAGTTGCATGCTGAGCAAGCAAAATCTAGTGATAACCAGTGTGCCATCAAAGTACATGTACCCCCTAGCAGGAGCGACGTTCTCCACCCCTGTGATGTTATGGAGGTATATTTTCATAACTATAACCCTTCTGTGTTGGTGACATAATGCCATTATGATGATTCTCCTTTGTCCATATAACTAATCACTTTGCTTGTATTTCACCAGGATGTTGCCATTGCCTATGGTTTCAATAACATTCCAACAAGAAAGCCTGCTTCGATAAAACCACTGCCTTTGAATGAGCTGACTGATCTTCTAAGAATAGAGGTATTTGCACCCCCATTTTACTGTTGCATCAGCTCACAGTGATCTGTGTCTGTGTTTCATGTTAAATCACTTTTAAGCGTTTGTTTCTCATGGAAATTATCTATTTTTATATTTTGAATTTTAGATTGCGATGAATGTGTACACCGAGGTGGTAACGTGGCTACTATGCTCGCATAAAGAGAACTTTGCGATGCTAAATCGAGTGGATGATAACTCAGCCGTCATAATTGGGAACCCGCGGTCTGCTGATTTTGAGGTTCCTTTCAAATCCTTTTTTCATCTCTTTGTAAACTTTTCCAATTGTAATGCTTTGCTAATTGCCGAAAATTGTTTCATGATATTTGGTAATAGGCCATGAGGAGGACTCTGATGCCCGGGATATTGAAGACTGTTGGTTCCAACAAAGACCACCCTAAACCAATTAAGGTAAACCCATATCTCTGGTGCCTTTAGCTAGATTTGAGATTTTAGTGTCGCAGGGTTTATAAATTCTTTTCTTTCTGTTAAAGATTTATGAAATCAGTGATGTGGCCATGTTGGATGAGAGCAAAGACGTTGGTGCATCCAATCGTCGCCATCTCGCTGCGCTACACTGTGGTGCTACTTCTGGATTTGAGGTATGGATTTCCTTTGCTAACTATAAGATCTTCGTTATATAGCTTATTTTCTCACAAGTTATCGCAACTTGATCAATTGATCTCTGTATAATTCTTGATTCAGCTTATCCATGGGCTCGTCGATAGAATTATGGAAGTGATGGCAATCCCATTTGTAAAAATCAATGACAATAACGGATACTATATAAAGCTCTCTCAAGTAAGCTCTCCTTTCGATCCGCAAGCATCTAAAGGTTTTTCATTATCAACTAACTCAAGATCCTAATCTATCTCTTTTTAACCTTCTGCAAAAGGAGCCCGAGTTTCTACCGGGCAGGCAAGCTAGCATCGTTGTCAGAGGGAAACAAATTGGTAACTTTGGAATCGTGCATCCTCAGGTACCACTCATTTAAGTCTCATTCTTTGCTCCAAATACCTGCAATATTTTATTACTTTTTTCAAATCGTTTTTTGCTTTTCTTTTGTTTCCATCAGGTTTTGAACAACTTTGACATCCCTGATCCATGCTCTTTCGTGGAGATAGACATCGAAGCCCTCTTATAGAAAAAGAAACCAAACCAAATGTTTTCTTCTGGTTCTTCTTGTCTTTGTGCACTATCATTATCTGGATTATTGAAGTCTTGATTCTGTTTGGTTCGAGGATCTAGGACACGCATGTGGAGAGAATTACTCCAAATATTTTAACGGCTCAGTTGTTTTTGACCCCATTTGTAAAATCTAATATTCAGTTTTATTTTCGATTATTATATCCCTTGGGAATTTTTATTTACTTCACTGAAGTTTTTACTTACAAGGGAGAATTGATATCATACCCTAATTTTTATAAGCAAATAAACCAGTTTCTTAACTAATAAAAGAATCTAAACTCTAACCTATAAATCCTTTTTTTTTGGGGCAAAACCTATAAATCCTAAGTTGTCAATAAACCCTAAATTTATAACTATAAAACCTAAAAAAGTGGTCTATTCTTTTAATTTAAGAAAATGCAGACCAAATTTGATTGTTTTTCCAATTTTTCCATTTTATAAACTCGAAGTGTTTTTTTATTTTATAGTGACGTTGAAAAAGTCTATGACAAAAACACTCGTTGAGTCCCTAAATTTATCAGTTCGGTTCAGTTTCAATTATATTTTGTGCATCATTAGATAAACAACAACAAAAAAATAACATAGTTAGCTATTTCTCTAGAAGCAGTTGATGAATATCTGAGTACATGTAATGATAATATGATACAAAGAATTAACTGACTAAAATAAGATTTGTGGAATTTGGAGAATTATCTACTTCACATCACCACGTGCTAATTGTGTCACTGAACTGTACTAACACTGTAACACATCTTTGTTTGATCCAATTTTTTTTATTTATTTATTGGGACAATCCCACTAATCCGGAGATGAGTATATCTTTTGGCAGAAATTTTCATCAAACTCGAAACTTCTACGTAAATGCAAATTTAGCCATGAGAGACCCAATACCTCAATATCCCACCACCACAGGCGAGTTTGTTTGAGCCGACTTTGATCACTAGGATTTATCACTTTCTCATTAAACTATTAACAATTGCCAAACTATATATTTTCCTTTTTTCCCAATAAGAAATAATGAAAAAGCTACGTAACTTTAATGTAGAGCTTTAAAATCAGATTCCTAAGCTCTTTAATTTGATACTATTTTTATGATCGTATGATGATACTATAATAATAGGATTGAAGAAAAATGAGACACTAGGTTCACAAACAAAAATAAAAATAGAAAAACGAGTTTTTTTCAATTGAGGTTTTAATATTTGGCAACAAAGTTTGTTGCCAAGTCGCTCTCAAAAAAATTTAAAATGTTGAAAAGTAAATTGATGATAATTAACAAATTGACCTTAACGAAAAGCAAAAATCTCCATTCTCTTCGTATTAACTACTATTTATTGAAAAACTATGTGCACGACCATCTCATACGGCTACCACGTAGAATATAGTTGTAATTGATTCAAATCATAAAATACATAACAAATTTCGAACTAAATTTTCTTGCGCTTTCAACATAACTTATGTATGACACGCCACGAATAGAATTAGTGGAATTCTAAATTGGTTATACAAATTTAGTGGGATTCTTAACTAAAAAAAAAACTTGAATTATCTAGTCTCCAAAAGAATTTAAACAAAATTGGCAGATCAATATCAGATGAGATTTCTATAAATTTTGAATACATTAATCACAATTTTTCTGTACTTTTTAATCACAACCGTAGGAAAACAAAAATACAAATAGACTCAGTTTTTTTTAAAAAAATTGTATTTGCTTTTAACAACTCAGCCTAACGAAGAAAACAAAGGATACCGTTGTCTCAAGTCAATGGTGTGGCCAAAGGTATTGAGATCACATTCCAACTTCACAAAGGTAGAAAAATCATCCAACCTCTTTTATTATTTTGTTTGTTAAATTAATACAACTGATCAAATATTATTGTTGACAGAAGTAACATAATATATTTAGCAGAAGCAACCATTTCTTCTAGAAGAAAATGAATATATGATACATATATATAAACCAATTCATTAACAACTTACAAGTGTATGATAGTAGCCAGTAAGCAAAAACAAAGTATGAGATGGCTTGAGATAGTCAAAGATTTTTCTAATAGATCCAAATATGCATCTGGAATTTTCTAATTCAAATATGCATCTTATAGGCTATCTTCTTCTCAGAAATTTGGTCGAAATTATCATATAACTAACCAAAACATTTATTTGAAATGAAATTGGAAAACAAATAAAGTAAAGTATATAACATTAGAAACAGAATTTTATTTTTGGTTGTTTAGCAAACTATTTTATGCAATTGCTTCATAGATAAGAGTTATGTGTCAAAAAAATAAAGTGTGAAATTGCAAAAAATAATGAAAGAATGTTTAAGAAAAATCTTACTCATTTGCATATTTTATTTACACATTTGATTATATGCTTAGTGGCAAATGCCATCTTGGATGGCTTTATAAGACTGCAGACTTACTTTTTGGAGTCTTCACCAATCTCTCACCTCTCTCTTTCTCTCTCTCTCCAATTTCTCACTAACCCTTTTTTCAAAGAAGTTTCATATATCTCTATATATTCAGAAAAAAGAAAAAAATATATAAACCATTGATCAAAATATAGACAAAAACTTGTAAAAGAAACAAACACAGAGAGATTCTTTCAGTTTCAGATGAAACCAATGAGATTTTCTTGGAAGAATATATGTCTTCCCATAAGCTGCATCAATAACACAAACCAGAAGAAGAATACAACAACAAACCCATCAAAGGAAAAACTTCTTCTTCTCTCCAGACAAACCTCTGTTCCAAGCAGAGTTTATATGTCGGATTTCAGCAATTCAACCATCTCACTCAACGACTTCTCAAACTCTTTCCTCATAAACATTCACATCTTCACCTACGAAGAGCTCAAAACGATCACACAAGGCTTCTCAAAGTATAATTTCCTCGGTGAAGGAGGATTCGGGGAAGTCTACAAAGGTTTTGTTGATGATAGCCTCAAGACTGGTTTAAAAGCTCAGCCAGTTGCTGTTAAGGCATTGAAACGAGAAGGTGGACAAGGCCATAGAGAGTGGCTGGTAATGATTTCTTCTCTATCTGCATATCGATGAATCACATTTCAAGAATTATATATCAGAATGGAATCATAAAACTAATAAAAAACGCTTCTTCGAGATTCTGCAGGCTGAAGTTATAATCCTTGGTCAGTTGAAGCATCCGCATCTGGTGAATTTGGTCGGATACTGCTGTGAGGATGATGACAGGCTTCTAGTCTACGAGTACATGGAACGAGGCAATCTGGAAGACCATTTATTTCAAAGTGAGTTGGTTAAAAGACCAAAACCATACAAAAATCGAAAAAGTGATTGTTATAGAGGTGCAGATTACTAACAACATGATTACTGTTTGGTGCAAATGCAGAGTATGGTGGAGCCTTGCCTTGGTTAACAAGAGTGAAGATTCTACTTGGTGCTGCGAAAGGCCTTGAGTTCCTTCACAAACAAGAGAAACCTGTCATATACAGAGATTTTAAGCCTTCCAACATCCTCTTGAGCTCGGTAATTCGAATGCTTCTGTGCCTATTTTGCATTTCCTAATATATGTTATCATGTCAAATAACTTAAATCTCAATACCTGAAACTTTCAGGACTTCAGCTCTAAGCTTTCAGATTTCGGCTTAGCCACAGATGGATCAGAGGAAGAAGACTCAAACTTTACCAAAAGTGTAATGGGCACAGAAGGCTATGCAGCTCCAGAATACATCTCAGCAGGTTAAAAAAACATAACAATAAGGCTACTTGTCATAAAGCACAGCCTTTTCATCCTTAGCTTACATGTTTCTTGGTGAATTTCAGGTCAGTTGACGACAATGAGCGACGTGTTCAGTTTCGGGGTGGTGCTTTTGGAGATGCTAACAGCTAGAAAGGCGGTTGAGAAGTACCGGTCACAGAGGGGGAGGAACCTAGTGGAATGGGCAAGACCCATGTTAAAGGATCCCAATAAGCTTGAACGGATCATAGACCCAAGTCTCGAAGGGAAATACTCAGTTGAAGGCATCAGAAAGGCAGCTGCTTTGGCTTACCAGTGCCTGAGCCACAACCCTAAGTCACGACCAACTATGACCACCGTGGTTAAGACCCTAGAGCCTATTCTAGACCTCAAAGACATCCAAAACGGACCATTTGTGTACATTGTTCCAGTAGCAGGTGCAAATGAAGTTCATGACATCAAATGTAAGGATGATGTCAAGGTCGTAAAAGATGAAACAGAGAAGGAGACAAAAGTCTTCACGCGACACCGAGCAGGTCGAAGGAATAGACGTAAACACAAGGCAATGAGGTCTCGTGCAGTATATTCAGACACTGCTCTATACAAGAGTCTAGGAACCAGTTTATATACCCCAGCCAACTAAATTGATGCACAAAAAGCTATATTATTTAATTTTTATACAGGTATAGATATTAGGATACGTTAATATACAGGGAATATACGAAAAAGGTTGTGTTAGATAAATGAAGATACCATAAGGTTTCATGAAATTCTGCACATGTTGTGATAGAAACGTAGCTTAAAAAGTGAGCTACATAGATATTTAGCAGTCGATTTTCAATTTTGTAACCACAGATGTATAAGTCTGAATTGTATGCGTGTTCAAAAGGGACAGTATTACTTGGATTTTTTTTCACCACAAAGATTCCACATCAAATCTAAATTGACTGTAGTTCACCAACTAAGAATTTCAGTGGTAAGCTTGTTGTTCCTAGTCAATGTTTAAGTATCTGGGTACATACGCAAGCATGTTTCAATTTCAGACAAAACAGTTTCACATGAAGCCAAAGATTAGATTACATACCTTGGTCATGAAGAAAAAGAGACTTCTCAATCTTACCAAACCCCACTCAAAAAGACGTGTAGGCAAACTCTTCTGTGGTTGCTTTGGTCTCCTCTAATTTCTATATGGCCTGATTGACAAACGAACAATAAGAAGCAGCCATTTGGTGGACCAGTCTATCTCTATGAAGACTTCAATACCTAACAGATTATGTCACTACTGAAAACTGAACCAATACAGGGAACTGTGATGAATCATTAAAGTGATGATTCTGCAAAAGAGCAGAAAGAAACTAGATTATCCAATTTTCATGAGATCTGTAAAACATTACAGATCTATCTACTACTGGCACTGGCTTACATCATCCCTTAATTTCAAGTTCTATCATCCACTAAAACATAAGCAAAGAAACTTCTTGAACTCTTCACTAAAAGACACATTCCTGTTAGCTTCTAAGTTCAGTAGCTAGACAATGATGTTGAATCTACTCAATATCTCGGATTGATTGATTGATTGAATAATTTTTTTCTCTACCATTACACCTAGTATTCTTTACAAGAGCTCATATTAGTAACACTAAAAGAAATTCCAGAAAATCTTTAGGCTTGAGTGCCACACTGAAGCAAGAAGACTTCTAAATACCAAATATCTCCAAATAGATCAACTTCTTCTTTCTTTTCCTCCTAGGCTTCTTCTTGACTACTCGGTTATTAGCATCATCATCAGTTTGATCTCGTAGCCAGTCCGCATGATACTTCTCATCATACGGAACAACCTCTCCGTCGACAAACGGCTCTCCTGCAAAAAAAACCATGAGTGTGTAAAAAAAAACAGATATGCAGGTACTAAATTTAAAAGCTACAACTCCTTTTGTCCACCAAAGAAACCCAACAAATATGAGAATAAGCACACAATCTTAAAATCTTGAGATATATGGCTGCAACAAGTTTTTGGCTTTTAAGTAGCAAAACAAACCTCCATATCTATTGTCACCATCCACAGTAAACGAATCTGGTAAAACCCATTTAACATCAGGCAGAGCTGCAATCAAAATACAAGCCAAAGTTACAGAATTTGCCACAAAACTAGATATAAAATGAACAAAAAATTCCAAAGGAAGAATACGAGGTTTAAAGTATCTATGTTCATACATCTAATCTTGTAAGTCAAAGGTTCATGAACCCTGCAGCCAAATGCATAGTAGTACTTCGTGGATACAGAGTATATCGATTTCTTTGCCTCTTCATCGCTACACATACAACAAAAGCAACCTCGAAATTATATATACTCAAAAGCTTCGATTTTTATGCTTTTTTTATTGCAATATATCGCTGAAACTTGATTAGTTACCTCCCAAGAGCCATGGCTAGGGTTTTTACAAAGCCTTGGACGATGTGATCACGAGGTGGGTATCCATTGGGAGGCTTCATGAGCACAAGCCAGTGCTTGTAATCGCATCCCTCGACTAAACTCGGCACTCGAATTAACTCAGAGCAACGAGTCGTATCCGAGTTAACACAACCAGAGCTTCTGGAGAACCTACACAACGGAGCAAGTCGGAACCGGACGGCGGCCGTCAACTTTAACGTTCTTCTGATGATGCTCGCCATTGATATGGTTCAACAATAAAGGTGAGAGCCTCCATGTGAGGTAGAGGTTCCGCTTCTTTCTACGTTTCAGTGATTCAGTCTCAGTCTCAGAGTCCGTAAACCGATATATGGTTTGGTTTTGGTTCAGTTTTCAGATTTTATCATAGGAGCTGAAACCAATTTAGTTTGGTTTTGATTTCGTTCGATGATATTATATTATTATATTTCAATTGATATTATATTCAAATTTAAGGAAATATATAGCTTAAAAATTAAATAAATGTTAGTTATTCAACTTGAATTAGTTTAGTTTAACACCGTGTTAGTTCGATTCAACCATAATATATAAGTGGTATTGTTTGTTTATTCTTCCTATTTTATTTGAGATTATAATTTTCATTTATTTATATCGTCTACACAAGAAAAAAAAAGATTAAAATCAATACTTTACTCAAAAAGATTTTTTTCTTAGTAAGTATAAGTTATTAAGATCATATATATATATATATATATATATATATATTCGTACTTGTTGTGAACACTACTATTCAAAGGCTTGATATGAAAGATTCTACTTTTGGATGCTGCTTCTATCTTCCTCAAGATAGTTTTATGAAGATGAATGCAACTATCGTTCGAGGCGAGATTAGGCGTCGTGTGACTTTCACGAATGGCACCGGAAGAACGTAGATGAAAGCAGCCTGGATCTACCGTCACCCATGTCCAATCCATATTCATGGTGATTGTGTTATGAATATTTAGGGAGTTATTTTTTTTTTTTTTTTACATTCATGCAATACTAATGTTTTGGATTCCAAGGCAATTTAGTTATCTATAATAATAATAAAAATAATAATGACAACACGAGCATTGTGTACTTTATCTTTTTCAAAGTAACGTGTACAAAACCAAGAGAGTTAATAATTTGATTAACATGAGTTTTAAAATAGAAAAAAATGTCGAAAAAACTTAAAGTTTCAAATTTGGGACAAAAAAATCATGAACATTTGAAAAGCCATTTAAATCTTAAGCTTTTAGTTGACTTTATACTTGTATAAATTATTCACGAAGCCATAGTCAATCCATGTATTTTCGTGGCTAAAGTCGATTAATCACAAAAAAAAAAAAAAAAAAATTGTGTGGCAATTTTAGCCACGATTTTAGTCCCACAACATCTCTGTGGCTAAATTTGAATATGTACCAACAAATCCAAAGTGTTGGGACTTTATTTTTTACAGAAATCCACGGATTTTCCATAATACTAAACAAACAATTTTTCAATATAATAAAGTTCTCTCAAATCCTTGAAGAGATATTTATAATATCAGCAAATAAACCCTAAAATTTATTTGATTCAAAAAATATTTATTTACTTATAAAATTTTCTATACTTAAATTTAACAATTCTAAATGGATACACTATTAGGCACGCCTCTACAAGTAACACCCGGTTCAGAACTCGGAGCCATCAACTCGTACGGTAAAACTCCGGCGCCACACCGATTCCTACGGCTAGGATCACGATTCCTCTTCTCAATCTCCTTCTCTATCCGTCCGATATCCGCCGAAAATCCATAAAAAGCATCTACGATCTCAGCATCTCCGGTCCATATCGACGGTTGTTGTCTCTCTCCGATATACTCCTCATCCGGCGAATGTGTTGACAATGTATCAACCACAGCCATAAACTTCGTCGTTTGCAATAAACTCGGCATCGACGAGAAAAAATACTTTTGAGGATCTTCGATAAAACTCGCGAACTCGGGATCTGACTCGTCGGGAATCAACCGCCGCATCAACGGTGGTCGGTTTGGGACGTAGCCACCGTAAGGATATTGTCCAAAGTTGAGTGCGGCGTGTTGTGCAGAGGCGAGCCAGATGATGGTGGTGATGACGGAGACGAGATCATCGACGGTGGAAAGCTTCGGCCACCACTCGGCGTCGCGGTGATCGGCGTGACCCACGTTGATTGACTCGGAGTACCAGGCTTGGAGTTCGATGTCGGTTTGGATTAGATTCGGGTCTGGGTAATAACGTTCCACGTAGGTTCGGACCCAGGTTTGGATCGCGGACCATAATAAGAGACCGTCGTTGGCGTATGGGTAGTCTTCGACAAGTAATTTAAGCCCATGTGGTTGTGTTGGGTCTGGAACAGCCATTCCTCTGGAAATTAAAAAAAAAATATAGTTAGATTCTTCTATTCAATAGTTATTATATGAAAAAGAAACCGAATTTAACCAGACAAAAAAAATATCTATCTAGTCCCTAGTCCCTACTACAATAATCTATTGCTATGCCCACTATATTATCACACAGGGCCGTGCAAACGTGAGGAATATCACATGAGTGTGATTGAAACCATTAGAAAGTGTTGAAGCTAGCTTTCTTGTAATTCTAAATCATAAAATTTTCTAACACTTAATTACGGCATCAGATTAGTTTAAAACTAAGTTTTAAAATTTAAAAATGTATAGAGACATTACCTTCGGATGAGATCAGCAGGGAGACCTTCCATATCGAACCGCCATTTGTTCTTATACGCAGCAGAACTAATCTCTAAACCGTATTGACCAGCTGTGAAGCATGACTCAATCACACCGTCGGCACTAATCAAAGTCTGTCGTGCCACGGCATTGATCTCCAAAGTGTACCTCATGTGAGGGTCCAATAATTTGAATATCGGATGCATTGCGCTCAATTGTCTATGAGCAGCTAATATAAACGGCTCTAAACACGCATGAGTACGTAACCAATGATTCACAAGCTGGTGGACACCAGCGTCATTGGACCCAACATGGGCCTTGGCTAGCTGCCACATCCAGTTGGAGGTTGCGTCTACTGGAGGTGTGACCACGCGCTTGGACTTTTGGTTTGAGCTTGATTGAGACGGGAGGCTTAACTCAATCGCTATAGGCTTGAGTGTACCTAGACGGGTCAAGAACAATATGGTTCGAGTCGCGTAAGCCTTGCGTCCATCAAGCGTGTTGATTCGATCTAGAAACGGTAAGTATATGTCATGGTAGTCCACCATAAACAAACGGTTCGTCTCTAACGCCTGAAAATTCAATCAAAAGATTAATTAATTAATAATTTTACTCTTTCTTTTTTGTCTTTGTGTAAGTTAATTAATGAGATAATGTATATTCTTACTTGTTGTACGGATAAGCCGTCAAGGTTACCGATGATGTGGTCTTCGGTGAGAGCGGAGTGAAGACCTGGACCATAGATCTCGGGGTCAAGATTGCTGACCGGTGGGTAAGACGTGACTCGTTCTATGTTGACCGGGTTGATCCCAGCTATGGCTTGGCGTGCGAACTCGTCATCTCTAAGCCATGCGTATTTATCCTCTACATTAAAGTCAAAAAGATTCATTAGATAAGTTTAAACTATATAATAACAAGAGCTTAAGCAGTTTAGAGAGCTGATAATATAAAACAGAAACACGCTTTTAAATATATAAAAGCAAACTACTACAACTACCACCACTATAGCAAATTTTATCTTTTAGTGGAAACAACAAATAAACAAATGAATAGAGCACGTGAATCATATTTCCTTATTGAAGGGAATCTAAGGGGAAGTTTCACTGTTGGTTCCAAATACACAGAAGTGACATGCACTAGATAGCATACCATAATAAAAGGTACAAAATTGGTAATGAGAATCATTATGATTCTCTTTAAAGATTGGTCCTTAAACGGCATGTGATAGCACATGTGTTAAACTTATGAAACTCGAAATATAAAGATAAACGAATTAATGACATAATTAAAAAAAAAATATAATAGCTGTGAGGAGTAATTATTGTGCTTACTTGAAACTATTTTGGGAGTGTCGTATCTAAGCAAGCCTTCGCTTGATTTTTGGAGGGTAGTGACGATCTTAGGCAAAGGGAACTTCTTGAACATATCATCTTGAAACCCTAACTTGAGAAGCAAGCCTTCTTTGTAAAGACTATCGATCTCGCCGAAGTTAGCGAAGTCCTCAGCCAAAATGCTAGCTTTTAGTGAAGGTATAAGGTTATGTAAAACCGCCTTAAGCCTACATGCAGCAAAAGTGTTCTGCTTAGACTCCTCGAACTGCTCATCTTTTGGCACATACATCGGTAATGGTTTCTCCACTCGCCTCTCGGACATCATATCGGTGTCTGTGGAAGACCGGCCGGTTCGACAGCGTCTAGGGTAAGGAAATTTAGGACCGCCAAATGTGGGACGGGCTAGTTCCCTTGATATGTCCGGATTTCCGATGTCGTTGTAGACATCAAAATCGTAGATTCTGTCTGATAATTTTCTTTCTCCTTTCCCGTTTCCTCTTAGATTCTCCAATTCTTTCTCCCTTAATGTTCTTAGACCGGACGGTGTCTCGCTCGGCAAGTAAGGCTGCGCAATTTTGTAACGACATT
Source organism: Arabidopsis thaliana x Arabidopsis arenosa (assembly GCA_019202795.1). Lineage (NCBI taxonomy): Eukaryota > Viridiplantae > Streptophyta > Magnoliopsida > Brassicales > Brassicaceae > Arabidopsis > Arabidopsis thaliana x Arabidopsis arenosa. The sequence goes on along the minus strand of CM032919.1, from coordinate 12,660,414 downwards.
TAATTTTCCAATCCAAATATATAGTTGGACGTCAAGTTTGTTAATAAAGACAAGATTTAGACATTTGGACCCACCATGATATAACTATATGATATTTATGGATTCACATTTATTGGGATTTGTAGATGGTTTTGATCAAGACTGAATTTATTACCTGATTAGTGAAGAAAATTCGTTTGGATGGATGGTCTTTTTGGGATTGGACCCAAGAGTTGCAGGGGAAATGAACAGGGCCACATGCGAAACCCTCAATGGTGATGCTCTCAAGGAAGAACTCTTTTTGGTGTTTGTTGGTTACCGTGATGGCTCCCGGCGAACCAAAGGCGGAATCCACCGTGAACTCCGCCGTGTAATGGACTCTCTCCGCCTTTAATTTCGATTTCTTTGACCAGTCTTTCAATACCGCCGCTTTACTCTTCCTTGGCTCATTCGTTTCTGTTACAAAGTTTGACATTTATTTGGGGTAAATTAGTCCAATAAATAAAAAAAATAAACTTTGACCAAAACCCATGTTAAATTACACGACTTAAAAATTACCCACAAAGAAATTTTTTGTGTTTTGGTTAAATGACTTACTTGGATCAACTTGGGTACTAATAAGCTCCAAGACGACGTTTCTACCGATTTGATCAGTAAAAGCATCCAAATGCTTAACCAGAGTATCTTTAAAATCTTCTTTGTTCTTGTTCCTCACCGTCGCAACCGCTCTCACCTTAAACTTCACCGACTTCTCCTCCTCTTCCTCCTTCTCTTGTTTTCTACCGACGGTGCTAATACGCAGCGTTTTAACCAAATCCTCGCTGATGGCTGCTACAACGCCGCTGGAGTTAACAGCTCTCATAGGTCTCGAATCAAAAGGGTTGATGGAGAACTGCGTTCTCTGTGTCCTTTTCTTGGTGGAAAAGCGCGATTGAAACGGAGACGCAAGTGATGATGATCTCTCGAAGATTAAACGAGAACCCATTATCTCATTAGCTAAAGCCATTTTAAAAAAGAATTAATGAATCAAAATCTGAGGGTTTTGTTGATGAGATGGTAGATAAAAAGTTAAAGCTTCAAGAATGAGTTTGAGAGCTTTCTTTATTTGGTTGCGTTCTGATTACAAATAATCGGCAGGTGACAGCTATTTATATGCCTTAAGACAGAGCAAAGGAAAGAGAGTATTTTCGCCGTCCACACGTTTTTTTAATTGGAATATTCGTAGTTGTTTTTCTTTCGTCAATCTTATTTTAATTCCTTAAGGTAACAAAAATTAAAACGCGAATTCTTCAAAATCTTGATGTTAGATTTTCTGAATAATATATACGGACATTTTAATGTTCAACGTAAGGTAACTTTCAACACTTTTACTCAAAACAAAAGAAATATCTTTGAATGACTTGCATCACCAGATATTTTGCTTTAACAAAATATTTAAAAGAGTTTTTACCAAATAAATAAAAATTATAAAAGTTCAAACAACAATTAAAAAAGGTCTTTACCAACAAAAAAATCTTGTAATTGAGTCAAACTGAGTTCCGAGTCAGACACGAACGCGTCTAAAAACATGAAAAGGAAACAAACGAGAAAGTGTTAATGACTCGGATTTTGTTATAACTGCTGAATGACAATATTACCCCTAATCTTTCCGAATATGGTGATTATATCCCCTTATCGTCAAATAAAGTTGACATTGGATCTTTTATTACTTTATAAAAAAAAAAACACCACAAGTGAAGTAAATTAATAATTCGAACATAGGATTTTGAAGATCGGTTTGTGATAGTTTAATAATAAAACAGTACATTTGATATCTACGGAGAAAACTTAAAAATAATTTTAAAAGTTCCGGAAATGGTGATTATATCTTAGGCTCGTCAAAGAAAGTTGATCATGTCTCGGACAGTATATAATCACACTATTGAGTATTTTAAAATAGGTTAACAAATATAGGACTAAGGTCACGTGAAATCTCGTCAGTTTCATAAGAAAAAGCTTGGACGCATTCGAAATTGATATCAAGAAAACAACAAGTTATATTACATAATATGTGGGTTGATACATTATGATATCATCAATTGTGTCCTTGATCACAAAGAAAGGCTAATAGGGTTCATATATATATCTAAGATAATCAGATCAATTATACCGGAATGTATTTAAACATGAGTATACATTTACCGTTTGGTTAACAATACACTATTTTATTTTATTTTTAATTTCGTTCTTTATTCATTTTATTTCACAATTTTCTCCGAACCAATAATAATCTCACCTTTTGATTAATATATTATCCCTGAATATTTTAAAACAATAAAAATGTCTCGCGATGTTATATAATGCAAGCACACTAAGCAGAACCAAAAGTTATATTCGTGATGTATGCAAGATGATATACATGCATGCAAGATTCGTCATAAATCATAAATAAACTAATTAAGATGATATACATGCATGCATGCAAGATGACGTTTCAAAAGTCCAAAAATCTTTCAGTTCGTTTTCATATAAATCTCGTTTTTCCTCTCTTTTTCTCCTTGATTAGTACTCTCCTCTTATTTTAACTTATCACGGTATCTGATTCTTGTAAGAAATTCTTCCATATCAATTATACAAATCACATATATATGCAATATCTATGCATAACTTAATTCATAAATTTTAGTTTTAATGTGCTGTTTTATTTATCAATTAATGTTCATACTTTTTTTTTTTTTGATAAGAATGTAAATATCATTTCAAGAAATGAAAGTTTAGGATGTTAATCCTAAATACATGGTCCCATGCCCAAAAAAGGTAAAAAACATGGAAGCATAAGCATTCGAAATTCAAGTCATCACTAAAACCATAAGCGGTGAGGCTTATGGCAAGGCTATGAATTGAATTCGATAAAAAGACTCTCCTAAGCAAAACATGGCAAGAAGCTAGAGCAGAAGGGAAACAGATCAAATGACGAAAGACAAAGCAAATTGGAAGTCCCTTCAACGTGAGCCCAAAACAAAGAAGAAGAGGAGCTACACGAGCTAAAGTCGGCAGGCAATACTGTCCTCTACCAAGATCCCCTTGATGTCAGCAGCATGGACTAAAGTAACATCATATCCTCCAAAAACCATACTAACACCTCCAAGTCGCAAAGATCAAACACATAATACCTCGGCCAAACTGATGTTTCAAGAGCCACAAAAACATTCACTTAGCTGATGAAAGAGAGCAAATGGCAAAGGTGGAGGCGAACTAAGGTAGCAAAAGAACCCGAACATCAAGAACAAAACAAACGAGTGTGACGTGGCCGGAGATGCGTGGAATTTGCCATCAAATCTGCGACGCAAGGCAGTCCTCAAACATGTGATCAAGCAGAGACAGCTACTCCTTCCAACCGAAACTCACTAGAAACTTGTACAAGCAAATCAAGTCTCGGACAAAATCAAGTCTACAACGCCAAGTCCACACTTTGGCTTGGGAGATGGCTTGACTGGCGAGGTTATTAGGTGACCCAAGGAAACAAGAGAAGCCGGCTCTTGAAAGGAGGCCACACAACAATAACAAACTCCATAAATCCATTCCCCCAGCGAAGACTAGAGATGAAGATCGGATAAGCCGGAATTTTGCGACCTAATCACTAACCACCCAACCAAAACTCAAGCAATCAACAGAGCTCCTTGCGTTCGTGAGAGATGCAACGAGACAGGGAGCCAAACGATGCCTCCACAAAGCGGGAGCAAATAGAACAGATCGGAAGAACAAGTAGTAGGCACGGAGGGAAGGAGAGACTAGCTTACCAACCCCTGACGGAGCGAGAGACACCGCCTTGAAATCTATTGAGAAGATCCGTCAAACGCCAAAAAGGAAGAGGAAGAGAGATCGGAGGACCACCTTCCACTAACCACTCGCCGGAGGAGACCCAAACACCACCTGAGCCAAGCCAGGCAGTCACAACACCGAGAAACGGAGTGTGGGAAAACCGCCGTGAACCACCTCGGGAAAAACTAACGCTACCCTAGCCGCTGTCCTCGAGCAAGACTGTGGAAGAGCTAGCTCGTCGTGGAGGTGGAGCCGCCGTGTTAACCGAGATGAGTCAAGACGAGCCGACGCCATTGGAGCTGGAGAAGAGATGGGATTATAGAAATAAAAAATAACTATTAGATACACAAACAAAAAAAAAATGTTCATACTTTTAAGAAGGGATCATCTTTTCTTTGTAGAGTTTCCCATGAAGAAGAGTATATATCCTTAAGTCGTTATAGCCACCATTTTGGCACAACAAGTTGCTCACCCGCCGCCTCTTTGGTTAGGCCGATTAGTCGCTTTATGTTATTACTACTTTATGAAAATCGTAAAAGTTTTTAGACTTTTACTAGTATACGACTAGATTAAGTTGTATAGTCTTAGACGCTTACTATGTAGGGAATGCATTCGTGTATATGAACATCCGATTTCAAAATTATTTGGTACGAAAAGTCGTAATGAAATCGTTTTTCATCAAACTTAACCTAAAACAGAACTTAGATCCAATTACATAAAGATTCAACATATAACTTGTATTTTTTGTCATCTAAAGATTCGACATAACTAAAACAACATTGAACTAGCAGTGCTAAAATATATATTGGAAATTGTTATTTCCGACATTTTTTTTTTGTTTGTGTATCTAATAGTTATTTTTTATTTCTATAATCCTATTGACCAATTGTTTTGTTAGATGTAGAGGGGGCAAAATCGTATTATATTCGTTAAGTCTCAAGGCTTTGTCTCCGGCTTCATGAACAACGCCATGCTACTCAGTCGATATGACTTCAAAGAATTACAATTCGCAAATAGTGACAGAGTCAAAGTCAAACATATACAAAAATATGATAAATGTAAGATGACACAAAAAAAAGCTGTATCTGTCAATATTTAATTTATATAATACGTACGATGTCTCTAGTTTGACAACGTACCGGTTACCTTTGATTTTTTGAATACTATATCAAGACACGTTTGAATAATTTTTCATTTGAACTCTTCTTACACCTAAAAATTTCAACGGCAAAGACCATTGGTATTCAATTTTTCCAATTTTGTTGTTGTGAACTTTCAAATTAATTTAAAACACACAAAAATGCAAGTACGTGAAAAATATATAAAGTTGTGAGCGTGAGACACTCATGCGTCACATTTTCGTGGACGTCTTTATGGGCCACGCAAGATTTAGTATTTTTGTTTCTTATATAAAGCTTGAATAATTAATATTTGTTTTTTCATATATAATACAAAATATTTTAGATTGTCTGATATGATCTTCACAATATTTCGAAAATTTTGTGAATGGAAAAGATAAAATTACACCGGATCAACCCTATTAAACCGATCATTTTCGTCTTGGTATAACTACATCTGACAACAGTTAGCGGACAACAAAAAATATGCTTTAAGTGGCAGTGTGGCACCGTCCAAGAAGAGTATGCTCCAAAAAATGGAGCTAGCTAGCCGAAAAACAAATAGTAACTAATTACAAAATTGACAATATACCCTCGACGGTGATGAGAACTTAAAAGCCACACGTTGTCTCCTAATGGGAGAGATTTGTTTCTGCTACATTTATCTAGGACTATGGCCGGTTATTAAGATTTGAATCTCAAATCCAACTTCTGTAATAAATGGAAACAAAAAAATTACAGAGTATTAGTCTTTCTTTTAATATATATCATCGTAAGCTTCTATAAACTTTTTGCCGTTATAAATATTCTTACGGTAATCAAATCCTAATTTACGATTTTTTGCTTTACACTAAAAAAAAGTTGATACTCACGAATATGTAAGGATTTAAGAAATCCTAAAATAAATAAATACACGTCTAATTCTCTGAATATATGAAATATCTTTAACTAAAACCCTGTATTGTAGATTTCTATGACTATCAGCATGAAACATGTCGTGAAATTTTTTTAAATATTTGCGACAAAATTTAACATCCACAAGGACCACAACTAAATATGAGCATGTTGGCACATATATACGGAAAATTGTAAACCCCCTTCCAGTTCCATCATTTTGTATAAAATTCACTGATTGCATTTGACATTTCTTAAGTGAATTATTATGTAATATATTCTTGTCCTTTTGTTAAATCTACACATCTATTATTATTTGGTCGACGTATGAAGAGATACACAAAAGTACAAATATAAGAACTAATTATACAATGGGCCTCATATTAAACACTTTCAATATAAGAACTAAATATAAGACGATCGTCTTGATTGGTCCGATTGATTGATTCTATTAGTATTTCCTCTAATTATACAATGGGCCTCATATTAAAAAGCCCGTTTTATTCAGTTATATTGGAAATTGACTTTTGTCAACTTCGTCTATGACGTGCAAATTCTTGGTTTGGCTTGATTTAGGTAAGAATTTGATAACCCAATGAGGCAATGATCCTTGTAAACAGTCTTAATATGATATCTGTTCCTTTAAACCAATGATGGCATCAATGAAACAGCTTGCTGAGCTCATATCCTAATGTCCTTGGCCTCTCTTCTTTATTGTTGATCCTAAATTTTGCCCTCTCTATCAGATTAACCTCTCTTCTTTTTTTTTTTTTTTTTTGGGACAAACTCTATCAGATTAACCTATGTGCTCATTTTTCTAACATTCGACATACCTAGACCGAATCACTTCTTTTATACATATGTGCATATAACACTTAATCCTAGGTACTAGCTCCTAGTACATCACGAACTTCAGATCATGTCGCATTTCTCCTGCCGTTGTGCTAATCAATGATCCAACTGTTGTAACCATGAACCATCAATTCAAGTTCTTTCAATCTCCTCCTTTCTTAATACGGCTAGTCACTTGAAGGATACATGTTTCGAGTTACATCAAACACACATACTAACAAGATTATACGTAGTGACAACTAATTATGATAAGTGAAAAGTAAGTGTTAAGTTCCAAAAACTGTAACAAAACACAGTAAAGCAAAAAAACCAACCCGAAGCAACAACTCCAAAGACAACACTAGTAGAACAAAACATCGACTCGATTTGAAAATAGGCAAAAGAGTGGTAAAGGCAGACCCCTGGCATATATGCTCGATACGCAACATATGCATATTGATATTTCTAACCAAGAAACATAGAAAATGAATCTTCAAGTTAAATTTCCTTTGTGGCTAAATTCATTGTTAACTTGAGACTTTCAATACACATAAATAGAAACTTGTGTCATGTATGTCGTATATTTATATCTCGCATGTGATCCCTTAAACTGAACACTTCCAGCTTCTTATAACAATTTCTTCTTTTCTTTTTTTCCATTTTGATTATATATATTCTAAGGAGATACATTGCAAGTTGAAGGAAAATTTATTGGTTGAGTAGTCGAATGAATCTTTTATTTGAAAAAGTCGAATATAGCCAATTTGCGAGTACACGTTACAATTATGCTCAAATATTATTCCTAATTTTTGTTTTTATCAGAAATAGAGAGTTGGTGAATATTGGACAACCAACCCATCTAATCTTTTGTTTTTAACGGAGAAAACATACTTCAAAACGTTTGTGCATGTTACTTACTGATTCATGCGTTACATTATAGTCATTTGATTTAAAATTACCTTTTTGAACAGAATAAAAAAAAAAAACTAAAAGCTAGTAAGAAATAAATTTAAATTAATGTGATGTCTAATGGCTTAAAGAAGCACCTTTTTCATTTCTATTTTGTGATAGAGAATCATCATTCACAGAGATAAGCATGGCCCTACCATCGATGGTTTTTGTTCATACATGTCTTTTCAATATGATAAATCTCTAAAGAATCTCCTTTTTAATCATCTAATTATAATCGAATAATAGTATAAACATATCTCTCTGTATTTTGTTCTTGTTTAACTAAGCAGCTCACAGCGACACAATTCGGAACCCTTATAAAGTTATTAGCAATTGGAGGAAGAATAAAAGAAAGAAAGAAACAGAGCACCAAATTATTCTTTTAGCCCAAAATTTTCCACAAGTACAAATCCGGCAAAAACACATACAGAGACCAATTTTTGGTTTACCGACGAAATTTTCAAATCTGAAAACCGGATTTCATCCAGGTGGGTCCTAAACCGACGGTTTATGAGCTTTTAAGTCAAACTAGCGAAACAGCTATCGGACCTAGACAAAACATTAGATACACAATCTTGGTCATCTTTAGAAGGACTATTAGGCATAGATCTAAGCATTCTTGGTGAATCTAAGCTTCTTCTCAAGATCTGTCTCATCGCAGAGATCAAATGTCCGGTCGGATTCGGAGGTGGGCTTGAGGATTTGAACTTATTACACATGTTCATGTGTCTTGCCATGGCTTCCTCTGTTGTTAGCAATCGTTTAGTTCTTATGACTTCATACTTCACGGCTTCAGAACAAAGTCCACAGATCCATTTCCCCATGTAACGCTCTCTGATCATCTCTATGTACGATTGTGTACACTCCTCGGTTAATCCGCAACAGTCACACGTCACCGAATCTGGCTCATCGCCGGAGATTTGTGTTGCCGGTGTGGGAGAGACGATTATTACTTCTGGTGTTGAAATTAGCATTGTTGGATCACTTAGTACACTTGCAGACATGGTTTCTTGATTTAAAACCCTGTTGAAAGAATTTGATCAACAATCCGATACCAACTTCGACATAAAAGAACTATAAAGAAATAAAGAAGAGAAATTTTACCAGTAGAAGGAGAAGAGAACGCAATTAGCTTGTGATTAGTTTGTGATCTACAATCTTCTTGTTTTGTCTCTGTTTCTGAAACAGAGGAAGGGTTTTTAAAAAGGGAAGAAACTTTTTTTTTTTATTAAAAGAAATTGGAATACTATTTTTTTTTTTATCTATCGTTTTGCCACTCTCCGTCTTCTAGATTACTTTCTTCTCCGAGAAAAATTTCACAAAACAAAACCATTGCAAAACAGAGTATATAAAATTCTTTTTTTCTTTGGCTTTTCTTGAAATATAATTGAAAACGTTACCCTTTCTCTTTTACTTCACGGAAAAAAACACTAGTACTAGTTCATAAAAATCACTCGAATCTCTCGTTTCAGAAGAAAGAAAAAATATATGAAGAAGAGAGAATGAGAGCAGAGGAGAGAGAAGATCAGTTGTGCAGGCGAAGGAGAAGCAATGATTGGTGTTTTATAAAGGGAAGAAGAATAGTAAAAGCCACGTCAGATAATTTATTTTCTCACAACTTTTAATCCTCACCGTCGATCTCCGAATTAGACAGCTGGCGAAGAAACCGACCTCTTCTTCAAACACGAAAATTAAAAAAAAATATGCGAATTATTTACTTCAGCCGTTTCGGTTTGGTTTCATTTGACTAATCTTAGCTAATCAGAATTCGCCACGTTGTCTATGTCGCCATTTTCCAACCAAATATTTATTGTTTAATTACGCACGGCACACCATTTCTTTAGTTAATCACGGCATTAATTTTGCTAATATATCAAAATTTTTGCTAAAATCTTAAGGTTGAATTCGATTTTTAGCAAACATTATGCATCTAAATTAGGGTTTTTGCAATTTTGAAATTGTTAAGTGTGTCTTTGTAAGGTATAATAAATTAGGTGAAACTTGCTAATACGACCAAGTCAAATCACTAATAATTGTACGTGTTAATTGTGCTAAAAAATTTGTGTGTGTTCTGTTGCCAATGCTCCAATGCGGTGCTGTAACAGTAGTCAATTATTGATTCGATACAATTATTATTTAGAAACCATAATTTCATATACGACGGATTGATAAAAAATTTGAAATTCAAATGACAGAATTACTGATTTTTTTCTTTAAAATGTTACATATTATTTACAAAAAAAAATGATAATAAACATTCAATTTCAAAGTGTTAGGAAATAAATAGTTAAATAGCACTCTTAATTTTGTGAACTATAATGTTTATACTCAAAAACTAATGCTAACGAAGAAAAACTAAGACTATTTAATTTATATATATAAAAGTATAGGATACATATAATGGCCACGTATATAATTCATTTTTTAGTTGAATGATTGCGTGGAATAATTAAACGAAAGGATATGCCTTGTTGGCGATTCCCTATAGATCCAATATAAACCCTTATGGCCAATGAAGAAAGAGCAAGTTGCAATAGTTTTTTAATAATTCTCAAGTCATTTTTATATTTGATACTGTATGCAATAAGCAATAGATCGACGTTGACAAAAGAAAAGCAACAGATTGACGAATATTTTTCCAAGCAACTGCAGATAGAAATACCTAAATGCCCTAATAGGTTATAGGACAACAAAAAGTGATTAATGAAAAACATCGTAGCAATGGTTTTAAGAAACAAAATGTAACTTTATATATTCTTATGCAAACTAATCAACATAGATTCTAAGTTCTTACAACACTAACAAAAACAGATTTCCGTAATCAAATAATTAATACTTGTATAAGTTTACCAAATGACGATCGAGTAGTAGCATATATATATTTCTATATACATAATTTTGCTAGTTCATCGTTATTGTAATTGTATGTATTAATTAATGGTTTAGGACAATGTATTAATACTGTTAATTCTTAACGTCGTCCATTACTAGCGAGCTAGTATATTCTAGAAACATGTCTTAAAATATAGGGATTATTGTTGATTTTGCCCTTTTTTATCAAAATCTTTTGAAAATGCCATTTTCATTAAAATCTTACGGATTTGCCATTTTTTTACACTTAAAAATGTACGTATTTCGGATTTTTTTTGGTAAAAATACGTAGTTTATACAAAATACTAAACCCTAAGAACAACCACAACCGACTAAACCCAAACATAACGAATAAAACGCATGTTAAATCATATTTCCGTAGGCTGAAAAATGGCAAAATCCATAAACTATTCAAAAAAGGCAAAATTCACAAATGCCATCCCAAAAAATGGCAAATCCATAATTGATTCTAAAATATATGATCTGTGAGATCTTGCACGTTAGCTTAATCCAGTTCGAATCCTATATGCAAAGGAAACATTGTATATATATAAACAAAATATTGCAAATGTCAATTATGAAGCCGTCATATTGAAAGTGTTCACATCATCTGTTGGGAAATCTTCAAGGTGTGTTTCACGTGGATGATATATATGGAGAGACAGATTCGTGGATGTGTCCTTGATGTTAGAAAAATTGGCCTTTCAGCATTTCATAACAAGTACATATATTGTTATTTACATTGTAAAAAAAATATTAAGAGTATTTCTCAACAGTTCGATGAAGAAGAAAAGTAATACTATATTATGAAAATAAAATTTGGGGTTGACAAAAAAAAAAAGAATTTGGGAATTACATGGATTAAGTCTGGCCGGTTTAGTGTAGTTTAATATAGGTCAACTCAGAAACTGGATGCATATATACGATATACAAAAAATAAAAAGGGTAAATTGCAGGCCAGGGCATAAGACCATCTTTTATTTTCATGGTTTGGCAAAGTGAGAATTGGTTCTCATGTTTTGACAATTTAGCCAAAATCTGACCATTTTACCCCTGCCAGCGTAACGACGTACTGTTCCGCGTACGGTTCAGTTATGCGGTTCAGTTACGTACACTGTTCCGGTTAGGCGAATATATTTTCGTTTTTAATTGATTTGTGCGGCTGTACAGTGAAAAGGGGGATTAATAACAATAAAAAATATTGTGACATCAGGATTTAATGCCCAAAAAGTTTAGACATGACTCTTGTCACAATTAATGCAAAACTCATCATTACTTGTTCTAATATTAGTTTATACGTGTGAATAGTTGTAAGAGATAAACAAGATCCATCAAACAAACAAATTAGTCTGAACGAATGTGATGCTGGAGAAGTTTTGATCTTCTTGATTTACAAAGTTTGGAGCCAAGACAAGCATTGATCGTGTAAGTAATGAAATTGGTTAAGAAGTTTTTTGTTATAACACACTAGGGTCTTGATTGTGTTCGAAATCAACATTGTTTTTATATAAAAACCCAGAATATTTTTATTTCCAATTTTGTTAGTTGAAAATGCTAAATGAAGATAGATTTATGTATATAAGTGTGTAGTTGGGAATTCTTTTTGTTTTTTGTAGATATAATCATGCTTTCAGTTGCATTTAATGGGGTTCTGTTGAATTTATGATGCAGGTGGGTAATGGATATTCCCGTATTTACTATGGTGGGTGAGTGGAGATGCAAAGAAGAAGAATGGAAATTTGAACCAGAGGAAGGCAGGTTTGGTCGTTTGTGTACGTGTTAAGGAAAATATGACGTACACGGAATTTGTACGTACATTATGCGAGGTTTTCAATTTGAAGTCCACCGAATGCAATCCAATAATTAGTTACTGGATGCCGGGAAAGATGTCAGTGATGATAGAAAGTAAACGCCCTCCTGTCTACATTAACAATCAAATGAGCCTGGATACCTTCTTTTTGATTCGTGGTGGGGATCCTATTGAACTTGTTTGTCTCTTTTATTACAACCGTCAAGGCAGGCGGGAATACTGTCCCTAGGACTGATGGCCACGATGCTGAAAGTGACCATGTGTCTGGGAGTGCAAAGATACCAAAAACCATTGTAGCGCCTTCAAATGTGGATGCAAATAATGAGGCCGTGGATGAGCAAGACGACATTGAGAACGATAAAACAGATGGAGATGAAGAGGAGGAGGACAACAAAGATGGTGATGGGTATGATGATCATCAAGGCGACGATGAATGGGGGGGAAGTACCCTCGATCCTACTATAGATGGTAGTGAAGGTAGTGGCGAAGATTACGATTACAACAAGTGGAATGATGTAATTGTAGAAGAATATGGAATTGGGAATGTTGAGGAGGACGTCATTCTCACTCAACAGACTGTTGAACATTCAGGGGAATTCAGTCGTCTATTGGCAGAGTGTACGTACACAAGTCATCGTGTACCTGGCGGAGATAACATTTCTCATTTGGGTGACCGTACACCAACCGTGACTCCAACACGTACGTTTCGACATAGTTTGTACCAATGTATGTACACTAGCGAATGTGTACAAGATACAGGCTGCAAAGGTGATTTTGTTACGTACATGGATACCAATATTAATGGTATAGACGAAGTTACTGGGGATGATGTTCTCGAGTGTGGTATTGGAGCTTCAGCAAGTGGGGCACTGAATGATCATCGGCTAGTTACCGCAGCTGAGGCTTCCAAAGTGTATAGTGGCTTTTCTTCATTATATGGTGGTGAGGTGGAGATTCTCGATAATGATGCTGCTCCGGTATTCGATGATTAAGCCAATGAGACACAAGTTGAACTGAGTACGACTTGTGGGACTTTGTATGTGGGAAGTGTTTTTATGAACAAGAAAGTCATACAACAAACAATGGCTTATCTTGCAATCAAAGAATGCTTTTGCTACAAGCAACCTCGGTCATGTCCTACAAGATTGGAGATGATTTGCGTTGATGATAATTGTCCATGGCATTTGACTGCTTAAGTCGTCAAGAATTTGAAATGTTTCAAAATCACATCGTATGATACCACCCATACGTGTGACATTGACACTTGGAAGAATTATACTAAACATGCTAGTTATAAGCTTCTCGGAGAGGTAGTGAAGAGTAAATACAGTTCTACGCAAGGGGGTCCGAGAGCCAGGCCCGGCCCGGCCATAAAGCAAGTGAAGCATATGCTTTAGGCCACACTTTATATTCTAAAGATATGGGCTACATTACAAAGTTTTTTCGTTAGCTAAGATGGTTACGTAGTCTTTGGGTTTGTCTTAGACCGTGAGTTCAAACCTCCAAATGACCATAGTACTCTTTTTTTGTTTACTTTCTATAAATTACCTAATATTATATATTTAAGAAGGGCCACATATGAAAATATGCTTTAGGCCTCTACTATCCTAGGACCGGCCCTGCCGAGAGCTGTCGATTTACCACAGTTGCTTCTAAATGATCTCAATGTTCGGATTTCATATTCTACAGCTTGGAGAGCTAAAGAGGTTGCAGTTGAAAATGTAAAGGAGGTAAGCCATGATTTTTGGAAGAATGTACGTACACTACTAACTATGTACCCAATGAAGTATGTAAAGGTGAATGTTTGACGTATGCGAAAACAGATGTGCATGGTAGATGTGAAGTAAATGGTAATGGTGTGGAGTTTGGTATTGGATGATCATCATAGGGGGTTTTATTTGAATCAAAGTACATTTTAGTGATTGTGAATGAGTCTTACGAAGTGTATAATGACTTTTCTACATTGCTAAACACTAAGTCGAAGATTACATTACAACAAGTGGACTGATTTTGTTGTTGAGAAATATGGGATAGGACATGTGGGGCTAACAGAAAAATTCAGTTGATTATTAAAACGTATACCTATATTAATTAACGTGTACATGATAGAAAAAAACATCGAATATTTTGGAGAGAAATGTGATATATAACGAGGAGCTAAGACATGATTTTTAGAAGAATGTATGTACATTACTAATTATGTACACGAGGAAGTATATGACGGTGAATGTTTGAAGTACACAAATGCAAATTGACATGGTAGATGTAAAGTGAATGGTAATTATGTGGATTTTCTCTAGTCTTCGATGATTTAGTAAATGCCGAGTTGATGAGACAAAAGTATAAATTAGTACGACAAGACAGATAGTGTTTGTTGGGAGTGTATTTAGAAACATAAAAAAATTTAAATAACAGTGGCTTCATCTCTAGTAGGAACATCGTAGAATACATCCCCACCATCGCCAATAGTGGTTTATTATATCAACAAATATATCTCATCAAAATTAAGTCACCAACAAAGACGTACGTACATTATTACACCGTAATACGTACACAGCAGAAATTTGATGAAGGGTATAATTGTAATTTTGCAGTCGTCTTCAAGCTGAGTTATCCTCTTCTGCAACCCTAAAATTTGCAGCCGTCGTTAGTAGTTATCTCATAATCTTGTTTTCTTTACATTGTGAATGCTTTTTACATAGAAATATTGTAAATCGATAGTAGTTTAAGTTCGAAAAGCTAAAGAATTTGAGTATTGTTTAGTTATTTGGTGGTTAAGGCAATTACATGGGAAGAACAATTGCTTTCTCACTATTTTCTGTCATTTCATCCAACTTGCCGGAAATTTCTTAATCCATTTAACTCTAATCTCTCTACTTGATAATGAAACAAAATCAATTATTTCACCATGAAATTTCAGATTCATTACAAATTTTCCTTCGATTTTAAAATAAAGAACAACTTTTCTTTGTTCTCGAGTTATTTCGTTTCTTTTCTCTTAATTTCTGGTTTTCTGATTTTTTTTTTTTTTTTGTGAATCTGAATATTTTATTTATATATATATATATATATATTTAAGTAAAAGAAACAAAAATATCATCTTCTTCTCTTTCACGTAGTTTGATTGTAGAAGCAACTAAATCAACACAGTTACAAGGGTATTTTTGTCCTAAAAATACATAATTGCTATTCTATGGAAAGCTTTTTTGACTTTGCCAAACCGTGAGAGAGAAAGTCAATATCACACTAAACGTGAAAATTTCTTAAATAAAAATAGATATTACGTAATACATAACACATCGAAAAGTAAGACATTGACGTGACTTGACTTATGATGCATAAAAAATCTGCCTGGAGAAAAAAATAAGACAAAAAAAAGTTCCGGAAATGAAGGGCCATCACACAAAAGCCGCCCCGATTAGGCGATTAGCCACCAAAACGTACTCCAACCACAATATTCCCCAAAATTGGCTTGTATAAGCTAATCTAATAAAGTTGTTGACAAAAAAAAAAAAAAAAAAAAAAGTACTCCAACCAATTTTTTTTATTTTTTTTACTACGTAAAATGAAAAATCAGATTTTACAATATTGTATAACCTATGAAATTGAAGCCTTGACAAAAAAAGAATAAAAACAAGGAATTCAATAAAAATCTGGGAGAATTATCACAACCATAGTGGCATAAGCCTGTGAAAGAGACGCTTCTCTCTTGTCGATGTGATGATGTTCTTGATATGGCGGTCTATAAACTTGAAGATTGTTTGTGGGGTGAGCGAATGTATATTGTACAAGACATTGTTGTGCTGCCTCCACATATGGTAAACAGACACTTGGGTAACTACTTTTCTCAGAATAGAAAACCAATTTTTTGTTCCATATCTAAGATAAATCATATGCAGTCGAAAAAGAAAGAATCATTTCACACTCTTTTGACTAGGCCTGGGCGTTCGGATATTCGGGTCGGGTTCGGGTCGGGTTTTTCGGGTTCGGGTTTTTCGGGTTTAGAAAACTAAGACCCGTTCGGGTATTTTAAAACTTCGGGTTCGGATCGGGTTCGGGTCGGGTATTTCGGGTTCGGATTCGGGTTTACCCGAAGTATCCAAATATTTAAAAATTTGTATCCGATTCTATGAAAAGTATTGAAAATACTCAGAAAATCTATAAATTTTAAGTATTTTATACCCTAATCTAACCAAAAGTAGCTAAAACACCCGAAAATATCTTAGCATCCGAATAATTTAGACACTTAGACTATTACAAGTATAAATATTACTAATATATTATAGCTATGTATTTATATTTCGGATATGTTCGGGTACTTGTTCGGGTTCGAGTTCGGGTCGGGTTCGGGTTCGGGTTTTCGGGTTGTGAAGTTTAGAACCCGTTCGGGTATTTTAAAATTTCGGGTTCGGGTTCGGGTTGGGTTTTTCAGGTCGGGTTCGGTTCGGTTCTTCGGGTTCGGGTATTATGCCCAGGCCTACTTTTGACCAAGAAAAAAAACATAGGGTGTAACACTGAAGGCCCAGTTGATACTGTATTTAGATACGGGCCTCAGATTGATTTGATATTTTGACCCATTTTAACAATGATAATGGGCCTAGGCCTCCGAGAGCCAGATTGATTATGTAAATGTTTTTGTTTTTTTGTTTTTTTTGCTAAGTGAGTTAATATCATATAAAAATGAAAAATAGTTTGGGTTTACATGTTTGGTTACCTAACTTTTGGTTCCTTGGCAAAAAATAAATAAAAAACAAGGAAGCAAACTGAATTTCTCTTGGTGAAGATCTTTATCTAATCCAAAGTCCCATTAGTTTCCGGAATTTCCTACGGTGTCTCCTTGCGTTTATAGAGTTGATGATCTCACGGTCTATAGCCTTGAAGATGATAGACGGCGGGATAACTTGGAGATTATGGAGGATGTTATTTCTCTGAGCAGTACTGTGCCTGATCCATGACAATAAACTTTCCCAATCCCGAAACAGAAACGGCCGGGGCAATCCTTAGTCTGACTTGTACCCATCTCTAAATTGAAGAGCTGAATCCACAAGTGAGGAGAAGATGGTTCTTTGTCTCAGTTCTCGCTGAGTAAATGCAGCAAAGAGGCGAAACCTGCAGTCCCCAAGAAACCAACCTTGATCTAGTAGGCAATCTGTCTTGATGTGAGATCCACATATGAAAGTATATTATATAGTGAGATCCCTTGTCTCAGTTTTTGTTTTTTGTTATTTCATATATCATATAGTTGATAATTGAGAACGAAATACAACTATACAAGTATATTATACTGTATCTGAAAGGCGAAAGCATCTAAAGAAAAAATACGGATAAACTATAAACATAACAATAGCAAAAAAAACATACTTATAACTGGTACGGAACCATTTAAAAGTTTGATTCATAAGCAAGTTTAGAGGGAATATAAACTTATTATAACCCTGATCACGCTTTCGAGATACGTACAAGCAGAAATCATTTAAAACTAGTTAAAGTTTTTCCAAAAGAAATTATATCAAATTATATAAGTTGGTCATGACACCCACCTTCATGTCGTCTATTCAAATAATTGTACTCAGCATGTCAATTGGGGAAGTGGTTAGTATTTTAGTAATACGAACGATTTTAATAAATAAAAGAATGTGTTTTGAAAGCTAAATAGTAAAATTTGTAAAAAGATCGTTTCACGTCTATTTAATTGCAAACGACGACACGCAGTTGAAAGTTGAAACTAGAATGTTATTTAATAAAATGGTTATAACTTATAACTATGAGTGTATTGACTTGGTTAGTAATCAGAAGATAACAAAATAAATTAAACAGTCAAATTAATGATATCATATCTTTTCATATCAAAAAGCATATCATAACGTAAATAAATAAAACTGAAAATGTCAGCAGCAAGCAGTGTTGTAGTTGGCCCGACGCCGACTAGTTAGTGGTTACAACTTCATTTTATAAATAAGGTAGGACCATCTCAAATCTCAGTGGACCAAAACCTAAAATTCAGTAATGAAACAAAAAATTTGCCCAATTTTCATTAATCCTCACTACTAATTGAAAGCATGGCAGACAACAACGATCAGTTAAACCAGCTTTTTCCCTCAGCCTTTTATTAAAAAAAGCTAACCCTATATATTAATTTTACTTTTAATGAATCTATTTTTGCCAATACTTTGTCAAGTTATGCAAACCAAATTTGTAACCAGTATGTGATATTGAATGATCAACTATAGAGAGAGCTAGAAATCAGAATATACGAATAATCGATTAAAGTTGTTTGTTTTTGTATGTAATAAATATGATTTATTAAACATGGCCTACATGTCTAATGATTTGGTTCGACGAATTTATATTGAGCAGTCGATCGTGGTCCGGTCCCGACGTGGAGCCGGAAGATTCTGTCGAGTTTTTTTTTGTTTTTTACATTGTTTATTTATTGAAATCAAATGATATACAGTAGTCAAATGATATTTACAATTTATTTCTTACACATGAAAGAGTATATACATATATATTGGTTTGGTAGCCGAAATATCCAAACCAAAGTCCACACTGATTTAGAGAGGCAACATTTGTCATGTAAATTCTACATTGGACGAAAATTAAATATTGGTGGTAGTGGGACATTTTTCCTTTTTTAGGAGTGACTGTAAATATATGGAACATAAAACTAACGTGCAAAACGTTTTTTGGTTTAAACTTCAACTCGTGATATTTTAAAACAAAAGCAAAGTTATAAAACTATATTGTGGAATGAAAAAAGTTTTTATTTTATGATCAAAATAACAAAATAATTGAAAATTAATCGTACTGTTTGTGAAATCTTAGTTGGTTCATCTATTGAACAATAAATATATTGCGAGTAAAAAAATAGATATGTGGACGTTTTGGAACATCAATGTTGTGTGTTTATGAAGAATTTGTACTGCTTAAGTCAATATTCAAACCACTTGATTTGATCGATAGAACTTCAAAAAACAAAAGTGGTTGAGTTAGAGGAAGCATAATCAATGAAGAGGAAATGATAGAAAAATGTTCATCAAAGTGTTGGTTTTTTGGGTTGATTTGAGAGATTGAATTCTGAAACAAGAAAATGGTTGAAATAGTCTTTTTTGTGCAAAAAATATTTTCTTTAGAACCACAAAAATTCTTTAATCTCCAAAACATTCAATGTCAATTAAGAATTGGAAAAAAACACCAACTCCTTGCAAGAGAAAGGTAAAAAAAACACACAAAAAAGACTATTTCACAAAAATTGAATGCAACCATTACCTAAAACTTCTTTCGGTCATTTTGACGCCAAAAAGTTAGACTGAATTATAATTGCATATTTCAACTCAAAATAACAAAAAGCCTCCAAAAACATGTTAGTTATTTTCTTTTCCACCAAACTATTATTGTGTGTAAACTTTAAGGGAAAAAAACTAGTTTGACCCAAAAATAAGGTTTAATTACTAAAATAACTCATAAAATGTATGGGTTAATCTAGTTATTTTTCTGACCAAAATACCCTTTGTCTCTTTGTTAGGAAAAAAAATAAAGTCAATAATACCCTCTGATTTTTCTGGAAACGTGGGTGGAATTTTTTCGAAAAAACAAATCTGCCGTTAAAAGTCTGTGGCGTCGTTGTGATAGATTTATTTTCTCTGACAGATTTTCTACGGCAGTTTTTTTTCTCCCACAGACTTATTTGAATATGGTTACGACAGATATTTAATTTGTAGCAGATTTTTTTCTTTTGCCAGACTTATTTTATGATGACGCCTCAGACTTTCGTAATTTTGACAGTTATTATAATATGTAGCAGATTTTTGTTTCTAATGGCGTCAGACTTATATTTTTTAGAAAAAGTCTGTCATAATACAGCAGATTTGTTAATAAAAAATAATTACTAGTTTGACTTTTTAGTGCTCACAGATTTGTTTTACGTTATGACAGATTTTTTAATGTTAACAAAAAATCTGGAATGTTATAGCAGATTTGTTTTAAAAAAATTAAAATTGCTAGAATGACATATAGTCGCAACCGATATGTTTAACGTTATGACAGATTTTTTTTATGTTATGCCAGATTTATGTTTAATTTAAAAAAATCTGGTGTTTCATAGCAGATTTCTTGAATTAAAAATAAATTACTGGAATGACCTATTTAGTGACAACAGATTTTTTTATGTTTTGACAGATTTTTATTCTATCATGACAGAGTTATCGGATCTTATCACAACAAGATTATGTTTGGCAATTTTTAAAAAAATCTGCAAAATTAGGATATGGCAGACTTAATTTTAATGTAGCAGACTTGTTAAAATTATATGCCATATTTGATTTTTAATTAAAAAAAACGAATTTGGTTTTTATTTTTAAAGGAAATTGGCATAATGAAAGGTTAAATAGTCTTTTTACATAAAATTTGGGTTAGTCTAGTTATCTATTTGGATTGAGAGTCATTCTAGTTATTTTTGCTAAGTTTTGAGTCAAAAGGGGTAAATTTGACAAACTTTAAAGTCAAAAAAATTATTGAGTTTAAAGTTGAAACTATTTAATATTTATACTATCTCGAAAGAAAAAAAAAGAAAAACATATCAATTTATTCCACAAGAAACCAATAAAAAAATTATCTATAAATAAATCCGTGACTGTTGTGGCGGCAGGGATGCTTTCCACGTGTACATAATCCATTGGGTACAACATCCCACTTATTAAAATCTTTTTCTCGCCGTTACTTTCACCGGCCGATTTTAAAATCCCCCTTTAAACACGGACCTGATAAATCTCTTTTCACTTTCTTCAACTTCGCTCTCATTATCGCCGAGAAAATCTCGCCGGAGAAAACAAAAAGAATGTCGGAAGAGTTCGCACTTCGAGTAGAGCAAGGTCTTAAGCTCTCAAGACGAATATACTACGGCAAAGGCATCGCTCCTCCTGTAGTACCGGATTCTCCTTCATCGCCGGAGAATTTTCTTCCGACGGCGATTACGGCTTACGCTTCAATCACAGATCCGGTGGCTGTTGATAACCCCGACGTTCCTAGTTACCAGCCGTACGTTCACGCACGATGCGATCCTTCAGCGCTCGTGCCGCTTCAGATGCTCGGAATTGAGATGAGAGTAGATTGTTGGCTCGACACGGCGTTTGTCACCGTCACCGGACGGTGGCGAGTTCACTGCGTTATGCCTAGCAAACGCTTTGACTGCTGTGTCGGTGTTCCTATGGGTGAGAAGGTAATTTCATTACAAGAAAACGACAAAGAAACTACTTTATCTATCTTTTCTCTTTCTTTCCATTAATAGAATTGTTTCAGATATTTTTTGGGAAATAAGTGGAAGACATTGTGTAACAGGGCACACTTCTAGGTGCTGAGATTGATGTTTTAAGCAATGAGAAATCTTACAAGACCAAACTAGTTACAGAGGATGAAACTTCTGACTTTGAAAACGTTCATAAAGACAAAGATTCTCGTTTCTTCAAGTCTCATATCTATACTTTCAAGATCCCACATGTTTGTTCTTTGTCTCACTTTTTATAGTTAATTTCATTGGATTTTGTTATAAATGATGCTGAAAAAGTTGTTGATAATTATAGGTTGTTGGAGGATCAATCTTTTCGGTTAATGTGAATTGGTCTCAGAAATTGATTTACAGAGATGGCAAGTTTCATCTCAATGTGCCTTTTAGATTCCCTGCTTATGTGAATCCTGTAGGCAAGGAGATTACTAAACGAGAAAAGATTGTGTTAAACATGAATTCTTGTGTTAGTGGTGGCGAAGTAGCTTCTAGTTATACAAGCCATCCTTTAAAGGTATTTAATTGTGTTCACAGTTTCTTTTTTTCCAGATTGTTAACTGTGGATTGAGTAATGTGTGATAATCATTCTCAGGTGATTCACCGTGAAGCGGGTAAATTAAGCTGCGAGTATGAAGCTGAAGTACCATCTTGGTCAAGGGTTGATTTTGGTGTTTCATTCAATGTGAGAATTCTTGATTCTTTCTCTGAAGCATTTTTTGTATTCTCCTTCTTGATCCTTAGATTGAGTTTTGTTTTCCTTTTGCAGGTTTCCTCTGGTGATCTGAGTGGTAATGTTTTGATTAAGTCTCCATCTCCATGGGATTCAGATGACAGAGGAATTTTCTGTTTGTACCTTTTCCCTGGAACCACCAAGCATAAGAAGGTTTGTTCTTACTACAACTACTATGAATCTTCGGCTTAACTGTGACATGATCAATGCAATGTTGTTATTTGTCTACAGCTTTTCAAAAGAAGAGTTGTGTTTGTGATTGACATAAGTGCAAGCATGAAATGGAAGCCCCTCGAGGATGTGAAGAAAGCTTTGTTGGAGTGTTTGGCTAAGTTACAAGCTGAAGATGTTTTCAACATAATCGCTTTCAATGACGAAATTCTAGAATTCTCAACTTCAATGGAGTTTGCAACAGATGAAACTATCTCTGCTGTGACTGAATGGCTTGATACTAATTTAATTGCAAATGGTGGAACAAACATGTTACTTCCCCTCAAACAGGTCCATGTCTAGAATCTCTTATCTTTTTGGAAACATTAGTCTCGACCGACTTCTGAGACTCTTGTTCATGTGTGTTTAGGCAATGAAACTGCTTGAAGGAAGCAGTATTGGAGTTCCTCTTGTATACCTTGTCACTGATGGATCTGTTGAAAACGAGAGAGAGATATGTCATGCCATGAAAGAATGTTGTAGCAGAAACGGAAAATCGATTTCTCCTCGGATATCTACCTTTGGCATTGGTAAGTAAACGAATACTCCTAGGATATCTACCTTTGGCATTGGTTATATAAATATCAAAATCTTGATTAGAAACGATTCCACAGGTTCGTTTTGCAACCATTACTTCTTGCAAATGCTAGCGCGGATAGGGAATGGTTACTATGATGGCACAAACAACACAGGTAGATTGTAATCTCCTCTGTTCTATTCGTTTGATTATCGCTGATAGTGTAACTAATTCAGAATCAAGAAACTAAAAAACATTTCTTGGCTTTGTATTAACCATACACCTAGCCAGATTCATTCGAGCATCAGATGAGTAGACTATTTGATATAGCTTCTTCAACGATCGTAGCCAATACCACTTTCGACGCTCTCAAACTTCTCCGATCAGTCGAGGTAACTTAGCAACTTCAATAACATAAAGTTGTTGGATTTTTTCCTTGAACTTCTTATTTTCTTTGTGTCTTTTGCAGCTGTTTCCTTGTCAGATTCCAGATATTACGCTCTGTGATCCGTTGATCTTGTCTGGAAGATACAAAGGAGAGTTCCCAGATGAAGTTGAACTCAGAGGCACACTGGCTGATATGAGCTGTTTCACAATAGAGCTAACAGTGCAGAAGGCTAAAGACATTCCTCTAGACAAGGTATACTTAATTACTCGAAAATGTAAGAAATGCAACAAAGCTCCTTTTGCTAACCTTTACAACACAGGTTCTTGCAAGGAGACAAATCAATGAACTCACTGCTCGAGCTTGGTTCGAAGACAAGAAAGAGCTGCAAGAAAAGGTTGTTGTAGGGGTTGTGATTTGTCATTGTTGATCTTTATTCTTCTTCTTAACTAATAACATTATTTTTTTTCCTTGATCAGGTCATGAGATTGAGTATACTAACAGGGTTTCCTAGCGAATACACACAAATGGTTTTATCACTCAAACACGACGAGGAAGAGAAGACGATGGCAAGACCAGTTTCAATCAAAGAGATTCTACGTAACCCACCGTACCAAATCCACAAGCAAATGCAGAGGAACAACAGCGATAGAACGAGTTTGCTTGGGAAACAAGGGTATGGGTTCGGGAACGTTGCAGCTACGTTAAAGAACGTGCCTCCGTGGATGGAGGAACCGAAGGAGGCGGAGGGAACTGAACTTCTGATAAAAGCGGCGTCAGGAGTGGTTGATCGCGTTTGCTGTATGTGTTGCTTGCAGTGCATGTCGAGGGTGAGTGATCAGTGCACCATTGTCTTCTCTCAACTCTGTGCAGCATTGGCTTGTTTCCAGTGTATTGGTTGCTGTTTTGAGGTTTGTGGTTGTCTTGACCTCTAAGGAAACCAAATAAAAAGTTTTAAACAAAATAATAATTAAGGAGATTGTAAAATTCAATAATGTATTTACTCTGTTTTTTAAAAGAGTTAAAAGATATAATTAATGTGTAATTAGTAATTACTAATTATTTAGAGTTGTAATTTACGCACAAAACTAATGTATTTGACTAGTACTATGATGGAATTTTATTAATTTTTGAAATAAGTTATTTGATCTTAATAATTCTCATGACAAAAATAGTAATTGTTCTAAAATTAAATTAAATTGTAAAATAACTCATGATCAGCAAAGTGTTTTACCTTGGAGAAGAAATGGCTTTAATTTGATCGAGTCAACAGATGCGCCAAAGGCTTAGATCGCTCATAGATGTGATATGTCCAAATGCTTCATGGTTTTGACAAAACTCAATCTCGGTGCGGACATAGCCAATACCTTAGTCTTATGTAGTGTCTTTTTGGAACTCACACAGACAATGGTTTGAAATCTTTTGATTCATTTTGCAATATTAAATTAATCATCGTGGGTTGTTGAAGATGAAGTCCCGGGTTAGTTTCCTCTCCATATTTGTTTTGTATACACTTTTGGATTCAGTATTCGTTTTCAGATGTTCACTTGTCCAACACTATAACAACCATCCGATGAAACTGTAGTTGGTATTTGGTTAGAACACCAATGACCAAATCAACCACGTTCATTTGTGAACCAAATGCCTCAAGCTGATAGAAACGATTAGGAGAGAGATCGATCTTGAGTGAAGAATTCGTTACGTTGTTGCTTATACATATCCTTAAAATCATGTAATTGTTAAATTCTATATATTGTTCCATAAATTACGTAATATATATAGCTGATCGTAGTATCTATACATTCTGAAGCCAGCTGTGTTATCTTGATAATAGAAACATCGTAAGCAATAACTTGCAACTACTTAGATTTGTAAAACAAATGTTGGGAATTAAATCATCACACATCCAGAGTCAAATTCGGTGCTCATGTTTAAAGATGACAAAGAACAAGTACCAATATTACAGTAAACAAATTCCAACATTAACGTTATCTTCTTATATATCTCTAACAAGATTTGGCCTGTAAGAATTCGACGTAAAGACAATGATCATACTTCGGATCCAATGAGAATGACTGTCTATCTATATATAACGTTTTAAAAAGAAGTAGTCAATTTGATTGGTAAAAGGTTATACTATATTCAAAAGAAAGAGCATTGAAGAAGGGAGAGTGGAATAGATTGAGAAAGGTAGCGGAAGAGAGAAAACATTCCATAAATGGAAAGATTTGGTAAACTTATGGAAAGGTTACAAAACACAAAGAGACCTCGTCATGCTCACTCCATGTGCTTCCTCCCATTTTTCTTCTTCTTTCTTCTCTTTTCTCTCTTCTTTCTTCTCGATTGTGCCTCTCTCTAATTAAGTAATTTAAAATCCCCCCTCTATCTTAATTGGACAACTACTAGACTCGTCTGTCAAAGATACTAAAATTTGTATCCAAATATAAAATCTAATAATGAATCTTTTTCATTTCACATTATAAAATACAAAACATCCTTGTGAAACGATATTTTTCTTTCTAAAAATCTGTAATTGAGAAATGTATGGAACAAAATATATAAACAATATTTCTTGATTTTTTTGTTAAAGATTGACAAACTTAAGAGAATTGAATTTCTTGTTCGGTCTATATATATGAAGAATTTATGATTTAGTTTCGAAATGTTGTGACCATACAGAAATATAATAGTTCTGTTTAACATTTCTAACCAGTGAACGAATTATTTTTTAATTTTAATGGGTGCATGACTTAAATTGGTGCCGGACTGCCGGTAATGATTGTATGAACAGCTATGTCACCACTCACCAATTAGGTTTGCTGTAAAACGAGACGACGGAACAAACGAATTAGTGAAGAGTTGGCGATACAAAATTTACTAGTGATAAAAAAGATTTGTATCGCACTTCTGTATTGCCATGCACGTTGAGGCAATAAGAGAGTATTTATGATTTCCTTCTTCTTTTTTGTTTATTGTAATGTAAGTGATTAAATAATTGAAAAAGAATATTTCTTCTACTTTTATTTAATTTTAGTATTTAGCTTTATTGTATCATTATCTCCTATTGTATCATTATTCATCATTTCCTATGAAGCTGACCTTAAAGTTGAACCATCATCTTTTAAATTACCACTATTTCTTACTATCGCCATATCTTTCTGCTATTCTTTTTCGTTAAAAAATATTCATCACCTTGTGTCACCAATAGACAATTTATCTGTTATAAGGTTTGGAGTTTGGAATTTCTTTTTGTGATAATTTAGGATGATATTTTTAGAAATAGTTTTTAACTATAGAACTAACAAATACTTTTCCTGTTTCATTCTTAGGATGTTTTAACGATCTGCTTATTTATTTGTTTAATGTTTAAGTTTCTATGGAAACATTTTAATTTATTTAAATTATGTTTCAATATAGAAAAGATAAAATTTCTATAATTCATGTAATGTCGTAAAGCTTTTTGTTAAAATATTTTTGTAACAGGAGGGAATATGTAATTAGAATAATCTGAGCATAATCAACGTATATATATATTGAATTCCTAAACGAATTGCATGGTGACGAGTTGCATGACGATCAATTAATGTGTACATTAGTACTTTTTTTGCTAAGTTATAGTACATTAGTTATACTTCCAGTAGTTTCATATATTACATATTTATAATTCAGATGCCTTACACGTGTTCTGTTTAAAATCACAAAGACATCTCAAAACCTCACTTTTGTTGTTAATCACGATTAGCAAAATGTTTAAGGCAACGTATTAACCATATAAACCACACATTCGTTACAATAATGACTTTATAAGTGGTCCCAAAACCATTTTTTATACCAATGTACCATTTATAAATTGTAAGTATACTCTTAATCTCTTCTTGCATGCGTGTAAGAGTCAAGTCGCCACAAACACCCCAATTAATATCTCGATTTTGGTAAAGATACTGTTAATTAACTAATACTAGCTAGTACAACCAAAATTGAGATCAAAGAGAAGAATGCGAGAGAAGAAGATGAAGTAAAAACAAAGTTTCATGGGGACAAATCAGATATGCATGTTTCCTCCAATGATGTTAGTTCATTTGGTAACATGAAACGCAATTGGATTTTACAGTCAACCTTTTAATATATATATATATATATATAAGGAATTTAATTAACTTGATGTATCTACTGAATACTACGAACGAGTAATTTGTTGCTGTTGTTGTTACTAATTTTTACTACCTTTTTTTTTTTTACTAATTTTTACTTTCACGGTAATACTAAACTATCTTCTATCTATCTATATAATACTAATAATAGTATAAAAATAGTTATCTATAAAGAAAGAAGTTAAATCTTTCTACGAAAGTAATGTGAATCCCTTGGATATTGGTGCATCATTGGTAGACTATATAGATGGCGTTTTGGCTAGTGCATGTGACATTGTTAGTAGCCGTTGAAAATCAACCCGACCCCTTTGGAAAAACTTGGATCCACCGAACCCAAACCTTATTATACCTTAAGACATGTGTCTCTCTCAACATTAAATTATGTATCTCCTCTAGTAAAAAGCTGTAACTTATTTGCAAAAGTAATTAATTAATACTATAGTTTTGATTTAGGACAAGCGGACAATGGGAACGTGGCGGATGTCTATTGGACCTGAGTTCACGTGATTGGGAGTGGTATGGTGGGCTTAGCTCTCCGATGATAAAGCGAGACTGTTTTTTATTGCTTTCCTTTTGTTTCCTTCTGCTTCTTTTGTTTATAAGATAATTAAATCACTCATTCACTAGAAAGAAACTATGGTATTATGCAGACAGAATGACGATTTGTGTTGTTATTGTTACGATTAATTTTGTAATCAGAGACGAAACTAAAATAGTGCATTAAAACAACAATGTATTTTCAAGTTCATCAAATAATTTATGGTCAAACCGGCTGACCATCGATAGTTAGATACGCACAATTTTGTTCATTAACAATTTCGCGCGTATGGCCATTGATATAAACCAGTAAATAATTTGAATTCTGAGTACACACACAAAATGAAAAGTGGATATAATATAGCTTAGTAACAATAACATGGCACCATGGAAAGTGTAATACATCGATGATTACACGAAAAAGTGTTACACGTCCATAACATAATAACATATGACTCAGCTATTTGATGGAAAATAGAGATAAAATACAATGTATAGAGAGACAAAGATCTGAGAAATCTAGAGGTTTAGGGGACAATGGCATGAGTTCCTTCGTGGGGTTTGCTTTTCTAATTTCACTCTTTCTTTCCGTCTCTTTCCCTCTTAGATTTTTCTGAAATTCTCTAGAATTTGATTTTAGCCTTACAATTTATAGTTTACATATTATATAATCTTTTCTTGATAAGAATAACGAGTGGATCAAAATTTTAAAGTGCAATTGTTTTTGGTCAAGAACACGTTTCACAATAAGTGGTCACAAATTTAAATGATGTTTCGTAAAAATATTTTATGACGTTTGATTTGCACGATATAAGACATTTGAGCTATTTTTACAACTTTCTACTATAATTATGTTTTTTTAGCATCTTTAGAGCATCTCCAATGGTGAGAGCCCTCCATGGGCTCTCACCATTTTTTTAAGATTAAAATTTTCAAATTTATGAGATGAGAGCTTTTGTTAATTTTGCAAAGTCCAATGGTAGGCTCTCTTTGTGGGGTTCTCAGGAGAAAATTAAATTATTTTTTTAATTATTTTATTTCATAAATCTGAAAAATATTATTGCAAAATTGAAAATAAATATATAAAAACATAGGATTTGGTGTTTTGAATTTTTGAAAAGAAGGATAAAGAAGAGACAAGTGAAGTTTGGTGTTTAATTAAGTCTTGATAAACACACTTCATCAAATTTTTGTGTTTTGGTTATGTAGAGAAAAAGAAGATATGGATTCAAGTCATGGTTTTGTGGTTGATGTAATGTTTTGTGCTAGTTTGTGTGATATATAGCAATATGAAAAGAAAATAAAGAAAAATTCATCACTAATATCAAATATTTTACACACCAGAAGTAGCAAACTCGTAAAACACAAAGTTTTTCGCTACAAATGCATCACATATAAATGGAGTGTTGACAGTACAAGGGGCAATACAAATGCAAGTGGAATGTAGAAAGTGTTTTATATAGCAGAATAGATGTAGTCAACAGTATCATCATTGGAGGAGGAAGGAAGAAGACTTAGCAGAAGCAGTGAGTACCACAAAGGTACCAAAGAGAATAGTGATAATGGCCGTGAAGTTGAGGAGAAGCAGTGAGTACCACAAACGACCATGTTGCCATGTCAAACGATTCTTGGTGTGTGCTGCTACTTCTCCATCTTCAATGTGTAAAATTGAACAGATATATCATTGATCAGTCTTTGATTAGACAAAGCACACACATACTACACTATTGCTTTACTTTCTATAGTTTTTATGTGTGAGACCCAAAATGACAATCCCTGAATTAATCATCACACATAAGAGTTTTTAAGTCTAAAAGATAGCCTCAACATTTCTGCAAACATAGCCAATCATCACAGATAAGAGTTTTTAATTCTTGTAACAACAACAACAATAAAGAACTCTTTAGTAGATCAGCATCATATACCTCTTGTTTCCATCAAGCACTTCTTTCACGTTTTCCGCCAGCTCATCAAAATCTTTCCGGTTAGCCTCCGGGAATATAATCATTTTCACTTGACTCCGTCTTGCAGCTATAGTCTTCTTTTTCACCTGACAAAGAGATATTTTGTGTATTACAATGAGAGCTTAGTATAGAAAGTGACAACAAATCTTGCAGCAAATCTTAACCACACTCACTTCAGACTAAAAGGAAAAGGAATTACCTTGCAGCATGAAACTAGATCATTACCATGCCAGTTTGATCAATGTCAATGAATAAGCCATAGGGCTCCACACGTTTGATTCTCCCAATAATCATATCTCCAACATGGAATTTCTAAGTCATATGATTCAGATTTTGGCTGCCCACCAGCATTTACTGTCTTCAAAGTTTGAAATTAACATAAGTTCTACCATAAGGAAAGTAATAGGTTGCAAAGTCATGGTAAGAGTTGGCATTACGTTCTCTTGCAATAGAAGCCATCATTATAAACATGAAAAAGCAAGCCTTTGCCTGCAAACCTTGCAAGTTTCAGTATAAAGATGACTTCTCCAAGACTTCATACATCTTCAAATTGAAATCAAACCGAACTTCCTTCCATCCTTGACTACCATTTAAAACATATTCCAAAGAACTCTAATTACTTCATTGGTCTCTGTTCCTTAAATTGCAAGCCATAAAACAATTGCTCAGCCAAGAACTAATGAGTTTCAAACCAAGAACTAAGCCATCGAAGAACATCTCAAGTAACAAGAAAGAGAGATCCTTAACAACGAAATTTCTACCAAAAATACAAATTTGAAATCAACTCATTAGAAAGGATTCCGGAAATCGATAACGTATCAGAAACGAAAATCTCTGATCTATAACGTTTCCGACCTTAATTAATCCACCTGCGGCCTCTCTATTCTTCCCTCAATCGTCGCTGGCGGCCTTAATCGTAACCTCAATCGTCGGAGAAAAGGCGTCGCCATCGCCTTCGCAAAGAAACAGAGAGAAGAGTCGGGAAATGATATATTTCGGCTACTCTCATTCCTTTTTTCTTTACGCGTTTTTTTTTTTATCAAAAACAATCGACGGCTGAGAGAAGACCACGTCGTCGGCTCTCATGGTACTCAAGATTTCTCTCAAGAGAGACAGCTCTCTTCTTAATTCACAGTTTTGATTTATTTTTCAAAAAAAAATTCAAGAGAACCTACAAAGAGAACCTGATAATGCATCCATTGGAGATGCTCTTACAAATGACGATTCCGCCAAAAAAAAATTGTATTTCACTAGAGATTGAACGTGAATACTGAATAATGTTGAGATTATTTCAACGTATCAAGAACCAATATATCATAATGTGACATACAGACATATAGTATTAAGGTAATCAGTAAACCACACATATATAAATTGTAAAAATAAATTATTAAGTTGTCACATAAAGGAAATATTTTAACTAGTTAACAGTATTGTATCTCCAAATACTACAAAAATAGTTAGTTTTTGCAGATGTGAATGAAAGATGATATACCTAAGTTTTTTATTCATCATTTTTGTGGATCTGTCATGTTTTGGATTATCCATTGTTACTTCACAAAATTAAGGAAGTAACTCCATATCTACATCATTCTATCTATTCGACCTATCTAATCATAACTTTATATAATTACTTTTTTTTTGTTAAAGAACTTTATATGATTACAACTTTTAAAAGTGATTTTTTCGATACTTACTAAATTTATATCTAATTTTATTGTAATTTTAAAAACTTTATTTTACCCACCCAAACCCGTTAGGAATTAATAAGTAATCCTCGATGATCATAAGAAACCTATTGAAAATGATAAATTCTCCGAAAATCACACACATATAACAAAATGTGTAGAAACCTCTAGCTAAATCTTCGTGTCAGCATAGTAAACCATTCAATGACGAGAAAAATAAAATAAAAAACCTAGGGATTCAATATAAGTTCTTCTCCGTTTATAGATCGTCGAAAAATAGTTAAAAGAGATTAGAGACTTTATGATCACACGAAGTGCCGTTATCTAGAACCTTTGTTCAGAAAAGAAAAAAATTTGCCGTTATCTGAATTGTGATCAAAGCCGTGACGTTCTCTCAGATACGAAACTAATATTTAATTATATTGATTAAGCATTTAATAATTAAATACGCACTGAAGAATGTTTCTTTGGACCTCGATCGTTTGCATGGGGAAATGTGTGAGTTAACATGAGTCGTCGTATGTTGTGAGCTGTATAAAGAAGAGTCTGAGTTTGAACAGAACCAAACCAAACCAACCAAAACAAAAACTTCTATTTCTTCTTCCATATTCATTCTCTTTTTTTTGAAGAAGTGAATCTGGACGAAAAATTAAGGCCGTCAATTTTTTGGAACTTGAACCATCAAATTCATCAACAAAAAGAAAAAAAAAAGTTTAAAGATCTTATCTTTGAATTTCTACTTGTATTTAAGCTTCTTGATTCACCACAAAGCCTAGTTATTTCATTTCTTTTTCTCACCTTTTCTTCTGGGTCATTAAGACATGAAGGTTCGTTTTATCACTCATATGATCTGGTTCATTGAATTCTCAAGAATGTTTCTGAAACTGTGACGTGATTTTTTTTTTTCTTTTCTTTTCAGTTTTTCGGGTGGATGCAGAACAAGCTACATGGGAAACAGGGGAATACTCATAGACCTAGCATATCCTCTGCTTCTTCTCGTAAGTTCAAGATTACACAAAGTAGATTGTATTGTCTACTTATTTGTTGAAAACAAAAGTTTTGATTATCAAAGATGTTGTCTACTTGGGACATGTGCAACTGCAAAAATACACCTCCTAACATACTCGTTGCTGTTGATTGGTTCTCTCTAATAATTTTTGTTTTGTCTTTATGTAAACAAGATCATCCGAGAGAGGAGTTTAACGATTGGCCTCACGGTTTGCTAGCGATTGGAACGTTCGGTACTGTGAACAAAGAGCAAACACCACAAAAACTTGATCAAGAAGTGATTCAAGAAGAGACGTTGTCTAACGTGCACGTAGAAGGTCAAGCGCAAGATAGAGATCAAGATCTTTCTTCCTCCGACGATCTAGGAGATTTCACTCCCGAGGAAGTTGGGAAACTGCAGAAGGAGCTGACGAAGCTCTTGACGAGAAGGACCAAGAAGAGGAAGTCTGATGTCAATAGAGAATTGGCGAATCTTCCTTTGGATAGATTCTTGAACTGTCCTTCGAGTCTTGAGGTCGATCGAAGAATCAGTAACGCGCTTTGTGATGAGAATGAAGAAGACATTGAGCGTACGATCAGTGTTATCTTAGGGAGATGCAAAGCGATTTCGACAGAGAGCAAGAATAAGAATAAGAAGAGTAAGAGAGACTTGAGCAAAACCTCTGTTTCTTATCTTCTCAAGAAGATGTTTGTCTGTACAGAAGGTTTCTCTCCCGCTCCTCCTAACCCTATCTTGAGAGACACGTTTCAAGAAACGAGAATGGAGAAGGTACTACTTAATAAAGTTCATAACCACGATTTCGAATATCAATTTGTTTTCTCTGTCTCTAACTATATACACTGTATATACAGTTGCTGAGAGTGATGCTACACAAGAAAGTTAACACTCAAGCTTCCTCAAAGCAAACATCAACGAAGAAATGCTTGCAAGACAAGCAACAGCTTTCGTTGAAGAACGAGGAAGAAGAAGGAAGAAGCAGTAGCGATGGTGGTAAATGGGTCAAAACAGATTCTGACTGTGAGTTTCTGATCTTTTGATTTCTTAAAAAGATTAAACTAGAAAGAAAAAATATGCATGAAGTACTGATTCCATTTTTATCTTTTTTTTGCAGTCATTGTTCTTGAGATCTAAATATGTGATCCACTATTACCTTTTGCAAGTTCTTACAAGAAAGTACAGGTAATAATAATTAACCTGACGATCAATGGATCTTAATTTCACTTGTTTAGCTTCTATTGATGAATCTGATATTAGATGTTATGTTTTTTGCAGATAGAGAATCTTCACTGATATGTCAAGACAATATTTACTGAAGATAAATTCAAAAAGAAGAAACATGATCAATCAATTCTCTTTTTCTTTCTGATGAAAGTTTTTGGGTCTCTCTATCTGCAGAGAGCCCATGAGTAGTCCCTTTTTTTGCATGGTTGGGTCCATAAAACCAAACATGTTCTGGGAACTAAACATCAACATAGTACATGAGATGTTTCATATTTGTATGCGTACACACATGTCTGTATATGTTACATAGATATGCATAACACATGCATGTATGTTATGTAGTTGTGTATTTTCAGGTGGATAACCTTGGTTTATAAAACATTTTTCTCTCTTTGTTTCCTTACACTATTTTCTGTCTTAATTTCTTCAGTCATTTTTACATGCTCTTATTTTCTTCTTGTAATACACAAGTCAGCTATATATTTAGGTTAATAATACTTTTGTCTAAGCCTTATAAATATTGTTACCATTTTGTATAATTTTCCGAGTATATTACTATGGTTTTTGAATATCCAAAAATAATACTGTAATCTTTTATGAATCCAAATCTGAATATTAGCGAATATCCTGGTTTTTTATTTATTTATAACATACATCCAAGTCTGGATATTCGTAATTCATAAATCTGCAATCAACGAATAGTTGAAATTGGATCCAACATAACTAGATATCTTAAAATTTCACAATATCTATCCCGTTTTGAACCCTAATTGTTGCAAATCATAAACCCCCATACCATACAACATATATTTGTGTTGTAAGCTTACTTGATCAGTCATACATAAGTAGAAGTGGGGACTATTTCTCAGACTTGTCTCCCAAAAGAAAAAAGTTAAATCCCAGTTTTTCATGGACTATATATTTCACAGTTAAGAGTTAATGGGCCCACGAAGGCCCATCCTAAAATTGAAAAGAACATAATTTTATCAGCTAGCTAATACCCTCTAATTAGAGTAGAGGCTTCTCGAGTCCAAATAGTAGAACCTTCGAACATCTGGAGAACGATCAAGGGGCAACCTTTAACAGCCGTCCGATCAACCGACCCATTTGACACATCTCATCAGCTCTCTCACTGACTTCTTCAGTCATCAGCTGCGCTCTCTTTCTTCAGATCTCTGCAACAAATTGGGTTACAATGTTGCTCCATCTTCTTCTTCTGCTATGTCTGACTTCTTCTTTGAAAGTCCAAGCGTCGGTGCATGAGTACCGAAACGAGAGATTCATGTCTAAAGGTAACGCCTTTGTCTTCCATGGTGGCAGTGAAGGGATATACTCTTCTTCTCCTTCCGATAACTTCACTTCCGACTCCGATTCCGCTTCCTTTATCCGGTAATTTCAGGGTCAAAAAGTTTCTTCTTTTAAATCTAGTTAGGATCTGATTTGTAATCACAGTTCATTAAGTGCAATGTTCGCCATTGTTAGTTGAAAGATTGTTACTTTACGGCGTTGGATCTTATAGATAAACAAGTGTCGTCAAGTTCCAAGCTTGTTCAGTTCTTTGAGTAGCTTCTTTAGCTGTTCTGCTGTTAAAGCTTCTTAATTTGAAACTCGGTGTGTGTAAATCTTAATCCCACGGCGCAATGCTATTGACAGGTTTGAGAAGATCAAGTTTCAGAGGCCTGAGGAAGTATCTAACAGATCCTCATTACCTATCCACGCCGTGGTTTTCGAGGTAGAGGACCGGGAAAACCTTGGGGGATCTGCTTATGGTGGGCAAAGAGCTGTGTGTTGCACATCTGATCTGGCGAAACTTGGTGTTTGCTCACACGGAGATGTCATTTACCGCCCTTCTGCTAAAGATTCTGGTTGGCCACAAGTGTTTGGTGTCTCGTTTGCTGAGAATGAGTTGTCTGTTACGCTGCCTACAAGATCGATCCAGGTCACTAGGACCGGGATGTACAACCTATACTTCATTCATTGTGATTCTGATCTCAAGGATTTGGTTGTTGAAGGGAAGACCATTTGGAAAAATCCTACTGGATATCTACCCGGTAGAATGGCTCCATTGATGTACTTTTACGGGTTCATGTCGCTTGCTTTTGTGTTGCTTGGCATTTTCTGGTTTTCGCAGTGTGCTAGATTCTGGAGAGAAGTGCTTCCGTTGCAGAATTGCTTAACTCTGGTGATAACACTGGGGATGTGTGAGATGGCTCTTTGGTATTTTGATTATGCTGAATTCAATGAGACTGGGATCAGGCCAACCGTCATCACCATCTGGGCAGTCACGTTCGGTTCTATCAAGCGTACAAGTGCTCGTATTATCATCTTGATGGTTTCAATGGGCTATGGTGTTGTGAGACCTACGCTCGGGGGCTTCACATCAAAGGTTATCATGCTTGGAGTCACCTTCTTTATTGCATCTGAAATTCTTGAGCTGATGGAAAATGTCGGTGCTGTCAGTGATCTCTCAGGGAAAGCTCGACTGTTTTTCGTTCTTCCTGTTGCAATATTAGACGCGTTCTTCATCATATGGATATTCAAATCTCTCTCTGCTACGTTCAAGAAGCTTCAGACCAGAAGGTTGTTGGTCAAGTTGGATATATACAGAAAGTTCACAAATGCTTTGGCTGTAGCCATTTTGGTCTCCTTGGGTTGGATTTGCTACGAGGTAATAATATTTTAGCAAACTGTCTTTAATCTCAATAGTGCAAGAACCGTTGGATTGTTTTAATTCAAAATCAGAAAGAAGATCTTTACTAAAGCTTTTGACTTTGGCAGCTTTATTTCAAGTCGAAGGATGTTTACAACGAACATTGGCAAAATGCTTGGATCATCCCGGCCTTTTGGCAACTGCTCTCCTTCTCGCTCCTAATTGTTATCTGCTCTCTCTGGGCTCCATCTCAGAACTCGACTAGGTAATGCCATATCCAAGAAGAACATTTGAAAATGCGATATGACCTTTGATGTTCCTCAGTTGTTATCAATAGTCATTGAGCCTAAATGTGAATTAAACTGCAGAATAGTCAATAGCCTAAATGTTTGTACCGTTCTTATTTTCTTATAGGTACGCATTCTCTGGATCTTCTGGAGATACAAGCGCGGAGTTTGAGAAGGACGATTACACACTAACCCTCATTAAACCATCTCCAATTCCTTCTCATGAAGTCAAGAACCTCTCAGAAACCAGACTTTTACAAGCTGATGAAGGAGAACCAGAAAAAGATTTGGAGGAAGACAAAAGGGAGTAAAGTAGTAAAGACAATAGTCTTGATACTCCTTTCTCTATATCAACACCCTCAATTTTACTACATGTATTCTTTTAGGTCACATGAGTTTAGTTTGTACAATACAAAGGTCAAGAAACCAAATCACCCTTTGTCTTCGGTGTTGTAGTGTTAGCTGGGGTTAGTTTGTGTGTTCTCTGTTTTTGTCACGATGTAATGTTTAAATTTCAATTTCATAAGTTGCATTATAGATTTAAGTTTGGTTTCTTGTAACATAAGCATTGGTCCATCACAAGTGTGGAGAAAACCAAAACCATTACACCCCAAATAAGCGTACAAAGGGCTTGAAGTCTTTGACATTGACACAAAACAACTTCATCGTATGAACAAATGAACAAGAAGGATATAAGCTAAGAATTTGGCAAGTAACCAAACAGATATATTATAAGTTCATACAACATTACAACTCATGAATCTGAAAACTTAAAAATCAAAGTCGTATCATCAATCCTTCTTTCTTTCTTGTTCGGTTTTTGGCTCTCCCGCAAAGAACCCGAATTTGCGAAAAGAATTCAAAGAATCTGTCTTCGTAAAACTCTAAAACTTCAGAAGAAAAAAATAAATACTTATCTCTCTCACTCGGATCGTCTTCTCAGATGCTGAGTTGCAGAACACCCCTCAAACAAGTCAAGAACCTCTGTCTCTAGTTCTTCGACTGAGATCTTGATGTAATTCTCCGGGTGTTTCCCGCTCTCTATGTGACTCCTGAACCGCCCAAGAAACGATCTGTAAGCAGGACTAAGCTTCTCCAATATCGAAATCTTCAACTCTTCCCTCAGCTGAGAATCCGGAACCAACCATTGTGATTGAACCCTATGAACTTCCTCAAACAAAGCATTAAAAGATTTAAACCTCTCTCTCAACGCACTTCTCGAAACACCTGATGAGAAACTTCCTTTCGTATGTAACCCTTCATCTCTTAAACAATACAAGACTTTAACCCAAGCAGCTCTTTGGTAATACGTCGCGGCTTGCCTAAACTTACCCGTTAGCTTTCTTAAGTAAAGATCACCGATCATTTCCCGTAACTCCGGCGACCCTTTAATCTTCTGAACAATGTAATGTGCATTGTTCATGATAAAGAGATGCGATAAAGCTGCGTTTTTATAGTACTTTGATTTGCCTTCAAGATTGAATTGCAAGATCACTATGATCCAAATCAAATGAAGTGCTAATGGACCTTTGTTGTTCTCTAACTCCGAGAAATCGAAATCTGGAGTGTTTGAATCCGTTGAGTTTCTCGATGGCTTTGACATGATGAGATCGATTAACGTTGGTCTATACTCTGAGATCAAGCTAATGTAGTTCATCACGTACCTCGTCAATGGATGTATCGTACCTCCAGGAACTGGAACTCTAGAAGGTTCACGAAGAACGGCGTTTTCGAATTCCGATAATATCCCTCTCGCCGCTTCCGCCAATCTCGATAATATCTCCGCCGCTTGAACTCTAATCGAATCTGAAGATTTCAGATCGAAAACTGACTCAATATCCGGCAATAGTTCAATCAAAGCGTCGTGTAGATCAAGGATCTTGAAAAGCTTCTCCGGCGATCTCCGGCTGATACTAATCGCCTCCGCAAAGTTAAACAGCTGAATCGCCGGACCTTTGACGGTTTCCATGAAACAAGCTTCGTGGATGTTGACAGCTCCGACGCTTTCAAAAACATGCTCACAGAGCAATTTCTCGCTCGCGAAGACAACTCTCACACAGATCTTAGCAGCTCGGATCCAACGACGGATCTTCTGCTCAAGAGCTTCCCAGTTTAACCTCTGAACATCTCCGATGCTAAGTTTCTCGATCCCTAACCGCCGGAAACTCGAATCAACGGCGGATTTGCGAACGCTTCCATACACTTGAATACATTCACGGAGATAACCGGCGGACACCATTCGCCGAGCAATCCAGCTCAGATGAACCACCGATTCGATCGGAATCAGCTCGATCTCGCGTATACTACTGGTGGATCTACTGTAACTACCTCTCCCCGTCGGTAATCGAACCGCCGCTGAACCGGTACTTGCACTCGAACCGGATCGTTTCAGAAGATCCGTTTCTTCTTCCTCTGTCTCATCTTCTTCGTTACCATTATTACTACTACTTCCATCTTCATCAACCTCAAGCTGAGAAGAAGATGAAGACGACAACATTAACGAATCAGAGTTGATCGGAGAACTATGAGAAACGAGAATATTCCGGAACTCGTCTTCAAGACGAGCCATAGCGATCTGGATAGCTGAATTAGCTCGGTTCTCAATTTCTCCACCGGAAGATACAAATTTTTGGATTTCATCGACGGCGTTGAGGTAAAGCTTAACTTCTTGTGGATCGTTGAATATCATCTTCTCTCTTGCTTCTTCTGACGCCGTTGCGTCCCATCGGATGATGACTTTCTCCGCCGAATCGAATCCGGAAACTGAACAGTCTCCTCCACCTCCTCCGTCGCCGCTGTGAGTTTGTTCATGTGGTTCCATTGTTTCATGAGAATAATAGAAACACAGAGAAAGAAACAAAAAGTGTAAAACAGAGAGAGTTCTTCTTTCTTATGATGGAGACTGGAAAAAATAAAATAAAAAGCAACAGTAGAATTTAGATGCTTTTTTTGGAAAAATTAATTAAATAAACAAATACATCCAAAATTTATATTTTTAAGATGCTTTTTAACAGCTTTTAACCGCCATGTGAAGCGCCTTTTTCAAGTTAAATAGAACATTTTGATATTTACGAAAAACTGTCAAAAATCAGTTATAAATTGCATACGTTAATTTGAAAATTACTTATAATTTTAATTTGTCATCTATTACATCATCATAAAAATATTTGATTTAATTTTATTTTAATGATAAATATAGAAATTTTATAAACAACAATTTTATTATACAGTTTTCTCTGTAATACTCGGATCTACAATGGATAATTATATATACACAATATCCGATATACATATTTTTCTATAACACACAAAATCAATAGATGGCTCTACCTACAATATTTTCTACTTTCTATTAATAATTTTTAAAAGATTGCAATTTTTCGAAATTGAACTTCAAATATAATGCAAAATTTATTTAACTAGATAAAAGGTTTCTGCTATCATAATAATAATAAGAAAAGAATAACATTTTACAAATTAAATGTTGGGGTCATGAATCGATGCAAGGTAACTAACTAACTATGTAAAAAAAAAAAAAAAAAAAAAAAACTAACTATGTAATTTTTATTAAGGGAGATTGACACAAATAGCCCCAAAAAAATTGTTTTTTCCAAAAATAGCACCTCATTTGAAAAGTTCCACAAATAGCACCATAAACTTCAATTAAACTTAATGAAAATATAAGATAGAAAATAAAAAAGAGAGCAAACACTAATCTAATATTAAATTGAATCAAAATTGTTTTAAATAGTGGAAATATATACCCTAATTTGGAAATAGGGAACCCAAATATAATACCACAAACTAATATTAAAATAAAAATCTCTTTTAAATGGTGAAAATATATACCCTAAATTGGAAATAGGGAACCCAAATATAATACCATAAACTAATATTAAAATGAATCAAAATCTCTTTTAAATGGTAGAAATATATACCCTAAATTGGAAATAGAGAACCCAAATATAATATTTTAAATTTATTTCTAATTTATTTTGTTGAATAGCTTTTATATAAAAGTTGTGGTATTATTGAAAAAAAAAACTAGTGATAAAATTTTTAGAATAAAAACACTAATAGTAAGTTAACTAGTGCTATTTTTGGAAGTTTATGGAGTGTGTGCTATTATTGTCAATAAAACTTGTTTTACGACCATTTTTAGGAATTTCTCTTTTATTAAACTGGTTAAAGAGTTCAAAAGGATAAATAAAATGTGTTGTTTAATAATAATAAGAATCATATGAAGCAAGTCAACTATTCGACTGCTGCAATGGGCCGACATTCACGTGCTTGCACCCGATTTCCCATGCATTATGCCTTTTTAAAAGATTCACGGTGAAGTATGACAAAATTTATTTATATACTTTCACAACAAAAGAGATACTTCAATTATGTTTTCTGGATTTGTAAACACTTATATTAATTGCTTTTTCATGAATTAATATCATTCTTTTGCTCTTAGGTGGGATATAAGATCATTTTTTTTTTTGTTAAAGTGGGATATAAGATCATTCAAATAATTATCGTTTGTTTGTCGAGCAAATAATATACATATGGGCATATATTAATGTTGAGCCGTATAATTTCTTGAGAAAACTAATAGTACTAGTTTTTGTTCCATGAAATTACAGTGGGAAACATTATTAATTATCTTATATTATTGATATGGGACAGTCGAGAAACATGGGAGTCAATTTACAAATAGAAGAAAAATAATGTTGCACGAGTGGTGCTCTGCTGGATTGAGCCAGTGAGAATTTCTTAAGACTTTTTAATCCAAAAATTTAAATTTAAAATATACGAATACGAGTTCAATTCGATGACGTTTTTATAAAGATAATAAAATGGTCCTATTAAACAGTAATGTGGACAGCTCATCTTATGCAAAACATTTATTGGGTAAGCAAATGTCATTAGATTTTTCGATTTAATAATCATCACGAGATTATATTTTGTTTTATTGTAACTTTATACTGATAGATACCTTGATTTGATGTTTGAGAAATTCACTCAAGTCATATTTGTTTGTCCTGGTTCAATGTGCGTTAGATTTCTAATTAATGCCACTAATTATAATATTGCATCTAACCTATTAATACTATTAGATAAAATGGTTATATTAACACAATAATACAATTTATTCGTACTCGTATAATTTTTTTGTTCATAGAAATATGAGTGATGATTAATAATCAAATGCAGTGATGGGTCTTTTGTTGTCTGCTAACTTAATTCTGGCCAAAATTTAATTATTTCTAAAAAAACATAATAATTTCACGATTCGTTAATCTACAGCTGTGTTTAGCTGTCATACAATTCAATTTATCAATTTTCTTCTTCATCACGTACGTATACACAAACACGTGATATGGCATATTATTGGTTCGTAATTCGTAACTTTCATTGATAATATAATCGCTAATGGTGTGTGTTTAATATACCAAAGTTTACAAGTGGTAGTAAACCAGAAAATCTCTAATGATATGTGTGTTTAATACCAAAGCTTACAAGTGGTAATGAAAACAGCAAATCGCTAATGATGTATGTTTAATACCAAAGTTTACAAGTGTAATGAAAAACAGCAAAACAGACTGATAACTAATCTATGCCCAAAACGTAAAAACACACCTGTTTTGTTTACAAGTAGCCTTAAGTTGATTCTTTAATCATATACAAATTTAAACAGAAAAAAAAAAACGTAACTGAAAAAACAAAAATGGTGAATCTGCATGAATCTAACGGTTGGAATTGATCAAACGGTGAAGCTAAGTTTCTATGGTGATAAAGTCGTCGTTAGAATCTTCAATAGTCAGTTCATCGACGACTTCAGTCATATTCGGTCTCTGATCTGGATCTTCTCCGGTACATCTCACACCGATCCTTAAAACGTTCTCAATTTCCTCCTCTAAAATTTTATCTTCAGCGGCGGCGGTAACCACCGTCGGATGAAGCAGATCCATCCAACCACCTTGTTCCACGGCGGATCCAATCCACTCCACCAAATTTGCCCCACCGGCTCTGTTCAAACCGGCGTATTGAGACGGGAATTTTCCGGTCAAGATCTCAAGAACCACGACTCCGAAACTAAACACATCGGATTTCGCAGAGACGGTTCCATCACGATCCGCTTCTGGAGATTTGTATGCAACTAGAGATTGAGATTGAGCTTCGGGATTAATTAGTTTTTGAAGTCCGAATTCGGAAATGAGTGGCTCGCCGTCTTCCGCAAGAAATATATTGCTCGATTTTAGGTTTCCATGTGGTAGGTTTAGAAACCCTAATTCTCTATGGAGATACCACATTCCTCTAGCGATTCCTCGAATGATTTTGAGTCGAGAAGGCCAATCTAGTTGAAATTCTTCATGATCGCCGTGTAATCGGTGAAGCAAACTCAGATTAGGAACGAATTCAAACACTAGCAATTTCTCGTCTCGTCGGAAATGGTAAGCTAGAGGCGTTAATATGTTCTTGTGTCGCAAGCTTCCTAGTTTCCTAATCTCCTTGTCAAATACGTCAACACTCACTTGGTTCATTACCGTCACACGTTTCACCACTACCGTGACGCCGTTTGAAAGAACCGCTTTGTACGCAGATCCCACGCCTCCGCTACTGCTAGGACGGCTGCTTCCTCCACCAGGATTACCAAGCACGTGAGCTGCCGCTTTCATCAAGTCCGATAAACAGAAAACACCTTTTTCCTTGTTCACCATCACTAGGTCTGTCGTCCCAGCCACACCTTTACTCAATTCGCCGGACCGACTGCTCTTACTCTGCCTTGAGCTATTTGATCCCTCAACAGTTACCTGTCTCAGTCAGATAAAAAATTTGTGTGATTTTGAAGTTTAAAAACTCTCTCTCTTTAACATTTTGAAGATGTGAAATTTCGTGTAGTGGAAGTAACCTGAATTTGTTGGTCATCACTATTGTCTTGTTCAGAGGTACGTCGTGCCTTCTTCCTCCGTCTCTTCTTTTTCTTTTTTCGGAAAGCTAAGGAGACAAGCACGACGATAAGAAGCACTCCTAATGTCCCGAATGCTAGAAAGTATTTGCTCTTATTTGCATCTTTCATTGTTCCTTCTATCGTTATAGATGCAGTCGAATTTTTTGGTTGTGGGCATGCAGTTGATAGCTTCGCGCCGCAAAGGCCAGAATTCCCCGCAAAACTCTTGGCGTCGAATTTCAACAAACCGGGAGGTATTTCTCCGGTTAGTTGGTTGTTTGATAGATCAACAATAGCTAAAGTCGTTTGTGTGAAATTAGGTATACTTCCGATGAACTGATTGTTTTCGAGGCGTAACTCTATGAGATTTGGCAATGTAGTTGCCAATGAGATAGGAATGAGACCAGAGAACTCGTTGTTTGACAGCCACGCTTTCTTTAGCGATACCATTGTTTCGAAATAATCAGAAGGGATGTTACCAGAGAATCGATTTCCTGATATGTAAAGCGACTTCAGAGCGGTTAATCTGTTAAACTCGGGTATGTCACCCGAGAAAGAGTTGTTCATTATGCTTATGGTGCGTAAAGAGGGTAAGTCTTTTAATGGAGCGACGTCAACTTTTCCTGATAGACCCATCTGTTCGATTTGAAGGCCAAAGACAGAGTTTTTGTTGCATATCAATCCGATCCATCGTTGGCTTTCTCCACAAGGCTCTGAATCTGGTGTCCAAGAATCAAGAGACTTGGTGTTGGTTAATGACTTCTTGAATTTCAACAAAGATTCTGATTCGGTTATCGAATTAGCAGAAAGTGCTGTTAGAGATAGCACGAACGGCCAGATTAGCCAGGCCACGGCCATTTACTTAACCGGAGCTAGGCCGCCGGGAGTTTCAA
Source organism: Arabidopsis thaliana x Arabidopsis arenosa (assembly GCA_019202795.1). Lineage (NCBI taxonomy): Eukaryota > Viridiplantae > Streptophyta > Magnoliopsida > Brassicales > Brassicaceae > Arabidopsis > Arabidopsis thaliana x Arabidopsis arenosa. Next base: position 12,615,697 of record CM032919.1, on the reverse strand, counting down.
GAAACTTTTTTCTTATTTTTCTTATTTTTTTTGGTTAACCAAAGTAGCTTTTTTTTGGGGGTGATTCGATTTACTAATTTTTTGTATTCCTTGTCTTGTTTCTCGCTTTGTCTCTGTTTTCTCTGTCTTTTGTTTTTCTTTGTCATTTGTGATCCATTGGATGAGAGGAACTTAGGAGCTTATGGCGCGAATGTTCGTTGAAAGAGTCAAGACTGAGAAAAGCAAAAGCGAATATAAATAACAGATAGATATGCATACTTGTTTGGCCCATATGGCTACTGTTTATTTTAGTTTCCAAGCCCAAACTCGGACAAAGTTGATTATCGTTACTATAAATAAGTTTTGCTACACTACAAGATAACCCATGTAAATAAATTTTCTGGGAAAAACAAGTAGTTTTGGCTTTATTTGGAAGAATCCAATGTCAAAATTTTAAAGAACACAATGGCTTGATGGGTATGTAGATGAACAAATTAGCCAAGGAAACCAATGACGGCAACGGGACAGCGATGATCTATGGCCAAATTCATTGTACAATAAATTCTCATAATAATCTGTTTTTTTTTTCTTTGTAAGAAAATAACATATATTACATAGAAACCATGCAATGGATTTGCAAATCTATAATTCAATGCGATAGAAACATGTAATCAAGTTGAATATTCTAAGTTAAATAAAAAATTTTTTGTGTCAAATGTATATATCACATAGCAAATGATATAGTACTAACATATATTAAAAAACATGATAACCATATCTCTATGTCGAACAAAAAGAAAGAAAAAAAGATAAACGTATCTCTAAAACAAATTGACGCCAGCAAATGTAATCATAAATTAGTTTTAATTAGCTTTTACAGTTCCTAACCATTTTCAAATATGAGAATATCGAACGAATATTTATAAGTTTGTTATGTATCATGAGTAAAATGCACTAATACTCATGTTATTATGCAACTAAGAAAAAAAAAATCTATTTTTCTGTAGACCATACATGTATTCTAATGGTTTGACTTAATTAGGTGTCCTTGTTGCATTTCTATCCGGTTTCAATTATGCAATTGTTAAAAAAATGTTATTCCTGCTCCGCGTTTTATGCATACTTATTATGTTATTAATATGTAATAATCTTTAGGCACATATGTTATTGTCATAGTACAAGAGGATCATGTGAAGAAGCTGCAACATTTTGGTGTTCACATCCAAAGTATCAGTCGGTGTCAAAGAACCAATTTGCTTAGTCATTGTTGTAAGTTGTAAAGGACCTACTACATTCGTCCCCTCAATTTTTAACAAATTTTATGTTAATTATAGTCACACGTCAATGCAAATGAGTGTATTTGTATAATCTTTCAATATTATCTTCTGTATTTGTTTTTTTTTTTTTTTCCAAATAAGTACCATTTTATTTACGAAGATAACAGAGAAACACCACCACCAGACCAATTACTCGAAGACCAACTGTTACAGAGACACGGTCAGATGGCGTAACACTAGCTATAAATTAAAGGAGATCTTACCCAACTCAAGCATAACAGACCAAACCTAAAATTGTTGACATCATCTTGATTATGTCCATACAGTTAGTGTCAAAACAACAATTGTTTTATTTGATATATGTTTTGATACACTCCATTGCAGTCCAACTTCGAGTGGATGACTGAAAGATTTCGCCATTAACGTTGGTTTTGTTTGTAGTCTTAGTAGAATCCTCACACAATCTTGAATTTTGCATATCAAATCTGTTAGAATATGACATTCCCTTATTTTGGATATGATCAAATATGTGATCGAAACCCAACTTGCGCCTTCAAACAATGTAGATAATCATTACTCTTCATGTGAAATTGCGAATATTATTTGATCTTTTGTAAGTATTAGAAAATGACAATGGATCTATATTGCATAATTAAAATACAGGCATATATACATGTATATATATTAGACTCAAGTTGTTGGTCAACTATTGAAATCATATGATATGGAAGAGTCTTCAAAGTTCAAAGTATTGTGTAATTATCTTGCAAGTTGCGATGAATAATTCAATAACAATGATTTTTCCCCCTTGGCGCCATCGTTTACGACATTTTGTTGTAAATTCTTTATTGGTACTCTTTGGCATTGCCTCTCATTATAAGAAAATTCAACGCTCGACTTCATTAAACAAAACGTCTAAGCTTTAATTATCATCATAGAAGTAATATTAAATTATTAATAACTGATCACATAACAAAATTCATATTAGGACTAAACAGAAATCGTGAGAAATAGAAATTTATTGATAAAAATTTAATAACTTTAGCCAAAAAAAAAACTTAATAACAACATATGTATTCTATGGAACTGAATCCTAATGATACAACAACACTACTAAGCCACAAACACAAGCTACTAATTTTAATTACCCTCATTTTGTAATTAAAAATTAGGCCTTTTTTGAGGGGTGGGGGGAACTTTCAACAATTAAGCCTATGAACAACAACAACTTACAACAAAGGTATACAATAATATCGTTTTCTTAAAAAAAATATCATTTTCTTTTAGTAAAAGTATAGAGAGGAAAAAATGCAAATCATGCATGAAATAAGGTTGGTACCGCTAAGATCTCGACACGTTTTGACATCCAAATGCACATAAACAATACTTCACGTGTCCTAAAACTTTGTCGGGGATAAGTATTTACACCATTCATCGATAAATATCCACTCACAAGTCATACTGTTGTTAATGGCTCCCACATATTAAATTCGTAATAGCCATCACAGCCGACGCGAGACTTAACTCCGTTAGAACTCCGTTAGACTACAGTGATAGCAAAATGCCCTCAGTTATGCCATTTAATAACGAATATACCACCGCCAAACGAATTATCTCGAAGGGTAAAATCGTAGTTAACAGAAACTTTTGGGACCCGAATGAATTAAATGGTTAACGCCTTTCTGTAACGTCGCCGTCAACTTACAACAGTTTCTTCACGGCTTGCGCAATGAAAACGTGCCCGAACTTGTAACGAACATTAGTTTGTTTTTCTGGAATCAACGATTGGAATAAATGGATTTAATCTACTTTTTGATGTATATAATTTATTTCTATTCAAACATTTGATGATATATAGGAAATTAATAGCCTTAAATATGAGACCAAAAAAAAGAAAATAGTTGCTTAAGAAATGAGTACGTTTATAGCTGGGGTAAATTCTTCTTCTTGAACCATCATAGATGATCTTTTAGAAAAATGTGTGTTTACTGTTTAGTCTAGTTAGGTGTAAAAAAAAAGAGTTATAACTCGTGACAAAAACATTCTATATTGGACAGACATCACTGTCACTTCAGACTGAAAAAAGAAAGCAAATTAAAAAAAGAACACGTTATTTCGTTTTCTTTATTTATTCGGGAGATGTTAAATAAAAGCCACAGAAACTTATTGGCTAGAATTGGTTATTTATAACAACAACATATGAGCAAAAAAGCTCAAAACATCTATATACCCTTTGTAATTCTCGATTTTTACGTGTAAAGAAGCCACACAAACAAATCTTGAGTTGTTGTAAATCTCCATCACAGTATGTCGTCGACGGGACAAGGGCCGGAGAAGTCAAATTTTTCTCAGAGATGTAGTTTGCTCAGCCGGTACTTGAAGGAGAAAGGAAGTTTTGGGAATATTAATATGGGTTTGGCTCGAATATCCGATCTTGAGCTCGCCGGGAAATTCGATCTCAAAGGTATGTTTTTTTATTTCTCCCTATCAACTCCGACGGCCGCCGCCGACAAAGACCAAAGTTTACTTTTAGTATCCTGGTTCGTTGATTATTCAGCATAGGTGTATGAGAGATTTTGGCCCTTTATTAGAGACGTTTTAAATAATAGCTTATTTTTTGTTGAAATGCAAAATTTAAAATCGATTTATCTATTTTTTTCCCTTGAATCTTAAGCATGATAGTATCTTTTGGACAGTTTAGGTATATTAAAGTGAGAGATTTTGTGAAGTTTATAAAAGAAAATGTAATTTGACTTTGATAAAATTTAATCGGCTAGGGATTTTTTTTTGTTTTGGTTTGTTTTAGGTCAACAAAATGTGATTAAGAAGGCAGAAACAAGACCCTTGGAAGTGATTCAAAAGCTTTCCGTTTCCGATTCAAAAGCCATATATGTTGATCTCAGGTATTGTACACACATATATGTTTTCGAACTCGTGTTCGGTTTTCAGATTTTTATTAAATTGAGAAATTGTTCAGTCTTTCCCTTTTTGTAGCAATTGAATTAGAGAAAGGACTACCGGTTAAAACCGGTTATAGATGTGTGGAGGTTGACTAATTGTACAAATGGGTTTGATTTGATTTTTCAGTGAACCGGAAAAAGTTGTAGCAAAGCCTGGAAATTCACAGTTGACCATATTCTTTGGAGGAAAAGTGATGGTTTTCAATGAGTTTCCTGAGGACAAAGCAAAGGAAATAATGGAAGTAGCTAAAGAAGCGAATCATGTTGCTGTTGATTCGAATAACACTCAGAGTCACATGAATCTCGACGTGAGCAACAAAAGCAACGTGGTGATTCCTGATCTGAACGAGCCAACGAGTTCGGGGAACAACGAAGACCAAGAAACAGGGCAGCAACATCAGGTTGTGGAACGCATTGCAAGAAGAGCTTCTCTTCATCGATTCTTTGCAAAAAGAAAAGACAGGTAAACTAAACTCGAAACTGTTTTGTCCTGGTTACGCTTTTTCTAGAAAGTTATATGTAAAATAGCTAGATAGGATTAGCTCACCACATTAAGAGTTGTTCGAGTTGTTTCAATGCTCGAGTTGTTCAAGGAATCCCACATCGGATTAGAAGCTCACTACCAATCAATTTTAAGTTGAACATTCAGAAAATTTAACATAGGGTAGTCCTAGTATGTTTATGATCCTAGAGTAAGATTGGACTCGAGATGTGCCTGAAGAGTCACATTTAAAAGGAATGTGTAAAGAATGTTACAAGATATAACAAAATTTGAGATGGAACCTAGAGTAATATATAAGTAATCTAAGTCATCATTTTGTGTTGATGGATGATTTAAGCGTGTTATCTAACTCTTGTCCTTGATCTAGGAAAGTTATTAGTAAATGTCAGGAAATTTCTAGTCAAAGAAACACTAATTAGAAGTTATGTGTAAATCAAAACTCCAATATCTACTTTGTCTTAAATGTTGATTAAGGGTTTTCAATTTCAGGGCTGTGGCTAGAGCTCCATATCAAGTGAACCAAAACGGTGGTCATCTTCCTCCCAAGCCAGACACAGTCACTCCATCGATAAAGTCAGGCCAACCCTCACAACATTTTGCAACTCCAAAGGCACATAACCATATGCCAATGGATGTGGACAAGAAAGAAGGACAGTCTTCCAAAAATCTTGAACTCAAGCTTTAGGGCATATTAAATTCACGAGTTCACGTTTGTAGTTTCACTTATTTAGGATTTGAACCCAAATACCCTTTTATATATTCTTCCATACTTTTGACCAAATTAAGTGATTTATAGTGTTTTACGTAGCTAGTATTATTTCTACATACATATTTGATATTTGTTTTTTTTTTTTTTAAATCTGGTTTAGATTCTTTAAAATTGTAATTTAGATTACCCTCTATCGGAAAGAAGTTATTACATGATCGAATCTCACCAGTTATTTACATATTTAGTGTTTCATTCTATGTTTTAATGAATCATATTATTTTGACAACAATTTATAAATAACAAACGATATATAAATTACAAAAAACAACACCAAAAATAACTTTCGTGTCGTAGGCGAGGTTTTGTAATCGGTTTATGATACAGGAAAACTGGTATCAATCTCCCAACTAAAGGTATCAGAGCGAAGACGATTCTCGGTCTTCAACAATGGAAATGCGAGCTCAAGCGACGAAGGAGAAGGAAGTGATGGAGGATCTGCTTGGATTGCGTGTCGCAAAGCTGGAAAACAAGATCGCAGAGCAAAATTCGAAGATGACGAAGCATATGGTTGAGATGTACGAAGCGATTCATTTGTTCTCTAGACCGTCGAATCAAGCCGATGTTCATCATCAATTTCGATATGCACCAGCATCGGCTAGTTTCTCGCCAGCTCCAGAATTCGGGAAGCGATCTGGTAACTCTAATACTTATGCTGGTGTTACACGTCTTGCGAAACTGGATTTTCCTAGATTTAATGGTGATAAAATCAAAGAATGGTTGTTCCAAGTTGAACAGTTCTTCGAAATTGATCATACACCGGATGAGTTGAAAGTAAGGATCGCATCTGACCATTTTGATGATCTTGCTGCTACTTGGCATCAATGGATGGTGCAATCGGTTTTGTGGAAGCATGTTATGCACGATTGGATGACTTATAAAATGTTGTTGCAAGGCAGATTTAAGGAGCTGGAGGTTGATCCAATTGTTGAGTTGAAACAATTACAGGAAACAGATGGAATTAGAGATTATCATGAAAAATTTGAGCTGATCAAGTCTCGTGTGAATCTATGTGTGAATCTATCTGAAGCGTACTTGGTTAGTATTTACTTAGCAGGGCTCAGAACTGATACTCAAGAGAATGTTAGGATGTTTCAACCTCAGACGATTCAACAATGTTTCTTGATTGGAAAATTGTATGAGCGAGCACATCCACTTAAGAGAGATAAAGAGTTGGAGGCAGAGGAGAAGCTGAAGTTGGAGAATCACGAAAATTTGGTACAGGAAGCAATCTTGGAGGAAGAATCAATTCCACAATTTCAGGTACCAATTGCTAATTCTGAGATTTTGAGGAGTAGTGAACTTAGGGAAGTCAATTTAGGGGTGGAAAATCTAGAAGATGTGGTGATGAACGAGAATCTGGAGCAAGAATTGGTTCAAAAGAACATTACTAAAAGATTTGAGGTTGAGGGTGATGTAGAAAGAAGTCAGAAAGTGCTAAGTATAGCGAAAAATTGCTATGCACACCAGGTGTTTGGTAAAATGTCTCAACATAAAGAAAGACTGGGAACAAAGAAGAAAACGAAAGGGTCTAAAACTTGGAGGTTCAAGTTCAAACATAGAGGAGAGACAGATTACAATGGTGTCAGAATTAAGAAATGGTGTTCACGTTTTCAGAATGTTGGCAGTGCAGAGGCGGATTGGCTAGAAGGTACATGGTTCTTTAACTCAACGGGCATTCAAGCCAAAAATTATGCTGATGGTAAGCTACACTTTGATCCCTACATGGTGTTGCATAAAAGGCTCATTAGAAGTCACAAAATCCAGCAAAGGAGGAAGATGGCTTTGTATCCTAAATCATGGATGTTTAAGTATAAGAGAGGCCACAAGAAACTACACACACCTACCTTGTCCAAGAATCTAAGAAACTTTCACGTGGACCATTTCTCACATAAGGATATTGAATCTTCTGAGGAAAAACAATCAAGTCAACAAGTGATTTTTGTTGATGTGGAGAGCTTAGTGCAGCAACAAGAATTGAATTGTGATAGAGATTTTGTCTTAGCAATGGATCATGGAGGTAGTTCTCCTTATGTGAAATCGGAGACAGGATGGTTTGTTAAAACTGATTCAATTTCAGAATTCGAATTGGAGTCAATGGATTCAAAAATGGAGACAGATTCTGTTGCACACCTTCAGGATCAACAACTTGTCGTAGCAGCAGCTTTGAGTCCACTCTTTGATGATTTCCACTCGGACGTGGCTGAGTTTTGTGAGCAGTCAACATGTGACAAGTCTCATAAACAGAAGCAAAGACTATCTCCAAAGTCTTGGATGTTCAAATTCAAAACGGGTTCTAATCCTAATGGAACTAGTCACTTAAACTGTCACAACGAATGTGGTTACGAATCCGTGGTGGAGTCAAGAAGCAGTGCAAACTTCTTGTGCACAAATTCAGAAAAAAAAAAAAAAAAAAAAGCGTATGCTTTGTCTTTGTAGCAGTCAAGCTTCGATACCAATCATGGTGATTGTTGTGGTTCTGATTAAGTGGTCAAATATGGAGAAGCTGTATGAATTGTTGCAGCAAGATCTTTCTTATCAACCATGAGGGCATGGTTGTTTGGGGAGGAAGGATTTGATATAGTATAAAGAAGAGTATGATAAAGGGACACGTGGACGGTGGAGATGGAAGGAAGAATCAACGGTCAAGATTATAAGCAAGTGGGTGTTGGTGTTTAAAAGGAAGATGAAGATCAGAATTAGTTTTTATCGTGAAAATTGTGAAGTTTGTTGTTCTTTCTCTTTGAGTTTTCTGGATTTGACATTTGATTCATCCTCTGTGAAGAACTTAGGGTTCTTACAAGATGAATCTGGAGATTCCTTGTTTTAGGAACATTGGATCTTCTCCATTTGAATATTGAATTGAAATTGGAATTGTGTTTGTTGGATTTGATGAGAATTGGAGTTTTCCTGCATCAGTTTAATATATTCTTTTGTAAAATTATTAAAAGCACATGTTTTAGCCATTGTGCATTTGGGCTTGGACCGTCTCAGCCTCTCAGGAACCCAACCTTGAATTTAAAAAACACATCATCTTATTGATTTAGGTCGTTAAGTCTGTTTTACCCTTGTCTTATCCCAAAAATTACTAAATCACCCTTATGCTATTTCATCTGTCTGTTTCTCTCTTGCCGTTTTCTAAAACCCTAGCAAAACTTGTTGAACCCCCACACTGAAATTTCTTTCTTCTTCATTGTCTCATCTCAAAGCACAGAGATTGATTAAACCTAATTGTCTCCGTTCTTTCACAAAAATCTCATAACCCTCTTCATATGCTCTGAGAAAAAAAATGTCAAAGTTAAAGCCTTTGAGTAAATCATCGCAGGACTTGAGTCTTCTCACATCTGATATCGCATCATTCGCTTCTTCTATCGGCTTAGCTTCATCTCTTCCTTCTTCTGGTTTCAACGACACTGATTTCCGAAAACCTGCTAAATCCCAAACCCAGAAACGGAAAAAACCTAAGAAGGAACAGAAACACAAGAATGAAGCTAAAGAAGGAGAGCCAAAATCGAACATTGGGAATGAAAAGGGTAAAGATTTTGGAACGAGTAAGCAAAACAAAGATGCCCCTGTGAAGCAAACGATACAACCGAAGCCAAAGCCTGGATTTTTATCGATTGATGATGAGAGTAGTGGGATTAAGGCAAAACGTTTCGATGAATTCAAGAGTTTGCCTAAGTTACCATTGGTGAAAGCGAGTTTGTTGAGCTCGGAATGGTACAATGATGCAGCGGAGCTTGAGGAGAAGGTGTTTGGTGGCCGGAAAGTGGCGGTGAATAGTAAGGAGGATTTTAAGGGTGTGGTGGAGAAGAAGAGAGAATTAGGGGAGAGATTGATGTGGCAATACGCAGAGGACTTTGTAACTTCGAAAGGAAAAAGTGGAGATATGAAGATGGTGATTTCTGCTCAAAAGTCTGGGACAGTAGCTGATAAAATCACTGCCTTTGAGATTATGGTTGGAGAGAATCCCATTGCAAATATGAGATCTCTTGATGCCTTATTGGGTATGTTTCTGGTTCTCGAAGAAAACTGTGTTATTGAATTGTGAATTGCGAATTTGAGTCGTTTTGTTTTCCAATGGTGAAATCATCTGTAGCATTTTGTTGATGTCTCGTTCATTGCAGGAATGGTGACCTCAAAAGTTGGAAAAAGATTTGCATTTAAGGGTCTTAAGGCTCTATCCGAAATTTTGATCAGGCACATTTTTCCTACTCACCCTACAGATTTATGTGTCCAGAATCATATCAGTCTTGTATCTTTTTCTCATTAACTGAGCTTTGTTTTTTTCCAGGTTATTACCTGATCGCAAGCTGAAGACACTTTTACAGCGACCCTTAAACAGGATTCCGGAAAATAAGGATGGTTACTCGCTTTTGCTGTTTTGGTACTGGGAGGATTGCTTGAAACAGAGGTAAAGAAAATCTTGTCATTTTGCTTCTTGTTGTAGGGACATCACGTTATTTGTTGAGCTACTTTCAAGATCTGAAATCATGCCACGAGGGATGTGTTTATCACACTATGTCCAAGATCTGTATCTTCTATCAGTAATAGTTCTGGATCGATGATTCGGTTAACAGCTTACCATGCTGACTTTGTAGGTATGAGCGCTTCGTCACAGCCCTTGATGAATCATCTAAAGATATGCTTCCAGAACTTAAAGATAAGGCTTTAAAGGTATATCCTATCACCACTCTTCACCCGCTAGCTTGTTTAGTAGCATTGGTTTCCAGGTTTTGTAAGATTCTTGATGAGCTATCATATTAGACATTTGAGTATTATCAATGTAATCCTTCTCTGGATGATGCATATCTTCATGGTACTTGGTTTTCTTTTAACTATAGTGTTTGTTTTTTCTTGGTAACATGATTCGGATCTTTCTTAAGTAAATGCTTTTTTTGTTTGGTTTCAGACAATATATTTCATGTTGACAAGCAAATCAGAACAAGAACGGAAATTGCTAGTGTCATTGGTGAACAAGGTATTGTCAGTTGTTCATTCGAATATTTGTATCTAATTAATTTTCTCAGTTGTGATCCCTTTAATTGTTCCGTGGATTACTTTATTTAGTTGGGGGATCCTCAAAACAAGAGTGCATCTAATGCTGATTATCACCTGACAAATCTTTTGGCTGATCATCCTAACATGAAGGTGCGGCTATTCAACCTTCCTATGCCAGTTTCAGGATTTCGTTTGTTGTTTGGTCGTTTGGATTCTTCTCTTTGGCTTACACGTTAAGTTATTTTTGCAGGCCGTAGTGATCGATGAAGTTGACTCCTTTCTCTTCCGACCCCATCTTGGGTTACGAGCAAAGTATCATGCTGTATGTCCCTTTCCCATTGCTCTACTCTAATTAGGTTCACGAGAACCATTTTCTTTATTTTCTTGCTCATCTTTTTAAACTGATTCACGCTTATTGTCATCTAAAGTATTATATTTGGCTTCTTTGATTTGAATGGGAAACAATTTTACTGAGACTTTACAAGAGAAAAGAAGCATAAACTTTTCCCGTTTAACTTTCTTAAACAATGCTCATCAACCCTTGTAAATTTCACAGGTTAACTTCTTGAGTCAGATCCGATTGAGCCACAAAGGAGAGGATCCAAAGGTGGCAAAACGTCTAATTGATGTATATTTTGCCCTGTTTAAGGTAATGCCATCCGAAGTCAATAAAATTAAACATTTTCTTATGATCTGCTTAAAATTTTGTCCCTCCGCTTCCACCTTACTTTCATGATCTCAGAGACTTCTGCTACCCCTTAGTGATTTCTTTGGGGCTGGCGTTTGTCATAAGTCATAACATGAAATCTTTCACTAGTTGGATATTCACTCAAGTCTAAGACACAGGAATGTGTTTGCATTCTTGTAGGTTTTAACTACAGAAGCTAATAGGAAACAAGGCGCAGATGACAAAGGAGTCACTGATAAGAAAAAATCCAACCCAAAGGACACAAAACAAGAAGTGTCAACTGATTCACCTATTGAGTTGGATTCAAGAATTCTATCAGCTCTACTGACGGTTAGTCTGGATGGTTTTTTTTTGGTGTACATGATGTATATAATTTTAAAGCATTGAGACTTCACAGATCAACTTATGCCTTACTCCGTAATTGCAGGGAGTTAACAGAGCTTTTCCATATGTTTCCACTGATGAGGCTGATGATATAATTGAATCCCAGACGCCAGTACTTTTCAAATTGGTAAACATTAAAGCTTCATTATATAAGTTTAGTTTCATTAGTTACAACAGAAAATTAATAAAGAAAATGGGATCTTGAATGTATGTAGGTACACTCGGCGAATTTCAATGTAGGAGTTCAATCACTGATGCTTCTTGACAAGATCTCATCCAAGAATAAGATTGTTAGTGACAGGTTTTACCGTGCATTGTACTCGAAACTTCTACTCCCCTCCGCAATGAATTCTTCCAAGGCAAGCTAAATTTTGAAGCTTCTTTTTTCCATGTTCCAATCACGCCATTTTATTCTTAGTTTATGAATGGGTTATAATCCTTAAAATTTGGTAGAGCCCGAAATTGGTTTAAGAATGTTGGCATAAGTACATTCATTTATTTCTAATCTTGTGAAAGCAACTTATATTGTGACAAAAACATCAATATGTCTCCCCCTGGCATGAACCATAGCATTTCTTGACACCCGAGTTTACTAATTTTCCGTCCTTAATTTGCAGGCTGAAATGTTTATTGGGCTTCTTCTCAGAGCCATGAAAAATGATATAAATGTGAAGCGTGTGGCTGCCTTCTCCAAAAGAGTCTTGCAGGTCGGTAACATGAACGAAATAAACTATCAACCCGTCGTTGGTAGCTCTAGTTTCATTAACAATGATGACAATATTCAGATCCTTTTGTTATTAAATTATTGATGTTGACACACTCTGTATTGTAATTTTTTGTGTCATCTCTAAAGTTTACTCTTTAACTATTTGAGTAGGTTGCGCTTCAACAGCCACCACAGTATGCCTGTGGATGCCTTTTCCTATTATCTGAAGTGTTAAAAGCAAGGCCGCCTCTATGGTAAGCTTTTTTCGTTCTGTTAACCATATATCCTTGGCTTTTACTCGATGATACAATGGGTCCTTCTATGTACCTTGCAGGAAGATGGTGGTCCAGAGGGAATCAGTTGAGGAAGAAGAAGATGTAGAACATTTTGAGGATGTGATAGAGGGAGATGATATTGATGCCAATAATAAGGCAGAGAAAGACGAGAATAATGTTGAAGTTGATCATGATGGTGGCGAAAAGACAAGTAGAGATGGTGATTCTTCTTCAGATGATGAAGAGGCTTTGGCAGTCAGGCAATCTGATGAAGAAGATGATTATGCTTCTGATGATTCTGAAGAGCTAATTAGAAACGAAACTCCCCAGCTTCAAGAAACCATGGAGGTTTCTAATGATATGGAAAAAAGAAGCCAACCGCCAATGAAATCGAGTTCTCTTCCTGGAGGATATGATCCTCGTCATAGAGAACCTTCTTACTGGTCAGTTAATCTCATCTTTCATCAAAAGCTTAAGTATACTGCTGTTTGTCCCAATTAAATCTGATAAGCTATGCTTGGAACAACGATAATATTTTAGAAACTTTTTGATATTATACTTCTTGGTTGGAACTGAATTCTTTATCTCAAATTAACAGTAACGCAGACCGTGCAAGTTGGTGGGAGTTGGTGGTTCTTTCAAAACATGCTCACCCCTCGGTTGCCACAATGGCGGGAACCCTTCTCTCAGGAACAAATATTGTTTACAACGGAAACCCGCTGAACGATTTATCTCTAACTGCTTTCTTGGATAAATTCATGGAGAAGAAACCAAAGCAAAACACTTGGCATGGTGGTTCCCAGATCGAACCTTCCAAGAAGGTAAAAAGCTCAACCTTCAACTATTAAAGCTTTAACCATTTTGTTATCTACTTTCCCCTGTAACGGTTTATTTTTCTTCTCATGTGCAGCTTGACATGTCAAACCGTGTGATTGGAGCTGAGATTCTCTCATTAGCAGAAGGAGACGTGGCTCCTGAAGATCTAGTCTTCCACAAGTTCTATGTGAACAAGATGAACAGTACGAAGCAGTCAAAGAAAAAGAAGAAGAAGAAGCTACGTGAAGAAGAAGCTGCTGAAGAACTTTACGATGTGAATGATGGTGATGGTGGAGAAAACTACGATAGTGATGTTGAATTCGAGGGTGGTGATGAGAGTGACAATGAGGAGATTGAGAATATGCTGGATGATGTTGATGAGAATGCTGTGGAAGAAGAGGGCGGTGAATATGACTATGATGATCTAGATGGAGTAGCCGGCGAGGATGATGAAGAGCTTGTGGCTGATGTGAGCGATGCAGATATTGACTCAGACATGGACATGGACCTGATTGATGGGGAAGATGTTGACAACGATGTTGATGATGATGGTAGTGGTGGTGATGATGATAGTGATGGTGAGGATGGTCGTGGTAAGAAGAAAAAGAAAGAGAAAAGAAAACGGAAATCTCCATTTGCTAGTCTTGAAGAGTACGAGCATTTGATAGACCAAGACGAGAAGGATAATTCGAAGTCTAAAAGAAAAGCAACATCAGAGCCCACAAAGAAGAAGAAAAAGAAGAAGACCAAAGCATCAGAGTAAGAAGCAAGACTTGTTGCTTGCTATGCAAGGCTCCTTGTGTTGTTGAGTATTATTAATATACTGAAACGCTGGAGATAATCACTCCAATTTTGTGGCGTTTGTTTCTACTTTATGTTTTCATAATTTGAAGAAAATTATTGTACGATTATGTTTTAATTTAATCACTTGAAACTATTGTTCAAATATCACAAATTTTGAGTATTTTTTTTTTTTTTACAGTTAAACACAAATGTTGGATATAGTGATGTGCTGGTATCATGACAGGCGTGAGAATCCAAGTTGATTTAGTTGTAGTAATTGGGTAGTTGTTAGTAAAATCATCTTAGATCTTTAATTGAGTGATATGATTAAGACATGCTTAGTTCATGAGATAATTGATGAGAATGGCAACTGTTTAAAGAACATGGAGGATATTAAAGCTGAGGGAGTTAGGTTCTTCTCTCATCTTTTATCACATCAACCGTCAGATTTCACGGGTATTTCAGTTGATGATCTCCGTGAGCTGCTGACGTTTAGATGCTCGACGCAAGAGCAAGAACAGCTCCTCGTCGACGTCACAGAAGAAGAGGTGAAGCAAATCATTTTTTCAATGCCTTTAAACAAGTCTCCGGGTCCAGATGGTTACACCGTTGAGTTTTTTAGAAGTACTTGGACAGTCATTGGCAGTGACTTAACAGTGGCTATACAATCGTTCTTCAAGTTCGGCTTTCTTCCAAAAGGTGTAAATGCAACAATTCTAGCCCTCATTCCAAAAAAAACTGATGCAAGTGTGATGAAGGATTATCGGCCTATTTCTTGTTGTAATGTCCTATATAAGATCATCTCGAAGATTTTGGCCAAACGTTTGAAAGTTCTTTTGCCCAGTTTCATTGCACCGAATCAATCGGCATTCATAAAGGACAGGCTATTGATGGAGAACTTACTCCTTGCCACGGAACTTGTGAAGGATTACCATAAAGATGGTGTGTCTCCTCGATGTGCAATGAAAATTGACATCTCCAAAGCTTTTGACTCGGTGCAATGGCCTTTCTTGTTGAATGTGCTTACAGCTTTAAACTTACCAGAAAAGTTTGTTCATTGGATCCACCTATGTGTTTCTACGGCTTCCTTTTCGGTTCAAGTAAATGGGGACTTGGCGGGTTTTTTCAAAAGCGAAAGAGGTCTTAGGCAGGGTTGCTCTCTCTCTCCCTACCTTTTTGTGATTTGTATGAACGTCTTATCATCTCTCCTTGATAGGGCTGCAGCTATGAGGAAATTTGGTTACCACCCGAGATGCAAAAATATGAAACTTACTCATCTTTGTTTTGCGGATGACATAATGGTTTTTTCGGATGGAAAGATCACATCGATGGAGGGTATTCTACAGGTTTTTAAAGATTTCGCAAAGGCTTCTGGTTTAAGCATCAGCTTAGAAAAATCCACTTTGTTCTTGGCTGGTGTCTCAAACCTTTCCCGAGAAGTAATTTTAACTCGTTTCCCGTTTGATGTGGGATCTTTGCCTGTTCGTTACTTAGGGCTGCCCTTGCTAACCAAGCGCATGTCACTGGATGATTGTTTGCCGCTCCTTGAGAAAATCAGAGCCCGTATTAGCTCCTGGAAACATAGGCTCTTGTCTTATGCAGGTCGCCTACAACTTCTAAGCTCAGTGATCGCAAGTCTTACAAATTTCTGGATTTCTGCCTTTCGATTGCCTAGTGCTTGTGTCCGAGAAATAGAAAAGATTTGCGCTGCCTTTCTTTGGTCTGGCCCTGAGCTTAATCCAAGGAAAAACAAGGTAACGTGGAAAGATGTTTGTAAACCAAAGAGCGAAGGTGGACTGGGGTTAAAATCAATTGTGGAAATGAACAAAGTGAGCTGTTTCAAGCTGATTTGGCGAATAGTCTCTTGTACTGATTCTCTGTGGGTCAATTGGATACGAAGAGAGCTAATTCGCTCAGCTTCGTTCTGGTCGGTTAAGGAAAACGCAAATAAGGGGTCGTGGATGTGGAGGAAGTTGCTTAAATATAGACCACAAGCCAAAGAGTTTCATTCAGTGGAGGTTCGTAGTGGGCTACAAACTTCTTTTTGGTATGATGCATGGAGTCCTCTTGGTCGTTTATATGAGAGGCTTGGTGATAGAGGTTTCATTGATTTGGGGATCTCCTCTGACGCGACTGTGGCTTCAGTAGTTGTTAACCACAGAAGCCGGCGGCGTCGACTTCCTCTTCTAACTTCAATCGATATGGAGATTGCAAAGATCAAAGAGAAGGGGCAGAATTTGGGACATGACATTGTGTTGTGGAAGAGTTCTGACAACAAATTCAAGCCGCGGTTCGCGTCGTCAAACACATGGCAACAGATTCGTCATGCTGATCAAAAAGTAAGCTGGTATAAAGGAGTGTGGTTCTCTGATTCAATCCCAAAGTTCTCTTTTCTTCTATGGCTTGCTGTGAGGAATCGACTTTCTACAGGGGAGCGAATGTTAGCTTGGAACAGGGCAGTAAATCCATCGTGTGTTCTCTGTAATGCACCCATGGAAACTCTTGAACATCTATTTTTCGCATGCTCTTACTCCTCTCAGATTTGGAAGGCTTTAACCAACCAGCTCCTCACACGACACTACTCTCTTAATCTTTGGGAGATCCTTTCGTCACTTTCAACTCCAACATTCAAGGGAACAATCTGTTATATCCTGCGGCTAGTGCTTCAAGCAACCGTTCACTCCATTTGGATGGAACGAAATAGACGCAGACACGGAGAGCTTTCTAGCTCAGCTGAGCAACTTATCAAACTCATAGACCGTATCGTGCGTAACAAGATATCTTCTGTCCAGCTTCTTGGCTCCCGCAAGCTAGAGGATGGGCTCCAGATTTGGTTCGCCTCTCGGGACTAGATTCTTGTGATCATCTCATTTCAAATCAAATTTTAATACAAGGACGCATCTAATGTACAAATGGTTTTTTTTGGTTGAATACAATTTTTACATTCATTCAAAAAAAAAAAAAAAAAAAAAAAGACATGCTTAGTTCTTATGTAACCTTAAAATCTTACTTTTTTTGGGGATAACCGATCCTTAAAAGTCTTATTAAAAAAAAAAAAAAAATTCCAAACCTAAAACCCACTATCAAAAAAAATATTCTGAAACATGTCCAAATCCATAATGGATCAGGTCAAATAAATAAAAAACAGTACACCACTGTTTAAACACGAATATAAATTATTTTTGCTTTGTATTTTTAAATTAGTTAAAATTCATGAACAAATAAATCCTATTAATACGTCGATAATATACATTATAGACAACAATTTACAACTACTACGCTAACAATTTCTAGACAGATATGATACTTATAAGAAAAAGTGACTTATTACGGTACTTTATGCTTCTCTTTTTTACAATATGAAGTATTAAATGTATGAAATACGTATTATATAGAAGTCAAATTAAAGTAGATTAGTTGCACAATTGTCGCGCACTTACATGAACAACAACATCCCAACTGGCTTGTCTCTACTTTAATTTTGGACTCTAGCTTGTTTTCAATACAACTAATCTAAAATTTCTCTTAAATAAGTTCCTAACTTTTTTAGTAATATTTAAACTAATCCAAAAGAATGTATTTCTAAAAGTATTATACCTTAGAATATTGAGTAAATACATGTTGCTACCTTCATATAATTAAGTTATAGCATAACTCGATTTATGCTAATCATTACAATGATGCCGAATCGGAAGTAATTAGTATTCCAATATTCAGATTGCCTGTTTTTTTCGTGTGATGCTACTATATATATGTGCGTGCATGTGCCATTTTCCTTTCTTTAAATCTTCAAAAATTCATTAAAATTGTCACTATTCAAAAAGAAACATTCACTCTTGATCAAATCGTTAAGATAATTACATAAGTATATTAAAATAAGACAGTTATCTAATGTCTAATGATGAGTGAGTACTATATTACTATTTTATTTCTTTTGCCATAAACAAGTATATGTTCGACCATTTATAAAAAAGAAGTATCTAAAATTCCTTAAAATGATTAGCTTACCATCCACAACTTTTTGTGTTCGATAAAAGACAGACGGTGAGGTAAGGTCTTCTCCACCTAATTTCTCGGAAATACCAAACTAACTTTATGAAAAAAATGAACAATATTTATGATTGAAAATTATGTCTTTGCACTAAATAAAAGGACTTTATTTTGTTAAAAGGACATAATATGCCTTGTGATTGGTTTTTGCATCCGTCAATAAAACCTATTTTTGCTTAAATATCGTGTAATTTATTTATATGATTTTAGGATTCTTCGTTAATTTTATAGTATGGTTTTTGAAAGTTCATTATAATATATGTTATTAATAGGAAATGAAGAAAATCAAAATTTAATCGACAGATGAAGACCATACTTGTTTTCTATACTACATGATAATATGAACGACAAAAAATTAGCATTATCGGGTAATATTGAACAAAATTGTGGACAAGATGTAATCGTTATCTAAAAAACATCACTCTTTGTCCGATCATTAGACAACAACACGCAATAAGAGGTTGCCTACACATCTCTACACACACCGCACGTATACGTATATTTCTACAAATTATTATATACTATAAGTCTATAATACATCATAACATACAATTCAAAAAAACTTATACAACATGAATATTTATCAAGGATTTTCAAAACTGGATTTGTGGTGTCTGACATTTATGTAGGAAAAACAAAATGTCACAGGTAAGATAAATAGTGTATATAGTATCAAATAATTCAATACTACTAGTTTTTGCCATGTTAAATTATATTAATTGTTATATATTATGTATTTATGATGTATATATATCCAGATAAATTTTCTAATCATGGTTAACATCTGTGGTGTTTTTAAGTTTTTATTTAGAACATTTACGTATTAATCTATTTTTTTTTTCTTTTTTCTCTTTTTTTTTTACGTATTAATCTATTTTTTCTTATACCATATCAAACTTCTTTGTCGTATGTTATCATTCCGTCATTAATAAATCATTTTTATACATTTTTCATATATATCAACTGATGAAATAAATCACATGAAAATAAATAAATTAATATGACAAAATTTGTTACAAAATTAAAATTATTACGAATCTCTGTTTATAATTACAAGATACAAAAAAAAGGAAAAAACAATGGGCAAAAACGATACTAGTTTTGCCATATATGTCCTCATCTCTCTTAGCTGTTATGCATCAATCGGTGGGTCATGCACCTATACGTTCTCTCTCTATCTCACTCAATATATATACACGAACCTTCCTCGTTATTTCCTCCCAAGAACATCTCTCAAACATTCCTCTCTTCTTCTTCCAATATTTTGATCCCCACACACACTCACATCAACACATATAAATCTCCTCGTAAACCCTAGCTAAACCCTAGCTAGTTTCAACAACTCTCTTGTTTTAAATCCAAGAAAAAAGTTCAGTTATTTCATTAGCAATGGCCAAAGTTGGGAAGCTGACAAAGCTCAAGTCGGCTATGAAGAAATGGCCTTCTTTCGCCAAGAACCACCACCATTCAACCTCCTCAGCCGCTGTTTCGGATGAGCTTTCAGAGGACAACAATCTCCATGTGGTTTATGTTGGTCAAACTCGAAGACCTTACATGCTTAGACCAGACATCATCTCTCATCCACTCTTTCAAGAACTCGTGGATCGGTCTTCTTCTAGATCCGTCGAACAAGATCGTGAAATTGTTGTAGCTTGTGAAGTCGTTTTGTTCGAGCACTTGTTGTGGATGCTCAAGTCTGGTCAAGAAGGAGGATCGGTCGAAGAATTGGCTGAGTTCTATACTTATTGACATCGACCGATTCATTTTATACATTTATTTCGTATAATATATACTTTTTTGTTGTTGTTTGTTGTTGCTGATTTGTATTTTCATTCGATGCGGTGTGTGATCAAAACGTGATCTCGTAAACCATGTCATTTGCTTCCGTTTTTCTGAGCAATTTTATGATGATGAGCATATGTAGTTTCTTACATTGTTACGAGTACCAACAAAGAATAAATTTCTATTAACAACAATCTTATATTTCCTTCAAAATATATTTCAGTACCTCCATTAGTTGTAAAATACAATAAATAATATATATAAAAAGAATGCAATGA
The DNA here is from genome assembly GCA_019202795.1 of Arabidopsis thaliana x Arabidopsis arenosa. Classification (NCBI taxonomy): domain Eukaryota; kingdom Viridiplantae; phylum Streptophyta; class Magnoliopsida; order Brassicales; family Brassicaceae; genus Arabidopsis; species Arabidopsis thaliana x Arabidopsis arenosa. The sequence continues at coordinate 12,595,450 of CM032919.1, read as the reverse complement.
TTTCAAGAAAACCAATTGTGGTAACTGGTGGTTTTGTTTCTATATTTATTTTAATGTGGCGGTTTTGTAACTTTTGTTTCTATTTTCGTAACGTATCTTTCTCATGAGTCATGAGTCTCATGACATAATAAAGAAGGCCTTTGATGATGTTCGAAATTGCTTTAGTTCCAAAAATAAAATAAAAAGTTGGTTGAATATGATGAGTCAAATTCATTTATCTTACTTTATTTATAAAAACAATGAACAGAAATGATTTATATCATCGATATTCATGGTGTTTTTGCGTTATCATTTGTATGGTGTCAGTTTCAAATCTATTTGTGTGTGTGTATAAAATACTATGCAATTTCTTTTAAGGAAATAATAATGGTCGCTCTCATGACGCGTTGGTGACCTGGTCCCAATTTCATGGCCCTACTCTCCTTTCTAGTTGCAGATATTATATATTTATTTTTTTAATATTCTTGAACTTTCAGCCATACAAAATGAATTAAGCTAACAGGCTAATTAATTAGTCGATATAGTAATAAATTTGTAGTAGTTCTTAAAAAAAAGAAGTACTAATAAATTTTTTGTATTTTGTACTAATTGGCAATGCTTACCAACACTATATTATGTGCATTATACATTTATAACATTAACTGGTAGATAAAATAAACGACAATAATTTTCCGAGGTGGTGACGAAAAGGACGCACGAAATAATTATTAGAGATACGTAATTAGTTAGACCAAAATTAATTAAGTTTTAAGTACGACGAAGTTGTAATCATTATAATCAAAGAGGAGAAGTTTCTTTGTTAAGTTAAATCAAAGCTTGTTAATTGATTCCGACACGCTAATGATTGACAAGTCACTCGGTGTGTCTTTTCAGCAAACTTCATGGGACTTCTTCTTCTACTTCTGTCTTGTTCATTACACCTCTCTCGTATAATATTATATAAGTTCGGTTGGTAGCTAAAATTGTTATGGTTTGCTTATTTTAACGTTGATTATAAAAGAGATTATAATAAGATTGGATTCGAACTCAGGTTAGTTACTAGAAGTAAATAACAACCAAAAGACGGTGTTGGGCCTTTGTGGGCCGTGAAAGGAGATGGGAGTATGAAACGACAACGTTTGCATTTAACTTAGTCTCAAACACTCTAACCCGAACAGAAGGTCTCAAGAATAAGAAAGACGGGACTAGCAAAAAGACTCTTAAGAGAGTTAAGAAGGAAAACTATATGAAAGCTCAGGTGAAACCAAAACTCATCCTTTGTCTTGACGATTTGATTTCTCTTGTTTTTCTTTGTGCAATTTCCTATGGCTTCTCAAGGATAATATTCTTCTTTTGTCGTTGGTCTTTTTTGTCTTTTTGTCTGTGGGTCGATGTGATTTTTATCTATTCTTGTCTTTCAAGTGTTTGTTGAAATGCCTCAATGGGAAAATGTTCAGCTCCGAATTGGGCTGCAGTAGATTTGCTTACCTCTCTTCAATGGGTTATGCGTTGTGCTAGAGTTTCCAAAGAGATGATCTTTCATTTCTATTTTGCAACCACTTTTTATCAATCAATTGGGTAATTAATGTATTCTCCATTTTAACCAGTTAGTATTGTTCCCGTTGATCCAGCAACTTCAGAACTATGTCACGGTTTAGATCATTGTGGCAAGCCTCGGTGAATGCAACAAAGAAGGGTATTTTCCCATTTTCTTCAATAATTACTATGTTCAACACTTTCTTGTAACTTATTGAATTTCATGCTATAGGTGTGCATATAAAAGTTGAGAATACTTTATATACTTATTCTTGTTTGCAATCATAATTAAGTGCCTTTGACTGGAAAGTAAAGATTTTGTTTCAAGACTAGTCTCTCTGGGATTGAAATTTTTCTTACCTTGCATCCTTTTAGCTAGCCTCTTACATATTTTCACAATGTACATACTGTAGCTCTAACGTGGGAACTCGAAGAATGGGTACCCCCTGTAGAGAAGTGTATATTCAAGTTCAATTCAAAAGAAGATCTCAAAACATGGCATCTGTACTCTGATTCTGAATATGGAGGTACTTAAAGCACACAGGTTCAGGCATCTGCTCATAATGATGTTACACAACCTATTTGCCTGTTTTGATAGTTTCTTTTACTTTCATTCCTTGTTGATTCATATTATAAATTACCGAGATGCAAGAATATTTCTGATATGTAGTGCATAACAGTTCTTCATGTGATCTGCTCATTATAGTGTGAATATTTTACTTTGTAGGATTATCTTCGGCTTCATTGGAAATTAAAGATGGAGGAAATGGATCAGATTGCACTGGTTAGTATATTGTGGAACACATGTGCTTCGCTTATTCCTTCTGTTGCTTTTTCGCTTGGGTCTGATACAAGTACAACTAGTTTGTGCTAGCTGGATTTAGGTGACAGTATGAAGTTTTTTGCTTCGCATACCATTTACCTCTCATCATGTTTTTTTCTGCAATTGGGTGGTGACCAACTTTTCACCTTATGTCTTCTTCTAGGTGTTTTCTCTGGGAGCCTCTCTACGGATATGAGCGAAGGTTCAAAATGGAATATCAATCGGAGTGGTTTCTGTGGAATGCGGTCAAAGAAGGTTAAAAACATAGGTTTCCTTTTTCTCTTACTCATCATCACATCATCAATCAAAACCAAAGATTTGAATGAGTAACAGTTTATGCTCAACTTATTTTATCTACCAGTTAGTGTTGTTCCCGTTGATCCAGCAACTTCAGAACTATGTCACGGTTTAGATCATTGTGGCAAGCCTCGGTGAATGCAACAAAGAAGGGTATTTTTTTCCATTTTCTTCAATAATTACTATGTTCAACATTTTCTTGTAACTTATTGAATTTCATGCTATAGGTCTGCATATAAACGTTATGAATACTTTATATACTTAATTCTTGTTTGCAATCATAATCAAGTGCCTTTGATTGGAAAGTAAAGATTTTGTTTCAAGACTAGTCTCTCTGGGGACGAACTTTTCTCACCCTTCTGCTTTGCATCCTTTTTAGCTCGTCTGTAACATATTTTCGCAATGTACATACTGTAGCTCTAACGTGGGAACTCGAAGAATGGGTACCCCGTGTAGAAAAGTGTATATTCAAGTTCAATTCAAAAGAAGACCTTAAGACATGGCACCTGTACTCTGATTCTGAATATGGAGGTACTTAAAGCACACAGGTTTAGGCATATGCTCATATTAATGTTACAGAACCTAATTGCCTGTTTTGATAGTTTCTTTTACTTTCATTCCTTGTTGATTCATATTAACAATTATTGACATGAAAGAATATTTCTGATATGCAGTGCATAACAGTTCTTCATGTGATCTGCTCATTATAGTGTGAATATTTTACTTTGTAGGATTATCTTCTGCTTCATTGGAAATTAAAGATGGAGGAAATGGATCAGATTGTACTGGTTAGTATATTGTGGATCACCGAACACGTGTGCCTCGCTTTTTCCTTCTGTTGCTTTTTCGCTTGGGTCTGATACAACTAGTTTGTGCAAGCCGGATTTTCGAATAAGAATTGGAAAGTTAGGCCATCGATGCTTCTTTGACTTGTACATACTGTGATGATTTGCTCATATCTAGAGGCATAGAAACGTTATTAAGCATGCTCAAACCCGAAAAAATGATTTCTCTTGAAAAATATTGAATTACAATTTCTCTGGTTTAGCCGTTTAAGCTCTTCATCGAGGCTCAGGTGAAAGTATGAAGTTTCTTGCTTCTCATACCATTTACCTCTCATCATGTTTTTTTTCTGCAATTGGGTGGTGACCATTTTTTCACCTTATGTCTCCTTCTAGGTGTTTTCTCTGGGAACCTCTCTACGGATATGAGCGAAAGTTCAAAATGGAATATCAATCGGAGTGGTTTCTGTGGAATGCGGTCAAAGAAGGTTAAAAACATAGGTTTCCTTTTTTTTCTTACTAATCATCACATCATCAATCAAAACCAAAGATCTGAATGAGTTTAGCACAATTTACTTAACTAAAACCCCTTCCCATTATTGTAGTTTGATGGCTTTATTGATCTCGAAGGGTATGATTCCATAGCCCTGAGGCTCAAAGGAGATGGAAGGTGCTATATCTCTACTGTGAGTCTCATGCTCAACATTCATGTCTTTCTGCTCCAGATGAATCACAAGGTCAAGGAGCACAACTTTTTTTTCTTTCTAAAAAACTAAACTGCGATTCCAATTCAGATATATACCGAGAACTGGGTGAACTCGCCAGGACAAGCAGAAGATAACTCATGGCAAGCTTTTGTTTTTGCTCCAAAGGGAAACTGGTATACAGCTAAGGCAAGTCTCATACTTCTTCTACAAAGCAACTAGTGTTAAAAGGGTTTTTGTTGTAACCCAAGTGTGACATTTTTCTTCTTCAGGTTCCTCTTACTCGCTACTTACCAACATGGAAAGGAAATGTGATAGATGCAGAAATGGAGATGAATCCAGGTCGTGTTGTTGGTATGTCTCTATCTGTTAATGCACAAGGAGGTGGTTTCATTGGAGCTAAATCAGGCGCAGGCGATTTCCGAGTCGAAATCGACTGGATCAAAGCAGTGAGAATGCCATGAGTGATGATGAAAAAGCTTTCTGATGAACAATTTGAGAACCATATAAAGATAGTTGTTGTCTGGTTTACTTGTAAAACCAGGATTTGTGTTAACCGGATCCAAGTTGATGAACAAAAACGTTTATGAATTGACTTAAAGCAAGTTGATGGACAGCAAGTTGATTGGTTTTAATAGAAAAGAAAAATGGGCCAGAATTGCAAGTTGCTCAATTTTATTTACCTTAAAGTGACCATAAAGTAAAATTATTTAATTATTGAAAAGGTAACAATACAAGTTTTATGCTTTTGAACAAAAAAAGTTTTCAAGATATTTGACCTTAATTAAGTTTCATTATACAAATCCTTTATTTGAATTTTAGCAGGAGTAGGTAGAAGCATATATGAAAAATATGTAAATTCCTCAACGTTGTATATGCCGTCAAAACAAGAAGAATGCATTCAGATTATTACAAAATAATTTCGATGTTCTAGAGTCGTCGCTCAAATATTTAATTTCTTTTTTTTTGTGCCAATCTTGATTATAATTTTTTTTTTTTATCTAACATGAGTACTCGGATTTTATTACACTGACTAAAAGATTTGTTAACAAAAACATTTTGTAATCTACATAAAACTTGACCAAATGATCCACAAGTAATCTTTACACATTAATAAAATCAAAGCCAAAATTACAACGAATTCACGCTGTTGATCTTACCAAAATATTACCTACCGTTCACGAATTATTATTTTCACTCGGTAAGAAAAAAAAATACGTAGTAATGTTTTCGTATTTTTTTAAAAAAATTAGCTTAGTCTTTTATTCTTAAAAGCTAAAACAATTTAAAAAAAGAAAAGAAAAAGAGATGTAGCCTTGTTCAAAATTGGTTGCGTATACTCACACAATTCACAAACTAGGAAAAAAGTAATAAAATAATACACTACTTTTAGTTTTAAAAGATGTTGTCTAAAAGGAGGATAAACATAATTAAACAACTAGTTCAAGTGGCGAGTTTCTCGATCATTCTTTGTTACCCTACCCTAATCTCATATATAAATAGTAGTATTATACAACACAAAAGCACGATACCCAAAATATCAAACTCTTCTTCTTTAACCTTCTCTTCTCTTCTCTTCTTCTCTTCTTCCACGTTTACGCGTATCCACACATCTATACATTCATTAATCTCGATCTTTCTTTATCTCTTTGCTTCCAATAAACTCCAAAGAAGTGCTCTTGCTTTTTCTCATTCTTATATCATCATCATCATCATCAATGGAGAAGGAAGACTTGTACGCTGTTATGGATTTGAACAATGAATGTACGCAAAGAGATCTCAAACTTTCTTACAAGAACCTTGTTCTGGTTTGGTTTTCACATCTTTTCTCTATCTTTTTTTTTGTCTGAATGCGATCCGATTCTTTTTTTCTTGAATAGTTTTTTGTATATTTGTTGGTGTAGAAATGGCATCCAGATCGGTTTCTTGAAGATATTGAGAAAGATGAAGCCAAGATGAAATTTCAGTCCATTCAACGAGCTTATTCTGGTAAAATTCTCCCGGTTTTCTTCTAAACCGGATCCAAATGTTGTATTGGTCTGTTCCGGTTTAATAGTCAATTTGTGTTCACAACAGTGTTGTCGGATTCCAACAAGAGGCTGTTGTATGACGTCGGTGCTTATGATAGTGATGACGACGAAACTGTAGGTTTTTGTAGATATTTCTCTTTTACATGAGTCAGAAATGTTGATTATATTTAATTACCGATATGTCTAAATCAATGTCAACTTATTGCGTTGTAGGGAATGGCTGATTTCATAAATGAGATGGTGACGCTGATGGCTCAAACTCAATCTACGGTAACAAACTACTTTTGTACAATTACTAGTTATTGGTACCAAACTACGCATTACTATTATGATTATGCTAATGGTTATGGTAATTGCATATTTTGAAGCAGGGTGACGAAAGTTTAGAGGAATTTGAAGAGTTGTTTGAAGAATTATTGAAGGATGATGTGAATCAATTCAAAACTCGTTCGTATTCGCCGGTTAATGGCACGTCGGTGCGTCGCGATGATTTATCAAATGATATTCCGAACAAAATTAACGCTCATGACAACTGTTGTTGTATAAGTTCTAGTAAGGTAGTTTATAGTCTTTCTGATTGATTTTTTTTTCCCTTATATTTCTTTAATTTATGTTTATGTATATTACAAAAAGAAACTTTTGAAATGAAAATGTATGTTGTAGAATTGATTTCAGCCTTATCATGAAACCGATGTTGACCATTGCTGTTTTAATAAAGGTAGGTGGTCCATCGACGAGATTCCAAGTTGGCAATAGAAGATCTAAGAAGTAGAGCATGACAAAGTTAACATTACATTTTTTATGCAACTTCATATGTTTTATTTCCGTTGTCGTGGTGCTAGAAAAATATGGTATGTGTAATTTTGTATACATTTTTATGGAACTTCATATGTTTGATTTGTATTAAACCTTTAGGTCGTTTGAATATCATTTTTGAGTTATGCTCAATTTTTTTTCTCCCTTGTTAAACCTTTAGTGTACAATGCACACTAAAAGTGGAGCATTCGTATAAAGTTAGAATATTAATATTGTATCTGAACGAATAATTAATAATTATATTTGATATGATGAATCATGTAACTATGAAACTCCATGAATTCTCTTATTTGATTCAGTTTTACAGAAAAATTAATATATCTTTCTTCGCCGTGAGGAATGGGAGGATATTTTGGAAGCGTTTGGGAAGTAGGACCAAGAAACAAAAGCTACTCATAAGTTGTCATATTTTTAACTTTCGTAAATTCCAAATCTCCACTATTTTCTCAGACCTGCGACTGCGAGACTCTTCTTCCCTTTGCTTTTATATATTTCATTTGACTAAAAAAAATTGTTATCTATATTACTATATACAAATAAAAATCATGTTATCCACTACTATAACTTTATATATGGAATATGGTTAACAAAGTTGCAAGTTGGATGAAACAAGAGATAAATGTGTTTTTATCAGCAAGTTGATAATAATTAGTGGCCTTTACAACGAAACTGGTCCATTGCTTTTTTTATTTTCTCCAACTTGTAAAAACGTCGCTCATTTTAAATATAATTTCGTAATTAAATATTTAAACCACACACATTTTCTGTAATTTATGATAAAACATTTCGAACATTTATATATTTTTCGATTCATTTATTTTCTTCTTAGATTACTAAAGCATTATATATGCTGGGAACTAGTGAGTTCCTAACATGCTTGCTGATACACATATATACACAGGAAAAAAAAAATTATTCCGGCGAAGAGAAAAATGAAATTACGGTCTTCTATTGAACATTTTTTTGTTTGTGTGCGACCGAAAAGAAAAAACAATCTTGTAGAGTAACAAAAGTATGGGCTAAATTGAGGGTGGAAGGTCCAATAAGTCCAATCTACAGTGGGCCATTAAGGCCCATTAATATTTATCTTGCTTCTTATTGCTCAATGTCAATGACTGGCTAATGCTGAGTTACGGTTCGAATCGTACGGAATCAGTTGTTGATCTGATTACTCTATGATTAAAATTACACCAAAGAAATATCGTAACAAACAGATGACGTGGCCATGTGGAATTGTTGGCAACCCAAAAACATCCAAACATTGGTTTGTTGCCAAACTAATCAGATAATTAATGAGATTAGGTACAATATTTCATATACATTTAAGAACATTTAATGAAAATTAATGCTATATTAGAATGTTAGGGTTGTTTGATTGGTGAAAAATACAATTGCCAGCAATTATGTTACTGTAAAATTGACATTTGCATTTTCACCCAAAAATTGATCAACAGTACTTTTAAGAACCATATAATCTTCCTTCATTATCATAAAACACTGCGGCTCCAAAATCTTCTTCTAGAGTGGTTTGATTTTAAAGGAAGAGGTCAAATTATAGTCATTAATGTTTTTTTTTTTTTTCATTTGAAATTCTGTTTTTTTAAAAAAAACTTTTTCTTAAATTTTTTTAAAATATTTTGTGTTGGATGTAATTGTTTTCTTTGAGTGACCAATAAATATAAGAATTTTAACCATGAAATAAAATAAACTATACTATTTTTATAAAGTTTATTGAATGCAAGTTTTAAAATTGCTATAAAGTCTTCTTAGGGAAAAATATTTACCGTTAAATTGATTTATTTGTTATTTAGCTAGAGCGCGTAGACTTGGTCAGTTACGAGATTGTCCTCATCGTCATAGCCCAGTTCAAAACCTTGTTAAAGTTTTGAGGGTATTTTGGTAAACTCAGTACTGAGGCTGTTCCTTTTTTTTTTTTTACTCTCGGAACTCGTATTCTCGTAAGCCTTCCTAATCGAAGACGACATTCGTCGGAAAAGAAGTTGTCTGAATAAGGAAACTCTTTCTCTCTCTCTAAACACGCTCCGCATATTTTCTCTCTCTAAAGACTCTGTCTTTTTTGACTACGTAGAGATAGAGAGAGAGAGAAAGTGTGCGTGTGTTGGTTTCGAGCGTGGTGGATATAAAGGTAAGGGACAGAGCTAAATCTTCTTAGGTGGGAGAGAAAAAAGAAAGATTTTGCATTTTGAGCAAAACCCAGTAGTGAAGTGACGACATTTAACTCTGACATTGTTAGGGTTTCGTCTTCTTCTCTCTCAACCTCTACTTCTAGTGCCGATTTAGAACTTAGATTAAGTTAAGAAATACTGGAATTGGAAAAGTTCCCAGCTCAATGCTGGATCGGCAAGAGGAGGATCTTGGTATGTTCTTTGTGGATTTTGCATGATTTTGAGCTCTGAGCTGTGGATATTTTGTTTCATTGGATATATTAAAGTTGGGATTTTTATGGTTGGGTCTTTACTTTAGTAGTGGAATCAGACAGATCTGAGAAGCATCTGGTTCTGATGATTAGATCCTCGATTTCTATGTCTGGCGATTTTTATTGTTCATGACCCGTTTTTTGTCTTCCTTTTCATTTCCGGGATTCTTTGTTTCCGATTAAAGTTATATTCCGAAATTGTCGTACTAATTTCATAAGAATGACACTGGTCTCATTCATCTTTTGCTTTCAAGATTGATCTTTTTTATCTCTGAGTAACAGTTTCTATTATTGTCTCCTCAGGTTTCTTGGCATTAATTTGAGTTTTCTTCAGTTGAATTCTGTTAATCTCAGTGATATTTCTGGTGACTTGTCATCAAACTGGTCTCTGGTCTAGTAAACATGAGGTCAGATACGGTTCTTGACTATGCGGTATTCGAATTGTCGCCAAAGCATTCAAGGTTAGTATATGTTCCACTTCAAGTGATTCTGATTTCTAGTTTGTTCTCTATAAAGAAGTGTGTTTTTCTTTTGACAGATGTGAACTGTTTGTATCAAGCAATGAACAGACAGAGAAGCTAGTTTCGGGGTTGATCCAACCCTTTGTGAATCATTTAAAAGTTCTTGAAGCACAATATTCGCCCGTTGTTCAATCCTCTATTAGATTGGAGGTGGAGAAAAGCAACACTTGGTTCACTAAAAGAACATTAGAGAGGTTTATAACATAGAATTCAATATCATTTTTGTTTCTTTTCACACAGCCTTTTTTCGATATAGTAATAGTTTCTTCCACCATTTGTCTTTCAGATTTGTTCAATTTGTTAATACTCCAGAAACTCTGCAAAAGGTCAATACATATTATTCCGAGATGTTGCAGTTGGAAGCAGCTCGGACATTATATTCGCAGGTTGTTACCACTATTTTGAAACTTGACTTCTATTGTGATTCTTAACCGATCTTTCCTAAATTTTTGTTGTATTTTTTTGGTTCTTAAAGCGGAGCGAAGACTCAAAGTTTGGTTCATCAGGTGTGTTTGATTTTACTGTTGTTAGTTGTTACTTTGCTCGTACTTTTTGTTTTCTTCTTTTTGAACATCAATTTGAATCCTATTTCCTTCCGTTTCAGATGATGGAGCTGCAGCAGATGCCACAAAGTAAAGCTTTTTGCCTTTATGTTTGTTGTGTTTATAAAGTTTTTTTATTGATTACTTTTTCTTCTCTATATTCAGGAAGGAGCTCTTAAGGGCTATAGACTTAAGACTTGAAGCTATTATAAAGGACTTAACAACGTCCATTTCTCATGCATCAGCTAGCGGTTTCGACCCTCATACTGTTTCTGAACTCCAACAATTTGCTGATAGATTTGGTGCATATCATTTGGAGTAAGCCTTTTATTGTTTTCTATTTCATTTGACTAAACCTTTCTTTCATGCTTTGTTGTTTGATCTAATTGGAATGTTTCTACCAGTGAAGCATGCAGTAAATATATCTCACTATGGAAGAAAAGGCCAGACTTGATCGACATGAAGTTCTCGAATCACTTGGCTGGTGTTGACAATGTCAGCCTCCAAAAAGATAGCACGCGCCAGAAGCAAAATGTGGTAAACGAATCAGAACATCAAATTCAACAGTGTGCTACTACAAGTACCACCAAAAGGAATGAAGAGGAAAAAAGTGACGAGAGTTTGGATGTAACCTCTTCTACAGTTAAGACCAGCCAACACACAAGACGACTCAGTGTGCAGGATAGAATTAACCTCTTTGAAAACAAACAGAAGGAAAACTCACCCTCTGGGGGAAGCAAACCTGTAGCTGTTACTAAATCCACAGAGCTGAGGAGACTCTCCTCGGATGTTTCTTCCTCTGAGAAACCTATCCTGAGAAGAAGCAGTATTGTGAGTGACATGAGCACTGATTTGGCATCGGAAAAGAAGTTGGAGAGTTTCCCAGGGGATCCCTCTTCGTCTGTTCCTCATACCACAACTCTAACCGATTTCAGTGAAGGCATTAAAAAGGAAGATGAAGTCAAATATGAGCTGAAGATTGACTCCGAAAAAGTTGGTGATGAAGTAGCTTCTCGAGACAGAGTCGAGAGTTCCAAAACTGTCACTGAAAAGAGTTTTGTTTCAGGAGTTGAAGCAATTTCTGATGCTCAGTCCAGACCAGTCATTGATTTGAATGACTCTTCTGCTTCACAAAACCAGACTGATAGTCATGTCGATAGGCTACGGAATGTCATGAGTGATGCTAAATCCAGACAGAGAGAGGAAGGTTATGAACTCAAAGCCAACAATGTATCACAATCATCAGCCATGTTTCCTTCTCGACATACACGATCTCGGTCAGCCCATATAGAAGCTAGTTTTAAGGAGGATTTGGCTTCTCAACCGCAGTCTAGATATTCTTTTGGCAGGATCAAGAAGAAAGAAGTGGTTCCATCAGACGAACAACCAGTGTTATCTCAGAAACCACATTTTAATGTGAAGGATCGTCCTGACGATGGGGAGGGCAGGCAGGTTAGAGTTAACAGTAATAGGTTTCCCACTGTATCGGTGGATCAAATACAGAGGACAAGACTGTTAAAGGAAAATCCGGGGGCTAATGATGAGTTGAAAATGAAGGCAAATGAGCTTGAAAAACTTTTTGCTGAGCATAAACTTCGGGTTCCAGGAGATCAATCAAGTTCTTCCAGACGTGGTAAGCCGAGTGAAACCCAAGTTGCACACCCAGAGCCATCTCTTTCTATAGCGGCTGCAGAAAAAAGGCTTTCTCTTGGTGGCGGTTCTGCTGATCTCTCAAAGCTTATGACTCCCTTAGTTGGTGACAAAGACAAAGGGGATGCATTGCGAAGGAATTTATCGGACCTTAGTCTTACGGATGATTCTAAAGGAAAGTTTTACGAGACGTATATGAAGAAAAGGGATGCCAAACTGAGAGAAGAATGGAGTTTGAAAAAAGGTGAGAAGGAAACAAAACTGAAGTTGATGCAAGAGGCTCTTGAGCTAAGTAGGACCGAGATGAAAGCTAAGCTCTCTGCTACGTCTTCTGAGAGAAAAGATTTGCTTTCAAGTACTCGTCAGCGTGCAGAGAAATTCAGGTCTTTTAACTCTCGGTCAAGTATGAAAAAGTACCAGGTAACTTAGCATTAGGTCCATTAGAAATGTTCGTCCTCTGAATAGTTAAGACTTGTTATTGATGATACTGTCTCTTTGGCAGCATCCTATAAACTCATTTCAGAGCGAAGAAGATGAAGATTGCTCTGAACAGAAACCTCGGGCAAAAGATAAAGCAGCCAGTGGACAACAACAATCAGTTGGCAACATTTCTTCTCGGAGCTCCCAAGCGAGAAAGCTTCAGCCGAACAGGAACATGTCTTCTTCTATCACCCCGAGAACCGCAGCATCGGTTCCAAAACCATCAGGTAAAGTTTCAAACACCTCTTCTGGGAGGCGAAGATCAGACAAGTCGCTCGCACAATCTGTTCCAAATTTTTCTGAACTTATAAAGGAAAACACGAAACCATCTTCTTTAGCTGTCAAAACTACTATGCGATCACAGGTGAGAAGTAGTGGTCGCACCAAGAATACCAAGGAAGATACACTTCTCCAAAGACCTCGATCATTAAGGAAAAGCTCCTCTGGGAACATAGATTTTACGGAACTGTCTACTCTCTGCTCTGATGATATGATGGCCTCTCTAAGAGTGGACTCTGATATATCTGAGAATCTGAGAAATGAAGAATATGATGAACCTGAAGCTGATGCAGAAGAAGTCTTGGAGAATGCTGTTAGAGAAGACGAAGAAGAGGAAGTGGAAGAACTGGAAACATTGGTGTTTGAGGATGGGAATCCAACACTAAGCGAGGCATACGAGAAAGTTGATCATTCAGGAGAAGAGAATTGTAGTTTTTTACCCGCTACTGTGCCTACGACATTGCTTGCCTCGTTAATGGACTCACCTGGGGAAAGTCCTCTTTCTTGGAACGCAAACCTGCAACACTCATTCAGCTATCCTCATGAGAACTCTTCTGATGTTGATGCTTCTGTGGATTCTCCCATGGGAAGCCCTGCTTCTTGGAGTTCTCGGATGAGAAAGAAATGGGGAACGGCTCAGAGTCCTGTTACCGTTGCTGCTGCTAATAATACGTCTCAGTTCCAGTCAAAGAAGGATTTAAGTAAAGGGTTTAAACGGTTGCTAAAGTTTGGAAGAAAAAGCCGCGGAGCAGAAAGCTTGATGATGGATTGGGTATCTGTAACGACTTCGGAAGGAGATGACGAGGTTGAAGATAGGAGAGACTTTGCGGATCGATCATCAGAGGATTTAAGAAAGTCGAGAATGGGATCTCTACAGAGTCATCTCTCTGAGGATGGATTTACTGAGAGCGAGTTCCCTGAACAAGGTAAATAATATTGCTTTCTTCCCTCTCCTAGTTTAATGCTATCGCGAGCTCTTACATATTTAGTTGTTCTCGTTTTTCTTCTTCAAGCTTCTAACATCTCTGTACCTGAGCTGAAAGATGATCATCAAATGTCTGGAAGCAACTTCAAAGGTCAAAACTTGTTTTTTCTCTTCATGCATATTCACTCATACAGAATGCAAGATTTCTCCATTCGTTATTCCTTTAAATGAATCGTATTGTTTCTTCCTTTCCAGCGCAAAAGTCGTTCTTCTCGCTCTCCACATTCCGTGGCAAAGGAAATGATTCGAAGCCTAGATAAAAAAAGGCGGCGAAACTTGGATGAGGATTGAGTTGCGTGGGTAAAGAGAGAAAAGAGACAGATTCTTTTTATGTTTCCAAAATCTGTACAAGATTTCTGGTACCATATCGCAGACTTCAAAGATGGGTCTTTTTTTCCGATGAACTGGTTGGTAACTTCTTCGATGTTGTGTGTACATTTTGTTAAGTGAACACGATTTTTGTAACTACATTGTTATTTTGCCAATTTTGAAAATCGTATGTGTTTCTGGCCTTCTCACATTCACATATTCTTCTATATTGATGCAAATTCACATATTCAAGAGCAAGGATCTGGTTGTGCAACGAAATCTCTTTTTTTTTTTCAACAAATCATAGCTGAAATTGTAGTGTACAAATCAAATTTTTACTTCTTATCTTTACAAGGGTAGCAGTGGCAAAGCACAACAATTGAACAAAACAGATATTAATTATTAAGCTTAAACAAAAACTTCCAAATAGTCTGAAGCAGACAGTGGTTACATATCAACAACCTAATAATAATGGCACTTTCACTTGCAGAGCACAACAGATTCTTTACTTTTTCTCTACAGGCTTTGGTCATGAATCTAAATTTAATTTCAAAAGCTTAATGTACAAGCAAAACGTAAGACGGTGAACTAAAAACTCTTTCTATGCTTGTCCCTAACTAGATAACAACTCATGTTGTGAAGCAAAGGGTTCCTGAATATAAATAATGTTACCCAAAATTATAGTTTTCTTGATCAGGAATTATTACCTGTTTTTGGGACCTTGAAGCTCCATTGGAGAATTGGTGATGCTACCAACAGATCCCATTGTCTGAGAACTAAGCTGTGGACTCGCTGGACAACCCTCGAGGTTGCTTGTGCTCATGGGATGCATTGTACCCGAGCTTATCTGAGGACTCATAGGAGTTCTTTGGTTCATTTGCTGGGGACTCATTGGAGTTCTCTGACTCATTTGCTGGGGACTGGACTGTTGTAGCTGCTGCTGGGTAATTCCAGCTGATGGCGAACCTACTTGGGCTGGTGATAGCACAGACTGAAGAGGGGATGCTGTTGCCTGCTGCTGTGTTTGTTGAGGCTGTTCATGTTGTAGCTGCTGCTGCTGCTGCTGCGGAGACTGAGCTAGCTGCTGAGATGGCTGAGACATAGGCTGCTGTAACTGTTGCTGATGCTGCAACTGTTGTTGTTGGGGTTGCTGCTGGAGTTGTTGTTGTTGCTGCTGCTGTTGATTCATGTAAAGATTCATTCCAGGCATCAGCTTAGGTGGGCCCATGTTACCCATAGCAGCAGCTCGCTGCAGGTTAGCTCGGTTTAATGAATTCTGATCCAACATAGACATGCCAGCTGAGCTGGGGTGCATCTGCCTCGTACCTGACACGCCACTTATCCCGGCTTGAGGAGCACCCATTACACCTCGGTTTGCCATGCCCATCCTAATCTGTGTAAACAGAGCGTTTTGTTGTGGTGTTAACGCACCGGATCGGAGTTGCTGGCTTATAGCATTCAAATTTGATGCTGGATTCAGATTCATTGGGTTCTGGCCCATATTACCGATGCCAGGAACAGACATTGATGATGAGATTCCGGTTCCCCCAATCCCTCTTCCTGCCATATTCAATTGGTTGCCTAAAGCTCCAAGCCCAGTAATACTATTTCCCATGCTCCCCATACCCATACCCATGCCCATACCCATACCCATGCCTACACCTGATCCTAGCCCCATCATTATCTTCTTCTGCATTGCCGCCTGCTGCTGCTGCTGTAACATCTGCAGTTGAAGAGGCGAATACTTGTTGGCCATCTGACCACCCGGCTGCATACCAGAGCTCTGGCTCATCGAGTTGATGGCTGATAGTGGATTTGTAGGCAGTATCATGGATGGTCTCTGCATTTGTGGATGCTGTTGCTGTGTAAACATGGACTGTTGATTTTTCTGCTGTGAATGTGATGACAGTAGCGCTGACTGTTGTGGGTCAGGCTGTTGTGGTTGCATAGGCATGGAGACACCAGACAGCAGTCCTTGAGACAATTGCAAGGCTTGAGAATTTGCTGGAGGAAGCATCCTTGCATTTGCAAGAATATTCTGGGTTGAGTTATTAGGCACATTTCCAGTATTCCCCTGTTTTGATGCCTCGCCAGACGCTTGCCCTGCAACTGCATCTCCATACTGTTGCATATCGTTTGCAGAGTAACCTCTTGGATAACCACCCGCAGAATTTGGTTGGTTGCTGATTGGGCCAGCATCCCCACGGTTTGGCTTTGCCAGAATATGTTCTTCGATCATGTATCCTTCACGGGTCATCTGCATAAGCATATAAATCAATCTGTAAGTAGTTTTACCATAGAACCAGGAACATGATATAATCGATTCAGAACTCGAGAAATACCAGTGATTTAAATTGATTAGCAAGTAGATCGGCGATGTGCTGTGACAAAGTGAAGAATTAGCAAGTCAGCATAGCTTCCAGAAAATAAGTGGCATATATAAGAGAAAAATTAATCATCCATTGTCCATCCCCTTTTGATTACATTGGACGAGAAGGATAAACGAGCATTAACAACTAACAAGAGAGAAGTATCCATAGACCAACCAACCATAATCATAATTACACAACATTCACAAGAGAGACATAAACCCCAAGAACAAGACCCGACAACCTATAATTATCACTGAATGTAAAGTCAACACTACATTGAATGCAGGGGAGATTGATAACTATAAAATTTCCTGTTAACTTACTGTATTGGGCAACGCTAAGAGAAAATCTTCAGCCTGAGAAACATCCCCTTCATCTACGTCCCCTTGATACCATGCTACGGTCCCATCGACGGCCTTCTCTGACATCACCAGTTTTGTTCGTATTCTAGGGACGAAGGAAGGGACGGTACCTGAAAATATACTGGAGTCAGAGTCAATCACATAGAGAAATATACCAATCGCAAGATATCTAGTTAACAGAAAACAGACCTTGCATTACACGTTCCATATGAAAAAAGTTCGTGACTCTAGTCTTGCATGTATTCATACTGCCACCAAGAATAGATTTTGATAATGCTTTGTCCTCGTCTTTGAAGACCTCTTCGTTAGACAGGTTCGATAAACAAACAGTCAGGGACTGTTTAGCATACACGCGAGGTCTTCGAGAGTACTCATCCACCTTATGCTTTTTGCAGTTTAGTTGGTACCTAAAAATGGAACAAGAAACTAGATAAATCAACAAATAAAATCTATGACATATAGCACCAAAAACTTGTTCACGCACCAACAAACATTATTTATATATATAAATGCAAAGATATAAGGAGAGTAAGACAATGCAAGCAATGCTCTAGTCAAAATTAGGAGAAGTATCACAGGTGTGAAAGTAAAGATCATAAAAAAGAATTTGACGGGAATAAAATCAGTAAAACAGGTTTCATAACATTCATACCTAGCAGCAACTCGTTCAATCTTTGAAAATCTGTCCAGTATTGCGTGATCGCCCAAAGTTTGGGGTCCCACTGAAGGGCTCCTTGCATTAACTGGGACACTAATAGTATTGACACTAACAGGAGAACCAACAGTGCTGATAACTTGCGTCTTAGGAAGAGAATTTGTCCTCCGTTTTGCAGCCATTTGGGCTTGGTGTTGCCTTTGCTGCATAGCATCATTAGCACTAGAACCCACTGACTGAGTGGCCCCAATAGCAGGTATAGAAGTAACAGCCTTGTCCTTCTGAGCTGCTGCAACTGCTCCATAGTGGGTCCCCATTGAACCACCAGAAAACTCACCAGACTTCGATGAATGTGGGGACTGTGGTGGAGCACCTGCCGACAAACGAGGACTTTGAGCTGATATCCTACGACTAAATTGTTCTTCTTTCTTTGGCTCTTTTTCAATCTGCTGGCCAGGATTAACATTCCAGGATGTTTGAGGGAAATTTGATCTAATGAATGCATTATGGGGCATCCTTGACTGAATACGCGGATCCAAATCATTTGTGTCACTTCCCACCCCCGGAATATTGTTTCTGGTGCCACCATCAATTTTACCAGTCTCAAATGGCTCCTCTTTCGAAGTGTATCTCGTTGCCCCCTGTTGTGAAGCTGGAAATTGCATGGGACCACCTTCCTGATTCATAACCCCTTCCATTTGGTGTGGTGAAAACCTCTGTATACTTGTATTTGGATACTGAATACTTCTGCCTAGCATGTCTTGCTGTTGTAGAAGCGTATTTTTCCAATTTGTATCGGTTCCATGAAGGCCATCCATGCGTTGCCCTAACTGTTGCTGCTGAACCCCATCAGGACCCATATGTGAAACCCTTGTTCGCTTATTCAAACCAGGCATAGAAGACATTTGTCCTTCTTGACTTTCCCTCTTTCTATGAAAAGATGTACCAGGGTTCATACTATCAGAGCCATAAGGCAGCATCGCATCTAGTCCACCAGGCGAAGCGCCAGAAACACTGACAGAATTTGATCCTTGATCCTGCATGTTTCTTATATTTCCAGTTCCCAGGTACCTTTGTTGCTGAGGTGGTACCAAGGCCAGAGAGGAATTTGGTGCATCTTGCAACGGCTGACTTCTTAATCCAGCCAGCATATTAGTACCAAGGTTCTGAATAGCCTGGTTGTTATGGGTTTGCTGCATTATCAAATGCCCTGGCATATTTCCCCGATCTGAACTATCAGGAAGTCGATCAATACAAACCTTTTTCCCATGAATCTTATTCTGAGACATGACTGTCACTTCTGCCATTTGCCTTAATCTCTTTCTCCGTAAAGTAGAAAGCGACAAATCGAGCTATCGAGTAGAGGAAAAAAAATCCATTTTAGACACTATAAAAAACAACTGAGAAGAGAAAGCACAAGGAGTCTTTTTAATGAGATATTACCTTAGCAGACAAAGGGTTTTTACTCAGCCTATCAAGTCTGGGTACAGGATCCAGACAGAGTTCAGGTTGTAAGGCTTTTAATATCCTGGACTCCACTTCCTGCAGTTGATGTAAGGATCAGTACAGAAGATAATAGTTTCAGTGCTCAAATATACGACCTATAATCCAAGAGCTACCATGATTACCATGAGATCACCGTAAGTCCATGAGTTGTCTGACATTGATGGAATATCTTTTACCACATTCTCAAGTGACATCTTAAGGCGCAATTTATTTATCACAGGAGAGACTTGAGCTGGGGTGTGTTTCCGATAGTCATGCACCTACAATAGTATGTACCAAAAATAAAGAAAACATGATGATGTAAGATGATACGCAGCAGTCAATTAAGAAAAATAATATAACTAAGTTATTTTATGTTTACTTCTGGTTCCAATTTCTCCATTATGTTTCAGAAACTTCCATGCAATTATAACACGTTCAAGACATTTTTCAATCTCAATTAGTGTAGATAATTTTTGTTTAAGTAAAGTTATAGAGCTCTTTTTGAATATTTAAATAAATTTGGACTGTTTAACTTATGAAAGGCAACGCAGGAACTAGAAGTATGGTGATAAGAACTAATTCTAAAGGCTTACGACTATTTGGGACTACTATTTTACTTTGACTAGATGGCAGGTCATGGAAGGCTTTATCCAATAAATAACTGCAGATAACTCACCTCACATATAACCACCCCATCCACAAATTTGCAAGGTATATCTTCCAAAATTTCCCCAGGAAGCCTGCCAGCCTCAATAGCCTATAAAGGGTACAAAGGGATTAAAAACATTTACTCAGTAGAATGATAACTCGGAAAGTGTATTTAACAAAATGCGAGCAAGTAGTGCAGTGAAATGCATTATTCGGGTTAAACAAGTGAAAAAAAAGATAATTTTCACATATACCAAATCTAAGTACTTTGAATTCATGAAACTAAACTTTAATTACAGGTTCAAATCAGGTCTAATAACATAGTTCGAAATATTTACCGAAAGTAGACCCTCAGCTGCCCTATCATACGGATGTAAGACCTTTGGAACATCTCGAAAGGATGTCTGTTGCAGAGCCTGGTAAGTAAAAAAAAAAATTGTTAGATGTGAAAGGTTGAAATTCAAATACAAGAAAAAATAAATTCATATAGACACTGAGTACATGAAGTTCAACTAGATACCTCAGAGGTTTTTCCTATAGAGTACCCATTTGGATATAGGCTCAATACGAAGGAAACTTCATGATCTGCAGAGAAACCAAAATTCACTCAATTTAACATAGCTAAAATTTAGCAAAACCTGATGAGTCAAAGTGGTTCGTTGAGATGCTAACCTGGAGATATATCAGGCAAAGATGGCTTCGAAAACCCGGAAACATCACCAACATTGCTTTCATCAGTGGCCTGAACCAAACATAATAAATTTGGTAATCTACATCTATATAATTCCAAAATGAGTGAATTCAGTTTAACACAACACAAAACTAAAATTCTAAGTAAAATTACCTTTGTGTTCCCAGATAAAACGACTGCTTTCGAATTCAGCTGTTCTGGAGAATCAGGAGTAGCAGATTCAGTAGAAATCTTAGGCCGAAACTTTCTACCAACCTTGGAAATCTTAAACGAGACACCCATGAATTCTCTCCAGAGATACAGCTCAAACCTGTCTAGGTACTGTCAATAAACGACACAATAATGAAAAAAAGACCCGAGAATTGAAGAAATTTAAGAAGAATTTTAAGAAATATAGGGAAATTGAAACCTTATGAGCTTGTTCAGGAGAAGATCATCACACAATTGGATCGGATAGAAAGCGAGAGTAATCAAAGGCGACTAAGAACAGAGCAATGGAGAATTCACAAACATTGAACTTGTAAATACAGGTGGGAAATTTTTGAAGAAGATGCGATCGAAAGAGAGAGATTATGTTAGGGTTCTTCTAACTTCGAAGTAGCAGAAATAGAAATTATCTTTTGTACTGTGTGCACACTTGGATTTCGGTTTAAGAAAAACCGGAACTTAAACCAGTGATTAATTTTGGTTAACTTCGATTAAAATTGGTGAACCGAGTTCGGGGGTAAAATAGACATTACGCAAATTAGGGTTTTGCTTGATATATATTCCTTCACCCTTATAAGCCTTTCGTCGCCTCTTCGTGTGATTTACAGAGCAAAAAAGCTTACCTCGGCGATTAGTTCCCGGAGAAGAAGAAGAGAGATAACAAAATGGCGACTAATGGATCTGTTAGCTCAGCGCAGCTCTCTCAGAAGGAAGCTGACATCAGGATGATGTGTGCCGCTGAGGTTCATCTTGGAACCAAGAATTGCAATTACCAGATGGAGCGTTACGTCTTCAAGAGACGCAACGATGGTACTTTCTCTCGTTTTTTTGGATAAAGTGTTTGTATTTGTGTATGTTGATGATTCGAGTGTTGATATTCTATGTTGATATTTCGGATTTGTGTGTATGTTGATGATCTGTTGTTTTTGGTTTCTGCATCTTTGTTTTAGATGGCTTTTGGATTTATAGGTTGTTTTTAGATCTTAAGTAGAGTTTACTCACGACGGATCTAAATACGTCAATGACTGAAAAAATGCTCAAATGCTGCAACTAACTGTTACTGGCCTCACTCACACTTCTCTGCATTCGTAACTAAGGCTTGTTTTTGTGTCTTCTATAGTGTTCTTATTTGCAGAAATGGTTTTAAGTGTATATGAAGAAATGAGTAAAGACGCATGTTTCATTTGGTTTGATTTGTATCTCTTCTTGTGTGTTTAATCAAAAAAATCAATTTTGGGGTTGAAGATTTTGACTAATGTTTGAGATTGTATTGGTGCTTGGAGTTTGTTTTTGTTAGTCTTTTTTAGTAGTGCTAGTGCCAGGAACTTAGTTTTTGAAGTTTTCTTCCTTCTCAGGTATTTACATCTTCAACCTTGGCAAAACATGGGACAAGCTCCAGATGGCTGCTAGAGTTATTGTTGCCATTGAGAACCCACAGGACATCATTGTTCAGTCTGCTAGGCCCTATGGACAGAGAGCCGTGTTGAAGTTTGCTCAGTACACTGGAGCCAATGCCATTGCTGGAAGGCACACTCCTGGTACCTTCACCAATCAGATGCAGACATCCTTCAGTGAACCAAGGCTGCTGATTCTTACTGACCCAAGAACTGACCACCAGGTAAAATCTTCTATAAAATTCATACTAGCTATGGTTAATGTCTTGTGGTATTGATTAATGTCCTGTGTGTGTTGCAGCCTATCAAGGAAGGTGCTTTGGGAAACATTCCAATCATTGCTTTCTGTGACACCGACTCTCCAATGAGATTTGTTGACATCGGTATCCCTGCTAACAACAAGGGAAAGCACAGCATCGGGTGTCTTTTCTGGCTTCTTGCTCGCATGGTCCTTCAGATGCGTGGAACCATTGGTGCTGCACAGAAGTGGGATGTCATGGTAAGAAGAATATCATTGTTGGACAACAATTCAGTTAAACTTTTCCTGTTTATTAACCGACTACTACATATGTTGTGTTATTGTACAGGTTGATCTGTTCTTTTACAGGGAGCCTGAGGAGACTAAGCCAGAGGATGAAGATGAAGCTGCCCCTCAGGCAGAATATGGACTTCCTGCTCCGGAATATGGAATGGTTGGTGGAGACCAATGGACCACCGCTCAGATCCCTGATGCTGCATGGCCAGGAGAGGCTCAGGCTCCAATCTCTGCTGCACCTGCCGCTGCTTCTTGGAGTGATTCCGCTGGTAAGTTTTTGACAGAACCGTGTGAACACTATTCTGACAAATCATGATTTAATGTTTTGTTCTTGCGTTTTTTGTTGCTGTTCCAGCTGCACCAGCAGATGGTGGATGGGACACTGCCGTGCCACCCCCAGGTGCTCCAGCTGCTGGTTGGGAGTAAAGTTGATAGCCTTTACTCAATGGTTAAATGGTTATAGACATGCTTTTTTGTTATCGAACCGTAACTGTTTTTTCTTCTCACTTGTTTCTCTTAAGACCCTTAGATTTTTCTGTTATGCACCTTTTTGTTTGAGTCTAAACTATATTTTGCGCTTTATCACAAATATGAATCGAGCTTTTGTTCTTCGCAATGATTCTATATATTCTGCTAACTTAAAACTACATAATATGTGAAACCAACAAAAAAGATCAAAAAAAGATTCATACGATCTGTTTTTGTTTGACATTGAAATTTTTATGAACTATCTGTTTTTCTTTCACATTTGATAATGACAAGAATAACCTTTAAGTACATACAAGTCGAACAAGAACTCAATATTAAACACTCATGTTACTTTTACAATAGAACTGTTCAGGACCAAAGACCCATGTCATTGCCTCCTTCAAAGAGACTATTCAGAGACATTAAGGAATCACAATTTCCCTCCATAAAAGGCATCTGCGAGAAACATTCGGTCTGGTTTTCAAAAGCTAGTAGCTCTTCTGAAAGCAGAGCAGCATTATCGGTCTGGTTTTCAAAAGCTAGTAGCTCTTCCGAAAGCAGAGCAGCATTAACGTTGGCTTCTTCACTATCACTACGTTCATGTTTCTTCTTCGCATCGCCCATGATGACATCTTCGAGCCATTGTGTATCGATCAGAAGCGTGTCCGGATTATTCTCCTCCCACAAAAAATCAAGACAGCTACTACTAGGCACTGAGCTAGCCACCGCCAATCCAAGACCAGCCTCATGCTTCTCCTCAATCTGTTGCACAGTCTTAGGCGCCTCGGCTTTTCGCTTTCTAGAAGATTCGTTAGGGAAATTGAGCTTAGCTTTAGCTCCACGGATCTTCTTAGCTTCAAGATCATAAGCTCTTGCAGCTTCTTCAGCTGTGTTGAAAGTCCCAAGCCAAACTCGAACTCCTTTGATTGGATCACGAATCTCAGCCGCCCATCTTCCCCAAGGCCTTCTCCTGATTCCTCTGTACCGACTAGTCTTTCTCTTCTTCCCATCTGACGCTGAGCCTAACCATGGATAAAGTTCAAAGCTTTTGAGAAAACAGAACCAAACGATGAACAAAACAAAACACCAGGAAACAAAAATCGTATCTCACCTGAAGCAGGTTTGCGAGTAGAGGAGAAGAAAAATGGCTTCTCCATAGAAAATCCGCCGATTTCATCGTTCTCCGAGGCGAATTCATCGAAATTTCCCTCGAAATCGTCGATTGTTAAGTCAAAGACGCCATTATTTCTCCAGGAAGACTTCTTAGATCTCCCAATCTTCTCCGAATCATCTATGTAATCGGAAATTACAGCTCCTCCGCACATTTCTCTCAGAACTAAAGGGTGTAAATGATAACTTTTCAAAAGTTTTGGGCTCAAAGTAAAACTTCTCAAGTTTTAAAGGTGGCTCTGTGTTTTTGTTTTCTTTCATTTTTGCTTATTAGCAATAATACTCTTTATATGCAAAACGACGAGGCGTGTTCTTCGAAAGGACAATTGGGCCAAGTGGGCTTTGTCATTTTACAATTTTATCCTCGTCATTACAGGTTGAATTAAGCTGTGTCATGAACTAATGACTAGGGTTATTAAATTTAATATTCGATCTTATCTCTTATTTCTCTTTTCTTGTGGGGATCCAATCTTATCTTGAATGATATCTCACATTAAATGAATCGTATATTTGAGTTTTAATGACATGATTCTTTATATGGACATCGCATAACTAATACTCGTTTTGGATTTTTTTGACATGAGATAAAAAAACCTAGTTTTATGGCCAAGAATTTGAATCATACCGATAGTTTCATTATAAGGAATAATTTGATTTACATTTTCAAGTAAATTATTATTGGTTCTCTTTTACAAGATTTTAAATATTTTTGTTTTTACATACCAATTATAATGTTTCAAAGCTAACCAAATATTTGAAATAAAAATGAAAAATCACAATCCCTTCCCTGCATCTACAAACTTAAACCTCTCACTTTATAAATGTAAGACATATCTATAATCACAATAATCTATTATGTTACATTAGTTCAATTAATTACCGTATTTATATAAGGTTTCTATATCTTGCTTATTCACCTCTCAAGAGGTCGACATGGGTTTTATCTTTTAACCAATGTGTTTAGGGGTTATTGCGTTATTAGTTAAAACTTTTATGGAGTTCACTTTAATGAAAGGGTATACTCATATCAGCTGTTAACTATAATTTGATAAATATTTAACAAAAATTATATTTTATTAATTGTAATTTTTTGTAATACTAGTTGTTAACCTAGCTATAGGGGTATGCTTTTAAATTGAAACCATAAGCAGTCTCTAATATACTGACTAATGAACCCATGGTTTTCTCCACTAACCATTTTTCAAATCTAAATTAATCTATCAAACTTACTTTGAATCTTTGTCAAGAGGCTAATTAATCCCCTTTAGTTTGTTGACTGGTTTAATTAAAGGCTAATTGACATATTAAATGGAAAAATATTAAACAGTATGAAACGGAATAAAATATTCACAATGGCCACGAAAATGGGATTTGGACGTCGACGAACCTTTCATGTGGCAACCACTTTGTAATTCTCTATTGGAAAAACTATAGGCCGTGTTTTCTTTGTATCGATATGCATATATATTTAATTTGATCATATATTAGCATCATCTTTAGTTTTTTGTATATAACACAAATGAAAATAGAAAGGAGCAAGTATATCTCGTAAATCTTGGAAATAATGTCACGAAACTTAGATTAAGAAAAGTTAATGTTGATTTTCTATGGAATCATTCCAAAAATCATGTTAACTTATTGAGACGCGCATTTAATACCACAATGAGCATATATTATGATGAAACAATAATTCCTTATTTGATTCAAAACTATGTGTATAAATATAAAGCGGAATATATCTCTCAAAGAACTCTTGTAATCTCTCATAATCATCTCTAATTCTTGTCTTCAATATGGAGGATGGAGAAGCTTCAACAATCACTTGCTTGCCGACTACGAAACAAAGTCCCCTTCAAAACCCTAACTTGCTGGTCAACCCAAAAAAAGAGACTAAACTAAAAACCCCTAAAACCACCAAAGGTCGACAGAAGATAGAGATCAAGAAGATCATTCTGGAGAACCGAAGGCAAGTGACGTTTTCCAAACGCCGATTCGGGCTTTTCAAAAAAGCGGCGGAACTAAGCGTTCTCTGCGGCGCACAAATTGGTATCATAACGTTTTCACGAGTAGATAGGATCTACTCGTTTGGTAACGTGGACTCACTCATTGATAAATACTTGCGTAAGACTCCAGTGATGCTGAGGTCAAATCCCGGAGGTAACGTGGCAAACGGAGAGGAAGATAACGACGGTTTGATGTGGTGGGAGAGGGCGGTGGAGAGTGTGCCGGAGGAGGATATGGAAGAGTACAAGAAGGCGTTGAGTGTGTTAAGGGAGAATTTATTGACGAGGATTTATCAGATGAGTGGTGATCGGACGGTCGAGAATCTTCCGGCATTTCCAAATGAGATGGCTATGGCTGACTGGAAATTGACTAATGAAAATCTGATGGCTAGGAACGATCGAGGTTATGCAGGTAACGGTGGTGATTTGGAGTTTGCGTTTATGTCTCAAAACGGTAGACAGTGAAGTGTTTTCTTTAATTTATTATTACACACTTCGGTGTTATTACATATAGATTATAGGTTGATCTAAATTATTTTAAATTCGTTTACCTAAATTAACTAATGCTTTCAAGTTTAAGATTGAAAAAAAGATTTGTATTCGGTGGAAGTTGAAATCCATATTTCCCTTTTCTTAAATATGGAGTTAGCTTATAAATAATACTGATTTTATTTTATGAGCTTGTCTTTTCGTCTTTCTTGTTTATTTTTGTTTATAATGTACTACTATTTATCCAACATTTTATTTTTATATAAAAATGATGTAATATTTTTCTCGAACCATTGGCTATAGAATTGAGGTTAGCTTGTCTATGAATCGTCAATGGTTGTAATAATTCGGGCTTGAGGATCGGAATCTGGCCATGGTGATGTTGATCCTTCAGAGGTTCTTATTAGAACTAAATTCCACATACAAAACAAGTCGTAATCAAAATTATGTGACAAAAAATTGGAACCACGAGTACTGAGGATTAGGTATGTTGTACATGTTTATAGTCTCTAGTAATAAGCGGGTACACTTCAATAGATGATTGATTGTTTAAAGTTAACTTGTCGATACCATGATCGATCGACATTAACAATGAGACGAGTCCATTTTATGTGTGGATAACCCCGGATATAATGAATGCTTGAAATAAAAAAGAAGAAAAAAAACTAACTCAATTTTGAAGTTCAAAACATGAACTTTGAAGATCTTAAAGGCTCAAAATTGAAAGTTTTCACTGTCAGAAGCAAAAGTGATAAATAGTTAGTTATTTAATTAGGAGTTGAAATTAGAGATAGAGTTGAATAAGCTCATCGCTAACTACAGACGGAGAGAGAACGCCAAGGTCCGTGAAGAGGAGGGTTAGGTACTGAGGCGGAGTATAGTCTCGAGCTGACCTCTCTACTTCCACCTTTGTCGGAATCTTTACACCAAATTCGATTGGTCTCAGCGCTGGTGCCATGTCCTTTTGGTCTAATGGGTAAAGCCTAGCGAACTGCAAATACACAACTTTGTATCATTAACCACTCTCTTTCTATCTCTGGGATCTTATAAAACCGTTTCAATTACCTTGTAACTCTCGGCGGCGACATAGACCGGTTTGTTCATGCTGTGTGCCACAAGTGCGATTTGGTATGTTCCCATCATGTTGATAATACCGCCACTTTCTACAACTCCATCTGCCCCGACAAAAACCATGTCTACCTCGTCCATGCTATACGCCACAGCTGAATCAAGCAGTAGTTTCACTGGGATATCAAGCTTCGATAGCTCACTCGATAACAAAACTCCTGTTCCATCAGGCCTTCCCTCTGTATTTTTTTCCATTAAAAGAGTTCAGTGAGAGGTCACTAATATTAAAAATCATAAAGAGACAAGTTTATTATAAGGTCAAGACTAGCAGATCACAAGCAACATAATGTCTCAAAAAACCAAGAAAGCAAATGACATTATTGAGCTCAAGTTCCAATCTAAGCTTGTTGTTTACGAGAAAAAAAGGTGTTTTCGAAAAGAGAACCTGTGCAGAGAACTCGAAAGAGCTTGTTGTTTTGTGCAGCAGTTTTTAGTATTTCAAGAACAACTCTAGAGAGTCCATGAACCAATATGGTACAACCATCGAATATAAAATCTTGACTAAGCATTGCGATAATCCTACGAGCCTGCACAATAGTTATAGATCCTCTTCATTGATATATATAAGAAAACTACTAAATATGAACCAAGAGCCATAAAAGGAAGTACCTTGCAAGATATTTCCCCAAATTTCTCAGCACGTTCAAGAAGACGAGACTTAGCTGAATTGAAATCTTCGTATTCTAAAGCAGACGTTCTCGTTACGTATCTGATAAACAAATCGCATCCAGCAGTCAAAGAGATTGATGTTTTGTCCCATGACTGCCAAATTTTGAACACTTCTCAATCAACAAAACTCACAAAATTCGAATCGAAGAATGAGCAGAAAGTGAAAAAAGAATCTCACTTTGAGTGTATCAGAAGCCTTTTTGAGCTCAATTTCAAGCTCCATCATAGTACTAGCTTCGCTCGCACGAATAACGGCAGCGAGAGCTCGAATAGCCGCGACGGCTTCAGCCAGATCCGGTTGCTTTCTCCAGTTGTTGAACTCTTCAATTACATTAAACGACTTCTCCGTTCCCAGCTGATTATCGGATGAGAGAGGCTGGTCCTCGCCTGTGACCCCGCCAACGGCGGCTTGAGCTTGGGCTAACCAGTCGCTAGTAATGACACCGTGATGCGCCGCGCGAGTTTGGTAATAAGCGGAGATGGAATCAGGGTTTTGAAAGGGACCTCGTGTTGTATCGGCCATGGGAGGTGAATTCGAGCTTCGTCGCTCGTCGAGGATAAACGACGGTGATCTCCGCCACATTGTTTTTTTTTTTTTTTTTCTTGAGAAAATTCTTCAAAATGGAAAAATAGAGAAAAATTGAATATAATTTACTTGAACAAATTCGTATGAAAAATTATATATTTCAGGCCCATTAAGAAGCCCAATAATACTTGGAACAAAAAGTCCAATTAACTTAATTTTCATATCTTAAATTTGCATGCCATGGAGTACAAAATATTCTAAAATTAAATTAGCTGATCATTTGTATGATCAAATTTAAAACATCAGGTCTTTTTTTTTTTAATAACTCAAACTGATAACACTTTTCTCAAAAGGTTTTAAGGTCATCTTCGTGGTGAGGTTTTTAGTTGCGGAATTCGTCCATGAAGCTCTTGTGGAACTCTGTGAGACGATTCACTATTGCCGGAATCTTGTCTTCTTGCGGAAGTATTGTGCATCTAAAGTGCCATGTTCCAGGAACCTAACCACAGTGAATCCAAACACACATTAAAGTTGGATTCTTTTGTAAGACATTTTAAGTTTCATTTTATGAAATGATTTGGTTTATTTTACCTGTCCAAAGCCAGAACCAGGGACTACAACTACACCAGTAGCATTGAGAAGGCGTTTGCAGTAGAACGCATCTGGCGCAGTTTTTTCAGCCTCAGCAGCTTCAATCGCCTTTTGAGGAAGGCTAATTCGCGGGAAGAGATACATTGCTCCTTCGGCTCTGTTACATGTAACACCTTCTAAACTGTTGAGAGCGTCTTCCAAAGTCTGCAAGTTCATTGTCAAGCTTGTGACATTATTACAAAGAGACTCAAAAATGTCTTTAGAGGGTACTGTAATCTTCTACTAACCTTTGCACGTTTAGCCATGGATGATAGAATTCCATCTCTTTCTGCCATGTATGAGTCATATGAATCATCACCAGGCTGATCAAACACATATTGGACTGATTAGTCATAATCGGTTGCAAGAACTTAGCGAAAACTGATTAGAGAGAACTAGAGTGTTACCTTGGGTGGGCTCATGACAAGGCTAGCAAGAATTTGACCAGAGATGTTAGAACAAAGATTCACCGAAGCCATTTTGTATATCTGTTCTCTTACATCAGAAGTGAATCCGGTCACCTCCATGTAACCTCCTCTTTTTCCACATTCTCCATAGTATCCTATCAACAGAAGAATATTAAAAACAAAAACCCCATTTTTTAGATGACAAGCATTGGACAGTAAAAGTTGTTCTTTTACCTTTGGAGACTGATTGGAACGAGACTAACGAG
This sequence comes from Arabidopsis thaliana x Arabidopsis arenosa, assembly GCA_019202795.1. NCBI lineage: Eukaryota > Viridiplantae > Streptophyta > Magnoliopsida > Brassicales > Brassicaceae > Arabidopsis > Arabidopsis thaliana x Arabidopsis arenosa. The sequence goes on along the minus strand of CM032919.1, from coordinate 12,565,172 downwards.
ATATCCTTTTCACCGTAGCCCAAAGACCGTGCTACTTTCTTGAAAGAATGGAACTTTTTGTCAGGGACGTAAACATTTTCTTGGTAGACCTCGTCAGCTAGAAGAACTAAACCCTCTTGCTTGCAGAAATTAACAATGTCACGCTGGTTTTCTTCAGCAAGAACCTTAACCAGAACAAGAACGCAAAATTAGAGAATGTTACATTTTGTTAGCCTAGTCTTGAAAATCTGTTTGTACCTGCCCAGTTGGGTTACCGGGGTTTATGACAACCAAGGCCCTTACAGCGATGCCCTTCGACCTAGCTTCCTCCAGTTGCTTCTTAAGGTCAGATATTTCCAGTCCCCATCCGGTTGCTTCATCAAGATAGTACGGAACCTAAGTAGTAAATTTACAATCAAAATAAAGACAAATGTAAAAAAAATTGTACCAAAAACAACATTAATCCATAATGATTATATGAACATACCAAAGATCCACCATGAAGGGCAATTGAAGCAGAGTACAATGGATACTGAGGAATTGGGCAAAGAATACCATCTTTCTCTGAGCTCAAGAGAAGTTGCATCATCATATGAACCTATAGAATAAAGAGACACAATAAATCACTTAGCATGAACCCTTTAAAAGAACTTGCTCTAACTCTATGAGATAATGTTTTGTTTTGACTGTTACCGCTGGACTTGCACCATCAGTCAAGAAAATATCATTTGGATCAGCGGGGAAGCCATCACGTGCTTCGATTCCAGCTGCAATTACATCACGTAATCCTTTGATACCCTGAGGCAGAACAAAAGGAATCATTCAGCAACATAAGGACCATCTAAAGAAAGGGTTTAGGACTTTTAACTAGACTCTGATGACAAACCTGGCTGTGACTGTAAGCACCAGTCGCTCTTCCGGGAATTTGGTCCAAAATCTTCCATGCTCGGTCAATTGAATCGATACTGATAAAGCAGAGTTGAAATTAAATGTTAAGCAATCTTAAACCATGAGCAGATGTGTCCTAAAGCTGAAATATAGCAAGAAAAACCTCAGAATCACGTTTAATACCTGAACAAACCATGTGTTTCAGACTCATCCAAAAGGCTTGCGTGGTCACACAATGCGAGAACCTGAGGCATATAGATGATAAAAGTTATATCTTTGGGCTTATATGACAAACAAACTAGCACCAAAAACATTCGCTTACCTCTCGGAAGAACCTTATAGGCAGTTGACCAAGAGATTGAGGATTCCCAATGTTGCAATAGATTATCTGCCAAAGACAGTCAAGACTTCTAAGTTTCTTTCTTGTTGTGAATTATATAAAGAGTTTGAGAATAGGTAACATCAACACTAAACTATCCACTCTATGAAACACAAAAGCTAATATGACTATGCCGATGAAGAACAAGATATTTACCTCATCGAAGGGATAAGCATCCTTATTAGCCTTCAAGTCTTCTTGCAACTTCTGTAAGATGGAGGAAAAACCAAACAAAAATCAATTAGCATCAAAACAATTTTACAGATTTTTGTTCGTGATTTTACAAGACAAAGCACATGTGTCTCTGACCTGAGCAATGTTAACAATTTCTCCACGAACAGCATACTCACATTTCAGAACCTGCCACCCGAAAATAATAAAACCAAGTTCTCAGTATAATTGAAAGTGACTCATAAGAAAAGAAATGACACAAGAAGTGAAAAGTTTTAAGAACGTGACATTTCGGTGAAACAAGATTAAAATTTTAAGTATCAGAGATTTGATGGGAAAAATTAAAAATTTCGGAAAAGATGAATCTGCAAACAAGGATTGACCTACGCATAAGCAGAACCAAACACAGAAAATACGCAAAAAAAAAAAAAAAAAAAAACCCAATTAAGCAAAGCTTGTCGATTAACGAGAAGCAAAGAGCAAACCTTTGGCGTTAAATCAGAAAACCACACTAAAAATTGAAACTTTTTTTACTAATTAGAAACAAATCCAGATCAATCGAGGAAACAAAAACAAACCCACAATTCATAAACACAACTCAAACAGCTAGAGAATTAGAAACCGACCTTGGGATTGATGGAGTCAAGAGTAACGGGAAGAGAAGAAGTGGAATCAGAAGCAGACATCTCCGAAGTAGAAGAGAAGAAACGAGACAGAGAAACAAGAGAAGCAAGAGGACGAGATTGAGGAGAGAGAAAGCTTGGACTTTTGTGATGTTGACGACGAGAATGGTCGACGAGACCTTTAGCTTGGTTAATCAAGAATCTCCGCATCTGCTTTATAGTAAGAACGTGCTCTTCAAGCCCCAAGATTGATAATTCTCTCACGAGGAAACAAGGGTCCCAATATCCAGTGCCTGCAACACCGAATTTTGCCTTGTTCTCCACGCTCAAAAATGAGACTTTTTTCTTTTCTTTTCTTTTTCAAAAATCTAATTGAATTGATGAAGATATTTGTAGGGTTTTTTTTAGGCGGCTAATTTTGTTTATTTATCTGTTAAAAACAAAACATGGCTAATCCCAAAAAAAGACATGTCATTTACCAAAAAAGTTGTCTGAATTCTATCTCCAAACAAGTCATTGACTTAAATATCCACAAAATAACCCAAGCATAACTGTAATCTAATTTGGGCTAAGCAGATAGATACTATTATTCTAGCATAATCATATTTACTTTTGGTTGAATTGTTTATATAAAAAGTTAAAACCTACATTAGTACAACTAATCTGAAAGTTTTGAAATAATTTATTATTTTATGAAGAAATTTTTTTATAGATTTTTAAATTGATAATTATTACTGTGGATTTTATTAAATTGATGATTTTGTAACATGTCTCCTCTCTCTAGCAAATGATTTTCTTTTTTTTTGTTTTTTTTTGTGAATACCAGAGTTGGGCTACATGATTGGGCCTAAAAAGGCAGTTAAAATCGTGACATGCCCATTACTTGTTTATATCCACGTCACCAAAAACGGCATCGTATTAGGTAGAACGAAAATAAAACCCTAGTGATTAGAAAATTTGTACAACTTCAAAACATCGAAGATTTTGATCCAACGTATACTACGAGTCGAAGAAACGACACCGTTTACTTGTGATTTTGATTCTTCGTCTCTCTCTCCGCCGCGTTCTCTGTTGAGCTCACGCTTCTTCGTTTCTCCTCTTACGTCAACTTTGTTTTTGCATACTCAGGTTTGCGATAAACCTAATTGTTCCTGTTCTTTTGTACAAGCTTCACATAGATTAGTGTAAAGTTGTAAAATTGAGACTCGTAATTTATTGTTGTGTTTTAGGTAACGGAACCCAGTTAGGGAATTGTTTCTCGAGTTGAAGTAGAAGCCCTAATTTTGGGGTCTGTAAATTTGGAGAAAAAAATTGAACTTTTCCCTCTTTTGTTATATTGTGTAATATGGGACTAATAGTTCTTGAAAGCTGAGTTTTTTTTGTGTGTAAAATTTGTAGGGTTTAACATAGTTGGGGCTAGAAAATTTACATGGTTTCAGTTGGTTCTAAATCATTGCCATCTAGGAGGCACAGGACTATTGAGGAAGATTGTTTGATGGGTGAACGGGGAAAGTCTAGTAACAATCACGGCGAAAGGAAGAAGGGAATGCGAAGGAAGGACCATAAAGGTAGCCGTGGATTTGATGGAGATAGTAACAAGAGGAACCAATCCGGTGGTGCCCCCAATGTGAAGCCAGCATCAAAGAAACAATCTGAATTCGAACATCAGAATCAATTTGTCAGGTAAGGGAGGTTTTCAACCGAGGGCCTAACCTACGCCTTTGCCTCTAATTTGTAGTGGAAATTTTGTTATTGTAAGAAGTGGTATTGAATTGGGCTAATCTTTTGCAGGAAAGAGATTGATCCAGAAACTTCAAAGTATTTCTCTGAGATTGCCAATCTCTTTGATAGTAATGAAGTTGAATTAGAGGAACGTTCAGTAATATGCGGAAATGCCCTTGAAGAAACAAGAGGGAGGGAATATGAAATTGCGACAGACTATATCATAAGCCATGTCTTGCAAACTCTACTTGAGGGATGTGAACTTGACCAACTCTGCAGTTTCATACGAAATTCTGCAACTGTGTTCCCAGCCATTGCAATGGATAGATCTGGTTCTCATGTTGCAGAGTCTGCTCTCAAATCCTTGGCCACACATCTTGAAAATCCAGATGCCTATTCTGTTATTGAGGAGGCATTGAATTCTATATGCAAGGTACTTTATACAATTTTTACTGGCTTTGACAAGCATATTGAGGTATCCAGAATATTGCTTCTAGTAATGAAACTAGTAATTGACCTCGATTGTGATGGTGTAATATTTCCCCTGGTCAGGTGATTGTGGATAATCCTCTTGATATGATGTGCAACTGCTATGGTTCTCATGTTCTTCGAAGGCTTCTTTGTCTTTGCAAAGGAGTCTCTTTAGATTCTCCTGAGCTTTATGGCGCAAAATCATCAAAAGCTCTGGCCAAACGTTTGAATCTGAAGATGTCTCAGTTAGATGACAATACTCTAGAAATCCCTCATCAAGGGTTTCCAGATATGCTCAAGTACCTTTTATCTGGGCTATTAAATTGTAGCAGAGAGGATATGAAGTATCTTCAAGTCGATCAGTATAGCAGTTTGGTCTTACAGGTAGGTTTTATGTCCCTGTCTAATCGTCATTTTCAAGCAACTTCTTTAGTATTGACTGTTATTTTACTCTCTCTTCCTGATTCATGGGGATGCTAACTAATCTTCTCTTGACAGACGGCTCTCAGACTAATGCTGAAACAAGATGAGGAGTTACTTGAAATCATTCCACTTATTCTGCGCTGCAACTCTACTAATAAAAAATTAGAGGGGTTTCATATAGAGACTAATGTTGCCAAAGAAATTTTAGAGTCAATGAAGGATAATTCATTCAGTCATCTGGTGGAGGTAACTGAGTTTAACCTCTGGCTCTTACTGAGTTGTTTATACCAAGATTCTGTACCTTGCAAAACAATTGATTATGGACATATTGCCTGCGTTAGACCATGCAAAACATTATCTACAATGATCTCCAGTTCTCTGTTTGATTCAATGCTGGAATTGGAGTGTTAATTTTCTTAGTCATCTTCTTAAATGTGTTTGCATGCCATTTCAGGTTATTTTGGAAGTGGCCCCTGAAAGTTTGTATAACGAAATGTTCAACAAAGTTTTCAAGAATTCTTTATTTGAGCTTTCAGTTGATCGGTGTGCAAATTTTGTTATCCAAGCATTAATCTCCCATGCAAGAGACCAAGAGCAGGTATCTTTATCCTACACTTCATCTTTTTCTGTGTCATCAAAATTTCTTTGAAGCCGGTAAACTTACGTTCAGTTGATTTTGTTTGCAAGATGGGCATGATGTGGGAAGAATTAGCTCCGAGATTCAAGGATCTTCTTGAGCAAGGGAAGTCAGGTGTTGTGGCTTCTCTGATAGCGGTTAGCCAAAGGCTTGAAAGTCATGAACATAAGGTTTCTATGTTTTCTAAATTTCAGTTGAAAATTTATTTCTTCTCTAGTTTCAAAAATGTGTTCTTATACAGATGATTTTTACTGATTTGACAGTGTTGTGAGGCCCTTGTTGGTGCAGTATGCTCCACAAATGAGTCCCGTATCTCCATTGTTCCACGGTTGCTGTTTCTTGATTACTACTTTGGTTGCCGAGATAAGTCTACATGGGAGTGGGCACCTGGTGCAAAGATGCATGTCATGGGTTGTTTGATCCTTCAGGGGATTTTCAAGTTTTCTAGCGTATGTTTCCTTTTCTCCTTGTGTTGGCAAAAATAGTTTTTGTGTTTTCAACTTCCAAGTTTGGCTTTTCATGTGCATTCACAGTAACTCCCAACTTTTTCTCAATTTGACAGGATCATATACAGCCATACATAACAAGCTTAACTTCTATGAAAGCTGAGTATATTACTGAAACAGCAAAAGATTCCAGTGGAGCACGTGTCATCGAGGCCTTTCTTGCCTCAAATGCTGCTACAAAACAGAAACGCAGACTAATTATAAAGTATGCTTTGCTACTTGATGTTATATGGGGATATGTTTATTTCAAGACCGGTAGATTCCACAGTATACTTGTTAATATGATTACTTTCGTTCTGTTTTTGCTTCCGTGTTTTTTCTTCATTCAGTCTCTTATGCTGCTTGTCAGTATTTTTCAAGCAATTGTTCTTTATGTTGATTATGTTTCTTTTTACCAATGATTTCGTCACAGGTTACGTGGACATTTTGGCGAGCTCTCATTACACACATCTGGTTCATTTACAGTTGAGAAGTGCTTCGATGCATGTAATTTGACACTAAGGGAAGCCATAGCAACTGAACTGTTGGATGTGAAAGTTGATCTCTCGAAAACAAAGCAAGGGCCTTATCTGCTTAGGAAACTTGATATCGATGGGTAAGATCTTATTCACAAACTTATCTTGCTTTGTTTGACGGAAGCTGTAAAACATCAGAAAAACTGGTATCACCAACATAAGAATTACACTTCAGATGAAAAAAAAGAAGTATAAGTTCTAAGAGAATAAGTCTAGGGGATTTAGTGTCATAGTGCCATCGAAAGCTGGCATATCTGTAGCATTGATGGCATGCATGTATTCTCTTGCATTTATTTGATATGATATGGAATCATTTCTTTGTTGCAGTTATGCCAGCAGACCTGATCAGTGGAAATCAAGACAAGAAGCTAAGCAATCAACATATGACGACTTTTGTTCTACATTTGGGTCCAACAAATCAAATTTTCCAAAGAACACCTTTGTCTCTGACACATCTGAGGATGCATATCAGGAAATAGAAGTAAAGAATACAAGGAAAGAGATTGACCATCATCCTACTTCCGGGTTTAAGCGTCACCGAGAAGAACATGCAAAGGACAAGGATGAACCTTTTGCAGGTGAAAAAAGGGCGAAACAGAAGAAGAATAAAACTAGTGAAGCAACAGATAAACCAAAACTAGCTGGCAGCAAAAGACCTTTCCTTTCTGGTGAGATGACTGGAAAGAATAGGCATTCAAATAAATTGAGAATTTGAAGGTTAGACTCCTTACTCTATCATATCTAGTCAAGCTGCATTTTTCTCATCTCTGTGCCACAGTTCTTTTTTCTCTACTTTTTAATGAAGATGACAGCATAGTTGAAGCCGTTCTGGCTAGATCTACACTTACAAGAATGCTATTAAAAACAGTCTTTTCATATAACACTACAAACGAACTTATAGAGGTCTAAGCCCACTCTAGGAGCTGTTAACAGTAGCAAAGCTTGTAAGATTACATTGCAGCATCCAGAAATATGTGTAAATAGTAAATACGCTATGCTACCCAAAAAAAAAAAAAAAAAATAGATCCAAGACAAAAATAAATGAAATCTATGGTTCTCTTGCTGTGATATGTTGTTTCCTACTTCCTCTTACATCGGTTAGGGGATCAATCCTGGTACAAAAATACACACTCGTGGTGTCAATCATACACTCACAGATGCAAAAACCATTTGGAATACATAAAGATTGAAAGAAAATTGAGTTGTGTGGTTTGTCTTTACTTGTTCTGTATAGGGCTGGAGCCAGTCCTTGGGATTCTTCGGAAGCTATCTTTTTCACCTCTTAGAGACTCTCCCTTCATCTCCTTGCTTATCTGCAAATCTCTCACACCTTTACTAGAAGCTAAATCCATGGAAGCTGGCGCCATCTGACGACACTCTACATTATTATTGCTGCTAAACAAAGCTAGAAGTAACAGACAGAGAGCTGCCAAGATCGATGCGGATGTATGGAATCTCTTCATTGTGAAATCTCTTTTTGATCTTTTCTTTATTTTGGAGCTCTTAGGTTGTTGTGTTCCTTGAGACTGCAATTGAAAAGACTTTAGGGTAGCGAGCTTATGTTTGAGTTAAAGAGAAAGAATCTTTGTTGGTTTGTAGATTATATTATTGATTCATGAGACTTTTTGGGATCTAATCACGTGATCTAGTTTGACTGCTGTGCCAATAATTTCCTTATTGTTTTCCCAATTGTGTTTCAGATGACGATGAAGATATTTAACATAAATCTAATAGTTTCTAGATCACATGAAGACACATATGCATACACATTCATTCACACGTATTAGCCATGAAAATGTTTGTGATTAAGATGAGGATCATGTGACAGGGCACGTGGTTACTGATGCTGTTTCTTCTAATAGTATTAATTAACGCCAACTTCGTGAGAAGAAACGTTGCAGATTAACAGCTCCTGTCACTATGATAATCACCAACTTTTTTTGTTCTTTTTAATTGCAATCTTTGAAGAAAGGAAAGAAAAACAGTGGAGAGAGTTTTCCTTGTGGCTTACGAATACTAACCACTAACCGGTTTAATTAGACGGTACAACAGACCAAATGTGTTTTCTCAATTGGTTTTCGGTTTATTGAAACCAGTGGTTTATGGTAAGTAAACTCATTATAGTTCCCATAGTTTTACTTCTTGAAAAACTTCTCAGTTCTTGTTTCCTCAGACCTGATGGTTTAACTAACATCCTTTTACATAGTGGAGCTTTCTACAATCGTTTCATGGTACTAATCTCTGAAGTTGATCTTGTGTTGTGTTGTATTGATCTGAGTAAACAAAAAGCTTTTGAATTTCAATTCCCGTGGAATACATAAATGATTTACTTGGATGACAAAGAAAGCTCTCAAACACAGCCAATAAAGAGCCGAGACCACATACACAGTTTGACATCTTCAGGCAATCTCACTCAGCTAATCTAATAACAATCTTCAAGGATCAACAGAAGCAGCAACATTGGAGCTGCTACTACTACTAGTACTACTATTGCTACAAGCCACTCTCTTGTCTCTGCTTAAAAACCTCCTTAAAGACCTCAACCTCGTTGTCATTGGAGATTTTGCTTCTTCCTCCTCAACAATAAACCTCATAGATGACGACGAAGATGATACATTCTGACTTCTTATGGAAGAATCATTGATATCCAGAACAACAGCTTCTTGACTCTGAGAAGCACCATTACCAGCAGCACTGTCTTCTTGAGGCCCGACATTGTTGTTTCCGGTACTAACCTGATCCTGGCGACCCCATACCAAGACATTGGTGGGAAATTCCGGAGAAGAAGTTGAAATTTGTGACAAAGCATCATGGTTGTTATTGGTGCCACCAGCATGATCTGCATTGTCTGGAACTTGTTCAACTCTCTTAGAGCTAGCTTGCTCAGGACCAAGAACCGTGTTTCTACAAATCGGACAAGTAGAGTGAGACTGAAACCACATGTCAATACACTCAACATGGAAGCTATGGTTACACTTTGGAAGCAGCCTAGCTTTATCTCCTTTAACAAGCTCAGACAAACAAATAGAGCATTCCAAACCATCTTTGCAACTATCTTGTCTGAAAAAGACAATTGGTAAGGAACTGAGTTCAAAAGAGGTAAGTCCAGTGTTGGATAAAGCGTCTTGGCCTGGGACGAAGATGAAACGGCGTCGCTGACGGCGAGTGACTACAGGGGGAGCAATGGATGATTGGTCTTCTTCTTGTTCTTGCTCTTGTTGTTGTTGTTGTTGCTGTTGTTGGAGCTGATCTATTCGCCACCAGTAGAGTTTGGCGTAAAGATGGAGGATAAGGACGAAAAGAACAGCCATGAATAGAACAATGATTGCTGTGAGAATGATCTTGCTTGTGACTTCTTCTGTTGATAGATCACCGAACATTGAGCTATGAGCAGATCTATTATCGTCCATTGATGTGCGAATGAGACAAGATCAGAACTTTTTCTGTTCCTTCTCAAAACAATGAATGTGCCAAGATGAATCAACAAAATTGGCTTGGTTATATGAAGGAAAACGATGATGCAGAAGCAGAAACAGAGAGTTGAGCAGAGCAAAACATGGAATTGGATGGTGATATGAAATTAGGGTTTTGTGAGGGAAAGCAAGAACCACAAAAGCATGAAACTTTACTCTTTTGGTGGGTACCCAAATGGAAAAAAATCAAACTAAACAAAACCCCAGAGAGTTAATGCAACGAAGGATTAGAATTTTCCAGGAAAAAACAGAGCTTGGAATTGAGACCGAGTGATGTGTTATAATGATGGAGCTGAGAGAGGGATGTTCACTTGTGGTAGAAATGTTAAAAGGGTTTATGAGAAGAGGAAGTAGAAAAAGAAAGGTGTGAATTGTGTATCAATCAGTGTCTCTCTCTGCCATGGAAGAAGAAGAAGACGAAGGCATAAGAAGAAGAAGGAAGAAGTGAGTGGAGCCCAGAGTGTATTGAAATTGGAGTAGGGGAGCTACTCTCTCTTACTTTTAGTCGACCAAAATTTCTTTCTTAATGCGTTAATTCGTCGTCATCGTTTTCCATTACTCAGTTTTTCTGGTAATGCTTCTCTTCTCCATTACAAAATAACTAACTACACTTGTTCTTTTTGTTTTGTCTGACTAATTACTAAAGGTTTTGGTGTTTTAGCAATAATAGTTGGAATTTGCAGCTTAGAGATGTATTATCTGATTCAAATTGTTAGTAAAACAATCCTAAATTGATAAAGTTTATCTTTTTGCAAATATTATTTCTAAGGAATATGGAGTAGTACATTATAGTCAAAAATGATGGTGTGCACTGATTTACACATCTTTTAAGATTCTTTAGTCTTTCCAAGATATCGGTAACTCTCCACTAATTTTACCCTTTTTCCCGAGGAACTCTTAACTGTGTTGTGAAAATTTAACAAAACAAGTAAAAGTAAAAAAGCAAGTCAATGGTAGCTTAATGGATGACAATTTGTCATGCACTAAGTTGAAAGAATGAGATGATGAAATTCTAATTATACTTCAATATCAAAGGGAAAATTCCCAAAAAAACCCCAAACTAATTTTTATTTGGACGTTTAATACCCAATTATTTTTGATTGGAATAAAAATACATCATCTAATTATTTGTGGTCTTAAAATACCTTGTATATAAACTATTGGTAGAATCGTACCCGCAAGTTAACAGCCGTTAACGGGCGTAACGGAATTAGTTAACGGCGTTAAATTTTGATCTCATATATTTTAATTGATATATCCAACCTGTTTTGTTTATTTTCTGGAAATAATGTTGTGGCCCAATGGTAACGTGTGGCTTCGAGGTCCCATAGGACTCGGTTTCGAGACTGAGTTAATGCAATTTTTTTTTTTTTTTTGGGTCCTGTTTCTCTAACCCTAGCCGCCGGGGAATTGGTTTCAGAATTCCGGCGACAGTTCTCGGCTATTGGGGATAATTATAACCGTGTCTGGGCAATAAACTCCGATAACGCAGTCTCCGAGCAAGAAGACACGATCTTCCTCCTTCGAGATCGGGAAATCGTTCTTCAAGACGAAGCTTTGCTTCAAATTCAAGACGAATCTTGTCTCTACTCCGCGAGCTCTTGCCACTTTTCTCACAGCACGGAGGAGCTCCGTCATTCACCACCGTCTAATCGGCATGAGACAGCGACAAAGGCATCAAATAATTGCTGGTCGGCGGCTAGGGTAAGAAAAAAAAAAAAAAAAAAAAACTTGCGTCTACTCGGCATCGAACCCGAGTCTAATGGAAATTTGGAGCCAGACGTTACCAACAGGACACAACATCATTTCCGTTAGTTGTTGAAAGCAGCGTGCATATATCGATTAAAATGTATGAGATCAAAATTTAACGCCGTTAAATAATTCCGTTACGCCCGTTAACGGCTGTTAACTTGCGGGTACGATTCCACCAATAGTTTATATACGAGGTATTTTAAGACCACAAATAATTAGATGATGTATTTTTATTCCAATCAAAAAGAATTGGGTATTAAACGTCCAAATAAAAATTAGTTTGGGTTTTTTTTGGGAATTTTCCCCAGTATCAAATGAAGAGCTTTTTATTCTCTCGAGATCAAAGAATCCTCCTGGTCGAGGCCTAGGTTTAAGGATCTTGTCTTTTCATTAAGTGGAACCTTAACTATATTATAAGTTTCGCAAATATAGGTACAGACAAACTCTCGGAAAAAAGTTTTAAGAGGTGTATGATAATGATTACAGCAACAGAAAAATCTAATCAGCCTATATTTTTAATTATTCCAATCTTACTAGTAATATTCATAACTCTATGTCAAATTTAATTTGTGGGAAAGTCAGACGACTCCGACCTGAATATGTGGTTCCACCAAGACAAATACATTATATTTTTTTTTTTTTCATGGAAGTTTATCTTTATTAATGATCCAAACAAGTTTACAGGCTTAATGTTATAGCCCAAACGATTACATCAAAGAAAAGAAGGATAACTCTTGTATCTGTCGTGTCATCAACGAGGATTAGACACGTGGTGTAAACATGTCGCAAGAGAAACTATAGAACTTTCCTGTCATCCTTTGCCGTCGAAAACTCCGATACCGGTAAACTTAATCGACGCCGGAAAAGGTAAAAGCATCAATTTTTGTTGTTTTTCACCGGAGGCTGCATAAACAGAGAGATGGATCCAAAACAGAGATTTCAACTCATCTAATTTTCCAAATCACCAACCAATGAGATGGTAAAATCAGAAAAGGAAGAAATTTGATAATCCATAAAATTTTGCTCAATCGAAGCTTCATAAACATGTAGAAACGGCTATAGGCAATCCAAATATGCTGGAAACTAATCTTCTTTTCATTATCATACTCGTAATCAACCATGAAGATTTGCTATAAACCATAGATCAGAAATACAAAGCCGGCTTGATAACATCCGAGAAAGAGACAGCAAATCCACCCGATCTAGCCGGATCAGACACCGCATAACCTCACCGGAAACCACCGGATACCATAAAAACACAACTCAAAGAGCTAGTCGGAGAAGACCACCGTCGAGCGAGTAATCGCCGAATCAGCGTCACCAAACATAGATCCAGAGAGATTATTGAAAGAAAACTAAAAAGAACTAAAATAAATCGGCATAAAACCGATTCACGGCAGAAGAAAATAAAAAGCCAGCCAAAATCGCATGTGGAAGCCGAATTTGCCAGACAAAAACCAACCATCTCCGCATAAGAAGCCGGAAGATGTTGGGCTGAAGCCAGTTGAAACCAACTGGACGGCTTTGCCGGAGAATTCCGGACGGCGGAGTAAAAGATGGATAATCGACTCTCTCTCTAGAAAATATGAAAGAGAGAAGAGAGAGAGCCCTCATCTAAATACATTATATTCATATGCCTATATTGAAACTTTTTGTTGTTAAGAAACAATAATTTACTAATTTAGTACTATTTGAAAAACTTAAGTCCTTGTTGCGCAATTGCTCATTACCCTAAAGGAATTCTGTAACTTTAATTATTTTTTTGTCTTAAAAGTTAAAAAAATATGGTTACTAGGCAAAATGATGAGAGTTGAATGATGATCTTCTTCACCCTCCCTTTAATAACATATTATCTTCTTTAATCTTTAAATCATTCTCTCTAGATTCCTAAATCCTAAGGCTAACATAATTACTTGAGACATTTGAGAAAGAAAAAAAAACAATCTTTTGGTTACAAAGAATTTTTCATAAAATAAAGTAAAGATGTAACCACCACTACCAGTGTCATTAATGCATTCCATAGACCATGACGCAATTTTCTTAAACTAATTATTAAGGGCACTACAATTTTAACAACCTACAGTATATACTTTGATTGATAAACATGTTTTACCAATATAAAGTACTTTGATTTATTTGTTGTGGGCTTTATCAAATGGACCAAGCTGTTAATTCCTACAAGTGGGCCAATTGGTATAACAGAACTACAAAAGATAGGAAAAGATAAGAGAAACGGGTCGGGCCGTTCCGTATCAATTTGGCCCAAATAAGTTCTAATGGGATAAAACGGGTCGGGTCTCTCACTGACCCGTTTATGTTTTCGGGGGTCAATTTGCACTCGAAAGGGTCGGACCGGTTTTGTCTCATTTTTGGCTCTTTCGAGAGTATCACTAAATATGGCTAATTTTTTGCTTTGACTTTACTCAAACATCTCATGATTTGTTTTGGGTATACCAACAACTAGTTGCCAAGTTTCATTTTATGAAATGATTAAAGTTGGATTCTTTTGTAAGACATTTTAAGTTTCATTTTATGAAATGATTTGGTTTATTTTACCTGTCCAAAGCCAGAACCAGGGACTACAACTACACCAGTAGCATTGAGAAGGCGTTTGCAGTAGAAAGCATCTGGCGCAGTTTTTTCGGCCTCAGCAGCTTCAATCGCCTTTTGAGGAAGGCTAATTCGCGGGAAGAGATACATCGCTCCTTCGGCTCTGTTACATGTAACGCCTTCTAAACTGTTGAGAGCGTCTTCCAAAGTCTGCAAGTTCATTGTCAAGCTTGTGACATTATTACAAAGAGACTCAAAATTGTCTTTAGAGGGTACTGTAATCTTCTACTAACCTTTGCACGTTTAGCCATGGATGAGAGAATTCCATCTCTTTCTGCCATGTATGAGTCATATGAGTCATCACCAGGCTGATCAAATACATATTGGACTGATTAGTCATAATCGGTTGCAAGAACTTAGCGAAAGCCGATTAGAGTGAACTAGAGTGTTACCTTGGGTGGGCTCATGACAAGGCTAGCAAGAATTTGACCGGAGATGTTAGAACAAAGATTCACAGAAGCCATTTTGTATATCTGTTCTCTTACATCAGAAGTGAATCCGGTCACCTCCATGTAACCTCCTCTTTTTCCACATTCTCCATAGTATCCTATCAACAAAAAAATATTAGAAAAGTCACTAAACAGAAAAAACCCATCTTTTAGATGACAAGCATTGGACAGTAAAAGCTGTTCTTTTACCTTTGGAGACTGATTGGAACGAGACTAACGAGATATCCTTTTCGCCATAGCCCAAAGACCGAGCTACTTTCTTGAAAGAATGGAACTTTTTGTCAGGGACGTAAACATTTTCTTGGTAGACCTCGTCGGCTAAAAGAACCAAACCCTCTTGCTTGCAGAAATTAACAATGTCACGCTGGTTTTCTTCCGCAAGAACCTTAACCAGAATAAGAATGCAAGATTAGACAAATGTTACATTTTGCTAGCCTAGTCTTAAAAACCTGTTTGTACCTGCCCAGTTGGGTTACCGGGGTTTATGACAACCAAGGCTCTGACAGCGATGCCCTTCGACCTAGCTTCCTCCAGTTGCTTCTTAAGGTCAGATATTTCCAGTCCCCATCCGGTTGCTTCATCAAGATAGTACGGAACCTAAGTAGTAAATTGACAAGCAAAATAAAGACAAATGTAAAAAAAAAATTGTACCAAAAAACAACATTAGTCCATATTTTGATTAAATGAACATACCAGAGATCCACCATGGAGGGCAATTGAAGCAGAGTACAATGGATACTGAGGAATCGGGCAAAGAATACCATCTTTCTCTGAGCTCAAGAGAAGTTGCATCATCATGTGAACCTATAGAAAAGGGACAAAAAATCATTTAGCATGAACCCTTCAAAAGAACTTGCTTTAACATTATGAGAAAATGTTTTATTTTGACTGTTACCGCTGGACTTGCACCATCAGTCAAGAAAATATCATTTGGATCAGCAGGGAAACCATCACGTGCTTCGATTCCAGCTGCAATTACATCACGTAACCCCTTGATACCCTGAGGCAGAACAAAAGGAATCATTCAGCAACATAAGGACCATCTAAAGAAAGGGTTTAGGACTTTTAACTAGACTCTGATGACAAACCTGGCTGTGACTGTAAGCACCAGTCGCTCTTCCGGGAATTTGGTCCAAAATCTTCCATGCTCGGTCAATTGAATCGATACTGATAAAGCAGAGTTGAAATTAAATGTTAAGCAATCTTAAACCATGAGCAGATGTGTCCTAAAGCTGAAATATAGCAAGGAAAACCTCAGAATCACGTTTAATACCTGAACAAACCATGTGTTTCAGACTCATCCAAAAGGCTTGCGTGGTCACACAATGCGAGAACCTGAGGCATATAGATGATAAAAGTTATATCTTTGGGCTTATATGACAAACAAACTAGCACCAAAAACATTCGCTTACCTCTCGGAAGAACCTTATAGGCAGTTGACCAAGAGATTGAGGATTCCCAATGTTGCAATAGATTATCTGCCAAAAAGACAGTCAAGACTTGTAAGTTTCTTTCTTGTCGTGAATTATAAAGAGTTTGAGAACAGGTAACATCAACACTAAACTATCCACTCCATGAAACTCATGTCAAAAGTGCCGATGAAGAACGAGATTTTACCTCATCAAAGGGATAAGCATCTTTATTAGCCTTCAAGTCTTCTTGCAACTTCTGTAAGATGGAAGTAAAAACCAAACAAAAAAAATCAATTAGCATCAAAACAATTTTACAGATTTTTGTTCGTAGTTTTACAAGACAAAGCACATGTATATCTGACCTGAGCAATGTTGACAATTTCTCCACGAACAGCATACTCACATTTCAGAACCTGCCACCCAAAAATAATAAAACCAAGTTCTCAGTATAATTGAAAGTGACTCATAAGGAAAAGAAATGACACAAGAAGCGAAAAGTTTTAAGAATGTGACATTTCAGTGAAACAAGATTAGAATTTTAAGTAGCAGAGATTTGATGGGAAAAATTAAAAATTTCGGAAAAGAGGAATCTGCAAACGAGGATTGATCTACGCATAAGTAGAACCAAACTCAGAAAATACGCAAAAAAAAAAAAAAAAACCAATTAAGCAAAGCTTGTCGATTTCATCGTTGTGAAACACAACGAGAAGCAAAGAGCAAACCTTTGGCGTTAAATCAGACAACCACACTAAAAATTGAAGCTTTTTTTACTAATTAGAAACAAATCCAGATCAATCGAGGAAAAAAAACAAACCCACAATTCAAATAGCTATAGAATTAGAAACCGACCTTGGGATTGATGGAGTCAACAGTAACGGGAAGAGAAGAAGTGGAATCAGAAGCAGACATATCCGAAGTAGAAGAGAAGAAACGAGACAGAGAAACAAGAGAAGCAGGAGCAGGAGAAGCAAGAGGACGAGATTGAGGAGAGAGAAAGCTTGGACTTTTGTGATGTTGACGACGAGAATGGTCGACGAGACCTTTAGCTTGGTTAATCAAGAATCTCCGCATCTGCTTTATAGTACGAACGTGCTCTTCGAGCCCCAAGATTGAAAATTGAAAATTCTCTCACGAGGAAACAAGGGTCCCAATATCCAGTGCCTGCAACACCGAATTTTGCCTTGTTCTCCACGCTCAAAAATGAGACTTTTTTTTTTCTTTTCTTTTTCAAAAATCTAATTGAATTGATGAAGATATTTGTAGGGTTTTTTTTAGGCGGCTAATTTTGTTTATTTATCTGTTAAAAACAAAACATGGCTAATCCCAAAAAAAGACATGTCATTTACCAAAAAAGTTGTCTGAATTCTATCTCCAAACAAGTCATTGACTTAAATATCCACAAAATAATCCAAGCATAACTGTAATCTAATTTGGGCTAAGCAGATTGATACTATTATTCTAGCATAATCATATTTACTTTTGGTTGAATTGTTTATATAAAAAGTTAAAACCTACATTAGTACAACTAATCTGAAAGTTTTGAAATAATTTATTATTTTATGAAGAAATTTTTTTATAGATTATAAAATTGAAATTTTAGATGATAATTTTATATTTTTAGATGATAATTATTCCTGTGGATTTTATTAAATTGATGATTTTGTAACATGTCTCCTCTCTCTACTCTCTAGCAAATGATGTTTCTTTTTCTTTCTTTTTTTTTGTGAATACCAGAGTTGAGGCTACATAATTGGGCCTAAAAAGGCCGTTAAAATCGTGACATGCCCATTACTTGTTTATATCCACATCACAAAAAACGGCATCGTATTAGGTAGAACGAAAATAAAACCCTAGTAATTAGAAAATTTGTACGACTTCAAAACATCGAAGATTTTGATCCAACGTATACTACGAGTCGAAGAAACGACACCGTTTACTTGTGATTTTGATTCTTCGTCTCTCTCTCCGCCGCGTTCTCTGTTGAGCTCACGCTTCTTCGTTTCTCCTCTTACGTCAACTTTGTTTTTGCATACTCAGGTTTGTGATAAACCTAATTGTTCCTGTTCTTTTGTACAAGCTTCACATAGATTAGTGTAAAGTTTTAGAATTGAGACTCGTAATTTATTGTTGTGTTTTAGGTAACGGAACCCAGTTAGGGAATTGTTTCTCGAGTTGAAGTAGAAGCCCTAATTTTGGGGTCTGTAAATTTGGAGAAAAAAATTGAACTTTTCCCTCTTTTGTTATATTGTGTAATATGGGACTAATAGTTCTTGAAAGCTGAGTTGTTTTGTGTGTAAATTTTGTAGGGTTTAACATAGTTGGGGCTAGAAATTTACATGGTTTCAGTTGGTTCTAAATCATTGCCATCTAGGAGGCACAGGACTATTGAGGAAGATTGCTTGATGGGTGAACGGGGAAAGTCTAGTAACAATCACGGCGAAAGGAAGAAGGGAATGCAAAGGAAGGATCACAAAGGTAGCCGTGGATTTGATGGAGATAGCAGCAAGAAGAACCAATCTGGTGGTGCCCCCAATGTCAAGCCAGCATCAAAGAAACAATCCGAATTCGAACATCAGAATCAATTTGTCAGGTAAGGGAGGTTTTCAACCGAGGGCCTAACCCTACGCCTTTGCTCTAATTTTTAGTGGAAATTTTGTTGTTGTAAGAAGTGGTAGTGAATCAGGCTTATCTTTTGCAGGAAAGAGATTGATCCAGAAACTTCAAAGTATTTCTCTGAGATTGCCAATCTCTTTGATAGTAATGAAGTTGAATTAGAGGAACGTTCAGTAATATGCGGAAATGCCCTTGAAGAAACAAGAGGGAGGGAATATGAAATTGCGACAGACTATATCATAAGCCATGTCTTGCAAACTCTACTTGAGGGATGTGAACTTGACCAACTCTGCAGTTTCATACGAAATTCTGCAACTGTGTTCCCAGCCATTGCAATGGATAGATCTGGTTCTCATGTTGCAGAGTCTGCTCTCAAATCCTTGGCCACACATCTTGAAAATCCAGATGCCTATTCTGTTATTGAGGAGGCATTGAATTCTATATGCAAGGTACTTTATACAATTTTTACTGGCTTTGACAAGCATATTGAGGTATCCAGAATATTGCTTCTAGTAATGAAACTAGTAATTGACCTCGATTGTGATGGTGTAATATTTCCCCTGGTCAGGTGATTTTGGATAATCCTCTTGATATGATGTGCAACTGCTATGGTTCTCATGTTCTTCGAAGGCTTCTTTGTCTTTGCAAAGGAGTCTCTTTAGATTCTCCTGAGCTTTATGGCGCAAAATCATCAAAAGCTCTGGCCAAACGTTTGAATCTGAAGATGTCTCAGTTAGATGACAATACTCTAGAAATCCCTCATCAAGGGTTTCCAGATATGCTCAAGTACCTTTTATCTGGGCTATTAAATTGTAGCAGAGAGGATAGGAAGTATCTTCAAGTCGATCAGTATAGCAGTTTGGTCTTACAGGTAGGTTTTATGTCCCTGTCTAATCGTCATTTTCAAGCAACTTCTTTAGTATTGACTGTTATTTTACTCTCTCTTCCTGATTCATGGGGATGCTAACTAATCTTCTCTTGACAGACGGCTCTCAGACTAATGCTGAAACAAGATGAGGAGTTACTTGAAATCATTCCACTTATTCTGCGCTGCAACTCTACTAATAAAAAATTAGAGGGGTTTCATATAGAGACTAATGTTGCCAAAGAAATTTTAGAGTCAATGAAGGATAATTCATTCAGTCATCTGGTGGAGGTAACTGAGTTTAACCTCTGGCTCTTACTGAGTTGTTTATACCAAGATTCTGTACCTTGCAAAACAATTGATTATGGACATATTGCCTGCGTTAGACCATGCAAAACATTATCTACAATGATCTCCAGTTCTCTGTTTGATTCAATGCTGGAATTGGAGTGTTAATTTTCTTAGTCATCTTCTTAAATGTGTTTGCATGCCATTTCAGGTTATTTTGGAAGTGGCCCCTGAAAGTTTGTATAACGAAATGTTCAACAAAGTTTTCAAGAATTCTTTATTTGAGCTTTCAGTTGATCGGTGTGCAAATTTTGTTATCCAAGCATTAATCTCCCATGCAAGAGACCAAGAGCAGGTATCTTTATCCTACACTTCATCTTTTTCTGTGTCATCAAAATTTCATTCCAGGTCTTCTTAGCTTCGAATGTATTTTTGCTATTTCTTTGAAGCCGGTAAACTTACGTTCAGTTGATTTTGTTTGCAAGATGGGCATGATGTGGGAAGAATTAGCTCCGAGATTCAAGGATCTTCTTGAGCAAGGGAAGTCAGGTGTTGTGGCTTCTCTGATAGCGGTTAGCCAAAGGCTTGAAAGTCATGAACATAAGGTTTCTATGTTTTCTAAATTTCAGTTGAAAATTTATTTCTTCTCTAGTTTCAAAAATGTGTTCTTATACAGATGATTTTTACTGATTTGACAGTGTTGTGAGGCCCTTGTTGGTGCAGTATGCTCCACAAATGAGTCCCGTATCTCCATTGTTCCACGGTTGCTGTTTCTTGATTACTACTTTGGTTGCCGAGATAAGTCTACATGGGAGTGGGCACCTGGTGCAAAGATGCATGTCATGGGTTGTTTGATCCTTCAGGGGATTTTCAAGTTTTCTAGCGTATGTTTCCTTTTCTCCTTGTGTTGGCAAAAATAGTTTTTGTGTTTTCAACTTCCAAGTTTGGCTTTTCATGTGCATTCACAGTAACTCCCAACTTTTTCTCAATTTGACAGGATCATATACAGCCATACATAACAAGCTTAACTTCTATGAAAGCTGAGTATATTACTGAAACAGCAAAAGATTCCAGTGGAGCACGTGTCATCGAGGCCTTTCTTGCCTCAAATGCTGCTACAAAACAGAAACGCAGACTAATTATAAAGTATGCTTTGCTACTTGATGTTATATGGGGATATGTTTATTTCAAGACCGGTAGATTCCACAGTATACTTGTTAATATGATTACTTTCGTTCTGTTTTTGCTTCCGTGTTTTTTCTTCATTCAGTCTCTTATGCTGCTTGTCAGTATTTTTCAAGCAATTGTTCTTTATGTTGATTATGTTTCTTTTTACCAATGATTTCGTCACAGGTTACGTGGACATTTTGGCGAGCTCTCATTACACACATCTGGTTCATTTACAGTTGAGAAGTGCTTCGATGCATGTAATTTGACACTAAGGGAAGCCATAGCAACTGAACTGTTGGATGTGAAAGTTGATCTCTCGAAAACAAAGCAAGGGCCTTATCTGCTTAGGAAACTTGATATCGATGGGTAAGATCTTATTCACAAACTTATCTTGCTTTGTTTGACGGAAGCTGTAAAACATCAGAAAAACTGGTATCACCAACATAAGAATTACACTTCAGATGAAAAAAAAGAAGTATAAGTTCTAAGAGAATAAGTCTAGGGGATTTAGTGTCATAGTGCCATTGAAAGCTGGCATATCTGTAGCATTGATGGCATGCATGTATTCTCTTGCATTTATTTGATATGATATGGAATCATTTCTTTGTTGCAGTTATGCCAGCAGACCTGATCAGTGGAAATCAAGACAAGAAGCTAAGCAATCAACATATGACGACTTTTGTTCTACATTTGGGTCCAACAAATCAAATTTTCCAAAGAACACCTTTGTCTCTGACACATCTGAGGATGCATATCAGGAAATAGAAGTAAAGAATACAAGGAAAGAGATTGACCATCATCCTACTTCCGGGTTTAAGCGTCACCGAGAAGAACATGCAAAGGACAAGGATGAACCTTTTGCAGGTGAAAAAAGGACGAAACAGAAGAAGAATAAAACTAGTGAAGCAACAGATAAACCAAAACTAGCTGGCAGCAAAAGACCTTTCCTTTCTGGTGAGATGACTGGAAAGAATAGGCATTCAAATAAATTGAGAATTTGAAGGTTAGACTCCTTACTCTATCATATCTAGTCAAGCTGCATTTTTCTCATCTCTGTGCCACAGTTCTTTTTTCTCTACTTTTTAATGAAGATGACAGCATAGTTGAAGCCGTTCTGGCTAGATCTACACTTACAAGAATGCTATTAAAAACAGTCTTTTCATATAACACTACAAACGAACTTATAGAGGTCTAAGCCCACTCTAGGAGCTGTTAACAGTAGCAAAGCTTGTAAGATTACATTGCAGCATCCAGAAATATGTGTAAATAGTAAATACGCTATGCTACCCAAAAAAAAAAAAAAAATAGATCCAAGACAAAAATAAATGAAATCTATGGTTCTCTTGCTGTGATATGTTGTTTCCTACTTCCTCTTACATCGGTTAGGGGATCAATCCTGGTACAAAAATACACACTCGTGGTGTCAATCATACACTCACAGATGCAAAAACCATTTGGAATACATAAAGATTGAAAGAAAATTGAGTTGTGTGGTTTGTCTTTACTTGTTCTGTATAGGGCTGGAGCCAGTCCTTGGGATTCTTCGGAAGCTATCTTTTTCACCTCTTAGAGACTCTCCCTTCATCTCCTTGCTTATCTGCAAATCTCTCACACCTTTACTAGAAGCTAAATCCATGGAAGCTGGCGCCATCTGACGACACTCTACATTATTATTGCTGCTAAACAAAGCTAGAAGTAACAGACAGAGAGCTGCCAAGATCGATGCGGATGTATGGAATCTCTTCATTGTGAAATCTCTTTTTGATCTTTTCTTTATTTTGGAGCTCTTAGGTTGTTGTGTTCCTTGAGACTGCAATTGAAAAGACTTTTGGGTAGCGAGCTTATGTTTGAGTTAAAGAGAAAGAATCTTTGTTGGTTTGTAGATTATATTATTGATTCATGAGACTTTTTGGGATCTAATCACGTGATCTAGTTTGACTGCTGTGCCAATAATTTCCTTATTGTTTTCCCAATTGTGTTTCAGATGACGATGAAGATATTTAACATAAATCTAATAGTTTCTAGATCACATGAAGACACATATGCATACACATTCATTCACACGTATTAGCCATGAAAATGTTTGTGATTAAGATGAGGATCATGTGACAGGGCACGTGGTTACTGATGCTGTTTCTTCTAATAGTATTAATTAACGCCAACTTCGTGAGAAGAAACGTTGCAGATTAACAGCTCCTGTCACTATGATAATCACCAACTTTTTTTGTTCTTTTTAATTGCAATCTTTGAAGAAAGGAAAGAAAAACAGTGGAGAGAGTTTTCCTTGTGGCTTACGAATACTAACCACTAACCGGTTTAATTAGACGGTACAACAGACCAAATGTGTATTCTCAATTGGTTTTCGGTTTATTGAAACCAGTGGTTTATGGTAAGTAAACTCATTATAGTTCCCATAGTTTTACTTCTTGAAAAACTTATCAGTTCTTGTTTCCTCAGACCTGATGGTTTAACTAACATCCTTTTACATAGTGGAGCTTTCTACAATCTTTTCATGGTACTAATCTCTGAAGTTGATCTTGTGTTGTGTTGATCTGAGTAAACAAAAAGCTTTTGAATTTCAATTCCCGTGGAATACATAAATGATTTACTTGGATGACAAAGAAAGCTCTCAAACACAGCCAATAAAGAGCCGAGACCACATACACAGTTTGACATCTTCAGGCAATCTCACTCAGCTAATCTAATAACAATCTTCAAGGATCAACAGAAGCAGCAACATTGGAGCTGCTACTACTACTAGTACTACTATTGCTACAAGCCACTCTCTTGTCTCTGCTTAAAAACCTCCTTAAAGACCTCAACCTCGTAGTCATTGGAGATTTTGCTTCTTCCTCCTCAACAATAAACCTCATAGATGACGACGAAGATGATACATTCTGACTTCTTATGGAAGAATCATTGATATCCAGAACAACAGCTTCTTGACTCTGAGAAGCACCATTACCAGCAGCACTGTCTTCTTGAGGCCCGACATTGTTGTTTCCGGTACTAACCTGATCCTGGCGACCCCATACCAAGACATTGGTGGGAAATTCCGGAGAAGAAGTTGAAATTTGTGACAATGCATCATGGTTGTTATTGGTGCTACCAGCATGGTCTGCACTGTCCGGAACTTGTTCAACTCTCTTAGAGCTAGCTTGCTCAGGACCAAGAACCGTGTTTCTACAAATCGGACAAGTAGAGTGAGACTGAAACCACATGTCAATACACTCAACATGGAAGCTATGGTTACATTTTGGAAGCAGCCTTGCTTTGTCTCCTTTAACAAGCTCAGACAAACAAATAGAGCATTCCAAACCATCTTTGCAACTATCTTGTCTGAAAAAGACAATTGGTAAGGAACTGAGTTCAAAAGAGGTAAGTCCAGTGTTGGATAAAGCGTCTTGGCCTGGGACGAAGATGAAACGGCGTCGCTGACGGCGAGTGACTACAGGTGGAGCAATGGATGATTGGTCTTCTTCTTGTTCTTGCTCTTGCTGTTGTTGCTGTTGCTGTTGCTGTTGTTGGAGCTGATCTATTCTCCACCAGTAGAGTTTGGCGTATAGATGGAGGATAAGGACGAAAAGAACGGCCATGAATAGAACTATGATTGCTGTGAGAATGATCTTGCTTGTGACTTCTTCTGTTGATAGATCACCGAACATTGAGCTATGAGCAGATCTATTATCGTCCATTGATGTGCGAATGAGACAAGATCAAAACTTTTTCTGTTCCTTCTCAAAAAAATGAATGTGCCAAGATGAATCAACAAAATTGGCTTGGTTATATGAAGGAAAACGATGATGCAGAAGCAGAAACAGAGAGTTGAGCAGAGCAAAACATGGAATTGGATGGTGATATGAAATTAGGGTTTTGTGAGGGAAAACAAGAGCCACAAAAGCATGAAAATTTACTCTTTTGGTGGGTACCCAAATGGAAGAAGATCAAAATAAACAAAAACCCAGAAAGTTAATGCATCAAAGGATTGGAACAGAGTTCGAAATTGAGACCAAGATGTGTTAATGGTGGAGCTGAGAGTTTACTTGGTAGAGGGTTTATGGGAGGAGGAAGTAGCTAAAGAGAGAGATGAGAGAAAGGAAAAAGAAAAAGAAAGGTGTGAATTGTGTATCAATCTGTGTCTCTCTCTGCCATGGAAGAAGAAGAAGACGAAGGCATAAGAAGAAGAAGGAAGAAGTGAGTGGAGCCCAGAGTGTATTGAAATTGGAGTAGGGGAGCTACTCTCTCTTCCTATGATTCTACTTTTAGTCGACCAAAATTTCTTTCTTAATGCGTTAATTCGTCGTCATCGTTTCCCATTACTCAGTTTTTCTGGTAATGCTTCTCCTCTCCATTACAAAATACTAACTACACTTGTTCTTTTTGTTTTGTCTGACTAATTACTAAAGGTTTTGGTGTTTTAGCAATAATAGTTGGTATTTGCAGCTTATAGATGTAATGTCTGATTCAAATTGTTAGTAAAACAAACATAAATTGATAAAGTTATCTTTATGCAAATAGTAATTTGTAAGAATATGGAGTACATTATAGTCTAAAATGATGGTGTGCACTGATTTACACATCTTTTAAGATTCTTTAGTCTTTCCAAGATATCGGTAACTCTCCACTAATTTTACCCTTTTTCCCGAGGAACTCTTAACTGTGTTGTGAAAATTTAACAAAACAAGTAAAAGTAAAAAAGCAAGTCAATGGTAGCTTAATGGATGACAATTTGTCATGCACTAAGTTGAAAGAATGAGATGATGAAATTCTAATTATACTTCAATATCAAATGAAGAGCTTTTTATTCTCTCGAGATCAAAGAATCCTCCTGGTCGAGGCCTAGGTTTAAGGATCTTGTCTTTTCATTAAGTGGAACCTTAACTATATTATAAGTTTCGCAAATATAGGTACAGACAAACTCTCGGGAAAAAGTTTTTAAGAGGTGTATGATAATAATTACAGCAACAGAAAAATCAAATCAGTCTATATTTTTAATTATTCCAATCTTACTAGTAATATTCATAACTCTATGTCAAATTTAATTTGTGGGAAAGTCAGACGACTCCGACCTGAATATGTGGTTCCACCAAGACAAATACATTATATTCATATGCCTATATTGAAACTTTTTGTTGTTAAGAAACAATAATTTAGTACTATTTGAAAAACTTAAGTCCTTGTTGCGCAATTGCTCATTACCCTAAAGGAATTCTATAACTTTAATTATTTTTTTTGTCTTAAAAGTTAAAAAATATGGTTACTAGGCAAAATGATGAGAGTTGAATGATGATCTTCTTCACCCTCCCTTTAATAACATAATATCTTCTGTAATCTTTAAATCATTCTCTCTAGATTCCTAAATCCTAAGACCATACGCAGTGGCACACCTTTGCTAAGGGTGTGACTATTTTAAAAATTGAAAACAATAGATTTGGAGGTGTTGAGACAAAGTATGGGTATAAACTAACATCCGAGTGTGACTATTTTAAAAATAGAAAATAATAAATCTATCTCTTTCTCTCTCCTCTCTCTTTCTCCACTAACCAAATCTCTCTCTCTCTCTTAAAAAAATTATAATAAATATATTGTTAACACACACCCACCCACATGCACCATTGTGGGTGCTCTAAGGCTAACATAATTAATAGCATATTCAAATTTATTCTGACATTTGAGAAAGAAAATAAAACAATCTTTTGGTTACAAATAAATTTTCATAAAATAAAGTAAAGATGTAACCACTACTACCAGTATCATTAATGCATTCCATAGAGTCATAGACCATGACGCAATTTTCTTAAACTAATTATTACGGGCACTACAATTTTAACAACCAACAATATACACAGAATATACTTTGATTGATAAACATGTTTTACCAATATAAAGTACTTTGATTTATTTGTTGTGGGCTTTATTAAATGGACCAAGCTGTTAATTCCTACAAGTGGCCAATTGGTATAACAGAACTACAAAACATTGGAAAAGAGAAGAGAAACGGGTCGGGCCGTTCCGTATCAATTTGGCCCAAATAAGTTCTAATGGGATAAAACGGGTCGGGTCTCTCACTGACCCGTTTATGTTTTCGGGGGTCAATTTGCACTCAAAAGGGTCGGACCGGTTTTGTCTCATTTTTGGCTCTTTCGAGAGTATCACTAAAAATGGCTAATTTTTTGCTTTGACTTTACTCAAACATCTCATGATTTGTTTTGGGTATACCAACAACTAGTTGCCAAGTATATGGAATCTTGCAAACAGAATCTTTATTAAAACTATTTTGATTACATATTTAGTTTGATTGGGTTTAGTGTTTAAATCAGAATTTTGGTGATATGTTTCGTCGGGAGATCGAAAGAATTTTAATTTTCAGTTTTTTTTTTTTTTTTTAACCCAAATATTTGGGTTTTTGTTTTTGCATAAAACGAGTTAAAATATATAAACAATTTGCTTCCCTACTTTTAACGTACGACTACTGTTAAAATCTTGATGGGAAACAAAAACACATGTAAAAACTAAAAAGATATCAGCTATTCGATCAAAGTCATAACTTAACTCACACACATAAATTTGAATTATAAAAGGCCAAGTGGTTAGATTTTGTTCTTTTTGCATGATCTTACCGGTCCAACTCAATGTAGGTTATGTCTTTTTGACGATCAATATATATAGAAGATAAGCTATCTCCAAATTTGTTTACATATACATAATACATGTATTGAATTGAATACTATTTTCTTTTACAAAGTCAAACGTTTTCTCTCCCTTGATTTTATGAAAATTCACGAGGAGAGAGCCTAGATTTCGGGTCGTCAGAAAATGGAATACATTTAACATATGCTTATTCACACCTGTAGTACAAAAAAAGTGTTTATGTTATTATCAATTGACTGTTATTTTCTGTCGATTATTTAAAATTTCAACTAGTTGTTCTTAAATTATTTGCAAATGATACAAAAATTCTAAATTGCTGTATCTGGGAGCCGGAAAAAAGAAAAATAGCTGTATACAGTTTATAAAAAGACAAGAAAAATACTACAAAATATAGGAAAATGCCAAATACAAAATAAACCAGGATCATGATACATGTTATCTTTCAGTGGAATTGTATATATATAAAAAATGGATATACTAATCCAAGTCGTCCAATTGCCGATTTTTATCAAAAAACAAAATAAAGTCGTCCAATCAATTTTGTTTTACAACATCATTTTTTAATTTAAAAGGAAGAAGAATTTGTCAGACGAACAAAAAAAACAATTAGGGAGACTTCTTTTCAAGATAGATAAACAGATAAGCCGATGTGCTGTGTTTAGAAATGGATGCATACTAGAAAATAAGAATAAAAAAATAAAGATGAAGTTATAACTTATGAGTAAAATAAAAATACAAGACTACTGGCTTTTCCTTATTCCATTCGATCGAGACCAGAAAACGACAAGCTTGATTAAACCTGGATTTTGAGGTACATGAGAAATATATTATAGGTTGAGAGAATAATATTATTAGATATTTTCTAAATTTGATTGAAACATAAGAAAAAATTCAGTGGAAAAACAATAAAGGAGATAAGTTACCTTTTTTTATTTACATGAAAAATAGATATGATCGGCTTTTATTAGGTAAAGTCACAGGTTTAATTTGCGTTTTATTCTCAACAATCTGAGCCTCAGAATTCTAACTTTTTTTTTTATTATTGTAGATAAATAAAAATAAATAAAACTATCAACACTTTTTTGATATCAATATATTTGATTTGCTGAAAAGAAAAAAAGATAAATAGAGCATACAAAAAAGGAGGTCCAACACAATTCCAAAGATTGTTCGGTATTATTTAATGTCAAATCTTTATATTCGATTCCACTAAAGAGATAACTCTCCTCCATGTCTTCGAAAACTCTATCATGTTAAATAATATTTTGATAGACTAACAAATTCACACCATCATTACTTACTGTTACTGAAACACTAATTAAAGTATTAAACGCATTAATCATGATTGCTTCTATTTAATTTCACTCCAAAAAATTGTTTTTGGTAGTCTACAATTCACATAAACACAATTTCGGTTATAAAATTAAGTAATTTTTTATGAATAAAATTCGATTTGTAAAAACGTGAAATATCACACAAAGTCTATACTTTTATTTGTCTGGTTATAAGCCATTTAATTAGTGTAATATCCGAAAAGTCGAAGACACTTAATAAATTCAATACCGTATTGTTTAAACTTTAAAGTAACTTGTCAGCTATCATATACGCCATTTGCTCATTAGTAAATTACGAGAAAAAAAAACACATGAACAGCTTGAAGGATTTTTATAACCCTAAGAAATCAAAAAGTCAAACAAAATAAATAGTATCCTTTCCAAAAAAAAAAAAATAGTTATCATATGATCTTCTTTATCTACCTTTCGTTCTTTATGACCACTATCTAATGTTAAATGTGGCTTCCACTTGGCAAAATTAAAACATAAAAAGATCCTCCATAAGGCAAAAAAGCAAAGAAAGAAATCGAAAAAAAAAATGAATTACATATTCTATAATTTTAGAGGATATATAAAAAAGTTGGGTAACACCACCAGCACTACGAGCCACTACTAAACCAGCCGCCCCAAAAGGTAAACGCCTCTCCCATAAAAATAATAATCATCATACTATTCTTCAACCTCTTCTTTATTTATTTAATTTTGATTTCATATCATAATGTTTGTGCCCATCATTATTATTTTATCATCAAATTCAATTTCATGATCAACAAACATCATAGCACGCACGCATGCACCTCCCACCTCCAAAGATTGAAATGACCCAATTCCAAAATAAATCGCATAAAACTTTTTTTTTTCTTAACAAAACAAAACCAGACAAACTAAATGAAAGAAGTAAAACAATTTTCATTGGTTCATCATTTAAGTAAGGGATATATAGGGCTGACTTTAATAATTAGCATAGGGTTGTACTTAAGCTTTTTATTACAAAAGGAATAATAATTGTATTTTTTAAAAAAAAACTTTACATAAAAAAACCATACCCACAAGCACAATCGGAGCAAAAAGATAACATCATAAAATAAAATAAAAATAAAAAAGTGAACTTTGGGTGTGACAAGAAGTTTTCTTCTGTTTGGTCTGACTATTCCCTTTGGTCAACGATGGTATTGAGAGCCACATTTACAAGCTTCGGACATAGAAACCCAGATTGGATAATCATGTCTTTTGTTTCTTCTTTTCCCTCTCCTTCTTCTTCTTCTTCTTCAAGCTTTCTTAATCTTTCTCAGCTTCTTCTTCTTCTCTTGTTCTCGCCATGATTGACGAGAAGATGAGATCTAAATCCATTTGTCCTCTCCTGAGACCAGTAAAACCTTTGAGTCCTCGCATGGTTCTCTTTTTCCTTGTCTACGTTCTTTCCCTTTCTGTCTTCTTTCTTACAGTTTCAGAGGCTGTTTGTAATCTTCAGGATCGAGATTCTCTCCTTTGGTTCTCTGGCAACGTATCATCTCCACTCTCTCCTTTGCATTGGAATTCGTCCACTGATTGTTGCTCCTGGGAAGGTATCTCTTGTGATGATTCTCCCGAAAATCGTGTCACTTCGGTTCTTTTGCCCTCTAGAGGACTCTCTGGCAATCTCCCGTCGTCTGTTTTGGATCTCCGCCGTCTCTCTCGTCTCGACCTTTCTCATAACCGTCTCTCTGGTCCACTCCCACCAGATTTCCTCTCTGCCCTTGATCAGTTATTGGTTCTTGATCTTAGTTACAACAGTTTCAAAGGTGAATTGCCACTTCAACAATCATTTGGCAACGGAAGCAACCGAATCTTCCCAATTCAGACCGTTGATCTCTCCAGCAATCTTCTTGAGGGAGAAATCCTCGACGGTTCTGTTTTTCTTCAGGGTGCTTTCAATTTAACCAGTTTCAATGTCAGCAACAACAGCTTTACGGGTCCTAATCCTTCCTTCATGTGCACAACTTCACCGCAGCTCACCAAACTAGATTTCTCCTACAATGATTTCAGTGGTGATCTCTCTCAAGAATTAGGCAGATGCTCGAGGCTAAGTGTTCTTCGAGCAGGCTTCAACAATCTCTCTGGTGAAATCCCTAAAGAAATCTACAATCTTCCTGAGCTCGAGGAACTCTTTTTACCAGCCAACCGTCTTACTGGTAAGATTGATGATGGGATTACTCGTCTCACCAAACTGACATCGCTTGAGCTTTACTTCAATCACCTCGTAGGAGAGATACCAGTGGATATAGGTAAGCTTTTCAACCTACGCAGTCTCCAACTCCATATCAATAACCTCACGGGTTCTATCCCGGTTTCTCTCGCCAATTGCACACATCTCGTGAAGTTGAATGTACGGGTTAATAAGCTGGGAGGAACCTTATCGGCGATAAACTTTTCTCGGTTTCAGAGCCTCAGCATTCTGGACCTCGGAAACAATAGCTTCACGGGCGAATTTCCCTCCACGGTTTACTCATGCAAAATGATGACAGCAATGAGGTTTGCAGGCAACAAGTTAACAGGGCAGATATCTCCTCAAGTACTGGAATTGAAATCCCTGTCGTTCTTCACTTTTTCAGACAATAATATGACGAACATTACAGGTGCTCTCACTATTCTGCAAGGCTGCAAGAAGCTGTCTACTCTCATCATGGCAAAGAATTTTTACGACGAAACGGTACCAAGCAACAAAGACTTTCTTGGGTCAGATGGATTTCCAAGCCTCCAAATCTTCGGTATTGGTGCATGCAGATTGAAAGGTGAAATACCAGCTTGGCTGATCAAGCTCCAGAGGGTAGAAGTTATGGATCTGTCAATGAACCGACTTGTGGGGTCAATTCCCGGTTGGCTAGGAACTCTTCCAAACCTTTTCTACTTGGATCTTTCCGATAACTTTCTAACAGGAGAGCTTCCAAAGGAACTTTTTCAGCTGAGGGCTCTGATGTCCCAAAAGGCATACGATGCAACAGAGCGGAAATATCTAGAGCTGCCGGTTTTTGTCAATCCCAATAATGTCACCACCAATCAGCAATACAATCAGCTATCCAGCCTCCCACCTACTATATACATCAAGAAGAATAACTTGACTGGGAGTATACCAGTGGAGGTCGGACAGCTAAAGGTTCTCCATATCCTGGAGCTTCAAGATAACAATTTTTCGGGCAGCATCCCCGATGAATTGTCAAACCTCACAAACTTAGAGAGGCTGGACCTGTCCAACAACAATCTCTCTGGTAGAATTCCTTGGTCACTCACAGGACTCCACTTCATGTCCTATTTCAATGTTGCAAACAACACTCTCAGTGGGCCAATACCCACAGGGAGCCAGTTTGATACTTTCCCAAAAGCATATTTTGAAGGAAACCCCTTGCTGTGCGGTGGTGTACTGCTAACCTCCTGTACTCCAACTCAGCCCTCTACTACAAAGATTGTTGGGAAAGGAAAGGTCAACAGAAGGCTTGTTTTGGGGCTTGTCATTGGGCTTTTTTTTGGCGTCAGTTTGATTTTGGTGATGTTAGCTCTGTTGGTGCTTTCCAAGAGGAGGGTAAATCCAGGAGACTCTGAGAATGCTGAACTGGAGATAAATTCCAATGGCTCGTACTCTGAAGTCCCTCAAGGGTCGGAGAAAGACATAAGTCTCGTACTGTTGTTTGGAAACAGTAGATATGAAGTAAAAGACCTGACCATATTTGAGCTCTTGAAAGCTACCGACAATTTCAGTCAAGCTAATATAATTGGCTGCGGCGGGTTTGGCCTTGTCTATAAGGCTACCTTGGATAATGGAACGAAACTGGCGGTTAAGAAACTCACAGGAGACTATGGTATGATGGAGAAAGAATTCAAGGCAGAGGTAGAAGTTCTGTCCAGGGCGAAACATGAGAACCTGGTTGCTCTACAAGGTTATTGCGTCCATGATAGTGCCCGAATACTTATCTACTCGTTCATGGAGAATGGCAGTCTGGATTATTGGCTGCATGAAAATCCTGAGGGTCCAGCTCAGCTGGATTGGGCAAAAAGACTCAACATTATGAGAGGAGCAAGTAGTGGACTCGCATACATGCACCAGATATGTGAACCACACATAGTACACCGAGACATCAAGTCCAGCAACATCCTTTTGGATGGAAATTTCAAGGCATACGTCGCAGATTTCGGGTTGTCAAGATTGATCCTTCCATATCGAACCCATGTAACAACTGAGCTAGTGGGCACATTGGGTTACATTCCCCCAGAGTATGGACAAGCTTGGGTAGCCACTTTGAGAGGTGACGTGTACAGTTTCGGTGTCGTCATGCTAGAGCTTCTCACAGGGAAAAGACCAATGGAGGTTTTCAGGCCAAAGATGTCAAGAGAATTGGTCGCATGGGTGCATAATATGAAAAGGGACGGGAAACCAGAGGAAGTGTTTGACACATTGCTGAGAGAAAGTGGTTATGAAGAAGAGATGCTCCGTGTGCTTGACATAGCCTGCATGTGTGTGAACCAAAATCCAATGAAAAGACCAAACATTCAACAAGTTGTAGACTGGCTTAAGAATATAGAAGCGGGGAAAACAAACCAAAGTAACAGAGAAGAACCCGAAGAAGAAGAGACGTAACTGTGTGTGTGCCTTGCCCTACATTCATCATTGTGACCAGATTCATATATCTGCATAAGTAAATACACACTTATTTTTCTTGTCAATTGCATATGTTAACCATCATTTCCATGTAAATTATAATTTTGATGGTAATAGAAGCTTTGATGATGTAAAGTACAGGAATTTATGCAGCCTGTGGCTTTCAAACGAGTTCTATGTGAGACTTTTAAGCTTCCATATGATCAAAAACCCAGATTTTTATACAAGGGTATGTATGATTAGAACTCATGAATGTATCGTAAGATTTGAATTTTCAAAACCAACTTTGGTTTTCATGAAATTTTCTCCGTAGATCTTAAGATACTTACCAAATTTCAAATTTTAAGAAAACAAAAACCTGTGATGCTAGAATATGATTATGAAACTCAAGTGGGGTTTGTAAGCGGCATTTAATCGAACACTTGGTGTGCATAGTTACCGAAGAGAAATTGAGCAAAAATAAAGAATAGTACGAAGCGCGAAATAGAAGAAGCATGAGAATCTGAGAAACTGAATACATACCTAAAACATCAATGGAGGATTCAGAGAACAAGAGAGCGAGAGAAAAAAAAGAAAAAAAAAAGAGAGGTTTTTGCAAACGAAAGCTGTTGATTTATTTGGACATTTTAAAACGTTGTCGTTTTGGTGTTGTTGGGAAAAGATGCCATAACTTATCTTATATTTCAAAACCTTTGTTAGGTTTCCGGTTTTGTTCAGTTTAGCCCCTAAATTTAGGGTTTGTTTGGAAACTAGTACGTTTCTAAAACATAATTGTAGAAGTAGTACCGTTACTATTCACAATTGTAGAAGTAGTACGGTGGGACCAGTTTGTGAGATATAGAATTGTGAGATAGAAATATTAGTGGGATTTAGAAAAGACCAAAAAGGGCTTTTGTTTGTCTCTGAGAAAAAGAAACGTGGGTGTGAGAAAGAGAAAGAGAGATGTGGGTCAGGCTTTTTTAAAAAATTTCTTTTTCTTTCTTTATTACATTACATTCCTTCAAAGTTTAATAATTAAAATGCTCGTTCGTAAATTTTATTTTTGTAAATTAGATCATATACATAAAAATCTATGTTTTTTTCTCTATCATTTGATATGCATTTTGTTTGATGATTTTTAAATTTATATTACAGACCACTGTACAGATGTAGACCACTGTACAGATGTAGACCACTGTACAGATGTAGACCACTGTACAGATGTAGACCACTGTACAGATGTAGACCACTTACAGAAGAATATCTGTACAGAAGGATGCATCTGTACAGAAGAATGTATGTACAGATATAGACCATTGTACAGATATAGACCACTGTACAGATATAGATCACTGTACAGAATACCACTGTACAAATACATATATAGACCACTGTACAGATATAAACCAATGTTCGTTAATGTTTGTAATGTAGCAATATTTACTATTCAAAATTGGAGAATTAGTCAGTTTGTACTGTACAGAAGAATGACTGTACAGAAGAATGACTGTAC
Source organism: Arabidopsis thaliana x Arabidopsis arenosa (assembly GCA_019202795.1). Lineage (NCBI taxonomy): Eukaryota > Viridiplantae > Streptophyta > Magnoliopsida > Brassicales > Brassicaceae > Arabidopsis > Arabidopsis thaliana x Arabidopsis arenosa. Next base: position 12,530,119 of record CM032919.1, on the reverse strand, counting down.
AGATATAAACGACTGTACAGATATAAACCACTGTACAAAAGACCACTGTACAGAATACCACTGTACATAATACATATATAGACCACTGTACAGATATAGACCACTGTACAGATATAGACCAATGCTCGTTAATGTTTGTAATGTAGTAATATTTACTATTCAAAATTAGAGAATTAGTCAGTTTGTACTGTACAGAAGAATGACTGTATAGAAGAATGACTGTACAGATATAAACCACTCTACAGATATAAACCACTGTACAGAAGACCACTGTACAGAATACCACTGTACAGATACACCGTACATATCGACTATCCGTCCGCTAAATATACTGTACAGATCGACTATCCGTCCGCCAAATATACCGTACAGATCGAGTATCCGTCAGCCAAATATACCGTACAGATCGACTATCCGTCCGCCAAATATACCGTACAGATCGACTATCCGTCTGCCAAATATATCGTACAGAAAGAAGAATGTGAAATGAAGATTTGAGCACAAATAATTAGTGATTTTTTTTTCTAAAATTTATCATTTACATAAAATCTATGTTTTTCTCTATCATTTGATATGCATTTTGTTTGATGATATTTAAATTTTATATTATAGATCAATGTACAAAATAATGTCTGTACAGATATAAACAACTGTAGAGAAGAATGTTTGTACAGAAGGATACCAAGCAATCCAAGGAAATTACCAGATATCTCCAGACACAAACTCCAAATGGAGGAACATGCTTGTCTTGTTGGCTATGGCTTTTGGCTACCGTCTTCTTGTTTATGTTTTACTACGTTTTGGCCTAAACAAGAATGTGTCTAGTTGTTTACTGCTTAGTCATAAGAAAAATAACAGTTCTAGGTAGATGAATGATGATGACTTTTAGATAATATTACTTTTAGTCTCTTATGTAATTTTTGGTAGTTGAAAATGAAAACAGTTAATATTACACTTTTCTTTTTTTTTTGAAAATCTGAGATGCTCTTACACTTTTAAAAAGTCATTTGCGTGAAAAAGTCACTGTTTTAACTTCTACTTAATAAAATAAAATAAAAAATTACTTCTATTCGACTGTTATGGCTTAGAAATGTTTAGAGATGCGTTGTTATATTTCTATTTTTAAACTATATAATTGGATGATATGTGAACGTGTATGTTTGAATATTTGAATGATTGTATGAAAGATATGTAGTGGACACAAAAATATAAATAATCTAAAAAAGCGTAACTGGGACCACAAGAAAAGGTCATAATCACTAATGATTTTTCAAAAAATGGTATGATGCACATTTTTTTTTTTAATAGAAGAGTAGACAAAATAGTGAATCAAATCAAAACTTGGAAACTGAAACCAGAAGTGCTACTAGAAAAACAAAAATGATTGAATTGAACCAGATTTTGGTTTTGCTTAATTTCAGTTTGACATCTTTGATTCCAAATTAAACCAAAACCAAACAAGTTAAATTAGTGAAATAAAACTTTAAATTCGATTCGAGCCAGAATTAAAAAAAAAAAAATATATATATATGTAAACACTAAACACTAATCCAGAAAAAAAAGAAAGGTAAATTAAAATTTAAAAGTGTTTAATACTTTCCCCAAAACAAAAATTGATACAATTTTTATATTGAAATTGAAGCTTTCCCATTTGATAAACCAACCTTAGACAAAAGTCCATCAATAAACAAACCCAAATTCATCTCAGAAGAAGATCCACTGTTTCTCACCGCACCTTCCAAACTCATTTTAACCCGTCCGATCTTCTCCTTCGAAACACCACACATCAAACGGTTAATATTCCTCCCAACTTCATCTCTCCCAAAATCACTCTTATCTTCACAAAGATTAATCCCAATCTCCCAATCATCAACCACAAGCTTCCTATTCGTAACCTGATCAGTCAACAATGGAAAACACAAAACTGGTACCTCACACCAAATCGTCTCCAATATCGAATTCCAACCACAATGTGTCAAAAACCCAGCAACACTGTCATGTGACAAAACCGTCATTTCACAACACCATGGTATTACAATCCCACGATCTCCAGCTGTCTCAAAACCTTCTGGTAATGGATTGGTTTCGTCTGAACTAACAATGTCTGGTCTCACCACCCAAACGAAATTTACTTTACTCAACAAAATCCCGTGAGCTATTTCGACAAGATCTTTCTTTGTGACGTGAGCGTAACTACCAAAGGAGACATAAAGTACTGAGCTTTTTGGTTTAGTGTTGAGCCATTGTGTACAATCTGATTCAGACCAGAGTGATGTTGTGACTGAAGAAGAGGAAGAACCGGTTTGGTTATTGAATGGTATGATTGGTCCGGATTGTGCAGGAGGCCATGGCTATACCCAACCTCGGTCTTGGTCACACCAGGAACTCTCTGGTAAGCTAGCTCCACTCCCCAGACACAACCGGCGCCGAATTGCGCGAATTGCTAACCTGGTGCCGGAACATCGTCGTCGGGTCCTTGGGCGATTGCGGCGGAAGATGGGTCGACTTGAGCTTGGGGACGATAGCCGAAACCGAGCCTGTTGAAGAGGTTGTTCATTGGGGATTTGTAGACGGAGATGGGTCGTGAGGTTTGGAGGAAAGGGCAAATGGGTTTGGCTCTAGAGAAAGAGAGTGCGGCCTTAGAGAGAGAATGGAAAGGTTTAGAGAGAGAAGCGGCGGAGATGAGCGGAGGAGAGACCGATTGATAAAATTTTGTTTTAATCTTTAGATTTGCCAATAAACATGTTTCGATGGCAGCAACGTAAATATGAAGTGTTTTTGAGGGTTATAGAGTCTTGCAAACAGTTGCTACAGTGATAAGTGGGGAAAAAGCCAATTGTGAATAGCACACGTACTACTTTCCCAATTACTTTTCAGAAACGTACTATATTGCAACATATTCCCTAAATTTATCAATGTTTAGTAGCTTTTTCCTCACGTCATAGTCTGATCCTTGCTTATCTAACTTTTTACTACAGTGAGGTTTAAGAAGAGGGGTTTAGATTAGACTCTATAGTAATCTATTCAAACTTCGATTTTTAGCACGAGGGACATGCACAATAGTATCCATGATAACTAAAATATCAAGGATATATATAATCAAATAATTCATGGGTAAAAGACAAGTTTTCAATCAGAGAGATAGGGATGTGTGAACCAACCTACGAAACTACGAATTAATGTTCGTTCTTCAACATCTCTGTTGCTGCCCACAGTTTTCTTTGAAACAACTTACTAAAACAAGAACAGAAATGATTTTCACCACGTTATAACAAGAAAACAAATGAGTGACAGACAATTCAATGTTAAAGATTAAGTAAGAAATATATATATCTGTACAAATCAATACACTTCCAGATCCAGAAATAGAATACTAGATTCCTAAGTCCCACGACTAAGCAAATCCGACCAATCAAACATAAAAACCAGTCTCTCCTAGCTCACATTTTGATCATTCTCGGTTTCTAGCTTTCTACTACAATGAGGTTTGAAAAGAGAGATATTGGAGTTAATTTGGAGAGAGGCTTTAGTGCTTTACACTCTATGGTAATCAATTCAAATCGATTTTCAGCACGAGGATCATGCGTTATGATTTGGATCTTGATTCTACACTCAAGAACACCCAAAAAAAAAAAATCAAGAAATAAAAGGCACAGGTTTATGGTGGTTTATCCTTCATCTAAGAGATACGGTCACATTCTGAGATTTTGTCTTCACAACTCAACAATCTCCCACAATGGTCAACATATGTTAACTAACATGAATAAAAAGGGGTTTAGACTCTATGGAAATCGATCAAATAATTCATGGAAGAAGACAAGATTTCAAACAAAGTGAATCAACGTATCAAATAATTCACTGAACCACATATATATATCCAGATTTTTGGATCCTATCAAATCAAAGCGAATATTGAATCGAAGCGGATCTAGTGGGTAAATATTGTCTGTGTGATACATCTTGTTTGATAGATATTCATTCTTGAATTTATATCTTAATTTGTTTCTGAAGTTGTGTAATTTTTATGATTTGTTAACTAAAAAAAGAAGGAAATTTTATGATTTGTTAGCAGCCTCATTGAAAAGCTCCTATAGTGTCATAATATAAGCGTTAGAAAACATATTTTTATCTTATTTATGGAAGATAACTAGATAAGAACAAGCGTACGGGTATTATCTCAACCCATTACTTTTGGCCATGGACGAGTCTCAGACTTTACATTACATGATTTTCAGTAGTTGACTAGTAGAACGGAAACATCTTTAAACCTAACTTCTCAACCCGAGGAGTAGAAGTAGCATCATCATCAACCTTTTTGAATTTGACGAGTAAGGGCTTAGCCGTATCATTGATGACAACCAGTTGTGGTGCACCAAACCAAGGCCCTGGCTTAGTTCCAACGGGTCCGGTAAAGCTGGTTAACTTGTAAGTGTTTGCTCCCGCTCCTTCTTCGGCAATCTCAATCTTAAACCAGCTATTTGGTTCCTGTGGTGTACCACCAAGGAGAATGAGAGGCTCCTCGGTAGCCGATGAGGTTTCATTGACTTTCCAAAACTTGGAAAACTCATTGCAGGCCCACTTGTTGGACTTGAACTCGATATTTACGTAATCATCTGTAGAAACAGTGGTTTCCATGTTCGCGTATGGAATTGAAAAACTAACCGGTAGGCCAGGTTGGTGCGGAAGGAGAGTTTGGACGATGCCAAGTGGACAAAGAGGAAATAATCTAGGAGTGGCTGGGACAAGACCACCTTTGTCGGTATTTGGTGGTTGGATGAAGTATTGTTGATCGGTTTTAAGATAATTTCCGACAGTGTCCTTCACCGGTTCGCCTCCGTGGATGCAGACAGCTGCAGCCAACAGGAGAGTGATGAGAAAAGAGAGAACTGAAGGTTTTTTCATTGTGATTGTTTTTGTGTTTTTTTGGGTTTGAGTGAGTTGAGGTGTGGAGAGCAAACACATTTCGTATGGTATTTATAGGAGTCCTCTTTGGTTAAAACCGGACATGATAGTAAAAAGAGAAAAAAACGAATTCACATCTTCGTTGAGTAAAACCTAAAACCTTAAATTTGTCAGCTATAAATGTTTGGCTTTTTCCGCACGTCACATTCTAATGATTCTCGTGATGGGTCCTTGATAAGAGGGGTTGAAAAGAGGGGTTTAGAACTTTAGACTCTATGGTAATCGATTCAAACTTGGATTTTTTAGCACGAGGAACATGCAAAATGTCCATGTTAACTAACATATATAGCAAAAAAAATAAAAGGACGATCAAATAATTCATGGGAAGAAGACAAGATTGCAAACAGAGAGATAGGGATGAGTGAATTATACGATGAATGATTTTCAACATCTCTGTTTCTTTAGACCATGTCCATTGGGAGTGTCTAGGTGAGACACTTTCCAGTAAAACAAAATACTCCCTCCGTTTCAGTTTAGTTGTCGTTTTAGGATTTAAATTTTGTTTCATATAATAGTTGTCGTTTTAGGTTTTCAATGCAAATGTTTGGTGAAAATTCCAGTTTTATCCCTACTGTTTTAATGTTTTGGCCAATGAAATTTTTTATAAAATATATTAATAAAGGGTAAAACAGAAAATTTAATGCTTTTCTTAATTTGTGTGGAAAAACTTTAAACGACAACTAAAATGAAAGGGAGGGAGTAAAAAATTAAAAAAAAGGAGGAGAGAGGATATAAACGTTTCTCATCTGAGAAAAACTCTGAGACACTCATTTTTACAGTTGTCTTTTTCTAATTGGTTTAAATAAACAATTAAATAATAAAATAATTAAATAATAAAAAATTTAATATTATTTATTTGTCAGACACTCAACAGAGTTTCTGACCGGTGGAGATGCTCTTATGGCCACATTTTTTATTTCTGGTAAATTTAAAACAAGTTACTGAAACACGAACCAATATGATTTCCACAACGATTTTTTTCCTACAAGAAAATAAATAAGTGACAATTTTTTAAAAGTTGTATTCTTTTTTCAGCTACAAGTAACAAAGAAGTAGGCACAGTAAAACTCTGCTTCAGTGAATCATAAATAAGAACAGAGGAATATTCAAAACACTATACACAATCTTGGTTCCGAGTCAAATTAGGGTTTTGACTTTTGATTCAAGTGACATGTATTGTATTGATCTGAAACTCTCTGTCGATCGGAGAAATCATTTTTGCTATCGTGTTCAAAAGAATAGTGTTACGTTTCTATGTTGATAAAACCTTGAAATCTCAACTCTCTCAATCTCTCAATAAAGCAAGAGACACACACGTTTTTTTACCCGGTTCGATCAGTCAATGTGATGAGATCTACGTCCGGAGCTAGATTCTATCCAAAAGTTACTATGAATGATCAATGTGTTCTCAAGCTCAAAATCTTTACAAGAGTAGAGAAAAGTTTCGGATACAAAGTAGAATGAAGAAGAAAGAGTATTTAAAACAGATTCAACAGAAAACCCTATATGAATGATTCTCAATATCTCTATGTATCTGCCACATTTTTCTTCCTTATTAATTGAAAATAACTTACAAAAAACAATAATCAGATATTTTCTTTTATTTATGGAAAATAAGAACATCATGCGGGTATTATCTCAACCCCTTATTTTTGGCCATGGACGAGTCTCAGGCTTAATATTACAATACCAGTTGATTACTATTTAGTAGTAGAACGGGAACATCCTTAGACCTAAATTCTCAACCCTAGAAGAAGAAGTAGCAGCCGTACGTGTAGTATCATCAACCTTTTTGAATTTGACGAGTAAGGTCTTAGCAGTATCATTGGTGACAATTAGTTGTGGTGCGCTTAACCAAACCCCTGGGATGGCTCCAACGGTTCCGTAAAAGGTGGTCAACTTATAAACGTTTGCTCTAGCTCCTTCTCCAGCTTTCTCAATCTTAAACGAGCTATTTTGCTCCCCCAGTTTACCTCCGATGAGAATTGAAGGCTCCATGGGAGCCGATGAGGAATCATCAACTTCCCAAAACTTGGAAAACTCCTTGCAAAACGGCCAGATGTTGGACCTGAACTCGATGTTTACAGCCGAAGATGTCATGACGGTTGATCTTACGCCAAGTGGTAATACGAAGCCAACCGGTAGGCCGGGTTGGTACGGAAGAAGTGTTTGGGTGATGCCAAGTGGACAAAAGGGAAGTACTGTGATGGCGGCTGGGACAAGACCACCTCCGTTTTTACTTTTAGTCTTAATCGGCTGGATGAAGTATAGTTCACCGGCGTTAAGTGAATTTCCGGCTGTATCCTTCACCGGTTCTTTTCCGTGGGTGAAAACAGCTGCAGCCAAGAGAGTGATGAGAAAAGAGACCACTGAAGGATTCTTCATTGTGATTGTTTTGTATTTTTTAGGGTTTGATGTTTCTTTTTTTTTTTTGGTTTGAGTGAGTTTTGAGTTGTAGAAAGCATGCACATGGTATCAGTATTTATAGGAAGTTTCTGCGGTGAAGTTAGTAAAAACAAAATATGAATCTCTCATTTTTGTTTATTGAACCTTCAATTTATTAACTTTAAATATTTCTTGGCTTTCCATCATGCCACATTCTCATCATCCCGTAATTATGGGGAGAAAAAGATCATCACGTGATGGGTTTGTTTCTAGAGATAGAGGGAGAGAGAGAGAGAGTAGAAATGTAGAAGAGATGGGTTTAGACTCTATGGTAATCGATTTAGACTTCGAGTTTCAGCATGAGGAACATGCACAATAGTCCACGATCAAATGCTGAAAAAAAGGACGATCAATAAATGGGAGGAAGACAAGGATTCAAAAGCAGAGAGATGGGGATGAGTGAGCCAACATACAAAATAATTCTCAACATCTCTGTTTCTGGCCACAGTTTGTGTTTCTATCAATTTAAAAGAAATTACTAAATACATACATACAAGAGCCAAAGATCAAACGAAATGAGTTTTACCACATTTTGCAAGAAAAAAAGAGGAGTAACAACAAATGGACAAGAGTCAAGAAGCGGAAGAAATGGGCTGAGTAACCCTTGTCTCGGTGAATGATGAGTTATTCAGAAGAAGAGATGTAATTAAAATGCCTATAACACTTTATATAAGCTATATAGAGTTAATGGATCATATCCTATTTTGTCTGGAGATTAACCCTAATTAGTAACACATACGGCATCAAGATTTACAGTTACTACATAATTTAAGTCATATCCTATCGAGTTATATATCTTTTAGGGTTTACTTAATCCTAAAATAAATTAAGCTAATTGTCCCCTACCCGACCCATAACTCACAAGAAAATTGGCGGCCCAATCCGACCCATATTAGACGGACTCATAGTCTAGCCTACAGGCCCAATTCTAATAAATATAATTAGATCAATAAACGACACCGTAGAGTGGAGAGGCGTTTAGTCAAACGAATGGTCGTTGACTAGGAAGCGTTGAAAAGGCAACATCTATATATACATTTTTGGAGTACATTTAGCAAATAAATCCTGAAGTTGAGAAGTATTTACAATGGAATGCCATTGGCATTAATTGTTAAGATTTTGAAAATTAAATCAAAGATATTAACATAAAAAATCATTTCCAAAAATCTTAACCTAATATATTAAGCATAACTAATCCTTGCCACAATTACATCCATATTCAATCCGATTTCCTTAAAAGATCTCAACAATCTCTACATTTAATCGTGGCCATTCATATCTTAATCCGGTTTTTAATCTTAAATCATGACCGTCGGTCATACGCAATTAATTCAGAAATCATGATATAGAACTAATTATTATTAACTAAAATTTAAAAATATATATATAAAATCAAACTTTTAAATTGACTCGAATTATATGTCTATTAAATAAAATATTATTAAAAATAACAAAATGATGTTTAATTTCACGGGACGGAGTTATATAGTGGGACGGGTTTGGATCGATATTAATACGGGACAGTATTAATATCACGGATGAAATCTTAAAATTAACAATCAAAATACAATTATACAATCTTAAACACTTAACAAAATAAACAATATTAAAAAATACAATTTTCCTAGCAATTTTTTGTAACCAATTACAAAGCCTTAATACATTTCCGTTAGTATTAACGATAAAAATGTCTTACGATTCATTTTTTTTTTCTCAATTTCATTTTATTCGAAAAAGAAAAGTGGAAAGCAGGCACAAAAGTCACAACAAATTGACCACAAAACTCTAAAGCAGAGGACATTAAACCCACACGGGAAGATAATCGAAGGGGTAAATTGCATGGCAGGGCATAAGACCATCTTTTAATTTCATGTTTTGGCAAAGTGAGAATTGGTTTTCAAGTTTTGACAATTTAGCCAAAATCTGACCATTTTACCCCTGCCAGCGTAACGATGTACTGTTCACTGTACGGTTCAGTTATGCGGTTCAGTTACGAACACTGTTCCGGTTCAGTTACGTACACTGTACGGTTCAGTTATGCGGTTCAGTTACGTACACTGTACTGTTCACTGTACGGTTCAGTTATACGGTTCCAATGTACGTACACTACAGAATGTGTACAAGATACATGCTGCGAAAGTAACACGGATACCAATATTAATGGTATAGACTAAGTCACTAAGGATGATGTTATCGACCGTGGTATTGGAGCTTCCGCAAGTGGGACACTAAATGATAATCGGCTAGTTACCGTACCTGGCGGAGATAACATTTCTCATTCGGGTGACCGTACACCAACCGTGACTCCAACACGTACGTGTCAACATGGTTTGTACCAATGTACGTATACTACAGAATGTGTACAAGATACAGACTGCGAAGGTAACACGGATACCAATATTAATGGTATAGACGAAGTCACTGGGATGATGTTATTGGACCTTCTGCAAGTGGGACACTAAATGATAATCGGCTAGTTACCGCAGCTGAGGCTTACGAAGTGTATAATGGCTTTTCTTCATTACATGCAGGGGCGGACCCTGCAAATAATTTGACTGGGTGCAAAAAATTACTAAGGCAGGATTTGAACGCTGCATCTCTTGCAATTAGTGGTGGCATCCCAAACCATTGTGCCACTTTAGCTAATATTATCTATATAAAAAATCAAATATTTTTAATTTAGTGGGTGCATCTGCCACCACAACCACCATCGTGGGTCCGCCACTGATTACATGGTGGCGAGTTGGAGATTCTCGATAATGATGCTGCTCCGGTATTCAATGATTTAGCCAAACTTACTTTCGGAGTTTCGGTCAGTGCAATATTGTTGTCGCACTCGTCTTCTGACGTTTAACCGAAAGAGCTAATCCGAAGATTGTGAGTAATGGTCCAGTCTCGAAGATGTTTGCTGATCCGGACACACCGGAAGTGGAAGAGATCAAGATGGTCGTTTTTTAGTTAGACGGATTTTTTATCCCCTGTCTTATTATTATTTAATACTACAATTACATTAAGTATTGTTTATTAAACTACATAAAGTTGTTGTTATTTTCAAATTACTTCACTATGATTAATAAACTATTGGAAACTTGTACGTACATTTTTACGTATACTTCTATTATCTTGCCTCTGTACGTGTTACTAGTATTTGCTAGGTGTACGTACAGTTATACGCCATTATTAAAATATATTGGATGTGTACGTTTTACTAGTTTGATAGGCCATGTACGTAATATTTGTCAAACGCTATGTACGTATTTCGTGTACATACACTAGAGACAAAGTGTTTAATACTTGTGAAATATACTAAGTTCTCGTACTAGTTGAATCGGCTATGTACAAAACCAGTGTACGTACACAAAACCATACGTATTTCAAACTCGTTGTCTCCGTACACAAAAAGTTTTTTTATTCATAATATGACTGCCCGAAAAAAGGAATACAATGCATAAAGACAAACAGAGTAGAGTAGATTGCGAGGAAATAAACTAAAGAGTAGAGCCGAAGCATACACATGAGGCGGAAAATATTATCCTTCATCCGTGATAGCAATGTCAAATCTAGTAGAAGATACACATCTCCCTCGCGTACCAATAGAACAAACACCCTCTACAGCATTGACCGTACGTGCAGTTGCCAACACAAGCCGGGGTGTGGACAAACCGCCACCCACGTTGCCAGAGACGAGGTCCTTCGGTGTGAAGCTGGGATATGTGAATTCATGGCGGCGAGGGAAAGTCGACGGTCACAGGGAGAGAGAAGAACCGTTTGGTTTAAGAAGAAAGAAGGACGAGAAGAGAATGTGATTCCGAATGTGAATCCGTCGGATCTTTGGATTCTGGTGTCGAAGCATGGGGAATATATATTGTTGGTGTTACTTCCTCCGCCGTCTCCGCCTATGGCTACGGTTTTGTGGAAACTGGTGATGGTTAGTGTCACGGCGGAGAAGACGAGGAGTATTAGGGTTTTCGAAAGGAACATTTTTTTTTGAAATTGTTATGGAAATGGTTTGGGGAAGGCAGAGAGAGTGTGAAGCTAAGCTGCATGGAATCGGAAGCGGGTACGCGGAAGCGAGTTTTTAAAAATATTTAGGAATCGGGTACGTGTTGGAAGCATATATATATCATAAAATACCAAACATAAAATCATTTAGAATAAATTAGACGTTATAGCAAAGAAGAAATTCTTTAGGAAGCGGGTACGTGTTGGAAGCGTGTAATATATATATACCAAACATAAAATCATATTAGAAAATATTAGATTACAATCATGATAGAAAATAATATTAGAATAAATTAGTTGAAAACTAAATTTTAAAACCTTAAAATTAGACATAAATAGCAAAGAAGAAATTCTATGGGGTTTTATAAAATTAGGCTTATATAACGTTACAATCGACAGTTATAACAAAGTCTTGTTGTAGTGTAGTGGCATGGACAGTTTTAATATTTACTCTGGTCAAGTGTTCGAGCCTTGGCATCTTCGAAAATTATTTTTTTTACTTAAAAGAAGAAAGGGTAAATGTGTAATTTCCTTGAGGAGTCATCTTCTTCCTCTAGAAGCCCTAATCGCCATCTCTTCCTTCTGTATTTTTTTCTTTTTTTTTTGAATATTGGTAAGGCAAGCAACGCTTCCAATCTATCCCCGACGCTTCCCACTCAGAATCTTACGATTCCACCACGATTCCAAAAAACTCATTTAGGGAATCGCGATTCCAAGCCGATTCTGAACGATTTCGCTCCCGTTTCCGATTCTGGAGCGGGAATCGACACTTCTCCGGCGATTCCGTGCAACGTAGGTGTGAAGTGAGTTTGTGGTTTCACATTTTGGCTCATCAGACTTTTTTCAAAGGGTTAATAGCAAGCAAACCGCAAAACCAATCAAAAGTAACTAAACCGCAAAGAAACTGTTCCGTTTGGTTTAACTCGTTAGGGGTATTTTCGTCCTAAAATGAGAAAGAAATCTCACTTTGCCAAACGGTGAGACTAAATCTTTTTTTTAACACAAACGTGAAAATTTCTTTAATCGAAGGATAAGGCTCCTGCTCGGTGAATACTTATCGCAATTAGGATCGAGGACAAGGACACGCTTGAAGAGAAAGATCTGGATAGAAAATGTTTTACGAGTCATTAAGGATAGAAAATGTACGTCTTACGATTAAACTATGTAACCAATACCTTTATTTCTATGAGAGTAAATATAATTCTTTTCATCACAAAATCTCATCACCTCCATTCTTTTTTTAAAATTTGTATTCTGTTTTCTTGTTAGCAGGCTCATAACTATATAGTATTTATAGAAGGACTTTTTTTTCTTCGTTAAAGATTTTAATATTTTATGGAAGATAAGAACATATGCGTTCGGGTATTATCTCAACCCATCTTTTTGGCCATGGAGGAGTCTCAAGCTTTACTAATTACATGATTTTGACTTGTTGACTCGGTTCAAGATAATTTCCGGCGGTGTTCTTAACAGATTCGCTTCCTTGGATGCAGACAGCTTCAGCCAACAAGAGAGTGATGAGAAAAGAGACTACTGAAGGATTCTTCATTGTGATTGTTTTTTTTTTTGTGTGTGTTTGAGTGACTTGAGTCGTGGAGAAATAACACATACTGTATCGGTATTTATAGGAATCTTCTGCGGTTAAAAACGAACTCCCATTTTTGTAAAGTAAAACCTCAAAATTTATCAGTATAAATGCTTATTGGCTTTTTCCTCACGTCACAATCTGATCCTTGGTTAACTAATTCTACTACGGTTTAGACTCTATGGTTATGATTCAAACTTCGATTTTCAGCACAAGGAACATGCACCATAGTCCATAATATGTTAACTAATATATTAAAGGAATATCAAATAATTCATGGGTAAAAGACAAGATTTCAAACAGAGAGATAGGGATCGAACCAACGTACGAATGATTCTTAAACATCTCTGTATATATCTGTCTATACTTTTCTTTCTTATTCATTTAAAACAATTTAATTAAAACATGAACCATATATGGTTCCACCACGTTATCACAAGAAAATGTATGACTGACGGCAATTCAAAATAAAGTAAATCTGAAAAAATTAGTCATCCCTTTTTATAACCAGAAAGTGACAAGAATCAAGAAGTGGAAGAAAATAAGAGCGTAAAACTTGTTATACAGAACAATCTGCATAAATTAATTAACTTATACTTAATACAATATCAAGACACATGTCCCCTATATGCTTAATACAGATATGCTTTACTTGGCAGCTGTAACGATATACTCTTTTTTAGGGTTTAATTTCTACGTAAACATAAACTATGACTGTAATTAACAACAAAACAACTCCGTTTGTAATCGAATTGGAGGATTAATTCAAAAGTAATAAACTTCCAATGAAAAGAAGGTCCCAGTCGTCATTATCCATGGTTATCAAACTCATCACCGCAGCATCTTGTACGCAAAGAAACCATGGAAAAGTTCAATCTCTCTCAACAAAAAAATTGATTTTGGGAGACGCTAATTAAGGACCAGAATGAGATATATCAGAATTAATATTGTAATAAACAGAAAAATAATTACGAGAGAGAGAGACGTACTTTGTAAATCAACCTTCTACGTTTTTTTTTTTTAATTTTATAAAAGGGATATGCTTTATTGGCTGAATGTAAAAATAATGGCAGCGTTTTCTTGGATTATCATTACAAATTCACTATCTTTTCATAGGGAGAACATAAATATTAGTCAGTCAACTCATCATACATTCATACTTGTACGTTACTTGTGATAAATGTTATTTGATAGATATATTCATTCTGATGAAATTTATATCTTAGTTAATTTTCTTAAAGTTGTCATATTCTTTTTATTGTTAGCACTTAGCAGGCTCATTGACAATCCCGTTTCATAGTCTTAATAAAACATATACTTAAATTATATTTATGGAAAATAGGAACATGCAAGCGGGTATTATCTCAACCCGTTATTTTTGGCCATGAACGAGTCTCAGGCATTATATTACATGATTTTTACCAGTTGGCTATTAGAATGGGAACATCCTTAGACCTAACTTCTCAAACCGAGTAGTAGAAGTAGTCGCCGTAGTGACATCTTCCACCTTTTTGAATTTGATGAGTAAGGGCTTAGCCGCATCATTGGTGACAGCCAATTGTGGTGCACCAAACCAAACCCCTGGCTTAGTTCCAACGGTTCCGGTTGAGGTGGTCAACTTGTAAGTGTTTGCTTCTGCTCCTTCTCCGGCAATCTCAATCTTAAACCAGCTATTTGGTTTCTGAGGGGTACCACCAATGAGAATGAGAGGCTCCTCGCTAGCCGATGAGGTTTCATTGACTTTCCAAAACTTGGAAAACTCATTGCAGGCCCAGATGCTGGAATTGAACTCGATGTTTACTGCTAAAGATGTCTGGACGAAGGTTTCCTCTCGAGCGTCTGGTAATGTGAAGTTAACCGGTAACCCCGGTTGGTACGGAAGGAGTGTTTGGGTGATACCAAGTGGACAATAGGGTGGAAGTATACTAGTGGTGGCTGGGACAAGACCACCGCCGTTGTTAGTCTTGGTCTTCACCGGCTGGATGAAGTATAGCTCACCGAGTTTAACTGGATTGCCGTCCTTGTCGTTCACCGGTTCGCCTCCGTGGATGCAGACAGCTGCAGCCAACAGGAGAGTGATGAGAAAAGAGATCACTGAAGGTTTCTTCATAGTGATTGTTTTGTGTGTGTTTTAGTGTTTGAGTGAGTTGAGTTGTGGAGAGCTAACACATTTTTGATCGGTATTTATAGAAATCCTCAGCAGTAGTTAAAACCGAGCATGACAGTAAAAAGAGAAAAACCTAACTCCCTTTTTTGTTAAGCAAAACCCTAAATTTATCAGCTATAAATGTTTATTGGCTTTTTCCTCACGTCACAATCTAGTCCTTGGTTAACTAACTTTCTACTACGGTGAGGGTTGAAACTAGGGGATTAGACTTTGAGGTAATCGATAAAAACGAGGAACATGCACAACGGGTCCATGTTAACTAACACAAAGCAGATAAAAACGACAATCAATAGATGGGAGGAACACAAGGTTTCACAAGCAGAGAGATAAGGGTGAGTCACGAGTGAACAACGTTCGAAATGACTCTCAACATCTCTGTTTCTGACCACAATTTGTTTTTCTATTAAGTTAAACAAAAACTTTGTTTTTCTAAATAATAACCAAATATAAAAGCAAATAATTTCGACCAAGTTTTACAAGAAAACAAATGAGTGACCACAATTCAAGATCACTGTAATAATAATTAACCGTAAGACGATCGACCAGAGTCAAGAAGAGGAAGAAATGGTGTTGAGATTTGAGTTCTTGATTAAATCCTGCAACAAAGAAAAAGGAATCAAGAAGAAGAAGATGAAGAAAAGAGAAGAACCAGAAGCTAAGAAAGGCTCACGATTGAAGAGAAGAAGATGTTGTCGTGTAGGTCAATGACACATAGAGAAGAAGAAGCAAATTCAACAAGAAGAAGGTTGGGCTTGTTGTCTTGTAATAAGAATAAGTGATTGGGCTAAATGTTTTGTTAGGCCCAAATGAGTAAGTGTGTTATGTTAGTTAAAAACTAGCTTAGTTGTTAGAGTTGTTGTTGTGTAAGAGTTGTTGCTTGTAAGCTTGGTTCTACCTTAGGGTAATGATGATCTAGAAGTAAGATATAGGTCTAAGTAGAAGCATGGTGGAAGTGTGTGTACTAAGTAGAAGTAAACTAGTATAAGAAGGTGTGTGTATGTCTTGTAAGAATTATCTTTGTGATCCGAAGTTAAAATGTAGTTTTTGTGTTCATCTCTCTAGTGTTCTAAAAGTCTTTGTGAGTGAGAAACAAAACATAGAACTCAAAGAGAGATGTGAGTTAACTAACCTCTTAAGCAAAAAGGGAGGTTAGATGTGAGAATTACAACATGGTATCAGAGCTATAGTTATCCTTGGAGCCTGTACAAGAAAGAAGGATGGGTCCATGAGAGAAGCTACCTCCAAGCCGTGAAGAGGAAGAAGAAAAGGAGGAGTTGAAGAACCTCCATAAGAAGACCTTGCAGCCACCGAAATGAAGATCCTTTGAAGTGGTTGCTGAGGGAGAATGAGTGAAGAAGGAGAAAACCTGAGAAGGTGAAGCTCCACCATGGTTCAGGTCTGAGCCAGCGTCACTGAGAAGACGCCAAGAGTGATCAGTCCAAAAGGAGGCTGAAGAGAAGAAGAAGTGAGCCGTAAGAAGAAAACGGCAAAGATGAAAGAAGAAGACAGAGGTTGAAGTGACAAACCTCTGGAAGAGAAGCCTTGAGCGGACCTGAGCTCATAGGCAAATGAAGAGATGATGCAGCCATCTTAACAGAAACTCATGAGGTTGGTGTGCATGAAACAGAGTTCAAGGTTCAACAACGTTACAATTCACAAGATGGGTTGAGAAGAAGGTTGATGCCAAGAACAAACCTGTGAAGTGCCAAACCAAGAGGGAGAATTCTGTGGCTAAAGCAGAACAAGGAAGAAGGCACCAATGCAAGCTTGGTTGCAGCCTCCGAGATGAAATGTAGGCAATGAAGCCTTGCGTCAAAGAGGAATCAACTAAGGTGGCGGCAATGGTGTTGAGAAGCCCCAATCCATGACTACGGCTGAGAATCCGAGTGGATCAAAACCAGAAAGTGGAGGAACCAAGGTTAACACCAAGGTGCTAGTTCAAAGAATCAAAAAGACGAAAGGGTTAAGCTAGTTGATGGTCAATGCACCAAAAAGACGAAAGGCTAACCTAGGTGATGATTCTATGATCTAGAGGGCACACAAGCTGAAAAAGGGTCGTGACAATGCTCACGCAAAAAGTGTTTTGGTGATCAAGTGACACCAAAAGAACAAGAAGAAGGAAGCTCACCTAAACGAGGGAGCTGAAGCCGGTTGCAATGTCAGCCGAGCAAGAGACGTGACGAGTGGTCACGGAGAAGAAATTTAATGAGAACGTGAGAAAGCTCACGAAGGAGAAAACTTGGAGGAGACATGGAAGGCTCATGGAAAAGAGTTGAAGTGTTTCCTGCAAAGAAAAGAAAAGTTTTTGGTCAGAAATTGATCAAAGAAAACAGAGGAGATTGCGAAGAGAATGAGCCAAGAGATGGCAAAGATATTCGCACAAAAAATGAAGAAATTGGATCCATGGAGATTCAGCTTAAGAGGGAGAAGAGCTAACTTACGGAGAGAGTGGTGGTTGAAGACGCGGCGGAGACTTTCACCGTGACGGTGACTGGTGATCGGTGAGAGTTGTGACCTCTACTATCGTTGGAGAAGCTATACACCACGATAGAGAAAGAAGCTCTAATAAAAGCAAGAAGGAGATGCTCGCCGGAGAAAAGAACAGAGGCGATCGAGAAGAAGGAGCCATGGGATTAAATTCCCTAGATTGAAATTGGGATTTAATCAAAGAACTCAAGAGGGAGTGTTGAGATTTGAGTTCTTGATTAAATCCTGCAACAAAGAAAAAGGAATCAAGAAGAAGAAGATGAAGAAAAGAGAAGAACCAGAAGCTAAGAAAGGCTCACGATTGAAGAGAAGAAGATGTTGTCGTGTAGGTCAATGACACATAGAGAAGAAGAAGCAAATTCAACAAGAAGAAGGTTGGGCTTGTTGTCTTGTAATAAGAATAAGTGATTGGGCTAAATGTTTTGTTAGGCCCAAATGAGTAAGTGTGTTATGTTAGTTAAAAACTAGCTTAGTTGTTAGAGTTGTTGTTGTGTAAGAGTTGTTGCTTGTAAGCTTGGTTCTACCTTAGGGTAATGATGATCTAGAAGTAAGATATAGGTCTAAGTAGAAGCATGGTGGAAGTGTGTGTACTAAGTAGAAGTAAACTAGTATAAGAAGGTGTGTGTATGTCTTGTAAGAATTATCTTTGTGATCCGAAGTTAAAATGTAGTTTTTGTGTTCATCTCTCTAGTGTTCTAAAAGTCTTTGTGAGTGAGAAACAAAACATAGAACTCAAAGAGAGATGTGAGTTAACTAACCTCTTAAGCAAAAAGGGAGGTTAGATGTGAGAATTACAACAAATGGCCTGCTGAGTAAAACTTGTCTCAGTGAATTTGTTGAAGTTGGAAACTTTGATTAATCCTGCACCAGAAAGAAATAATCAGTGTGAAGAGAGACTTCATCTCTAGAGGAAGAAGAAGTAATCGCAGGAAAAGAAGAAAGGGCAACGAGGAACAAGCAAGTCAACAAGAAAGAAGAAGATTGTGTGTTTTGTGTCAAGGAAGCATATTGGGCCATTAAGTTGGTTGAGGCCCAATGCGGTAGTGTGTTTTATTGCTTACGTTTTTAACTTAAGACTAAGTAGAGTTGTTGAGTTGTACAATAATGGTTTAACTTTGCTTGCAAAATTAGTTTAGTATCTAGAGGTAAGGTCTAGTAGTGTAGTCGCTAAGCTTAAGGGATAAGTGTGTGTCCGTGCGTAGTTAGTAGAAGAAACTACTTTAAGTATGTGTGTGTGTGTGAAAGTGTAAAACGATCCAAGTATCCAAGTAATCAATCTTGAAAATCAGTTTTCTCTCCTCTCTTTCAAAATCGTTTATGACACTGGGACACCAATGTCATCAAAGATTCAAAATATTATACTTTTATATAAGACATAGACATAGGATTAGAAACTTTCTCTTACGTGCTCAAAAAGTTAGGGATTCAACTGCCACCAACGACGGTGACTTATTGTAGAAAATTTCGGGATAAATAATTGGGCGAATTTACAGTCCGTCCCCATTAACCGCTCGGGTGAGCTAAGGGCACAAATCGAAATTTTGGGCTACACTTAACCCTAAAATAAATTAAAAGCTAATTGTCCCCTACCCGACTCCATAAGCCTAACCCGGCCCGTAGCAGACGGAGTTATAGTCTAGCCCACAGGCCCAATTAAAATAAATATAATTAGATCAATAAACGACACCGTAGAGTAGAGAGGCGTTTAGTCAAACGAATGGTCGTTGACTGGGAAGCGTTGAAAAGGCAACATGTTCATTACTACGAGAACAAATGGATCCTATTGGTTAAAGCACGTCACGAGACGAAAACAAATGGTTCCAACACGCGCCGACTAGAAAAAAGCGCGTGGTATTCAAAACCCACGTCGCGCTGAAATGTCAAAAATACCGCATTGAAACTAACGCATTACATAACATTCATTGCTTGCTTAAGACGATCTTCAGACACAAACACAACAATGGGGTTTTGAGAAATTCCGGAAGACACAAAAAACGTGTTTTTCTTTCTCTTTTTTGTAAAAGGATTTATTTGTCTCATTTGATTTTTATTGTTTTTGGGTTTTCTATAATGGGAAGAGGCGGAATCAAAGAAGAAGAGAGCGAAAAAAAGAGAAAAACATGGCGATGGCCTTTAGCGACTTTGGTTGTTGTGTTTTTGGCAGTTGCTGTGAGCTCTAGGACGAATTCTAATGTCGGTTTCTTCTTCAGCGATCGAAATTCTTGTAGCTGTTCACTTCAGGTTTTTGGATTTTACTCTCTTAAATTCTCAATCTTTTTCTTTGATCATAGATGAAGGAATTTGACTGAAAAGGAATTTGACTGTAAGGTTTTCAAGTACATTTTCGTCTTTTGTTTGTATCTCTGGATGAAGTTTGTTGGGTATTGGTGGGATATTTGTGAATTGTGATGTGATGAATTCAGGATAATAAAAATTGAATCTTTTGATCACAGTATTTATGTAGCCAGTGGTAATAAAAATTGAATCTTTTGATCACATTGTTTAGCTAATGGATTCAGGGTAATAAAAATTGAATAAGCCAAAGCTTTGAATCGTTGTTCTTGAAATGTGCCAGTGATTTTTAATTGCAAGATGTGTGATTATCAATGTTGTTGTAAGATTCACTCTTTCAGTGGACTTATCATTTTTGATTTTTGTCTTTTTGATTTTCCATTTGGATATGCAGGGAACAGGTAAATACAAAGGTATGGTTGAGGACTGTTGCTGTGATTATGAAACAGTGGACAATCTCAACAGTGAGGTTTTGAATCCTTTGCTTCAAGATCTCGTCACAACCCCATTTTTCCGGTACTATAAGGTCAGTGAGATGCTTTAGAATCCTATTATGTAGAAAAACTATGAAATTGTGTTCAGTGGTGTAGTAAGTTAGTGACTTTTGGCTGGATGTGTTTTTGTATATGGGGGTAGGTGAAACTGTGGTGTGACTGCCCATTCTGGCCAGACGATGGAATGTGTCGTTTGCGTGATTGCAGTGTCTGTGAATGTCCAGAGAATGAGTTTCCAGAACCATTTAAAAAGCCATTTGTCCCAGGTCTTCCTTCTGATGATCTCATGTGTCAAGAGGGAAAACCTCAGGGAGCTGTTGACCGTACTATAGATAACAGAGCATTCAGAGGTTGGGTCGAAACCAAAAATCCATGGACGCATGACGATGACACAGATAGCGGTATGTAGTTACCAAAAATGCTCTAGGTTTTTTTTCTTTGGATATGTGCTATAGTGAATGCTTACAAAAAAGAGCGTTTGATGATTTTAATCGACTTATGTACAGGTGAGATGACTTATGTCAATCTTCAGTTAAACCCTGAGCGGTATACTGGTTATACTGGACCGTCGGCTAGAAGGATTTGGGACTCCATATATTCGGAAAACTGTCCAAAATGTAAGTTTTTCTTTCTCTACCATATTGTGAACAAAGGCTTGTATTATGTTGTATGTTGAAATGCAAATGGTTTCTGCAGATTCATCTGGAGAGACATGTCCAGAGAAAAAGGTTTTGTACAAATTGATATCCGGTCTTCATTCTTCGATCTCGATGCACATAGCAGCTCATTATCTTCTTGATGAGTCAAGTAACCAGGTTTGTATTTTTCTGAGCAAAAGATTGACAAGTCTCTCAACATGAATATGTATATGGTATTGGCTGACATGTCATGTAATTTCTTTAAAATACAGTGGGGACAGAATATTGAACTGATGTATGATCGAATTCTGAGACATCCGGATCGTGTCAGAAATATGTACTTCACGTATCTCTTTGTGCTACGTGCTGTAACTAAAGTGAGTAACTTCTCTGCAAGTCGGTCTTTTCGGAAATTTGACATGTCTTTCTGAATAATCAATCGATTAGCTTTAGGACTGACTCTTAAAATGTTTTATTTAGGCAACAGCCTATTTGGAGCAAGCAGAGTATGACACAGGAAACCATGCTGAAGATCTGAAAACACAGTCCTTGATCAAACAGTTATTGTATAGTCCCAAACTCCAAACAGCATGTCCTGTTCCGTTTGATGAAGCTAAGTTGTGGCAAGGTCAAAGTGGACCAGAACTAAAACAGCAGATCCAGAAACAATTCAGAAATATAAGGTTCGTCTCATTTTCTCTTGAAAATAAATATGTTCTTTTGGCAAATGTAGAGAGTGGTAATAGTAATACAGCTTAGTAATGTATGTGTTGCAGTGCACTGATGGATTGCGTAGGTTGTGAAAAATGCCGGCTTTGGGGGAAGCTTCAGGTTCAGGGTCTTGGTACAGCATTGAAAATTCTCTTCTCTGTTGGAAACCAAGACATTGGTGACCACCACACAGTGAGTTTCTCAAACATCTATATGCATAGTTTTGTATTGGGGGGTTGCTGATCTGAAAATTATTCCTATCTTTCAGCTGCAACTACAACGGAACGAGGTGATTGCACTGGTAAATTTGCTCAACCGTCTCTCTGAGTCGGTTAAGATGGTCCACGATATGGGACCTGATGTGGAGCGGCTAATGGAGGATCAGATAGCCAAAGTATCAGCTAAACCCGGAAGATTAAGAAGAATATGGGATTTAGCTGTCTCCTTCTGGTGAGTTACACAACGAACTGTCCAGCTTCTAGGCATTCATGGTTCATCTATAAAAGCCTAGGATGGATAGTCACTGTTGTAACGAATTAAGGAAAAAAAATCATTATAGAGAACTCATACAAAAGATTTTTGTAAAACAGATAAAGAAATAGAGATTCTTGAGGTAAAACTAATCTATACTACTAGCATGACAAAAGTTAATTCATACTATTTCATTGATGCCTTGATATTCATGAAACAAAGCTTTTAGTTGTCTTGCACATTAAAACTTCAATACTCTTGTTTCTTCTCTCCAAATTATTGGGCATATTTGTAACGGAAAAAATGTCATAAAAAGCATCAACTTACCAAAAGTGTTGAGAAAAAGCATCAACTTTGCTTGTGGTGAATTAAATTGTCAATTTTAGTTGATTTTCCAATTAAATCGTTAACTTTCGTTGACTTTGCCAAATTGGATACATCGTTAAGTCAACCGACAGACTAGTTTAACACGGTTAAAACTGCAAAACGATGTCGTTTTGTGTTATTAAAAGTAAAAAAAGCAAATATGTGACAGATTCGGAGCACATAATAGGGGAAGTAATCGTGTATCTCCAAAAGCATCTTCTGTGTAGAAACTACAGGATTCTTCTTCCCTCTGTTGTATTTGCACTTTCTCTCATGGTTCTTCGCAATGGCCTGGAGACTACAGGTATGCTAGTGTTTCCCGGATTACTTGGCCTTGATTGAGAATTGAATTCTTTTCATTAAGTAAGTTTAGAATCAAGCTTGCTGCGTTAATTTTCAGTTGGTTAGAATGATATCTGCTGAAACTAAAGAATTAGACAGGTTTGTTTTTAGGTGTGAAGGTGCATGTTTCTGCCTATCTAAAATTTTCTCTGTTCTCCTGCCTAGGTACCGAGTCAGAAGGTGGTTACAAGGTCATCAAATCTTTGTGTTCTAGAATTAGTAGTCCTCCTGAGGCTATTCCGGTCTGGAGATGGTAAACGATTAATTTATATATTGTGTTTGGTCATCATTCCAAAGCTTTTGCATTGTTTACCACTCAAAACCTTAACATGAACCCTTCTTCATAGGTCATATCATCAGGATCTTCCATCGGAACGCGCCACAGATCCGAAAAAGATTGATGAACTCTATGCGTGCCAAGAGCTTTTGCTGATATTTTCGGATATGCTTGGAGAAACGGCATGGGAATCTCAACAGGTGTTGTTGCTTGGTGAAAGTTTTGACATGTCCACTGTATTTGAATGGGAACGAGGTTTGTTTATTTGAGACCTAGTCATTGTATATACTGATGAGCCTAATAAAAACCATCAAGATTTATTAAGAATTCTTTCATTACAACTTCAGTTATCTGATACTGTCTTACAATTTCGTAGTAGGGACAGAGTAATGTCAAAGAATCGGTTCTTTTGTTCGGTTTAATCGATAACCCACATTTTTATTTTTATTACTTCTTCTTAAGCACTGAAGCTAAAGTTGCTGCTGGCTTTCCAAACTTATTGATCCTCCCAATCTCACTACTCGGAGAAAGAAAGAAAGCTATGGTCGCCGGGAAACGAAAATCCGACAGAAACCCAACAAATGTATCCGACAAACTTGGTCTAAAAGACCCGTTACTACGCCGTCTCTCTTCCGCCGCCGCCGTCACTCACTCCTTTCTCCAAGCCAACGATCTCTTCCTCTCACCATCACAATCTCTCCGCCTTGAATCCCTAATCTCATCTCTCCCAATCTCACCTTCCCCTTCTCCCTCCACCGCCACGTGGTTCAACCGCTTCTTAACCTCCGCCACAGAAGAAGACGATGATCCTCGCTGGTGTCTTTGTTTCCGGATGTCAAAATCTACCTTCTTCAATCTCTTCTCTATCCTCTCCCCTTCCTCGCTTCCTTCCTTCGCTGCCGCAATCTTCCGTCTCGCTCACGGTGCTTCTTACGAGTGTCTCGTTCACAGATTCGGGTTTGATTCCACTTCCCAAGCTTCACACTCTTTCTTCACTGTCTGCAAACTCATCAATGAGAAATTAAGTCAACAACTTGATGATCCAAACCCCGATTTTTCACCTAATCTGCTCCCGAATTGCTGCGGTGTCGTCGGATTCGGGAGGTTTGAGGTTAAAGGAAAGCTTCTTGGTGCAAAAGGGTCAATTTTGGTTCAAGCATTGGTTGATTCCAATGGCAGATTCGTTGATATCTCAGCTGGTTGGCCAAGTACGATGAAACCAGAAGCTATTTTCAGACAGACGAAGCTTTTCTCAATTGCAGAGGAAGTTCTCAATGGAGATCCGACCAAACTTGGGAATGGAGTATTGGTTCCTCGTTACATTTTGGGAGATTATTGTCTTCCTTTATTGCCATGGCTTGTGACACCTTATGATTTGACTTCAAACGAGGAGGAAGAGGAGAGTTTTAGAGAAGAATTCAACAATGTGGTTCACACTGGATTGCTTAGTGTTGAGATTGCGTTTGCTAAGGTTCGAGCTCGGTGGCGGATTCTTGATAAGAAATGGAAACCAGAGACGATCGAGTTTATGCCGTTTGTCATAACTACGGGTTGCTTGTTGCATAATTTTCTTGTGGATTCTGGAGATGATGATGATTCACTAGAGGAATGTGTGAATGGTTGTGCTGCTGGTGATAATGGTGAGACGAGGAAAGATGAAAAAGATGATGATGATGAGAAGACTCGGAGGTTCGAAGGAGAAGCATATATAGAGTCGAGGAGAATCAGAGATGCTATCGCGGAGAACCTGAGCCGAGTGATTTCACTAAGATGAAATTACAAGCCTTGTTTGTTTTAGCCTCATGTTGTAAATTGTGGGATTCTGCTGTCTTTTTTTCTTTTGTGTACATCTGTTTTGATATGCAGTTTACGGCTTAGAAGGTGAATTAGATAATGTAATGTTGATAGTTACTGGTTTCTTGGACCCTAAAATCAATCATCGCTGTCCAAACAAAAGTAAAGATTGATTAATGTACATGACAAAAAAGAGGAAAACAAAATCAAAACCCAGAAAAAGGTTTAGCAGGGACAAATTCACTTCAATACCTGGTCAGATGAAGTTTGAATACCTGAAAAAAATTCAAATGAAGTTTGTTGTAGGTAATTGTTGATGATTCACAGGAGGAATGGGTAAATGGGGTTTAATAAATAGGTTCTTGGAACTCTATGAGCACAAAAGCCAAAACCATCTATACAATAGGGTCAAACCAAATCCACAAACGCACTCGAAACCCGAGGATGATAAAATATCAATCATCCTCCAAGAAATCATAATGAATATTGAGAAGTTAAGTCAGAGAAAACATCAGTTTTAATAGGTTCAGATCCATCGCTCTTGTTTCTGCGGTGTCTCCTTCAGACCTGCCTTACGAGCATTGGTTAGCAGAACTCTATGAGCTAACTTTCCTCTGTTTCCTATAGACAGTCTAACTCTCTCCATCCCGACATTAATGCCGCCACCTCTTCTCATTGGTTGCTGCCTCGGGGAAGATTTCATTTGCATTCTCTTTTGTATGCTTCGTCTCAGTATGCTGGTCAACGTCTTCCCATTACTTCTGTGTAGCTTGGGGCTGGTGCAAAGCACTTGATTAGCGCCACTCTTTTCATCAGGCGAAGGTAATGAAGAAGCTGGTGTTGATGTGATTGGAATGAATGGCATTGGGGCAAGAGTCTTCCTTCTTGGAGCTGGTGGAATACGTTTTGCGCAGATGGAGGATCTTCCT
Organism: Arabidopsis thaliana x Arabidopsis arenosa; assembly: GCA_019202795.1. Lineage (NCBI taxonomy): Eukaryota > Viridiplantae > Streptophyta > Magnoliopsida > Brassicales > Brassicaceae > Arabidopsis > Arabidopsis thaliana x Arabidopsis arenosa. Next base: position 12,504,157 of record CM032919.1, on the reverse strand, counting down.
GTTCCTGTTCTCTTAGGTATTTGCACTTGCTCAGCCATTTCTGGATTGTTCACCTTCTCAATGAGTTCGTTGTGCTTGAGACCACCATTGGGTAAAGGAGGTAGATCATAGCTGCTGGTGCTCTCTGCGAGTGGTGGTCGGGTTAGATTCACCATTTCTCTCGAAGTCGATGTGGTTGGGGCAAGAGAACTCCTTCTTGGAGCTGGAGCTGATGGAATACGTTTTGCACAGATCGAGAATCTTCCTGTTCTATTAGGTATTTGCACTTGATCAGCCATTTCTGGATTGTTCTCCTTCTCAGAGAGGTCATTATACTTGAGGCCACCACTAGGTAAAGGAGCCAGATTATTGCTCGGGGTGCTCTCCAAGAGTGGTGGGCGTGTTAGATATACCATTTCTTTCGAACCTGATCCCAACAGTATGCTTGTCAGTGGCAGCCTCTTTGACGGGTTGTTTTCATCTTCGATCTGCTGTTTTGTCTGCTGTTCAGCAATCTTGGTGTCTACATGTTGACGAGCCAGCTTCCTCTCTACCAGTAGTTGCGATTCAAGTTCTTTAACCTAACAAAGAAAGTGATACGTGATGGTTTTAACAGGCTAAAATGTTATAATCCATGTTGTTCTTGTGGTTGTGGTGAGTATTTGTTTACCTTGTCTTGAAGGGTTTTGTTCTTAGTGTCTCGTTCCTTAATCTTTGCTTCTAAGCCGTACATCGTTTCCTCCATTTTTCTAATTTGTTCGTCTTTTCCTTTCATATCTTGCTTCCATTTCTCAACCTGATATAGAATTAATACAGCTCAGAACAATACATGAATAATTCGATAGACACACATGTGGACATGTAGCTTACCATTTGCTTGTATTTCAAGAGTTCAGTATTGTCTAGCTGCTTCTTTGCAGGCCCCAACTCTATCCCTCTCACTCTGCTAGCAAAATTCAGTGAGCATAGTGTCTCGCTTTGATCATTCTCGTTAGGACTGATTTGTACAAACATGAGGGTCTTTGAATCTCCTCCTGTCATATACCAGCATTTTTCATCGTAAGCTCCATAACAGATAAACTGAAGTATAAGTGAAACATATGGAAGCAAAGAAAGTGGTTGCAGCTTCGAGAAGAAAATTAAGTACCTAGAGAATCCTGAAGCAAGTGCGTGAGTTTTGAATTTCTGCAAAGGTAATTGATCTTATCAGTAATGCAAGCCAAACATCAAGTTAGATGAAAAATAGTGACTGTAACCTTCTTATATAAAAATAGATGCATCATATTCGACCTGAAAGGAATGTGAGAGCTTTTGTTGGCAAGAGCGAATATGACATCACCAAGAGCAGATAATGATTTGTTGATGTTTTGAGTCTCCTTGAGCCGTTCTCCTTGTACTTCGGTCTTTGCAACCCGTTCGCTTCCAGCTAAGTCAACTAACCATAGTTTGCTCTTTGTGCATTCTCCATTCAACAAATTCTCACCTTTTACCATCACGCAGTGAATGCTGTGCAAAGAAAAGAAGAGAAAATACATTCAGATCGCTGTTCATTTTTCTGAAAATGGAGACTACTACAGATCAGTTAAGCAGACCAGTGAGATCGGCTGCTGTGCTCATTAGCCGTCGTTTTCCCAACAGCCCTTGCATTACTTCCTGTTTTCAACACATCCCAAACCTCTTCTATGCTTTTCACAGGTGCTTCAACCAATCCTGGCACGTGGTGGTTTCCTTCACTCACTTGCCTTATCTCAAATCTGCAAAGAAACGAGTATGAGCTACTATTAGTAATATCAGAAACCAATTTTCCTATAGCAAGAAGTTACTTATTACAGTCCTTACTGAAACACCAAGCTATAAACAATGAGACTAAAGAACCATGGATCTTGCATGCTTAACTTCATGAAAGAGCACATCAAGGAGAAAGGCATACAAAACTTATGTAGTACCTTTTGGGTGCAGATGCACTTTGTGAAGCTGGAACCAACAAATCTCTTATCTGTTCGTTGTAAACTTCCAGGACACTGACTGAGATCTCATAATTGTAGCGGTGTTCTCGTTCTTTAATTATTCGAAACAGATTTTCCAGTGTTCTATAGTTTACCCCACGATCATGTTGAGTTCCCTCCATGGTAAAAGTTTTCCCAGTACCAGTCTGGCCATAAGCGAAGATGCAAACATTGTATCCATCAATGACTGACGTGGCAAAGGGAGCAGTATCTTCAAAAACATCAGCTGTACATGTATATGAACAACATGTCGATTGGTGAGATGAGATTTCTTAGAAGGCAAGTAGGAAATGGTGATCATTGATGCCAACAATCACCTTGGGAAGCGTTAGGACCAAAAACAGAATCGAACTTGAAGCTTTTTTTGGGAAAACCATTTGACATGACTATGACCTCCCCATTTTTGATTGACTCAACATCAATTCCCATTGATACTCCTGATTCAATTTCTTCAAAGTTTAGAGGTCGACACCTGCAAAAGACCCTGATGTTACCTGTACGAAGAAATGATCACAGTAAGTTGTTAGGCTGTCAATTTTAGTCAAGGAGGTTCATCGACAAGTTATATTGGCTATAGACACAAACCTTTTAGTTCTAGTATCTTGTTATATAGTTCTTTCCTCTCTTTTTCTCCCGCTACAAATTTGACTTTGAGATTTTCATGCAATTCTGCGTCCTGCTTCACTGTTGAATACAAATTTTAACGGATCAAAATTCACAGAAACACAATATTACTAAATCTTCAAACTGCTAGTTGCATGTCTGAATGACAGGAAGACAAAGACTCACCTCTAGACTGGATGTGAGAACTGAACTCGTTGATATCTTGGACTAGGTGTTTGTATGTTGTTGCCTCCTCCAACAGCTTAATTTGCTCCATTTTCATAATCTACAAATCCAAATTCGTTAAACTTGGGCATACGAGCTTGCAGTTGCTGATCGTATTTTAAGTTTGCTTCTGTGTACCTTCAATTTTCTTGTCAAATCTCTTAATGAAGAGAACCATCTGCTCTTCTCTTTGACTTGTCCCTCGACAGCAAACGCTAGTTATGAACAAGTACATATATGTCAACTTTAACGGTAACAAGGAAGACGAAATATAAAGGAGAGAGATGTACATACCCAAAGAACCAACATGCATCGACTTGCGCATTAGTTCATTTTGAATCTCACGGAGAGAATTCAATGCTTCTTCGCATTCTCTAGTCTTTCGTTGGTTCTCCTGTTTAAGTTCCTCAACCATTCTCTTCATATCCTCCATCTCTTTCCGCTGCTGCTCACAGTCACTTCTCGTCCCTTCGGCCTCTTCTTCTGTCCTGCAGTCAACATTTTCCTAAAAAGAGTATGACAGTTTAACTATTTGCAACTTTCGTAACCACCCGGAACTCAACTAGAAACACTAAGCTTGTGGAATATCTCTCACTTGAGTTTGCTGGGACAGAAAAGTGTCAGTTGAACCTTTAACCGCTAGCATTCCAGTTTCTTCAACATCTAAAAGAAAAAAGCAGTGATCAGAGTTGTGAAAAAGTTTAGTAGAATTCTTCAAAGACACAAAAAGGTTAGAAGGCAACATACAAGTAGCCGTTGCCTCTTTCCTAATAGAAATGCCACATAGAATTGCTGTCCCTGTCACTCCTTCTAATCTTATAGATAGCTCTCCTTCCCGATCAACGAGCATCCTTAGATCCTCTATCACAAGAGGTGTATTTGCTCCTACTTGCGAAAACACATCTAGGCCGGATATGACCTGCAATAGTTTTTCACTCGAATCATAAATGAAATATGATGAATAAGAAGAAAATAAAGCTCAACTGCAGTGATTCCTTGCCTTTGCTCCTTGAATGAATATATCGAAAACTCTAACTCCCGGTGGACCCTTAGTGAACTCGATTTCAGCAAAATGCAAATCGATGAAGTAGTCTCCAGGATCCAATGACTGAAACTTGTAAGCGAAATTACCAAGACGAGCTGTTTGATACAACAAAAACTCATCTTCATTGCCAACAACAGCATCAGTTGTAATACTTTCACCTCCACTGAAAAACTCATCCTTCAAGAAAGTTACATCATCCACAGTCACATCCGTGCTTGTAGAACCCGAGTTAATACTTATAACAGGAGTCGTACTCTCCCGAAAGTTTCCAGGTGGAGAAGGTAACTCAAAAGAAGACTCAGGAGACAACTCATAGCCGAATGTTTGACAGATTGCTGAGAACTTCACAACTTGGCTTTTACGGCCATGTCTTGTAGTAGTAGAACCATCAATTCCATTCTCTAGAGAAAGCTCAGTAGAAAATCTTCTTTTCTTAGAAAATTCTGGAGAATCTTCATAGCTACCTCTAGGTAAATCAGGTGAAGCGCCACAATTTACTAGATCTGGAGATGCTAATGAAAACCCTAACACAACTTTTCCTGAAATCGAACCAAATGCTACGCTATTAATCTCAAAGAACGAAGCGATTTTGATTTCACAAAAGAGAAAAAGAAAGGTTCGGTTACCATCTAACGCTACGGGATCACTAGATTGTTCCGTTTTCATCAAATCTGGGCTTGATTGTTCCATATCAACATCTAAATTCAAATCTAGAATCAGAAAAGCAAGAGAGAAATTAACAACTCTTCTTAAAATTTTCGAATGACTTACCATTACTCAATTCGCAATTTGAATCCAGATCTACCATTGTCATAGTCCTTGAGCTCGATACTGTATCCTTTTCAGCTGCTGATGAAAAAAAAAAAAAGTGAGCAAACTTGATTAGAACCAAACAAAAATCTTCCATAAGATGAAATCGAAAATCTCACAGCGAGAGAAGCTTTCACGTCGCAAAGATGCATCAGTTGCGAGAAGTGAATCACAACAATCCTCCATTAACAAAAAAAATTCGCAAGGAAAAAAAGAAGAATAGAGAGAAACGAGTATGAGGATGCGAAGAGATTTCAAATTTGGGGAAGAAGAAGAAGAAGAGAAGAGAGAATATTTGTGGTTTAAGGTAATAAGAATCGGATTCTCTTTTTCCGTTGCGGTTATTTTAACGTTATTAGACGACCGTTGATCCTTTTTTACTACTTTGAAATTTGAAATTGATTTCCCGGGCAGCCGGGCAATGATTGACCTCTTTTTCGGGCAGACTGTGTTACCGACACGTGGCTTTATAACTAAATCCAAGTGGACAAGACCGGATGATTTTTATGATCTTTATATGAATCACAGTGCAAATTCAAATTGCAATATGCGTTTGAATTGTTGAAGAAAGATTTTTTTCATATGGTTGGAATATTCATATGCCAAAGATTCATTCTAGGCTAATATTTTTCTTTGGTTGCATTATATTAAACATAACAGAACAAGAAAAATTTAAACATATGCCAAAGATTCATTCTAGGCTAATATTTCTGTTTGAATATATGAATTTATCTGCATTATATTCAACTCAAGAGAAATTTAAATCTAAAATGTGTGAAACATAACAAAAGAGAAGTGTATTGTGAAAGTAAAAGTTAGCTAAACTAAAATTCGTAAAATATAGAGAGAACAAAATGGACAAATATATTTATTTGCAATTCTAGGAAAATAGGCAAATTAAGAAACCTCTTAACATTCTGAAAACGAGTTTCTATCAATAATGGTAAACTTATGCATCTAAAGAAAGCATTACGTTTTGAATAATAGTGCTTTCTGAATAATGACGCTTTGTTTGAGAACGTTTCTATCAAAAAAATTAGATTGCATCACTCCCGTAACCAAGCAATCTAAATTTATACATGTATACTTAATAACTTAATCTTTTCTCATTTAAATATTTAAGCTATATTATTCCGAAATTACAAGTAAAAAATTACCATGCAAAAGACTCTTGAATTTTTTATTTTTTTTATATAAATATCAGAATTTTTGAAATCTCTTACTAATAAAAGAAGCTCATTGAGACTTCTCAATGTGTCCACATCAGCTTTGTTAAAACACTCTAAAATCATGCTACGTCAGCATGCTTAAAATGAATATATGTATGATTAAGGGTCCTGAAATTAACGACCAAACTATTTCTATTTATGTACTTGTGGGATTAATTAAACAATAAGAAGAAGCCCATGTAAAATGATGTTAACGTAACAACAACAGGGCTTCCTTTGTCTCCCACGTCAGCCCAAAAGAAATCTCAGGAAGAACCTCTTCCGCTCCTGCTAAAGATCCGTTCTACTTTCTACAACAAAACCCATCGTCTCCCACAATGTCACGTTCTCTCTTTGGTTTCAAACTCCTCCCATCTCCTATTCATGGTATCACAGTCTCTCATTTATAAACACATATCCAAGTTGTGGATTCAGTTCTTTTAATCCCACTTTAGTTCTAAATACAATTTGCAGATCCTAGAACGTCTTTTCGCAGGATAAATCTGATAGAGTATAGGTAAGATATTTTCCTTAATTCTCTTATTTCTCTTGATTAATCCGTGTCGATCAGGATCGAAGGTCGACATATGATCAAGAAGGTTAGGGTTTTGAAGGTTGACAGATGATCAAAGAGGCTTGGACACGGACCAAATCAGAAAAAGAGGTGATCGCAAGAGAACTTTCAAAAAGGGGGGAGTGCCGGAGTGCATCTCGAGGTAAGTGTGACACGTGAATATGAAATGTATGGAAATGTCTTTTTTTTTGCATATCTTTAGCCTTGATTTTGTTCACTCGCCTGAAAAAAACATCTATGGCAATAGGAACAATGGCAGTGAATATACATATTGAAGGCAGCATCAACACAATTTGGGATTAAGTAATCATCGAAGCATTTTAAAAATTGTAAGATTAGTTATCTTTTTGTTTAGTTTTATATTTTTTTGGTCTTGCAGTTAAATCACCTTACTTGCTCAAGTTAAATCATCCATAGCTCTTATACTCACAATTACCTTTCCCCCTATAAAGTGACTACAAGTAACTAATTTTCTATATCCATAATGATTTGTTTGTTTTCTTTTACGTTCTACATTTTGTGGTTCTTCTGAAGAGCTCTATATCTGATCGGGGTTAGTGATTTTGTGAGTTTCGATTTAGTTAGCAAGCCATATTTATACATTTTCGATATGTGCTTGTGCTTAGTGCATGGAACGTCTGTCAAAACAGAGGAGGGAAAGAGGATAAGGAGCTTTCAAAGATTGAGGGTGTTAACGGCAAGGAAGAAGATTAGGCGTCGGAAAAATTACAATACCAATGGCCAAATTAACCCAAGAACGAACTACATATGGAAGGATCCAGTAGGAGATGACAAAGGGTTTTTTCATAGAGGAATGCTTGGGATAGTAAGAAAAGTAGGTAGATGGGTAAATTGCCTCCCATATAATAGTTGAATATTTAGTTATTCGTGAGTTATTAGTCTTCTCAATATATGTGTTGGTTTGGTTTTTGTATTCTATATGTCGTTCCTGATAATATACATGGTGTCGCTATTAAGGCTAACATTGAGAGTAAAGAAAAATGAGAAAGCAGAGCTAAGGTTTACTTAACATCTTAAATAAGATTTTTGAAAGTTAAGTTATGGGTTGTAATATATAAAAACAATAGTGCTAAAAGTTTAAATTTTATAAAAAAAATGTAGAGACTTTCCTCTTATTAATAAAAGGTTTATTAAAAATTTAAATATAAATCTCTTACATAAAAAACATTTAAAGTAGTATTTTAATATATTTATAATCACATACTATAATTATAAAATAATAACAAAAGTTAATTTTTTGATAATACAAAATTATTACTAATCACATACATCGGGCACCGGGCGTAGCCCGGATTTTCCCCTAGTTTTCTTAAAAGGGCAAAACAAAATCTCCATAATTCGTATATGTTTAACTCTACTTTGTGCTAATGTGTGAGTATTGGTGTGATCTCAAACTCAGGTGAGTGTCTGGATAACTTCACTTGAGAATCATTTGTTTGTCAGGTAGAAAAAAAAAAAAAAAGAGTAGTTGTGATTCACTATCGTTATTACACAAGATACCAGAAATATTGAGGATAGCTGGTCCTTGAAACCGTCTTGCTTTGCATCATTTGTCACAAAAGAAAGCTACATTTCGGATCATATATTTGGTTTTAACTTACACTATTGTCATATTCTACAATCCTATTAGTTGGCTTAATCTGTAATACACTTAAACTTGTTAATGCCTATCATTGAAACTATAGTTTAATGGGAATTAATAATAGTTCTTCAGTTTGAACATAAGCTAAAATCAATTCATCAATCAATGATTGCAGATAAAATAAACAAAAACAAAAGACTAATGTTCAAAGAAGTTTCACGGGGACTTTTCATCGGTGATTGATCTCGATCATATAGTATCTTCTAAGTTCGAAGGACGCGCAACACACACACACATGCATTTATCTGACTGGATGTATCAAACATTAGTGGTACGGCTTAATATAAAATCTGAACAGCTGTGAAGTGAATAATATAATAATATGAAAGTACACAACACGTCTTTGTCCTCTAACCGTACATTACATTCACTCTGGCAACTAGTAACATTCATGTGCCAGCTTATCATGTCATGGCCCGGCCATATGTTTGTTCATTCTCTTCTCTTTCTTTTTTTTTATCATATATTAATTGTTCAGCCAAGAATTAAGAGAAAAATTGTAAGCTTTATTAAATAAAAATGTACCTCTATATCTTAAACATTTTCAAGTCATGCCATTCATTTGATCTGTTTCTAATCGATTTATTTAAAATTATTTTTTAGTCACATATTTGTTTATAAATTGTAGAACTAATCCTATATGCATTTTATAAGAAATGAAACGTCAAAATAATTGTTTGGTTTTCAACTGTTGCTGAATTGTTAAATTGTCCTAACATTTAATCATAGCATAGAAAAATGCAACACTGAATTTCTAAATGCATTAAAGATGGTGGTTGTTTTACGCATTTAAGAACATATTTTAGTGGTATTTAGTCCACATAAATTTAATTCAAAGAAAATAAAATGTCTTCACAAATTTTTGGACCAAGGATTTTATCAAGTATTTTATCATGAAATTATGTTTTACTTGATGTAACACGTACCATGGGGCATGGGTGAATTTAAATTTGATAAAATTGGTTAACGGTTATTTTAACCACGTCAATGAATGGTTTTTGCGTAAATTATTAGCGTTAGATGTGTGACATATTTACAATCAAGAATTCAAGATTAACTTTTATTTTGTCACAGACAAGATTAAAATACAACTTTGTAGGTATTAAATTGCATTTTATTTGCTGATTCTCTGCATTTCCCGAATGAAAAGATATCGAAGAATAATGAATTCATAAAAAGTAGTAAAATGAATAGAAAAACTATTTAAATAAAAGAACTAATCTACAATGGATCCGAGCAATAATCTGAATAAAAAGCTTTGTTTCTTCCCATCCTTCTTCTTCTGATCTCTATACCGATATTGCAAAGGAGACGAACAAGAAGAGACCGAAGAAGAAGAGTCGCAAGACGAGACCGACGAGGAAGAAGATGTTGATGATGAGCCGCAATACGTCGCCGTTTCAGCTGCCTTCTTAGTGTAGTCGTAGTACTCCAGAGACAGCTTAGAGAGCCTCTCGGTGAGACAGAGGGAACAGATTCCAGGAGACTGTCTATGTTTCGTGTGCTTCTTGCATGAGAAGTTATTGTCTGAATCAGAATTTGAATCTGATCTTTTTTCTTCAGCTTTCTTTGATTTCATTGTTCTTCTCGTTCTTCTGTTGATGAGAAAATTCGCCATTGATAATAAGAGTATGTCGTGAGCTTTGGTCTTGAATTGTATTTTGTCTTTTCTTTTTCAACATCTCGTGTTTGTATTTATAAGTGTGTCGTGTAATTAATGCAAAGCTGGTTTTAAATTTCCATGATGTTTCCGGGATCCTTCACTTATTTGTTTTTCATTTTTTAAAAGGAGGTAGGCCCACAATTTTCTATTTATTTGTTTTCAAAATGTTTATTATCGAATTTAGTTAACACTTGTTCGTTTATGATTAGTCCTCGTTGTAAGCTTATTTGATATTTTGATATATAACCATTTTTCAGCATCAGTCTTACTAATCTATCAATTAGTTAAGAACTTAAGATAAGTAGACATTTTGTTTATGTGTGAATGAAAAAAGTTGGTAGGGTAGATGCAACATTATTAATTTATACCAAACTTTTTGTTGGTTTTAGTTATGAGATCTGGGAGTGGTTACTGTGTGTTTTTTTAAATGGACGGCTTAGATGTATTAAGATCTGAAGTCGGGTCCACCTAATTAGGTTAGTCGGTGGGCCGGTGTTATTGGGCCTTTATACTCAAATGTCCTCTGAGGTCAATGCCCATCTGGCAGTTGTCAATGCTTTCTCTACACTTTCAACTTTCAAGTCTTTCATGATTAAACCCACGTATAATTTATTTCAGTATTCATAATTTCACAATCCTAAATTTTTAATTAAAAAAAAGCTGTCTCCAGATTTCTATAGTTAAGAATATTTGGTAAGAGCAATACCAAATTCATTATTTTATGTTGTAAATCACGCACAAAATTCAGACGAAAATGTGAATAGTGTCGGAACTTTTGGAATAATACACAAATTCCAAAAGGGCAAATTTTACTTTTTATCATCTAAATTTGCAAGGTTGTTAAGTGCAGTACCAACCAATTAAAAATGGTTAACTTTTGTGGATGGGGCTTCGTATTTTAATTTACTTTTTTTATTTCTTAAGAAAGCGGAAAAAAAAATCGTGGGAATGAAATGAAAATACGAGACAAAAACATAGGAAAAATCATGAGAGATAATTAATAATAAGAAGCACTGCCTCTAGCCTGGTCCTTCAAACGAGTCAAACCACAGCAAAACACTTGAAACCAACTAATTAAGAGAGAGCCAAAGCATACAACAATGCAACTACACAAGTCACAACCAAAGCATCCAACGGCTTCAACACGGCCGTGCCCGAAGCAGAAGGACTAGCCTTTTTACCTTCTGAGGGTGTAGTTTTTCCGTCTTGTACGGGTGTATTTTTGTCAGCGGTACCGTCTCCAGTACTGCCGCCTGATGAAGCTGCTGGAACGGTGACAGAGAGCTTCATGCCGCCGGTGCAGTGGCCGGGGATACCGCAGATGAAGTAGTGAGGACCAGATGTCTTGAGAGCTATACTTGTGGTTCCACTACTGTCCGAAGAAATTGCGTTCCCCAATGTGCAACTCTTGTAGTCACTTTCGCTCACTTCGTCCACCGTATGACCCGCACCGTAGTTGAACACTATACGCAACATAATGTACACATTCATATAAATCTATATTACAAATTTACAACTATAACTTCGAAATTGTTCTTTTGCAAGCAAGGTATAAAAGCATTTTGTTAATGGCATACACAAAAAGATTATACGTACTTTACAAAAGGATATTATCAAAAAACATAAAACAAAAATGCTTTTAAAATGTAAATCTTTCATATGTAAATGCAAAAGCATGTATTAGTGGTTGAAACAATTGCAGACTACGAATAAGAGAGACAATGTATATGTACATACCGATGGTATCGCCGACAGCGAAGGACTTTCCGGTAGCCAACGAGCTATAGTCTTTCCCGAGCGACCATTCGACAGGGTGACTAGCAGAAGAGGCAGGTGCAAACACATTGAAGAAGAAGATGACAAGAAAACCAACAAGTGTACTCAAGTTTGCCATTTTTGTGTGTTGAGTGTAACAGTATCTGTATCCTAAAATTGTGTGACTAAGGAAATTCCTTGTGAGTTGTGATCAAATATATAGAGAGATTGGAAACAAAGGATATGTTGGAGTTAGTAGAGTTAGGTCCACTTACCCTCCAACTAAAGCTCTCTCATATCATTTAAGTTTTGAAAACTTTTTTCATATTTAGGGATAAAGACTTGTTCCTCCTCTGCCCTAGCTTTAGACATACTCAACAAAGGAAATGTTGCTACACAATGGGTCATAAGAGGTTTGGTGACACATCATAAAGTCACACTCAAAAACCCTTTGTAAAAAGATAAATGATGATGTCAACCAAAGTAGTCACGATGTGTCATCAAAGTTCGCGTAATGATTCAATATAATGGACCAAACCAAAAGCAGATGAACAAACTTTTCTTACGAGCAATCACTGTGACTTTGCAACAACTAAATATCGAGTATGTGACGTATATTAATTTAATATAATTAATTTTTAACACTAACAAATGTTAGTGGATATGTGACCATGCATGTCCAAGAGTCGTAGACCTCGATCTATAACATTTTTGTCTAATATTTAGTATGGTAAACAACAAATCAAGGAGGTTTCTCCTTTCAAAATCAAATTTCTGCGAAACATATAGATTTCTTACAATTGTACAATAATGCTTCAGTCATACTAAATTTAGAATCTAAGTTACTAGAAAGGTGATAGTTGAGTAATTAGTTTGAAAAAAACAAAATCTATCTCACCGAAAGGTGCAAAACAAATCATGCACATGATATGATGGAGACGCTGCAACTAATTCTGCTGGTCGTTAGACTGCCCACATAAAAGCAATATACAGTATTAACTAAATTATGTTAATGTTGACTATTATTCATTGATTTTTCTTTGGCATTTGCAAGGTACTCAAAATAATATAATGTTATCAGTAGACTATTATAGGCCTGTTTAAACAGCAAAAATGGGTTTTTTAGTTTAGGTCCATAAAACATCTAATCATTTTTTTCATAAGCAGCCCATTATTCTTTGAAATTTGTCCAAGTGAGTTGATATTGGACAATTGCTAAGAAAATAAAGAACCTTCCTGAAAAAAAAACAATTTGCACATCAGTGAAATACTAAATAGTTAACTTTGACAGCACACCAATTCTTGGTAAAACACTAGAGGCTTTGTCTTTGTGTACAAAGAACTTCCTAAAATGGTGTCACGTATATTGCAAATGAAGTAAAAAAAAAAAAAGTTGTTACAAAAAGTAAAAATGTTATGCGTCGACAAAAAAAAAATTACGTGACGAAATGTGGTATTGTTCTCTTTTAAGTTTTATCTATTGGTAAATTGAAGAAATTAGAGTTCTTACTTCTTAAATGCGTATATGGTTAAACCAATAGAGTATGTATTGCATGTTATTCCATTTTTGTGGAACTGAATTTTTGAAAGTTTTACTTATCCAGAGTGGATTTCGTACATATTGACGATTGGACGACCTAAAAATTGTAAGCTGTAAAAACAAATTATATCGTAGATGACACTAGTTAAGTTACAACTTACAACATAAAACATTATTATTAGTAAGTTTTTTATTTTCAATATATTAATAGGTCGTAAATCAATAAAAAAAAAGTTAGTGGAAATGATGAACATTATTGTAGTCATTTAAAGGGAAAACTTTAATCATATTCTACTTCCGTGGCTGTTACATGCTATATAGTATATACCATGTTCGTGTCACCACTAATGTGTGATCTTAAGAAAACATTTTTTTAAGATCTAACAAATCTAGTTAAAGTATTTTTTTTTTCTTGCAGTCTCAAAATAATTTTAATATTATAATTCTACCGAAGCCCGATGGCCAAGGCCAACAAAAAGATAAAACTTTTCCTTAAATTTTCGAATGCCAAAGAGTCAAAAGCTCAAAGGTAAAATATGGCTTTCATGATTACGACTCTTCACCAATTAAACAATTAGAAGACGCTTCAACCTCTCACAGAACAAGTCAACAACAAAGATGAGAAGATTTTTTCATCTTTCTCATTAATGTGAAAGAGAAACCCAAAGATAATATCAAATCTTCTTCTTCATTATCAAAACCTAAACAAAATAACACCCAAAACAAAACAAAAAAAACTCTTATGAAATTTCTCTTGATTTAAATTTCTTGTACTCCAAGCAACGACTTGGTGTTTTGATTGTTTTCTTTAATGGCGAAGAAGAAGCATCGCAAGCTCTTCCCTACCTTAGCATCAGAGACAAACAAAACGTTAGACTGCTCGAACGGAGTCTGCGACCCGATTTGCCCTTACAATTGCTATCCAGAACCCGATTACTACGCCATATCACCACAGCTACCTCCATGGTCATCCTCACCAGCTCCATCTCCATCTCCATCAATCTCAGCCGTTTATCAACCAACTCAAAACTCTTCATCTTCCTTGGACGCCATAAGCATCATCACCATAACCGGTGCGGTCTTAGCCATCCTTTTAACCGGATTCTTTCTTGTAGCGAAATTCGTTTCAGACAGCGTAAACCGTGACAACCACGGAAGGTATCAGTCCGATAACGAAGACAACGACACGGTAATGGAAGAAGAGTTTCAAGATAGCGAACAAGTGGATCACCCAATATGGTTAATCAGAACAACAGGTCTACAACAATCAATCATAAACTCGATTACGATCTGTAATTACAAGAGAGGAGATGGTTTAATCGAGAGAACAGATTGTCCTGTTTGTTTAAACGAGTTTGAAGAAGAAGAGAGTCTTAGGTTATTGCCTAAATGTAACCACGCTTTTCACATCTCTTGTATTGATACTTGGCTTAGTTCTCACACCAATTGTCCTCTGTGTCGTGCTGGTATTGCGATGATCAGTGTTACCACTCCACGGTGCTCTGGTCCGGTTGATGTAACTCCTGGAGGATCAGGCTCACATTTGGAAAACGATGAAGTTGGTGAAGAAGGTCAAGATCATCATCTTGAATTAGGGAGAGAGAGGGATGAATCTGATTTTAAAGAGAGGGAAGATTCAGACAACAGAGATCTGAATTCAGATGTAAGAATTGAGATTAATCGGGGTTTGGAAGAAATAGGTGATGGATCTGAAACAGAGACGAAAGAGAAAGTTAGGGTTTTTAGGGAGTGTATGGATCCAAATGTAGGAGATTCAATAAACTCTCTCTCGCATACGAAAACCCAAAGAGAAAGTGATGATTTTCTCAGGAAATCATGCGAGAAACAGAGTCAGGAATTCACCAGACCCAACGGAGAAGACGAAGCAAGCTGCTCTGAGGAAAACGGTGGTCACGTCGACCAATTACGGAGAAGGTGTGATTCCATTGATTCTGGTGAATTGAACGTCGAAGGAACCGAAGATACAGAGAAAAGTCAGTCAGACATTTCGTCGAGCACGTTGAAGAGAAATGGAAGCTCCTCCTCTGTATCATGTTTCAACAAAAACAAGAGTTCGATTTTTCCGCTGTAGTAAAGAGTCTCGACCAAAACCATTTTTTCGAATGTCAAAAGAGTAAATAACAATGCAGAAGTGTTGAAGTGTATTAAAGTGTAACTCTCTCTAGTCTATAGGTTTAGCCAAAATAAATTGTATAAACACTCTTTTTTGTTTTCTTTTTCGCATATGTGTGCCCATGTATACAATTATCTCTATATTCGATTTGACAAAGCAGGAGATCTAGGTAGAAGTCCGTAATAATTTCTAAAGCTGCATTTGAGTTAAATTATTCAAAAACTTAACCAAGTGGTAGTGGTCTTGTTGTTTTCACTTGAGAAGAAGTTGTCATATCATGTATATCTAGGTCAGAATCAATTTCTAAGTGGCATGTCGAAGTGGTGTTATGTTTTAGGTCTATTAAAAAATCCGATAAGTATGCTACTCGACGGGTACACTCACCTTAAGAGAAATTAGTTAGATGGTAAAAGTCTGGATCAGTCCGAGTCGAAAACTCATCTACTATTTCAAATATATACATGCTTTTAGATTAAGCATCATCTATTCGATTTTTTTTTTAATGTTTGCCTAGTCTACTGTAGTGATGGGCGTACTAATTGGAAAAAGACTAGAAGAGTTTTACACAAACCCACCTTGGATAACGTTTGAAATGAAGTCTAAAGTGATCAATTGGTCCCCCACATGAAGGTTAGACTTAGACCACCATGTACTGGTTGTATTATCAAATTTAATATCATATGATTTTTGCAGTTTTATACCTAACATGACTAATTCTAAACTTGGAATACTTCGTAGTTCATACAAGCATGGTTTAAGAAAAAAGAAAAGGAGTTGTGTTATAAATATACAAAAAAAAAAAAAAAAAAAAAAAAAAAAAAAAAAAAAAATATATACAAAAAAAAAAAAAAGGACTTTTGGTAATGAAGAATATTAACAGGGGAAAATGTGGGCCCTAACTTTGACTACAGAAAAGCCCAAATCTATAAATGGCCTAACACTATACTCATTTTAACCCAATCGAATACTTTAAACGGCGTCGTTTATTCATAAGGTTTAAAAGCATACTATATTGGTATATGCCGGTGTGGCGAAAGTGATATGATATAGACATGAAAAAGCTATGGTGTTCAAATTTGTTTTTCACTTTTATGTGAAAACATTTATTCCATTAAGATCATATAAACTAGCGGTGGAGAAATATACCCACTTCAATCACATCTAAAACCAAAATTTACTTAAAGCAAATTAGTTAAGGAAAAGTTGATGATTCTAAGTCTCAATCATGAAAAAGATGCTAAAATCTAACAGTCAGCTATATAATAGAGGTCCATTCTTATTGATAAAAATAGAGGGAATAAAATTTTGATTTTGGTGTAATCACATCGATAGGCTTTACTTTTTACTTTTCCTGGCTTTTGCTTTTTAACACTAAAAGTGAAAAAAACAGAGATTCGAAAGATCTTTGATATGTCTTCATGATACGACAATCATCATCGTCTTCTTGCGTGAATCCCATGTACTGCTGATTCTATGCCTCCAAGTTTTCAAGAAAAAAAAAGTTTAAAGATTAATTCAAGGGAATATAAAAAGAGTTGTTGGATATATCATTGTCATCATCATGATTCATGATCGTAAGTTTCTCTACTTTGTATTCGTCAATCAGTTTCTTAACTTCTCCTGTCTCCTAATTTGTTTGTACCTTGTTGGGAATTGGGATTATGTAATCCCATATGTATAATATGGTGTTAATCTAGACTCTAAGTGGTGTTTTATATGTTGATGCAAAACGATAATTTGAAAGAAAAAAAACATTGCTGACTGGATATAAGAAGAGAAAAAGAGGTCAATACATAATTCATCATCTCTTCGTATAGAAAGTGTCCAATTCTTTTTGACAAAAAATTTTAATCACACTTTCTCTTAAACGGTGGGTTAATTTGAAATTATAATAAACCAACAACCCTTTTTGAAATCTAACAAAGCTTAATACCAAAATTTCACATTTAATAGAAAATCCACCAAAATGTTTTGCGTTTTTTTTTAATCCAGAAATGTGTACCGTAAATTCCTTCCTATAGGTAAATACTTCTAGTGAAAGTGTAAAATGAATTTTCTAATTATCTATTCTCCTAGGTGAAATTAAAACTACGAAACTCTAATGTCATTCGATTGATTGGCAAAACAGGAAAAACGAGTAAGAAGCTGCATGAGTGCATGGAACTCATACAAGCAAGCACTCGCGAGGATATATGTAAGAACTTCTTACTCTGACTCCGTTGGTATATTTATATATAACTCTTTTTGTTTATTTCGGAAATACATTTTTTCGAATTATTTCAGTTCGAAAAATCAATGAGGCAGGAAATGTCAAAGTAGAATTATCGTTAAAGCGAATTCAAAGCATTTGTTCAGTAAACAATCATGAGAAAGGTTGAAGTCATTGGAGCATACCACACTCATTATTTTTATTTATTATAGTTTTGAAATTTATATCAGTACTCTTTATTCTTTACAAAATTATATATTCTTACAAAAAAAATCATTCTCCATGAGACATAAACTAAGAAACCTGTTTTATACTGTACTTTTCAATTATTTTTGTTTGCTCTGGTGGAAGAGGAATTATTCTACTATAGAAAGTTAGAAACAAAAGGGAGAAAAATTTAAAGAATCACATTTTCAAAATAATTATATATATTAGATTTTGATCCATATCATTATAATTATACTATACCAAATACATCGATTATTTAATTTTATTTTCTTGGTAAAATACCGATAATATTTTGTAGTTCTGAAAGTGCTAATTATCTGAAACGGATTACCAGTCTTATACGCATGCAGTATATATATAGTAGGATAGATGTGGCAGTGCTAAAACAAAAAAGGAAGATATTGTTGTTGGAACATTATTACGACTGATGGAATATAATAGAGCTTGGAACATGGTATACTTAAAGCACGTGAGCATTTATTAGAGAAGAATTTGGTTTGTGGCATGGTCAGAGAATAAGTTTTGGAATTTAAGATAAAGGAAAAAAGTTAGAAATATATTCAGTGGGTTTTGATTTCAAATTTTGCTTTGATTTAGGAAACTGAATAATATATTGAGAATTTTGTACAAATTTCATGTGATGTCAAAATGCAACTAGGTTTAAGTATTAATTATGAATAAGCTAAAGAGAATTTTCAATGTGTTTGCTTACCCAAAAACTAGTAGTGGATTGAGTCTGAAAAAACTCTCCAATTAAGAATTAAGTTTTCGACGACCCCAAACTAATATTGTGTCATTGTTTATGTAAGATCGAATAGTGGCCCTTCGCGGGTGTCTTGGATGTCATAAGTATTCAAACAAAAAAAAAAAAAAAAAAAAAAAAAAAAGTATTTAAACATCTGATTCAGGACCATGTGAATCTCATATCAAACTTTTTTCTTACCGCACATTTAGATATCACTTCATCTAATTAAAGCCATCGCTCTAGCCTCGTTTAGTATGGATCAAAGCTCCTTCATCATTCACCATGATTAACTGCATCATGAACTCATTTTAATTTTCAATCTTATGTTTATGAGATTTGGAACAAAGATACTTCACACATCGGAAACACGGCAGCATTCATCACCATCCTATGATCCTGAGTCCTTTAGAGACGCCTCACTCACCTCACAGATTGGTTCAAATATTTTCAGCTATCGCACAACTAATCAAATTGCTCAAGTCTTTTTTTTTGTTTTTGTGTTTGAGCATTGAGCAAAATCAATTGCTCAAGCTTACTATTCTAGTATAGAATCCCTTATAAGCTAGTTCCTTTTTTGTAATCAGGTCTAAAGATCAATCACACAAAAAAAAATCCTAGGCTCCTAGCAAAGTTTTTTTTGTCATTAGAATTAACGTTAACAAAAAGAAAAGTGAAAACAAATTAATATGAAAAAGAGAGAGTAAGATATATTTTTTTAAATATTTAACTTTATTTAGTTTAATATATGAAAAAGAGAGAGTAAAAGACCACACATGAAAAATTAGAGTTCCTCTAAATGTGTCATAACTAAAATTCAACAATATTAGCTAAAGGATGACTCTTCTTCGATCCTCCTTAGGATTTGATTCACAGCTGCTGCAATATCTTCCACTGTATTCAATTGGCTCCCTTCTTCAACCTGAATAAACCCATTATTTTTAAAGTTAAAAAATAAAAGATATAAGTTACATGAAAAAGGTTGATATAGTCATTGAAAAAGTAAAAAGATGATTAAAGAAAATGTTTATATTTCGAGGAAGAAGCTTATGAATGTGTCCTGAAACAAGTGGCGTCATTTCGTTCTGCCGTGCACAGTGCATCCACAGTTCTGTGACCACCAAACATGCCCAGTACACATATATATACACACATTCACACATGTGTAGGCATATGTCATCTTTTTGGTCCCTGATTCTTACAAGAATCAATATTATGATAGTACTTTTGTTTATTTTTTTAATAAATAAGAAATGATGATTTTGACCCCCCAATAATTGAGGCCAGCCCTAACCAAGTAAAAAAGAACGAGAAAAAAGGAACGATTTATATTTTTGTTCTTGGAAAACCTTTTTTTGGCCCAGACAATTAAATCACAGCACGTACTAATAAGAGACACATTAAATGAACAAAACATTTGTGATTGGGAAAATAATTAATGAATCATTGACCCAAAACTAACAATGAGAATAATGATTAGTCACCCATTAATTAGATACCACTTTAATTTGGATTTGTAAATTTGCAACCCACTAACCCTAAAAAACGGTATTATATATCATGATCACTCTAATCTCGTTAGCAAAAAAAAAAAAAAAATGGTGAAAAAAGAGAGAGAAAAAAATGTACCTTGACGTTGATGGAATAGAGGACGGAGTCGTCTCGAGTGGTGACGTTGAGATGGAGAAGAGTGAGCCTTAGGCTCTGTATCGATGAGACCAGTTTAAGAAGCTGTCTCGGCCGCTTTTTCGCAAGTATCTTCAGACTCGCATGGCTCTCCACCATCGTCACCTCTATCTCCGCCGTCCCCTCAGCCGCCGCGGCAGACGTAGGCCGGTTCGAGTACTGAGGAAATGCAAAGAAATCCGAGAATGGTCCCGATGAGCTAGCTGCGGTTGTGTTGATCTGGTCGCAGCCGGCTCCGGCGTCTTCTACGGTGGTCTTGACCGGAGGCTCCATTGATTGTAAATGATGCTCAAGCTCTTTTAAGTAGTTAATGGCTCCGCCTACTATCGACGCTTGATCTCCCTTTAAACACCACCGACCATAGGTTAGTTTAGCTAGCCCATAGAAATTGCAAAAGGTTTTGCAAAAACAATCAAACATTTCTATATTTCGTACCTTAATTTTTTTTATACATATATTATGTCACCATCTCATTATACATCTATAATATGTATAGTCCTTTTTGGGTGCAATGATGTTCAAGACTTTATTTATGCTCCCACAATTCCACTAACAAAATTTTCATTTAGAGAACATGATCTAATAATATGAAAAAAAAGAAATAACGACTTTATTTTTTGTCAATATATATAACGGCTTTCATTCATCTATCATCATTCTCAAATTTATGTTTTAAAGCGTATATATAAAAAATACATGCATATCTATATGTATAGCCTATACATGTCCTAATTAGCTAGAAGTCTAGAACATAGGCTCTGCCTTATTTTTGTTCTTTTTCTTTGACACGTCAAGAAATACAGCTAAAGCTAAAGCACTGAATAATATCACGCGCTCACACAAACATATATACATATAATTGTTGTATGTAGATGACTAACCCTTTGAGCATAAGAAGGTGGCATAAGAGAACGAAGAACGGCGAGGTACTCGTTCATCTGTTTCCGGCGATTTCTCTCGACCGCTATGTGAGTCATCCTCTGGTTCTCAATCTCGTCCTTGTTCTTGATACTCCTCGTCCTCCTCCTTTTCCTCCTCCCTCCTCCCGCCGCCACATCCGACGGTGGAGGCTGGTTCTCGGTTTCAACGGCAGATCCATAAGGAAGGTCTCTTGGCCATTGAAGATCCTCTTCGTTGTAATTATAATCATCACTGTTATCTCCGCTTTTACCGTTGTAATTATAACTCGTAAACCCATTAGGTTCTTGTCCTTGCCCTAGCTTAATGTTGTTCTTGGTGTCTAGTGGATCTTGATCTTCTTCTTCTTGAAAGTATAAGTCGTAAAAAGGAAAATCTTTGCAAGAGATGTAGGAGAATGGATCTTGCGGATAAACAACAGCCTCTAAGGCCATAATTAGGTAGAAAAATTCTTGAAGAAATATAAAAATTACACTTGAATATGAAAAGGTTTCGAGCGAGAGAGAGAAATAGAGAGGAAAAAAAAAGGACAGAAAGTGTTTGTCTTTCTCTTTTTGTCTCGAGAGGGAGACAAGGCAAAAGGTAAAGATACTCTAGGGAAATTAAACTTGTAATTATCCCTCTACAAGATTAAAAGCAAAAAAAAACAGAAATTCGTTCTCAAAGAACTAAGCAAAATTGAAGAAGAAAAGAAAGAGAAATACTCAAAAAGGGTCAAACAAAGTTGTGGTTTGATCTATGGAAGAGACGAGAAGCTTGTGAGGTTATAAAGCTGATTTAACAATAGAAGGTCCGAAGAAAATCGAAAACAATTGAGTTCAGAAAAAGTAGAGATATATAGAGAGAGAGAGAGAGATCGTATATGTTTTGTTTTGCACGTGAGATTGTAGACCGGTCCACAAAACCAAAGAAAAGATTCTGTGTGTTTTTGCAGGCTTTGGGGTTCGTCTTGTTACACTCATGTTCGAAGAGAGAGAAAATATAACATGTTGAATTATCAACTTTATACGTTGCCATGTATTTAATATTTTTTGCCGTATATCATGTGAGTCAAAATGTAATCTAACGAAAGCTATATCCCAAAATTTAGAGATTGTTTGGGATGATAATTATGTCGTATATCACCTTTTAGGTGTTCAAACAATAATTTGCTTCTATTGTGCGTGTGTAATGCGTATTGATGGACAGGAAGACAGAGAGAGAGCTTGACATCAAAGTTTTTTTTTGTTTCTATGTATCAGCCGACGTCAAAAGCTTTATAAATTCGAAATCTAAAGGCTTATTTATACGAGTATTTTTTTCCCCGAACCATGCGGAGACAATGACCGCTGATTTATTATTTTTTATGAAATCATCATATCGTTTATCACAACCCTACCCGTAATGGAATAACCGTAAAAAAAAACATCAAAAACCATGCATGGGTCCGAAAGCATATTGCCTTTATATAGATACAACTATTGGATCTAACGATTTATAGAGCGAAAATTAATTTTTAAATCAATAAATGTGCTTAATTAATTGTAAAATCTATCTACTAGCTAGATTTGGATTAGTAAATTTTGGCTTTTTAAAGTAATAGAATCTTGATGACAACTTAGAATAAATATTATAATTTTGTAGCAGTAACATTCATTCAATAGTTTCAATTTTATATATGAGAGAAATGTTGAGAAAATCATAGTTATCATACTGATACATGTTTATATATTATATAAAAAAACAGAACAAAAATGTATTTTGAAGGAAATAAAATTTTACTATTAATGAATTTTCTAAAATTAAATTTTTATTTTGGGGCAAAGTAAATACTATAACTTGTTGGTCGTGTTATAAAATGCATTTTATATATGTTACTGGTTGGTAAACTATTTTATAAGGCCAAAAAGTTGTTAATATAGACATATATAACCACAAAATAATGTATAGTAAAGTTTTTAAAATGATAGTAACAACAATATCATGTAATTTAAAAATATCTTTTTATTTAAAAACAAGACAAGAACAAATAAGTTCTAGAAAACATTAAAAACATGTAAATTTGTCTAAAGAGAAAATATTTCAACAGTGTCTGATTCACACGTCTTTAATAACAAAAATATAGGCTGGGCAACAAATTCTGATCAAACTGAAATCAACTCTAAAATCATATACCCACTTTGAAACAACTTACTTGCATATTGATTAAGAAAAAAATTTGAGAAATAAAACTTACCTTTTCACCGTTTTTGACCCCCTATTTCTGGCTTCAACACACATTTGTTCTTCTTCTACTTGCTTTAAAAACCAAATTCATTTGGAGATTTGCAATTTTGTACATCAAAATTACTCGACTATGTAAGTTTCGAATGTTCGTAAAATGATGACCATAACAATCCATATATTCAAATAAAAAACCTGATCTTTCAACTAGTGATGATAATTAAACACTCACATTTGCATTCAATCCACTAAGACGGTCAAATTTAACCACAGAAAAAATCACGGATAAAAAATAAGAAAAACATTTCGGCGTGTGGGGTATATGCTTTATTAATCTAATCATGTCATGCTTAAACAAATTATTCTTGATGTTGACATATGTAAGAACTAATGGTAGCTCAACTTAATGTGTATATTAACTAGGTGGCATCTTTCAATTAGTCTGTTTTAAGCACTGTATCATTAATAATTATCGAACTTTTATGCGGAATAGAAGAAGTGAGAATTGGATGGCTATGATACGACTTAGGGTTGCTGTGTAACAAAGTTGGTTGGTCGCTTGAACAAATAGAGATAAACAACTTAAATGTGATCAAAGACAAAATCTCAGAGAAAAATCATTTGATCGAAAGAATCTTATTTAGAAACACGGTGGAAAATAAATCTAAGGCTATGATACTCTTGTCTCCTTTAAGTCCGTGTACCTATAGTTTTTTTTTTGCGACATAAAAAGATACCATAATTTCAAAACCATCCAAGTAGTACTATAGTAGGCAAAATATATAGTCCCTAGCTAAATAATTTAGATAGTTTTTCAAGTATTCGCCAAAGTTATAATTGATCACACATAGAGATTTTTACAAGAATTAGTGCAAAGTTAGTTTGAAAACAAAAAGAATGTCAATGCTTTAACCTATACAACAATAAGAAAGAAGAAACATGTTACAATAACATATCAGATAACTGGATCTCCTACTAAAAATAGATTAATTGATAAAATATATATGGCCAAAGAAAAAATGATTATGATTTTATCAGTCCTATGTTTCAAAAATAATTATAACATATGCATTGTAAAGTTGGTCTTCCTTAATATTACTTAAACAACGTTATGGGAAATAGTATAAGAATTTTTTTCCACTCATCAGATGACTTCATCTTATTTTTCTAAATATACAACTATTCAATTTCGTTATATTATTTACCGTCAGCTAATTTTAATCATTTCAAAATTAATTTAGTAAACACAAATTCAATTATTAATTTTATACATTTTAAATCTTATATTATATAATTTTAAAGATCAACATTTAGTTAGTTTTCAAAAAAAAATATTTAAACAATTTCTTTTTATGGTTTTTAAGATACCAATTTGGTTGAAACTACTCTACAGTATTTGATATGAAATATATGACGAATGTGCATTGAGAGGATTTAAATTTTGGTATATCATAACTGCACTAACACAATATACTACTTATACTACATGTCTTGATTAATAAAATCTATGAGTAATTTTATATCAAAACAATTGGTAAAATTTTGTCCCATCAAACTCATTCGTATCAACCACTAAGTATATTTTGAATACATATGAACTATTCCTAAAATTGTTTTCGTGACAATATTCGATTCTTTATCAACTTTTAGCCATCTAATATAATGATCACTCCCGACATATTATTTATATGCATAAACGATTTACTGTTAACAACAGATGCACAGAGTAATCCACGTAAAATGATCAAACATGTAAGATCTAAAAGGGCCCTATGAGAAATCATGACACAATGACACTAATAAACCCGTATCATAACTTGCGAAAAAGTTTTACCAAAAAAAAATCTTGCGAAAAAGCTAAAACCATAAAAGATTTTCAAAATTTAATTTGTGATCAATTAACTAGATATAAGTATCATTAATTGATCAAGTCATGAAATAATTGTTTGTGTTTGTGATGTTGTTGTGTCACAATCAGTTTTAAATTAAATGTCGATTTAGATTTTTATACGTGGAAAATTAAAATATTTATCAACTATATATTGTTAGATTAATTTGACGATATATCACTATATCCTAAATTCTATAAAATCTCCCTGTGTTGTTTTGCAAGCAAAAGTAAACAATTTTCTCTATTTTTGTTTTGTTAAAAGGCTTGAAACAATTTTCTCCTTACGTAATAAACTTCATTTAAAAAGAATATTCCAGAAATTTGTTACCTGATGTGGACAGCTATGTTGATCAACATTGAGAACCAGACAGCATAACTCCTTGGTTATTTATAGTTTAGTACTCTTTATGTTTTAAAATATAAAATGTTTTAATTAAAAATACGCAAATTAAAAAATATATATGTACTTTTAAAAATTTAATAATCATAAAATAAATTGCATGATATAAATAATTATACAATATTAAATTAATCTATAATTTGCATAAAAATTTTAAAAACATCTTATATTATAAATCAAAAATGTTTTTTCCAAAACAACTTATATTATGAAACAGATGGAATATGAAAACAATATTTTTTAAACAAAAAACTCCAGGATAAAATTCATTTAAAACAAAAAAAAAGTTATTAGTTATGAGATTAAACAAATTTAATCAACCTTCAGTAGTATTATTGCAATTATAAGACTTTTGATTTTCTATAGTATGCAAAACTTCTAAAATCCTTAAATATATAATATAATTCAATATACAAAAATATTCATAAGTATATTGAATCACTATTGATTTTTTTTTTTGATATAAAAACTTTGTTTTTAACAAAATAAATTTAGCTTATGTAAAAATAAATTGACGGTGGGGACAAAGAAGTAAAATTGAAACAAGAATGAGAGGAGAGTGAGCCATGTGACCTCACAATGCTCTTCTTTTGTCTCTCTCCCTCTCTCTCTAATGATCTCAAACATTGGCTTCTCTCTTTTCCCGAGAGGACTTCCCAATAACACAGTCCAAAGCTCTCTCTCTCTATTTCCGATCAAAAAGTTGAGTAGCTTTCTGCAGCAGTGCCATTTCCAATGTCTTTGTTTCCCATTTACCTTTTTATCTCATCCTTTGATCAAATCTTGACGAGTTATTATCGATTCTGTTAAAAACAAATTTTTACATACATTCTATAAAACAAAAATCTTTATCTAAAACGTCAGTATATTATAAAATGACAAACAGTGTGAAGAATACATGCAAGTTATATCTTTGTGACAAAAAAAAAAGTTACTATATCTAATTTGACATGATTTGAAATATATTGTGATTCTCAAAATATACTATACGGCAAAACCAGATCAAATACATACAAGTTATCATCATAGTACCAAAACGAGTTAATTCAGTACATATAAATCGTCACCCGACAGCATGAATAACTGAAAATATTACATATTGAATACTCCAAATATCGTTTTCTATCGGCTCAATAAAATTGAAATGTTCGATAATGACTCTAATTTCCAGCAAGACATTCCATACGTTTTTTTTTGGTTTTCTGATGGTTTGCGATTTTAATATGTATATACAATTTCCATGCACTTTTTACACCAAGGACGAAGAGGTTTTTTCTTGGAGAATGAAACAATTTCTGTATGTGGAGATTATTTTATTTATGCAATTTTATCAGATCCTATCCAACTTGTTAAAATTATGATTTAACCATAAATAATCTAGGGTAAAAGCGATCTTGTAATTCTTAATTTATTCAGGGACATACTCAAATAACACGTCCCAAGATTTCCTTTGTCGTATGTAGTTTAGATGCACGCTGTTCTACGTTTCTCATGTCCTTATTAGTGCATGAAATAACTTCACTCTTTTTTTTTTTTTTTTTTTTTTTTTTTTTTTAAAATAACTTCACTTATAATAATGAAAAGTAACAACGTATTATTTTAATTTAATACATGATTTTTGATGCCCTGCCCTGGCCATATCTTCGTCAGATTATGGCACTCATACTATCATACATATTTTTAAGTTATATGTATATATTTATTGAGTATGACTATACTTCGCTTTCTTTTCTTTTACTTTTACCGTCTTATTGCATTTTGTAAAAAAGTGAAATGATCTGCTAAAAGTCATGTTTTACACTGGTCTGATAGGTTTAGACCATTTTCAAAAAAACTTCTTACGTGGAAACTCGTATCTACACTGTGAGCCTTGGTGGAGTAGGAAGATTATACACCAATGGCCTATCAACATAAATCAAGATTTGGGTTTAAAACTTCAAAAATGGAGATAATTTTACCATTTACAGTAGTAATATTTCTAAGGATAACAAATACGTTTCATGGTGTTTTCACTGATACAAACTTTTTTTTTGTTATCGTTAAAATAGAAACGTATACATAACACGTTCAGATACAGATTAAGGAAATATTATGATAAAATAAACACACGTTTCTATATCAAGAAAATAACGATCTTCAATGAAGACAAATACCACCTAATCGTATAATTCGTGTAATATAATTAGAAAAGGGATGATTTCTAACACATCTTATTTAAAAATATACATAACACGTTTAGATTCAGAAAATTATTCTGTTTAGTAATCGAAATAAACATTAATTTTTTTAAAACGACAATTAAAAAAAGTATGAACTTGGACTTAATAAAATCTACAGAGACGTTCTGTGATTAATACGTTTGATACACACATATGATTGCTAACGTAGACTGGAATTTCATATCAAAGTTCTGTTATCGTAGCATCCATTTTTATAGTAAAACGATATTTTTGCGGTGATAAATTAAAAAACGAAATAGCTTACAACAAAGCATCCTGGCAACAAACAGTCTAATCTATATTTTAAAACGTATCTCTAAGAATAGCTAGCATGTGGTTTAAGCGGAAACCCCGCTTCCTAAAATTCTAACTCGAGGACCGTACTTGTTCGAATCATGTGTTCAATTCATAATATATTCTAAACTAATTAATTATTATATCATTTTTGTTCTAAGACTTGATTGCGATAGTCATGCATCGTCGGGTTAAAATTCTAATATAATTTCCTATTGTGGTGTTTTAAAATAAAGATAAAGTCTTAACACATTAGCAGCACAGATTTTTCTTCACCAAAAAACATCGTTGTAAAAAAAGTAAACTTTGAATACAAAACATAATCTAGAAAAACATAGTTTTGTACAAATACTACTTCGCATGTGCAACTGCAAACAAGAAGTAAACTTGGGTGAGTGTTCAAATTTTGTAGTTCTTTACAAATAGTAGTCATATATCTATTTTCCTCTTCATTAGAAATCAAAGAAAATATATATCTCTTCTCTGTAAGTAAAACCAACAAAAACCGGCATTTTCTTTTGCTATTAAATCTTCTTTCTCGGCTTTTGTCCAAACTTTCTCCATTTTACTTTTCACGATCTTGTTCTTGTCCCGTTTTTATGAACAATAAGTTTAAATGAGAGACAGAGAGGTTCAACAAAAACAATACTGTTCGTCAGTGGATTGATAACAAGACATCAGACATATCAAATTAACAATCCATGTGACTGCTAGACGCTAATCACGCTATATCTCTGAGGCTCACGTTTTAGTAATGGGCCTACACTGATACATAAACTTAGAAAGAAATAGGCCTTTCATATTACCTAGATGGGTCTTAGGACCATCACTAATTTGCCATATACTTACAACAATCACTTTCAGATCCTGCGAATGTCCACAGTTGTACTTACATCCACATATTTTTACGTTTAAACAAAAGATTAGCAAGACATGTATATTATAATTCAAAAAAGAAATATAAATTTATAAGTTTATCCATGATTTTTAGTCTAATGGTTTGTGTTATAAGTGTTGTTAATTATTCTGTCACACCATCAAGATTGACATCCACATTATACATGTTATTGTTGACAAAAACAAAATCATATGAAATCAATGTTGATGTTTAATACATAATCTATAACGTATTCAACAAAAGATAATATTGTATAAAATTAATTAAACAATTTTGTTAAAAAATATATTGGAAAAGACATTTCAGACGTTATCATATAGTTAATTAAGTGATCCGATAAAAACATTTTAAAACTATATTCATTTTTTTGGTCATCAATTCATTTCATTCTTAAAATATTTATATGTGTATAATATTATTTCAGCTCGTCGTCAAAGTCACTACATCCCATATCCAATCATTACCCCAAAGGAAATATGATCAAATAGAGGCTCTAAAAGACTAAAACCTTGTTATTTTTAAAGATAATCACACGATAGCATGGATGCAACCTATAGACTTATTCCGTATATAATTAAGAACATAGCCTATAATTGGATAACGACGTGATGACGACATGGGATGAACCACGATGCAAAGACAAATTAGTGATCACTTTCACTAATTTAATTTATTTTGCTCGTCAACGTGAAACTTTCATGCGTAATTGCGTTATAAACCCATTGTACGAAATGCAATAGCCTCTGCCAGACATACAACTTTTAAATCTTATTTGACCAAATAGCCACCATCTCACACACCCGGCCCACTGGTTTTTCTAGAGGCTACCATAATGGTTATATGATACATAAAAATCTTTGTAAAACATATTATGCTTTTTAATTCGATATATCGAGTTGAATATTCACTCATATTGTTAATTTAAAATTTTTAAATGTGAAACAAAAGGCATTAGCGTTAAAGTGGGATAAGCCTGAAATATTGGAATTGCACAATTACGAAGAAACTAAACAATTATAGAACCATCACATTAAGAAATCTTGGCGATATTTGCACTAACCGGTTGCTTCATTGATAAATACATCCCAACATCTTGACGGAAACATCACAATCATATCATATATATTTTAATACAAAAATGTTGTATCTAAAATATTCATTAGTTATGCTGTCAACAAAACAAAACAAAAACATATTCATTAGTTATGATGCAACATCCTTTAAATAGTGCCATGGTTTAAACTTCAAAGTCAACCTACCAACCACACCCTTTGTAACCATTATTGAGCAACCTCAAATCGTAGTGTCTCTTAATGCTCCTGTAAGTCTTGATCATCCATATCATCTCCTTTGATCTTCACATCAAATTTTCCTCCAAAAAAAAAAAGGAAAAGAAATAAGACAAAGGTTATTGTTTTTCATTGCATGGACCGGAGAGCCAAACCGACGAAAGTTTGGTCCTCATGAACCCCAAAGGTAATAATAATCTCAACCGTTCAATCATCGGTGGTCATGATCATGGCTCGATCCTACAACTACTCCTCTTTCTGCTACTCCTCTCCAGCCACGGCGGATTTCAGCTCGTCGCGGGTCAAGCCACTCACGGTGGTTCAGACGTTCCCGGAGATAGCTCTCGGTTTGACCCAACCATGGCAATACTCATGATCGTCCTCGTCAGCGTCTTCTTCTTTCTCGGGTTTTTCTCGGTCTATATCCGAAGATGTCTTGAGCGAGTCATGGGGATGGACTACGGAAACCCCAACGACGCCGGAAACTGGTTTGCCACGAACCGACAACAGGCGCGTGGGCTCGACGCGTCGGTCATCGAGACTTTTCCAACTTTCCGATACGCAACCGTGAAGACGCTTAGGATCGGCAAAGAAGCGCTTGAGTGTCCTGTTTGCTTAAACGAGTTTGAAGACGATGAAACGCTGCGTTTAATACCTAAATGCTGCCACGTGTTCCATCCTGGTTGCATTGACGCTTGGCTTCGCTCTCACGCCACGTGTCCTCTATGCCGTGCTGATCTTGTGCCCGTACCAGGTGAACCCGTCGTCTCTATTCAAATACCCGGTTTAGTCAACGATCCTCTTGGTTCTGATCCAAGCGGTGATCGGATTAGAGTTTTAGGTTCTCCCGACGCACGATTGATTGACTCGGTGGCGTTGACTTGTAATCAGAGCATGCCACGTAGGTCTATGTCTACCGGATGGAATTTAGCCGGAATGTTTACGAATTCTGATCGGACCGGTCAACATTCAGAGAATCTCGATCGGTTCACGCTTAAATTACCGCAAGACATTCACAATAAGCTAGTGAATCCCAGCCTTTCAAAAAGCCACGTGGTGTTACCTCATGTGATGAGTTCAGCGAGAGGATACAGAACCGGAAGCTTAGGAAGTGAGAGAAACTACTTTTACTATGAACGGTTCGACCAAGATGGCCGGTTAGACCGTAGACCATTCTCCATAACTCCTCCATACCGGACAGGTTCAATCAATAACACATCGCCAGGTGACAGTAGTGATCATGTGCGTGCTGGTTCACCCAAAAGTTTGCTTCTAGCGATGAAATCACCGTTCGATCGATTATTTCTTGGAAAGAACAACAACGTCGGTGAACGTTCGTCGGATCACCTTCGTTCCGACGATGCTACACCGTCGAATACTGTGTAATTTGGTTGTTGAGAAAGTCTATGTACATATTTTGTTTTTACTTCTGCATTCTTCAGTTTCAACTTTAATGTCTCGGGAACAATCGAACATACGAATTATGGTTTAATAGGAACATTTATGAAATTTTGGGGCTAAATTGTAATAAAAGTATTTATACGGGATACGTAATGAAGTTATGTAAAAGTCTTGAATCAAGTAAAAAAAAATGTTGCAAATGTCGTTGATCTGATCTGAGTGATGATGATAATGTTCAAAATCGCGGAAGCTACATTACGAAACAGAAACTCAAGCATCGTCGCTTCGCTATTCTACTCTCTACAAGCTCGTTCTATCTCCTGGTGAATAAAAAAATCATCCTTTGTTCCAGATTCTTTACATACGAATTTGTAGATCTATGTCCTCGGAACCTGTGTTTGTACCAAGTCGAGTGTTCTGAGTCAAATTTCAATTGGATTCTTTTTGTTTTCCGATGTTGGTTAGGCAAAGTAAGGTGGTTAAGACAGAGAGAATGGTTGAGACAAATGACATGCATGTAACTCGTGTCTTATTTTGCGGTCCGTATTTTCCTGATTCCTACAACTTCACCAGAGAGTACTTGCAACCGTACCCTTTTATTCAGGTACAAAAACTGTTTGATTTCTTCTACCAATTAATAAAGTTGACAACTTTACTCTCCTAGACTAGTTTATTGTTGTGTAGATGCTAGTGTTTGAGTTTTGGTTTTACAGTGTAAATCATTTGGTGGTGTTACTAGTTTCCACTAAGTAGTAGTAAAAATTCTTATTTTGAGATGGTTATTGATTATTTTGTATGGTTTTGGTTCATATAGGTCGATGTTGTTCATTACCGTGATGTCCCTGAGGTTGTAAAGAACTATCATATTTGTGTGGCAATGACTATGCAAATGGATTCAAATGTTATATCTCGTGCGAGCAAGATGAAGCTTATTATGCAGTATGGTGTTGGTCTCGATGGTATTATATGTCTCAGTTTTCTTATGCATTAGTACTCGATAGAGCGTAAATGGACTCCATTTGAAGCTGAAATTTACTTAACTATTTCAAGCAATTTACTTGTGAAGGTGTTGACATTGATGCTGCTACTAAACATGGGATTAAGGTCGCTAGAATTCCTAGTGAGGGTACTGGAAATGCTGCATCTTGCTCTGAGATGGCTATATATCTAATGCTGGGTCTTCTTAAGAAACAGGTGTCCTGTTTATTTGATTTGCCTCTGTATGGTTCCATTAGTATAACTCTTAGTCTCTCTAGTGCTAGTTCTGATATTTCTTTCTGAGCTAAAGGTAATTCGTACGACATGTTGCAGAACGAAATGCAAATATCTCTGAGAAACAGACTACTTGGAGAACCAACCGGTGACACGCTTCTCGGTAAAACTGTGAGTCTTAGAGTGATCTTAAATCTGCATTAGATATCTTTGGTTTGTATCCCTAAAAAATGGGTTTTTTAATTTTATTTTATTTCTTTCTTTCTATCTGTTATACAGGTATTTATCTTAGGATATGGAAACATTGGAATAGAGCTGGCTAAACGGTTGAAACCATTTGGGTCGAGAGTAATAGCCACGAAAAGAAGCTGGCCTGCTTCTATCGTCTACTCAGACTGTATGGCCTCTCTCTGTTAACTCCTCTGTTTGCCTTGACAAACCATCCCAAGGTCTAGTAATTTGTTAACTTATATCTTCAGCCAGGCTAGTTGATGAGAAAGGTAGCCATGAAGACATTTACACATTCGCTGGCAAAGCTGATATAGTCGTTGTTTGTTTGAGGCTCAACAAAGAAACGGTAATGTTTCCACTTCTCCTTCATCACAAACTGGTGAAGCACATGAATATGAAGAGTTGTTCTTGGTGGTGAAAAATCCATCTGCAAATTATTAGATAAGATGGCTATATACATTGACTATTGTTTCTACATGATGATCTTTCAGGCCGAAATTGTGAACAAGAAGTTCATATGTTCAATGAAAAAGGTGATTACCGGGGCTATTCATATATGGTAAAACCGAGTTCGATTAGATTGTGATTACTGACGACTGTTGACATCTCTTTTGTTGTTTCAGGGTGCTCTTCTTGTAAATATTGCCCGAGGTGGTCTTATTAACTATGAATCAGCTTTCCACAATCTGGAGTCCGGTCATCTAGGAGGCCTTGGGATTGATGTGGCGTGGTCTGAGCCGTTTGATCCAAACGATCCGATTTTGAAGTTCAAAAATGTTATAATAACCCCTCACGTCGCTGGAGTTACCGAATATTCATATAGGTCCATGGCCAAGGTAAACTCATCCAAGGAAGATCCACTCTTTCTGACAACTCTTCTGCATCTGGTTGGAAATGGATTCTAAACTCTTTACTGTTGTAAAATGTAGATTGTCGGAGACCTTGCGCTTCAGTTGCATGAAGGTCTTCCTCTCACTGGAATCGAATTCGTCAATTAATGAGGTAACATTTTCATGTAATATCATTGCAAGAATAATATCGTGTAACACCCCCAGTAGCTAATGTAAATTAATTCAAGTCTCTTTCTGATAACTCCGACCTTTCATTGCAAACTTTTTAGTACAACGGATTAGTAAATAAGCAAAAACTAATCTCTCGTACTTTACTCGAGTTTCGAACAAACCGATACTTCTGTGACCAATGACTACTCTTAACCCAAACTAAACATGGTAGTTTAATCATCAATCTATACTGTTATCTTTCCGGTTCTGTCTAGAGAATTGGAGACACATGGATCAGCGTCGTCAAGCTTTCTCACGACCTCTCTCATGCTCGGTCTGAGATTCGGGAGCTTCGTAGTGCAGAGAAGACCTGTCTTCAGAACCCTAATCATGCTTTCTTCTACATAAGAAGACAATACTTGCTTGTCCAAAACGTTTCGAAGGTTCCTCCGATCTTGTTGAATCTGAGAGTAGACATAGTTAACGATGTCTTTCCCCTCTCCAAACTCGTCTTCCATAGGCCGAAGACCGGTAACTAGCTCTAGAAGAACCACACCGAAGCTGTACATGTCACTCTTCTCCGTCGCCTTGAAGGAGTAAGCCAGCTCTACAGTCATCATATCACAACCACAAAAAAAAAGAATCAGTTCCAGTTTCCATCTTATGAGCCAAAGTTCAATTTTTCACCGGTTTATATCCAAAAATTATGGTTTTAATTTTAAGTTAAAAAAGGCAAAACTTACCAGGAGCCATATAGCCATGAGTCCCAGCGACACAGCTCCATTCATATCCTTTGTCTGCAACTTTTGCAACTCCAAAATCTGCGATTTTCGACTCATAATCTCCGTCAAGTAAAATGTTGCTTGACTTTATATCTCTGTGAATGATCGGAGGACAACAATCATGATGCAAATATGCGATTCCTTTAGCCGCTCCCACCGCAATTTTATATCTGTTAATCAACAAAAAGGGACAACTTAATCACTTTTCTGTCTTATAATCTTGGATCCATGATTAACCATATTGAAATTGGTTCATATTGACCAGAGAATAGAGAACAGAAAGTACCTTTTGAGCCAATCCAATTCTGGTAGACCGCCTTTAATATTGTTGCGAAGAGCCTGATACAAGTTCCCATTCTCCATGAACTCAAACACCAAATATCTAGAACCTCTTCCAACCAAACAAGCGTAGAGTTTCAACACGTTTCTGTGTCTGATCTTTCCAAGAATCTCCATCTCCGAAACAGAGACCTCTGTTCCGCCAACTTCTTCTTCTCCTCCTCTCTTTAACCACTTAACCGCCACTGTCCCGCCACCCTTTTTCAAATCAACACGATACACTTTTCCCGCACTTCCAGCTCCGATCACATGATCTTCATCCAATCTACAAATCTCCTCAGCGTCCAGCTCCATTTGATGAAAAGACGCGATTTTCCATTTCGCATCCGCCTTGTTGCTATCTCCATTTTCCGAACCAAGCTCGCGTATCTTCACAACTCTGTAACGCAATGCGAACAAACCAGTAACGAGTACTACCACAACAATTGCAAGAGCCAAGAACAAGAGTGTTCCATCGAGTGAACCATTCCTCTGCACGTTTTGGTAGCCACTGCAAATGCTCAGCCCCAAGTTCTGGCTTGTTTTAGCGTTCTGTTTATCAACACAGAGCTTCTCGTTACGTGAGAACGCGGTGGATCCTCCCACCGCTAAAAGATCCGGTGGTATTCTCCCTGAAAGTTGATTTCCAGACAAATCAATGAAACTCAGCTTCAACTTCACAAGACTCGCTGGGATTTCACCCGTTAGCTTGTTCCCTGAGAAGTCCAACGAGTTTAAAGAAGCAATCTGAGATAAACTATTTGGTATTTCTCCTGTCAAGAAGTTGTTGGCGAGATTCAGATCAACAAGTTTGACACAATTTGTCAATCTTCGAGGAATAAATCCTGTTATTGAATTGTTTTCAAGATGCAGAGACGATAACTCTTTCAAATCTCCAACTTCCATCGGAATTTCGCCGGAAATATTGTTGTTGCTCAGATAAATCCTCTCTATATTCGTCAACCTTCCGAGTTCACGAGGAATCTTGCCGGAAAATCTATTGTTCTGCAAAATGAGCTGACTCAATTCTGTTGAAAGTCCGATCTCAGGAGAAATCTCTCCGGTGAGTTCGTTATCGCTGAGATCAAGCATCTTAGCAAGTGGTAGAGCCCAAAATCCTCCAGTAACATGACCACTTAGACGGTTTTTGTTAATCCTTAGTCTCAATAGAGATTTACAATCAGCGTAGGATCTCGGAATCTCGCCAGAAAAATCGTTCTGCAGAGCGAGCAAGAATTGTAGTTTCTTGTTTTGGCATAAGAATCTTGGAAACGGACCAGTAAACTCGTTCTCAGATATATCAACCGTGTCAAGCGGCGAGAATCGACCAATGTTAACCGGAAATTCACCGGAAAAGTTGTTTCTGTAAATCGAAAGAGAAGTGAGGTGACGTAGATCGCCGAAACCAGAAGGAAATTCGCCGGTAAAGTTGTTTTCATGGCAGTGGAAAACTCTGAGCTCCTTCAAATTTCCGAGTTCTTCAGGTAAAGCACCGCTTAACTGGTTCGAAGAAACATCGATTTCGCGTAAACGAGTCAAGTTCTTTATCTCGGGAGGGATTTTACCGGTTAATCTGTTGTTGAACAACTCGATCTTGGTGAGATTTACCAATCTTGTGATCAAGACTGGGAAATCACCGGAAATTGCGTTGTTTGCGATGTCGAAAGTGTCGAGAGCATTGAGATCAAAGATCGAATTTGGAATCTTTCCGGTCAAGTTGGAGCGAGCTAAGAACAGCCAAGTCAGTTTCTTTAAACCTCCAATACTCTCAGGAATCATACCTTCTTCGTAGTGATTGTTGCCAAGACCGAGAGAAACCAACTTAGTCATATTACCAATCCAACTTTGAAACTCTCCGGTAAGAAAGTTCCCAGAGATGTCGAGAATTTCTAAGTTTTTTAGAGGAGAAAGGTTTGGAATCGTCCCAGAAAGTCGGTTGGAGGTGAGATTGAGGACTTTAAGGTTTGTACAGTTGACTATCTCTGGCGGGATTCTTCCGGAGATGAAATTAGATGGAAGTGACAACGTAGAGAGCTTTGTGAGAGCTGAGATTGATGGAGAAATGGTGCCGGAGAGATTTGCGTTTCCTAGAGAAATACCAGTGACTTTGCCGGATAAGGGATCGCATGTTATGCCGCGAAACACGCACGGCGAATCCGAAGGTTTCCAAGATTGTAGAATGTAGTGAGGGTCGTCGAGGTGGTTTTTGAAGCGAAACAGAGCTTGTTTCTCAACGGTCGATTCAACATTTGGCGGGAACATTGAGAGGAGAATCGTGGCAGCCACGGTGGCGAGCATTCTGCCACGTAGGAGGTCTGGTCTTCTCGACATTTATGGTGATTACCAAGGGTAAAACGGTCAATTCGCAGCTTAGGTCTTGATCATGGTCGATGCACTGGAGTTCCACTACATAGAAAAATAAATATATGAAATCAACAAACCAACCAACCACTTCTCTTCATTTGAAAAATTGTGTATATAAAAATTTAAGTTCTATGGTTTAAAAATAGATTTAATGTATGGGATGATCATAGTTTTATGGTTTTCCAATTGTGTTTAGTATTATTGTATTCCATACGCACATATATGAATATTAAAAAATTTCATCAATCATAATAATGAATTTGTAAAAAGAATGGTACATGTGATTCGTATCTAGTTTTGTATAAATAATAAACTAGAAGTTGTATACATTTATAGATCATGTATGGTGAACCAATGATTTATACCAAAAAATTTAATGTAAACGGACATATATTTAGCTTGCTTAGGTACTAAACATTCGCAAACTCCATAAGTGAGCTTTAAAGGTACTCATTACAGTGCAGAAAGTTTATTGTCCTTCTCAAAAATTTAATTTTTGTAAATTATTTGGTTTGTAAGTAAAGCAAATGATCTATCTTTCACTATGTCCTTCTAAATCTATCAAGGATTAATGATTAAAAGGTGATTAATTAAGCAATCAAGTTAAAAATGAGTCACACAGATTGTAGTTAGTGGATAAAGTAAAATATGTTATTGGTACAGCTAGTAACCTACACATTTGAAATTTTGAAATTTATAGAAACTTATTCACAGAATCTAATCCTTGAAATCTTTGGTAAAAAAAAAACGTTAGATTGACTTAAGAAAAAGAGTGTGAGGCTTAAACATTCAAAAGTAAATCCAAGAAAAGCAACAGATTAAACAAAAGATAATGAAGAATTGTACCTGAAATAAATGATAACAATCCAAAATCTCAGGTTGGTGAATGAATGATCCTTCTTAGATTTGGGAGATTTCAGATAAAGATAATCGAAAACAGAGTAATGAAAGGAGTTTGATCTATGGTTTTTGGACAGAAGTAAAAAGAGAGAGACCTTTTTGTGTGATTTTCTTGGACAACTTTCTAGGAAAATCTCTAGGTAACAACAAAAAGCAAGAAGAAGTCCTAATTTCGAGGAAGTGCTTCGATTATCAGCTGATTTAGTTTCTCTCAAAAGATAGAATTCGATGAAGAATGTTGGAGATACAATCCAAGTCCCACATCGGAAGTTTGATGGGACAATCAATAATATATAAAGGGTTAGGGCCAATCCACTAATTGCCAATTGGTTTTTAGTTGGAAGCCCAGAATTAGCCCAAATTTAACATGGTATCAGAGCCCAAGGTTCAAATTCTGGTGGACCTAGAAAAGTGGATACGGACATACCTCAAACCCGAGTAATGGGGGCCCGAGAAAGGGGCTTATTATCGGTCCGAGTGAGGGATCGAGGAGGTGTGTTAAGATCCATGTGGTCCTTGGATTGAAGGGGAGATTGTTGGAGATACAATCCAAGTCCCACATCGGAAGTTTGATGGGACAATCAATAATATATAAAGGGTTAGGGCCAATCCACTAATTGCCAATTGGTTTTTAGTTGGAAGCCCAGAATTAGCCCAAATTTAACAAAGAACAGTTACAGAGAAAGATGTCTCCAAGAAATACGAAAGAGAGAGAGAGAGACTTTGAAGATGGAGAGAAGAAAGAGAAGTGAGAAGAGACAAGAGAAAGTTGTCGTCGAGACTTGGAGCCAAAAAGGTTAAATCATTTATCTAAATTCAACTATTCTCTCGCTAGCTCTCACACCATACACTTCATCATGTTCGTGAAAGTTATAAAAACTTTTAAAGTTAATAAAAATCATCTGACTATACTGATTTTGACATATGTTATGATGATCTTTCTTAATTGTCCGATTCTATAGTTAGCGTCGGTCTCACATTTAAGAAAATCCAACGGTGCTTATATAGTTTTTAATATTAAAAAGGATCAAACAACAGACATTGACCTAAAAAATTTGTTTCATGGATGTAAAATATTAGGACATAATGTCCCACATCGGAAGTTGGAAGGGATCCTAAGTAATATATAAGGGATATGGGCCACTCCACTCATTGCCAATTGGTTTTGAGTTGGAAGTCCATAGAACTTAACATAAAATACTTTCGGTTAATGTTTCTAGATGGATTGATAATAAGTGGAGATTCATTGTAATAAAACATTTTACAATTTATTATTATAATGATACGTCATTGTCTGGAAAGTAATCTTATTTGATTTTTGTTTTTTTGATAGCGATAATTGATCATATTGGATTAGTAGCAACTATATAGTTGTATATTTCCAAAAAGTTTAATATGTGAAAACATTTATATTCAAATAGTTCATCTTAGAAAAAGATATAAAGAAAAGTGAAAAAATATTACTATATAATTAGGAAATGCTGATTTATTGGATTTTAAATTTAAAGTGGAGATCTATCTATTATATAATAAACCATGGCAGTAGCTTGGAGAAACTTATGAAGGTTATTAGGGTTATAATTATGAGCAACGAATCGAATTGATCCCAAATAGTTAGGCAGAAAAAAAGGAACCATTTTTGGTCTCTTCTGTACTGTTAATATTCGCTTATAGTCTGGAAAATATATTTATAGAAACTTAAAAAGAAATGGAGAATTAAAATGTTGTTGGGTCGATTACCCTTTTAAGTGAAGTTTGATAAGAATCGTCTAACCTCCTCAATGTCCTTTTCTTTCCACATCCGTCTCTCTAATGTTATCCCCTAAGGCCATCTGCATTGGCAGATCAGGGGGGGTGATCTTAGCTTTTTTTTAATCCAAAATAATGGCTTGTTGGGCTTAAGATCAGCCAGCCCGCTCTCATCCTGGATCTGTTCTTCAAGGAGTTGCGGGGTGACGTGGCGAGTTTCTATTGGGCGGAAGAATTGGGAAAGGAATGATTTTTCAGATGCCGGAGAAAGGAATGATTTTTCCTCCGGTACCGAGCCAATTGGTGCTTTTACGGCCAAGCCCTTTGCTTCAATGGCGGCTTGGTGCTCTTACAGCACTCGTCTTCTTCCTCATGTTAGTCGTTTGGAGTATTGACGGTTGTTCGATTCAAAGCTTCGTTGAGCCATGGAGATTCAATTCAATGCATACTCTGTTCGAATCAGTCCTTCTCCGTCGCCTTTAATGTCACCGGAACCCAATCTAGTATCAGAGAAACCTCACCGCCAAAATCTTACTTTGAAGACGACGAGGGTTCCACGAAATCTGGTTCCGAAGAAGACGAATCTCACTTCAAACTCGACCCGGGTCCAATTCGGGTGGATTACCGCCGACTTGCAGAAGAATTTCATGGCGAATTTGATGAGAAATTGGTTGGCTCCGGGAGGAGCACCGTGCAGAGAAGCGAAACTTTTTAACATGTTCTTAAACATGTTTTCCCACTAATCAAACTTTTTAACAAAAGATCTTAACTACTGATCTTACATTTTTTTAACAATATTTTTACTCTAAGAACACCCAAAGGTGATCCCCCATCGAAGATGCCCTTATGATCCGGATCCAATTCTTATTTATCTCCAAATTTTATATCACACATTTATTATCAAAACTAATAATTGGTTATTCTCTTTCTGATTGATATCAAAGTATGATGTGCCTATGGAATTGTTTAGCCACTAGAAGTTAAAACAAGGACCATAAAACAGTAAAAATATTTAGAAACTGTAGTAGATGG
Organism: Arabidopsis thaliana x Arabidopsis arenosa; assembly: GCA_019202795.1. Lineage (NCBI taxonomy): Eukaryota > Viridiplantae > Streptophyta > Magnoliopsida > Brassicales > Brassicaceae > Arabidopsis > Arabidopsis thaliana x Arabidopsis arenosa. Next base: position 12,462,986 of record CM032919.1, on the reverse strand, counting down.
TGAAATAGTTATAAGCGATAACTCGGCAAAAAATATATGATGATTAGAAATTAGGGTGGCCGAATAGTTATAAATATTAAATAGTTAGAAATAGGGTAAAAGTAACGATACAAAAATATACGAAATTCCAAAAAGTTATGGCCCTTACAAGGTTATTATCCTACATATTAGAATAGTATGGTGCTTCTTTATCTTATCAAGAAAGATGTAAGATAATTATTTAAAAGTGAGACAATACACGAGAAAGAAATCAGAGACAGTCTCAAATAATAAAAACAAAAATTATAGGAGAAACACTAAAAAAAATCCCCCATACATTTGGCCAAAATCAATAATACTACAAAACAGACTTGTTTTTTTTTTTTTAATATAGAAAATACAATTTTAGCTATTGCAAGAAAAAATAAAATAAACTTCTCTTTACGTAATTGATTTATAACGTATAAACTTAGATAATTATTTAAAAAACGTAGAGGGCTTAGTTGTTTAATATTAATACTTTCTAGGAGTAGTTTATATAATAAAAGTATTAACCGTGATACCTAATAATTTACCTAATACGGCTTGATAAATTATGTGAGTGAGAATCAAAGAAAGATCTTTGATTGCCTACCAAAAAAAAAAGAAAGATCTTTGATTTGGATGATGTTGACTTCCCCAGCTGTATCCCTTCCCTTTCTCATTTGGTTCCTTTCTTTTCCCAGTCCCTTTCCGTATTGTTTGCTCTATACTTAATACATCTATCACAAAAAATTTCTATTGGTAGAGACACTAGAGAATTTAAAGTTTTAATATCGCTAGAGACAAACACTAGTCTCTGCTCATTCATCTTGTACTAAAATATGATTTATGTGTTAGATATTCGTTGTTTAGTTTACTTAAAAATCGATACTTTACAAAAGTTCCCAAAACTTTATCTAGATCTCGATACAGTATCAATTTTAGGAAAAAAATAAAGAGCTCAGTGAACCTTATTGACTTTATTAGATTTTCTTCCTTGGAGAATTTTTTTTACACACATATAATATTGTATAAAATTGCATAAACCTATGTATCATAATATTGACGTATTTTGCAAAATTCCATCATGTAAAGGCAAGTATATTTGATCAAAATATATAGTTGAGCTTATTTGTATCATTTAGAACATTGAATAGAAGATCATGAGGTTTCATTTTGAAGAAAATATAGCTAGCAAATAGTGACAGTAGGCCCGAAGTTAGCTAAAAATATAAATATTTACAATAATGTAAACGTGGGTGTCTCTATAATTTGTCGAGTAGGACCGTCCAACTATGATAATAATATTGATCGGACGAGAAGCTGTGATAAGAAGAGCATTTCTGTCTCCATACCTCTAATAACACAACGTCACGTCATTACTAGACATTTGTTTATAAGACAATGATTATGCAACTTCATGGGCAATTCACTATTTTACTAATTTATATATTTTTTCTATAGTTCCCATTATAGATATCACCAAATTCAACTCACTTAATTCTTATGTGTTTGCCTTGAGAGAAGCTGAATAATATCGACAATTTGGTAGCCAATGCATTTATATTGAGGGCCAAGAGAAACGTTTTGAAATTGGGATTTTTAGGCGGTGAGTTCCAGTGGAGCAACGTCACTTTCGGGACATGCACATGAAAAAGATGAGTCTATCACGCGTATGTGTTTTTGATTGTCACCATGTGAATAGAATCCACGAGAGCTGTACGTGTACTATGCACGTGTGACCATGTTGAGACAAAAATATTTGTGGCTCTATCTTGTGGTCCATTCATCTATGACACATTGTATTGTCTCTCTATGAATGGAAAATGTGTTCAACGGTTCAACACTTGGGAGACTACTAATGGGAAATCCACTTTAAGTTTAGGGTCAATCCATCAAAAATACAATTTGAAATAACCAGGTTTTCTACTTAGCGGAAACTTCTAGACATAGACTACTAATCCGTTGATTATTGGAATACCGATAAACTAGACTTACATTGCAAAGTTACACGTTTAGCATCAGTTTTTTTTTTTTTTTTAAATATAACTCATGTGATCCTAAAGACTTTCTAGTCACAGACATCAGTTTCGGCCAACAAAGATTATGAGATTCTCTTTATTCTACAATAACGGATATGAAGATCGTAAAATCCCGTGAAGACTTTTCAGCAGCTACTGAGGTAACCTATCAAGATTTCTAGAAGAGGACCACTCAATATTTGATTTGTAGCTGAGAGAAAAGAGACTGAAATAAAGTTTTTGTTCCCATCACCATGACCAATCTCAGAGTTTTTGAGTCAAATGGTCAAACCATAGTTGATAAACTTGAGTGGAAGGGTCAAAAAGACTAGCGTAGGAGGATGTGGTAGGAAGATGATTGATATGTACTTCCAAGCTTTTTGTGCTGTGATAATCTTATCATCACACATTTCAGTTTTCCTTAGCCAAACAGAACAATTGTGTATTTCTAAAGGGAAAGCATCAAAGACAGAAGAAAAGGTAAGCACACATCTCGTAGTTCTTGAACTGCGACGTATAATGTCAACGACATTCACTGATTCACGAACCGGCATGACGGAAATAGAGAACCGAGCGGTACAAAGCAGCAACATGGAGGAAAGCAATCAGTGCTATGAGTAGATCATCAAGCAAACCGACTATCCCCAAAACTCCTAAGGAAATTAGTTAAGAAAGGATTTGTGAGAAAACAGAGACAATATAAGATTCATAGGATTAAAAAGATGAATCACCTTCTGGAATGATATCTATTGGACTGATTATGTAAATAGCACTCAGAATCATCTGCATCCAATACAAAGAAACTGCGTCAGTCCCAGTAACCTTTTTACTCCAAATGGAAGAGTAACAACCCAAAACATGACTAATCTTTGTATAAACAGAGAGATCAAGATGTAGTCGAACTTAACTGCGATATAAACCCGAGCCCTAATGACAAGTGGAAGCGTTCTTTGTGGATCCATCATTTCCCGTAACAACCTCCGTAGTAAGAAGGGAAGGTCTTGCATCCTCTGTTAAAGGGTAAAAAGAATTTCCTTATGATTTTTCAAGTTAACTAAACTTATGGGTATTCATGAAATTCAAATATATCTCAAACAAGTAAAACATAGAGATAGAACTCATACCTGAACTAAACTAGTTGAACGGCCGCCAAAGAGTCGGTTATACGTTTCAAGATTACCAAGAACATCCGCAACTGAACTGTCATTCCGGTCTCTGATTGTGTCCTCTGAAGGAACCAACAAACTAATAGGACGACGACACAAAGGGCATTTACATGGCTGTAATGTAGATCCATGCCTCCAAACCTGCATAATGCAATTTCCTAAAAACAAAATTGAAAAGAAAAGTTAGGGAGACGGATCACATGAAAAGCAGTATTTATTCGTTGCAATGAATTCGTAATTAGACCAGTGAACTTGAAAAACCTAGTAAGCCCAGAAATCTATATGCTCTAAGCATAGAGAAGCTCATTGAAAACGAGATACAAAGTAAAAGGCTATAAATATAAAAACTTCAATAGAGTAGATAGTTGTTAAAGAGATCAAGCAGGAAGCAAAAAGTCCGTGACTCTGAATTCCACTGTCAACCAAATCCAAGAATCCAATAAATTCAGGCAAATATCTTCCGATCTCATTGAAGCGAGTTAGCAAAGACACAAGAGAAACCGAATCAAAGACTAGAAATGATTGAGAGATTGAGAGAGAAAGAGAGGTAACCGCAGAACCAATGGGAACAATTGGCTTGACATGGAGCGGTGAAGTGGGAATGACATATCGAACAAAGATCGTTCTCCGGTGGACTATTCATCTCTTCGTTTCTTCCGTTTATTCTTCTTCTCCTCCTCGTCAAAGATTACGTGCTCGCTGGTTTTTTCTTTAGTCGGTAACTATGTCGGTCCATCGGAACTCTGATTGGTTCGATTTTTTTTTTTTTATAATTATTGCTCATTCACATGTGGGACTCGCTCGGTTATTTCCGGTTTTCAACAAAAGAAACGACGTCGTTGGCGCATGTGAATAAGGAAATCGCCCAAATTTTTAGAGGATTCTTGTTGAGGTTGAAGAACTAGAATGGGTGATTGATGATGTAACATTTTGAATTCAGTTGTTCAAAACCACTGTGAGGGAGATACAGTGATTAATAAAAAAAAGGTTTTTACATTTGACATTGTCTTTGCAGGTTTAGAAAACAATTCAACAATCATTGAGTGATAATAGCTCTGTTCCTGAATACCCCGCTCATTGGATGTGTTACTAACTTCACGCTTTATCGACATTGTCTACTCGTCTGCAGCCTGCAACAAAAAGAAAAAGGAAAAGGGAAAAGATTCAACCTTATGCTCGTTTACATTCTCATGGATTTAAGATGATCCATTTGTCAAGCGAATGATGTATTTATACACTCATATACAATGATCATTCAGGAACCATTAGGAGGTCTGCACTCTGCACTAGCCACCACCCCCATTTGCAATTTAACTTTTTTTCTTCTGCTTTTTTGCGCTACTCTACTTAATTGCACATTACAAACAGTGGAAGTTACAAGAGGGAACTACTCTATGAACGGTAGATAGATATCTAGTACTCTATGTGTTGTTCTTTACCAATTCGTAGTTCAATAGCCATTACTACAAGTACGACACAAACACGCATGTATTTGTTTTTCGAAAAAACAACTCTAAGACAATGCTCAGAATGTGGAAATAGTGTACTATAGTAAGGATGAAAGTAAGAATGAAAAAAAAGATATATGTGATACCAAATTATAAAGTTTAACAAAAGCCATACTTAATCATCTTCTCAATTTACTTTTAACCATAGGCAAAGATGTTGGTTCTAAACTCGAACCATTATAATCTCGGCAATCTCTCTAGCATTCGCTCCCTAGTATCAATTTTGTACCAAAGTAATGTATTGATTCCCTCAAAGAGATGCATTTGTCAAAAGAGATTCCAACTAACCTGAGATACAGGAGAAGTCTCTGTAGTATCCTTGGGAGCTGTTAAATTGGCTGAAGATGAAGAAGGTGAATCAAAAGCACGAGAGCAATCTGTGTATGCAGAGCCAATACCAATTCCAGCACCTAAAGCAATCGATGCCCATCTTGTAACAGGACTCCCTATACAAAATCAGAAACTAAGTTATGAAAAAAACGAATCTCAAGGCAAGTAATATAATTCAAGAATTGGGACAATATATGATTCAAATTGGAGATATTAAACACTCTAAAACCCTATTTCATAGTGAATTTCAATTCATTTGAAGAACCTAATCCGTGATCACTCACACTACATATATATCATCGAACAGCTACGAGTAATCAGAAAACGAGAACCGAGTAAGGGGATATTGAAACACCGAACTGAAGAACAGAAGACCGGCGAATGCGCCGCCGAGGGAAGAGTAAACGAAGCGGCGGACAGTGAGATCGAGACATGCGTCCCACTTAGCATTCACATCGTACTCCGGTGGCAAACTACCATTTTTCTCTGCCATTTTTCGCGAAACCTATCCGATTGATTGATCGTTCAGAGTTTTACTCTTCCGTTGTTCGTGATTTCCTTTTTCTCGACTTTACCGATCTATTTAGCGCAAAACATGGGCTTGAAATTAGGCCCAATCGTCTGTCAATTAGATCCAAGTTTCTCCAATTAGGCCCAAGGCCGAAAACACTGGCCACTACTAAGGCTGTTTTAAAAAAAACATCTGATCGAGTTCTGTTTGGTTTTAGATATTTTTTTTTTGTCGACGTTTGGTTTTAGATTTTTATTATTTCGGTTTTAAAGTATTGTTTTGGAAAATACTGTAACCAACAAAAGTATGTTTTAGAAATCTAAACCGAGGCAAAATGGAATTTTTACAGTATTAGTTCGATATGTAGACCAGTGAAGGTGTCAGGAATTCAGGATGTCCAAAAGAAACATAAAAAACAGACAAATATAAAACCAAACATATGATTTTTCACGTGGATCTCTTCTGTTTTTATTTTTTAATTCAAAATTTGAAAGATAAAAAAGTATTCATCAAATGTCATTGGATTCCAATTTCACGATTGTTTTGTCTTTGTCACACCAAAATCCTGATATTTAATTTGGAATTGATGCTAAAACGAGAAAATTAATTAATCTTTTAATCAAAAACCCCAACCATCGTTTTAAAAAGAAAAGTTATGTCGCATGGTGACGACAATAAGAAAACCGGTTCGATCGGCGTGACCAATATACCCTTTTGTACTTCGACGTTTCAACGCACTTTTGTCTCCACTATAAACCCAAAACTCAATTTTGCCCAATTTAGGAACAATCATCACAGATCAAGACGGCTCAGTAAAAATGGCGGAGGAACCTACTACCACTCTCGTTACACCGGAAAAGCTACCATCTTCGGACCAGGCGGCTCCTGAAGTATCTGAGTCTACTCAAGAAGTTCTACCGAGAGAGACTGTAACTCCGGAGAAAGTGACTGAGACTAATCCGCCGGAATCGGCAGAAACCACCACCAAGCCAGAAGAAGAAACCGCGGCAGAGCATCATCCACCGACAGTGACGGAAACAGAAACGGCATCGACGGAGAAACAAGAGCTTGGAGACGAATCATCATCGCAGAAGGAAGTAGCTGAAGAGAAAAAGAGCATGATTCCACAGAATATTGGTTCATTCAAAGAAGAAAGCAGCAAACTTTCCGATCTATCAAATTCCGAGAAGAAATCACTCGATGAACTAAAACATCTTGTTCGAGATGCTTTAGACAATCACCAATTCAGCTCAATCTCTAAACCAGAAGACACAAACAACACACCAGAAGAAGTCAAGATTTGGGGAATCCCGTTGCTCGAAGACGATAGAAGCGACGTCGTTTTGCTGAAATTCCTAAGGGCTAGGGATTTCAAGGTGAAAGATTCGTTTGCTATGCTCAAGAACACGGTTAAATGGAGAAGAGAGTTCAAGATCGATGAATTGGTTGAGGAAGAACTTGTGGATGATCTTGACAAAGTTGTGTTTATGCATGGACATGACCGAGAAGGTCACCCTGTGTGTTACAATGTCTATGGTGAGTTTCAAAACAAGGAGCTTTATAATAAGACGTTTTCTGATGAGGAAAAGAGGAAACATTTCTTGAGGACTAGGATTCAGTTCTTGGAGAGGAGTATAAGGAAGCTAGATTTTAGCTCTGGTGGGGTTTCTACTATTTTCCAGGTTAATGATATGAAGAATTCTCCGGGGTTAGGGAAGAAAGAGCTTAGATCAGCCACTAAGCAAGCTGTTGAGTTGCTTCAAGACAATTACCCTGAGTTTGTCTTCAAACAGGTGCATTTTCCTATGGATCTTTAGTTGACATGGTTGTGAATTTGCCTACGTTAGAGTAGATATCTGTTTTAGGTATCCGAGCATTTTGTGTGTAAGGTTCTCTTCATAGTCCAGATTAAGACATGTTCTGGTTGAATGTTTTGTTGATCAATATTTCAGGCTTTTATCAATGTTCCTTGGTGGTACCTTGTGTTTTACACTGTGATTGGTCCGTTCATGACACCAAGATCAAAGAGCAAGCTTGTGTTTGCTGGTCCTTCACGATCAGCTGAAACACTTTTCAAGTAACTTTTGAAAGATTTTCATTGATTCCGCTTGTTTTGTTTCCTAAGCTATTCTATGAACCTTTTTTGTTTAGTCTGTCTTGACTCTGTTTGAAATTTGTCGACTATAGATACATATCACCCGAGCAAGTTCCAGTTCAATACGGAGGATTGAGTGTAGATCCTTGCGACTGCAATCCAGACTTTTCATTGGAAGATTCAGCCTCAGAGATCACTGTTAAGCCCGGAACAAAACAAACTGTTGAGATCATAATCTATGAGGTTAGGCAATTATACATTTAACTATGTCACTCCCTCAATATCTAGTTCTCAAAACATTAACAACTAAGAGATGACACCAAGCTCATTGAGTTATGATGTTTATTGACACTCTATGAAGTCTTATTTTAAGTTTTTGTTTGCGCAGAAATGTGAACTTGTGTGGGAGATAAGGGTAATTGGATGGGAAGTGAGCTACAAGGCCGAATTTGTGCCGGAAGAAAAAGATGCTTACACGGTGGTTATACAGAAACCGAGGAAGATGAGACCATCCGATGAACCGGTGTTAACCCATAGCTTCAAAGTGAACGAGCTTGGCAAGGTTTTACTCACAGTAGACAACCCAACCTCTAAGAAGAAGAAGCTCGTTTACAGGTTCAATGTCAAACCTCTCTAAGCTTTAAAAAATCTTTTCCAAACTTTATTTTACAAAAATGTGGTTTCTAGACTTTTGTTTTTCTTGAAACAGAAGTGAGATACGTCTTATGTGTGTTTGTATATGTGAGAGTGTTTGCTTTATCATATCATATAAATTATGTGTGGTTTAATACGATGGAGCTGCTTGTATCTTTTGCTCTTGTAATCAATCATTTGTGGAGAATATATTACATGACTTTATGAAATAAAGATGTATAAATCTCAACCAATTTATTGATTGTGTCTGTTTATGAAATCAAGTTTATCCGGCTTATTAGGTGTCGTGCAACATCGAAGTCTATTATATATTTTTTTTGTCTATTATATTCAATTCAAATAAATGAAAAAAAGATTCGTAAGGCTGTTGATTTACACGTTGGAACAACTTCCTCGACACTGACATAATGTTGTTGTCTCAAGACTGGAGTAGGTGGAAGAGGTTCGATTTGTGTCTGGTTTAACCCAAAATCTGTTGGCTCTTGCATCATTCAAATGCCAATTATTTTCTTAGTTGAAAATCTTGGATGTGATAATTCTTTAGTATGATTTTTTTTTTTGCCAGCGATTTTTTTTACTTTCTTAAGAAAAATCTTCGCAAAAACGAAAGAACGGTAATGAAAAAATTATATTTCGTAATTTGACTTGATTTTTATGTCTACGATCGATATTTTTTCAATATTCTTCAGATTTTTTTGTTTATCAGCTTTTCGGTCCGTAATCTCCTCCAATATCCGGATTTAGACTTAGATATTCTGATTTAAACATAACCTTTCGTATCAAAAAGAGATTGAACCTGTAACACGATCGAAAAACCAATCTTTTGTACTACTACTAGGCCACCACCAATTTGGTTAAGAAGTAAATGGTTTTGAATGATGCAAACTCGTTGCTAACACTAAAAATAAATGGTCAAATGAACAAATCTATAAGCGTATATACAAAATCCTTTTTCACATTCACACAAATATATAAGCAAACACCTACTTCTCTATTTATGGAACTGAAGTGATCAACCAACAACAATTATTGTGAAAGTGATATTTTATTATTTTTCTTTAAGAATTTATATAAGGGAAAGCAAATAGAAAGTGAATGAGGAATTGATGAAGAAGCACATGCGACGACTAGGGCAGTAGTGAATATGTTCAAATTGCATTCATGGCTGTTTGTGTTGTGTCGGTCCACGCATGTCCCTTCCTTTTCTATTGTTTGATTATATTTCTGCAATTTTCTTATAAAACTCCGAACTGTCTTCGGACCAGACATTATGATCACTCCCATTCTTTTACATATTATTCATTCATGTAACCATTACAAATTCCATGCTTTGTATTCATTCAACTTTCAAATTTGTTGGTTGGTCTTGTAAAAAAGTCCAAATTCTAAATATACAATGTTGGCACTTGGCATTAATGGTGAAGTAACAATCAATTTTTGTTTCTTTTTGTCTACAATTGAATTCTATTATGAGTGTTTCGATTAAAAATGGCTAGTTTTAGTATTCCAAACTCATTTGCACATAAAAAAAAAAAAAAAAACTCATTTGCACATTCTCACCTAAGTTTTACTATCAAAATGAATGACGTAAGTTAATGAAGAAAAAACTAAAGGACAATGACATGTATACACTTAGTTTATAATTTTAAGATGAAAAGATCTATGTTGATCATCATGGTAAGGGCCGTAGTTTATATTTGTTTAACTATTATTACTTTGATAAACATGCGGATTAGACATGACAAGTCACTTGATGTTAACTTTAGACTTATTGGATTAATGAGTAGGCCAATTAGCCATTATTAGTTTTCATTTGTCAACATTCACATCTATCCCCAGTGTTTTTTCTTCTTCTTTTGTGAATGGAGAATTAAGTGTATACCGGTCGTAGTCCGGTCTGCATCGTACCGATCAACCATTCAAGATCATAAAATTCAATAAGATATTTATATTTAGGTCAACTCGAACATAAATCAACATATTCGTTTATTACAAACGTAAACTAAAATTATAAAATTATACGTACCATTGTTCTGTTGGGCTAATCCATATAACATGTTGAAGTCAATCTAGATGTGAATTTTCTGAACAGACTAATTATTAATTTTAATCCGATCTTTATGGGTTAATCCCCGAATTTCAACCTATTTCAATCTTTATTATGATAGCTTAGAAAACAAAAAAATCATATAACACTCCAAAGAGATTGTCGTTGGGCTGTGCTCTTCAACTAAAACAGAGTTTGTAGTTAATATCTTTCTTTCTTTCTCTGCCGAAATAACAATTCTCTAAATGTCAAATATAATCCGTGCTTTGATTCCGTGATCCTTGTCTTATCCACGACTTATTAGTCCATATTTCAACAAATAGGGTCCATTCTCATAATATCTCGTCCTTAATGTCTCATTCAGTGTTATCCACTTCAATCTATTATATACAGATGGACCTTTTTCATATTTATATTCATATCTCTCTATCAATATTGATATAACAACAAATCTACAATCAGTCTTCTTGACACGTCTCTTCTCCTTATCTTTTATAACTATAAATATCCACTGAACATTATCTTTATATCTTTGATGATAATACATTAGACTTAAACATTTGGTATGATCACTATCCAATGTAACTTTCAACTCTATTTTTCCGAATGCTTTACCAATAAAACATTTGTTTCAGAATCAATTTCATGAACAAGAAGTAAAGATAAAAGAAAGAAAAAAGACAAGTATAAGTAATGAATAAGATTTACACAATTTTACAAACAAAAGTATGGAACAAAAAAGTTAAAGGTAAGAAATAATGAAACAAAGTGTTCTTTTTTTATCTTTTGAATTTTAATCACATATTCTCCACAGTCCACACACAAAAACAACCCCCAATACCAAAACAAAGCAAAACACAACCACGTCTTGAGATTTCAAAATTACATAATAAATAACAAACTAAATTAATTAATTAAAATTTGTTTCCCCCAAATAACAAAATAACATTCTTTTGCTTCTTCCTTGGATTTGGATTTCAAAGATCAGACCTTGGTTGAGTTTTGAACCTGTAGAGCACTTTCTTCTTCTTGGAAGTCTGGTTATCGATTGTGATCACAATCTTTCCCGGTTCACCCACCTTAAAAGAATCAGTTATCACCGGTTCATCGGTTGACCCAATCTTCCTGGTTTTAGAAACGATCACAGCATAGCTTCCCTCAGTGGTTGGCTCAAACTGAGCTCCGTAACTCACGTCAGCACCCAAAACCCTAAGCTCCCACGAAAGCGTGCAAGCCTGCCACAATCATCATTAACCTTCTTAATCAACAACATTGTTACAATATGAACTTATCAGTCATCGAGTTTTAAAGTATATATACCTCAGAAGCAGGCAATTCAATGGTGTAGTTGGCTGCCGGTTTAACGATGGCTTCGGTTATGGTTTCTTGGGTCAAAGGAGTATCTTTGCTAAGTCCACCGTATTTAACCGGGACTTGTTCAGGAGCTATGTATCTGTTTATATAAGCCTTAGTGAGAAACATGCAAAACTATTTGAACTATTATGAAATAGTTAAAAGTGATTTAATGGTTAATTACTTGAAAATTGTATCGGCGGATTTGGATGGACCAGCAAGGACCATCTTGCTCCTAGTCCTTGGCGATGTGATGATAGATCCGAATGTTTTGTAGTATGGAATGTACCACCATGGCACATTGATGAATAGCTGCAAAAAGAAAAAAATAAGATTTATAATTTTTTTAAAATGCAATTAAAGAAGAATTCATCTTTTGTGTGCAGCAACTTCTACGTGACTAAGTGGATTGTAATATCTTTAATTGTAATTCTAATTACGTTTTAAAGAATAATTGTTCTTGAACGGTTACTAGGCTAGTGGTTTGTGTTAGTATCGTCGTATATAAAACTTTTAGTACCTCTTTTGCGGCGAATTCGGGGTAATTGTCCTCGAATTGTTTAACAGCGCGTCTGATGAATTGCCACAACGCTCTTTTCTTAAGTCCTGGAGCGTTCCTGAAGTCGCTGACGAATACGAACGAAGATTTCGCTTCAGGGTTGCTGAAATCAATAGCTCTCACACACTTCTCTTGTAGCTGAATCCTCCAGTTGAGGAATTTGTTAAGCTTCTCCTTGTCGGAGAAAAGTTCTTTGTTCTGGAACTCACCGTAGGAGCTGTAGATCACGACGTGTCCTTCCTTGTCAACACCGTGAGCAAACACCATCTTCTCGAACTCACTCGCTTCTTCTCCTGCGGCTTCGACGAGCTCGTCGATTTTGTTTTCTTTACGCCACTGGACGGTGTTTTTAAGCATGGTTAAAGCTTCTTTGACCTTGAAGTCTCTTGCACGGAGGAATTTCGTGAGGATCACGTCAGATCTCTCGTCTTGGAGTAGTGGAACTCCCCAGATCGAGACTTCTTCCGGCTCCACTGGCTCTGCCTCAGCGACGGCGACAGTCTCTACCACGACCGGTGTGACGGCGGATTCTGGTGGTGAAACAGAGACGATTGATTCTTCTATTGCTTCAACAGTCTTGGTTCCATCTTCCTCAGCAGTAGATGCTTTCTCGGTGGTTACCTCTGCTTTCTCCTCCGATTTGATCTCAACCGGAGCAGGCTCTGATGATTTCTCCTCCGCCGCTGGAACCGCCGGTTTCTCTTCTTCAACCTTAACCTCAGTTGTTGTCTCTTCTTTCTTCTCCTCTGTTTTCTCTTCTCCTTTAGTTTCCTCTTCCGGTTTCTTCTCCTCTGGTTTCTCTTCCTTCACCGGCGTCACCGGAGCAGTGAATTCACGTTTGTTCAAAGCTTCCCTCACAAGCTCCTTAAACTCCTCAAGTGCTTTCTTCTGAACATCCTCAGCCGTTAAAACAACCACCTTCTCAGCTACAACAACTGTCTCTTCCTCCTTCACCGGAACAGATTTCTCCGCTTCCGCAGCAGCCGGGGACTCCTTCTCCGGCACCGCCTTCTCATCAGAGGCAGGATCAGCCACTTCCTCTTTCTCAGCCACAGGGGTAGGAACCGTAACCTCCTTATCGGTAATAGGTTTCTCCGTCACCGGAGGAGCAGCGACATCAGCTGATTTCTGTACTTCCTCTTGAGCCATCTTCTTGTCTGATCTTCGAAATTTCAAGAAAAAGAGAGAGAGAGAGAATATTGATTTGTGAGGAGAGAGAGAAGAGGAAGAAGAAGAGGTTTATATAAAAGAAAAAAACAGAGGAATTTTGGAAGAAGGGAACAGACTGGTCGGAGCTGTTTTGACAGCTCATTCGAACACCTCTTTTCTCAGTGGGTCCTCTTTCTTTTCTCCCAACGGCCGTCTTTTTGCTTCCACCAATTTAAAACTTCCTTTTTTAACCATTTTTACCTATTTTACATTATATTAGTTACTATATCTATATATACATTTCCCATAATCGAAACTTTCTTTTGAATATATCATTCGTATATTCGTAAATCTGATGATTTAATATGATTTATAGTATATTTTGATGATCTTCTTGATTTGAATATATTCTTACAGCTTTTTCTTCCCATAGTCGTCAAGATTCTTTCGTCTATGTGCCTAATTTCTCAAGTCATTAGTACATAAATATCGAATATTTATTACAATTAAATAGAGAAAATTTTCAAATTTGATTAGAAGGTGCAGTGGAATCATTTGCGAAACGGAAAGAGAAAGCAGTAGCATGCTAGTCATGTTTTTATTAACAAAAAAGTAAAGTGTGTTTTCAAATCATCACACCATGTTATATATCTTCACAATAGTATTTAATATGTAGTAGTGATTTTTTTTTGTTACATCACCATTAAGTACACTTTAGTTTTTTTTTTTTTTTAATTCATATTACAAATGATATACTTTTATTATTCACAAAATAATCTAAATATAGTATTTTTCTGAATCAACTTAAAATTTATTAATTATTTTTTTCTGCAGTAATCACAAAAAAAAAAAACGTTAGAAAAGATGATATTTGTTTTCAATTTTTTTTTGGGATGACAGTAGTGACTATACCATGAGTTTAGTACACAATCCAATTTGTTTTAAATTATTAATTAATAAAAAACAATACGAATCTTTTATCGCATGTCACTCTTACCCCCTTTTCAAGTTGTTGAGTTATAAACGTTAGAACTTGTCTTTTACCTCTATTTCAACCAATGACACCTATGTTTTAATTTACCTAAGATTCATTTGCGAAAACGAAAACCTCGGATACTTTTTTATGCTCCGAAAAGAATCATATTTACATATAGTCTTTTTTTTGGTGTATATAAAGCTAGATATATTATATATCAAATAATTTTTTTTTAAATAAGAAATTTCATTTCTTGTATGTCATAACAACACATGCGAAAATTTATTTGTTTCTTGGTTATTGAATGTATTGTGGTATCTAGAAGAAAAATATTTAATATGAATATATAACAACGATAACATATTTGCATTTGAAACCTTTAATAATCTAACAACGGAAAAGTTTTGATTTTCTAAAGTCTCACGGTACTAGACTACTAGTAACCACTTTGCACGTAATGAATCAAATGATTATATTTGTTCATCTATGACTAATTGACTATGAACCGTTGTTTGATGCGTTGTTGTAACCTACAAGTTATGGTTATTGATTCTAAACTGATGGCGAAATCGGATATTAAGGAAAAAATATCAATAGAGTTAGAGCTGTCAACCCTACGGTGGCATTTAACCAAATAGTCATATAAGACACCACTTAAATTCCATTCACATCATATTGTGTCTATTATCTATTGGTCATCAGACTTTTTTGCCACCTAATATGAATTCAATTTACGTATATTTGTCCCGAGAATTGTGAAAACACGTAGGAGTATCAACGTATATCATCTCCCGAAAATTCATCTAAAATTCAATTATGCGAGTTGAGTAGTAAAATTAAATTACAGCAAGAGAGGATTTATAATTATATAAAAAAAAAGATTCTGCGGAAATATTATAATTATATTTGGTGGAAAAAATATCGTATGTAAAACTTCTTTTTATTTGAAAAAAGAAAAGTTGGTACAATTGCGCGGGACCCAAGAGTGATCCGTTAAAAATCCCTTCATCGGTTGCTTTTGTCAAAAGAAAAAGAAGAAAGCTGTTTTGGTTGGTTTTGTTCATCGCTGGTGCCATCTTATTATTATACATTTTTGCATCGTATTTAGCTGTTTTTCTCCTTTTTTTTGGGGTTCGTAAACCCACTTACTTATTTTATATACATCTTAACAATGATTAGTCGTAGTAAGCAGTATCCTAATTAAGAATTTATTTAGGTGAGGGCTAATAATAAAATTATTTTGACCCCATTAGTTCTTTTTTAATAGATGCTAAGATCATCGTATCTAACTTTTCCTTTTTTTATCTACACATATTGACATGCATTTTCTTTAATTCAAGTTTATCTAGGAAGCAGTATGTTATTGTTTAAGTTAAAAAAATTTGGTTTTAAAGTTAAAAACATGGGGCAAAAACGCAAATAAGCTAAAACCATAATATTTGTGTTTTTGGGGGAAATTATATCAGACAGTTATACTTTAAAGTAAGTAAGTAACTAGTTTTTGTAAAATTTTGGACAAAAATATTACGGAAAGGACGAACACTTCTTTGTCTAACGTCTTTGTGAACACTTGCCGTTTTCACATAAAACAAGAAAAAGGAGAAAACAACAATGAACACGAAATAAACGAACACTTGCCGTTTTCACATCATTTTTATAGTTTTTACAGCACCATGACGAGACAACTTGCTTGTTTCTCTTCTCAAGAACGACAAAAAAAAGAAGCTAATTAATCCTGAAAAAATATGTAAAATGATTAGTTAGTTGTAATATTCGACTTCACATTAACAAGAGTTATATGCAACTACGTCTAATATTAGATTAATTAATTTTAGAGGTTACTTTAAACTATTACAAAAATCTGATATAAATTCTTTTTTTCCATAGTAAACTCGCATCAAGATGAAGACAGAACAATCATGAGGTTGTCTTTTTTTTTGTCCATTGCCAAACTAGTTGTGTTGCTTTTTGTCTAATATGTGTAATTGATTAGTTGGATATTAGGCCCAGTTATATGCCCAAGCTCATTATGGAAATAACAATACCCGAATTCAGCCCAATTGTTAAAGTTAGATAATCTAGGTCAGTACTACGGCAGAGGGATGTGAGATTATGAGATATGTTAATAGGCTAGGAATGTATAACAGAGGAATGTATAATTAATATTATATTGTTAAGAACCTTTGTTAAGAGACTCCATGGATGGAGATGCTCTTATCCCAAAAAAATGAATTAGAATTCGACTCAAACCCAACATAAAAATAATCAAAACCAGCAGCCCACGCATCTATCTTCCACATAAAAATAATCAAAAACATAACAATGTCATTCACAATCTTCAAATCATTCCTCCTTTGATGATCTTTAAAGACATTGATAGGGAGGTTCATAACTCATCCGCAAGAAGACGAAGACGGCATTTTGGTAACTTAATGTTTCTTTGGATTCATTGATTATAATCTCAAACTTCTCGGTTTAAAATTTGCTACCTTGTTTTTTGTTTTTTTTTGCTAAGGTACCAATATAAAGGGGAAACTTTTGCATTACCCAACTTTTCATGAATATGAATATTTACAGTTTACAAAAAAAATAAAAATAATCAAAAATTAACTTTTTGAAAAATCAAAAAAATCAAATTAAATCAGAACCGAATCGAGATCTGGATTAAACATCCAAATTAAACGAAAAAAAATTCGAGTCAGTCAAAACCAATCAAAAATGAAAAAAGCATGGCATATATTATATTGGTATGTGCTAGTGTAATACTCGAATTTTCAGACTTGAATATTGAATGTTGTTAACAAAAAATACCTTTAAAAATAGGTATAAGCCCTAACTCATAATAGATATGTTTTATTTTTATTTTTCAAATTTAAGGGATATTATAATATTGAACGTATTTAATAATTAAGTTATAAACTTGTTAAACTAATATCCATGCCTAATGCCTTGGTCGATAAACTAATAGTCTTTTTTTTTTTTTTTTGTCAACCTTGGGCCACAACTGGCCGGCCCATTAGCCTAATCCCTACAAATTGTAAGGAGTGGGACTCGATCCCTGGTGTGATGGTGCCTGTCCATCAGTGGACTTATCATCTGCCACTAGACTAAGGTCACTTCACAACTAATAGTCTAATATACACGCGAGTGTGGTGCATCTGTTCCATTTAAAATTTTCCGAATTTAATAAACGAGTTATAAATTTGTAAGGCATGTGAATAAGTTACTTGGGCCAAGTCATTTCATAATTATTTATCCGCCTCACTATCTCCATGCAACTTATTTTATTTCTTGTTTATCAAAACAATACTTATTTTTATTTCACTCAACGTATAACATTATTACTCAAGATCGCTAGAGAGTTTACTTTGGGCTGTTGTAGACATAAGACTTGGCGAAATAGACAATAAAAATGAAGGCGAGGGAGCTGAGACAAGCAAGTAGCCAGTAGAAGTAATCAAGATGTGCCTGGTTCAGGTTATTAGAGAACCAGCTCACTTGACCGGACTGGCTTGTGGCTTCCTCGATGACCGATACCATGAAGCTACTCAAGAAGTTTCCTATACCGATTATGCTGAGATATAGAGCCAGTCCCATGCTCCTAAGCTCTGGCGGGACTTGTCCGTAGAAAAACTCTTGCAAACCAACCATAGTGAAAACGTCGGAGACTCCAAAGAGAATGTATTGTGGAATCAGCCAGCAAACGCTCATTGGAACCGTGGCATTAGGCGAATCAACTAGTCCGTGATCTCGAGCGGTCTTGAGTCTTTTCATCTCGACCAAAGCAGCTATTACCATTGAAATAATTGAGAGGAAAATGCCGGTGGAAATTCTCTGAAGCGTTGTAATTCCTGCTGGTTTACGAGTGATTGATCGTGCGATTGGGACGAATACACGGTCGTAGATTGGGATGAAGACGAGGATTGCTAGGCTTATGAAGCATTGGAGTGTAGCTGCAGGGACTAGGAGTGTTGATGAGATTGATCTATCCATTGTAGATCCTTGCTTTGTGAAGAAAGTAGGGGATTGCGCATACACAATGCCAAACACTAAACTACACAACCAAATTGGAACGAGACTCAAAACAGCTTTTGCTTCCTCAACTTCAGATGAATCGCACGAAATCACCGCTCTGTCTAGGAATCTGCCGTTGCCAAAGATTGTATTGTTATAGACTTTTGTAAGACACATAATCTTTTTCTTTTTGTAAAATGTAAATGTAAACGCCAAACGCTAAAAATTATATATTTGTGTGCATTTGGTTCTGTTTCAATCTATATAATGAAAACATAATTGAAAAGAGAGAAACTTAAACAAAATTTTATTTTTAAATCTATCTACTAAGAAATTAAGAATTCTAATAAAACAAATGATAGATCAAATAATTTTGAAAATATAATTTTTTATGGTGTGCATGCATTTAATTAAAGTATATAACAAAATTAGTTAATATTTATAAGAAATTAAAAGAGATATTTAATTATGATTCACATGATATATTTTGTATGCATATGAAATGGTCATCTTAACATATTTTATATCAAACAAAGGGCACAAAAGCATGCATGTAAATTATCAAAGCTAACACATGCTTTAAATTTTTTAAATCAGAAGTAGTTCCAACCTTTTCTAGTTAGCTGATTTAATTAATTTGCCCATGAATTTTTCTTATTTTTTAACTATAAAAGAACTATTAAAAAATTAAGTATGTACGTAATTACCTAAGTTCAGATAAGAAACTTGACTAAAAAATGATTTGGTTTGAAACAAAAACACAATGTAAAGACAAAAGAAAACAAAAGACCAAACAAACAAAGCATATATCACCTGAATTTCTTGGAACTTTCTGTTGGCAGAAGAAGGCAAGTATCAGAAGGAGTTTGTCGCCGGTTTATAGCTGCAGCAACAAAAACACGGCCAATTCTAACAAAAGGGTTATCATGTTTTCTGCCTTGTCTTCCTTCTCCTCCAGTGCTAAAGCGGTAAGTTTTGATTCCAAGTAAGAACAAGAACAGAGCAAGCATCATGGAAAGACATGGAATCGCATATCCTAAAGCCCAGCTCAGATTCTCTTGGACATAATTCGTGATCAACCGAGTGGTCAATATACCGATTGATATCGCAAAGTACAACCAGTTAAAGTAAGAACTCTTGGCTTTGGACTCTTTAGGGTCTTGTTCATCAAACTGATCTGCTCCAAAAGCTCTAAGACATACCTTGAAGCCTCCTTCTCCTAAAGCAATTAGGTAGAGAGCACAAAAGAAGACAATTACTTTGACTTGAGGAACGCACGACTCATGTGTTTCTTGACCTTTACAAAGAGAAGGAATCGTCGCTGAAAACGTGAGCAGCACAAGTCCCTAGAGTTCAAGATCACACCACATAAAATATATTAAAGGTTTTTCAAAACTGTTGTGCGTTTCTAAGGTCAAAGATTTTCAATTCAGATCTTGATTCACATTTGATTTTTGTAGTATAAACAAAAAGTATCTAAAATAAACCCTAATATAATAATATGAATAGTATGGTATGGTTTCAGTTTCAATTTGGATTTGGGGTTTAGTCAAATATATCATTACATTTTTAATCGATTCTTTTTCTTTTCTTTGATTCAAATTCTTATTTTTAGAGTACTAAAAAAATGGATGTGTAGCAGAAGATCCAACTCAAGACCAATTAGTAATGATAGCACTAGAGAATCAAGAAGTTAGCGTAAGGGAACAAAAGAAGAAGCTTTGAGCTTCATTGTTACCATGATATAGAAAGAAGAGGTTAAGAGGATTGTACGAAAACGGCCGAGAAAAGAGTCGGCGATAGAACCCCATATCAGAGGCAAAAAAGCTGCCGTTCCAAGCCAAAGGTTGACGTTTGACGCTGCAACCGCCGTCGACTCTCCTAACGCCTCGGTGAAGTAGGTTATCAGATTCGAGGCGATCCCGAAGTAGGCGAATTTCTCCGCAACTTCCGCACCTGCCGGAATATTCTTTTTTTTTTTAAGGATTTAGCGGTAAAATTTGAGGAAATGGAAAAAAAAGAGAGTCAAGACTTACACATGGTGAAGCCAGAGGATTTCCATGCACCGGAAGATGATCTGATTGATGGTTTGCCTTGAAAATCGACGGAGTATTCGACATTATCGTTTGGAATAATAGTTCCAGTCTCATTATCGGCGATGGATGTGGACATTATATTGCCTCTTATAATTTCGTTTCAGAGTTATTGATCTATAGGTTATATATGTGTATTTATATAGTTGGTACATTATGCACAATGACCAAAATCTAATTTAGATTCATATTATAATCTGACAGTATTAAACACGTGAGTCACGAGGAGAAGTGAGAACGCTATATTGATTGATCGATTGATAAATGCGACGCGATAAAAGTCTTTGGTGACAGGAATGACACCGTATCTTAGTGGTTGGCAACGAGGAGAAATTGTCACAATATTTGGTGGATATGATAATTAATAAAAATAAATTAAAGATTAGATTTCGATTATGATGACGATACGGCCGATCTCCAATCCATGCATGGCTGGCCTGGTCCAAAGGAGTTATTCGTGGACGTCACATGATTGCTATAATGCTATCTTCGCATTTTATCGGTCAACTAGAAATTTGATTCTTTTTTTCTGGCTCAAGGCATTGTAGACGTATTGAACCTTTTTGTTTGACCAACTATTCCTTGGTAATTCAACCCTTTTTTACAAAAACCTTTAAAAAGTCAAAAATTGCCATTTTAATCTTTTTTTTCATTGTTATTGAGTAAAGTAATATAAACTCTTCTTACCAAGGTTAATACTTAATAGGACTTTCTATTCTAATAAATTTTTTAAAATATATATTTTTTATCATAAAGTAATATAAGCTTTTTAATAAATTTGACATTGATGATGATGTGGGCGAACAACGGTGTTGAAGGTTAGATACGGCTCATCATGCCATGTGTGGTCAATTAATATGTAACCAACTTTGAAGATTATACAGAGTAAGCTGCAACGCAGTTAATATCGGGTTCAGGCGAAGAACGTTGCATGGTGTCGTTTTATGTGAGAATCAATTTTTGGGCAAGCTTTATATATCCGTTTAGACATCTCATATTTAAAGTTTCCTATTATTACTAAATTTTTTATTCAATATATGTGTTTTCTAGCTAGCTTATGCCATTTTGTATCACATGCTAGCCTGGTTTACCCCTATAGTGGGGTTGTTCTCTTTTCCTTTTACTGCTACTTTTTGTCACGTTAAATAGGGCCTCTTCATTTCTTAGTCGCTCAACCAACGACAGTGACAAGAAAAATAAAAGGTCAAATGCTTTCATACTCCATCGTAACAGTCAAAAGTAAAACTATTTGAAAAGTCTGCTTCACATAAAGATGCAGCCACGGGAAAATGAGCTTTAAAAGTCTACTTCACATAAAGATGCAGCGACGGAAAAATGAGCTGCCACAAGCGTTGAATTTAATCAACAGTCCTTGTCGCACCGTTATTCTCAGTGTGTCGCTGGAGTTGTTGTTATTATTTAAAAGAACATGCCCTATAGTATAAATAATTTCCATATTTATTTATTTTCACAGAGTAATTTTTAATCTTATTTTCTGAAATTTTTCATAAATGCATGATTCATATGTAAATCTGGACTTGGTCCGGCCTAATTCACATAAGAAGGAATATTGTTTTTGGTTGGTCATGAGGCCCATATCGGAAATGGAAAACCCCTAATTCACATAAGAAGATACAATGTTTTTAGAAGGTGTTTAATTTGGTCTATTGTAAAGATACGACTTGGCGAACCACAAGTAGGAGGCTAAACCAATGGAGCTGAGGCAAGCGAGTAGCCAGTAGAAATAATCTAGATGAGCTTGGTTTAAGTCATTATCGAACCAGCTCGTTTGACCAGACTGGCTCGTGATTTTATCAATGATTGATATCATTAAGCTGCTTAGAAAGTTTCCGACCCCGTATATGCTTAGATTCATAGCCATACCAACACTCCTAAGCTCACTAGGGACTTGGTCGTAGAAGAACTCTTGCAAACCCACCATGAACACGTCCGAGACTCCATAAAGAATGTACTGTGGAACCAACCACCACACGCTCATCAGTATTGTGACATCATCATGAGCGGTTTGGAGCCTTTTGGTCTCGACCAAGGCGGCTACTACCATAGCAAGAATAGAGAGAAAAATCCCTATGCCAATCCTTTGTAGCATTGTGATTCCTGAAGGGTTATGAGTGAAAGATCTTGCGACTGGGACGAGGAGACAGTCGTAGATTGGGATGAAAATGACCATTGTAAGGCTTATGAAACATTGGAGTGTAGCCGCAGGGACTAAGAGTCCTGGTGAGATTGACCTGTCCATTTTGTCTCCTTGCTTTGTGAAGAAAGTATGGGATTGTGCACATACAATAGCGTAGACTAAACAAGTCAGCCATATGGGAACAAGCTTAAGCACCGCTTTTGCTTCTTCAATTTCAGCAAAACTACACGAAATCGCTGCCTTGTCGAGGAATCTGCCAGAATACACATATACACGAACCAAGATGGTATAAGAACAATTGTTTGTGACTTCAAAGATTTTAAAGATAAGTAACATACATGTTAATTATTTTACCTGAATTGCTTGGAACTCTGGTCAGCGAGGAGAAGGAGGGTTTCGTTCGGATTATATAATTCTAAATCTTGTTGTCTTCTGTTCTTTACGGCCTCCACGAAAACACGACTGATTCTAGCAAAAGGGTTTTTCTTTCCTCCTCTTGCAGTACTAAAACGGTATGTCTTAGTGCCAAGAAGGAAGAGAAGCAGAGCAAGTAGCATGGAAACACTTGGAATACCAAATCCTAAGGACCAACTTAGGTATTCTTGAATGTAGCTAGAGACCAATCGAGTGGTCAATATGCTAACACAACTTCCAAACATCAACCAATTAAAGTAAGAACTCTTGGCTTTTGCTTCTTTGAGATCATTTCCATCGAATTGATCAGCTCCAAATACCTTAATACACGGTTTGTAACCGCCTTGTCCTATTGCAATAAGATACAGAGAGCAGAAGAAGAGAATCACTTGGAGTTGATTTGGATCTTTAGAGTTAGAAGGAGCCATGGCTGAAAAAGACAGCAACCCAAGCCCCTGCTTGTTTCATCAAATCATTTTAAGAAACAACACATGAAAGGTTTTAGTAGAGATGTTTAAGAGGAGATTGTTATATACCAAGATATAGAGAGAAGACGCGATCACGATTGTACGGAAACGTCCAAGAAACGAGTCAGCGATAAAGCCCCAGAGAAGGGGCAGAAACGACACCGTTCCAGTCCATGCGTTGACATTAGCCGCAGCTGCAGCTGTTGACTCACCCAATGGTCCGGTCAGATACGTTATCAAGTTCGAGGAAAACCCGTAAAAGGCGAACTGTTCCGCCATTTCGACACCTACAAACAAAGAAAACGAAACAGAATCTCTAAGAGTTTAGTAAAGCTAATTTGGTGAGAGTGATCAAACTTACTAACCGATGATTAGCCTGGCCGATTTCCATCCTCCAGAGGATAATCTGAGGGTTGGCTTGTCCATCTAACTCTCTATGGTTCTTAGAGGAAGAGTACCTTCGAGCTCATTGCAGGTGATCGCCATTGGCTTTTGTCTTTAAAATTTTTAAAATGCTTCTTGTCTTTCTTTATGAACAAGAAGATAATAATTGAGTACATATGTGCTTTGTTTTCTTGATTTTATATATTAAAAAGTGGCTGGAGCTTGGAGTAGGTGCACTGGTCAATTGGTCATTGTTATTTGATTCCAGTTAAAAGTTCATGTGCACTCGCGTGATTTAGAGATTCTAATTGATATCAATAGATATAAGTATATAACTAATTCAAAAAATGAGAGCAGGTTCAAAATATCTCATGTTAGTGATTCAACAATGAAAATAAGTATATTATAACTAATTCAAAAATGAGATCAGGTTCAAAATATTTCATGTTAGTGATTCAACATTGAAAATAAGTAACAGAAGTCATTCAAGCCAAGTCGGCTCCATTTAATGAATTAATATAAGAATTCTTTTCGAGTTTAAAATGTTCCTATAAAAATTTTCAAAAGTTTAACATAAATATTATCAAAATTATCCTCATCACAAATCATATTTCTCTCTGTTAGTAGTTATATATTTTTTTTTTCATTTTTGATAATACTTTTATAGAGCAATATCATGTTATAATAATGTTTTACATGATTGATTTCTTAATATTAGTTAATATTCTTGTAAAAGTAACTCCAAATATTGCGTTGACTCTGATCTTGATCACAGTGAGAAGGAATCATAGCTGAAAACGAGAGCAACCCAAGTCCCTGCTTGTTTTAATTTGTATCATCACAATTCACACACCATCTAAGATACGAAACAATAACGAAACTTGTGATAATAGAAACGTTTGAGAGGAAACTGATATATACCAAGATATAGAGAGAAGATGAGATAAGGATAGTACGGAAACGACCGAGAAACGAGTCAGCGAGAAAGCCCCAGAGAAGCGGCAAAAACGCAACCGTTCCAATCCAAACATTGACATTCGCTGCAGCTGCAGCTGTTGACTCACCCAATGGTCCGGTCAAGTACATTATCAGGTTTGACGATATACCAAAAGTAAGCAAACCGCTCCGCCATTTCTACACCTACAATATCATTACAGACGCGAATTAATCAGTCTATTATTTGGTGTGACCGTGTGAGTAAGTAGCTCGAATAAGCTTTACTTACTGATGATGAGCCTCGCCGATTTCCATCCACCGGAGGTATTTCCGAGGTCATCGGCGGCGGAGCCGGTAACAGCCATTGTGTATGATTGCTTTGTTCAAAATATAAGAATAAGACAAATGCGTTTTTGTAGTATATGTCGGTAAGATATGATCAAGATGTGGGACGTAATTGGCTTCGCTGGCACGTTATATGAACAAGTTAACAAGTTTTTTTTTTTGAACAAAAAAACAAGTTAACAAGTTGTGTTTGTTTTTTCTTCTTTTGTTTTTTTTTCATCTTCTATGGAGTCGTTTATCATGTTGAATGAGTCAAAATTTAGTTAAAAACAAGAAGCCCATAACTTTTTTGTTTTCTATTAGTATTGAAGAAATTAATGTGAGAGATCCCTACGAAAATGATTTTTACATATATAAGAGATAAAGACGAAACAGCCGGCGTTTGGGCCACAAAGATATGTGTCCTCATTGTTTTCACCTATTTCTTTTCTTTTTTTTGGCAAATTACATCCAATAAACTTCTCAATAATCTTCAAAGAGATAATTAATGCTTCTTACTTGTTAGCTCCGTGGGAACAAATTACGTCCATTCTTGTTCAAATTCTTTTGAGCGTTTGTGATGCCACAAGGATCTAAAAGTTTTACTAACTCAAAAACATATTTTGTAGTCATTTTATTATGAGTAGTTGTATTGCGGTGCTATTACAAATTCACAATCGATCAAAGTTAAATCTCAATGTAGAAACCAAATTTTGAAATGAACATATAAATATTGCATTTTGATGTGTATTGAATGCTACATCGAGATGGACAAACAAACAAACACGTCTTTCGTCCCCCATTTATGATCAGCCATGTTATTTCCTTGCTTCTTCCCAAACCCGGTTACATCAATATAGTTGCAGAACACAATGCTTTAGAAAGTGTTCGGTCTGTTGTAGGCATACGACTTTGCGAACCATAAATAGGAGGCGAAACCAATGAAGCTGAGACAAGCCAGTAGCCAGTAGAAGTAATCTAGATGAGCTAGGTTCAAGTCATTATCGAACCAGCTCGTTTGACCATACTGGCTAGTGATTTTATCAATGACTGATATCATAAAGCTGCTTAGGAAGTTTCCCGCCCCGTATATGCTTAGGTTCAAAGCCATACCGATGCTCCTAAGCTCACTAGGGACTTGGTCGTAGAAGAACTCTTGCAAACCCACCATTGTGAACACATCTGAGACTCCAAAGATAACATACTGTGGAACCAGCCACCACACGCTCATCGATATGGTGAGGTCATCCCGAGCGGTTTGTAGCCTTTTGGTCTCGACCAAGGCGGCTACTACCATAGCAAGAATGGAGAGGAATATCCCTGTGCCGATCCTTTGTAGCATTGTGATTCCTGATGGTTTTTGAGTAAAGGATCTTGCAAATGGGACGAGTAAACGGTCGTAGATTGGGATGAAAACGACTACTGAGAGGTTTATGAAACTTTGAAGTGTAGCTGCAGGGACTAAGAGTCCTGGTGAGATTGACCTGTCCATTGTGGCTCCTTGCTTTGTAAAGAAAGTAGGGGCTTGTGCATGTACAATGGTGTAAACTACGCAAGTTATCCATATGGGAATAAGCCTCAGAACCGCCTTTGCTTCTTCAATTTCAGCCAATTCACATGAAATAGCTGCCCTGTCTAGGAATCTGCATAGTATCCAAGAAAACGAAATTCATCTAAAAATCAATTGGTATATATTAATCTAGATGGAATAATATAAATTTCTTCTACAATATGTTAGATCATTATTTTTCTTATATATATCGACGTGGATTTTCTAATAGAAACCATGATGGTATGAAATGATGAACATGAAGACTCTCAAATGAACATCTCTGTTAATTATGTTACCTGAATTGTTTGGAACTCTGGTGAGCCAGGAGAAGGAGAGTCTCGTTCGCGTTAGCTATATCTAAATCGGGTTGTCTTCGGTTCTTTAAAGCCTCCATGAAAACACGACTGATTCTCGCAAAAGGGTTTTTCTTTCCTTCTCTCTCAGTACTAAAACGGTAAGAGTTAGTTCCAAGGAGGAAGAGAAACAGAGCAAGCAACATGGAAACACTTGGAATACCAAATCCTAGTGACCAGCTTAGGTTCTCTTGAATATAGGTAGAGACTAAACGAGTCGTCAAGATGCTAATACAGTTTCCAAACATCAACCAGTTGAAGAAAGAACTCTTGTCTTTTGCCTCTTTTAGATCATTTCCATCGAATTGGTCTGCTCCAAATACCTTAATACACGGTTTGTAACCGCCTTGTCCTATTGCTACAAGATACAGAGAGCAGAAGAAGAGAGTCACTTGGAGCTGATTCGAATCTTTGCGGTGAGAAGGAATCATGGTTGAAAAGGACAGCAACCCAAGTCCCTGTTTGTTTTGTTTCAATTAATCATCTAAAATCTTTACCAGTAATGAAACTTCTGGTAAAAGAAATGTTTGAGAGGGTTATATACCAAAATATAGAGAGAAGATGAGATGACGATAGTACGAAAACGACCGAGAAACGAGTCAGCGACAAAGCCCCCGAGAAGCGGCAGAAACGACACTGTTCCAGTCCAAGCATTGACATTCGCTGCCGCGGCAGCTGTTGACTCACCTAATGGTCCCGTCAAGTACATTATTAGGTTTGACGCTATGCCAAAGTAAGCAAATCGCTCCGCCATTTCTACAGCTACAAAATATTAGAAACAAAAAACAAAGAGAAATTAGCAAAATTTGCGGGAGAATTATTTATGAGGTCTATTATAGAGTAAGGAACTCAATCGTGCTTACTTACCGATGATGAGCCTCGCGGATCTCCATCCACCGGAGGTATTCTCTCGGATTTCGTGAAAACCCTCAGTGGTATTTCCGAGCTCATTGGCGGAGGAACGGGTGATAGCCATTGTGTATGATTGATTGATGGGTTTTGATATTTCAATATACAGACAAGTGCTTATTTTATTGTTTTTATAGTGTATATAGGTAAAGACAAGATTGTATGATGAAGGTATTAGGTATGGGACGTAATTGGCTTCGCTGGCAAGTTATATTGATGAACAAAATTACAAGATACCAATTAACTCGTGATTCATATGGACTTTGCTTTCCCTGAAAGGACCATCTATATATACATTTTTGAAGTACATTTAGCAAATAAATCCTGAAGTTGAGAAGTATTTACAATAGAACGCCATTATCATAAATGTTTATATATTAATTAATATTACAAAATCTTTTCAAAAAAATCTTTTAGAAACTGTGACTTCTAAATATGGTAATAAATTGATTTTGTTTCTAAATTTTCCTAAAACATCTCTACCAAATTTAAACATTAATATATAATTCTTTTTCACTTTTATATGATCTTATAGTAATTTATTTTGAATTTATATAAAATACATATAATTAATAAAATAATAAATTTTTCTGTATATAATGTGATTCAAATTTTTAAAAACGGACATATAATACTGAATCGATGAAGAAAAAATATGTGTACAATGTCCCATATTGCTTAAAAAATTGGACAATGGTTCAGAATCATACTATAAAAAGGACCAAAATGATTCTGAATACAAAACGGGGTTATATAGTGGGATGAGTTTGAGTCGATATTATCATATTAATACGTAACGGTCTACCACGGGTGAAACCTAGAATTAAAAATAAAAATATAATCTTAAATATTAAACAAACCAAACAATATTAACAAAAAGAATATAACTTAAAATTTAAAATTTTTAGCTTAAAAAAATCGACCCGCAATATATCGCGGGTAAATTTTTTTGATATAAAATAATATCAAATTATTATAATAGTCCATGATTATAAATACTTGCCAATATTAACACTATATCATTTGTACACCTACAAATCTTCTAAGTACACATATTTCAACTATATTAATTATAATATAAAATAACTAAATGAGATTTTTTTATAATATTAATTTTAAAATATAATAAATTATAAATTATTATATAAAATACATAAAGTACAATTTTGCCCCGCGGTGTACCGCGGGTTAAATCCTAGTGTATATATGTTTTGTTTTATTCTTTGTTTATTTCGAAAGCCGTTGGAACATGTTCAATAAGTTAGATTCCTTACGTTCTTGAACTTACACATATATGATGAAGATTGTCATTATGGTATATTTTATTAGCCACAATCAACTTTGCTTGATCGAATGATAGTTACATGGAATCACAATTTAATATCAAATTTGCAAACAAGAAACTCAGGTGATAATTACAAATTCCCATAAGAATCATAAACCACAAAAAAGAAACTCTCCATTTTCTACATTAGTAAGTACACTCAGTCCACCCGGCGATATATATACGACCTGGAAATGAACAAGAACGTAAAGAACCCAACAGCACTAACAACCGCAACTAACCAATAGAAGTAATCGAGATGGGCTCTGTTCAGATTACTGTTGAACCAGCTATTTCCGGCGTCTCCTCCAGTGGCCAAGTCGATCAGAGAGATGAGTAAGCTGTTAATTAAGCTTCCCACGCCTAACGCACTTAAGTAAAGTGCGAGACCGATGCTTCTCAGCTCAGTGGGGACTTGGCTGTAGAAGAACTCTTGCATTCCTACTAATGTGTGTACATCAGCCAATCCCAGCAATATATACTGAGGGAACAACCACAGTATCGACATTGGAAGAGTTGTTTTCGGTTGGTCTATAAGTCCGTATTCTTTTGCAGTCTCGAGCCGCTTTGACTCAACCAAAGCTGCCACCACCATAGTGAGAGTTGCTAGTACCATTCCGGTTCCAATTCTTTTGAGCGTTGTGATGCCACAAGGATCTTTGGTTATTGACCTTCCG
The DNA here is from genome assembly GCA_019202795.1 of Arabidopsis thaliana x Arabidopsis arenosa. NCBI lineage: Eukaryota > Viridiplantae > Streptophyta > Magnoliopsida > Brassicales > Brassicaceae > Arabidopsis > Arabidopsis thaliana x Arabidopsis arenosa. The sequence goes on along the minus strand of CM032919.1, from coordinate 12,433,012 downwards.
ATTGGAACCAAAACACGGTCGTAGATGGGGACAAAGAGAACAATTGTTATGCTGATAAGAGCCTGAAGAGAAGCAGGTGGGATCTCTAAACCTGGAAAAACTGTTCTTTCCATTGTGACACCTTGCTTTGTGAAGAAAGTCATGTACTGCGCGTAGGGTATCGCATAAGCCAAAGTTGTAAGCCATACTGGAATAAGCCTAACAAGAGCTGTAGCATCGTCGATATCTCGAGACTTGCATGCCATTTCTCCTTCAGGAGAATCATTTGGGACAAGCAATGCTTTGTTGAGAAAACTGACACAAGAAAATGGAATCTCATAAACATATATACAACAAGGCTTCGAACCATAACCTATACGCTTGCTATATGCTCAACATACCTCTATGTAAAACATACCTCAGCTCCTCTGGAGATTCTTGAGATGGATTTGCCTCTAGCTCAACTTTGTACAATTCCGAGGAACTCAGTCTTTGGTTCTTGAATGCTACAAAGAAGACTCTACCTATCCTCGTAAATGGGTTGATTTCCTCTTCTCGTCTTCTTTTACTGTACCTATAACTCCTCCTCCCTAACACGAAAAGAACAAGAGAGATCACCATGAAGACACATGGGATTCCGAACCCGACCGCCCAGCTTACATTTTCCTGGATGTACACAACCACTAAAATTGCCAGGGCAATTCCTGCACACATACTAAGGTACCACCAGTTGAAGAAGGAGCTTCTGTCACTATTCTCCTGTTGGTTCTTTTCATCAAACTGGTCTGCCCCAAAAGCTTGAACACAAGGCTTGTGGCCACTTTGTCCAATAGCCACCAAATACAGAGAGAAAAAGAAGAGTGCATTGAGAAAAGAAGAAGGTGTAGAGTTCACTTCAGTAGTGTTGGGAATCAGAAACGCAGATAAAGTCAGAAATGCCAGTCCCTGACATCAAAATTCAAATTATGCACAAGTACTTCTTAATATAGTTTTTTTTTTGTTTGTGCGAAAAACCGCAATATAGTTTAACATTCACTTTTTCTGTATCCAAAAAACCGAAACCAAACCAAACCGAAAAACAAAAAACCGATCTAAAACTGAAGTTTCTTTAGAAAACCTCGAACCCGAATCAAAACCGAAACCGTACCAAACCCAAAGTGAAACCCGGAAGCCATAATCTAACAGTCTAACTCACATTACGGTTGAAATGAATCGATTTCTACAATTCCTTCACTTAATTCTAAATTCAGATCAAAAATCGAAAAAGAATGAGACGAACCAGGACGTAGATAAGAGTAGCGATGATAATTGTTCGGTACCGGCCAAGAAAAGCGTCGGCGACGAAAGCTCCAAGAACAGGAAGAAGAGTGGCAATTCCCGACCAGGCGTTGACATTAGCGGCGGCTACCGCGGTGGATTGACCAAGTGGTCCAGTCAAATAACTTATTAAGTTTGATCCGATTCCATAGTAAGCGAACCTCTCCGCAACCTCCACACCTGCAAAAATGTCATCAGAAAATCAAAAGAAGAAGAGAAAGTTGTGTAACAGAGCAGCTCGCGATTGGAGTTACCGATTATGAACAAGGCGGCTCTCCATCTACCGGTACTGGATCTTCTGGCGGCAAATCCACGGTGGTCAACGGCGTCCGTGACGTATTCTTCTTGAAGAGAAATTTCTGAAGTAGTCGTCATTTTCCTCTTATCTCTCCAACGAAAGAGACAACAAACGTGAAACTCGTTTTGAGTTGTTGAAAACGCTGCGTTTCGGTGGTTGTCGAAATGGACATTGTGTTTGATTGGTTTTAATTTATTTTAGAATTTTAAATACAGACAAATGATTCTTGTATTGTTTATTTAGAATTTGTTGGCAACATTGGATGATTGAGGTGTGAGACGTTAAAATAATACTCCCTCCGTTTCGTTTTAGTTGTCGTTTAAGGTTTTTGCACACAAATTAAGAAAATCATTAATTTTTTGTTTTACCCTTTATTAATATATTTTATAATTTTTTCATTGGTCAAAACATTAAAACATTAATGACAAAACATTAATTTTCACCAAACATTTGCATTGAAAACCTAAAACGACAACTATTATGAAACAAAATTTTAATCTTAAAACGACAACTAAACTGAAACGGAGGGAGTATGATATTTGTGTTATCTATGCAACTTTTTTCATTTCACTTCTTTCCCAACGTAATTATCATATTTTGTAATCAGTGTGTATGAGTGGATGTAGTTTCACTAATATTAATCAGTATCAGCTATCTTTGTTTATGTTGTCACTTTATTTTTCTTAACCATATATCAGTTAGTATCATTTGATCCAACGAAGATTAGTCGCATGTAAATATGGTTTGGTACTCATAGTATTTTTCTTGTTAATCTTAGTTTAACTGTTCTTACATGTTCAAATTTTTTACATCCCAATAAGTGTTTTGTGTATATACCTATTTTTAAAAATGCATATTTTCTATAACGTCTTTGGATAGTCCGGACTGCACAACCATTATGGAGTCGTTAAAGAAGCATTTAGAAACTATACTCCGTCCATCCGACGATAGATATAGGACTTGGAAATGAACAAGAACGTCAAGAACCCAACGGCACTAACAACCGCAAGTAACCAATAGAAGTAATCAAGATGGGCTCTGTTCAGATTACTGTTAAACCAGCTGTTTCCTGCGTCTCCTCCAGTGGCTAAGTCGATCAGAGAGATGAGTAAGCTGCTCAATAAGCTTCCAACACCCATCGCGCTCAAGTAAAGCGCGATACCGATGCTTCTCAGCTCAGTGGGAACTTGGCTATAGAAGAACTCTTGCATTCCTACTAAAGTGTGTACATCGGCCAATCCCAGCAACAAATACTGTGGGAATAACCACCATATCGACATTGGAACAATTGTTTCCGGTTGGTCTATAAATCCGTATTCTTTTGCAGTATCGAGCCGCTTTGACTCAACCAAAGCTGCCACCATCATAGTGAGAGTTGCTACTACCATTCCGGTACCAATTCTTTTGAGCGTTGTGATGCCACAAGGATCTTTGGTTATTGACCTTTCGAGTGGGACCAAAACACGGTCGTAGATGGGGGACAAAGAGGATAATAGATATGCTGATAAGAACCTGAAGAGAAGCAGGTGGGATCTCTAAACCTGGAAAAATTGTTCTTTCCATTGTGACACCTTGCTTTGTGAAGAAAGTCATGTACTGCGCGTAGGGTATCGCGTAAGCCAAAGTTGTAAGCCATACTGGAATAAGCCTAACAAGAGCTGTAGCATCGTAGACATCTCTAGACTTGCATGCCATTTCTCCTTCAGGAGAATCATTGGGGACAAGCAATGCTTTGTTGAGAAAACTGTCACAAGAAAGTGGGAACTCATAATCATACAACAAGACTTCGAAGAATAACCTCTATGTTAAACATACCTCAGCTCCTCCTGTGATTCTTGAGATGGATTTGCCTCTAGCTCAACTTTGCACAAGTCTGATGAATTCAATCTTTGGTTCTTGAATGCTACAAAGAAGACTCTACCTATCCTCGTAAACGGTTGGATTTCCTCTTCGTCTCTTGTTTTATTGTACCTATAACTCCTTCTCCCTAACACGAAAAGAACAAGAGAGATCACCATGAACACACATGGGATCCCGAACCCGACTGCCCAGCTAACGTATTCCTGGACGTACACAACCCCTATCGTTAGGCTGATTCCTGCACACAAACTAAATAGCCACCAGTTGAAGAAAGAGCCTCTGTCACTATTCTCTTGCGGGTTCTTCTCATCAAACTGATCTGCACCAAAAGCTTGAACACAAGGCTTGTGGCCACTTTCTCCAATAGCCACCAAATACAGAGAGAAGAAAAAAAGTGCATTGAGAAAAGAGGAAGGTGAAGAGGTCACTTCAGTAGTGTTGGGAATCAGAAACGCAGATAAAGTCAGAAACGCCAGTCCCTGACATCAAATTCAAATTATCCGAGAAACGATCTAAAACCGAAGTTTCTTTGAAAACTAAAAATTTATTTGTCGAAGAAGAGAAAGAAGAAGACGAACCAGTACGTAGATAAGAGAAGAGATGATAATAGTTCGGTACCGGCCAAGAAAAGCGTCGGCGACGAAAGCTCCAAGAAGAGGAAGAATAGTGGAAATTCCCAACCAAACGTTAACATTAGCGGCTGCGACCGCCGTGGATTGACCAAGTGGTCCAGTCAAGTAGCTTATCAAGTTTGATCCGATCCCGTAGTGCGCGAACCTCTCCGCCACCTCCACACCTGCAAAAATGTAAGAAAATCAAGAAAGGAGGAAATTGAGAAACAGAGCAGCTAGTGATTGGAGCTTACTGATTATGAAACATGCAGCTTTCCATCTACCGGTATTGGATCTTCTGGCGGCAAGTCCATGGTGGTCAACGGCGTCGGTGACGTATTCTTCTTCAAGAGAAATTTCTGAAGTCATATTTCCTCTGTCTCTAACGAAAGAGACAACAAACAAGAAATAGAAACTGGTTTGAGTTGTTGACCTTAAAAAATGCTATTTCTTTTGTCTTTTTGATGATTACAAAACTAATTTTGTGGAAAATAAAAAGTATGTAAATATGTTTTGGTAGTCAATAGTATTTTTCTTCTTAATCTTAGTTAACGGTTCTTACATTTTCAATTTTTTTTACATCCCAATAACTGTTTTGTGTGTATATATATTTTTTAAAAAAGCATAGTTTCTATAACATCTTGGATGGTCCGGACTGCACAACCATTATGAAGTCGTTAAAGATACATTTTTTCATTAAGAAACTACACTCCGTCCACCCGACGATAGATATACGACTTGGAAATGAACAAGAACGTCAAGAACCCAACGCCGCTAACAACCGCTAGTAACCAATAGAAGTAATCAAGATGGGCTCTGTTTAGATTACTGTTAAACCAGCTGTTTCCGGCGTCTCCTCCAGTGGCCAAGTCGATCAGAGAGATGAGTAAGCTGCTCAATAAGCTTCCCACGCCCAACGCACTTAAGTAAAGCGCAAGACCGATGCTTCTCAGCTCAGTAGGGACTTGGCTGTAGAAGAACTCTTGCATTCCCACTAAAGTGTATACGTCAGCCAATCCCAGCAACAAATACTGAGGGAGTAACCACCATATTGACATTGGAACAGTTGCTTCAGGTTGGTCTATAAGCCCGTGTTCTTTTGCAGTCTCGAGCCGCTTTGACTCAACCAGAGCTGCAATTACCATAGTGATAGTCGACAGTACAATTCCTGTTCCAATTCTTTTGAGCGTCGTGATGCCACAAGGATCTTTGGTTATTGACCTGGCGATTGGGACGAAAACACGGTCGTAGATGGGGACAAAGAGGACAATTGCTATGCCGATAAAGACCTGAAGAGAAGCAGGTGGGATCTTAACACCAGGAAGAATTGTTCTATCCATTGTGACGCCTTGCTTAGTGAAAAATGTCATGTACTGCGCATAGGGTATGGCGTAAGCCAGAGTCGTAAGCCATACTGGAATTAGCCTGATAAGAGCTGTGGCATCTTCGATATCACTAGACTTGCATGCGTTTTCTCCTTGAGAAGAATCATTGGGTACAACTGTACAAGCAATGCTTTGTTGAGAAACCTGTCACAAGATAATGTATAACCTCATAAAAACATACAACAAGACTTGGAACCATAACCTATATATGTTAAACATACCTCTGTTTCTCTTGAGATGTATTTGCCTCTAGCTCAACTTTGCACAATTCTGATGAACTCATCAATCTTTGGTTCTTGAATGCTACAAAGAAGACTCTACCTATCCTCGTAAACGGGTTTATTTCCTCTTCATCTCTTCTTTTACTGTACCTATAACTCCTTCTCCCTAACACGAAAAGAACAAGAGAGATCACCATGAACAAACATGGGATTCCAAACCCAAATGCCCAGCTGAACTCTTCCTGAATGTACACAACCACTAAAATCGCCAGGCAGATTCCTGCAGACAAACTAAGGTACCACCAGTTGAAGAAGGAGCTTCTGTCAGATATCTCTTGAGAGTCTTTTTCATCAAACTGGTCAGCACCAAAAGCCTGAACACAAGGCTTGTGGCCACTTTGTCCAATTGCCACCAGATACAGAGAAAAGAAGAAGAGTGCATTGAGTAAGGAAGAATGTGAAGAGATCACTTCCGTACTATTCTCGCTACTACTAATAGGAATCAGAAACGCAGATAAAGTCAGAAATGCCAATCCCTGACACATCAAATTAAAATTCAATTTTCTACATCTGAATCATGAAGAACAAGTAAGGCCAAAAAAAAAAAAAAAAAAAAAAAACACTAAAGAGAAGAGACGAACCAGTACGTAGATAAGAGAAGCGATGATAATTGTTTGGTACCGACCAAGAAAAGCGTCGGCGACAAAAGCTCCAAGAACAGGAAGAAGAGTGGCAACTCCCGACCACGCGTTGACATTAGCGGCGGCTACCGCCGTGGATTGACCAAGTGGTCCAGTCAAATAACTTATTAAGTTTGATCCGATTCCATAGTAAGCGAACCTCTCCGCAACCTCCACACCTGCAAAAATGTCCTCAAGAGATTCAAGAAGGAGGAAATTGGGAAATAGAGAAGCTCGAGATTAGAGTTTTACCGATTATGAACAAGGCGGCTCTCCATCTACCGGTATTGGATCTTCTTGCGGCGAATCCACGGTGGTCAACGGCGTCGGTGACGTATTCTTCTTGAAGAGAAATTTCTGAAGTAGTCGTCATTTTCCTCAGTCTCTCCAACGAAAGAGACAACAAACGTGAAACTCGTTTTGACTTGTTTACCTTAAAAAGGTATTTCTTTTGTCTTTTTGATGATTAAAAAATCTAATTTTGTGGAAAGTAAAGTAAAAAAGGTTTTATAGAGCCCAGTAGCCTAGACAACAGAATACAAAGCCTATCAAGAAGTAACCCAGTGTTGGAATTTGACCGAGACATTGAGGAGGAATCCAGAATCTTGAAGTCGAAACGTTTTTACTAGGTCTAGGTGAATATAAAAGTTAGTGTGTGGTCAAAATGGATGTCACTATTTAACAATGAGAATTAGTAATAACTTAGTACCGTTAGTATCATTCACCTACCGGCACTGACGTATACACAAGAGTTATTATGCTTTTTCTTTTTTTGAAGAGTTATGCTATTTCTTGCCACAGAAATAGTAATGTCACGTCAATTTCGAAATACGTGGATAGTTTTTCAACACATACTAACACACCTTTTAATCGTGTCTTACTCTTTCACGAGGAGTATTAACTTCTCTCTTCAAATTTTGGTGGAATCAAAATATCTCATGTATACCGACAACTACAAGGGATAGAGAATGCATAAAACTCCTATGAATCTTGTAAATATTTCTAGATCAATTATAATTTCACGTTTTACCATATTCATATAGAGAACGAAAATATATGTAGTTTTGGAGTTTTGATTTTGAAATTAAGTGACAAAAATTAGGCATGTTATTTGTAACAATTTTTTTTGTTTTGTCAACTTTACTACACTTCTTCTAACCAACACTTCAAAACAGATTTTTTTTTGTTTTTTTTTAATATGTTTATCTAAGGAACTATCAAAGACTATAATTGAGTAATTAAGTACTTACTCTCGACAATTGCCACCATCTCTTGGACCCATCATACATATATAGTATAGTGTGGTAAAGAAGCATTAGTTAGCTTCTCAACAACCTCATTTAACTACAACAATATATATAAATAGCTATGTCCTATGTGTATTATAAATAAACCATTTGCATATATATAGTTTATACTTTGTAGAATAATATACCATATAACCTGAAAATAGAAAGAGAGAGATATGGCAATAGAAAGGCAAGTGTTGTTGGAAGGAGAGGAGCCAGTAAGTCCATTTGCCCGGTTGTTTAGCTTGCCGGGTCTCGATGTCTTCAACATTGTAACCATTGGATGCAAAACCGAAGGCAATGCATCAACCATCATTGAAGGCATAAAGAACACATTGATCAACCATCCACGCTTCTCTAGCATACTGGTAGGCAATCAACGTACACACACATAGACTCGTATGCACATGTACACACATTTTTATTGTTTATATGTTAAGTTTCATGATTTCAAACTCAAAATCAATATCAAATGAGTGTATTAGTCCATATCCACAATACATTACCTTAGGGTTCCTCTCATTCAGATGTAAGATTCCTAACATCACATAATACATGTAGGTGACTGGTCATGGTGAGCACAAAGGAAAAGCTAGATGGATTCCAACGGAAGTAAAAGTAGAAGAACATGTAATTGTTCCGGATATAGATCCCAGCATTGAGAATCCTGATGAATTTCTTGAGGATTATACATCAAACATGGCCCTTTCTCCAATGGATATGTCCAAACCTTTATGGGAGTTTCATTTATTGAAACTTAAAACCTCACATGCGGAAGCTGTGACCGTGGCTAGGTTCCATCATTCTTTGGGCGACGGGATGTCTCTTATGTCTCTTTTACTCGCTTGTACTCGGAAAACATGTGATCCCGAGGCATTGCCTACTATTGTGGCTCCGAAGAAAAGCAAAGCGAAGAACGTTAGTTTTTCTTTGGTTGCTTGGTTATGGTTCATAGTAAGACATGTGTTCCACACTTGTGTTGAAGTTATCAAGTCTATGGTTTTTGTATGTCGTGCGAGGGACACATCAGCTCATATAATGGGTAAACCAGGAGCTACACTTAGCGCTAATAAATTTATTCATCAAATCATTAGTTTGGATGATGTCAAAATGGTGAAGAACGCCATGAATGTGGTACGTTTGCTTAATTAATTTCCTTTTTTTCTTCTTCTATTGAAAGATGATTTTTATGTTTTTTTCTCTCTTTTCTATCAGACTGTAAATGATGTTCTTTTTGGGATGGTACAAGCTGGTCTTTCTCGATATTTGAACCAAAGATTTGGTATATCATTTAATCTTGTTTAATATCATAAATAATATTTGTAACATAGTCTTACATTTTTTTTCTCCAATTTGTGAACAGATCTTGAAACATCTTCAAAGTCAAGAAAAAATCTTCATGGTGTTGTTTTTTTTAATCTAAGGCCAAATAGAAATATTGAGGTGCTGAATAACATACCCCAAACGATCTTTGCTTCTTTTTTTTTGTCTTGTTTAAAATAGTAAGAATCTAACACAAGTCTATATGCAGGATTTGGCAAATATGATGGCAAAAGGTTCAAAGTGTAGATGGGGAAACTCAATAGGTTATGTTCTGATTCCCCTGGAGATGAAGTCAAACGATGATGTATTTGAATATGTTCGACAATCCAAAACTATTATGGATCGTAAAAAACATTCCCTCGAACCTCTATTTTCCTATAGTTTGCTCAAATTAACAATGGAGGTTTTTGGATTAACGGTAAGATATTAAATCAAACATTATCTTAATTTAATATACAGTTCCAAATATAATAAATGTATTTTGTGAATCTGATCGACTTATATGGGTGTGTGGGGGTGGAAAACAGGCACTCAAGACTCTTGTAAACAGAATTTTTGGTAGCACAATAATGATATTCTCAAACGTGGTTGGTCCAGCCGAAGAAATTAGCTTTTTTGGCCATCAAATATCTTACATTGCTGCAAGTACCTTTGGTATCCCACAGGTACTCTCTTACACACTAACCCATTCTTGAAACCATTATATCAAAAATCACATTCCTTTAATTTTTTGTGCATCAATTAGGCTACTATATGGTAACCTCTATGTTAGAATATCCCACATTATAAATGGAGCTGATTTAACACTAAGATATCATAACCCAATATGCCCAAGCGGGTATAACAATGTGGAATTCGGTTCGAGATGATAGAGCCAAAACATTCAATAACCTGGTGGGGCGTGTTATAATATCTCACATTGTAGATGAAGATGATTCAACACTAGTATATGAATGATATGAGTTTCTCCATTCTATTCAACACTAATTTCGTTGGTGTATTCTTCTTTAAAAAAGGCACTCATTATCGGTATTCAAAGCTATGTGGACAAACTTATAATCAACATTGGAGTTGATGTAGACGTGATTCCAGACCCTCATCACGTACCTTTGTGATCTCATCATCGAAGCTCTCCGCATGATGAATTCTGCTGCTCCAAAAAAGATTTTTCATGCTTCAAAGGTTTAAACGAAATGTTTGGCGTGGAAAAATGAAGAATGGAGCATATATTTTCAATACTTTGTCTACACTAGCTACCATCTCTTTCTTTTTTTGTTGGGTCTGCAACCATCTCATTATGAGTTTATCATCTTTATATGTACTATACTGTTTTTGTGTGTGATAATGAGTTACGGTTCAATAATTTCACTTTTCTTGTACTCTGTTCTCTCGTTTATTTCTATTTGCAGTCCTTTGTCCTTATATGAAACTTTATATATATAAATAAGCAACAAAAAAAAAGCACAAACCTCAAACCAAAGGCCAAAGGTGAAGGCATGACCCTAATTACAAGATATGTCTACATTACTACATTTCATTAGGAAATAGAAGAACCCTTTCTTCTGATACCGTGACTAGTAAGTCAGTAAACAACAACAACAACAACAACAACAACAACAACAAAAAGCTAAGTTAGGGTTCGGGACCAAAAGAGATACTAATAAACAAAGACATGCCTCAACAAGCGGTGCCGAGTCTCTGGCCAACATAAACAAAGTGCCAGGTGAGAGACATAAGCGTCAATATATTCAACCAAGAAGAGTACGTGTTGAGCTTGCTCAGCCTCTCGCTCAGCTGCTCCAATTTCCGCCTTAGCTCTTGCTCACTCGTCCTCTCTCCTCTTCCTTCTTCTTTTTCTGCCTTCATTCGCTCAAACATCGCCTGGCCACAACAATATAACCCAACCAACATATTGTTTTCACTAGAAGATCCAGACCAACTTAAATATGTCGTAGAAATTAGAATGACCAAAACGAAAGTTCATGAACCAAAACAGTATAATAATGAGCAATAGAATTACGCATATATAAGATTCAGATCCTCTCCTTCACATTACGATCCTTAAATTCCCTAACCGAAATCAGTCCTTTTCGTGTAAACTAACCTTGGTGGCACGTGGCTCAACAAATGACTTATTAGCCTCGATCATAAAGAAAGAGGACAAGAGGTTAACCCCTTGCCACATCTCCGACGAGTCGGTGAGTAGTTTCCTCCTCCGGCTAAGCACGTGACCAAACAAACCCACAAGGATTCCCACAGAGGTCGCCTTGAAGTAAACAGGATACAGCTTACTCTGCACAACACCAAACTGTTGTCTCCCCAACACCGAGGCTAAAACGTAGCTTGACACAAACGTCACCCACACGCAAGTCCCAAACGCAGCCGCAATCGCTGTCAACCCCACTATGCTTGCTACCTTAGTCGGACTCAACGTCGCTGCTGTCGCTGACCCGAACTCACGCGCCGCATTCTTAACTCTCTCCCACACGTTCTTAGACTTATGAGCAGCCGTTTCCTTCAATTCTTGTGCCTTCTCCCTCACTCTATCTTTTGCCCTCTCTTTAGATTCATGGGCTTTTTGGACTACCGTCTCCATCACGTCATGAGCTTTCTCTCTTACCTTCTCTTTAGCATCATGGGCTTTATGAGCCACACTCTCTTTCGTATCACGGGCTTTATGAGCCACACTCTCTTTCGCATCATGGGCTTTATGGGCTACACTCTCTTTCACATCATGGGCCTTCTCTGTTACCTTACCCTTAGCATACTGGGCTTGATCAGCCACGTCACGTGCCGCATGTGTAACCGTCTCCTTCACATCGTGAGCCTTCTGAGCAGCGGCTTCTCCGACATCAGAAGCAGTCTCGCCAACGGAATCTGCGGTGCGGTCTTTAGCCCGACCGACCACACTCGCGATCTTCTGCCTGCACTTACCGAACGCGTCGCATATAACTTCCCCAGCCGTCGCGTGGTGATCACGCGCCTCCTCTGTCATCACCGGCTGCGAGATTCCTTGGCCGACATGTGGAAGATACGACGCCGTTTCCTTCGCTTTCTCTTTAACATTTCCAAACAAAGAAGTTCCCTTCTCTTCTTCATTCTCTTTTTGTTCTCCTTGATCTGCCGATGGTGGCGAGATCGAGACTCTGGTATTAGTTTTCCCGTCGCGATCGTACTCAACCACCACAACACGGTGGCCATCTTTGACGATGACGTCTCCCTCCGACGCCGGCGTTCTGTGGGTGGTCGTGGCTGGGCTGGGAGACCATACCTCCGCCGCTAGTAAAGTGGTCAAGAAAAGACACAAGGCCAAAAGATTCGTCATTTCTTACTTATCGGTGTTGTTTACTCCTCTCTTCATATGTCATCAAATCTTAACTACCTATACTAAGCATAATAAACGCTTAGCGAGGGATGTGGAACCGTACCACAGATTTTTCTTTTTTCTTTTTTCTTTTAGCTTCTAAATGACACGTATCTCCACGTATTTGCACGTGTCGCCTGTACGAGAAAAGTAACTTCTCGAATGCTCAACGATATTTTTTGCACAACAACCAAAAAATATCAATATTTTTTGATATTTTGAAGAAACCGCATAATGGGCCTGATTCTGGTACATTGAGGCCCACTATATAACTATGGAATCTCTTCTCTCTAGTGGTGGGAAGGAAGAAACGAATCAAGCACTGTTGGGCAATACATTCTACATGGTTTCCATCAAGAAGGTTTGATTTAGTGAGTACATCACGGAATATATCTTAGACAAGTAACAGCCAAAAAATATTTTAGAAAGACTACTAATCTGACGACACACAGATTCATTACCGCAGCAAAACTCTACATGCAATGCTAATCACCAAAACAAGAATGGTGAGAGAGCTTAGGAACACTCCACACACAAGTGCCTTATCAATGAAACCCCAATTTGCTACGCTGCTTCCCGGTACGACGACCTGTTGTTGTATCTCCTCTTCTTTCTTTGACGTTCCCTTGTGATCATCTTGTCTTGAGATATTTCCAGAAATGTTACACGCCTCTCCTCCTGATCTCTCTTCTCCACAGCTCTCAGCAGAGCAAGTGCAAGTCCCACAAGTACTAGCATTCGACGAACAAGGCGGCTTTGTTACCTCTCGGGATTTTGTTTCTCTATTTGCAGAGCTAAATGTCTCAATCACTTCCCCAAACACTGACCATCTCCCCACAGATGTTATCCTCGCCATAGCTGAAGTACCAAGCATACTTTCTGGTCCAGTAACTAAGACCTGTACATATCCCTTCGTATGTCCAACCTACAAATTCAAGTAAGAATTTGTAAATTTAACCGTGTTGGCAATCAAAGATATAAACAAATTATAGTTGCTTTCAGTTTTATTTGATATGAAGTTTGGGGCGAAACGTAACAATGTATGTGGCTCAGGATGGGCTTACCAAATGAATTCCATCAGTTGCTACTTCGGTTATCCATATCCTCTCTTCTCTGCCCTCCATTCCAGTGTAAGGTGCAAAAGCCTCAAAGACAGAAGTCAATTCACGGCTTCGTTGCTTCACTATTTTACTTTGTACCTTCTTCATCTTTGCTGCTGGGGTCCCTATATCATAAATGGCACATCCAAAAAATAATGTTTAGACCTATGAAACACTCCCACATTCCAGATTACATACATAACCAAATCCTTGAGCTCACCTGGTCTGGGGTAAAACTGAGAAATATGAACTTGAGGAAACTTGTAATCCTTGATAAGTTCAACTGTTTGAGAAAAATCTTCATCGGTTTCACCTGACATTGGGAAAAGTGACAAACATCTTCAACACACCCTAAATATATTAACAATCGATGTGCTCAAGTCATTGACCATGTAACTATCCACATCCAACTAATGCATGCGGCTAATGGATTTTGCAGGGGGATGTGATGTTTTTATGTCTAAACACTTAAATGAAGAGGAATATGTTATTCGAAAAAAATAAAAGACCTCCATGTTTATCCAGCACTAACCAGGAAAACCGCATATTATATCAGTAGCAATTTGCATTCCTGGCACAAGCTCTGTTAAGGTGTCTACCACAGTCCTGAACTCACTTGCTGTATATTCCCTGTTCATGGCCTGCAACATATATTGAGGTAAGACTAGAACAAAAATTTGGCAGTCGTAAACAACTCTGGACTCACCGTCAACACAGAATCACTGCCAGATTGCACAGGGACATGAAGAAAGGTGTAGACACATGGGTGACGTAACACTGCTGCTATTTCTTTCAAATGCTCTAGAATAAAGGGAGGATTAGTCATCCCAATCCTTAGCATTGTGCTTTGATCAGAAGGAAGTTCCTTAACAATAGCATTAAGCAGTATTGGAAGATTAACTCCTATGTCACGACCTGCAACATTTTGAGGATATTAACTATCAATAAAAAGGAAATACAAAATTATGTCTTAACTACTAAAAACAAGTTAGAAAATAAAGGTTTGAAAAACAACCATATGCTCCAGTGTCCTCACTGCTCAACCAAATCTCCTTGACTCCTTCAGATATTACAGTTCTCACCCGCTCCACCTGCAATTTAAAAATCTCAATTGGCAGAAAACAGAAGAAGGGGGGAAACGCTGGAAAACTCTACAAGCTGAATCTGCTTACAAGACTATCGACTGTGTAGCTTCCTAAGTGACCACGGGCGTGCTTGGTCTTGCAGTAATTACAGGCACCCAAACAGCCAACATTAATGGGGAGAATTTCGATAAAATTGTTCCTCCGCACCTGCAGTGGAAAATGACTTATTAATTCCCATTAATAGAACCCAAATAAAGTCAAACAAGAAATTGTGTAATGAAAGACTAAGCAAAATTTATAGAATCAAAGAACTGTACTGAAATTAGGTTTTTGGCTCCATACTCAGCATTAAAGTCGAAAACATTCAGAAGTTGGAACTTTTACCCACCTTTGGGAGATCAAGCGCAGGCAAAGTCTTCCGAGTCAGCAGCCGCACTTCATGACCCTTAAGAGTTTCTTCAACAATCTCAACAACACGATCAATCTGTTGAACTCCAACTACACTAACGCCTTCTAGTTCTTTAAGATCACGACTGCCCTGAGGAACACATCCGGCTATCACAAGAGGCTTTTTCCCACTTCTGCCCCTCGTTATCAAAGTAGACATTGCAGACTGACTAGGGGATTTCACAGTACAGCTGAGATACATTGTAAACACAAAGTAAATCTATATTAGCAAAATGCTGCGTCATAAACTAAAAAGTTACAATACTAGACCGTAACCAACTGAACTATATTAGCTAACATTTCACACTACTCATGAATATCTCAACAGCACAAAAACGTAGTCATTGCATTGGGTAAAAAGTCCCGAGGCGAAAGCTTACGTGTTAATGAGCCATAAATCAGCATCCTCCGGGACTTCTGTCAACGCATAGCCGAATGCAGTAAGCTGACCAGCCATATACTCACTATCACTCTGAAACAATAACCAAAACACGAGACAAGACCAGATACGATTAGCTTAACGTACTCTAGCTAAAATATTTTCACCTCAAATTCTCAACCACAAGAGTAACAAACATGAGAAGTGTATTCTGATAAAGCAATCAGAAATCTATCAACACAAAAACACTAAGAACTCCAAAGAATCAAACGCTAAAGATTCATAAAATGACTCGCCTGATTATGAGAACATCCAAACGTCTTGATGTATATCGTCTGCGAAAATCATCGAGACGAAATGTAAGTGCACGCAAAATCATTG
Source organism: Arabidopsis thaliana x Arabidopsis arenosa (assembly GCA_019202795.1). NCBI lineage: Eukaryota > Viridiplantae > Streptophyta > Magnoliopsida > Brassicales > Brassicaceae > Arabidopsis > Arabidopsis thaliana x Arabidopsis arenosa. The sequence continues at coordinate 12,417,293 of CM032919.1, read as the reverse complement.
ATAGATATAGAAACCGAAGCAATGAGAAAATGAAATCGAGAGAAAGAGAGTGTATGAGAATGACCTGAGTTCCTGGAATCTTCAACGATGGTGGAGCAAGCGAGTCACGATTCGAAGCAGTAATTTGATCCTGTTTCGAGCTACTACGTTTGCTCTTATTCGTCTTCGGATTAATCCCGACCGCATTTAACGGTAATCGGAATCCCGGTGGTGCACCACCGACTCCTCCGGCCAACAAATCCTCGATATCCTCCATTCTCTCTTCTCTCTCCACGGCGGCGCGTTAACGAGTGACAATGGAGTGTGTGGGGGTTTTCGCAGCGAAGCAGGAGAGGCATAGTGAGACTTAATGGGCCTGGGTCGGGTCGTATTCATGTTTAACTAAAGCCCAATTATTACTCATAAGTAAATTATGATAAGATCGAGTAAAGCAAATAAATGTAAAACAAATTATGTGAATTTTAAGTTATTCAACGAAAAGTATTCATAGCTTTAGTAAAGTAATTTTATGATGTATACAGATAAAATATTTAAAAATTTCTTATAGTAAATTTTCAATTGGTCAACACTACTTGTAAACAAATTTTGGAAATAAATTGATTTCACCAATTTGGCATAACAAATCTAATGATGATTGAGATTTTTTTGGTTACTACAAAATCTATTTGGATATTTTCTATTTGCTACCAAACATATTTTACAATTATTACCGACTTTTTTCTTATTACAATTATCACTTATAAAATCTCTAAAGCTTATTACGAGTTTACTTCAATTGGATATTTTCCTTCTTTCTTTTTCAATTTTAAAATATATTACCAAAAGGAGGTGAGGGAAACTTCCAAAATGTGTATTTTGACATTTAATTTTCATAATTATTAGTTTTCAAATTTAAGAAAAAAATCCAAAGTCGGAATAGGAATATGTTCGAAATACAATATTTCAAAGTTCTCTTTTATTTTTATTTTCACTGATATAATTTTAGTTTTTTACAGGAAAAAATACAAAAAGATATATCATGTCTCTATATGTACCTTTCATTTCACAAACCTAAGATTGAATCTCAGACCACACTGAAGAAAAAAAATTGTGATATGTCGAATCCCTCAATCCATTCTTCCCAGGAAGAACCACGACGATGTGTGGTAAGTCCTAATTTTCATTACAAACCGTAGAAAACGTTATGTTGATTTTTTAATTTTTATAAATATCATTTGTGTTGATTGATGGAAAGACTGATGTTGTTTTCCATGGGAATATCCAATTTTTTGACCGTTGTTTTTATTTGTATGATCATTTATAGATGTATCATTGTATATGATGATATATCTTAAGATCTTATCTGATTTTTAACTCAATATGTAAACATATATAAAACATTGTTTACCAGCGAAATTTTGAATAAGATATATGTTTCATTGTTTGCGCGCGCAAACAATCTAATCTATCATATAAGATATAACCAAAGCTTTTCTTATATTGTGTCTTTGTTTATTATTAAATGTATATTTTTGTTTATTTTAAAATAGTGTGATGATCACTCAACTATTTTAATGATTAAATGAAGAAAATATATAGATTTTATTTCAAATTTTCGAGGGAAATTTTGAATGAGATGTTTACATTGTTTGTGTATAAGAAGGATCTAATTCAATGAGATTTAAAAAGAAAAAAGTTAATAAGATTTACAATCTAATGTATCATTTAGTAAAATATTTGACTTTGTTATGATGAGTTGGTTTTATTGTTAAATGTATCTCTTATGTTTTGTATCTTTCAAAGATAATGTAATATATCTAAGATTTCGTGATTGAATGAAACTAACTCATAATTAAGTTTCATATTAAATTATCCCTCGAAAATTCAATTGAAATATCTTAATTTTTTTCGCTCGAAACAAAACATCGATAGTGATTTACCTATCACAATCCAAATGATTGTTTAATTTCTCATAATCGTACAAGATATTGGAAATTGGGTGAAACAAAAAACTTTAAAGATACTTGATTCCTGCTAATAATTCTGTGTTAAAAAATAAATAGGTTCTTGCACTTCCCGCCGTCTCAAACACTTCAGTGCCACAACATGGATATGGTTCGGTAAGTATTTAAGTACTGCATTTTTCATTTTCATTTATTGATTACGGTTTATATATTTGTTTAATCTCTTAAACCTTTGAAAACGTTTCAGAAGAAATATATATATATATATATCCAAAAAAATTGATCCACTGTATTTTTTTCTCAAAATTTAGTTATTTCTGTATATAATTTGAAATTATAGAATTTCAATATAATGAAGTTACGAGTTCAAAAGAAAAAAATCATTAGTGCAACACTATACTTTCATATGTATATATAGTTATATACACATAATAGTTATGTTACTGCATCAAATATATTGGGAGTCACATATCTATATTAAATATGAGTTAAAAATGTAAGTTATATACTGAAGGTTTTGTTTGTATTCACTAATAGATGACATGAGCATATTTATCGTATTCCATACGTTTGGGGATTTACAGTGAGTTATCAAAAAAAGAAAAATGTATAGTTGCAGTGTTTCATTAATATAGTACTTAGAAAAATTTAAATCCTAAATTAATATATATGTATACTATCGATATCCTAAAAACCCATGCTTATGTGTGCAGGGAAAGTCTCGTAGACGTGGTGGTGAAGATCGTACTCGTGGTCGTGATCGTGATGGTAACCATAGCCCTAGTCGTAGCGGCAGCCGTAGCAATGGTGGACGTGGACGTGGACGTGGACGTGGACGCGGACGCGGACGTGGACGTGGACGCGGTTGTAGTCCAAGACGAAGCCGTAGCCGTAGTCGTAGTCCCAGCCAGAGCAATGGTGGTCGTGGCCACGGTGCTAGAGAAGATAGAGATTGTGGTGGTCTAACTACATCTAAAGAAGAAGTCTTTTCTAGTTCGGGAGATCAGGTGTGTCACTATGAAACTCAAAATTTATATACTAATGCATTAAACATTTCCAATACATATATAGTGGAACATTTGAACATTTGACCATGCTGATTCAACCGCCCTCTACCACAGTTAACAGAGAGGTGCTTTCACATATTTATCCATCTATTCTATATATATATATATATATATATATATATATTATGATAAATACTAATTTATGTATTGTAAAATGTAAATATGCATAAAATGTATAACAGTACCGATAAAACTTAAGTCTTTTGACTTTTACAGAATGATAATGATGCCAACGACAAATTAATATATATGTATACTATCGATATCCTAAAAACCCATGTGTGCAGGGAAAGTCTCGTAGACGTGGTGGTGAAGATAGTAGTCGTGGTCGTGCTCGTGATCGTGATGGTAACCATAGCCCTAGTCGTAGCAGCAGCAGCGGTAGGAACGGTGGACGTGGACGCGGACGTGGACGTGGATGTGGACGTGGACGCGGTTGTAGTCCAAGACGTAGCCGTAGCCGTAGTCGTAGTCCTAGCCAGAGCAATGGTCGTCGTGGCCACGGTGCTAGAGGAGATAGAGATTGTGGTGGTCTAACTACATCTAAAGAAGAAGTCTTTTCTAGTTCGGGAGATCAGGTGTGTCACTATGAAACTCAAAATTTATATATACTAATGCATTAAACATTTCTCCAATACATATATAGTGGAACATTTGACCATGCTAATTCAATCGCCCTCTACCATCGTTAACAGCGAGGTGCTTTACAAAGTACAAACTCAAATACCTATTTTATATATATTTTTGATAAATACTAATTTGTGTAATGTAAATATGCATAAAAATGTATAATGGTACCGATAAAACTTATAGTCTTTTCACTTTTACAGAATGATAATGATGCCAACGACAACGTTGTGGAAGTTATTAATAGAGAGAGTGAGTGTAAGATTGATGAAACAGGTGAGAACATTAAAGTATACTACTTTTGTTACAACTTACAAGTACTTGACAAAAAATGTTATAGTTTGATTCTTAATTGGCAAAATTTCAGTTCCTCCTAAAACTGACGAAGAGATCTTAGAAAATATAGACGAAGATCTCCTCAGTTTAATGCATGAAATTCCATCTCCAACGATGTCTGATATCGGTTAGTATAAATTTTACACTAACTTTTATATTCCAATTATCATTATATTAACAATTATTAGTTTTGTGATCGTGAGCTATATTTGTATCTTTCAGATTTCATAAACGAGTGGAGCGTCGACGGTGATTTCAATAAGTCTTTAGACAAAAAAGAGTAACAATGTTTTGTTTTCTTTTCTGGGATAAAATTTGGAACAATGTTGGATTATGCTTTTTCTTTTTTTCTTTTTATTAAAGAACAATGTCGGATTATTTTGTGAAATTAACTTCTATCTGTGAAATTTCATAAAATCATTTATTTTGGAAATTATCTTGGCGAATATATAGGCGAATTTATTTATGGTTATTGTGAAAAAGACGAGAAAATCAAAAGAGTGGTGGTCTAATGATATTACCCATCGTCCTTGTCTACACTGGTCCCACAACTTCCGACGATGTCTCTCTTTCAACTCTGATCATCTGCTCGCCGCCAGACACAAAGCCTCATCAACCAGGGGAACTAGGGATTTTGTTTTTGGGCTTATCCCATTTCGGCCAATTATGTTCTCCTTTTCGGCCTATTCAGGTGTGTGGCCCAATAAAGTGTTTGAAGCCCAACTACAAAAGATGTGACCTAAATCAATTTATGCAAAAGCCCAAGTCTGGTCCAAACTCCTCTTTGTCCATTATTAGCCAACTTTGGTGTCGATTCATGGAACCAGTTGATCGAGGACTACAATCGGAACATAATCCACCATTGTTGCTTTGTCGATAAAATTATTACTTGAAAACCTTACCTTTAGAGTCATCTAGAGAGATTATTCATAAAACCAAAAGAGTGAAGAAGACCGGCATTATGATCTTGTCTCCACGGAAAGGTGGTTAGCAAAGCTTCTTCAACTCTTTGTCTCACGCTTTAAAGCGAATCTCAACCGAATATAGAACCGTAGTCATCATTCTCCTTGCCGATGAGCAAATCCATCTAGCTCGATTCGTACCGTCGAGAGTCTCGGCCATGGAATCCCTTTCAACGTCATACAGTCTACTGATTATGACTATTATATCGTCCAATGTTTCGTCTGTGGATGTTGTTTCGATAAACCAAGTTATCATTTGCGCCAAATTGCTATCTAACTTTTGTCTACAAACTCTCACGGATCCTTCGTCAAACTTTTTTAGTTATCTTTGTGTAGCATTTGCACTTCCCTTATTATATTGTTTATGCTTTGTCTTAAACTTTGTTATCTTTGTAATTTTAGTTAGTGTAAACCTTGCTTTGAAGTTTGAACTGATGAATGAATACAAGTCTTTGATAATAAAAACAAATCCGCGGAGAAATAAAATGAAAAGACTGGAAATACGAAAAATCATGTAGTTTTTTAATACATTTACTGATTTACATATCGTTTTAGGACCAAACCGAGAACAAAAGAACACATAAATAAAATTACATAAATAATCACCGACATGACATCGGAATGTGAACCGGATAATCGGATATCCAATTGACCATACCGTCGGGTACAAGATAAAAAGGTCCATCACCAAGTCCCAAAAAGGGAAAGAAAAAAAAAAACAGATTTGTAGTAAACACCTAAAAATAAAATGTTTGGTTGGTGAAGAAGAACGATGCTACGAAATTTCTTGTTCAGAGCTCCGACGAATCGCCCTGGTTCAACCATCCAAACCGATAGCCGCCGGTTAATACGGTTTCCGACAAGATGTTGTTCGTCACCAGATCTTAGCCATTACACGATTCTTGGCTTGACCCCTCTCGCTTCCCAAACCGAAGTCAAACGTGCCTTCAAACGTCTCGCTCTTAAGGTTAATTCTTGTTTTGTCCCTTTTTGTGTCTTATTTTTGCTTTTTTGTTTAAAGAAAGTTCAAAAAACTTTATGATATTTGACGAATCAAATCAAGAAAACAAAAAGAAGGATTATAACTAAATAAGACAAAATGAGTTATTGCAGTATCATCCAGATGTGCACAAGGGACATGATAAAGATTTCAAGGAGATCAAATCCGCTTACGAGGTTTTTTCTTTTTTTCTTCTTTCTGGTTTCTTGATTTTTTGGATTATTTTTCTTCAATTAGGATTAAAAAAAATCCGTATTATTTTTTTACTTCTTGATCATGTGATGTTTAACTAGCCATGGTATAACGTAATTGAACCCTTATAATGTTTTTCAACATATTTGAATAAAACATTGAAAACTTTCTCTATTATTCATTAAATTTCAGTGTTTGATGCAAAAGTTTGAGAAAGAAGAAGAAGAAGAGGAGATTACAGAAATGGGTGAAATCGATGAGTGGGAGGAATGGATGGGATTCGAAGGAGGGATACCATCAGGTATTTCTTACTAGATATAATCATTTGTTACAATGGATAGTAGTAGAATCAGAGAGATGGAGAGTACAATTTTTGGGAGCAAGACAACAATTGCATCTTGGAGGAAGCTTGTCATCGCCGGAGGGAGGACAAGTCATGTACTCTACTTGTAAGCAATAGAGAGGACACGCGATCGCTGTTTTTGTTGTAGTAACTCCAGGGATTACTCCTCCTAGAATAGCTCCTAATGGATTTTTTCAAAACAATGAAACAATAAATATGATCAACTTTGATTGTGTAATTGCTAACCATATTTCAGATAGAAATTCGTATGTTTCTTTTGAAAGAGACAAACCTGCTATGATGAGAGACATCACCCAAATCTTGTATATAGAAGCCATACTTTCTTGGAGGATTTCTACTTCTCCTGGCTTTTATATAGAAGCCACACTAGTGTTGACACTTGATGGCTTTTATGCAAAACATGACTTTGACTGTTTAACTCCTACCGTTGACTTTTGAATAGGTTGAACAGTCAGAGTCTAGTTTACTTTGACCAAACAACTAAAGGTTTCATTACAATTTGAATGAGACGACAAAAGAGACTTGAAGATTGGACTTTATCTTCAAATGTTGGGTTCAAATACATTAAAGCCGTGATAGGAAAAAAGGTTGAAATAAACTTAGATTCTAAGACATTACTAAATTAAAATTACTACTTATCATTGTCGTTCTATATTTCTTTCTAACACACAAACAAAAAGAACTTTACACAAAACACCAGAGACTAATACTACTACTCTTATCGTCTGCAGTTCTGGATCTTCTTTGTACATACTACTAGCAAGTCTCGTGTTCTTCTGAATCAAACCGGGGAGGCATGACCCTCTTTCGTACCAGCATTTCCGCTGTGACTTGCTTCCTCTTTAGTCCACCTCTCGGTCTTGAGGTGAAATCTTCATCAGTTTCGACAAAATCACCCTGAAACCAAATTCAGTTTTATGTGAGATTCTACTCTTCGAGTTTGTAACAAAAATCAGTATGTAGGTTGGGGATGAACTTACGCAGGTATAAACGTGACATCCAGAATTCTCGTGGTTGTTTCTGACATGTTTGTAAGCAAATCTCATGCCACAACCTGGAAAACCGCAGACAAAGGGACGTAAATCCTCATGCACTGCTTTCACGTGTTTCTGAAGATTAGAAGCCTGAAAAATCATGGTAATGTAAATTATAGATTATGAATAATCTGGAAAGCAATACTTGTTTTGGCTATTGGGCTATATTAGTTTAAGTAGCTCAGGATGTTTCTTTACCTTTGAGAAAGTTGAAGAGCAACTCTCAACTTCACACTTGAATTCTCCTGGTGAGGAATCTTCATCATGGGTCCGTAGATGTCTCTTGATGTTCTTTTTCAAATGCTTAGAGCCACATATGTCACAGTTGATGTGCTGATGGCAGGATCTTATGTGTGCCTTGAGGCATTCTTCGTTAGTAAAGTACTTCATACACCCAGGCTCGGAACAAAAAGCCTCCACAGAGTCCAATTTCACTGCATATGTAAATCCAAAACCTTAAGAGATTGGAAATCTAAAAAGCTTTAAGAAACAGCTGTCTTTGGTTTTTAACAAAACATATATGTAGAAAGCAAACGTGGAAATCTTCATATGCCCAGGATACTAAACTAGAGGGAAAACAGAAGTAGGAAGGTGAAATTACCATGAGAATCCTGATGCTTTTGCAGCTGTGAAGGATACTTAAAGGCTTTCCCACAACCAATTTCTTTGCAGACAAGCTTCTTCTGACCAGTTGAACATTCAGCGGGTTGAGAATCGCCATTACCAGTGTTGTCTTTACCACTTTCACCATTACCAGCATTTTCCTTATCACAACCGGCACTACCAGATTTTTCGTTATCACTATCACCCTTACCAGTAGTGTCCTTATCGCTGTCGTCATTACTATGACATTTCTTAACATGCCTACTAACGTTGCCCTGTACTGAGAATTCACTCTTGCAATTCTCCTTCGGACACTTAAAGAGCTTCCCTTTATGTGTAAGAAGATGCCTATTGAGATGATCTTTTCTCCTATAGCTAGTAGCACAATCATCCACATAGCAAGCAAAAGGTCTCTACACACCGAAAAAGTGAAAACCATCAGAAAAATAGCTCACTGGTGAAAGTAAATCCAAAGCAATGTGAAACAAAACAAGCTATTGAACATCAGACCTCAAACTTTACGTGATCGAGGCTTACTTGCTGGAGCTTCTCAGGAGGTCTCCCAACCTGATACTAGTCCATAACATGTAGCCTCGCATTTTGGAGTTCTCTCTTTGGGATCCAATGCCTCACGCAATTATACAAGTCAGAACCTTTTGAATTAAACAAAAGGCCATTTATTTCCTGCAAAGGCATGAACTTTTAGCTCACAATAAGAACAAAACTCAAAACTAAGCAAAACCCACGAGTATCTCTATGTATCTCCATCTGTAGCTGCAACACACAGAACGAGAACAAATCGAGTTCTCATGACAGAAATTGAAAAGGACGCATAAATCTACCTCGAGAGAGTGGCTCTGCATATGTTGCTTCAAGTGAGCAGGCTTCTTAAACTCAGCACCACATTCATGACAAGTATGTTTACTTGAAGACTCTTCTTCAACCTCACAAGTTTCATCATCTTTTTCCTCTTCAAGTTCCATCTAAACAAACGAATCAGACAAACTCCCAATTCAACAAACCATCACCAATTCATCACGATGCAACAGATGAGATATTGGAATCGAAAGATCTCAAACCTGATGATGAGATTGGATGTGTGAAGTGATGAGATACTTTTTCGATCTGCTGATTCCGCAATACTGGCAGAGATAATGGCGTATATCCTTCTTCGCCGACGTCTTCACTTCCTTTTTAGCTTCTTCCGCCATGTCTTTCTGATTGTCAACACAAGAACTAGGGTTTATCTCCTCCATCAGACGCCGCACTATAGAAGATGAAGTAACAAGATCTAGAAGCAGCAACGGCCATTTATATATTAGCTTCTTTTTCCCGGAATGAGAAATCTAACCTAGAAAACTTGGGCTTTTGATTATATAATGGGCCTTTTAAGCCCATCAAACTTTTTAAATTAGTTACTTGTAATTGGCCTTTCAAGATCTATTGAACTGCACACAACTAAACGAGATGATGGTCAAGTTCGCAACGAGATGATCTGACTCTGTTTTTGTTATGTTTTAATTTTAAGCTCTTATTTCTATTAAAACATTAAAGAATGCATTATATGTAAAAAAAAGGTTTTTTGGTTGAAAATAATTTTACAATCATTTAAAAAAAAAAATTATCTTACGGTTTTTTTTATCGGATTCAGCGTAAAATCAACAAGATCAGGGAGAGAAACAACATATGATGTATAGGTGTTCTCGGTTTTTTCTATATCTCTTTTCTCTTCCAAATCTCATTGATTTTTCTACAAATTTAATAAAAACTGTAAGACAATTGGAATGGGTTGAAAAGTATATATAAATTATAAATTTCGGAACATGAAATCCGAAAATTACCAGAAGAATACTTACCTGATTTACAAACTGATTATACTGTCATTCACTAAAAAAGTTATGTAGTACACAGTTATGCTTAAGGATCAAGCGGATTTCAAAAAGTCATGAAAGAAGCTATTTGCTTATAGAGGAAATCAGAATTCCACTCTTCCATGAGATTGAAAACATACTTTTCTAATGATGTATTTATACAGAAACCAATTACTATTTGAAGTCGTCTTGTTAATCGTTGTAAACCTCACTATAAAAATGAATTCTCAATTGTCATAAATTAAAAACAAATTGTTGCCAGGAAAAAAATAGGAACAAAATTGTAACGTCACAATCGGTCCATTTAATGAAATGGGCCTACATGTAACATGTTAGAAAAAAATTACAGTCTATAATCAATTAGGTCATCGTTTTAACAAAGGCTAGGCCCAAATAAAAGACGGAACCAGTCCAATTCAAAAACAAGCGATTTTTTAAAAAAGAATTGAATATTTACTTATTTGTTATCAGCACGTGTCATGTGTGCTACACAACTTCGTAAAGATGACAAATAACACCTCACGGACACATCACCATTTTTTAACGTATTTCCCCATAACGATTATTAAAAAACGTATTAATCCCATAATCATATCTTCTAATTAAATAATTAACCACACCACAAAATTGAAATTAATGATTTTAATCAATAAAATTAAAAACCCTAAAACGCAACTTTCTCTCTTCTTCTTCCTCTGTCTTTGCGCCCAAACCAAAACCCACACAAAAGCCCTCTTTGTTATCTTCTCTCTGAAACTAGGGTTTCTATTTTCTCTGAGTGATGTGAAATGCTCGTGTAACGGAAACGATGCAGAAGATTCTGTGCAAAAGTACCACTTCTTCAACCCCTGTTCTCTCTACTCCGGTGAACTCTTTCGCCGCCGGTTTTATCTCTCTAGGGTTTAAGACCCCCGTCAAAAATCTCACTCCTTGTTCCAGTCCCAAACCTCTCTCTACTTGTTTCTTCTCTACTTCAGCTATGCCGACGAGAACGGCTTCTCTTTCTTCAGGCGGTGTTGGTTTCTCTGCTTATCTACAGAGGAGTGTTCATAAACCGGCGCCGGCGTCGGTACGGTTCTCAACAGCTGCTTACCGGACTTGTCGTTGTTCAATCGACGGTACGAACCGGGCTTGGGTCGGTCGAACCGGGACTTGGCGTGCGTTGTTTTGCTCAGACTCTACTGGTGGCTTAACCCCGGTTAATGCTACTGCTGGAGCTGTGGTTGAGAGTGAGGGAGAGTCTGACGGAGAAGATGAAGAGGAGAAAGATAATGATTCGACGGATAAGGTTGAGAAGCCAGTGAGGATGAGCCGTAGAAATCGGAGCTCTAATGGAAATGGTGAATTTGTTGGTAATCCAGATTTGCTGAAGATTCCTGGAGTTGGTTTAAGGAATCAGAGAAAGCTTGTTGATAATGGGATTGGTGATGTTGCAGAGCTTAAGAAGCTCTATAAAGATAAGGTAATGTTTGAATCTTCAAATTTAGCTTGTGGGTTTTGAGATAATGGTTGAAAGTTTCAAACTTTTTTATGTGGTTGATTGATTTGTAATCTCTCAGTTCTGGAAGGCAAGTCAGAAGATGGTTGATTATCTTAGGAGCTCTGTTGGGATTATACATAGGAACCATGCGGAGAGTATAACAACGTTTATTAAAGAGAGTGTGGATGATGAGTTAAAGGATTCTGGCCCTGAACCTAATCTAAATGTGAAGAAACGTTTGACGTTTTGTGTTGAAGGGAACATTAGTGTTGGTAAATCAACTTTTCTTCAGAGGATAGCAAATGAGACCGTTGAGTTACAAGACCTTGTTGAGATTGTGCCTGAGCCAGTTGATAAGTGGCAAGATGTTGGACCTGACCATTTCAATATATTGGATGCTTTCTACTCTGAGCCTCAGAGGTATGCTTATACTTTCCAGAACTATGTGTTTGTCACTCGGCTGATGCAGGAGAAAGAGTCTGCTTCTGGGGTTAAACCTCTCAGGTTGATGGAAAGGAGTGTCTTCAGCGACAGAATGGTAAATTTAAAGCAAATGTTATTAAAATTGATAGTTTGCAATGTGTGATTGCAAACTTAATATGTTGTGGAACTTGGTGTTTAGGTGTTTGTGCGTGCGGTTCATGAAGCGAAATGGATGAATGAGATGGAGATCAGCATCTACGACTCTTGGTTTGATCCGGTTGTCTCTTCTTTGCCTGGACTTGTTCCTGATGGGTTTATATACTTAAGGGCAAGTCCAGACACTTGCCACAAGCGGATGATGCTCAGGAAACGAGCAGAAGAAGGTGGAGTCTCGCTGAAATACCTCCAAGATTTGCACGAGAAGCACGAGAGCTGGCTGCTCCCGTTTGAGAGCGGAAACCATGGTGTATTGTCTGTTAGTAGGCCATCTTTACACATGGACAACTCTCTGCATCCTGATATAAAAGACCGTGTCTTTTACTTGGAAGGAAATCATATGCATTCTAGTATCCAGAAGGTAAGCTTATCTCGTTTTTTCCTTTCTTTGTACTAAAAAGTCTTAAGGTAGATTTTGCTTAGACTGGTTCATTGGTTTTAACAGGTCCCTGCTCTGGTTTTGGACTGTGAACCTAATATCGACTTCAGCAAGGATACTGAAGCAAAGAAACAGTAAGTTCTCACACTAGTGTAATGTCACCATAACTTATTTGAAATCCTAAATCTTACAGATATTTTCTTGATTGATGTTGTTAAAAGGTATGCACGCCAGGTTGCTGAGTTCTTTGAATTCGTGAAGAAGAAGCAAGAAACATCTACAGAGAAGAGCAACAATCAGTCACCGGTACTGCTACCGCATCAGAATGGCGGTCTCTGGATGGGACCAGCAGGCAATCATGTCCCGGGATTAGAACTCCCGCCTCTAGATCTCAAGTCACTCCTCACCAGACCGTCTGCGTGACTGTCCATTCTCTGACTCTGTTTTTGTTCGCTCCTAGGGAGCGTGTCAGGTTGTCGAATGTCAATAGTTTCGATCGGCTTTTATATCGTTTGTTTAGGAAAAACGTTATCTGCCGCTTTTGTTCATCTTAGACGTAGAAACGAAACATGGTCGTACCGTTTAGTTTAACCCTTTTGTATAAAAGTTTGATCTCTGGATAATTTGTTTCTTGAAATCTTGTTGGGCGTCTGAAATTTCAGTTTTCAGTTTTTGTCTCTGATATGGTTGCACATTTACTCTGTATCCAAATTAGATGGTAGTGTTTTTATTGTTTTAACCAAAATGTACATGAAGAAAACGCCTACGAAAAGCGTTTAGTCATAAGAACGCGGCGCTTTCTGCCTATCCAAGTAGAGGTCCACAACGGGTCAGTCTCGACCACGCTGTAACCCGCATTCGAATAAAGATTTCTAGCGGCTGCATCGTCTTCATAAGCTCTTAGAGCAAGAAGCTTGAAACCCCACAAGTAACACAAAACATCACATGCCTTTAACAATGTACTTGCCATCTTCTTTCTCCTTTGAGCTTTTGAGACGGCTAAACCCGAGACGTAAAGATATTCTTCGACGCCGGGAAAATGGCAAAGTACTGAACTTTCCGTTTGAGCTGTGACATCAACTACTCCGACGACACTTGAACTCGACGAAGTTTCGGGTTGGCTCGTTTGCTCCGCCACGAGACATGCGTATCTGCCACATTTTTATAACTTTTCTAATCAAATTACATTTTAAAACTACAATGTTTTTGTTATTTGTTTTACCTGTCTGATGGTGAATTCTTTAGTTTGTAAAGAAGTGCTGAGAGAACCTCTGCCTGCAATATAAATTAGCAAAAATCTTCATATATATGAAAATCATATTGAAGTATTTTTACAAATGAAATTTTTGTTATGAAAGTAAACAAACCTGAAAAAACATAAAGAAAAAATCATTAAAAAGAGCGAGAGGGATGTGGAAAGCTTCGGCTTGAACCAGAGACACTCTCCTAATCTCATCCTCGTCGTCTATATTCAATCTCCTCACGTCCCACCCGTGTTGACTCACTAGATGCTTCAACTCAATCTCCGCCGCATTATTCTGAGTCAAACTCGTTAACGAGTCCGTCGATGCACACCCAACGATCACCGGAAAACGGCTCCACGTCAGCTTCCGTCGATCTATTCCCTGGCCGGAGCTTCCCCGATATGGAAACTTTGGCCTAGCGGCGGAGTAGAGGCTCTGTGACAAGTGAGCCATGTTTATTTTTGTAGCATTTTTCAAAAAAGAATCTTTAGTGTTTTCATTTTCGTGCGTTTTAACTTGAAATGTTGAGATAAGATACGCTTCTTGCTTCCATCGTCTGTTTTTTTTGTGGTTAAGAAGAAGAGAACCATCAAGGACTTGGAAAAAGATAAAATAATTCAGCTACGTGGACAAATGGAGACCCTACACGTGGCTATTTGAAGCATACTTTCAAACAAAAATTAGTTGATAATAATAATTTCATGTTCATCATAGAAAATGACATGAATTTTTATTCTGACTTGTTATGATTCCTTAAAAGGCCTTGTGTGAGAGTAAATGGGCCGGGCCCAAAATAAAATGTCGCTTGCACTTGTGTGATATCATCCCATTTCTCAGTCTTCCCCTCCAAACAAATTCGCCGTAAAAATTCCAGAGAGGTTTCGTTCATCATTTGCAATTTCTCGATTAGTTTTGAATCATGGCGTTGAGCACCAGCATCAGATCTGTCTCTAAGATCATTGCTTCATCCGAAGCATCAGTTTCCAGATCTGGTCAGTACCAACAAAAACATCTGATTAATTTTTTTTTTTTTTTTTTTTTTTTTTTTTAAACATCTGATTAATTGGTTTTGTTTTTCCCCTTTCTGTAGTCTAGGGTTTCGTTTGATTGCCCAGAAATCGATTAGTCTAGGGTTTTGTTTGATTGCCATAGATATCGATGTTTCTGATTAGCCGCGGAGTGATTCCGATGCGATTCTTCGTTGATTGCTCCATGTTTGTCTTATCAAAGTGTTTGAATTTTGGGATTCGAATTTTGTTTGTCATAGAACATAATCTCTTTCATTGTTTCATGGAAACTATCAAAGTATACATTTTGCTTATGAAACTGTATCAGATATGGAAATTTCCATGTTCATGCTTTGATAGTTTTGGTTGATCGGTAAAAGACTCCATTTTTTCACCATTCATTTACGTAGAAGTGTGTACTAGGATCAGCTTGTTTTGATGTATTTCTTGAAGCTGAATAAGCTATAAGATGATTTATGAGTGCTTGATTGGTACATTTTCAAAACTTGCTGAAGATTGATTTCTTTGTTATCATCATCAACAGTGAGTAGAAGCTTCCACTCGACTGGAGTTAAGAAGATGAGCGGAGGAGGACATGGTGGTTACGATGAATACTACCTCCACGCAAAACACATGTACAATTTGGACCGCATGAAGTACCAAGCTCTCAAGATGTCTCTCGGTGTCTTCACCGCTTTCAGCATCGGTGTTGGGGTTCCTATCTTCGCTGTCGTTTTCCAGCAGAGGAAGACCGCTTCTGGTTGAGTCCCTAAGGGCATGCTCTTGTTCCCTGTTTGAAATAATTTGTATGAATTCTCAAACTCTGCTTTTGCAAGAGAGTTTCTTTTTTCCCTTTGGATCTTAGCCACAAGTCTTATCGTTATGGTAAAGTGTTCTGTTTCTTCCTCTTTTACTGGCTGTTTGATGCTGCAATAATGATAATCTGACAGATATATTTTTTATTACTTTGATTCGAAGTGAAAGTTTTGTTTGAGAATTCGTAGAACCCAAAAGCCAAGAAAGATCAACATATTCACATATCTATTAATCAAAAGCACAATCAAAAGGAAAGATGAAATCAGGAAAACACGCAGACACACAAAAACCCACAAATGATGTGACAAATCTGTTCAAAAGCTTACAACCATATCTGTTTCACCATGTTTTGTCAATCAGGCATGGCAGCATTCAACAGCCAAAACATATGTTTCACAATTGGAGTTGCTAATCGCCAAACCGCAGATCGAGAGTGTGGTCATTACAATGTCATGAGGTGGAATGAGAAGACGATTGGTCACTTTTTGTCATCACCACCGTTTTCACTAGCTTGAGTCTGGTTTGGCTCTTGATGTTGGAGCTGATGCTGATGTTGATCCAGAGTCATGGCCAAACCATCGCCTCTACTGCCACGCATTGCAGCCGCCATATTGTTCTCTGCCACTCCTAATCCTAGCTGTTGACCTCCCAACATCATTGACCCCATTGGTGCAGTTACTACTCTTCCTGTCCCAACCGGATAATTCCCTGGATTAAACGCCCACATTTGGTGACCCGGCTGCTGCTGCATCTGCTCCCGCCCACCCGAACCGCTCATCGGAAGCATCCAGAACGCACTTCCTCCATTCGTAGTCCCCGGCGCAACCGCCCACATAGGTTGAGGCACCACATTAGCCGTCCCACGACCCGGACCTATCTCTTGATCCTGAAACTGACCCGCTTTCTGAGAACTCTCGCTTGTTTCCGCTGCAGAACTCGGCTCCTTGAAGTAATCTTCTCTATAAGGTTTCACTAATGTGTTCGGATTTCTCTCCGTCGACATTATTGGCGGATACATCTGATGATGAAAACCGAAAACAGCCGCGTTTGCGGCTGAATTCAGTAACTTCCTAGAGGGATCTACCGATGATCCATTAGTCCCGTTATTATCTTCATAAAGAGACATTCCAGTGCTATGAAACGAGAGCGGCGAAGAAGAAGACTTGGACGACTGAGAAAATAAGGTGGAGCCGCCACCACTGCGTAAAGAAGCGTTTAACGTTGAGAAATTCGCCGGAATTGTACCGGTACCTGTAGAAGCGATGATAGCTGGCTCAGCTTGTTGGAGAAGCCACTCGATGGTCTCTCCATCAGATTTATGACCTAACTCTCTAGTAAGCTGAAAAACTCTAGCGGCGCACATCGCCGGCATACGAATTCGCCGTCCACGGCCATCGACTTTCGTGTGCCGATCTTTAGTCGGCTTTTTCACGGCGGATTTAACTACGGCAAGAGCACTACCTGAGCTCGTGCTAGTAGAACTCGTCGCTGAAGTGCTTATGCTTCCGTGTTGACCGGAGATAAAAGGAATTGATCCCGGCGACGGTTTATCACCGGAATTAAGCTGAAGCGTCGCCTCCGCAACAGAGGAATTCTGATTCGTGCGAATTTCCATCTTCAAATCCGTAAAAAGATGTGATTTTTAAGATTTTGAAACAAAACCCATGTGAATTCCGAGTCTTGACATGGAATTCTCTAAAATCTGGGGAAATCTGAAGCAAATCGATTGAAGAAAGAAAAGAAGAGCAGTGACTGTGGAAGGAGATCTAATGGAGTTTGTGAACAGAGAGACGAGGGAGAGAGAGAGAATGATTGAGAGGGATAAAAACAAGTGGATATGAATGGTGTGATTGCAGGAAGAAACTATCCATCTAAATTCTATTCAATTCAACCTTTATTGACTTCTTTGTTTCTTACACTGTTCTGCTTTCTTGTCCAAAACCCTTCATTTTTGCTTTCCCATGGTTAACTTTGGGTAATGACACTCAGTAAAAAAAAAAAACATCATCGTTAACTTTGGGTAATTTATGCAAAACAATTCTTCATATTTTAGTTCATTTAAATAAATCATTAAATAGAATGGAACATTCTTAGAGTACTATGAATCCTATAAGATCAATGATGTAATTAAGAACGAGGTAAAGGGTTTTATAAACAACAAATTAAATTAAACCACGGGAGTCATCGTTAACATTTTTTTTTCCGTTTAACCGCAAGAATTATATATTTTTGATCCATAATCTCATTCGGTTTTCGGATTCAACCTTTTAGTCTATTTCGATTAAAGGAGAATTGAATCCGAAGCACAAAGGAACCAACTTGTTTATACAATTGAATTGAAATTTTATAGAAGATGTTTGATGAATAAGTGTGTTGTTGAAATATGGTGAATGTGTGTGTTTCGTTGTTGTGTTTTTTTCATAAAGTTTTTCTAAATCCATTTGTAATTTTCTTAACACCATCCATATGTGTTTTGTCTTCTCACCTAATCAGCTTAAGTTATTTACTTAACAAAATATTGAGACAGTTATTTTTCCAGCTAAGTTATAATTTGTGATCATTCACCTAATTAATTCTATAATTTAGGTGAATTCTATAACCTTTAGAGTGTTTTGATAAAGACTACGTGATGTGTACTGTTTAGCTCTTGTTGTGTAAACGCGAAGGAGAGATCTATTGTTTTACGATAGAGATTAATTAATGTGTAGTTAAGAAATTTATACACCTAATTAGTTTTTTTAACACCTAATTAGTTTAATTATCTTATTATAGTTAAATTTATTTGGTGGTTGCTAATACTAATCCACTCACCATTTTAAAATTGTTTTTTTGTCGATAAAGACGTTACTGGTGAGCGGTGATTCATGTTAATCACTCTCCTCAACAACCCGTTTTGCCTCCTTTTTAATATTCTTATTCCCACATGAAAAAGCTAGATCTTGATTATTATTATTTTGTCTCAAAAAACATATCATTTTAGTTTAATGCTAATTTTTGTCCAAAGTTTATCATTAATTTTTGGATTTCAACTATCAAGTCCATGATAATTCACTATTGTATATGACGATAGTATAGACAAAACAGATATTACCGTCTTACCAGTAAAAGAAAAAAGTTTTTCCCACCAAAAGAATTTAAAGAAAAAAGATAATGGCTTAAAATCTGGAATAAAACAAGGACATAAAAGCAACTCGTTGACCCTGTCAAGCCTAAAAGTAAACAAAGTGCGATCCAATACTTTTTTTTAGAACTATGATGTTGGATCATGAATTTGAGAGATAAATATGATTGTTTTGGATTCTTTTCCCCAGTTATTTTTAAGAACTTAGCCGAAGTTTTACGATAAGAAACCTTAAACAAATAGGATTTAGGAGATATTAGGGCTTGCTCATTTTGTATCTAGCTACGCTATCTAAGTATCCATGGCCTATGGATTTAATACATTGTGGATAAAGAATCACAAAGTTTATGTATTATAGGTTCATAGAGTTTTACCTGCTTTACTATTATTAGTCTACCTATATGCACTTAAAATGCTATATGAAAACTTATATTTTGAGATTTTCAATTTGCTTATAAAAGTAATTAATTTTTGTATCATCTTAGTATAGTAGTATAGCACAGAATTTCAACATTATGTCTTTTTGAATGACATGTGACGTTTTAATTCACATAGAGATATTCGAAAATATCCATAACCTCCTCAAGTATCATAAATTAGTTACATAAGATTTTATTGCGTTTGACATAGTAAAGTTACCAAAAATTACTGCAAGTGTGGGGCTGCATAAGTACATGATATTAATCGAACGCTCGTACTCTGTTGTCTTTTTCTTCTTTTTTCTAATTTGTTTCTGTCGGATTGTGTCTTGCAAGACTTTTGATTGGTCAATGGTCAATAGTCAATGGCTCCTTCTAAACGGACTAAACACATTGCCTTATTAATTACCTGGTGGTCCGTAGTAGACTATGGTACAACAGTGATCACAAGACAACCATTCTTGATTATTCCACATACTAAAGTTTGGGAGTTATGAATATTTTTGTTTTTGTTAATGGTAATTATAAAAAGCTGCTACAATACCAAAAAAAGGCACAAAAGGAAATCATATAATTTAAGTCCAAGAAGAAGATCTCCTCAGTGGAGGTTTCATATGTTTCTCTTCTTCCATTGAGATCATTCCTACATGCGTTGGATCATCCATCATCATCTTGGCCACCAAATAGCCAGCGATTGACCATGTCTGAAATTTTCTGGCCTGTTTTCCGATGAACCTTCCAGACTTTCCGTCGTAGTACTCCGGCCATCCATCTTTCAATAGTCGTGCCTCCGCCAACTCTATTGCCCGTCGTGCTATTTGTGGTCGTCCGGTCTTTATGCTTGCCGCCGTTAGCAACCATAGAAGCACTACGTTTTGAATCAGCCAAATAAGTCAACAATATTAACAAAAAAACAAAATTAATCAAAGGTGGCGTTAGAAATATAAAATAGGGTTGAAATGAAAGTATTTACGTGGATCTTGTTTTGGTTATATCTTTCACAATAAACATTATGAAAACAAACTCTACTTATTTTTTTGGACAAAAGAAAAGATTAAACAGATTTAAGAGTTAAATATGACTTGGCCATTATAGACGGCAAAAAAATCCAAGAATTAATGTCGGTTTCGGCATCGGATTCCCTAAAGATATAAAAAAAAAAAAAAAATACCACTCATGTGTAGCATCTATTATTTATTTTCATTCGTTTATTTTTCCCATGTTTACGCTATCTAAGGTATTTAAAAATTGACGACATAAAATATATTTATACAATGTTTTCTGTAATCTTGACAACTTAATGTCCATTAGATCACATCAACTATATATCATTGACTTGTAAAAGAAGGTAACTCACCTGGCCAAGAACCTCCGTTGTGGTAGCTCCACCTTGTGTTCTTAGGGTCACAGCCAGTGACGATCCGCCACTCGTGACTCTCCATCGCCGGATAACATATCTTCAACGGCATCTCTCCAACCAGTTCCTCCCACCGGGCCTCAATCAGGTCCATGATCGCCATGGACTGCTCTGGCGTGGCCAATGAGGAAAGAATTGCGATACAATTTCCCAACGCAAACCACCTGAAGTCCATGCGGGCGGGACTGACGTTTCCAACGAAGTAGCCACCTCGGAGAGGCATGAAGTCGAAGATCCAATCCGGGATGGAGTCAGGGATGACGTTGAACTTGTTTACCGCGGTGTGTGAGTATTCCTCCGTCTTATAACGGTAAATGTCATTGAGCTGCTGGAAATCGAGCCAAAAGTAGCTTCTCATGTGGAAGCTCAGCGCGTGAAGCCGCTTCACTATCTTTTCCATGAACTCTTTACCCTCGGAATCATGTTTCAGCATTGAGAGTGCCGATCGAAGAGCCATGAAAAAGAGGGCTTGGATCTCGATCGGGTAGCCGTAAATGCCCTGCACAATACATTTCAAAATGAGAACGTTCATTAAGAGGTTCATTTTCTTTGAGACGGTCATATTAAAAAGTCAGAAGTATTGGTTTCTTGGATTTATGGGATTATATAGGCAAGAGGAGAAAAGCTCTTACCATTCTACGATCGACCATGGAGCAACCGTCTGCGCAGAGCAAAGTCGGGAAAGTATCAAAACCCTCAGAGAGACATAAAGAGAGAATGAGCCTCATTCCCTTTTGGCACTCAGGTCTCTCAGCTAGAGAATGGTCTCCTGTAGACTTAGTGTAAGCTCGGAGGAGAATGATCCACCAAAAACCCGAGTCGACAGGAGCCACCCTCCCGATGGCGCTCTCTCCAAAGTCAGCGATGATCGAATCCGTCTTCTTAATAGGGTTATGGAGAACTTTGAAGCTCGCTGGCATTGCGCCGTCACCAAGCTTGAACTTGTCGATCATTTTGTCTTGTCCCTGAATATGAAGTGTCTTTAGGAGAAAGTTCTTCACAATGTCAGGCTCTCCTTTCATCAGAAATGCTAGAGCGCTCGGTACAAAATCACGTACGAATACCTTACAATAGACAAGAAATATGGTAATGAGGCAGAACATTTATAAATCATAGTTTGTAAATTTTTAAATTGTTCTAGTTGACTTGCGATTCACTCCAATTTGTTCTTCTCTTTTATGTCTCAGAGCATCTCCCAGAGTGAGAAACTATAAAAGTTTTTCAAATATAATAATTTAATGTTTTTGTAATAAATAAATTATTTGTTCAAATTTTAATTAATTAAAAAAAAAATTTAACTAATCAAATGATGCCAAGTGTTAGACACTGTGTCTCATTCTCTCTCTTACTTTTAATTATTTTTCTTTTTTTAATTCTTTAGACACTCTTTGAGAAACTTCCATTTGAGGTGCTCTCAAGAGTTCATAAAATTCACCAAAATCAAAACAACAAAATATAAACTAGAAAGAAGCAAAACACAAAATCATACCTGATCATAGTTCAAGACGTCCTCAGAAGCATGGTCGTAGGCGGCGATTGTTCCTACGGGTTTTTCTCGGAAGTAGACCTGAGACCGGCAGAGAGCCTCCCAAGCTTCTGTGACCATCGGGTTAAGGTCAGACGAGTCTTTCATGGAGAAAACCGGAGTATCCCAACCCGACCTACCGTCTAGTGAGTGTGCACTGTCGTAGAGGCTTAAAGACATTTCCTCGTATGATTTTTTCCGCTCAAGTTTAAGTCTTGGCCGGTCAAGCAGCCGAGACAGTAGGTCTTCATCCGTCAGTTCGGATATCGAGCACACCGAGTTCACTGCTCGAATTCCTTCCTTTTTTCCGCCATTCTCGCATAGAGAGCTCATCGAATTCACCGCTCGTAGTACGTCCCGTTTCTTTGGTCGGTCCATGGAGATAGCTAACTAGTTCAACAAAACTCTTTAATTGCTTCACGAAAAATAGCAAACACCTAAAAATTTTAAGAACACTTGAGAGAAGAAAAAATGACGTTAAGAGAAGGAACCCATATATAGAGAGAGCTAAGCTAGGAAGATTTATATATCTCACCAATCATTATATCTGATTTTTTTGCATTTCTATTTTATTTCTTTCTTTTTATGTAGTTCTTGTGCATATTTTGTTATATTTAGAAAATTTAGCTTAATTAGCTTAAATATCTTATATTTTATTTTTTTCTTAAAGCTGTTAAGAGATAATACTAGAAGACACATGTATGTAATGTGATGTACAAATGATTTTATGACCTACACGTTTGTGTATATCATTTTATTTTTTCCATTTGTTACATTACAAATTTACAATAAGAAACTTATTTTTCGCAAGAGAAGTACTATATATTATATTTTACCAACATTAAATTTTACTTTATTTTTTCTAAGATTTACGGTGATAAGTTTTGATAAATTCTGAAGTCATAATCCATTTTGATTAAGAAAAACAGTACTATAAGTCTTAGACATGTCTGTTTTGAGGGCAAAAATTCAGACTACTCGACAACATGTGATGATTCTGTTTATGTCCCTTGTACAATGATTTATTGAATTTACTATATGATGTGAGATTAATATATTATATAGGAAAAAGAAGTTGTTATATAACAGAAACAGGTCATGAGATAACATTTACACCCTGGTAACCACTCTAAATGTTACATTCCCGGACCTCTAAAACCACCGGTGGCTCGTCAAACTCCGGCGTTCTTGCCGCCTCTTCTGCTAATCTCTTCGCACAACCGACACGGCAACGTATCTAGACTCACTGCGCGGGTTTTCCCGTAGTTCCCCATCAGTCCACACCTCCTCCAAGCGTGGTACTCTGAGTAAGCCACGGGATCATCGCCGAGCCGCTTCACGTACGCCGCCAATTCCTGCATCGAGCCGAATTTGCTACCGTCGATCACGGAATGCGGAGGGACAAAGTCTTCAACGTTAGAGGCTCCGAAGTAGATCGGAACAGAACCCGAGTCGAGCGCATAGAAAAGCTTCTCGGTCACGTATGACTCAACAGCTGTGTTTTCAATTGCAAGGACGAATTTGTAGTGTGACATAGCGCAGTGGAGATGGTCATACCATTTTGGCTCAGCGTTAGAGCCGGAGACACATTCTGGATACATAGAGAGAGCTGCGTCCAAGCCACCGACATTGTTAAGACACTTACCAAAGGAGTGGTAAGGAATCAGATCGAGTAGGCTCTTTGCGAGACGGTCTCTGTGTGGGAGGCATCTTGAGGAAGACCAATACACCAGAACATCCTGTCCAATGTTTAACAATCGAATTAAAAAACAATGAAATGAAAGAAAAACGTATGGAATTGGAGTTTAACAGGTTTACTTACATTGTTTTTATGTGGAGAGATGTGATAGTTTCTGTTATTATGAAAGAGTGAACCCGCATAAGTTGTTTGGACATCGTCTTTGGCATGGTAGCTGATGAATATATCTTCACGGCCTGAGCGTTTTCTTCCAGCCTCTAGCTCCATGTACACACGGAGCGGATCTCCAATACGTCTCTAAGGAAAACATCAAGAAAATCAGCATCAATGGGATTTGAAATACAACTATAGTGAAGCAGGCATTGAAGGATCACATATTAAATTTAAGTAACAATAAGAACATATGAGATTTTTAATTTACCCTGATCATCCAAATCTATGTCCTACTTTCCCAAATGAATTGACCAATAACAATAATAGCATAACACAAAGTTTCTTCTGGTTACATTAAGCTCGCGTAGACAATGAAACTCTTGAGATTTTCCATTTTACAAACCAAAATTCTTGAACCATATAGACAGCAATGAAAAAACCGGATTAAGACAAGAAAGTTTTGCACACAATATGTATCTTTGAGTGAATCATAAAACTAAAATTTTCTCTAGTAGCTTGAATTGAAAAAAAAACACCATAAACACTCGATGTTGAACTAGAATATTCCTCAAAAACTTGAAACTAAGACATGAGACCACAATCAGATCCTTTAATAATGCAGCCCTTGAGACTAATCCACAGCTATTCCAAGAATTGATAACCTAAACACACCACTTAATAGCTACAGTGAAGCAGACATCACAAGATCTAATCTGTCCCAATCATCTGATCTATAACTACTTTCCAAAACACATACTTTAACAAAGTTAGCATCAAACAATTTTATTACCTGAAGCGGAGGAGTGGTCGTCTCAAACAACAAAGCATCAGGAGAATCAGCCAAAACCGATGATTTAGTCCACAAACAAGTCATCCCACAACGACAAGAATACAAATTTTCCAAATTATCCGGAATCCAAGTCCACCCTTTAACCAAAACCTTAACATGATCCATCTTAAGCTTACCACAACCAAATTCTTGTAAAGAACCCGAACTAACATTGCCCAAAATCGAATCTTTGTGATTCTCCTTAAACCGAACACAACCCACTTCAAAGTCCCATTTTTTATAAGCTACGAGGACATCACTGAATGGATCCGATGATGAATCAGACAATTTCGGTTCCGGGTCTATTGAATGCTCCATCGAAGTTGAAGCAGATGGGAATTCTAAAATGCCTGTGAAAGACAGGATCAAGAGAGTAAAGAACATCATTAGTAAAGTGGCCATAGCGTTGAGGTGTCTCATTGGCATGGTGAGATTGATTCCTTAAACCACCGGAGATCTTCGACGTCGCCGGAGGTGAAAAGTCCGGCCAACGGTGGGGTGGAGCTTTTCTTCATTCACTTTTAGCGTCGTCAGTTTTCTCTACTACTGGTCCCACTTACCAAATTACAAATTCCCAAAACGCTGTCGTTTAAGAAGTTTATGTTAATTGGGCTAGGTATATTAGAATAAACTGGAGCTTTATTGGGCCTATTTACATGAAGCCCACCCAATTGGTGCTAATCCGATAGCGGGAAACGGTTTTTTCATACCATCGCAATTGAACTATAACATACTTCGAGTAATCAGAAAATTTGAATCTCACACCCGAAATGCATATGCCTACAATTACAACACTGTAACAAGGAAAGAGACGTGTATATACATAACATAAGCTCATATTTCTACAAAGGAACCGAGTTTGCGTAATTGTGGAAGTATTAAAATCTCTAACCTAAACCCGAATGATGTTTCATCTCAACCAAAAGACTATAAAAGCATCGTTACACACACACACACACACAAACGCCAGACGTACGTTTCGTAGTAAAACTCAAATGCAAAAGAACATAATTTTGTATGACCCGAGCCAGACCAGGTTGGTTCCACGGACTTCTTAACAGTCTGGAAGCGAGTTTGCAGAGGCGTATGGAGAGAAAGTTCCGGCTGATTCACTGTAACGCAGTGGATTGAACGGATAATTTGATGATCCAGCCACTGCAGGTGATGCATCGCTCGGGCTAGGCCTGTACGGTGACATGTACCTCGTGTTGAAAGGGGAGATAGTCGGGTAACCCAGTGACTGTGGAGAAGCCATATGGGAAATGTATGATCTCTGTGATGGTGATGGTGATGGAGAAGCTGCTTGTTGCCTGAGATCCACAGAGCTTCGACTTACGCTTATTGGAGGAGATCGACGGTTAGAGGAAGATTGGAACGATTGTCTGATATAGGATGAGCTCACATATGCGGGAGAGAAAGAGACTGACGACGGTAATGAGCCCATGGAAGGACCAATCAATAGTGCGGATGATCTGACGGAAGAGTGCAGAGAGGAAGAGGTGAAGGACGATGCAGCGGATGAGAGCAATGGCGTGCTCTCTGAAGCCGGAGGCTCGCCCGTGTTCGTTCTTGCATCTCTTTTGCACACCGGACAGAAAGTTCTCCAAGAGGTTAACCACGAGTCAACACACACAGCATGAAACTCTGAAAACAAACACGAAGACGGAACGACAGAATTGTTAGTTAGTTCTAAGTTCTAACAAATGTGCTCTGAGTTACAGGATTTCGTATATATATATATATACTCACTGTGACAGCAAGGTAAGAGCCTGAGCTTGTCTCCAACAATGTAGTCTTCGAGGCAAATAGCGCAAGTAAATGCAGTAGTGTTGTCTTCGTGAAACGAGGAGAATATAAGACTCGGCATTGCTTTCACCAAGCGGCGGCTCATACCATGGAACTCACGGACTCGAGAGGACCGAGATGTCCGCCTTCTTATGCGATGCCTACGCACAAAGAAACAAGTAGCAAGAACTGCCGACATTGCAAGCAGCGAAATGAATGAAACCGCCATAATCGACCACGCCGAGTTCTCAAAACTTGGAATCAACCAAACTTTAGTATCGGGAAAACCAGCATAATCCTTCAACACTTCTCCGGTTTCTTTCGTAACGAAAACCGCATGAATCTTTATACCTCCCGAGTTACCTGCCACTGCAAATATCGAAACAATCAAGACCAGCAGACACTAGAATCATAGGATCAAGACATAAACTAAGAAGAATGGTTCATACTTGCAATCAATGTTCCACGGTCTTCACTGTCAAAGATAATAGCAGCTTTAAAACCAGCTCTCTGCGCTTTTCTCACTTTCTCTTCAAAACTACAGCCTCCTCTAACGATCAACACAAAAGGGGAAGTTTCATTGGAGCTCTGTTCTGGTTTATTCATAAGATTTTGACAAGCGTCAAGAGGCTCTGCCACATAAACTAGTCCAATTTCACCTGTACCCTTCACTGATGGAGCTGCCAATTATGCAAGTAACAGATTAAAAATCTCATCTTTTCTCTGCTGCGTTGACCCAATTACAGATTCAAACAACTTCTAAAATTCATCCAAAATCTGAATCGATTGCTTATGAAAAAACAGAGTGATAATGAAGAAACTCACCGAAATTAGCTTCGATGTCATCAAAAGAGAGAGTGATGTTGTTCCTCATCAAAATAACTTTGCTTGAAGCTAAACAAGAAACAGTATAAACGTATAAAAGTAAGACCAAAGCACGATTCATCGTCCCTACCGTGCTTCTTCAACAAAATCGGAAAAAGTATCAATTTTTTTGGTTTCTCGAAAATTTTGCGATAAGGGTTTTTTCAGAAAATTGACACGTCAGCTTCCATTTAGATCACAAATTCTAAACCATATCAGGAAACAAATTAAACCCGAGAGAGAGACTCAGATCGTTGAAATACGAAAATGGGAAGTCGAAATTTGGGATTTTTTCTGGAGATTTTTAGGGTTCTTGAAGAGAAGAAAGAGAGAGAGAATAAAGAGATGAGATTTGATAGCTAATTACTAAAATTGTCTTATGTAGTAGTAATATCTGGATTTTTCCGATTCGAGTTTTGTTAGGTTACTTTGTCAGCATTTTACATTATTATTCGCATATATATCGAATGATCGGATAATTGATGAAACTTTAAAATATATTTTTGTAAAAAGACAGATCCACGTAGTAAGTGAGTCATGGTGAGATTGAGAGCTCATGGTTTTGTTTTGTTTGTCGATCCATTGGTTCATTTGTTGGTTTAACAATTTTTGTTTATCTCTGAATTCTAAAGATTCATTTGCCAAAATAAGCATTTCTTTTACAATTATAAGGTTTGATCCTTATCATATATATGAGTCATTTACAGCAATAAAATCACCACACCCACAAGTTAATGGTTAAACTACACGGATTCAAACTTTTGTGTTATTAGTTTATACCTAATGGGTTTTAGGTGTTATCTTTGTTTTTAATAAAGGTGTTATCTTTGTTTCTTTCTTCTCGAATAAACAGTCAACAAAAGATGTGGAAAGTTGTATTAAAATATATTTTATAATTTGGAACTAATTCTCTAGATAACTTGTATCTGTTCGTAAACTCTTGGAGACAACGGAACATGAAGGTCCCTTCCATTCTATCAAAAAATAATTTATTGATTTAAATATAATTGCTATCCAAAACCATAATACACACATATAGCTGTTACTCCTGGTTTTGATAGTATTAATCCACTTTTTGTTTCTTAAACCTTCTAAGATTCGTTATACTTATCGCTTTGTACCTTATATTAAGATGGGAAAAAAAGGAAGGGAAAGAAAAAACATTGCAAAATTAGCCGTTGTTAGTGTTGATTTTAGTATAATGGGCCTCTTTGTTTTTTAGTTTCAGTCTATTCCTAGCGTCAGCCTTTAAGCCCATTGACTACGTGAATGCATATGTCATATAAAGCTAATAAGCATATTACAACCCCATGGCCCAATTAAAAACAAACAAAACAATCACAGTTTTCCTGAATGACCCTTTAATTCGAGTTTTCAAATTAATTGGAAATTGCGACACCAAAGCTCAATTATCAACAGGGAGGTTGAGTAACCGTGCAGACGCTGGGCTGGCTTGTATCCTATATTCCTATTTGTCGATAATCGAAATCAACGAGAAGCTGTTTTGTAGAACTTCTTGTGTGACCTGATCGGTATAAATCTCTTAAATTATGGCTTTTGGTTCGACACTCTTGGAGGTGGGGTTATACACTCTAAACACAAATGTTTGTTTAACTTTGACATGTGTTATTACTTGTTAGCTTAACTTGGGGTTTGATCACATTCACATGGTTCACGCTCGATCTTTTATATCATTATGGTATTGAATCTTGATGTTTACGTTGTGACACTTAAAAGAAGAAATAAAAGACAATGCATTAAATATATCCACTTATCTTGCATCTCAATATTATAGTACTCTTTCGGTGTCAAAGTTTTATTACTGTATTATTTACATGGATTCAAACTATGTGTTGGTAAAATTTTAGTAATTTGATGAAATGAACCTGACCTAGCTTCTTTATGATTACTATCCACTATTCACAACCCTTCGTAAATGTATGCAATTCAAGATTACTAACATTGTCAAATAACCACCGGCTTATGTTAAGTTGTAGAAAATACTCTTAAGTGAAAGAATAATATCAGCTTGTTTGTCGCTCAAGAAACTTGATTTAATTTTTCAGATTTGATGCTTTCACATATTAAATGGAGTCTGATTCGTATGTTTGATCCATATATATAGTACAATTTCTATAGTATATAGTTTTACATGTGCTAAAGAGAGGACATGATGGTGGATGATGATAATGGTGTCTTTAGTCTCAAGCTACACATCTCAATCACACTTAGAGCGGTCCATCTTGTCTCATCCAATTTTCATTTATTATGTATAAAATATGCACATGCCCACACACATATGCGAATGCGAGTGCTGAATATTTACATCTATAAGGTATATTCTTTCCCCATAAAAATAGTCACTACTTATTTGAACACTTCAAAATCTCATAGGATAGAAATAAACCGAGATAGTTATCACTTTTGTGATGCTTTTCCATCAGTTTTATGGATACCAAATGTGGCCATGATACATTTAGGGGTCTATTGTTCAAACTATATGGCGTTATAATATTCAGACATAAGTCAATAATGTAAAAGCAAACACGCGAATACATGTAGCAGACAAATGATAATGATGAAAGTAATGTTCATATTAAATTATATCTAAAATGTTAATTAGAGAATTGGTCATCATTAATATCCCACGTTTTTTAGGTTATTTGGTTCCCACTAATTCCTCTAAGTGCTTTAACTCCAAACTTACTTAGATCCAACGAAAACAGGAACCTGATATCAAAAAAATCTTACTAAATTTCACTTATTTTTTTATTTATTTTGGTTTTAAATTTCACATATTTTGTAGCACCACAGATTGTGATAATGCCCGATTTATCGTAGGTATTTTTTATTTTTTAAAAATATATATAAATGTTTCCAAAAAACAAATTTGCAATTTGAGATTTATTAGCGTAAAAAATAATCGATAATTGGCAATAGTAAGGTGGGGGTGTTTGCGAGTTGACTACGGACCTTACATTATGAGCAATATGATTGTTACAAATACGGATTAAAATACAAAGAGAAGATAAAATGGAACAATCTTGTGGCAATTATTATATTATTTACCAATACATTGCAAACTGGTTTCACAGATCCTAAGTAAACCAAGACAGCAACAGGTACAAACCTCTTGGAATAAGTTCCCAGCCTGAAGTCATATATTTGCATAGCGTGACACATTTGTCTATATATTTAAACCAAAACATTATATTATATTATTAATTTGTACGCTAAACCAAGCAACTTGATTATAAAACAAGTTCATAATCTATATCTTAAGCATGATCAAGACATGTTAACTACAGCTTGGGACATAAATGTGAACAATCTATTCCAATATTACATCATGTGAGTTGCGTAACATTCGGATGTAGAAACAGTATTTGAGTACGCAATTATGAATTGTCATTGATACTTGACTTTTGACTTCAATTTTTCACTGCATAGTGCAGATAGTAATATGTTGCATATGTGTACTACATACTATTTATTTCTACAGGGTCCCTAAAATTTAATGACATAATTACTTTATGACCACGAAAAATAAAGTTAACAGCAAAAACCCAATTCACACATGTGTAAAAAAAACGCCAATAAATTCTCAATTCTCAATACATTTTCTTGATAAAACAATGCAAAGAGAATTGAAAAGATTACTTAATTAATTACTTTGAAAAGGAGCTAATTTTATTAATCTAACTAGATTTTAACCCGCGGTACACCGCGGGACTATAAATTTTTTGAAAATTATATATTGTTTTGTTTGATTTAAATGTACTTATTATATATATATTACCCCGCATTAAACCCGCGGGTCGATTTTTGATAACTAAAAATTGAAATTTTAAGTTGAATTTATTTTGTTAATATTGTTTGTTTTGTTTAGCATTTATTGTATTCTGATAGTTAATTCTACGATTTCACTCGTAGTACCGCCTCGTATTAATATTGATTCAAACCCGTCCTACCATATAATCATGTCCCGTGAAATTAAACAATATTTTGTTATTGTTTTTTATAATATTTTAATTTAAAAAACATATATAAACTTTTTTATAGAATTGAAATATTATAGATATTTTAAATTTTATATATATATTTATAATTTTTATAGAGTTCAAATGTTATTAATATAGAAACTTTTTTATATAATTGAAATATTATAGATACTTTAAAAGTTTTATAAAATTTAAATATTTATAATATTCAAATTTCTTATAAGTTTAAAATTAATAATATTTAAAATTCTTATAAAGTAAAAATATTCATAATATTTGAAACCTTATGAAATAATAATAATCTAAAATAACATATTACTCCATAGACATAAATAATATTTATATATTTGGTAATAATGTTTTTTTGGAGTTAATCTAATTTATAACTAAACAAATTATTTATAGCCAAAATGAGTTTGGTTTATAATAAGTAATATAGCAAAATGAGTTTGTCAAATAACGAATAGTAACCATAATTTAATTAATGTACATTAAAATAAATATATTTAAAAAATGAATTACTTAAAAAAATTGGTTTGTCAAAATTAATTAATATCTTTACGATATTATGGAAAGCATTAGTTATGGTTAAGATATTATGTTAAGATTTTTTTGGTAATTAATATCTTTGATTTAAATTTTCGAAATTAAATAATTAATGCCAGTGGCATTGCTTCGTAAATACTTTCAAACTCCAGGATTTATTTGCTAAGTGTACTCCAAAAATGTATATATAGATGTGATAATCTGCCCACCTTTAATAGTTCGATTTTAAAACAAGTTTTATACTATATGCCACCAGGACATGTGAAGAACCGGATATTATTATTTTATTTTATTTTGATAGAAACCGGATATTACATTACATCGTTCAAATCTTTTTTTTTGTTAAAAACATGTTCAATTTTTCATTTTATACAAATTTAATATGTATGACTGTATTCTAAAACTTATCATTTATTTGAAATACTGTTGTATTTTACTAGAATTTTTGGAATAATTGATCCACTTTTCTAAAATAATGAAAATGAAAAAAAAATCAAATTATTGATTGGTAGTTTGGTGGTACGAATGTGATATTGTTTTTCCACGGAAGTCATTTTGATATCACAAATATGGGAAAGTGGGGTCCGTTTTACCCCTAAACAAGACGAGACAGTGTCTTTATTAACAATAAATAAAGACAGAAACTCCATCTAATTACTAAGATGTTTTTTGTTTATATTTAATTTGATACGTATAAAATACATGGTGCAAAGACATGCATGGTGGCTCAACCATCTTTGTTATTTTTATTGCCTTATGCTAACAACAATAATGAAAGATCCATTTCTTTAGAGACTTCCAAAACTCTATGAAAATACTAAAATTCACAGCTCAAGTCCCTAGGCATGCTAAAAGAACATCATTTTCTAGGCATGCTAAAATGACATCATTTTCTAAATGGTAAAAAAAACAACAAAATCAGATGTCAGTACAAACTCATGTCCTTGTTTAACAAGTTAATCAATGTTATTTTGTATTTATTTGCACATATAGCTTAGCTTGCTCTCACATGGAATGGAATTGGAAACTAGCTAGAGATCACAGAATGACAGAATCTTCACACTTGGTTCCACCAAATTTAAATAATTGAACACGAATATAATATAAATTATTTTAAGTATAAAAATTATCACACACAATATGTAAGTGAATATGCCAATATGGATTTATGGTTACAATTAACTTATAAGTAAATAAAGTCTCTGAACTATATTACATTCGTGATACGATCTAAAGAGGAAAAAAAACACACTCATAAACCCATAATATGTCACATTCAGAGAAAATTATACAGAATTTAACAACAACAACAAAAAAAGGACAAAAATATATAGTAAATCACCAAATACGAACAAATCAACGGCGACGACGTGGAAGAAGAAGATTATCGTACGAAGCAGCTTTTCTTGATCTTGGAAGATAAACAATAGACTCTGAAACTGCACAAGTTCTCCGACAAGAACCGTAGAGATTCACTAACCCAAACCTGTCTCCGATGCTGTTCTTTGACAACACTTTGCTCGGACCACCAGAATTTCCTCGAAACCTCCGATCTACGTCTTCACCACCTTCAACGTCATCGTCGTCGTCACTGTTTGTTCCTTCGTCTTTGGAACATTCCAACAACGCAGCCGCGAATGGATCTCTTACGGTAACGGGGAAGTTGTTCCTCTTACTGGAATAGTTAGGTTTAGGTTTTTTTCCGGTGGCCGGAAAGGAAAGATTCCGGTGAGGAGGAAGGGGTAAAAGAATTGAAGATTCATTGTTTAGACGGTTGTTGAGTCTATGAGAGTAGTCTTTAGGTTTTCCGGGAAGTTGTTCCCAGGAGAAAGGGACGCCAAGTAGACGGAGAGGAGTCGCCGGAGAATTTAGAGGAGAGTCGCCTGGAAACACGAGGGAGCTAGAGGAGCATGAGGAGAAAGATGAGAAGGAAGAAGAAGAAGATAAAGATCTCCGTGATGAAACGGATGACTTCGCCGGAAAGTTGACCGGGTCGGATCGTTTGGATACATTTCGGGTTCTTGAAGAATCCATAAGGAAGAAGAAGAAGAAAAAGAAAGAGATAATGTGATCCAGAGAGAAACTCTGTTTTTTGGCCTTTATTGGTTTGTTCTCCTCTGAGACTTCTTTTTAAACTGTGGAAAATTATAAAGGACATTATTGTCCGATTAATTTTTGTTTATTCAACTAATTGTTATTACTATAGTGACAAAAAAAGGCTAAACATAATTATCACATCTAAGTATTATTATTTTGTTTCTAGTCAATCTATAACTATTTTGTAACGTTATTTATACGCTTGCAATCTAAAGTTTTTATATGAATGTGGTGGATTAAGAACTTTTAGGTAGGTGAAAATAATACGCATGGAAACTTAAACAGAAGATTAGATTTTGGTAGATGTGGTTGTATTAGTGGACTAAGAGAAACGTCTCGTTTTATTTGTTGAAAATTCTGAAAATGCAAGTAAAGATGAATTTAAGAGTGAGAATGGCGACCCCATGGGATTGATGGGCTTAGACGTTAGAGATGAAAACGACATAGACATTGTGTGAAGCCACTAGAGGGACATGAACTTTTAAGTTCATAAATAGAATACTATTAGTTTTTGAAAATTATGCCGAGTATATAAGTCAATATAGATAAACAAAAACAAGAATTTTATAGATTGATATGACAAACCTTACATGTGAGTAATTTACCACGTAGAACAACGTAAGAATTGTAGAATTACACAATAGTTAGTTACAAACTTGTGTTAATCTCTTAATGATATGACTTGTTGAAGATGGATTGTGATTATAGTGCTTTTATCGCATTTTTAGTATCAGTAAACATGTTATCTAAGCTTCATTGCCTATACTTTGCTAGGCTAGTTTAGTTGTTGAGTAGTACTCATTTACAAGGATTCCGTGGTTAATCTTCGGTGTAGAACCCATGGGAAACAATCTATACGAGTTCTTTTGGTCTTTTTAGCACGTCCTAGTCTCTACAATTTTGTTTCGTTATTGACCAATCTTCAAGCTTTTTGTCATTTGATTAATCTTTTCACAACTATCAATTCAAAATGGTTTAAACTAAGTAACTTTATAATCGAAGGTCCATACAAATGCACCAATTACATGTGCAAGCAAATCATTGCACACTTGTCAAAATAGGTTTTAAATAACGCAGGTTGTGACATCAAGTATTTTATAAGTACCACAAGTCCACAACATAAACAAATTAACAAACCTTACCCATTTTTGGTCGCACCTTACTTATCTTTAAAATCTAAATTTTGTGAAGAATATTTACAGACAAATATGATATTATTTTACAATTATAAATAACACCCATAATATTCTTGAGCCGCCTCTGACTAGATAGATACGACAACATCTTTTAAAATTAATAATATGACTTTGCTCATTCGAATGGAGCGTCCCTGGTCTGGTCACATTCAAAAAAGAAGAAAACAAAGAGATTTCTTTGCCAATGGCACATGACATATTGTCATTTCATGGGCCCATAGGCCCCTAACTACTAAGCCTCGTGATATTTGGATGGTTCAAATATGGTCTCCATGAGCTATTTGTTATGTTTAGTTTTCTGCCCTTCAAGTTTGTAACTTTTGTCCGTTAGTTTTGAGGAAACAAAGTTTGTTTTATTGAAGCATTTCTATGTACAATATCATGCGCAAAGAAATTAACAGCAAAGTTTCTCAAAGATGTAGAATGAACAATAGATTTGATGTATAAGCCATAAGGTTAAGACTTGGAATCATATTGAGATTTATGTTTTTGGTCGTAACATTTTGGGCTCAATGGGTCTATGAAAAATTACAAGTAGGCTCATATCGAACTAACATATTGGTACCCAACTATCTTCTGATCTTCATAGCCCATTATCTCTCTAAACTGTCTTTTCTTTAGTGAGTAGCGATACTATATTTTTTGGTCGAGATTCACTGTACATTTTTATCTACTTTTTGCTTGTGGATGTCAATTTTTAATTATAGTCCAACCAAATTTTAAGAAAACTAATTACCGGACGTGAACAAAATCAAATTGACAACTACTTAAATTTCAAAATATTAATTGCTATTAATTTCTAGCGTCTTAACTTTTTCTCTATAAATTGAAAAAGATTCATTGTAGTTAAGAGAAAATGTGTAATCGTAGACGGTAGACCGTAGACGAGGCTATTCTTTGATCAAAAAATACTTAATTCAGTAAATATAGAGACCTATATTCAGGGAAAAAAACTAAAACAGACTAACAAAGAAACCGTATGAAAGAAAAAAGAATCCAAAACTAATTTATATTGCCGTGACGTAATTGTCATACTCATATAATAAAGTGTACTCAAAAGAAAATGGACGAGGGGGATGCTCACTTCTTTCGTCATGGCCATAATTGGATCATGTGGTCCAAATTCTCTGTACATATCTCTCTCACACCTTTTTTTAATAACAACAGGGCGTCACAAACACGCGCCGTCGTCTAATGTGGTCTGAACTAAACCCATGTTCGAAGAAAGGATAATCTAAGCCGCACAGTCACACACACAAGTGATGAATCATGAATGACCTAAAATTGGATCTGAGTTTAGAAAAGAAAGGACATTGTTGAATGTTGAGTGGATCATCACGTGCGTGTGACACGCGTCGCCGTCATCAGTTTTGGAGTGGGACACCATCGTTGAAACTAAACTGATCTAAGCCATTCATTCATTGTCTGTGTCTCTCTGACGAAAGGACTAAATTATATGTTCCCGAGAAATCCGTTACGTATTTTTCTGCACTTTGACTTTTGAGAGTGTTTGAGTTATGGTTATTTGTACAATTACAGTCACGTCATGGTCAACGCTTGGACTCAACTCAATCGGGGATATTTTCCGTAGCACAGAATATGAGAACGGTCTTTAAAACAATGTCGTGACGGCTCTAAAACGCACCACCGTAACATCCTTGTAAAAGCACGCCTTCTTGAACACTAGATACAATGTTTACACAATATACATTTTGTTACGTGGATGTGAAAAAAAAATGTAATCGATTAGTATGACCATGCACATGATTAACAAAACAAAGAAGGCTGGTTATAAGACAGCTACTACACATGCTTTGTCATATTGAGCCACGCAGAATTTGATGAATACAGCAATATTTAATTTCGTGTGTGTATATCTTTATCCCGATCGTGTTATATCTTCGTACGTTTACCATATTTAATTTGAATTGATCCACTGGTGACCGGTCTAAGGAACATTCGGCTCTAAGTAATCGATAAGTTTCTTTCATTCGTCTGAGTCACGACTTGTAATTTTGAGTTAAGTCTGACGTGTAAATTTGTGGTTGTCATATTCGAAAATGTAGGCAGCCTCGTATAAATCAATGCGGCAAAATTCTGTTTTCAAGACATGCAAAAATTGTTAAAGTAATTTTGAATTTTCTCATTTTGTTCTTTCAAACTTAATGGAATAGCAACAAAAAAAAAACTTATGCAGCTTTGAACGGTTTAGAATTTATATAGAAAAATACATGGTATCAATGTATCCATATATAGCCCAATAAATCCAAAGAGAAATCGCCTGTGCCAGAAAAAGTGGATGTCGATTCGAAATTCTATTAGAAAGACATTATGTATGAAAATTGCCTCAAAAAAAAGCCAGCACAATGTATATGTTTTCTATGTATCTCTATAATTAAAAGAGAAGTGGCAAAAAAGGAGAAAGTTGAAAACATTTCCTCTAAAACATTTGCAGTGAAATATATATATTTCACTGCAAATGTTTTAAAATATTTTAATAATTTATTTTATATATATATATATATAAATGATTTTATATTTTAATAAAATATATTATAACAATTTAGATGGCTATATGTAAACTAAATTGATGATTAAGAAATTAGTTTCTATAATACAAATATATTTCTATAAACCTAAAGTTTCCTCCAAAACATTCAACCAATAATATTAAATAAAAATGTTATTTATAGATTTTTATTAAATAAATAATATAATTTCTAATTGTTTTTTATTAAATTAAATAGCTAGTAAGACCAAATAGTTTAACCAATCAATTAAAATAAATTTAATTATAAACCTATATGATAAAAGAAATCAATTGCTTTAATAATTAAATTGTAAATTAATTATAACAGTTTAAGGAAGAAAAAACTTAGAATTAAAAATTGTAACACATACAAAGTCAATTAGTATAAATCAAATCATAAATTATATGATGCACACCATTTATTTTTTATAATTGGGATTTTATATACTTAAGTATAGAGTTATAATTGAGATTTTATATTGTAAACTATAGAGTTTTTTTTTTAAAGAGATATTTGTAGGGGTTTAACAGTTTTTCATATTATAATTATTGGAAAATGATATATTTATAGTTCTTAAATTATAAATGATGCACATAATTAATATATAGATACAAGTGACATTTTATATACTAAAAAGAGTATACATTTTGTTGACTTGAACTAATAATTAATGGTTTTGGCAGTTTTGTATTTTATAATTTTTAAGAATAATATATTTAGATATGTTAAATTATATATATATAATATAAAACTATATTAAATATTTCAAAATTAATCATGTGCCACATATTATGTGGGTAATTACTAATTACAAAGTTAACTAAAAAAAGATAAAGGAAATAAACACATACTAACACATTATAAAGTATTTGCAAAATAGTCTTCCAAATATGTCTTTCCTTTTTTCCAAAAAAATAAAGATCAGGTGGATTCTAAATTTGACAATTAGAGTGGAAAACACTAATTAAAATTTCTGTAAAGAGCAATAAAGTATATTCGACAAAAAAAAGAAAACAATAACAATGATCAGAAATTTAAAAAAAAAGGCTGGCAGAAAATTGAAACAGGAAAAAGAAAGGCTGGAAAAAAATTGAAGAAATTTAAAGTGGCGAATTACACTACAAAGCAGAAAAAAGGAAAAAAACTAAAACACTTTTTATTAATTCCTTTCAGCAGTCGCCAGCTGGCATTATGCGTTTTGCCACGTGTTATTTTCTCAATGACCATTAGTTTGCTGACGTGTCACCCACTTGCTTTGCGTTCAACTTCTTCTCCTTAAATACAGCTCTCACCATCTCTTCTTCAGCTTTCTTCATTTTCACATCTCTCTCTCTTTGTTAACTCCGTTTAAATTTTCCGTCTGAATTTTACAAAGGAAGACTAATGTCAGGTTTTGACGGCGTTGAAAATCAAATGAACGGTCCAGATTCATCTCCTCGTCTCTCTCAAGATCCTCGTGAGACTCGCTCATTATCATCTTCTTGTTTCCCAATCACCCTCAAGGTTACATAACAAAACTCAGATTATCAATTTTTAATTCGTTTTTTTAAAGATTTAAAACACACTAATTCATTGTTGACTAGTTTTGACTCTGTTTTTTTGGTTTCTTGAATTAGTTCGTCGATGTGTGTTACCGAGTCAAGATCCCTGGCATGAGTAGCGATTCTTGTAATTTCAAGAAATTGTTAGGACTAAAACACCAACCGTCCGATGAGACAAGATCAACGGAGGAGAGGACGATACTAAGCAGTGTCACCGGAATGATATCTCCCGGCGAGTTTATGGCCGTTCTTGGACCATCCGGAAGTGGTAAATCAACGCTACTTAACGCAGTCGCAGGGAGACTCCATGGATCAAACCTCACCGGAAAAATACTCATAAACGATGGTAAAATAACGAAACAAACATTAAAACGCACCGGATTTGTAGCACAAGACGATCTTCTATACCCTCACTTAACCGTACGTGAAACCTTAGTTTTCGTCGCCTTGCTTCGTCTTCCTCAGAGTCTAAACAGAGACGATAAAATCAGAGCCGCTGAATCGGTTATATCGGAGCTTGGTTTAACGAAATGTGAGAACACAGTCGTTGGAAACACTTTCATTAGAGGGATCTCTGGTGGTGAGAGGAAACGAGTGAGTATTGCTCATGAATTGCTTATAAACCCGAGTCTTTTGGTTCTTGATGAGCCTACTTCGGGTCTTGATGCTACGGCGGCGCTCCGGTTGGTTCAGACTCTTGCCGGATTGGCTCATGGGAAAGGAAAGACGGTGGTTACATCGATTCATCAACCATCGAGCCGTGTGTTTCAGATGTTTGATACTGTGCTTCTTTTGAGTGAAGGAAAGTGTTTGTTCGTCGGAAAAGGTAGAGACGCCATGGCTTATTTCGAGTCCGTCGGATTCTCGCCGGCGTTTCCTATGAATCCGGCTGATTTTCTTCTTGATCTTGCTAACGGTACGTTCTCTTTTAAATGATTTATTTTATTTTATTTCATGAGCTTTCATATATATAGTGTACTAACACGATTATTAATTTAATCATTATCTTATTGAAATAACCGAATATTTTAATACATGATTAGAGCTATGATTCCCGTTTTATATTTAATTTGCGTGAAAGTATTCTTACACGAATTGACTGATGATAGGATAAAAGAAAACTTTTTAAAAGAAATCATATTTATACGTGTATATTATACGTATAATATGGATCTTTGATAGTGTATAACCATGCATAAAAGTCATGTGGAGGGGGTAGATATTTGTGTAGAAAAATACTATGAAAATAACAGCTCGACCCCAAAAAAAGAGAGTAATAAATGCATATTTATGATCGTTATCGCCGACGTACGATGAGAGCTACACAAGTCCAAGTTTTGATGTGTCCCTCGTTGACGCTGGTCGTCGTGGTGGCTACAAATTTAATTACTTGATTATGGCTTTGTGTTTGGACTTAAACTAGTACTAATCTATAGCTATTACATTAGTACGGTTCTAGCATTAGATAGATAAAGGGACTTCTATAGCATATCCTTTTTTCTCACCGTTTTTTCCAATAATTGTTTATTCTAAACTTTACAATTTTTAAAAATAAAGTTGATAATTGAGGGTGGCTTTTAATGATGTTAATAATTATGGGCAATTGGGGATACGTGTTATGTTTTTTTTTCTATTCTTTAAGAGTATGATTTTTGTATGCCGCAGATTTTAGGGGTCTAAAATTTTGGCATATTATATATCATCTGAATAAATGTTATTCCCTGCTTTTATATAAAAACCTTATCGCATTACACATTTATACACTAGTAAACCATGCTTTTTATTTATTTTTCCACGGGTTATAAAAACAGAAGAAAATGATCTTTATTTTGTTTTCTAAAAACGGGTTTATAGAAAAATACCACGTGTCTAACTAGTTACAAGATGACGTATGGTTTTAGCTATGGGCATTGTGTTTTCTGTTTCCTCTTTATCCAACTTTTTCAAAAAATTAGTTCTTCTTTTTTTTCGCACTATCCAATCTTTTTCGTTTTATCTCTTATCTTTTTATGTTTTCCCAATAATTCTTATTCTCTTTTTCTTCGGCCAACTTTAAAAAACACATCCTTTTGGCTTTTACATTCTTTTGATCAAAATAGTCTTCTCACACTCTTTCTCTCTACTTTTTAATCTATTTTTTGTGTGGCGTTTGAGCCCACGCGTCGATTCAGGCTCGTGGTTTTTATTGTCTGCACTTACGTATTTCCATAAATCTTTGATTTGGGAAACTTTTACTTTACTGGGTAACCGCCTAAGAGAACCTCATCGAAGTAATAAACAATGAATGAGCTTTGGGAATTGGAATATTCAGTGTACTCTGAACTCAGTTTCAGTGTTTTTTGTGTCTTATTGTGATTGATTACAAGTAAACCTTCATGGGTATTTGCATTCTTTCATAATTCATAGTCAACTATTTTTCTTGAAAACAAACAATATTTTAACTTAGGAAATAGAAAAGGACTTCTTGGAAATTAACGATCTTAAATCTAAAGAGACATATCCTTGAGGTCACGTTAATTTATTCCAATTCGTCCTTGCTTATCTCAAACAAGGCAGTAAGTACCAAATAATGGTACGAATGTTTTGACGTTTTAGGCATATAAATGATTTTAAAATGTGGACCAAACTTATGTTCGTTTGGTCATTCAGTGTACTGATGATAAATATTCACTCATTCATTCATGGTCCATATATATATAGGTAACTAGGGACATGCATCATACACACATACATACCCATGATTTAATGTTTTTTTTGGGGATTGCTAATAGAGTTAATGACTAATTATGTTACCCAAGACAAAACAAATCACATGTCTTCGTCGTTGACTTTTCATTTATAGTAGGTGTCTACTAATTTGGGAAAATCTTCACAAAATGTATGCACATGGTATGTATATTTTGGTGACGCCATAGGCAGAGTAAGAAGGCATATAATAAGATGGGGGAATAAAATTGGCACATATAAATAGTTTGTTGCGCACGATGGCATGTATACAGACTACAGTAGTATTAGATTTAATTTAATAGTTTTTTTTTATTATTTAATTTAATTTAATAGTTTGGTGGGTATTAAGTTCTTTGTCTCCACGAACCATATGCTTCACATTCAATCTTTCTTTGTACTATTATTTTCACTAAGAAAAAAGCTCATTTTATTGAACCAACCATACACATGACCATTCGATTTATTTCATGAGTATATATAAACTATATAATATATACTTGTGCATGTATGTGATGTTCCATGGGTGGAAAAGTTGATAATCACATTCACATGCATGATCTACTAAGCAAGAATCTTCTTTGTCTAATTATTTTGTTATTAGAAAGATCAAATATTTTTGCTATTTTTCACGAGGAGCTGTTAGGATATTGCTTTCAACGTCAAATTACAACAGTAAACTCCACTTGCTCTAACTTATTATAATCAAATTGAAAGAAAAGAACAACAGAATTAAATTTTCTATTCCAAAATTATTGCTTTTCCAAAAGCTGGCTTATGACATTTCATGATTACACTTGTCGAGTATTTGACTATGCATTGTTCATTTATTTATTGACTTTCCCAAACTTTTGTTCCACCAAAATTTCAATTTTAATCTTGTTGATTATCCTCGTAAGAAAAAAGCTTAACACGTGTTTAGGAAATACTCAAAATTCACCTTATTTTTCATAACCTTATCTAAGGAAAAGTTAAATTCACATAGATTATGCTCAAACTTTTCCATTTTTTAAAAATTTTGGAATCGATGAAGAAGCTAAAATTGAGAATCATAGTGGCGACCTTATGCTTTCTTGGGTGGACTCTCTCGTCTCTCCACCTTGATTGGTCAGCTTTACTTGCAAATCAGATATCCATTACTTATAAACTAGTCAATTTATTAATTTAAAGATGTTTACTTTCGT
Organism: Arabidopsis thaliana x Arabidopsis arenosa; assembly: GCA_019202795.1. Classification (NCBI taxonomy): domain Eukaryota; kingdom Viridiplantae; phylum Streptophyta; class Magnoliopsida; order Brassicales; family Brassicaceae; genus Arabidopsis; species Arabidopsis thaliana x Arabidopsis arenosa. Next base: position 12,374,097 of record CM032919.1, on the reverse strand, counting down.
TTGATTAATAAAAAAATGGGTCCAACATAGTGTCAAAACCTGTTTAAGTATAATTGTTTGGTCGGTCCAAAGAACACGATTGGCTGATTCGCTAACGCCTCTGTTTTTTTTTTTTGGTAGGACTCTAACGCCTCTGTTCGGTTCAATGCCACTCGAATTGTCTTTTTCTTTTTTATAATTAGGTTGATTAAATAATTATCTATACTGGCCAATTAAGTTTCGTCTATTTGGATGATAACTTGAGTGGTTCTTTTTCATTTAGTATATAGTTCTAATTCTGATTGGTAGACTAATTAAGTAACCGCTAGGATATTTTGTCTTATTAATTTATTATATCTGAGTGGTGTGTCATCGTAACTGCTAATGTCACAAGTGGTTAGCAAAACATAAAAATTTTTGGAATAAATTTATCTCTAAGCTGATTGATTTTCTTTAATAATGCAGGAGTTTGTCAGACTGACGGTGTAACCGAACGCGAAAAGCCAAACGTGAGACAAACGCTGGTCACGGCTTATGATACATTGCTAGCCCCACAAGTCAAAACTTGTATCGAAGAGTCACATTTTCCTCAAGAGAACGCGCGTTTTGTGAAAACGCGAGTAAACGGCGGTGGAATAACAACATGTATTACAACATGGTTTAGCCAACTCTGCATTCTCCTCCACAGACTTTTAAAAGAACGGCGTCATGAATCTTTCGACGCACTTCGAGTTTTCCAAGTCATCGCGGCTTCGTTGCTTTCTGGTCTCATGTGGTGGCACTCTGATTATCGAGATGTACATGTAAGTATCAAACCATTATTAAAACAAAACATTTCACTGGTTTAATTAGCTTGGTTTTTTTCCTAATAATAATGTTGTTACAGGACCGACTAGGCCTACTCTTCTTCATATCAATCTTCTGGGGAGTACTTCCATCATTTAACGCCGTCTTCACGTTTCCGCAAGAACGTGCAATTTTCACTCGAGAGCGTGCGTCCGGTATGTACACACTCTCTTCTTACTTCATGGCCCATGTGCTCGGATCCCTCTCCATGGAGCTCGTTCTTCCGGCAGCATTCTTGACGTTAACTTATTGGATGGTCGATCTACGCCCCGGTGTAGTCCCATTCCTCCTCACCCTCTCCGTGCTCTTACTATACGTTTTAGCGTCACAAGGACTTGGACTTGCCCTTGGTGCAGCCATCATGGACGCTAAAAAGGCGTCTACAATCGTAACCGTGACAATGCTAGCGTTTGTCTTAACCGGTGGTTACTATGTCAACAAAGTGCCATCCGGAATGGTGTGGTTGAAATACGTTTCCACGACGTTTTATTGTTACCGTCTTTTAGTGGCGGTCCAATATGGGAGTGGGGAAGAGATATTGCGAATGCTTGGATGTGATTCGAAGGGTAAGCAAGGAGCGGGTGCAGCGACATCGGCTGGATGTCGGTTTGCGGAAGAGGAAGTGATCGGAGATATTGGTCTATGGACGAGCGTTGGTGTTTTGTTTTTGATGTTTGTTGGGTATAGAGTATTGGCATATCTAGCTTTGAGGCGTATTAAACATTAAATAAAATGAGAGAGGGGAGGAAATCAAATAAATAATGAGTGGGTAAAATTTAATTGTTAGGGCTTTAATTCGGAATATTAAGACGTCGCTAATTGTAATTTCGCGGTTTAGCGACGGGTTTAGGTGTTGTATGGTTCAGTTTTAACATGTGAAAATGAAAATGACAAGTATTTTTAGTTGAATTATAATAAAATGTAGATTCCGCCTAGAATATGCTTTTTCAATTAGTAAAGACAGACCCATATGAATCGGCCAAGTCATGTTTATGGCCCATGGGCTTGTTAAAATCTTAATGTTTTCGATTTTTATTTATATTGATATGTTATTTTACCAACTACAAAAATAATTGAGATACATTCACAACTTTGTTCCAATTAATTAAAAGTTCTCTCCCAAAGAATTTTTCAGAGAACAATAAATAATAGAAGTAGAAAATGACCACTTAATCTAGTTATATTTTATATGTTTTAACTGAAATTTTTTTAAACTAAAAAGGTGAAATTATGTGAATACTTATAGATAGAAATATAAATTCTTATCTGGAAAAATCTGTTTGACTTCTAACATTTTGTAGAAAGAAATCTAATTGAATATACCAATTAAAAATTCAAGAAATACCATAAACATAATTTTCTATAAATAATAGAAGTAGAAAATGACCACTTAATCTAGTTATATTTTATATGTTTTAACTGAAATTTTTTTAAACTAAAAAGGTGAAATTATGTGAATACTTATAGATAGAAATATAAATTCTTAACTGGAAAAATCTGTTTGACTTCTAACATTTTGTAGAAAGAAATCTAATTGAATATACCAATTAAAAATTCAAGAAATACCTTAAAATAAAATCTTGAAATACCATAAACATAAATTTATAAAATAAAATTTTCTATAAAATAAAAGCTCAAAAAATTGCTAGAAATTCATATTTGGGATAATCTAAGCTAAATAGCTAATCAATAATAAAATAAAATAAAAATCAGATATAATTGACTGATTCATTATTTTTAAAACAAGCTAAAATGCCACTTGGCAAACAAGGTAATTTTACAAAAATCTATGGAATTACAGAATTATCTACATGCCGACATAATTCAACCGTCAGATTATAGATTAATCATTTGAGACCGTTCGTTTTTAAGTCGGTTTAAATTTGTGACATAAATGGAAAATGTCACCTCTCACGCGTATTTCACCTTTGATTGAAAAAATTCCCAGATTCTATAAAAAGAGAAATGCAAACATTTGCTCGTGGAACAACAGTCTACCTGAACCACCACATCATCATCATCATCGTCTTCTTCTTCTTCTTCTTATTCTCATCGATCGTCATGGCTGAATCTACTGGAGAAGCAACGGTATCGTCTGAAGCAAAGGTTCACATCATCTACACCGAGAAACCCACCGATGAAGAACCTAAAACCTATCATCTCCGTACCCTTTCCTCTGCTCTCGGCAGGTTTGTTTTCTCAATTTCCGCCGGAAATTAGATGAATTTTGTATTCGATGAGATGATTTTTGGGTTTGATCGCTTTTGATTTTAGGTTTTTTTTTTCTTTCAATTTAGTAGCTTGAATCATTTTGTTTTTTGATTATGATTGTTTCTCTATGTTTATTGTTTTGATTGCTTTAAGCTTGATTCTATGTGATTGTAAGAGATGGTGATGGATTTTGTGTTTGTTCTTCTTATGTTTGATCCTTATACAGTGAGGAAGCTGCAAAAGATGCTTTAATTTACAGTTACAAGGAAGCTGCTTCTGGTTTTTCAGCTAAGCTCACACCTGAGCAAGTCGCTGAGATATCAAGTACGTTTCTTTTCATTAGATTTCTCGTTTGGTTCTTCTGCATTTACTTGTAACTTAGGGAGCATTTGAACACGGTGGATGCAGAGGAATCTAGTAACCTCTCTCTTTGTTTGATTTGAAGTGTGACAATAAGATGTTAGTTGGTTTAAGTGCTTATCTGGTTGTGAACTTGTGATCATCGACTAGACTGAAACGATGAAAGATCCAATTGAGACCAAGGTTGATGTAAAATCCCTTTTTAGTCCAAGCTCCCAAAATGTTTAGTCCAAGCTCACAAAATGTTCTATGATTTGTTATGTTTAAATGTTTCTTCCAGGTTAAGATAGGCGCATGAGATCTCAAACCTGTAGAAATAGAATCATATAGTCATGAATGCACGATTTCGAGTGTGTAGGCTTAGGAAAAACAGGATAAAGGTCTCAAACTTGTTCAATGCTTTTTGTCTTGTTCTGTTTTTCTTATATGCTTTTGGGGATTTGGATGTTGCAGAACAACCAGGTGTGATTCAAGTTGTGCCAAGCCAGACTTATCAGCTGCACAAACCTGGTGGTGGTGGTGGTTTCAAGTTGACCTAATTTGACTTTGTGTATTCTCAACTTCTGAACTAAAACCTGTTGTTTTACAGAAACTAGTCTGTTGTTGTAATGTTGTGACTTTGAAGTATCTAACTAAAATAATGTCATGAAGTTGCTTTGATTTGAGTTGTTCTGTGTTGTTGAGAATTGAGTTCCTTCAATATATTTATTCTAAGATAAATGTGTCTTCTAGTTCCAATTGCAGATTGTTAATTTTGAGAAGAAACAATAATAATAATAATCCAGAACCAAAATATTTGATGGTCTCTACTCTCTTGTCTTGTACAAAAAAATGTATTGCTCCTGTAATTTCTCATCAACTTCTTCTACTTCCAAATAGCAAGAAAATACGACCCAAAAAACAAAAAAAACTATCAACGATAAGTGACAAGTAAACGAATCAGAAATTTTGTTTTGTTGTGTCCTCTAACAAGTTAAGTGTATTCTTGTCCTCTGTATAGCATTGAAGGTTAAACCTCTGTATTGTAAGATGCTTCTCCTTGGTTATTCAACAATCTTCTTTCTTTTCAGTATCGTTGGAAGAATAGAGATAAACCCGATGAGGAAAAGTACTGACAATGTCTTGTAATCATACAGATCTTTCACCGATTTGAGATCTCCAATAGCAAGGCCAGCCTGCAATAAAAAGAACCAGAGCTTAAGCTAAAGAAATGAAATACAAGAATCTTGAATGATAGCATATCATAAAAGGAAAGATGGTGAAGGAGGGATGCAAAAGAGCTTACTCTAACGGTTATATAAGCCGCTGGAATGAGACCAATCAATGTCGCCAAAAAGAAGACATGGAAAGGTACATCGACTATAGGAGAAGCAAGATTGATAAAAAGATTTGGCAGAGTTGGTGTTATCCTCAAAAACAACATATAGTTCAGAAGCTTATCTCTACGCTTACTAATCTGAAAGTTATAAACCACAACCTAATCAGTACCAAGTAAAGAACTTTCATAAAGATCATTGAAAGAGACTTACCTCTGCTTGAAAGAATCTTAATTTGTCAGGCCATAGCCAAGTAATCAAAGGGCGACCAATCAACTTCGACAAAAAGAAACACGAAGTAGCTCCCGCAGTTGCATTGAAAACAACCAAGACAACACCTTTGAATACTCCAAAGAGAGCTCCAGCTAACAATGACATGAAGATAGTCCCTGGAATCATAAAGGTCTGCATAAAAATGTACGTCGCACAATACCCTAAAACGAACTGCGCCGGATACTCATTCGCATAGTTTGCTAGATTATCTCTGAAGAAACAACAACAACAACAAAGATTACAGATTTATCAATTCTAATCAGTAAATTCTCATGATTCGCTACACAAATTGAATCATAGATAAGAAAGAAACTTACTTGAGCAAACGGAGATCAGCGATGCTTCTTGGAAGCTTAAGCTTGCCAAATTCAGCAGCAGGCATGGTCATATAGATACAACAGAGTCCAGAGGAGAAGACGAGGAAGACACCGAGAGAAACAGCGAGTTCCCATCGGCTAAGAGGGAAGCGATCAAGTTTAGATCTTTTCCCCGATGGAGAATCATCATCGTCAGATATAACACCAAGCTCTTCGTCTCTTGTTAGAATCCGTGTTGGAGCCATCACCAAAAAAATGCAACAACACAAAAAAGATTTCGAATTGTGGTAAGATCGATCTCAATTCATCATCTGTTGGGATTTGGTGAAGGAGAAGAAACAAAAACGATCTGGGATTAGATCTGAGAGATTTTGTAGAGATGAAATTGCATTTTGATTTCCAGTGATGAACCCTAAAAAGAAATTTGATTCACGTTATTGGTTTCTTCAGATTAAACAAACGTACGAAGAAGAAAAAGAATTGAAATTATTTTTAACGGAAAACGTGTTGGCCTTATCGGAGAGATTTGACGGTGGCTTTTAAGACCTTCTAAAAGGATCAGAGAGTTTTGACTCAGACTTTACAAGATCGATACCTCTGTATCATTGAGAGGGTTTGAATTTTATTTTATTTTTATTAGTATTTTTTTTTTTTTTTTTTTTTTTAACATCAAATCATAACTTTATTAATGTGAACCAAAGATTACATTGTTAAAACATAAGGGTATGAACACAATCAAATAGATTTGTAACGAAAAAGCAAAAAAGTTCAAGCGCCGCAATCCGAATGATATGCTTAGTTGCTTTCGTCGTATCCGTCAATCTTGTGTGACTCTCTAGCTTGGGAAACATCTTCTTTTTATCGATGCACCATCTTTTACGCTTTCGAAAGTCAAAGTCTGCGATCCATCCGTTACATCGCAAGACCCTAGATTTGGGAACTCTCCTGAAGAAAGAGATATAAAGTTTTGTGATTGTAGCGTAAACCCATACTTGTTGTTGATCTGATCTTCTGATTCGCATCATAATCGCATCTCCATCCTCCGTTGTGGGTTGATTCCATGGCGGTTTCCGTGGTGGTCGTTGTCTCATTAACAAATCCAAAGAGATTTGTATCAACCATCGAAAAGCCACGAAACAGTGGCCTTCGGAGACTACCATAAAACTAACAAAATATGTTAGTTTCGATAAAAACTCGGTAATACATACCGGATATGCCTCGACGACTTCGCCGGAAAAGACCTTCACCACGGAGGACCGGATGAGACATGGTATATAGACTTGAGACTCCCGCAAAACGGTTCCTTTTTCATCGACCAGAGATATTACCGTCCCATGAGACGGGTTCGCTTCTGCCTTCGGATCTGATATCCACTTGACATGAAAGTGGTGAATGTTTGTCGCCGGTGTAAGAACAAACACGGATAAAGTCACCATCCAAAGGAAAACCATAGATCGAAAGAGATACCGGTGGAAGAATGTGTCGCCCATCGAAAGAAACAGAGACAGAAAGTAGAACAAAACTAAATAAATAGAAAGGAACCCGACCGACGCCGAAAAGTCCAGCGCCGGCCGGAGAAAATGTCTAACGGCGGCGGTTACTTGTGTAAAGTTGCGATCGTCTTTCTAATCGTCTCTCTCTCTGTTTGTTCGTGGATTAATTCTCTATTATTAGTATATGACTCATGGTTGAATAATAGTTTTACTTTCATTAATTCCGTAACACTTTTAAGTTCATCTTTTTTTTGGTTTCATTAATTTTTTCATCACCTTATATACATAGAGAGTATATGATTTCGATTCAAATCGTGCATTGTGGGTTAGGGTAATTAGGTTTAGCATGGATTAAGGTTTGATTTGAAATTTAGGAGTCTCAAAAACTACAAGTTCTCTTAACTAATACGGCACCACTGTTCTGAAGTATATATCAATATATGCATTGTGGACTGTGTGGTGTATATAATTATTAGCACTTTTTAAAATTATTAATGGATGAGATACAAATTAATAGAGAGAAAAATGAATAGAAAAACACAAGGGCTATTTAAAAAAAAACTCCACCTTTGTGAAATTCAAGTATTCAACAACAATTTTCTACGTAATAAACACAAACTTCTTTTACAAATAGACAGTTATAAATGTTATTTTCCAGATGGAACAATTAAATCATAGAATACAAATCAATATATAGAAGTGTTTTTTTTTTTTAATTACGAGTCAGGGAAGCATCCAAGAGAATGATGAATATTGGCTTCGACCTCATTATAGTTTTGATGCATGGAAGGGAAGCTCGGCGCCGGATGATACGACTGCGTTTCGAACGAAGTCATAAGAACATTAGAGTTATGTGGATGTGTGACTTGTGTGTCAAGCAAGCTATCTAGTGTTCTCCAATCCACACAGTTAAAGCTCTTCTCTTCTTCTTGCTCGAAACTCTCGTTCTGATCTTTATTTGTCCCTAGACTCGGCGACAAGCTCGGGCTGTCCAGCTGAGGTAGTTCGATGTTGCCATATTGATGCATCGATGAGGATGCATTATTAGGATTGTAGTGGTTATTGCTCATGAGCATTTGATTAAGGTTATGGTTCGATGAAGATGCACCGATATGATGACTCGTGTTCATTGTCACTGAAGATGAGTAGTTGTTACTACTTTCAACGTGGTATAGCTGGTTCTGCCATGGCTCATACCCTAATGGCCTCTGGTTTGGAATTGGCTTCCTGAATGCTCGACACACCACCCACCCTTCCTCCTATAGTTCACAAACATATAAAGTTACTATTTAGATAACCCGTTATTGATTTAGTCCGGTTAGGTTGTTATATTTATAACATTATTGGATCCATTCTCATTTGTCAAACATGTAACATTATTGCTTAGGTTTGATAGACGGAATAAGTATTGTATTAATGTACTATTTTATTAGTAATTTTCGAATGATTGGTTTGATAGTGAGTCGCGTATCAATTAGATCTTTAAATGTGTACCTGAACTGGGGCAAGCTCGGAGTTTTGGAGGCGGTATTCATGCATGATCCAATCGGACTTTCTTCCATTAGGAGCTCGACCTTTGTAGTAGACAAGTGTCTTCCGCATTCCGATGACATTGTTCTTTGAAAGTACCGCCTTGTCTCTACCGGTGGCTTTCCAGAACCCTGCCGCGGTGGCTCTGTTGGTCCTAGTCCCGGTCGGGTACTTCCTATCCTTATGACTAAAGAAGTACCACTCATTTTGTTCTTCATACCCTAGTTTACACCTTGCTGCAAATGTAAAACCAAATATTAATGTCATAAATTTCTTACATCATAAAACAAAATAAAATAAAAAAAAAGAGTGAAAACTTATGCTATATATGATATGATTATACTTTCCCATTTTCAATAAATAAATTCAACCGGCTTAATTTCAAAAGAAGTGTGATGATTTATGATTGTACTACATCTCTTAATTTTTCTTTGTAAAATTCGTTTCACACTCCGTTTATAAACATACAAGTCAAAGAAAGTAGGCTCTTTCAATCACTTCGCATGCCAAATTCAATTGGTTTTCAAAAATCATGTCATAACTGAGACAATTTACTGCCATTCCATGCAAAGGATTATATAATCAATGATAATCATTATACAAAATCCACGTTGATTACCTTGTATATCCCATGGCTCCATTTTGTAGAGATCAATCTCTACAATGACATCTAAAGCACTCTTCATTGAATTGATCTTTCTATCTAGGTAATAACCCACAAGCTCTTCCTCTGTCGGATGAAATCGGAATCCCGGTGGCATAGACGATTGCATTATATTATCCATCCACGATGATCCTATAAACGTATTTAATTTGGAAAATTGTTAGAGAAATGAGTAAGAAACGAGATGGAGAGGTGGCAGAGAAGAGAATGATACGAAGGAAAATGAAATGTATATAAACATAAGCGTGTCTTTTTGGAAGCTATTGCGAAAACCTTAGACAAACAAGGCACAACCTTAAAGTTTTGTCTTTGGGACCAAAACCAAAGCCTATTACAAGCTTCGTTGTATTTAATTATAAGAAAGGGATCGAATGGCTCTTGGGTCCAATGAAATTCCAAAAGCTGTATGTTGGGTAATGATAGTGATGTTACACACGGACACACACGATAAGATATTATATACCTATAAATATACAAACACACAAATATATATGAATTCACATGTAACTAGATATTATATACAAAAGCTTGGATCTTTAAGCTTAAGGCTATCGCTATTATATGTTGCTGATGATGGTTATGATGTATTTTTATGGGACCACCCAACAATGGAGGAGCTGTTACTATTTTACAAGAAAAAATGAATAACAAAAGCTTGATAGAGAAAGTTTTTGGATTTTCTTTTTCTTTTTTTCAGAAAAAAATTAGGTTTAAGGGTTTGTTTCGCCTTCTACTTACCGAACGATGCTTATAAACGAAAATATTCAAAGTTTGTATAACAACATAACTACATATATAAGGGTAGTATACATTATTAAGACCAAAAATATACAAACAATACTGTTTATATTTATTACTACACTATGTAAAATAATCGTATATAAAGGATATATATAGCCGAAAAGCTTGACGGGTGGAAGTCACTGAGGTTGGAGTGTATTACACACTCTTTATCTTGAGTTATATTCCTATACTAACTATATAATATAAATTATAATGGTGCAACAACAATTAATTTCCAAGAAACAATAATATCTTAGAAACACATAGATTCCGAAATCCCCACCATGATTTCAGTTCCCTGGTTTACTCTAATATTTGTGGGTCAACGTCCACAGGACCACACACATATATGTATACTATTCAAGATATGAAACTTCATACACGATACACCCTACCCATCTATGTATGTATATATGATGAAATTTTGCAAAACAGAAACGCAGATGCATCATCAATTCATCATGGTTCATGCATGTAGTGCGTAAAGGAAAAAAATCTTAAAAGGAACAATGGGGTGAAACTTACGAGCTAATAAAGATTGGACGAAGGGCTTGTCGGAAATATTACGTTATTTGCAAGCAACGATCTAAAAAAAGAGTAGCAAAGGAAGAAGGAGAGGAAGATTGAAATCTCTGGTGGTGTGGATTAAATGATTGTTAATATAGCAAAGACAAGGAGAGTTTGGCTTTTGATTAGATCACATGCATATGGACCAGCTAGAAATCTTAGAATGTATATATAGGTTTTATGTGCATTTATGTGAGTATGCTTATTTATATATATATATATGGTAAGTGTGTGACATGTGGGTGCAAAATGATGATATAAGGAGGAGGAGAAGAAGAAGAAGGAGATGAAGGAAGGGTTTGATTGCGCGTGGGATAGACATCTACGGTTTGTTTTTGGTCGGCGTCTCTCTCTCTCTTACCGCAATTTTTTGTTTAAAGTTTTTCCAATCTTCTCCACTTTACCGGCAGTTACTGCACAAGCCAAACCTTTCTTTTATTTGTCTATTGCTCATTAGTTATTACATCACACAGGATAAATTCTTTTATCTATTATATATCATAGCTATATATGATTAACGGTTTTTATGTAGCGTAATTAGGTCAAATGGATGTTTTTATCTTTGACGCTTTGGTTGAGTTGATGGACCAAAATCTTTGATTTCTAAAATATGTTTTCAAGTTTTTATCCTTTTTAATTTGTCATGGGATCATTTGTTACATGTTTATTTATTTTTTATTTTTCAGCTAAACACATTTGTTATAAGTTTATAATCATCAATTGTATTACTAAACTATTAATTTGTGATGAAATATTTACATTCTTATAAAAAAAAATTAGGTCAAAATAGTGAAATGTTATGAATATTTACAAAAACTTTAGTTTGATTGGATAATATTTTGAAAGACGGTTCTATGGTATTATACTATTATCAATAAAATTAGATGACAAAAAAAATTACGTTTTGAATTTCATGATCTACTTTCTGAAATCATTATGTTCAACTACTCACCATAATTTTCTTATACCATGTAACTTTAAAATATTTTCAGTAATAAAAATCTAGTTATATTATATGTTGGAAATTCACACTTCAAGAATTAACAAGGACTGGATTTGTAAACCCGAAGATGATGAACTATAGAAATATATTCCTTTTTTTTTTCTTGTTTGTTGTTGTTAGAAATTTAGAAGATATATGTTTGCTACTGAAATGTGTCTTAGTTTTAGTATGTCTCATTAACCCATAGATAAGACACGTAATATCTCAAAGTTGTTGAGATATTACTATTAACTTTTTTTGCCATAGAGATATTTTTTTTTTTTGAATCTAATGTTAAATTATATTCAAAAGAAAAATTCACGTTTTTACAACGAGTGCATCGGTTTGTTGAAAGAGAGCTAAAAAACTAGAAACTGATTATGAGAACACTTAAAAGCTTAAATCGGAATCATGCCCGAGCTTGAAGCCAGGTTTGGAAAGCCATGTCATAACGTCGATCTCCGGAGTGTCGAATAGTGGTGATTTGGTTTCTCACCTGCTTATCAATCCATCCTATGAGCGTTGCTGCTGTGTTTGGTGTTTCGCCATGCCGTCTCCCATTCCTCTCTCGCCACACAGTGTAGATAGTGGCTTGAAAACCATACCGGATTAAAAAGCTTTCTACTCGGTCTTGAGATTGATCCGAGACGCAGACAAGTATTTGAGACCAGTCAGTCGTGTACCGTGCTCGCCACAAACCCTTGGCAATGGCAGCCCAAATTGTAGAGGTGTAACTGCAAGAGAAAAACAAGTGATCACGAGTCTCAATGTTGTTTCTACACAGCACACAGTTTCCCGAGGCACTCCCATTCCATTTCATCATACGATCTCCGGTGGATAATCTGTTATGAATCGCTAGCCACGTGCAGAATGAAAGCTTTGGCGTTGCATGAGCAAACCAAGCCCCCTTGTGCCAAGGAACCTTGGGAGATGATAGTCGAATATTGTTCCATGTGTTCTTCGTTGAAAACTTTGTTTGGAAAGTATCTCCTTTCCCTTTCCACTTTGCAATATCATTTGTCTCCTTTCGGTTACGCCTTTGTGAATCCAGACTCTCCTCTATCTCATTTAAAATAGCAACTCTGTGTCTCCGTTGTCTTCTCCCTGCCCATGCGTCCGCTACTGTGGAGTGTTTGCTTATTCCCAGATCAATGATTCCACGTTCACCAGCAACATCAAAAAGTCTCCCCAATGTCGACCAATTATCAAACCAAAACGAAGTAGTTGTCCCGTTTCCCACTTCGATTTTGCAGAAAGATTTTGCAAGGTCTCTATATTTAAGAATTTTTTTCCATATCCATGAGCCCACATTAGTTCTCTGCGTCGCAGTCCAGAGAGACTTTCCCCTTAGCAAGTACATATCCACCCATTGAACCCAAAGAGAAGATCTGTTTGAAATGATTCGCCAAACCAACTTTAGACAGCACACATTATTTGCTTCCTGTAAATTCCGCAGACCAAGACCACCCTCTGTTTTTGGTTTGCATACATTACCCCAAGCTATTTTTGCTTTTTTTGAGCTCATTTCAGCGCCAGACCAGAGGAAAGCTGAGCATACCTTGTCAATCTCTCGGATGCATTCACGTGGCAGCCGGAACGCAGCCATCCAGAAATTGCAGATACTCCAAATAATAGAAGTGATCAAGTTATATCGACCCGCAAAAGAGAGAAAACGCGATGTCCAAGAGGCAATGCGTTTCTTGATTTGTTCAATGAGAGGTGAGCAGTCAGCAGCCGATAGTTTCTTAGTGACCAGAGGTAAACCTAAATATCGAACCGGTAACTGACCAACATCAAACGGGAACTTTTCAACAATCTCCTGTCTATCCGAATGCTATAGAGATATTACTATTAACTATTAACTTATTAAGTATAGAACATCGTCTCAACGTCGAAAGGATTTACACGCATGTACATTTATGGATTACTACGTAAATCTCACTCAATATACCACCTCATCTAATTTTATAATGTGAGTCTAGCTAGATCCACTCGAAACCACAATCTTAACTTTTTCTTAAATGATTAAAATAAACTTTCAGATTTATAGTAAACCTAAAGGAACAAACATTGGCCATTAAAACATCAGGAACCGTGTATATATGAACATTATATTATATAACCAAAAAGAAGGAGAAGAGTAAAACAGAGGAATATGATTCATATATATGTTCTTAAGTCTTTCTCCAGCAATCCAGCTCCCATTGTCTGGTTTGGTGGCGCCGTCCTTAACACGTGTCACTACGAGTGTAAGACACGTAAGATTCAGACCTGTTTCTATCACATAACTAATCATTTGTTCCTCATCTGATTTACCCGCTTGTACGGGTCCACCCAAAGCCGTTGGCTGTCTTTTTTTTACCTCACCTTTCGGCTTAAGATGACGTCATCTCAGTAACTCATTGACCCTAGTCTTAAAGAAAAATCCAAAAAATAACATAAGACGAGATAAACACAAAATTCGAGGATAATGGATAAAACAGAAAAATGAAAATAATACAAATATTGGGTACCAAAAATAGAAAAGGCAAAGAGCTTGCACTCGATTTGGAGTCAGATTCACATGCATGCCTATTTGTCTACTGCGCGAGGGAGAGAGAGCCTTTTGTTCAAATCCATGACCATCTATCCATAAACCCTTTCACACCATTCACTTTTTTCGTTATATAAAATATAAATGTCCCTCGATCCCTAATTTTCCTTTTCTCTAATCATAATGTCTCTAAGTCTCAATATAAATACATATCATATATACTATTAAAAATATATATATTCCTCTTATTCTTTGCATTCAAACCATATTTAAAGATTTGCTTGTGTATGCCATGCATATACGAGCCCAATGTATAATGAATTCGCTTTTCTTTTTTCTTTTTTCTTTTTTTTTGCATTTTGGTTTAATTTGTTACTAATTTTGGATATAGCACCAAAAGATATATAAAGCATGCCCTTTGTTTATCCAAAAGTTTGATTTTACGATAAGTTGGATCGTATCATGAGATAGCAAATGTGTTCTTCATATTTACAAATTATCGAAGCTGTTTGAATTAAACCTATATCAGAACTATTCTCTTTAAACATGATGCATTGAACCCAATATATATAATATATTGCCATATTGGTGTATTGAACTGTATATATGGATGGATATGGATCATGGATGGTCACAAATCATAGTGCGTGTGTACTTGCCGCTCTTCACTAACTAAAATTAGCGTTTAACGGTAATTAGTGGGTTTAGCAACTTAAAATTATTTAATCAAATAATTACCGATGTATACAACAATTTACTTTTTGACTTTTTTCATCCAGCAGACGTCAACGTGCTACTGAACCTAATTAAAATTCTCATCTGAAGTTGTTTGTCTGTAGAAGATAGTGACGCCACTGTAAACTAGTCCTCGATTCCGTCCTAACTATTGGCTGGCCGGTTTAATACCCTAAGATATATAATCAACTAAAATATTTACGAGATATAATAATTAGATTACGAAGCAGAATACTTGAAGCATGAGAACAAAAGTAATTGACACATTAGACGACCGTTTTTTTTTTTTGGAGGCTATCACTTTACCGCCCACGAATTAAAAGGTTGTTAATATAACTCACGCCAATATCTTGAAAATATGATACATTGGTCCAAAGACTCCAAGGTCCTTTTTATCTGTTTTAGAATTTGAGGAAATCTATGATCCCTAGACATATATATTTATTATTCAAAACATATAGCAAAAATATCTCAATATTCTTTTGAGTGATGAAAAGAAACATTTGGCTCGTACAAGAATTATTATCCACGTACAAGAAAATAGAACGATTTAATTTAGTTTACAAACAAATAAGTCTGTCATATTTATTGTTATCATTCGAACTTTTGTATGAATTGTTTGTTTGTATAGTAATCTAATCGGTTAATTTATAAATTTATGAAGAAATATTCGTTTAAATGGGTCCATAGTGATTAAAAATGTTAATCATGAACTTAATCTGAGAAATCATTACAATCTGATGTGATCTACCGACCTTTCACTTTCTTTTATTTTCTTTTTATTATAGTCCATTTCTATTGGACTGTTCACCAAACCGCCAACATAAAATATATATACTGTACTATAAAATTATGGCCGCACACACCTTCTCTCCATTGGTCACTTCGAAGATTAGTCACATAATATTATATTACACTTGAGGAAATCAACAAGAATGTAAAATGCATATATCACGTTATCAACTCTCTTATTTGTGACATCACAAAGAATTGGTCGTTGAGGGAAACAAAATGGTTATCAAAGTACCTAATTATGTAACGATGCCTAAAAATATCTACAAATGTTCGAGTGTTTGTATTGTGCCCAACTGCAGTAACTAGCAGTGTTTAAGAGATCGATTGAAAGGTCAAATAAGATAAGATTAAATGAATTAACTGAGAAAAGAAAGTTTCCCGAAAAAGAAAGTAATAGATTTGCTTTGGCTGAAAGAGTTAGCTTAGGATCTTGTCTTAGATTCTATCCTAACTGAACTTTGACAACGACCGGTATCTAGAAACAAGCTTCAATGTCTTTCTTTTATTTATCAGTTTTATAATAAAAGAAGAAGAAACAAAATATGACTTCACTTTTTTGTTTAAAGATATACATATATGAATCTAAATCTTTAAACAAAAAAGTGAAGTCATGTTTTTTTCTATTGTAATATTCACCCCTTGTAACAATTTTGTGCTTATGGATCATTGTGTATTCATATATAATTCGCTTGAATACTATCTTTACGCTTTTCTCCAATAGTCTCACAGAAATATATTTGAACCCTGAAAGATATCATATCCACCAATGAATTATTACCAGCTGATCTTGGTGGCAATAATAATTAAGAAATAGTAAGTCATAATTAGTGATACTCATAGGCTATATATATTAATCATCGTCGATTTTTAAATTATCTCGTAGGCATTGATGATTTCAAATTTGTCTTTACGTGAAAAATTTCGGAATTCTATAATGGAAAATATCTTTACTATATGAAGATCTTTGAAAACTATATCTATAAACTCCGAACCCTAATGTCTTTTTTTAAGAACTAACATTAACAAATACCCATGGACAGGAAATTGGAAATTCATAACGTGGAATTTTTATATTGTACAAATGATCATTTATCAACTCAACTTAATGAAAACTGTTATATGTCTATCAGTTCATATCGAAAACGAGTCTGTTTTTTTTAACTCATTTGTTTAGGTTAACTAATTAATGAGAAATTATTGGATATATTAACGAAAATTAATATACTTAGCTGCAATTAATGATGAACGGACGGTGGATGGATATCGACCACTAATTCTCCAAGTGACCCCTACAACCTCCTCTACTTGTCTCCCTATACCACATCCTATCTGGTAAAGATCAAGTCAAAGGTTCCCACTAAACTTTCACTTTTAGTTTGATAATCTTACGTTTTAAACAAACCAATGTAGATATTTAGTACGTCAAAACTTGTTAACATGTACATACAAGTATCAGCTTCGGTGTTTTGTAAAGAGATCACATTCACAAGTGAAGCGAAATCATGCGGGCACATCTGTTATTAATATGTTTGGGGCGGTTTAGTGGGAACTTAATTATATAAGAAATCTTGAGATTGCGTCTATATCAGAATATATCAAATAATAGTTCCATAATACTATAATTAGTATTAAATGTTCTACTTGGAAATTTTAAAATTTTCTCATTATTTTTTTATCATTTGCTTTTCGTATCATGTTTATGAGTAAAATCAACGACAACATAAAACCGAGTAATACCTTCCGATCCACCTTTTTTCTTTTTATTCTCCCTTGTATCATTCTGCGTGTTGTACCGTACAAGTCCTGGATTATAAAACTCTTATATGTTTATATAACTTTGAGAGGAGCTAATATATGTTGTGATAATTATATTTAACCGATATATTAAAGTGAGAAGCTAACTCTAATTTTAGCTTTATTTCTGTTCTGTTAAAAATATGACCATAAGTCCATAACCATCTAATTCTAATATACAGTTAAAAACGTTTACAACGTTTATTATAGATGTTGTAACAATAAGACCATAGCCAATCTAAGTATAGATTGTATATCTCATTTTTTTGTCTTTAGTGGACATTTTTCAAAATATCACGGTTTAAAAAAAATATATATATATATATATATACCACATAGTACTTTTAGGAGGAACCTATCCTGAAACCTTCCTAAATCATTTGTAAGAAACATTTTATAAAACTCTATTGTGTTATTTATGAAAACAGTTTTTTTTTTGTTGCATGTTGGGCTATTTCTCTTTTTTTTTTCCTTCTTATAACCAAAATAATATATAGTTGTAAAATGTTGTTAGTTAGTAATAACCAAATTTTGACTTTATATAATGAGAGACTGAGAGTCTTAACCATCTATTTAGCCAGATTATAGTACAATTATTCTTAGTCAGTGATTATGGTTATTCACACTAGAAAAAAACATATGTAAGGCTAAGGATTACTGGCTTTACTATGTTGTATGGTGTATGATTAGGTTATGGTTTTAGAAAGCTTGATTGATAGTTAAATTTTAGTTTGGGACTCGAGTAATTTACGCCAATCAAAAGACCTATACAATGTAGTGTATAGAGTGATATTTCTACCCCCAAAAATTGATTTAAATCAGATAATTTGGGACACAAAACAAATAATTTTTGAATCTTCGAATAAATTGGAATGTGGAATTCAACAGTTATCTAGAAATCTTAAAAATGGATTAATAAAATGAGAAACTAAAAAAATGTAATGATGAGAAAAGCAAAAACTTCTAGAGGTTTTGAATGGAACAGAGAGGCTGATGATGGCATGTCGGTCCACACCCCCCAAGTTGTCTCTTTGATCCTATTGCTTCTCTCATACTTATTCTTCTTTTCTTACATTGTATTTTAGTTTTCTTTTTGTCTTTCTTTTAGGTTCCTTTACAGCTTAATTATTTAAAATTATAAACTTTTTAAAAATTAATTAGCTTTTTACTTATTTAAAATGAAAATAGTTTGATGGCTCTTCTTGGACAAGGGACAAAATTTTGTTTTATTTTACAAAATACTTTATTTCTAGTTTAGGGCATTAGCTATTATATTTATGGCTTAATACATTTTTCTTACTATTTCATTTTTTTGGCTTAAAAAAGAATTAGGTGCTTAACCTGCACTATGCATGAGCAAAAGTTTCAAAAAAAAAAAGATTAAAAATAATATGTAACATATTAAGATGCCTTTTTATCGCTTTAACTAAAAATAGTGAAAGTAAAATAGTCACATACTAAATTCGTTTAGACAGATCTAAAAATTTGAATCATGTAATGCATATATATATATATATATATATATATATGGATTGCAACAAAAAAAAAATTGTATAACAAAAAAATTAAAGTTCAAAATTGAACCAAGATAAACCTACAGATATATTATTACCAACAATCATCAACATAGACATTTGATTTTGGGTCCGACCCGACTCGAATTAGTCAATTTCAGTTTTAATGAGCTCCATCAACAAGTTTTACACTGGGCTTACACTGGGAGTATAACAATACAACGAAAGTTCTCCTTATTAACTGAAACAATGAATCCAACAAGCTAAAACAACAAAATCAGTTCTTTTTTTTTGGGTTGTTTTAAGAATTCCCAACAAATGGGGAAGTCAATAAAATTGCTTAAGACACTCCATGAGAACATCAGTGTGTTCAGGCTTTCCAGCAGAAACTCGAACATAACCTTTAAGCTCTTGACTGTTGTAATGACGAACCATCACACCCATTTTCGCCAAATCCTCTTTCAGCTTCTTTGCGTCCATTCCAGATGTAACCTCACAGAGAATGAAATTCGAGTAGCTCGGGTAAGGATTCAAGAAAGGAACTTCTTTTAATAGCCCGAAAAGTCTCTCTCTTTCTCGTACCAACGCGTCTCTCACATCTTCCAAGTATTTTCCATTTGAAAGTGCTGCTAAAGCAGCTACTTCCCCGGCAACAGAGACATTATATGGCTGTTTTGCTCTCCACAGGTACTCGATTATGCTCAATGGAAACGCTCCATATCCAACTCGAAGTCCAGCTAAACCTGAAATATCATAAGAACTCTTAGATGCAGACTTTATATATGTAATTGTTTAGATTATATAGAGTGATAAACCCAAATTTACCAGCTCGTTTGCTAAATGTGCGGAGAACGATTAGGTTTTCATACTTCTTCACCCATTTCATCCTTGATTCAACTCCTGAGAATTCGATGTAAGCTTCATCTAGAACAACAAGTATTGGCATCTTTAGAATCTTCAACAGATCGTCCTCGCTGATGATACTGTAGCAAAAAGAAACTCGGATTAATCATGACGGACTACTAAAAAGTATCTTCCTTTGAGTTGTTTATAATGGTGGTGTTTTACCTCCCATCTGGATTGTTGGGAGAAGTTAGGAATATGCATTTGGGTTTTTCTAGTTCTACAACTTCAGCGATGCGGTCTACATTCAAGCTGAAATCAGGGTTCCTTGGAACTGTGAAGCAAACAAAGACCAACATGTCTAAGACTATACATTCAGAGAGAGGAAAAATCGAAGAGAATGAAACACGTGAAATAGTAAATCTTTCACCTTTAATGACACCTGCTCCATTCACAGCCGCATCAAACACATACATTGAGAAAGTCGGAGGGCAATCTATGATCTTCTCCCCAGGATCCAACACGCACCTGCAAAAAAAAAAACAGAGTTTAGTCAGGAAACACGGTTTTAGTGGAGAAGAAACTCAATTTACTGAAAAGGTCAAATTCCCTAGCCATACCTCATGATCAAATCAATTAGTTCGTCAGCGCCACAGCCTACAAGAATGTATTCAGACTCAAGACCAGAGTCTAGAGCGAGGGCATCACGAAGTCTACGACTTTGTGGATCAGGATAAACGTAAGGGAATTTCATATTGCCTAATGCTTCAAAAACCTACACAGAGCTTCTGAAACCTGAAGTCAGAGATGACAACTAACTACTAACTAACAATTTATCCTTTTTCCAATCATCAACATATCTATGAATGAGTGAAAGAAAGATATGAACTTGCCTCTGGAGGAGGACCATATGGGTTCTCATTAGCATCTAACTTGACAATATCCTCAGGCTTTCTTCCTAATTGAGCAGACAATACCTAATCAGAAACAAACAATGCACGTTTTAAAAGATAAAATCCAATCCAATCCAACCGTCAAGACAAGAGATAAATCCAATCTAATCATCACCTCAAAGGGTAAAATTGGCTGATAAGCAGCCAATTGTCTCAAATGTGGACGGATAAAAGAGTCTCCCATGGTTATGTTCTTGGATTCGTCTACAGCTACACTTGAAGACTGAACACAATAAAGCCTATTCCGGATTGAGCAAAAGGGTTTCTTCAAAGCTCGAGACTTTCGAAGATTAGCCTCTGAAGAATGAATAGAGAACGATGGAGAGCCCTGAACATTGATCACACCCATCAGTCTGCGCATATCAAAAGTGGAATCATCAGTTCAATCTAAAGGAAACAACTGATGCATATACTCAATAATCAATCTGAGTCTGAGGTACATACCTGAAACTTGTCAGGAAGAGACGTAAATGGCTTTCAGTGAGAAAACCCTTAAGGAGACGAGAAGGGTCGTGAGCGGAGACTAAAGTGACGGAGATCAGTCAAAAGCTTCGATTTTTCTAATGACCCACTTGTGATTTGTGGACAAAGTTGGGATTTTTTTTATTCTGAGTGACTGAGAATTGGCGAACCAATTTAGGGTTTATCCGAAAATTGGATCCGTAACCCGGTTATGAAGATTCGGGTCGATAGTGAGAGTAGGTAAGAGTCGTGCCGTTAGACTTCTTGACCTATAGAAAAAGTTTGCAAGTCTTCTAAGTAAGAGTATTCAATAACTCTCTTTTTTTTTCATATGAAGAGATCACCTAATTTCTCTTCCAATCTGCCAATGATTCCGGAGATACCTATATTAGTTTTGATTTTGGAAGATGATTCTTGGTGATCTTCATATTTTAGTCTTTCCAAAAACAAAACTCTACAAATTTTGACATATGGAGAAAACTAGTTGTAAAAGTTTAGGCAGGGGCGGTTCTTGGCATGAACCAAAGGAGAAAGTGAACAAGACTCCAAACATTTTGACAATTTTGAAAACCCTTTAGATTCATTTTAGTATAATAAAAAGACCCCTAAAAGTTTTAGTATATGATAAAAGACATTTTTAAACATAACTTTTGTATTCATTGGACCCCTCCTAATTTTAGATGATACAAATCTTTCTGATCACACATTTAAAAAGTGATATAAAATAAACACAAATGGAATGTTTCAAATTAGGCCTGGGCGTTTGGGTAAATGGTTCGGTTCTAGAACCGAACCATTCGGTTCTTAGTATTTTGGTTCTGAAATTTAGGAACCATATTGGAACCAAATCAAAATCGGTTCGGTTCCGGTTCGGTTCCTCTACGGTTCGGTTCGGGTAATAAATTTTGGAACCAAATTATTTCGGGTATTTTTGGAAACGAAAAAACAAAACAATCATAATACAATATTCAAATGCAATTAGGTAAGTATGCAATCACATATTAGTAAGCATACCATTACAAATCCAAAAAATATTAGAAACTTGGAAAGTGTTATGTCAAAACTCAAAAGACACCCAAAGTTTCAAAGATACCGAAAAACACAAGTTTTTAAGACACCAAAATAACCCGAAGTTTAAATCTGTTACAATTTTCTGCTTCTTCTTCTCTTTAGGTATATGAAATATATATAGTGGGTTGTTGGGCTTGGGTTTAGGTTTAGGTTTGTATGGATTTGGGCTTTGGGATATATAGATATAGGTACATAGATTATATTTTTCGGGTACCCATTTGGATCTCGGTTCTTACCCGAACCGAACCAATACCCATGGATCTGAAATTCAAGATCCAATCGATATTTTTACTAGAACCAGAACCGAACCATACCCATCAATTTCGGTTCGGTTCGGTTCGGTTCTATGTGGATCCATATTTGTGCCCAGACCTATTTCAAATAGAAGAAACTTAAAAGTTTTCGGGCGGTAAAATGATAAATAACTTTTACCTTCCTTTATTATTGCACCCTAATATTCCGACCCTCTTTCATTTTTCATCTTATAAATTCATACATATTGACATATTCAAATCAAACCCCACGCAACAGGGAAGTGAATCAAGACGAGAAACCAAAAAAGACTCCAGATGTGTTATTAAAAATATTAGGACCCTAAAATTAATTTTTGTGAACCACTCAAACTACTAATAAATCTTTTTCAGACAATTACAATTTTCTCCACAAAAAGCCCCGTAACTTATGAATTCTACAAAAATAACCCCAAAATTCACAATTATCACGGTGGAGATCGATCACCGTGGATGAGTTTTCACCGGCGATCTCTGAGACGAACTTCGCAACACAATAAGTTTCTTCAAAACCCTCATCAACACCAACACATTCAGATTCGTCTTCTTCTTCGTCTTTTTCGATAACTTCATCCCACACCCCACGGCCACGGCAGAGCTTTCATCGGAAAACAAAGCCGTTTTCTTCTCTCCACCGTCGCCGCCAGGTTCAATCCTTAAACTCTGGCTTCTTGGAGGCAATTCTTCGTTGAGATCTTCCCATAACATATCCATTTTCTCCTCTTCTTTGTCGTCCATCCAACGACTTCTCATCTCCACGTACGAGAAGCTCTTCCTCTGATCATGATCATCGTCTTTTCCAATGAGTAATTTTGCCAAACCAAAGTCGTAATCTTTCCGGCGGAAGGAATTAACCGGCGAGTGTTTCCACAAAGGAGGTGAATCAAGACCAGAATGGTGAGAAGAATCATGAGAAGCTAGCGATGGGAAGCTAAATTCTTCAGAGGAGACACTGTTCAGAGCCATTTTTTCTGGAATCAAGAAACCAAAATAAAAAAATATTAAAAAGAAGAAGAGATGACCAAAGAGACAACACACAGTTTGTGTTTTGTTTGGTGATGTTGGATTCGTTACTCTGTTTTTTCTTTTCTGCTTCAACTGCTACAACAAGTTCTCTTTTTTATTTTTATTTTATTTCTTTCTCTAAGGATTTTAGGAGTTGCAGATGCAGAGGAAGATTTTTGTTTATTCGAAAGAAATCTATAATTATGGTAACAAATTAAAATTTTGTCTCTATTGGGTCTTTTTTATTAAGTTACGATATTTATAAGCGATTTTATTACTCAATAAGTCAACTCTACTTTTCTTTTTTAGGTAATATATAGTTCATAGCCTTATACACGTATTCCTCTGTTTGTAATACAAATCAGATTTAACTTTATCAATTTTTACCATGATCCAAATCAGATATCTGAAAGTTGAAACTTTTATAAGTTAGAGATTTTATGCTATTATATATAGTTTTGAATAAATTGGTTTTGGATTAGCTATAAGATAAGAAATGTATAAAAAGAGTAATGAAAGTGACATAACGCAGTTTCAATTTGACATCTCATCTACCGGTGGAGTGATTGATTGAGGAAAAGATGAACATAGAACGTTGTCACTATCTATTATCATCAATGTTATAACTCCACCTCATCAAATTACTATTGACTAATAATAAGACATGTGTGTCTCGTCAACTTTCAAAGTCTCCATTTCTTGTTTTCAAAGGGTTTAAACCAACCAAGGAAGAAAAATAGAAGATTCAATATTAAAAAATGTGCAAATCTTGAATTGAAGTCTTTAGTTATAGATGCTTGTAAGACCAATTTAAGCAAAACCCATCTCTTGTTTATAAAATTTTGAATGTCACAAAAGGGTTTACGCGTGGGTGTGTGCTAATGGCGTGTGCTTGAACTCACAGCATATTTACCGATATTGGAGAAGAAGATGATCTCATCTGAGATCTC
Organism: Arabidopsis thaliana x Arabidopsis arenosa; assembly: GCA_019202795.1. Classification (NCBI taxonomy): domain Eukaryota; kingdom Viridiplantae; phylum Streptophyta; class Magnoliopsida; order Brassicales; family Brassicaceae; genus Arabidopsis; species Arabidopsis thaliana x Arabidopsis arenosa. Next base: position 12,349,831 of record CM032919.1, on the reverse strand, counting down.
GTCCTCGTTGCTCCTCTTTCCTTCTTCGATCTTCGTGAACAATTTGTAAGTGTTAGACAGAAACATGGTTCATGTTCATAGTAGGTCGAGATAAGGAAAAGAGGTTGATTCTCTGGTTTGCAGTTATCGCAGTGAACCAGAAAACAAAGCGAAGAAGCTTTTAAGGTGACCGGAGAGATTCTTGGCGTCTAAGTGGAATGCCTTCTTCCTCATTTATATGCTTGCTTATCCGCAACGGTAATATTACCGACGAACCTGCAATAAAATAGCGAATAACAGTCAGTTTCAAACTCTCAGAAACTCCAGAGGGATACAGACACTTGGTGTTAAGAATGTATGGATCCAACAGATGTCAATCCTTTTGTAAATCACCAAACTATGTTTACCAAATTCTAGCTAGGAGTGTGTACATAGATCTATATACATATATACATATAGTATGCATATTCTTGTCCTTGTACTTGAAGAGAGAGTAAGAGTAACTTGAGATTTCTTTTCATATCTGCATACGATTTTTTCTCATTGAATGCAAAAACACTCGAGCTCTTGCCAGTCACAAAAACGTGTCTTCCAAGATGGGATAAAAAAGAAAAGCAAATAAGTGCCATAAATGAAACTAAGGAACGCACCCTCGACCATGTCCTTTGTTCTGTGGAGAAGAAAAGTGCCTGAAAGTATTGTAACAAATCCACACATTTCTGTAACAATTTGAGTACCGTTTTGTCGATCCCAGTCCTGTTCAAAAAAAACTCAGCAATTTGAATCATGTACCGAAACAACACCCTCATACAACTATATATACATTTTGTGAGAGAAGAGGGTACCTTAAACATGATGACACTGGCCAAAATAGTTAGAGATGTAAACATCACGTAGTATATAGGAGATACTATAGCTGTATTGAATGTATCAAGAGCCTGCAAGTTAAATGCAATTCCTTTAGTAACAAAGGTAGACAACTAAACCCACAACGAATTCTACAAATCGATTATCCTGAAATCACTTAATTAATAGTTACCTTGTTTAAGTAGTTCAATTGGGTTATCACACAGGTAAGTACGACCAAGGTGAATATCCATGTTTGAGGATAAAATAACTGATTTGTTCCTGAAAATGTCAGCTTTAATGCTATTCCAAGTGCTTTTACACTCATGACCTGTTAACATATTTGACAATATCATTTTCGGTAAAGTGAATTAAGATTCTTTTTAAAGAAATATAGGATTACAAACTGGAAATACCAAAAGCTACATACCGATAATGATCCCACAAGCGAGCAAATACCAATATAAACCATTACGTTTGTTTGCCCATATAGGGGGACAAAACGGATAATGAGAAATACAGCAGCCCCAATTACCAGACTCGCATAGAACATGAATGCTGCAATTAAACTAGATGAAGTTAGAAACTTACAATGAAAGGGGGGAAAAAATCGTGAGATGGTACAAAGTACTATCTCCCAAACACTAGAGTATCAGAGTCCCATCAAGCAACGCACCTGGTTCTGTTGCAAGATTCCAAACTTCAATCACAGAATTAATTTCTTGTTCTTGAGGGGCATGTAAGACAATAGTTGTGGAACCCACAACACATAAGGCACAGCCAAGAATTCCAAAGATGTGTAGTTTTTCCCGTAATATAATATGAGCTAAGACAGCACTGAGATTCAGAGAACAAAGTGTATGAGAAAGAAAGAAAAATCACCGATTTAAGCGTATATAGAAAACCATATAGAAGAGTCAGAGACATGGGCACTCTCGTACCTGATAATGATACTGACAGCACCTAGAGGAGTGACAAGTATAGCCGGCGCAAATGCATAAGCAGCGAAGTTGGCAATTTCACCAAGTAACACTGAAAGAAGCAGAAACCAATGAGCAATAAATAAACCAACAACATAGTAATCAATCACTAAGAAAGAAGAATAAAAAGCAAACGCCAAGGAACAAACAAGACTCACTTGTCGTCATGCCGATCCACCAAAGAGGCTCGTAGAGATAAGAATACCCACCAACACCTACAAACACAGTCTGTTACCTTTCATGAACCAAAGGAAACCTAAAGGAACAACATTTACACACAGTCTTGAAGCAATGTGGCTAGCTAACTGAATCCTGATAAGTTCAATTACAATTAGAGATCCCAAATCTCTTATTTGCTTATCGAGTTGAACATAATTCTGCACACTCTAAATCCACAATTCCAGCACCAATATCGAAACCCAGAAACCAAAATTCGATTTAAAGAAAGAGATTTATACCTGCCCTAGTGCCAGTGCTCGCAGCTTTCTTAAGCCCTTTCTTCTTAACAATGAAACTAGCACCAATGAACAAACTAGAAGACAACGCTAAAACCAAACCCTTGATGTTATCAGACGACATTCCTTTATAAGAATCTCGCCAGCTTCCACCAGATTCCGCCATTCTAACGCCAAATTCGAAACCTTTTTCCACTTTAACTTCGACCCAGATGAGAAAACCCTAGATTTCGTCAGATCGGAACTTCAGATTTAGAGATCAAAGCAGAAATCGCTTCTCCGACTACTAATTCCTGGTTATACTCAAGGAATTCAGAGGTTGCTTGAACGGAGAAGCGAGATTTGAAATCGGAGATTGAGGGAAGAAGATCTTGTAGGTGAAGATTTGAGGACCAAAAAGAGAAACGCTGAGAGAGTAAATGACTGTCCCTACGGTCACTTTCCGGCGCCACCATTCCTTCTTTTTACTAAAATAAAGATTAAAAAAGATAAATGTCACAAAAATAAATAATATTTAGTTTCTTTTTTGAGATTTATCTAAATAATAAAATAAATAATACTATAAAATTTCAATTTTGGTTTTCCTTAGCTTTTTTTGGTCAATAAAAAAACAAAAATAAAATTAAACAAAAAACAAGGAAACTCAAAATTTAAAATTTTATAGTATCTTTATTCCTTAGCATTTAAGCCTAACTACACTATTTTATCAATGCGAATAGTACTGGCATTGATCAGAGACAAACTTATGATTGATGTATGCAATTTTTTCCAATCACCATTTGTGCTTTAAAACTTGTAAAAGCCAACAAATGCATCATATATATACATGTTACAGACTATAAATTCTTTATAAATTTGTCTCTTGATAGAGGAATTTGGTAAGTGAGCCAAGCTTAAAGTTGGATTGTAAAAAAAAAGGGTTGGATTCAAGCCCGACTCAAATGGATTTGACACGAGTGCAATGGCTCATGGGCCATATCTCTTTAACAATATAAAATGACATTAGAAAAGCCTGAAAAAGTTTTCACTGAAAGGGTTCATGTTTTGAATTTATTACATAGAGGGCTCAGATTTTATTTCCCTTTTATTGGGATTATTTTCTCTAGTTGGATCTTTCTTTCACCGAAGCAAAACAGTAAAACATTGTAGTCAAACACTGTATTTATTAACTTCCAAAGTCCAAACAAACAAAAACAAATTCTACTTCAGACTAAAATCAATAACAAAAGTAAAAAAAAAAAAAAAAAAACTAAAGAACGGGTAAATGACAGACGACCCAAGGTTTATTAGATTTTCTCACTTCATCCTTTTTTTTTTTTGTTGGGTTTTCACTTTTAGACAACACTATTGTATTTGATGGAAATTCATATAAAAAGACTAGTAAACTAATGGAATCCCATAGCCCCTGACATGGCTGGTGCGTCCGCAGGCGGTGAAGGTAGAACGGTTAACGCTAACACTCCACTAATCGCAGCCGCAATAGCTCCGACCACAAATGAAGGTAGGTTTCCACCGCCGAAGTGAGCGTCCAATGGTCCACTTGAGAATGATACTATCATTTGTGGTATACAAATTGCTATATTTAAAACGCCTAAAGAAAGTCCTGTAAAAAGAAACACGGTTTAGTTAATTTCAAATTTAAATATTTATGTTACAAAAGTAAGTATCTATGTTTCAAACGTTAGGTGCATGAATGATGCAACCTATGGATAATTAAAAGATAAGAACAGATTACATAGAGATCTCAATTAATATAATTAAGTTAATAAATCCCACCCTATTAAATGTTATAGATAAACTTGTAGTTATTATCCACATAAGTAGAAAAGAATTTGAGAAAAGTTACAAAGGAAATATTTTTTTCTCCCATGCAATAAAGGAAAGAATTACTTTTGAATAGATAGATACAATAATGCACAAAATTGGAAACATAATCTTTCAATTAATTATTCAAATCAAACGTTTGAAATCAATAAATGCTAATATAACATTTTCGGTCCCACATTATCAGAATCTGACCATTAGATTTGTAACTTAACATTTTCAATAAATCAAAATTACCTTGGCCGGCACCGGAATTGGTTGAGAAAATGGACGCTAGTGCAAATGGAACACTGTAAGTAATCTGTCATAATAATAACAAAAGAAAAAAGAATCGGTTACAAACCTAAAATTGTAAAGAAAACAAAAAGACAAAACAAAAGTGTACTTACGGCCAATGGGATACCAAGAACGGTAAAGAGACTAAATACTCCGGCTTTAATACCACTGCTCGGTCCGGCCAAAGCACCGGCGGCTTTCCGGTGATTATCAGCCGATTTCGTAACAAGAACCGTCATGGCCAAACCTATGGCGAGTATGAAATTCACACACCCCCAAAGTCGTTTAGCTCCTCCCATTTTCCGACCAATCGATTCAACACCAAGTGACACGAAACCAAGAAGTATAGAATTAAACATCAATCCCAATGCACCAGCCTGAACTCCTTGGTCGTAAAGTTTCTTGGCTTGCTCATTTCCATCTGAATTTCCACCGTACACTTCACGACCCATCCAATCGGTATCGTACAAAAGAAACGGAAACCAAGCGATCCAATTAATAACCGTGACCATTAGAAGCATCCACATGGGACGTTTCATGACTCTGACAGCTCCAAAGATTTCTCCAAAGAAAAAAAGACTTGATGTTTTCTCTTTCTCTCCATGTGGCGGAGACCATTGTTTGTCTTTAACGTACCATAGAGACGAGAAGGTGAGGATAAGGAGGAGAGTGATGGATAAGAAGAAACAAGTCTTGAGATTCGCGCAATAGACATCGCAAGCTTTTGTCATTGTGAAAGGAAACATTTTGTGAAGGTTAGTGTAAGATCCAGCAGCGTAACCCAAAACGTTTCCAACCGCCATAAAAAAAGAGAAACATGCGTTTGCGACTCGCGTTTTTTTAGCGTCTCCGGCGGCTAAATCGGCTAAGAAAGCACGGCATGGTCCTTGTAAGGTGTTGTTAGCAACGTCAAGGACCCAAAACCCGGTAAGGAAGATTATAATGGCTCGAGTCCTTACCTTGTCCTCGAGTTTATCTCCAAAGCTATGTCCCATATCCGCCGCGAATCCGATAAGGAAAACCGAGACGGCTACGAGTACGGCTCCGGTGGCGATGAAAGGACGACGGCGACCGAATCTGGACTCGCATCGGTCACTGTGGTAACCGACGATTGGTTGAACAAGCATGCCGGAGATAGGACCACAAAGCCACATGTAAGACGACCATTTGTGAGGGATTCCGAGAAGTTGTACGTAAGGAGTCAGAAGAGAGAGCTGTAAGGCCCACCCGAACTGTACACCGGCGGCGATTGAAGCCACGGAGATGATTTTACGCAGCGGAGATGGTTGACCGAGATCTTCCGGTGACGACTGCGTCTCTAACGTCGCCGCATCGTTGGCGGCTCTTTCTGCTTCCAAGGCTCCCATTATGAAAAAACACTAACAGACAAAAAGAAAATTTTAGAGGAAAGAAAAAGAAAAGGAATTTTTTTTTTTTTTGTCTGCCTTTCTATCGATTTTATTTTTTAAGTGAGGATTTAGTTTTGTGATGTAGGAGATGAGACATTGGAGTTGTATTTATAAGCGAGGAAGAAGATTATTTTCCAGATAAGAGACGCAGTTAGAAATCTCATTTGTGTGAGTGCATGACAATGTGAAGACACGTGGCGGTTTAAGACATTAACTCCTTTTTGTTTTGTTTTTTTAGTTGACTAAACTAGTTGTTTAGAAGAATAGTTAAGGTACTTACCAAAAAAAAGAAGAATAGTTAAGGTTTATTATTTAATGAGAGCCCTTATTTTAATAGTATATATTATTTTATATTTTATTGGTCAATATTTGATGTATTTACATGAGAATTCAAATATTTATAAGTAATTTGAATTCATAAATCAGTTACTTAATTCACAAACAAATAACAAATTAATTAATTTTAAGAAATTTTTTTAATGCTTTTAAGACATCTTAAGTAATTCAAAAAGAAGTGCCATAGAAAGAGATTTTATTATCTCTAGTGTGATCTTTTGGGATCTTTCTTGTTTACCAAAAAAAACGTTACGCACAATGTTTAGTGAAGGCCAAAAAAAAAAAAAATCTATTTCAAATTAAAGTCAGTAAGAAATATTATTAGACGGTCCAAGGTTTATTAGATTTCATCGTTTAATCAATCTTTCTTTTATTTGGGTTTTGCACAATAATACTGTATTTCATAAAAAGGAAACATAGAAAATTAGTGGAATCCCATGATTCCTGACTTCAAAGCAGTGATGATAAAACAAGTAACTTCAATATTCTACTAATCGCTGTTGTAATTGCTACGAAAATTAACTCCGGTAAGTTTCCACTGGAGATCCACTTCCAAGTGATACTATTGCCAAATTTAAAACTCCTTAAACAAAAGTCATGTACAAAAATGAATCCACGTTTTTAAATTTAAATATTCATGTTTCATACATTTTTGGTAAATTGCATAAGGGGATGAAACCCATGGATAATTGCATAAGATCTATGACCGGATTAGAGAAAGATATCGAATAATATAATTAAGTTAATGAATCTCACCGTAATAAATTCTGAAGCTGAACTTGTAGATAATATATTATCGACATAAGGATTTTGAAGAAAAAGAACTTACAAAGGAAATCTGCTTCTCCCTTTTAATTCTTGGCAACAAAGGGAAATCTACTTTTAATTATATACTTTTAAGAGATTATTATTTTTCGGATAAGAAATACAGTTAGCAAGTAAAAAATTTTGACTCTTGAAAGACGAATTTGGTAAGTGAATCAGAGTTTAGCAGATAATCCGTTTATTACAAAGTAAACAAGGCATTTGACCAAAAATAAATACATAAACAAACAAGACAAGATTTAGTTCTGCGGATGTGTAAAGTGATAGCATCCAAGGTGATTATCAAAAGACTGGGCTCATACACCTTTTAAAAAAGTATTGATCGAGGCCCAATTATAGAAAGCCTCAAGCTTATCAAATCATTGAAATTTTGATGTATCCAAAAAAAATTATTTAGCCCAAAGGCCTTCATTCTTGTTTTGATCGTTTGCAAACTTTGCATCTTTACTTGCCAGTTGACGAACTCGTGACAATTTAGTCCGAATTGTGCAAGATGGATATGGATTACCTGTTCTTACTCATCAGACATCAATCATCATTAAGCAGTATGAACATTTCTTATATGTTTTAAAAATTATGGAAATATTATATATAAAAATATGTAAAATGTTGGTTCACGCCTAAATATTGTTGATCAGAAAAAAGATACCATTTTATAATATCATAAAAAATGATATAATTATATATCGATGATGTATGATCTTCAAAAACATAGGTTGTTGCCTAGTAATAAATCACCAGGTTGTTATGTGTCATTCTATGCTAGAAACATATACTTTATATTATAATAAAGTGTGTTTGTAAAATACAAAATGCCATGTTGATTGGACGAGTTATTTACAAGAATATTTAAGGTTTCTAATTTAATATTTAATTTTTAAATATCTTATAGGTCTAAATTTGATGTACTTACATGAGAATAGTTTTTATATACTAGTGAGTGTTTTAAATTTTATAAATCAAATTAATTAATGGTTATTTTTCTCATCAAATAAAATTATTTTATTACCCAAATCATTCTAAACTATAAAAATTGTTCAACTTATATTCCCTGTGTATAAAAGAATTGCCATAAATTATTATCCGAATTTCATTTTTTTTTTCTGAGGGAAGAGGGAATTTTTTTTCTCTAGTTGGATATTTGTTTTACCGAAGCAAACAGTAAAAACTGTACTCAACACACAAATCTTATTGAAGGGCAAAAAAAAAAAAAACACATTCTATTTCAAATTAAAATAAGTGACAAAAGTTTAGAAAAAAAAAAACTAAAAAGGGTGAAATACAGACGACCCAAGATTTATTAGATTTTATCATTTTATCCATTCTTTTCTTTATTTGGGTTTTGCCGTTTTGCACAGTAATAATGTATTTGATGATTTTCATTAAAAAAAAAAAAACATAGTAAACTAGTGGAATCCTCCCATGGTCGTTGCCTTAGGGGCATCCGGTGGCGGTGAAGGCAAAACGGTTAACGCTAATACTCCACTAATCGCCGCTGCAATTGCTGCAACGATAAACGCCGGTAAGTTCCCACCGCCGAACAGGGCGTCAAAAGGTCCACCTCCAAGTGACACTATCATTTGTGGTATCACAATCGCCAAATTTAAAACTCCTAAAGAAAGCCCTGTAATACAAAACAAAAACAATTTAAATACTTATGTTATAATTGCATAAGGTGGATGAAACCGATGAATAATAAAAGAACAATTACGGTCCCACAGATTTGTAACTTTAATCAAAATATATAAATGTTTACCTTGGCCTGCACCGGAGCAGCTTGAGAATATGGACGCTAGAGCAAACGGAGTACTGAAAGTAATCTGTAAGTAATAAAATAACGAATCGATTAATGTTAGTTTAAGCAAAGCAAAAAGTTAAAAAAAAAAAAGACAAAACACGAAAGTGTACTTACAGCTAATGGGATACCAAGAACAGCAAAGAGACTTAAAGCTCCAGCTTTAATACCACTGCTCGGTCCGGCTAACTCACCGGCGGTTTTCCGGTGATCCTCGGCTAATTTAGTAACGAGAACCGTCATGGCCAAACCAGCGGCGAGGATGAAATTCACAATTCCCCAAAGCCGTTTAGCTCCTCCTAATTTCCGACCAATCCATTCAACACCAAGTGACATGAAACCAAGAACTATAGAATTAAACATCAATCCCATTGCACCAGATTGGACTCCAAGGCTGTATAGTTTCTTCGATCGTTCATTTCCATCTGAGTCTCCACCGTACACTTCACGACCCATCCAATCAGTATCGAACAAAAGAAATGGGAACCAAGCGATCCAGTTTAAGGCCGTGACGATTAGAAGCATCCACATGGGACGTTTCATGACTCTGAAAGCTCCAAAGATTTCACCGAACAAAGGAACGCTTGAGGTCTTCTCGTCGTCGTCGGAGTTTCGCGGCGGCGGAGACCATTGTTTGTCTTTAACGTACCAAAGAGACGTGACGGTGACGATGAGGAGGAGAGTGATGGATAAGAAGAAACAAGTCTTGAGATTCGCGCAATAGATATCGCAAGCTTTTGTCATTGTGAACGGAAACATCTTGTGAAGGTGAGTGTACGATCCAGCCGCGTATCCCAAAACGTTTCCAACCGCCATAAAAAAAGAGAAAAACGCGTTTGCGACTCGCGTTCTCTTAGCGTCACCGGCGGCTAAATCCGCTAAGAAAGCACGGCAAGGTCCTTGTAAGGTGTTGTTGGCAACGTCGAGGATCCAGAACCCGAGAGCGAAGATCCCTATAGCTCGAACTTTTACTTTGTCCTCAAGTTTATCTCCCATTTTATATCCGAAATCCGCAGCGTAACCGATGAGGAAAACGGCGACAGCGACGAGTGCGGCTCCGGATGCGATGAAAGGACGACGGCGACCGAATCTGGACCTGCATCGGTCACTGTGGAAACCGACGATTGGTTGAACAATCATGCCGGAGACTGGACCACAGAGCCAAATGAGAGATGACCATTTGTGTGGGATTCCAAGGAGTTGAACGTACGGAGTCAGAAGAGAGAGCTGTAAGGCCCACCCGAACTGTACACCGGCGGCGATGGAAGCGACGGATATGATTTTACGAAGCGGTGATGGTTGATCGAAATCTTCCGGCGACTGTGTCTCTAGAGCCGCCGCATCTTTAGTTGATTTTTCTGTTTCAAAGACTCCCATTATCAGGAAGAAAAAAAAAACACACGAATAGACAAAATAGAAACTTTAGAGGAAAAAAAAAGAAAAGAAAATTTGTTTGTTTTCCTTTTTCTTTTTTTTTTTGGTTTTTTTTTCTGTCTTTCTCTCTGTTTTTTTTTTTTTTTAAGTGAGGTTTTTGTTTTGTGATGTAGGAGACGAGAGAATGGAGTTGTATTTATAGGCAAGGAAGAAGTAGAAATGAGATTTTAATTTTAATTTCTATTACACTTGGAGATGATTATTTTTCGGATAAGAGACACAGTTAGAAATTTTTTATTGTGTGAGTGTATGGCAAGGTAGGGGCACGTGTCAGTTAGGACATTAACTCTCCTGTTCTTTTGTGTTCTGTTTTTACGGGGATTTAATTGGTTTTGCATTTTTCTTGCATCAAGTGACTTTGACGTTGATTCAATTTCTCTCTCACAGTTCTTTTTTTTTTGTTCAACTCTTTTTAAAAGTTCCGATATTCAGTACCGTTTTGTTTGGCTAAACAATAAAGGTTCTATGATTCCGATTCTATGATTCCGATTGGGTACAAAAATTTAAACAGAGTAGTTTTAAATCATGAAAATAAAACAATGTAGCAAATTGGACCTAAAAAGATTTAATTTATTACAAATATTGGTTCAAACCGGGAGTTAATTTACTATTAACTTTGAGTTAGAGACCACTTTTTTTTTTTTTTTTTTTTTTTGGGCAAAAGTTAGAGACCACTTAAGTAGTTAAAAATTACTGGAAATAGATTTATATGTACTATAAAATAAGTCACATCTAATTTACGGCAAAAAAAATTATATTTTGTTTGGCAAACAAATAAATAATTGTGAATCGTTCTAATAATTTATTTGGTTCACAAAAATATAAAAGACTGAATTCTCTAGAAGAGATTAAAAAATAGTTCTGATATAAGGAGGAAAAACGACTTATATGCCAACGCTATATACTTGAAACTCACGAGTTAAAGGCACATCATGAGATGGTTCAGGGCAACATATACACATTTTTTCGGACCGTCAAGTTATATTCGCCATCATCTACCATAAATAATTGTATCTAACGTAATAATTGTTGTGGATTAGTTATTGATATTATTGACTCCAATTACGGTCATGGATCAAGCATTTTGCCAAATATTCTCTGATCACACCTCTGGATCACGTCATTATCTTTCCGCCTTGTTCATAGTCGAGCGAGTAAACACTTTCCAAAACCGATGCACTCAATCTTATCCAAACAGTCCCAAGGCTGGTATGTTATCCTTCATGTCCAAGACTGTAGACCAAATGTTATCTTTGACGTCCAAGTCTTTCGATCCAACTCTTAATTTCCGCGTTATAAACATTAAATTAATTTTATCATATTTGGATTGATCACAAACACTAATACTAAAAACATTTGGTTTGTATGGTGACACTTTTTTTTTTGCGATGAAGTTATTACGAAAAAAGATTAGTATATTTTTGGCAATATGTTGTTAACTAGTGACGGATTTCAAATTTAATTTCAAGATAAAATATATTTGTGACAACCAAATGACGAATATAGAAGCATGCAGTAATAAAAAAATGAATACAATGATTATTAGTCCACCACTAATTAGTTGTTAAATTGTCTCAAACCCAATTTAATAAAGTTAACATATCAATTAGTTTCTGTCACATATTCAAAATTAAACCAATTTTGTAACGAAAAGTTTTGTGACAGAAAATTTAACCCTATAAATTGGTTTCATGTAATGCAAGATATGATCACTATCCCAACACTCAAAACTTCATTACCCAATTATTTTAGATTGTTTATCCGACCAATTAAGCATTTTAATTTTATTTACTACATTTTTTTTGTTCAGACATTATATGTAAGTCAACCGGACAGACGACTTGAAAAGATATTAAAATAACCAAAGCATTTACTTGTAGAACTCTTGGATTTTAGTTGTCTGTGAACTAGTCTCAAATGGATCACATGTTTGTCAACCCCTCAAGTCTCAACTACTTGGACTTATGTTCCAATATATGTTGTTAATTTTTCACATTAGTTTCAACTATTTTTCCATTGGCTTAATAGATTGTGCTAACAACTAAAACATAATGGCTGTGAACTACAAACTTAAAAATATCAATCCACATCTAAAATAACAATGGATTTGCAGTATTTTCTTAAGTTGCCAACTTCCGTCAAGGACATATCATTCTTTTCTATATGTATAGTGTTATAATCTAAATCAGATTTAAGAACCGTAACTGAAATAAAACCAAGTTGGTTAAGCTATGTTTTTTGGGAGGAGATATCGATAAAATGAGGCAGGATTGAGGATTCAATGTTGATAGATATATTCGGATAGAGAAAATAACAGTCAAAAATAGGCCAATGAGAGAGGATATAACTTCCGATCCAAGGAAGTGGCGGGACGTAGGCTCTAGGCCCTCGTAGTGTCAATAATCCATTTTTAATGCAAACCATAATATGATATTAGTAATAGTGTAATACATTAAAAAAAACATAATACAGTATTTTTGTTAGACAAAAAAGGAAAAAAAAAAACAACAGATTTTTTTAAGGGCAACTTTCTCTTTATTTTTGTTTTGTTTATTTGAATGCCTTTTGGAAACAAAATTCAATATTGATGTAACCACAGAAGAATATATCTGAAAAAATAATGTTAAAAAGTTTGTATGGTAGACAATACATAATTTCAAAATAGTAATGACAGAAGAATATATATAAAAAAGATTAAGAAGCAAGAGTAATATAAGGCCACCTAAATTATTTTTTTGCATCTATAAATATCCATAAGACGTACCCTTTTTTGTTTATATACAAAACATCATTCTTAATTTAAGATTTAATTAGGTAGATAACCAAATTCTGGAACTTAATTAGGTGAATGACTATGAAATATTTTTATCAGAAAAATACCCTCAAATGGAATAGAGTACAAATGAATATATATTTAGAGTGCGTAAAAGTGAATAAATATATCGGAATATTTCTAATTTGTGATATATTGGAAAGTGGTTACCCAAATATACATCATTAAACATCACCAAGTCTTATGTTATATGACCTTATCTTAGCCAAATATACAGCATTAAACATCACAAACAAGGTTCAAAATATTTGCATCACTTTGTAGAGATTTTTTTTTTAACTTACTCATGACTCATAAGTAACAAGAAAATTACATCCACTAAATGAAATGAAATCAATGTCTCCCGCAAAACAAAGTGGACACTAGATCAATGCAGTTCACTTGCATATAGTTTCAGGGGCATGACAATAATACAAGTAACATGAATTAAATAACCACATTAAAGTTCAAAAGGTTTTTTCAAAATGAAATTACAATTGTTTTCCCCGAAATTATAGGGTCGGGGATCGGGACCCCAAAAGAGGCTTATAGTTTCTTAGCCTAAAAAGATTGTGGTTCGCCCCATCATTATGCACTCGTAGTTGAATATGACTAGGCAATGAGTATTTGCTTAATTTTCTTATAAAGTTCAACTATTCACTATATTATTCTATGAGATTAGTCAACATATTAATCACTGGAGGATCCAGTATTACTAATTTAGAACACTATAAAAGTGTAAAGGATATCAACAAAAATAATGTAAAAGAAAAACAGAACGAAGAGAATGCTAGCTAACAATAATATTCTCAGAGAGAGAGAGCTGTTTATAATTTTCGCTTTTTCATATAAAAATATTATTAGTGGAAAAACATACACAACGAAAAAAAATAGATGAAAATATTTCAAAACTGTCATCATCGCACACTAAAAATAAACTGTGGTAGAATGTTTGTCTACTCATAAATGGAATTACAGTTTTGGTTTCGACAGCTTCCAAAACCAGCACAACACAAAAATTATTCTTATAATGGTTTACTTATTTTTAACGAACACTAAGGCCAACCAAATATAGTTATAAAATAACAATAAAATATGATATATGGCGTGGCGCAATTAGGATGTTACGATTGGACATCATTCTTGGTTTAGAGCGCATAATTGTCAAAAAGGTAACGAGGGAAGTTGTTGACTCATTGACCTCTCTAATTACACTCCAACTATAATTGTTCACACACTTATCTTCCAATTATTTTTTATTTCATATATCTAATTTATCTATTGACTAACACTTATCTCTTCTTCTTTCTTTTTCTTTCTGTGTAAAAAGTTTAGTCCCTAGTTACATCATACACAAGACATTAACAATCAACTCATTTTAAACTGAATAATCTACTTACTAACAAATTATATTATTTTGGTTTTATATAATTACATTTTGATCTTGAATGTGTAATTTAATCGTTTATATTAGTGTCATTCTTCGAATTTAATCTACATATACATGTCGAAAAAAACATTAGACAATATATAAAAATTATAAAAAAATAATTCCTCAAATCGTTTATAAAATATTTAAATTGATACATCGCACATAAATAAACACCGCATAAATGTATACAAAATTATAATTTATAATAATACAAATAATAAAAGTAATAGAAAAAACAAAAAGGTTGGAAGAAAGATTTGTAGCGTTCGGTTAGTTCCAAAAAGACCTATCTGATTATTAAATATTATAGCCGTTTAAACAATCGCCAAAGTATTGAAGTTGAATTTGTATTGATATGCGTTTAATATTTGATGTACTCACTTCTAAGTTGACAGTTTGAAATATAGCATGGACTTGAGTTGTATCTTCTGTTGTTTTCCTGTTGTTCTTTACTCTAATTTCAACTCTTAGTCTCAGATTCCCATATCTTTTGTCTTTTGATGTTATCATCAAAATAATATTCCGTGGATTTTCTATTATTATTTTCTGTATAATTTATTCAAAAAAACATCAATGATAGTGTATGTGAAAATTGTAGCCAAAGAACGCGAGACCGCTCATGCATAGGGTTAATTTCTAGCTAGACGGCACAAAAAAAAAACTTTGCAATTTGTTTTTTTTTTTGTTTTTTAATATGTAACTATAGCATTTTAAATTGGGTGAATTGCTAAATTTGTTAGATGCACATATTTTAGGATTGTTTGCAGATATTTAGTTTTTAAATGTAAACAAAATACATGTAACAAAATTGCTAATTTATACATATTAATGTTAACTGGTATAAATATTTTGGCTGTATCACACTTATTTGAACATAGTTTACACTTTTCAATCGTTCTGATACAACTAAAATAAGAGAAGTTTTACCAAAATTGCTGAACGTGGGAAATTAGCCTTGTACAATAATTTTGGCCTGACTATACGTTTTAAAATCAAAATTTATAAGAAAACTGTCGTTAAAATTAAACTAAATTTATATTTTGAAGAAAATCATTTTCACTACAAAAAATACAAAAATAACTAAAAGTAGGTATTATATTTGTTCATCGTTATATTATTTTAGATATTCGAGTTAATTTCCGGTGTTTTAATATATTAGATACTCGAGTGAATTCAGTGTTCTAATCCAATTTTAAAAAAAAACGGAATGGTCGGTAGGCACTAGGCAGCAAAAAAATTATTTTTTCAGAAATAAAGGAAGCAACGTCACACATTCTCTTGGAGGCAACTTGCAATCAGAGATCAAAGATGAGTAGAAATGAAGGAACATGGTAGGTAATAGCCTAGTAACCTACCCTACTCACGGACATACGTTGGTCTGGTTTTTATTGATATTGCCTTAAGAAAATTACTAGATCCAAGGAAAATTATCGAGTTAGTAATATATTCAAAATCTTATCATTTGAAATATTCAATTTTACATAAAAATTTGAATTCAAATATTCAAATATTATCATTATAATGAATTTGTCATTCTATTTTCTCTCTCAAATTATTTTTTAGTTTGCAAAATAGCCAAAACAAATAGAAACGTGGGACCACGCAGCGACTTGGTTGACTTTTAAAAGGACAACAAAACAGACAAAACAAAGCCACTCTCCATCACTCTATCAATGTCTGTGAGAAGAAGTGTTGCGTCTGAATTGAATCTGAAATTAGCCAACTTGTTCTATGGAATCGTCCTCATTATTCCGCCGGATTTTCCCCATCCCTTCCTTCCTCATCTCTGACTTTTCTTCCCTATCTCATTTCGCTTTTACAAAATCACATAATATCGTCATATGAAAGTTTAAAACACAAAAATCTACCCATTTTATGTATGGAATAGTCAAATCCTTTTTCGATTCTATTATTGTCCTTGGTTGTTCTAGCATGACGGGTGCATGACCTACTTACCCTCAAATCATTTTATGATATGTAACCATAAATCTTTGGTTGTAATAAGATACAATTGTATGTGTTGATTAAGGGACCAGTGCATCTAGAGAAGACCTCAGTAATATTTTCACACAATGAAGATATTTTGCATGGTTCAAGTTTTTTAGAAACTCCAACATGTTGCATATTGAAACATGCCTATGTTAGATTGTTTAACTCTTCCATCATATCCGCTGTAGTTTATTTATTTCCATTTTTAAATTCTAAAATCTTTTAGTGAAATATGTTTTAGTGAACAAAAAAAAAAAAAAAAAACCTAAGTCCCTAGCATATCTACATTTTCAACTGTATAAACAATTAAAAAATAAAATCTAGCTATAATTTCCAAATATGTAACCATAATAATAGTATTATAGAACACGTTAACATACGTGAATTGTAGTATAGATACTGTTTTTTTTTTTTTTTTTGGACAAAATGTAGATACTCTTATGATCTGCTATATCTACCGATAGAATAGTTATATTGCTGGTAATTAATTACAACACTATAAATTAAATTTGTGCCGACCAATTTTTTAAAATAATGTGTTTAGAAGGTGAAACCAAAGCTGCCTAGCTTTTATAGTTTCTTAGATTAGAGAGCATTTCCTTTAGATTCATCGAAACTATCACAAAACCAAGTTCAATCAATGAATAATTGTTTTACGTACTAATGTGAGCAACTCAGCTAGCCTCTTTCGTCTTCTCTCCAAACTCTTCTCGGATTTTTTAAAGACTTTATTAGTCGTTCAGTATTAAATATTGTCCTCGTAAAATTGTTTAGACGAATTAGTATGTGATTCGTAACTTATTTTGTTGTCTTCTAGACTTCAACTGTCGCACTGTCAACCTAACTTGGGTAGTTATTTTTTTTAACAAAGAGTATCAATAGAAAAAGAGATCAAATGTATAAGATATTTTTGTCACCATATAATATAATTATGTAATACGAAACTTAAATTACTGACCTTGCGTGTTTTTGGTTTAAATGAGTTCTCTTACAAATATATTAAGGATAATATTTAGTAATACATTTAAGGGTTTCAAAATCTGACGTAACAAATTGACTGATTCGAGAATACGATGCTACAATAATTAGAAAGACAAAAGTAATAAATTCACAAAAGAGACAAAAAGTAATTAATTTTATCAGCAACAACAAAACAAAGAGCATTAAGGCAAGTTTCCAAACGATTTTTAAGATGGACCATGTTTATTTGGTCATGAAGAAATTCACAGCTCACTAGTTTGTTTCTTTTTTTTCTTTTAGTTAAAGAGATTAGATTGCTTGATATTCGTAATTGACAAAAAAAAAGAAAAAAAAATTCCTATTCGTGATTTTTTATCAAATGGTTTGGAAATGACTAAGAAATTTTATATAAGTTAGGTCTGAGATTTTGTTCAAAAAAAGGTCTGAGATGTAAATTAATAAGAAAATCAAAGAGTATACAAAATGGTGTGGACTTTTATTCAAACATCCTAAGATTATTATTCAAACATTCTAATTTATTCAAACATCCTAAGATTCTAATTTATACTAGGTAGCAAAAATAGAAATAGAATGTATGGATCCCTTAAAGTAGCCACGTTTTAATATTCAAAGGTGCATTTATACACAACGATGTACATGTCGGGGAATTATTAAAGATCCATTTCATCTCAGTATGACGTTCTCTTGTAACAAAATAGTGTAAATACCAAAAGTACAAATGGGTTCCACTGTAGTAGATTTGCACACCACACTTGACTAATATAATTTTGCAATTATGGATTTATCATTTTTAAGTTATAAAAATACGATTTAATATGCGTTTTTTCCGTTATATTTAGGTTTAGTCGGTTCAATTTATTTTTAGAGTTAAAAAAAATTATAAATTTGAATTTTTAAAATGTTCAAAAATAGTAAATTTATAAAAAAAAAAAAAAAATGACAAAATCTATAAATACTATTAAAAAATGACAGATCCATAATAATCTCTATTTCGAGTACAGACGAATACAAATACAATTGGTTGGATCACGATTCACGTGGTTCTACAAAAGAAAATAATAGATTTTAAAATTTACATGATAAACCAAGTTTGGAGTTTTGTAGCTGCCGAGACAAATTACAGATAAGCTACAATTTATTAAAGATATAAAGATTCCTTCCCCAAAAACTTTCAATGAGTTCCAAAATTGGAATACAAAACATTTGTGGTTCGTGATAAAATAATATTGTAGCCAAACTAATCGAATTCAAGAGGATATCAGCCCAAATAAACCAAATTAATTCTTTTTTCATTAAAAGCTAATATGAATATCTAAAATCTTGCAATTTAAATACCTTTTTAGATCTCATATGATAGTTTTTCTATCATAAACGCTTAAATTTTAAATTTATTATCATACAAAACAACGTATTGACAATGACAGTTTTTGCCCAAAAAGAAGAAAATAAAAGACAATGGACAGTTAAATAGTATGTTCTTAAAACGTTTATCCATTTTTGTTTTCTTACCAAAACAACAACTAAGAACATTATGGTTGTATACTTGTATAATTGTCTAGAATGTGTTTGGAAAAAATGCAAAACTATGGTGATCATGTTTGTTGAATATCTAACTATGTAAACATTTACGTTTTTGAAAGGCAAAAGAATAGTAGTATGAATGATTCTCATGTGCATATCATTCGTATAACTGTGTAAGTGAAGGTTTCACATGTAAAAAACATATTTGGTTCCAAAACTCTAAAAGTTTACATATTTGGCACGCAATAACTAAAATCGCAAATCAAGCCCAATTGGTCTGTTTTGTGATTGGAGGGTTTTTATTTGTATGACGTTGACGCATACGGCATACCTTTTCGTAGCGTCATGGGGTCATCAGTTAGGGAATTAGGATGGTCTCATTTGTCAATATCAAACTATTTTATCCCTCAATATTATATTTTGCCTTTACCTCAAAAAGTAAAAATTTAGATTTGATGACGATTTAAATCACCTACTCACAGTTTTTCCTTTTTCCGAAAAGAAATCCACTGACCCATTAATTATTTAAATGACTCACTTACACGTCAGAAACCTGAAAACACGGTTTTATTGTGGTCATAGAAATTAATTGAATAGTAAAAAGTGTTACAGGTAAGATTTAATACTGTTCCTTTATAAAAGCTGAGCAGCCTGAGCTAATAAAAGTAATATTCACAAAAATAGTATAAAAAGGTTGAATTTGTAGTGCTTGTTGATAACTTATTTTTGCTCAAATAGAATAACTATAAAATTTTCTTGTACATTCATGAATCCTTTATCTCCAAAAAAATCATGATATGATACATAAATAAAAAGAATTCGTTGACAAATTAAAAATGAATTCGTAGAGAAACTTAAACTGCACTATACAATGTATCATGCGAGTCTCAAACTATTAGTATAAAATTTTACAATAATTTACCATTACCGAAAACAAATAACACGCTCTTGACATTACAGCATAAGTATAACTATAGTGTAGATATTATCAACATCAACTTCAACTCATGTGTCTACTAAGGTCTTGTCTCTTTCAATATGCTTCTCTATGTATTTATATTTTGTCATGCTGTTCAGAAATATCATATATTCAAAACTTTTTTGGTAGACAAACTAAAATAACATACCAATTATTCCTAATCAGATAGAATTCAATTATTATTATTTTAACTCTTAAATTCAATTAAGTATAAGAAAAATAGTATTGATCGTTTATGGTTTCCAATAAAACAAGATTTATAGGAAAAACTTCTTATAAATTTTGCAGTTTCATAAAAAGGGTATATTTGATTTACCCGCCGGTTCATGGGCCAAGTGGAAGTGCGATCTCCCACTACTTGGTTAATATACAGTCAACGTTACCACCGGCCATTAAAAAAAAAAAAGAATTAACACGGGCATTATTCAAGCTCAGCTCACAATTAAAAATTTATATTATCAATGCCTTGAACAAAACTAAACTAGAGATAATTACACGAAGGAACCATGATTACTGGATAAGATATATAACTACGACCTTTCTTCGAGGGTATATTATTATCTGCATCAAATGTAATCCATTCTAAAAAGGAGTCACTTTATCTACCCACTATAATAATTACTTAGAATTTTGTTTAAACATTTGCTTTGCCACTTCTAGGAATTGGTCGAATCAGGTGTTTAGAATCTGGATTTAAACTATTATGACACTTTTTATATGCACATATATGTTCGCTGTCTCAACTTATCAAGGTGCTCAATTTGGAAATTCAATCAAAAGAATTAACGGGATTCACCACGATATTCTATCTCTATCTTTTAATTTTGATGTTGTTGCTTTCAATTTCACTCCGAGAGCCTCGAGTATGATCGCGGACTCTATCGCAAAAGAAACTCTGTAAAAGTAAAATTATTGATTTTTTTTTACAACCGAGATACCTTAGAATACACATGTTGTTTCAGAATCTACAATTTGCTACAGATGTGAATCCTAGAAAGAAAGAAAAAACTTGAGTCTTAACATAAATGGATCATGGGCGTAGATCCACAAGACAATTTGCCACTACCACTTGGTTCTGCATAGCCGACTTCACAACACAATGCCGTGAAGAATTTGGCCAATGGAGTTAGAGAGAATGACCAAAAATCGTTTGGTAGAAAGTATTATGCATGTTTCATACCAAAAAAGTAAAAAAAAAAAAGTATTATGCATGTGCATATACAAAATTAATACATAATAGAATAAAGAAACAAAATCAGATTAAAAAATGTTTATATATAGAGAGACGCACACACACAGTGACACAATGGCACATTTTTTTGCTGGTTACTAAAGATAGTTGCAGATTTCTGCATTAGTCTAAATTCTTTTGTCAAAAAAGCTTCGATCAGTAAAATGATTTAAAACAGTCGTCATATACAATTATCGTAATTTTCCACTTACGATGGATATGGGTGGTTGTGCAGATAATTTTCCCACATGCATACTTATATAGTAGAGTAAGTGGTGATAATAGGGTAGGGCCAATGGCATGATCATAGTTTCAAAGAGCATGGAAACATCTATAGGGTCGATCTAGGCGATGCCATGTTTTGATTCGAATCCACCCCCACAAACACAATGAATATATTCGACCACGACATATATTTTAAACAGACGTCATATACAATTATAGTTTGTGTTCATATTGGTATAATGATTTTTGCTCATATTGTGGCTATGTTATTATCCGAATTTATATCCACATAATTTAGGATGTTAGACCAAAAAAAGTATAATAAAATTTATTCAAAACATTAAAATAAAAACGCAAAGTTTGTAATAATATTATCATGATGGAATTCTAATTCCAAAATTATTCTCAACTATTGGCCACATATATGAATAAAGAAACAAAGATACCGATAACAAATTCAGCATCTTTTATTCAATTAAGATTTGGGCTACATTATCGTGGCTTTAATGATGAAAGATTTTGGTTGAAATCCATTCCGCTGACTTTCTTTCCATTGAAGAACACCATTTTTTGTGATACTTCCACGGGTTTTTTCTTTGATATTTTGAGTTTTTTGACGCATCGATTATTGCTACCAAAATGCCACTTATCCCTTTATCTTTGTTTTTTATTCTTCCTCTAGTTTGTACACAAATCATAAGAACACCAATACACACCATACAACTATATTTTTCCTGCCTTTGTTGGATTTTATTTTTCAGCCAATTGGTGGAAAATAAATGTGAATTTCATTTGCATTTTCTGCCAGAACACCCACACCGTCTAAGTTCATTAATTAAAAACCAAGAGTGAGAAAATATTTTGGGTGGCGTTTTCTGTTGAAAAAAACGCTAGAATGTAATATTGCTCAAATTGAAAAACAAATAACCAATTCTTTATACGTCACCTAGTTGGCTTAAACATGATTAACTTTACGAATGCTATGCACATGTCATAATGTCATGTCATATGATAACATACTACAGTTGTTTTCCAAAATTAAACATAACGAATGCTAAACGTACCTACATGTCAAACTAATATTTTGAAAACAAAAAAATATGGGATACTATTTCTGATACATATCTGGATATTTGGTCGACCTCTAAATGATGCATAGTCAAAATTTGTTCTACAGTACTTACATTTAATATACCAATTATATAAAATTCGTTTTGTTTAGAGATAAGTATCGTTTGTAATTTGTTTCAGTTTGAGAATATGTCGTTTTCCACTATAATTTATTTACAAAAAATTATTATCTTAATTTTACTATTAGAAATGATTTTTTTTATATAAGAGAAAAAACTTGAAAGTCTTACTTGATAACTTATGGTAGAATAATATATATTTTTATAAGTATTTTAAAATAATTATTTATATCAATGTAGAAGGACCAATAGCATAGAATCAGTTAAACAATGATTAAACAATGTGGAAAAAACATTCAACTATGTGGTTATTAAGAGTATGCAAATAGTCAAGAAAAGTTGAAAAACTTATCCAAAACCTTATCAACATTAAGAAAGTTATTGACCTACTTAATGAAAAAAAGAGTCGTCGGCCTTTCTACAGCGAATCCCGAAACGATACACAGAAAGAAGAAGAAATAAATGTGAGAAAGGCACTGATTTCAAGTGGTATTTAAAGTTAGAGATTTTACATCGAATAGTCATTGTGAGTTATGAGTCATATCTACGTGCAAATGGATAAGTTAAAAATTTATGATTCACTGTTTCTGTTGTTTCTTCACATACTGTTTGTGATGCCAGAAAACAAAAGTTCAGTTCGAAGCTATGAACTGAATTGTACAGTTTCCAAAGCGAAGATCATGTGTGGACCATTTTCCCTTGCTCGTCCCTTGTATATAACGTTAAATGTAGCTAACAAGTACACAACTAGTAGGAAACATAGTGGAATAAGAGTTTGATTGAATAATTATTGACTTAACTTAATATTGTTAAAACATATATTCCCTCTATTCTATTTTATACTATGTTATTTAAGGTTTTGGCACATAAATTAAGAAATGATTTAATTTCCTGTTTTTTTTTTCTATTTCAAAATATGTTTTATTTTCTATTTAAAAACAATTTAAAAAAGAAGGGAGTAATAAAAACAATAAAATAATAATAAATTTTACAGTAAATAATAAAACAACAAATAAATGAAACAAATTTTATTTATTTAAACAACATTTATTAAAAAAGAGAGGGAGTAGTGGTATAAATTTTGTTCCACGCCAAATTTAGTGTAGTAATCCAAAAGATATCGGCATGAGTAGTTCATATTTTAACGAATACTAACAACACAAGGATATTTAAATTATGGTCAAATCTGGTTGATGCATTTCAATCGCGGTAAGATCGCCACTAATAATTTACATCATAGCTAAAAAAAAGAGTTTCATTGGAAATCAAAGAAAACATATATTCAAGAAATCCAAGAGTCTTGTGGTTGTTTATAGAGCAGCCGCATGCGTGACCAAGACACCACTAAGCTGAAGTGGTATTGACTCCTAATAAACCATTTTAAAAATGTCATAAAATACTAAAAGTCTCTACACATGTTAAAGAACCATAATTATGATTTATATGCCACAACCCGAAACCCTAGTTGGCAACTTAATATGTGCATTCTACTCTTCTTTTTCTTATATGGTCTCTTTCCATGTCTGAAAATAAAATTTTAAATGATGCCAATGTAAATGGAGCTATCAAGCATGTTAAAAAAGCATAATAAAACATAAGTCTGAGATGAAAAAGGCATATAATTAAAAGTTGAATGAATGATTTTAAATGATATATTGTTTTGTATATTTTGAATTGCTAAAATGATTATTTTCCAGTGTAGTGTTCAAATTTATAAATAAAAGTATTTATTATATGTCATGTTTCTGTTGAAAATAATTGTGTTAGTCTAAAAGATTTTTTTTGTTTTGGAGAATGATGACTGTCTTGCAATAAGATTATTACATAATGAAATGACAAATGGAAATTCATAATTTACCACTGCTCAATTTCCATTTGATTTCTTGAAGGAACTGTTTTCTCTAAATATTTTAAATTCGCTCTAATCTAAGTATCTAACCTTTAACTTCTTTTTGCAATTGTTTCATTTATACTCAAAAAAAAAACATGGTATAAGATTGTGGAATAATAGAGTTATTGGAAGCAATAACTTTCCATAACTATATGTTGTAATACCCGATTTTTGAAAATAGTGGTGCATGCATGCGGTAAGGTTTTTAAGAAGTTGAGTTTTATTATCTTATATATATATATATTTTTTTTTAATCTTATATTACATACAAAACGATTTTTAAACCAATATCAACAAAATCATTTGTAAGTTCAAATACCATAGCGTTTATATGATCTTTACAACATTTAGCTAGATGCAAGTTATCAAAGTGGTACAAATTGGAAAGTACGAAATAAAAAGTTTCCGTACTTTTTATACATCATGACATATATCATGAGATGAATTTTTCTGGTATATAATCAAAAGGTGTAAGCATTGTTTTCTTCTTTAGGAATATGTTAGAACAACTACTTAATTAAGAAAAAATGGAGATGCAGAAAACCACTTTATAGGAAACTGACTAGTGAATTTTCAAATTTGAAAAGTAAAAAGAGTGGATTCGAAAAGTCCCAAAGAAATCATGTAACACACAATACGATAATGGGATACAATTATTGGCTCTCATTTTAATTTTGCTCATGTCGAAAATAAGAAAATGTCATAGTCCAAAGTACCTAACAGTCCATCAGATTCTCCCAAGAGACCCAAACACAAATAAGACTACTTTTACATTAATGTGAACATGTCTTGTGGCTGTTCTCTTAGGCCATCCACCAAAAAATCCCCAAAATATTTGTCTCCTCTACTCTGAAATTGAAAGCTCTTCATACATCATTCTCCAAATCACCCCTACCAAAATTGATATCTTGCATTTTACTCACTCGTAGACAGATTGCATTTCTTCTGTGTCTTTCCACCGTATATCTTTTCAGATCCAAAAAAACAACAAAAAACAAAAAATTAACAAAGAAATATTTCCCGTAGACATATCAGTATCACTGTATTTAATACTCTAGCAAATACGTTGCCCTCTACTTTTCATATATAATGTCATCGATTCATCTCCCACAAATTTTTTTCCCTTTTTACTTTTTTAAGTTTTTTTTTTTACTATTCATGTTTGTTTATGCCTAATAATTCGATAGGACAAAAGTAGAAGCTGAAACTAGTTCTGTGCTCTATTATTACTTTGTGAGATTTAAAAAAGAAAAAGCAAAACAAAGTTCATAAATTCTTTTCAAATAAAAAGGTAAACAAAGAACTACTCTGGAATTTTTTTGCCTAGAATTACTCTGGAATTTAGTTGAGCTTTCTTTAATTGAGAGAAGGAAAAAGAGATTATTACAAAAAGAAATGGAGAATGGAATATATTGGAGAAGTATATAGCCCAAACTATTTATTGGGCTTTCATCAGTTAGTGGATAGCATTAAGGCCCAGTATTATATTAAACGGGCTACGTAAAACCCTCTGCACATCACATAACTGATAACACATCTTATGCGCTTTGTTTGGATTCGGTCCAACTCTTATCTTTCTCGTTTAAAAGGTAGATCGATGGGGAAAATATCAAAAGAAAAATACATTCATAAGAATTATCAATAAGATGAAACTTACCTGTAAGTTCGACAATTGGTATTGTTTGATTTCGAAGTTGTTTGGAAAATATTATAGTCAAATGTATGTGTAATTTCACATTTTACAAAAAAAAAAAAATGTATGGTGGACTATTAAAACACATTCCCTCTGTTTCTTATTAATCTATTTTTAAGAAAAAAGATTATTTCAAAAAATGTATTTTAAAGTTATCTATTCATTTTTTATTAGTATTGATGATGAATTATAAATTTCAAGAAAATTAAATACTATTGGTTTAGAGTTATAGAAAATTGTAAATTGCAAAAAGATACTGTAGATTAATTAGGAACAGATGGAAGATGGAGTAATTGATTACAGAGATATACCAAATTCCAAGGAGTTGGCCTTATGAGTTATGACTCGTTAGAATTTTTTTATTTCTTTTTTTATCTGATTCGTTTGATTATAACTCTAAGCGAATTTTAAATCGGGGAGGTGTCGACGAGTACGAAGTTTGTCTTTTTTGTTTTTTCCAAATCGAATTTATGCTCGATACTAACTCTTTAAAGTGTTCCAATAATCATGAAATATATTCTATTCCTTACCTAACTAGCTTAGCATTTACCTTTTTCATATAATGGAGCTGAATACGATCGTTTCCTATACTCCCTCTGTTCCATTTTGTTTGTAGTTTTAGGCTTTTTTTTTTGTTCCAATTTGTTTGTTTTTCTCACGTATCTATGCAAAATTTTACTTATTCCAACAATTTATATTTTCTCAGTAATTCATTTAAATCCGAAAATAATTAATAAATTTTGGTCAAAGAAGTCCAAAAGTCCAAGTATAACAATCGACAAAAGCATACGTAGTCAAAACATTGTTTAATTATTTATTTTTATTCAGTAAATAATTTATACTCCACTGCCACAAAAATTCTTGTACAAATAAAAATGGAAGAAACAAAAAACAAATCAAAAGATGGTCAACCAATGAACAAGACAAATCCTTCTGCTGCTTTCAAATTTGATCTTAATGAACCGTATTACGAAGAAGATGAGGAGATTCATCTGGGCAAAGCATCGGAGCAAGAAAAAAAACCAAATTTTAACTTTTCTAATAAATTGTTCATTACAATAGTACTTTAATTGGAGTGAAGAAAAGTTGACCGTGAGTTTTTAGTGACTATTTATCTTCTTCTTTTTTGTTGTTTTTAAGTAAAAAGTTATCTAATTAATGATTTTTAACTAAAATTAAGTTTCCTTAATAAGCGTGCTTTTAGTTAAAACTACAAACAATATGGGACAGAGGGAGTATTATTTATAGGGTCCCATTATTTTATTACGTCTATTATTTCTTGGAAATTTTTAGTAACTCATGTGAAATGATAGGTATATTCTCCTGGTACCAGCATATATTTAAAATGTTTTAAACTATACTAGTGATATACTTGGTCTAAATCTAATATCTCTTTTTTTTGGTAAAAGGTTAAATTTATACAATTTTCTGATTTATCCACTTACAATGTTGAAAACAACTTATTCAAAAAGAGAAACAACAAACTATAAAAAAAATTTTTGATACAACCAATATTGAAAGCCACGAGAGAAGAAGAACGAGAAGAGGATCCTGGGAAAAAGAGAAGACGATCCCGGATGGAACGATCAAGAAAAACCTGAATAGCTGAAGAGGTAGAGTGGGTGGTGGAGAAAATTCTAGCATTCCACTTCCGCTAGACCAAGTAACAAGAAGCTTGAAGGATGAGCTTGATGATGATGGTAGCATAAGCATGCGGTTGAAGTATAATATCTGCTTAGCAAAAAAAACAAAAAAAAAAAAAAAGTATAATATCTCTTTAGTATGTGGTCATGAAGTTTAATTTCACTCTCCTTTATGTCTTAACAAGTAGCATGTTTTGTTCATACTAAATATATATATATATATATATATATATGTTCTAAACTATTTAGCATAAGAGGAGTTTTTACTATTAATGTGCGGTTAACAAAAAAAGTATTTTAGAGATACCACCTATGTTCAAATTCTAAAGATATATATGAACTGTTTAGTAGAGAACTATATAGGTTTGTCCAAAAAAAAAAAAAGTAGAGAACTATATACTCACAAATTCATAATATTCTCAAAATTAGAGGATGTAAGTCTTAAAAGTTAAGCTTGAAAATAAATAAATGAAACTTTATGTCCAAATGCTTTACTTGCTGCTAAAGGGGCTGACACATGAGTAGTTTCAATCGCTCGATTGAATATCTCATCTCGCACAAAGTAACAATCAATTTTTATGTTTTTTTTTTCGTTTGTGGAATATCATATTCATGCTGTATATATTTGAAATCATCGAAATCCCTCTATTTTTTTTTATTTATTTCTTTGATCCACATTATAACTATATCAAACTTTATTATCTTGTATATGTGTCTCGCGTAATATATTTTTTATTTGTATATGGAATTTGAATCCGGAATAGAATTCATTGTGGTGGCTATGCGGCTACTACACTAGCTAATTCGTCAGTGCTTTAGATCTATATAGCAAAGAGGCATAACTAAAAGAAGGTTTATAGCAAAAATAGTTATTTTATTGTCACCGATAAATAGTTTAGTTAATCTATCAGAAATGAGGAATATTAGAGATTAGAGAATAAGGTTGTACTAAAATGTAGGAATCTACTTTCATAAAACGCATAGCTTTAAACAAAAGGAATGTGTTGTCTGCCATTTAGTTAAATTAAATATATGCCTATGTCCTAAAGAATACTCGTTTATCGCATATTAGCCACACATAAACTATAGTATAATTTAACCTTGTAGAAACTTTATGTGATTATGTAATTCAATCTACATTACACTCACACGACCAATTTCAATTTCCCTTCTCCATCCCTATCCAAAGATTCTTCTCTACACAAAATCAATTATTGTTTATTACACCTACATTATTTTACTTTTTATTTTAGTTAAAATTTTGGTGAAAACATATAGTATATGATTAATTTAGGACAGGAGGCCAAAAACATTTTAAAATTTATTTGATCGATTTTGAAGGATTATATTATTAGCATGAGTATCAGTAAAATTGTGGGACGACTTTAATTAGCCCCTTGGAATTGGCCACGAGGCAACAACAACCTACTTTGGTAATGACGTACGAGACACTAACGATATAATTTATGTTGATTCGGAAGGCACATGCTTTGGTCGATTTTTAAAAAATTGACTCTAAATTTATTTATCGACAAGCCGAAATATAAACAAATGCCTATAAAGGCAACAAAAAAAACAAACTAGTGTTAGTGATGTTTTAAGAAATAGATTGATTGGTGTCGTATTATCGGACCAGTCACTATCTTCTACTGGGTTTATGGGTAGCCGTACGTGCATTATTTGCCTTTTAAGTCTTTATTAATCCAAAATAATTCTTTAATGTATTAACTTCTAATTTAGTTGGTGTTGATTTATGATGACTAATGATGACTTATGATGACTTATGACTTATGACTTGTGAGGCATGTTTTGAGCGTCGTATCGCATTGTTTAAAGGTTTTGTTCATTTCTTAAAACGAAACGAAATTTGATGTTAATTATCATCAGCTAATATATATTTAAATTAATTTTAGAATTAAAAAAAAATGTTCGGAGACACACCAATGCACATTTTAATAATAGCTATGTATGCAGGTGTTGAATTTGCGATCAACATACATTATATCATATCCTCAGAACAGAAAAAAAAAATAGTCAAGTATATTCGATTGTTATGAACAATGTGAAAACTCTAGTAATCTAGTGCGGAAAAAAAAATGCAAAAAGATTTGCGATTTTATTTTCTTAGTAGTCACTACACTGCTCACTAGTCACTACACTCATTAGTCACCAAAAAAAAGAAAATTGACAAAAGATTTTCAATTGAAAACAAGAGAGTGAAAATAAAGCCATTATAGGCCCAGTTTGGCCAAGTCACCAAAATTTTACCACACAGAAAACCTTTATATAATTTTTTTTAGCAATATTATGTCCTAATGTCCACACCGGATATGAAATATTTGATTAACTCATCTTAAAACACAATCTTTTAGTCTTTGCAAACTTTAATATTTTTGATGTTTTAATTATAAAATAAATAAGTAGTGTATACATTTGTTGAGTTCAAGACCCATGATCGGTTCTATTTAAATGCAATATGTATTTTTGAACGTAATTCACGATATTTATTTGTTATTACTGAACTAGCCCTGGAGACTATCCAGCAACATATGAATGAATTTTACCGGCAAACACTTGGGCAGGGAATTCTACAAAGTGATGGTCTCAATCATTCACATTTAGCCTAATTATTTAAAATACTTACTTAGGATAATCACTTGAATACACTTTATTTTCCACTCCGTAAAAATGTTAGCCACGTTCGCATACGAGTTTATAACCAAAAAATCTTCCTGTCGTGACTAGACATAAATCTTGAAAACCAACATCTTGTAAAATGAAAAAAATGTCTCAATCAGTCCTTTTTTTTGGTATCTTAACCTGTAAAACATTAATGTGACCTATTCCTAATACCTGATTTATAATGTCAACTTAACAGAACCACACTTATTTTGTCAGGCGGCTGCGCACGTGCAATCTCTCTCTCTTAGCTAGGTTTTGTGCCGGTCTAATAGTCCAATTCCCAACACCATGGACATGAATTCTGATAAGTGTGTATTGCATCATTCGGTGAAGTAAATATTTGGTTTTGGTTTACTAATACAAAAGTATCGAGTGTCTGATAGCCGTCAATATGTATATACGTAAACATGATTAACTAAGTTTTGGTGGTTTAGTAGTAAGGTTTATCATGGATTGGAAAAATAAAAGTTCAAATCTTTTTATTGCACTTTAATTCATGATAGTGTTTAAAATAGTAAAAATACTCGTTTTTGCGTGATTTGGAAGTTATAAAATGAAAAGAGTAATCTTCAAAGTATCCCAAATAAAAATCCACAAACCTTTGCAATGAAAACCACAGGTCTTTCTCACTCACTAGTTCACCATTTCATTAACCAAAGAATATGAACTCAACATGTGGAATCTTTTTTAGGGTTCTTATGTATTTTACGCTTTGTGAAAAAAAAAAAACTTATTGAAAAGATTAACAAAAAAGAAACTCTAGAATACTGAAAAGAGTGAATGACCAATTTGTAAATATCGAAGAAGATTGAATAGTATTGAAATCGTGCTAGACTCCGATTTGCTCGTTTAAAGTTTCGTTGGAACAAAGGTTTTTTTAAAAAGTGAGAAAAAAGCAGTATAGTTATAAATGATGGATAAAAAACGTGTCACGGTACAAGTTGAATGAATGCAAATATCTTCAATTAATGCCTAACAGTTATCCGACCTAAATAAATATAGCAGCCGTTATAATTATTTGAGTAGCATATATCCAATGGAATAAATGACCAATGTGTATTTTTCTACATGTATGTAAGGACATGATTATCAAGGGTTTCTTAACAATGGTTCTTAGTAATTTTTTAGTATTCAAATCTTAAGATTTATCTCTTACAAACATGTTTTGGCTCTTAGCTAAGAAACCTTTCTTACCAATCTTACCATTTGCCATTTAATTAAATATTTTTTAATACTTAAGATTTACCTAAGATTTGGCTAAGAGCCTACCAATAATCCTTGACCCTTAATACACTCAGGCACCCCACCGTTTTCTTCTTGTTTATTATCCCTCGAAAAGATTAAACAAATATCATTTTTTATTTTCTTTTCTTGCTTCCCTGTTTTTGATTACCTTAGAAAGAATAAATCAATATTTTTTTATTAGTAGAATTTAATGATTATTTTTTACAACAAACAAGATCTTTACTTACGTAGTTGTATGACTGATTATATATAAACTTTCATTTAGATTGAAATAGAACTAGACATTCATGATTTGAAATAAAACTATATGAAAGTTTTGATTTCCTCTAGGATGTTTCCATTCATGAAAAATATATAAACGGTTCAATTTTTATATTTAATGATTACAATAAGATTTTTTAACAATGAATATACTTGAAACCAAATAAAATATCAGTGAATTCTTTATCAGCCTATAGTATTATGATTTATGAACCTCAGGTTAAGTTGATTCATTAAACAATGACAAAGACGGCAGGATTTAATGAACATATCTGTGTTGTGAGGTTGAGGCAACACAAAACACACGGACCTGGTCCTTTGATATTCACTTTCAAACCAAAACATTTGAATATCTACATATATAGTTTCATCCAATACGACATGTCTAGAGATTATGACTTTTGGTGTTGTGAGATATAGACATATGTATCCTCATTGCTTCAATAGATTCTGGAGAAAGGTACATGTTGAAATAAGAACTTCCGATAAGGAAATAACATGAAAACTTATTGATTTTTCTTTAATTTGATTCAATTCACCACAAAATGTTTAGAGCTTATGATTTTCGTTGTTGCGAGATATAGACATAATGACATATGTATCCTCATTACTGCCTAAATTGGATATCCAAAAAAATAGGCAAGAAGTCGAAACTTATACCTTGAAAAAATAAAAGTTATTGATTTTCTTATTTATTCCTTTCATAAACTACATATATACTCAATTCAATGTTAACGTCGCAAGAGATTACAAATCATATGTGGCAAGACCTAAATAATATCCAAGACAAAGTTCATTCTATCATAAATCATTAACTATATATGATCTTACATATTTAAAAGGCAACATGTCCAGAGAAAACTGATGCTATCTTTCAATAAAGTTTTCATATCCAAATTGACTCTTCTTTTATATCACATTAAAACAATTTGAGTAATTGTGACAAAACAAATATTTAAATAAATGAAAACAGGAAGAAATTAGAAAATATATTATAAAGATACAAAAGACACAATAAACCGCTAAAAACTATTTTGTACGATCGCTTTTTGTCGTTTTTTGCCGCTTTTTTAGATTGTCAGTCTTATCTTTTGCATTTTTGTCACCGTAATGAATAGTGACAGAAAACCGTTAAATTTTTATCTTCCGATATACCGACAGTCGGACCTATATATTATTTAATTTTTTGTGTTAAAAATATATTATCTTGTATAAAAAAATGTCTTACATAAATAAATACACAGTAACTAAAAACTTGCAAAATAACTTTAAGAGATGTTTTGATATTAAAATAAATACTCTAAAGAATATTCATAGTTATAGGAATAAATTTATTTTTTCTTTCTTTTTTGCGCTGAAAATATAAATTAGTAATATATATATTTTGGTACGAAAATAAATAATAATATATTAAAAATTATTAAAACATTTCTTATTTTGAAATGGAGAAAGTAGATATATATATATATATATATATATATATTAATTCAATTTTTTTTTAACTCTTTCTCCTCTATTTATTGCAGCTTTCCTCCTTTCACTTTCAGGAGACAAACCAACAGATTTTTATTTTCTGCCATTTTACTTTCTTTCTTTTTCTCTCTTTCGCTTTCCTTTCTAGCTTCCTCTGTTTCACGTCTTCTTCTAAAGCTCGCAACTTTTCACCTCCCATGGCTTCCCTTCTCCTTCTTCTTTAAAATATCCAGAACTTTCTATAGCTCTGTTTTTCTTTTGCCTTTCAGCTTCCTCTAGCTCTGTTTATCCGCTCACTACTGTTTGATCAAATCTCCGAAACTCGAAAAACAAAAAGTTCACCATTTTCAATGGCAGACAAAACTCAGTCAGATGAATTCATTTCCCATAAAAACCCAACTCTTCCTCAAGTCATAGAAGAGCTAAAAGAGCTCTGGGCTATGGTTTTACCAATCACAGCAATGAACTGTCTTGTCTACGTACGCGCCGTCGTGTCCGTTCTCTTCCTCGGCCGGCTCGGTAGCCTTGAGCTAGCCGGAGGAGCTCTCTCCATCGGATTCACCAACATCACAGGCTACTCTGTTCTCGTTGGACTCGCCTCGGGTCTCGAGCCAGTGTGTAGCCAAGCCTACGGTAGCAAAAACTGGGATCTCCTCACGCTCTCTCTCCACCGTATGGTCGTTATTCTCTTAATCGCCTCTGTTCCCATTAGCCTCCTTTGGATCAACCTTGGACCCATCATGCTTTTCATGGGTCAAAACCCTGAGATAACGGCTACGGCCGCTGAGTATTGTCTTTACGCCCTTCCTGATCTTTTGAACAATACTTTGCTTCAACCGTTGAGAGTTTATCTAAGGTCGCAGCGAGTGACGAAACCAATGATGTGGTGTACGTTAGCAGCGGTGGCGTTTCACGTGCCGTTGAATTATTGGCTTGTGATGGTGAAGCGTTGGGGTGTTCCGGGTGTGGCTATTGCGTCTGTTGTGACGAATTTGATCATGGTTGTGCTTTTGGTTGGATACGTTTGGGTGAGTGGGATGTTACATAAGACAGTGAGTGGTGGTGGTGGTTCTACGGTGGTGGCGGTGGCTCAGTCGTCGTCTGTGTTGGAGTTGTTTGGAGGGTTGGGACCGTTGATGAGAGTGGCGGTTCCTAGTTGTTTGGGGATATGTTTGGAGTGGTGGTGGTATGAGATTGTGATTGTGATGGGTGGTTACTTGGAGAATCCTAAACTTGCCGTGGCTGCCACTGGGATTTTGATTCAGACTACGAGTCTTATGTATACTGTTCCTATGGCTTTAGCTGGATGCGTCTCTGCTCGGGTATGTTTCTCTGCTCTGTTATGTTAATGATCAAAATTTTAGTCAAAATTTGAGTCAAAACTAGTGACTAAGTTGATTTGAGTCAAGATTAGACTAGTGATTAGTGATGAATTGGTCAAGAGTTGAGTCTAAAAAACTATTGACTAAGTTAAATTTGGGTATGCATTTGAATGTTCAAAATCAAATTGTGGATGAAACGTTTTAAGTCAGCAAGAGTCTCTGCGTTTTTTTTCCGAAATAATAAATGTGTGGTGCCTATGATTGATACTGGGGAACGTGGGAGTCATTAGATTTAAATTAAGACAAAAAAGACAAAAGTCTTGGAACTTGAAGGTTCGAAAACATTTTACCAGTGGCAAGAACGTTTTATTCAAGAAAGATTTATGAACTTTGTTCTTGTAATTGACATTAACTTTCTTTTTTTCCTAATAAAGTTTATGTGTTTTTCGAGGACCTTATTATATGTTTAGAAGGTTCTCTGTTTAGTGTTTTATGTTTATTTTGTTCGAGGAAGATTTAAATTTTGTTCTTGTAACGAGGTTATTAGAAATTTAGAAGGCTCTTTGATTTTTTTGTTCTTTTTAAGTTTCTTAAAGCTTTTCGAAAAAGAAGAAAAAGAGAGGATAAAAAACGTGCAATGTAATGGGAAAATATTACATCAACTTCCATTAATAGGTCACTCCGTGGTATGTGATTGGACGTTAACATACCTACAAATTAAAAAAAAAAAAGTGGTTGAAAAGAGAGTAGTCAAGTGTGGTCTATTTTATTGTTGCCAATCTCATGATACTCTTCAACCTCATCGAAAACCACTTGTCCTTTTCTGTTTCCTTTACATGTGACAAAAGTTTGGCTTCAATAACTCTTTTTAAGATTTGGTTTCATTAATTTTCTTAGGTTGGGAACGAGCTCGGTGCTGGTAGACCATACAAAGCGAGACTAGCAGCGAACGTGGCTCTAGCTTGCGCGTTTGTAGTAGGAGCATTGAATGTGGCTTGGACCGTTGTTCTAAAAGAGCGTTGGGCTGGACTATTCACTGGCTACGAGCCACTCAAGGTATTGGTTGCTTCGGTTATGCCAATCGTCGGGCTATGCGAGCTAGGGAATTGCCCGCAAACCACGGGCTGCGGGATTCTTAGAGGGACAGGTCGGCCTGCGGTTGGGGCACATGTGAATCTTGGGTCGTTTTATTTCGTTGGGACTCCCGTGGCGGTTGGACTAGCGTTTTGGTTAAAAATTGGGTTTAGTGGGTTGTGGTTTGGATTGCTTTCGGCTCAAGCGGCTTGCGTGGTTTCGATATTGTATGCGGTTTTGGCGAGGACTGATTGGGAAGGGGAAGCAGTGAGGGCAATGAGACTGACGAGTTTGGAGATGAGGAAAGTTGGAAAAGATGAAGAGTCGTCATTGTTGTTGTTGGATGATCGTAATGGGAATGATGAGAAGTTGGATGATGTTTTGTAATCAAATTGGATAATTGTGGGGTCAAAACTTGAGACTAGAGGACTTATTCTTGTTATGTGAAGGGGTATTTTAGGTTTTGTCTTCACTAGTGATGAGTGTTGACCTCGTTTGTTCAATGTTTTGTTTGTATCCGTTTCGGTTATTTCTTAGTGAGTTTTGCTAATTGAAAGAAACTTTGGAAGCTCAATCATTTTTAGACGTTGAAAATAAGATTAAAAATAGTTAAATTATTGGATATGGCTTTTTGCTAGAAATGGTGAAAAAGAGGACTATAATAAAAGCTTGTAAGAGACCTTTTTTGACCATATTAAGCCAAACACAATTGAACGCATGCATATAGCCCTTTATTCCCCTTTCTAATGTGGTTTTCATAATAAACAAGTAATTTTGATAAAATCTTATTTGTGTATTAAGTTGGGTCAAAAAAGATGATGAGGAAAGGGTACATAGTGTAGAGTACATTTTTATTTTCATTGAAAACCATAATGATTTAAAGCCCGACACAGTCACATATGTTCCCCAAAATCTTTTGGACATGCCTTTGCCAGATTATCCCATACAAAGGACTCCTTTTTTTTGTCGGGCACTTCAAGTCTCAAGTCTACTATAGAATTAGAGAATTGTGTCACACGGACCAATTAGATTCATACCTTATCCAGTTCAGATAAAATCTGTTAACGCAATGACAAAAAATAGTAATATCTCAGAGATTAGTGTTTAAATTTGATATTATGGTCACTCTAAAAAAGAGAGATAACTCTATCAGTTCTTCTATATGTTCTGTTACACATCTCATTATAACTTTGTTCTGAAAAAACCTTGTATTAGAATTTAAAGGTAATTTTTACCAACATACCCAATCAACCTTTTTACCTAAAACTGACAAAACTGAGTTTAAAATGAAACAAACAAAATTTGACTGGTTTTTAATCTGTTTGAAGATTATTAATAATGTTTTTTTTTTTTGATGATCAAAATGTTTATGAAAGGAATGGAGTAAATGAGAATGAAGTGGGGACTTCATTAAAAGCAAGGTCTCAAAGGGTCACGCTTGATGGCATGTAGGAGTTGATGATGACGAGACATCTGAGATTTGTTACTTCAATGTACCTTTAGAACAGGGTTTTATATGGCACATTCTTGTGCCTATCAGTTTGCCAAAGAGATAAAACCAAATAGTAAGAAAGATTCAAAATTAATGAGAAAGGATCAAAGAATGTGAAAGCCTTTGAAAATAGAGAGGAGGGATCATGTGAATCCAACACTGTTTCATTTAAAATTCCTTTCAATCTTTACTCTCACTCTCCTATATATCTCTTCACCACATTTTCTTTTGCTCAAAACACTTTATATATATGAGAACCTAAGATATAACTAAGTAACAGCTTCAATCTTTTCCCAATGAAATCGATATCTTTATTCGCGATTCTTCTTCTCCATCTCTTTGTTAGTACTAATAGTTTCCAATTGGATCTCTTTCACTGTGAGTATTATTTGGCTATAACATGGTTCATAACTAGAGACAATGAATGTTATCTTGGTTGGTTTATTTATTTGTTGTATTGTAATTTGCGAGGTTGTAGATGTGGCTAGCGGATCAAGCATACCTGACTGCTCGAACGCGTGTGGACCATGTAAACCGTGCAAGCTTGTTGTGATAAGTTCCAAGTGTTCAGCCTCCGAGGCCTGCCCTCTCGTCTACAAGTGCTTGTGCAAAGGCAAATACTATCACGTGCCTACCCTCACCTAACCCTTCATCATCTCACGTGTTTTCCTTAACGTTTTCAATGATCTGTTGTTGTTGCTTTTCCAAAGTTTATTGACTCTCACCTTAGCGTGTAGTGTTGATTTGTAATACCACAATTGAATAAACGGCCAGCAAAATATTAGATTATTTGTTTGTAAAAGCATTCTAAGCCAAATACAAAACTTTGAACACGAGGTAAAAAAGAAGAACAGTTGATGAACAAACTAATACTATTCCTAAGAGAAGAGTCAGATCTGATTTAAAGCTCTGTCTCGATTTCGTTGAAGTTCCAGTCTCTGACAAGGTCTCTTCTCACTGCACGGCTTCGTACTAACCGTGGTGAGGCTCCTTCACCTGCTTGGAAATTGGGCTGTGGGGTTACCTTAGAGGATGATGCAGGGAAAGCGTTTGATCTTGCAGCTTGAATGAGTGATTTCCTTGTGAGGCAGCTCGCAATCACAGAGCATCTTCCCTCGTTGTCTGAGCTAGAAACGGAATAGCTTCTAAATGAGTGGGATGGGCTCTCTACACTATGGCACACGAGGCATGCAAAACTCATTTTTTTTTTGCCTCGGTGAGTATCTTGTATGCGAGTTTTTAGTCACAAGCACACTTGCTCTATACAACTCCTGCATTTTGCCAAAAGACAAAGGTTTCAGCAACATGCTATGGAACATAACGTTACGTCTGCTGCGAGTGATTTCATGTCTGTCGAACAAGAACTAAGCTAAGCATTCACCAAAATCACCAAAGCAAATTCCTTTACTCACGAAATAGACCCCATAACAAGCAAAATCTGAACCGTTTCAAACAGCACTCTTTGATGACACTGTATCAATCAATAAGATAATGACAATTTCTTCATGAGGATGTTTTTCACTAACCACTATATAAGTAGAAACAGAAAACATGATAAAGCTCATTACTTTGTACCTGACCGATCAGAGCCCTGAACAATCATGACTAATACAGCTACTACACCATCAATCAGAAGCAGACTCATGTGTTCAACATCTAGACAAAAGCTCCATTTTCAGCAGCAAAAGGAGGCCAAATTGAGGGAAGGGAACATCACATTTCACAATCCACAAAAACCCCATCACTAGCTTATACTAGATTCTTAGTCATCACTGCTAGGGCTCAGAGTCAACTACAACAAATTCAAACCTAATTTCCGCTAAATGCATCAAATTGGTGACGAATTTTTGCAATCAAAGGAAAGATCCACTAGAATTTCAATTCCGATTGCGCTCTAGAGAGAGAGAGAGATAGAAGTTGAGATCTGGAGAAGCAAGCAAAACTTTACCTCTGGGTGATTGATTCTTGAATTGAGTATGGGTATCCGAAGAAGTGACGATGACGATGTTTGCTTACTTTAATTTCGAATTCGAGGAATTCTCCATCATCACCACGAGGATCTAGAAGCCATAGGCGAGAGACTCGCGTCTCGATTTGGGTGTTTATAGCTAAGTTTACTGCGCGTGGACGACACGCGCCGTCA
Organism: Arabidopsis thaliana x Arabidopsis arenosa; assembly: GCA_019202795.1. Taxonomy (NCBI): domain Eukaryota; kingdom Viridiplantae; phylum Streptophyta; class Magnoliopsida; order Brassicales; family Brassicaceae; genus Arabidopsis; species Arabidopsis thaliana x Arabidopsis arenosa. The sequence goes on along the minus strand of CM032919.1, from coordinate 12,310,393 downwards.
CTAGCGATATTTCCCGCGTGCGACGATGACTCGACACATTTTACACCATTTTTATCCGCTTCTAATTTACGAGAGAAACTCGGTTAAATCTTCTAAACCAATAAACCCTTGGGGGTCACTGGTCACAACAAAATCATTAAACCCTTCTTTAATTATCAAATCAAACCGGATTCATAGTCTTTTAAGAATCTTGCATTGGCAAATTTTCATTTGCTTCTTTAATCAAGCATTTCCACAACAAAAGTAACACTAAAAGCCTATCACATCTGGAAATTTACAGAAATTGTAGTCTTTTGATTTTAGAGGAAACACTAAAGATTTATCCACGCCGGTTTCTTCATGAATCACACATTAAGAAAACGATACAGTTGCGTAGAAGCTTTTTTCCTCTCTAAGCAGAAGAACCCTTCAGCTGGATCAAAAGATAGACAAGAGAAGAGACATATAGATTTTATAACAGATAGGGTTCACTCAGATTTGCTTCTTGAAATTGCGTACCTTTAAGAACTCGTTCCAGCATCTGTCCCTGCGGTTAGATCTTCTAATTCATCAACAATAGCGGTGTAGCAAAAGAAGTATTGATCCTTCAAGAAAGAGGAAGGAATTGAACAAGTCAGAACAATAATGTGGTGAGATACAATTTGTTAGCCATAAAGATTTACCATGGTTTGAACCATGCCAATGCGTTGGCTTCGAAATGTTGCCACGGTTTTAGCAAGATCCAACGCAGACATATCCCCAGCAAGAATTCTCTGGATTGTGTTATGTATGGCACAGTAGGTTCCGGTTCTTCCTATACCTGCACTGAGAGATACAAAACAATATTCTCAGGAGACGTTGAACAACACTTGCATACAAACACACTCATTGACATGCATCGTACCTGCAATGCACAATGATTGGGCCGAGACTAGGCGGTACTTGATATAATCTTTTTAGAATTTCACGGACAGCCACAGTATCCCTGGGAACTCCATGATCAGGCCACTCTGGATACTGAATATGCAAAACGGACATGGGCTGATTCTCTGTCTGAAACACAATATCGTACAGTGAATAATGCTGGACCCTTAACGAGAGAACTTGATCCGGTAAAAAATAAATAGAAGCAAACTGATGCAAGATTCTCACCTCCTTGTAGTTAACCTCAAGATTCCGTAACATCAATGAAGTGTCAGTAGACTTTGTCCACTTTGTCGTAACAGATATGTTGCCAAATTCTCTAGGTCCATCTTCGGCTTGAAAATAGTCCCCGCATTTAACCATCTGTAACAAGAAGCCAGATAAAGTTAGCATGAAAAGACAAACCAGATAAGTTCATTAATCAACATCAGAGAGATAGTTATCTATCGTCATCACTGTTTATGGAACATCCAAAACTTGCTAGCAAATAATGAACAAATATCAGAAACAAATGCTCACAACAACTTCACTTCTACTAGGATGTTTACAACAGATCATGTTAATATCCAATCGTCTAAATCAAATATAGTCATAGATGCCTTGATGATCAGCTCATATGTCTCTGAACGTCCTTCCTTATTTCCAAGGGTGAATCTTATCCATTACTAAGTGAGTGTTGGTGAGACTTTAGCATTAAGATAGGTTCATAGATTGACCTCAAAATAAAATTACTACAGCCAGGGAAAGTAACACTAACCAGCGATCAAGGAGAAGATTACATTAGTAATAATATCATGTGTCACTAGCAACCTCCTTACAAACTAAACTTTTAAGCACGAGTTCATCAATCGTTAAACAGAGCGATAGTGATATTCCTATTTCATTAAGCAACAAAAAGAAAAAGACTCATACACACAAGCAAGACTAGGAGGTTTACCAGATTATTGTCAACCAATCGAGTGAGCATGACAATGATTGGGCAATGCTGCTGAATAACCATCTCCCAGAAGTCCTCCATCGTACGTAGTAAAGGACCTTGCGTAGCTATGAACTGAGAAATACTCTCAGAATCCGACGTCTACATAACATAACCCATCAATAACCATAAAAACTTCAGAAAAACACACAGGTAGATAGACTAATAAGAAGTGTACCTTAATTAAGCTTGCATTCACATATCCTTTTGCAGATGATCTATAGTCTTTACATGGATTCAGAACAATCCTGTTCTTGTCAACTATATCCAAAGCAAAATCAAAATTTAGAACTGTACACAACTGATGCGGACATCCAAATCAAACCAAACCGGGAGTATACCAAACCAACCGGTACATGTATCAAACCGGTTGATATGGAGCATTTTGGAGGATTCTTGCCCAAATGGAGTCCTAATCAAGCACAAGGCCTAGGGTTGATTATTCACCAGCAAATTAACCCTAAGAAGACTAACGATAGTTCAGGAGGAATCAAAGACCAGCGAGCCGAATCACCATGTTGGGGAAATTTGACCGTTGCACTCTTTTTCCCTTATCTAGGGTTTGTCCCAATGGGTTTACCTAGAAAGGTTTTTAACGAGGCAACATCAAGTCATCAAGGAATCATTTACCAAGCAATTGATTCAAAGATGTTACAAGTACATATAGCTGATGTACTTGCTGACAGACCGGCTGCACTACTTGCTGAACTACTCGCTGAACTACTTTCTGAAGTACTGCGTCAAATGAAGCCAAACAAGGAAATCTTCCTTATTCTACACTTGGACGCACCTCAAAGCTACATATGGAAACCAGGAGAACATCTAGGCTACACAAGACATGTACCACACAAAATTTGGTACACCTTACCACACAAGAACCCGCGGAGTTATTACTTGCCATATATGGAGCCGAAGGAGATCAACTTGCAACAACTCTTTCCTTCTTTGTTTGTGCGCTTGTGTGAGAATCTTGAGACCCTCCAGAAGCTTCCAAGACGTCACAACTTCCTCCCCAAGTTGACAAGATACAAGGCACACCTCACTTGCCTTACTTGGACCGATTTTACATTTAATGTCCAATATTTTCATTAATGTTTTGTTTCTTTATTTGAAGTCTTAGAACGTTGTACTCAGCCCTATATAAGCTGATCATTAGTCTCATTGTAAATCACCCTTGATCATTTTTTAAAAGTAATAGAAACGTTTTCTTCTTGTCAAAGTTTGAGTCTTTGTCATTGTTCTGTAGTTCTTTGTGAGTGAGTCACTAAGTACTTCAGGATTCTGCGGATTAAGTTTGTTGAGTGATTCAACATCCTTCATTCGTTCATTGATCGAGTGAGTCGATTACCCCACTGATTGAGCGAGTCAATCACCCTTCTATCCAACAATTCCCCTTGAATCGATCCCACACGAGAGAAGCGACCGCCATCGTGTCAGATCACCACCTTCATCATCCCACCTTCCGCGTGGCAAGCTTGGAATCTCTTGATCATCAAGTGATCTAAAGTTGGAGTGATTCCAATCTTGCATCATCTGGTATCAGAGCTTCAAAAGCTCCTATCTCCAAGGTTGTATCTCTTCAACCTATATCTTTTTCTATTTTTCAGTATTTGTTGTTTGATTTTTATAAAAATTCAAAATAAAATAAAAATTTTGTTTCTTGCTTTGTTATTGTTTATTTGCTTCAGTACTTTCATTAAAAAAGAAAAAAAAAAAATTATTTGCTTCAGTTTATTATTTATTTTATAATTATTAAAAGAAAAATTCATAAAAATCATTTTTTTTATTAGTTTTCGAAATTTTATTTTTATAAAATCAGAAAAGAGAAATAAAATTGTTTTTCCTTTATAATTTCGATTTTGTTTAAAAAAAAAAAAAAAGCAAAAAAAAATATATATTTCCTTATTTTTGTTTATAATTATTGTTCTTGCCATATTTGTTGAACTACTCTTTGACACACTTTTCCTTCTTTGTGTTTGTGAGGTACGCCCCCTAAAATTCAGAAGTGATAATGGAGTCAGAGGACGAGAATTACACCTACGAGGCTGATTGGCAAGATGAGGAAGATAAAGGCCAAAGCATAACTGGAGAAGATGATGGCTATGAAGGACGATCGTGGTGTGAGGATTACTCTAGTTTAGAATTTGGGTATGAACCAGATGGAGAAGAACTTGAACCCGAACCACCAGACCCATCCCGAGAGACCACGAGCCACCAGGGTTGGTACGGAGGAGAGACTGACCAAGAGAGCAATGCCGACGAGCCCTATGGAGAAAAATCATGGTATGAGTCTGAAGAAGAGGAGCCACACCAAGAAAATAGGCCATGGTGTGAGATACCTTACTCTGACCATGAGGAAAAGCACCAAGAAGAGGACAGACCATGGTGTGAGATACCCGAGGATGATTATGACGACGCATCAAACGATGGAGCTAAACCATGGTGTGAAGAAACTGATTCCCAAATCAGTTTAGACGAGTCTCAAGCAAGCTATGGTGACGAACTAGGATCTAAAGAAGAGTTTGATGAGGAGAATGAAGCCGAAAGTGAGGCTGGGAGAGATGATTCCGGAGAAGAATACACCGAAGCTGATGAAGACGTAAGTGTGGTAGGAAGATATGAAGTCCGTTACATAAACTTTGCAGGCCATCACCAAGGACCAGAGGCTTATTTACGTTGGGAACAAGAGATGGAAGATTGGTTATCATCTAACCAAATTCCGGAGGAAGAAAAGACGATCTATGCGGAGGATACCTTAACTGAGGATGCCTTTAGGCGTTGGGAACAAGATGCATACATCCGTCTTGAATATGACGAACCAGACGCTTCTTGGGAAGAAATGAAGCAACTTTTGTATGAAGAGTTCGTGGAAGATACTGGCGACATGCGTCAATACAATCTACGAGTCTACGCCAATCCCGAGCCAAGAAGATGGATTCTAGTAAAACCGAAGGCTACACCTAAGAAAGCTTTCATCCCTAAGCCAAAGAAAGAGCCCACACCTGCTCTAAAGGAGAAGACTAAGTCTAAATCAACATCTCAAGTAAAGAAAAAGAAGTTGAGTGCAATTTCGTTGCTTGAACCACATGTTGAACTACACGCTGAACCACATGCTGAACCACACACTGAACTAATGCAAGGTAAGTCTTCTAACCTTTCTAAGTCTAAAGAAATGATATGTTATAGGTGTCATAAAAGAGGACATTTTGCTGCAAATTGTTCAACTAGGCAAGTAGAAAAGTCAACCACAAGGGATTTTAAACCGAATGCTAGTATAGTTTCAAAAAGTTTAGAAAGTTTCAATTCTTGTATGATACACTTGCTCTTGCCAAAGAATGTTGATTCAGGTCACACTATGGAGCATAAAGCTAATGAAGTTCAAAGGAGTATGAGCATGAACAGGCAACCATTGGAAATACTAGTAAGTGGAACCTATGATCTTATTCGATATTGGAATAATTTCATACTTCATATTTGCTTTAAGTACTCTATTTTTAATGATTCAACTTCAAGTATAATGCACTTGTTCTTTGCCAAAAGTGTCAACAACATTGCAGGTACAAGAGAAAATTACAAAGGCGATATAACGGAGATGAAGAAAGTCATGAACCAAAGGCAAAACCAGAGTGAACCAGCACCATTGATGCTAACACCCTCCATCATGGAGACTAGAAGAGTCTCAAACTCTTGCTTAATCAAAGAGGAACCGCCGGATTTTAAAGCTCAAGCCCAAACCCGAGGAGTTAAGCAAGCGAAACAACAACTCAAAGCACCGGATAAAAACAATTGTACAGTTTCGAGGTCGAAACTTTTTCAAGGGAGAGGGTATGATGCGGACATCCAAATCAAACCAAACCGGGAGTATACCAAACCAACCGGTACATGTATCAAACCGGTTGATATGGAGCATTTTGGAGGATTCTTGCCCAAATGGAGTCCTAATCAAGCACAAGGCCTAGGGTTGATTATTCACCAGCAAATTAACCCTAAGAAGACTAACGATAGTTCAGGAGGAATCAAAGACCAGCGAGCCGAATCACCATGTTGGGGAAATTTGACCGTTGCACTCTTTTTCCCTTATCTAGGGTTTGTCCCAATGGGTTTACCTAGAAAGGTTTTTAACGAGGCAACATCAAGTCATCAAGGAATCATTTACCAAGCAATTGATTCAAAGATGTTACAAGTACATATAGCTGATGTACTTGCTGACAGACCGGCTGCACTACTTGCTGAACTACTCGCTGAACTACTTTCTGAAGTACTGCGTCAAATGAAGCCAAACAAGGAAATCTTCCTTATTCTACACTTGGACGCACCTCAAAGCTACATATGGAAACCAGGAGAACATCTAGGCTACACAAGACATGTACCACACAAAATTTGGTACACCTTACCACACAAGAACCCGCGGAGTTATTACTTGCCATATATGGAGCCGAAGGAGATCAACTTGCAACAACTCTTTCCTTCTTTGTTTGTGCGCTTGTGTGAGAATCTTGAGACCCTCCAGAAGCTTCCAAGACGTCACAACTTCCTCCCCAAGTTGACAAGATACAAGGCACACCTCACTTGCCTTACTTGGACCGATTTTACATTTAATGTCCAATATTTTCATTAATGTTTTGTTTCTTTATTTGAAGTCTTAGAACGTTGTACTCAGCCCTATATAAGCTGATCATTAGTCTCATTGTAAATCACCCTTGATCATTTTTTAAAAGTAATAGAAACGTTTTCTTCTTGTCAAAGTTTGAGTCTTTGTCATTGTTCTGTAGTTCTTTGTGAGTGAGTCACTAAGTACTTCAGGATTCTGCGGATTAAGTTTGTTGAGTGATTCAACATCCTTCATTCGTTCATTGATCGAGTGAGTCGATTACCCCACTGATTGAGCGAGTCAATCACCCTTCTATCCAACAATTCCCCTTGAATCGATCCCACACGAGAGAAGCGACCGCCATCGTGTCAGATCACCACCTTCATCATCCCACCTTCCGCGTGGCAAGCTTGGAATCTCTTGATCATCAAGTGATCTAAAGTTGGAGTGATTCCAATCTTGCATCAACTAGCAAATCCACAAAAAAAGAGAGGAACAATACATGGAACAACATCACTGTATCTGTTTTTTTCAGTATTGACACTGTTCGTAGCCACTGTACTGTTTAGCAGCATCTCCGATGGCCACATCCTATTAGCCTGCGTTCGAGGAGAGTTTCTTATGATCCAATTTGGTTTTGAAGGAAGAAACACTAGGAAGAGGAAAATTCTCAATTTAAGAGGATGGATCTATAACCTGTAAACCGGCAAACTCTTGAGCGATCGAGTCGGGATCTTGAATCTTTCCACGGAAAACGCCGAGAGCTTGGTGACAGTGATTGAGCTGATCGGGGGTGAGAGAGAGTTTAGAAGGAGGCGCATCAGCGGATGAGAAATCGAAACGCGTCGAGTTGGTGAAAAGATTAGCGGCGGAAGGAGTTGTCCCCGTCGCCATGACCGGTTTCCGGTGGGATCTAACGCGACGGCAGGAACTGAAGTTGCCCGTCGTGTGAGGCGGAGTGAGAATCGGACCTTTTCTGGTTAATTGAAGTTTCGATTGGCTCCGCTCTCCGAGAAGAAAGGGTAAAGTTTTGAGATTAGTGGATTATGCGACTATTTCAATGTTTGTTATTTTTATTTTGTAACCAATTATTAAAGTTGATGACCATATTATATCGTTTTAACTATATTAGTTTGTGATTTAAATAGTATTTTGATTATTTTAATAAAATCATAGAAATTTAATAAAAATATATAGTAAATAAATTAAAGAATCTAAGGGCTATTATTGGGTTGTGATTTACATCATGTTTTAATGACTTTTAAATGTTAGCTAAAATATGTTGTTATTCAATCAAAATTTTATTAAAATTTAGTGTCATTTGCTTTTGATTTATAATTTTTTCCCTAAAATCTTTATAAATCTAGAGTTATTAGATTTATTATTTTATAAAATCAATAAAAGTTTAAAAGAAACTCTATAACATTCTGAATCCAATAACTCTAGATTTATGAAGATTTTATCAGATTTTTTACAAATCAAATACTAATAACACCAAACTTTATAAGAGTTTAATAAAAATTTTGATTGAATAATAAAAGATTCTACATAACATTAAAAATCACTAAAACACTATTTAAATCACAAACTAATAATACCCCTTTAATTAGTCATTATGATTTTCATTGGTAGTTAGTTTTAGCAAGCTTTTAAGAAGAGGAACCTGGTCTTTTATTTTCTGTCGGAATAACATTTTCAAAAAATATCATAATTTCCTAAAACTACCATAATTTTTTTTTTTTTGTAAGAGAATATATTATTTATTTTTAGATGGGCAACGTCACAGAATAACACTATAGTGGGCCTGAAAAGCCCAACTTAAAAGCCCATAATCAATAATAAAAATTCTTCACTTGGCATTCTTGAGTGAACACTCACTGCTTCACATGAGTCTTTGAAACACCATTGATGAGCCAAAACCCTCTTTAAACCTCTTCATCAGATTTTCCCCTTTCTCATCCTCAAAACCCTAAAAAAACCAAATCGCCGATGAAATCCATTTTCCGTATCATTTCCATTCGCCGTCATTCCGGCCACCGAACCTTCTCCGATACGGCGGTGGAAGATGTCTACAAATTCGTAAGAGACAGAGGTCTCGACCACGCTGTAGAAAGAGAGAAGAATCTCAGACCACTTCTCAGCATCAAAGACCTTATCAGATCGGAGCCTGCAAAATCAGTTCCGATCTCAGTTATCACCACTAAGAAAGATTCACTACGAGTTCCTCTCCGTCCAATCGAGTTCATCAGAAGCTTCCCTTCCGTTTTCCAAGAGTTTCTCCCCGGAGGAATTGGTATTCATCCTCACATCAGCCTCACGCCGGAGATTCTAAACCTCGACGCCGATGAGCAATTGGTTTATGGAAGTGAGTCTTATAAGCAAGGATTAGCTGATAGGCTTTTGAAATTGCTGATGATTAATAGGATTAACAAAATTCCTCTGGAGATTCTCGATTTGTTGAAATGGGATTTAGGTTTACCTCAGGATTATGTTGAAACTATGGTACCTGAGTTTCCTGATTATTTTAGAGTAATCAAATCGAAGTTACGAGGATGTAGTGGCGAATTAGAGCTGGTTTGTTGGAGCAATGATCATGCTGTGTCTGTGTTGGAGAAGAAAGCTAGAACAATTGGTAAAGGAGAGTATACGAAAGGATCCGCGATTGCTTTTCCGATGAAGTTTTCAAATGGTTTTGTGGTTGATAAGAAGATGAAGAAATGGATCGATGATTGGCAGAAACTGCCGTATATTTCTCCTTATGAGAATGCACTTCATCTGTCGGCGACTAGCGATGAATCTGATAAGTGGGCAGCTGCTGTTTTGCACGAAATCATGAACCTTTTTGTGTCGAAGAAGGTTGAGAAAGATTCCATTTTGCATCTTGGTGAGTTTATGGGATTGAGGTCAAGGTTTAAGAGAGTTCTCCATAACCATCCGGGTATCTTTTACTTGTCAAGTAAGCTTAGGACTCACACTGTGGTTCTTAGAGATGGTTACAAGAGGGGGATGTTGATAGAGAGCAATGAATTGGTGACAAGCAGGAACCGTTACATGAAACTCATGAATACAGTTAAGAAAGAAAATAAGGCAGTTCCTTCTAGCAGCAAGAGAGAAGATAAGGGGAAAGTGGAAGGCGCAGTTTGTGATACTAATGCAAAGGCTGAGAATGATAAAGTGGAAGGCGAAGTTTGTGATACTGGTGCAAAGGCTGGGAATGATGACATTTCTGGTTCTGATGTCGAAAATGATCATCAAGGAGACTTTGTTGATGATGACGAGGACGATGATGAAGTGGATCAAAACCAGAGTCTGAACCGTGGTCGTAGAAATTCAAGTCCAAGAGCGGGTAGAAGGAGTTTTGGAAACTCGGGTTCAAGGGATAAGCCACAATCGAGGCGGAACAAGATCAGTTTAAAGACCGAGAAGAAGAGGAGTCGGATGTATTAAAGACTTAATCCATCTTTACTGGTGGCTGCATTTTCAGCGGGTTCGTTTCTTCTCCTGTGTAGTAATCTCACTCTATAGCTTGTCCGTTTCATTCTTACTTCTCAGGGGAGAACAATCGAGTTTTTATAAAGAGTGAGTTATATTCCGTAGTTACTTAAATCTGACTTTCCAGGTGATTTGGCAGACTCGGGATATCAACTAGTTGAATTGCTAGTGTGGAATATTAGCAAATACTGAATCTCGTTCATTAATATCGATGTAATGAGTAACACTTATCAATCTCATTTGAACCATAAGAATTGTAAAATGAAGGAGACACATTCCAAATAAAGACTTCACTTATCAATATTCAATAACCTATGCCGTGTACATATCGAATTTAGACAGAGATAACTTTTTTGACACAAAATTTCCTCGCAAAGCATATAATTAAGAAGAACAAAACAACGAACACAGATAGCAATACATGTCTAGACAGTATCTGTAAGTATTCTTCTCACTTGCCTATGCCACTTTGTTTTGGAACTCGGATGTCTCATAGACTCGAGCAGTGTTATCAACAGAGACTGAAACAATGAAGTCCGCGTTGGTAGAGACTGAGATGGCCTGGACCGCATCTTGGTGACCATGGTAGGTATGGATGCAGTTGCCTAATAAGCTGTCCCAAACGCTCACTGTACCATCGGCGCAGCCAGTGGCTAAGTACTTGGAGGTTCCTATCCAAGTCAGGGATGTCACACCTTCCTGTAATGGAAAAAAAAAGGAGTTGTTGTTTTAGTTTCAATCTCTGTTTTGATTCTATCTCAGAGAAACTTCAAGGTTTATACCGCGTGGTCGCAGATGAATCTGGAAGTGGAATGCTGCAGATCCCAGATTATAAGCTTCTTGTCCATTCCACCTGTTGCAGCCAACGGGATGGTTGCGGAGCTTGGTGAAAACTTCACACACTCAACTGAATCTGTATGGGAAGTCAAAGAGCTCACAACCTGTTGATATGATTAATCACAAGTTAGTTGATATGTCATCCAAGAATATGGTAGATGATCAAAGACAATGTAAATAGAAAATTTTCAAGAAAAAACAGGTCTGAAATAAGCAGTGCTTATTGAAATGATATAGATCATAAACCAATCCTGTGAAAGCTTGGTAACAAACTAACAACAGTACAGTAAAGGGCAAACCTTTCCGGTGACTATATTCACAATGTGAACAGAACCGTCTTTTGAGCCACTGATAGCGAGACTTGAGTTCGAGTTAATGTCTAAGCATGTCAACCCTTCCGTATGATAAGGATGACCTACACAAAACCAGAGGTTAGCAGTTTCACAAGAGTCAAAAAAGGCGAAAGATTTAGTGTACTTGTACAGTAGAGTAACATGTTTAAGTTTCGCTTGCCTTTAACAACATGAATGCTTTCGCAAGTTTTTGGGTTCCACACTATCAAACTTGCATCATCAGAGCCAGTACAAATTAGTTTACCTACAGTATCCACACACAGGCAAACAATACAATGAAAACAGGTAGACTCAATAAGACAATCCTAAAAATCAAATTAGATAGAAGCTTATGTTTGATACCGTCAGGGGTGAAGTCACCGCAAGTGACATTTAAATTATGGCCCGAAAACATATTAAGATAAGCTTCTTTATCAGCATTCCACATCCATAGAGAACAATCTTCTGATCCAGCCAAGACAATGTGTCCTCTCGGATGCCATCTCACCCACTGAAAAAATCACACAGTAAGTACTAAATTTGATATAAACTTTATTGTGTCAAGCACAAGTTGTATATACCTCGATTCCAGCACCAGGACCATCCAAAACACATTTCAAAGTCCCTGATGATGCATCAAAGATCTGAACAACACCATCTAATCCACCAGATGCAAGTAACTGTCCATCATAGCTAAAAGCTAAACAAGAGACAGAGTCCTTGTGACCGGGAAGCTCAGCAGCCCAATCTCCATTACCAATTTTCCAAAGAAAGGCTTTATCATCTCCACCTCCAGTTGCAACAAGCGTAGCATCTGTTGGACTACAAGCTAATGCATAGAGCTCACCTGTAAAAGAAAAAGGAAAAAGACGTTATTTAGTTCCATGAAAGTTACAAACACATTTTGAGTGATAAGTAGAATGATAAAAACGTTACCTTTGTGACCAGTGAATGTGTGAATAGAGTCATCGTTTTCATCTGAAATTAAAAGATTTAGTAGAATTAAGAAGCAAAAATTTCATATTGAGGAAACACAAGAGGTGGTGAATTGTTTTACCAAATTCTTCAGCATCATCGTCCATATCATCATCATCTGCTTCAGGAAGATCTGAATCCGTCATAGAAGAGTCACATACACATACATAGGTACATATATCACGATTGAAGAATATATATTAAAAAAAAAAGAATAAAAATATACCTTCTTCGTCGACATCGATTTCACGGAGGACATCGGATTCACCAAGAAAAATCTCTCCTTCATCCTCTTCTTCCATCGATAGATTATTCATCTCTGTATTATTATTATTATTACTCATCTTCTTCTTCTTCTTCTTCTTCTTCTCACCACAGTTTTTTTCAGCCGCGACCAAGAACAGAATGAGGACGGCGGAGATTAAAGTGTGACGTGTCACGATGATGGAACAAAGTACAAAAACCCTTTCAATTTTTTTTTTCTGTTAAACGACGTCGTTTTATAAGCACAAAAGTGAGACGACGTCTCGTAAAGGAATAGCTCACAAAACAACGTCGTTAATTTTGGATTTTATACATTGTTTTTAGTTCATCATACATTAGAGATTAGACAAAAATAATCTTACACAATTACAATTTTTTTTTTCTTTTATCGAACCATATCACAAATCTTCGAATGCTAGATTCATTTTCATAAAAAAAAAAAAAGAACAAAAAACTTGCTGGTAAGAAAACTACCTACGTTGTAAATATTTATTGTCCAATAATTTTATCAATATTTTTACCTTGGACCAGATAACTCAACGGCGTGCAAATTGTAAGTAGAATCAAGAATCCAATCAGAGTTAGGATTAGGACTCAAATCAATCTCTTCCCTCAATATCTCAACTTTTTGCCACTCGTCCCATCTCTCCGCAAGCCCATCTCCTTCAAGCATCCTTACAACTTCAGACATCTTTGGTCTCTCCATTGGTGATCCTTGCGTGCAAAGCAACGCCACTTGTATCACTTGTTCCAGTTCTCTCTCCTCGTAGTTTGTCTGAAGATCTGGATCCACTAACATCTCTAGCTTCTTCTCTTTCAACAATCCTTTCACCTACAACAACAAACAAGTATTTATTATTATTATTCAGAGAGATTAGATTCTCATTTCAATGATTTTTGTTGGGATCAAATGGGAAGTTTTATGTTATTATTATTACCCAGTCAAGCAACATGACGTCGTCGTCGTTAGCTAGCCGAGCGAGATCGAAAGCTCTTTGTCCTGTGATTAGTTCTAGAAGCATGATTCCGTATCCGAATACGTCGGTTTTCTCTGAAGATTTTCCGGTTGAGAGATATTCTGGAGCGATGTGACCGATTGTGCCACGGACGGCTGTTGTCACATGAGTGTCTTTGTAGTCCATTAGCTTCGCCAACCCGAAATCTCCAACAACTGCTTCGAATTCTTCGTCTAAGAGGATGTTTGCTGCTTTTACGTCACGATGAATGATCTTCGGATCGCAGTGATCGTGTAGGTAAGACAAACCGCGAGCAGAGCCTAGCGCGATTCTCTTCCGCGTTGGCCAATCGAGTGGAGGCTGTGACGGTGGCCTCTCTGTGTCATTTGTGTAAACAAAATTATGAATATCCATAAAACAAGAACATGAAAAAAGCTTCTCTTTGAAGATGGAACCGATTGAGAGAGCACAAAATGTTTATTTGTTACCTCTGAGACACGAAGCAACGCTTCCGTTGGCCATGTAAGGATACACGAGCAATCTCTCGGTCGGTGTCATACAGAAACCTCGTAATCTCAAGAGATTTCGATGAACTGCCATACTTATCATCTCTACTTCTGTCTGAAACTGGAGCTCCCCACCTGGAGTTCGCTCTTCCTTCAGTCTCTTGACAGCAACAAGAGTTCCGTCTGCTAAACGTCCCTTATAGACTTTACCGAACCCGCCTCTACCCAAAATGTTCTTGTTACTAAACCCATCGCTCGCCACTTGTAGCTCCCGCAAAGAAAACCTCTTGAGCTGTCCCAGATGAACCTCTGGATCTTCTTCGGCTGCATAGAGATTTTGCAGTTGAGATTTTACTCAAAAGATTATGTAGCTCAAAAACAATGGCATCTCTATTGATTTTTATCAACAGTTGATCCAATACTTTATGCTAAAGCAAATTGCTGGCTAAGAATTGTTCAAATCGAATAAATGAACAGAAACTAATGTGAATAATAAACTTACCAGGCACATCGAAGAAAATATCTAATGGCTTTCTTCGCCGCCACCAAGCAAAGGCTATTGCAGGAGCAGCAAACAGCAAAGCAGCACCTGCAGCAACTCCACCAGCTATTGCTCCAGTTATACCATAGCCACCTGAAATCGAATTAGACACAAAACTATATCAATTTGTTTATTGGCAAGATGGTTATATGAGAAAATGACAGAGAAGCAAAGATTTCATTCTGTTTCCTATAATGTAAACTGAAAATAAGTGGCTTACTCGGGGTGGAAACTGGTGGAGGTGGAATAAAAGGTGGCGGAGGAGAAAACGGGGGAGATCCAGGACATGGGTGACTTGTAACAGGCCCACATAGGTCTAAGTTATTAGCAAAACTGGACAAGGAAATGAAAATATCAGAATAAGTTGACACTGACACAACAACTGAAATACCTGAAAAGGATAAATCATATAACCTGATGGGTGTGAAGAGTGAGAAGGAGCCATTGTCGGGTACTGAACCAGAGAGTCGGTTATTTGATAGATCTCTGTGTTGCATCCATCAAGTTTAAGTGCATTAACTTAAACAAATCAATTGACGGAGAATGAAGCAGTCATAAATGAAAGTTGATGAGAGAACTCACAACACTTGAAGGGTAGTGATATTAGTCAGTGCCATGGGAATTGACCCAGTGAGACTGTTGTTGTTCAGCCGGCTATTCTTGCATGTAAAATTTTCAGCAAAGAGTCAAATATTGGGACAGCAGCGAAGATTAAACAAAACTGTAACTGAGCCAGTAAAGCAAAAATATACTCACAGAAACCTCAGCTTTGAAAGCTTTCCCAATGATTCCGGAATGGGACCGGTGAAGCTGTTTAAGTACAGATCCAAGCTCACCAAGTTTGTCAGATTTCCAAGATTACTAGGAATTGGGCCAGTTATATTGTTACTGTAAAGCTCCCTGTAAAATATAAGAAAAGGAAATTAATGAGGTCGATTACAAAAAGTATCTCCAGTGTATCTTATATCAAATCTTGGATTTGTTTTGTTAAAACATGATGCATAAGTGCAACTTACAAATACTGCAAATTCTTGAGCACACCAAGCTCTGGAACTAAATGGCCAGACAACTCTGCATTTCCTAAATCACTGTAGTCAACGAAAGAAGCAAAAATGTCGGAAACCACACTGAGGTTCAAAGTTTAAAAAGAGGGATTAGTAGAAAGCTTTACACTCTAATGACACTGTTCTCGTTGTTGCAAGTGACGTGGAACCATGTACAAGGATTCACAAGCGTAGGATCCCAGCTCTGTAAGACATTGTTCGGATCAACTAGAGTGACCCTCAAAGTATGCAAAGCATCACCTGTAACAAGAACCACAATTAGCATCAAAATGTTTAATTTCCAAACAGGTCTCTCTGAAATTGGAGACAAATAATGAAACAAATTCGATATAAATTAAAATAAAATAAATGGTCTTCCAGAGAATGTTTGGATCAATAACATCAATCTTAAAACTGTACATATTATCAAGAACCACCACAAACAATATAAGCTTCAAGCTGTTACAGACGCGATCAACGAATCGCTAAGAGAGATAAAAAACCCCAGCTTTTCAACCAAAAGAACAAGCCTTTTCAATTTTTAAAGCTGATATGAAAAAAGAAGAAACTTGGTATAGTGATCTGAACAAGAAAAGCAAAACAGTGTATTCACAGTAGTAGCCACTAAATCTAAAGCAAACAAAGAACAACAACATCTCCTTCTCACAATAGAAAACAATGAAGTGATTTCAGAACATACAAAGAAACAAACACAAAAACATAATCTTCAAAAATCAAAATGCAGACACTAAAATAGCGATTTATAACAAAAAGAATCGAGAAAGTAAAATGAGAAACGAGTAAAGCTAAGCAATGAGTAAACCAACCACAAACCTTCCAAATTAGCAGAAGCAAGCCACAGTGAATGATTCGAAAGTAAGATTAACGAAAATAAGACAAACACCACACAAGTCATCTCCATTTCGAACAACAATGCTAAATTTCGAATCTTGATTTGATCTCTTCAGATCCGAGAAAACCCTAACCTCCGAAAATCACCACCATTAACACTTTACAGAGACAACCTCAACACAAAAAAATCGCTCATTTTTTCGATAACCCTTTAAAACCCATTAGCAGTAAAACAAACACTGAGTGAAAATCAAAATCCTAATTCTCCGGCGTTCTCGTCGTCGTCTTTTCTCAATCACACTCTCTCTCTCTCACACACACTGTAAAACAAAAGTTGAATTAAAAAAAGAAATAAAAAAATGGGAGCTTTTTGGGGAAAATCTACGTGAAGTAATAATAACAAAAGAGCTTTTTAAAGAAATTTTTATTAAGCCGCAACAACAAGCCTGCCAGAGAAACTATGATTAGTGTTTGTTCGTCCTCTCTCTTTTTCTTCTTTATTCTTATAAATATAACTTTCGAATAAATAAAATAGTTTCGTTAATATTTATATTTTAAAAATTTAAAGATCTCAACAGGCTTTTTATTTATTTATGGGGGCATGCAGTGTAAGGAGGAAGACGAGGAATATAAGCTGCCCGTAACGGTGGTGCTGCCCGAACTGACCGGTCAAGAAAACGGGTTCGCGCGAGAGAGAAGATGGTTGAAAGTGACATCACTTTGGGTTTGGGGTAAAGTAGTTGAAAGCTCTAAAGAGCATCGCAGTGGTGTATCCTTGCGTGGGGTGTATCTATTTTAAAATACAGAAATAATACAAAAGTTGTTTCTTTCTTCACACCCGGGTGTAAGACACTCTATCTCTCTCTCTTTTCTCTCTCACTTTAAATTATAATAATAAAAAAAATCTTACACCCCTCCCTCACACTTACACCACTGCGGATGGTCTAAGGCTACGCACCCGTTTCTCCTGGTCAAACCTCTCTCTTGGTTGGGTCCCTTTTTTTCTTTATTTAGAAAAACCTTATTCTAAAATTTTAATGCAAGTAAGATTCGTAATCCCATATTTATGAAAGAAAAGTTAAAAACTCACAATCATGTGAGGTGTCTCATACCAAAAATATGAAATTAACTTCATATTTACAAAGGTTTTTTCTTTTGTTTTATTTTTGGTCTTGAAAAGAAGAAATTTCGTTTGTTTTGTGTCACCAATTCGACCGGTAATCGTTTTATACTATTGAATAACAAAATTAGGTTAACCGAACATTGTAGATACTAGTATGAAATTGACGTAACTTTAGCAGATATGAAATTGAAAGATTTGAGTTTTGTCAAAAAAAATCTGGTGGAAAAAACTGTAGCGAGAGACGGCAAAGACAAAATTTGGCCAAGTTCCACTGTGGTAGTAGTATGGCGTACCCGATATGACTTTACTACTGTTTCATCACAATACAATTTTATCAGAAACTTGTCTTTTCATTTTTAAAACAAAACTTTTCTTCCAATACTTTGCCCATTCAATGAGTAGTGTAAAAAAGTAAAATAAAAAGCAGATTGCATGTTACCCTATAAAAATATCACACATTATGCTTACCCCATGCGGTGGACTCTTTATTTCATTATGATCAAAAGGTGTCTAGAGAAACAGTCATTTCAGATAATATCTCAAGATAATGTTTACAATTATTTATTTATGAGATATTGTGAGTGGTTAAAATCAGCTGGTATGCAATGAGTGAATCTACAAATTCTTTTATAATACCCACATTTTTCATATTCTTTTTTTTTTTTTTTTTTTTGATAAACCCTATCGGCTGATCCGGTCAGCCCCGGTAGAAACGCACCGAAGTGCTTCAGAGTGGACTACTCCCCGAAGGGCCACCACACTGTCTGTCCCGAGTTTGGAATGCTTTCCGACTAATGCCAGGGGGTAGCCAGATCGCCTGTTACTGGACTACCAGGTAAACTGCTTGGCCCAAGCCCAGACTTCCCACACAAATGTGTTTTTTGTTTCCAGCGTGGATCGAACCTGGGTTAGTTCCTTCCAACCTTTCCCCAATTCTCAACTACCACTGGACCACAGCTGTGTGGGCACATTTTTCATATTCAGGATACAAAGGTGCTTCATATTCAAAATTTTCACAAACCAGTGATAATTCTTAAAACAATAAGAGATCCACATGTTATGAAAGAGAAACACACTTAGAAGAAGATTTTTATAAACAGTAGAAATCGATTAAAATTTTGCGACAAAAAAATATGCCTCCTAAATATAAGGCAACTGGATAATATCCTAGTGCAAGTGGCCACCGAATGATAACTTTCAAATCCAGGAATAAAGGTAAAAAACAAAAACAAAATAAGAGAAACACAGAGAATTTACAGTGAGGAAATATACCATGCAAAAAAGAAGAAGACATGGACGCAAACGCCATAATATGGAGAAAGAACATCATCCCAAATTTATAAAAGCAGTGGCGGACGCAAACGCTGAACGCTGTTTTACAGATTAAGTGAGTTTTCGCCAGAGAGACCCTTTGGAAGCAGCTAAGCACTTGACTCTCGGGAATACAAATCCTGTCTTTGGAGGATTACCATCTACCAGAGTGTTCTCATAAATCTCTTTGCACTCTTGTACCACCTGTTTTCATCACCATAAGCATTCCGCAATTTTAGAATTCTTCGCTTTCAATCAAACTCTTACTAGTTTGTGCCATTTCAAGTCTCGTAACCATAGTATAAAAATCCATGTGATTCGCTACGATTATACCCCGGCGTTTTCCTAAAAAGAGAGTTTGGTGTGTTTACCTCTTTTGTGTCCTTCCGTGGTATGCCTTCACGCAGACTAACAAGCTTCTCTACGACCTCAGCCTGCATACCATATATTAGAGATTATGTGTATATTGATATTGTAAAAAACAAGAGCAGGCTTTGGTTAGATTATATTTACCGGGCAGTCAGGCTGGTGCTCAAGAATGTTCGAGTACACGAGTGTAAATGCATCTAGACTCTCTGCGGATGCAAGTTCTCTCAGATCGCTCATTATTCTGATTCTGCTCTCCACTTTCTGTAACACAAATCCAGTGGAAATATTAAGCACTACTTAAATGAAATATAAAATTATTCAGGTTAAAAATGAGTTAAGTGCTGAAATCCAACTTACAGATGCACTTATATACTCCCTAAAGAAATCCATGAGAACCTCTTCATCCAGCCTCATCCGTTCAATAGTTTCTTCCTTGATGTAGTTTTTCTGAATTTACACTCGTCAACCCAAAGGTTCAGTGTTTGTGTATGCGGGTGAAATTTAAAAGGTAAAAATACTAGAGAATAAATGAGGAAACCTGTGTTAGGAGATGATCAACATAAACAACGACTGTTTCTTCCAAACAAGCTTCGACAAATCTTCTAAATGATCTTTCTTCGACATACCTGCATCCAACATTCACCACGACAGCCTCAATAGACTTGTGGCGTTTTTAGCTCTTGTTAAACAAAAGGGGACGAGAAAAACTTACATTTTCACATCTGTGAAATAATCACCAAAAGTTGCCACGAGGTACTCGGTAACCTGTCCCTCGCACCATTCTATAAAGTAAATAGGTAGGTTAAATACAACCATAGAATGAACAAGTCAAGAACACGTATCAAGTAAATTTATCATAAAAATGTCCAAAGTGCTGTTTTAGAAGGAAGGGTAGAAATAAGATGGACGAAAGAGCGTTACTTGACTCTTAAATGATTATGTTCTAAAGATAAGAATAGTCCATATCTATTAGAAATCAATAGAAACCAGTAGCAAAAGTATCAAGGAGGTGACAATGCCTCGACTGCCTCTATTCACAAATTAGCTAGGCTAATAAATACCTTTCTGGTAAAGCTTGACAAGTAATTCCTGAACTCCTGGATCCTCAAAGATAACGCGAACTGTTTGATGCACTGCTTCCTGAAATCAAAGGACCAGATAGGACTTGTGTAAAATCCAACATAAATTTGAACTTTAAAGATCGCAAGATCAAGTTGAAATTTCATGTCAACAGCCATCTGGGCAACTACAAGGCCATAAATCGAGATGCAAGAACTACATTTGGATTGAAGACGGGGGAGAAAAAGGAATTTTTGACGAACCTTAGCCACTTCCAAGAAACCTTTGCAAGTGTCTTCAAAATTCACCTGACAGAAACACCACATTAGAGAAGCATTTTATCAGCATGCAAACAAGAGTGCATGTAGATATAGACGTGGAGTATAGTGGGACTGAGAGTGGGCATGATGCAGTGGATTTGACATTTCCAATCAAAAGAATCAATTGCAAGGAAATTGAGCTCCAAAACTAGCAGCTGGATTACCTGCTCCGCATAATTCTGTGGAAGAGCTTCTAAAGTGCTATTACTCAACTCCATGGCAAGGTCATAGCAGCGAAGGTTGTTGTTTATCTGTAGTCAATATTAACATATAAATATTCGTCTGAAAAAGGGAGAAAAGTAATAGTGACATCAAGAGATTCATATCTTCTGACATACCATAGCGCATAGAGGTTCCAGACCAATATCAGAAGCAGGTTCATCAACTCTCTTCTTTTCAGCTGCTTGGAAATCAATCATAACCTGAAGTAATCCACAATATGAATCAAAATATAGAACAGGCACTATGCTACAAAACTATACTGTTGCAGGAAAATTACAATCAGCTTAAAACACAATGAAAAGGGAAAAAATAGAAAAGAGAAAAACGGGGTAAATGGAATTGAACGATAGGGTGAGGAATGGGAAACATAGCTGGGAATGGGTAAAGTCTCCAACATTAACATTCACGAGTCTTAGAAGAAAGCAAAGAACGATTTGAAATTTCTGAGTACAGTCAATAAATAGCCTGAGTAGGGAAATGGAATATTTTCAACTATGACCTATTTCAGTTCATAGCCGAACAAAGAAATTGGGGAAACCAAAATGTCTTTGCAACCTCTTTGACTTGCCTGAATAATAGCTAAAGCAATCCTGTACAACATAACATCGGTGCTGTTATCTCTGACAATTTGCACTTGCTCTCCAAGTATTCTGAATAAATCTACAGCAGCCGGTGTATATAATTTTCCTTCCTCTGTTTTTTTAGGTGGTTGCACCTTATCCGCCTCAAGGATATTCATGTACCATTTCTGTAACCAAAGAGTTGGCAACAAAAGTAAGCAAAAAGAATTATAAAAATTAGCAGAGTAGGTCAAACGTGCATGTCATTACCTTCGTTGTAGCTTGCATTCTTTCAACATATGCATTCATTAGAGGATCCATTGAACCACTCTCAGAACACACTTGAGCTAGTGAATCATCAACACCAAGTGCAATCAAGTTTTCTTGGTACTCTACCACCCAACCAGTCACCTAGCAAGACCGAAAAGAGAGAAAAGATACATCACTCTCTAAAGGATACCTAATGCACAGAGACAAGGTAAAATGAATGAGGCATATTGATGAGGCAAAACAAAGGCAGTCACATAATATTTTTCCCTCTTAAAATTTTCCTTGATATTCAGTCAGAAAACACAGAGCCAAAGCACCAAAAGCAGTATCCGCAAAGTTTTGAGTTGCGACACAACATGGCAGAACTAAGAATTAAGCTCTACACACCTTTAAAATCTCTATATTTGTCAGATCGTTTGCTCTGTCACTGAGCAATCTGAGCATTTGTATGAATCTCTCGGTATACAGGTTCACCATAAGCTGAAATATCTCATATCTGCCAACAAGGAAGATTGCTAAGAAAACCCTTTTTCACTCGGGGAAACAGAATAAATTTGTAATCTTCCATTGTTCTAGAGGAAATCGAGAGACGAACAAACCTCGGAGGAAAACAAGGAGCCACATAGTCATAAATATCTCCAAGTTCCTCTCCAATCTAGTTGTGGAACACCATAAAAAGAAAGTGAAAAACCCAGTTAATAAATATATATTTGTGAAAGATAACAGAGGTAAACGAGGTTGACATCAATCATTACAACCGTGGAAGATATAAGAGTTAAAATTGATTAACGTTTATGGAACAGGAACAGTAATATTAGATGGTCAGGTCAATTTGGAACTTTAGCAACAGAACAGTAAAATACTAGATCATCAACCATATCCATTATGAACAAAAAAAAAAACTGATTGAGTCAACTAAAGGTGATCTACTGAAACGCCTAGAAGAAAAACAAAAATATATCAGATAGTTGAATACAATTTCAATGAACTGCAGAAAAGAAGAATGAAGAAAAGTGTATGAAAGCAAGGGAATCAGTCGCACAAACCATTCTAGCTTCCTCCAAAGCTGCTTTTAGATCTTCAAAGACAAGCTGGTCAATAGTTCAGTGTTAGGATGACCACACAGAGGCACATATTACTTTTAGCTATGCCACCAAATGAAATTTTCAAAAAGAAAGTCCCACCGTCAGAAGCCTGTTGAATCGATCTTCAACTGCCTTTCGAATTTGCTCGTAGCATTTGTCCTTGTAGCCTTTCCCTTGAACTTTTAACTTCTGTTGAGCAAGACCCTTTGATGAAGCTGACGTTGTAGTAGATTTCCTGGATTCAACAGAATAAATATAGGACATGTCACAAATGATTATGGGGACTTCAATAAAATACCATTGCTTTTCAGGACATTAAATCAATGCAAAATATAGCTTAGTCAAACCCATAGTGAAAGTGAAAGGTATTTTCAATAACAGCTGAGACAACAAATCAAGAAGAATACGAACAAAAAATATCAGACTCACTTGCCAGGCCTTCGAGGATTTGCTACAGATGCCATCGCACCTTCTCCCTCAGCCTCTGCTGCTTCTTCAGCAAGTTGTTGGTCAAGAATTTCTTGCATTTCAACAACCCTTTGATAGAAGAAACCATTGTAAGTTAGTACCAGATTTAGGTAACCAGTTCACTTTAAAAGAAGTCTACTTCTTTCCCCCTGAATAGGAGACTTTGTGTTTAAGAAACTTCTAATGCCAACATAAAATCCATGATATTGCAATGCATGTTGCATTAAAGTAAGTAAAAAGAAACAATTTGCTTGTCTAAAAATGGTTGTCACAACTCACAGTAACACAATAACTTCACTATCCTACCATACCAATTTGAACTGATCTTGATGCTAATCACCAGAAAATGGGTATACACTATCTTCCTTGCTAATTAAAATAGATCTGTTTGCAACAAAATTACTGAAAAGTAATAATTTTGGGAATCTATGCCATAGACAAAGGTGAAGAATGTCTCTGGTGGGGAATCATACCTCAAAGCACGAACCAGCGTTTGCGGACTGCAGAACAAAGATACATCAGTAAGTTTAAGATAAACCAAAAGGATATGTAAGATTTGATATCTTAGCAGCTTAACAACAAAAAATAGCTTATTTCAACATGGAGCAAACTCTAAACGTTTACTTAAGCCCCAAGGTCTGGCTAACAACATGAAATATAAACTATGTCTTGTCATATAAATGCTCATATCTAGCTACCGAATAACTGGTACAGTCCAACTATTTCCCTCTCATCTTTTGACATTGTTTTCTTCCTTGATCTAACTTCCTACTTCCTAGCCTCACTCTTATAAAATACCAGCAAGAATCATAATTCTAAAATAAGGCAGTACAAATATAAAAAATTGGAATTAGACAGAGAAGTTGAGCATAACCATATATTTACTCAAAATACCTTTCTTTAGAAAGTTTGTAATAGTTGGAAACATGACCCCATAGTGTCTTCTCGAATGTTTCCCATGTTCTATCAACATCTTCAAAATACTCCCTGAACCCATCAAAATAACTCTTCAGAAGTTGGTATGCATGATCATGTAAAAAGAAATGACAGTCCAGAGGCGGGATCAAATCATCATAGGCACTATCAAAAGAGCAACAGCTCCTCGTACTGCTCATTTACTTAAGCATAGAGACCTATTTTCTTTCACAGCACACCAGTAACTCTTGAATTAAAGCTTTCGAGCCCGCTTCATGTAAGTACGAAAAGCAAAGTAAGAAACGAGTGGAATAAATACAAACCTCAGCCTCCCAACCTCCTCTCCAGCAGCTGCTAACGCAAATCTTCGTTTACCATCAAGTGCTGTTAATCTCTATGTAAGAACAAAAAGAATATTATGTCTTACATCAGACGTCCTTTCTGCAAAAAGTGATGCAGTCAAAAATGCCTGGAATCCATGGGAAGAGGAACTCATGCTACCTCGTAAGTGTTAACAATTTCTTTATCATCACTCAGAGACTCCCGAGCCGCAGCAGCTTCAACAGAAATTGACATCATACCTTCTACATCCTAGAAAACAAGAGAATGTGGTAAAAATAAGTTGACATAAACTTGGAAGCATTTAAACATCTGAGACAACCTAGCAGAGCTAAATTCGAGTTCTAGAGTTAGACGGACAACAATGAACCAAAAACTGTTTGAGCAATACAATCAGTGCTCATCGGCATATCTACCTTTAGAGTTTTGTTTAGATTATTCCTGGCATTACTCAGCAGCTTTATTTGGTCATGATTGTCAATCAAAGTTTGACATTCCTGACAAAGCCTGTGGCACAAGAAGTGAAGTTAGAAGGAAAGAAATACAAAAGTTGGTAACTCAGCTTCAAGAATCTCTAGTCAAGCAAAAACATACTTATCGATGGAAATGAAATTATCCCGCAGTTCATAAATGGTTTTCTCAGATGAAGAAAGCGACTCTAACCCAGCTTGTGCTTGTTCAACCTGCAGTTTGTCAGCAATTACTATCTAACCCAAACAAATCGAAATAAAATGAGAACACAAAGAAGGCCAGATTAAATATATACCTGCTCAGCAACCATGGTACTGAGCTGTGCATCATTCGCCTGATTGAAACAGCAAGCATCACTAGTAAGGTCATTACAAATTTCCGATAAAAACGAAAATAAAAGATAACGATAGCATATCAAAACCTAACAATTCAAATCCAGCATTGCTCAGGAACAACTGATACTCAGTGCAAGCGATATTTCTAAAAGCCAATTCAGTTCCGATTCCAAATTGAAGGCAAGGAACGACAAACCTGTTGACGAGCGATGTAATCGGCCTTGATTGAAGAAATAGACTGCAGAAGTTCAGGTAAGGGTAAGAGCTTCGCCACCTCTCGCACAGCCGCTTCCTTCGCTTCCACACCAAGATCTTCGACCATCATCTTCGCTAAATCACCTTATTTAAGAACTCCGATCCTATATTGAAGGCTATCTCTGCAAAGTTATTCGATACAATTACGATAACGCAGAGGAGAATCAAGAGATCTGAAAACAGAAACGTAGAGGACAAATGGACGCAACCGAATAAGAAGTCATTGAGCAAATATCGAGAGCCAAATTTGCGATTCTTCAACTTCAATTACTTCGTCGTTCTCTTATCTTCTTCCTTCGCTGATTCTGAAGATCCTGGAAACAAACAGTGGTGTTGAACGCAGATCAGCTGGGAAGAGAAACAACGATTAAATCTCTGGAACAAGTCTCGTCTCTCGTCTCGCGACTCTCTAATGGAAAGTTCGGAAACGCTGAAATTTTCCGTCTCGCCGGTTTTGATTTTTCTCTTTTTTTTTGCCAGCTGTTGTTTTTTTTTTTTTTTTGTACAAACGCTAACGCTAATCCGTTTAGCAAAACGCAAATCTTAACCCATGCTCGGGTTTGTGTTGTTTTTTTTGTTAAATATTTGAAATGTAACTAAAATTTCATCTATTTTTAATCTTACAAAAAAAAAATATCATCTATTTTAAAAAAATTTAGATATTGCGAAACGTTTGAAAATATTAGAGCATTTCCAACAGGAGTTTCTCATAGGATGTCTCAAGAATTAATTATTAATTAATTAAAACGTTTTTAATTAATTAAAATTTAAACAAATAATTTATTTACTACAAAAGCATTAAATTATTATATTTGAGAAACTTCTATGGTTTCTCACTGTTGGAGATGCTCTTAGGCGTAGGGGTCTGATTGGTTTTGAAATGTTAAGATATTGCAACTGAGATCCGGCGCTGTGAGATTTAGCATATGAACTGATACATATGTAGACCATGGTAAGAAAAAACAGCGGGAGGCATGGGCCACAATTTGTGGCATAAAGGATTATTGAAGGATTTTAGCTACGAGCAAAAGAGCGTTGAGATATTTTGTGACTCTCAAGAGTGCTATATCTCTACTCTGAAATCCGGCTGGTTTGTTCACCAAGCTAGACATCGTGTCTTGTTGCTAGAGAGCTTTAGTTTCTAATTATAGAATTTTTCTTCTCACCAAAAAACAAAACCACTCGAGAGCTTTTTAAATTTGAGAATCCTTTTGCTAAATTCTTTCTGACCAATATGTTTAGAATCAATTTCATAAAATAGAACCAAAAGACAAAACATGATCTCAGTTAAAAAAAAACAGAAGCCATTTTGCTTTTTAACTCGAGAGAGAATTCTCTATTATAATAAATAGTCGTCCACCTTCCCATCTCTGCTACTCTAGTCGAAGCCTGAAAGGTTTTCTTGCTTCTTATCAGACAAAATCATCAGCTCCTGTACGTTTTGCAAATTCATCTTCTGTAATTGAACCTTTCTTCAGTTTTTGCAGTAACCCATAATCTCCATTCGTTTCTTCTTCATCTTTAGCTGTTTGGATAGTTTGTCTTTGCCTCTTTGTTAACTTTCTCTTTCTCGACGCTTTGTTAGAATCATCAACCGCCTTTCTCTCTCTTTTCTTGCCTTTCTCTCTCTTTTCTTGCTGCAGTTTTTCTTTCCTTGCTAGTAAGTTTTGCTGTCTTTGTTTCTCCCGAGATTTGTTCCTGCGTTTATTCCAAAAACAATTCGGACTTAGAAAAATGGCTACCCCTCGTCTCAGAGAGCAAATGATTCATGAAGAAACTACAGCCGAGGGACAAAGACTTCAGGCTACCAAAACTTGTTTCCTCTAAATCTAAAACATGGTCGTTTACGTGTACTAGAAAGAGAGAGAGAGATGGGTATAGTGGGCATGAACATTAACAAAACAACCGAAGAACAGCTTCCAAAAAAACCTACTTGAATTTTATGTCCTCAAACGTGATGCCTTCGACAGGTGTAAAACCGACAATGTTAATTCTGTCTTGTATAACTTCAGATATTGAAGGAAAAGACAAGATGCCATATCCCATGGCTAACTTTCCGATTTCAAGTCCTTTCCAACTGTAAATTTAAGGGGAAAAAAAGATTTTGAGTTACAAAAGCTAAAGAGCGACAACATATTTAGCAACTCAAGAAAAAAAACGATTGGGCCTCATGAACCTGAAAATGAAAGAGCAGTGATGCTCCTTATAAGCACGGACAAAGGAAACAAATGCCTTTAATCCCTTCTCCAACACTTCCCGGTCCTTCATGGCTAGTGAACGTATCTGCATTTTACATTGTAGCAATTATTAAACCACCATGTGACGGAGCGAGAGAGAAGGAGATACATGGAGGTTTTCTTACAATCGGGATGACATCGGAAGCGTTCTCAGAGCATTTTCTTTTCTGAAGAGGGACTTTTTTTATGCGCATAAACTCTACATAGTCTTTCTCCTACACACAAAAGAAAAGTGAAAAAAGGTCAGCTTTTCTTGCTCTGAAATGCAAATATGCAGAACATCAGGCACGACAGAATAAATAACATAAAGGTGCTGCTCAAAGCTAAACCTTGGGCATTAAAAACACAATGGACCTTCCTTCTCTTTCCAGTCTTGCAGTCCTGCCAACCCTATGGATAAATACATTTGGGTCTTGTGGGGGATCATACTGCACCAATTACAACAACCTGTGAAAATCCATGGCAACAAAGATGGCATAACCATGGAAAACAAACAATAATCAATCCACCTGAACAACGTAATCGATGCCTGGAATGTCAAGTCCACGTGCAGCGACATCTGTGCATAGAAGGACACCGCTTGATGCCTCTGTAAACGAAGCTAATGCCTTGTTTCGAGCTTTCTGATGTGTAAAGTATATTTCATCAGAACTGAAGAGCCCTTCATAACTATGGGACTATATCAAAAGTAGCTTACCTGATCCATCTTCCCATGGATAGGAAAGAAGGAAATGGACTTGAGGGTAGGAATTTTTGAAAGTACGAGTCCCCAGTAATCAACAGAAGCACAGGTCATAAAGAATCTGCAGAACAGATACTACTTAGACTATCTGTAAGGATGCTTAATTTTATGAGTCTGTGTGACAATGTTATAAAAACTTACACGAGAAGCTTTTTATTTTTGTTCTCGATGAGGAGATTCACTAGTTGTGATGACTTTTTATCTGCTTCGCATTTCAAATACTGCAGAGACAAGAAGAAATAAACCGCTAAGATATGCATAAAGTAGGAAATGTCTGCTTTAAAAATTGACCTAACAATAATACCTCACTATACAGACCAGAAGGCGTTTTCGACTTTGACTCAGGTCGCAATATAACTTTCTCAGCGTTCCTAAGGCCAGCCTTGGCCAGCTCTTGAACAGCTTGTGTTTGTGTAGCTGAAAAGAGGCCAGTCCTACGTTGCTTTGGCAAGCGAGATATAATGTAATTGACTTGCTTCTGGAAACCAATCCCCAAAAGCCTATCGGCCTCATCTAAAACAAGAATCTCAAGATTTCGGTAATCCAGAAACTCCATTCGTTTCATTATATCTGAAAGCCTACCAGGCGTGCCGATCAAGATATTGCCTCCTTCTTCTTCGATAGTATTCATGTCAGCTTCCACCTCTCGACCTCCAACAAGCAGAACAGAGTTCACATTTGGCAACGTCGAGACAAACGGCTGTGCCACCTTATGTATCTGCGCTGATAGCTCTCTCGTTGGCGATATAATCACCCCCATATGTAACAGGATAAGGAGTGTACCAATGTAACAGTAAAAATAAGGTAAGATAAATCCAATCCAGGGATTCACCGAGAACCCGGAGATTGGCAAATCAAAGCCCAGAAGGTGAAGGATCACCTCGAAGATCTAAGATTCGGTGTTAATGGAAGATGATGATGATCGAAAGAAATAAAGGAGATTGAAGAAGATTTTGTGTTTTTGATTGATTAAGTTTCTCAAAGATGGCCAAAGGCCTACATATACTCGATCTAAACACACTTAGACTTGGTTTACTGGAATAGAGTAACTAAACCGGAAATAAGATAATTGAGAATTGAGAGTTTGGTTTAACAGAACCAGGATATATGCTTATCCTGTTACAATACTCCCCTGTTGAAAGCATCCTTGTCCTCAAGGATGAAAGCTTGATAAAACGATCTGGTGGATGCTCTTTCCACTGAATAAGTACCTTAGTGACAGCCTTGTTCTGTATCAATGATGCAACGAGTGGATCACTTAACAAGATCAAACTCTTAGCAATAACCAACAACATCATCATAGTACTCTCCCACTGTGTTTGAACCATGACTTGTATGATCACACCATTATAAGAAAAGGTTTCAGTCCCAGTTAAAATCCCCCACATGCTGCGTTGTTTCTTTGTCAAAGAACCAAGAGACATCTCTCCGTTGAGTCTTCCATGGAGATCATATTCTCCTTTTACTCCAATCACATCTCTTTTGTCAAAAAGAACTCCTTGTTCAATTATCTCACGTTTTCGTCCAAATTCTTGAGGCATGGAGACAAATTCAGATTCCCTTTTTATTCCTGAAAATCCTGCATAACACACACTTTCAAGTAGAACAAAGTTCAACACTTCTTCAAGCCACTCAGGTTTCGGCTCATGTTTATCTCCCTTTATAATTTCAACGCCAAAACGTATAGTAACACTTGCAGAGAGTTGCCCGAACGCACCGGAGATAATCAGCTCCACTTTCATTGACGTCAATACCCAATGCTTAGCAACTGAATTCTGGTTTTTGTAAGAACAACAAAATGAGAACAAGTCTATGCTCTGCATTTTTTGTCTTGGAGCTAATAGCTTAGTTCTTGATAATCCTACAGCCCCATTATAACCAACCCACCAAATTGATTTAAGCTCTAGCAAGCATACCACTGCATGTATACCCTTCGTTCCAAGACCAAATCCTTGTAACCAAGATAGCATTTTCACTTCTAGATCATGGTTACTGGGCAGCAAAATCTGAGTCTTAAACTCATCAAAATCTATTTCTAGCTCCTGTTTCCATTCTTCTAGACCCACACTAGAGTACCATGTTAATCTACAAAATCTCTTTCTACAAATTTTATAGTATAATATTGGTGGAGAGAGTGTTTTTGTGATTAAACATTTAAACCTGTCCAATGAAGCTTCTCAAACTGTGGGAACTCCTTGGTATTTAGACCATAATGTGTGAGTAATAGCTTCTGATTTCTGACATTATGATGTGCCGAGATGGAGATTCTATCACTGCTTCAAAGTTCATGCCATGAACATACAAACAGACCAATAACCGATGACCCTCAGAAGTAAGATTCACCAAGAGATGGCTTCGTAATCCATTTATCTGAATCCCTATATCCACAACATGAGCTAACTCTTTTGCAACTCCCATAAAGCTGATTTCATAAACCCCTTGTCTAAGCTTAAGGGCTTCACCGTCACTGTAAAACTCCTCTAACCTGTCTCCATGAACTTGGCCAGCTAAAGTTCCACCAGGCTCCCACACTTGGTTAAAGAGAAACAAATCATGAAATTCTTTTCCAGTCATGAGAATTTCATCAGTAAGAGATAGGAAAACATCGACATAGGGTCTTTTTAGTATAAGTATCTGCTTCTTGTATTCCCAGCCATTAAATTTTAATTCAAACAAGGCTTTGAAATGAAAACCAGAAAATACCCGAGTCTTAAACTCTTGTTGTGCTTCCAATACTGAGACATCCTTTCCACTTGATTCATCCACAAAAGAGCACTTGTCATCAGTCAAAGGTTTATACACGAGTTTAACAACAATTTCTGAAGTAAATACTTCACTTGATGTATCATCACCAAAAGACTCCTCATCAACACATTGAAAAGGTGATCCGCCACTATCCCACACACGGATTTGAATTGATCCATTATAAACTGCTGACTTTAAAGTCTCACCAACTAGCTTAAATCGATCAATCGTTTTCCTTCGACGAGCAGCAACAGTTACTTTGAACTCTTTGTTTACATGGTCGCAAACTTTTTTCTCTTTAAGATCTTTATTAAGCAACCCATTTTTCTCCACAAGAGAGAGCTTATTACCCATCAATTTGCTTCTCCTTGGGCTGGTTTTGAACTTGAACTTCCAACCCTTAAGATACTTCCTCTGTTTTACCTTAGTTGTTACTCTTATAGGAATTTGATCAAACACTTGGTGTGCAATGATTTTGCCACTACCACTCATTGGTTGTTGAGTCAATGCTTTCACTTCCTTGACATGTGAATCCATTTTACGAACCATCAACACATCAGAAACGGAAACCAACTCACGCTCTGCTACCAACGGTTTGATGAACGAATCTAAATCCTTAGTAGTTTCTAAGGTCGGCTCTGGATTAGTCACAGTTTCCAGAATTTGATGAGCCTCCTCTTTAACATCAGAAGCTAGATCATCTTCACGTTCCATGATGACAATTCTTGATCTCTTGTGCTTCAATTGTTGATGACCAGGAGTATCTTCTTCTTCACAAAAGATACACAAGCCATTTTCCATTCTCTCATACACTTCTTCACATGAATATTTCAGAGAACAGAGCTTGTGTGTGCTCGATTTCATGATTTTGGGTCCGGAGAAGGAATAGCTCTGATACCAATGTAACGGTATGATAAATCCCGAATCAGCACTCACCGAGAGCACGAGATAAGGGCAAATCAAAGCCCAGAAGGTGAAGGATCACCTCGAAGATCTAAGATTTGGTGTTGATGGAAGAGGATGATGATCGATAGAATAAAGGAGATTGAAGAAGATAATTGTTTGTTTGATTGATTAAGTTTCTCAAAGATGGCCAAAGGCCTACATATACTCGATCTAAACACACTTAGACTTGGTTTACTGGAATAGAGTAACTAAACCGAAAATAAGATATTTGAGTGGTTTAACATAACCAGGATATATGGTTATCCTGTTACACCATAACATGGTGTGGCTTCGGAGGGTAGGAGGTGGATCGACGGAGAATCTCTACGAGGGGAAGGAGGAAAGCTAGGGTTTTTCCAGAACCAGTGGCTGCGTCGACGGCAACATCCTTGTGGCTGCAGAGTAAAGGGATCGTCTTGGCCTGAACCGGAGTGCAGAACTCGAAACCGGACCGGTCAAGCGCCTCGATGATATCTTCGGAGAGCGGAGGTTTGAGTTCAGAGAAACGCGGCGCTGTGGTGGTCATAGTGTTCCGTGGCGATGAATCCATGACACGCCGCTTGCTTCTGGAGCAAATTTTGTTCGATTCGGTTTGGTTTTGTGTTGGATTTTTCCGACCCAAAATTATGTACTGAACCGGTGACGTATTCGGTCGTTTTTGGTCCTAAAGCCCACTAAGAGATATCTCTCGGCCCATTGAATAGTGGAATAATACAGTAACCAAAACAATATAGCTAAACAAAGTGTATTTATGGAGATTATAATTCTTAAAAATGTTGATGAAAAAAAAAAAAAAAAATTCTTAAAAATGTAGAAAAAGATTGGTGCCATTTGTGTGACACAGAAAATCCCAGCAAATGTCGAAGGGACGAGAGAAAGTATAAAGAATGTGACCAGCAAAAAAGAGATAAAACTGTAGAGAGTTTTCATATTAGCCATTTTTTTAGAAGAATCCTCTGCATGATATTGGAAGAGATGATACTGCTTCCTTCTTCTATGCCAATAGTTTCTTTTCCCGCCAATCCCAATCTGCTGATTAATCCACCACCGTCTTGGCCGTCGCGAAGAGGAAACTCCGCCGTCGTTGCTTCCGCTGCGTCTAGAGATGTAGATAGCTTCACGAGTAAATCCGGTTATTTGTTCAGTCTCAGTGCCGATGAGGCTGATTCTTTGTCGGAGTACAATTTTCCCAGGATTGATGGTATGTATAAGAAGAAGCCTCTGATTCTGCTTCGTAGATTAGCTCAGATCGGAACTACGTTTGGTTACTGGTTTGGGCTTCGCTTAGCCGATGAGGCTCTGGAACGGTCTGAGCAGATGTTCAAGGTCTGATTTGCTCTTCAATGATTCCTTTAAACAACGATGATTTTTGTTCTCATGCTTCGTTTTCGATTTTGCGAATTGGTATCATTAGGTACGAGCAGCGGAGCTTAGGAAATTGCTGGTGGAACTAGGTCCGGTATGGTTTCTCTCACGAGTTCTTTGAGATTTCATCAAATTGCTCAATGCGAGAGTGTTCTTCTCTCTTCTGGTGTTTTTTCATGTCTTGAACTTGTTTTTAGGCGTACGTCAAAATCGCACAAGCTGTTTCATCTCGTCCCGTAAGCGTCTTTCTTAACATTGTTAATTCTCATTTTCTGGAGCTTTGTGATTGTTATTGAACTAGCTTTATTCATTAAATAGAATTTGATACCTCCTATATACTTGGATGAACTCTCCTTGCTACAAGATCAAATAACTCCGTTTTCAAGCGAAGTTGCTTTCAATATGATTGAGGATGAACTTGGCCTTCCTATAGATGAGCTTTTCTCTGAGATTTCTCCTGAGCCTGTTGCTGCAGCGTCCCTTGGACAGGTACGTGGGAAGCATGTTTTTGATGGTCTAAAGGTTATCCTAATGCTAGTTTCTAATGAGCTTCTCTTATTATGTGGATCCTACCCTGGTCCACGTTTCAGGTATATCAAGCTAGGCTCCGTAGGAGTGGAAAGGTTGTTGCTGTCAAAGTTCAGCGGCCTGGTGTACGAGCTGCTATTGCTTTGGACACATTAATTCTGCGATATATAGCGGGTTTGATTAAAAAGGCTGGAAGATTCAACTCTGATCTCGAGGTGACTTAAAACTTATGTAAATTGGTGCCTTCTTTTGAACTGATGAAAAAATGTTTGAAACTTCTTTAGGTGTGCAGAAGAACAACAGTTGAATTTGTTGAAACTTACTCTAGAATCCATTTCAGAGGGTTCTAGTAGATTTTTTTTGAAGAATTCTGATACTCACTTTCTGTTAACCCGTTCCAATGCTAAAAAGTGATATTCCATATGCAGGCAGTTGTTGATGAATGGGCAACAAGTCTGTTTAAGGTAAAAAAATACTCTTATCACAAGTAGGTTTCCATGTTTTTCCTAGACATTTTCATTTCATAGAGTATATTTTGTTCTTGATGCTTCTCTTCTCCGTCATTGATTAAGCGCCAGACTGTTTCCTCTTTAATCTTTATGCAATCCTACTTTTCTGTTCCGTAGAAATTTTCAGCGGTTAAGGTGATGATGCTAACGATTTCTTTAAATGTCTTGAAAGATCGTTTAGATGGACTAGTTATTACATTGAGTTCTTGCTCGAGGAATATCTTAGAGCTTTATATTGAATACAGGTAAATCAAATTGAATGCAGGAGATGGATTACTTGAATGAAGCCCAAAACGGAATAAAATTTAGGTAATTCCTGCTAAGGTTTGAGTCTTGTCCACCCTTGTTTGATCTTCTGTATATGTTATGGCTTTGTCTAACATTGTAGTTCCATTATAAATAATTGATTTGAGCTATAGATCATGTCGTACTTGAACAACATGATAAATTTTTGTCTACAACATTATTAGCTCATCTAATTGTTAAATTTTCTATAAGGGATTCCCTAAAGTAACACTCTGAATGCTTGAATAGGAAGTTGTATGGTGGCATCAAAGATGTCTTGGTTCCAAAGATGTACACAGAGTACAGTACCAGCAAAGTTCTTGTAATGGAGTGGGTGGAGGTATGAAGTCAAACGTTCGCAATCAAAAAATCATTTTTCTGGTTTGCATCAAAGAGTTGTATATGTTTTCTTCAGCCCAAGAAAATTTTATATTTCCTAAGCAAACTATAATTTTGTGTATTCTACTTTCTGTATGGCAGGGTCAGAAGCTTAATGAAGTTAATGACCTTTATTTAGTTGAGGTTGGCGTTTACTGTTCGTTTAATCAACTTCTGGAGTATGGATTTTACCATGCCGATCCCCACCCTGGGAATTTTCTTCGCACGTATGATGGGCAACTTGCATACTTAGGTATTCGTTAATCTTGATACCATGCGTTATGTGTTATCATGTTGCCCTACATGGTCCAGAATTCCAGATAATGTTTTTTTTATACGTGTTTTTCGTTGAAAGAATAAAGACTGGTCACTGATGCTTTGGTTAAAGTTCAATTCGACCTGTGTTTCAGCTAATCTATCTGATCATACAGCGAACTAATCAGAAACATGAAAACCTATTTACTTTTTTGCTCAATGGTTTTTCTATTTTTCGATGATTCGATGTTATATGCCCGTGATAATCAATCTCTGCTCCAGATACGAATGAGACTTTTGCTGCCTCTCTGGATATCTGATTTTCTGTATATATACTTGGGTTTGATGTCTACAAACTAAAGACAGATTTTACTGTCCCAAGAAGTATATTTTGCTGCCTCTCTGGGTATCTGATTTTCTGTATTGAACTTTTAGTTTTTTTTTGCTGCCAGATTTTGGTATGATGGGGGACTTTAGGCCAGAATTACGTGATGGATTCATGGAAGCATGTCTTCATCTCGTAAATCGTGACTTCAAAGCGCTGGCTAAAGACTTTGTAACTCTGGGGTACTCTAGTCATTGGTGTCTATCTGAATCTGAACTTTTAATTGTCAACATTACCTAATCTTATCCGCAAAACTTCTATAGGCTTCTTCCGCCAACAGCAGAAAAGAGCGCTGTGACAATGGCTTTAACCGGTTCGTTTTTGCTTTTGGTTTTATGCAGGTACTTGTTTGTATTGAAAGTTTTGGTCGTGCTGTTCTGAAACTATTGTCTCCCCTTTATTTTCTACAGATGTTTTTCAAGATGCGATTTCTAGAGGAGTTCGCAATATAAGCTTCGGTGACCTGCTTGGCGACTTGGGAAAAACAATGTAGTAACACATCACTTCAACTAATATATGGCTTAGAGAGGGACATTTAAAAGAACTCTACTTATAATTTGTGCTTACTTATTAGATGCTGATATTCATTTGTCAAACTTTCAGGTACCGATTCAAATTTAGAATACCTCCCTATTTTTCTCTAGTTATCCGCAGGTACTTAATCTTTTTTTTCGCTCTAGTAGCCGATTGAATGTTTTGAGCTGTTGAGATTTCTCAAACTTTTAAGTCATGTAGATATAGTATTGTTAAATAAACATAGACAAATGCTAAGAGCTTTTGCACAAGATTGTAGGTCCAACTGGTCTATGCGTTAATTGCTTTATTCAATTATATGTGATTAGCCATTTTCTATCTACTAAGGCAGCATTCACATAATATTTGGCTTCTCATCTTTCATTTCCCAGCCTTGCTGTTTTGGAGGGCATTGCCATCGGTATAAGCCCAAACTACAAGGTTTTAGGCAGTACATACCCTTGGATTGCTAGAAAGATTCTAACTGACAGCTCTCCACAGCTGAAAATCTCTCTGCAAAATCTTTTATATGAGGTACCAAACTATCTTGTCTAATCAGACTGGTCACCCTCATTTCACATTATGTATCTTCCTGAACGTGCTATCGTTTTTATGTGTGTCTCTGCCAGGACGGTGTTTTCCGAATCGACCGTCTTGAGTCTTTGCTTTCTGAGGTGAGACTGAATTTTAATCCCTTTACGGTTGTTTGACTATCTACGGGTTGCAAAATACACTAAAGTCTATTGTTAATACTTGCTAATTTTTTATGTACATTACCACGTCAGTTTCTTTGTTGTTTGTTATCAGGGTTCTGAGTTTGTGTCTTTGTGTTAGTTAATGGGCTATGTTGTGTTCAATGGTAAATTAGTCAGTAAACAGCTGAATAATGATACAACCAGACGGCCTAAGAGCCAATGAAAGACTGTGAAATCTGCATGATGTTTTGGGAAATGAATAGCTTGGGTGTTATAGGATTTTTCTGTATAAATAACAAAGATTAGCATTTGGTTTCTTATACACATCTACTTTCTTCAGTCTCTTAGGACAGAGACGGCATTAGTTCAAAAACCAGTGGTGGGGACCGACTCTAATATCGCCATGAAACAAATGCTTGCTTTTACTTTCACGGAACAGGTATATTTAAGCGGTTGTTTTTGTACTACGGATTGTAAAACTAATGTTACAACTACTTAAAATCTTGAAACATTGAACAGGGTTCTTTTGTAAGAGAAATCCTTCTTCGTGAATTCGCTAAGGTGAGGATTTACCTTTAATAAAAGCAAAACAGTTCAATTGGTAAAGTGATTGCTTGAGAAGCAAATATTGGACAAAAATTACTATTTTAACATTTATGTTTATTTGATAGTAATCAAAATCCCTTGCATTAGTTGCGTTCAAATGTCATTGTTTGTTGATCAAAAGGATTGTGTATCTTTGTTGCTTATGATGGATTATTCAACAGGGTCTTGATGCATTTGGATTGGCAACTTTGGACTCTTTCACATTCTCTGGTTCAGGGCCATCCACTTCCTTGACAGAAGAAGACATGACAAACCTTAGAACTTTCTATCGCCTCATCTCATTGTTCTCAGGGATGCAAAAGGCTGAAAGCGTAAGCACGGTAACAAATTTCTCTTTTCTTCTGTTTTTTGTAAAGTAGATAAAATGTTCTTTTGCTAATTTTATCTTTAATGCTTTGCACAACAAACTTGCAGCAAGTAAAAGCGGTGAGTAAATATGGTGAGGCGCTCACGCCTTTAGACGAAGCATCACTGGTCATGTATCAGCTTCCATCAGCACAAGAGATGCTTCCGATTCTCTCCATCTTACCTGAGGTTACAAATGTTGCAAATCTGAATTTGATTTTACGAGTCCATTACATTTTTTAACAATTTGTGATTCGAGACTAATTGCCCTAACTTCTTTTTCGGGTTTTGAATGAACGTGGCAGCTTCCACAGGAATCGCAACAGAGGTTGCTTCAGTTGCCAGGTGACTTGGTTGGAAGATTGGTGTCTCGGGCTTTTGCTAGAACCATTCGTCGGATGTTTCTTTGATGTCCGATTACAAAAAACACTTGCAGATTTAGACAAGAGTACTGTGATTTGAGTTATTCATAATTTTTACATTAACTTTATGAGAATCAGATAATGGCTGTTTTGATCCAACAACTTCTTCATCAAATAAAAGAACCTCACTTCGTTTTAAACTTTTAATCCACCTTATTTTTTCCCCATATTTGTAAGCTTAGTCGAAATTTTTGTGTAGTGAAAATAAACTGTTTATTAAAGAAATACTAAAATCTCCACCAGTGACCAAACCAGGGGCCACAGGATTAAAACCAGCGAAGGAGAGTCGTGTGTTATGCAGGAAACAAGACAGTAAAAAAAAAAAGAGAGAGAGAGACGAACACAGTTGGTCTGAGACTTTGAAGTTTGAACTTATAACTTTTCCTTTCCTTTTATATTTTGATGGCTGAATGGTTCTTCTATAAGACAAACTCAGCACAAATAAATGCTACACTAATCGTACAATCACTCGCCTCAATTCAGGTGAGAGAGCCTTCTTCTTTCTATGGTGATTTGTATGCGAAAAGATCCTTTTTGATCTCTGCAATGAAATCGACCAACCGAGTTGCTTTCCCCTGTGGATAGAAGAGAGGTGAAACGGAGATGAGAATTAGATTCAAATATCACAGAGAAGAATGAAGACAACACAGGTTGATGATATTATAAGAAACCTACCGCAATGCTATGAAGGCTGCATCATGTGGTCTTGCTTGAGCGCTTGTTGCAGCTTTAAGACCTCTTGCTGTTGCTCTGGAGTCAGCAATCTCAGCTGTTCTGGCGTAAGGTTCATTACTTGTTGGAGCAATGTTGACTGGACATCGGGGGAGATACGTGTCTGGAGAAAGAGAAAATCAAGCGTGGAGCAAGGATTTACAGATTAATAGATTTCATTCAAGGCATTTCTAAGCGATCCCAAATTATGTGATTGATAATACCTGGGGAGCTTGTACTTGATTCGGAAGCGTTGAATTAGACGCATGACCTCCGGGGTGTGAAGTGGTTCTCCTATCATCCACTTTCATCATCTTTGATGGTCTGTTCATTGATTGATGAGGAGGACCCTCGTTTATTCTTTTGCCATAATTTAATGATACCGTTTGCCCACCTTGCTGAAATGTAAATAAACACACACGAGAAATTATCTTCAGAGAAAAAGACAAATAAGAGAGGGAAAGTGATTACAAGGGTCATATAGTCCACTAAACACCCTTTAATGCTCAACTACGAATAAGCTCTCCCTATAAAAGATGGTAATTAATACAGAACAATCCTTTGGTGTGTGTTTGTGTACTAAACTATGCAAAGACTTTCAAAAAAGTAGATTCATATCACCAACCATGGCTTCATTCTCGAAAAAATTAGAGTATTTGGAAACTCACCTGCATCACAGAATTTGTTAATGCTGGGTGGGGTACTTGAGATGGCTGGATAGCATTATTCGGAACTGAAGTCTGACTACTATAACCTATGCTGGTGGAAGCTGGAACCACTTGCTGGCGTTGGAATGGAGCTGTTTCGACTTTAACTTGGGATCTAGGAGGAGGATTCACAGAAGAAGGACCTGGCTGTGCTACTAGTTGTGGAACCTGACTAAAAGGTTGTTTAGAAGATTGTTGAACAGGATACTGATTATGGGGAGCACGACTTAGCTGCTGCGACCTTTGTGCCAGTGGCGGTAAAAGATTTTGACCAGATAATTGCGTGTCTTGAATTGAAGACCCTGTCATATGACTTGGGGCCTGAACAATATTTGGCGACTGCAACTGCACAATTCAAGAATGGCAATAGTCCTCATAAGACATGACAGATAGATAGAGAAGGAAGAAGCACAAAACTGTTCGATAAGATGGAAAACTTACGACTTGCGAACTCACAATCCCAAGCATTATCTGCGCCTACAAGGGTAGACAAAGTATAGGTTCAAAAGATGGTGTAAGTATCACAGTGTCATAAGAAATATTTGTCAATAATGAAAAGTGAGAGATCATAAAACAGTAAAACACCCTGGACGAGACATTTCTCAGCTAGTTGAGGGATAATTAAAGTCAGAAAATGGTTTAATTCATCACACATTTGAAGGGAATGTAAAAATGATATTGAAGTGTATAGCATCTATATATCTATCAAGAGCACACTTTCTACATAGATACTAAAACAGATTGTTCCCTCCTAGTTCGCATGAATCCCCCACAACTCACTTGTAAGAGGTAAATGATTTGCAGAATCGGGGGATGAGTAAGTACCAGGAAAACAGATTTTAGCAACTGAGGTCTTGAAACCAACAACTGTCGAGCTTGTTCCTTGTTCTGTGTAGCCATTAACTGACCATTGAGAGAACACAATCACATCACATCAATCGCTTCCAATAGTATAACAATGCGCCAAAAAAGAAAGAAAGAAAAAAAGATATCGAGATTCACACCTTAATGGATGATATAATTTCAGTAAGCTGACTTCTAGACATCTTGGCAAGATGAAGAGTCAGGGGATCACTAGCTGGAACCTGCAGATTACTTTGTGTAAACTGCGAACCGACCTGAGGACCACCTAGCGCACCCGCCATAACAGATGCAGCTGTTATAGCAACATTGAGACCAACTGGCTGGTGCATATTTGTATCTCCAGGCCCTCCAATCTGCTTCTGAGACTCTGTCATTAAACAGCCAAAAGAAAGGAAAACAATATAATTAGTTTTGCTCATCCAAACACAATTGCGGTCAGTAAAGTTTCAGAGACTAAAACAAAATATACCAGAAGTAGAAGGCAAACCAGGTCCTCCTTGACCCTGAAAACCAAAGTTCCCATCTTTAGTTATAACTTATTGACAATGAAAGCTTCAGTTGCTAAACCCATAAAAAATAATGGCAGAAGAAGTAACCTGATCACGGGTTTTGTCAGTGCCTTTGTCATTCTCAGCAAAATCAACTCTTAATTGACGACCATTGATTTCATAACTCTGAAGATTACGACGAGCACTCAATGCTGTTTCTTCGTCTTTATACTCACAAAATCCGTAGCCTTTTGGTTTACCAGTTTCTCTATCCGTAACTAATCTGAATCCAAGAAAGCAAACAAGCAGGATTTTATTAGGCTTCTCTGTTTCGTTTGTTTGAAGAAAGGTGTTTCCTTTTATCAAAACCCTAAAACAAAATTGACACGAATTGAACAATTAACTGACCTAAACGAGACAACGGGTCCAACCTCTCCACAAATTTCTCTAAGTTGTTCCTCGGTCGCGTCGTAAGGAATGTTCCCAACTAAAATAGATGAAGAAAGTCGAAAACTTTAAACCAATTGAATCCAAAGAGAATTTGCATAAGTGATAGGGGAAGAAGAAGAAGAAGAAGAGAGTGAGTTACCAAAAACGCAGCGTCGTTGGGATGATGAAGCCATTGGAATTAACAGAAGATAACGAAGAAGAAGGTGAAGCGCGGCTTCATCTTCTTCCTCAAAGAAACGGTTCGAGTTTCAATTGAATTCGAAACAGCGAGTTTCGTTAAATTCTTCTCAGAGAGATCTTTCGTATTCGTCGTCGATAGGACTTTTTTCAGTTTTTGGTTAATAAGAGTTAAGAAGACGAATGAAAAATATTAGCAAAACGATTAGTACCGTCGTCGATATTTATTTTATATCTCTCTCTACAACAAAAAGAAAAAAAGGAAAGTAGAAAAAAAGGAAACTTGAAACTTTTATTTTTGTGACGTTAAAAGGAAATTTATATTAATATTCTTTTATATATGTTGGACTAAAATATGTGTAGTTTAGTGATTAGTTTTGTTATTGTAATCACTTCTCACTTGAATTTGTTTGAGACTTTGAGTAATAGAATAGCCTTCTGATGCCAAAAATAATTTACTTGAATTCAAACTCATAATTTGTTTTAGTGGAAGAAAAGAGTATAAATAGAACATTTTTAAATCTAAAACCCAATTTGCTTTAGTATTATACTTGCCTAAAATCAACTCAATGAATTAATTAATTTTTGTATAATTAAAAAGGAAATACTGAAATTTGCCAATTTAAATCAAGATTTCACTAAATGATACTCCCAGTCATTAGTGACTAACTTTTTGATTAAGTAGCCTAATTGTGGAGCACTTTACCACAAAGCATGTACTACTTGTAGTCTCTTCTCTTGTATGTCCAAAGAAACAACAAATAAGTCATTCGGCTTCTGTAGCTTCATCTCCAACTCCGACCATAACTGTGGTCAACTGGTCACGTTTCAACATTTTTGACAAAACAATTTGGGCCAATTAACCCAACAAAAGATTTAGCCCATTTATAACAAAATAATGACTTTAATAGATGCCCACTTTCCCAAGCCTGTTATTCATGAATTTAATGTAAGCTACTAAGCTTTACGAAAAAGAAAAAAATAAATAAATAAATTTAATCAACAAATGCAGTGCTCAAAAAATTGGTCTAGTGATCGTCTAGATTCTCTACAACCATTACCACCCGGTCGAAGCCATATTCGACATGCTAGGCAGAGCCGCAGCATTCTTTGCCTCTGGAATGATGCTGAGAACAAGCGTATGGTCTTTTGCCTTGTTAATGTCAAGACTGTTGATGATCACTTGTTGGGAATGCATTCCACGCTTAGTTCAAGCTTATCATGACGTTCATCACCAAACTAATGGCGTTAAGTATAATTAATCGAAGCCGTTATTCACGTTTTAGGATAGAGTTATGAGAGGGATGGTTCGACGTTAGGACTTGGGATATTAAAAGAGATATTTATAATTAGTAACATATAGATAGATACATACATAATGGAGACTAAGAATAATTACATCTAATTAGCATTTCTCATGTGGCGTTTTCTTCCTTCAATTGTTAGTCTCTCTGTCAACTCATGGATTCTTACTATTTTTTGTCCATTCGGTAAGTATGTCAAAGGCAGTGCTTTAGGTTTTAAGTTCACAACATGTCGTAGCCACCACTGATCATTGTTTCTGTTATTCTATGCTTTTGGAGAATTTCAGGCATTTCCATAATATCTATACGACTTTAAAAACCGCATCATTTCTTTGCATATCTATGGAAAAAGGTAATCACATGATGGTGAAGTCAGAGAAAAATACGTGACAAAGTAAAAGGCATCCACACAAAAACAGTCAGAGAAGCGTTTAAGATCAGACCAACCAAAACAAACAAAAACAAAATCGAAGTCTTCTTACAGAAAATGTGATGGGAGGAGCATCAGGTGTCAGGTAATCTCATTTGTACAATCTCAGCTGGTGGACGCAATGTGCAAACCATTTCTCTCGTCTTCCCAAAGTAAACCTGCGATTTTCACAAAACAATTCTCAAACTTTGAAGCTACACGTTATGTTATTCTTTTTTCTTGGTG
Source organism: Arabidopsis thaliana x Arabidopsis arenosa (assembly GCA_019202795.1). Taxonomy (NCBI): domain Eukaryota; kingdom Viridiplantae; phylum Streptophyta; class Magnoliopsida; order Brassicales; family Brassicaceae; genus Arabidopsis; species Arabidopsis thaliana x Arabidopsis arenosa. The sequence continues at coordinate 12,266,712 of CM032919.1, read as the reverse complement.
TTCTCTGGACTAGTTCATGAGATGATAGAAAGTGATCTGATCTAAAACTTATCCTAGAATTCCTGTATACGGTTTATATGATGATTACTCCAGTATATTTTGTGGATTTTCCAAATAGTCACAGAACTGTAGCATGAGCTTAAGTGCTTAACTAACTAAGCAATCCGAATGCGGGGTAATTAGGAAACCAATTTCAGCATTATATGAGGTTACACAAGCAGAAGGAGTTTGGTGGAATTGGTGTAAGGGATTGGAGGTAGAACCTGATCAAGCGAGTTCCTAAGTTTGCCTTCCAATTCTTCAATCATTCTCCCCATATTGCACAGGTGTCCGTCAGCTACTGCTAACTCCATTTTCATCTAATTTCAATAGTAGAAGGATAATAATGTTATTCTTTTAGAGATATTTGGTATTCCTCTATAAATCACTATTCCTACCCGGAACTATTTATCTATGAATGCATGGGCTAAATAGAAGCTAATACTTACTTGTCTTCTAATTGATCCAGATAAGCCGAATTTGCCTGAAGACTCATCATCAGTGGTCAGAGAGAGCATGATGGTACTTGTTAAGCAATACTGTGCCATTTCCTCCTCCTCTGGACCAACCTATGTTGAGAACCTCAGGCATTAGAAGAAAGATATGAAGTCTCTGCTTAGGAAACTATGTTAAAATGTTACCATTTTGTAACACAAAAGGCAGGCTTAGTAATGGTATGTAAATATGTTAACAGTGTTACCTGTATAACATGTATGGCATCCCACGCTCCTTCTTCCAGGCATCCCCTCCGACCATGACCTGACTTTGACCCATCTTCAAGAAACAAAAACCAGAACAGCTCAGGTAAAGAGTTGTTATTGCCTAACCTTCGGTGTTATTGAACTTTACAGAAAGAAAATACCCTTCTTAATAAGGAAACATGCCACAAAGCCTTCATTATCATCTTCCCACATGTAGACTGAAGATATACCACCTTCATAATACCTGGAAAAGAAAACTGATCAAAACAGGTGTTCTTTTGGCAACTTAGCATTCCAGTCGCCGATCTTATGGATACTTTCCCTAAGCTGATGAATTAAGCGAACCTCAGGAGGCGTGTATACATTAGAAGCATGAAACACATATCATATATGTTTAAACCATGAGATAAATCACTTCTCAAATTATTTTCACTACATGGTTTTCAAGTGGAACGAGATAAGTGAAGAACCTCACTGGTCACGGTAGATTGCAAAGATATCATTGGCTTCAACTTCAAGCTTTCTTAATTCAGACGATGGGTAAAGAGCATCCTCTAGCGGAGGAAGGTATTTATTTGACCAAGGAGACCTGCAAAAGTAAAGATTACAAGAACCAACAAATAGCAATTTAGCTATGAACACGAAGTACTGTATCATCCCAAACCAAATCCATCCAATCCAACATTATCATTTTCTCTCTACACAATGAAATAGAGCAGAAAAGTACCTGTAGGAATCAGCATCTCTGTTGTACTCACACAAGATGAAATCTTTCCCACTTTCAATATCACGTAACACCTGTGATTACATAACCAATGCCTTTTGATTCTCCAAACCAAACATTGAGAGATAAACACAAACTCAAGAAAAAAAAATCACATTTCAAATCTCGATAAAGATAGAGAAAAAATACCTGAAGAGGGAGATCGACTTGAGACAGAAGATCAGAAGAATGTTGAGGAATGAGACTTAGAAGTGCAGATAGAGCCGTCTCCGACTGCTTCGGCGGCATTCTTCTCAGAAGTCCCAACGCTGCCTCCATTTTTCTCAACCTCGCCGGAGAAAAAAAAAAAAAAAAAAAAAAAAAAAAAAAAAAAAAAAAAAAAAAAAAAAAAAAAAACACTTCTCCTCTGAGAGAGACGACAACTGATGGTAACCAACCGTTTAGCCAATCTCTAGGCCCATTACAAGGCCCAAACATGAACAGGCCTGATTCAAAACGGTATCGTTTTATACGGAATATTAATTTTTTGCTTTCTCTGGGATAATAAATAAAAAATTTGATCGGACCGGTGAATTTGTTAGTCATGTCATCGATGACGGAGGAGAAGGAGATAGATCCACCACAGCAAGAGATTGAAGAGACTACTCCGTTGCTCGACGATTCACAACCGGAAGGTGAATTGAGATCGAAGACCGCGGCGGCGAAGGTACCGGAGGTTGAGATCCATCTGTATAAGTGTGGAAAAGGTCCGATCGATGTGTTCAAGTCAAATCTCGGTGGTTATGAGCAGGATCAGCTCGAGGTTCGATCTATTCTTGATAAGTATGGATTGAAATCAATCTTCGCTTTCAACGTTGAGAAAGGTCGTGCTGTTCCGATCAGATTTCACCCTAGGAATGGTCGGTCTGTGTTGCCTTATAGGGATGGTGCCGTCATTTATATCGACGGTGAACCTCAGGTAATCGTTGTTCCTTCTCTTGAATCTGGTGATTGTTTTGATTTTGAGTTCTGACTTCCGCAAAAGGAAAAGGATAGTTATAGTTCCCAACTGATTCTTGAATGAAGTATTTTGAAATCCTAGTGAATTTGGTTATATGTACATCGTAATGTAGATAACATCTGTTGAAGAAAACGTAGGAAGTCATAAAAAAGAGTGTTGGTGTTGCAAGTGCAATGCTTCACAGTGTTGTTGAGTGTTGCATCTGCTTGATAATTCCTCAGGACCTTTTTTCATTCTGGTCTCCTTTACCTGTTCTTCATGCTCTTGGATAGTACAATTGCTCAACATTATCTTTCTGCACCCATGAAACCACATACATGTCATCAATATACTCTTCACATTGCTGTAGAATTTCTATTCACATGGACTGGTGTCTTGTATAACTATAACTTTAGGTCAAAGATTCTATTCTTGTCGAAAGTTAAAATTTTCTTGGAATCATACCTCTCAGATATTTACTGGACTTATGTAGAAACTAGATAGGATGACACAGTACTCTGAATTTGTTGGAGTTTTTGGATAATATGGCTATAAGTAGAAAAAACGTTAAAACAACCACTCCCAATAAGTTGCAATTAACTGGATGATTAATCTGATGACACTATTTATTTGAACACTTTTTGTTTTCAGGATTCCCTGCTCAAACCCATCACAAGAATCATTCTCGGGGTCGTGATCGTTACGCTCTTAATAACATTTTTATTGAAAGACCCTCCAGCGTGGATCAAGAACAACATCTCCATTGGTACTTTTCCTCCGTGGGTGCTCGCGTGCATAGTAATAGTATTCACTCGAGCTAGGAAGAGAACCAGAGACTTCTTCAAGAAGTATGGCTGGTAGTTTCGCAGACCCTAACACTCGTCTTGCTTGAAATGTGGTTGAAATTTGTAGTCCTTCATCGACCATATATATAGAGGTTTTCTTGTCTTAACCCAACAAGTTCCTTTCCTTGGCAACACTCTTTGTCTTTGATAAGCCTTGAGGCGCCAAATTGCTTGCTTTCAGAACTAAGAGAGAGCAAGCATTTTCTTCATTTGCATCTTGTTGAAATTTTTAGTTTTATGCATTTCCATGTGTAATGTGATGTGGTTTTTGCCATTTTGATGGAAACTGATATTTTCTAAAAACCAAAAGTTTGGTAGAGCTGCAACAAGCCTGTCCATATTTAATCTTTACATTGCTCCTGATAATAAAGTTACAAACTTGATGATAAGTATCTTATTAATTTTTGTGTTGTACCTTGGAATATATGAAAATTTAATATTGTCATGCATGCCATGCTCAGTTTCGTACACATGCTAGATAATGATTGAGATAAAATCTAAAATGAATTTAACATGAATGGGTCGACATGACCCATATTTTTGTACATGCCATGAAGACTTTTTCCACATCCAAAGTTGTCAATTCAAAAGCAACAAAAAAAAAGATAGACTTTGATTAAATTAAATGAATTTTCACATTATTATCATCAATCCTCAAAAGATGCACACAATTAAAGCAAAAAAAAAAAAAAACAAATTACTCCATCTGTCCTATTTATTTAGATGTTTTGGTTAAACACAAAAATTTAAAAGTTCTAACTATTTTTTCATTTGTAAAAATTCAACCAATAAAAAAAATACTTTACAACTAAAATAATTATAAAATATTAAATAAATATAAATTGTGCATAAAAACTAAAGAAAATCTAATAAAAATGAACAAAATAAAAGGATCTTATATATTGGACAGAGGGAGTACACTTTTATCATAAAATTATCCTAACAACCATGAATAGAGTTTGAGAAGTCAGGTGTCATAAGTATGTATTGGTGTAATTTATTTTCAACAACAGTAGATGATATCATATCATTTATTTAAAACTCATACGAAAACACCATATATATTTACAATTTCATTAGTTAGATGTTAAACAAAAAAAATTATAAAACAACAAAGAAATAATTTGTTTATCATTATAACTAACGTTGTAGATCTCATCCATAATATTTTAATATGAATCTAACAAACACATGTTTTTCTCTATTAAGTGATTGATCCTAAATTAACTAGAAGACTTTGTCCCCGTATATAAAGTGGTCAAATCCATCATTTATGGATTCCATTTTTATATGTACTTTTAACTGGGTTTAATAGTACTAGTGTTATTGCCCTGCTATGAAGGGACAACATATATGCCAATTTAAAAAAATCTAAATATTTTTACTTTAATATTTGAAGAACGAAGTTTATGAAAGTGGGAAGTTGTGTTAGAGATGGATTACGCAGCAAATCAAATTGTTTTTTTTTTATTTTTTATTTTCATTACAATGGTTTTGTAAATTAAAGTGGGAGAGAGTTTGAAAAAAAGAATAAATTTGAGATCGTGGAGAAAATGAGTGGTTGTTAAGAAAGTGGTAAGATTTTGTTTTTTTATTATTTTTTCAAAAATAATAAAATTGGATTAGGAAGTGAAAGAGCAAAATTTGGGGTTTTTGCCACGTGTCAGATAGAGATTTTTGCAGTTTTTGTTAAAGTGACTGTTGATTTAGTATAATAGATTTAACAGGAAAAAGTGGTCAAATAGCCATGTATTAATAGGTTAACATTTGAATATGTTTAAATGTATTTACACATTATTACAAACTAAAAAACACACACACATAACAAACAAACCAAAGAAGAAAAAGCAAAAACAAAAATCTTTTATCCCAAACAAAAAAACATTGAAAACAAAAACGTGAATCTCCATGTGGCATTGCGTTATTGGCCAGAACGAAAGGAAGAAAAATCTCATTGGCCCACAAAAAGATCCAGATGTAAAAAACTCAGTCAAAACTCAAAAGCCACGTCAAATCAAACTCCGATCCAATGGAAAACGTTCTTTCGCTAATCTGTCAGTTGTCTTGTTGTTGTGATGTCGTGTCCAGTGGAATCAACACTTAAGAACTTAGCCTTCCAATAGTTGATTTCTCTCGCCCAATTGTGAACTTTGAAATTCTGCACTTCTCCACTGATTAAAAGAAAAAGCCTAAAAACATCTTTTATATTGGACAGAGCGACTGAGTACACTTTTATAAAAAGAAAAACTATCCTAACAATCATCAAGAGAGTTTGAGAAGTGATTAGTGTCATAACTATGTATTAGTGTAATTTATTTTCAAAAATAGTAGATGATATCATATCATTTATTTAAAACACATACGAAAAACATCATATATTTTTAAAATTCCATTAGTTAGATGTTAAACAAAACAAAAAAATTATGAAACTACAAAAAAGAAAAGAAATTTTAATCATTATAACTCACTTTGTAGATCCCTAATATTTTAACATGAATTTAACAAACATTTTTTTTATAAGTCGTCAGATAGTAACGAAGAAATAGGTTAACATATGAATAGGTTAAAAATGAATTTTTACTTTATTACAAAAACAAAACACACATATAACAAAAACAAAACAAAGATGTAGAAGAACTGAATCTCCACGTGGCATTGGTATATTGGAAAAGCCCACTGGCCCACAAAAACTCAGTCAAAACAAAAAGTATGTCAAATCAAACTCCGATCCAGTGGAAAACGTTCTTTCGCTAATCTATCAGCTGTCTTGTTGTTGTGTTATCGTGTCCAGTGGAATTCAACACTTAAGAACTTAGCCTTCCAATAGTTGATTTTTCTGGCCCAATTGTGAACTTTAAAATTCTGCACTTCTCCATTGATTAGTTTGTAACTTGCCAGTTGTCACCCTCAAAGATGACATTCTTATATCCTTTTATCCAAACTTGTTGCATTGCAATAAGCAATGCTTGTAGTTCAGCTTCTAGAGCCATAAAACATTGTTCACCTTTACTGCGACCTGCACTCACAAATAAACCTTAAAAAAAAAAACTATGAATATAAATTATGCATAGAAACTAAAAAAATCTAATAAAATCAAACAAAAGAAAAAGCCTAAAAACATCTTATATATTGGACAGAGTAACTGATTACACTTTTATCAACAAAAAAAACTATCCTAACAATCATCAAGAGAGTTTGAGAAGTGACTAGTGTCATAACTATGTATTAGTTTAATTTATTTTCAAAAACAGTAGATGATATCATATCATTTATTTAAAACACATACGAAAAACATCATATATTTTTAAAATTCCATTAGTTAGATGTTAAACAAAACAAAAAAATTATAAAACTACAAAAAAAAAAGAAGAAATTTTAATCATTATAACTCACGTTGTAGATCCCTAATATTTTAACATTAATTTAACAAACATTTTTTTTTATAAGTCGTCAAATAGTAACGAAGAAATAGGTTAACATTTGAATAGGTTAAAAATGAATTTTTACATTATTACAAAAAAAAAAAACACACACACATATAGCAAAAACAAAACAAAGAAGTAGAAGAACTGAATCTCCACGTGGCATTGGTATATTGGCCAGTACAAGAAAAGCCCACTGGCCCACAAAAACTGAGTCAAAAGAAAAGGTACAAATTGAACTCCGATTCCTAGGGACCGGTTGGTTAGCGAATGTATAAATACTAACTCTCATTCCTTCACACCCTTTCGAGTCTCTCTACTCCTCTTCTTATTCACCGGAGTAACCCCAAAAAAGGAAAAAAATAAAAATAAATATTCTCCCCTTAAAATTTTGGAAAACCACAAACAGATTCTCTCTGTCTCACCCAAAAAAAACCGAGGAAATCAGCGCTATGGCTGCGGCGGTTGCATCTGGAATTGCCCCGACGACGGCCATGGTTGATCAAGTTCCAAATCAACCGACGGTTGCTGCTGCTCCCCCTCCTCCTTTCCCTGCCGTGAGTCAGGTTGCGGCGGTTGCGGCTGCTGCTGCTGCGGCTGAGGCTTTGCAAACGCATCCAAACTCGTCTCTCTATGTCGGAGATTTAGATCCGAGTGTCGATGAGCCACAACTGTTGAATCTCTTTAATCAAGTGGCTCCAGTTCAGACTGTTAGGGTTTGTCGTGATCTGACTCGTCGTTCTCTTGGTTACGCTTACGTCAATTTCGCCAACCCTGAAGATGGTAACTATTATTGAAAACCTTCTTTATATTGAATTTAATATTATTATTATGGATTAAGACACGAGGAATATAAAATTGTTCATGTGTTTGCTTTTGTGGTTTTGTTCTTTTTGCTGTTTTGTTCTTTTTTGCTGTTTTGTAATTAATTTTTTTTTGTGTTTTTCTTATGGGATCAGCGAGTCGTGCGATGGATAGTCTCAACTATGCTCCGATCAGGGACAGGCCGATAAGGATCATGCTCTCGAATCGTGATCCGAGCACTCGATTGAGTGGAAAAGGCAATGTTTTCATCAAAAACCTCGATCCCTCGATCGATAACAAAGCTTTGTATGACACATTCTCGAGTTTCGGGATTATCCTCTCTTGCAAGGTTGCAATGGATGTGGTGGGACGTTCGAAAGGATATGGCTTTGTCCAGTTTGAGAAGGAGGAAACCGCTCAGGCTGCTATTGACAAGCTTAATGGCATGTTGCTTAATGATAAGCAAGTCTTTGTTGGCCATTTTGTTCGTCGTCAGGACAGGTCTCGTAGTGAGAGCGGTGCGGTGCCGCGTTTCACTAATGTTTATGTTAAGAATCTTCCTAAGGAGATTACTGATGATGAGCTTAAGAAGACTTTTGGGAAATATGGAGATATCTCTAGTGCGGTTGTGATGAAAGATCAGAGTGGGAACTCGAGGTCTTTCGGGTTTGTGAACTTTGAGAGCCCTGAAGCTGCTGCCGTTGCGGTTGAAAAGATGAACGGTATCAGCCTTGGGGAGGATGTGTTGTATGTTGGGAGGGCACAGAAGAAGTCTGAGAGGGAAGAGGAATTGAGGAGAAAATTTGAGCAAGAGAGGATAAGCAGGTTTGAGAAATTACAAGGATCAAATCTGTATTTGAAGAACCTTGATGATAGTGTGAATGATGAGAAGCTCAAGGAGATGTTCTCTGAGTATGGGAACGTGACCTCCTGCAAGGTTTGTTTTTTATTCTAAAGCACATCTTTTAACCACATACATTGTGAACTAAAATTTTTGTTCCTGGTCATATTTAGGTTATGATGAACTCACAAGGTTTGAGCAGAGGCTTTGGTTTTGTTGCTTACTCCAGTCCTGAAGAGGCTACGAGAGCTGTAAGTTTCAACTTAATTCACAATCTTTTTACATATACATAGATACTTTTATAAATTGTTACTGAAATGTCATTCATTGGGAATGATGATTATACTCAGTTGACTGAAATGAATGGGAAGATGATTGGAAGAAAACCTCTTTACGTTGCTTTTGCTCAACGCAAAGAAGAAAGACGGGCTCACCTTCAGGTTCGTTAGCCCTCTCACTCTTTGAACTTCAAATTGTGTTGTGTTGTGACACTGACTTCTAAAACTATCTCTTGATGTTTTCACGTGTTTCAGACTCTATTTACTCATATCAGATCACCTGGGACAATGTCGCCAATTCCATCACCGATGCCTGGGTTCCATCATCACCCACCAGGAGGTCCAATGTCAGGACCACACCATCCAACAATGTACATAGGTCAGAACGGTCAAGGTATGGTACCGTCACAGCCTATGGGGTATGGGTACCAAGTTCAGTTCATGCCCGGGGTGCGTCCAGGTGCAGGCCCGGCTAACTACATGATGCCTTTCCCTCTTCAAAGGCAAACTCAGCCTGGTCCTCGTGTTGGGTTCAGGCGTGGTGCTAATAACATGCAGCAGCAATTCCAACAACAAGTAAAGTTCTTATTATGAGTTCTTTATATGTCTTCAGCAAGTTTTTTATTTTTAAAACAATCAGACGAATTTGAATTTGTTGGGGTTTGTTATTATCTTGGAACTGTCAGATTCTGCAGCAAAATGCAAGTCCGGGAATGCGATACATGGGAGGCGCAGGCAATAGGAGGAATGGAATGGAAACATCTGCTCCACAAGGCATCATCCCTTTGCCATTGAATGCTTCTGCAATCTCTCACAATGCTCCGCAACACCCGCAGAAGCCATCTCTCCTCACCATTTCTAAGCTCGCATCTGATTTGGCTTTGGCTCCCCCCGAGAAACACCCACAGGTTTGTGATCTCCAGTGTTTTCTTCTCTTATCTCATCTAGGACTTGCATTATATCAAGATTTGTTAACGATATCATTGCATTGTGAATTGATGATAGATGCTTGGGGAGAATCTTTACCCATTTGTGGAGCAGCAGGAGCCAGAATATGCGGCCAAAGTTACTGGGATGTTGCTGGAGATGGATCAAGCTGAGATTTTGCACCTTCTTGAGTCACCTGAGGCTCTTAAGGCTAAAGTTTCCGAGGCTATGGATGTTCTCAGACTCTCTGCTAATGCACCAGCTGTGTCATCTGTTGATGACCAGTTTGCTCTATCCTCTACCGAGTGAACATACTGTTTACTCAAGACAATGTTTCTCTGGCTTTCTTTAGACAGTTGCTTCAAAACTTTTAGGAACTCTTTAACTAGTTTTTTCTTTCTCTCCTTTGCAACTTCTCTTTGATAGGTTGTTTTGAGTTTCTTCTCTTAGCATTGAGACTTTTATTCTTAGCACTTTCTCTAGTTTTATTTGGAGTCTAGTTACTGAGTCAACTCTTTTGCATCTCTAAATTTGTTTCAGAAACTTTACATTTAGCATATCATAATAATCTGCATCCTGGTTAAACATAAATCTATCCCTGATCACATGAAATCTGGATGTACCTCGTCGTCTACTATCTGGTATACCGCATTTCTCTCCATTATTGCTCTGTCCCATTCGCCTACATGAGCTTCATCCTTCAAGGCTTTATTCCCGCCAATTCGTGGTTGTCCCTGATGTTCTCCTTCCTCATCGATCAAGTAGGCGTCCCATTTCGAAGCTGGCTTAGTAACTCTTTGAGCCTCTAGATTTCTCTCTTCTATATCCTTCTTCCTTGTCACTACTCCATCTGCAACACATTCGTAGGATAGGAATTACAATAAAATATCATCCTAGTTAAATAAGCCATTCAGGCCTTTAGTCATATCAGTGTCTGTGAATGTCAATAAACAACATACGCAGCGGCTTTACTCGAACTAGATTCTGATATATCACTGACATACGTAGGAGAGTTCCTCTTACCAGAACACAAATCTGGCTTTTTGATGCTTCGTCTGGAGAAGGAAGGCTTGAAGATCTCATTACTGTCTTTCTTCCCACTTCCTGTAACCGATGATGATCCACCAGCATTAGAATCTTTGTTCAGCTTTGGCCTCTTGAACATATTGTTCGGCATCTCAGTCACAATCTTCACATCTGCAACAAATATTCAAAACCAAGTATAACTATTTGGTCTCTTAAGATGCAAAAAAACAACAAAATTTCAAGTAACGCTATTGATTCTCTTGAATTAGACTCACCGTCTTCTTCTCCAGCTAATCCCCGGCGATCATTTGGTGAATCGAAATCCAGATACTCACTCCAATCAGATCGCTTCTTCGTTCCACTAACATCTAAAACCTCCTCATCAACCTCTCCTTCAACATCAACCTCCGAACACGAATCTGCAACAGCTTGTGCCTCCTCATCGGCAACTTTGCGAGACATATTAAAGGACTGTACAAAGAAACGAAGCTCCTTAGCCTTATAACCTTGAGCAAACACCTTTTTCACCGATTGCTTCTGATTGCAAATCACACAAACCCACTTGTTACTGCTTTTCTTCTTCTGCTTCACCTGCGAATTCGATCCCCAAAACAAAATCCCTAAAAAACTAACCAATACACAAATTGACAGAGAAAGAAGAAGAAAGAGCGAGAGAATTTAAACCTGCATAGTCGAACATTCGTAACATTGGAGAGCGATAAATAGAGTACTCGCCATTTTTCTCCTTCTTCGTCTTCGTCTGTTCTCTAGGGATTTCGATTTTGTGTTTTCAATTTCGTTCTAGCGCCAATTTGATATACTTCAAAAAATTTGGCAATTCCAAATTATTTTGTACCGGGTTTGGTTTATAAAGTCGGTTTAATATATCACACTTTTTTTTGGCAATCTCCAGATTAGTTTGTACCGGGTGTGGTTAACAGAAGACGGTAAATAGTTTCGGTTAGTTTCGGTTAAGAGCCCGCGTTTTTTTTACAGTAGCGATTACAATCAAACCCTAAAACCCAGATCTTAAAGCTTCGTGGTGGAGGTAGGAGGAAGATGATGGCGCAAGTGAAGCACATAGAGAAGGTACTTTTCAGCGATGAAGTAATCGCTGAGCGTGTTGGTCAACTTGGATCTGAGATTACTTCTGATTTCTCCGGTGACTCGGAATCGCCTGTTTTCGTCGGCGTAGCCACCGGTGCTTGCCTCTTCTTGGCCGATCTCGTTAGGCGAATTGAATTGCCCATTGCTATTGATTACATCAGAGCTGAGTCTTACGGCTCTGGTACAGTATCCAATGGACTTCCCAGAATATCGTTTGACTTAAAGCTTGACATCACGAACAAGCACGTTGTCTTGGTAATCTCCATCTCTCTTATGCGTGATGGATCTGTATTTGGGTAATATGTGTTTTGATTCATTTTCTTAATCAATTGAGTTTCAGATTCATTTGAATTTCATGCAAAGTTTTGAGTCTTTTACAGCTTCAAATTCATGTGTTGGTTTCTGAGTTTTAACGTTTGAAAAACACAGTGATATGCAAAAATCTGATGACAGATTAGGAAGGAGACCACTTTGATGCTTAACAATCTCATTTGATGATGTCTTGCTAATTATTTTACACTAAGCATACGAAATTTCAGTACCTTTTAAGTTCACTAGCTATGTGTTTTCTTAAAGGTCGAGGACATTGTGGATACTGGCAATACACTTAGCTGCTTGATTGAGCACCTAAAATTGAAAAAGGCATCATCTGTTTCGGTTTGTACGCTCCTCGACAAGCCATCAAGAAGAAAGGTTCATTTTAAGCTGCTTGGGAGTGGGAAATTCTACAGCGGTTTTGAAGTAAGCTGCTTTTTGTCCCTCTCTTCTCAAATTTGTTTAGCATTATATCTCTGTCTAAGGGCTTTGGAATTTCAGTATATTGCTTTCAGAAAATTTTGATATAGTTGAGACTTAGTTAACCATCAATGATCAATGCGTAAGCCACCTTGACCGAAGTATCCAGCTATTTAGAAAGTCAATGCGATCGTAGCATGATATTTTCCGATCTTATTTTTGTTCAGTCGTCGCAATGTTATGCATATGCTTGTCTAGACCATGGTAAACAAACGTATTTTTTGGTGTTAGGAACTAGCCTGACTTAAGAATGTATATATTTCATGGCATTGTGTTGAATATGTGTTGTACCTTCTGAATATCCGCAGTGTCCAGATGAATTTGTTGTGGGCTATGGCATGGACTTTGCAGAGCAATACCGCAACCTATCTTACATTGGCGTATTGAAGCCTGAATATTACATGTAACAATATTACATAAACTCAAAGTCAGTTCATCTGGAAAGAAATTCAGACTTCATAAAATTACTGGGCATCATGAGATCTTTTATGACTTGCCCCTGTTTTATTGGTCAAAGCAGTAAAACCAAAGTTCTACTATGCTTTGACATTGATTATGATGTAAAGCTAATGCATGTGTGTGATATGTTACTATGAATGTCTTGAGCAAGCGCATCATGCAATTCATATTTTCCACAAATCTTTTAGTTATAGAATCATTGAACAATACCATATATTATATTCCAAGAAAATGATCAATCAAACAAATAGTAATCCGGATAATAATGAGTTTCAGCCTTCCTTAGGGATATATCTTCTTTCTTTTTTTTACTTCCAGGTGAGCAAAGGAAGAGAGTTCTTGGCCGGAGGAACAACTTGCCCATCAGCATCATACAATATAACACCTGAGAAATCTGGAAGCTGGCACTTTCCTCCCATGAGAATGTTCTTCTGCCACAACGGACCTCGTCTCTGATCCCCACTAAGCAACATGCTCGGGTCGCCGTTGTATGGATCATAAACATCACCATTGTTCATCATCGTCATATCGTTTTGGAGATGTATAACAGGTTCATAATCTCTAGAGCCATAACAGGCAACCCAACGGCAACGACGAAGCTTCCTCTTCGAATGAGAAACGAGGCTAACCAAACGGAAGCTTGCTGAGGCTAAACCCATCTTGAAAACTGTTAGCGGCTTCGTTCGAGATGGTGGAACGGTCTGAGTCTGAGCCATTGGATATGGACTAAAAGGCAAGATTGTTGGTGTTGCGGCTTGAGAGTTTGTGAGTCGATAATGTCTTTGAGCTCAGGAGTTTAAGGTAGCAGTTTGGTCAGCATAAATATCAATGGAAAAATGGAGTGGTTCGCCATTGGAGTGGTCAGTGAGAAGCTCTTAGTTTATGGTTCTGGTGCTTCTGTGGTTTGGTTGATGGTTTGACCTTGACTTGTCTTCTTTTGATTTTTTTTGCAACCAATGACCGTTGCGTGATTTTCCGTGGACCTCATCGTGGCCCTAATTAGAAGGCCCATTAGGCCCAAAAGATATCTTCGTCTTCCTCAAATATGCAATCTGAAGTTTTGAACAATTTCAATTTCTCATTTACCCACTTACCTGCGCCGCCGACCTACAAAAAATCTCGGAGAAACCTAACCGTCGGGAACCATGCGTCTTCACTCAGCAATTACTCTCCGAAATTTGTTCACCAGAAAGTCCCTTCGAATCCCACAGATTCCAAGCATTACATCTTCTACGATTCTCATAAACTCGATTAGCAATGTCTCTGGTAATCTCGGATCTCAATCATCACCGTCTCCATATTCGAAATCTAGTCTCTACGAAACATCATCAGCTAGCTCACTAATTTCCCGGATCCAGGAGAATCAGAGAAGATACGGCACCGACTCTAGCGGTGACTCACCGCCAGATGTAAACAAGGTAGTGGACGAGATTAATCTCAAGTTCGCTGAAGCTCGTGAAGAGATCGAAATGGCTATGGATGCGAAGGAGACGGTTTACTTCAACGAAGAAGCAGAGTGCGCGAGAGCCGCCGTGGCAGAGGTTTTGGAGATGTTCGAAGGTTTACTCGGGAAAGTAACAGAGAAAGAGAAAGCGTCTCTGCAGAGATCCATGGGACTCAAGATTGAACAGCTAAAAGCTGAGCTTCAACAGCTGAACGAATGATCAATTGATGATTTTTGATTCTGTGAGGTTAGCAGAAATTTTCCTCTTCTTCACTGAGCCATTGTTCTTAGCTGATTATCATCTGTGTGTGCTTCAATAAATTTTAGGTCAAATTCAGAACATTGAGTGAAGGTTGCAATGCTTAAGCCTCTATTGTTGTTTCTGTGACTATACTCTTTTGATTAGAGGAAAAAAAAACTTGAAACAATTTATTATAAGTTACTATTTCAGTGAGCTTCGTTGTGTGTTTTGATCTTTACATAGATACACATTTTCTGTAAAAGAATAAGATTTATCAGGAGGAAGAAAGAACTTAAACATTTACTCATAATAATACATAGTATCAAAATTTCAAATACAGAAAGTCATTGTACAACATGTTGTTAAAAGGATTTGTGAATTTGTCACTGACTCTCGAACTTGAACCAGTCCCAGTTAGCATAGATTTCTTCATCCTTGCCTTGAGGGAAACTACTTGTGATTGGAGGACGATCAGAAATAGGGCTTGTAGCCACCGAAGGCATTTTTTCTCTGTACTTCTTTGCCATCTCTTCAGCCTCCGTAAACACTTTCTGCGTCGGCAAAATCACAATATTAAGGGACATGAATGGCAATTTTGCACCGGGTTAAAAGAGAACAAGTTAGATCCATAGATCAAGTTGTACCTCTCTGTCTGAGATGAACAAGCCCGGTTCGCTTTCAAGATCAGCAATGCTGTAGAAAAGAAAATAGTTGTTACTGACTACTGAGGTGGTAGTGAAAATTTTGGAATTTGAGTTGTTTTTACCTAAGAGAGATCTTGTCTGGAAATAGAGATTTCACAACCAGAACCTTTACACTTTCGTCCACCTGAAGCACATCGCTCACCGATCCAATTCTTCTTCGAGTTATGTTTGAAATGTGTAGCAGTCCACTGTATAAACATTTATTGGCAAACGAAATGAATTCAAAACTACTAGTCACTAAGAAAAACAACGAATTTATGGAAGCAATAATGAACTACCTTCTGCTACTATCCCCGAGTTTGACTTGAGCTCCATATGGTAAAATTTTGGCAACTGTTCCTTCTAATAGTGTTCCTTCTCGAAGGTACAGCTTCTCCTGAGACATTATGCGATATATCATTAGTCTTATCGTTGATCATACTGACAAGACAATACAATCAAGACAAACCAGAAACTAACCCACGCTACTTTTTCACTCAGTATCAAGTCGTTTTTGTCTTCGTTCAATCGCGTTATCTGCACAAGGAATCTACGACCCACCTGCAACACGAAAAAAGCCTGAGAAAACGCAAAACGGGAATGCCAAAAGCCTACTGAGATTCAGCAGAAAAACAAAATTGTTACAGTGGAAGAAGAAACTCTTGCTTTACGTTTTCCTTCAACTCGGTGAAACTGTTCACTTTCTTCACCAGTTCCTGCTTCGGAATAAAAGCTCTTAAACCCTGAAAATTAAGCCAACAAAGCGCTATGGGTTATTTACCTGTGACTTCTGAGCAAACATGTGAACAAGACGAAAAATTCGGCTACCTCAATTCTGGTGAGAAGTCCTCCTGTATTCCACTCTGTTATCTTAACTTCAATAGGCTCATTAAGTTGCTTAATCTGCCACATTACAATTCACTCTTCATTAGATGCATCTGAATGATACAAATACTTCAAACCAAGACCAGTTTTTGAATACTTCAAATCAAGGCACAAGAAAAGAACCTGCCTCACTCGGTGCCAAGCGATCCTCCGAAAATATCGTCTGGAAGAAAGCAAAGGTCTTCCACTCAACGTCCTCCCTAAAACCTCGGCGAAAACAACCGTCCCAATCTCCACCACCGGCCTACCTTGCCTCGCAAATTCCGCAATCTCAACACCTTCATCATCATCATCCTTAACAATCCCCATTTTCCCACTAACCAAAAACTCTTCAGCATCATACTTCAAATCACACAACAAATAATCGAACTCTTTATCATACAAAGGAAGAATCTCTTTCGTCAACATAGTTCCCAACATATCCGCACCGATACTCACATCAAGCTTATTCTCATTACCCGAAACCACAACACCAACCACAAAATCACCTGGTTTAGGATCGTAATACTCTACACTGACTCTATCCGTCTCCTCAGAAACTTCCGATTCGATTCCTTCTCCTTCCGGTTTAAAGAATTTCAAAAACGGCTCCAGAATCTCGTCATCGTCTGCTTTACCATTCTCCTTCTCATTTTCTAATTTCGCTACAGGATTCGGCTTGTTCAATAGCTCAAGCTCCTCCTCCTTCTCCGCCACGATTCCTCCGTTTTCAACACCGGAAACATCGTCTCGTGAGCAAAATCTAATCCCATAAGCTCCACGAGTAGCAAAATCGCGACAAATTACGAAACCACGAAACGCAAAGGGGCTTAGGGTTTCACGAAATTGAAACTGCGATACTTTCTCCGATGCTCTGAAATTGATACATTCTCGCCCGTCGCCGGAACTACGAATCGACGACGACGGAGAAGAAGAAGCAGTGAATATAGGAAGAGACTTACATGGCTGATAGAGAAGCGTTTGCATCTTTTTTTCTCTTATCCGCCGCGTAAGATAATTTCTTCAAACGGTTCTTTTTATCCTTTTCTTTTCGCTAGTTTTATCAAAATTGCCCTCTTCTTTACGAAATTTACCAATTTGGGCATGAAGTTTGAAATTTAACAATGAAACCTAAACCTCTCAAATTTAAGAACCAGCTATTGACGACAGCTAACGATAGGCCCAACATTGATAATGGACCTAATAAATTTTGTGGTTATGTGTCAAATATTAATGGACCCGTTATTTTAAATGGACCGTCGCATTTATTAAACTCATGATATTAATAACGTTTAAATAATGTGGTCGGCGATTCGATTTAATACATAACGTTTATAGACTTTAATTAATAAACATTCTTGGTTCATTTGAGTCAATGTAATAAAATTATTGACGAAAAAAAAACATTCTTA
The DNA here is from genome assembly GCA_019202795.1 of Arabidopsis thaliana x Arabidopsis arenosa. Classification (NCBI taxonomy): domain Eukaryota; kingdom Viridiplantae; phylum Streptophyta; class Magnoliopsida; order Brassicales; family Brassicaceae; genus Arabidopsis; species Arabidopsis thaliana x Arabidopsis arenosa. The sequence goes on along the minus strand of CM032919.1, from coordinate 12,249,121 downwards.
ATTATTAAAAATATGGTTTATACTAGATTAACTGATTCGATTCGATACGAATTGAACCGAATAATCATCTAATTTATTATAGTTTGAAGAGATTTTTTTTAAACCACAAAAAAAAAACCCAAATTTTATTGATAATTAAATATATTTGACTAAAACTTGAATACGAAACTTAAATACGGTCTAAAACCAAAATTGTACTAAACTATCAATAATTTTAAAACCAAATCGAAATCCAAACGAACACCTCCTTTTATATTCACAATTTAAAAACACATAATGGTAAATAGTATAAAATAAATAAACTTACACTGAACGAGCAAATTACTTACTCTACACATTGTTTGCGTCGGCCAATAAAAAACAATATATTCGCATTCAATATCAATAAAAGAAATTTTCTGAAAGATTATTTCTATAATAAATGAAAAAGAAGTTTTGTTCATATATAAATTTGGATTTGGAATATAGTGAAAGTAATAGACACTAGACAGCGATTAGACAAACTGCATAATTTCAAATCGTAAATTATTTTAAAAAGATGGAGATCAGAATGATGATGCTTCATACTTGTTTATGATGATCAAGTTCTAACCTGACGACAACCCATTAGTACGCAAACTAATATCTCAATTTCATTTACATAATTGTGAGTCTTTCATGACAACTATAAAAATAAAAACTCACCGATTGATTATTATGATTAATCGTCGTTTCGCCACCTATTCAAAATGAAATAATTAATTATACGCTGAATGTTTAATTAATCAGTGAGTCATTGTCAATCGTATAAAATCACCTTTAAAAAATGCTGGTAATTCGTCGAAGACCACTTAGTCCAATAATTTAGTGCTTGCTGATTAGCATCAGAATTTAATATTGTTCCCTCATTAGTACAATAATTTAATAGTTTCCTAGATTGAAATTTAGTGTTTTTAAAACCTAGGCTTAGACTGTATTCGGCTAACAAACTTTCATAACGTTTTGTGGTAGACTTATAGGAGTTACAATTTTATTTACTTTGGGCGATCGAGAAGTTTGGCAAACATTATAATCGATGTAAAAAAAAAAAATATTTACACTTGCCTAAATTTTTCCAAAATGTTACCAGTTACCACTATCTTAGTCTCTCTTTTTTTTTGAATGAACACTATCTTAGTCTCTTACTAAGAAAATACCAAAATAAGTGCAATTATATGTTTTCTTTTGATAAAGTAGTGCTTATGTTAGCATTAAACTTTTGATATTAATTTCATCATTCGGTGATAGGTATGTGCAATAATGAAATGAGATCGTAATCATCGTTGTGCAGATAACTTAGAAAATGGAGTCTGATGAGGTAAGACAAGTCTCATGCATTTTATTAATCCTGATTTTTCTCTTCTTCCGGTAATATAAATAAGTAAATTATACAAACAACGTACGTCAATTAGGGTTTTCAGTTTATATTAATCACAGATCAGTATAAAAATAAGACACGACAAAGTTTAACAACGAATCAATATATGGTTCTTCGTCAAAATAACATGTGTATGTACCTTAAAGCTGTGGTTACAAAATCCGGAGATCTAAACGTAAAAGTTGTTCCATGTGCCACCGGTTTAGGTTGGTTTTTGGTTTTCTCGCCGGTTATACTAGAGGTGTGAATGGAGTGATATTTTATAGAGATAAAATAAAAACACTATTTACCTTTAGATTTTCTGTTTTACCAATTACCAGTTGTCACTCACTGAGGAAATGAAAAGTTATGTTCCAGCTTTTTGACGCTACAAACAAATTAGTCAAAACTGTAGTTGGTCATTTTCTTACCATCGTGTGGTAAGTATAGACTGATAATATAATGACCAATCTAAAATTATTTACTTTTTTAATGGAAAGTGCTATTAAAAGAAACTAATTTTTAGTTTTTAACATATTAATTCAAATATATTCATCTCATTTTTTAACATTTAATTTGTTTTCCTTCCTCATAATTTCTTAAAAGTTCCCCCAAAACGTAATAGTTGAAACCTAATTTTTCTTGTTCGTTGGTTCTAGATTAAATGGGAAATCAACTTTTGACTTCATGTCCAAATTATACCAAGATTCACCTAAACTAGAAAAAATAAAATATTTTCTTTAATGTTATAATAATACAAATTTAGAAGATGATATTCCTAACCATTTCCTTGATATATCGTTTTCAATAATTTTAAATTTTGTCTTCTGCTCAACAATAAAAAAGTTTCATGTCCCCCTCCGAAAATAATTAGAGCCAAATAGTTAGGCCATAACATTAAATTATTATCTTGTATGAAACGGTAGGACTACATGAGAGACTAGGAATCGTTAAATCTAGTAAACTTCGATGTCGAGAAAAACTTTATATTTGCGAATATAAAAACATAACAAAAAACTTTAAGAGAAGAACACGTGGCAAGAACTTGTACATTGAAAGAAATGTAATCACATATAATAAAAATAAAATGTATACATATTACATGTGAATGTAAACACAAATATAAATGGAGAAGCAAAAGGGCCAGAGGAAGAAAGAGATTTGTTTTATCGACCTTCCAAAAAAAAAGCTCACATTCACATTCACAAGACACCCAAAGAAGCATTAATTGCTATCGCTCTTTCGTTTTTCTGTTCTCGTCGTCTTCTTCTCTTCTTCTTCGTTTCGTCATCTCTTCACAAAGTCACAGGTACTTTGATCTCATCTCATTATTACATTTTACATTTTTCTTTAGTTTCAAATTAACTTTGTTTTCATTTGGATAGGTTTAATCTATGACTGTAAATAAAACATAGAGTTATTATTTGACTAGAACATTCTGATGAGAAGAAATGTTTCAATAATTGAGGTCTAATTTATGAACACTTTCTTCTCCGTATCTAAAAACCTTTTACCAATATGGTTATTTCTACATCACTAACCAAAAATACATGTGTATGTATTACTTAGAAATGGATTTTTTTTTATAAAATTTTTTTTGTCAACAATGATATGGAATATATTTGTGTGAACATTATCTTAAGTCTAAAAACAAGGAATGAAACAGAGAAGAACAGTGAGTTATACTGTGTTATTTGGGACCATATATTCCTAAAATAAAGGTATATTTGGTCATTTGTATTGTACTTTTTTCGTTATCTACACAATCTCTAATATAAGAATATATGTTGGCAACTTTTGGTAGATAAAACTTGTGTATCATATAGCTTGCTATTTTGTGATTTTTGTTTTTGTCCTTCTCCATTACTGTTTTATTTTTCTTAAGAAAGGAAAATTCTGAATTCATGGCATTACGTGTTTAGGCGAATTAATATATTTTAAATCATTTTAAGCAAATATGGAGTTAAAAATATATATTCAGCTAAAATGTAAATGTCAATCTGAAGGCAGTAGTTGATTAGACAAATATTTTTGATCTTTAATGTCAATTTCAAAATGAGTGAGTTCAAATTCACATAAAGCTGAGTTTAAAGTGGCATATATATACCACTAGGCTAAAAAGGACAAAAAAACATATCAGTAAAATTTTGGATTAATTTGCAAAATGACCTACGTAGATAACGTCACTACCAAATCTGTAAATAAGTATTAATCATTTTTGGCGTGATTTGACAAAATTATCATTATAATTTGTATAACTTTTTTGTAAACACTTTTTCTCCAGATATAGAGTGATTTTAGTTAATATATGGTTGCAAAAAAAAATTGCATATACTTTTGTAAAATATTATTATTTAATTTCACGTGTAATTATTAACTTAAATTTCAATAAGATTTAACGGTGTAATAATATGTAAAACTATAGTATATTAATATATTTATATATAATATTATGTAAAAATAAGTGTCGATTCAGTATTTTAAAAATATATATTGAATAATGGTACGTAATTAAATGTGGTTTTCAGTCTATTTAGAAGAAAACAAAATCCATTTAATTGAAAGCATGAGCTTTTCAAGTTTTTGCATATAATTAGTTTGATTTGAGAAAATGAAGAAGCGCTTGATTTTTAAAATTGGTTTTACTTGAAATTTTTATTTTACCATGGTTTATTTAATTTTATTAAGTTGAAATGTCATCTTATCTTATAAAATCCTGTCAAATATAAATAATATATATGACGGGATACAAATTTGGGTGTCGACCATTGCATTTGCCTATAAAATCGTGGATTGTGGTCAAGAATCAAGATTGATGTGATGCCAAAGGGGACCAAACATGTTTTCTTTTCCTTATGTTCTCTTTATCTCTATTCTCTTTTATTTTGGTTTGTTTGTTTTATCCTCTCTTAATTCCTCCATGTTCTTTCGTCACTGATCCATCCTCGTGATCGATATCTTTTCCTTTTTAATACATCTAGTTAAAAATATATTCTCTCTAATTGTTTATCTATATATTGGCTAAAGGGCTAGCATAAGCATCCCATACTTGACGATATATAATGCCATCTTCATGCTAACTTCCACACAAAAAAATAGATGTTTCCTTAGCAATGTTTTGTTGTTTGGGGTTATAAGAAAATGAATAGAATAGAGTAGGGTCTCAAATAAAAACAAAAATAAAAAAAAACTTACGAATAAACTCCATCTCTTATATATTAATAGAGAAGCACTCTAAAAAATAAACCTTACTTTGACGTGTTATTAACTAAACTGCCATGCTGACGTGTCGCTTTCAGAGTGATTTTCCATCTATTTAAATTATTATCCAAATTTTACTAGATTATTTACAGATTTTGCCATTAATCTTAATATATATATATATATATATATATATATCACAAATAAAAAACGAAATTATAACCAAAAAGCAAATAATTAGGCAACTAATCTTCATATCTATATTTAATAAGAAATCACGAGAGCTTTGTTTATTTATATTAATGATTTATTTTTTAATAATTAGAAAACATACACTTTTTGTTTATCTTATATTAATAAATCTTTATATTTATAATTTTCTTTATATATATTTATATAAATCTTCGTCAATACTTTTTTTATCACGTTGAAGCTTTATTCCAGGTTTAAATATTTCACGGGTGAAACGTATTCTTATACGAAATAGTCCCAAATTTGAATTAAAAAAAAAAAATTATTACATGTTTCGTTTTATAAAAAGGGATCTTGGATTCCAGATAATAATTTTAATCATAATAATTTTACTTAAATCACTTTATCCCGCACATAGTGCGGGCTGTTATCTAGTTTTCTTTTTATTACAAAAATATCATCGAAGATGAAGAATGAAGCATGGAGCTTCATGTGACTTGCACCCTTATTTTTCCAAATCTTAGGCGTGTGATGTTTTTTCAAAGTAAGTCACTAAGTCTATTATTTTCTTCCTGATTTTAACGAATTAAATCTAAATCTACTCAGTGAAAAAAATGCTCTTATTATGCTGTAATAATTGTGAAAAACTAATTAAAATTTTCACTTATAAACTAACTCTATTTTTAAATAAATTTTTTTTTTTGCTCTTTAAATTATGTTAAATTAGTGAGAAGTAAAACAATAAATTATAGATAAAAACTGCTAAAAATATATATTATCTTCCCTGAAGTGATGTACATACTTATTTAAGTGGATGCATATCCTATACTATTATTTGGGGAGTACACTTTATAAGATACCCTTAACTAACCTTTCTTTTTGTAAAAATTTACTTAAGAATGCCATTAGAAATAAAATTTTATAGAGTAAATTAATTCAACTCATTAAAGATAAACAAGTCAAATACTATTTTATGCAATTTAATTAATTTAATTTAATTATAAAAACGAAAATCTATTATTAATTTTTTTTAAAAGAATGACCAATCAAAATGAACATATAAGATTTGATATCTAACTTATCACATTAATTTGTTATTAATCATTATACTACACCTCTCATTTTTATATTATTCTATTTCTATAAAATAAATAAATTATTATATCATCTACATAATAAAAAAAAGTAAATTTTTGCCGCATATAAAAAGATTTGAATTTTAAAAAACGAATATATATTGTTCAATGTATGAAAGAACAAATTTAACGGGTCAAAAATTCATATTTGAGTAATATATTCCTTTTTTTAATATAATCAATACTTAATAGATCAAAAAGTTAAGAAATATAAATACTCTAATTTGATTTTTTGAAAAAAATATTTATAATAGGCGGCGGGTTAAATATAATGTATTATATGATGAAATGAGTTATGATTTTTATAACTATTTGAATATTTATATTTAATTTCATATATATATTTTTAAATACATAATTTTACATACTACAATAAAAATTTTAAGGATTTTAATTTGGAACATTTGAAAAAAGTTTAATTTAATATATTAAAGAATATCATAAATATTTAATAGATTAAAAAGATAAAAAAAAAATTATAAATACTAATTTGATTTTCTAAAAAGATATGTTTAATATATTTATAGTAGGCGGCGGGTTAAAAGTAATGTATTACTCCCTCTGTTCCTTGAAGATTGATGTTTTAGAGTTTTCACATATATTAAGAAACAATAATTGTTTAATTATTTGCTAATCATTTTTTTAAATTAAATATATTTTAATCACTTTGAACCAATAGTAATATGAAATAGTTAATCATTACGTCTTGAAATCTACGATTTATTAATATTAATTAATAAAAATAAAGAAAAAACCTAGAAAATCAATCTTTGTGGAACAAACCCAAAACACTAGAACATCAATTTTCTAGGAACAGAGGGAGTATATGATAGAAAGTTATGATCCTTATAATAGACGATATTTTAAGATTTTATGATGAGATGAGTTAAATAAGGTTTGACACTTCTAAATATTTGAAAATTTAATTATGCAAGCAATTTTGGAAATAATGAATAATAGATTGTGCCACAATATTTTCATAGGGATTGTAAAATGAAAATATAGACTCCACACATGGATCGAATTTGGTATTATTATATACCAAATATATGTTCATAACATATTTGATTATGTGAATAATTGGTAAATTCCGTAATTAACTCAAACAAATCTCTATTTCAACAACCAATGAATTATAATTTGAAAAAATAATTTCCTAAATTAATTCAAAATAATAGCTAACTTTTTTAATTAATTCAAAATAATCTACGTTTTAGATGCGATTCATTTATGATATTTTGATTTTTGATCTAACTAAATTATATGCACTCTCATTTTGTGGTTGTTCACATAAATTAACTCATTGTTCAAACAATATTTTTTTTTTTTTAAATAATATTATTTTCCGTTTTCATATCTTTAAAAAATATATCCATAACTGAGGATTACAGAAAAATAAAAATATATTCATTTTAATATTATATATATGGACTGACATAAAAAAATTAATATTTTTTTACTTACTATTATAATATATCACGATTTTATTCTATAACTATATAATATATAAATTTTGTAATAAATGAAATTCAACCCGTACTGTAGTACGGGTGATGATCTAGTTTGTTGTATTATTTGTCGAGTAATATACTATATAGAAAAAGGAATATGATTGTTTATAGATGTAGGATTAACTTTTGTGTTAATATAAAATCCTTTTAGACGTGATGTGTATAAGCAATTTACTGGATGCACATTTGTTGTATTTTTTTATACTAAATTGTAAAGTAACGATGAAAAGGAAAATTTAAGTAAATTTAATTCGTTGATTTAAACTGATTTGGATTTTAGGTGAGAATTCGAAGCTATGAAACAAATAAGTTGGGTACAACAACACATAGATCCAAGTCTAGCTAAAAGTGGGTGGACCCAATCAAGTCCAAACCTCCTTCGTAGGCTTCTTCCGTGGTCCGTGTATTTCGTGGGGTCTCGCACCACAGACCACACCACACCGACCCAAACACCTTATCCATTAACCGGACTCTAACCGGACTTCCGGACCGGATCTCTTATCGACCAATTTTGCGGCGGCGCCTTTCTTATTTTTTTGGTAGTCCGAATATAAAACTCAGTGACATTTTTCTCCCCTTCGTACATTAAAATATCTATTGTACAAAGGTCAATAACTCGATTAGAAATGTACTATAAAATTTTCCAAAAAGTCACAAGATCGACAAGTAAACTACAACGGATAAAAATATTAAAGGTAAACCCGAACTTAGAGAAATGTATGAGTTTCGTCATCAAACTTCCTAATTTATAAAATATTTCCTCGATTTAATGCATGGTAACTTTTACTCTTGTTTTATGAAAAGATTAACGAACTTTAAAACTTTTTTTTTTCTAGCTTCAATATTCAACCTCCGAAGTTATCGAAGTTCACCTGTAACAGTGACTTCTTTTGGGGCAAATTTGATAGGTTTGTTTTCTTAATTGCATGATAAAGACAGAAAAGTTTTATAAGCCGCGCACTACAAGAATATTGGCTTTTAATAGCACAATACTATAGCGTTTTGTTCACATATGCTATTATAAGTATAAGGACGAGTTTAAGATAGCGTTTGTAGTTTTAAAAACGCTATTAATAAGTTTAGCAGAAAAAAAAATAAACACGCGCCTAATATTTGGCCTTGAACCGGGAAAACCTAAAAATAATTGGCCTTGAACCGGGAAATAAAAATATTTTCCCCCCTCTCTCGATTTTTTCTAAGTATCAAAGCTCTCTTAGACGAAAAAGTCTCAAAACACAAATGCTCTCTTCCAACACTTCGACTGATTCTCTCTTACCACAAAATCTCTCTTTCACTCAAGATTTCGTTTGATTCTGTCACTCACTATCATACTCGTTCTTAGTTTTACGGATTCTATTCGATTGGTGTTGAATCTCTCACTCGATTACAAACGGCATAGCTAATACTTTCATGAAATTTCATCTCGTTTTAGGGTTCTTAAAAGTAGTAATTGATTCCAATCGATTATTACCTTTGTCTGCAGGAAGATTTCAGGTTATTTGTCACGGTCAAAGGTATGTTAGATTGTTAGGGTTTTCAATTTGGGTTTCAAATTGGGTTTTCGATTTGGGGATAATGTTCGATTTGGGGATAATTGGGGTTTTCAATTTGGTTCTTACTGTTTCTTTCTATTTGCAGAGAGCTCTGAAGCTTAGCTTGAATCCGTTTTCAGAAATGTAACAGTTTTCATACAAATAAAGTAACAATGGTTTCGCTCATGATCGATCAGTTGAAGCATTTGCCTTCAATTATTAAGGGTGGTCTCTTGAGCAGTAGCCAGGTGTGTGCCACAAATGTTCTTTATATTGAGGTCAATTTATAGTCTTTAGAAGTTTCTGATGGAGTCTGCTTTGGGATCGTTTTTCATTAGAGACCAGAGGAAGCAACAGAGACATTGCGGAAACTTAAAGAAGGCATAATAAAGGTGTGTTTCTACAGGGAAGTTTTGGATGGCTTACTTTTGATAAGACTGATTGGTATTGTTTAAGGAAATCAGCCACGGGATAAACTTATGAATGTATTTTATTTGGAAATACATTCATTTGTGTCATGGGTTTGTTGTTTGATTTCAGGTTCTCTTTGTATCTCCCGAGAGACTTCTGAATCTAGAATTTCTGTCAATGTTTCGCTTGTCTTTATCTGTGTCACTTGTAGTCGTGGATGAGGCACACTGCGTATCAGAATGGTGAGTTTCTTGGCAACTCATAGATTACGTTTCTCTGTTGACTGTAGTATGTTACTGCTTTTCTTTGATCTATTTTTCTTGGTTTATTAAGAGCTATTCTAAACAGGTCTCATAACTTCCGCCCTTCATACATGAGACTCAAGGCATCAATGCTGTTTTCTGAACTCAAGGCAGAATGCATTCTCGCGATGACTGCAACAGCCACTACTATGACTCTTGAGGCTGTCATGTCTGCACTAGAGATACCGTGGCATTGAAGGTTGTTGCAACTGTGGCATTCGGCATGGGACTTGATTTTTGTAGAGTACTAACAGCAAGATATTTTGGTAATTTTTTTTTTTTTATCTTTCATACTAAGAGGTTGAGTTAATGTGGCAGGAAATTGTTGAATACTACGAATCTGATCAGAACATCGATCAGACTATTGCTTATTTTGAAAAAGGTATGTATATTCAGATGACTACACTATCATTGGCAATTCAGACGAAGAGGTATGTATATTCTTTCCAAGAGGTTTAATTATGTGCGTGTAATAACATCCTGGCATTTACAGGTGCTTGCTTATATAACTTATAAGGATATGATTGAGTTGAGATCAGCCAGCCTTTACCCATTTTCATTGTGGTTGCTGATAACGAAGTATATATGGAGTACTGGAGAAAGAGTGAGAGGATGTTCAAGTATCGTGATTACTTTTGTCTTTAATTTTTTTGTAAACTTCAATTGACATTATGTAATTTGTTTTAATTTTTATAAATAAATTGATTTTTATTTAATGTATTTATAAATAACAAAATCTGCTAAACAAATTATAAAAATAAATAATATAAAAAATTAAATTATAAAAAACGAATGCGATATATAGCTAATTAATAACACCAAATAAATGCTATCATATCTAAAACTATAGCAAAATAAAAAACGCTATCTTAGAAAAACAAACCATAGCATTTACAAAAACCGCTATCTAAAGTCACTGACCTATTATAGCGGGCGAATATACAGCGCTTTTAAAAACGCTATTATATCTTTAGATAGCGTTTTTCCGACGCTATTAATACCCGTTATTCCTGTTAGGACACTTAAGTTCAATATTTATATTTTAGATTTTCATTTTTTATAAATATGTGGTTAAGGTTTATATTCTTTTATATTATGTTTTGTTTTCAATAAAATGAAATTTTTTTGACTCAATCATATCCAAATTATGAAAAGAAAAAAACAAAACAAAATTGTTTTAGTAATATTCACGTTCTCTTTATCAAAAAAATGTAAGATATATATAGATATACGTTCGAATCATCTGGTTGATATGTTAGTGCACCTTTCTCGCTAGGTTATTATTATCTACCCACTATGCATACGATACGAGCCACGCCACCACCTGCCTGGCCACCACTTCTGATTTTCCTTTTACTTGTCCGATTAACTTTTTATTTGTTGATTAAACACCTGAATAATAGCTTACCACGTTAATAATGTGAAACCTTTATATAATTATTAAAGAACCTCTAAAATACATAAACTCAGTTTAATATTTACAGAAGCAGTTGTTGAGTAAAGTTGCGGTCCAAAAGTTAAAGTCCAAAATGTCTGAGACCACAAGTTTATGTAAAAGATTCAGATAAGTTAAAGTAAGATCCCATCATAGTTGTTATACCAAGTCCAATATGCATAATTTACACTTGTTTATTAATCTTATTATATATGTAAAACTCGGTTTAGTGGTGATAAAAATATATTATTGTCGATCACATGACCAGCATAAATTAGTTTTGTTACGTTTACTTTATCTTATAGACCATGATACGGATATTCCTATAGTTATTTTTTAATCATTGTAGATATTTTTCAAAAATATCTTTAAGCTTAAAAAAACAAGCCTAAACATTGGTTTGAAATTCTATATTATTTTAATAAAAAAATTGACCATAACGTGAGGGAAAAAATCAATATTGCTTTGCTACGCCATTATTAAAAGAAAAAACAATTATTTAAAAAAAAAGTTTTTCTCACATAAAATGATGAAAAGATAGACGAGGACTGACTCACGCGTTGTTTCCGAACTCTCTCAAGTAATTTTTGGATTTATGGTCTGGCAAAAAAATAAAAAATATCCAGATTTATAAAAAGCTTCGTCACTTTCCTCTTTATTTAAATTAGAATAAATTCTCTCTTTTCTGAAAAAATTACGATTTATTCATGTCTCCAGTTGAACCCGCCGGGATAATGAAGAAAAGCCATCGTCAGAAATCTCAGGTAATAAACCTTATAGATTTTGTTGCTTGAAAAAAAAAAAAACTGAATTAGATTAGGTTTCTGATTAAAAGTGTGTGGATTATAACAGAGATTATGGGCAAAGCTAGTGATGAGAAAGTGGTTGAATATAAGTGGTAGAGATCCTGAGTATGGTGCTGATACTGAAGATGAATCCGAAAACGAAGGTGTTCGTGAAGACAACGATGATTCTAGCTCCGATGAAGAAGGTCTCTTTCTCTTTCTCTCTCTCAAAACACCGGTTCTTTATTATTTTCCGGTTACCTAACCGGTTTATAACAAACAGGTGGTAGAGAATCTTCTAGTTCAAGAAGAGAATCTTCTAGCTCAAGAGGAAGAGAAACAAAAGTTTATGAGAACGCGGAGGACGCAATCGCAGCCGCTTCCGCTGTTGTAGACGCAGAAGCAGCTGCGGCGGAGTTTATTAGCAATGGTAATGCCGAAATTGCATAGGTAGTTATGAGATTCACTGTGGGGTGTTTTTGGGTTTTGTATCTATTTTTAAGATCCCTTTGTTGAATTTCAAATCTTTTTTTTAACAAATCTGGAAGTTTTTGTATACGGATTTGTGAATTTAATATTTTTATTGTTTGGTTGGATCAGAAGCTCCAATGAAGTTACGAAGAAGGAATTCAGAAACATTAAGAGCACAGTACATTAACAACAAAGAAATAAGGTACAATTTTTTTTTTCTTTCTAGATATTGTATTTTATTTTTATTGTACTATCTATATAGTAGATTCGGATGTTATCGTCTTATCTTTTTCAACATGTAAGTTTTTTTTTGTTGGGTAAAAGGAGACCCTAACATGTCGGAATTATGTAAATGCAGAGTTTGTGTTGGTACGTGGAACGTTGGAGGAATTTCACCACCATCTGATCTTGACATCGATGACTGGATTGAAATTAATCAACCAGCTGATATCTACGTTCTTGGGTAAACTTCTTAATTTTGACTTTTTCTTGTCAACGACATAGACAAAACTAACTCTGTTCAAATATGTTCTTGTTAGAGAATTTTTTATTCATGTTTTTTTTTTTGTTGGGTATGAAGTTTACAAGAGATTGTACCGTTAAATGCTGGAAACATTCTTGGAGCGGAAGATAATCGTCCGGTTGCGAAATGGGAAGAAGTGATTAGAGAAGCATTGAACAGAGTTAGACCAAAACTCTCTGGGGTTAAGAGTTATAGTGATCCACCATCTCCTGGTAGATTTAAACCTTTTGAGGAAACACATGATGTTATAGAGGAAGAAGTAGCTTTTGAGAGTGATAGTGATGCTGGTGTTGAGGTTCATCCGATTGACGAGGAAGAAGAAGAAGAAACCGATAGGCTTTGGGCGCTAAAACATGACGGTGGAGTTATTGGTGAAGTTCACACTCTTGTTAACCCGAATACCGGTTTGCCGGTTGTTGAGATCAAGAGACAGTTTTCGATTCCTAAGAAGCTAGACAGACAACTTTGTTTACGTGCTGATACTTTTGAGGGGAATATCGAAGAGGATTCTAGTCAAACCGGTATGAAAACGATAAACCGGATGTTAAGCGGGAAAGAACGGATCGGTTTGAGCTGGCCTGAGCCACCATTGAACATGTTAGGACCTTGCGTTCTCGATAGACAGCCGTCGATAAAGACAGTGAAGTCTTTAAAAACAGCAAAGTCTTTCAAGGCTTTTAGTTCGTTTAAGTCTGTAGCCGGAAGCAACAACGGGATTCCGCCGGAGGTATTGGCTCTAGCGGAAATGGACCTGAAGTTGCTAATGGAGAGGAAACGAAGACCGGCTTATGTGAGGCTTGTGAGTAAACAAATGGTTGGGATTCTTTTGACCATTTGGGTTAAACGAAGCCTGCGAAAACATATTCAAAACGTACGAGTCTCTACTGTTGGAGTTGGCGTCATGGGATATATTGGTAACAAGGTATATAAAGATTAGATGTTTCCATCAAATTTATGTTACAATATGTTCAGGATTGTGAAGTGATTTGTGCTCTGCAGGGAGCTGTGTCTGTGAGCATGTCGATAAACCAGACATTCTTCTGTTTCATAAACACGCATTTGACGGCAGGAGAAAGAGAGGTTGATCAGATCAAGAGGAATGCTGATGTACACGAGATACATAAAAGAACAGTCTTTCACTCTGTCTCAGCTCTTGGACTTCCCAAGCTTATCTATGATCACGAGTCAGTCTTTTTTCTCTCTTCGTCTAAATCTTTAACTCGAAAAACCCGTTACGATTTCGATTTGTCTAACTTTTCTTGTGTTTTCACCACTTTTCAGAAGAATAATTTGGTTAGGAGATCTCAACTATCGGCTTAATTCATCGTATGAGAAAACCAGAGACCTCATTTCCAAGAGAGAATGGTCCAAGTTACTTGAATATGACCAGGTAACGTCTAAAGCAAATATAATTTGGATCACTTTTGTTACTGTTAGGATTTGGATCTCAAATATCATCTTTAGAAAACGTCTAAAGCAAAGAAACTTATTCACACACACGGTCTCAAATCTGACCTGTCGTACCCGAAAGATTAAGCTCCACGACGCAACAATTCCCGACCATAGCGATAAACTTTCCTCCACTTATGTTCTGACAGATTTTGTTGTGGTTATATATTGCAGTTGGTGAAGGAATACAGAAAAGGTAGAGCATTTGATGGATGGTCAGAAGGAACTCTACATTTTCCACCAACTTATAAGTACCAAGCGAATTCCGATGAGTACACCGCAAACGATGGAAAGGCGCCGAAGAGAACACCAGCTTGGTGTGACAGAGTATTATCCTACGGGAAAGGAATGAGGTTGGTTCATTACAGGCGAACCGAACAGAAATTCTCAGATCATCGTCCGGTTACAGCGATTTACATGGCTGAAGTCGAAGTGTTTTCTGCTAGGAAGCTTCAGCGAGCGTTGACATTCACGGATGCGGAGATTGAAGACGAGGGACTTGTTGCCGTTCTCGTTTAAAAGAAGAGGAATTGAGATTTGGTGCTTGTTTGTTTGATCTTTGCATATGAAGTATTGGCGAAAGAGACATTCTCTTTCTACGGATAGGTTTTTGAATCTCATGTCGTTATACTGATGCATCACAGTCACACTGAGAGAAAACGTTCACATTCTTATAGTTTTTATCTTCTTCTTTTGTGTGTTAGTTTACTTTTGTAAATTTAGTTGATGATATATAATGAAATCAAGAACATACATCCATGATTATTGTTATTAGTAGTTACTAAAAAAAAACAAAACGAAGAGGAAAAAGGCCTTTTTCTTTCTTTATTTTTCCTGTGAAGGCAAAAAAAAATAATTGGAAAAAAGATAATGCACCAGCCGGGAATTGAACCCGGGTCTGTACCGTGGCAGGGTACTATCATGCCACTAGACCACTGGTGCTTCTTGTATATTGGCATACTAATTTTGTTTAAAACAAGTTTACTCAATTTAACTGTTTTGAAAGTTTAACAAACCTCTCTATATACAAGGGAAAGAAACACACATAAACTGATGAGAGAGTAACAATAGCATTAGCAACATATATTCACCTAACTTCTCTTTTTCTTTTGATCTAATTGCAGAAACTTTTAGTTGTATATCGGCTTTTCAATGCGAATCTGCTTCATCCTTCAAGGTAAATCCAGAAGCAAAGGCTTTCTAAGCCAGTACTGTTCAAATCTCTGCCTTGCATATTCCATGTAATCGAACTCAATCTTGTTCACATGTCCCTGCTTTGCATCAAAAGACACTAGAGATTACTACCAGTTTTCAACATTAATAGAGCTAAAAAGTATCTGAAGGAGTTTATACAAAGAAGGGAGAGAAAGAGAGAGGGAGAGAGAGAGAGCGAACCGAGATGATTCCCCATAAGCCCCAGAAGATATGGTTTGCTAAAGTGTAGCTCTCTGCATCATTCAATAACCTCTCTATTTCTTCCTCACTTGTTGCATTCCCTGAGTTTCACAAAAACATGATTAAGAGAAGAGTTTTTCTCAAGGTGTGAAGAAGTACCTAATGCTTCAGAGGACACAAACCTGTAGAGTTAAGGTATGTGCTAATGAACCTTCTCCTTTCTTCTTCTCCTGTTGGTTTATCATTCCACACATACACACACACACAATCAGACTCTAAACTACCCTTGAGTAACATAAGAGATATATATTTTCATTTACAGATATGGACCTGGATATAGAGTGTAATCCAGAACATGAGGAGTGTCTGAATGGTAATTAGCAGCCATTTCACAGAAGTGGTTTGCTATGTCATAAGCAATTGGGTTGAAACTCGAATACTCATAGTCCTGCAACCAAACACTAATGAAAAACAGAGCACTTTCTTGATGAAAAGGGAAAAGCTTCGATTCAAAAAAACCTTACTATGATGGTAATGGCATTGGTTTCTTCATCAATCATGACATTTCCGTACTGAAGATCGTTGTGACAGAAACCAATCTCTTGGTCATCCCGAGTAAGTCTCTCTTCCAACAAATTGATTTCATCTTCCATAACTTCCAACCGATACTCATCCATCTCTATCGGTGAAGCCAAGTTCTTAGCCTCCTTAAGCCAAGTCCTAAAGAAATCAACAAACAATTTAGCAAGAAACTTTGATCCTCTATATATAAAGAAATGAAGTTTGTGTTATTTTACCTGAGTCTTTCCCAGAGAAGAACGTTCTTTGGACCAGGCATATCAAGCTTATGAAACTCTCTTAGTTTCGCAGCGATGAAATCAGATGTTTCTACGATACGAAGATCATCTGCAGAAAGAGTCTGGTAAACGGACCAAACCAATCATACACAATCAATCTCTCCCTATATATATTTTTCCGATCACGAGATTTCTTGAAACGCAAACAATTTATACCACTAACTAAACCTATCTTCCTCTGTTCTTCCTTAAAGAACCCAAAACAAAAATCAAAACTTTAAAGAAAAGAAAATGGTAAAAAGAAGAAAACGTACTCTTGCGTGGATAAATTCTTCAAGACGACCATCAGAGAAGCGACCAAGAAGCTTAGGACCATAACCATGATGAGACATACACTCAAAGGTTTTGATTTCATCATCTCTGTTAAAGAAAAGGTCAACGCCGTCACCGTAGATCCGAACAAGAACTTTCCGGTGAACATCTTCGCCGTTTAAAGTAGGCCAATTAATCTGATAAACCTCGTTAGTCATAGCTCCTTTTAACGGAACAACCTCAAGACGTTCCAGATCTTCAACTACATCTCCCCAGCTTGAACCTAGCGTTTGCAAAACGCGTTTTAGATCCTCCGGTGATGAACAACTTGGAATCAGACTAGTCTTTGTCTTGATCGCCATTTTTTTGGTTGACAAGATCGGGAAAAAGTTTGAGAATCTTTTTGCAGGGAAAATATTAATAACCCAGAAAAAGGTGGAAGAAGAAGATTCGACGGGTATGAGATTCTTTTAAGAGAGAAGATTAATTATCCACACAAAAATCTTGGAATCTTTTTATGGAAAGAAATTATTCTGTGAAATGAATTTTTGAACTCGACGAAATTACGTTTCTGGGTAATTTTATTTATATAGAGTAGTATAAATAAACAAAAACCCAGAAAGATAAGAACGCGTAATGTCGTTGTTCGTCGTTTGTCTCGTGAAGCGATTGTGTTTTTAAAAACGGTTATCGTGACCGACGGTTTTGTCGGGACCAATGAGGAAAAAACACGTGGATATTTAAGGCGCGGGTAAGTCAACGGCGTAACGAAACCGTCATTGTTAAAGTCAAAGTCAACGAATCCAAATAGTCTTCTCTTTTTTTTTTGGACTGCGAGACAGCAGTAAGATTTTTTTTTTTTTTAACAGTTGTTGTCGACAGGTTTTTAACCGTTGTCTCGCAGTGAATTTCCCGAAATTATTAGACTCAGAAACTCAGATGTAGAAAATTTTGTAGTGAAAGAGTAATATAGACAAAAATAACACTGTTTTCTATATATAGTGGTGGTCCTATTACTACTATCATATATTCGATGTGTTAATCACTATTATAGAAATGATTAAACTTTTAAAAGAAAGGATTTTTTATAATAAAACAGAATACTACTTTCTAAATAAAGTACACTCACACAGATGAGATAAAAATATATATTTCATGTCTATAAATGTCTTAAGAAATCTAAATGAAAGCTATAGATAACAGCATATATAGATTTCTACTTTAAAATGTTTGTTTTCTTCTCCTAATTGGCATTTGACTTTGACATTTTCATATGTGACGCATTTTTTACTTACCTAACAAATTTCTTCAAAGACTTAATCAACATGACTTTTTCTTCCGGTATACATTATTTAATGTTCCCTTGTGACATAAGTTTGGCGACAATGTTGCACTCTTGACGTAGTACAAGACTATCCACCAAACACATAAAGTACAATGATTCAACGAAAATGTTCAATGGTACAAAATAGTGTAACAACTACTAGAAAAATGGGCTCAAGTGTTCGTATTTTGGTTTTGCTTTATTAGAGTATATAAAGACGTGTTATTATACCTATAAATCATACTGTTATTGATCTTCTAGAGGATTGTCTTTGCTTCCATAGGTTAAACCTCACCCTTCTTTGCAACAAAAAACACAAGAACACTACAACCACGAAAAGGGTGATTGTGATTCCATTATTTGTCTCTGTGAAAAACTGCGCTAGAAGTGGCTGACCGCAGCTTTTACAGCTACAGTCGCAGCTGCTTCTCAGTAGATTGCCTCGGGAACTTGTTTCTGGGATGAGAATGAAATCAGCGGTAAAAGCGTTTTCACCTAACCAAACAGTTGTTGTTTTCGATTTGTATCCTGGGGATGATGCTGTGACTGCAAATCAGTAAAGGAAACTCAAAATGACGCAAGTAATCAACAATAACAAGGAGAAATAAAGAATAGATCGTATTGTTAGTGTCAGCTTATAACAGTGGTGCAATAGTCTATCCTCTGTTAAAAGGAGGTATCATAGTGCATTTGTAAGCCGCAGAGTCTTAAGGATGAACCACTAAAATGAGCTAGTAATAATGATAATCATCAGCTTATAACAGTGGACAACTCTAATATCATACTGATAAGAACATAATCACACGTATTTTGAGCTGAATGTGAGGAAAGAACATCAGACCTTCATATTTCTGACCAGGTGCAAGCAACCGATGATAGTCTGCGTACCTTTGATGAGCTTTAACCTGGAGAGGATAAGGATTACAATGAGTAATTAAGAACTAACAAGAACTTTGAGATTTTGGAATAAGGAAATTTTAGAAGGCAAGGTTACTATGTATATACCGTATAGTTAATTCCCTTGACGACAACAAGCCCAGGCAGTGGCTTTCCCTGGTCTAATGAAAAGATCCTGCCATGAACTCCTGTCTAAGGTAAAAGAGATGAGGACAAAAGACAAAAAAATCTTATATAAGGATGGAAGCAAAGGTGCAAACTTCCATTAATGTAACTAATCTCTAGCGGTTCAATCTAAAATGATACAACAAGATTAAAATGCTGTGTTCTAAAAAAGAAGATTAAATAATACCTTCACTAAGCTTGCAACAAGATTCAGCATGCTCTTTCTATTGTAATCCCAAATAGTGGGAAGCTGTACAAGATATGCGAACTTTATCAGCTAACTACCTTGCAAAGGAGAAACACTTATCACACAGCAATAAAATATTTGACCTCTGATGCTCTAGGCCACTTATTGTCGCTTATTTCCAGAGTCAATTCAAAGCATCCTCCATGTATGTAATTCCAGTCTTGCATGCCACCATAAATTGGGTACCTGTAGAGCGTTTTGCTTAAAACATTAACCAAGAAACTCATTTGTTGGATAAGACAGAGGAAGTGGATTGGATGTGATACCAGGATGCTCCATTCGTGATTCCTTCCTCAAATTCTTTGCTCAAAGACATATTACGGTGAGATTTGCTATATATACGTGCCAAGAACCGGAATGTCTCATCATCAGGACATGCATAATAGTATTTCCTGCAAGAAAAGTGCAGAACAGCTACATGATTTTTGCATTTCATAAAGAACCAAGCAAAGAGCTTGGCATTATGTACAAAACCATTTTAAATAGAAGTAAACACCTCTTATCCTCTGTACCATCCCATGGAAAATTTGCGACCAGCGCACCCTGAAACAAAAGCCGGTTTAGCAAATATACATTCACATTGAATCACGATTTTCCTTGATATTAAATTAAAACCCCTCTGATATTCTCGAAAGTAAACTTTCAAATTGGACATATTTAAGACGTTATAGTATGCACAAGTCTGCTACAAGAAAATTACCCCATGCAGAGTAGCTGACGCTGTGAATCGTATATCTCTCAGCCAAGTCATAACTGCCATAGTTTCAGGTTGCCTCAAACTCAAGTCTTCATTAAAGGAGAAGAACTGCATTATTAGGTATGAATTAAGTAAGCCAAACGTGACTATGAATAAAACCAACCAAATCAAGCTACCATCATGCAAATCACAGCATCGATGAAAATACAACTTATGAGTGTGAAAACTGAAAAGCACCATCAGACAATCACCTGGTCAGGGAAGTCGCGATTTAGATCCACATTGTTTGCATTATTACGTTTCCTGATTGAAAAGCCATCTGGATTCAATGATGGCATTATGTGAAGGTGAACATTTTCTACAATCATCTGAGCCTGCATACCATAATGGAAAAAATATCAGTATATGCATATAACCTTTTTCTTAGGCAATTTTATTGAAGATGAGTGAATGGCCATGGCATGGTGGAATTAAAAAAGCAAAAATCACTTACCAATGGATCCTTATCATAGTTATCACAAATCCAGTTAGCAAGGCGTAATAAGAGCTCACGCCCTACAGGTTCATCTCCATGTACATTCCCAATGTACTGCGTGACCAATTATTCAACTATTTAGATTCGTCTAGGCTATCACCAGCGGAAATCATAACTGATAAACTAATATCTCAAAGACTGCATGTATAAGCAAAGATAATTTCACAGTTTTTAACCTTGAATGCAGGTTCAGCCTCTATCTCTCCAGGTCTGTCTGAAATCTCTATGACCCACTACAGAGGCAAAGCATGAAACAAACAGAACACGGCATCATCGATAGTGATCTTCAGAGTCACACATTATTAAAAAAAAAAAAAGAAGATTCACTTCTGATAGATATGAGTGCGTTACCAAAGGAAATCCATTGACACTCTTTCCGATGCTGAAAGCACGTTCCAGAAAACCCTCAAAGAGAGAAATAAAGAACAAAATCAACACCACCATAAGAACTAATATTGAAACCATGAATACTGACTCTAGGAAAAATACAACTATTGATTTTTCCAACGATTATTCATACAAGTGTTAGCCAAGTAATTACCTGTATAATCTCGAAATCTTACTACATCTCTTGGTGAAATCCTTCATTGCTTTCTCAAGATCATCATTAGTCATATACCCTCGAGTTAATTCCAAACTTTGAACAATGAAAAAGACAGTTATCATTACACAGACAAGAGTAATAACACTCCATTAACATTTTGAACCACCAATAACGACATTACCTCGGTCGAGTCTCTTCTTGAGCAAATAAGTTCCTCGCAGTAACATGAAAACTAAAATTCCCATCACCTAAATATTAATACACAAATTCCAGATTAACAAAATCACTGAAATTATCAAAAAGCAAGTATGCATAAACCTTAATTAGATAATTGTTAAACTTATTACCAAATCAAGTGCAATTAATGACGAAAGTAATTAATCTGCGGATAGATTTGTGCGGTAGGAGCACTAATTAGATAGTGAAGATTAGAATAAAATGGCGGCAGACCTGGGTGGATATAGTCGGAGTGGCCACCTCTAGCGGCGATTGACGGAAGGAAAAAGCAGATCGCCGTCGAAATTAGGAGACTATTGACGAATCTAAGCTTGCTCATATCTAGAATCACGCAGATCTCTCCTTCTCCTTATCACTTGTTTTCCGATTGATTCGATAAAGCAATGCCGAGTTTTCGGATTTCCACCATTGCTGGGATAGGAGAAAAGTACAATGGGAGGGAAGAAAGCAGGGACGGGCATTAGAGAGTCAGAGATCGTTGACCCTGAAGACCAAAACTTGGGTTTATGGGCCCAATTTAAATTGACTCTCGTAGCCCGTTAAATTTTAATAACTCGCTTGGCGGTTTGGCACATAGATTGTGTCTTTCATCATGCATATGAAATTAGATTTAAAGTATCTATACTAATATAATCGCAGCACTTTTTGTGACGGGTGGTAAAAAAGCTTTCGGGTATATCGGATATCCGACCCATTTTAAAAATTCCTTCACAAAAAATTTGTTGGGTCGGGTTATATTTAACCCAACTCATACACCGGATATTCCATATTTAATAATTTAGATTTTTAGAAGATTTGATTAAGATTTATAATTATGATTCTCCTATCATCTTTGTTTGATTTGTTTTTAACTGTTTTGAATCATCATATAATACATAAAGTAAAAAAAAAAAATCAATTTTTTTTCTGCATATACTGTGATTCGAAATTTTAAAAACGGACATATATTATCCAATTGACGAAAATGTGTATTCAACGTTTTACATCGATTAAAATATTTAGACAATGATTCAGAATCATATCATAAATAAGAACATTAATAAAATAAATGAGTTTTTTGGCGGGATGGGTTTGGCGGGACGGGTTTTTGAATCAACAATAATAAAAAGATTAAAATATCATTAATCCGCCGCTTCAATACGGATTTAATCCTTATTTTTTTAATACAAATCACAGGACGGGTTAAGAAATTACGGAACGGGTTATATTTCGGAAATGATTTATATGGCGGACGAATTTGAATCAATATTTATATACCGCTTTAATACGGGTTAAATCCTCAGTTTATTAATAATTATCTCGTGGACTCGTGGTATACCGTTACTTAATAACAATTGTAAACTATAATATAAATAAATATGTTATAAGGAGATACAATTAACAAAATATTTTGATACTAACTTTAAAATTAAATCATCCCGCGGTGTACCGCGGGTTAAAATCTAGTTGTTATAGTAAATGCCTAATGACATAAATCCTTTTCTTCTCCAAATTTTTTTTTTTGCCTTTTCTTCTCCAATATGTACTAGGGATGTCAGTTTCGGGTTATATGGAGGTGAAATAGCGGGATAAAGGTCGGAAACGGAAAATTCGGGTAACGGGAGGGTTCATGAAATGAAATTGGACGACGGGTCTAATGGTTTTTGAGATTGTAGCTTAAGAGTCACTCAGAAGTCAGACCGATGTTAAGACAGATACTTTGCTGTTATAAGATGGAGCAACACTCTTTAATCGTCGTCAGTCTTCCACATTCGACAAACCACAAGTGTGTGAAAAAAAAAAAAAAACAAAGTTAAGATGAAGCAACGCTCTTATTTATGAGATACTTTTAAGTTTTAAGCATTAATCCACAAACCACAAGTGCGTGAACTAAACAAAAACATAGTTAAAGAAGACAAAGGCCGAGATATATATATATATGGATATCTAGATCATGGAAACAACAGCTTCCTCTATGCCTTCTTCCAAAACGGACATGAAACTTTGGGTGTTTCTGGCTGAACAGTTGGAACGAATCTCTCCTTGTGTCCCCGTCAAGACACTCATCTGACCCATCTTGATCATCGCCACCGTAAAATGATCAAAAAACAGCTGCTGGTTAATCGCAAAGCTCTCCACAATACCACGTGTCCTCTTGTCCACGAACAGATCCTGGTCAGAAGTAAACAGCCCTTGTCGGTTCATGAGATCAACATAGTACTTGTTGTCAAACACGTCAGGACTCCTTATGTCATTCACTTGCGTGTTGCTCGAGTTCGCCGTGGGACAAGTGCGTTTGAGGCTGTTGGCGAAGAACTGGTTCATGGTTGGGTCTTGGTTCGGGTAGAGCCGGTCTGTGAAAGATGGACAATGTGCAATTCCGATGGTGTGACCACCGGAAAGTGCTACTAAGTCGGTGATGTTGAGGTTTCTGCTGGCGAAGTCGGCGATGAGCTGGCTCGCGTTGGCGAACGGTGGTGGTAAGTTATTTAACGTCGTTTCCTGGCTCGCGAACGCCAGTGAGTCACGACGGCCAAGTGGCACAGCATAGTCTGGCCCTCCTGACTACATTGACACACAAAAAAATAATTATCAATTAATGTAAGCTAATGGTTTGTACTAGTGTGACACCGCGTAGTCATAAAAGAGAGAGAGATGTGATTACTAGGACGACGGAGTCGCGGGCGGCGAGAGCGAGGATATCCGAGCAAGAGACGACTTGACCACACTTCTTTTGGACGAGGGCACGAAGGTTATTGATGACGACAAAGGCTTGTTGACGTAGCGTCAGGTTCGGGATTGATGATTGTTCTCCTGGTCCACTGGCTGATCCAGCTAGCAGCACTGATGCTTCACATCCCTGTTTATTTTAAAAACATTATCTTAGTTTATTAATTTCTCTTGCTCAAAAAATAAAATAAAAAAAAGTTTATTAATTTTCTCATAACAGAAAAATATAAATGAAAAATACTTTCAGAAGTTTCCTCCGAAATTATATAGCTAATATAACAAATTATGCCACATTTCATAATTATTGATAGTATTTAGTTCTTAAGTATATAAAAGGTGTTGCATGCAATTTAAGACTATATGAATATCTGATTATAATTAGTAGTGCTGCAAAAAAATTAGGTTTAGTATTTGGCTAGAGGAATATCAGATATTTTCTACAGAAAATTGAATTTATTAAATGTTGATATCTAAATAAATAATTCAGATATGCTATCGTATCTTGATATTTCGTATTCTATTATTGGCTGGATATTGAACTATTTAAGATACAGTATTTACGTTCCATAACTGAGATCCAACTAAGAGCACTTGCAGCAACGTTCCTTGACAAAGTCCCACGCTGGGCCCCACTCCAAAACCATGCGACCTTTGCTCCAAAACCATGCGACGTTTTTTTATTTGGGACGTCCCTCTTTCTCGTCCTTCACTATTCGCGGGCCCCACTGATACGTGGCGGCCCGCGATTGGTTACTTGTTTTTTTTTTAAATAAGGGACGGGACACTCATTTACCATTGCACATGGTCTTAACATACGGAAAGCCGGTGAATAGTATTAATGCGACATGTCCTTAATCCTTATACATTTAAGTCAATCCTATTGCATGTTTTAGTGTTTTTTTTTTTTTTTGGTAAACACTATTGCAGATGTTAAATATTAATGTAATAGTTTTGTAGTACTCTTTTTTTGTTAAAAGATACTATTCGATAATATCTTCGTCACTTAATTTCTGTTTACACTAAGAAACCATTAATGAAATGTTTTGAAACGAAATAAAAGTAAGAAGCTGACAACCTTTATTTCTTGAATTTCGAGGCGATGTTGTGTTTTTTCTTTTCTTTAAGGTTATTTTGGTCGGATTTTAAAAATAAAAGTCAAACCTGTATCAATTTGTAAGAATATCTCATTTTCTTTTTTTTTGTTAAAAAGAATATCTCATTTTCATCTTTGTTCGGATCCACAACCCGAATCCCTTTTTTTTTGTGTGGGTATAATGAGTGATGAGTGGATATGGTTTCTTATATTTAAAAAACGAGTTTTTTCTATTATTAATGAAAGAATATGTAATTACGTACGTAGAACCGTTTAGAGTTGGCTTAAAGAATCAAATTAAGTTTTCTTAGGTTTTAATACAAGAAACAAAAACAAAAGTAAATAAAGATTGAACCTGAACGAAGCAATCATGGAAATGTATACGAAGGATGGCTGCGGCTAAACCAATGTCTCTCTTGAAGACTTTCTTGAGCTCTTTTTTGATAATGTTTTCGACTTTCGGACATGCTTTCTGGTAAAAGTTCCATGAGAGACCTTTCACTATAGGAACATCTGTTCTCCGCTTCTTTGCCTCTGCGGTGGACAAAAGGTTCAGTGTCACCGCCATTAGCGAGATCAACATCAGAAACGTGAGGACACGTGTTGGATAAGCCTTTGCCATTTTTTGGGTTTTTTTTATATCAAAGCCTCTCTCTTCCCTGTTTTTCTTGTTCTTGGGGAATAGATGGACTTTGTGTTTTATAGGCAACTTTGGTCCTCGTGTGTTTTATTATTATTTTTTTTTTACTTAGTTTGAAAGGTATAACTAAAGCCTTTTCCTTCTAAATATTTATTGTGTTTAAAGGAGAGTATTTTTCTTTGTTTATCAAAAAGGAAAAAAATCTAAGTGGAAGCTTTGCGTCTGGTCTCGTTCACTGTGTTAAACATAGCAATTGTTAAGCAAAAGTTTTTGTTTCTTCTGTACCAAACAAATTATAAATTTTACAGTTTTCGGATCAAAGATTAAAGCAAATAAATACACGCGATCGAGTATAATAATTTTTCCGCTGGCAATCAAGTTCGTGATAATGGTCCACCTATTATATCAGCTTGGCTATTGTCTATTGAGAATGGATATAAAATTGTTTTTGTGTGCACTCTTTTCAAATACTTAAACCGGTTCAAAGAGTAGTATTGTTTTACCTAGTGCTACACTGATTGCTGAACCCGAATTCAAATTGCATGTTCTATGTTTAGAGAGGATCATTAACCCGAATTCAAATTGCATGTTCTATGTTTAGAGAGGATTATTTACGGTCCTTTCCTAAGTTCTCTATTATTAAGGACAGTTCTGCATCTTTTCTAAATTTTATTTACTTATAATATGGTTTTATTGGTCTAATAAGAGGCAAGAAAAAAAGAAAACAATTTGAACCGGCCCTTTTTAAAAAGTAAGTAAATGCGTCGTTCGATGAGGATTTTTTTAAGAAACTCGCATAAGAGCATGTTTAGTGGGAATCTCTCAATGAGTCTCTCACCCACAAAAAATTATAAAATAACAAAAAAATAAGAAAGAGACTAAAGTTAGTCTCTCAAATGAGAGACTTTAAGAACCTTGTGAGAGACTCATTTGATATATATCACACTATAATTGGTTATAAATTTTATTTATAGTTTAAATTTTAAATAAAAAGCCATTTTATATAAAAATTATTAAAATAATATATTTAAGAGATTAATATAGGTTCTTGCCACTGTACATGACAATTAAGAGAAGAATCTCAAGACAATCACGCGCGCTTGTGTTGGCATATTCGCTGAGTCAGTAGTGGATCGTAAATGGTTTATAAAGATTGTGACTTTGCAGAAATGGTGGGACATTTGAAATAACCAAAAAGGATAAAAGACTTTGAAGTTTGATAAAAACTAAACTAATGCAAACCTAGCACGTGAGAGACTGAGAGTAGACACCACCAATGACCAAACAAGTGTGTTTCACAGAAGCTAGCATCTGTATGTGTTAGAGACACTTTTTTTTTTTTTTTTTTTTTTTTTTTTTTTTTTTTTTTTTTTTTTTTTTTTTTTTTTTTTTTTTAAAAGCATACCATAAAGGCAGCGCATAAAGTTCACATTACAAGTACAATAAAGTTGATTAAAGATGGTAATCGAATCTTCCGCTTCGATTAGCTAGATAAATAAGCAAAGGAGAGATATTAGCCACGTCCACGACCGCTTCCTCGATTCCCGCGTCCGCGGGGACCCCGTCCACGGTTATGTCTTCCCCGAGCATAAGAGGACGCTTGTACCTCCTGAGCTTTGATCGACGGCTGAACAGGTCTTTCGCGTAGAATTCTCTGCCCAGAAGGAGTCATAGAGCCTACTAAGACATCGTATGAATCTTCTGAGACAAGAGAATCGGTATCAGAACTAATGGAGTTTCCTTCCGAGAACGAGGATCCTAACCTGGAAAACATGTTTCCAGCTAGGACATTAGATTCCTCTCGTTCACTAAGGATCCCACTATCCAATTTTCCAGCCATACCGTTAGCATTCCCAAAAATACAAAGTGCTTCAGGAACAGCAACAGCATCCACATGGCAAACTGCCACAGTTGTAACCGGAACTTCTACAGAAGAAGGGGCAGTGTTGATGACCTCAATGGTTTCTATGATAGGGAGGATTACCTCAGAGTTGATTGTTACATCAGTAACTGACGCGGGAATGGGATTGGGCTTCGCTGGGCTTGCAGGAGCAATCACGGTTGACTCAACATCAGTTGAAGTAGAAACAGTGTTTGAAACTTCAAGAGGAGTCACAATAGGTGGAGAGATATCCACATGCTTCGAACCATTGTTTTGTTGTAGAGGAAGCAAGCACCGCGATTGCTTATGACCTAATAGACCACATCCAAGGCACTTAGATGGAATCCAAGAGTTAGAGACACTTTTAGTTTATGTCCGCCACGTTCCCTATGCTCTCTCTCCCTTTCCTACTATTAATTAGATATACGTTACATCCAGAAAAATCCACATAAATTTTGGTTATAGTTGGAAAAACTAGTACAGCTCCATAAAATGTGTATGAACTGTTGTGAAAAAATAATTTTGGACGAAAATAATTTTGGACGAAAAATAATTTTGGACGAAAATGTGTAGCAACAAAACTTGTATACCTTACCATGGCCTTCCGGAAAAAATATTGTTCGCATTCTAGTCCGATTTTAGAAACATTTTGTGTGATCCGATTTTAAACAAAAATCAATTATTTTCTTTCAATTCATATAATGCTTGTGTATAATTTCTGATACTTCGGACAACAATAATAATTTGATAAAAAAAAAACTTATATTGTGCATATGATACATGAAATATTAAACAAATACCCAAAAAAGTTCTGAACAGAAGTCGTATAAAATAAATAGTCTACGTCGCACTTGTGAGAACACATTAACAAGTTAAAGATATATTCCAAAAGCATGGTAATGCTCTCTTGTCTGCTTAATTTGTGCTAAGTGCATAGGTGGGACTAGTTGTCTTGAACATTACATGATCTTTGATAAGTCTCTCTCTTCACCTAATCCATTTTGGATCATCACTATCAATGGTCATTTGACTCATTTCTATACTAGATTTTACTCTTTTTTTTATACTTGAGTTGTATTAATCAGTAGAATTCACATCTAAAGTTTTAATTTTTTAATGTTCCATGTTTTAGAGACTATCATCACTAAGTTTTAAGGATGGATTTTCGTAAGCCAAAAAGTGAGTATATCACTATTCTTTTTAAATGTTTTGTAGCCTTTAAAACGTGATATTTTCTTTATTTAGGTAGCTGTATAATTGTGTTCTAAGAAATAATAGGAGAGAGAAGTACTTAAAATACATCACCTTCACAGGTTGGCAGGTGTGAACATTCATGCAACTTTTTAGAACAAGACTTCTAATGAAAATTTCAAGTCATTTACTCATTCATATATTTCCCTCTTTTTATTTGGGTTAAAAATCATTTATTATTTGGTTAGAAATCATTTACCTCCACATGATATTACATGATTACTTTAGGAACAGATGACTAAGTCAAGTATAAACTCATTTAGGTTTACAGAAATTAGGGTGGGCCGAGAGAGATAATATAATGGGGCTAGTTTCATGAAACTGGCAGCACGTCCTTATTCTATATGTTTATGACTTATGAGAAACTTATATTGAACGATTTATATTAACGAAGTTAAAATGAAGGAGTCGTGAAAGTGAAAAAGTGAAAACGAAGTTACCTTTTTTGTGTCGTTTAAAATTTTTGGGATGTCTTCGAAGGTTTTGGTACATAATGACCTAATGATCAAAGATAATGCCCAAACATCCGTGGTCTAGTGGCAAATGAAGCTTTTGGAAAGGGTGAAACTCTCAAACCTGAGTTCGATTCTTCCTAAAAACAAAAACACATTTGTTTGGGAAGTCTGTCAGTTGGGCCTTGGCCCAATTGGTTTACCTGGTAGCCAGAAATGCAGACGGCCAGACTACCCCCTGGCATTAGTGTGAACTCTGAAGGCATTCAAAACTCGGATCAGGCAGTATGGTGGCCCAACTAGATCTCATGGATCTCATGAATCTCATGGCCCGTTCGACCCGAGTCCGCTCGGAGCTCATGGTGTCCGTTGAATCGTTGAACCACGGAAGAAGTCCACTTTGTAACACCTCGCTGTGTTCCTACTGAGGCTGACCGGATCAGCCGATAGAGTTTATCACCAAAAAAAAAAAAAAAATGATCAAAGATAATGGCTCCAGACATGCAAAATGTTAAAGATATACCTTTATGTTAAAATGAACCATCATGGTCTTGATTACGTTAGACAACATGCACATAAATTTATACTGTAAAGCTGTAAAAAAAAAAATGTATTAGGCCTTGATTCCCCTACTCTATCCACCAACAAAA
Organism: Arabidopsis thaliana x Arabidopsis arenosa; assembly: GCA_019202795.1. Taxonomy (NCBI): domain Eukaryota; kingdom Viridiplantae; phylum Streptophyta; class Magnoliopsida; order Brassicales; family Brassicaceae; genus Arabidopsis; species Arabidopsis thaliana x Arabidopsis arenosa. The sequence goes on along the minus strand of CM032919.1, from coordinate 12,218,971 downwards.
AAGAGCCGAAAGCAAATTCTATAATTATACATATATGCAAAAGAAGACCCCTCATCATTTTTTTTCCTACAAAATTGCAAATGGTAAGAATTAGCAGCCCACGAGCCAAATTGTTATAATAAAGTTATACAATGAAACAGACTAAATTTTTTAAAAAAAAAAAAAAAAAAAGACTATGTCTTTAACTTTTTATTTCGTTCACGAAAAAAGAAGACTAATTAAGAGTCTTAATTGGATTTAAGAGTTGATAAAAGGTGTTGATAACAAAAGAGTTGATAAAAAGATAAAGAAATATAAAGATGAACTAGAAAAAAAATGGATGAAGAAAGACAGTGTAAACTATTAAGAGAATTGAAAATTAAAAAAAAAAAAACAGAGTGTTGTTGTTATTCGAGAAAAAAAAAGGAAAATTTAAGCAGTCCTTACAAAAAATAAATAATTAAAAAAGAGAAGAAAATGAAGAATTCCGTGCCGGGCCAGGCCATGACCAATAGAGCCTAATCAAGTGTAACTGGGCTTTGACTTAAAAGCCTTTTTACATTAGGGTTATATATCCTTTGATCCAAACATTAAGAGGGGTTGAATCAATTGATTGTTTAGAAGTTTGAATGTTCGTCTTCATCATCAAACGAGCACTAATAAGTGTTGCCTATTGATTTCCTAATAATATATTTTAACGTTTTAAGTTTTAACTGTAAAATGTGGAACAGAACAGACTAATAATGAGTATACAAAAAATGTCTCTCTATGAGAGCAAATCTTCTAAAATCACACGAAGTCGAAACCCATGCAGAAAAACCAGTCGCAAAACCCAGCTACATGAAACTAAGCCTAAAACACTAAATAAAAGTTTTTTTTTTTAATTTTCGATCTTATCAACATTGTGATAGAAATATACTATTTTTTTTGTACTAAAAGATACTTATGTACTAAGTTACGTGCTAACTCTTTTTTTTTTTGATAAGCGTGCTAACTCATTTGTATAATTAAAAACCAATTAATTTGTTTCTTTTGCATGAACCGCATGCATTGCATAATAGTGGCCGATTTCAGTTGTTAACAAGCTTTTTTATTTTATTATTTCTATAAATTGCTGACAGAAGTTAGATTAGGATATCATATCCTCTTACAAATGATTTCCATAATTCGTTTTATATATTGTAATCCAGACAAGACGTATCTCACAACAAATCTATGGTAAACTTATTTTTGGATACGAATCAATTTCTTGAGTATGTTATTTTTGAGATTCGAATCAATTTTCTCAAGTATCTTATAAATTTATAATTATAGTTTTTTCTTATGTCTGCCACTAATTAATTTAATCAGATTTATGGTCTAGTTGTAGTTTTCCCTCATCGCAGTTCCTAGACGCATTGTGAAAAGGGTAATATTAGAAACTAGCCATGGAATAAAAAAGAATTAAGAAAATAGCCTTGTGTCAGAAAACATAGGTAAATAACTTTTTGTGGAGTAGGATAAATACTAAAATATCCTACTGTTTTCTTGTTTTTACAATAACGCCGATGGCAGTAGTTACAATAACTATTGTTGAACAAATCATGTGTTTCTCTGAAATAACACGATATATTTACAAAAACATACTATTCTCTTGAATAACACGAAATATAAACAAACATATATAATTGTTAACAAATTTCATGGATTTTTATTGGATAGCGTGACAAGTATTTATATATCAAGGGTAATAGCATGTTTTGTCCTTAAAATACATGCATTTTAAAAATTAGACATATGTTTTAAAATTAGATCTAATCTCTTATCACACCGGGGAGTGGTGGAGAAAATCCGGCGAGAAGGGAAAACAGAGTACGACCAAGAGAGATGAAAGGGAGAGATTTTTAGGAAAAACAATTGTTAAAAAGAGATCTGGTAGTGAAGAGATTCGATGAGAAAAAGAAAGAATGAGAAAAAAAAAGATTTCATGGTAAATCTGGTGAAAGTTTTTAATAATTGTGCACAAGTCTTGTTGAACAATTCATGTGTTTCTCTGAAATAACACGATATATTTACAAAAACATACAATTTTCTTAAATAACACGAAGTATTAACAAAAAACATATCATTTTCTTAATACTTTCATGGGTTTTTATTGGATAGCGTGACAAATATTTATATATCAGTGGTAATAGCATGTTTTTTCCTTAAAATACATGCATTTTAAAAACTAGTCATGTGTTTTAAAATCAGATTTAATTTCTTAATTATCACACCGAAGAGTGGTGGAGAAATTCGGCGATAATGGAAAACAGAGAACGACCAAGGGAGATGAGAGGGAGAGAATTATAGGAAAAAAGAAAGAGAGAACATGCGGTGAAGAAATCTGACAATAGGAAGATATGGGTAAAGAAAAAGAGATCTAGTAGTGAAGAGATTAGATGAAAAGAAGAGAGATTGAGAAAAAGAAAAGATTTCATGGTGAATCTGGTGATGAATTCTGGCAAAAAAAAAAGAAGAGAATCAGTGGTGATGAAGTCAAGAGGAAGCGACAGTGGAGAAGCCATGGCTGTGGTGGTGGATACAATGGATGTGATGCTGGATACAAATGACCTATTAGAGCTTATGGATCTAATAGTGGTTATCTCTGTAATGGAGTTGTTAGGGAGAAAGTGATGGTAGTTTCGGAGAAATCAAAGAAATAGAAAGAGAGAGAAAGAGAATGAAAAATAACGAAGGATTGGCTTTGGTTAGGGTAAAAGTGTCATAAATGGTGTGCAAAAGTCTTTCTCTCTCTCATACTTTTGGTCCATGGCTATTTACTTAATTCTTTTGTAGTCAAAGGTTAGTTCCTACATATTCTCTTGTGAAAACCCATACATATTTCATGGACCAATACTTTTTTGTTGTTTCTATTATTGTTTTTTCTTTTATATAAACTATAAAGTTTTAGGCCAAAACCCATACATCTTTCTAGGCCCGGTCCAACTTTTAATATTTTTATCTATATTATCTGCCACTTAATCCTATGATTTTTTGAAATTTTTTCTATGATTTCTTGAAAATTTCCAGGATACCTTTCAATTCCAGTTAAACGTATGGTATTGTTTCTATTAATTTTACATTACAAAAAAATATTGGACCCCGAATATCTTTTAGTTAGACTAATTTCTTTTAGCTGGAATAGATTTAAATTGATAACGTACGGACATTACCCGAGGAGAATCATCTAATTGAATCGGGCTAAAGATGACACGTGGTGGCTTATTCTCTATTTTTTTTTTTGGTGAGTGGCTTATACTCCAACATGTCTTTGTAAGATTCTGAAATTCAGCTTTTAATTTAATAGAATCAAGAGTATGTGCTAGGGATTTTTTTTTGTATGGCCGTTCCCTGATCACTCATCAAAACCTGATGCTTTTTTAAAAAAGTTTATAACATAAGAAAATATATAGATAACTTTTTGTTAACATTTATATATATATATATATATATATATATATATATATATAGATCAACTTAGCTACATAATATATTTACAATCGATTGGAAATGAGAAACTATCATAAAACGAATACATTGGAGTTGTCATGATTTCATCAATTGTATAAATTTGTAATTTTCATGAAGTTTTACAATTTTATCAATTAATATTAAATAACATAAATTATGGTTCTAAACAGTACGTAATGATTCATAATAGAAGCACAGCAATGAAAAACAATAATAAAAAAAATAGAATTACTTCGTCATATATTGTGGATTAGCATTGTGCATTGATATCAAAATTTAGCTGCATAAAGTAAATGTCAATATGTCATGATTTTTGGGAGAAAAGGAAAATATTATTTTTTTGTTTGAATTATAGTTTTGCCCAAATACGGCATATTTCCCAAAAGATTAGTGTTGGAATCACAAAACATTGTTCCATAAAATAGAACGGAACAAAAAAGCAAATGCGTATGTAAATCTCATTTAACTAAATCAACTTGGAGTTTATTATATACCAACTTGGTGTACGGATTATTCTATAAGCTGTTAAACCATATTGTGGACGGCTAGATGCTCCACTGCATCCCATTTGGCATTTCGCATCATTACCAATAATTACAATTAACATCTAAATTATATACAAATTATCTTAGAGCTTTATTTTGAATCATTCATATCTCTGATCTTATCGTGATAGAATTTTTTAGAGAAAAACTAATTTTTTGAAAGCAAAATTTCTCTCATATCATATGCTACATAGAACTTAGGAATAAATTATTTTAACTACTTTTTAATATATAACTGATTAACTGAACATTAATATTTACTTATTACACCAACTTTTTAATACCAGTTTTAAGCAAATCTGAATCAGTGGAAAACGGGTTTATGTTTCAATGTGTTTAATTAAGGGAAATGTTCTAATTACCAATCATATTTGCTGACCCCTAGGCCCTAGTACATATTTGAATTGTTAAATCATTTTAATATTTATTTTCACCTTACAAAAAATAGTCTCATCCTCTTTTTAAAATTTTTACACAGTTGACATCGTTCTTAACCTATAAACTAAAACGTCGTACCTAGCTATTAATGAATGGTAATTTACAAGCTTTATTTTCGAAGACCCATTCTCGAAAAATAATAAAGAAAACATAAAAATTATAGAGAATTTAATACTCAATCTTTTTATTTATAAATAAAACACTATTAACATTACATGAAACCCCAATGGCTGAGATAGATCGCTATGTTGTGGTCAAAATTCTCTTATCAAGAATAAAACTTTGGCTATTGGCTATAAACTTTATGTGTAATACTTTTGACCTCTACATGTTTATTAGAGACATAATAGTTTGTGAAAGATTGGGCTCTGTTCGTTTGTATATTTCGGTTTTTGTTGATATATAATTTTTGATGATCCAACTAATTATTTATTGTCACTTAATGTCACTTATACCAATAAGTCAATATCATGTATTGGTATTTTGACCCAAAAAAGATAAAAATCATGTATTGGTATAGCAATAAAAATTCGAAACTATAGCATTGTAGTAATCTAACAATAAATAAATTCTAAAATGATTGCCCCAAAATAAATTTATGTTAAGAAATAGTGCATAATTAATTAAGGATTGATAGAGTATAAAGGGAAACCTTAATTATCTTAAGGCATCTTGTTCTTTATTTTAAAAATTCAATGTGGATGGGACCATAAGTTTAGTGCTCCATGTAGATTAGATATTAATAATATCTTCTTCTTCTTTTTTCTTTTTAAAAAAATAATTAATATCTAAGTTGTATTTTTTTAAATCTTTTTTCACACACACCCACCATATATATTTAGTATCTAATATATATATATATATATATATATATATATATATATATATGTTTTGTTTTTAAAATGAAATGGATATGTTAACTAATTTAGTGATTTAACCAAAAAAGCGTATAATTAATTTTTACAAAAATTGACCACAAAAAAAAACTTCAAAAGATAATGAACCTTAAATTTGAGGCTGATATTTTTTTCGTTGAGTGTTGGAAAAGGGAAATACATAGTTGAACTACTAGCAGTTGACAGGAGAGATCCATGTCAGTGTGCTTGAAAGAGAATGCTATATGGTGAAAGATTATGTCTCACATTTACGAGAAGGGTGTGATATGATAAGCTCTTTTGTTAGCATAATCTTTGATTTTTCTTTCGCCAAATCTTGTAAACCCTAATTTACTAATTAAATGATGAGCAAATAACAATTTTAGATTTTTGGTGCAGAGTAGGATCAAGATACCAAATACGCAACTATGTTGTCTAATTAATGTAAATCCACTCAATCTTTGAGATACAAAAAAACAAATTTGTCTTAAAGGAGTTTCTTTAAGCTGCACAACAATAGTATAACGTCCTTAAGAATTAGGAGAACATCTCTAATCGAATTAAGAAAACTTTTCGTAAAGAAAAGGATGTTATTTCCAAAATAGAGATAGATTAGCTTAATGTGTTGGCATTTGTGATGCTACTTGAAACTCCATTATTCTGCTACCTCAATAAACATGTAAGCAAGCACATTCATTCCAAACATGAACATTTAATCGAATTTCTAAAACATACGTATGTCAATCTTCGCATCATAAACATAAAAACTAAGTTTTAAACACTTCACAGATTTGTGCTTGTCTCCCGATAAATGTATAGTGGTGGTTGTACTATTTGAAATTAGTTTGGATTTTCCATATGAAATTTAGTTGGTTTCTTATTCTAAGATCCATATATTCGAAGAAATAATTCGTTCGAATGTTTAACAATTAATACTAGTTAGTTTTTTCTCGCATATATCAATCAATAACTATATTAAAGTTATCTAAAGAAACCCACTTTCGCAGATCGCAATGCACATAAGCTCATTGTTAAATTAAGAGCATGCATTAGGATAAATAATATACAAAGAAATAAATAAATTTTAGGGAGTGGAGAATCAAAAGAAACTTTATGCTCCTAAAAGACATGAATAACAAACAAGTGTCAATCATAGATACAATCTTGATTGAGCCAATGAGCGCAAAGATGCGAGGAAAAAGAAGCAACAGATCGATCACACACTTTTTGGGTTTTGCATGTTTGATGCATTTTGATTTGACAAGATTCTTTATTTTACTTCCTTCTTCCTTACTTAACCTGACCCCTCTCTTTCTCTCCCTCTTTCTTAAAAATATTGTTTAAACTGTTTTTAAAAAGATCAATTATCTCGTTAAAAATATTATAAGGTTAGAGTTTCAATTTTGAAAGCATCGAAATCAAAGTGTCCTAAATAAATATTTTGACAACAAAATATTTTAACTAGATTTCTATAATTTAGAACTTTGGTTCCACACCATTTTATGTTGTAATGGCAAATGTAAAACATTTATAAAGGAATCCCATTCTAATATACTATTTGAATACTAAACTTGACTCTTTTAGAAAAAAGATGTCGAATTGAATACAATCACCACGAAATTATCATATTTTTTAGTTATGGATTCTGTAAAGATGAATTAAATTAGTTAAAGGGAATATACTCTTACATTAGCTATATAAAAAATAAACGAATTGAGCTGCTAAAGGCATTTTGTCCATAGAAGATGTTATTTCATTCTAGATTGATTAAACCTTACTTTCTTCATGGTGGGAATTAAATTCCATGATATAATCCACACTGAAAAAGATACCACGGTAAAAAAATGTTCGCTAAAAATTGTGAGTCTTTGTTGATGAGTTAAATCACTCACATAATACCAATTAATGAGCTTAACAAAAAGTTCCATCATTTCAGATTATATTGATCTAATCTGTAATCAATCTATGTTTCAATGTATAGAGTATTTCTTTGAAATGTTGATTGCAAACTTTTGAGTATAAATTGGTGGATTTTCTACTCAGAAATAAGAAAATAATCCCATATTCCAAGAAGAAAAAGTGAGTTGGAAAACCACGTACTGTTGAAGAAGAATAAGATTCAGGAGTTTGTTATGTAGACCAAGGGCAAAGCAAGATGGTCAAAAAACATTTAGAAAGGAAAAAACGACCTACTTAATCAATTAACAAAAAAAAAAAAAGTGAAATCAATAAATAAATACACATAACGAAAAAGGCTACATTGGCACCTAACATGGGCAGGTCATTGGTTCTCCACCACGAGGAGATGCACATGATACCCTCTTTGATAATGACCATCACTTAATTGTTCTTTAGTGGTTAAAATGGGTTAAAAATTCCACGTCGTTAAACGTGAGAAATGTATAATTCAATACAGAATAAATAAATAGCTCACCATGGATTTTTAACATGAACAATTATAATAATGTTGAACACTAGTTCTATACTACAATGAAGATCTTCGTAAACTTTTTTCTATTAGTCTGCTTTATATTTTCTGGTAATCGATTTTCAGATTTAGTGTTAAAACATTAAACTTTTGGTTAATCATTAGACCAAAGACCTCCCACTTATTTTATTTAATTTCTTGTTTATTATCATTTGATTTCAAGATGAAATTTTATGTATTTTTTTTAATGAATTACAGCAACCCAAAATAAATATATTCGATCTTAGACTGGAATCCAGTTAAAGTAGATAAGATATGAGAGTGTTGTTGAACTTTGAGAGATGTATTAAGAATTATACATTGATAAATATAAGAGACAAAATAAATTAAATGATGCTATGCATAAATATGCTATTATGAATGTTTAACTAAGAACAAAACTAATTTTTTGTTTCATTTTTGTTGAACTCTTATGTAACTTAACCTTATAAAAATAAAACATGAAATTCCTTTTTCCTTATTTGTAAGTTACTTTGGTCTAACTCGACAAACACTAATTCGTAATATGTGGAAAAGCATAACATTTATTTGGATAAACAGTTTTTGTGTATCACTCAGCTGCAAAATCACTTATACCGTGTCATTTGTTGTACAAATGTACAAATACAATGACAATGATGATTGGTCATTCACTATGTTGAGCTCATTTGAAAAAATCACACACCCGTTAATGGACTTTTGTCTTTTCAGAAAGAAATCGCATGGCATTTGGGAACTCAATTTTTTTTTTTTTTTTTTTGATAACCCAGTGTCCAGACCACACTGTGATCCGACTAGTCCACTGGGCCTAAGCCCGCGTTCCTTGGATTTTTAAGCCTCCACTTAAGGGCCCCTCGGATCTGGTGGTCTGGGACGCTGCGCCCCGTAGGTAAATTGCGCAGTGGCCGGGACTCGAAGCCGGATGGCGGGTGCCTCAGCCGAGGTTCCTATACCACCAGGAGACAAACACCCGGTTCAATTTTTTCTTTTAATATAGCTATAGTCTTGCACATGTCAAATCCAGCCTCCCTCTTTTGGTGAAGAATGTAAATTGTAACAAATTAGATTGTTAAATTAGTGCATGTCAGGTCATATGTCACATCAGATGTAACATCAATCAATAAAAAATAAACCCTAGGAAATTAGACTACAAGCTAGAGGAGGAAGGGATAGTACAACACAAACCCCTTAAAATAACAAACAAAGACGGACCTTTCGCATGTATAGCGATATGAATGCATACTTAACATATATCGTATCTGTGCACATACATATATAAGAGAAAAGGAGGCTGATGTGGAAAAAAGGTGCTTTTAAGAAGCAGAGAAGTGAGTGGGAGAATATGATAATGGAGATTATATATAAAGAGAAGAAGGTGGCATGAGTTTGGACTTATAACTTCACAGTTTCTCCAAGAAACAGAGAAACCAAAGAGTTAAGTGGGGAACCTCGAAGCTAGTTCAAACTAGTGGGAGGTTGTTTCACGTTTTAAGTTCACAAATCCAAATCCAAATCCAAATTTAGACGCAAACCCAAACGTCAATTGTTAGAAAGAAAGATTCTGAAAGAGATGGCTCGTGGAAAGATTCAGCTCAAGAGGATTGAGAACCCGGTTCACAGACAAGTGACTTTTTGCAAGAGGAGAACTGGTCTTCTCAAGAAGGCTAAGGAGCTCTCTGTGCTCTGTGACGCCGAGATCGGTGTTGTGATCTTCTCTCCACAGGGCAAGCTCTTTGAGCTCGCTACTAAAGGGTGCGTATTATATATATCTTAGTGTTCATATATTTACATGTGACTTAAGAGTAACTTATATTCTATATGTGAAATTTGATTAAAAATTCAGAACAATGGAGGGAATGATTGATAAGTACATGAAGTGTACTGGTGGTGGTCGTGGTTCTTCTTCTGCTACTTTTACTGCTCAAGAACAACTTCAACCACCAAATCTTGTACGTCTATTTTCTCTTTCGTTCTCATTAGTCAATTTCCACTTTCATCGAATTTTGATTTATTTTTGGGATTGATTGTCGAATGTGTTTGTTTTTAAATACTAGAATTATTTTTGGGTTGATTAAAACTAGCCGGTGATCGATGTCTCGTAGTAAATATTTTCACTTCTTTCCATTTCATTCTTTGGGGGGTAATTTAGTCTTTTTGTTCTATAAAAGCTAGTACTAGTATTTTAGTATGCAACATGATAACACGTGTTGACATGCAGAGGGAAAATCTGTTGGACGTTGCTAATTGATTTGAAATTAAAATACTCAGGAAGTTAGGTAGGGCACCTGATTCCGATTCTATACATGAAAATAGTTAGTGAAGTACAACATTCATTGCACCTAGCTCTCCAGTTCTCCGAATTTTAAATTTGTCGACTAGTGAGAGGAACTGACATTATTGTGGAACGTTGTACTATCATAAAATAGAAACAAAACAAGTCAAAGTAACTACTGTTAAAGTAAAGATGCTTAGAGACAACTATAGTCTATATAGACCTTTATTACACTTTAAATAGTATATTTATATCTTTGGTTATTCAATCGCATTGGTTTATAATCAACACAACCTTTTGATAAAAGTTGCTCTGACCACTTTATAAAGGTTGCCCTAAACTATTGTTATTGACTCGCTTTGAACTAGTATTATTTTATTGCTGCATATACGTATTTCATGTTTTTTGAGAGTGTGTGTGTATACCACCATGGTCACTAAACTTTTCACCCGCTTTTAGATATGGCTTACAAATAATATATATATAGAAACATTGAAATAAAAGTTTATAATTCTCTAGAATCCGAAGGATGAGATCAACGTGCTTAAGCAAGAGATTGAGATGCTTCAGAAAGGGATAAGGTATATATTGATTATTATTTATTAACATACTATCTCTTTAATTTACTAATGTGTCTATTATGGGGTTAAAATTTATACGTATATGAGTAAATGTAATTAAAATGGATTTCAGCTATATGTTTGGAGGAGGAGATGGGGCGATGAATCTTGAAGAACTTCTTTTGCTTGAGAAGCATCTTGAGTATTGGATTTCTCAGATTCGCTCTGCTAAGGTATATAAACATGCTTTCGTGCACATGTTAGGAAGAGTGAATATAAAATATTGACTAGAAAAGTTTTGATGTAAAATCTGCAGATGGATCTTATGCTTCAAGAAATTCAGTCATTGAGGAACAAGGTAAGCAAATAAAACCATTGTATATTCAGCTTCCTAAGAATTAATATGAATGCAAGATTTTTGTTTATAAGAACCGAATACGAAAAGTTAAAATTAATGTGACATTTTATCAAAAAAAATTAATGTAACATTTTTAACGGTTTTTTATTTATTTATTCTGTATAAAGGAAGGAGTCCTCAAAAACACCAACAAGTATCTCCTCGAAAAGGTAACAAAATCACTGAGTATAACATTCTCATCATAGCACATTTTATGAAGTTGGAGATCTATCAACAGAATTATATCCGAATGCATTTCTTGAGATCTAGTCGTATACGATGATCTTTAGACTCCTTTGCTTAAATATTTTCTAATGATTTGTTTTGTTGGTGAATTAACGCAGATAGAGGAAAACAACAATAGCATATTAGATGCTAACTTTGCAACAGTCATGGAGACTAACTATTCCTATCCGCTAACCATGCCAAGTGAAATATTTCAGTTCTAGACCATAGGGTATTTGAAGACTATGTCTCACGAATTTAAATAACCTTGGTAAGTATTATATAGTGTTGTTATAATTAAAATAAAGCCTGTGGAACTTTGCTAGGCAGTTGAAAATCTATCTGTATGTTTTTTTCCTCTTGTTTTTCATTTGTTTGTGTGAACATGAAATGACTACAAGTGTGGTGTGTACTTCAACTCTTTCTGGTTTATATCTATCTTTTGAATTTATGGATTATTTGGTTTTCTGTTTAATTGAGGATACCTAGCCTCTTTTTTTCAGTCGTATTTACATTGTTATCCATGATGAAAAATCTAATGTCCACAAATCATAGTCTATGGAAAATAGAAATTCGACATGAAATCTAAAGTTTCTTTGATTCGATTCTAAAACTGATCATGTCATGAAATTTGAAACAAATCTAGAAATGTGAAAACTTTTTGAAGTATCTCAACATACGATTGGACTACAATTTATTGGCTAAAAGAGGACTACCATTTATTGGGTCCCACTTTCAGACCCTTTTAGTATTACACAATCTGAGAAGTCAAAACATTAAAGTCAACCCTAAATTGAATGACATGCTAAAATCTACAACCATCATTTGTAATACAAGAGACTTATTTGTTGCTTTTTCTGCCCTCTTCTTCGGCATAATTGGTCTTCACGATTTGACCGTGAAAGCTTATTAAACGTCTTCGATAATAACGACGATTTAAATGCAATGTTTTTTTTTTCCCCTGGTTTACAATCCTCTTTCAATCAACTAGTTCATCATATATATACGGGAATTTTATGTAGTGAGCTAAATCGATTATTCGTTAGTGATATTTTGTTTAGTTTGAGCTGGCTTGCATTTCACCAAATCAATAATTATGTCATCCTGATCATACCTTTCAACTTAAATATGTAATTTTCAAAATACATTAATTGCTAAATTCTCCGGTAGGTACAATTTTTTAATCTCCATTTTAAATGTTTCTCAAAAATTTGGCTATGGAAAATGTATGTCAACTCACTTACTGTGGTTATCATCAGGGGTTGTTATTACTGTGTGGTAGAAGACGGATAAATACATTTATTACTCTTCACCAAACCCTTTTCACTCTGTCTATAAATCTGTCCAATTCTATTTTTCTCTTCACCCCAAAATTAATCTACAAAAATTAAAAGTTACACCTTACAATAAGTACTTCACAATGGCTTTTCACTTCCAGAGACTTTGCTTCTTCTCAGCTCTTCTCGTGGTGGTTCTTCATCTCCTTCATGGTGTCTCCGGCCAACTAGTTGTGGTTGATGAACCTATTTCTGCTCCTCCGCCTCCGTTGGTCGACCTAAACGACGGTGATGGCATTGTGCCGGCGCTGTTTGTCTTCGGTGACTCTCTGATAGACAATGGGAATAACAATAACATTCCTTCCTTTGCCAAAGCCAATTATTTCCCTTATGGTATAGATTTCAATGGCGGTCCGACCGGTCGGTTCTGCAATGGCTTAACCATGGTCGATGGGATTGGTAAGTTTTACTCCATGTCTACACATATATGTTGTTTTCTCTTCAAAACATGTTTTGTTTCCTCCTAAAACTGGAACGAGGCTGATATAAGTAGTATATATGATGCATGCATGCACTGATCATATATATAGCTCAACTATTGGGGCTGCCACTGATTCCGGCGTACTCGGAAGCTACCGGAGATCAAGTACTACGTGGTGTCAACTATGCTTCCGCAGCCGCCGGGATTCTTCCTGACACCGGAGGAAACTTTGTAAGTTGCTTTTTATTCAAAAAAAAAAAAAAAAAACTACTAAATTCGTAAGTTGCATGTTACATATACACTCTTCTTCTGACTCTTTGTTGTAAGAAATGTAAGTTATCCGAATAGCATAGTCATATATATACTTGTATCTACTAATCAACCAATCAATATTTTAGTTTGTATGTAAATAATTCTAATTGGATTTTATTTAGAAGTACATACTATATATATTTTACATAATTCTGAAGTGTATACCTATTTTCTACTATGAACATGTGAATAAACAACAGTAAACATCGAAAATTAATTTATATTATTTAAAATCATTAATGAACTAGCTTTTCTATTTTGATTTCAACTTAAAAAATTAAGAAAAATCAATGATCATAAATAAAAATTATCCAAATTAAATCAATCAAAATGGTTCCATTGTTTTTTTCAATAAAGAAAATATATTTTCAGTGGTGGTCACATCACATGAGCTATGTTCACGATCAACATTGTGGTTACATATTAATATATTATACCAAGAAAAATGGTTGTGCATGGCCCGGCTAAATGCGAGGAATTATGTAACGTTGAGTTTATGATCTGGTGGTCAGGTGGGACGCATACCTTTCGACGAACAGATTCATAACTTCGAGACAACGTTAGATCAGGTGGCTAGCAAGTCCGGTGGTGCAGTCGCCATAGCAGATTCGGTGACTCGAAGCTTGTTCTTCATCGGAATGGGAAGCAACGACTATCTCAACAATTACTTGATGCCCAATTTCCCAACCCGTAACCAATACAACTCCCAACAATTCGGCGATCTCTTGGTTCAACATTACACCAATCAGCTCACCGTAATACAACAAAAACAAAAGAATGATCTCTAATCTTATTTAATAGTACCTAAACAAACAAGAAGCTAAAATGTAATCAAAATATGTTGTTTATTTTTTTGTAATGCAGAGACTGTATAATCTCGGTGGTCGGAAATTTGTGGTGGCCGGACTTGGAAGAATGGGATGCATTCCTAGTATTTTAGCTCAAGGAAACGACGGTAAATGCTCTGAAGAAGTGAACCAACTTGTTCTTCCTTTCAACACAAACGTAAAAACAATGATCTCTAATCTCAACCAGAATCTCCCGGATGCTAAATTTATTTACCTCGACATCGCTCATATGTTCGAAGACATCGTTGCTAACCAAGCAGCTTATGGTACGTAATTAACAAACGTTAAGCTAGCTAAACCAACTCTAACTAATATCTATAGCTAATAATGATGTGTTGTTGTATAGGGCTTACTACTATGGACAAAGGATGTTGCGGGATAGGAAAGAACAGAGGACAGATCACTTGTCTTCCATTTGAAACGCCTTGTCCTAACAGAGACCAGTATGTGTTTTGGGACGCGTTTCATCCTACCGAGAAAGTTAATCTCATAATGGCAAAGAAAGCGTTTGCTGGTGACCGCACTGTCGCGTATCCGATCAACATTCAGGAATTGGCTAGTCTCAATTAACGATTATGAAAGACTATCAACAAGAAATTAAAAACTTGGTGTTGTCTTTGTAGTTTCTTTTTGTAAGATTTTGAGTCAAATCTGTTTTCCTTTTGAGACGTTTTGAAAACGTCTACTGTGTCACCAAACGGTCCAAAATCAATCTACTCGTCGTTTTTTTCTTTTCTTTTCAATATCATCAATTATGAAATAATAATGAAAAAACATAATCTTTTTTTTTTTAAATATAAATCACACTAATCTCTGAAGCCTATGGAGCTCCGGATATTTTTGCTAGTTTAAAAGCATCATCCAACCATAAATTGTTTCGACCGGCGGATAGGGTTAGGGACAGAATTTAACGCCGGAGAGACCATAGTTCCGGTGGCTAGGCACCGTGAAATGACGGAGTATTCCCTCTTGCTCCGTCATGTAATCTCTACACAAAAATTCCATTGAGAACTCATCCTCCACTTTCCTATTCACATCATGCACAAACACAGCCGTTGTCTCTCCGTCATCCTTCCGTCTCCTCGCGATCATCCCCGCTGTATAAATCGCTGTCATCCGCCCTGGAGTTTCGTCATCAAACCCCGTGGGAGCATCCACCATGATTAAATCCCACTCTGTTTCGTAAACCACCTCTGGTAAGCCCTTCAACGCAAGTGCGCACGTGGAAACCCGAAGATCAGTTGACACGCTACGGCATTCTTCTCTGTCTCTCGTCGCCGCCATGAGAGCCGCGGCGTCTCTTACCTTGGTCTTGTACCGGACGTGGTACGATTCCAGAGACGGGAATTTCTGAGCGATTTGGTGAATCCATGACTCGTCCTCGTCTAAGAAGATGGTTCTTCCTCCGTGATTTAGCGTCGCCCACATCAAGCTATCGTGACCAAGACCAAATACCAGAAAGTTGCACGGAGATTTCTTCTCTAAGACCTGATGCAATTTCATTTTTATCATTTTTTGTGTGTCATCTACAACTACAGTTCACATTTACACTATCTTATAATTACGACAACAATTTCACTAGTTAAAAAAATTAACTACGGTCATTTGCTAATATTTTGTGGCGACTAAAATTCACATCCACATTAACTAGTACTAAATTTGAAAGTTATGTTGGTCGCAACATTAATTAGAATTTAGAACAAAAGATTAGGCTATATACAATTAACTGACTTAACATTGCTAATCATATTTGAATTTTTTTCAGAATTTAGTTGACCAATTGAGTTCTTGATTTAGATCAATTGACAATCTGAAGTTTAAAAATAAAACTGAATGTAAATAGTTTTTTTTTTTTTTGATAATTAAATAGTTGACTTTGTTACCTCCTTGGTGACGGAGATTTCGGAGAGTGTTTGCTGGGGAGTGACATTGGAGGCGGCGTAGTGGACGAGAGCATCGGCGAGCGAAGGAGGGATCTTATTACAACTTGCGGATTTTGAGCTCTGTAATTTACTTCCGGTGGAGGAAGTGGAGATCCGGAGAGTGTTGTTCAGAGGCTGAAATGAAGAAGACGGTGAGAAACTTGTTCTGGTGATGAACAATAGAGTGATTAAGACGAGAGACACGAAGCTAGAGAGTAAGAGTTTGGGGGTCATCGGAAATGGGAGATTAGTCGTCATTGGAATGCAGAGAGATTGTGCTAATTCTCGTTTCTCAAGTGATGTAAGTTACAGTTTTTACTGCAGAGAAAGGGTTTTTGTAGTCTTCAGGGGACAAAGAGACAAAATGATTTAATTTATCTTTTGAACTGTGTGCATGCTTCATGTGGTAGTTTGATTATTGGTGTGACTCACATTAATTCGTTGATACTAACAATATTAATTTACTAATTAATTAAGGTTGTGGTGTCAGATCATGTGTAGAGGCCTGGGCTGGCCGGATCCGTAGTTTTGATATCCGGATCCATTTTTTCTTTAAAAATATATTTGATTAATATAAAATCAAAAAAATAAATAAAATGTGTTAAGTTAATATAAATAATTAAAATTATTATTAATTTATTTTATAATATAAATAATATATTTCAATAATATATTTGAGAGATTACGAGAGTCTCCACGCACTGCACAGTGCACATGATCTCATATCAGCTGCCCAACTAAGGTTAAAGAGTAATGTAACAGTTACAAATTACAACACTATTGTTTTACTCTAATAAAAACAAGAGTACAGTCAATAATCTATATTTTTTTAATTGTAAAATGCTCTTCTAGGAAACTCCAGTAGATGTTTATTTTTTTTATACTCTCTCTTCCTTATAAATCCAAGTTTCAAGTTTCAAGTTTCAAGAAAACAAGTTAAAATTTAATTATTAATGCATCATATTTTTTATTACCAATTTTATATAACTCCAAACCAATAGTATTCAATTATTTTTCTTAAAGTTTACAATTCATCATCATTAACTAATAAAAAATGCATTGAAAACTTTAAAAATTTATCTTTTTGAAACAATTTTTTCTTTCTAAAACTTGGATTAATTTGAAACAAATGGAGTAATTTTTAGGAAACTCCATTAGTTTTTTGTATCTTGAGATATAGTTTTTTGTATCTTGAGATACTATCTCAAAGTTACAAATACATCTCTGTTTATCTAATTTGCTTCTCTGTTTTACATGTACATCTCTGTTTTTCTACTTTTTCTCGGCTTCGTCGATATGCATCTAAAAACAAACACAACAGCGGGAAAACGGAAAAGCCAATCTCATTATTCAGATGTTTTATTACAATCCAAAACAAAAAGTTCTGATACAGCCGTTTAGGCTTTTTTACCTGCAGTAGAAACTCTAGACTTAATAAATAAATAAAAAAGCTAAAAACCAAAAACCTACAAGTTCAGAGCCTGTGGTTGACCAGATATTGTATGGTATTCCTTTTTAGGTGATTTTACATGAAAGTGTTTGAGAGAACATCATCCGTCGCAGCCTGAGGCCAAGCGCGTAAAGCCTTCACCGCAATTCGGAAGGCAGTTCTTGATGAACGGGTAATAAAAAGAAAACGAGAAGCCAAATAATCAAATAACTAACTATATATATTCCCCAACTAGACGGCTAATTTAAGTTAAAAACTTTTATAAGTTTGTTGTGATGTTTGGTTTCAAGGCTTTTATTAATTTAAAGCCTATGAGAAGAGCTTGTAAGTTCTTGCTGAAAGAATAATGTGTCTCATTCCTCCAATGGGCGCAAGAATTGCTATCAAGATTCCAGTGACTATTGATATCTGTAGTTAAGAAAACGGATTAAAGTGTTATTGAGTTAATTAGCTTGTGAATGAGCCTATTTGAACTAAGAAAGAAAGACTAACAATTGAGCACCACCAATGGACGCTATATCTTTTTGGTCGCTTCATGACCATCCATATAATGCAAGGCAACTGCAAATTAAAGAGGTATCATTATCATCCATCTTATAATATATAATGTTTGCAAAGAACTAGATTTATGTTCATTCTTTTCGTAGAGTAACTTACGAAGTACGAGGTTGATGAGAAGACAAGACCGCCGAAGAACCCTAAAAGACCTCCGAAAAAGGGGATACAAACTGCTACAAGACATATCAATGCTGCACAAACCAAGAATTATCTCAGTTTCCATTTCTCCAAGAAAAAAAAGTAAAATAGAACCTAAATGAGAACTAACCAACATATGTACTACGTGCGACTAGACGCAGTGTTGTTGAAGGAGCGAATTTCAGTGTTTTCACAAGATACGACTCGATTGTGTCAAAAACGATCATCGCAAAAACCTGTCAAGATGATCATTGTAATCAAAGTTTTGGAGAAACTTTTTCCTAAGTGAACAAAAGATAAGGAAAAAACTAGACACCTGATAACTTCCAATGACATGGATAAAGACCATGAAATTAGCAGCAGCTATAAGCCAAGCTGGTCTCTCTAAGGAAATGAGAACATCATCCTCAACAAGATCACCAAAAGCCCAAAAACCGGAGATAGCCACAAAAAGGTAACAAACGATGACGATTAGGTAAGCTACGACAACTCCTTTCCACATCGGTTTCTTGGAAGGAACTTCAGGTGTTGAAGGAATAGTAGCTTGGATCTCAAGAACCACACTATGTCCTGCAAACGCAAACGCTATGGTTCCAATGCCGTTAAATGCATCAAAGACCATTGAGGCCACTGTGTCTCCCCTGACTCCATAAGTTGAAGGACGGTGATGCGTTCCTTTCGCTATTGACGCTACGGAAGCTATCATTGAGTAACTGCAACAAGTTTAAGTGTCCTTATAAATATTCAGAAAACAAAAAGAAGAATGTTTTGTTTGTTTTGGGTTTTAGGGTTTGGTGACAATACAGGAAAGACATGAGGGCGGCGAGGAGAGAGACGATCTTGATCGAGTTGAAATCAGGAGACTGAGAGAGGACAAGCTGGAGCGCCGCGAACCCGAGGATGTAATAAGTCTGACGGATATGTTCGAGATTCGGAAATAGAAGCTCGACGAATTTCTTAAGCGATTTGCCTCCTGTCACGTTGTAGACTATGTCGGAAGCGATTTGGACCATAAGCTGTTGCGGCATGACGATCCAGTAACCTAGTTTTGGTCCGAACGCTTCTTGGCCTAGCTCGGGGTAACGGTCCAACCGTTTCCCGGGAACGGCTTCATGCAACTCCACCATTTGCCATAACGAGTAGAACGTTATAGCCCATGACATTATTATCGCAACAAGTCCAGGTCCCCTGTTAATTAGTAACAATTTTTTCGTTAAATACTATAACGACTTTATTTTGTGAAGAAAGATCAGAAAAATTAAAACATTTCTTGAAAAATTACCAGCCAAGTTGTGACATTGCGAAAGGGAGACCAAGAACTCCGGCACCAACCATGGCCGTGACATTATGGAAGGCGGAGTAATACCATTTGGCCTCTCTAGACGCTGTGACTGGTAACCAATCGTTGTAATCCATTTGACGGTGATTGTTATTGTCTGTTGATCTTCCTTTGTTCTCCTCATCATCCTGATCAAGATTTTTAGCTTGATTAATATAAAGATGTTGTAATAATGTATGTTGTAGAATGGACATAAAAAGCACTAACAGCGCTTAATTAACGGTACAATATTTTGTTTCACAGGAAAGAAGAATATGATAAAATGTTAAGAGTCTCATTGATGAAACTAAATTATTCATGTGATGTAATATACTTAGAGAAAAGACAAGTCGGACCAAAATTCTAGACTCTTTGCCATAAGAAAGAAAGACAAAGCAGATAGTTACCGCTGGAGGAGGTACGTGGTATGTCATTCTTGTCTTGTGTTTTCTTTAATACTCACAAAAAAAAATTAAAAATACAGGAAAGTGTATTTTTCTTTTAATACAATATGTATAGAGAAGAAAACAAAAAAAAAAGAAGAAAAAAAAGAGAAGGGTAATTACTTGTTAGTGAGGATTGAAAAAAGTGGTGTTGTTTAAATAGAGAGGTAATTAGGGTGAAAGTGAATTTTGATTACTTGGATCCTAGGAAAGTGAGGATGGTCTTTTGAACGAGTCTGCGGTTAATCCCATAAGTAAAAAAGTCACTTGCGAAATCCAACGACTCTGGTCTCTTCCTATTTTATTTTCTTTCAGATCTTTTCTTCTTTACCAACATTTCTAGCCTTACTCGTCCCGATGTTCTAGCTTTCCCACAATTCAATAAGCCTTTTTTTTTGTGTGTGTGTGTTTGTGAAGAAAAATCAGAAAAGGTAAACAAAATCGTCTAACAATATAAACTGAGAAAATTCTCACAAAAAGAAAAAAATATAAACTGAGAAAATTTCATAAAATTACACTGCTTATTACCAAAGTTCCGTAAAGTTACATATAGAATCATCAAATCTATTACACGAGTTACTATTTTTAATGTGTGTAAAAATATCATCCATATTAAAATACAGACGTATGACCAAATATGTTTGATTTTGACATTCTGTGAATTATTACAGTGTTTTTTTTGTCAACAACATTCCGTAATTAGGCATTGAAAATTTATAACTTTGTACGCTATGTTTTTTTATTTATTTATATAATATCATTTTGTATTTATAAAACGAGAAATAAATAAAATATCCTAATTAAGAGATTTGAACTCAAACCTTTGCAAGAAAATAATGATAATAATACTGTTAAAAAAAAGTGAATTTTTATATCAGCTTCCGCTCGCTCATCTACTACCACATTACAACTTTGACCCGAATACCCGTATATTGTCGGATCTTTGATTCCATACCCATTAATTGTACCGTAAAATAGTTCTGAGTTCTGACAAAATGAGGCCCCAATTTAGGGTTTAGTCTTTCGATTGAGACATATGATTTGGTTTTGGGGATATGATCGGTGAAGTTTTTTGGGTTGATGATGGAACTTTTCATGTTTATGCAAAAAGTTTTCTAATTTCTCAAGAATTCACCCCTTTTTTTTTTTTTTTTTTCTCGTGGAATTTTATCTCAGTAATCAGTACCTTTAGTGAAGTCAGAGCAAAAACTTGTTTATGCAAAAAGTTTTCTAATTTCTCAAGAATTCAGCTTTTTTTTTTCTCGTGGAGTTTTTGCTCAGTAGCTTTAGCTTGATACGTAGAACTGTTGCAGAGATTATCATGTGGGAGCTGAGCCAGAATCATAGAATGTAACTTTTGTTTTAGCACTTGGGAACACTATCTTCAATTAGTAGCAAATTTGGAGTTTTTTTTTTTGCTTTGCCTTGCAAATACATGTTTGTTTGTTTGACTCAACTCAATAGATAGACCTTGTGTATATACAAAAGGTAGCTTGACATTATAGTGTGGTCAATCTTGTTGGCCTAAGAAACAAATCGACTATACATTGTATCAATCCCTGGCTTCAACCACAGAAGAGGCACAACAACAACAAAAACGCTTATGAGTTCTATGGCTTTTTTTCTTTTTCTTTTAGCTACCGAGCATTTCTTCCTGTGTATCGTTGCTGCTGTTGTTGTCCTGTTAAAGCTTGGTTTTTCCTTGATGCAGACTTTTCCACACGGGATTTGCGGACAGCTTGTTGGATCTGCTTCTCATGCTCTTTAAGCAAATCTTCAAGATTCCCACCAGGAGGCATCAATGGTCCTGAGTAATTGATTCTGTTTTTCCTTGGTGCATTGCCCTGACACAGCCCAAAACAACTTAATAATAATTACATACCAAGAGGTTGAGGTACACAATATAACAAGAGGAGACTTACGGTTGAGTAATCTCTGTTGGAATCTCTCCTATAAGATTCACCAGACAAGTCTCCTGTTTGAGATATTTTAGACTTCAGCTCTGCATTAGTTTGTCTTCTGATGCTTCCACCTCTGTTCCATTCTGTATCAGCCACAGTTGGGTGAACCATTGAAGAAGCATGAGCTTTACCATTCTGCTGGATCCCTCTTCTTGGTGGTTCTATCCTAAACCCGGTGCCACCTTCCTCGTCTGTTTTGAACTTATGGCTGATGCATGTGACTTTGGACTGCCCTGCGGCCATAAACTCAGGTGTCTGGGCTGTTTTGAGATCCTTTGGCCGTCCTCTTGTCACCGTTTCTCCCCCTCTTCTCTTGTTACCTTCTGCCCTTTGTCTGCAAACAAAACTTTCATTAGAAAACCCCCCCCCAAGAGAAGGACTAGTGAATGAAGATGTATGTAGCTTTACTTTCTTGCTTCTTCGTTGCGAAGCTTAGCATCAAGTTCCTTGCTTGGTGGGTATCTAGGTAAGTTTGATGGATTAGCAGGGAGTGGCTCCGTGGTGAAGAACTGAAGAGAAGAAAGTTTTAAACCGATCATGAGAATGCATCTAATAACTTGTTTAAGAAACATGTTAGTATCGATATATTACTTCGCTTCTCAAGGTAGAAGCAGCCGATCCCCGTTTTTCAGGTTCTATTGCCAGTAGCTTATTGATGAGCATCAGAGCTGATGGTGGGAAGTGGTTAAAGGTTTCAGCAAGAACAGGCTTGTAAGGATGACTCGGTTTAAAGCTTGTTGCTAGTGGCAGTGTTGCTCTTCTCCAATAATCTTCCGAGGGTGAACCACAGAGCTTAAAGATCTTGTGCATCTGCTCCACCTGAGAAGCAAAAAAGGATAATTATCTCAGCAGCTGCTGTGTTCTATGAAAAATAGAGCTCTGAGAATCAGAATCTGAGTAGATGGTGTTTCGGATTACAAAGCCAGTGCTAAAAAATGTTCAGAAGAAACTAGTAAGGTATGAGAGTTCCATTACTTCTGTACGTCCTGGCATAATAGGCTTTCCGGCGAAGAGCTCAGTGAGAATGCAGCCGGCGCTCCACAGGTCTATGGCTGGTCCATACTCAGTGGCACCGAGCAACAGCTCAGGTGCTCTGTACCATAAGGTTACAACACGACTGGTCAGCTGCAGATCTTGATCACCCCGGTAAAAATTCGCCAATCCAAAATCACCAATCTTCAATACACCTTCATTATTGATCAAGAGATTTGATCCCTTAATATCGCGGTGGAGAATTCCTCGTCTGTGGCAATGTTCAAGCCCACGGAATAATTGCTGCATATAGCACTTGATCTGAAAACGAAGTAAGACTCTTTTCTATCTTGAATTTTCCAATCTTTCAAGTGTATAGGAAAACAGAATTATGTAATACCTGAGGTTCAGAGAATTTGATTCCAGGAGTTGCGGCTAGACCTGCGAGATCGTGTTCCATGTACTCAAAGACAAGGTAGAGGCTACCTGAGAGTCTAGAGGTAACTAGACCTTCAAGCTTCATAACATTGGGGTGATCAAGCTTACGAAGAATGAGAATCTCCCTGGCCATAAACCGGACACTCTCTGGATCCATGTTCACAAACCGAACTTTCTTCATCGCTACAATCTTTCCCGTTTCAAGGTCTCTAGCTTTGTACACGCTGCTGTAAGTCCCCTGTCCAATCTATAACAATAGACACAACATAAATTGTTATTTCAAGAATTTTGGAGGATCACAGATCATGACTGTTTAAGGTCACAAATGAAATCTGTTTTCTTTCATTGTAAGAAAACAGAAAAGATCAACTAACTTTGTCTAACTTCTCAAAGGACTCTGCGCAGCGAGGAACCCATCCTTTAATGGCTTCTCCGGCAACAGAAGCCAACCAAGTCGGCCATTCTGCGCCGGTGAGTTCCGGTTTATTTCTGATCACACGTCCTGGCTGCTGCTGCGTTGGCTGCGCAACCGGTATAGCGGTGACTCTTCTGGTAGGGTTCCTAGTCGGAGCTCCCACAATAACCACCGGTTTAGTGCTGTTTCGATCAGATGACGTGGAGGGACGGCGCGCCACAGGATAACCATTAGCCACAATGGTGATAGAAGCTGAAGAAGTCGTACGTGTGAAAGTTCCTTCCTTTTTGGATGAAGACGAAGACGACGGAGGATGATGAGGGATGAGTTGAAGGATGGATTTGCTGGAATCTAATAGATCTTTATCGGTAACGGCTGCGCTTGGTGAACGGGCGGTGGCACAAATACAACCCATTACAAACAAACCACCACTCAAACTCCTACTTAATGGAAAAATACTTGAAGTTTGGCCGATTTTCTTTATCTATCTATCTCTCTACTCTGGTTTTGGTGATATGGTCGGCGACCAAAACTTTCATTTTTGTTGTCTCTCTCACGTTTTTGTGAGTTTGTTGTCATAGAAAACTGGAACGTGCGTACCACTCAATGGTCCCTTTTTCTTCTAGAATCAAGATTCAAATGGGTCAACGACCTTTCACTTTCACTAACTGATTTGTTTTTCTTCCGTTCAAAATTGGGTCTCATTGATTTCACAAAATGGGCCTCTTTTTTATTTGTTAAGCCCGCCAATCTTTTCTCTGGTGTCAACATATCATAAGTACGATGAAGTCTATGTATTAATATCCGTCCATAATCATGACTTGGTCGTGATTTGTTCCCATATGTGTATTAGTGTTATTAGTGTATACGAGTGACTTTGGGAAATTTTTAACCGCATTATCTTTTTATGATATCTCTGTAAAATGTAAATCATCCCTGAGCTATTGGGTAATTTTTTTTTTCATAATGAGAAAAGAAGCCTGAGAAATGAGAGATCACGTGGGAAAAAAAACTCAGAAGTGTAGCAAAAATAAAAGAAGTAAAAAGTAAACAGATCCTAGCCCTTTGCACATCCTATATTAACTGCTAAAAACGTACTCGTATAGATCAAACAAGATCGTCTTCCAAATAATCGTACACGGAAATACTAAGTTCGTTGTCCTCTTCCATATTCGCCATGGAAGATCTATCTTCACAACCACCACTCCTAGACACAGCAGAGTCGTTGTTTAGGTTGAATCCGGCGTCGACGGCCATGCCAGCGTCGGAGGCAGCTTTTTGGATGGACTTAGGAGATGTGTTGGAGGGGAGGGAGGTTGGGAGCAAATGAGGGAAGTTAAAAGCTTCATCGTCGAGGGAAGATGGTCGGTGCAAGCAGTAAAAAGCGACGTCGTGGGCTACGGCAGCGCCTTCGGCGGTGAAGAAAGAGCCTAACCAAAGACGTTGACGAGTTCCCGGAACTCGAATCTCCGATACCCATTTTCCCCATTTCCGACGACGGATACCTTTGTACTTGCTTTGATCAGTTTCTCCGGCGTCTCTTGAGTTCATTTTTTTGGGTGGATGAAGATGAGATTGTATGATCTTGAGAGAAACTGTTGCATATAAATATGTTGATAGCAGAATAAAGTTGTATAGACTCGGATATCGAATAAACACTATATGAATGTATATGAAGATATATAATAAAATTGGTTCAAGAGGAAAAAAAACTAATAATAATTGGTCAAAGTATGACCAGGGGAATATGAGATATGGACATGTGGCTCGCACTGGTTGACGTTTTCTATTTTAGTTTTAGCTTTTGGGTTCTTTGGAAGATTCGAGTCGTGTTTCAAGTTTCAACTTGTTGAGGTTTACATAAACTAAATACACATTAATTTGGATAAACAAATGAATTTTCAACGTAATAAAAGCGATGGATACTGGATAATATGGATCATTGTAGACATATTGCGTGATTAATTGTTGATTTAGCTGCAGATATCTAGTACATCAAAATACTGTTGTCTAGAAATAATATTATTTTAATTTTTCTCCTTTTTACGTCAAGTATTGAACAAAAAGCCAAAATGGTTTAGCTAATAGCTACAAAAGCCTTGTAGTTTAAGAAATATCTCAAACAAAAATAAACTTGTTAAAAAACAAATTGGTGCAAATCTCATCATAAAACTTATTTAAAATTTGCTATCTAATCAGAATCGATCGTGATTTTGTATTTTAACAAGGAAAATAAATATATTCGTAGTAAAGAAATATGTAGATGTAACCTGTAAATGAGAGTCATCGTATCATCTGATGGCTTATATCATTACGACTTGATTCAAAGTCTGATAGAAAAGAAAAATAAAAAACACACACAAGTACACAACAGTTTCATCACGACATCACGTGCTGAAACTTGAAAAGAAAACATGAGACTTGCCTCTCTCTCTTCTTTTGTTTGGTTACATTTTCCATCAGGCATGACGTCTTCAAAATAGTCTTTAAACGGGTGCTGTGCTTTTCTTGGTCTTCTATGTTTGACGAAAAGACAGAAAAGTTATCTTTTGTCTTGTCTTGTTTTGCACACTGAAAACGACGAATAAGGGAGTTGGGATTTGTGGTCTCTTTTTTTTACCTTTTATTTTTGAATGGTACACAAATTTAACACAAAACTAACTAAGATTCCGCACACGTAAATTACTCACTTTTGAGCAACCCAATTTGAATGCAATGAACTCTCTCCTTCACCATCTTATCTACAAAAACCTTCCTTTCTTCTTTTAATTCAGAAAACATTATAACGAAGGTTTGGTAAACAGTTCGATCACATTGAGATTTATTACTTAGAAAGCTATTATTATTTCTTTTGAAAAGTATTGAGTTTTAGATTTTACATATTCTCATAAACTTAAGTAAATTCAATTTATTTTTAAATAAAACGAAATTATGAAAAGCCAATGTGAAAATAAAAACCATTTAGTTGAAAAAAAGAATTGCATAGCTAAATGAAAACCTATCATAAGGAGAAATGAAGACTAAAGTGGCCAGTATTGTTAAGGAAAATTTTAGAAAAGAATTTTTGTTTCACCCAATGAAATTGAAGTGTTGTATGTCAAACAAAACAGATAGAAGGTTATAAATTGAACTCACGGAGAAGAAAGAATATCTCGTATAAGAGGTAAACACAAACAAAGACAGAGCAAAGCCATCTCTATATACTAAGACATGGTGTGAGTCGTTACTGAAGTGTTTTTTTTTGTTTCTCGCAAACTGCACAAACGAGGCAAGCAAAAGCAGACCAACAATGATATTATCTCTACTTGAAAGCATCTGAAGCAGAGTAAAGGAAGTCCAAGAAACCTGTTCCCTTCAATAGACCTTTACCTGTCAGTAGCTCAAAATCTAACAGCAGCAAGAATCCTATCACAGCCGCCTTCCCATTTATCACTTCGTTCTTCACCGTGAAACCAAATCCTTCAGACCCCTCGTCCACAATCATTCTCACCTGTGATTCAAAAATTAATCATATCACTCTTTCAGTTTTTTGTCTTCCCAGATGAAACACATTTACATTTGTCGTATATCTTATTGTTTTACCTCATCTACATTGACGTTTGTTGCTGTGAGCCCAGGCTGAGCTTTTCCACTAAAGACAATCTCAGCAGCTGCCTCTGTTTTCCCACTGTCTCTAATGCTGATATAAATGTTTTCCTCATCGTATTTGACAGGGTATACAAATAGTTTCCTCAGTGCAGGTGTCAAGACTCTAAGAACCGGGTTTTTCGGGTACCATTCCCGGATCTCTCCAGTTCTAAGATCAAACGTACTATCCGTCGATGGGCACACAATGCAACCATCCTGATGTAATAGCCAAACAAGAGACCACTTACCATTAGAGAAACCAAGAGTACTTCCAACAAAAGGTACGTACTGTTATACAGGGAACATGTAATTCATAGAATGTGACGAAGCACCATTAAGGAGCTAAAGATGTCTTATATCGTAAACTTCATTTCCTAAAACCTATCACTCTACTAGGTCAAGCATTTTCACAAACACCTTCTCTGCTCAAATTATAAAAGTAAAAGACCTGAGTGAGCCTAGCGTTGAGAAGTCCTTCGCTATAAGCTCCTTCAGCAGGAGAACGATTCTCAATAGCAAACACATCGTTTTTATACCAAAGCAACAATATCGTCTCATCGTCTTGAATAACCACTCGCCGTTCACCTTTCGGAAGCGCCGATAACGGCACAACCGGCACCCAATTCCTTCCAGGTGTGGATACAGACGAAGAAGAAGAAGAAGAAGATACCTCCGTCGCCTCGCATCTTACGTTTCCACCACCACTTCTCCGCTTCGAATTCTGGTCCAATCGGTAAGTTAAAGCTAACCGTCGGTTGCTGCGGAGATAAAGCGGCAGCGTTCCAGGTCCGCGGATTGAAGATGGAGGAGGACGAGGAGGTGTGAAGGAGTAATTACGAGGGAGAGACGAAGATGCGGTGGTCGCCATGGACGAGAGTGAGAGAGAAAGCGAAAGAGAATGGAGGGAAATGCATTTCACCACACAAAGGAGAGAGACAAGTGGATAACGAAGGAAGAAGAAGAATGATGGTAGCCACACTTTTTCATATGGGCCTTTTAGAATTATGGGCCAGTATGGGCCTTAGAAGCAAGGCTCATAACTTCAGTAGCCGACAAGCAAATTTGCCATGGCGTCTTCTTCTTCTTCAGAGTCTCGTTGCGTTTTTTCGCGCGCATTCTTCCACTTTGCTTTGTTTGTTTCAATATCTCTCTCTTACCTCTGTTTCATTCATTCTCAATCATATATAGATTCTGCTATGGATATACTCTTTGCTCTTGGGGTTTAGGTGTGTTGTGTATATAGTATGGTTCAGCACACCACGTGTTCGATGATATGCTTCAATGAAGTTTTCTCACCTTGTAGTCTAATTCTTCTGTTTTTATCTCGAGTAGAGAAGAAATATATTTGAATCTTATAGTTCATTGATCCAAATAGCTGTTCCGGTGCTCGAATATGCCGCCGCACGACGAATGATGTTGATAGAGTATGTTGCGGTATATTCCTGGAGGTCTAACCATATCCGACATTGTCAAGTTAATTTCGAAATCCACCCATTTCGGTCCCAAGAACTCCCAGAACCCACAATGAATCAATGCTGATTGAGAGTCTTTTTAAATCCATTAGACATTTGGCCAGCCACGGTCATTTGCACGACGCTTTCAAAACGTTTTCTCTTCTTCGTCTTCAATCTTCTTCTTCTGCTGTTTCAGGTGACGTTGTTTTGCATAGCGCGGCTTCCCTTTTATCCGCGTGTGTTGATGTTCGTGCATTTGTGCCGGGGCTGCAAGTTCACGCTCACTGTATTTCGTCGGGTGTGGAGTATCACTCTGCTTTAGTCCCAAAGCTGGTTACTTTTTACTCTGCTTTTAATCTCCACAGTGAAGCTCAATCGATTAATGAGAACTCAGATATTTTGCATCCCTTGCCTTGGAATGTGCTCATTGCTTCGTATGCCAAGAACGAGCTTTTTGAGGAGGTTGTTGCTGCTTACAAGAGAATGGTGAGCAAGGGAATTCGACCCGATGCCTTCACTTATCCGTCTGTTCTCAAGGCCTGTGGGGAAACACTTGACGTTGCCTCTGGAAGGGTGGTTCATGGTTCCATCGAGGTTAGCTCTTACAAGTGCAGCTTGTATGTTTGCAATGCATTGATCTCTATGTATAAAAGGTTTGGAAATGTGGGTATTGCTCGGAGGTTGTTTGATCGAATGTCTGAAAGGGATGCTGTCTCATGGAATGCAGTTGTAAACTGTTATGCTTCGGTAGGCATGTGGAGTGAAGCGTTTGAGCTTTTTGATAAAATGAGGGTTTCAGGTGTTGAATTCAGTGTCATAACTTGGAATATTATTTCTGGAGGTTATTTGCATACAGGAAACTATGTAGGAGCTTTGGGTTTGATCTCTAGGATGAGAAATATCCCCACGAGCTTAGATCCTGTGGCTATGATTATTGGTTTGAAGGCTTGCTCACTCATAGGAGCATTACGATTGGGAAAAGAGATTCATGGTCTTGCTATTCACAGTTCTTATGATGGGGTTGACAATGTTCGAAACACGTTGATCACAATGTACTCAAAATGCGATGATCTTAGGAACGCCTTTATAGTGTTTCAAAAGACTGAAGAAAATAGTTTGTGTACTTGGAACTCTATCATTTCCGGTTATGCGCAAGTGAACAAATCAGAAGAAGCCTCGTACCTACTGAGGGAGATGTTGCTTGCTGGCTTTCAGCCAAATTTCATTACACTTGCAAGCATTCTCCCTCTTTGTGCCCGGATTGCAAACCTGCAACATGGAAAAGAGTTTCATTGCTACATCCTGAGGCGCAAGTGCTTCAAGGACTATACAATGCTGTGGAACTCTCTTGTCGATGTTTATGCAAAATCAGGAAAAATTGTAGCTGCAAAGCAAGTATCTAATCTGATGAGCGAAAGAGACGAAGTAACGTACACTTCCTTGATAGATGGATACGGAAATCAGGGTGAAGGGCGAGTTGCCTTGGCCCTGTTCGACGAGATGATCAGATCTGGTATTAAACCTGACCCTGTAACCATGGTTGCAGTTCTATCAGCCTGCAGTCATTCCAAGTTAGTCCATGAAGGCGAAAGGCTATTTATGAAGATGCAGTGTGAATATGGTATACGGCCTTGTCTTCAACACTTTTCTTGTATGGTTGATCTCTATGGCAGAGCGGGTTTCCTAGCGAAAGCCAAAGACATAATTCACAGAATGCCATATGAGCCATCCGGTGCCACATGGGCTACTCTACTGAACGCTTGTCACATCCATGGGAACACAGAGATTGGTAAATGGGCTGCAGAAAAGCTGCTGGAGATGGAGCCAGAGAACCCGGGATACTATGTGTTGATTGCAAATATGTATGCAGCTACTGGTTCTTGGAGCAAGCTTGCTGAAGTGAGGACTATCATGAGGGACTTGGGTGTGAAAAAAGATCCTGGGTGTGCTTGGATCAATACAGATTCTGGGTTTTCACTGTTTTCGGTGGGGGAAACATCAAACCCTCAAGCATCTGATACTTATCCTCTGTTAGATGGACTGAATCAGCTGATGAAAGACACTGCTGGTTATGCCATCAATGAGAAGCAAATTTCAGATGAAGAACTTTTTCAAGAAATAGGATGAAGGTGACCCTTGTCGATCTTATCATCTTTCTTATCTGATCTGAGGATGATCAACTGGGGCTTTATTTAGTTAATAGCACATATTCTATATACGCCTGCATAGCATCAGACCGAAAACCAGTTGGATACATATGACAACTTCTAGTATATACATTAACACAAATTGGACAATGGTGGGGGATTGCTGCCGAAGTAATTTTCCTATATACCACAGAGAAAACTTATATTTGTGAGCTGATTCACTTCATCACGCAAGACCGTTATAGTTACATCAGAATTGGTCAGCCAGTTGAGGAAATTTCTGCAGCAGCCAGGTAACTCCTTTTATAGCAGCCTGAATACACAAATGCAAAAGATATTAAATTTGCATTACCTCTACAATTTCAAATGCATCCACACAATCAAAATTAATAAGTAGCTCATGTTACCAGAACTGTTTCTCCAGGTTTGATTGCAGGCTCGACGCAGTCCCTTCCATATCTGCAGACAAATACCAAGAAGAAATGTTTTAACCCGGCAAGACAAATTGGCATCTCTGTTAGTCTACCTGTAGTAACAGCAGCAGTAAAGTTGTGTAGAGAAAAGTGTGCTTACATGATCTGTCTCTTCCCATCAATCACCTCTAACCGGTAAAAGCTGCAACCTTTGCTAAATGGGAAATTCTTTCCCTTCCATTCTGTCGAAATCTCCAGTTTACGACTTATCATTAGAACAATCATAAAGACTCTGTTTTTCAGAATCAAATACCTTAAGTTAGAGTTAAGTGAGTTTGGAAACTAACCTAAATGCCATGAAACTCCAACAGCTGAAGAGTCCTCTGTTGAAATGTCATCTATCACGAATTGAAGATCCGTACTTGTTGATTCAATGAATTTACCGAAGAAATCTAGAATTGCCTGTCATGGCTTTATCAAGATTAGGCTCTGAGACACAAGAAAGAGTGAAAAGAAGAGACATTGGTCCATCAGAATAATCGTTTCACCTTTCGGCCAACAAAAGGAGATGAGAAGACGAGATCCTCGTAGACGCAGTCTTGAGCGATGAGGTCTGTGACAGAGGATAAATCATGGACGTTAATGGCGGCGTAGAAGCTGGAGACGACCTCTGATGCCGCTCTCGGAGCTGTTTCGGGAACAACGTTGTTGGCTGTCGCAGCCGGACCATAGGATGAGGATAATCGAGGAGGCTGTGAATGAGTAAGGCTTGTTGGCTTCAGTGTGGTTCTGTGGAAGATGGAAGGAGGAAGATGGTTGAGCGAGACGAATGATGGAGACGTCAAAGAAGATATGAGAGAAGCAGTGAAGCTCATCGTCATTTCTTGATGTCGTCGTTTTTGTGGCTTTTGTGGACAGAATTTCTTATTAGTCCCATGATTATCGATGCCATGTGGACACTGTGGCTATCAAGTATACTCCAACAATCAATATTCAATACTAAAGTATACTCCATTCCTCTTTTTTATATATTGATGATTTTTCTTGGAATTGATATTTTATAATTTTTCGAAAATATAAGACTAGACAATGTATAGCAGGATAAGAAAAACTAGATTGAAAAAATTAATGAAAAATATGTGTTGGTGGATAAAAAGTTGAATTGGTTTTTCATAATTTTTAGATCAGTGATATATTTTTAGTAATTCTTGTTCCTAAACCCACATAAAGACATAAGCGAAGCAAACAGTTAATTTAACCCTATCTTTTAGAAAAAATAGTTTTCGAACAATTATTTTAATATATCATGATTAAATAGATGAAAGACACTTATAAATTATAATAATCAAAAGGAGAGAAAATTATTCAAATCCTCCATGAATCTTTTACATTCATAGAGATGGAACACAATTATTTACAATAGATAAAACGATTGAATCAAACTCAAAGCCACCACCACCCATAAAGTTCTCACATAAACAACTCCTCCAAAACATCAGCAATGAAGCGAAATTTGTTGATGAGATGCTCCATCTCCTTGATAAACAAAACATCACACTTATCATTCAACTCTTTGGCCTTATCATCTCCAATAAGCTTGGCTTTCTCCAAAACATACTGTTCAGGAACGGACTCTTTGACTATCTCCTTGCTTAAATACCTCTTCAACGAAGGATACCGAACCCAAAACTCATCTTTAGTACCATTAACCTCAGTTTCTGTCACACATAACAACATTAGAAAAAACAAATTAACAAAGTATTAGAGATACAACACAAAAACTATCTTAATCACTTTTAGGATTTTCATATTAATATCTCACAATAATTCCAGATTCAACGTAGCAATCTTGAAACCTCACCGTCACAGAACATGGACATGCAAAGTATTTCTTAACGAACATTTCAACTTCTTTAAAGTAAAAACATGAGAAATGGTAAAAATGATCTGAAATAAAAAGAAGAGAATGCACTCTTCGACATGTACGTACCTCCATTGGTGTTTTCGTCGTCTTCCGATGAAAAGGAAACTTGGGAGTCGCTGAGCTCTTCTTCGGATGATTTAGGTTCAGGTGGAGAGTTGATCCGAGCCGGCGCCATCGTCGTCAAGATTAAGCTCGAAGAGACTAGCTAGAGTTTCTAAAGAGAGAGGTAGAGAGTTCGGATAAACGAAGAGTTGATATGTGAACAAGTAGAGACATGATGAATATTTATACAGTATTGTCGGGGAAACGAAGAGTCCATTATTTTATTTTAAATAATATTTCTAGAGAAGAAAATATGAAACGTTTTTTGGAATTTGTCCCAGTTAACGTGGATTTAAACGAGGAAGATTGAAGCAACACCAAAATAATAAAAGCTAATAAATTATACTAAATAGTTTTTTTAAAAATGAAACCGAATGTTAAAAGTTTCAGAAAATTGAGGTTTATTTGTGCAATACAATTGTTTTTTTGGGTTCTAATTTTATTAACTGATGGGCTCAAAACTTTTGTGGGCCTTAAGCCCATATTTTAATTCGCTTGACCCAAATATTAGCTTCCAATTTCAAAATGCAAAACTTTTAAAAATAGTTTAGTGCTATAAATTAGTAACGACCTTTAGCTTAATCAAGTGGTTAGTGTTACAATGGAAGTAGTTTCGTCTCTCGGATTCCGAGACCTCCCGTCCCTTTCCGTGACGACGAGTCTCAACCACCGTCCTTACCGTTCCTATAAAGACGGAGCTCCGGCGAAATCTCCGTTTAGACCCAGCAGAACTAGACGACCTTCTACTTCTCCCGCCAAAAAGCCCAAACCTTTTAGGGAAAGAGATGCTTTCCCTTCTTCTCTTCCTCTCCATTCCAAAAATCCACACAGTATCCACAGAGACATTCAAAGGTTTGCGAGGAAGAACAATCTCGAAGACGCTCTCACGATTCTTGATTATCTCGAACAGAGGGGTATTCCTGTAAATGTGACAACTTTCTCTGCTCTTTTAGCCGCGTGTGTTCGCCGGAAGTCGTTACTTCACGGTAAGCAAGTCCATGTTCATATCCGTATTAATGGGTTGGAGGGTAATGAGTTTATTAGGACCAAGCTTGTTCATATGTACACTGCTTGTGGTTCGGTTAAAGATGCACAGAAGGTGTTCGACGAAAGTACTAGCTCAAATGTTTATTCTTGGAATGCGTTACTTAGAGGGACTGTGATATCAGGGAAGAAGCGGTATCAAGATGTTCTTTCTACGTTTACAGAAATGAGAGAGCTTGGTGTTGATTTGAATGTTTATAGTTTATCTAATGTGTTTAAGAGCTTTGCTGGTGCATCTGCTTTGAGACAGGGGTTGAAGACGCATGCCCTTGCGATTAAGAATGGTTTGCTTAACAGTGTCTTTCTTAAGACTTCTCTTGTTGATATGTATTTCAAGTGTGGTAAAGTTGGGCTTGCACGTCGAGTTTTTGATGAGATTGTAGAGAGAGATATTGTCGTTTGGGGGGCGATGATTGCTGGATTGGCTCACAATAAAAGGCAGTGGGAAGCATTGGGGTTGTTTAGGACGATGATAAGTGAAGAAGGAATATATCCAAACTCAGTTATACTTACAACGATTCTTCCCGTGCTTGGAGATGTTAAGGCACTGAAATTGGGAAAGGAGGTCCATGCCCATGCATTGAAAATGAAGAATTACTTGGAACAGCCGTTTGTTCACTCTGGTTTGATTGATTTATACTGCAAGTGTGGTGATATGGTTTCTGGGAGACGGGTGTTCTATGGCTCTAAACAGAGGAATGCCATTTCTTGGACTGCATTGATGTCTGGGTACGCAGCCAATGGAAGATTTGATCAAGCTTTGAGGTCGATTGTATGGATGCAGCAGGAAGGCTTTAAGCCAGATGTCGTTACAATTGCTACTGTTCTTCCTGTTTGTGCAGAGCTGAGGGCTATAAAGCAAGGAAAGGAGATTCACTGTTATGCTTTAAAGAATCTCTTCTTGCCAAATGTATCTTTAGTCACTTCCTTGATGGTGATGTACTCAAAGTGCTGTGTTCCAGAGTATCCTGTGAGACTGTTTGACAGGTTGGAGCAAAGAAATGTGAAAGCATGGACCGCCATGATCGACTGCTATGTGGAGAATGGTGATTTAAGAGCAGGGATTGAGGTATTCAGATCGATGCTGTTATCAAAACACAGGCCGGATTCTGTTACGATGGGTAGGGTTTTGACTGTTTGCAGTGATCTCAAAGCATTAAAGCTGGGGAAGGAGCTTCATGGGCACATTCTGAAAAAGGAATTTGAGTCGATCCCTTTTGTTTCTGCAAGAATCATTAAGATGTATGGACAATGTGGAGATCTCAGAAGTGCTAATTTCTCTTTTGATGCTGTTGTTATCAAGGGCTCTCTGACGTGGACCGCCATTATAGAGGCTTATGGATGCAATGGACGCTTCAGGGATGCAATAAACTGTTTTGAGCAAATGGTATCACGAGGGTTTACTCCCAACACCTTCACATTTACAGCAGTTTTATCAATTTGCAGTCAAGCAGGATTTGCTGATGAAGCTTATCGCTTCTTCAACTTGATGCTCCGGATGTACAATTTGCATCCATCAGAAGAGCATTATTCACTGGTCATTGAACTTCTCAATCGGTTTGGTCGTGTTGAAGAGGCGCAAAGACTTGAGGTCATGAGTTCCTCGTCATCCCTACAAACCTGACTGCAGATTCAGACATCTTCTTTGATTTTTCTCAAAGCCACCAAGTAAGTGTCTCGAAGATTTCTGAAAAGTATATTCTGTTCTCTTGTTTCCAAGAACTTGCATTAATAGTACTGTATATACTGAATTTGGTTCCAGAAATTAATTAGATTGAACTTGTTCAACTTGTAAAAATCTTGCAGTATCAAATGTAGATTTTTCTTACGATTAGTCAATGCTGCGTTAAGGGAAGAGAGTCAAGAGAGAACACAAGTCTTGTTTAGAATAAAAATATCTTATAGATTTGAGGAATCCATACAATATAATATCAAACCAATTACATAAGCATGGGGTAACAAACAATTGAAAATAATAATTATAAGTCACACCTCACAATCTCTAACACAGCTTATTAAACAGAAGCTATGTTACAAAAAATTTAAAATATTTGTGAAAAGGTCCTTTTCAGGGACCCATCAAGCTCATAGTGTTCTTCCCTCCAAAACTCAGATGAACTTTATTCTTTGCTATAACGTCAGAATCAACAACCCTTGTGCTAGACTCTGAAAACTAAACTTAAATAAATTAAGCATTCTAGGCCAGTAACTTATGCTGGTATTGTAAGATTGAGCTGTAGAAACTCTCCATGAGTTCGGTTTTGGAGTTAAGGGTCCCAAAGAAAGTCACTCTGGTATGTTTCCCAAGCATTCATCTCCATATCATTAGCAAACGCCATAGAGTCGTATGTTGAATGCATCAATGTAGTTGGAGATCCCAAAGTTGACTCGTTGATCGCTTGAATTTCCGTGGGCGAGAGTCTGACCATTGTTGGAACTACAGTGGAGGAGCTTGAGCTGTCCACTTGCATGGCTGACTCTGATCCTTCGGTTGTGCGGCAGAGTGTTGCCTCCTGAGCTGCCATGCGAATGCTGTCTGAGCTAGAGTCTGCAGGACGTGGAAGGCTGCTGGCGAGCTCAGGGAAGTTGAGACGAGCTTCTCGCCCCCTGAAATGGAATGCTGCCACGTCATAGGCGGTTGCAGCCATTTCAGGAGTCTCGAAACTGCCTAGCCAGATACGGTTCTTTGTCCCCGGTTCACGGATTTCAGACACCCATTTCCCCCATTTTCTCTTCCGGACTCCTCTGTAGGCAGATGGTACACCTTTCCCATCGTTTTGCGCTTTGTCGCTGTTACTGGAATTCCTAAGACCAGCCATGAACACAAAGACACACACAAAAGTAAGGTTTTGCTCAAGAGTGTTTGTTGTTTTTGTATTTGTTCTGCTTGGATTCTGATGTTGGAATGTTTAAAACTGTCTGTACTTATTTATAGGTGTGGATTAGTATCTTAACAGCAGATAAACTCCTGTGTACTCGTTTTAAAATCTCAAAGCCTTTAAAGTTAGCTTCGAGGAAACTTCAAAATTGTTATGGGCCTTTGTGGGTTTAACAAGTGTTATCTATTTAGTATCAATGGCACTGTAGATTCACTCAAATAGTCATATGATTAAACTAATGAGAATTTTTAGCAAGGAGGCAGAATCTTAAGGTTTTTGTTTTAAGAAATTGGATTTGCTATAGTAGACGCGGTTTTCTTGCATCATCTATGGGACCCTTTTGTGATCCATTCCATAACTTTGTGATGCTAAAAGTGGATTCATCCTAAAACAAATGTCAAAGCTCACTGGGTCATAATACTCTTCCTTTTCCTAGGTCAATTCGACTACAAAAACATAAGTGGTAATGTTTTGTTTTTTAGCTGATAAATCTTATATACCAAAATTCAGACTAAATATAACTTTGTCTTCCAATTAGATGTAGGAATGGTAGGTGGTATGCCTAAATTCATATATTTTACAATCATCTTTTATTTCATAAATAACAATTGCATTTGTTATCAAGCAAAGTTAGACGGTCTTGGACTATCTAAACCGTTTTACAGAGTCGTTAATCAAATAAACTTTTGTTTGTTTTTGTTTTAGTTTCTCTGTAATTTTTCAGTTTGAATTACATTAAACTAGTTTCGACTTCATAAATACATGATTATCAAATTCAGCATATATCTGCATGTCAAAATCAGCATAAAACTGTTTGACAATTTTATAAATTCATGGTTATGGACTTATGGATAGTCGTTCGTTTATTGTCTAACGTTTTCTTGAACTATTAATGCAAACATTTGGCATATACTCCATAAACCTATGCGCTAATAAAAATGTTAGATTTCTTTGTAGTTCCGGGAAGAAAATGTATACATGTTTAATTTAGGGTTTTGTGCAAAAAAACCCTCGAAGTAGCCAATTTTTGCAAGAAAACCCTCCATCTCAAATAAATGCAAGTCAATACCGCCATCTCAAAAGTCACCCGCAATATAGCCCTCGCGTGTATCGATGACATGGCAGCCGTTAACTCCGTCAGTGGATTTTGTGCAAAAAAACCCTCGAAGTAGCCAAATTGCAAAAAAACCCTTCATTAAACCAATTTTTGCAAAAAAACCCTTTCGGGTATTTTAAAATTCGGGTACGGGTTCGGGTTTACCTATAATACCCAAAAATAAAAATTGTTGTATGTAAATCTATCCACCCTATTGTTCGTACCGAAGTTGCAATAACTTTGAGGGTTTTTTTTGCACAAAATTTGGCTACTTTGAGGGTTTTCTTGCAAAACTTGACTACTTTGAGGGTTTTTTTGCACAAAAGTTCACTCGTCGTGACGTTTTGGAACGGAGTTAACGGCTGCCACGTCATCGATACACGCGAGGGCTATATTGCGGGTGACTTTTGAGATAGTGGTATTGACTTGCATTTATTTGAGATGGAGGGTTTTCTTGCAAAAATTGGCTACTTCGAGGGTTTTTTTGCACAAAACCCTTAACGTTTGAACACATAAATTTTGTTTCTTGTGTGTAAAGTAGAGCGAAAGGGTGTTAATATCTGCTTTACAAGAGTGTAGGAGAGAAGAAGTCTTTGCTTTGAAAAGGATAAACGTTTTATTTTCTCTGTCCCAAAAGACAGCAGATATAAATAAAGTTAACCTGAAAGGAGACAGAAACAGAGGAATTTGAATAACAAAAAACAGAAGCTAATGTTATTGAAACATGTGTCATTTGATTACAAGTTTAGAAAGTTAGAAGCAGGAGAAAACAAAAGTTTCTTTAGACCACCGACTTCATTTGTCTTATATTTCTGATTTGATAAAAGGTCTAGTATATAGTTCATACTTGTAAATAACTCAACGTAACATTATGTGTTGAGTTATTCTTCAACGAAAAAACAATTCAAATTTGATGGGTTATTCTTCTTTCCCTTTTGTTTGTTTTTTTACTCAGTGTAAGCACTAAAAATTGGTCTTATGTGTTGAGGAAAACAATGACTCGAACCTCAAATTTTCTACTCCTTAGAAAAGATTCAATGATGTATGCTTTGATTCATTAACATATACCTTTACATTTTTGTTTATTAAATTTATAAATAAATTTCATATATTTGGTTGTTTCAAGAACTAAAGTGGATTTTGAAATTTAGAAGAACTAAACATATGAAATTAATAAATATAAATAAATAAAATACTAAAGTGTATATGACCCCAAAATATAATGTCATACTCAACTTCAGGTTTTGGAGAATTAAAACTCTATATATCTCAAAATATTTTTGTAAATAAATACTAAATTAAACAAAAGAAAGTGTGGTTCTCACTTATCAACAATGGAAGATGTTCATTGGGCTTCCTAAAGATGAACATCGAGAGAAAGAGATATATGTGCGTGCGTGAATGTGAATTAGTGGTGAATTGCAAGCTGGATTCCTAATTCGAGAGGATTTTTGTACTAATGGTGTGTTGCAGCTGGATTCCTATTTTGAGGACTTAAGAGTCTTATTATCATCAAAAACAAAAACAAAAAAGTCTTTAATTATTAGTTTAATCCAAAACTTAAGTACACTCCTTTCGTCCGAACAAAGCCAAAAACAAAAGTTTCCACTTTAAGTTCGGGAAAAATGTCATTTAATAGCCCAACTTTCAAATTGTGGCCATTTGCCACACCAACTTCATAAATGGCCAATTTAAACATGACAAATACGTTGACTTCCATTTCGCACATTACAAAATCGTTGACCACGCCAAAACACCAAGCCGTTAACAGATCTGCTAACACCCGTTACCATCCGTTACCACCTCCGTTAATGCCCAAAACGGCGTCGTTTAGAGCTTAGTCGAAACTTCTAAAAGCTGAAGAATCCCCAATTCTGAGAAATCCCCAAATCGATTTCAAACCCTAAATTTTTCAATTCTCAGCAATTCGCAGCATTATCTTCCTTTTGAGCTCGAAATCTTGTTTCTTTCATCGAATTCTCCAATTCTACCAGAGATATGAGTTGTAATTCGTGTGTTCAAGATGGAGGTTGCGAGTTCCGTGGCTTTCCTTCGAAGTGTCACTGCGGCTTAGACGTTGTCATTCTCACATCGAAGACGAAGCAGAACCCAGGGAGACCGTTCTTCCGTTGTCCAACCTTGAATGATGTAAGTATATTTGATTTAGTGTTTTTTTGGTTTGGTCGGTAAGTCATTTTCAACGTGATCGCAGGGCCATTTGTTTAAATGGGTTGAAGATAGTGTCTACGAAGAGGTTGTAGACGCTAAGCCGAAAATCTCCAGCATTGACAATGAAATAAACGCAGCCAAATGTGAGGTTTCAGTTGAGATTGCAGAGTTAAAGTGTATGATCAATGAATTGAAGGAAGATGGAACGTGGAGCAAAAGAGAAATTAAGAGAATCAAATTGTGGTTGGTCTGCATTTGTTTAACTGTCACTGCAATTGTTCTCCTAATGTTGTATACTTCCAAAAACCAGAAACTTATGCTAGGTTACTAGTTTCTTTGTTATTTGGTATGTGTTTTAGTTGTTTGGTCTTTGTGTTTATCTTTTGTTCATGTTGTGTCTTGCTGTAATGAAATGCTAGTTTGGCTTTGTCTTGTTTG
The DNA here is from genome assembly GCA_019202795.1 of Arabidopsis thaliana x Arabidopsis arenosa. NCBI lineage: Eukaryota > Viridiplantae > Streptophyta > Magnoliopsida > Brassicales > Brassicaceae > Arabidopsis > Arabidopsis thaliana x Arabidopsis arenosa. The sequence goes on along the minus strand of CM032919.1, from coordinate 12,177,895 downwards.
TGTGTTCTGCCCCTTGTGGTAATGAAAATACAAATTTGTCTAAGAGTAACAATCATTCATACAACTAACAATCATTCATACAACTAAACAAAAAGACTAACAATCATTAAGTTCAAACATACCAACAAGTCATAGAAGAACCAAACAAACAACAACAAGTTAAGTTCAATACAAGTCATAGAAGAATACAAGTCATAGAAGAACCAAACAACAACAAGTTAAGTTCAAACATACCAAAATACTCCGATTAAAAGGTTTTGTTCAGACATAACAAAAAACTTCAGAAAATCTTCCTCAAGTGGAACACTGAAACCATGATGCAAATCTACCAAGTCCTTGTCCTTGTCCTTCTGGTTGTGCTTCTGGTTGTGCTTCGGGATGAGCTTGTGATCTTCCTCAAGTGGAACACTGATAGTCCTTTTAAAAGACTCACTCAGATTATTGAGGTTGTCATTGCAGCATGTCCCTATTCTAAAGAAGGCTCTTGACCATGTCATTGGACTAGTAAGCTGCAGAGTTGTATGAGCTTGAGGATTGTACTTCCTCAACTCTTCCATATGATTGTTGAACTCTTCTATGGTGTAACTGCGGGCAATTCTCCAAAAGAGACGTTGGAGTTCTATATCATGGCTGTCCCTCTTCCAATTGTCCATTATATGTTTTGAACATTGTCGATGCTCAGCTTCTGGGAGTATAGTATGGATAGCTTTGACTAGACCCTGCAGAAAACATTAGAAAACAGAAGAAAATAAGCTTAAAACCATTCATAAAGACCATAAGCCATAAGCTAGCATTCATAAAAGACTTAAAACCATAAGCAAACTCTAATAAAACTAACCGACTGTTTATCTGAAATGATTGCTAGATGTTGCATTTCACAGAGTCCCAAGCTAGCAGAGAGGTGTCTCATAAACCAATCCCAATTATCATCGTTTTCTATCTCTACAACTGCCCAAGCTATAGGAACAATCCTATTATCGCCATCCCTTCCAACAGCAGCTAGAAGATGACCCTTTATATCCCATTTGAGAAAGGCTCCATCAATTCCTATCACAGGTCTACATGTTTGCTTCCAAGAATCCTTTTGAGCTTTAAAACATATATATAACCTATAAAACCTCTGCTTGCTTCCAATAACAGGCCCTGGAACTGTCTCTATCTCAAACTCTGTCCCTGGATTCTGCTTTAAAACCTCAGCTTGATAATCCCATATTCTTGAAAAGTGATCATCATGACTAGCATGTCTTGCTCTCAGTACTTTGGTCTTCGCCTTAGCACACTGATCCGGAGTTACTTCCAAGTTGTATTCCCTCTTAATTTCAGCAACCATCTCGTTTTTTGTAAGTTTTGGATTCACTCTCAACCTTTCCTCAAACAACAATGCAATTGAAGACCGCTTCAACATCTTTGAATAGCCTGATCTAACACAGATATGCTCATTGTCATAGGCTCTTATTTGCATCTTATGTTTTGTTTTCTCATATGAACAATAGACTCTCCAGCCACAAGGAACACCATCATCACCAACATAACAACACTTAGCAGCAACTATCAAAGCTTCAGACCTATAGAGTCTAATGTCATACCTTGTCTTTAAAGAGTATCTCAAAAGAGCTAGCTTGAAGTCATCAGGAGTGTTGAAAGTTTTCTCCAGAGCTAGCAACACCTCTGGATCCTCTTCATCACTATGATTTCCCTCTTCTTCGGCTCTGTCTTCATCTTCGTCGTCTGATGACAAAGGATCTGGAATCTTGTCATCCTCCCAGATATCATCTCCACTGTCAGAATCAGTACCACCTTCGTCTCCTCTTAAAGCTTCGGGAAAATCTGCTTCCATGTTAACATTGTCTTCCACAGCTAAACCACCATTATCATCGTTATCTCCACCATTAACTGCATCATCAACAACATTGTTATCTCTACCACCAACTGCATCATCAACAGCATCACAGTCTTCATCACCATACACGGCGCAGTCATCTTCGATGTCAGGCTCATGCACCATTTCAGTCTCTTCATCCTCGTCTTCTTCATGTCTGAGTCTTCTTCGTTTCCGACGCCGTCCTGAAGCTCGACCTTTAGCTCTAGGAGAAGACTGTGCTCCGACAGCTAACTCTGAAGCTTTTTCCGCCGGAAGACATGGAACTCCATCTCCGATGACAACCTCTTCTTCTCTATCTAATTCGCCTTGCATTGCAGCTTCAACTACAGACCCAATCCTCGATAACGAATTCACCATTTGCTAGTTCATCAGAGAATCTCGATTTCGAGAAAATTAGGGATTTGATTTTTGTGATTTGGGGATTTCGATTTAGGGGGAAAGTCGATTAAACCTAAACGATGTCGTTTTTTGCACAGTAACGGAGGTATTAACGGAGGTTAACGGGTGGTAACGGATGGTAACGGGTGTCAGCAGATCTGTTAACGGCTTGGTGTTTTGGCGTGGTCAACGATTTTGTAATGTGCGAAATGGAAGTCAACGTATTTGTCATGTTTAAATTGGCTATTTATGAAGTTGGTGTGGCAAATGGCCACAATTTGAAAGTTGGGCTATTAAATGACATTTTTCCCCTTTAAGTTCCTTTGACCTCTGTCGGCGTGAGAATCGTTTGACTTCTTTCTCATATGGGCTTGAATCAGCCCATCTGTATTATAAGCCCATTAAGTTTCGGCCTACTTATGACGTTAATCTGACGTCATTTTGATTTTTCCGGCGGATTTCTCAAATCGACAAATTTGTTTTCACGGTTGTTTCAGACGTATTTGCGAAATGAAGGCTGAGTCAAGCAACGATTCTTTTGAAATCGGTCAGAGAGTCCACTCGCTCAACGATTCGCGTCGGGTGGGTACAGTGAAGTACGTCGGAGATGTGGAGGGATACTCCGGAACTTGGATCGGCGTTGATTGGGATCAAGACGGCGATGGAAAGCATAACGGTACCGTCAATGGTGTTTTCTACTTTAACGGTCATTCTCAGAGCTCAGCTTCATTTGTTCGTTCCCAGAATCTTAATCGTGGTATCACATTGCTTCAAGCTTTGGAGCTTAGATACAGAACAACTTCAACTAAGGACGAAGAAGGTCTCAAGAGAATGTTATAGTTTAGTTTCAGTTATGAAATTAGGGATTTGGTAGAGATTAAGATAATTGTGGTTTTGTTGAAGTGAGGTTTTTGGAATTTGAAATAATGAATCTACTTCTTTATTTTTGTTAGATGAAATGTATGTTCTTTCTGCTGGGAATAGACGTGTTTCGATTCAGCTTTTAGGAGGGGATAAGATCCAGGATAAGTTAAGTCGGTTCGAGGAGCTTACGAGTGCTTCTCTTTCGTATCTTGGTGTTAGTTCTCTTGGAGTTTCATCTGACTTGGGTTCAATTCTACCAAGTAAGATTTGATCTAACTTTCAGCTCTGCCATTGTCAAAAACAATCGCGTGACTCGTCTCAGTACCTTTAGATGAACGTATTTGTAACGTTACTTGCTTCATTTGCTTCCTTTGTTGCAGATTTGAAGCTACTGGACTTAACTGGAAACTTGATTTCTGACTGGGAGGTATATCTGTTTTGTAACATTGCTAGTAACATATGCGGCCTAGATTTTATCCATGGTCAACTAATGTTTTAGAATTTATGATTGATGATCTAATGTTTTTGGCTTCCAGGAAATTGGTGCTCTTTGTGAGCAGTTACCAGCCCTTACTACCCTTAATTTGTCTTGCAATTCTTTGTCAAGTGATATCACCTCTCTGCCTCAGTTAAAAAATATCCGTGTTTTAGTTCTGAATAATAGTGGTCTGAGCTGGACTCAGGTGATATGTGACTCTTTACCTGACCTTTTACTTTTTTCTCATGGAACTAATTGAGCACCGTCGCAGTTTTTGACTTTTATGGCTCTTACCATCATGGAGCAGGTTGAAATTCTTAGGCGCTCGTTACCTGGACTTGAGGAGTTGCATCTAATGGGGAACATGATATCTGCCTTAACAGTAATGTTTTATTTTGTAGTTTCAACTTTCAATGGTTACTCTGTTGCCCCAAGTAGGATATAGTCTAAAAGTGCTTGGAAAACGATTTGGTCTCTTTGAAGACTATACTTGAATTACATTCATTCCATCAACACTTTTTTTGCTTTGAAAACTTGGGCATTTAAATTGTGAACTCTTTTTTTTTTTTCCGCCTTATTTACCCCCTGGTTGGTTCCTGCAGTCTATGTCTTCCTCAGATGATCAAGCATTTAACTCTCTGCGACTTCTAAACTTGGATGATAATTGTATTTCCGATTGGAGTGAAGTATTAAAGCTATCTCAACTTCCATGGTCAGTAATAAATATTTTCCCTTTTACTCATAGTTGATGTACTCGTAAATATACATTGCACTGTTTATACTTCTTAAAATTGATCCATCTAAACGTTATTTCTCAGCTTGGAGCAGCTTTACCTGAACAAGAATAAGCTGACACACATCTTTCACTCTGCAAATAGCAATGAATCACCAAAGAAAAGCAGTGACCCGTTTCCAAGTCTGCGTTGTCTTCTTCTAGGTATTCTCTTCAAGTGTAGTGTCCCCTCTCTTGATATTCAGCCATTTATTCCATCCATTGTATTTCTCAGGAGCCAACAATATTGGCGATTTGGCCTCGATAGACGCACTGAATGTGTTTCCTCAGTTAGTGGTATTGATCTTTTGTCCAGTAATGATACTTGTTATAGAACTTACTTGCATTCTCGACGTTTCCTGCAATTTTTAGATGTTCATTATGAAAGCCAGGTAGACCTTTAAATATGTACTTTAATTGACCTTCCCGCTTCAAGTAATAGGACATCAGGCTTTCGGAAAACCCAATATCTGATCCTGTAAGAGGTGGTGTCCCAAGATTTGTTCTCGTTGCAAGGTTGACAAAAGTACAAGTGCTGAATGGGAGTGAGGTAGAACAAGTGCCTGAAAAATTGTTCAACATACTGTTACCTTTCATTCTTCTTTAATATCTGAATCTATTGGGTTTTTCTTTTCAGGTAAGAGCTCGTGAGAAGAAGGATTCTGAGATCCGGTAAATCGTCAATCCCCTCTTCTTGGTCAATCTTGTTATTTGATTTCAGCGTCAGTACTATGCTTAGTTTTATATGGATGACCGCAGGTATGTCCGAATGGTGATGTCAAAGTTAAATGACAAGTCTGAGGAGATTGAGCTGCTCCACCCTAGGTACTTTTTGCAAAACTATTTACCTTTGTTAATCTAATCTTCGCAAACAAATCAGTAAAGGGTCCTATATTGGTTTCCAAACCCTGTTTTCTTCTTTTAATGCAAGTTTCTGCCAGAAGAAAGTGATACAAGAAAAATATAGCCCTGCTTGTGATATTGCAGGTTTTATGAACTCAAGAAACTTCACGGAATTGAGGATGAAAGAGCATCAGCCGAGAACAGCGGCCCTAAGAATATGGCATCTGGACTTTTATGTATGACTCTTTTAAGCGTTTCTTAATTCTTATGTATGGTTCATTGATTGTATTGTATAGAAGCTGCTTTAAATCGCTATGATGTGTGCAGCCATTGCTCTCAAATGCGTTGGTCCATCAATGGGTGAAAAGCCTGAGTTGACAAAAAAGTTGCCGGGCAGTATCACGGTTGCTACTTTTTTTTTGGTTAAGAATCTGAAGTTTAAACTGTGAAAATGTGTACTATTTTCGTTGAAGCTTTCGATTGGTGTTTTTAACAGGTTGGGAAGCTGAAGATCTTATGTGAGAACTTTTTCAAACTCAAGTCCATCAAGCCAAGGTTATTTCTGCAGGAGGAGGTATCTTTCCTAATAATCACTAACTTGAAAGAAAACGTTTTTGACTATAAGAGTGTTTTGTATCGGTTATCGTCAGCATATTCAACGGAACAATTTTAAATTTTCGTGGCAGGGCTCACCTTTTCCTACAGCACTCGATGACGAGACTGCAACATTACTGGACGTTGGAATCTGCGATGGCTCCACACTTCTTGTTGACGAAGAGAGTTAAGACCATCACATACACTCTCTTTGAGAATTGAAATCTTTTTATTTTATGGATTGCCACTGTGAACATTAATAGTTATCCAAAACCAATCATCATCAATGCAAAAGTTTCATACAAAGTAAAAAAATTGAAATTGAGAAGAGACGACATGTTTTTTTATGAGAGCTCAATGATCTTTGATGGTTTTCTGCTACATTCTTCACTCTTATTCTCCTCTCCATCACTGTCGCTATCACTCTCATGGCTGCTAGAATCTCCACTTTCAGCTGCCGGACCAATGCCAGCAATAGCTGCCTCAGCCGCACTGACTGCTTCAGGTGTGTTGAGATCAGCGACACCGAGCATCAAGTCCATCTCGATAACTTCAGATTCGTTACCCGTTAGTGCTTCGATATTATAAGCTTCTGGGTTTGCCTCAGACTTTTTGTTAGCTTCCGCCATAACCCCCAAGAAGCCTTTAAGTTTACCAAGAAGTTGGCTTTTAGGAACTGGAGCAATCGTTGGCTTCGATGGAGGAGGAGCCTCGCTCTTCTTCTTCTTATTCTTATTCTTCTCCGTACACATCAAAAGTGCTGAATCCATAGCAGAGGAAGAAGATGGATTCTTGAGCTCCAATTTCAGAAGATCTTTGCAGTTTTCTTTCCCTTCCATGATTTCGCTCTGGTGAAATCAGAGTGTGTTTCGAAACTATGAAGAAGAAGAGAAGTATGAGTTTGACCTAGAAAAGAGTTGGCGTCGGTGGTGCTTGCAGTCGCCGCTATCGCTTTAGGGTTTCGGTAGTTCAAGTTGTTCTGACATTCAATTTATACTGAAAAAATATTTTGTTTCTTTAAAAATTTTATTTACACATAAATGGAAATTGTACAAACTACAAAATAGTAACTTGCGCTCTAAAACCGCTTATTAAACCGATAGCTTTGATTTATCCGGTTGGTTACTAAACCGAATAGCAGAAGCTCTATCTTGGTTAAGCAGAATTACCCGGTTTATTTGCTGAAGGTCTATCTTGGTCATTGGTCAAGCAGCAATACCCGGTTTATTTGACCTCTACCATGTCTAAAACTTGTCTTAAGGTCACCAATAAACAGAGGATTTAGAGACAATAAAGTAGACAAAATTCGATTAGTTATAGTTACAAAAGCTGTTTCTCTCAAACGAACATTGGTTACTTAATTTGTCTTCATAAACAAGGTAATGAATTCGGAGCGTCGATGATTACAAGTTTATCTCATATGTCTTTTGGGACATTGAGGCGCTTTGGCTCTTCTGCTTTACCTTCTGCACTGAAACACGAACTTGTTGAAGGGTTGCGTACGTTAGTAAGGTCTGGTGATCTCCGTCGAGCTCTTTCCTTGTTCTATTGTGCGCCGGTCGAGCTTCAGTCTCAGCACGCTTACGCGGCTCTGTTCCAAGCATGTGCAGATCAACGCAATCTCCGCGATGGAATCAACTTGCACCACCACATGCTCTCACATCCCTATTGTTATTCACAGAACGTTATCCTTGCTAATTTCCTCATTACAATGTATACGAAATGCGGGAATATCTTATACGCACGTCAGGTGTTTGATAAAATGCCTGAGAGGAATGTTGTCTCGTGGACTGGATTGATCACAGGCTATGCACGGGCAGGGAATGAGCAAGAGAGTTTCTGTCTTTTCTCAGCTATGTTAGCCCATTGTTGCCCTAACGAGTTTGCGTTGTCAAGCGTGTTAACTTCGTGTCGATATGAGCCTGGAAAGCAGGTACATGGACTTGCTTTGAAACTTGGTTTACATTGTTCGATTTATGTGGAGAATGCGCTTATCTCTATGTACGGTAGGTGTCATGATGGTGCCGCCGCATATGAAGCTTGGACTGTATTTGAGGCCATGGAGTTTAAGAATCTGGTTACTTGGAACTCAATGATTGCAGCTTTTCAGTGTTGCAATCTTGGGAAAAAGGCAATTGGCGTTTTTATGCGGATGCACAGTGATGGAGTCGGATTTGATCGTGCCACGGTTCTTAATATATGTTCTACTTTGTACAAAAGCTCTGACTTAGTTCCTGATCAGGTTTCCAAGTGTTGTCTTCAGCTGCATTCTCTGACTGTAAAATCCGGGTTGGTAACTCAGACTGAAGTGGCTACTGCATTGGTTAAAGTTTATTCTGAAATTTTAGGAGAATTTACTGACTGCTACAAGCTTTTTATGGAAATGAGACACTCCAGGGACATTGTTGCTTGGACTGGGATTATAACAGCGTTTGCAGTGTATGATCCAGAGAGGGCTATTCTTCTATTTGGTCAGTTACGTCACGAGAAGCTAAGCCCTGACTGGTATACTTTCTCAAGTGTACTAAAAGCTTGTGCAGGACTTGTCACTGCTCGCCATGCTTTGTCTATACACGCTCAAGTGATCAAGGGTGGTTTTGCGACTGACACAGTGGTGAACAACTCGTTAATCCATGCGTATGCCAAGTGTGGCTCTCTTGACTTGTGTAAGCGTGTATTTGACGATATGGATTCGCGGGATGTGGTGTCGTGGAACTCAATGCTCAAGGCTTACTCATTGCATGGGCAAGTAGACTCAATTCTACCAGTCTTTCAGAAAATGGACATTAAGCCCGATTCAGCTACTTTCATAGCTCTTCTCTCAGCTTGCAGCCACGCTGGACGAGTAGAAGAAGGATTGAGAATATTCAGATCCATGTTTGAGAAACCTGAAACTCTTCCTCAGCTAAATCACTACGCTTGTGTGATCGATATGCTAGGCAGAGCTGAGCGTTTTGCTGAGGCAGAAGAGGTTATCAAGCAGATGCCAATGGAGCCAGATGCTGTAGTTTGGAGTACATTACTGGGATCATGCAGGAAACATGGTAACACCCAGTTGGGTAAGTTAGCGGCAGATAAACTAAAAGAGCTAGAACCCAAAAACTCATTGAGTTACTTTCAAATGTCAAACATATACAATGCAGATAGTAGCTTTAACGAAGGCAATAAAAGCATAAAGGAGATGGAAACATGGAGAGTAAGAAAAGAACCAGGCTTGAGCTGGACAGAGATAGGAAACAAGGTTCACGAATTCACATCGGGAGGAAGACGCCGTCCCGACAGGGAAGCCATATGCAGAGAATTGGAGAGACTGATTAGTCGGTTAAAGGAAATGGGTTATGTTCCAGAAATGAGGTCAGCTTTACAACAAATTGAGGAGGACGAACAGAAGGAAGAACATCTATCGCATCACAGCGAGAAACTGGCGTTAGCGTTTGCGGTTATGGAAGGAAGAAAATCAGGTGATTGTGGTGTGAATTTGATACAGATAATGAAGAACATAAGGATCTGTATTGATTGCCATAACTTCATGAAATTGGCCTCTAAGCTTTTGGGAAAAGAGATTCTTATGAGAGACTCGAATCGGTTTCACCATTTCAAAGATTCTTCTTGCTCCTGTAATGACTACTGGTAATCGCCAAGGAGCCAGATTTTTTCTCTGTTACTTTCATCTCAAGACAAGGACAACAAGGACTGATTTGGCAAATAAATAAAAATATAAGAAAAGGTTAATTAAGGAAAAAAAAAGAAACAAGTTGCAGAGAGAGAGGTGAGAGAGGTGGGGGAAGAAGACGATCTACGATCCAGAGTTGTGCTTCTCTTTCGCCATCGTCTTCTTCCTCGATCTCGGTTAATTACGCATTCTCTTCTCTGATTTGTTTATAGATCTCTCGTCGGAATCGGATCACCGGTTTTCAATTTCACGTCGCCGACAACATTTAGGAGTAAATTCGATCCAGCAGAATGTCGATAAACATGAAAACGTTTACTCAAGCTTTAGCTAGAACCGCTGCTGTGATTGAGAAGACGGTTCATACCACAGTTCAGGAAGTTACGGGACCTAAAGCTCTTCAGGATTACGAGCTACTCGATCAGATCGGTTCCGCTGGTCCTGGTCTAGCTTGGAAGCTATACGCAGCTAAGGCACGTGACTCCACGCGGCCACAGCAGTACCCGACGGTCTGTGTCTGGATGCTTGATAAGCGTGCTTTGTCTGAGGCTCGTGTTCGAGCGGGGTTGTCTAAGGGAGCTGAAGATGCGTTTCTTGATCTGATTCGAGCTGATGCAGGGAAGCTTGTGCGGTTGAGACATCCTGGTGTGGTTCATGTGGTGCAAGCACTTGATGAGAATAAGAATGCTATGGCTTTAGTTACGGAGCCGCTTTTTGCTTCTGTGGCTAATGCGCTTGGGAATGTTGAGAATGTGGCTAATGTGCCGAAAGATCTGAAATCAATGGTAACATATATAATGTTGTTGCTGTGATTATATTCAATTTGAGTTTGACCTTAGATTTTTCTTAAATTGATTGTTTACAATTTGGTCAGGAGATGAGCTTGTTGGAGGTGAAGCATGGTCTGCTCCAGATTTCTGAGACACTGAACTTTCTACACAATAACGCAAATCTCATCCATCGAGCCATATCTCCAGAGGTTGATTTTCCAAAATTTGTAGTTATACGTGTCTTCTTAGAAGTTGTGTTTATATGTTTTGTAATTTCCCTGCAGAATGTTCTTATTACTTCAGCTGGTTCTTGGAAGCTTGCCGGGTTTGGTTTTGCTATTTCGACAGCACAGGCTGGGAATTTGGATAACGTGCAAGCATTCCACTATTCTGTGAGTTTGAAACTCGAAATGTTACTAGACTGCTGTATATCTTATGTATTCAACCCTACAAGTGAGATGATTTCTTGCGTATGACTGTGCAGGAATATGACGTCGAGGATTCGATACTGCCAGTCCAGCCATCCTTAAATTACACTGCACCTGAACTGATGCGCAGCAAAAGTCCTTCAGCTGGAGCTTCGTCGGACATTTTTAGTTTTGGATGCCTTGCCTATCATCTAGTTGCTCGGAAACCGTTGTTAGACTGCAATAATAATGTCAAGATGGTAACTCTAAAACCCGAGCTTGTTAGTTTTGATATTCAGATAGATGCTGTCAGATACGTTGTGTCTCATGCTTTATGGCTTAAGGGTAGTTATAATTATTCAGAAGAATTGTAATGTATTCTTGGATTTCCCACGGTTGGTAATGTTTATCTTGAAATTTCTTGCAGTACATGAACACATTGAACTATATAACAAATGAATCTTTCTCATCTATACCCTCGGACTTGGTATCTGATTTGCAAAGAATGCTATCAATGAACGAGTCTTTTAGACCAACAGCATTAGATTTCACAGGTAAGTGGAATAATTTTGATCAGGTTCCTTATTTCTTGTGACAAATGTTCCCTTTTTCTTCTTAGTTACATCTTTAACTTGAACCCTCACTCTGTAGGATCGAATTTTTTCCGAAGTGACGCTAGGTTACGTGCTCTCCGCTTCCTTGATCATATGCTTGTACGTTTATATGCTTTCAAAAATTGTTTTAGACAGACTGTACTTAGATGATGGAAAATGTATCTCCACATTTGATAACCTTTTCGGAACATTTTCTCATTATTCAGGAAAGAGATAATATGCAGAAGTCCGAGTTCTTAAAAGCATTATCAGATATGTGGAAAGATTTTGATTCCTGTGTATTACGGTATAAGGTAGTCACTTTACTGACTTATCCTGTGTCTTGATAAAAAAAAAAGATTTGATGCTCAAATGATATGTCTTGCAACAACTAAGCAAACCGTGTTTTATCATGCAGGTGCTTCCACCTCTTTGTGCGGAACTTAGGAATTTAGTTTTGCAACCAATGATCTTGCCAATGGTTCTAACTATAGCACAGTCCCAGGTAACTTCAAGTGATAACGAAAACTAGTTTTATCTAGAAATCACTGACTGAATGCTTGAAAGTTGAAACCTTAAATTACCTTTGCAGGATAGAACTGATTTTGAACTGATAACACTTCCGGCTCTTGTTCCTGTTCTGAGTACTGCTTCAGGAGATACATTACTGCTGCTTGTAAAGCATGCCGAGCTTATTACTAACAAGGTAAAGTTGATCAATTCTATACATTACTGACTTATGTTTTTCTTACCCTGCACATGTTTGTTTCTGCTTAAGTTCTTCTGAATATACACAGTAGGATGGAATAAAGGATGTATGTGTAAAATATGGTTCACTTTGAAAACACATCAGGTCGATATAATAGTCTTTTGTGCTGCCATAAACTGATACATGCAGATCTAGTCAGATACATATTTGGTTGTAAGCTTCCACGTTGAAGTTAGACTGACTGTTGTTTGTTTCTGGATCCTATTGTAAATATGCATTGAAGAACTTATAGGGTGAGATCCTTACTCGGCTTACATTTATGTCAAACTTTTTAGACTGATAGCGAGCATCTGGTATCGCACGTCCTCCCTTTGCTTCTGCGGGCCTACAATGATAACGATGTCCGCATTCAGGAGGAAGTTCTCAAAAGATCCACATCTGTTGCTAAGCAACTCGATGGTCAGGTGATGCTAAATGCTTTGTTTTAATGTTTCATTGGAATAATTTTTTTTTTCTCCCCAGAGGAGTAGAATCAATTTTTGATGTGTGGCTCTATGGTTGTGCAGAGTAGTGTCAGTTAATTAACGCTGGATGAGTTCCTTTAATTATCATTTTTTCCCGGCTTTCTTTATGCAGGTTGTCAGGCAAGCAATTTTGCCTCGTGTTCATGGCTTGGCTCTCAAAACTACAGTTGCTGCGGTATGTTATGCTTTGTTAGATTATCTCAGCTCGAGTTTCTTTTAAAACCAGTGTCTTCAATAGCTTGAGAAAGAAAGATAAAATGAATTAGGTGATTCCATCTTATTAGAAATAATTGATTGGAATGTACTTGTTGCGCAGGTCAGAGTAAATGCTTTGCTCTGCTTAGCAGAGTTGGTGCAAACGCTTGATAAGCCTGCTGCTATCGAAATTCTGCAAACAATTCAACGGTGTACTGCCGTAGATCGTTCTGCACCCACCCTAATGTGTACCCTTGCTGTGGCAAACGCGATCCTCAAACAGGTAGGATCCAGGTCAATTTTTCTCCTTTATGTTTGAAGCTTGAATGTCTTGACTTTCCCTCGTTTTTATCTGTGGTAGCATTACATCTTATCATCTACATTTTTCATTGTTGTTCTCTAGTATGGAGTTGAATTCACAGCAGAACATGTGCTTACCCTGATGATGCCGCTGCTCACTGCCCAACAACTGAACGTCCAGCAGTTTGCCAAATATATGTTCTTTGTCAAGGATATTCTCAGGTGTGCCTGTTGTTCTCAGCCAGTACTTCTGAATAGTGTTTTCACGTCTGTACCACAACATAGTGTTGTTGGCTCTATTGTGATCTGTATTCTTCTCTTGTAACAGGAAAATAGAGGAAAAAAGAGGAGTTACAGTGAACGATTCCGGAGTCCCAGACGTGAAACCGCATTCTGTTGCCAATGGACTCCAGTTTCAATCATCGACCCAAACACCTGAGAAGGTTGCTTCTGCAGCCAAGAGCAGTCCTGCATGGGATGAAGATTGGGGTTCCCCGAGCAAAGATTCTGCTGTAGGAAATCCTGCTTCTTCTCATCATAACACACACCATCAATTTAACAAATCCACTGATCAGTCACAGCCATCGATCATGTCTACTCTGCCCAACAAGACAACAGCGCCAACCACATGCCCTGCAGTGGACATCGAGTGGCCTCCAAGGCAATCCTCAAGCCTCACTGCTCCAGCAACTGATAATCAGACACAACTAAACACGGGAACATCATTTACTCCGGGTTTCGATGAATTAGATCCGTTTGCTAATTGGCCTCCACGTCCCAACAATGGTGCTTCTACCGGTGTCAACAATGGTGCTGCATCGAGTTTTAGCAACAATTTACCAGGCGGCACCCATTTTCAGACAGCTAACAATGACAACTGGGCATTCAGCAACAATGCCGCCTTGTCTTCGCTAAAACCACCCCAGCAAGGGAATCCAGGTATCTCTGCAAATAATCAAGATCCAATAAACTCTTTCGGAGTACCAAAACAGAGCCAAGGAATGCCATCTTTCAGCAGTGGTTCATACAATAACCAGAAGCCAGCAGACATCAGTTCCATATTCGGTTCAAGCAAAACCGAGCAGTCCGCAATGAAACTTGCACCACCACCTTCAATAGCAATGGGAAGAGGAAGGGGGAGAGGTAGAGGTGGTACTGGCACATCTACCTCAAAGCCCAATGGTCCACAACCATCTCTATTGGATCTATTATGACCACAGTTCTCGGTGTTGGACCTGTTGGTGTTTGGTCGTTTGATGAAGAGAAGCATATACACATATGAAGATTGCGTTCTGTGCTTTGTGATGCAGAGAAAACTGTTCAGGAAAATGGAGATGTTATGTAAACATCTTCTGGGATTAGCTTTCTTCCCCCATATAAACTTTACTACAGCTTCAGGTTGTTTTATGTCTTCCACAAATTGTGTAAATTTTCTTACTTGCTCTCACCATTGCTTCATTCGTCACACATATTATTTTCATGTATACGTTTTCTTTTTTGGCAGTTCCTGGATCCTTTCATACATATGAAGTTTTGTGTTATATCTATATGTCGGAATCTCTCCTTTTGTCAATTTTAGCTTCTGTTGGTCGTGCCACCGAGTGACCATTCGTCCTTTCCAACCCCGTCTTACATTACAAATGGACCTGTGATACGAGTATATGTTAATGGATTTTCACTATTTGTATAGTCATAAACTCCACTAGATCTTATATAGCACATAAGTGAGTATATTGCAGCCAAGATATATGGACTACCACCAAAGACGACGTTTATTACATAAATAGTAAGTACAAACAGACACAAACGAATCTTTTGGAGAACACAATTGACAAATTCAGTACAAACACGAACAGACACAACATTTGCTTCACAATTGCATAAAGAGACTACAAGAGATGGGTTTAACGAACACGTGTAATGACTAGTTTTTTCGACCAAACTTTTCTGTGAACCCCTCACGATTGTGTGAAGTGAAGATATGTCCGATCACCAATCCACATAACACACCAGGTCCATAAGCTATTGCAGCTGCTACCCAGTTGAACATTTTTTCCTCAGCCTCTGACAATTCCTCGGGTAGCTGCGATGTAGGATTCAAGGCATGAGTTTCTCCACAGATTTCTTCGAGACCGTAGAGTTTAGGGTTGTCCAAGAATGAAGAACATTTCTGCCTTTGAAACTGTGTGCCTCGTGGCACAGGACCTTGGAGAAGGTTATGGGAGAAGTTCATGTATGACAGAAAAGAGAGTTTACCAAGATCTTGAGGGATTTGACCTGACAGCTTATTACGTGATAGGTCTAACGTCTCGAGCTTTGTCAAATTTGCCAAGAATCGTGGGATATCGCTTGAGAAAGCGTTACCTGACAAATTGAGAAGGCGCAGTTCCTTCAAAAAGCCAAGGGATCTAGGGATGTTTCCATACATTTTGTTTCCAGAAAAATCAATGGCTCTGAAGTCTTTTCGGATCCGCTCAAAGCTCATATCAACTCCTTTATTCACCATTTCCATCTCATGATAATAGCTATCAGCATATCTCCAATACTCTTCCATGTATTCGTCTCTTTCTTCTGTTAATGTGGTCATTTCTTCCCAGTTGGAGAAATAGTAAGGTGGGAGAGTTCCAGTGAAGTCATTGTCTGATATATCGATGACTCTCAAACTCTGAAACCCAGTAGACATGTGGTGATGATACAACGGCCCATAGAACTCGTTTGAACCGAGGTTGAGGACATGTAATGACGGTAGAGATTCCAACCATGATGGATAAATGTCCTTGATTTTGTTGCTTTTCACATTCACAAGTTGCAGAGCTTTGCAACTGATCAAAGACTTTGGAAACTTTCCCTCCAGCTGGTTGCGACTAACGTCGAATGATACTACATTGGTAGCACCGGAAAATATATCTGGAAGAGTTCCACTGAAGTTGTTGTTCCCAAAATTTAGCTCTATAATAGAACCACTGAAATTCCTTATACATGAAGGAATCGAGCCGCTGAAGAGATTGTTGGACAGATCTAAAAAGCGTAACGATCTAAGCTTGCAGATCATATAAGGAAATGGTTCTTGAAATGAATTGGAATTCAGATCCAACTCTTCTATTAGTGCTTCATATGAAGAGTTCTCAAAAACTTGTGAAAATATTGTGAGAAAGCGCCACCGTATTCAATCTCCATAAGCAACCTGGTACTTCACCTTCCAAATTGTTGTTGGAAAGATCAAGATAAAGAAGGTTGACTAGCTTTGATATAGATGTAGGGATTGCCCCAGTGAAGTTGTTGTGGCTAAGATCTAAATCTTCAAGGTTGAGAAATTTAGATATGGATTCCGGGATTGGGCCATCAAGTCTGTTACGAGCAAGGGTTAGGGACTGAAGCTTATTTGATGAAGATGTATTTGCAAACTCTATAGGTCCCGTAAATTGGTTATCTGCCAAAGAAACATCTTGTAACGAAGTTATCAAGAACAAAGATTTAGGGAAAGGTCCGCTAAAAGAGTTTTGAGAAGCATCAAAGTACACCAAGTTGTGGAATAGACTCATGTCAAATGGAAACGTGGACGTGAAGTTATTAGAGCTGAGGACAAATTCAGAAAGCTTGGTTAAATTGGCAAAGGAAATAGGAATATTGCCACTTAAGCTATTGTTTTCAAATGACATAGCTCTTAGTTCGTTTAGATTTCCGATGGAGGCAGGAACTTCACCTACCAATTGATTATGCATAAGTGCAAGATGTATGAGATTAGAAAGGTTTCCTAGTGAAGAAGGAATCTCTCCTGTGAGACCGTTACCTGCAAGGCTAAGGTTTCTTAGATTGTTTAGATTTCCTAATGAATCTGGAATCTTACCTACCAATCTATTAGAAGAAAGCTCAAGATTTATGAGACGAGAAAGGTTTCCTATTGAAGAAGGAATCTCTCCTGTGAGATCGTTATCCCCAAGGCTAAGGTACCTTAGTTGGTTTAGATTGCCGATTGAAGACAGAATTTCTCCTACCAATTGATTATAATAAAGGTTAACAAGAGTGAGATGAGAAAGGTTTCCTAGTGAAGAAGGAATCTCTCCTTTGAGATTGCAATTACTAAGGTTTAGGTGACGAAGATATTGGAGTTTAAAAAGGTTACTGTTGGTTTTCAAATAGCCGTGGAGAAAGGTGTTGGGAAGGTCGAGTGATATTACCTGACCAGATTTATCATCGCATGTGACTCCGTTCCAAAAACAGCAATCAGTGCTCTTATTCCACGGACCTCTCCATGGATTAATATGTTTCAAAGAGGCATCTATCGGAAACTCGCCTCTGAATTCCAAAAGAGCATCTCTCTGGTCATGACGGCAAAAGTGGGGCGAAGAAGAAGCTAGAGAGTGTACAAGGAGGAAGAAAAAGATGATAATAATATCAGAAACCCAATGACAATGGCTTCGGATCATCGTATCTTTCTGTTTTGATTTTGTAAGAAATTCCTAACTTAGCAAGTCTTGCGTCGACTTTAGATTCGATTGATTTAATTACATGTGCTTGTTGATTAGAATAGAAATAAAATAAGTGCTTTCTGATTAGAATAAAAATAAAATAAACTTTTTTTTGCCACTTGACTTAAAGATTCACGCACACCATTGTAGACTCATTTAGTCCTCTCTACAAGATTATTTAAGTTCTACCGAATTTAACTAAGGTCTACTAAATTTCCAACTTTGCATTCAACTTTCACCACAATCGAAATATAGCATCGTTCTTCACATATCCATAGACTGTACATGCATGTGTGCATGTAAAACACTAAAACTGGTTTGAGATATCTAAAGATTTAGAAATTAGCTATACACTTTTTAATGACCAAATTAGAGCTATAAGAGAACAACTCCGCCAACAGACATTGCTTCTTTGCATTGACAAGTTGTATTACAAGATCATCTTTGTCGTATCGTAATAGCCTATGAATTGAGGAGGCTATGCTCATTTGTAAACTTTTAATTTACAAGATTTTATGAAGTTAAATCTTCATTCTAAGGATTCATGCATTTACACACATATACATTTACTTTGGTTTAGAAAAAGATGTTGATCCATCATAATCGAATGGTTAACTATTACATAACGTTCAGTGTACATTTTCAAGTCAAGATATATTATATATCAAATACCACTAAAGACGTTTATTACATAAGTTGGTGGTACCGTTGACCATTCCAACCCCCGTCTTGCAATTACATATAGACCTGTCACCTAATATATGTCAAGAAATCTATATTATAAGAATTGAAAACACAAAGTCATGAAGTATAAACACTTTCACTACAAGAAATATGGGCATTGATAGCATATTTTAATAGCTCAATTTTCGTAACTGCTATTGAAAAAGTATGTTGGATTAGAGTACTCTATTATAGCATATTAAAAACGCTAAACCAAAATTTTACTAAGCGGGAGTTTTCAGAATCTAAATTTTGTCATGAGCGCCAACACTTACGCAAAAAGATAGCACATTTACCGTGAAATTTTGCCTTTATATTGTTTAGACAAAAAAACATAGCACATTTACCGTGAATTTTGCCTTTATATTGTTTAGACAAAAAAAAACAGTTAATAGAAGAATTGAACGAAAAAAAAAAATTGAAAAGCTCTCGAGAGAGCAACCTCTTCTCCTCCCTCTATCCTCGCCGTTTCCGATCTACTCCTCCACCATCTCCGCCGTTATGGCTAAACCGTCTCTCCCCATCCTCCTCCTCCTCCTCCTCCTCCACCACCGATCCAACTCACCCAAACCCTAACCCACCTCTAATGGCCCCTCGTCCGCCGCGACCACCAAACCCACCCCTTCGCTTCTCCGTCAATTGCGTCGTTTCCTGTCTCCTTAACTTCAGATCTGGTTACATCTACTACGCAGGATTCCGTTTCTAAGAACCCAGACGCAGCCATGGTAATTCCTCATCTCCACCTCTCATTCTATACCTATAGGGTTGAATCCTTTATTACTACTTATCATTGAAATCATTTAATCAATAGTTTCGAGATTTGGGGTTTAGGTCCATTTTAGGGTCTGAGAGAGGTGGCTCGGGCTAATTTTGGGGAGTGAAGTGAGTTGAGAGGGTTGAGATGACGAGTTCGGGTTCTCGTTCCGGCGTCGGTGAAGCTGTTCTTGGTGGTGCGGGTGAAACGTTCTGCGTTTTAGACTATATTAGCTGTTCCTAACCAATTTGGACGAATGGCTTCTTAAATCATTCATCACTACCAGATTACGAAGACTGGTTTTGTTTCTCTCTGTAAGTGAAGATGTTTCCAACTAAAGGTTTCATCTTTTAAATCTGGAAAAGGGTAATTTCTTGTTTAAGTTTTTGTTGGATTTCTTATCGAATTATAGACTTATCGAGTGTAGAAATAAGAGAATTTTGTAGTTTTTGTTGGAACTATTATTGAATGTAGAAATAAGAGAATTCCGTATCAGTGTAGATTGAAGTAATCCCTTTAAGAAACTATCCTTTGCTGCCAATAGTGTAGATTACCATCATCCGAATTCTTAACTGCCTCATTGGGACTCTAGATTCTGCAAGGTTAAAAGGTGGCTTGGGAATATATATGCTCTTAACTTTATTTGGTTAATTTGTTATTTTTTCCTTTTGGCCGTCTGCAGTTTGCCTTTTCCTTGTATTTCTCTGCTCTTTTTATATGTTCCTTTATAGTTCTATGCAGGAGAAACTTTCAGTGATTGATTTCGTTGACAAAGATGTAAACAAGTTGGAAGCTATTAAGGCCCTTTCATTAGAAGAATCTCCATTCAAGTTTGTCTAGGAAGTTAAAGATCTGAAAGAATTAGTTGCTAAACTGCGTAGTGTTGACGAGTTTGCGGTAAATTTCTTTTCTGATTGTCTTTAGTAGTCCAATTTGAAGTGCATTCTTTGAAATTATTATCTTTTCGAACTTTGATAATTCTATCATTATTATGTTGTCGCTTTAAATCTGGAAAAGGTTTCCCTTAATTTTGAATGTTTGTGGCTTTAACAATTTGATTGAACAAATCCAAATGGGTATTGATTTGCTGATAGTTTAGTGAAAAGTCTTTGACTTTAGCAGTTTCATTGGACACGTCTATATGGATTTGAGTTTTTATTACAATTGATGACTGGATTTCTGATTTTGTTGAAAGAAAGTAATGAGTTTAAACTTTATTTGGCAGCTTGTAGCTCTTCTGTGCGGAACGACTCGTTGGATGCTCCTCTTAGTCAACCTCTTTTAAGTCATGTCTCCTCAAGCACAAGGCTTTTACTATAGAGGTTGGTTTGTGATTCATGTATTTTTTGTTTGGCTTCTATTGGCTCTTTCTTTTTCATCCTTTCCTTAAGCTTTACTTGTTTTGGTTTTTGTAGTTGAATAATCTCATAAGCATAGATTTAGAAGAACCATTGCAGAAACATGATGGTAGGCTGGAAAAATCACTGCAAAAACATGGTGGTAGGCTGTAAAATCTTAAGTGCAAGCTTTGAAGTGCAAGTAAACGGAGGAAGTAGTTTGTTTGTTTTCATTTTTATCTCATAAAGCCTTATGATTAGCATTGTTGTGTAGGAGTTATTTAAGATTTGGTTTGGATTATAGTTTGTATGACTTGTTATGTTTTTTTTCTAAATTTTCTATGGATTAAATATATTTAATATATATTGTTAACCAAATTTAATATATCTAGAAAATATATATAAATATAAATAATGCAAAAAGGGTTAAATTTAATTGCAAAAATAACATCATCAAAATGCTATAATACGTAATATGTTATATTTTAGCTCATATTAAGAGCTACTAAACAACAAATAATAACCTAGAAAAAGAGTAATGAAACAATATATTATAGCATTAAAAAAAGGCTACAGAAAAGGAAATCATAACATATAGTATACGCTATTATAGGGATACATTTAATAGCATAGCCTAAAAACGCTATTGTACGTGTCCACTCTAAGATAGCTCCGGCAAACACAGCGTTTATGAATCCGCTATGTAAGCGATATTATAGCGTTTTCCGTGTGTTAAGAATGCCCATATTTCTTGTAGTGTTTAAAGCCAATATTTATTAAATACCACCAAATACAGTACGTTTATTACAAAACCATAAAAGAGAAAATTACAAACACGCACAAGACGTTACACAACAATAATTGCTTAGAGAGAATGCAAGAGATGGGTTTAATTAACGAGCACTTGTGGTGACTCTGAGCTTTTTTCGACCAAACTTTTCAGCGAACCATTCATGATGGTGTGAAGTAAAGATGTATCCGATCACCAAACCACAAAATACACCAGGTCCATAGGCTATTGCAGCTGCTACCCAGTTAAACATTTTTTCCTCCTCGTCTAACAACTCCTCGGGTTGCTGTGATGTAGGACTCGGGACATGAGTTTCCCCACAGATATCTTCGAGACCGTAGAGTTTAGGGTTGTCCAAGAACGAAGAACATTTCTGCCTTTGAAACTGTGTGCCTCGTGGCACTGGACCTTCGAGAAGGTTATGAGAGAAGTTCATGTATGATAGAAATGAGAGTTTACCAAGATCTTGTGGGATTTGACCTGAAAGCTTGTTACGTGATAGGTCTAACGTCTCGAGCTTTGTCAGATTTGCCCAGGATCGTGGGATATCGTTTGTGAAAGCATTACCTGACAAGTTAAGAAGACGCAGTTCCTCCAAACAACCAATGGATTCAGGTATCTTTCCATAGATTCTGTTTTCCGAAAAATCAATGGCTCTGAAGTCTTGTCGGATCCGCTCAAAACTCATCTCTACTCCTTTATTCACCATATCCATCGAGCGATAGATAAGAGAAAAATTCTGGATATCTTCAATGTACTCGTAACTTCCATCGACTAATGTAATCATTTCACGCCAACTGGAAAAAAACTGAGGTGGGAGTGTTCCAGTGAAGCCATTGTTTGATATATCAATGATTCTTAAACCCTGAAACCCAATGGACATGTTGGGATGATACAACGGACCATAGAAGTCATTTGATCTGAGGATGAGAACTTGTAAAGATGGTAGAGATCCCAACCAAGATGGAAACTTATCCTTGATTTTGTTGCTTTCCACATTCACAAAATGCAGACCTTTGCTGTTGATCAAAGACTTGGGAAACTTCCCTTCGAGCTGGTTGCGACTTACGTCCAATGATTGTAAGTTGGTAGCATTGACAAACAAATTTGGATTAAGAGTTCCACTGAAGTTGTTGTTCCCAAGAATTAGCCCCGTAAGATTGAAATTCCTTAAACATAAAGGAATCGAGCCGTTGAAGAGATTGTTGGACAAATCTAAAAAGTGTAACCCTTTCAGCTTGCAGATCCAAAGGGGAAATGTCCCTCTGAATGAATTGAAACTCAGGTCTAACACTTGGGTCAATGTTTCTTTTGAAGATATTTTTTCAAAACGGCTAAACGAATTGTGAGAAAGCATCACCGACCACAATCTCCATAACCAACTTGGTAATTCACCTTCCAACTTGTTTTTGTAACAATTAAAGATACGGAGGCTAACTAACTTTGACATAGACCTAGGGATTGGTCCACTTATATTGTTGCGGGCAACATCTAACAGTACGAGGTTGAAGAAACTAGATATGGATTCTGGGATTGAGCCATCTAATATATTATCCGTAAGGATTAGATTCTGAAGCTTAGATGATGAAGATATATTTGCAAACTCTATAGGTCCTGTGAATTGGTTTCTATCCAAATAAACCAATGTTAATGAAGGAATTGAGAACAAAGATTTAGGGAAAGGCCCGAAAAATGAGTTTGCACTAATATCAAAAGTCACCAAGTTGTGGAAGCCACTCATGTCAGATGGAAGTGATGTGAAGTTATTAGAGAAGATTCTAAAACTGGAAAGCTTCGTTAAATTAGCAAATGAAATAGGAATACTGCCACTCAAGCTGTTACGGTCAAGTGACATGACTCTTAGTTCGTTTAGGTTTCCGATGGAAGCTGGAACTTCACCTACCAAAGAATTATTCCAAAGGTCAAGATCTAAGAGAAGAGAAAGGTTTCCTAACGAAGAAGGAATTTCTCCTATGAGATCGTTATTCCCAAGGCTAAGGTTTCTTAGTTGCTTTAGGTTGCCTATCGAATACGGAATCTCACCGACCAATCTATTAGAAGAAAGCTCAAGATTTACGAGACGAGAAAGGTTTCCTAATGAAGAAGGAATCTCTCCGTGGAGATTGCAACCAGAAAGGTCTAGGTGGCGAAGATATTGGAGTCTAAAAAGACTACTGTTGGTTTTCAAAGAGCTGTTGAGAAGGGTGCTACTAAGGACGATTGATATTACCTGGCCAGATTTGTCATCGCACGTGACTCCCTTCCAAAAACAACAATCAGTGCTCTTATTCCACGGACTTGATTTAGACTCATTAAAGATCGGAAACTCGTCTCTGAATTTCAAAAGATCGTCCCTCTGGTCTTGGCGGCAAAAGTGAAGCGAAGGAGAAGCTAGAGAGTGTATAATGAAGGAGAAATAGATGGTAATAATACAAGAAAACCAATAACAATGGCTTCGAGTCATTATTATATCTATCTTTTACTGAGTTTGTATTGTAAGTAATGAGTTATATGTGCTTCATTGATTCTATTTAAATAGAAGAAGAGGAATTAGAAAACCCTAAGATGGGATGTGACTTATAGCTAGTCTTGCGTCAAGTTGTCGATTCGGTTGATTTGTCCAAGTCTTCGTCAATCAACTTGTACCTTTTGTCTCAAAATTTCCACGTAAATGCACTAAAACTATTATCAATCCTATTTCTTACGTTTACTTGTCTCAAGTTTTATTTAAGTTCTTCTGTATCCTTTTATAAAATATCGTTGCCTACTTGGCTATTATAAGGATAATTACTCCTCTGATGGGTGCAGTAGAATATGATCAACTTCAGTTTACTTTCATATTTAGACAAATGTATTCATGTAACCATTGAGAAAAAAAAACTCAGAATGTGCGCCATAAAGAATTAAATAACCAAAGAATCACAAACTTTTGGATGTTGCATTACGCATCAAACCATCAACTTTCCACAAGCACTTAGCCAGTTTATAATCCAAAACGAAATATATCATCGTTCTTCACAGAACCCTAGACTGTGTTTATCTGAAAATTTGGTTTGAAATAAATCAGAAGCAATAAGAGCACCCCCAATGGTGAGAGGCCCAATTTGAGTTTCTAAAAAATAAAATATTAATACTTTTATAGAATTAAATTATTGAATTAAATTTTAGTTTTGAAAACAAGATAAACCACTCATAGAAAGACAAGTGTCTTCAAGAGTCTTTTATGAGATTGTAAAAGTTCTTAAATTGTAAGAGCATCTCCAACAGAGGTTTCTTATAGGATGTCTAAAGAATTAAAAAAAAAATAATAATTAAAAGTAAGAGAGAGAATGGGACACGGTTTCTCATTTGAGAAACTGTGAGACACTGTGTCTAATACTTGGCATCATTTGATTGGTTAAAGTTTTTTTAATTAATTAAAATTTAAACAAATAATACATTTACTACAAAAGCATTAAATTATTATATTTAAAAAACTTCTATGGTTTCTCACTGTTGGAGATGCTCTAAGAAACTATTTGAGAAACTTCTATTTGTTTCTTACTTCTCTCTCCTATTTTTCTATTTTTTTAATATTTTAATACTAAGAAACCCATCAAGAATTTCTTATTAGGAGTGCTCAACTCCGATGTATGTAACAGGAAATCCTCATTATCCTCTACTTAATTTAAACCAGCTCAATTATTAATTCCGGTTTAGTAATATCTTTTGGTACTTTGTGGTCCCAAGTTGGACCATTGCAGAGAATCATGATTTACTTAATTACGAATATTTCCCATTGAACAATGTCGTCTCGTGAAGGAAACCAGCCAAACTCCAGAGAAAAAAAGAGACAAAACGACAAAACAAACAAAAGTCAAGAGTGTTACGTGTTTGAGGAAAACGTAAGAGAAATATCAAACTAACACTTTTTAACCATACGATTCATATTAGTTGACTTTTTCGATTAGTTACCTCGTTAATGGGTGACATCACTGACAGTGACATGTATGAAAGGTTTCCGTAATAACCTCTATACTATTTTATACATATTGAGAAACATATTGTACTATGTATCATTTATTACATTGTGGTCACATGTTGGATCATTGCAGTCTACAGAGAATCATGTTTTATGTACGTTCACCGTCTTTTTCTTCAAGGAGACAAGGACCACCGTCCTTTAAGGTGATAATTCCGTTAATGTGGTCATTTCTCTCCAGTTGGAGAAATCGTAATGTGGGAGAGTTCCAGTGAAGTCATTGTCTGATATATCGATGACTCTTAAACTCTGAAACCCAATAGACATGTGGTGATGATACAACGGCCCATAGAACTCGTTTGATCGCAGGTAGAGGACATGTAATGACGGTAGATATTCCAACCATGATGGAAAATTGTCCTTGATTTTGTTGCTTTTCACATTCACAAGTTGCAGAGCTTTGCAATTGATCAAAGACTTAGGAAACTTTCCCTTCAGCTGGTTGCTACTAACGTCCATTGATACTAACTCGGTAGCTTTGGAAAATATATCTGGAAGAATTCCACTGAAGTTGTTGTTCCCCAAATTTAGCTCTTTGCTCAAAGTTGACATAAGAAAGGCGTTTGACTCGGTAAATTGGGATTTCATTCTCTCTGCTCTAAGAACCCTAAGAATCCCTGAGCGGTTTGTTGGCTGGATCTCGGAATGTATTACTACTCCGACCTTCTCAGTCTGCTTGAATGGAAACTCTAGTGGTTTCTTCAAAAGTGCCAAAGGTTTGAGACAAGGAGATCCGCTTTCTCCTTACCTTTTTGTACTGGCCATGGAAGTGTTTACAAGGCTGCTCCAATCCAGATTTGATCAAGGCTACATCAGCTATCATCCTAGAACCTCAGGTATCTCTCTTTCGCACTTGATGTTCGCGGATGATGTCATGATATTTTTTGATGGAACAGAGGCTTCTCTACATGGCATAAATGAGGCAATGGATGATTTTGCTTCATGGTCTGGACTGCAAATGAACAGAGACAAAACTCACCTTTTTCACGCTGGCCTAAATGCTATCCAATCTGATGCTATTGCTAGGCATGGTTTCCCTGTCGCCTCTCTGCCAGTCCGCTACCTTGGGCTGCCTCTGATGCATAGGAAACTGCGTATTTGTGAGTATGAGCCGCTGCTTGATAAAATTGCAGGGAAATTTAGAAGTTGGGCAGTCAAAGCTCTCTCCTTTGCTGGTAGGACTCAGCTGATATCTTCGGTGATTTACGGGACTGTTAACTTCTGGATTTCCACCTTCAGCCTCCCTAAAGGGTGTTTAAAAAAGATTGAGTCTCTTTGTTCAAGGTTTCTTTGGGCAGGAGGCATTGATGGAAGCAAAGGTGCAAAGGTCTCTTGGGCTACAGTTTGCTTACCTCGAAATGAAGGAGGACTGGGTCTGAGGAGGCTCACGGTCTGGAACTCCACTCTTTGCCTCAGATTTATCTGGCTTTTGTTCTCTGATAATGCTTCCCTTTGGGTTTCATGGCACAAATACCATAGCATCAAATCAAGCAGCTTCTGGGAGTTAAAGGAGTCTCCTAGAGACTCTTGGATCTGGAAATCTATTCTGAGACTGCGTCCTTTAGCCCAGCAATTTATTCAGGCAACAGTTGGTGATGGTTCAAGGATCAGTTTCTGGTTTGACTCTTGGACGCCCTTGGGTCCATTGATTTCTTATCTTGGCCAAGATGGCCCTAGGCTGCTCAGACTTCCTAGAGACGCAAAGGTAAAAGACGCTTGTAATCAAACATGTTGGACCATTCCTTCTCCAAGATCAGAGGAAGCTCTTCACCTCCATGTCCACCTTACTACTCTACCGGTGCCTTCACCTTCCGCACATCAAGATGAGTATAGTTGGGTTGTGGACAAGAACAAATGCAACGGCTTCTCTTCTTCTAAGGCTTGGAGTGTGCTCAGACCAAGGAAAGCTGAGACTTCGTGGAGTTCTGTGGTTTGGTTTAAAGGGGCAATCCCAAGACATGCGTTTAATATGTGGGTCTCAACTCTCAATAGGCTTCCTACAAAGCAGAGGCTGTTCTCTTGGGGAGTCATCACTTCACCGCTGTGTACTTTCTGTTCTACGGATATGGAGTCTAGAGACCATCTCTTTATCACCTGCAGTTACTCAGCAGAAATTTGGCTGCAGGTCCTAGCGAGAATTGATCCAAACAGGTCCTTGTTCCTCTCGTGGGCAGAGCTTCTTTCTTGGATTCGGGCCTCTTCTGTGTCTGCTCCAACTCTCCTAAGGAAAATTGTAGCACAGGCCTCTATTTACCATATTTGGAAACAACGCAACAATGTCGTTCATAACCAGACTTCAATCCCGACTGCCACTGTTTTCAAGCTACTTAACAGAGAGATCAGAAATATCATCACTGCGAGACGACAGCGCAAGCGCTTTCGACCATTGATGCAACTATGGATTTCATGACTTCACTCATATGACTTCCCATTTTGAAATCTTGTTTTTATTCTTTTTTGCCAAGATTTCAAAGCCATAGGCTTTACTTTTGTAATAGCCAAACCGTTTCATTCTATATGATATTAACAGTTATAGCAAAAAAAAAAAAAAAAAAAAAAAAAATTTAGCTCTTTAATAGAACCACTGAAATTCCTTAGAATATGCCATGAATCATGACTGACACTATTTGTATAGTCATGATCGTAAAGTCCTCTAAGAATCAGGAAATCTATATTATAAGAATCGCAAACACAAATATACATTTTGAAGCCAATATATATTAAATACCACCAAATACAGTACGTTTATTACTAAAACCACAAAAATAGAAAATTACAAACACAAACGTGTCTTTTGGAGAACACACTTGGAAAATTCAATACAAACAGCACAAGACGTTACACAATAATGCTTAGGGAGATTGCAAGAGAGAGGCTTAACGAGCTTTTGTGGTGACACTGAGTTTTTTTCGACCGAACTTTTCAGCGAACCATTCATGATTATGTGAAGTGAAGATGTATCCAATCACCAAACCACAAAATACACCAGGTCCATAGGCTATTGCAGCTGCTACCCAGTTAAACATTTTTTCCTCCTCGTCTAACAACTCCTCGGGTTGCTGTGATGTAGGACTCGGGACATGAGTTTCCCCACAGATATCTTCGAGAGCGTAGAGTCCATTGTTGTCCAAGAATGAAGAACATTTCTGTCTTTGAAACTGTGTGCCTAGTGGCACAGGACCTTGGAGAAGGTTATGAGAGAAGTTCATGTATGACAGGAATGAGAGTTTACCAAGATCTTGAGGGATTTGACCTGACAACTTGTTACTTGATAGGTCTAACGTCTCGAGCTTTGTCAGATTTGCCCAGACCCGTGGGATATCGCTTGTAAAAGCGTTACCTGACAAGTTAAGAAGACGCAGTTCCTCCAAACAACCAATGGATTCAGGTATTTTCCCATATATCCTGTTTTCCGAAAAATCAATGGCTCTGAAGTCTTGTCGTATCCGCTCAAAACTCATCTCAACTCCTTTATTCACCATATCCATGGAGCGATAGATAAGAGAAAAGTTCTGGATATCTTCAATGTATTCATAACTTCCATCGACTAATGTAATCATTTCAAGCCAACTGGAAAAGAAGTGAGGTGGGAGTGTCCCAGTGAAGCCATTGTGTGATATATCGATGATTCTTAAACCCTGAAACCCAATGGACATGTTGGGATGATACAATGGACCATAAAAGTCATTTGATCTGAGGATGAGAACTTGTAAAGATGGTAGAGATCCCAACCAAGATGGAAACTTATCCTTGATTTTGTTGCTTTCCACATTAACAAAATGCAAACCTTTGCAATTTATCAAAGACTTTGGAAACTTCCCCTCCAGCTGGTTGCGACTTACGTCCAATGATTGTAAGTTTGTAGCATTGGCAAATAAATCTGGAAGAGTTCCACTGAAGTTGTTGTTCCCAAGAATTAGTCCCGTAAGATCGAAATTCCTTAAACATGAAGGAATCGAGCCGTTGAAGAGATTGTTGGACAAATCTAAGAATTGTAACCCTTTCAGCTTGCATATCGAAATGGGAAATGGTCCTCGGAATGAATTCCAACTCAGATCCAACACTTGGATTAGTGTTTCTTTTGAAGATATTTTTTCAAAACTGCCGAAAGAATTGTGAGACATCATCGCTGACGACAATCTCCACAACCAACTTGGTACTTCACCTTCCAACTTGTTATTGGAAAAACCAAACATACGAAGGCTAACTAACTTTGACATAGACCTAGGGATTGGTCCACTGATATTGTTGTTGGCAATATCTAACAGTACGAGGTTGAGAAATTTCGATATGGATTCTGGGATTGAGCCATCTAAACTGTTATGAGTAAGAATCAGGTTCTGGAGCTTAGATGATGAAGATATATTCGCAAACTCTATAGGTCCAGTGAATTGGTTTCTATCCATATAAACCAATGTTAATGAAGGAATTGAGAACAAAGATTTAGGGAAAGGCCCGAAAAATGAGTTTGCACTAATATCAAAAGTCACCAAGTTGCGGAAGCCACTCAAGTCAGATGGAAGTGATGTGAAGTTATTAAAGAAGATGCTAAAATCGGAAAGCTTCGTTAAATTAACAAATGAAATAGGAATGCTTCCACTTAAGCTGTTACGGTCAAGTGACATGACTCTTAGTTCGTTTAGGTTTCCGATGGAAGCTGGAACTTCACCTACCAAATGATTACTCCAAAGGTCAAGATTTACGAGAAGAGAAAGGTTTCCTAAGGAAGAAGGAATTTCTCCTATGAGATCGTTATTCCCAAGGCTAAGGTTTCTTAGTTGCTTTAGGTTGCCTATTGAATCCGGAATCTCACCGACCAATCTATTAGAAGAAAGTTCAAGATTTAAGAGACGAGAAAGGTTTCCTAGTGAAGAAGGAATCTCTCCGTGGAGATTGCAACCAGAAAGGTCTAGGTGACGAAGATATTGGAGTTGAAAAAGGCTACTGTTAGTTTTCAAAGAGCTGTTGAGAAGGGTGTTATGAAGGTTGAGTGATATCACCTGGCCAGATTTATCATCGCAAGTGACACCCTCCCAAAAACAACAATCAGTGCTCTTATTCCACGGACTTGATTTAGACTCAAAGATCGGAAACTCGTCTCTGAACTTCAAAAGACCGTCCCTCTGGTCGTGGCGGCAAAAGTGGAGCGAAGGAGAAGCTAGAGAGTGTATAAGGAAGGAGAAATAGATGGTAATAATACAAGAAAACCAATAACAATGGCTTCGAGTCATCATATCTATCTTTTGAGCTAGTTTGTGTTGTAAGTAATGGGTTAATTGTGCTTCACTGGTTCTCTTTAAAAAGAAGTTAAGAAGAGGAATTAGAAAACCCTAAGTTGGGATGTGACATAGCTAGTCTTGCCTCAAGTTGTCGGTTGATTTGTCGAAGTCTTCGTCAATCAATTGTACGGTTTTTTCTCAAAAATTCCCACAAAGGCACAAACCATGCACAACTGACATCTCGGTCAAAGAACAAAGGCTAGTTTGGTCCTAGCTTTTCGATTTCATTTTGAGAGTCTCAAATTTTATTTACTTCTGTAACATAAAAAAAAATCATTATTATCGTTGGCTAAATAGATTCCTTGGTATGATTGACTCTATTAGAAAAAAATAAAATAAAACATGTCATGGACTCTGTTAGAACTCCTCTGATGAGCGCAATGGAATGTGATCAACTTCTGTTTTCTTTCAGATATTTAGACAAATGTATTCATTTAACCATTGAAAAAAAAATGCGCCATCAAGATTTAAATAACCAAAGAGATCTCAAACTTTTCGATGTTGCATTCCGCATCGAACCATCAACTTTTACCACAAGCTTAGCCAAATTTATAATCCAAAACGAATATATCATCGTTCTTCACAAAATTAACCCTAGGTAGACTATATATGTCCATCTGGAAATTTGGTTTGAGATAAAACCAGAAGCAAGAAGGGAGCAACTCCGATGAATGTAACATGAAATCCTCACTATCCTCTACTTTAAAGTTTAAACCATCGCAATAACTAATTCCAGTTTAGTAATTACTTTTGGTACTTTATGGTCACATGTTGGACCATTGCAGAAAATCATTTTTTTTTTTTTTTTAGTACGAGCCTTTCCTATTTGGGAAAAGAAATCATGATTCATGCATGTATACATATACACATACATTTACTTCGGTTTATGTAAGTTTTTAATCTTATGATTCATATGAGTAAATCATTTTCACTTCCCAACCCTCGTCTCACTAAATTCTCTGTATAAGTTGACTTTCTCCGGTGACAAAAAAAAGTTGACCTATATACGATTTTAGTGGAAGATTACAGTTGATGAGACGATGAGAGTATTAAGTGTACGTAGAAACTAAATTCAACCTGATTATGAATACTAATGTTGGCGTGTTAATCATGATTTTTCCTTCTTTCACTCATTACATTGTGGTCACACTGTGGTCACATGTTGGAGACCATTGCAGAGAATCATGTTTTATGTACGATTGATCGTCTTCTTCTTCAAGGACCACCGTCCTTTAAGGTGATAATTCATTGTACTATCACTTTTCAGTTGGAGTTAAGAGTTCTGGATCGGATTTATTTATTATTCATCCCACAAAAAACTGACTTTTGTAACAAAAATATGTAAAGTTTGTTTTTAGGCCCATCTGGTTATCTATATGTAACAAAATAAAAATAAAATAAAAACCCATAAAAATTTAAATACCAGTACAAATTAAAAAAAAAAAAAAAACACTTTTTGTGCATCTACAAAATTTAGTTTTTACATCTCGAGATTCAATATAAAAAATTTAAGTTTTTTTCTTTATATCGTTCTATCATAAAGTTAAATAGTATAAAATTTTATGTTACCTATTTTTTACTGTTTCATGAAAAAGACAGACGCTGATTTAGTGATTTCTGTTGTGAAACTTATTGTTGCTTCTTCTCATTCCATGAATAATGATACATATATATAGGCATATAAACCTAGGGTTTTAGAGTACATAATGAATAACCCTGATGGGCTTATTGGGCCCGGTTATAAGTCCAATATGATGTATTATAACACTCCCCCTTGGACGGAGTAACCGGACCTGATGGTCAATCGGGATCTCGATAATACGCTGGGGAATGTTGCCTCATTAAAACCTTACCAGGAAAACCCAGTGGGAAAAACCATGGTGAAGGAAAAAGAGTACAACACGCATTACTCCCCCTGATTAGAGCATCACCGTAGATCTCTAAGTCTACGCATTCCTATTTGTTGGATGAGCTTCCGGAGTGTTGAAACGGGAAATGATTTGGTGAAAAGGTCGGCGGAGTTATCGCTTGATCGGACCTGTTGAACGCTGATCGTACCATCCTTCTGCCAATCTGAGGTTGAGAAGAATTTCGGTAGGATGTGCTTCGTCCGATCTCCTTTGATATAACCTTCCTTGAGTTGAGCAATGCAAGCCGCGTTGTCTTCAAACATAACCGTGGGCTCCTTATCTTCTTTCATACCACAATCTGATCGGATGTGCTGAGTCATGGATCGTAGCCAAACACATTCTCTGCTGGCTTCGTGAATGGCCAAAAGTTCTGCATGGTTTGATGAAGTGGTAGTGATTGTCTGCTTTATCGATCTCCAAGAGATAGCTGTTCCTCCATGCGTGAACACATAACCAGTTTGAGACTTGGCATTGTGCGGATCTGATTGATATTCTGCATCAGCAAAGCCAACTAGTCCATCCTTGTTGTGGTTAGTGTAAAACAGCCTTAAGTCTTTAGTACCTTGAAGGTATCTTAGGAGGTGTTTGATACCATTCCACTGCCTCTGAGTTGGACATGAGCTGAAGCGAGCTAGGAGGTTCACGGCAAAGCAAATGTCTGGTCTAGTGTGACTAGCCAAGTACATTAACGCTCCTATAGCACTGAGGTATGGCTTTTCTGGACCGAGAATTTCTTCATCGTCCTTCTTGGGACCGAGTGGATCACTGTCCAATCCTAGGCTCCGAACAACCATTGGGCTGGTAAATGGGTGGGCCTGGTCCATGTTGAATCGCTTGAGTACTTTTTCAATATAAGCCGCTTGATGCACAAGGATTCCTCCTTTGACGTACTCAAGTTGTAAACCCAAACAGAATTTAGTTTTACCTAGGTCTTTCATTTCGAATTCTGCTTTCAAGCAGTCGACTGTTTGGGAGATTTCACCAGATGTTCCGAGGATGTTTAGATCATCCACGTAAACTGCTATGATTACAAATCCTTTGTTTGAGTATTTCTTGATGAAAATGCATGGACTGATGGGATTGTTTTTGTAGCCTTCTCTGATGAGATATTCACTTAACCGGTTATACCACATACGTCCACTTTGTTTCAGTCCATACAAGGATTTGTTCAGCCTGATGCAGTATTGATCTCGAGATGCATGCTTATCTTTAAGCTCTATGCCATCTGGTAATCTCATGTATATTTCATTGTCCAGGGGCCCATAGAGATATGCGGTGACAACATCCATTAACCGCAAATCTATATTTTCTCTTATGGCCAGACTTATGAGGAATCGAAAAGTAGTTGCATCCACCACCGGAGAATAAGTCTCCTCATAATCGATTCCGGGTCTCTGTGAGAATCCTTGTGCTACAAGCCGTGCTTTATAACGAACAACTTCACCGAGTTCGTTTCTCTTACGCACAAAGACCCATTTATGGCCCACTGGTTTGACATTGAATGGTGTCCGGATGATCGGACCAAACACATTCCTGAGTTTGAGACTCTTTAACTCCACGTTTATGGCTTCTTTCCATTTTAGCCAGTCTGTTCTATGAGTGCACTCTGTGATAGACGTGGGTTCTAGATCCTCTTGCGTGTTCGCAATATCAAGTGCTACTTTGTATGCAAAGAGTGCATTTAAGTCGACTTCATTTCTGTTCCATTGGATTCCAGACATATTGTAATTGATAGAGATCTCATCGTTATCGATCTCGTCAGAACCTAGAGATTCGGCGTCCCGAACCTCTTCTGGTGGTTCATTAGAGTGAGTCTCAGCCGTGGCTATGTCTGTTATATTGGGAATCCCGGTTTCAACTATTGCACCTTTCTTTGATTTCCGTGGATTCTTGTCTTTGGAACCTAGAGGTCTGCCACGTTTATTTCGTGATGCAGACTCTGTAGCAACTTGAACTTGTCCCGTTGGGACAGTTATTCGTACTGGTGCATTACAAGCTGGTATGTACGATTTGGTTACTTTGTTCGGGTCAGCAAAGGAATCTGGCAATTGATTAGCTAGCTTTTGATAGTGTATAATCTTTTGGATCTCTGAATCACATTCTAGAGTCCGAGGATCTTGCCAATTTAAGGATGTTTGATTCCATGATAGCTCTTTGACCAGCTTGTGTTTCTCTCCACCCAATGTTGGATATACCGATTCATCAAATTGGCAATCCGCATATCTGGCCTTAAATAGGTCTCCAGTGGTCGGCTCGAGATATTTGATGATGGTGGGAGAATCAAAACCAACATATATTCCCATCCTCCTTTGAGGTCCCATTTTGGTTCTATGTGGTGGAGCAATGGGTACATAGACTGAGCACCCAAATGTTTTGAGATGGGAGATGTCTGGCTCATGACCCGTTAATAATTAGGATGGGGAATATCTATGCTCACTAGATGGCCGGATGCGTATTAATTCAGCAGCATGTAATACTGCATGTCCCCAAGCTGAGACCGGGAGTTTCGACCTCATGAGTAATGGTCGAGCAATCCATTGGATTCGTTTAATGAATGATTCAGCAAGTCCATTCTGAGTATGGACATGTGCTACAGGATGTTCAACGGTCACCCCCATGGCCATACAGTAATCATTAAACGCTTGGGAAGTGAATTCACCAGCATTATCAAGACGTATAGTCTTTAGTGGGAAGTCTGGAAAGTGGGCTCGTAATCTGATGATTTGAGCCAACAACCTAGCAAAAGCTTGGTTTCGAGAAGACAATAGGCAGACATACGACCAACGGGTCGAAGCGTCTATTAGTACCATGAAGTACCGGAATGTCCCAGAAGGTGGGTGAATGGGACCACATATGTCTCCTTGGATTCTTTCCAGAAAATGTAATGTCTCTTTGGACACTTTTACTGGTGAAGACCGAGTGATCAACTTCCCTTGGGAGCAAGCTGTGCACATGAGGTGCTGAGGGAAGACTCGGTTTTCTCGAAGGGTGTGTCCTTGAGAACTTTGGATTAATTTACGCATCATGGTTGTACCGGGATGACCAAGCCGGTCGTGCCAAATAGTGTAGTCTTGGAGCCGGGCTTTGAGAGCATTATTAGCCTCAATCATACTGACCTTAGCATAGTAAAGGCCAGTAGATAATGCGGGTATAGTCTCGAGGACTTGTTTATGGCCAAGTGTGATCTTAGTGATCAGTAGGGATTCTTTGTTCCCTTCACCCTGGGTTTCTATGTGGAAACCATTAAGTCTGATATCTTTAAAACTCAAAAGGTTTCTTTTTGAGCAGGGTGAGTATAATGCATCTGGAATGTCCAGATGTGTGCCGTTTGATAACAACACATGGGCCTGGCCGTGGCCTTCTATTAAGTTCGAGGTACCCGCTATTGTGCTAATATTCGCGGTTTGCATGATTAAATTTATGAAATAACTCTTGTCTTTGAGGATAGTGTGGCTGGATCCACTATCCACCACTATGATATTAGCACAATGTTCAGATGATAGAATCAATCGAGGAGATCTGAGGTCTCGTAGTCCATGGGATCGGTCGGCTCGGTGGTGGTGTCGTCAGCATCAACTTGCTGGGCCATGTTAGCTTCAGCAGGTGCTTTCCCATGTTTCTGATACAAATCGCAATGGAACTTGGGAGTACGACAGTTCTTTGTCCAGTGATTGAACATTCCGCATCTGGTGCAGGCAGACTGATTGGTTGGGTGGGCAGGGCGGTTTGGTTTAGAGATACCACGGCCTTTACCGGAACCATAACCGAGGTTATGTCGGTTGCCACGTCCATTTCCACGTCCACGCTTTCCACGTCCATTCCCACGTCCATTCCCATGTCCACGGCCACGATCTGAGGATCTGTCTCGCTGGACATTGTAGGATTCTTTGCGGGAATCTGGTACTGGAGCCGATCCCGGGGGCCTCTGAGCACTGTTCCTCATTAACAGGTCATTGTTTTTCTCGGCCAAGAGCAAACAGGATAACAAATCTTCGTACAATGTATGTTTCATTGCACGATATTGTTGCTGAAGCACAATATTTTGGGTATGGAAGGTGGATAATGTTTTCTCGAGGAGATCATTATCAGACACCTCTTCACCACATAGTTTCATGATTGAAACTATCCGAAAGAGTTCGGAGTTGTAGTCATCCACAGATTTGTAATCTTGGAACCGGAGTTCCTTCCAGTCAAACTTGGCTTGTGGCAAGAGCACCGTTTTCTGGTGATCACACCGTTTTTTCAGGGCCACCCAAAGTTCGAGTGGGTTCTCAAGAGTGAGATATTGCTGTTTGAGGCTTGCGGCCAAATGATGGCGGATATGAAATATCGCCTGGGACCGGTCTTTATCAGATGCGGTGTTATCCGCTTTGATACACTCACCCAGTCCCTTTGAGTTGAGGAAAATCCTGGTGTCCAGGGCCCATTCGAGATAGTTTTCACTGGAGACCTTGAGGGCCTCGAAACATGAAATTGATTTCATTAGGGGTTTGTTAAAATGATAGTTATATGAATGTAATAAAATTTTCTATTTGAGGAAACTTTATATTTGAGGAAAGTTTCTAATTTGGGAAACTTTCTAAATGAGGAAAGTTTTCATTCCGGGTCATTTGCTATTTGAGGAAAGTTTCTATTTTAGGAAACCTTCTAAATGAGGAAAGTTCCTATTTGAGGAAACCTTCTAAATGAGGAAAGTTTCTATTTGAGGAAACCTTCTAAATGAGGAAAGTTTCTATTTGAGGAAACCTTCTAAATGAGGAAAGTTTCTATTTGAGGAAACTTTATATTTGAGGAAAGTTTCTAATTTGGGAAACTTTCTAAATGAGGAAAGTTTTCATTCCGGGTCATTTGCTATTTGAGGAAAGTTTCTATTTTAGGAAACCTTCTAAATGAGGAAAGTTTCTATTTGAGGAAACCTTCTAAATAAGGAAAGCTTCTAATTTGGGAAACTTTCTAAATGAGGAAAGTTTCTATTTTAGGAAACCTTCTAAATGAGGAAAGTTTCTACTTGAGGAAACCTTCTAAATGAGGAATGTTTCTATTTGAGGAAACTTTCTAATTTACGAAACTTTCTCGGGAATCGTAAATTCTAAGGATACGGAACATAAGTTCGGTTTAATGGTTTAAAGTTGGACCGGAATATTAGATTCCGGTTTAGGGATTTTTGGTTTGGGCCGAATTGATTTCCGGTTTAGAATAACCAGTTTGAACCGGTTTACCCAGATTGAGATCCGGTTATTATTTTCGGAACCGGTTTGATAATCGGTTTAACCGATGAACCGAATTGATATTCGGGTTTAGGGGTTAACCAAGAATGATTTCCGGTTTAGGGGGTTTTGGTTTGGGCCGAATTAGGGTTTTCGTTTCTCTTTGAGGAAAACGATTTGAATTTTGCGGTTTTCAAACGCAAAATCGTTTTTAGGGTTTCAGATTTGATTTGATTTAGGTTTTAAGGTTTCAGCCATGGCTAAGTGTTTTCGATTTTGAGAGTTAGGTTTAAGCAATAACTTTTCTAACAACTTAAACGAGTCAAGCAATCGAATCATACAAGCAAAAGCAATCACTTAATCAATCATTATCCGTTTTTAAGATTTCGCTTTGCATTAGGTTCAAGTTCGATTTTTGATCTTTAAGCTTTTAAGGTTTTGTTTTTTTTTTTTTTTTTTTTTACCTTTCACCAATTGGGGTTGAACGGATTGAACCGGGAGCTTAAGACCTCGGTAACTCACGCTGTCGATGAACAGTACCGATGAACAGTGTCGATGAACAGTGTCGGCGTGAACAGTGTTTTGCGATTTTTAGGGTTAGGGTTGTTAAGAGCAAACTCGTGCTGATAACGTGTTGTGAAACTTATTGTTGCTTCTTCTCATTCCATGAATAATGATACATATATATAGGCATATAAACCTAGGGTTTTAGAGTACATAATGAATAACCCTGATGGGCTTATTGGGCCCGGTTATAAGTCCAATATGATGTATTATAACAATTTCCTAATTAACGAGCTAACGGACCAAATAATCGTGGTCGTATCGTGGTTGATTTCCAAATTGATACTCTTTGAACTGTGAAGGCCCATTATTACGAAATTACGAATAGCCCATATATAAGCTCATTTGTTAATTTAAAATTTACATGATTTTATGAAGTCAAATACTCATTCTAATTCTAGTATTATACACATACATTTACTTTGGTTTAGAATAGCAAATGATGGATCGAATGGTTAACAATGGGTTTTTCCTTCTTTCACTCAATGGATTTGTAATTGAGTAACTTCTGGTAAAAAAAAAAACTTATGTTGTGCAGGCAGCCGAGCGAACGTTCCAACCCCCACAATTAATATACATATGCCATGAATCATGAACTGTCATTATATGTATAGCCATGATCTTAAACTTCTTTACGAATCAGAGGCTCTATATTTTATAGTGAGAATTGAAAAACACAACCAAGCATATATTATATACCACCAAATACAGTACGTTTATTACAAAACCATAAAATAATAGAAAATAAAAACACAAACGAGTCTTTTGGAGGACACACATGGAAACAAGACGTTACAAAATGCTTCTTCAAAAGTTAGCGAACACTTGTGGTGACTCTGACTTTTTTTTTTCGACCAAACTTTTCTGTGAACCCCTCATGATTGTGTGAAGTGTAGATATGTCCGATCACCAATCCACAGAACACACCAGGTCCATAGGCTATTGCAGCTGCTACCCAGTTGAACGTTTTCTCTTCCTCCCCTGAAAACTCCTCAGGTTGCTGTGATGTATGATTGGGGACAAGGGTTTCTCCACAGATTTCTTCGAGACCGTAGAGTTTAGGGTTGTCCAAGAATGAAGAACATTTCTGCCTTTGAAACTGTGTGCCTCGTGGCACTGGACCTTGGAGAAGGTTATGAGAGAAGTTCATGTATGACAGAAATGAGAGTTTGCCAAGATCTTGAGGGATTTGACCTGAAAACTTGTTACGAGATAGGTCTAATGCCTCGAGGTTAGTCAAATTCGCCAAGAACCGTGGGATATCGCTTGTGAACGCGTTACCTGACAAGTTGAGAAGACGCAATTCCTTCAAAACGCTGATAGATTGAGGGATTTTACCATAAATTTTATTTCCAGAAAAATCAATAGCTCTGAAGTCTTGTCGGATCCGCTCAAAACTCATTTCTACTCCTTTATTCACTATTTCCATCGACTGATATATTAGAGAATAAGCCGGAAGACTTGCCATGTACTCGCCATTTCCTTCGGTTAGTGAGGTCATATCACGCCAATTGGAAAAATAGTGAGGTGGGAGAGATCCAGTGAAGTC
Source organism: Arabidopsis thaliana x Arabidopsis arenosa (assembly GCA_019202795.1). Taxonomy (NCBI): domain Eukaryota; kingdom Viridiplantae; phylum Streptophyta; class Magnoliopsida; order Brassicales; family Brassicaceae; genus Arabidopsis; species Arabidopsis thaliana x Arabidopsis arenosa. The sequence goes on along the minus strand of CM032919.1, from coordinate 12,138,313 downwards.
ATTGTGTGATATATCAATGACCCTTAAACTCTGAAACCCAATGGACATGTTGCCATGATACAACGGCCCATGAAACTTGTTTGATCTGACGATGAGAACATTTAATGATGGTAGAGATCCCAACCATGATGGAAACTTATCCTTGATTTTGTTGCTTTCCACATTCACAAATTGTAGAGCCTTGCAATTGATCAACGACTTTGGAAAATTTCCCTCCAGCTGGTTGCCACTAACGTCCAATAATTGTAACTTGGTAGCATTGGCAAATATATCTGGAAGAGTCCCATTGAAGTTGTTGTTCCGTAGAGTTAGCTCGGTAAGAGAAACAGTGAGATTCCTTAAACATGGAGGAATCGAGCCGCTGAAGAGGTTGTTGGACAAATCTAAAAGACGTAACCATTTAAGTTTGCATATCCAAGGAGGGAACGGTCCTCGAAATGAATTCGAACTCAAATCCAACCCTTTGATCATTGTTTCTTGTGAAGAGTTTTCCAAACTGCTGAAAGAATTGTGAGAAAGTGTCACTCCCGTTAGTCTCCATACCCAACTTGGTACTTCACCTACCAACTTGTTGTTGGAAAGACGAAGAAAATCGAGGTTGACTAACTTTGATAAAGATTTAGGGATTGGTCCAGTGAAATTGTTGTAGCTAAGATGTAATAGTGCGAGGTTGAGAAACTTAGATATGGATTCAGGGATTTGGCCATCGAATTTGTTACTATTAAGGTTTAGAGCCCAAAGCTTAGATGATGAAGATGTATTCACAAACTCTATAGGTCCTGTGAATTGGTTTTCTTTCAGTATAACTGTTCGTAGCAAAGGAAGAGAGAACAAAGATTTAGGAAAAGACCCGTGAAATGAGTTTGAACCAACATCAAAGTACCTCAAATTGTAGAATCCACTCATGTCAAATGGAAGCGTGGATGTGAAGTTATTATAAGCTAGGTTTAAATAGGAAAGCTTGGTTAAATTGGCAAATGAGATAGGAATTTTGCCACTTAAACTATTTAAGTCAAATGACATGACTCTTAGCTCGTTTAGGTTTCCGATAGAAGCCGGAACTTCACCTACCAAATGGTTATTCGAAAGTTCAAGACTTTATGAGACGAGAAAGGTTTCCTAATGAAGAAGGAATCTTTCCTACTAGATCGTTATACCCAAGACTAAGGTTTATTAGATTGTTTAGATTGCCTATTGAAGACGGAATCTCACCTACTAATTTATTCCAAGAAAGATCAACAAATGTGAGACGGGAAAGATTTCCTAGTGAAGAAGGAATCTCTCCTTGTAGAAAGCAATTACTAAGGTTTAGGTGACGAAGATATTGGAGTCTAAAAAGGCTACTATTGGTTTTCAAAGAGGTGTTGAGAGATGTGTAAAGGTCGAGTGATATCACCTGGCCAGATTTATCATCGCACGTGACACCTTTCCAAAAACAGCAATCACTACTCTTATTCCACGGACTTGGGTTCAACTCATCGATCGGAAACTCGTCTCTGAATTCCAAAAGAGCATCCCTTTGGTCTTGGCGGCAAAAGTGAAGCGTAGGAGAAGCAAGAGTGTGGATTAGGAGGGAGAAATAGATGGTAATAATACCACAAAAGCAATAACAATGGCTTAGAATCATCATATCTGTTTTTTTGAGTTTGTGTTGTTGCTTAATGAGTTATGCTTATGCGTATGCTTCATTGGCTCTATTTAAGAAGAAGAGACTCTTTAGTGGATTTTGGTTGATTTTGTCAAAATCTTCAACTCGCTTTATCATCAATGAGACTTGTGTCACATGTCTCTAAATTTTCCACGTAAACCCTATTATATTGACTCATTCAATCTTGTTTAAAATATCTCTTAAAGCTTAGCCAATTTCTATTCCTAAACGAAATAGATCATCGTTCTTCACAGATTCCTATAGATGGCTAGATTATGTCCATCTGAAATATTGATTTGACAAATCAATAAAAGACTTAGATATTAACACTACCTTTTAACTCAGGCAACATACACTGATTTCTGCATCAACAAGCTAAAAGGAAGAAATTGACTCAAAAACTAAACCTTGTGGCTTGTGTGGTTGGTTTCCAAATTGATTGCCTGTGAAGGCCCATTAATACGAATGGCCTACATACATGTGCTCATTTTAATCCATGATAACATAGTCATGCATCTATATAATACAACTACATTTATTACAAAGAAAGAGTCAAATGGTTAATATTTTAATCCATAATAATCCAACTCATTTGAATCTATCAAATATACTAGAGGATATCCAAGTCCAACTATAGCAGTCAAATCTTCGACGAAAAATATCCTCCAAAATTTTCCTCGCATAGTCGTGGAAGCAATCCATTGTTTGTCCTCCTCAACCAAATGTGAAAGCCATTCAGAAGTACAAACATGAAAGAAAAAAAAAGGATCTTGCAAAACACTTTAAAAAAAAACACACACATTTTTAGCGCCAAAGGATAAAAAATCATTCGCCAACAAAACCAACGAAAATTCTTCGAGTAGTATCAGTGGGTAGGGCCACCAGGAGTAAACGACTAAAGCATGTGTGAGAAAAAGACGAGAGAAACTGTTGCTTAATTTTGAAATCTCTCTTGATCTATTATTCTCATGCAAACAACCATTAATCTTTACGGGAGAAAAATAATAGTATGATATATTGAGTCCTGATTACTACTAGTGACATCGAATGATTACAATTACTAATAAGTATTACCTAAAGCTTTGATCACGCGTCTGCTTATACATTGGTAAATATATTATACCCATGTTAATCATTCTCTTAACTCATATAATGTCAGAAGATCAAGGGCATCGAGCAGACACGTTGTCCCCTTTTTATTCGCTTTTGTTATTACACAAATTGAAAAAAGGACTGTCGCATGAAGAAAAAAAAAAACAAATAAAGAGAGTATTTTAATAAAAACATGCATAAAAAGAGGGACAAATAAGAAAGTGGATTAAGGCATCAATTTCGTCTCCATTACACTAAACACACACTTTTGATTAAGTAACAAGACTCGACGCCGTTATCTTGGCGCCATTCACGCTTCACTCTTATCTTTTGTCTCCTCTTTTTAAAATTCAAAATCCCTTAATCCCTAACCTAATTTAACTATGCATTACCTAACTATACCCATATATGAACACATTATCTACTACAATATATCCAATTTAAACTCGTATGTTTATAGTAACTAGTAACTGTAAAAATAACAAACCTTCGGTTCAATATTTTTTTACAAAAAGGGACATTTTTCACCATTTTTAGGTATGAATGAAATGAAACGTTAGTTTTTATTCTAGAATCTATTTTTGATGTTAAATGAAACTTTATTACAGTTAATGTTGAATAGTGGAGAAGGTTTATCACTTAGTGGAGTAACAAAATGAATGCACATTAATTTGAAATAAGATTACTCAACGTATTAACTTCTACAAATAGATTTGATTCCAACAAAATGCAAATTACATAGATATCACAAAACTGAAAACTCCTCGTCTTTTTAGAAAAAAAGTCACACTTTTGCATTTGGCATTTGACTATAACAGTATATTTTCGAGAAGACGCAAAGTCATTACGTGCGTTTATATTTCGTTCCATTCATGTACCAATACTACTTCTTAGGAAATAGGAGACTATTAAGACTTTCTTGCTTCCCAATGCCCCTACTAATATCAAAACCTAGTTTAATTTATTCCGTTTTTCAACACTTTAAAGAAAAGATTTAACAAATGACATATAAGAAAAACGTAAAGAGGAATCTGAATGGACAACAAAGGTGAAACGACTAAAGTTTAACAATAGACTAAAAAGAGGATTTGGTTAAGCAATATTAAGGTATAAACTAAACCATAAAATAGTAAAAAAAAGAGTATTTAGATTGGAGAAATTAAGGTTACTTTGTTTAGGAACAGCACGTTGATAACCAAAAAGCCATAATTAACGCTTCCATCAGCGCAGGATCCTTCTCTCTCCTATCTCTCTTATCTCTCTGTCTCTACCTCTCTGTATATATATGTGGACCTTCACGTAATAGATTCGTACCTCAAACCTCAAAAGCAATTAAGTTCTCTGTGTTTGGACAATGACTTCTCCTTTCTTCTTTGTTTTCCTTCTCTCGTCTCTTCTCATAAGCAATGTTGATGCCAACCCAAATTACAAAGAAGCTCTCTCCAAGTCATTGCTCTTCTTCCAAGGTCAGCGATCCGGTCCTCTTCCTAGAGGACAACAAATTTCCTGGAGGGCTAGCTCTGGCCTTTCTGATGGCTCCTCTGCTCATGTACACAACCTAAACCATTTAAGCTGTTATAGATATTATCTATCTCACTGACATTGATAACTAATTAAGCAAGAAAATTATACGAATTGCAGGTGGACTTAACCGGTGGGTACTATGACGCAGGAGACAACGTCAAGTTCAATTTCCCAATGGCGTTTACCACCACAATGCTCTCATGGAGTGCACTGGAGTACGGTAAGCGGATGGGTCCTGAGCTGGATAATGCACGTGTGAACATCCGTTGGGCCACGGATTATCTGCTGAAATGTGCTAGAGCCACTCCAGGAAAGCTTTATGTTGGGGTAGGAGATCCTAATGTTGATCACAAATGCTGGGAACGGCCTGAGGACATGGACACACCTCGTACAGTTTACTCTGTATCCCCTTCTAACCCTGGTTCTGATGTCGCAGCTGAAACAGCAGCTGCTCTAGCTGCAGCTTCTATGGTTTTCAGAAAAGTTGATTCTAAGTATTCACGTTTGCTTATCGCAACAGCTAAGGATGTGATGCAGTTTGCAATTCAGTACAGGGGAGCTTACAGTGATTCCCTTTCTTCATCTGTCTGTCCTTTCTACTGCTCCTACTCTGGTTACAAGGTCTGCTTTCATATGAAACTAAACCACTCTTACCACTACTTCAGATCCTCATTTTAAAATCTGAATTTATGAACACAGGACGAGCTGATGTGGGGTGCGTCATGGCTGCTGAGAGCAACAAATGACCCGTATTACGCAAACTTCATAAAATCTTTAGGAGGTGGAGATCAGCCTGACATCTTCAGCTGGGACAATAAATATGCTGGTGCCTATGTTCTTCTGTCACGGGTTTGTCTCTCTGCTAATAAAAACTCATAGAGCACATACATAGCTTTTAGCATCACACTATCTGACTCACTAATTCACAAACAAAATCTGTTTACTTTGTGGCAGAGAGCATTACTTAACAAAGACAGCAACTTTGAACAATACAAGCAAGCAGCTGAGAATTTCATCTGCAAAATCCTTCCAGATTCTCCTTCTTCCTCGACTCAATACACTCAAGGTAACCTAATTCATGATCTCGAACACAAATTGCTAAACAACAACCTCTTCATGCTTTCTAATCATATGTTTTACCAATTACAGGAGGATTAATGTACAAGCTACCTCAAAGCAATCTTCAATACGTAACCTCCATAACATTCTTGCTCACAACTTACGCCAAATACATGAAAGCCACAAAACACACATTCAACTGCGGAAACTCCGTTATCGTCCCCAACGCCTTGATAAGCCTTTCGAAGCGACAAGTCGATTACATACTCGGAGATAACCCAATCAAAATGTCGTACATGGTTGGATTCGGATCCAATTTCCCTAAGAGAATCCACCACAGAGCATCTTCGCTTCCTTCACACGCACTTCATTCCCATTCCTTAGGCTGCAATGGCGGATTCCAATCGTTCTACACTCAAAACCCTAACCCTAACATTCTCACAGGAGCAATCGTAGGAGGTCCAAATCAAAACGATGGGTATCCAGATCAGAGAGATGATTACAGCCACGCAGAACCGGCGACTTACATAAACGCCGCTTTCGTCGGACCTTTGGCGTACTTCGCCGCCGGTCGTTCGTCTTGAAATTGATTCCGCCACCGCCATCGCCACGTTCTCCGATGTGTAGTTCCATTGTTAGTTAAAGATCCGTTGGCCTAAGCCTAACGTGAAAATCAGAAAGGGACAAAAAGTAATTTAAATGTAAAACTCTTAATGGGCTTAGACCCAATATTAATGGACCCGAAAGAAATAGTTCTCGTGGTCTTATTTAACTCTTTTACGCGTTTGAGAAATATTTTAAACAAAGCCGTTAATATTTGATCGAATCGGTTTGGTTTTGTGTTCGATTTTTCCGACCTAAACCGGTGACCAGTTTGGGTCTCCGAAACCTCAATAATATAAGAGATGTCTCTTTCGGCCCATTTTTTATTTATCTGAAAAATCTACCCGCTCTTTTATTTTAAATTTTTCATATTCTTGCATTAGACTGATAGTAATATCCAGGATTAAGTCTAAAACATAGCATAACCAACAAATCGTCCGATTAATCACAGAAGTAAACCAGTCTGACAAAAAAAAATTGTCTATCTGATCTTTTAACTTAGCACCAGACTGAAAATTTGTCTATTGGAACTTTAGCCATCATGTATATATAGAACCTATGAATCGGTAACGGTTGCTTGACAAATTTCAAAAGTATTATGTACAGAAGATCTCCACTCTCAATTGGAATCTCATCCAATAATTGGTTACTAATAACACGAAAACATCACATTTATTAAAAATTCACAAAAGTCCAAATATTTTGTCTAATGAGAAGCAGTGGCGGAGCCAGAAATATTTCTTATAGGGGTCAATATATTAATATAAATATATAATAATATTCTTATTTATTCAATTAAAAAAAAATTCATTGCTGATTTTTAAAAATATGTATCGTTATTACATTTTTCATATAAACAAGTACTATTATCACTATAAACACCATTAGTTATAGTTGTTTTGATAATAAGATGGCTATCTTTTTATATTTATGTAACTTCATAATTTTTATCGTTTTCTACTTTTTAAACTAATCGAAAATAATGGTGAGAAAAAGTTGTATGAAGTATATTTAACTTATTTCTCAATATTTTTTGGTATAGTTTAGTAAAATATTTGAAAAAATCAAGAGTAATTATAAATTTTAATTCATCTACACAGAATAAGAAAAAAATATTTAAGTGAAAAGGAAAATACGAAAAAAGGATGAATAGTTAAATACAGATTACATGTTAACTCAAACATAAACGTCAAAAAGATGCATATTGATGGATAATTGAATCAAATGCAGTTATTAATTTTAATTAATATGAAAAAAGTAAAAACACTAAATGATTAATTTTAAAAAATTGGCGTAGGGTGCAAACAAGAGATTTCAACTAGGCATATGGGGGTCATTTAGAGATTTTAAGCCAAATAATTTATCAAATACTAACTAAATAAGCTTAAATTTTTTTTTTTTGTAAAAATCATTGGGGTCAGTTGACCCCCCTCCCATCCATGTGCCTCCGCCCCTGATGAGAAGCCCATTAATCTATGTGGTTATGGTTCTCTAGCAAAATAGATTAAAGCTTAGTGATTCTTTAAAAAAAAACTTTCTATTTATTTTATTTTCAGTTTTAGATTTCATGTTAATAAGCTCATTTGAGCATAAATCTATTTTGGTTTGGGTTACATGAATGCGTTTCGTTAAGAAAATATAAGAAGGTTGCTGGTTTCACTTGATAACAATCGCCAACACCATTATCGAGATGAAGAGCTGATGATAAATCCAATTTTTCTTAGCAAAAAAAAAAAAAAACTCCAATTTTGTAAGAACAGAATTTTACTTTGAGTAAAAAAAAAATTGATGTCCTAAAAAATTTAAATACCAGAATTTAACTTTCGGAGAATTTCGTGTGTACTTAGTACTTACTTTACTAGTTTACTTGTAAATAAAAGAGTAAAAAATGTAAGAAGGAGGTCGGCCAAAGGAGAGGTCGATGCAAATGAAAACGCCAGGTGTCTGAGAAGAAGGGAGCAATCGAAGCTGGAGATCTCTTTACGCCACGTCATTTTACTCAACATCATGTGGGACCCATTGCCTCAATTCCCGACCGTCATTCTCCTTCTCTACCGTTCACTAGTTTTCCTAATTTTGTATTTTTTTGAATTCAATTATTTGATTTTCAAAATTTTATCATTGTACCCCTTGTTCTAAAAATCCCCGCCTAGCCCCGATTGCTCCCCGCTTAATCGCTAGGCCCACCCTCTCCGCCTCGATTAATGACTAATCCCCTAAAAAAATCAGTTACCCGATTATTCTCCGCCTAATCCGATTACTTCCCGCCTAATCCGATTATTTCCCGCCTAATCTTACATACCCCGATTATTTTTTAGATTGCAAGTATAAAAAAACATTTTATTTTTGTTATTCAATCATTTGAATTGGGATTTTGTGATGTTTTACATAACTTGTGTTCAAATTTTAATAAAAATCATAAAAATTTGTTTTTACTACAATTTTGAAAAACAATATTGGATTAATATATTTTAAAAATATTAAAATAACCCTAAAACTAATCCCCGATTAATCCCCGATTTTAATCCGATTTTCCGATTAATCGCTAGGCCCATGCCGAGCGCCCGACTAGCGCCTAGCGATTTTTCAAACAAGGATTGTACCAAAGCAATCTAACATATGAATGAAGTAAGAACTATTTAACATTGACAAAAATATACGTTAACTTATTCAACTTTTCAAACATGCTTCTTTTGTTTGTTACTATATACGATAACACTGTTATAGAAAGGTAACTCATTGATCGTTGATTTTAAATTGGATGAAATACAAAACAAATTATAACTTATGTCTTAAGTAATATTGGTACGGTGGTTTTTACTCTGATAATTAAATTAGTGATTGTGGACAAACGGAAAATCAGGAAACTAAAATTATGTTTATTGATAGATAGATAATGGCCTCAAATATTGGTAGATTTTTTTTTAAAACAACTCTATCATAACTATAAAATAAAACTCCGTCATAACAATAAAGATAACTCTATCACAACTGTATTTTTTCATATATGTATGATAGATTTTTTTTTTAAAAAATTTCTTTTAATTTTTAAAAGTCTTGCAATTATTTTTTTCGTAGTAATTTTGCTTTCTCGAGGTATAATAATTTAAATACAATGAAATAAGTTGTATATCTGGCCAATACTATAATGGCTATAACTACATCCATGTCCATTAACCCCACAAATGAATTGGCAATTCCCCTAAATGTAATGAATCTAAGCAAATCAAATCAAAATTGAAAAAGCAAAAAATGTTCATGTATAAAAATATTTGAACATAGGAAATCTAATAATTCGTTTAGAAATAAAAGAAGGAAATCTAATAATATCTTAAGTCAAAAAGTCAAAACGTAAATATGTTAATTTATTTATTTAAGAATGATTAACTTTACAGCTAAGCACATGATTTGATTAGAAGGTAAGATATAGTAAGGAAACAAATGTAAAGAAATTAATTGCAAATTCAAAATGATTGACCCGGTACAATCATCTTATGTGTATATTACACATTTGCTCCAAACTCTTCTCACAGACCCATCTCTGTCCATTGTCGCGGATCAGTTCTGTCGACTCTACAGATTCTTCCGCGGTTTTTCAATTTTTGAAAGTCCCTTTTTGACTCTTCACCTTTTTTTCACCTCAACGGTTAAAAAAACTTGGACTTCTATAAATCCCCTGAAAAAAGTGGGAGAGATTAAGGTGCGTTTCATCGATTGTGATGCAGAGACGAGGTAGATCGTCGGAATTTCATCGACCGGGTTTCATTAGATCGGAGACTCATCGGAGACGTCGGCGTTGAAAAGGGTTTTGTTACGAAGAAGCTTCCCGAATCTTCTTCTTCCTTCGGTTTGTCTTCTTCGATCAATCTCGGATTCGTTTCTCAGGTAATTCTTACTCCGACTCCTGTCTCCTCAATTCTTCGTCTTTCTCAATTGGATCTGGAAATCGTTTTCTGGGTCGTTATCTTTTTTCGATTTCATTGTAAATTTTGCAGCTTTGAAATCTTTATATAAAATCTTTCGTTTCTCTTGTTATATAATTTGATTTGTTTGTGAATCTGATTGAGCATCGTTATGAACAGGTGTGAACAGTCCATTTAGTTTTTGTTTGGTGATCTGATCTTGGTTGGATGTGAAATGCAAAGATCACGGAGAGCTCTTCTGGTTAGAAGAAGAGTTTCTGAGACTACTTCTAATGGAAGGAATCGCTTCTACAAAGTTTCATTGTCTTTGGTTTTTCTCATATGGGGGCTTGTCTTCTTATCTACATTGTGGATCAGTCATGTTGATGGTGACAAAGGTAACTTTTTGAGTTCCTTATTTGGACAGAATGCAAAAAACATTTATTAGAAAATGGTTAAAAAAAACTGAGCTTTAAGTATGATAATCATGAAACTGTATAGACCATATCTTAAGTGTATCTAAGGCTTACTCTTGGGCATTTGCAGGTAGATCTATAGTGGATTCAGTTGAAAAAGGTGAGCCAGATGATGAAAAGGCAAATAAGACAGCTAAGCCTGTTGATGCACCATCACTAGAGTCTGCCTCTGTTCATTCTACTCCAGATTTGAGTCTGGATGATGATATAGCTGCAGCCGGAGAAATAAAAGGCTCAGAAACCATATTGAAGAAAATAGAAGTCGATAATACAATCGTTATCGCAGGAAACGTTACAGAAAGAAAGGACAATGAGTTTGTGAAGCAAAGTGAGATAAATAATAACACAGTTCCAGGGAATGATACAGAGACTACTGGTTCAAAGCTTGATCAGCTATCTCGTGCTGTTCCGCTTGGCCTTGATGAGTTTAAGAGCAGAGCGTCTATTTCTAGAGACAAATCTTTGTCAGGCCAAGTCACTGGCGTTATTCATAGGATGGAGCCTGGTGGGAAAGAGTACAATTATGCAGCTGCTTCAAAAGGTGCAAAGGTCTTATCTTCTAACAAGGAAGCAAAAGGAGCTCCAAGCATCATATGCCGGGACAAAGACAAGTATCTCCGAAACCCGTGTTCTACTGAAGGGAAATTCGTTGTCATAGAACTTTCAGAAGAAACGTTGGTGAACACAATCAAGATTGCAAATTTCGAGCATTACTCTTCCAATCTGAAGGATTTTGAGATTTTGGGCACTTTGGTTTACCCGACTGATACGTGGGTTCATCTAGGGAACTTCACGGCTTTAAACATGAAGCACGAGCAGAACTTTACACTTGTAGATCCCAAATGGGTGAGATATCTAAAGCTAAACTTGCTAAGCCATTACGGTTCAGAATTCTATTGCACCTTGAGTTTACTAGAAGTCTATGGAGTGGACGCTGTGGAACGAATGCTGGAGGATTTGATATCAATCCAAGACAAGAACATATTGAGACCCCAAGAAGGAGACACTGAGCAGAAAGAGAAGAAGACAATACAAGCAAAAGAGTCCTTTGAAAGCGATGAAGACAAGAGTAAACAGAAGGAGAAGGAACAAGAAGCCTCACCAGAGAATGCGGTTGTGAAAGAAGAAGTATCAATTGAGAGAAGAAAGCTGCCAGATCCGGTGGAAGAGATAAAACATCAACCAGGAAGCAGAATGCCGGGGGACACTGTCCTGAAGATACTGATGCAGAAGATAAGGTCGCTGGACGTGAGCTTATCAGTTCTTGAGAGTTACTTGGAGGAGCGGAGCTCGAAATACGGGATGATATTCAAGGAGATGGACCTGGAGGCGAACAAGAGAGAGAAGGAGGTGGAGACTATGAGACTGGAGGTAGAACGAATGAAGGAGAGGGAAGAGAATACAAAGAAGGAGGCGATGGAGATGAGGGAGTGGCGGATAAGAGTGGAGATAGAGCTTGAGAAGGCTGAGAATGAGAAAGAGAAAATGAAGGAGAGGTTAGAGCAAGTTTTGGAAAGAATGGAGTGGATAGAGAAGAAAGGTGTGGTTGTGTTCACAATCTGTGTCGGGTTTGGGGCTATAGCAGTTGTAGCCGTGGTTCTTGGTAAAGGGACAGGTCGAGCAGAGAAGCCAGGTGGCTTGGCTTGGCTTCTGTTATTGATAAGCTCCACATTCGTTATGTTCATTTTGTCACTTTGATGAGAGAAGAGTTCTCAGTTTTGGTCTTTCTTTTTGTTTTCTATTGTAGTTTTTACTGTAGAGTAGGCTGAGTCTTCTTTATACCTCAATAAAACTATAGAAGATCACTTATATGCTGTACCTATGAGGTTTCAAATACAAGAGTTTTGTCCGGTTCAATGGAAGATTAGTATTGTTGTCCCCTAATTAAAAAGGCGGTTAGCCACTCTCTTTTACAATTCTGGACCGGTTTGGTGAAATTACAAATTACAATGCTAGAGACACGTGGCAGGCTTAGGAGCGAAGCCGGAAAAAAGTAACCGAAAAAAGAAAAAAGGGGTTTAAGAGAAGGAGAGACGACATTGGTCTGGTTTGGTTCGAGTCCCGCGGTGGTAAAGCGACACTACAGGCGAACAGAATGTTCAAGAAGGCGGTGGAGGCTAAGTCTCACCAGCGTCTCTCCGGCGCTGACCGGAAAAAACTCCGCCGCACCGTCCGAAATAGGCTTCCCCTTCTAACCGATGAACTCCTCGACGCAATTCTTCCTCCCAAGGTCTGATTTCTCTTTTTGATTCTGTCATCTGATTGATTCTCGATTTGATTGCGTCGGTACACTCTTGCTTACTTTTACCGTCGATTGTTTCGTCTAGGTCGAGATAACTCTTTCCAAGTTTCAGAATCGAGTTCTTGTCTATAGTATTGAAGGTGGATGTCCCATGTTTTTCGATATCGATGGAAGAGGGACTGAGATATTCCCTACAGGTTTGCACTTTGCAGAAATTGTCTGATTCAAACACATGGCCATATGAATGGAGTAGTTAGCTTTGATCAATATCAAATTCAATTTGATTTGCTGTGTTTTGTTCCTTCTTCTGCTGCAGTTTTTGCTCTCTGGGAGGCTCCTGAAATGTTACCTTCCTTTATGTTGAAAGGAGGTGAGGTTTCACGGTATGTTTTAGGTGGTGCAGATTTGATGTTCCCAGGTATTTTGATCCCTCCCCAAGGTTTCCCTTCTTTCTCTGCTGGAGAAATATGGGCTGTCAAAGTTCCTGGAAATCTGGCACCTATTGCGGTTAGTCTCTTTATATTTTTGCCAACCGATGTAATTCTTCGTAACGTGACGGTGAAGTTTGTGTCTTGAGTTACATCATGGTTATGCATGTTTTTGAAGGTTGGGTGTACTACAATGAGTAGTGAAGAAGCACTTAAAGCAGGTTTGCGTGGGAAGGCTTTACGGATAACTCATTATTACCGTGACTTCCTTTGGTACATGAGATGCTGGCAACAGCTTGTTTTTTTCTCTTCTTTTTGTTATATTTGAAGGAATTCAGTTTCTTACATGCAGAAGGTTGTTTCACAGGGAATCAGCTGAGGGGCACTACGTTCCAAATGCTGGTTTTATGGAGAATGTTGTCATGGAGGACCCATCGTACCTTACTTCTGGTTCAGTTGAAGAAATCTCAGACTCTTTAGCTGGTCCTCAGACAAGCACAGAAATTGAAGATGAATCTGGTGATGTGAATAATATTGGGCCTTCAACCTCTGTTACGGATGCTAAGAATGATACTGAAAAACATGTGGTTGGGAGCATGAATGAGCTGAACTTAGCAGATGACGTTTCTGCTAATGAAGCAAATACCGACAAGCAGAATATTCTCTCCCCTGAGGAGGTAGATGCCCTTCTTGACCAATGCCTTTTGCAAGCGTTGCATACAACTCTAAAGGAGAAGGACCTTCCCATCCCAGGAAGTACTCTGTGGTAAGAACACCATTCAAATATTTTAGTTACATGGGAAGCCAGCTATATTCTGGTATTGGGTTGGTGTCGCGTTGGTGTCGTACCTACTGATGTATGCAATCCCGCTTTACCTTGTTGGCTTTGACTATGATTGGGTTGTTTTATAATGATCTGAAGCTCTGTTCGTGTTTGTGTTACTCTAGCTAGACACCTGGAATTGTCTGTTTTCCTTCTCCTTTCTATGTTTGGCTTACAAATGTTTTCCTGTGAGTGGTGCAGGGCAAATCATGTATTACCTTGTAGGCCTTCTGGTCTCACACTTGATATTAAGAAGTCTTCCCATAAAAAGCTGTCAAAGTGGCTGCAATCTAAAGCGTCTACTGGAATGGTCAGTTTTCTTACTAATTTCCCTCGTCTTATGGTATTTATTTTGCTTGATTTTATATTTTGTATAACAGGAGTGTTAGTAGATGTTGTTCGTAGATGTTTAACTGCAAAAACCAATTGGTTTATCAATTTAGGAAACTATTAGTATCAAGTGTTGTAAGCTGTATCTCCTTAAAATCTGTATGTAACACATTGGTACATTTACATTTACCCTGATATTCTCATAATTGCTAGTAGATTTGCTTTGGTGTCTTGATTGGCAATTACACTCTGTCACAATCTTTGAAATATATGCGCAGATAACTGTTAAAGAAGACAAGCATAAGAAGGAGATTGTATTGATTTCAGTCAACCGCAGCCACCCAGATTACAAATCCTTCAAGCCAGAGAAAAAGAAAGCGGAAGTCTCTGAGTCTCCTGGAGAGCGCTCCACAGGGCAAGCTCAGTCAGAGAAAATGCTTGAAATCATAGAGGTCTATAAACCAAGCATACACAACAGTGCAATATTTGCATCAGTTGGGGAAGACAAAGGAAATCTGTACACAGCTTCTGAAGCCACTGATGTTGTGTTCAGATACATCGAGAAGGAAAATCTGGTAAAGCCAACAAACAAGTCAATGGTGGTGTTGGATCCGATATTATGTGATGCATTGTTCAAAGGAGCTATCAAAAAGGGATCGGCATATCCGTCAGAGATTCACAAAAAGGATGTTGGATCGACGTTTGTAGGGAGGATGCAGCCTAATCACGTAGTCATGAGAGGCGGTGGTGAACCCGTGGTTCGTAAAGGAGCTGTAAAGCCGGTTCAGATAATGACAGAACGAAGACAAGGTAACAAAAAAGTGACCAAGGTCACAGGGATGGAGACGTTCTTGATAGACCCAGACTCGTTTGGATCAGAACTGCAGAAGAAGTTTGCTTGCAGTACTTCAGTTGGAGAACTTCCAGGTAGGTTTAAAATCTATCCTTTTTGTTTTGTTCATCTGTGTAAGTGAATAAACTATTCGAGAGATGATTGTTTTGTGTGTTGCTTTCAGGTAAAAAAGGGTACGAGGTTCTGATTCAAGGAGGTGTGATTGATAATCTTGCGAGATATATGGTGGAACACTATGGAGTTCCTAAGAGATACATTGAAGTTCTTGATAAGACTAGGAAATGATTTGTTTTTTCTTTTTTCATTTATTTTTGTGTTTTAAACGTCTAATTTTATTATATGGGTTTACATTACTGACTCTAGAGATATGGAACAAATGAGAATAAAATTGTTCTGCTTTTTCAATCTTTAGTAATTAATTTTTTTACCTGTTAGCAAAAATTGTAAAGTGAAAATAATTTATAGAAATTATCAAAAAATACACAAGTTTGATGGTCATTGGTGAACATCGTTATTCAGTCGCATTACACGTCTTCATTAGCTCCTAACAAGTAACATCAGCTAATGGCGATTATTGAATGGCGGCGGCAGAGAAGACGACCACTCGACGGCGGAGGAACTCGCCGCCGTCTTTTCTTCAGGCCATTGTATTCGAGAAATTTCAAGAGAATGTTTATCTTCGCTGTGGCCTTCTTAGCCATCTTCCCTCCTCTCTACTTCCATTTCAAGCTCCGACGAATTCGTCAGATTGTCGCGCAAAAATGCGATTGGCTTCACCATCCTCCACTTGTATGTGCTCACGGCGGCGATTCAACCATCGCTTTCCCAAACACTGTACGTACTCCCTCGATCTCCTTTTTATCTTCTTCACACTCTTAAACCTTACTCTCTACTCTTCTCAATCATAGATGGATGCTTACAGTTTCGCTATCCGTTCTCGAGTTGATTGCATCGAAGTAGATGTTTCTCGTTCCTCCGATGGTGTTTTATTTGCTCTCCACAACAGGTTACAGACTCTGATCCTTGTTGTATCCTCTTCTTTTGTTTCTGTGTTTTGATTCTCATCGGAGTTGTTGTTATTCATCTTCTGATCAAACGCACAGTCAGGGATCTGCAGCGTATTGCTCGTAACTCTTCTGTTCAAGTTGGAGATCTGAATAAGAAACAGGTCTCCTCTCTATCTCTCTCTCAATTTACCAGCTTTTGGGATGTGCTTTGATGAACCTTTTTGTAGATCAAGGAACTTGATGTCTCGGAGATTGTTAAAGGGACCTTGGGAAATCGTAGGATTCCTACTCTTGAAGATGCTTTATCGGTAATGCCTTTAACGTTGCAACTCTTCTCGTGCTTTGTTTTGTAATTGCTGTGCAATGACAAGTGGTTGAACCTAACCTTTTATCTTCAATAACTATCTAGTTGATATCGAATTCTGTCCGGCAAGTGATTCTTGATGCTAAAGTTGGACCGCCAATGTATGAAAAGGGCCTTGCACAAGACATTCTTTCTGTTGTAAGTACTATGTTATCACTTATTAGCTCTTTGTACTTGTAAAGCTTTAGTACAATGTGCAAGAGATCTAGTTTTCCCCTTATCAAGATCTGCATCAGAAAGAGGTTCTGATTCCTTGAGAGCTTGCTTAATTATCTCTCTCCTTGTATCTTTGTACACAGAGCTAGCTTATTATAGATACTTGAAAAACAGAGTATGGATAATTGTTGATGTTTTGATGGTGGTATTTATGGCTTTGCCTATCTGAATCGTCAATCCTCTGTTGTTAGATTGAGAGAGCGCAGTGCAAGAATTGCATCGTATGGGCCAAAAGCGACACTTTGGCTAGAGACATAATCAGGCAAGCACCAGATACTACAGTAAGTAGAAATTGGTTATTTCAATAGAGAAGTTGGGAACCAGTTTCTTGCTCATTCCTTGTGACTGTACTTAATTTTATCTGGCAGGTAGGATACATTGTGATGGTGGATCATTCGACTGGGGTGAGAAGCAACCTGCTAAGAATGAAGGGAGCTAGGGTTGTGGGAGTCTATCATCCCTTAATCGATGAAGAATTAGTTAGAGTTGTGCGTCGGTAAGCAATAGGTTCCAATGTTTTCAATCGAAAACACACACCCAGCAATCATTTTCCATGTGTTTACAACCTTGCTCCATCTGATCAACAGGAGAAACAAAGAGGTGTACGCATGGACTGTGGATGATGCTGATCCGATGAAAAGGATGCTTCACTTAGGTGTGGATGCTGTTGTTACGAGCGATCCATCTATGTTTCAGGGTCTCATGGAAGATCTTAGAACTGAGTGTCTTGAAGAAGGCTTTTCAATACGGACATGAAACTTTCTTTTTTGAGCAACAGAGAACTGATATAAGTTCTGTGTTAATACACAGTAGTCAGTTTGAGATCAACTTCGCAGTTTTAATACAATTCGAGCACTCTTATAGATTGTAATACCAACTCATAAGTTTTTGACAAAGATCTTTCTTTTTGTTGTTTTGATGAACCACAAGTTTCTGACAAGTACACACTACGAGCCCATGATACACAGTAAGACGAGTCTTGCCTTGATGAAGCCACTGCTTCTATCGATACAGCTACTGATAATCTGATCCAGGAGACTCTGAGGCAACACTTTTCGGACTGTAAAGTGATAACAATCTCACAGAATATCTTATGTCATACATAACGATATGGTCCTGCTCCTAGACCAAGGTCTAATACACTTGTATTTAAATTTAAATAATCAGATGAGTTATATTAAATCTGTTTATGTATCCTAATTGTAGGTCTTATCAAAGAACATGATACACCAGCAAGATTGCTTGAAGAGAAGTCGTCGTCATTCTCAAAGATTGTGGCTGAATACACAGCAAGTTCTGATTCCAGATCCAGAAGAAGCGGTTAGAATCAAAGATCCATAATAATGGGACCAAACAAGTTTGTTTTATCGTATTGCCTTTGTCGTGTTTCTATGTAATTTGTGATCAGACGTTTGTGCTTGACTTTTTGTAGCTGATGAAACTTCAGTGAAAGTGGCATAATTGAAGTCGCAAAGAAAAAACAACAGATTCATGTGACAGAAGAAGATTGAAAAAAGGTAATGTACTAATATCTTAAATTTACAAACACAAGAAAGACAACTTTATTTAAAGGAAAATCGTACGTCACCAGACAGACATGTATCGTAGTTGAAAAGTCAGCAGGCACTAGCTTTTGAAATGAGCTCAAGTGCTCCGGTGGGGTTTGAGAGGAGAGGAACGGAGAGTTGTCTCTTTCTTCTTCTTCTTCCTCTCGACTTCGTCAGCGTGCTCTCCAAGGGATACTGTCTACATCACTCCACTCTCCTTCTATAAGTACGACCCTTTTTCTCAATTCATTAAAAACAGAGAGAAGAGAGACATAGAGAGAACAAAGAGCTAAAAGCCATGGACTTTCTCGGTTCCACGACGGGTAACGGTATGTTAGCAATGTTGTTCTCGTTTTCGGAATCTAATTTGCCTCTGGATTCTAGGTCTTTTCTTCTGAAACCTCTTTTCCTGAGATGGGTTTCTGGTTTCTTACACGTGGTTTTGTTGCTGGTCCTGTTTTGCTCATGGGTGTGTAAGAAAATTAGGGGAAATAGTGGTTATGATGTTACGGAGAGTTTGAAAGATAGGAGGGGTTTTGGGTTTAAGTCGGCTCTGTTTTGTAGTTTAGCCCTGTCTCTGCTTAATCTCGTGTTGATGTCCTTGAGTGGTTTCTATTGGTACGAGAGTGTCTGGTCAGATAATGACCAGCTAGTTTCTTCCCTTGGGTTTCTATTGGGAATGGTTTCTTGGGGGGGGTTTTGTCTATTTGTTTGCATCGCTGCAGGGATTATGAGCATAAAAAGGCTCCCTTTTTACTTACGCTATGGTTGGTTTTCTATCTTGTGGTCTCTTGCTACTCTCTTGTGGTAGAATTTGTGATGTACAAGAGACATGATACCGTACCTGTTCACCTTCTAGTGTTCGATATAGTCGCTTTTAGTGGTGCTGTGTTTCTCGGTTATGTGGCTTTCTTCAAGGAAGCTAGAGGCAACAGCAATGGCGTTTTGGAAGAGCCTCTATTGAACGGTGGTGATTCTCGTGTTGGTGGTGGTGGCGGCGGCGTTGTGTTGAATAAAACCAATGGGAGTGATGAGGCTACTCCTTACTCGAGAGCTGGCATTCTCAGTATTTTGACTTTCTCATGGATGAGTCCATTAATAGACATTGGAAACAAGAAAACCATTGATCTAGAAGATGTTCCGCAGCTTCATGATAGTGACAGCGTAGTCGGGTTAGCTCCTAAGTTTAGGAGTATGCTTGAATCATCAGATGGAGGCGAGAGAAGTGGCCTTACTACGTTCAAGCTTATAAAAGTGTTGTATTTTTTTGGCTCAGTGGGAGATTCTAGTGACGGCCTTCTTTGCTTTCATCTACACGGTTGCATCATATGTTGGGCCAGCTCTCATTGATACTTTCGTTCAATATCTTAATGGACGTAGACAGTACAACCACGAAGGATATGTGCTAGTCGTTACTTTCTTTGTTGCTAAGCTTGTGGAGTGCCTTTCACAGAGACATTGGTTATTTAGGGCACAGAATATTGGTATTAGGTGGAGATCAGCCTTGGTTGCAATGATATACGAGAAGGGTCTGACCCTTTCATGCCA
The DNA here is from genome assembly GCA_019202795.1 of Arabidopsis thaliana x Arabidopsis arenosa. Lineage (NCBI taxonomy): Eukaryota > Viridiplantae > Streptophyta > Magnoliopsida > Brassicales > Brassicaceae > Arabidopsis > Arabidopsis thaliana x Arabidopsis arenosa. The sequence continues at coordinate 12,118,651 of CM032919.1, read as the reverse complement.
GTCAAAGCAAGGGCGCACAAGTGGTGAGATTATAAATTTCATGACTGTGGATGCTGAGAGGATTGGTACTTTTAGTTGGTACATGCACAATATTATTCTCTATTCTCTACTCCCATGGCTATCACCAACTCTTTTTGGGCCACATTAGCATTAGGCCTGGGCAAAATATTCGTTAGATCCGCTTCGATTCGGTATTGATTCGATTCGAAAAATCCGAATATCCATAAAAGTTTGGAGCAAAGCAAATAGGAAAACGTAATATTCGTAAAAACCGGAGCAAATAACAAATATTGATTTTTTTAAAATCGGATATCCGCTTCGATCCGTATTTTTCGATATATATTAGAATACAAGTCAAATATATATATATATATATATATATATATATATATATATATATGCATATCATAATATATTTTTGGCTTGTATTTGTAAACTCAGTTTTTTATCCTTCGGACCTAGGTTTGTGACACAATTTAATAGTTTTTATTAGTGAAGTAGAATTTATTATAAAAAAATCAATATCCCTTAAAAATAAGAAGTTGAAATCCTGCGACGATTTCTTTTTCCCAAATTTTACCTTTTTCTTCGTAGTTTTACACGCGAACCGCTTAGCTTTTTAGAGTTTTAATAGGTGCAGAAGTATCGAAGCGGATATCCGCAAATATCACAAAAAAAATCCGGATATTCGATATTCCGAATATCCGGAAATTTTCGGATCAAAGCAAATCACAAAATCAAGTATTCGGTTAAAACGAATCGAATAACGAATATCCCAAATTTTCCGAATATCCGCTTCGTGCCCAGACCTAATTAGCATACACCCCTTGGTGGGCCTGACCCACTAATGAAGGAAAAAAGAGATAATTGTTTGTTTCTATCAATGAATGGTCCCTCTTTAGCACGATTTGCAATGGGGATATTATTCTCTATTCTCATTGGCCGAGAAGTGCATAAAATTAGTCAGAAAAAAATCCAAAGTTTCCTTTTAACTAATGTTTTGGAGTCCACAAATTTAATCCAAAGGTCCACAATTCATCATATTAATATTTTTGAGAATCTTATATTATTTATTATATAGAAAAAAGACAATCCCTATAAGGTTAAAAATCTAGCCCTAATAATCTATCTGTTTTATTATATACATAGATATCACCATTGGCAAAAAAAAAAAAAAAAAAAAGATATCACCACCGTCGCCGTCGTTCACCCACCTTCTCCGTCGTCGACTCTGCATCTCCCTCGCCGAGCTGCTATCTAGTGTGGTACGAGATCCTTTTTCTCTTCTTATCCCCTCTAGAGATCGATTCCGATACACTCTTTATGTTGTGGATATGTAGGTTTTACTAGTCATTAGCTCTGTTATTGTTTGCATCTGCTAATTTCCAGCACCATTGATGATTGCCAAGCCTAACATCCTATAAAGACTTCCCTTTTGATGGTCAGATAAATATTGATTTGTGTAGTATATTCTGAGGGATGGCAGATCGATTGACGCGAATCGCTATCGTGAGTGAAGACCGGTGCAAGCCTAAGAAATGTCGCCAGGAGTGCAAGAAGAGCTGTCCTGTTGTCAAGACTGGTACTTTTCTGAGTTTTGAAACTCTTTTCTACATAAAGAACGGTTTTTTATGCCTTGTTTTCTATCTCTAGGGAAACTTTGTATCGAGGTTGCTCCTACTTCCAAGACTGCTTTCTTATCAGAGGAGCTTTGTATTGGATGTGGTATCTGTGTTAAGGTACTTATATATCTTTTTAGAATGAATGAATGAATGTGTCTTCCTCTAGTTTGAGTGACAATGATTTGTTGGTGCACAATTTTTCAGAAATGCCCCTTTGAAGCTATTCAGATTATCAATCTTCCTAAGGACTTAGACAAAGATACAACCCATCGATATGGGGCTAATGGATTTAAACTGCACAGGTTAGCTAATCAAAAGTTTTTGCCTTGTGGAATCTGTTTGATAATCTGTATTTAGGGCTCTCATATGTTTCTCGGCTTACAGGCTTCCGGTTCCACGGCCGGGGCAAGTCCTTGGGTTGGTTGGAACAAATGGTATTGGAAAAACTACTGCTCTCAATATCTTGGCTGGAGGAAAACTCAAACCAAATCTCGGCAGATTTAATGTAACTATAGGCTCTCTGAAGTTTCTCTACCTCTTATGCATATAATGTGTCTATTCTGTAATTTTTGTATGATTGATTATTCTACTACTTCTTGGGCAGACTCCTCCTGACTGGGAAGAAATTTTGACTCACTTCCGCGGGTCAGAACTTCAAAGCTACTTCATCCGACTCATAGAAGAGAATCTAAAGGTTAGGGTCCAAACTATTCTTGATATTTATTCTTAAGGAAGCAGCTCACTAAGTGAGTCTGATGCCCCTTGTATGTATGACAGACTGCTATAAAGCCACAACATGTTGACCACATAAAAGAATTTGTTCAAGATAATCTTGGGAAGAAGCTTGAGGAGATGGACGAGAGAGGAATGATGGAAGAGATTTGTGCTGATATGGAGTTGAACCAGGTCCTGGAGCGTGAAGCAAGACAAGTATCTGGTGGAGAGCTGCAGAGGTTTGCGATTGCCGCAGTTTTCGTAACGAAAGCTGATATATACATGTTTGATGAACCATCTAGTTACCTCGATGTGAGGCAGAGACTCAAAGCTGCTCAAGTTATACGCTCACTCCTCAGGCATGACAGGTTTGTTTTTCTCATCTTCTGAACTCCTTGGTATTGAGTTTATCTTACTGAATAAGATACATGTTGCTTACATGGGCTTCGCCTTTTTGTTGTTGTAGCTACGTAATTGTTGTGGAGCACGACCTCAGCGTCCTTGACTATCTCTCGGATTTTGTGTGCTGTTTGTATGGGAAACCAGGAGCATATGGTGTCGTGACTCTCCCCTTTTCTGTCAGAGAAGGAATCAATGTGTTCTTGGCCGGGTTTATCCCCACAGAAAACTTGCGTTTCAGGGATGAATCTCTGACCTTCAGGGTAAAGCTTTTCCAGTGGCCTCCAAGAGAAGTGGCTGACATTTGTGACTGATATAGTTTTTTCTTCTCTTTCCAAGGTTTCTGAGACTACACAAGAGAGTGATGGGGAAGTGAAGTCCTATGCAAGATACAAATACCCAAACATGAGTAAGCAACTTGGAGATTTCAAGCTGGAAGTGATGGAAGGGGAGTTCACAGACTCTCAGATTATCGTAATGCTTGGAGAGAATGGTACAGGGAAAACGACCTTCATCCGGATGCTGGTAAAATTCCTCTCCTTTGTTTTCTCTGCTTGTTGTGGTTAGACGTTGAATGAATGAAATTTGTATCTTAATGCAGGCAGGCGCATTCCCACGTGAAGAGGGTGTAGAATCGGAGATTCCAGAGTTTAATGTGTCGTACAAACCGCAAGGGCTTGATTCGAAGCGCGAGTGTACAGTGAGACAGTTGCTACATGACAAGATTCGTGATGCATATACACATCCTCAGTTTGTGTCAGATGTAATAAGACCGCTTCAGATTGAGCAGTTGTTGGACCAAGTGGTAAAAACTCTGTCTGGTGGAGAGAAGCAGAGGGTTGCCATTACTCTATGCCTCGGGAAGCCTGCTGATATCTATCTGATTGACGAGCCAAGTGCACATTTGGACTCAGAGCAGCGGATCACAGCTTCAAAGGTCATAAAACGCTTCATCCTGCACGCAAAGAAAACCGCGTTTATAGTGGAGCATGACTTCATAATGGCAACCTATCTTGCGGACCGAGTCATTGTGTACGAAGGACAGCCAGCTGTCAAGTGTATTGCTCATTCTCCACAGTCGCTGCTCAGCGGAATGAACCTCTTCTTATCGGTAATCTAACACTTTTAAAGACGTTTGAGTTATTATAAAGGGATCAATCTCCTCTATAAAACCCACTAACTTGTTGTCCTTTGCAGCACTTGAACATCACATTCAGAAGGGATCCGACGAACTTCCGGCCAAGGATAAACAAACTAGAATCCATCAAGGACAAGGAGCAAAAGACTGCAGGATCATACTACTACTTAGACGATTGATTGATTGGTTGGTCAGAGAGAGATGCATACCAAAATCTTAGGAAAGTGAACTAGTATATTGAGACTGAAACAATGCCTTTGATTGTTATGTTTGTATTTTGAGACTCCCTCTCTGTCTGCATAAAGTTGTGACTAAAGCGTAAGTTGTTTCAAGACCACTTACCTAGAAATTTAAGCATCAAACATTAGAGATAGAAGTTGGAGGTAGTGTTGCTTGGATGCATTAGAGCAAGAAAGCAAGTTAAAGGATTCTGAAATTGAGATTAAATGGCGCTTGAGATTATGATAATTTTTCTCTATTAATTTAAAAGGATTGATTCCGGTTTCTCCAATATAATGGTTGTCGTATTGTTCTGTTTTTGATTTTGTCAAAACTCGTCTTGTCTTCTTCGATTTCTGAACCACTTAAACTAAATCATCAATGTTCTTTTGGTGATTGTTCATAAGAATGTCTTTTTTTTTTGTAACATAATATTGTTTGCATGATCAATCGTATGTCACAAAAATATCCTAATTATATAAGTTTTTTGGATCAATCAAACTTATTTTCTTATATACTTTGTTTGATTGTAGTCAAACAAACCGAGAGTTTTGTTCGAAAACACATACGATAAGAGAGTCGTGAATAGATAAAATAGAAAGAAGTATAGGTGATCATATTCATAGGGGATAGAGAGTCGTGAATGGACTTAGAGGCCCATGTCTCAAGCGTCCTGGCTTCCTTTTCCAATCTCAAATCCTTCAAGGATGCCACCGGTAGGACCACTTTGGCTATTTTCCATATTCCTCAGAAGATTCATCTCTTGTGGAGACAGAGTTCCTCTCTCTCTTGCTTCTTTCCTACGCTTTTCCCAATCAACAATGGCTTCCACGTTTACACAATGGCGTGACAAGGTCTGGATTATCTGTTATAGGGGAAAAAAAACAATGGTTAATTAACATCAAATTAAACAAAGAAATAAGACTAAAAAGTATCAAAATATATTCTTACTCACATCACCAAAAACGGGGAAATATGGTGACTGAGGTTCAAGACATATCTTCTCCACATACTCTATGATTTGGATCTATTGAGAAATTAGAAATTGTAATTATTTACTTATAAAAATGCAACATATTGTTTTGTTATTAAAATGCTCACTTGGGTAGTTTTGCTGGTGGCATATTGAATAAGGATAGGACCATATGTATCAAAAACCTGATCGATGGTTTCTTGGATGCTAAGGAGCACTGAAACAATTTTTGAGAATGAGAGTAGCTAGATATAGTTCATAATTAGAGAAGATGCAAAAAAAAAACCTAATTAATTAATTACCGTTTAGGTTTGCACGTCTTTGAACAGCAAGAAGCATTCCTTTCACAATGGCCTCCGCATATTTTGAGTGAGGCACAGCTTCGGCCAAAGTCTCTGACATTCTTTCAAGCTGTTTACGGATTTTGGTCATCGGCTCACGCCTCTCATAAGCCGTTTCCAATAGACCAACAATCTACAAAGAAGCAAAATGTAAAAACATTAGTTGATAAACTATATGATAACATATCATTAAATCTTATTATATCAATCTTGTACCTCAACACTCAGATCCTCAGCGCCACCTTCCATTTTCTTCCATTTTTTTCTTGGTCGAAGCGGATCGAAGAATAGTAATATCACTAGGTCCTTATCGTCTAGCATCGATCGGCGGCTACAGTGAAGAGCTCTGAATTCGTTGGAGCGGATTAAAGATCTCCATTGCTTTGAGACGCAGTTGCATACAGCCAAGGATTGCAGAGGCAACCGTGACAGAATCTCCTTTTGTAGATCTTCAGGAAGTGTATCGAAATTTGGATTCTCCATTCTTGTTCTTCTCTAGTGAATATTTTGTGTTTTGAGAGATAGAGACTTACTAAACACACATGTGATATTTATAAGAAAATCTAAGACCTTTGGTTGTTACCAACGATTGTAATTAGTGGATCACTTTAGTTTAACTTGTTGAGTCGTAAAACGCGTACATCTAAATTAAAAACCGAAAGAAGAAATTTCACCTCTACACGTTAAAAACTTACTATAATTATTGGCCAATTAGCATTGAGATCATTGGATACCAAGCATGAAACTGACATATTTGCTTTAGTACGTAGTTTAGCTCTTCCATTACAACAGAATCACACGTCAAAAATATATATAGATAACAAGTTAACATTTTTTTGAAAAGGTTTTCACTTTATTGTTTTTTGTACACAATTTCAAGGTATAAACACGTCAACACTTACTAATTTCTATGACTAATTAACAGAGACAGATAACTTTAGTTCACATCAAGTCGTCAATCCACAAAATCAATTTGAATATACGAAATATTTTTTAAAATGTACTAATTAATTATTTATGTTGTTCAAATTTCGAAACAAACAGATGTGATATATTTATAATTATAATAAAATCTCAGAGTTTATTTCTAAATGGAGAAATGTTAGTTCCACAAACTTACTATAATTATGGGCCAATTAGCATAGAGATTGTTGAAATACTAAGCATGAAATTGACAGTCGCACACGTTTTTGTAGTTAAGTTCTTAGAATACAACTATTATATCACACGTCAAAATATTGATAATGAAGTTAAATTTTTATTTTTATAAAAAAAGGTTTTCACTTTAAATATGTGTAATTGAATGAAAAATTGTGTCATACGTCAAAACTTATTGATTTTTATTACAAAATTAGCAGAGAGATTTGGTACCAAGCATGAAGGTTTTGTTTTATAGTACATGACATATATATACTCATTCACACCTCTTGAGTTTCATCGTACACGTTTTAACAGTTTAATTCTTCGAATACAATTGAATCACACGCCAAATATAGATAACACCTTAACCTTAGCTTTTAAATAGTATTGATCACATTATTTTTTTTGTAAACAATTTCAAGGAAAAAAGGTATCACATAGAAATTTTACTCGTAGTACGTACATACAAAACATGATCTAAGAAAAAAAATTGATCTAACGCATTTCATGACTCTGCTTTGCATAAGGCGATTTTCAGAGTTTAGACACAAAACAAACACAACAATGTGTTTTGTGAAATCCCGGAAGACTCTAAAAAAAGTGTCTTTTTAAATTTTATTGTAAAGGATTTGTTATTATTTTCTCCCATTTGATATTTAGTATTTCAGTTCTTTTCTATAAGAGGGAGAGGAAGAGAAAAACATGGCGATGACCTTTAGCGACTTTGGTTGTTGTGTGAGAGCGGTGAGCTTTGACTTGTTTGGCAAAACCCTAAAATTACTCTAGCATGCTTGAGTACTTGCACAACCCTAGAAACATTGATACGATTCGAAACAAAGGATTCAAATCTTATTTATTGGAATCTCTGGTTTATAATTTTCCAATTTTACCCCTACAGAATCCCCAAAATCCAACGATGTATAGACGAAAGATCCAACGGTCACATTACAAGAGTACAAGACAAGCCAAATAAACTCACAATCTCTCCTCATTTAGGGTTTTATAACAAAATTCAGTTCTTCAGATTCCGAAGATCAAAAACAATGGCTGGTGAGATTGTACCTCCAGAGAATCACTCAGCCGCCGATACCTTGGATAACGATGGATCCACGGTGCAGAAAGCGCAATTCTCCGACCGGGTTCTGATTCGATCGATTTTGAGCGGCGGAGCTAAACTTGCCGGTCAAAAGGTTAGAATCAGCGGTTGGGTTAAAACCGGAAGACAACAAGGGAAAGGGAAATTTGCTTTCCTTGAGGTTAACGATGGATCTTGTCCAGCGAATCTTCAGGTTATGGTTGATTCTTCTCTTTATGATCTCTCTAGGTTAGTTGCGACTGGAACTTGTGTTACTGTTGATGGAGTTTTGAAGATTCCTCCTGAAGGTAAAGGTATGAAACAGAGTATCGAGCTTAGCGTTGAGAGTGTGATTGATGTTGGAACTGTTGATCCGACTACGTATCCGCTTCCTAAGACTAAGGTCCCGTTTGTTTCTCCATCCAAATGATCCATCTACATGGAGATGAAAAATGATGTTTGTTTTTGACAATTTAACAAGCATTTGGATGGATCATCTAGGTGATCCATCTGAATGAGTTTTTAAATTTAGGCAAATTTATGAAACTCATTTGGATGAACTTGATTGAACCATTTGGATGGAGATGATTCATTCAAAAAGAACAAAAGACAAATATACCCTCTTATACAATCATATTTTAAATAACATTATTTTCTATAAATTTCTTATTTAATATTTTTAAAATTACATATTGGAACAAAAAAATACTCTAAAAATCATGAAATCACGGATTATTATTTTACGTCAAAATCGTAAAATCGTGGAATTGCGTTTTTCTGCCAAAAACTGTAAAATCATAATTTTCGATGTAAAATTATAGAAAGCGCTATTCCACCAAAACTGTAAAATTACATTTTTTGCCAAAACCGCAAAATTATTTTCCCCGTCAAAACCGTAAAATCATGTTTTCCCGCCAAAACCGCAAAATCATGTTTTCCCGCCAAAACCGCAAAATCATATTTTCCCGCCAAAACTGCAAAATCATATTTTCCCGCCAAAACTGCAAAATCATGTTTTCCCGCCAAAACCGCAAAATCATGTTTTCCCGCCAAAACTGCAAAATCATGTTTTCCCGCCAAAACCGCAAAATCATGTTTTCCGCCAAACCGCAAAATCATATTTTCCCGCCAAAACCGCAAAATCATGTTTTCCTGCCAAAACCGCAAAATCATGTTTTCCCGCCAAAACTGCAAAATCATGTTTTCCCGCCAAAACCGCAAAATCATGTTTTCCGCCAAACCGCAAAATCATGTTTTCCCGCCAAAACCGCAAAATCATGTTTTCCTGCCAAAACCGCAAAATCGTATTTCCCGCCAAAACCGCAAAATCATGTTTTCCCGCCAAAACCGCAAAATCGTATTTTCCCGCCAAAACCGCAAAATCATGTTTTCCCGCTAAAACAGCAAAATCATATTTTCCCGCCAAAACCGCAAAATCATATTTTCCCGCTAAAACCGCAAAATCATGTTTTCCCGCCAAAACCGCAAAATCGTATTTTCCCGCCAAAACCGCAGAATCATATTTTCCCACCAAAACCGTAAAATAATATTTTTCCGCCAAAACTGCAAAATCATGTTTTCCCGCCAAACCGCAAAATCATGTTTTTCCACCAAAACCGCAAAATCATGTTTTCCGCCAAATCTGCAAAATTACATTTTCAGCCAAAACCATAAAATCATATTTTTCCGCCAAAACCGTAAAATCATATTTTCCCGCCAAAACTGCAAAGTTATATTTTCCGCCAACGGCAAATCATATTTCTTATCATATTAATTTTTTCGTTAAAAATCACAAAAAACATATTTTCCCGCCGAAACAGAAAAATTATATCTTTTGCCAAAACCCGCAAAATCCTGTTTTCCGGCCAAACTTGTATAATTATTTTGTATATATTTTAATAACTATAAATAAAATTAATTTTTATATGTTAAAATAATAATTTATTTAGTTTTTATATGTGATTATTTGTCAAAATGAAAGCATGGGTATTTTAGTCATTTTGGTCTATATGAGATTTAGGATGAATTACAAAATGATCAAACAAAAAAAGATCCATTTGAATGAAATAACAACAAATATTAAAACAAACATCATTCAAATGCATCATCCAAATGAATCATCTAAATGGACCATTTGAATGCAAATGTAAAATGATGAAACAAACAGGGCCTAAGTTGACTCCTGAGTTTCTGAGAGATTTGCTTCATCTTCGTTCCAGGACTAACTTGGTAAACACTTCTTATTTCTTGATTTGATGTTTTCTTCGTTTTATAGGCTCACTTTCTCTTGATTTCAGATCTCAGCAGTTGCAAGAATCCGTAACGCGCTTGCTTTTGCGACCCACAGTTTCTTTCAAGAACATGGTTTCCTTTACATTCACACTCCTATCATCACAACAAGTGATTGTGAAGGAGCTGGTGAAATGTTCCAAGTTACAACCTTGATCAATCACACTGAGAGGGTTGAGCAGGATCTCATTGATAACTCTCCACCCACTGAGGCTGATGTTGAAGCGGAGAGACTTATTGTCAAGGAGAGAGGTGAAGCTGTTGCGCGACTGAAAGCTGCCAAGGCAAGCAAGGAAGAGATCACTGCTTCCGTTGCTCAACTTACTATCGCAAAGGCGAGTTTAGCTCATGTTGAAGAGAGGTCAAGGTTTAAGCCTGGATTACCTAAAAAAGATGGAAAAATTGATTATTCTAATGATTTCTTTGGCCGTCAAGCTTTCTTGACAGTTTCTGGTCAATTACAAGTGGAGACCTATGCTTGCGCTCTTAGCAGCGTGTATACATTTGGCCCGACTTTCCGAGCAGAGAACTCTCACACTTCAAGGCATTTAGCTGAATTCTGGATGGTTGAGCCTGAAATAGCTTTTGCAGATATACATGTAATAAACATAGATAATGTTCTTTGGTTTCTTCTTTATGGTAATATTGTATCTTAGAAACCTCCTTCTTTGAAATTTGTGTAGGACGACATGAACTGTGCAGAGGCGTATGTGAAATACATGTGCAACTGGTTGATCAAGAATTGTTCCGATGACATGGATTTTATGGATAAGAACGTTGACGGGGATGCACGAAAAGGCTAAAAATGGTTGCCGAAACCTCGTTTAAGCGTGTAACATACACTGAAGCAATAGAGGTACTTGAGAAAGCTGTAGCTGAAGGAAAGGTTGTTTTTGATAACAAAGTGGAGAGGAAAATGGACTTGGCCTCAGAGCATGAAAGGTTTGTCTAATAAAAACAATTCCTCAACTTGAAACACTTGCAAGAAATGGTTAGTTGCTAACCAAACTTGTCTTGCAATTACTATAGATACTTGACAGAGGTTGAGTATGATCAAAAGCCAATAATTGTTTATAACTACCCGAAAGAAATCAAAGCTTTTTACATGAGACATAACATTAATTGTGGCTAAAAAAAGATTTAACACTAATAATTTAGTTTAGCATAATGAAGGATAAATAATATATATATATATATATATATATATATGTATATATATAGAAATGCAAATCTTACAATAAGAATATTGTAAAATGATTGTAACAATGATCTAATAGCAGATTGGTAGTTTAACTTTACTATGTTCTTGTAATAAATTTGACAATAGAAATGCAAATTAGTGTATTAAGGCAAAAAAAATATATAAATAACCCTTTTCTCTACCTAAAAAATTATCTATTTACTTCTTAAAGATTGTTTCTCTACTTACAACAAAAAATTTCTATTTATTGTTAACTTAAATATAATTTAAAATTTTAAAACCCGCACACACGGTCCTAATCTAGTCTTTTTATTGGTTACATAATTTTCTTTTTTACACATCAAAATCTGATATATGAACATACACGTGTAGCGATCATATGAGCTAATAACTTTGAAAACCAAGTTTGAGATTGTCACCATTTACCTCATAACAACCTCTTTTGTCTTTCAGCTAATGACGATTTTCGAATGGCGGCAATCGTGAATCCTCTGTTGTTAGATTGAGAGAGCGCAGTGCAAGAATTATTTCATGTGGGCGCCAAGCGATGACCTGATACTACAGTAAGTAGATATGGATTATTTCATGTGAGGATTGGTTAGTGAGGGTTTCTTGCTCATTCCAAGTGATTGCACTCTGTTTTTTCCTTTGATAATGATATTTTCTTTATGTTGTTTCACTAAAACACAAGTTTCTGAGTACTGAGCCCTTTTTTACACGGTAATAGAAGTCGAAATCTTTTGGTCTACATAATAACTCAATAAGATTCCAGATTCTTGAAAGAACAAGAACAAAGAATCAGCTTTCTCACCCAGAACCTGTAATACAATTATCACTCGACTACAACAATGCATTAGACCGTGGTCATTTGTCTAAGTGCGTCATCAGGCAGCAAAACTCTAAACACTGCATAATGATGGTTCAAACTCTTTTCCCCTTGAAGTCTATGAACACTCCCGAGACCACCTGCCGTGGGGTTTGGAAAAGCATAGAAAATCCGTTTTATTCTTTGATGCACAAGCGCCATAGCACACCTTGGGAACATATTACGACTTTATTAGATACACAAACTTGCGGATGTTAGGAGGGTAATGTATGTAGAAACTCACATTGTACAAGGCTCCAACAGGAGGAAAATATCATAACCAGTGCAGAGGTACGGCCTTTCCATTGAAGGATCTCTAAAAGTCTCTTCTCCACTGTCAATTTGGACCTATCGGTAACTCAGAAGTGTAAGAGAGAACGCTGTACTAGTCAAAGCACGTCGAGGAAATTAAAAAACCTTGGTTGGAATGAACTTACGTCTGGACTATGACTGCTTGTTTTCTGCTTTTTAGCCGGAGAATCTGTATTTGAGGGCTGAACATGATCCCGACGAAAACTCTCGGATGAATTGGGAAACAGATGTCTATCTCTGGCCGAAGAAGATTCAATGGCAACCATGGACGCATGCCTAAGAGGATGCCATTGGCTACAATTTTCAGTGTCATGTGGCTGCAAACTCCATTGCCAGGGATTTAGACAAGCAACAGCAGACAATGAACCATTCTGTTTTTCAAGTATGCCATTTAAGCATATTTCCCCTGTTTCCTTGAAGGGCCTGGTCCCTGCGCTAGTATTGTCGCGAGGAGCAGATGATGCATATACTTGATCAGTTTCACTAGCTATTATTCGCCTAACTGAAGGATCAACTATCACTGCAGCATTTACAAGCTGAAAGTACATTAGAAATGTGGTAAATTGAGATCCTTTTCTATGTAATGAAACCATGGTAAATCTTAATGCCAAGAGAAAAAGGATTGAGGCGCTAAAAAAAGCGAATGGTGTGTGAGAAATGAAAACAGATTAGGAGACTCTGGTCTGTTGTCTAAAACTTCAGATCGACGTTATATCGATCAATGGAAAATACTTACTGGTTTATGACCAGATACTGCCATATCAATAACAACTCTCATGAACTTGCAGATTGATTGTGTGTCCTCCTCGCTGAACCCACCAATGCCATCTATATTGCTGTCATTGCCAAATGCAAAAAAGAAACAAATCATTGACTGCTGCACTATAAACAAAGACATATATTGCTATCACAATGCAGATAAGAGCACTAAAAAAAATCATCAAGAAGTAGGATTATTCTAGAACGACTAAAGCTTAGATAATAAAAAGACAAGAAAGATAATGTAGACAGAATCCTTTGGTTACAAAACTAATTCAAGAAATAACAATCTAACAAAAGAGGTGGAGCTTACTAGGTTGGGGGATGAAAAGAAGTTGGCCATATCTTACTCTGTTCTTCCCACTCTTCTTTCGATACCGCAGCATATTTGCATACCTATCATAGTTATAGCAGAAATATGAGATTCCACTAATGAACAGAAATCTTTGACTTGGAAGCTAAATTAACAAAAGACTTGAAGAAAATAGTGGTGAGAGAAGAGAAAAAGAAACCTACTTGTGTAATAAAAGGACTCAACTCATAGGGATCAACGAGTTGCTGTACATCAGGTGGCAAATCATTCAAAGGATCCTTATGCTCAGGTGCTAGACATAAGATCACAGTCAGTTGGGTTTCACCTGTCCAACAAGCTTACAATCAAAACCTCATAATTTTTATGTTTGGTGTATCACGCCAAGAAAACTAACAACGGGATACCGCGATCTGGAAGAATCTTCTTCTTCACCCTTTTAACATGACGAAGATCTTCTAGAGGAGCAATCTTACATAACTGCCTAATCACACCAAAGTCAAAATTCACTTATTTAAGTGTACAGTTGGAAAAAAACTGAACATGAGATTACAGTCAAGGAATCAGAGTCGAAACAAGAATGACAAACCTGACTATCGTATTGGCAAATTTGGGTTTGATTACACTAGCATATACCTTCACTGTGAACAACAACAACAACACACACAAGAAGAAGTTTAAATAAATAAAGAACCTTTGATAGACCAAAACGAGAAGCCTTTGAGGTTGAATCATACCAGTGGGCTGATGGTCAGGTGACAATGCAGGCTTTTCAGGTATATGGATAATTTCCCATGCATCTGAATCCATAATCTTTCTCTATACTTGAGCCTGATTAACATCATTAGCTCAAATTATAAGAAATGGGGATAAAACCGAGACGAAAAACTCCAACTTTCTCAGTGGAGATTGATGACAATTGAAATAAGAGAACTTGCAAAAAGTTTCAACATATAACCAAACACTTTCAATTTCCAGCTTCAATAAGTAGAGTGGTGAGTAAAACCCAGCTCAGGCTATTGAACAGCATTATCGAATTCAATAGTTCATCAAATTTCAGACCAAGTACTCACAATCAGATGCAATTCCAGAAACCGTACAATATTACATAGAAGAAGGTAAGAGATTAAATTAACTCACGCTAAAGCTTTGCTCAAGCAAGGACACAGAGACCGCCGAGAGCTAGAGAGTTTCACCCCAAAAAAAAAAAGGTGGAGAAGACGAGAGCCTTCACAGCAACGTCGTTTTAGGTTTCATTAATTAACCTAATTAAATTAAACGATTAATAGCGAGGAAACTAAATAAAGTCTAATTAAAAGAAGCGGGACGACAACTAAACCCTACGCTACATAAAAAGGCGACCTTTTAAGAATTTTGACCGGCGATTGTAATGGCGGGGTTAGGGTTACGGCTAAAGGCGGCGAAATGGATGTTGAGGAGCGGAGCAGCTACTGTATCGAGGGGATGGTCGTCGGAGATGGGGAAGGGTGTTCGTCGCTTCTCTACTGAAACAGAGAACGATGTTCCAACTTCAGGAATCAGTAGACCACTCGCTGAGATTCTCAAGGAGCTTAACAAAAAGGTTCCAGATTCCGTCATCCGAACTCGAGTTGAAGATGGTTTCTCCATGAAATACATCCCATGGTATTAATTGGGGGTTTTGAGAGACTGAAATTTGTTTTTTTTTGGGTCTATACTTATACTTTGTTGTGTTGATTCTCAGGCACATTGTTAATCGGATCATGAATATGCATGCTCCAGGTCTGTTAAATCCTTCGATTTGATGATCTCTTGTTCTTCATGTTGTGGGTTTTGGTTTTGACATTTTTTGTCTATGATTCTCTGTTTTCAGAATGGTCAGGAGAAGTTCGAAGTGTCACTTACTCTCCTGATGGTAAAACTGTCACTGTGGCTTATCGTGTGACTCTCTACGGCACTGATGCTGAGGTTTTTCCCTCACTCCTGTTTAAATATTATGGTTTGATTTGATTAGCCTTTAGCTTAATGGTCTCTGGTAGAGTTCTTTGCCTTCTTGTCCGAGAAGCTGCAAATATTCTTGTTCTTTTGGTTTGTGTACTTTTGACTTGTCCAATCAATGAGAGCTTGTTTATCAACTCTGGAGAAACACCCAACTCCGAGTTATAGATTCTGTTATCAGTACTTATTAACCTTAGAGATGATAGCACTTGTGAATAGGGAGGTGTCACCTGTTTTTCGGTGGTAAAAAATGCTAGTGATTTGCTTTCTTGCATACTTTGGTGAGCATATTATGTGTTCATTGTTTTACTTGTAAGCTGAAATCATTTTGTTTTGTTTTTTTTTGTGTTGTGAAGATATTTAGGGAATCAACAGGGACCACTTCTGTAGATGACAAAGGCTATGGTGATGCTGTGCAAAAGGCGGAAGCAATGGCATTTCGCCGTGCCTGTGCAAGATTTGGATTGGGGCTTCATCTTTATCACGAGGATGCTTTGTAAAGGGTCATCTTTCAACCATGGGAAAGTATATTTTTTGGTGTTCCCACTGCCTAGTAGTAGTAGTCGTTGAAGGCAAACTCAGGGAAGCTTAAGTTTTTAGTATCTAAGATCTGATCTACTGATGATATTGATCGCTTTATGATTTGAAATCGGTTACTTACTGAAATGACCCTCAAAAGGACTCTTTGTTGCATAGTTCTGTAACTTAACTTCACGTTTCAACTTTTACCAGTAAGAGTATCAGTTTGCAGCAATTGGCAACTGCTCTCCTCTGTTCACTCCTTGTGGAAATTCCCATGAAATTATCCAATACACTCAGGCTGAGAAAAGCACCGAGACTAAAATGGGATAAGAGTAGCAAAAGATATTAGAATAATAATACATACTATTCACAAGGAGGCACATATGTTATCTTTCAGAAAGTCTTGATGTATTTCTTGATCTCAAACAAGATTGCTTGATAGTTGACAATATCTCTGTTCAGAGCAGATCCACCATCTACACAGTCTGCGAGTCTTGTGTAATAGAGCAAAAGTTGTGTCAATGCAGTTTTCAAAATATCCATACCACACAAGAAGTTACTAAATGAAGTTATGATATCTTTGTGCATCAATTCTATTGCTGTCTTCCATCTGCTTCCAAAGTCTTTCACCAGCGGCTCTACTTCAGCAACTGTGATGGACCTCTCTAAATTTGAACTAGAATCCTCAGCTGTTACATATTTTACAGTTCAGTGGTTATTCGACTTAACAAACGATGAGTGCATGAAGACAAGAAAGAAAATACAAGAAAGTGCTTACAGGCTCGACTTTTCACAAATTTGATCAAATCAAAGAAATGCTCCACCAGCAGTTCTTCCTACGAGTTGACATCAAATTGAAGGTTAGGCTACTACAAAGCCAGGTTTATGTTATACACATGAAGCAAATTAAGGCATGACTTCGAAATTTAATGAAATATAATATTGTCCCTTACCACAAATAACGAAGTGTTGCTCTTTAGCAATTCCTCAAAATGTATTTGAATTGTCCCACCTTCTGGTTCAGCTTCCTAGAATAGATGAAGATGATCAAAACAGATTATTCTGGTAAAGTAAGCAACAATAGATATGACTTAAGATTCATAGAAAATTTGATTGGTCTACACGGGTAGACTTAACATGAGACGGCTAAGGATTAAACTCACCTTCAGCACAGCAATTGTCATATCGTAGTTGTTTATGCGAAACACAATCTGTTGCTTTGGCCTTGGGAACAACTTTGCAAGCTTAAGAATCAAGCTGTCTACTGCCATTCTTAAACGCTCCAAATTTCTATCAAGCTGCAGAGTTTCATACACAAAGTCAAGCGCTTTATAGTGACACGCTGCAGGGAACATATCATTTGAGACACAAGGAATGCTAATAACGAACCTGCCCATCTACATATTCAACATTCAGGTGAATAAACGAAGCCGTGAATTCAGCATAACGCCTCATGACATAGTGAGGATGAACATCATCTTCCCATAATGTATTTATGTTTGCATCTCGCAGACTGCTCATGTGTAAGTCGAACACCATCTTAAAACGAGGCCACAAAGAAATATTAACCTGCTCAATTTGAAAAATGTAAAAGACTCATTGAGAGAGGACTAACTAAGGAAATCACTCATCTATGAGCTCATATCTAAAATCTATGCAAGACCTTAAAAGTTATACAAGGGAGAAAACATAAGTTAGCACAATGATAATGAACATTTTCATATTTTGCTTTAACTGCAAGTAATATACATTAAGAGTAGATTAAACAGACTCAAAGAGACAAGGAGTTACAAACCTTGTCCAGATATGAATCCAGGCATGGAATCCTCCGGCGAGACATGATAAGCTGTGAAAAAGTGACAAGCATTGCTTAATACACATAGTGGACAAATAAACAATCATCACCCTTGCAATAGGCTGGAATCATGAATATAAGTAAAAAGACTCCTCCTTCCAATTCTAAGTGATAAATATCGCACCATACTTGAGTGGACCACTAATTTCTAATGAATTCTCACATACGAATGTGAGTTCAAAAATGCAAAAGGGAAGCTAACTAAATTACTTGATTCCAAGAGATTCACTAAAACACTTAAAACTAATCATTGGGTTATAGTTAATACCTGGTGGTGGTGTATAATGCGAATCATAAGCATCAGACCGATAGCATCAAAACAGTTTGAGAGGACGGAATCGACGTGCTCATCGATAACAGAGAATGGACCTGTATCATGGAGAATTCAGAATTTATCCAAGAAAAAAATTGCTACTATTCAACTTTTTATCCAGAAGAAGACAAGAACTACTCAAGTACCATATCAAATTTGTAACAACTATTCTAACTATATATTTTGGAAGGATTTCTACAGTTTGGTATAGAAAAAGGAGGAAAGATTAAAAATTACCTGCAAAAATTTCATAGAATATAGACTCTTCACCAAAGAAATCATTACAAAACATATACCTGTCGAAAATGAAAACAAATGACGTTAACAAGAAGGTTTGAGCGGTGAGCAACAATAACAAAAATAGAAAAGGGGACAAATCAACAGAACTCAGAAGTAGCTGTATCCATAAGTAGCTTGTGCAAACTCCTGAAGAGCACTTCATAAGGATATTTGAACGAGCTGGCTTCGGCAATGTGCGGGATCAATGCAGGTTGATCAATCTTCTACAACAGACATAGTGAAACTTAAGTCTTTTAACAAAGTTTTGCAATATAATACCATGTCATGTGAACGTAGGTAGGAGTAACTAATTCGCCAGATCATGCTCAATGGTCTGAAAAAATTTAATCACTGGATAATGAATTACCTTTATAATTTTTATCCTCTCACCCAAAGCAAAAACGGCAGAGCGGTTCTTTAGTGGCTCCCTAGCTCTTGAGAAGAGGCCACTGCTTCTAGTCTCCACCCCAATCACGTCATTTGATGTGGCTATATCTAACTGTAGTTTCTCAAATGCTTGAATATAAGCATGAAAATGTGCACTAAACACCTGAAACCAGATCTCACATTACATTAGATGTAACCACAATTGAAAGTCTAAGCTAACATACAGCAGTATATCTCAATAACTCTAGTGAGAATACAAGAAAAGGAGAGCTAGTACTTGTTCATGTCACCTCACCTTGTTCATGGTATCAATATATGCAGCGCGGACATCCATAAACACTTCTTTTCCATGTTCTTTGAGGAAGGAGATAATATACCTATCATTAAAATGTAATTGGTAAATGAAGTATGGATCCACATACACATATATGCAGAACAAATTCAACAGAAACATACATGCAAGACAGGAAATGTTATCCAATTAGTAATTTCACAACGTAAAACCAAATAAAGGGGCTTAGAGAGGAGAGACCATAACTCACTTGTACTTTAATAACACACTCTGTTGAAGAATCTGAATGTTTGTTTTGGGTTTCTTCAGGGCTATAAGCTTCTGGACAATAAAATCATAAATCTGCATAACGGAAATAAATTGCATGAGAACATATTTTAGAATGCTTCGTCGACGTGCATGCCCTTTCAGCATTGGAAGTGAACAAACAAAGACATAATTGTTAGGGTTCAAGTAACAGAGACAGTAGATTAATAACCTTGGAAATAGCTTTTTGTCGGAGCTTTTCAAGCTCAGGCTCTACATCTTTTAATGCTTTGGAACTTTTAACTGCCTGATCTGCTTCTACAAATTTCAGCTTCTTGCTCAGAATTTCAAGTGTTTTGATATACTCTTCATTCACCTGAATAAGGAAAATAACAAGATTATCAGATTAGAAGTAAAAATCTTCCTCAGCAACCCTACCAAAGCTACATAAAGAAAAAAAAGCAGGAATTTGAAAAATACCTCTCCATCAACAATTACATTTATCATCTTTGGTGGCACTATAATGTCTTCGACAAATTTTGCTAGCTTTGATTCAGCCACCTGTTCAAATAATAGAAGAGCTCATTTGGATGAGTCACGAGTGGAAGCAGCAAGAGACAATACTAAAAGTGGTTGCTGATTAGCTATACCCTGCGGTTTTTCAGTCTCAAACCCATGTCCATTGAATTTTCTTGAAGAATCTTTATGTCTGAACTTATAGAACCAATCTCTTCCTGAAAGAAAAGAAGAAGCAAAGAGCGCATTTAGATTACAAGGAAAATACAGAGACCACTAACCTGGTATAAGGAGAAAGAAGCACATACACACAAAAACTTTATAAATTGTCAAATACCTGAAATCCACTGAGAAGAGTTTCCATTTGTGACAAGATGCTGTCACAGTCACGAATCTGATCGTGAAGTGAGACTAGGTTATCACTTTCTTTTATGTAATCCTGAGTATTCATGGAGGGTAAAGCATTTAAGTAAGCTACTTACAAGACCAAAGAATTTCCAAACTTGTAGACGGACAAAATATATCACAGGAAAAGTGAAAAATAACAAGTGCCATAATGTATCACAGGTAAGTTTAGCAACCTGAATGGAATCCAATTCGACCTTCCATAGATTGTTTTCTACACCTTTTGCATAGTCTCTAAGTTTGTCACCATTGGATAGTATATTGGCGATAACCTGAGCTGACACAAAAACAAGATAGAGAGGATTGGATCTAAAATTCTATGCATAATGAGCAATACTTGAAACAAAAACAACCGAGGTGCTTAGTTATGTGAATAGCTAACCTCATCAGTTTCACATTCTTCAAGTTCTTGTTGAAGCCCTTCCAATGAAATATCCTCACTGTTCAACAAACAAAATTGAAAAGAGTAATGTCGATATATATGATGAAGTTCAACAGAATCAAAGGTGATCATTCTAATCAGAACAATAAAGAAAAGTTGGTAATCGAATTTAAGATTAAAAACAGAAAAAAAAACATAAGAACGTTACCTGCCTCTTGAATCTTCTTCAAAAGCCAAGTCTCCGACTAATGATCCTAAATCAAATCCATGTTTCTGATCATGATCACTCAAGTCGCACATAGCTTGGCCCTATGATTTTAGTCGAATTAGACACAAACTTCGATAAGAGACTTAACCCGCAAATCATACAGGATCAATGAATGATAAACCCTTGAGAGGCTTAGAACTCAACAAATCAAATTTAGGGAGAGCAAAAACGAAGTTCAAAAGCTTACCAATGCAACGACGGACATCTTGCGGAATGAAAGAAGAATGCTCGATTTCTCAACCTTTGCAGTGCAAACACCAACTCTTCGGGTTTTAGATTCTGTGATCACTACTTCTTATAAACCCCTTTGAGATGATGATATAACTTGTTCATTAAGGAACTACTTGCTTTATATTTTTTGATGATTTTATTTAAAGTTTATTATATTGATAATAAAATATATTTTTTTAAGAGAAAGATATATCAAAAGAATTAAAAAAAATATATATATCCAACTAACTATTAAATAAGTATTTAACATAAAATGTATAAATTTAATCCTCAAAATAAAATAAAAAATAATTAGATTTGTTATTTTTATTTAAATTCAATTGGGATTTTTGTAATTAGATTAAAAAATACAGTCATTGTATTGGTATTGCAATTTTTCATTCTCTGTCCTCTCCTTTCTCAAATTTCTCAACCTTCAACAGTAGTGAATTGTTGATACACATTCCCATGAGTGGGAGAACAATAGCAAAAGAAAGACATTAGAGGAACTCTTACTGGTTTGATAGATAAATCATAACCCTTAATACTGGCTTAAGTTTCACTTTGAAAGATTTGACTTATCTTACATACTCTTCATTAAGGAGCCACATATGTTACTTTTCAGAAAGTCTTGGAGTATTTCCTGATCTCGTACATGATAGATTGAATGGAGACAAGATCCCTGTTCAGAGCAGATCCACCATCCATCTTCTTGATGCAGTCTGTGAGTCTTGTGTAATAGAGCAATAGTTGTGTCAATGCAGCTCTCAAAATATCCATACCACACAAGAAGTTACTGAACGATGTTATGATATCTTTGTCCATCAACTCAATCGCTGTCTTCCATCTGCTTCCAAAGTCTTTCACCAGTGGCTCTACTTCAGCAACTGTAATGGACCTCTCTGGATTTGAACTTGAATCCTCAGCTGCCACATATCTTACAGTTTAGTGGTTATCAACTTAACAAACGATGACTGCATGAAGACAAGGAATAAAGAAGGTGCTTACAGGCTCGACTTTTCACAAATTTGATCAAATCACTGAAATGCTCCACCAGCAGTTCTTCCTACGAGTTGACATCAAATTTAAGGTTAGGCTACTACAAAGCCAGGTTTATGTTATACCCATGAAGCAAATTACAAAGGTAACATGACTTCGAAAAAATAATGAAATATAATATTTGCCCTTACCACAAATAATGAAGTGTTACTCTTTAGCAGTTCCTCAAAATGCATTTGAATTTTCCCACCTTCTGGTCCAGCTTCCTAAAATACAGAGAGATGACAATAACAGATTTTTCTGGTAGGTCAGACTCAATAGATATTAGTTCAGATTTGAGATTCGTAGAAAAAATTCGGATATTGCTGACTGATTCAGAAAGGCATTTCAAACCAAGGAAAGACTGGTCCACATGGGTGCACTTAACATGAGACGGCCAAAGATTCAACTTACCTTCAGCACAGCGATTGTCATATCGTAGTTATTTATGAGAAACACAATTTGCTGCTTTGGCCTTGGGAACAACTTTGCAAGCTTGAGAATCAAGCCATCTACAGCCATTCTTAACCGCTCCAGATTTATATCAAGCTGCAGCGGTTCACATATGGTGTCAAGCGACTTGAGTGACGAGCTCAGGTAATACATATCATTAGAGACAGAGGCAATGCTTATAACGAACCTGCCCATCTCCATATTCAACATTCAGGTGAATAAACGAAGCCGTAAATTCAGCATAACGCCTCATGACATAGTGAGGATGAACATCATCTTCCCATAATGTCTTAATGTTTGCATCTCTCAGACTGCTGAGGTGTGAGTCAAACACCATCTTGAAACGAGGCCACAAAGAAATATTAACCTGCTCAATTTTCAAAATGTAAAAGATTCATTGAGAGAGGACAATGGAACTTAAGGAAATCAAACCATAGCCACATCTATAAGCTTATATCTAAAATTTATACAAGACCTTCAAAGTTATACCAAAAAGAAAACATATAGTGACCAAGTGAAAACAGCTGAAGATGAGCACAATAGTAATGAACTCTTTTTATTGCAACACACATATTTAAGAGTAGATCAAACAGAATAAAGAGATAGAGAGGTATGAACCTTGTCCAGATATGAGTCCAGGCATGGAATCCTCCGGCGAGACATGATAAGCTGTAAAAATGGTGGGAAAATGAGTATTGCTTAACACTTAGTGGACATATAATACCATCATGACCCTTGCAAAAGGCTGGGATCATGAATATAAGCTACACTAGACTATCATACTGTTGAGGCAAAATATAGACTGGTTGTGGTACTCCTATGTGGACCAGTTGAAGGTATATCTGAATCGTTAGTTTGCAAGATATTAAGAGAACTCTTTCCAATGCCGAGTTGATAAATGTCTAACCATACTTCACTAGACCACTAACTTTTCATGCAAACTCACATATGTGGGCGACTGGAAAAGTTCAAAAGGGAAGCTAACTAGATTACCTAATTCCAAGAGATTCACCAAAACACAGATAAAACTAGTAATTGGGTCATCGTTAATACCTGGTGGTGGTGTATTATGCGAATCATAAGCATCAGGCCGATAGCATCAAAACAGTTTGAAAGAACGGGATTGAAGTGCTCATCGATGACAGAAAATGGACCTGTATCATGGAAATTTCAGATTTTATCCAAAACAAAGTGCTACTATTATCATATCAATTGTAAAGTAGAAGGGGTTCAGCAGTCTATATCAAATTTGGTATAGCAGTAATAGAAGAAATACAGATGTACTTCTACACAGCTAACAAAATCCACAAAGTTTGGTATAGCAAAAGTGAAACCGATTAGAAATTACCCGCAAAAATTTCATAGAATATGGACTCTTCACCAAAGAAATCATCACAAAATATATACCTGTTAAAATGAAAACATATGACGTTAACCAGGGGGTTAAGCGATGAGCAACAATAACACAAATATAAATGGGGAAAGATCAACAGAACTCAGAAGTAGCTGTGTCCATAAGTAGCTTGTGCAAGCTCCTGAAGAGCACTTCATAAGGATATTTGAGAGAACTGGCTTCGGCTATGTGCGGGATCAAAGCAGGTTGATCAATTTCCTACAGTGGTCATACTGAAACTTAAGTCTTTTAACAAACTTTTAGAATATAACAGGGGTAACTAGTACGGTTAAACCAAACAAACTTTCGATTTACTTCTTCTATAGCAGAATAACCAAATCGATACCAAAATAAATCAAACTGAAAATGAGAAAAACAAATCAAAACTTACATCTATTTGAGGAGCCTTAAAATTAAGGATACATATTGTTAAAAAACCAAAACAGAAATGAACCAAGATATTTGAATCCTATAATTTATATCGTAAAACTAAAATATCTGAACCAAAACCAAAGTGGACACTCCTCAATAAAACTAATGGTGTACATTAGGTTAATACAACAACTAATTTATTTGTAAAGACGCAGACCTAGAACCATCTTTTGTATTAAGAGTCAGAAAAGCAACTCATTTTGTTTAAAGAAAATTTGCCGGAGCATGTAGAATGGTCGAACAAATCAATCAACAATGCTAACTGCTGAATGGTGCATACCTTTATAATTTTTATCCTCTCACCCAAAGCAAAAACGGCAGAGCGGTTCTTTAGTGGTTCCCTAGCTCTTGAGAAGAGGCCGGTGGTTCTAGTCTCTACCCCAATTAAGTCATATGCTGTGGCTATATCTAACTGTAGTTTCTCAAGTGCTTGAATATAAGCACGAAAATGTGCACTTAAGACCTGAAACGAGATCATAAAATACATTAGGTGTAATAACATTTGAAAGCCTAAGCTAACAAACAGCAGTTTTATCTAACCTGCATACAGCCTTTAATCATCACAGCCCAATCAACAAAGAAAACAACTAGCTTTGTCCAATTCTAGTGAGAATACAAGAATAGAAGAACTACTTGCATGTAACGTGCAATTGGATGTTGTACTCACTACCTTACATCTGCGGAGATTAACCTAAGTCAAATCTATCTGTGTATCCTTCCTCATCCAACTAAGACTATATAACGGAGTTGCAGCATGGTGCAAGCAATCAATCAAGATAAAGAATATCACCTTGTTCATGGTATCAATGTATGCAGCACGGACATCCATAAACACTTCTTTTCCATGTTCTTTGAGGAAGGAGATAATATACCTACCATTAAATTGTAATTTGTGAATGAAGTATGTATCCACATAAATCTTGTAGAAGCAAATATAATATCAAGTTGGATATCAGTAACATGGAATATAAAACAACTCCGCCAGGTAAAATCCAAAGCAAGATAACTAACCAAATCGTTTGTAAGGTGATGACCACATACACATGCAGAAAAAAAGTTAACAGAAACATACATGCAAGACAGGAGACGTTGTCCAATTGTAGTTTCACTATGTAAAACCAAATAAAGGGGATTGGAGAGCATAACTCACTTGTACTTTAATAACACACTCTGTTGAAGAATCTGAATGTTTGTTTTGGGTTTCCTCAGGGCTATAAGCTTCTGGACAATAAAATCATACACCTGCAAACGAATTTAAATCTATTGCATGAGAACACATCTAGAATGCTCCATCGACATGCACGCCCTTTCAGCATTGGAAGAGAACAAACACAAACGACTTAATACAGTACAATTTATCCCAGATGGCAACTTTTTCCTGGCCATAAAATCTTTTAGAGGGAAGGAACAGGTGATTCATCTCATTGAGGTAGAATAGTTATATCAGGAACTTAACTTTTCTGTAGTTATTTATCCAACAATTAACAATTTTACGAAATATGCATGTATCAAATGTGTTTTCAGTCAATAGGTACGTAACTGTTTGGACCTATCACACTCCCTTCAGCGAAATATATAATTGTTCGGTATCAAGTAATAGAGAAAGTAGATCAATAACCTTGGAAATAGCTTTTTGCCGCAGCTTTTCGAGCTCAGGCTCTACATCTTTTAACGCTTTGGAACTTTTAACTGCTTGATCTGCTTCTACAAATTTCAGCTTCTTACTCAGAATTTCAAGCGTTTTCATATACTCCTCATTCACCTGAATAAGGAAAATACTACAACTATCAGATTAGAAATAAAAATACCCTAAGCAATCCAACGTAGGCCTAAATGCACCCCTACAGTTTTACAAACACATACTCAGGGGACATACAGATAGGACTACATGGTGTAAGAAAACTAAATGATGATAATTTAATAACTTTTAGTATTGCACATAGTGGCAGCATATACCAAGCTTAACCAGAAAATGTTGTTTTTCTATTTTTCCTATGTTTATCAGAATACAGCATATGCACCAAATCAGTAATTTTTACAGCACCAGAAACAAAAAGAAAAATTAGACATGTACACAACATGATGAGATCCTCCAAATCTCCAACCCTACCAAAGCTACATAAAAAGGGAACTTGAAAAATACCTCTCCATCAACAATTACATCTATCATCTTTGGTGGCACTATAATGTCTTCAACAAATTTTGCTAGCTTTGATTCAGCCACCTGTTCAAATAGAAGAGCTCATTTGGATGAGTCACAAGTGGAAGCAGCAAGAGATAATACTAATAGTGGTTTCTGATTAGCTATACCCTGCGGTTTTTCAATCTCAAACCCATGTCCATTGACTTTTCTTGAAGAATCTTTATGTCTGAACTTATAGAACCAATCTCTTCCTGAAAGAAAAGAAGCAAAGTGCGCATTTAGATTACCAGGAATGTATTTCAAAGTAAACAAATTCCTCCCACTAAGAAAAAGTGAGAATAAGGAGAGAAGCCCATATACACACAGACACATAATACAAATGTCTAATTTTCAAATACCTGAAATCCACTGAGGAGAGTTTCCATTTGTGACAGGATGCTGTCACAGTCACGAATTTGATCGTGAAGTGAGACTAGGTTGTCACTTTCTTTTATGTAATCCTGAGTATTCATGGAGGGTAAAGCATTTAAGCTAGCTACTTACAATATCGAAAAAATTCGCAAACTTCTAGACAGGAAAAATATGTTACATGAAAAGTGGAAAACAATAAGTGCCACAATGTATCACAGGTAAGAGGATCGCAACCTCAATTGAATCCAATTCAACTTTCCGTAGATTGTTTTCAACCCCTTTTGCATATTCTCTAAGTTTGGCACCACTGGATAGTATATTGGAAACAACCTGAGGTGACACATAAACAAGATAGAGAGAGACATCATATCCATGAATCTAACAGTCTATGATCCATCCATGTACTACAACGTAACTTAAATGAGAGTAGAAATAATACTTAGAAAAAGAACAACCAAGGTGCTTCGTTTTCAGCTTTAAAAGTTTGATCTCATTTCAGTGAATAGCTTACCTCATCACTTTCACATTCTTCAAGTTCTTGTTGAAGCCCTTCCAATGATATATCCTCACTGCCCAACAAATCAAATTTGAAAAGAGTAATGTCGATTTGATCAAGTGCGATAGAATCAAAGGAGAGCATGCTAATGAGAATAATAAAGAGAAGCAGAAACATATGTGTCATACTCGAATTAAGATGAAAAACAGAAAAAACATGAGAACGTTACCTGCCTGAATCTTCTTCAAAAGCCAAGTCTCCGACAAATGCTCCTAAATCAAATCCAATTTTCTCATGATTACTGTAGTCGCCCATAGCTTGGCCCTATGAATTTAGATAGAAGAGCAAAACGAATTAGACACACACAGCCTTCGATAAGAGACCGAACCAGTAAAAGAAGTGAAACAATCATACATGATCCAGGATCCACGATTAAGGCTAGAAGATCACGAAGGGAAAAACGAAGTGCAAGCTTACCAGTGCGTCAATGGAAATGTCTGACATCTCTTGCTGACGAAACAAGAATGCTCGATCTCTCAACCTATCGAAGCAATTATCTGACAAAACACTGGTATGACATTAAGATCCTCTAAAGATCTTCAACTAGAAAACGAAATCATAATTGCTCGAAAGATCTACCTTTTGAGTCTGAAATCAGTTTGAGTCCGCCATTAGAGTCTTCTTCTTCTTCAGCTTCAGCTTTCTCAGATTCGTCTTCTCTAATCTCTATAATCTGATTTTTGATTTCCCCAGTCAACAATAAAAGCCCATTGGGCCGTTATAAGACTTAATATATAAGAAACGGGTTAAAATATGGGTCGCCCGTTAAAACCCGTTTTGATAAATCATAAAACCTCAGAAAACCTCGAGTGATACTTTATACTGTACTCGATTTTCTCGGAATTGTGTAGAAGATGATGAAGCAAGCTCGAACTTTGCTCTCCAGGTTGTTTACCTCAATTCCTCGTTTCTCTCTCAGAATTCAGATTTTAGAATCCATTTCTCTCAAATGGCTCTTCTGTCTTTGTTTGTTTTTGTTAAAGCAGGAGCCTTTGTGACCAAAGTAAGTCACTTTTCGAAGAGAAAGTTAAAGCTTCAACGTTGCGTGGTTTTGCAAGCTGGTCAGGTTCTTCTACGCCTGGACGTGGTTTCTCTGGTAAAGGTTAGAACTTGGCTTTGTTCCGTTTTGTCTGTTTAAGTGTGGTTGCCCTAATTTGTTTGCTTGATTCGAAAAGATGCTCCAAAGCCTAGTGGTCGATTGTTCGCACCTTATTCTATTTTCAAGGGAAAAGCTGCTCTCTCTGTTGAACCTGTTCTTCCAAGTTTCACCGAAATCGATGTATGCCAAAATCCATTTCTTTTTTAGGTTTGTGTTTTCTTAAGGCTTTTAGATTCTCATTACTTACTGTGAGTACAAATGTTTAGTCGGGAAATCTTCGGATAGATCGTCGTGGATCCTTGATGATGACTTTTATGCCTGCTATTGGTGAGCGTAAGTACGACTGGGAAAAGAAACAGGTTTTGATCTTATGCTCTCTCTTTCACATTCTCTATCTTCTTAACTTGTGTTATTTCTCCTCTGATAAATATTGTTTTTGTTTGCTACATTGTTGCAGAAATTTGCTTTGTCACCTACGGAAGTTGGATCCTTGATTAGCATGGGTTCCAAAGACAGCTCTGAGTTTTTCCATGACCCTTCCATGAAATCAAGGTTTGTTTTTTTGCTTCAATACATAATGTTACTGCTGATTTCTCCAAGATACTTGCTTTTTTACCGCAGCATTTTCGTGTTCTGACTTCTGACATACACTTGTCTTTGACTCCTCAGTAATGCTGGTCAAGTCAGGAAGTCATTGTCAATTAAGCCCCACGCAGATGGTAGCGGCTACTTCATCTCATTGAGTAAGGCTTCTATCAAATTAATATAACTAGTGTGATAGATCATCAGACAGAATCCTACTGAAATTGTTAGTTATGGTAGCTTTCTGTTAAGTTAATATAGAAGCTTGCACTTGTATTAGTTTTGTAATAAGGCGGTAACAGTTTTCGCACGGAATAGCTTTCCTTATAATAATAGGAATGATGTATAAACACTTACCTTCTGCGGTTTTGTTGCAGGCGTTAACAATAGCATCCTCAAAACCAATGACTATTTTGTGGTTCCTGTCACAAAAGCTGAATTTGCAGTGATGAAGACAGCTTTTAGTGTAAGATAAGATTTTAATTTTGCTTTCTCTCTATTCTGTTACTATTATATCAGTTCGAGAACCAAAAACATTGACTGGAAAAACAAAGAGCATTGCTCTTCTGTCAGTTTTATCACATGAATATGGATCAAGTATATATTCTTCAAGGAAGGGATATTTGTGATTGTTTTTTAACCAGATTTTGTATTTTGTGCAGTTTGCCCTTCCACACATCATGGGTTGGAATCGGTTAACAGGTCAAGGTAATACTGAAGCACCGCCACCGATGAATGTTACTCATCTAAAGACCGATCCACAGTTAGAGCTGGAGTGGGATAAATGAACTGATGGAGTTGTAGGAACGGAGTAAATTGACAATGCATGTGTTCTTTTTTCTGTCATTTGGTGCACACGAAACTCGGCATGCTCTGTTTTTGAAACTAACATGTCCTCTCTAAGACTTCTAATCATGGGTCTTCTTCTTGTTTTCATTAGCACATATGTTATTTTGCAGTAAAAGCATTTTGGTTTCAGCTTGATACTCATAGATTGATAGATTCAACCATTATAACATACAACTTCAAGACCGAGAAACACGAAAACAAAAAGAAACTAGTGAAGGAGTGTCATCTGTTGGACATTGACAGGATATGCGTCGGAAGGTGGACCATAGAAAGCTCGTCTAGCCAGAATGGAGTTAGCAGTCTGAGTAGGATGGAATGCATCCCAAAAGACATACTGACTCCTGTTAGGACAAGGAGTCTGCATTGGCAGACATGTGATTTGTCCTTGGTTCCTCCCAATCCCGCAACAAGCCCTGTCCACTACAGTGAATCCTGTACCATACAAACTCTGTTTAATCAAAGTAGAAAGCATAGAAGAAAATCCCTTTAACAGCCATATAATCTTAGAGGAAGTTTACCGTAAGCAGCTGGGTTGTTTAAGATATCACCAATTGTGCTATATGTGTTGCCGTATACATATATGGCTCCAGGTAATCGCTGGTTCAGCTGGTCAACAAGTGACCTTAACCCTTGGTTAAATGTGCCTAGGATCTGATTCACACTGTCAACACATCTATCAGGTGGCGAAATACCTCTGGCTCGTTGGTTTGGTATGCAGCCTAGTGGTGCTACTCCAGGTATAAATATTTTTCTTAGACCAAGGCCGTACAGAGTCTACACATAGATTCAAAAGATTATCATAAGATTGATTTAAAGGACAATACCATATGAATATTTGATGTAACATACAAGAAGTTGGCGAGCGTATTGACTGAGAAGTAGATTGGCAAAGTCAGGCGGTCTGTATCTTCTGCTGGAGAAGTAGAGATTAGGCATAAGGTAGTTGTTGATATAATCATTGCTTCCAAAAACGAGAACCACAAGCGATCTTGCCAAGTAATCTGTAAAATTTTGGGGGCTCATCATCGTTCTCAGTTGGCTTAGTGTCGTCTCTAGATTCACCATTTGCTGGCTCAGGCTGAATCTTGCACCCTGCACACCACACCATCATTCATCTATCCATTTAAAACTATCATATCTTTTAAAAATGACGACACAAAACAAAAAAAAAAAATACATAGTTGAAGCCTGATTCATCGAGGATGCCAGCAGCTGCAGACGCGTAATTAACTCCTTGGAGGATTCTATTGCCTGATGTGGTTGGATCGGCAAAGGCAGGAGGCGATGGAATTTGTAACAACCGAGCTGTTTTTACAAAACAATTTTTGTTTTCAGTAAGATAAGATAATACTAAGACATGATGAATCTTGACCAAATGACTTCGTTCAAGTGTTTGAAATTTTACCTAGCAGATCAATGAAAGTCAGGCCGTTGCTAAATCTGCCAGTAGGACGGAAGTTCAAGTCGATGCCATAAGGGAGGAAATTGGCTCGAGCTAGAGTTTGTATAAAGTTGTTGTTCCCAGGATCGACCAATGAGTCTCCAAGTACAAACATAGCCGGAACTCTAGCCTGTCCGGTGACCAACTCAGGCTGCTGTAATATAACAGAAGCCGTCACGGCAAGTATCAACACATATCTTCCAATATGAACTTTCATCTTCTGTCTGTTTGTGTTCATTTTAACTAGCTTGTGAATATGGAAAGATTGTTATATAAGCCTCTAAGCAAAACATGCTGCATGTGACACAAAGGAGTTATACTCCGGAATTTCTGATGTAATTTGTAACTGCTCCTCTCTCTCACGTTTCGACTGCTTGCTTGCATGTAAACGAGTCAAAAAGCTTGCATCATGCTTGAAATTTCCATAATAAGAGACTAAAAATGCATACGCAAGGAGACATGACGATGACGGAGTTTCTCACCCTATTCAGATAAAGATCAAAAGAAATAACTGAGCACAAGATTATCTGAGACTATAACGGATAGAGTTGCCACGCGCGAATCGTAATGAATCTCTTAAGGCTGACAAGTTTTGGAAATAGGTTTCTAAGGAGCTGAGCGATAAACATAATAAACTAACATCTATACTACTTTTCATATACATTTAATGAATCATTGTCAACTACAATTTGATATTTGTTCCTTCTTGAGCTTCTAGTGTATCTAAAACATGCACCTGCCACTAGATTATACAAATTTTGGCACTCTTTATCAATCATCTCTCTGTGTTTGTTTTCTGAGCTGCTTGTTTTCCTGAGTTGCTGGTGTAGACTCTTCACTTACAAACGGTAAAACAATGACAGGAGCTGCTGGTACCATCTCCCAACGTTCCCGTAAGAAAGCATTAAATTTCTTGACCATTTCTTTCCGGAACTCGAGCTCCCGAGTAAATTGATCGTAGAGAACAAAAGCCAGAACATACTTGAAAGGGACAATGACTAGAACCGTTGCAATAGATAGCAAAACCAGTGCTACTTCAGTAGTTATCTGCGAAAATTTTCAAATCGTGTAACCAGGTTATATAACAGCAAAAAATAGTTACCTATCACGACCACTATCAATGGCAAATATATAGTTACCTATCACAACCACTATTAATGGCAAAAAACACATGATTCTTGTACCAATTCCAAAATTACGAAGTAAGAGAGAGAAGAAGGCATGACAATAAGAAGCTCTAAAACCTGATCCAGTGTTAGAACATACCTGAGGATGACCAGATAATACAATTGTCCGTAGTTTTAGAAGTACTACATTCACCTTTTGGAGATAGCTCTCCAGATTTTGCATGGCGTCTTTTACAGCAATAATCTTTTGAATAGTATTTGAAGATGGCTGATCTCGAATGGTAACTATTCCAAACAATCTTCCTAGACGGCCTTGTCGTCTGAGTCC
This sequence comes from Arabidopsis thaliana x Arabidopsis arenosa, assembly GCA_019202795.1. Lineage (NCBI taxonomy): Eukaryota > Viridiplantae > Streptophyta > Magnoliopsida > Brassicales > Brassicaceae > Arabidopsis > Arabidopsis thaliana x Arabidopsis arenosa. The sequence goes on along the minus strand of CM032919.1, from coordinate 12,085,790 downwards.
CTTCAACGTAAGCATCCCAGTTGCCAAAAATATCAAAGACACAGGAAAAACGTACTGCAAAAGATTCCTGAGGCGCAGAAAAGTATCCTCAGTGGTATCAATTAATTACAAAGCAGCAATGAGGATATAACAATTTCTAACTTAAAGAAGCAACGTTAATACGATTTCTATGCATGCAACACAAGTCTTAAACCTAAGAATCATTCTGAATGTAACGTGCACGAGATACATGGTATCACATGTCTGGGTGTGAACTAACCTGAAAATTATCGTTGATGCAAATGCTAGAAAAGAGACCGTCATGTAAGGCTCCTCCCAGCACCTGAGTTTCTCAAACTTTGTGGCAGTTATACTCAGTGGTAGAATGAGTTCCTGGGAGTGAAAGATAAGAGTAGAAAGACAACATTGAGTCACTATGGTCTCTGCTAATTTTACTTTTGTATAATAGTTTGCAAGGTAATGAAAAAACTTTTGTATAATAGTTTGCAAGGTAATGAAAAAACTTTTGTATAATAGTTTGCAAGGTAATGAAAAAATACTACAAATAATGAGTGCATTGCACACAAAAGATGAAATTTGTCTATACATAAAGAATTAGGAAACCGTCTGAAACAATATTTGTAGCAAAAACTATTAATAGAGAAAGAGTGTTACCTTAAAGAGATCAATGTTACTAGGTATCCCTTTGATGGTTGCAGCATCAATAGTGGCTTGAGTTTTTTCTACCACCTTATATTTTTGTCTACATGTTTCTGCTGCTCTCTCTACAAGTGTGAGATCAGCAACTGCAAGGTGTTTGCTCAGAACTAAGCCTTGTCTTAGAGAAGAGTTTTTCCAGAAGTTAATGGATGCAGTTGAACCCCAGGAAGGAGATCTCATCCACCTTTTCAAGTAGACACTTCCATCTAGATCAGACACGTTATCAAAAGTTTCATAGGACTCTCTGGAAGCCCTGGCAATATCACCTCGTTTGAAGACCGTGTCTGCATCTTTGGTCAATAGTGGTCCACCCCAAAAATTTACAGCTAAAGTTTGACACACGATGTCACCATAGGCTACTTGTTGAAGAAAAGAGAACTGAACTAGTTTGATAGGATCATCTGGCAAATTCCGCATATATTGAAGAGCTTGAAGTCTTGCAATACAGTTAGATGCACTTGCAATTGCCTTTTCCTTACCCTTCTTTGCACCAAACACTTGGTACATCGACTTATCATCCTCTTTTGGCCCAAATTCTCGTAGAAATGTGTGCAACGCTATAACTTCACTAATAATTGCATGCCAAACATCTCGTCTAAGTTCACCTCCTAGGTCAACGAACTCCAAAACCCAAGTGGCCAACCTAAATGAATATTTTACAGGTTAGCATATAGGTAAACGACCACCCAGACATATGGCACCATACGAGAGGCATCACAACCACATCAGTTACATGAACATATGAACTCACCCAAGGCCGGACGAAACCGAAACTGCAGAATCAAAGAGAGAAAACCCTAGAGGTCCCACTTTCGCTTTCTCCACAGTTGACTTGTCCCCTGCGAGATCAAGTCTCAAGACCCCTTTACTTCCCTTTAAGTCAACTGGCTGAAACCAAAAGAGCATGACCATGAGAAGGGTTTCGGGTTCTCATTTCTACACCAAAAGAACAGTCTAATAAGAGATGGGTTCACAAAGTTTAAAATTAAACAACTTAGAATTCCAGCTAACGTTGCATATCTATGCAGGAAATATGTAAAACTGAAATGTTCTTTATCTATCAAAGCAAATAGAAAATAGTGTACACTCGCTCGCTCCTTCCCGAGGGACTTAATAAATAAAGAACAATAATTACCTCAAAATAGAGAGCTTTATCAGTTAGAGTAAGTTTTCCAGGCCATGCAACGTTATTCTCCCACTTTAAAACAGGTCCTTTCCTGTTAGAGGCCATGCATAAAAGTCTCTCCGATGACAACTTTGGAAAGTCTGTAGTCTGGTGTGACTTCCTTCCTTCGTGTATTCTGTTCTGACAATGGAAAGATACTCAGCTAGGTAAACAACGTCGGGTTTATGTTTATCTATGCAAAAAGCTAAGTTAATGGGGTTCACATACATTTATATTCTACTAGCACGAGAAGATAGATATTCAGCTTGAAAAGCAATATTGAGTCCATAAATAATCAAACAGGAAGCTAAGTTTAAAGGAGCATCATATATGTAAACTCCTAACTCCAAAGTGCTTAAAAACTAATGATATCATCGAATGCACAAAGATTTTAGATGCACGCTATTCAAAAAGTTAAGAGTCACACTATCTGAAATTGAAACCAGTAGTGGAAAACAACCCAAATGTCATACTCACTTGACAAGTTCCTGGATGTAAGCAAGCCAAATCTCCAAAGAAATGCCTTTTTGATCAGTGGCAGCAGCTAGAGCCTTGAAAAGGTTATGTACAGTAGCCCTATCAGCCAAGCCTGAAATTGCTGGAGCAATACGAACAAATGCTTTTTCACCTACAAACCGTCCCTTCAACACCAATAACCTTTCATCAATATTGATCTGCTATCCCAGCATTTCAAAGAGCAGGATACTATCTGATATCACAAACTTTGTTTGTTTATACTATTACCACTACCAACCTTCAGAGCAACAATAAGATTCCATTCTACAATAAAGAACTTTTTGACCTCATATAAGCCAAAAGACTCTAAGAAATACCTGAAAAGAAGGTTTAACTGAGGCATCATTGCGTGCATTTCTTTCTTTACAATATGGATTCGCCCACGCGAGCATTGTGATGAATATTAGCCTCTGGAATGCAGGTTCCTATGAAGAGATAAGTTTCAATGGTTCAGAAACCAATAAACAATGTAAAAGACGTTATTAGAGACTTCTTTTATTTTCTTCTTCATATTTTGGGTCTAAGGACTCTCCATTTCTAAGACTAAAATTGATAGAGTTAGTGTAAAGCATCCCAGTTTCCAGATACCTTAAGACACGGATGAAACTCCGAGCTATCCCTCGATAAAAACCTGAAACAGCAATACTCCACCAGATATCGAGCATCGGTTGATAAAGCTGGAGAAACAAGTGTTTCAAATATATCCTGCATTTTCTTCCCAGTGATTCCATTCATCCTGCTTATAAAGGGTCAAAGAAAAATGAAAACTTTTACAACAACCACAAGTGAAGATGATTTAATGATCCTGTTGTTGTTTTTAAATTAGCTCACCTGCTAAACTGCTCGATGGAGATAATCGCATCATAGGAAAGAGATCCTTTTGGTGTATCACTTCGAACTGTTTGTTCAACTGTAAGAAGTTCCTCCAAGTCTTCAAAATCTTGTTGATCCTCAAGATCAACCTTTTTGAGACTCTGACTCTTTTTCTTCAACGGAGAGGTCACTTCACTCAGAATTTTCTGAGATTTAGACACCCACCTACTAAATCGTTCTTGCACCGCATCTGTCATTGAAGAAAACCAAAAAACTCAGTAGCTGTTCCTGAGAACTTTAAGAATCCGAATTCGAAGAGGAAGAAGAAGGTCTTACTTGGGTCGATATCGTTCAATTTCCATTTATTCTGAGCCACAATTCGGACTCTTGGCTTTCGATTAGAAGAACAATTTCTCGAGAAAGAGCAACGTCGATGAACACGAACTCCATCACAACGGAAACCAATAGGAAAATCTGGAGTTGCAGAAGAAAGTTTCAATCTTTTCAATCCTCCGACTCTCTGCGCCATTTCTGTAGCTGAAAAAGCTTTGGAGAGAGAGGCGTACGGTAGCAAAACACCACCTTTTTTTTTTTGGGTCTTACTAAATTATTGCTTTCTAGTTTCATCTTTTATGTCTTTATTCTCAAATAAAATATCAAACCATGTCCCCACGATTCCTTAACCCAATTTTCTGTATTATTCCATTTTAATCCATTCTCATTTGCCTTCAAATTGTCTTACACAACAGAAAAATTATGAATACGATTTGTGAAAATGCTTAGAACACATACACATTACCTATAAATATAGTTAAACAAGATAAGACAGAGTTTAGTGGTCATAGGTCCATATGAAAATAAAGTTCTTGAAGATGCAATGATAACCGATCTTAATTGCTAGGTGAAATACAAGTGGAGCCGAGTTTTGAGGTGTGCTTAAACAGAGTAAAGCTCTATGATCATCGCGGGATTTTTTCGAAGAGTGAGTCGGGTTATCGTGTTTAGTTAATACCAGAGAGTACACTGCTTAAGACGAACATGCACTCCATCTCGACAAAAGACGATAGGAAAATCTAGACTTGCAGGAGAACGTTTCAGCCTTAAGTTCTTTACACAACATAAAAAATGTAATGACAACTACATAACAACAAACGATGGGTCAAATTCAAAACTAGAAACCAAAAGAAGAGCAACTTCAAGATGTAATCATAGGCTCTGGATCCGACGAGTCAGTGGAAGATTTGTTGTTGGACTGACGTATTGAGTTGAATAATACATCTTTGATGACCTACAAGTACAACATTGATGGATTTTGATTCTGTGAGATCCATGAATCTTAAGGGAAAGATATAACATTGATGGATTACGTTTCAAGATTTACTCACCTGCGACATTAGTCCATGGACCTGTTCCACAGTTATCTTTGAGCTATCCCTAGTTATCTTAGTTAGTTGAGACTCATCCTGAAAAGTGATTTAGAACACACGTCAAATGAGATCTTTACCAAGCACACCCATTAACATTCTCTAAAGTTATATATCTGTACAAACTTCAACAACACTTTCATTTCAACTAAACAAAACACCTCCAAGGTCCCAATAACCAAAACATTTGAAGATCTATCATCTTAGTAGATGTTTACGGTGGTACTTAACTAGCCAGATGTAGAAGTTTTACATAGGAAAAAAACCTCAAGAAGTGGGGTGTGAAAAGGCAAGAGCAATTAAAATTTGACGAACCACTCACACATACCTCTTTTTTCCTATGAAGGGATGATGGCACAATTCCTCCGCGAGAATGAGCCAGATGATTCTCCGCTTGCTCAAGCTTCTCAGCTTCATTGGTAAGATTATGAAATGATTAGAACACATTACCTATTATACAGAGCATGACTAGAAAAAAAAAAGGTAAACTATTTTTTCCTAGGCCATATCCAAGAGTTTACCCAAGTCTGATATTTGTCCGGCAACATAGTCTCCATTGCCCAGCAGTGGAGAAGAAGAAAGAGTGTTCACCCAATACTTGTTCCATAGGAGATCCAGAAGGTGTGAATCAAGAGATGACTTGAAATAAGTGATATCTAATGAATAGTACTGCCAGAACCAAAAGTCAAACATAAGAATCGTGTTGGGAGCTTCCAATGAGAAAATACAAGTATATATATGTACCTGTTTGCAGTGAACACCAAAGTCCTCGATCTTATTTAAAGGAATAGTCTGATACTCGGAAACCGGTTCATCCGGAGGCTTATATCCTTCTGAGTATGTTCTGAATGCACCAATCTCAACCTTACCAGCTGAAACAGTCCTTGTGGGATCAATAACAACGGCTAAAAATGGTTCCTGATACTGTTGATTAAGCCTCTGCGTAGAAACATCAATACCAGAGAGCCAGCATCCATATCCAGGGTGAGAGTGATACCATCCAACAACATTCTCCAACCGCCCCGCCTTATAAAGGTCAAGTTATAACCATAATCAATCAAACTGTTCTGACTAATATAGACACTTTAAAAGGACACCCAAAGAAAAAAAAATCAAAACTTTGATGCTTCACAACAAGTAACAATCTGGTATCAAGATTCAAAGTCACTTACGAGCTTGTTGGTCTGAGAATACTCAACCATGTACTCATAAGCATCAGCCTGAGCATTAACCCTTGTCTCAGTTCCTTCCACTGGCAAAGCAAAAGCATCCATAACAATAATAGCATCACCATCAGTCTTACCTTGCATAAGACCCATTATTTCAATTGTGCCACCGGAGCGAGCGTGAACCACCATCTTAAGAAGAGCGAGCGCTGAGATCTTGACTCGTTTGAAGTAGTGAGGATCATTCTCCCATGGCTTCTCTTGCTGGAACCTACTCTGCGAAGTATCGTCGTAGTAGAAGATGTTATCGGAGGTTGAATCAGGTGAGTCTACTGTTAGAATGTTGTTCTCCAATTCCCATGTCTTCCTTGCAATCGTCGACGACGAACCCTCCATTAATTTCACTCTCTGAACTAAACGATCTTACAGAAATTTACAAAAGGAATCAATTTTAGGAATCTAGGGTTACACAATCCACGAAATCGATTGAAGGTTCAAGAATTTGATGTTAGATAGAGTGTGATCGATCTGTCTGCTGAGAATTGAAAACTGTGTCGAGGTTTCTTTGCTCCAAGAACACGTGTTGCTTTTTATACAGACACTGACACGTGAATTTCAAAATTCCGGTTCGGTTTTCTTCTTGGTGTGTCGAACCAATTTGAGATTTTGGACGAGTATTTGATTTTGTGGTAGGTGACGTCGATAAATCCGCTAAACCAAAAGTGATTAGATACGTAATTACGTATGACTTAAGTTTACAAACAGATGAGTTTCGTAATTGATTCAAAATTATATTGTACTGATATTATTCTCCTGCATTTGGTTGACTTTTATCTTCTGTCTAATTTATCTGAGAGATGTCTACGAAGACTGTAGCTACAAAACTAGAAACCTTATCTAGCAATTGCAAAATAACCATGATTGTCTAGTTTATCTTCTCCTCTTGAGGAACTTGGCATTTACAGTTCTGCTTTAGATTCCAAGTCTTGTTCTGTATCTTTAGAGATGTCACTTGATGGAGGAGGGTTAGGCTTGTCTGTAGCAGGAGCAGCTACTGGCTCGTTGACGAGTTCCACATCTTCACCCAAGATTTTTGCTGTGAATTTCCGGGCTTCCAGATCAAGATCGGGCCATTCAGTTACGATTCTTCTGGCACCCTGCAGATGAAACACCACATTTAACAAACAATGCTTTATGAGTGTTGTGGATATGAAGAAAAAATTCCTAGGGAAGCTTGGAAAAACAATGCTTACCTGAAGCTTTGGTTCCTTTGTCATGGGGTTATTGCAAAGGTCAATTGTTCTGGCCTTGGCTTTTGTGGCGTTTCCACACCAAGATTCACACCACAACCACTCTTGGGGAAGTGAAAATATAGGAACAGTATGCTGAGCATAATTAGGAAGATCCTGAAACAAGATAATGCCATGCCATCAACAAGGGGAACTTGAGATGATAAGTCCAACCAGTACTAGAATGTTCTAAGTAGAGAGAATCATATTGTACAACTTGCCTGATCTAGGTTAGACAAACTATTTGGATCCTTGCTAAGCGTCTCATAAAATACTCTTAGATTATCTCCTGCCGCTGTCTCTCGGAACTTAACCAAGTCAACAACGTACAGAGCACTACAGATAGAACAAGGCACATCAAAAATAGGAAAAGTAACAACGTACTGAGGTTCAAGTGAAGTTAGTTTGTTTACCTGATATGGTATGGCCTACCACGTAAATGTTCTTTCCAGAAACCCTGTTCAAAGCAATTGAGAATGTAAGAGTAAGGAAACCAAAATTACCTCTACAGGCCAAAAAAACAGATTAATGTATACCTGTCTCCAAAATCGATAGCCATCCATTTCCCTGTTGTTGTCACAAAAAGGAGTATACGCGAGAGGTCTTCCTTTGATATCCATATCATACAGTTCTCCCATGTCTGTCCTTATAATTTGATCTGCGTCGACAAATATAACCTACAGAATACATGTCGAATGCCTTACAGCGGCATCTTCTAAGCATCAAAATCGCAAGAAAGAAATGAAGATATGATCATCTGTACCTTTTCCAATGAGAGAGGAAATATAACATCAAGGAAAAGAATTTTGTAGGCCCAAATAATTCGTTGCTTTTCTTTCTGTTTATGCAACCAGGAAGGCCATTTATATGTAATCAGCTCATACTCAAAGTTGTATTCTTGTGCCATATGTGGAATCACATCCTGCAAGGTTAGAATGCGATACACATTAAGTTAAAGTGGCTAGAAAAACTAGTGATAAGTTCGCATCTAGAGATAAGAAGACATAAATAGATACAAACAAAAAAACATATGTGGAAGCAAAGAAAAAAGGAGCCAACCTTAAATTGAGGAGAGAGATAATTCTTAATAAACCAGAACTTTACAGGACGATTGGTGTTCTTCAGGACACTGAGAATCATGATCTTAAGGAAACGCTCGTATCTGTCATAAGCAATGCCTCGGCATCAGAAAGGAATTGATACCAACAAATCATATATTAAACTTTTTTTGTTCACATAATACACTTAAAACTCTTATGCACATGAATATCCACATATAGACGTAGAAATACCATGCATGATTTTCTTTTCATATGCTTGATGCACTTAAGGTAATTCAGATTATCTAAAATGGTTCAACACACTTGATTATATTAAGCCAATGTGTGTGGTCAAGCAGGTTAGAAAAATGATAGTGCTTACAAATGCCCTGAAGCGATGGAGAATATATTTATCGTTTTCCCTTGTCGCCCACCCTTCTCATGCTCCTGAAAAGATGATAAATAGAAATAGCTTGATTAAAATTGTTGCAAAGATAGCCCCCAAGTTAGAATCATGCAGAATTTAGATGCAACAGGTTTACAACAATCATAAAAGTTAGTCCAGATTACAAAAGCTACTCACTTTTTCGGGACCTCCCTTCATTGATTGTTGACGACCACCAACAAAACCAGACGCCCATTTCAAGAAATTTGAGTTCCAGCTTCCTCGCTAAAACAAAAGAGCGTCATCAGAGAATAAATAACCAGCATTTTTAAAGACCAATAGTTTTTATGTAAATCTTCTATTCGAGTAAAGTAGCACTTACTTTGTTGTTTTGCTGCACACCATCATCACCGTCTGAAGGAACTAGCAACTTTTCATGCTCCTTACCCTTTCTCTTAACTACTTCTAGATGAACAACTTTACCACGCAGATCATCGATAGTAATACGTTTCAGTGAGGATTGATCTTGACTCCCATCATTTCCTCCTTTCAAAGCGTATAGCTCAGAACTTCTACCTGGAGCAAGTTGCAAATACCAAACCCCTGGGGATACTTTCATCTGCCAATAACCCAAATTGGCCATTACAAGGGTATCAACCAAATGCGGTCTATTTTTGGTTCCCAGAATCAGCTGAAGGCCACGAGGAGCCTCATGATCTTTTTCCGCGCAATGACCTGTGCAAGGGTTATGTTAATAATAACATGAACAAAACCATCCAGCGTTGAAGAATAAGTTTAGAAAAGCTAACCTGTAAGAACAAGAGATTCAACCTCAAAAACTGCCTGCAGTGTAGTGGTATCTCCCAGGTTCTCAAGCAATATATTATCAAGATCATGACTGGACAAAGCCAAATCCAGAAGAGAGAAAAAAAAGCAGAAGGTCAGGCATAAGCAAAAATAAGTGAACTAAACAAGCAAATGCCATGACAAATATTTTGAGCCAAGAAGAACAGCATAATCCCATTTTCTTTTTCAGGGGAAAATACCATACATGGCAATTACTGGTTCAACAAGCCATGGCTCTGGAACGTCAAGATTCATGGTAAGTGTCTTAGACAATGGCATATTTGCGAAAAATGCCTTAGGCCCATCTACGTCAAAGCCTGTACTGCTGTAATCGTCCTGAAAAAAAAAATACATAGCAGAATCAATATTTGATCAGAGAATATGGGCAATACCAGACCGTCATATAATTTTATTAACATCTTTTTAAATAACATACCGTATTAGGTAAGACATATCTGTAGTAATTCTTCAGAGGAATGTCCACAAGGGAACTCTGCCAATAAGAAGAATTAAGAACTCTAGGTCAGATGCATGAACAATATGTATTTTCCTTTTTTCCAATAAGAAACAATTACCCTTGAAACATAATACACATGAAAAATACCCATAATTAACCACATCAGTAAGGCAGCTGTAACATCATAAAAATATTGATCTCAGCAAGAGTACCAGTAACCACAATAAAGCCAGAAGAATAAGTCATTTAAACATCTAGGTGGCTCAGAACATTAAGTTTGATATTCAAGTGATTTCCAAATAATAAGGTCAGCTGTATATATTTTACTCACCATGGGATTCAGAACAATCCTCATGCTCGTCTGAACATGTTTCTGTAGAACTTGAAGAAGTGATGCTAGTTTTTGACCAGTAGGACTTAAAGGATCGATAACAGCATCAATGTGTATCGTTGCATTTTCATTTCCCAGCAAAACCGCACTACACAACGTATGGACATCTTAGTTGCATAGCCTTAAATTCCCAAAAAAATTGAAAAGAAAAGCAACTACCAATATAGCCAGTCTATATACCTGTACTCTGAATTCAACACCTCAAACCGTGCGCTTTCAGAACTACGATCCCGTGTTGCCATTGCAGATGACACAAACATGAAGACATCGCTAAAATATTTACTGCAAGTGTGAAAAAAAAAAAAAAAAAACAATATTCTATCAGCTATTTTTCAAACCATGCAAGGGATTATTCCTAAAAGAAGTGAAGAACCATATCCTATCAGCTATTTTCAGAACATACATGGGATCATCCCTCCTAGAAGAAGAAACATCAGTCTACAGAGTGAATAAAGCCTATATAAAATAAGCAGCAAGAGCCAAATCTAGAAGAAAAAGAATTGTGCAGCAAAAAGAAGCTTTGCTCACCAAGAACTAGGACGAAAAAAATTGACAAGAAAAAGCATAAGATTAAAAACTTTCTGTTTAAAGTTTTGGTTTGGCAGACAAGAAGAAACAGTTAACGCATGAAACAAGAGACCTTGTGAGCAGATCGGGATCCACATCTTGCCATTCAATGCCTTCAATAATTTCTTGAACAGGCTTTACTCTTTGATTGAACTCCATTGACTCAAGAAGATGTAAATCTTGGCCCAAAAATGTCCTCTCATCCACAGGAAATATCACCTAGTCAAATATATACTTGAATGTGAGGAAGGTTCATAAATATACAATTGGAACTAACGCTAAGGATACGTAAATAGTATTAAACAATCTATATAATTAAAGAAAAGGATAAAAGATGGTTTACACACCCTTCCATTTGAAATAATAGCATTTGCATCAGATTCAAGTCCAAGTTCCCAAGACAAGAATTGGGCGACCTGCATGACAATTATAAACAAAACCATTGTTAACAATATTGCTTTTTCAGAGGAAAACTGAAGATTCTTGTATCGATGTTCTTTCAGGCATGATAGAATTTTTTTTAAAGCAGTATACCTTTGTCAAACGCTTAAGTAATTCTTCATCCAATGATTCAACGAGACAAGATCGGTATGCCTTAGAAGATAGCCCATATTCCTCAGCAAGCTCAAGGACTTTATCAATAAACATTTGAGAGCTAGCTGATTCCACTGCTGTTTTTAACAGATATTCACGCTCGTAAAACAAGCATAGTTTATCCAAGAAGTATAGCACCTTTTCCTTATGACTGCAAACAATTAGATAACAAACATAACACGCAGAGATGAATGTAAGAAAATGACACAAATAAAGGTATTTTCAAGAAAACTTTACCTATCACACGCAAAACAAAAACACACGTACCTAAATGATGAAGCAGTTTTTTCGAAAAACTTTATAAATAGAAGGCTATATGGGTCAGCATTCTGGCTGCTACTAAATAAGACTCCAAGACGAGCACTTTTGGAACCTCCAATCTGAATGAAAATACAAGAGCATCAATAACATGTGTGGATCCAACTGAGGGTGGAGGAAAAGGGTGTGTAAAGAACAAGGTAGAAAGCTATTAATACATCAACTAACCAGGTAACGGATTCCTTCATGTAACAATTTCATTCCTTTCTTCGTTGCGACATCAGCAGCAAGGAGATGAGTCACATACTTAACATCCTCTGAAGCTGGAATAGTCATAAGAGAAGATATATATCAAGTGAGTTTGCATAAGAAGATAACACATTTGGGATGTGGGAAAGAAGCTGTTGACTATATAAATGCATGGTTACTTACTTTCAGGAGAATGCAAGTAGTTAACATCATTCAACATAGATTCCCCTTTCCTGGTAGATGAAGCTAGCGACACAAACCTTGGTTTGTTCTTTCCTCCACTAATAATCTACAAACAATGCAATTACGAGAGGCAGACACTTCTTGGAATTAGTAATAAACAAACACATAAGCAAATTACAAAATATGCTGCCAGTAAAACTCCCTACCTGTGGATTATAACGGCTAAGACCACTTTCCGAAAGCAATTTGTCCAAAACATTAGTACGGGATTCTATCTGGCCGTAATAAACTTGTTCTTGTATCTTGGGAAGCTCATCATTCATGGCATTTAAAAGAGTTTCTTCCTGGAGACACAAGGGCTAGCTTCATGAACCAATTTATAATAGACTTAAGAAAATCAAAGCATTAGAATATTAAAAGCTCTACTATGCGGACGTGAACGTCGATGCAGATTAAAGTAAAATGGTTTGCATGTACATAATATTGAATTAGACGCATGCTTGCAGTAAGCTACCAACATCTGAGAACGTCGAGATATTAAAAAAGATGCACAAAAGTACCTCAATGGAATCAAAGACAAGGCCATTCATCAAAAAGGAACACTTCAATTTCGCCAGACCCAACTTAAATACAAACATGGAGCTCGCTTCAGATGCTTCCTTCAAAGTGTGCTCTTGTTGCAGTTTCAGCAATATATCCTGAGGGGGTGTTTTAACCTTTGGTCTGGAATATAAAAGACCCAACTTTAGGAGCGCAAAGGAATACAATCCAAATTTTCTATGTAGATAGAAATTAATAGAGATCTACGATTGTAGAATAATGATTCTAAATATCCATGTTACTTACAAAATTGTCTCAACAAATGCTCCATCAACGTGTTCCTGTTCAATGTCCTCTTCGGAAGAATCAGCAGATTCAGTCCTTAGTGTGTTTACCTGTTAACAAACCTGAAGATCTTAGCAACTAATGTTTTGGATACTTGAAATTACAACAGAATGACAAAAAATCAACGAGAAATAATCAAGCCACTTCTAACTATGAGTTAAGTGTTAATGTCTATTACATTGCCCAAGAACTGAAAAGCTGTTTGAATCCCATGGTGCTCCTTGATGTACAGAAAAAGACGTATGACCTGCAAAGAGAGTTTTTCATCAGAAAAGAAAATCCTTTCTTAGTTTAACCCCCCAGCAAAAAAACTAAAAATGAACTTAATAAGAAAAAGCTTCTTATTGCAGGCAAAAAAGTTCAAAATTGGGAAAATGATAACAGTAAATTTATATTCTAAACGGTAAATACCATAGTGGATATGTCTTCTTTAACATGGGCATTAGTCGCTGCATCAGAAGATGGAATTTGACCACCATTCTGCTCGATATTCTTGATTAATTGAGTGGAATATAATATCACCCCAAATCTCACAGGGAGTTGATTTTCGTATAAAGATCTGAGAGTATCAATGGACTGTAGAGATCCAACAATAGTCAGGTCAAAAGCTCTGTACTAATGAATAAGGGACGAAGGGCCAGCAATGCCGGGAAAGGGCAAGTATAAGACTTACCTCAAGACCGCAGGGAGTCGCTGGATCAATGACGTAAACTGCATGGAATAGGTTCTTTCGGATGTAACGTAGTTGTCCAGGGAAGGCAGGCATCAAAATCTTATTACAAGGTGAGAGAAACACATGCCATTAGAGATATTATTTTCCCGATGACACCTTGCTTACAAATAAATCATATGTATCCTCACTTATCAAGGAGATGTCAGCTGCACTAGTTACCTCGTTAATATTACTCCGCCAACGCTTGTACATATCATCCTCTTCCAGATTGTTGAGATAGGTAACATGCACGGAACGGAAATCAACCCGATATGAATCCGGTTCAGGGAGAGGGGTAGTTAGTAGAAGTTTCCGTATGGCTCCATCAGGTATCTGATAGTTGCATAAACATGTTAGCACATCCATATGTTCAAGACTAATCACAGTTTAGTGTCCTGAATAAACAGGAAAAAAAATCATCAATTTGTATAGTTCCAGTTTTTCCTCCATGTTATATAAACTACAACTTTACTTTTCTTTCACACGAAGTAAGCTGTATGTCCAAGATCTCCAGCAAAACAGAAAAAAGAAATACTAAATTATAAAATTTAGGACCATTATTATAAGCGTACCTTAAGCTTCGAAAAATGGTTGGCCAGGGACAATTCCTGATGAGCCAAATCCATCAACCTGCAAACAGAAGGATCAGATGATCATGGCAAATGGACTATAACCAACAATTTAGGCATGTTAGCTTTTGAAAGGAGTAAAATAATCCAAATGAAAAGCGATACCACGCAAACTGATATCAAATGTAAGTGAATAGAAAGATGGGAAACTAGGTCTGGCCATACTGAAGCTAAAATGGGCTTGGGGAAAAGTACCAAACGAAGAAAAAATATCAGAATTTCACCATGGATTGCAGTAAATATGCCTAGACCAAGACAAAATAGCACAAAGTGCAAAAAGGTATTACATGTATAGATCCATATCTTCGATGTTCAACAGGGCACCATTCAGAGCCAACAAAGCCTTGCCAGGGGGAACCATTCTCTGGTTTGAAAGTATCTCTTCTTTGATTGATTCATTGAGCTGCACGATTAACCAGACACATCTAAGATCAAAGAAACCACAAGGAAACAATTCAACCAGCAGGTAAACACAGCATCAAAAAAACAATGACATACCTTCATGCGAGATAATGGAGAAACTACACTAGGAAAGTTTTGATTAATTTCTTGCATAGACTGCAGAGGATCAGAGGCATGGACTATTCTCTGTGCTGTTTGGTGTCCTAAATCTGTGGAACAAAGGTAAATTAGGAAACACTTTATCAATTTCTATTAAAAATCAAGCCAAACATGCAGGATGCAGCAGTACCTTTGAGCTCCCAAACATCAAGCGTGTCTGATACTGTTGATGATAGAAGATAATCCCTAAAAGCCATGACTTCTGATCTTAGCTCGGGTTTCCTGTCCTGCAAAAGAGGAGCACTGACCTTAACGATCACCCAAAAGAAAATGAAAAAGCTGTTACAAAAAATTTCTCTGTCATTCCTCTCTTATCTTCGTCCATCTCACATCCACTAACAAACACATATTCATTTTGCGAGCATTCATGCATTCTTGCAGATCAAAATGAAGTGATTTTTTGAAAGAAATGGTTCTATATATATTTATATATTATACTGGTTATATTTCTAATTAAACATACCAGGATTTTTGAGAATATAAAGCCCCTAACATCTTGACTAAGATCTTCAGTCCTAGGATCTTCAAGAGTGATACCTGAAACTCTTAGAAGAAACAATTAAAGAGTAGCAAATTCACAGCTAACAGAAAGAAGATAAGGAATAAATAACCAATAGGAAAAAGCTTTTACTTTCAATATTCGGGTGGCGAAATGAATAAATGAGTGTTTAACACTAACCTTTCTTTATAGCACTATCATCCATTGCCTTGTACTCCATGTTCTTCAAAGCAAGCTCCACACCATAACCAGCTAAGCTAACATTCTCCCTTGCTCCAATGGCACCGCAGGGTCTAGTTTTGCCTTCACAGCCCAAAGGTAATACTGGCCTAACAACATATGTAACTTTTCCCTGGAGGAAACCAAGGCTTCATTAGAATGCACACAAAAAAAGCAGAAAGACACAAAGAAATGGAATCCCTGGAAAATATAGCCTGAAGTTGCTTTATCAAGACTATAAGAAAAACACAACTGAACCCCATATGAGAACTTCTCAAACTCATGCCTCGTGCTCGAGGTAAAGCCTTCCTTTTCTACCCCAATAACAAAATACGTTTTTTCAATAATGAAAGTCAAGTTTCCCAGGAAAAAGAGAGACCTCCTTGGCTGCTTTAGCAAGCGAGAGGTGAAACTTCCTAAAGCAATCAGTCCCAACAGCCCCATAGAGAACAGCAACTGGGCTTCCAGCTCTTGAATCAAAATGAACGTGATCGAAGTCGAAGAGCTCAGGCCCCTGAACAGCATCTCCAGCACTGGCATCCAACGAAATGCAGCTTAGAAAGAACAAATTGTGATCTTAACCAAAAAAAAAAAAGAGAGAGAGTGTCAGTGCATACACAGGAGCAGAAGCGAGCCAGGATTGGAGATCTGCAACGTCGTAAAAGAGAGAGGAGCCAGTATCGACCCAACAGCAGCCAGTCGCAGAGGGATCATCGCCATGAGGGAAAGAAGATAGAGACTCATCGGCCAATTGGCGATAAAGCACAAGCCTGGGCGAGGCAGATCTCAAAGTAAGTGAGAAATGGAAAAGAGAAGCCACTGGTTGAGCTAACAGATTCGAAGCCTGTTTAGATATCTTAAGAAGACAATCTCTAGCTGATTTGCAATCGGAATCACCAGTATCATCTCCATCAGAACCAAGCCAAGCATCAGTGAACTCCCAGAACAACTGCTTCGATTCTTTGGAAATCAACTCACTATCAAAACAAATAAACACTCAGATTCAGCTCAAGATCAGTATCAATGATGATCGACAAGAGTAAGAAGAAGCATTACCCAGCCTCAAGGAGAAGAGGAGTACCCTGCCACTTGGCCTTAACCGCCACCTGAACATTCTTAGGTCTCCGATTCTGAGCGTTGACGCCGACGACGACGAAGAAGAGAAGAATGAGATAGAGCCAAGATCTCAGATTGGTCCCCATCTTTTCCGCGACGGAGAAGAAGAAAAACCAGAATCAAGCCGGGAAATATTCTTACTAACTCAAAAGAGGGTAATCTCGTAAATAACCAACAAAAGCCACGACATCGAGTGTGACGTGGAGATCATTGATTGGTAGAAAAGGTTAGGGTTTTTCGAGTTTTTGGAGACTTCGGTGTTGGTGGTCACCGTCGAGATCATGCGAAGGAATGCTCCTCAGGCGGAGGATACTATCGCTCACTGCGTCGTCGTTCAGAAACTGCAATCCCTGTAACAACGGCGACGCTATCTCTTCTACATCTCCGTTCTCTACCTTCACGAAACCTTCTTCTTCAATCGCTCCCGGAGATTTCCTCGTCCGCGAATGGAAAGACTGGTTTAAGCAGCGAGATGTGAAACAGAGCCACCAGTTAATCGATCGAATCTTTGATATCCTTCGAGCTCCTTCTAACGATGGAGATGATCGAGCTTTTTATCTCCACCTCTCCAATCTCCGACTTCGCCTCACTGAGAAATTCGTCCTCGACGTGCTTACACACACTCGTTACGATATCCTCTCATGTCTCAAATTCTTCGATTGGGCTGCTCGTCAGCCTGGATTTCATCACACGCGTGCTACTTTTCATGCTATCTTCAAGATCCTTCGTGGTGCTAAGCTTGTGACTCTTATGATTGACTTCTTGGATCGAAGTGTTGCTTTTGAAGGTTACCGTCATTCTCTTCGTCTCTGTGATGCTCTTGTTGTTGGTTATGCCGTAGCTGGTCGTACTGATATAGCTCTGCAGCACTTTGGTAACATGAGATTTCGAGGTTTGGATTTGGATTCTTTTGGGTACCATGTATTGCTGAATGCACTTGTTGAGGAGAAGTGTTTTGATACTGTTGATGTCATCTTCAACCAGATCTCCGTGCGCGGCTTCCTCTGCGCTGTTACGCATTCCATTTTGGTGAAGAAGTTGTGCAAGCAAGGGAAGCTTGATGAGGCTGAAGCTTATCTCCGAGCTTTGCTCCCTAATGATCCTGCTGGATGTGGTTCTGGCTTAGGCATATTGGTTGATGCTCTATGTTCCAAACGAAAATTTCAGGAAGCTACTAAATTGTTAGACGAGATCAAAGTGGTGGGAACTGTGAATATGGACCGTGCTTATAACATTTGGATTAGGGCGCTTATTGGAGCTGGATTCTTGAACAACACTGTGGATTTCTTGCAAAAGATTAGTCCTTTAGAAGGGTGTGAACTCGAAGTTTTCAGGTATAACTCTATGGTCTTTCAACTTTTGAAGGAGAACGATCTTAATGGTGTGTATGATATCCTGACGGAGATGATGGTACGTGGAGTTTCGCCTAATAAGAAAACGATGAATGCAGCTTTATGCTTCTTTTGCAAAGCTGGATTTGTAGATGAAGCCCTTGAGTTATACCGGTCGAGGTCAGAAATTGGCTTTGCTCCTACCGCCACGTCTTACAACTATCTGATTCATACCCTTTGTGCCAATGAAAGTGTCGAACAAGCTTACGATGTCTTGAAAGGGGCAATGGACCGAGGGCATTTTCTTGGTGGAAAGACATTTAGTACACTTATCAATGCCTTGTGCTGGAAGGGGAAGCCTGACATGGCAAAGGAGCTGGTTATTGCTGCCGCAGAACGGGACTTATTGCCTAAACGTATAGCTGGTTGCAAGATTATATCAGCTCTTTGTGATGTTGGGAAAGTGGAGGACGCTCTTATGATTAATGAGCTATTCAATAAAAGTGGTGTAGACACCTCCTTCAAAATGTTCACCAGCTTGATATACGGCTCAATCACACTAATGAGGGGAGACATAGCTGCTAAACTTATCATCAGGATGCAGGAAAAGGGCTACACCCCGACCCGTAGTCTCTATCGAAATGTTATTCGATGTGTTTGTGAGATGGAAAGTGGTGAAAAAAACTTCTTTACTACATTGCTAAAGTTTCAGTTGTCTCTTTGGGAACATAAGGTTCAGGCCTACAACTTATTCATTGAAGGAGCTGGGTTTGCAGGAAAACCAAAACTTGCAAGATTAGTGTATGATATGATGGATAGAGATGGGATCACGCCCACACTAGATTCAAACATTCTCATGCTTCAGAGTTACCTTAAAAATGAGAAAATCGCTGATGCTCTTCACTTTTTCCATGACCTGCGAGAAAAAGGTAAGACCAAGAAAAGACTCTACCAGGTTATGATTGTTGGCCTCTGTAAAGCAAATAGATTGGATGATGCTATGCATTTCTTGGAAGAAATGAAGGGCGAAGGACTACGGCCTAGTATCGAATGTTACGAAGTAAACATACAAAAATTGTGCAACGAAGAAAAGTATGATGAGGCAGTTGGATTAGTCAACGAATTTAGGAAAAGTGGGCGTCGTATTACAGCTTTCATCGGTAATGTCCTTTTGCATAACGCAATGAAGAGCAAAGGGGTGTATGAAGCATGGACACGGATGAGAGATGTAGAAGATAAGATCCCTGAGATGAAGTCACTTGGTGAGTTGATAGGAGTATTTTCGGGAAGAATCGATATGGAAGTAGAACTGAAGCGGTTAGATGAAGTTATAAGGAAATGCTATCCTCTTGATATGTACACATACAATATGCTGTTGAGAATGATTGTAATGAACCAGGCAGAAGATGCATATGAGATGGTAGAAAGAATAGCACAGAGAGGGTATGAGCCTAATGAGCGGACTGACAGGATCCTTGAACGGGCTGACCGCATACTAGAGGGACGAAATTCAAGGTCAAACTTAGGGAGGAATGATTGGAATAGCAGACAGAGGCAACTTGAATGATGAAAAGTATGTCACGGAGAGGTCAGAGTTGTTACATATAGGGAATAAGGGAAGGATCCTTCAATTGATTTGGATTCAATATCTGTTTTGGAATTTGGATCATCAGACAACAGGTGAATGAGAAAGCCAGATTCTTCTGATTGAAGCTTTAGTAGTACTGGATGTTGCAACTTGCAGGAGCTTTTGTCTCTGGATTGCAAAAGACCGATGGCATTATATTTTCACAGTAGCTTTGTTTTTTCAGTAAAGATGGATGTGTCATTAAAGACACTTAGAGAATTGGGTAGTATCAGCTTTCAGATTTCCCATTATGTACACAATTGTTTTGTAGTCTTTCCAAGTAGAAACACAACTCGGAGAGAGAGATTTCAACAATTTTGTCAAATTCTTCATTTGTTGGTAAGGAAAATTAATGGTGCTCGCCCACCTTGTTTCTGAAAGTGGTGTTTGTATTACATATTTACATTTGCTTATAGTAAGTACTTCAGTATTTCATCTAATTCGTCTTTATAGTCTATCATATAAAAATTTGATAACATCACTCTTTTTGACTAAAGACAAACAAAAATATATAGTAGCATAAACACAAAAATAATTGAAAGATAAAACAATAGGGGATTAAAATCACCAAGTGTTACGAGGATAATTTTAAAGAAGAGAGAGAGAGGAGATTCGGGATTAGATTACATATAATCACACCATTAAACAAAGAAAGAAATGTGTGTACTGTGTACTACAGTTTAACACCATTTGTACTGCATAAAGACCCCCACGTACATACATACACCAAACCAGAGAGACTTACATTACATATGGCTGTTTCTATGAAAACCTCTGCATTCTTACAAAGAAGAAGAAGAACCTCAGAGGAGATGAATCAGGTAATTAAGAAGCTGTAAATCATGTCTCACAAGTTTTCTTCTTCTCTCCAAAAACAATAATTTGTTTTTCTGCTCTTATCATTTCCAAATTCTTCTGTACTGCAGATATACGACCTTGTCTCTTCTAATAACTTGCTGTGACCTGTGATTACCTGAACCTCTTTTTATTTTATTACTAATGTTCAATCATTTTAATATTTAAAATTAAAAGTTTTTGTGCAGCTTCATTGCATATTGTTATTTATTACTGCTTCTGTGGTTGACTTTTAGGCTACCAGCT
Source organism: Arabidopsis thaliana x Arabidopsis arenosa (assembly GCA_019202795.1). Lineage (NCBI taxonomy): Eukaryota > Viridiplantae > Streptophyta > Magnoliopsida > Brassicales > Brassicaceae > Arabidopsis > Arabidopsis thaliana x Arabidopsis arenosa. The sequence continues at coordinate 12,065,068 of CM032919.1, read as the reverse complement.
TCCCCTATATATATAAACATATCATTGTCATGATCATCTTGTTAACTTAATTAGGGTTTAGACATTTAATTAGCAAATTCTGAGTTTCACTTGTTTAAGAGAAGAGCAAAAGCCTCTTTATTGTTTCTATTTCCGTCTACATATATGTCTTCTCAGCCGAATCATCAGACTTCAATATCAAATTTACTCCATGATCGCTTGCATATCCCTCCTGCAGAAACAATCGTTGAGAAAGACTCCGCAGACAAGGACGACACTTGTCAATCACAAAGAAAAAGGAAAGAACCAGTATTGCATGATGTTGTTGATGGCTCAAGTAGTGGTGCATCAAAGAAACAAGACCATAACGCTAAGGAGCGTTTAAGGAGGATGAGACTTCATGCCTCTTACCTCACTCTCGGCACTCTTCTTCCTGATCATTCTTCTTCTTCCAAGGTTTTCATCACTTTATTATATTCACTGTGATACATTTTGAGTATGTAGGTATGTTCTAGTTGTTGAGCTATATATAACTAGACTTGCTGATTGGCAGAAGAAATGGTCTGCACCGTCTATAATCGATAATGTAATCACTTACATTCCCAAGCTACAGAATGAAGTTGGAGAGCTTACTCTCAGAAAGCAGAAGCTTGTGGAGTTAGAGAGACGAGGTCCTTCCATTCGAGCAATCTCGGTTCTTGAATTGGGGGAATCAGGTTATGAGGCTGTTGTACAGATATGCTTGAAGAAAGAAAACGAAGATGAGTTCTCGAACTTGCTTCATGTAATGGAGCTGCAAGGTTTGAGTATTTTAAGTGCTTCTACTTCTCAAGTTTGCCGAGAGCAAAGGGTGGTTTGTTACAACTTCCATGTCAAGGTACTGTGTCTACTCTTTATCTTCTTCATTACTCTTTAGTTTTGTGTTTCTCTAGAATCGAGACAATGTGTTAGTAAATAGACCCATAAATCTTGGGTATATAAGTTTTAGACATGAACATGAACAAATGTTACCTTTCTTCTTCAACCAATATACAAGGTAGGATTTTGTCTAAGCTAAGCATGGGAAGATTATGTTAAGATTCTATAAGGTTAGAAATGAATGTATATATAGGACTAATCGATGGTTTATAATTAAGTTCATGAACCAGTGGGTTTTCTTAAGATATTGATTTCCATTGGTTGGAGAGAGACTGTTTCAGCCTCAATAGACCTATTTTTTGAGTGTGGCATTGTGTATAGAGAGGAATGATTTACATATGTTTTCATGTATTATCGACAGCCGATCTATGGACCAGAAACACTAAACTAAATTCATAAATAGTCTTTAGCAATAGTACGACACTAACGAGTTGTTTCTTTTTGGACAATTTTTTACATATATTTGCATGTTCTTTTTTTTTGAGGAACTAACAATTTCGAAATGTATATGGGAAAGTGTAGATGGATGAAAAGCCATGTGAAGGTGATGACTACATCACAGTGTTAAAGAACAACATCATTTCTTCGCTTCGTGACAACACAAAATGCAAATGAAATATATAGTGAGGTATAGAATCAACAGAATATCTTTGATGAGGCATATCACAACTGTCATTCCTCTTCTTGCTCAGATCATGTTTAATTGGTTTCGTGTTTGAAATCTCATAAATCATATTTAGATGTAGAAGTTAATAATGTCCATCTCCCTATGCAAAACCGCTTATTAATATGCCTAATAAAGATCACGATTTCGAGTCTCGATGTAAGAAAGGAGGCTTTTCTTACATGCTCTGGTCTCGGATCCGAGAGGATTATGGACCAAAGGCCCCATAGCTTCTTGTATTCCAAAAAAGAAATTTATTTGTGATACTAGAAACCCATGTTGGTGATTTAGCTCAGTTTTTTAAAACAAGTTGTTAGAATTCCGAATAACATTCGTGAGAGCTAGTTTCTGTAATGTTTTGGTCGGTTTCTAAAGATACTATTTTGAACTCGGTTAAGCAATGGTGGTTTTAGGAAGACTGTACTAGAGTTCGGTCCCACCCAGTTCGAAGAATATGAGAATGAGACAACAACATATTCAAGTTGAGCATTGGACTAGAGAGGAGGCACAAGATTCAATAGAGAGAGTTGTCACGTACTAGATACTACCTTACCATATATATTTTCAACTCTTAAATGAATGTAATAAAGGGTTTGAATGGATGTAGCGGACTATACCATCAGTGGTCTAGACCAATCTATTTTTGGAGTAGACAACAATTCGCCGCGGACCAAATTTATTTATACATATGTAAAAGCAGTTTGTAGTTGATCCCCAGACCGGAAATTATGAATGTTGAAACAAAAGCGGTGGATTTGTCCGCCCCAACTACCGCAACAATTCCAATCCAAAAATCTCATAACTAAAATTTGAGATCCTTGCATAGCAACAGTTAGTATCTCTGTATGGATTACGATTTATATCGGACAAAAAGAACACTAACTTGTACAAAATAACAAACGTGTACGTTAGAGTCGAAGCGTCACACAATTACATTTACCGTTTTGCCCTTCTTGTTGTAATTCTAGCAATTCCAATTTCCTCAACGCCTTTAAATGACATCGACCCCAAAAAGGAAAAAAGGAGAAGAGTCAAACCTGAGAATCTCTCTAAGAAGTAGAAGATGAAGAAGCGAACGATGTACGCATGGGGATCGGCGATTGTAATCTTCATAGTTCTAATGATCGTCACTCCCACCATCCCTCAATCTCAGTCTTACCACAATTTCGCCGATCAACGCTCCTTCCTCGGTATAATTCTTCACTCTTCTCTCATCTTCATCTTCTTCTTCATAATCCCCTTTTGAATTTTAGGGTTTTGATCTTTCAAATCCATTCTCAGGGATTCCGAATGCTTTAAACGTCATCTCCAACTTCCCTTTCCTAATCATCGGCCTTATCGGTCTCATCCTCTGCTTTTACCCAGAAGATTACTTCAGATTTAGGTGCGTAATTTATATACTCTTCTTTGTGAAATCAAAATTCAAATTTAGTTAAAATCTGTTGTGTGTATTGAAACAGTTTGCGAGGTGAGAAAATAGGATGGACTTGCTTTTACGTTGGTGTAGCTACTGTTGCTTTTGGATCTTCTTACTATCATCTTCACCCAAATGATGCTACTCTCCTCTGGGATCGTCTTCCCGTACGCTCTTGCTCTTTCTCTGAGACTGCTTTTGTTTGCTTTGTCTTGTTTTTGATCACTGGTTTTTTTTTAATAGATGACTATTGCTTTCACATCAATCATGGCTATATTTGTAATCGAGAGGATTGATGAGCATAAGGGTACTTACTCCATTGTTCCTTTGCTTCTTGCTGGTCTTGTTAGCATTTTGTATTGGAGGTAAAGTCAATCCTTAAACTTTCAAGTGGTTTTAAATGATACAATGTTGAGATAGAGTAAGCTGACATGAGGCTGTGAATTGTAATTGCAGGTTTTTCGATGACCTTAGGCCATATGCTTTAGTCCAGTTTGTTCCTTGCATTGTCATTCCGTTGATGGCTATTCTATTGCCTCCAATGTATACACATTCTACGTATTGGCTTTGGGCTGCAGGTTAGTGCTTAGTGTTGTGTTGATATCTTTAGTTTGCTTTTGCACTTGAAGCTTTGTTACTTCTGGTTCTTATTCTAGATTCAATTGGCTGAAATTGCAGGATTCTATCTCTTAGCCAAGGTGGAAGAAGCTGCGGATAAGCCTATATATAGCTGGACACATCATGTTATTAGTGGGCACTCTCTGAAGCATTTGTGTGCCGCTATGGTCCCCGTCTTCCTTACCCTCATGCTTGCGAAAAGAACTGTTCAAACTGAGAGGTACATTCTTATTCTCATATATATGAAACGACCCGACGTGGCACACCCATATTCTTGTCTCATTGTTTTACCTCATTTTGCTAAACACAGGATTAGCTTGTATAAAACATGGAAGATATCATGGACGAGGAGTAGAGAGAAGGGATCCGAGGAAGATAGGTTTGAGTATAGCTACTCCAACGTTGCAGTCGAAGAGACTCGGTAGATTATTTTGGTGACTCGTACAATGTAAGATCATCTTTTACTTTTGATAGTTGTGTTTTAAGATTATTGGCTTATAGAATTAGATATAGGTGGTAGAGGTTGATAATCCAGTTGGATACTAATGTTACACCCTTTTCGTTACTACTCGAGCTGTAATCTTATCAAAATGCTACACTCTACCATTCATAGTGCCCCTTTGTTTTCTTATGGAATGTCTGTCGTCTTTGATGTTATCTTGTGACTTTAGTTATTGAGATTGGTGAGACTCGATGTTCTTCTTATTATCAACTTAAACCAAATCTACAGACCAAATCAGAGACAAGTTTGCCCAATTGACCATGAAACCATTGGAACACTTTTTATAACACAAGTGTTTTCAGGATAGGCCGTTAAGTCTTTTAATAACAGAGACGACGCCTTGAATCCCTAACTTGCCATCTCCATTAGCCACCATTCCAGTGAACAACTGCTTGCTCAAAGCAGCACCAGGCATTGCCGCCTCTGCCGCCATTCCCAAATCTTTCACCATATACTCTGCAAACCCAGTCGCCTTATAATCCCTCTTTACCATCATCTCCCCGAAAAGCCGCATAACTGCCGATCCAGCTGCACCGTCCTTAACCGCCTCAAGCCATTTCACAGTATCTAAACCCGCCTTCTCGGCGAACACAATCCCTTCAGCAAGTCCAACCAGGTTGCTTGCAGCAGCGATCTGATTCCCGATCTTGCAGCTTTGCCCACTCCCTGCCCCTCCCATATAACTTACAGTCCCCATATTCTTCATCACCGGGGACAACTTCTCCACAATCTCAGAATCTCCGCCGGCGAAAATGCCTAACTTCCCCTCGCGTGCTCCAGCGTCTCCACCTGATACCGGGGCATCCACCGCCCAACAATTCCTCTTCCTCGCCTCCGCGTGTATTTCACGCGCCAATTCCGGCTTGCTACTAGTCATGTCCACTGTTACACCACCGGGTTTAAGACCAGAGAGTACACCATCTTCACCGAGAAGCAACGATCGGACATCGTTAGAGTTTCCAACAATCGTGAACACAACGTCGCTCATCTCCGCTAACTCTTTGGGGCTATTGGCTATGCGAGCTCCTTTGGTTAGCAAATCCTTTGTTTTCCGGAGGTCGCGAGCGTAGACGGTGACCAAGTAGCCTGCAGCGATAATATGAGAAACCATGGCCGATCCCATTATGCCGATGCCAATCCATCCGATTCGAGTTTTTGAAGGGTCGATGAGTTTCGGATATGGAGTCTCCATTTCTGCGTTCCCACAGAACGAATGAAGAATTTGTATGAGTGACGACGATCGGGAAAAAAAAAAAAAGAACAAAATAGTAAGCCTTGCCTACTTCACTCAATTTTGATTTATTGAGCTCAATTTTTTATTTTTTTTCTGGATTTAAGTTACTTTATTCAATTTTTGGTTTTTGATTTAGATGATTATTGCATTCACATCAATCATGGCTATATTTGTAATCGAAAGGATTGATGAGCATAAGGGTACTTACAGACTTACTCCATTGCCCCTTTGCTACTTGCTGGCCTTGTTAGCATTTTGTATTGGAGGTAAAGTCAATCCTAAACTTCCAGTGGTTTTAAGATACAATGTTGATGGCTATATTATTACCTCCAATGTATACACATTCCACTTATTGGCATTGGGCTGCAGGTTAGTGCTTAGTGTTGTGTTGATATCTTCAGTTTGCTTTTCATTTGAAGCTTTGTTACCTGTAGTGCTTATTCTAGATTCCATTTGGCCGAATTGCAGGATTCTATCTCTTAGCCAAGGTTGAAGAAGCTGCGGATAAGCCCATATATATAGCTGGACTCATCATATTATTAGTGGGCATTCTTTGAAGCATTTGTGCGCCTCTATGGTCACCGTTTTCCTTACCCTCATGCTTGCAGAAAGAACTGTTCAAACCGAGAGGTACATTCTCGTATCTATGTGAAATGACCCAACATGAAAGACCCATATTCTTGACTTATGCTTTACACCATTTTGTTAAACTCAGGATTAGCTTGTATAAGACATGAAAGATATCATGGACGAGGAGTAGAGCGAATGGATCTGAGGAAGAAAGGTTTGTTTATAGCTACTCCAACGTTGCAGTTGAATAGACTCGGGTAGGTTATTTTGGTGACTCGTATAATGTAAGACCTTTGATAGTCGTGTTTAAGATTATTGGTAAACAGGAATTACTCAATAGGAGGTAGAGGTTGGTAATGTTACTCCCTTCATAGTGCCCCTTTGTTTCTTATCGGTTATGTTTGTCATTCTCTGATGTTATTTCCTGTAAACTATAGTTCTCGAGATTGGTGAGACTCCATGTTCTTATTAGCAACTTTGGTTCAAGAACCAAATCTACTAACCAAATGGAAAACAAGTTTGCATAGTTAACACTAGTGTTATCAGGGTATGCCGTTAAGTCTCCTAATAACAGAGACGACGCCTTGAAATCCTAACTTCCCATCTCCATTTGCCACCATTCCAGAGAACAACTGCTTATTCAAAGCAGTTCCAGGCATCGCCGTTGCCGCTTCCGCAGCCATTCCCAAATCTTTCACCATGTACTCTGCAAACCCCGTTGCCTTATAATCCCTCTCCGTCATCATCTCCCCGAAAAGCCGCATAACCGCGGATCCAGCAGCACCGTCTTTCACCGCATCAAGCCATTTCACCGGATCTAAACCAGCCTTCTCAGCAAACACAATCCCTTCAGCTAGTCCCACCATGTTGCTTCCTACACAAATCTGATTCCCAATCTTACAGCTCTGTCCACTCCCTGCTTCTCCCATATACCTCACAATTCCCATATTCTTCATCACCGGAGATAACCACTCCACAATCTCCAACTCTCCGCCGGCGAAAATCGTTAGCTTCCCCTCACGTGCTCCGGCATCTCCACCCGATACAGGCGCATCCACCGCCCAGCAATTTCTCCTCCTCGCCTCCGCGTGTATCTCACGCGCCAATCCTGGCTTGCTACTAGTCATATCCACGGTTACTCCACCGGGTTTGAGACCAGCGAGTACACCATCGTCACCGAGAAGCAGCGAGCCAACATCGTTAGAGTTTCCAACAATAGTGAACACAACGTCGCTCATCTCCGCTAACTCTTTGGGGCTATTGGCTACGCGAGCTCCTTTGGTTTGCAGATCCTTTGATTTCCGGAGATCGCGAGCGTAGACGGTGACTGAATAGCCTGCGGCAAGGATATGAGAGACCATGGCTGATCCCATTATCCCAATCCCGATCCATCCAATTCGAGTCTTGGATGGATCGGTGAGTTTCGGATATGGAGTCTCCATTTCTGCGTTTCCAGAGAACGAATGAAGAAATTTGTGAGAGACGACGACGACGATCGGAAAAAAAAAAAACAGTAAGCTCTTTAGTCTTCACTCAACTTTTATTTATTGAGCTCAATTTTTTTTCCTGGATTTTAGTCATTTTATTTTACATATATTTTTTTTAATCTGGTCTTCCTCTCCCAATTACAAAAGTGTTCTCACTTCTCAAGCAATATGCTTGAAAGATGAAACAATCTTCCCTCTATTTTAGAGTTTGATCTGAATTAACACATGGAGTTGGTGAGACAGAGGTAGAGCTTAGAAACAGAGACACGTAATGTTCATTTCCCATGAAATCATGCAAACTCTCATATAAGTCACGAGACCTGAATTTCATCCTTGTTTTGGACATGCACCATTCACATGCTTACCCTGTGATGCAACAAACTTTGTTTTTCCATTTCCTTTATGCTAAACACTATAACCAACATTTGCCACAAAACATTAATTTTCTTTTCTTGACTCTCTTGCTTCTCTCTTTTCCCATTTTGGGTTCCAGAATATGGAATCGAGCTTTCATTTCATCAATCAAGCTCTCCTTATCACTCAGAACTTTACGAGCTTTCCCCATTTCCTGACAGCATCGGCCTGTGTTCTCATAGCTGTCTTTGGTTACTATTTTTTTAAACCAAGATGTATTATATACCTCATTGACTTCTCATGTTATCAACCTCCTGACTTCTTGCGAGCTCCAGTCTCCAATTTCATTGAGCATCTTACGATTTCCGGTGTTTTTGATCAAGAAAGTCTTGATCTCCAGCAGAAGATTTTAGAGCGGTCAGGTATTAGTGATGACGCGAGCGTGCCTGCGACAGTCCATGAGATTCCACCAAACGCTTCTCTCTCTGCAGCTAGAGAAGAAACTCATGAGATCCTCTTTGCTATTGTTGAAGACCTTTTCTCAAAGCATGAGATAGATCCAAAGAGTATTGACATCCTTGTGTCTAACTGCAGCCTATTCTGTCCTTCTCCATCCATAACTTCTATGATCATAAACAGGTTTGGCATGAGGAGCAACATAAAGAGCTTCAGTTTGAGCGGAATGGGCTGCAGCGCAGGGATTCTTTCGGTTAATCTTGTGAAAGATCTTATGAAGATTCATGGTGACTCTTTGGCCCTAGTGTTGAGTATGGAAGCTGTGAGTCCAAATGGTTACAGAGGGAAGTGTAAGTCAATGCTCATTGCTAACACTATCTTCAGAATGGGTGGGGCTGCGATTCTTCTTTCCAACAGGAAGCAAGATTCGCATAAGGCGAAATACAAACTCCAGCATATTATCAGAACTCATGTCGGTTCAGACACTGAATCCTACGAGAGTGTAATGCAGCAAGTTGATGAAGAAGGAAAAGTTGGAGTAGCATTGTCCAAGCAGCTTGTGAGGGTAGCATCAAAGGCCTTAAAGATCAACGTGGTGCAGTTAGGCCCTCGGGTGCTACCTTATTCAGAGCAGCTCAAATACATAATCTCATTCATCCAAAGAAAATGGGGAATGCACAAGGAGATATACACACCCAACTTTAAGAAAGCTTTTGAGCATTTCTGTATACATGCCGGAGGAAGGGCGATAATCGAGGGCGTGGAGAAGCATCTGAAGCTGGAAAAGGAAGACGTAGAAGCTTCAAGGTCAACTCTGTACCGTTATGGGAATACATCTTCGTCTTCACTGTGGTATGAGCTGCAATACCTGGAAGCAAAAGGTAGAATGAAAAAGGGAGATAAAGTATGGCAGATCGGGTTTGGAAGTGGCTTTAAAGCAAACAGTGCTGTCTGGAAATGCATTTCTGAGATCGATTCAAGAGACAGGAATGCATGGTCTGATCGAATCCATTTGTATCCGGTCTGTGGAGATGCTTCAAGTGCATTGAGGACAGAGCTCCTTTCTTGACATTGATTCGCTGCTCCATAGAATAGTTTATGCATTCCTTCGTATTCTCTCTGGTTTGCTCTTAAGCTGATTCATGCATTGTAGGAAAAACTTTCCACATTTTCAGATTCTTCAAGAGCTGTTTCTTTTGGATCTCTCCTCTTAGAAATGTTTTGTTATTGCAATCTGAAATAGGCTTTAGTACATACCCTTCACAAGATTTAGTATATGCAACTGTTTCACTTCCTATAATTGCCAATTTAACACTAAAAACAAGTCCTGAAACACTAAGTTAAGAAGTAAGAACCTTAAATCCAAACTTTTCTAAGTGCTAAAGATTAACATTCTGCATTTTGCAAACTACTTCAGCTTCTATTCTTGTGCCCAGCTCGGTTTCCATATGTTCAATCAAACCCTGCAGCCTTCTGCATGATCCCGATAAAGCTTCTGATGAAGAATTCTCGAAACTCTTAACACCAGTCTCAATCTCACCAATAGTTTCCCATATTTTCTCCACTGTTTGTTTCATGAGACCAAACTCTTGTGGTGGATAAACGCAGGCTCCAAGCTCATCAATCTGTACTCCAATGCCTTGACACAACTTCAGTAACTTCTCAAGAGAGTCCACAAACTCACTATTATCATTTGGATTCTCCAGCTTGATCATGCCTGTGAAAGCACGGATAAGCTCTTTTATAATCACGAGCGTCTCAGACACAATATCTACTACCATTTTAGCAACTTCAAATTCTTCAGGAGACAAGTCATCGCCTAAACCATCATCATCTTCATCTGAGTTTTGAGTCTCGCGTTCCAGGTTTTCAGAAGCATCATACTCGGGTGAAGAAAAAGCTGGCTTCAGTTCTTTCATCTCCCTAAGAACATCCTTCATGGAAACAGCTACATGTGCCATCGCCCTTCCAATCGCTTTGATGTTTGTTTCAGGTACCTTCTTTAAATTAGAACATGCCTCCCACACTGCTCCTGCAAGCTGCGGAATCGACGGCTTCCTTCCTTTCTCATATGATCCCTCTGTTTCCAAGTTACAGAAACACCACAAAATTCATACACAGTTGAGTAATCTTCTTAATCAACAAGCAGAAGAACATAAAGTCTTCTTACCGTATAGAGACACAGAACCCTGCAACAATCTGAAGCTAGAATCAACAATTTGCTTCGCAGAGGCGTGTATGGATGAAGAAAGTGTAGTCCCAGCACCAACCATGCTTCCATGACAATGCAGCAAAAATCCTTGAAGAGCGTTGAAGTATGCCTCCATAGTCTCCTTTAGTGCTTCAGATTTTGGAGGTTCTCCAGTCCATAGCATTCCCACTAATGAAATTAACCCAAAAAAAAAAAAATTGAAGAATTTGTTTTTCTTTAACAAAAAGACAGCAACTGGCAAAAGAACAAAACCTATAGTAGCTTGTTTGGAGAGATGATCAGAAATCTGAAGGACATCGTTCCAGCTTAATTTTTCTTGTGTCGGAGACGGAACTTGCTCAAACAACTGCAAAAAATCACCAAAACCCGTCACCAAAATTCAAATTCCATCACCAACACACAAATTAAAAAGGTGAAATTAAAAAAAAAAACCTGGAGAGTATCGTTGATGGTATTGTGATAACTAGTAAGGATTTGATTCAATTCGTCTCTTTTTGGTTTCGCCATCTCCGTCTTCCTTCACCTCTCGACGCCTCAAGTCGTAAATCCTTTAAGTTGTAATTTCCTACGTTAGGGTTTTTTTGACTCTGCAACACTTTCGTATTTCTTCAATTTCCTGAACGACGTCGTTTATGTAAAGAGGGCCGTTTCTTCACGTCTCTTTCTACAATATTATTTATTCCTAAAATACCCTTCATATATAGTATTTGCCTCCAGTTTTAAATTCCTCCTACTCAATTTGGTGAATATAAAACGCCATAACAAACAAAGAAGATGCAAAAGGCCCAAAACTAGAGAATATCATATCATGTCTATCGAAAGAAAGAAGAGGCCAAAACTCATGTGCACGTACATGTGAACAATCAATTCCTCATTTACTATACTTGAAAACAACAAGACCAAACATCGAACTAATAAAAACACACAACATTTAATGGATTAATGGTGATGGAACCTCTTTGATTTAGCTGATCTATTCATATACTTCACTTTCTTTCTCTTCATATTCATCACCCATCACTCTTTCTCTAGCCTTTCTCGCCTGCCCATATCATTCAATACATATCAATAAACATCACTTTCACTTTCCTAAACCCACTAATCAATTCAATTGACCATAACAAAAATCAACATATTAAAGAACATCACTTCAACTTTATTAACCTGTTTTTTCCAGTTGGTAAGGATGACGATAAGACCGAGCAAAACAGCTTGTACAAAGGACCCAACCGTGATCCCAATCCAGAGTCCTCTACCTCTCATTTTAAACCCAAAAGCTAATATTATAGCAGTTGGTATCCCAAAGAGATAGTATGCAGCTAGGTTTACGTAAGCCCCAATATCTTGCCTCCCTGATCCTCTAGCCACACCTGTTTCAATAAACACATTTTATAACCCTTAACTTCATTGAAATAGATCTCTTTATGACTTAAAACATTATAGAAGGTGGTCATCTAACCGGAGAGAACTGCGTGAAGGGCATCAAATATGACCGATAAAGAAACCAGTGGAGCCATTGTTTTTACATAATCTACAACTTCAGTTTCAGAGCTGAATAGGTAACCAAATACATTTCTTGCACCAAAGACTATTGCACCCACCATTATTGATTCTACACTTGTTATAGCCATCACTGTGTAAACCGCCTTTCGAGCTTGTTTCGGGTTTCCAGCTCCTAACTCGTTTGCAACTCTTGTACTGCAACAACAATAACAAAGAGGCGGTTTCAGGTTTTAGATAGATAGCTCCCAATTTTCAAAATCGAAAATAAAATAGACGGAAAATACCTTGCTGCTGCGCCGAGACTCTCTGGGATTTGGTACAAGGAGGCTTGTGTTGAAAGACTGTTAAAACAAGAATGAAAGCAACTGATTTGTATGATAATATTCCATTTCAAAACCAAGTCTTTTGAAGATTAAAGGAAACATACCAGACTGAGAGAACAGAGGCTTCTAGCTTCGGATTTGGTAAAATCCCAGAGAGCAGGACCAAAAATTCGAATGACCACCACTCGAGGCTAATCCAACAACACCAAAGAGATTCATGTCAACAACTCTATGACTAAACCAAAAGAGGCATTGAAGAAAAGTGGATATACCAAATCATAGACGCAGATGGGATTCCAAACCGGAAAAACTCTCCCATTCCTTCAAACAAACTCATGGAGATCGCTGCACGGCTCTTGCTACAGCTGGAAGAAAACGTCATGTATAATCCAAGAACAATCACGTTTAGCCAGTAAGAAACACCGATCGCAATAGCTGCACCGACGCTCCCAAGACCAAACTTAAAGACCAAGCTCCAACAGAGGACAACGTGGACACATAGAGAAGAGACTGAGCTCATAATCAAAGGCAAAATCAGACTCTGCGCTTGGAAAAACCGAACAAGAGGCTGCAAAGTAGCGTAACCAAAGAGCGCGGGTATGAGCCAAGTCGCAAACTTTCCTGCTTGTTGAGCAACCATAGGATCTTGTCCAATCAGAGAAAGTATATCACCCATGTAACTCCATAGCACAGACAGAGGAATACACACAAGAAATAAAGAGACAATCCCTGTGTAAGTATGAACACCAAGCTTCTCGAATTGCTTAGCTCCATTAGCTTGACCACACAAAGTCTCCAATGCACTAGCCAATCCAAACTGTGTGATCAATCACAGTCACACTTTAGAATCTCAAACTAATCAAAGAAAAGAGAAAGATCAAGAAAGAGACATACGACGACGCTGAAACCGGTGACGCTGCAGAAAGAAACAGCAATGGCGGTGCTAGAGAGGAAAAGCTCACCGAGATGACCAACCATCATTATCGATATCACCTGAAGAACATACATAGACGAGTTCACAGCAATCATCGGACCGGCGATGTAACCAAGCCTCTTCATTTCCCGCAAAAACCCATCTTTCTTGTTTACTTCTTCTCCGTGGCTCACAACAAGCAAGCCCTTCTCCGCCGAATCCATTCTCTCTGCTTCTTCTTCTTCTTCTTCCCTGAGATCTGTTTCAATCGGAATCTTTCTCCGAATCAATCCAATACTCTTTTTATACTAATATTTTATGATTATCTTCTCTGTGGAATTTAGCGGCGTGTCGTATTTTGATTCTACACCTCGAGATACAGATACATGCGTCGTCCTTTCTCATTCAGCCGCCATAAATTCTCACTTATAATGGCTCATTGATTATAGCAAATTAAGAAAAGTCTTTGTTAAAAAAACAAAAAAAACTTCATATGCAAATCGTGTTGAAATATTAAAATCTTAACTTTTTAATTAGTTAAGCGGTCTGTTACAAAATCAATTAATTTCATTGTTGATTCTATTTGAATATGTTGTTGTTACTTCCTCATCAAGGTATCAAATGAATAAATAAATAAAAACTTCTTGTTTATCATGAAGTTTGTGAACCAATCAAACTTTTATCGTCAAATCCAATTTTTTTTTTTCAATATTATAATCTAAAATTCAAAGAAAATATTTGTTTGCTTTTTTTTAACTCACTCACAACTGCTACATACCATTCTGACAAAAGTAAGGTTTTGTGAATCTACAAGTTCCTAATTGTGTACTCTCGTCATATTATTTCTTATGAGCAATCCTTAGAATTCTCTTAATAACTTTTTTTAAACTTTGCACAATATCATATGATTAATGATTATCTTCCTTGTATAAGAGAGAAGATCATATCATGTGTATCGAGAGACAATAGAGGCCAAAACTCATGTGCACGTACATGTGAACATTCATTTCCTCTTTAGTCATTACTATTATATAGAAGACATATATATTATGTCTATGAAGTCTCTTGGTTTAGCTAATCTCTTCATGATGTTCACTTTCTTTATCTTCAAACCCCTCACCCATCAGTCTTTCTCTTGCATTTCTCGCCTGCCCATATGATTCAACATCATTATCACTTTCTCATATCCACTAATCAAACAAGAAATTAAAAGGACATCACTCTCACTTTACTTACCTGCTTTTCCCAGTTGGTGAGAATGACGATAAAACCGAGCAAAACAGCTTGCACAAAGGATCCAACTGTGATCCCAATCCAGATTCCTCTTCCTCTCATTTTAAACCCAAAAGCTAATATTATAGCAGTTGGTATTCCAAAGAGATAGTATGCTGCTAGGTTTACGTAAGCCCCAATATCTTGCCTCCCTGAACCTCTAGCCACACCTGCAATTTCAGTTCCACCAATAACACAGTATTAATCGTTAACTTCATTCATGACTTTGACATTATTGAAGGAGCTAGAGAAGAATCTCACCCGCAAGAACTGCGTGAAGAGCATCGAATATGACCGATAAAGCAACCAATGGAGCCATTGATCTTACATAAACCACTACTTCGGTTTCAGAGCTGAATATGTATCCATAAACGTTTCTTGCACCAAAAACTATTGCGCTGACCATTATTGATTCTACACCTGTAATGACCATCACTGTATAAACCGCCATTCGAGCTTGTTTTGGTTTTCCAGCTCCAAATTCGTTTGCAACTCTTGTACTACAACAACAACAAGTCAACAACAGAGAGATATTTTAGATAGATAGCTCCCATGTTACAAGATTGGGAAATTGAGCAAGAAAGAACCTTGCTGCGGCGGCGAGACTATCTGCTATTTG
This sequence comes from Arabidopsis thaliana x Arabidopsis arenosa, assembly GCA_019202795.1. Classification (NCBI taxonomy): domain Eukaryota; kingdom Viridiplantae; phylum Streptophyta; class Magnoliopsida; order Brassicales; family Brassicaceae; genus Arabidopsis; species Arabidopsis thaliana x Arabidopsis arenosa. The sequence continues at coordinate 12,050,030 of CM032919.1, read as the reverse complement.
GTACACGATGTTGATTGTTGATAGACTGTTAAACAAGAATGAAAGCAACTGAGTTGTATATGATAATAGACCATTCCAACACAAAATCTTTAGAAGGTGATGAAAAGAACATACCAGATTGAGAGAACAGAGGCTTCTAGCTTTGGATTTGGTAAGATTCCAGAGAGTAAGAGCAGAAATTCGAATGACCACCACTCGAGGCTAATCCAACAACACCAAAGAGATTCATGTCAAGAACTCTATGACTAAACCAAAAGAGACATGAAGAGAAGTTGATATACCAAATCATAGACGCAGATGGGATTCCAAACCGGAAAAACTCTCTCATTCCTTTAAACAAACTCATGGAGATAGTTGCACGGCACTTGCTACAGCTGGAAGAAAACGTCATGTATAATCCAAGAACAGTCACGTTCAACCAGTAAGAAACGCCGATCGCAATAGCTGCACCGAGGCTTCCAAGACCAAACTTAAAGACCAAGCTCCAACAGAGGACAACGTGGACACAGAGAGAAGAGACTGAGCTCATAATCAAAGGCAAAATCAGACTCTGCGCTTGGAAAAACCGAACAAGCGGTTGCAAAGTAGCGTAACCAAAGAGCGCGGGTATGAGCCAAGTTGCATACTTTCCTGCTTGTTGAGCAACCATAGGATCTTGTCCAATAAGAGAAAGTATATCACCCATGTAACTCCATAGCACAGACAAAGGAATACACACAAGAAACAAAGAGACAATCCCTGTGTAAGTATGATAACCAAGCTTCTCGAATTGCTTAGCTCCATTAGCTTGACCACACAAAGTCTCCAATGCACTAGCCAATCCAAACTGTGCGATTAACAATTTAGAATCTATCTTGAGCTAATTAACGTAAATAAAGAGAGAGATAGCGATCAAGAAAGAGACTTACGACGACGCTGAAACCAGTGACGCCGCAGAAAGAAACAGCAATGGCGGTGCTAGAGAGGAAAAGCTCACCGAGATGACCAACCATCATTATCGAGATCACCTGAAGAACATACATAGACGAGTGCACTGCAATCATCGGACCGGCAATGTAACTAAGTTTCTTCATCTCCCGTAAAAAAACATCTTTCGTGTTTACTTGTTCTCCGTCGTTAACCACAAGCAATCCCTTCTCCACCGAATCCATTCTCTCTGCTTCTTCTTCCCCTAAGATCACGGGGATTATATAGTGACATATGGTTGTTTCTTTCTCTACAAGGCACTAAAATGTTTTTTAAAAAATGCTTCCGTTTATCATGTGAAGTTGTCAGCGAATCTAATATTTTAATCCACTCCTCGTGTTTTCTCACTGTTTTTCGATAATTGTTTGCTCTTTTGAACGTTTTCTTTCCCTCCATCAAAGTTTAAAGTAAATTTTCATTTGGAATTTAGCGTCGTTGCCTATTGTATCATGCTACTCCTACAAACACAAACAAAACAAAAAAAGCTTTCTTTTGCTTTAACCGATTCAAACTTTTTTAAAAGCATCTTAATTAGGTGTAAACAGCCCCAAAATGTATGAACATGAAAGAACATTTGAGTGTATGAACATAAAAATTTGGTATTTTTGTATCGTATGCATTTTTTCCTCCATTTAATATTTTCAAATATCAACATTTTAGTCATCGCCTCATCGGACCATGTTGCCATAGTAATGAAGAAAAAGTTCGATAGTATTGAATTAAGGTCACAAATCAATACACAGCAGAAACACAAGCTATGATCACAAGACATGATAAAGGATGAGAATGATCTTGGTCATTTGACCATGTTGCCATGTCAAATGATTCTTGGTGTGTGCTGCTGCTTCGTCGCTTGATTTCTCACGTTACGGCGATTAATTGGTAACGTTGATACTGCTTTAGCTGATAGTCTCCGTCCTTGGGTTAAACTTACGGAACAGTTTGATGATATGAAGTGATCTTTTGAGTCTCATGCATGTAGTTTGGTTCTTGTGGTTCCAGTATTCAACGAGATGGTTTGGGTCAAGAACTTCAGTGGCCTGTAGAGGAGGATTAAGTTGTGTAAGAGTTAAGACCATCCACAATGGTGGTTTCTTAGGAGTACCTAAATTATTAAACAAATGAAAAAGGAAGAGAGAGACAGAAACGTTTCTAAAACAAGGTACTCATAAAAAGCTGTCTCTACACATGTTCTTCATTTAGTGGTCCATTTTTTATTTAAAATTAAAATTTAAATATAAAACTAAATTATTTCTATATATATATATAAAATTATTTAGTTTTCCCTAGTTTTGGGCTTAGGTTCCTCTTTTTCACCTAGAGGCTTTCATAGTTCGGTGATAGAGGCGTTGTCTACCGGGGAATTTCCTTTTTCCGCCGGCAAGGTTTTGTCTTTTTTCCTTTTTCCGTCGAGGTTTAGTCTCAACTTTCCAAATTTGCTAGGTTTTAACCTAGATACAAGAAATTCACGGCAGAGTCGCCGCACAAAGTTATCAATTTCAAAGCTTTCGATTGGTAGATTCTCTGGTGCTTCTCTGTTTTACGCGATGGTTACTACTCTTGACAAAGCACTGCAAGCAATGACGATTGAGGAGAACAAACCATTGAAATTGAAGAACTTACCGAAATTTAGTTCGTGTGAAAGGAACGTTTGCAGCCTTATGGGAAGGTTGTTGTGCCCGGAAAATCAGAAGATGTCAAGGTTCATTCATGATATGCCTCGGCTGTGGCATGTCAGTAACAGAGCTCGGGGTATAGCGCTATCGGAGGACACCTTTCAATTCATCTTTGACAGTGAACATGACTTGGAAACTGTTCTCCATGGTGGAGCTTGGACGTATGAGGACTGGAGTATGGTGCTTGAGCGTTGGGTGGAAAAGCCACCAGAAGACTATCTTAAGATCTTACCGCTATGGATTAGATTGAGGAACATACCGGTGAATTACTATACGGTGGAAACTTTTGAAGAAATAGCTGAGACTATTGGTCAAGTGTTAACTGTGGCTTTTGATCCATTGAAACCACAAAGCAAGGGTTATGTACGGGTTCAGATTCTTTTTGATGTTAATAAACCCTTGTGGAATTCGAAGGAGGTGGAGTTACCTACTGGTGAAACGGTATCAATTGGGATTGAATATGAACGAGTGCGAAAACGTTGTTTTCAATGTCAAAGACTTATTCACGACAGGACTAGGTGTCCTTTTAATCCCCAGAACCGGCAATCTCATGCTACGGGGGGGATTAAAGCTATCAACAATGGTCCAGGAATCAGCAGCCTGCAACTGAAGTCTAATGATCCATTATTTGGTGTTTTAACCAATGATGATGTAGGCATTGATGCTGTGACTGGAAGACCAAAAATTTCTAAAGAAGTTTTGGATGAGATGAGAAGTTATCTATCAGTTTCAGACCCTACTGAGAAGCAAGCTCGTATAGATCGCGTAAGGAAGTCTGTGTGGAATTTAGAAGGCGATCCTAAAGGGCAAAAGACTCTGTTACGTTTGGAGCCTGCCACAGAGATTACAACTGATATCAATAAGGGTAAAGGACTGGTGTTTGATTTTGATATCAAGAAGGACAGTGCCAATAATGCTGCAGGTGAAAAATTGCTAGCTTCAGCCATTAAAGCTGGTAATGATTCCAAACGATTTGGCCCGTTGCAGTCTCCTCAACCTGAGCTGCCTGCATCAACTCTTCACTTTGGTCCTTGTTCTACGGTGTTTGAATCTGGTGGTCACGCCAGTTCTTCCGGGACAAGTGCGACCTTGAAGAAATATCGCCGGAGACCAAGTCAACACAAGAGGAAAGCTCAGGCTAACAAGGATGCTAGGGATACACGGAAGACAGAATTGATTTACAGAGAAAAAGTTAAACATGATGGAGAAGCAGGTCTGAATTTAAAGAGGAAAGCTGTGGAGGAAGGGTTGTCATCACCTAAGATTGCTAAACGATCTGAAAATGACTTAGCGGTGGTTCCGTATGAGGAACCGCCAAAGCAAGTATGAGTATACTGAGCTGGAATTGTCAGGGATTGAGGAGCTCGCTGACAATTCCTACCTTGAAGGAAATGAGACGTGATCATTTCCCGGATATTCTGTTCCTCCTGGAGACGAAAAACTCCAGTCATCACGTATTGAATGTTAAGCAATGGTTAGGATATGATTTTGCGCACATTGTTGATCCTGAAGGCTTGAGTGGAGGTTTGGCTTTATTTTGGAAAGCGTCATATGATGTTGAAGTGCTTCACTCAGACAAGAGAATCATTGATACAAAAGTCAAGATTGGGTCCTTATGGTTTTTTGTTTCTTTTGTTTATGGAGATCCAGCTTGTAATTTAAGACAAGAAGTATGGGATAATTTAACACGTATTGGTCTAACAAGGAATGAGCCATGGTTTGTAGTTGGAGATTTAAATGAGATATGGGATAATTCAGAGAAATTTGGTGGTCCAGCTCGGGATGAATCTTCTTTCATTCCATTTCGTAACATGATACAAGACTGTAGGCTTCGTGACGTTCCTTTCTCTGGTAATATGTTTTCTTGGGCTGGTAAACGAAACGACATGTGGATTCAGATCCGTTTGGATAGAGCTCTGGGTAATGCCGAGTGGTTTCATCTTTTCCCGCGTGTGCAATCTGAATATCTTGAGAGAGTGGGATCGGATCACAGGCCATTATTGACACGGTTTGTCAGTGAGAACCAGACTTTTGTTGGTCGGTTTATGTTTGATAAGCGCTGGACTTCTAAACCTGAAACAACAGAGGTTGTCAGACAAGGATGGAACAGCCAAAGCAGGTCTGGTCACTCGAGCCTCTTTGATAGAATTGCAGCTTGTCGTAAGTCCTTGTCTTTGTGGAAACGTTCTTCACAATTAAATTCAAAAACAAAGATTAAGCAGCTGCGTGGGAAGCTAGATGAGGAGGGCTGTAAACAATTTCCCAGATTCTTCCTAATCCAAAAATGGAGAGGCGAGTTAGCGGAGGCTTATCGAGAAGAAGAGGTATATTGGAAGCAAAAGAGTCATGAAAATTGGCTTCATGATGGTGACAGAAATACCAAGTATTTTCATGGTTGTGTTCAAGGGAAACGAGCTAAGAATAAGATTTTTTCATTGATTGATGACAATGGGGTGGAACAATTTGCAGACGGTTCCAAAGGTAATATAGCGGTGGATTATTTTCAGAAGATGTTTACGTCTTCGCAGCCCTGCGATGCTACTACTCTTCTTGATGGTATGTCTCCTCGGGTCACGCCTGCTATGAACACTGCTTTAACTAAACCTGTTACTAATGAAGAGATTCGCCAAGCAGTGTTTGCGATAAGAAGTAGTAGTGCTCCGGGAGCCGATGGTATGACGGGATTATTTTTTCAATCTTATTGGAGTATTGTAGGACAACAAGTGTGTGAAGAAGTGAAAAATTTCTTTGAATCAGGCTCTTTCCCGGTTGAATGGAATTTTACTCAAATTTGTTTATTGCCTAAGAAACCAAATCCAAACCGGATGACTGATCTCCGTCCCATTAGTTTATGTTCAGTATCTTATAAAATCGTTTCTAAGATATTGTGTTCAAGACTTAAGGCCTGGTTGCCCGAGATTGTTTCTGATGCACAAGGAGCTTTTGTTTCGGGCCGGTTAATTTCAGACAACATCCTTTTGGCTCATGAAATGGTTCACGCGTTACGCACTAATCCGGAGTGCAATGAGGATTTTATGGCAATCAAAACCGACATGTCAAAGGCGTATGATCGCGTGGAATGGAATTTTTTGGAAGAACTGTTCATTCGTCTTGGTTTTGATAGGAAATGGGTTGATTGGATAATGACGTGCGTGAGAAGTGTGACGTACTCGGTTTTGCTGAATGGGAATTCGTATGGTTTTATCAAGCCGGAACGTGGTATTAGACAAGGCGATCCTCTCTCGCCCTTTCTCTTTATCTTATGTGCTGAGGCACTTGTCCACACCATGAATAAAGCTGAAATAGAAGGGCGGATAACTGGTTTGAGACTCACGCGAAACTGTCCCTCCATACAACACTTACTTTTCGCGGATGATAGCCTTTTTCTTTGTCGGGCTAATTTTAAAGAAGGTGCTGAGATTCTCCAATGTCTTAAATTGTATGGTGATGCTTCAGGCCAGGAGATAAACCTTCAAAAATCATCGATTATTTACGGCGCAAAGATGGAGCCGATTATGAGACACCTTTTGGGATTGTTTTTGGGCATTCTTAAGGAAGGTGGTGATGGTATGTATTTAGGTTTACCGGAGTGTTTTAGTGGCTCTAAGTGTGACTTGTTAGCCTACATTACGAAAAAGCTAAAAACTCGGTTGACGGGATGGTATGCAAAGACGTTGTCATTGGGAGGGAAAGAAGTACTTCTCAAATCTGTGGCTATGGCATTACCGGTGTATGCTATGTCTTGTTTTAAATTAACAAAGTATCAATGCCAACAGATTACTAGTGCAATGACAAGTTTTTGGTGGAACTCATGTGAAGAACGTAAGAAGATGCATTGGGTATCTTGGGAAAAGATGTGTAAAACAAGGAAAGATGGTGGATTAGGCTTTAGAGATGTTGGCGATTTCAATCAAGCATTACTTGCAAAACAAGCCTGGCGACTTCTCACAAAGCCTAGTTCCTTGCTGGCCCGTGTATATAAGGCACGATACTATCACAGGAAGGGTTTTATGGATGCTACTATTGGGTCTCGACCCTCTTATGCGTGGCGTAGTATTATACATGGGCGGGATTTGCTTGAAAAAGGTCTCATAAAGAATATTGGTAATGGCCAATCTACGAGTGTATGGACTGACAAATGGATTTTTGATAATGCACCGCGACGTCCTTTCAACAAACAGTCTCTGTTTGATCTTGACTTACGGGTTTCAAACCTTATTACCACCCAAGGCTCTTGGAACCAAGCTCTTTTATCAGAACTGTTTTTTCCTCCGGACGTGGTCAGAATCATGTCCTATCCACCAAATGTCGCTGTATCGGACAGTTTTATATGGGCATATAATCGCTCCGGCTGTTATACGGTTAAGAGTGGTAATTGGTTAATCTCTCATCTACAGCCTGCGCCTGCACCAATTTCTGTCCCAGAACAAGAATCTCGAGCACTTAAAATGAAGATTTGGGCTATTAAAACAGTCCCCAAGATTCAAATGTTTTTATGGCGGGCCTTATCCGGAGCATTGGCAGTATCCGTATGCTTACAAGCTCATGGTATGAATGCTGAACTTAAATGCCCTTTATGTCAGGATGCTGTTGAATCGATCAGCCATGTTTTGTTTCATTGTTGGCCGGCTCGTGAAGTTTGGGAGATTACCAACATACCATTACCTGTTCAAGGTTTCAATGATTCTGTCAATGACAATTTAGCATTTGTGTTGAAAGTGATGAACAATGATGGAGTCCCTCTTAATATGCGCATGGCGATTCCATGGATTATATGGGGAATTTGGAAGCATCGTAACGAAGTGCTATACGCTGGGAAACAAGGGGATTTGAATGCACTTGTTGTTCATGCTTTAGAAGAAGCAGAGATGTGGAACACAGTATCGGCGGCCCAACGGCAGTCTCTCGCTAATACTACTCAGCCTATTAGTCGTGGTACCAGATGGACTTTACCTCCATTAGATATGCTTAAGTGTAATATCCACGTCTCTTGGTTAAATGATACTCATATGTGTGGTGGAGCTTGGATAGTAAGGAACAATCATGGGGATGCCGTCTTTCATGCGAGGGAAATGTTTTTACCATCTTCGAATCGCATCGCTGCAGAATTGCGAGGGATCTTATGGATGTTACAGAGTCTTCATGATTTGCATTTGGATAACATTGAGGTTTGGTCCGATTGTAATGCTGCAATTGAAGCCATTGTTGATTCCTCCAATTGGCCACGGTATCACTCTTATTTGGACAGAATTCATCGATTGCTATCAGCTTTTGGTAAAGTAATTTTCAAATCTTCCTCTCCAAAAGCGAATGCGATAGCCAGAGACATTGCTACGAGCGTCACGAGGGATGGACGAGTTCAATCTTATTTAGCTCGTGGAGGACCTACGTGGCTTCTTTCTCGAATTGAAGCAGAAAAGAGACGATGAAATAATTTGGAAGTCTGTTTGGTTAAGCATAATTGTGTTCAGTGAGTTTTGGTTTTTTGAGCTCTGTTTTTATAAGCTCTGTTTTCTTCTGTATTTGACTATTTCCTCTTGATTTTAATAAAGCATATTAGACGGCAAAAAAAAAAAAAAACTAAATTATTTCTAAAAGACTATTACTTTATTACTAAAAACTCCAATTGGGTTTCTTTACCGTTGGGTTGCTCTAACATCATGGATAGGTTTGAATGAAGAAGAACAAGACTTGGATTTAGATTTGTTACCTGAACAATATAGGGTGAGAAGAAACCAAACATTTGAAGACCACATATATATACCATCAAACTGCGATAATGTAGAAAGCACTCAGCGGCTGACACGTTAGCATCTCTTAGGGGTTCTAAAACTCCTTAGTTCAGAACACCGTTCGAAACAATATTAGGTATTTTGATTTAAATCTAATTTTAAACCTTAGAACCCCAGTTTAAATCCTCCTTTGGAGATGGTCTAAGCTCTCTGGACTAGGACCATATAGTTAGCGGACGACATAGAGGAGTACTATAGAGATCACAACTGCTACATGCCATTCTGACAAAAGTAAGGGTTTGTGAATCTACAAGTTCCTAGTTGTGTACTCGTCATATTTCTTATGAGCAATCCTTAAAATTCTCTTAATAACTTTTTAAAAACTTTGCTCAATATCATATGATTAATGATTATCTTCCTTCTATATGGGGGAAGATCATATAATGTATATGGAGATACAATAGAGGCCAAAACTCATGTGCACGTACATGTGAACATACATTTCCTCTTTAGTCATTACTATTATCGAAAACAACATTACTATTATGGAAGATATCATATATATCATGTGTATGAAGTCTCTTGGTTTAGCTGATCTCTTCATGATCTTCACTTTCTTTATCTTCAAACCCCTCACCCATCAGTCTTTCTCTCGCATCTCTCGCCTGCCCAAATGATTCAATACATAACACTTTTTCATATCCACTAATCAATTTTTTTATATACTATCCCTAAAAACAAGAAATTAAAAGGACATCAGTCTCACTTTACTTGCCTGTTGTTTCCAGTTGGTAAGGATGACAAGAAAACCGAGCAAAACAGCTTGCACAAAGGACCCAACTGTGATCCCAATCCAGATTCCTCTTCCTCTCATTTTAAACCTAAAAGCTAATATTATAGCAGTTGGTATCCCAAAGAGATAGTATGCAGCTAGGTTTACGTAAGCCCCAATATCTTGCCTCCCTGATCCTCTAGTCACACCTGCAAATGCAGTTCCACCAATAACAGTATTAATCATTAACTTCATTCATGACTTTGACATTATTGAAGGAGCTAGAGAAGAATCTAACCCGCAAGAACTGCGTGAAAAGCATCGAATATGACCGATAAAGCAACCAATGGAACCATTGATCTTTCATAATCCACAACTTCGGTTTCAGAGCTGAATAGGTAACCATAAACGTTTCTTGCACTAAAAACTATTGCGCTCACCATTATTGATTCTACACCTGTAATGACCATCACTGTGTAAACCGCCATTCGAGCTTGTTTCGGTTTTCCAGCTCCTAATTCGTTTGCAACTCTTGTACTGCAACAACAAGTCAACAATAACAACAGAGAGATATTTTAGTTAGATATGTTGCCAAATTGGGAAATTGAGCAAGAAAGAACCTTGCTGCTGCGCCGAGACTAGCTGCTATTTGGTACACGATGTTGATTGTTGATAGACTGTTGAAAACAAGAATGAAAGCAACTGAGTTGTATATGATAATAGACCATTCCAAAACAAAATCTTTAGAAGGTTATGAAAAGAACATACCAGATTGAGAGAACAGAGGCTTCTAGCTTCGGATTTGGTAAGATCCCAGAGAGTAAGAGCAGAATTTCGAATGACCACCACTCGAGGCTAATCCAACAACACCAAAGAGATTCATGTCAACAACTCTGTGACTAAACCAAAAGAGGCATGAAGTGAAGTTTATATACCAAATCATAATGGCAGATGGGATTCCAAACCGGAAAAACTCTCCCATTCCTTTAAACACACTCATGGAAATAGTTGCACGGCACTTGCTACAGCTGGAAGAAAACGTCATGTATAATCCAAGAACAATCACGTTTAGCCAGTAAGAAACGTCAAGCGCAATAGCTGCACCGATGCTCCCAAGACCAAACTTAAAGACCAAGCTCCAACAGAGGACAACGTGGACACAGAGAGAAGAGACTGAGCTCATAATCAAAGGCAAAATCAGACTCTGCGCTTGGAAAAACCGAACAAGCGGCTGCAAAGTAGCGTAACCAAAGAGCGCGGGTATGAGCCAAGTTGCAAACTTCCCTGCTTGTTGAGAAACCATAGGATCTTGTCCAATAAGAGAAAGTATATCACCCATGTAACTCCATAGCACAGACAAAGGAATACACACAAGAAACAAAGAGACAATCCCTGTGTAAGTATGAACACCAAGCTTCTCGAATTGCTTAGCTCCATGAGCTTGACCACACAAAGTCTCCAATGCACTAGCCAATCCAAACTGTATGATTACCACAACCACAATTTTAGAATCTTGAGCTAATTAAAGGAAGAAAAAGAGACATGGAAATCAAGAAAGAGACATACGACGACGCTTAAACCGGTGACGCCGCAGAAAGAAACGGCAATTGCGGTGCTAGAGAGGAAAAGCTCACCGAGATGACCAACCATCATTATCGATATCACCTGAAGAACATACATAGACGAGCTCACCGCAATCATCGGACCGGCGATGTAACTAAGTTTCTTCGTCTCCCGTAAAAAACCATATTTGGTGTTTACTTGTTCTCCGTCGTTCTCGGCCGAATCCATTCTCTCTGCTTCTTCTTCTTCTTCCCCTGAGATCACGAGATTTTTATCAATCGGAATCTTTAACATATGGTTGTTTCTTTCTCTACAAGGCGTCAAATTTTTTAAAAAAACCTCCCGTTTATCATGTGAAGTTGTGAACCAATTAAATTTTTTAATCCACTCCTCGTGTTTTCTCACTGTTTTTCGATAATTGTTTGCTTTTTAAACGTTTTCTTTCCCTCCATCAAGTTTAAAGTAAATTTTCATTGGAATTTAGCGTCCAAAAAAGAGCGTTTCTTTTGGACTCAAAACTTTTAATAGCATCTTTTTAGGTAAAAACAGCCACTAGTAACAGCTTTTCCCAAAGTGTAAAATGTAACGTTGATACCGTGACACAAGAACCAAAAGATGGAAAGATATAAAAAATAACCAAAGACAAATTATAACTCTGATCCAAGTCATTAAGGTTCAATTTGCTAAGAATTCTGTTCGGTTATGTTTTGATTCAGAAATGGTAAAATAGACACTTACTAAACAAACATTATCAATGTGTAAGGAAAATAGCGTATTTCAACCCCAACATGAACAAATGTTTGTTTAATAAGTGTCTATTTTACTATTTCTGAATCAAAGCATAACCGTCCAATTTTTCAATATGAACAACGGTCAATGCCTAAACGTTTCAAAATTCAAAAACAAACATACCTAAATTCTTCCATTTGTGCGTAAATCAAAATCGTAGCGGATTTTAGTCAAATTTATCATCAATCTTTCTTTGTAATTCACCAATTTCAAATTTCACCAACAAACCTCACTATTCAAATTCTAGAAAGAGTTAATTTTCTTGAGTTTCAAATTCGTCCATAGTGCTAAAATATATACAGAGACGAAGGACATCAAGATCATAAACAACAACAACATCATCATCAGATGTATTTACAAAGACGATACGAGAGAGACCATACGAGATAGATCTTCTTGCTAAGAACTGAATCACCAACCCCACTTCACGCGCCTCGAGCAACGTCAGAAGCTCCAACAACCGTCTTATCCTCTTGATTCTCCGCCGGAAAACCAAAATTGGTCGGCGCGTGAGGTCCAATCAGCTGAATCGCGGCGTTATCATAAGCAAGAGCAGCTTCCTCGGCAGTGTTAAAAGTTCCCAGCCAAAGACGACCACGTCGTCCCTTACAAGCTCCTCCGCCACATCTAATCTCCGCCACCCACTTCCCCCACGGCCTCTGCCTCACTCCACGGAATTTCTTCTTCCTCACATTCTCCGTCCCCGTCTTGAGAAATTCCGCCGGGATCCTGATTTTGAACCGTGTCTTGCAGACATCGAGTTTATCGGAAGGATCGATTACGATCTCTTTAACGAGGCGTTTTCCACGGCGGCGAGTCTGGGAAGCTCCTCCACGTTGCTCCGTGTCTTCGTCGCTAGAAGAATCGGTGGCTTCTGCGTCGGTGAATGAGATTCTGATAATACGCTTCATGATATCTTAGAGAGTAGTGAATTTGGGGAAATTAGGGTTTCGTCTCCGTTTCCTCTAAAAAGGAAGGCATTTGGGAGAGAGAAGGCTCTCTCCAATTGGGAATTTGGGAAAATATTCTCACAGAATATGTTTTTATTCTTTCAGAATCTCCTTTTCTGATGCTTTCATTTTTTTACTTATTTACTTCTTCTTTTTTTCTAACCAATCTTATAACCACAATAATCATTCATTAGATAAATAAAACCAGAATAAATAGAATACTTTTGTCCTAAAATCGATCAAATTTATCATGTCTTTTAATGAATACAGAAAACAAAATTCACCATTAGAAAAATAAAGAGTCGGATTGGTAACCAAAAGTTGTACAAGTTTTTTAGCTGTTAGTTAGAGCTGTAAGTTTTATCGGAATAGTGTAAAACTGTAATAAAGAGTTGTACAATAAAACTAAAAGTTTTAACGTTTAGATAAAGTTTTTGTGATCGGTAACTATCAAAACGGTACACCTTGTACCGCTTTGATAATGAGTTATCAATCAAACCCAAAAACTATTATAATTAAAGCCATTGATTGGGCCGTATGGGCCTCAGAGCTTGAAGCCCATCTAACGCTTTACTCTTTTTCCCTGATCTATGTAGTAAGAAGCAGAAATTTAGGAATAAGTTTGAAACTTTAATCACACATAAGAGAAAGTGCAGAAACATGAACAATGCTCTTCTTGCCTTCCGTGTCAATTTTGTATCTATATGTCACTATTTAATCTCATTTATATGAATATAACCTCATTTGTCCCATGTCTTCTTCTTCAATGGACTTACTCATGTTTCTGCTTCTTCTAGTCTATCCGGTTGCTCTGGCTAAGTCTTCTTCCACCGTCCCTGCTATCTTCACCTTTGGTGACTCAATTTTTGACGCCGGAAACAACCATTACAACAAACTGTACAGCTCAGGCTGATTTTCCTCCTTATGGTTCTTCCTTTTTCCACCGTCCTACAGGGAGGTTCACCAACGGAAGAACCGTCGCTGACTTCATCTGTAACAAATTACCTCAACTCGTTAACTAATTACATTTTTCAAGATTTCTTCTTCTGCAAGGAACCTTATTTTTGACTCTTTTTCTTTTCTTGACCCAATAATTGCAGCGCAATTTGTAGGCCTTCCACTACAGAAACCATTCTTGGAATTGCAGATTCAAATCTTGAATGGAACTTCAAACTTTTCAAATGGCATTAACTTTGCTAGTGCTGGTAGTGGTCTCTTGTTTGATACCAACAAATTTATGGTAAATATCTCGCTTTTACCAAATAAAAATGTTTGTTTCTTGTGAATCACTCGTTAAGTACACAACAAATATTGTAGGGCGTGACACCGATCCAAACCCAGCTACAACAATTCCAGACGCTTGTAGAGCAGAACCTTATCGAAAAATCTATAATCCAAGAGTCTCTCTTTTTATTGGAAACTGGTTCCAACGACATTTTCAACTACTTCCTCCCATTCCAAACTCCTACACTTTCTCCAGACGCCTACGTGAACACAATGTTAGACCAAGTGAACAAAACGATTGATCAGATCTACAAACTAGGTGCACGCCGCATCGCTTTCTTCTCCTTAGGTCCTGTGGGATGTGTCCCTGCAAGAGCAATGCTTCCTAATGCCCCAACAAATAAATGCTTCGGTAAGATGAATGTTATGGCCAAGATGTATAATACAAGACTTGAAGAGATTGTGAACATAATACCCACTAAGTACCCCGGAGCCATTGCGGTGTTTGGAGCTGTGTATGGTATAACTCACAGATTCCAAACCTACCCTGCCCGTTACGGTAAACTCAATATAGTTGATTAACTTCTACCTTTGAGACATTTTTCAAGTGTGTCTGAATCATGTTTTTGGTGAAGGGTTTACCGATGTGTCGAACGCGTGTTGTGGGAACGGGACACTGGGTGGATTGATGCAGTGTGGAAGAGAAGGATACAAGATTTGCAATAACCCAAACGAGTTTTTGTTTTGGGATTTTTATCATCCCACAGAACGCACTTACCATCTCATGTCAAAAGCTTTATGGAATGGAAACAAAAACCATATCAGACCGTTTAATCTCATGGCTCTTGCCACCACCAACATCGCAATTTAAAACTTCATTCTGCTTAGTAGTTTGTAATATATCATTCATGGTGATTTTGAATTAAGACTCCAAATCATTGTGAAAACAAAAGCCAGAAAGTGAAACTTTGCTCCACTTCTAGTCTCTTCCTCTTCTTCTAATGTTAACATGAACGCTACAAAATGTGTTTATTGTTCTCTTTCATATCTTTATGAAATACAACATCTGATTCTATTTATCTATACCTGTATACTATACGCATTCTACAGAAAGCTTAGTTTCGTCATCTGAGTGATGATTATCCAAGCCGTTACCAACGCTACCGTCTTTTATTTGAGGGCGTGGATCCGCAAACACTTCCTCCCTTTGGGGGCGGTTCGCATAGAATATCCACAGCACCAGACATAGTAACACTCCCACAGATATCAGTCCGAGTCCTGCGGTCACAATCCTCAGATTACGCTCCAGTGGTGGACAGTAATCTGAGGTAATACTCATAAATGTTTCTCTAACAAAGTTACAATCTCGGAAGCTAAGCAACGGAGGCGTGTAATGCTCGAGAGCGTAGCTCTCATTCACAGCTGCTACCAACTGTCCAAAGGTGTCTGGCGTTACTCTCCCCACGGTGGTGCAGACTCCGGATGGTGTAACCTCGCATTTGTAATTCTCCCAGACCTGAAAAGAAAAGTTTATTAAGACATGTCTTAGACCTGGTGGTGTTTTGTTTAAGATATACAAAGATAGGTGAGTTGGATAGTACCGTGGATGCATTTTCTATTGATAATTCCCAAGGCGAGCACTGGCGATCTTCCATGTTTGCATCAAATGGGATGCACAAAGGAGGCATCGGAGGTCCAGACTGATTGTAATAGCGGTCTTGACCTGGAGATGGGTTTGTATTGGCAACAGCATAGACAAAGGTGTTTACAACGGTCACGATGCTGTTGATGACAACTTTACTCTGTGCAAGAGTCTGGTTGGTTGTTTGCTGATCAACGCATGGGAGGATGCTGCTGAGAGCTGTTTCAGCGTGAGGATGATCAACCCATTCCTTCATGGCTACACACGTATCTGAAATTGCACTGGACACCAAACCAATGACATTTAGTCATCTACATTTGCGAGTCGACTTAATAAGGCAAGGGAAAACAAACAATCGAACAGCAAAATCTTACTTGTTTAGGATCAGAAAAACTCCACAGAGAACAAATGTCACAGCAACCAGTATCCACCCACTCACGACGAATCTATCATCATAAACATCCCCATCAGTCAGGTTTCATTAATCTTAAACCATTTAAAGAAAATGAAGATGTTGGAGTTTAAAGGGCTCACATATGAACAACATGTTGGTGGCGGAGGACAGAAAGCACTGTAATAACGCAAATAACAGATAAAAAGTTCAACTCAAGTGAATGTCACAGCTAATCAAAAGGAAATACCAAAGAACCATATAAACATAAACTGGACTTACATAGACCTACAAAAGAGAGGATGAGCATCACAGTAGCAACCGTGATCAAAGCTGAACGCCTGAAAATGTGCATATACAGAGTTAGTATTAACACTTTTAGTACCGTTCAGCTCACAATACAGGGCAACTTACACAGCATAGAAAACTCTCTTAATCTTAGCAGCAGTATCTGGTGTTTTCTCTCCCAATGTTACTGCTGCAGTGTTCAGATTGACATTTAACTTGTCAATTTCATCCATTACATTTGGCGGAATGGAAATCGCTGTCACATTAATCGTTTTTGCAAGGGACAGATATTGAGTCACATTCTGGAGGATCTCCACAGTGTAGTCAGACTGGTTTACCACATACTTAAGAGTACGCATAGCTTCGGTATGAAACTTATCCTGTCCAACAGATAAAAGAATACATCCCACCCTGCAAAAGACCAATACAATCTCAGGAACAACAAAATCAAATGACACAGAACCAAAAACGATGAGGGAGTTGAGAATATTACGCTGCAACACACGTAAACACTATCAACAAAATGAAACAGAATCTTCGTGTATCGAATGATGATCCTTTAGCTTGAACACATACTCTCCATTTGAAGCAATGATACACAACAAGAAGAGAGCCAAAAGACAAGAGCCAAATAACAGCTAGAATGAAACCAGGAGCACCTGTAAATCCAACAGACTGCAAACACATGGCCATTACTAACAGATCCTAGGAACTAAAGAAAATCGAAGACGACGACAAAGAGAAGAGGAGACTTACAGCCCAATAGTGATTATTGGTGATGTTCCAACCGCCATGATAAGGCTTAAAAGCTCTAAGAATGTCAGGTCTCTTGGTTCTATGAGCTGCTAAGAGGAGGTAATCAGAGACTACATCATCACCTGAAGGTCCTGGTGCTAATGAGATTCCACCTTTCCATGATTCAAAATTCGGTGAGCCTAGCAAAACCAAATTACATAATCAGAATTCCACAACAATAAGAAACCTAGAACCGCGACGAAATTTCTAGAAACGAAACATCGAAAAATCGCATCAGCGTGTAAAAAGAAAACAGGAAGAGAGAGGAGGAACCTAATATGAGTTTGAGAGGATCTTGTGAAGCGGCAAGAGATGAATCAACGGAATGCGGAAGAGAGAAGAAAGCGAAAGCAACGAAAACGACGACGGAGAGGATAAAGAAGTTCATCTTCTTCTTCTTTCCTCAGTCACTGGATGAAACGAGTTCGAGGCATGAGAGAAGAGAGCAAAAATCAAATCAGGAAATGGTTAGATCGGAGAAGAAGCCATTGTTAAAGCTCGAAAACGCGGGTGAGGAAGAGAGATTTATCCCCGCGCTTACGCTTACGGCTTTAAGCTGAAATTTGGCTCTCTCTTTTCAATGAGGAAAGTGAAAAAGAAGAAGAGTGCTTTATTAGGAGACGTCGTAGAAGTATCTTTTCTCTCTCTCTCTTTTGTCCTTTTCCACTTTTCTTGTTTTCACACGCACACTTTATATTCAATTGATGAATTTGAGTAAAGATAACTAAACAAAAGATGATGGATTTAGTTGTATAACAACTTGTGCTTAAAGAGGAATTATTAGGTATTCAATTGGTAATGCATATTGTGTTTATATAGGAAGAAATCTGAGAGAGATAAAGAGTAATTCATTTTTTTTTAAAGCATTTTTGCAACAATTAATGATTTGGTTATTCTGTTAGAAGCATGGTTGTTTAAGAATTAAGATTCAATTAATTTGATTGTGCACTTTGATAAGTGGGTCCCGTTTGGAGGGACTTGACTCGATGGATCTGAAAACGTAACGTGGTGGTGGCGTCCCTTCCCTCCGTCTCGGTGTCTCTAGTGGCTGTTTCTTCTGTAACCACGTGGACCTTTAATCGGGACGCTACTACATTTATTGGACCTATTAATATCCAAGACTCATGTGTTTTGTTTTTTTTTTTTGACTATGGGTTTTGTGTATTTTGCCAGAAATTTGTATTATTAGTTCTTCTTAATCATGCATTGTTTTGTGTCCATACATTTCACCTGAATATCGCCATTATAATTTTAACAATATGTCCCGTTTGTTTTTTTTTTTATCAAGAAGTTCTGAATCTAAATTTGAAATAAAAACCCGCAAATGAGTTAAGTTGTCGGTGTTCAAATTCATGAATTTTTTTAAAAAAAGAGTTAGTATATCGAATCATCGATTGAGTTACATACGTTGGATATATATGTCGTGTTTGTTTGATTAAAGAAAAATAGCGGTTATTTTCTTAGTTTAGGCCAAATCATTTATTGAGAAATTGAATTTAGGACATGAGTTTTCACATGGATTGCGTTTCAAAGTCACATGAGTAGTGTTATTGTAGGTTGCCTTCAAGAGTTACGTGAGAGAGAATTTTCATACATAATTTTTGCCAAGTAATTTCCAGGAAAAAAAAAAGGCATTGTTGATTGTGTAGTATATTGTTTAACAAATATTTGCTTTTGGACTTTGCTTTTTAGACTTTGAATTTTACCATAACTTGCGGTTTGGGTTATGGGATCTCAAGACTTTTTAGACTCTTCCTATTGACGGCACCGTTTTTCTCCACATTGACGGAAATTAAACTTTTCTTTTCTTTGCTTTTGACGTCGGCAATTAAACTATTAAAGTGTCCACTCCAATGCCTTCGTTTTTATGGAACTATTTTGGGATATTTTACAACTAACAAAGAGCTATATTACAAAAAAGCTGATTACAATTTTTACACCTAAATCACTTTAATGTGTATGAGTGGGTTTGGTATTCGACATACGTCTCTACTTTTATCTTTCATACCCCAAAAAAAAAAAAAAAGTGTATATCTTATATGAAAAGTTATTCTTTCTAACATTAAATAAGATCCTAATCTTTTTTTCTATTCGTTATATGTTTGGTTGTGATTCATAAAATATTAACATGCCATTGGAGTGGCTTATTTGGTAGAGTCAAGAGTGTTCAAATGCGTGAGGAAGCATGTGTGAGGATCATGTGAACCCAAAATGTGTTAGATCTGTTTTTATTGAGGATGCATCTTTCTTGCTATGTGCCAAAAACAACCCATAACATGATATTTTTGTTCTACCATTAAAATATTTGAAAAGTGTCTATTTTTTCAATTTCTTTTGTTATCTTGTCTACCTAAACTTAGATTTCATATAAACGAATTTGAAGATCTAGGTGAAGGCGATGTCGCGACTATATGGATTTTTAAAATATTCATATTACTTGACTAGTAGAACAAAATGGCAGGATTAATTACCATTTAAATTATTTTCTTCACATTGTTCTACGACGACTTATGAATTGGTTTTCTTAAATTTTCTTCAGTATTAGTCTGTAAATGTTACACGAATATTCTCTAGTGAAATTAAAATCTAAGAATAACCAAACAAGTTGAGCAATATATCGATTTGTTGATGAGATTTGGCTGCCAACATATCGATTGTTGTCAAATTGCATTCGATGCAAGTTGAGAATAACTTTATAACCAAAAGCCCATTGGTCTATGAAAAAGGCCCATTATGCCGTTTTGTTTGTCACTTGCTCATTTCATTACACGAAACTACACCGCAACTTCTCAAGTTTCAGTAACACAAGATACAAGCCTAATGGATTCGACAGTGACGACTAATGGATTCGAAAGTTTTGGGGCAAATTCGTATATATCAGAAGTTCAAGGAGACTAAAAAAATGTAAGAGTTCCTGGCTCTTTTGTGTAAATTGAAAACGTTGCGGGACAATTTGGTAAATACCACAAGCTCCAGGGGCAATGTAGTAAACATTCGACAATGAGTCAAAATTCTACAAATTTTTAAAAATAAGTCAAAGTTCTAAGCCAATAGGAGAAAAGGGTTTACAGAACCAGAGAATCCATCGAAAATCAAAAATCAAACCATAAACCCTAATTTTTCTTCAAATGACTCTTTTATCCAAACCTATCTTTGACGGTTACACCGAATTTTCCGGCGACGATCAACGTCGTCGCCATTCCCAGAAACATCCCATGCTCCACTACTCCGGGAAACCTCAATATCTTCTCACTCGCCACCTCTAAATCTCCAATATCTCTCTCCAAATACAAATCCACCACATAATTTCCATTATCCGTCACAGCCGGCGTCGCATCTCCGCCGTTAGATCCGATCTTCATCCTTAGCTTCGCAACGCATCCCGCTTCTCTGAAAAGCTCTTCCAATTTTCCCCGTGTGAAATCGCAGCAGAACGGAACAACCTCCACCGGAACAGCGAGTCCGCTTCCTCCGATATACTTCACAAGCTTCGATTCATCAACAATCACCACAAACTTTTTAGATGCTCCTTCAATCATCTTCTCTCTCAATAACGATCCGCCGCGTCCTTTCACCAGATTGAGAGCCGGATCGACTTCGTCGGCGCCATCGATTGATAGATCCACCACCGGATGCGAATCTAGATCGGATAACGGTATCCCTAAAGACACCGCTTGCTCATGCGTTGTTGTTGAAGTAGGGATTCCGACTATATCCTTGAGTTTTCCTTCTCGGAGAAGCTCGCTAATACGAGCCACGGCGTGTTTAGCTGTTGAGCCAGTGCCGAGACCGATTACCATTCCAGATTCGACGAATTCGACGGCTTTATAAGCGGCGATTTTCTTGAGTTCTTCTTGTGTGAGGTTTGAGAGAGGCGGCGGCGAGTTGACGACGGCGGGCTCTTCAGTGACAGTGACAAAGGGATCGAAAGCAGAACCCATTGTACGCGACTTGCTTTGTGATTTGAATGCACAAATCTGTGAGAGATTATATAGACTAAAAACTTAGAATCGTATTCGTATTTGACGGTTCTTTTTTGGAGATCTAATGACCATTTTAAAAGGTTAGGCTAAATATATAGATACGGGAATTCTGAATTCTGACAAGATTATCTTTTAAGTATTTGAAATTTGAATTTTATACATGTTACCATTATTAACTCTATGATTTTGGTGTTACCAATCAGAAGCCAACATAATCAAAGGCCATGCCACTTGGAGATAACTAAATGGTGAGAAGAGAGGCATGATTTTTATCTAGCAAAAACTTACTTCCATCTCCATAAAATCGGATCTTGATTCTTCAACGAAGCCAAAATGATTTATCTTTTCTCTGAAAATATAATTAAAAGATTCACATTCCAAGAAATAACACGTTTTTCTGTAAGTTCCACGCATATTCCAATCCCACACAAGAGCATCTCTCGAAAGCAGCCTTTCTCCACCATTGGATTTTATGACGGTCCATATCTTTGATTTCTTTTCTTTAAAATTCTATAATAAAGGTCACTGTTCCATGATGGAACAGGGCTTCCATGTATACATATCTCATCTAACACCATGTGAATACGATGATGCTCTCTAATTAAAAGATGATTTAACGCCAGGAAATAAGATCATGTAAGTGCACGGTTCATGCTTATTTTTGGTACAAAACTTCACCAACACAAACAAATGAAATTCAATGTATTTTGATAATATCACATTCTTTACAAACAAGGTTGACATTATGGCATACCTTGGACAGTATTCTCAACCGTGAGTTTGAAGAAGATGACAATGTAGAACGTAAGAGACAACAGTGCAAAGATGTGTTGCCAGAATAGAAGTGCCGAGGCTTCTCTAACCGCGTAACCCCTTAGACTCGCGATGGCTCCTAGTAAAATGGCACTCGGAGTCGAATACTGCAGAAGAAGCACAAACTTGAACATTGGATCTGCTGAGGAAATGAGACCAAGTTTATCAGCTGACATCACAATCCCTATTCCCACTAAAGGAAGCACCAAGAGTCTTGCAACACTTATCCCGATCGTAGTACGTAATCCAAGAGTTGATTCATTTGGTCCTTCAGAGAGCATACCACCAAGGACAAGCATCACAGAGGGAACCATTGCGCTCCCCATTATATTCAGACTATCTGTGATGAAAGAAAGTGGAGCATCATACCCAAAGACTACACTTTTCAGCTGAGGCACTGATCCGATTATGATCGCTAATAGAGATGCGATTGTTGGAGGTTGGAGTATGTGTTTGACTGGAGTCTGTTCAGCCACGACTCTCATTCTCCTCATTACTCTCGGCTCAGCCAAGCATTGAATAGATCTAGGACTGGAACTCTCTCCTCCATTTTCTCCCCCGAAATCAACTTCAGGCAAAGAAGCCTGGGAGACACTCGATATGCTGTTGAAGACCCTGGCAATGAACGGGGTCTTACAATGTTCGGTCTCTTTGTCCTCGATCCCTGGCCATTCAGCTACCACTAGAAGTGGCCTACTAACATCATGATTATCCACATTGACTTCCTCTATCTCAATCCCTTCTTCCTCAACAACCTCATAGTACTCCAAAGGCGGCTCCATCATATGATACACAACAGTATAAACAAGAATCACAGCAACCCATTGCGCAAACGATACATACGAAACTCCTCTCGAATTACAACTCGGCCCAAAAGGGTTCGCCTTCGTGTGACACACCGAGCTAACAATAGCTAACAAAAGATTCCCAGTATTTCCAAAAGCAGTCATAACAATGGTGAATCTATTAAACTCTGGAGGAGGTCTGCATATGAGAACAACCAAGTATCCTATCAAGGACCCAATGACCGCACTGAGTAACACGTTGACTGGTATAAACCACCATTGAACAATGTTCTCAAGAGTAATGCTTTCTCCAAGCTCAGTGAAAATCAAACAAGGCAAGAACAAAGCAAACACAAGCTTGCTTAAGAGCCTAAACGTGGCTCTTGGGACTAACTGAGTCTTGGGATGAGCAAGAAGCAGACCAATCACGGTTAAACAGATAAGCTTCAACAAAGGCACAACACCACTGAGAATATCCACAACCCTAGAATTAACATTTCCACCGGCGAAACCTGACATCTTGATCTCACTGTGTAAAGTTCGAAGTCAACGATGGAAAAACACAAGACAATGACCAAATTGGGGATTTAAACCACAACCCAAGCAATTGAATGATACAAACTATACACAGCAGTGAAAAATCTGGATCAGAAAGTAGAAGAACACCAAAAATTGATTAGACCACAATCAAGAAGATTGCTGGGTAGAGATAAAGCCGATGAGAGAAGAACACCTGGAGCGACACAATATACATGGAACTTGTCAATGAAGAAGACGACAAGATTGCAAGGACAGATGTATCATCCACGCCAAAATTTACTGATTGCAATAATTTGGTTTCTTGAAGTTTCTTCTTGATTTGAAAACTTTATATTTATCACATCGGACGGAAGAAGAAGATAATCTGTGGTTGGACGATAGTCACGATACTGTCAAAAGATTATCCATTGGACTAACGACAACACTAGCTAAAAAGAAGCCCAATAATAAGCCCATTAATGCGTCAATCGATTAAAATATCAAACCGAACACTAGCGGCTGATGACCGGTCATTTCCGGTTTAATGTTAAATCTGAACAAGACGACAAAAGGGAAGATCAGTAATCGCACGTGGGAATAAAATAGCTGCCACAAACCAAACAGGTCCACGTGGAATCCATCACCAGACTTACTGACACGCGTCCGTACATAATTGGTTGATAAGATTAAAAAGCATGAATCGGCGGGTACCGGATCCAAAATTTCTGATCTCGGATTCGTCTTCTCTGCCCTAAAGAAAAACCCTACGTGAGCTGCGTCAGTTCTGGGTCCTCCGCAATTTGAGAATCGGAGAGACCTCAAGTTTCGCGAAATCTCGTTGCGTCGATTTGATCTTCGTCTTCCTGATCGATGGATTCACCTTGATCAATCGTTGATCGAGCTTCGAAGATGTCAAATCACTCCATAGATGAACCCAGTACCGCCCCGAAGACAGATCAATGGTATGATCTTGTCCTTGGTTCATCTGCCAAAGATGATTCCTCCCATAAATTCTGCACTTTGCGATGTGAGTTTCTGATTTTGCGATTATGTGACCTTTCTTAATTTTGGATTGATTAGACCTAAATTAGATATTTGATAATTGTTCAATTTAGTGAAGTTTATGCTGTATAAGAATTCATCAGAATGATTTTTTTGTACTTGTAGATGAATTCAAGCCGGCTTCAATAGACAAGAACAGGTCAGGAACACTGCACAAGAAGAAGGATAACAGAGTTTCTGTTGAGTTTCAGAATAACCAACCTGGTAAACCCAAGGTGACATTTGAAGGTAGTAGCGAGGATTACAAAGAACACGATGCGGTGTTGTTTTTCGATGGGGAGAAGTTTCGTTTGGAGAGGTTGCATCGAGCTGTGAAGCAGCTGCGATATCTTAGGACACCAGGTGAATCTGCTGCGGCTTCTTCTCAGGCTGCGATGCCTGTGGAGCATAATCGATTATCTCCTGTTGGTCGTGCTGCTAAATCTCCACAAGTGAATAGAAGTTTGCTTCCAGATGTGCCTGTGAGTTTCCAAATGTCTTTTACTTGTTGCTTATCCAATTTGATGGTGTTCAGGTTATGGATTTATTGAATGCTTGATGGTATAAAATGTTGCTGTTACTGGTTTAAGTTTTCTTTTTCTGTAATGTCTGCAGGTTGAGGTGGAAAGAATCGAAATTGGGAAGCCAGAGAACTCAGGTTAGCACTTATTGCAGTGATGTATTCATATGATTTACCATTCTTGGATCATAGGGCACACTGCGTAATTTGAACAAAACTCAATCTTAATACAAGGCAAACTTATCGTAGTTCTTAGTATTTGTTAGTCTCGTTGGCATAAGACATAGTTGGCTGAGTTTGGCTGCTAGTACATAGACGTCTGATTTCCAAATGAAACCACAGTTCTCTTCCCAATTCGACTTCTACCTCTAAATGCGTTATGATTATTCGGTTCTGTATTGGTGTAGTCAAATGACACTATAGATAGGAATATCAAACTGTTGATTAAAGTTTACACATCCGCTCTACTGTTTCTAAGCATGTATTTGGTATTTCTGGTCTTTGATTTAAAACTATTGTAGCAGTTTTAAAATCTAACAGAAAAAGTGGTGGTTGCAGCTGAACCTGCCATCGCTGGAAACGTATCTGCTGCCTCACCAGTTGATGACAAGAACGATGATGGAGATGAACATCACGAGATCGATCTGGTTGAAATATTTGGCTCATTTACACCAGAGAACGACAATGTAGAGAAAGAGAATGCTGATGGTGGAGAATATGTCGAAAGCTTAAACAAACAGCTTAGCATGACGGAAGAAGAGATTGCAGATGTAGATGACGATAGCGGCGGTGAAGGAGAAAAAGGTCTAAACGCAGCAGAAGCACTTAGAGCACAAGTGAACGCAGAGGTGCAAAAGAGTCAAACCTCAAGCTCAACCAGTAGCAGTGGAAGCAGCAGCGGAAGTGACAGTGATGGTCGTAGCAAAAGCGTAAGCAGCGGAAGTGGCAGTGGCGGCCAAAGCAGCAGCGGAAGCAGTAGCCGTGGAAGTGGAGGAAGTGACGATGAAGATGAAGTCAACTCCGTGTAACAAACAACAACAATAACAGCTCCAACAACTTTGTATCAAACAATATTTCCATATTTAAGACACTGTGTCTGAATAATTAGTCGAAGAATCCCAAAAGGGTAAAAAATTTATGTTTTACTACGAAAGAGGTAGCAAATAATGATCCAAAGGTTTGTTTAGTTACTATTTCAGGAGTTGCAATTTACCATTTTTAAAATCCAGAATCTTGTGTTTAAAGCTGTCTTTGTCCAGTCTTTAATTAATTAATTAGTAAAGTAAATCTTCTCCTCGACTGGTTAACCACCCGACCACAACTCCCTTCACTTTTATTCTCACTCTCTGTAGTAAGCACGTGAATATCACGAAGGTATCTCATGTATTGTCTTTCTTTGTCTAAAATAGCGTGTATAACACGCGCTTGAATTTGGGAGTGGTGGAGGAAAGTTTGGCTATTACTGTTAAGTGTTAACAATGGAGTTATTGCCAAAGTTTTTTTTTTCCCAACCGACCGAGTCGGAACGGAGATCGAAGTTTTGTACCTGAGAATCTCGTTGTCTTCGTCTTCAAAGCCTCCAAAGTCCAAATCTTTTTGGTTACGTCTCTCAAACCCTAATCTTTATTTCTCACTCTCTCTCTCCCACTCTCCATTTTTCTCTGCTTCAATTATCATTGGCTTCTTCTTGAGATCTCCTCGGGCTCTGATCCCAATCTATGCTCGATCTCACTCACACCGAGATCTCATCTTCCTCCATATTTCAAAGATCCATATATGAGCTCTAAAACCACAGATTTGAATCTGTGAATCCACATATATGCTCAATCGGAGCCAGATTCTAACAAATCAAAGGTGAAAGGCGAAAGAAGTGAAGAACAATGGGAGCTGAAAAGAAATGGCTTTTCACACTCTTCTCTGTAGTATTTCTCTCAGTGTTCCTTCTCTTACTTTACTCAATCTCTGCTTTTACCTCTAAACCATTCCCTTCTTCAATCCGTCACGGTGCTCATTACCCACCAGCTTTTGCTTATTACATAACCGGTGGTCGTGGAGATAATGACCGGATCTTTCGGTTATTGCTCGCGGTGTATCATCCTAGGAATCGGTATCTTCTCCATCTGGGTGCTGAAGCTACTGATGCTGAGAGGCTTGCTCTTCTCTCTGATTTGAAATCTGTTCCTGCTGTGAATGCTTTTGGGAATGTTGATGTTTTAGGGAAAGTTGATCGTTTGTCTGAGAATGGTGCTTCTAAGATTGCTTCTACTCTTCACGCTGTTTCTATTCTTCTTAAGCTTGATCGTACTTGGAATTGGTTTATTGAGCTTAGTGCTTTGGATTATCCTCTTATTACTCAAGATGGTATGTTTAAATTTTATTTCTTTCTATTTTAATCTGAAAACTAGAGAAGAAACTAGCTTTAGGTTTGCTTTGTGATTGTGATTCATTTGCACTCTAGATCTTTGTTTTTGAGCTTGTTAGCTTCTTGAGATTGCAGTGTTCATGATATACTCTAGAATCAATCTACTCTTATTTTGGAAATAAAGTAGAAATGTAATCACTTTCATTGATGATGACACTGATCTCTTTATGGCAAATATTGTTGCTTTAGAACTTTATTACTCAACAGCTTCTGTGTTTGTCTTCATCTGACCTGGATTCTAATAAATTTTCTTTGCCCATGATTTCTCTCAGACCTATCTCATGTGTTTGCCTCAGTGAATAGAAGCCTCAATTTTATTGATCACACTAGTGACCTTGCTTGGAAAGAGTAAGTAAAGAACTTTTGCCAGTCTTCTTGCAATGTTTTTTTATTAAATGTACTTGTGATTGGGATTATTATGATAATGGATTTTTCTGTAGAGCTCAGAGAATCAAGCCTATTGTTGTTGATCCAGCACTTTACTTAGCTAGAAGAACTCAGCTATTCACTGCTACCGAGAAACGACCAACACCAGATGCGTTCAAAGTCTTTACAGGCAAAAGATTCAGTAGCTAATAACACTTTTTGTGGTTACATTCCTAATATGTATACAGTTTCATTCTAACCAAATTGGCATGTGGTTCTGGTTTGTGATATCACTGCAGGCTCGCCTTGGATTGTACTGAGTAGATCTTTCCTAGAATACTGCATCTTCGGTTGGGACAATTTACCGAGAATCCTTCTGATGTATTTTAACAATGTCATTCTCTCTGAAGAATGCTATTTCCACACAGTGATATGCAACGCACCCGAGTTCAGTAACACGACAGTCAACGGGGACTTACGATACATGATATGGGACAGTCCACCAAAGATGGAACCACACTTCCTTACTGTATCAGATTTCGAACAAATGGCTCAAAGCGGAGCAGCTTTCGCCAGACAGTTCAAGAAAGACGATCCAGTACTCGACATGGTCGATAGAGAGATCCTGAAACGTGGGCGTTACCGTGTCACTCCTGGCGCTTGGTGCTCGAGCCACAGTAGCTGGTGGACAGATCCTTGCTCGGAATGGGATGAAGTCAACATTGTCAAAGCTGGACCTCAAGCTAAGAAGCTAGACGAAACAATAACGAATTTTCTTGATGATTTGAATTCACAATCGAATCAATGCAAGTGATTATACGACACACGACACGAGATTACATTGTTTTCAGTCTCTGTAAGGTTAATTCTTTGGGCAA
This sequence comes from Arabidopsis thaliana x Arabidopsis arenosa, assembly GCA_019202795.1. Classification (NCBI taxonomy): domain Eukaryota; kingdom Viridiplantae; phylum Streptophyta; class Magnoliopsida; order Brassicales; family Brassicaceae; genus Arabidopsis; species Arabidopsis thaliana x Arabidopsis arenosa. Next base: position 12,021,915 of record CM032919.1, on the reverse strand, counting down.
CAACAACAACAACAACAACAACAACACAGTGGCTGATGTATTTATACGAGGAGAAGAAGGAGAAGAGAAGAGAAAGGAGAATTTTTTTTTCTCTTTCCCAGATTTTGTAATTCCTTTGTTAAAGCCACTTGAGAACTTTTTGTTCGCAAATTCGATAAACTTTTGTTCCTCTGTTGTATCTTTATATAATTATATTGGTGCTCTCAATTGAAAGCAAAAATCTTAACTTTTTCCTCCAATGGTCTTCGCTCGATTCTTCAGCTTCGCCGGAGTGAATCTCTCTCGCCGTGTCTACTTAAGAATCTCTTCTTCGTCCCCAAGCTTGCGTCTCCAATCATTTCCATGGATTCATAAAGCTTCAACTTTGATGGTTCACAGATCATTTCACGCTTCTTCTGTTGAAACCCAAGTTTCTGCTAATGATGTTTCACAAGACGCTGATAAAATCTGCAAGATTCTGACCAAATTTACAGATTCAAATGTTGAAACTTTGCTCAACGAAGCTTCTGTTAAACTCTCGCCGGCACTAATCGAAGAAGTACTGAAGAAGCTAAGCAACGCTGGGGTTTTAGCTTTATCTGTATTCAAATGGGCAGAGAATCAAAAGGGTTTCAAGCACACTACTTCAAACTACAACGCATTGATCGAATCATTAGGTAAGATCAAGCAATTCAAACTCATTTGGAATCTTGTAGACGACATGAAACAAAAGAAGCTTTTGAGCAAAGACACGTTTGCTCTCATTTCTAGACGTTACGCTAGAGCTAGGAAGGTTAAAGAAGCTATAGCTGCGTTTCATAAGATGGAAGATTATGGGTTGAATATGGAATCAAGTGATTTCAATCGTATGCTTGATACTTTGAGCAAATCTAGAAATGTTGGGGATGCACAGAAGGTGTTCGATAAAATGAAAAAGAAAAGGTTTGAGCCTGATATTAAGTCTTATACTATTTTACTTGAAGGTTGGGGTCAGGAGTTGAATCTTTTGAGAGTTAATGAGGTTTATAGAGAGATGAGAGACGAAGGTTTTGAACCGGATGTGGTTGCTTACGGTATTATTATCAATGCGCATTGCAAGGCGAAAAAGTATGATGAAGCTGTTAGATTCTTCAATGAGATGGAACAGAGGAATTGTAAGCCGAGTCCTCACATTTTCTGTAGTCTGATCAATGGACTTGGCTCTGAAAAGAAGCTGAATGATGCTCTTGAATTCTTCGAGAGATCAAAGAGTTCCGGGTTTCCTCTTGAAGCTCCTACTTACAATGCACTAGTAGGAGCTTATTGTTGGTCACAGCGAATGGAAGACGCATTTAAAACCGTTGAAGAGATGAGATCGGAAGGGATTGGCCCAAATGCTAGAACTTATGATATAATTCTTCATCATTTGATTAGAATGCAGCGCACGAAAGAAGCCTATGAAGTTTATCAGAAGATGAGTTGTGAACCGACGGTGAGTACTTACGAGATCATGGTGAGGATGTTTTGCAACAAAGAGAGATTGGATATGGCGATCAAGATTTGGGACGAGATGAAAGGAAAAGGGATTCTTCCGGGAATGCACATGTTCTCAAGTTTGATCACAGCTCTGTGCCATGAGAACAAATTAGACGAAGCTTGTGAGTATTTCAATGAAATGATGGATGTGGGTATTAGGCCACCGGGACAAATGTTTAGCCGTCTTAAACAAATTCTTCTCGATGAAGGCCGGAAAGATAAAGTAGTGGATTTAGCTGTCAAGATGGATAGGCTGAGGAAAAGCCAACTTGTTGGCTGAAACGGGTTTTCACGGCTCTGTTTTCTCTTCTTGTTTATCTCTTTTACTACATTTTGTTTCATCTTTTTGGACTATTGAATTGTTATGATCTATGATCTATCCAAAATTCATCTCTTCTATTACATTATCAGATGTAGTCACCACCATATAGAAACTAACAGAGTATGAGATGTTTTGGTATATGAACCAAGTTATTTTCTTATGACAAAAGACAAGTCAATGTTATTAAACTAAAAAGAATGGGCCAAAGTAATTGATAGGGCTATAATGACTTTTCTTTTCACAAACAGTAGATAGTTAAAACAGTTATTTTTATTATTTTTTTGTAAATGGAGGATGTGGACGTGCATAATCCATTGATCAAAGCTTGTGTTTCCTTGATTAGTAACCTTTAAATTTAAAAGTTAATTAATCTTGAGATTTTATGTGTCGCTGGCTATTTCAATGAAACCCTCTTTTGGAATTAACTTTATATCGGTAACGCCCCTCTTTAGCATATTGTTGATTTTTTCAAAAATTACATTTACTCGAATTGAAATTCGATAAACTGTGGTGAGTGGTGACATATACATTACTCTTGTGATCCTAAAATAGTATTGACTTAGTAAAAAGTATGAGTAGCTTAGAAGAGAAATATAGAAAAATACAAGTTTGTAAAAGGAATAAAAGAAAGAGGTCTAAGAATATGATAATTGGGGTGTAAGAGAAGAAAAGGCCAACGAAGTCTATAGGGTGGAAAGTATAAAGACAAAAAAAAAACATTAATACAAATAATAAAAAAAGATGTGGAAAAGCTTAATAACTTCTTTTTCAAACTATATATAGACTTACATAAATAGTTTGATTGAGTTGTCTACTTCGTAAAATCGGACCCCCACACCTTATTTTTCTCATCGAATCATTGCCCTTTTTATTGCTACATTCCTTTCTATTTTTTTCTTATTACTATTCCCTTTTACTGTTTCTGACCTAAATTTAAATAATTGAATGTGTGATTGTGTAGTTTATCTATAAACCCTATTACTCCCTCTGTTCCAAAATATAGAATTTTTGGGCTAAAAGCACGCTTATTAAGGAAAATTTTAACACAAAATAACTCATTAATTAAACACATTAAAACAACTTACAAAAAAAAAAAATAGAAGAGATAATTAAGAATGTTAAGAGACACATTTTACTCCACTTAAATAGGGATTATTAACAAATTACAAGAAAAAAATTTCAGATGCGAGCCATTTTTTTGTAAACACTTTGAAACTGAAAATTCAAACTTTTCACGATGGAGCCATACGAACAAAGAAACTCCAATTGTTTATCTCTATATAATCTCTTTGGTCTAACAATGATTTACCAAATTTTTCATGGATTACAATATTGATTTGAATTTTCCAATCCTAAATCATGAGGCAGAAGTTTTGATTGATTTAAACCAAATTCCAAGGATAGAAGAAGATGATCCTGGTCACGGTGATGAAGTTTTTGATCATCCTATTAATCATAATCCAGGTGAGAATCTTTTTCCATGTTTTTAAATTAGTTAATTTAAAAGTTTAAATAATAACCAGAGATGATGCTTTTTGTATACGCATGAGTTTTTAGAGTTACAATAATTTTACAAGTGCTGTTCATCTTCTACATAGTTTTGTTAAATATTTTCTCTTATATACGGTAATTTTACAAGTGCTGTTTTTGTAACTTTAATTAGATTGAGTTACGTAGCATGACAGTGACTTTTTTAATCATTGCAGAAAACGATGATCAGTTTTAAAATACTTTGACCAAAATTGTTTTAATATAAATTGAATATTTGCATAGAAAACTGAGAAAATTCTATATTTTGGAACAAAAAAAAAAGGCTAAAAAATTCTATATTTTGGAACAGAGGGAGTATCATTCATTCATCCGATCGTGTACCTATCCAAAGTAACAATACAGTTGAATTAATTAGAATGTTCATGTCATTTTCAAATTTCAATACACGGTTACAATTATGCCTTAAACTTGTACATACCGACATCATAAATAGCTAGAGACCCTTTTTAAAACACAAAACCAAAAGAAAAAGTTTAGATGGTAAAAGAAGAATCTACACAACCATAATTGCCATTACCAATGCATATATTAACTTTGATGCATGTGAATTGTGAGGTGATTCAGGTGATGGGGATGATACACCTCTAATCCCGTGACATTGTTTTATTATAATCGCGACCGATATATCGGACACTGTTAGAAAAGAAGAAATTATCACTTTATAATATTCTGTTTGTTATAGTTAGCTTTTCAATATAAAATGGATGTTAAAATTTTGTAACAAAGAAATCGGTCGAGTCGTGTGATTTAGCCCAAAAACTTTGGCATCGTTGTCCATCGTGTGTACTTGGAGGAAAACATCATTAGAGGGCCACACTTTATGAATATTAAACACATTTAATTGTACTAAATCCTCGGCAGAACACTTTTACCAAGTCACCATGTACTTGCTATAAATATGGTCGAGTCTAGTCCATAATTTATGCATATCTCTGATCTCTCATATATATCTGCGACATCGTCTTGGTGAGAGTAGTAGACATGGGTGCTCTTGATTCTCTTTCTGAGTATATCTCCGACTACTTCCGCGTCTCCAGAAATAGGAGGAAGCGTAAAGTCATGCAGACGGTGAATATAAAGGTGAAAATGGACTGCGATGGTTGTGAACGCAGAGTCAAGAACGCGGTTTCCTCCATGAAAGGTTTTAATGGTTTCTAATGATGTCATGAATGGTTTTTATAGTCTTCCTTATAATTTCTTGATTTCCATTAAACGTCACCACTTTCATGTGACAACTAACAACAACCCATTTCCATACGAATCTTGTAGGGGTGAGATCGGTGGAGGTGAACAGAAAGATACACAAAGTGACGGTGAGTGGATACGTGGAACCGAAGAAGGTGTTAAAGAGAGTCGAAAGGACAGGGAAAAAGGCGGAGATATGGCCGTACGTTCCCTACAACATGGTCGCATATCCATACGCAGTCGGAACTTACGACAAAAAAGCTCCGGCTGGTTATGTCAGGAAATCTGAGCAGTCGCAGTTGCAGCTGTTGCCGGGAGCTCCCGACGACAACTTCGTTTCTCTTTTTAGCGACGAGAATCCCAACGCTTGTACCGTTATGTAATAATAGTATACTCTAGTAGTATATATTATCCATAACATGTAACGTTGTATCAAGCAATTGGCTCTTTCTCTCTTTTGGTATGTGTATGCATCGAGGAAGAACCAACAAGTAACTTGTGTAAATTTTTCAAAATAAGTTAGTGGAATATGTATAATCAATATGTTTTATATCAAAGTATTTTCGGGTGATATTGTTTTTACGATTATGTAAAATTAATATATTAGTGGAATTAAATACTAAAGGTTATTAATTGAAGTTAGTTTTTAGATAAAATTACGAAAAAGAGAAAAACGGTTAAGTGTTTAACTTGGGTAAAATTTAAATTAGGAAGAAAAAAAAGCTACGTGCTGTTGGAGTTTTATCGGTTTTGTGGAGGCAAATTGGTGAGAAAAAGAAGTGTTGTGAATTGGTTTTGTGTTAATCCATGCAAAGTGAAATCCATACATCATCATATAATAAAATATTATCAACTTCTAAACTCTATCTTTTATCTTCCATGACGTAATTTTTTTTTTTTTTTTTTTTTTTTTTTTTTTTTTTTTTTTTTCTTTTCCTGAAAATACTTACCATTGATAACAGGCCCAAAAAGCTTGGAAACCTAGAATTACACAGTGCCTCCAAACAGAGTAACACCTACAACAACACAAACAAACAAACAGGGAGAGCACATTACTATTGAAACACTCCGAACCATGAAGCAAGAAGCGAGATTCTTGGAGGCACAACTGCCTGGGCCCTAGTTAAAGGGTCAAGGTGACATCTGATTAAGCTTTTAGCTTCGAGGATTAATGTAGTGGGAGGCTTTGACGCTGCCGTGTGGAGCCTCGAATTCCTTTCTTTCCAGACTAGGTACAAGGAGGCTTGAAAGGCGAGCTTTAAAATGAGAGAAATATTCTGGTCAACAGAGGAAGTCTTAAGCCAAACCACCGCATCCTCAAAACAAATAGGAGGAGTGACTTGAGCCTTGTTTGTGAAGTAAGACCACACTTCAGCAGCATAAACACAGTCAAATTTGGTTTCTCGACGCGGAACAAATATTTATGTCGGAAACTCGGGCCTGAGAGCGTTTTAGGCGATTTGTGGTTTATCTTCACAGATCTCCGCCGGAGATCGGCCTCACGCCGATCGCCGAGAATATTCTCCTTTCTCCCCCCTAATTTCCTTTCTGGCTTATGAAGATTCTCGATTCTCGGTTGTTAGTACCACCGGATCCGCCGGTTGTTGTTTTGGGGAAAGCTCTTGAGTTGGGTTCGTCTTCCCCCTCAGCGATTCCTCAAATCTCTTCGGTTTCAGCTCCGGTTCCTCAGATCTCTGTACCTCAAGATCCAGCTCCTTCATTACCTTCGTCTCAAGCTCCAGATCTGCAGGTATCTTCGTCTCAGGCGCAAACGACTCTTATTCCTGCATCTCAGTCCTCTATTCCCGTAGTTAATCCTTCTACCGCGGCTGCTTCTTACGCCCAGCGGTTCAAGGCTTCTCTAAGGAATCTCAGAAAAATTACCTCGCCGGTTGTTCTAGAAGACGGAGCTCCGGTTGTTCAAGCTCCAGCCTCAGTCTTGTTAAAAACTTCTGACCAATGGAAGGACCATATAGTGGCTAAGTTCCATGGTTTAATTCCGCCTACTTCGAAGATTTACACGGATCTGAACCCAGCTTGGGGGAAGTTCGGTAATATCGTGGTTAGAGCAGTCTCAGATACTTCATGCCTTATTTTGATTCCCTGTGTGTCTACTCGGGAATGGGTCCTGCAAGTGGGATACTGGCAGGCGGATAACTGTGCATTCTCGGTTTATCCGTGGTCTGCGGATGGTTCTTTGGTGATGCCCGAGTTAGAATCAGCTCCAACATGGGCGGTCTTGGAGAATGTACCCCCGCAGATGTATTCCTTGGATGGAATAAGTGTGATAGCGAGTGCGATTGGGGAGCCACTTCACACCGAAAAGTCTCGCCTGGACCCGTACTATTTTGGCAATACCAAAGTGAAAGTGGAGATTTCCCTTGATGTTGCGCCTCCGACAGTAATCATAGTCAAAGACAATCAAATGAACTCTGTGAAGGTCAAGGTGTCGTATCCTAGGCTTCCCCCTAAGTGTTGCAACTGTCTTAGATTTGGACATTTGCTAAATCGGTGTCCAAAGCCTTTGATGAAAAGGCAACAAGGTGCTGCAGCAATTGGAGGGTTCATTCCAAAAGGTACTGCCTTTGCGACATCTAAAACTTCCTTGGCGGGTAAGGATGTTAGCTCAAAGCATGTGTTTATTGGTGAGCCTAGTGGGGAGAATAAGTCTCAAGTGTCAGCTAAATCCATCGGCTCAAATAAGAGAACTAAGGCAAGAGCAGCGGCAAGAAGAAAATCCAAGGAGAGGAGTAGGAGTAATCCTCCTGTGGAGAGAGTTTTGTGTCATAAGAGGGATACGCTGATGTCGGTCAATACTCAGGAATTAGTGAGGAAGTGGATTAAAGAGAGTCAAGACAAGAAGCTTATTGAGTCTCAGAAGGTGCAGGATGAGACAAGAAGGGAAGAAGTGATTGAATCTGAGAAAGTGTGGACTGTTGTTGGCTCAAAATCGAAAGGCAAAGGAAAAGGTGGAATGAAGAGAGAGTCAGGCATCGGCAAGTATTCCGTTGGGGACTTGAATAAAGGTATTCCAGGTATGAAAAGCTCAAAGAAGCTTGCAAAGCTTGAAGCCAAGATGATGTTTGTAAAGAAGCCAGTGAGAGAGAATTTTAAGAAGAGAGTTGACAGCTTATCTCCTATTGTTCCGCTGGTGGTTTCCTCAGGTCTGCAGACTAATCGGGGTAGTTCCTCGATTAGGACTGCTAGCCATTAGAAAGAGCATAGCTCTACCTTCACCTTTTGTTGTAAATATGAAGGTCTTTTGTTGGAATATTAGAGGTTTGAATGGCCAGTCTCGTCAGAGATTTTTGAGAAGTTGGATTTTGAAGAATACGCCTACCTTAGGATGTGTTTTGGAAACTCATGTCTTTGAGGAGAATGCAAGTCAGGTTTTACGGGCTTCCTTTCCTGGGTGGCGAGGGGAGATGAATTATCAGTTTGCTGAGAATGGAAGAATTTGGGCTATTTGGGACCCGGCTGTCTCTGTTATATGCTTCCACAAGTCGGCGCAGCTTATGCTCTGTGGTGTGTCTGTTCCTGCTACTGGAGAAAGTTTTTCTGTGGCTTTTGTATACGGTTTTAATACAGTTGTTCAGAGAAGAGATCTGTGGGGGGAACTGTCTAATATTGTTCAGCATTCTCCTGCTAACCAGAGGCCTTTGATTATATTGGGGGATTTCAATCAAATTTTGAATGCAAGTGAGCACTACTCGGTTATACCTCATCCCTTGCCACTTGCCGGTATGAATGAGCTTCAGACTTTTTTGGGAAACAATGAATTGACTGATCTTCCAAGTAGAGGAGTATTCTTTACTTGGACTAATGGTAGACCTGAAGATCCCATCATAAGGAAACTTGATAGAGTTGTGGTGAATGAGTCTTGGAGGGATACCTTTCCTGAATCTCTTGCTGTTTTTGAGCCTCCTGGGGATTCTGACCATGCTCCAGCACTTGTGTTTTTGAGTTCCAGTCTTGAAAGGAGTAAAAAAGCATTCAAATATTTTTCTTTCTTGTCTACTCACCGTAGATTTATGGAGGTGATCAAGACTGCCTGGCAGCAGGAGGTGTGTGTGGGGTGTAAGCTGTTTACTTTTGGTCAGAGAATGAAGAAAGTTAAGGCGGCTTGCAGGGAGTTAAATAGAGAGGGTTTTGGAAATATTCAGCAAAGGACAAAGGATTCTCTGGCTCAGTTGGAACTTGTTCAAGATGAGTTGCTCAGTAACCCGTCTGAATCCTTGTTCAGGGAGGAGTTTGTTGCGAGAAAAAAGTGGAATTTTTTCGCAAAAGCTCAAGAGATTTTTTATATGCAGAAATCTAGAGTACGGTGGGCAAAGGAAGGAGATGCATGCACTGCTTTTTTCTTTAAATCGGTCATTGCAAACCAAGGAAAAAATGCAATCAAGTATCTGAGAGGGGAGGATGATGAGAGGATAGAGAATTCAGATCAAATCAAGGATATGCTTCTCTCTTATTATAAGAACCTCCTTGGTACTGAGAATGCTGGAGTTTTGCCGCCATCTGTTGAGGATATTAAGAATTTGCTATCTTTTAGGTGTAATACATCTTTAGCCTCTCAATTGTTGAAGGTCCCTTCTATGGAGGAAATAAGAGACACAGTTGCTTCGATGCCACGGAGAAAAGCACCTTGTCCCGACGGGTTTCCAGTGGAGTTCTTATGGGAAGCGTGGGAACAGGTGGGGAAGGAAACAGTTGAGGCAGTCCAGGAATTCTTTGTTACTGGTTATCTGCCAAAGATCTTCAATGCTACTGCGATTACACTGATTCCTAAGGTTCCAGGGGCAGATACTTTAACTCAATTTCGTCATGTGTCTTGTTGCACTACTATGTATAAAATCATTGCTCGATTGCTGAAGAATAAGCTCAAGTTATTCATATCTGATGCTGTTCAAGGAAACCAGGTGGGATTTGTTCAAGGAAGGCAGTTAATTGAAAATGTACTCCTTGCATCAGAGTTAGTTTCAGATTTTCATGCTTCGGGAAGCACTACTAGAGGCTGTCTTCAGGTGGACTTGGCAAAAGCTTATGATAACCTGAATTGGCAATTCTTGGAAAATGTTCTTAATGCTATTGATCTGCCGGAGCGATTTGTGGGATGGATCAAGCAATGCTTTACTACTACTAGCTATAGTATTGCTGTAAATGGTGAGCTTGTTGGTTATTTTCAGGGAAAGAAGGGTTTGAGGCAAGGAGACCCTATTTCTTCACTTCTGTTTGTCCTTGCAATGGATGTTTTGGCGAAAAAACTTGATAGGGGAGTGCTGGATCAGAGTTTTGGACCCCATCCTATGTGTATGGTGCCTCTTGTTACTCATCTCAGCTTTGCTGATGACGTACTCATTTTCTTTGACGGTGAAGAGCAGTCTATTCAAGGTATTCTACGGATTTTGGAGGACTTTAAGAGGGATTCTGGCCTAGGCATCAATAGAGAGAAGACGGCTTTGTTTCTGGATGGGGGAAACTTATTGACAAATCAGGACATGGCTGACAGATTGGGGCTGCAGCAGGGTTCCTTCCCGGTGAGATACCTAGGTGTGCCTCTTACCTCTAGAAAACTGACAAAGCAGGATTATCAACCTTTGATTGACAGGGTTCTCTCTCGATTCAATGCTTGGACAGTAAAGCACTTATCCTTTGCAGGGAGACTTCAATTAATTCGGTCAGTTATATACTCTATCATCACATTCTGGGCTTCCATCTTCCTTCTGCCAGTAAAATGTCTCGAGGATATTGAAAGGATGTGTAATGCGTTTCTATGGAATGGAGCTCCTAATTCAGCTAGAGGAGCTAAAATCTCATGGGAGTCGGTGTGTACTCCAAAGAATTGCGGCGGTCTGGGATTGAGAAGGCTTGTTCCTTGGAATAAAGTTCTCGGTTTAAAGCTTATATGGCTAATTTTTGCTGCTGGTGGGTCTTTGTGGGTCTCGTGGGTGCGAAGGAACCTGATTGGTAACCAGTCTTTCTGGGACTTGAATCATTTAAATTCTGGAAGTTGGATTTGGAAATCAATCTGTAAGCTCAGGCCTTTAGCTAGGCCATTTATTGTGTGTAAGATTAACTCTGGGATCACTTGCAGTTTCTGGAATGAGAATTGGACTGCTTTAGGACCACTCATTGATCTTACTGGGGTGAATGGTCCTCGGGTCTCTGGTCTTCCTAGGAATGCAGTGGTTGCTGATGCTGTGAGGGATGGAGACTGGTGGATTTCTCACAGCCGCAGCCGGAACAGAACCATCCAACTAATTAAAGCTTGTCTTCCTGCTCCTTCGGTCGTGAATGCCCCTAGGGAGGATGATGATGATGATGATGAGTTCCTTTGGAAGGTTGGGGATAGTGAAGCTTCAAATGTTTTCTCAGCTTCTAAAGTTTGGGACTTCTTGAATCCTACGGGTATTCATGTGCCTTGGGCTGACTCTATTTGGTTCAAAGGTAAAGTTCCCAAACATGCTTTTATTGCTTGGATTGCTACCCGGAATAGGCTGCACACCCGGGATAGACTCATTAGCTGGGGACTTGTGGTGCCATCTGGTTGCCTCCTTTGCTTCCATGACGTAATTTCTGACACGTAGAAGATCCAACATCGATTAACTAGATTTTCTTCGGAGCCATTAACTACGATTGTTCCTCAATCGAAGTATATATGCGGCTGATGATGCACGATATCTGTAATACAACATTTATTAAAAAAACGATATTTATACACATAACTTTGTTAGTAATGACTTTAGGTTTAGAAAATGACGCGTAACTAATCAAAAATAATAATAGTAACCGTAATTAACTTGGAGTACGTAGCCGTAGCAAAATCTTTCCGACCACCCGTAAGGAGACAAGTCATTTTGTAAGTGAAAGTAGAAATTCTGTTTCTCACGATACTATTACTTTATTGCACAGTTTTGTCTGCTTCTTGTTTTATTTATAACTATTTTGAGTATGTTTGTTACATGCATGGATGATCGGAGATGTAATATATTATTCTTCGAGTAAAATTGTGGCACCATATAAATATCGAACCTTATAGAATTTTGCTTTTAATATTTTTGTAGTTCACACCTTGATGAGTGTATATATATATGTGACATATAATATGTTGGCCGAATTTTTATTAATTCTATACTTCATCATACCTAAACTCAAAAAAAAAAAAAAAAAAAATTGCTATATCATAACCAATTACCATCTACCAAGATGTGAATAGTAAAAATACCTCACGTAAAACAAACACCTGTTTAATTCTTAGAATGAGTGATCTTTAAATAAAATCCCAAGAAGATTAAAATTCGAAGTTATATATTATCATGGTGCTTAGGATGATCGAGATGACATTTATTTAAGTATCTCCCTGGATATTTCAAATCAACTGTTTGGGACTAGACTGAAATGACTGATTATTAAATTATGACTTAACACAACTTGAAAGTTGAAACACAAAAAAAAAAGATATGTTAGATTTGAAATTGTGAAAAGGACACAAAACATAACAAATGGAGAGACTAGAAACGACACACGAAGGGCAAACGCAAACGCGCCGCGTTTTAGCACATTGAGGTGGGACTTAAGGAAATCGTCGTTTTGACTGTGACAACCGCAATTTTAGCTAGGTGGGAGATGTGGCTTTTGGATAATCTACACGTGTACAGTAACCAAGACATCGACGGCTTACAGTCATTTTGACTAGGAACACCAAAACATAGACAGGCTCAAAAGTCAATAGTGCTGGCAATTATCTGCGAAACCAAAAACGAACCAAACCTGAAATTTGTAGAACTGGATTGATCATAAAATTTGAATATAATATAAAAATGTGTGTAATGGTTGAATTTGTTTTAAATTTTGTTGATTCAATTTCAAATTGATTAATTTCGGTTTGAATCGATTATTTTAGTCAGGTTTGATTTTTTTCCCTCACACTCTTTAAAAAGGTAATTTGGTGTAATTTCTTGTTAAAATTTCATTTTTGGGTCACTTGGATTGTCAGAAAATTTTTCTTAAAAAAAAAACTGAAGATATATCTTTTAGTTCAGTTGTATAATATAAGATGTGTATTCATATGAAAAGCATAGTGTATATATATATATATATATATATATATATATATATATATATATATATATGTGTGTGTGTAACCACTATTTGCCTGCTTTTTACGTTAGAACTCATGCTGGATGATAATCTTTGGAGTAGCATCAACAAGAGTTTTAAAGTAACAAGAGTTCCAATTTGTAACAAATAAAGAATATGTTAGCTTTTGGGCTGTTAGATTATCCCCTTTTGAAAAGTTCTTGGTTCAAGTTGGGTTCATTTTGGGCCTGGCTAGATATATTTTATATTTCGAGTCTTTGATAAACTGATGCCTGATGGGTTGCTTTTTTGCTACTTTTAAAATTAATGAAGAACAAGTTTTTATCAAAATAAAATAAATGAAAAAGTTTAGAGAACAATAGGTATGCTGGATTTCGGCTAACTCGCAGATAAACGGTTCGACCTTTAAGGCCAAACATAAGTACATAACTACAAATTTCAATAGTTGAAATTCGGTGTTTGGACATGCGAGCAAAGATCCGTTTGGTGAAGGAATGCTTATGAGACCTCCCACAAGCTTGGATGGTAACCTTTAGCCATTATGGGTCTGCGATAATCCATGTTACGAGAGGCGAAGTGAAGTAGCTAAAACGATAACATGGTTAAGACAATTTTCGAGAGATTGGAAAAACTTATTCTAAAAAATTATGTAACGCTTAAGTTGGAGAAAATATCTTAATAACGGGACGAAATACAGTGGACGAACTAGGCGACTAGGCCCAAAAGTTTCCATGGTTTACTTTCATGTATTAGTTATATTAGAAAATAAAAAGAATGAGCTTCTTAGAAGAAGGTCAAATTTATTCGAAAAAGATCCATATTGTCGTATGAATGGACATCTAACCTAGATTTGAGAAGCCAGAATTATGAACCTTGTTAATTGTTATTCAAAAAAAAGAATTATAAACCCTATTTAATTTCCAGTTTTTGATAGATATGAATCATATTAATTTTAAAATAAATATTAGTCATCAAGTACATAATATTCAAATTCTACTTTTATAAATATAGAATAGTTTACTAATTAAAAAAACCATTCCTTTTTAGATGATAAATTTTAGGAAAGAACGACTCAAGAGTCCAAAGTATGAAAGCAAAGATCGACAAAGTTATTTCACACCACATACTCATATGTATAAATACGCAAAAACCCAAAGAACTTCTTCAACTTCTCTCCTCAACTAAGTATTCCACACATACAAACACACAAACACACACTTGACTTTTTCGCATATTTCGACAGCTCGTGAAGGACAAAGACATGGAGCCTAAGCCTTCTCGGAGGATAATGACCAGAGACATTTTCCTCCTAATCGTAGCGATGACATGGCTCGTAACCGGAGACGCAGGAGACATAAAGGCAGAGGAGCGACTGTTCAATCTTGAGAAGCTAGAGATGTTCGTTGACAAGCTTCCTCATATCCCTACTCTTCATGGCTACCACTTCGTCAATGGCTTCCTTAAACCCAAATCTCTTCACATAGGCATGTTCCTCAAGAAATGGGTATTTAATTCTTACCTTATTCTCATTTTAATTCTTTCCTTTTTTATAATTTTTTCCTTATTCCTCTGTTTTTCTGAAGTTATATTTGGTATGTGAAATTAAATTTTCAGTCTATAGTCATTCGTGAAAACAGATCATCTTCCATTTCTGTCCTGAGGCTATAAATGGCCAAAATATTTAGATAGAAAATTCAAATAATCATCATTTAGTGATTTACACCTGTATTACATGCAAGAAAATAGACTCATTAATTTTGTTGACCAACTTAAACAGACTAATTAATGTTGAATATTAACATTAAAATCGAAATCGTATAAGATTAGTGAAGCTAATTTGCTTTTTAATTACTTGGCTACGGCTCTTAGGTTGTAAAGTGATTAGAATAGATTCGTGTTTTGTGTTCACACTCTTGTCCCCTCCCTCACTTATATTTGTCGTCTTTGAGAAAAAAGTATAATGATAATATACTTTTTATCACTCGTCATGTTGAATATTTCTTGCCCTTCACCGAATGAATACTCAAATTCCTTTTTGTTTATAAACTCTTGACCAAAATAAATATTGAATCTAAACTCATTAATGACATGAATTTAACATATTAAATATTCGAAATCGTATAGATTAGTGAAACTTAATCGCTTTCTAGTTGGCTACGGGTCTTTGTTGGTAAAGTGATTGGAATAGATTCATCTTGTGTATCCAATCTTGTCCTCTTATAGTCTTATTATTTTTCCTCTTGGGAAAAATATCTAATGTTTATAGTTCTGACGAATCAGTACTCTTTCTTTTATCACTAGTCAAATTTAATACTCCCTCCGTTTTATAATATAAATCGTTTTAGCTAAAAGCACGCAGATTAAGAAGATCTACCTTTTAAAAGTTCAATAAATCATAAAAAGACTTCATAATATAAATAATCATAAAATATTAAAGTAATATATAATTTGCATATAAACTTGAAAACAACTTATATTGTAGGAAAATTGGATAGAAAAACCCTCACTTTTTTTTAAAACATAAAACAAACCCTCACCTTTTTTTGTAGGTTTTTAAACCGTCATCTTTTCATAAATGGTAAAATAAACCCTATTATTAATAAACTCAATTTAAATTCATGCAAAACGTTATATTAAACACAATAAATATAAACAATTTGATTTAGGATTTTTCTTTTAAAATTCTAGTTTACAATGTTTTTTCTAAATTGAAATTTTTAAGTCATGATGTAAAAAAATTAATTGTATTCGGTTGTGATACAAAAATTCATCAATGTGAAACCAAACAGATTTTGTTACGAATAATATATAAATTCTTATATTGAACCGAATATGAGTTTATGTTAATAAAGGTTTATTCGGTTCAATCACATAAATTTGCTAACGTAAAACCAAACCAAATTTTATAATACTACGAAAAATATATGAATTTCCACATCAAAATATTTTTATCGGACAAACTAAATAAAATCTGCTAACAAAATTTACTAACAGTTAATATTTCTATATACATATTACGATACATTAAAAATAATATAAATAACATATAGTTAATAATTATTTAACTATATTTTTATCCAAATCCTGAAAACTCGAACAAAAAAAAAATCAAATGTGCTATCCTATAAATTTTTGTAGTTTATATAACATAACTTCTAATGGTAACAAAAATGATTTACCTAATCTCAACTAAATTTTAAATGAATTTTTAAAGCGCAAAAACCTTAATTTTAGAAAAAAAAATTGCAAACTCGAATTTGAAAAAAATCATAAATTAAATTGTTTTTGTTTCTTATTGTTTTAATATGACGATTTAAAAAAATAAGTTGAGTTTATTAATATTAGGGTTTATTTTACCACTTATAAAAAGGTGAGGGTTTTAAAACCCACAAAAAAAGTTGAGAGTTTTTTACATGTTTTTACCCATTTTTCCTATATTGTAAAACAAAAAAGTTTTTCCAAAACACCTTATATTATGAAACGGATGGAGTATTATTTGCTCTCCTACCGAATGAATACTCTTTTACATTTTGTTTTTGATAAATTGTACTAAGAACAAAAAATATAATGATTATTTGATAGAAAGTTAGTACCCACTAACTATATAATTATGATTGCTTTTCTACCACTTTGGCCTAGCTAATTGTGCTCTGCTTCTTTTAACTATTTTATTACTCTGCTAAGTGCTAATTATTGAATCGCATGATTTGAATTTTTGAATATTCTCCAACACTGTCACACACACTAATATGAGTTAAATTATTGTGAACTACAGAAATTCCACAGAGACTTGCCTGCCACGCCAGTGTTCGCATATGGTACATCGAAGCGTTCAGCAACAGTTCCTGGACCGACAATAGAAGCTGCTTATGGAGTCGACACCTACGTGACGTGGCGAAATCACCTCCCTTTACATCATATCCTCCCTTGGGACCCAACAATCTCCCCTGCAATCCCTAAACACGGCGGCATTCCCACGGTGGTTCACTTGCACGGCGGCATCCACGAACCAACTAGCGATGGAAATGCAGATTCATGGTTCACTGCTGGTTTCAAAGAGACAGGTTCCAAATGGACCAAAAAGACTACGCATTACGTTAACAAGCAACAACCTGGAAACATGTGGTACCATGACCACGCGGCGGGTTTGACTAGAGTCAACCTTCTCGCTGGTTTGTTAGGCTCTTACATTCTCCGTCATAGCTCGGTCGAATCGCCTCTCCGATTACCTACCGGACGCGAATTCGATCGTCCTTTGGTTATATTTGACAGAAGCTTTCGTAAAGATGGTTCCATTTACATGAATGCCACAGGGAACAACCCGTCAATTCATCCGCAATGGCAGCCAGAGTATTTCGGCGACGCCATCATTGTGAACGGTAAAGCTTGGCCGCGACTAACCGTCCGTCGCCGGAAATATAGATTTCGAATCATAAACGCTAGTAACGCAAGGTTTTTCCGGTTCTTTTTCTCCAACGGTCTCGAATTCATTGTCGTGGGTTCTGATTCAGCTTATCTAGCGAAACCAGTATCGACCAAATCAGTTCTCCTTGCTCCGTCTGAGATTATCGACGTCGTCGTTGACTTTTCAAAGTCAACGTCGAAAACGGCAATTCTTGCCAACAATGCACCTTATCCTTACCCTTCGGGAGATCCTGTCACGGAAGAGAACAGCAAAGTCATGAAGTTTATAATCAAGAACAAATCAGAAGTTGACACGTCGACTATTCCGAAGAAGCTAATTGATTACCCGCCTGCTCATGTATCAACCTCCTCCCGTACACGTTACATTGCTATGTTCGAGTATGTGTCTAGCACTGACGAGCCAACGCATCTATACATCAACGGCTTGCCGTACAATGCTCCCGTGACAGAAACTCCAAAAATCGGCACAAGCGAGGTATTTATTACTACAATTTCACTATTTATTAACCGTCTAATTCGAATACTTAATTCTTACAATAATGAAGGTGTGGGAAGTGATTAATTTGACGGAGGATAACCATCCGTTGCACATTCACTTGGGATTGTTCAAAGTATTGGAGCAAACGGCATTGGTGAATACTGAGGAGTTCACAGACTGTATGACTAAAGAAAACGATGCCGTCAAGTGTCAGATTAGCAAATACGCACTAGGGAACAAGACCGCGGTGACGGTACACGAACGGGGATGGAAAAACGTATTCAAGATGATGCCGGGGCATGTTACGAAGATCCTCGTCAGATTTTCTTACATTCACTCAAACGAATCTTACTCCTTTGACGCAACTCAAGAGCCAGGCTATGTCTACCATTGTCACGTAAGCTAGTAAAAACTAAAAAGTTGATCACGAATTTAGCTTTTTCTTTTAGAACTCTAACTATATGATTGAAATTGCAGATATTGGACCATGAAGACAATATGATGATGAGGCCTTTTGCAATGGTCAAGTGAGAAGATGTGAAATGGTCCCATAATTCTAAAACAAAACAACTTACAATTACGAGTGCAGAATACAAAAGAGTTGATATAATAGATTGAATTCGTGTTATCTTCTTATACAGAAAATTTAAGAATACTTCTTGTTAATGGGCTTTTGGGCTAAAAATTACAAGCTTTAACGGGCCCAATAACAAAAAAACGTTTTGCTTCTTTATGATTTTGGCTTTTGGGTAGGATGGTAAGTGAGAGAGGGAAGAGGTGAGTGAAATTGGAAAAATCCTCGTATACTAAGTCCTAACCACCAGTCAAATTCAATTCAATGCTCCCATGTTTCTCCCTTATCTGTTCCTGAACCTACACTCTTTAATTTTATGGTTTCCTATTTTCTCATAATTTGTTTATTCGGAAACTTCAGATATTTTATCAAATAATACATCCAAATAATTTTGAGCCACTTAATAAATATCTTCTTCATCTTCTTCTTGCTTGATATTATATTTTAGTGAATAGTGAATCTATTATTGATACCACACACACATATATCTTTGATATTTCACAAAAGGTACGTATCTATAGGAGCCATACATATACTTTACGAAAATCTGGATAAGTGAGAGATTTGGATTGGTATTGGTAAGGCAAATTAAATGCGACCTATTTCCACATTTATGATTCCACAAATTCTAATGGCTTTGAACATATATGGGACCAATTTTATTTGTTTCAACTTCAAAATGTAGGACCAATTATTAACAAGGTTGATGTGTTCTTCTTGTTCTTCCTCGTTCATTAATGTTTAAATGAGCATGCACGCTTCTCTCAACCCACCAGTCCAAGTCAAACCTATATCCTTTATCCATCCCCTAATCCTATATATCAGTTTGCTTCTCGCAAACCACCTCACAATCAATTAACAGTTAAAAAAAAAAAAAAAATCATAACTCAACCAATCTCACTTTGAAAAAGACATGAACAAGATCCGCCTCCGTGCTCTCTCTCCGCCTTCCGGTAACTTATTTTCTTTTTATATAAACAGTAACATTCGTGTGTTTTGCTATTTCATAATTCGTATGACCAATTATTCATAGTTTAAACGTTAAAGAGGTCGATGTAGAACTTATATATCACATATGTGCATATGCATGCGGGAGTTTGTGACGATATATCGTTTTAATTTGTGAAATTTGATCCCTAATCATTTTTAGGAATGCAACACCGTGGTAAGAGATGTCGATTGAGAGGGAGAAACTACGTAAGGCCAGAAGTTAAACAAATTAACTTCTCAAAAGACGAAGACGACCTCATCCTCAAGCTTCATGCACTTCTTGGCAATAGGTTCTTATTCATTCTATTTCTTCTTAATTCAATAGTAATGTGAATGGTACGTGATAATAATAATTTTTGATGGTATGTTTTTTCAGATGGTCATTGATAGCGGGAAGATTGCCTGGACGAACGGACAACGAAGTTAGGATCCATTGGGAAACTTACTTAAAGAGGAAGCTCATGAAAATGGGAATCGACCCAACTAATCATCGTCTCCACCATCACACCAAATACATTTCGAGACAATACCTCAATTCCTCACATAAGGAACATGAAACAGAGATTATTAGTGATCAATCTTCTTCAGTATCCGAATCATGTGGTATAAGTACAATTTTACCCATTCCAAGTACGAATTGCTCGGAGGATAGTACTAGTACCGGACGAAGTCATTTGCCTGACCTCAACATCGCTCTCATCCCGACCGTGAATTCTTTGCCAGCTCGTTGCCTTCAGGACTTTACTGAATTATCTAACAATGGTTCAACAGGTCAAGAAACGCTTCTTCTATTCCAATGAAAATTGGTGTATTTCTTTGTACACATCTTGCTAAATAATGTTACATTACAAAGGCATATATTATAATATTCACTAGAGAGATGTATAACGATGTTTGAAATATGTTAATCCTGAATTGGACCGGCTGGTCCTTGAACAACTATTCTCTTAAATGTCTGTTTTTGTTTTCGGTGATTAGTAGTAGTAAATCGTTAATAACCAACCGACGATAACCGCTGAATATGGGATCAATCCAGCTATAAGAAATTAGCTAATATATAGAGCAATGTATTTGCGATGCACATTGACGGGAAGCATTAATTAACTCTCTTAAAATGGACAAGTATGTTCATCTTCCTCCAAACTACACTTTACTCTTTATGCAAAAGCAATTTAAAACTCTCTTTTCGCACAAAGGAATCTATCAATACGAAACTTACTTACTAAAGATATAAAGGAAGCAAATTAGTTTACTTAAACACCAAAAGACATGTATCTATCTAAGGATGTCTTAAGCATGGAGATGTCTTAAGCATGGAGACTATAAGTCAAACACTACAAAAAAAGTCCACATTGATAGCACTTAGTTATAGCACGATTTTCGAAATTGCTATCAAATATAGTATGCTGAGTTGAGTTACTTTATAATAGCATTTTAAAAATGCTAAACTAAAAATTATTGAAGTGAACGCTATATTTGGTTATTTATTCTAAAATTTTGCTACCATCAAAGGCTTCTTTCACCGTAGCTAGTCTTCTACTCTTCTTCTTCATTCCTCTCAAAATTCTCTACGACCCAGCTCACTCTGATAGATCCGACTCTTTCGAAACCCACCATGGTTGGTATCCTTCAGAACTCCACTTCGCTTTAGTCATCGATCTCCTCGGTGTTGGATTTGAGGTCCGTTTTAGAGTTCTAAAACGATAGATCGGGCTAATTTTGGGGACAGAGGCGAGTTGAGAGAGTAAAGATGAAGGGTTAGGGTTATTCTTCTGGTAGCAGTGAAGCTATTCTCGATGGTGCCGGTGAAGCGACCCACTGTCTTCTCTCGTCCTTTTTGTCTTCTTTTCGATCTTCCTCTCACTCTTCAAATCTGGCTTAGATTCATCTGAAATCAAGAATTCTATTTTTGAATGGCTTTGTTGAATTGCTAATAGCGTCAAGGTTTTTGTGTTCAGGAACTTCTCGACGGCATGAGAAAGGTTTGTGAGTATGTTCAAACGACTTCGAGAATCTTATCAACTGGAGAAATGATTAGGTTTCTTCATCATACTCGTTCTTCCATGTTTAAATTTCTCAATTTCGTTTTGTGTTATGTTTATTAGGATCCTTTAATCCCTAAAGTATTTGATTTCTGGAGATTCCTCTCTATTTTGACAATCTTCGTTGCTTGTGTTGTACGCGCACCATGTGTTCGATAAAATTACTAGCTTAAACTTTTAGAACCTATTGTTTACACTTTACAGTAAATGCAATATATAAGACTAAAGACGAACTCGAGAGACTAACTTTTGAACGAGTTTGACTCATTAAGAAACATTGTCCCTCCCACTTCCATGATCATATTGGTTCATATATATCTATTGTTGTTTTTGTTCTCCTAGGAAATGGAATGGTGAGGGTGTCTACGATCTGAGTATCCCAAGCTACGGTCCCTTGAAAGTCAATTACACCAAGGCATGCTTTGTGTGAATGACCAAATAGAAAAGGTTAAAAAAAACACTTGCTCTTTTTCTACCTGCGACACCCATTATAATTGATTATGTTTGTAATTCTCATACTATTTGTTTAATCCTTTCTTTCTATTTTTCAACTACAGGTAAGAGATTTGATCATTAAGTCATGTCAATATTGATTTTGTTTTCTTTCTTTTTGGATTTTTATTTATTTCAGAATTAACTTCAAAGTGTTTCATCTTTTCTCTAAATAATGAAGCAACGGAAGAAGATATAGGGACATAATGGATTGACAATTAAATGAATGATAATCTTACAAGTCAATTGGTTTTCTTGGCGAGAAGAAAAATTTTGAGGAAGCAAGCGAGAGACCTTTGAGCAGGTAATGTGTTGTGATGTGAGCTTTGTATACAACCACTTATATCTTAATGCTTTTTTTCTGACCTCATACATTTTACAGTCCCTTATGTTGGTGTGGTTGGGTGGTATCTCTCAGTTTTTTTTTGTGTTCCAAGAAAAGGTGCCTCCTTTCTCGTTGTATTTTGCTTGTAATTTTACTCCAAATTTTTGATGACTTGGTAGTTTCTCTTGGATATATAATGATGAGGGAAAGATCCATAAGAGTAGAAGAAGTCAAAGACCTTTAGATTTTGGTGTGTTGATGTTCTTAACTTTGCTTCCATTTTCTAGATGACCTTACATTGGAAGAAGAAGATGAGAGGAAAGTAGGCTGGTGTCTCTGACTCTTAAGTTTTCAGTTGAATTAATTTTCATTATAACTTTGTTGTTGTTTCTCCCATGTCTATTGTCTCTATCTTTATTGATCTTTTTGTTTGGTAAGGTTCAAATGCAGAGGCAAGAACAAGCATCGTAAGAATGGAGCGAGCAAAAACAGGTAAGATTTATTTGAACTGATCAAATTTTAAATCAGTGTTCCCGTGTTTGAAAATTCTTTATGTAAGGTTTTGTTAGTTCTCTTGTTATCTCTGCAGAAGTGGAGAAGAAAGTTTCAAAACGTATAAAGTTCATCCAAACTTTGAGGAATGAGGCTGAAGAGAATGTTGTTGAGGAAGGAAGTGAAATTTATGAGCTTCAAAGCAAGCTTGAAGCTTTGAGGAATGAGGCTGAAGAGAAAGAACGGGAATCGACTTTGCGTGATGAAAGCTAGTGAAAGTAAGCAATTAGGAGAGAAGAATGAAGGGCTTAGATCTCAGAACAAAGTAAGCAATTAAACTTACTTTTAAGTTTTGGATACTTTGTGAGGGGATCAGTTTGTTTCAGAGATTAGTTCTATTATTGTATGTAATTCAAGTTATATATGTTTTGTGTAATGAATATTTTGGATAATTTATGCAATAAAAAAAATTATGTATAATTCCAATTAAATAATTTTGCAAAACAGGATTCAAATATAAAAATTATATATATATCCAATTAAATTAATATAATGATAAAAAAATGCTACAATACTGTATAATATAGCACTATACGTATGTTACAATAAAGTATATTATAGCATTTGATTAGCGCTATAGAAGAACTCTATTTAATAGCACTTCGAAAACGCTATCGTAGGTGAGGCATCTACCATAGCTGCCGAGATCATAGCTGTGTGATTTCGCTATGTATTACCTATGATAGCATTTTTTCCGCGCTAACAATAAACGTTTTTCTTGTAGTGAAATATCACCTCACCACCTAGTACAAACACGTTCATAATAAATTTGTTATGCTTTGTTTGAGATTTGACTTTGGTGTAAACATATTAGACATCAATTAATAGAGTTTTCTTTCTGTTTGTGATATTGAGAATTAATAAAGTCCTCTTGAAAGTAGTAAATACAATTGTACAACCGCTATTCAAACATCATCTAGTATTAAACCAAATTGCATGACCAAAGAAAACGAATGTTTGATGACAAGTAGAAAGGAGATTGTTTGCTGAGAAAATGGACCCATTTATCATACAAACTACAATCATCATTAAGGTTTTTTTTTATACTATTGCAGAATCTACAACTATCAATGAAGTTGTTTCCACAACTGCATAAACTCTGATCTCACCTTCTCTTTCATACTATTTGTCTTTTGTTTCGCAAGTACAACTACCCCATAAATTCCAGAAATAACGGCGAGTACGTATTGTGGTCAGTGGAGAGTTGTGCATGTGTGGATGTTCAAAGAAAAAATCACCTGCCTTATCAAACACTTCAAGGTTATTTAGAATCTTTATCTGATTCAGAGTCTCAGACGAATACCCTCTTCATTAATCTTTTTTTTTTTTTTTAAGTAGATTTCTTTATTTTTGCATATGTCCAAAAAAAAATTACGAAACCGGCCAGTCAAACTTAACAATAATGTCTAAGAGATAATGTTGTCTATTTTTCAAGTTGTTATTGGTTGTTATGTAGGACGCAGAAGTCACGGGCATGGAGGACGCGGCCGATATATGATGTGGATGTCGTGGTTGAACCTTTCTTTTGCTAAACCGATTTAACTTTTTAATACACACTATTTGTAAGTCATGTTTATAAATTTTACTAAAAGTATATTAAACTGTTGTAAAATAGTTTCAGAAAATTATAGGTCCCAAATTGTATATATGCTTCAAATCTTCTAAAAAGTTGTTAAAAATTCGGGTCATGTTCGACCATTCCGTTTTCATGCCCATGAACTTTTGCTCATGGAGTAGCTAAATAGGGCTAAGATACGATCATGCTATAATACTCACCAAAATTATGCTAATTCACAGTATATGCCATGTGAGCATATCATCCTCAAACTACTTAATTTCTACTTAACATTCGTATGGCTAATTACGAGTCATATATTTTGTAGCCTTTTTGATTTAATGTGTTTGTATTGTATGAAAGAATGAAATTTTAATAAGCGCATATTAAGTTTTATGGTTATGTACTTTTTATTTTGTTTTCAACATTTGCTTTGGAGTAGTTTTCAACATTTAATAAGCGCATATCTCATGTCTTTCAAATGAGTTTTTCTTGGATCCTGCGAAGAAAATCTCAAAAAGTATAATAATTTGGTCTGGGAAAAACCACACTGCTGCTTTTTAAAAAGGAGTAAAAGATTTCAAAAAGTAACAAATCAACGATCAAACAAACAATAATTACACATAAAAAGTAAATTTTTAAAGGAAAAGAAAACATATAAAGCTATAATTAGGTAATTACAGAGAAAATATTTTTTTTCCATCTTTCAATAAGTGTAAGACAGATCATATACCATAAAAACATTCCAATGCAATGCATCTAAGGACAGCAAATTTTATCTTAGTTTCATTTCATATAGAAAAACTAACTAATTTGACTATTCATTACCATTTAAGATTATATAATACATATAGATATACAATTGGTCAATTCTTTTATTCCTTATAACTCCATTAGAATATAATAAATTTCAACACAACTATAAAATAGTACAATAATACAAGATCGACTTTACAACTAAGCACGCAACAAACCATATCCTTAGATAAATATAAAAGTTGAGTTTTCTTGAATTTAAAAGTATGGTTCGTTTCTATTATAAAGTTTGGCTCCAATACAAAATCATAATAATTGAATCTTTTTTAACAACTGTATCCTCTTCTCTTCAAGCTCCGGGAATCTTGCTCTCAATTATCCAGTTTTGTTGTATTGTACTATTATTCTAATGTATTACAAAAATCTTTATCTAAAATAATTTTTTTTAAAAATCCATATTTGGACTTAAACTGAAAAGAAAAAAACAAAAGGAAAAAAAAAACACTGAAACCAAAACGGTGTCGTAAGAGGGACTGATCTTTTTTCGCCACATGGCTTCGTTGGATATAAACATAAACGATAGAGACGCATCTGTGTCAGAAGCGAGCCAGCGAGAGCAAGTCCCAAATTCGAATTTCAAGCCGCCGTATGCGACGGCGTAATGGCTGGTGGAGCTATCACTCCCGCTTCTCTGATCGGTCTTATCTCCGAAATCAATGAGGTTCCGGTGAATTTTGGGGTGTTTAAGAAGGATTGTGCCGATCTCGCGCGACGTGTTGGTCTCTTGACGCATTTGATTGAGGAGATTAGGGATTCTTCTCCTCCTCCGTCGGAATCTGATGCTTCGTCTTCTTTGATTTCTTATGAATGTGATTGGTGGTCTGATCTTGTTGTGGGGCTTCAAGCCGCGAAGCGTCTTTTGTCTTCAGCTACTAGTTTCCAAGCTCACGAGTCCTCTGTAAGCATTCTCTACGATTGAAAATGGAATTGAATTTGAGAAGCTTTTCGATTTCACTAAACGAAATGATTATTCTTTAGATTCATTATTTTGGAGGAAGAATTTGTTTTTAGTCTTTTAGATTGGAAGCTGTTGTTGTTGACATTTGTGTAGTTCACAAGCATTTCTTAACAAACAAATGAGAAATTATCTTAAATTTGATGTGTAATCTTGATTGAAGGATGGGGCTGCCAAGAGAATCTTATTCCAGTTCCAATGTGTTACATGGAAGTTGGAGAAAGCATTAGGTGATTTGCCATATGATAGATATGACATCTCTGACGAAGTCCGCGAACAGGTAAAGTTCGTTCATGACTATGAACATTTGTTTTTTCTGTGTCTGGTTTGAGGTGTTTCTAATGTTCTTGCTTGTGATCAGGTGGAACTAGCAAGATTGCAGTTAAGAAGAGCAATGCAGAGATATGGATCTTTAAATTCGAAGAAGTTCTCGAGTGATTTATCTGAGCCAATGGAGAAAGATGCCTCAAGCGAATCAAATAGACAAGTTATTGAGAAGTTGGAGAGTATTCCAGAGACTGTTCATTCCAACGCTCCTTTATCAGATGAGAAGATATTTGAATCAGCGCCTCCCCGGAAGAGCTCTTCGGTTTCCTTGGCCTTCTTTTTATCAAAGGATGCTGACGATGAGAGATTAGAGAAAGTAGTTACCAAGAACAGTGATGACTCACAGAAATCGGATAAACTCACGATCCCTGAGGATTTTCTTTGTCCAATCTCTCTGGAACTGATGAAGGATCCTGCTATTGTTTCCACAGGACAGGTCTGATTTTAAATATCAAAACTTTACTAAGCGCTAACGTATGGTTGTTGATTTGAAACCTTAACAATGATCTTCCCTCTTCGTTGACAGACATACGAGAGGTCGTACATACAGAGATGGATAGACTGTGGAAATCTGAGATGCCCAAAGACCCAGCAGAAACTCAAAAACTTTACTCTTACTCCAAACTATGTCCTCAGAAGCCTGATATCACAGTGGTGCACTAAGCACAACATTGAGCAACCAGGTGGTTACATGAACGGTAGGACCCAAAACCCTGATGGGTCTTTCCGTGATCTAAGTGGAGGCATGTCAGCGATCCGGGCATTGGTTCGTAAACTCTCTAACCGATCAATCGAAGAGCGCAGGACTGCGGTTTCTGAAATCCGCTCTCTGTCAAAAACAAGCACGGACAACCGAATTCTGATTGCAGAAGCAGGAGCCATCCCTGTTTTGGTCAAGCTTTTGATCTCAGAGGACACTAAAACGCAGGAAAATGCTGTCACTTGCATTCTTAACCTCTCCATATACGAACACAACAAAGAACTGATCATGCTTGCAGGAGCAGTCACGTCTATAGTGCTAGTCCTCCGAGCTGGAACCATGGAAGCTAGAGAAAACGCTGCAGCAACTCTCTTTAGCCTTTCGTTAGCTGATGAAAACAAGATCATAATAGGCGCATCGGGTGCGATACTAGCCTTAGTGGATCTGCTTCAGTATGGAAGCGTCAGAGGGAAGAAAGACGCAGCTACGGCTCTGTTCAACTTGTGTATTTATCAGGGAAACAAAGGCAGAGCGGTTAGAGCCGGTATAGTACACCCATTGGTGAAAATGCTGACTGACTCCTCGAGCGACAGGATGGCCGATGAAGCCTTGACCATACTCTCGGTTCTAGCTAGTAACCAAGTCGCGAAAACTGCGATTTTGAGAGCCAAAGCTATACCACCTTTGATAGATTGTCTCCAGAAGGATCAACCGCGAAACCGAGAGAACGCAGCTGCGATACTACTATCTCTTTGCAAGAGAGATACTGAAAAACTAATCTCCATTGGTAGACTTGGAGCTGTTGTTCCATTGATGGAACTATCGAGAGATGGTACAGAGAGAGCTAAACGAAAAGCTAATTCTTTGCTAGAGCTTCTCCGTAAATCATCCCGGAAATTAGGTTCACTCTAAATAGCCCTTAACAAGAATTAATCTAGTTTTGCTGGCTATTGATCTGTTTATTATGTCCTGTTTTATTTTTGAGTTTTTGGATGACTAATTAATTGCCATTTGAGAAAGTGGTGGAGTCGAAAGAGTTAACGAGAATCGAACTCTTTTTTGATTCACCTTTGTATTAATTTTGTTGGAAGTGTTACTTCCACCATATCATATGATTGATAAAGGTCGTTTGTTACTGTTCCTAGAAAGAGAAATCAAATTAGCTTTTGATTTCGAATTTGTTAGAAGAGATTGACTTCTTTTTTTTTTGTCATTTTGGGAAAAAAAGTTTCGACAACGTAATTTTCCACATTAAACGGAGTGATTAACGCAAGTGTCATTTTCCCGAAAACATTGGTCACAAAACTTCCAAATTATACAATGGTCTAAGTGAAGAACAGTACACATTTTCCATTTCAATTTATAAAAGAAATTAATTTTTGGGTTGCTATTGGTCTTTTCAAGATTGATAGTGAGATGCGACGTAACTTTTGTCTTCTCATTGTTTAAATATTTTTCAAGATTTGGCATTTTGTTGACCAAGAAATGGTTCACTATCATCAGCAACCAACCATAAATCAAATCCACAATCTATAATGATCTGATCTAACACAGCACCCACCTTGAACTACTGAGCTCTTAATATACACCAACCCACAAAGTTTTTTTCATCTCATTTGTGAACTTTAAAAGATACTAACATTATACACAACATCATTCACCAAAATGGGTAATAGCTTGGTAAGCAAGAAAACTGCGAAAATCATGAACATCAATGGCGAGAGTTTCAAGCTGAAAACTCCAGTGAAAGCTGGTACTGTAGTTAAAGATTTTCCCGGTCACGTTCTCTTGGAATCAGAAGCGGTGAAGCGTTTAGGAATCAGAGCAAAGCCCTTAGAGCCTCACCAAAACTTGGAATCCAAAAGGCTTTACTTCATGGTGGAACTTCCAAGGTATTATTTTCCTCAATTCAATTTCCTCTTGGTTTTAGGTATTTATAGTTAGAATCTTTTTGAGTAATCTTTCGAAACCCATGTGACAGAACATGGAAAGAGAGAACTCCAAGAAGGGTTCGGTCGGGAATACAGATGAGTGCGAAGGAGAGACTAGAAAATCTGAAGCTGTCTCGCAGATCATCATCTGATCTCTCGGTAATGAAGAAGAAGACAGAGGAGGTTGATGATGAAGAAAGAGAAGTGAGTAGCATGAAGTTGATGTTACCAAAGTGGAAAATTGAGAAACTGAGGAAAGAGAGTGAGAGTGGCTCTGATTTCTCCAACAAGATCACACAACTTTGTCTCCTTCACATACCAAGTGGTTTGATTCATCAAAGACAACAACATTTACTTCGTAATGGAGGAAGAAACTTTGGGATTGAAGAAAAAGAAGAAGGTGCCAAAATCACATGAGGTGATCAATATTTTTTAAGGGCTTTGATCTTATTTTATTTTTGTTGAAACATCGATCCGTTTCTCAAGCCATGTTTCTTGCATCTTTAATTACACTAGGAAACAAATGTGCTCCAACTTATGTCACAACTTGCAACTTCTTCTAGTCTATTCTAAATTAAGAAAAATATATACATACTAACAACAAGTGGTAGAATAAGTTGTGTCATTCAGATAATTTTTGAAGAATTTCTTCTTTGATCATTTTGGTTGCAGAAGAGGTTGGAATTCTTGAAAAGAGCAAAGCAGAAGACCTGTGATTTCTAATTTGTTTTTCTCTATTTTATTCTTATTTTTAGTTTAGTTACAAAACACAATTCTTAAGAGAGATACATAGCTTATAATGTTTCTTATCCACTTATCACGTCTTTGCTTCTGCAAAAATCTGAAAATAAGGATGAATTACAGATATTAATACAAAAG
Source organism: Arabidopsis thaliana x Arabidopsis arenosa (assembly GCA_019202795.1). Taxonomy (NCBI): domain Eukaryota; kingdom Viridiplantae; phylum Streptophyta; class Magnoliopsida; order Brassicales; family Brassicaceae; genus Arabidopsis; species Arabidopsis thaliana x Arabidopsis arenosa. The sequence goes on along the minus strand of CM032919.1, from coordinate 11,992,222 downwards.
AGAAGAGATATAAGCAAAAGGCAAATCATTAGTATTTTTTTTTTCTTTCAATTGGGGGGCTTTAGTTTGGCCGATAATTACAACATACAATTCTCTAGAACTCAGAGAAACCAACACACCAAAAAAAAAAAAAAAGATAAATCAATTAGTCAGGTTCGAACCTGTATAATATGTGTCTGTTAACCAATTTCCCTTTTTATTTGAGAAGAACAAATTGGAATCAGTAAACAAAAGAATGATGAAAAATGGTTTCTTTTATCACTCAAGAGGTCCATGGCTCAGGAACAGTGAGAAAATAAGTGGTCATGGCCTTTCTAAACCTCCTCTTGTACTGTTTTGGTGAGACTATGGTTGGAGAAGCATTCTTGGGTCCACCCAAAATGCCTGAAGCTTTGACCCAAGTCTCAAGGTGCTTGTCCCATGTGTACTGTCTCATGAAGTCAATGATCCCAAGAACCAGTTCTTTACGCTCTTCGTCGAACCCAACCAGCAATGAATAGTCCATCACATCCACAGACTAACAAGGGAGAGAGATAATGAGCCAAACAGATTAACCAAAACATTAAGAACAAAAAAGTTATGAGATTACTCACAGCCAAGAAGTTGGTGTCGTTCCATATCGCTCTTTCCAAGCTTCTCTTGGCCTTGCTTCCTAGGAATATCGGTTCTGTCCGCAGTGTCTCAAGCAGATTCATGTCTAACAAAACTTTGTCTGTTCCGGATGTGTTTGGATTGTACCGTGACCGTGCAGATCCTTTGAGATCATAGATCCTAGATATTTTTCTGTTGTAGAAGAGATTCTCCATCACCATCAAATCCATCTTTGTCTCTTTTCCACCTTTCGGGTGTTTAATTGATACCTGCAAGCCATAGCATTCCAATCAATCGTTCACATGCTTAGTTATTCCATTTTAAAGTCCTACAAGTTTACATTTCTTATACTGTCACTAACCTGGTAGATACCGAGAATCTTAGCAAGACAAGTGGGGCTCCCGGAACTGAGTGATTCCTTCAAATATTTGAAGTATTCAGGTGCAAAATCCTCGAAAGAATCCAGCTCGGTTTTGACAACTTGTTTTATGATGAACCTCTCGTCCAATGACTTGGCAAAGTAAACATTGCTTTTCCCTCCCTGTGCAGACCATCTCTGACATCGGCTCAAGGATCTCACAAAGTCCACTTCACTCGGACAGCAAGTCTTTCTCAGAGTGTCAAACTGCGTTGCAAAATAGCACGTCACAGAGAACTTCACTTTACCTTCAGTTGCAGTAGAGGAAGAAGAAGCGCGGTCGCTGAAAGAAATGGTCAAATGCGGAGACTTTTTATCGTCTTGAGAAGACCCATACACCGCGTGTTGAATGTAATCAACATCCATCGACAGAGAACGCCAAGTCGAGAAGGTGGAAGGTTCGGACTCTTTGTTATTCAAGTTGCTGCTACTACTACTAGAAGCGAGACTTTTGTTAACGATCCACTCCTTATATTCCTTTGAATTGATAGCATATGATACAACACTAGCCGGATCATCATCATATACAGGAACCACGATATCGTTAAGGCCCCGTTGAGGAATCAGCATCCGCGCCCCATCAGCCATTTGAGATGCTGAAGAGATGTATGTAGGCGCTGAACCAACAATCAGATCCAATTTCTGTACTTCCAGTGGCAACATCTGTGAGTAAGTCCTCATCACATTTGAAACAGGGTCTCTCACCATATTCCTATACTCGCCAGAAGCGTGGAAAGATCTGAGGGTCGAGAGATACAAAGAAGATGGTGGCCAACCTTTTTGAATCCGTTCTTGAAATCGTATGGCTGAATCAAAAGACTGGACTCGAATTGGCCTGGCAAGTCTCCGGAGAGGAGAATTAACAGCTGAAAAGCCTTCTGTCTCAGCAATTGTCTCGGCTTTCTCTAGATTTTGAAACGAGCCCAACCACGCCGAATCTATCCTCTCAGACAGAGAAGTGCCAGGGGAGGGCATGTTTTCCGGATCTTTGTTATCACCATTAGCTTCTGAATCAGTATGGGGTTGTTCTTCCCTCACATCTGAACCTTCCTGCATTCTACGGTCAATCTTTGAAGGATCCTGCATCTCTGGATTCCGAGAAGCATTGTCATCACCACTTTTAAAAACTGATGCTTTCTTGAGTTGAGAGTTTAACAAGTAAAGCTGATGATCCCAAGCATGAGCACCAATCATGAGTGCCCGTCTCAATCGATTCAGCTCTAGGATATCCAAACTTCCCTGAATTTGCAGATTCTCCTCAAAAATAGGTTGCAGCGCATCCTGTTCATGATGAGGAAGATTCCATCAAATTCAAGATTTCAGAAGCACAAGAAGTCTTTAAAAAAGGGAAACAGAAGAAGCATAAGCAATAGAACCAGAAGCTCACATCGTATTCATCTTTTTCTTTCACGAGTTGATCTTTTAATCCGATGACGCGACTTTGTAGATCACATGATTCAGATTGTTCAGGTTCCAGCAAACTGCTTTTTTCTTCCATGCGGTTGAGCATACCAGATATCTCCGCATACATAGTCCGCATTTTACCAGCAAGCTGTAAAATGCACACACAGAGAAGTATATGAGGGTATAGCATTTGCATATTCAAAACCTGAAGCAAAAGAGCCTTAAATTTTTTAATCTACCTCAGCTGCCTCTGTCCGTATCCACTCCTGTTGAGGATGGCTGTTGAACTCAAGCATCGATGGGGGGAGGAGGACCGTAAGTATATTGATGGGAGAATATCTAAAGAACGCAACCATGTTACCAAATCTGCAAAACCATAATGTTATTAGTGCTTTAACAACATTGAGACAACCTTAGAGAATGAGATTATACAGCGAAGTTTTACCCATAGAATCGAAGGCAGTCTCTTTGAAGCGAATGACCACAAGATGCAACTCGATTCGCAGTTGCATGATTCGAAAAGCTAAGTTCCAAAAACTTTCCAAAAGACAATCCCCATGCAGCATCAGACATAACTACTCTACGAGTAGCAGGTGGAACTCCATCTACATGTGCACATCTTAAGCAGCGATGCCACATCCATATCTTCCCATCTTGTTCACCAGGAAGCTTCATGGAAGGGAGACGTCTAACATTGATAGTAAGGTTTCCATTCTGATGAGAATAGCAGAGCACATGCGCATCCACCAGCTCCTTACAAGATCTACAACTAGAAGTCTGTACAGGAAAGGGACAGGAGAGTGGATATATATTAGATTGCTTATTTCATGGAATTTGTAAAAGACAAAAATGGATTCACGTTTTAAGATGAAAGAGCTACCTTATCGAATAGATCATCTTTCAAATATCTCCCGAGAGGTTTATCAAATGATCCATAGAACTTAATCCGCAAGAGTCGTGAGCGTTCACATACTGATTCTTTCAAAACACAACGGCTTGAAAATGAGACCAATATGCTCTGATGAGAGTCAGCGGCAGAGAAATACTCGCTGGAAACATCATCTTCATAGAGGCTCTCATTTTGTGGCAAATCGTGGGTATTCATTAATTGGTTCTCTTCTTCACCTCTGCCGTTCTCTTCTTCACCACTCAGCTGTTGAGTCGGCATTTCAGGGATTTCACTACTTAAGCACAAAGTGGGTTCATGCAAATCATTTAACTGATTCGAAGAATATGATCTTGTCACCAAATTACTGGCAAAATCTCCATTCAGGGCATCAGATTGTTCAGTCTCAACTTCAGAAGCAATTACGCCAGAAGATGGTGGGAATATTTGAGTAGGATCAAAATCCTCACACAATGATTCACAAACCTCGTGCTCAGGTATCGGGGCCGTATTTTCATCTTCATGTGCAGCTGTTTCAATCAAAGCTTGACTATCTGTTTCTGTAGGAGATTGAGTTATTAAGGAAATGCCTTCATCAATTATCCTCCTTTGTGATGCTGTCCGCACCATTCCCGGTTGTTTCAGTCTAATTTTAGGCAGCGAAGCACCTTCATCCGCAAGGAATGAAGTCTCCAGTGATAAGTGATAAGCTGCAAATACAGCATACTGAATAACGTGCTTTACCTTCTTTAGCTCCTCGCGACAACTTCCCCTAAGCACAACCTACACAAGTTTTAGAAAAGTCTAATCAAATTGAGAATGAAGAACTGGTGAATAATTATATAATTAACAAATACACTCATGAAGGAAGATAGTAAACTTCAGGTAGCAAACTTCTTAGCTTCAAACTTTACGGGAGAAAAAAAACCGTGAAATTAATAAATGAGCATACCGTGCAACCTAGGCGCCTAGGACACCCTTCAAAGTACATCAATGTCCTTGATGGTTTTCTGTTTGACTGATTGCCATCTACATGTTGCTCCAACACTTTCTCAGTCCGGAACAGCTCACAGTGACCCAATCGAGCAGTACTAATACTATCTAGTGAGGGGCAAAGAACAGCACCGGTGCAACGGGCTATACGGTCCAGCAATGACTTTTTCACATTGAGCACCAACGAAATTTCCTTCTCTAGAAGGTATTGCTGGGCATATGAAGATGCACTTTTCTCTACCAGAAGAACATTAGGACGAAGGGACTCTATTTTCGCAATTATCGCCTTCATATGTTCATTTTCCTGTCCAACACACATAATTCAGTTTTGTTCAGCTTGTTAATCAAGAGATATTATGCAGCCATCATATAGAAACAGTAACACACCAACCTGTTGAAGCAACGTGTTAAAGGATGCTAATTGGCCTGCAACTCTCTGATACTCAAGAGACCCAGCTAAAAGCAGCACCCTTGGATTTTTGTACTGTGATGTCATTCGCTTGTGCGTAATGTTCTTGCTACACACTATTCCCCTGATGAGAATGCTGCAGAAACAAGGTATTCAATACTACTGAGTTGGATAGTGGCAAAAGTTTGAAAAGAAAAGGTTCCAACAGATAATTATACCTCTCATTTTGATTTCCCGATGCTACACATTTTATTTTCACATAATTCCCGGGATCCATACTGCCGCCTGCACGAGTATCCGGCTTTACAAAATTCGCAGCCTGCCACGCTAAAGCAGTGACAATATCCAGCCACTCCCCGGCACTGCCATCATCAGATGGACTAAGCTCCTCCCCACGTAATAATTCTGCAACAAGAGCTCGGAAGTGGTCATGCACCACGGTTCGAAGAGGTTCATTGCTGTTTTCTCCCAGTTTCTCTCTTGTAGGAATGTGGCTAGAAAAGCTACTACTCAATGAAAACTCGGTAGCAGAGTCCCCAATATCATCATCTTCGTCATCATATTGAAAGTAATTACTCTCAGCATCATCATTCTCATCTTCCGGTGGTGGAGGATACCAGATGCGGCCGTTGTTCTCAAAATCCAACGGCTGTTGCAACTTATCCTCTTCCTCCTCGTGATCTTCCAGTACCCCCTGACCTGGCTTAACTAAATTACCAGCCATGAGTTGTTCTTGATGATTATCAAAAGAACAAACAGTAGGGCTTCTTAGGTCTTTCGCGTGCTGTACAAAGCGCCCAAGAGGACTAAAATTGTTCCTTAATGGACTGTCGTGAGGACTGGACCCAGCAGAAGATTTACAACTAAAAAGCTCATGTCTAGCACTAACACTACCCGACTCTATATCTGAACTGTCCTGATAGTATTCACTCGAAGGGCTTAACAACTGTTTACCACAATATCTAGCCTCTTCTTCCTCTCCCCTGCAAACACACACACAAAACACAAATCATACACTTACTCCAACATGTTTAAAGACTCATAATTGATCACAAAAATTGTAACTTTACTCATAATTGAATGTAAAAATCGAAACTTTATGGCAGAATACCTGCTAGGATAGCAACGAATAGAAGCCATGTTCCTACAATCACGGATTTCAAGACTCGAAGCAAGACTCTCGGTTTCGGTTGCAAGAGAAGAAGGCGGATCAGGACTATCCCGGGGATGAACCTTATCATAGCTCTTACCCCTTAACTCGTGAACCTCTCCATCACATTCTCTACACAACTTCATCTTGCTCTCTTCTGTACTATCAGAACAACTCTTGCACCAACAAGAACCACAACTAAGACAACAATAACCTTGTTCTACCTTGGTTCCACAGTCATGACACATTTTGGAAACGATTGGCATAGTTTCAAAGCCTTGTTTAGATGAAGACAAGCACAAAGAATCACTTGAATCCAAAGTTATCCAAGACCTAACCTTAACAATTAGATCTAGCAGTGAACCATCAGGTATTCCCATAAACAATCAAAATATTTACTTAAAACAAATCTCTAATTCTCCTCCTCCTTCTCTCTATTATTTCTTTTGAATGAAATTAAAAACAAACTCAATCTCTGACTTTGATTTTTGTATATAAAAAAAAAAACCTCCCACAACAAAAATGGTGGGTAGATTTAGATGAGAAGAAACAGATTCTTTTTTTTTTTAAAGTTTAGAGCAAAAAACAAAGTCCTACATCAAATCCAAATGTCTATCTAGAAACCCTAGATCAAAAACCCCACCCAAATCACAATCTTTAAAAGAACCAAGAAACAGATCCAATACCAACACAACCCAAGAAAACTTTATCAGAATATGAAGAAGAAAAAAAAAGAAGAAGACTTTGGACGATTCTTGACTTTAACCTCGACCAAAGCTTGAAGAGTGAAATTGAAGAACAAGAAAAAAGAAATAGAGAGAAAGAAAAGAAGAAAAAAAAGGAAAAAAATTAAAGACTGGGCAAAATGAGAATCAAAAGGAGAAAGAGAAGAAGTACAGAGAAGGTTCCTTTACTAGCTCGCATCTCGATAACACTTCTTGAGGAGAGCTTTCTCTCACTAAAGGGAATATATTTTTTTTAAAGAAAGCACTAATTTTTATTGTTGCTTCTTCTTCTTCTTGTTCTGTAATAGAATTTTTCAAAAGCTTTGTTATTACAAGAAAGAGAGAGAGATAGATCAAAACCAAAATCCAGCTATGGCAAAAGATTTCTAGAGAGAAGCGATTCCTTATACTGCTCCGCCATTAACTGTTCACACCTTTTTCTCTCTCCTCTGTTCCCTTTACCTTGCCTCTTTTTTTCTTTATTTTATAATTCAACTAGGGTTCTTAAAAAAAATCTGATTTTTTAAAACTTTAATATATAGTTTTGATAGATAATTTTTGTTTTCCTTAATATTTTTTAAGAAAAAAACATGACAAAGACCTTCAAAGTCTTTATATTTGACAGGACAGTGACTCCATCTTCAAGCTTCCGTTTTCAATTGGTCATCAACGGCGTTTTTCTTTCTTTGTCTTTTTTTTTTTCTTTATATAAAAACTTTTTTTGGTTGAACTCTTTTAATAATTATATCCAAAATATTTTCTCTTTTTTGTGTGTTTTGATTCTTTTCCAACAGTAGATATAACCTATTTAATGGTTTTTATTGAGTATATTATTAAATATAGAAGATCTCATAATATTCCTAAAACTTTAATTTTCCACAACAAACATGTGAATCTGATATTTAATGGAATACATACAATAGTCAAATCTCTATATAATTATTTTACTATTTATGTAGATAGAAAATATAAAAATGAAAAGATAACAAATTTATCTAATGTAAATGAAAAAAAAAATCAGAAATTATGAGAATGGAATAAACAGTAATGATTACGGGACGCTTTTGAGCAAACATACACATATAATTGGAGAATGAGAAGATGACGATGATCTAATTTTATAATTGTTTTGATTGTAATTGGTAATAGCTTGTATATGAAGATGTGAAATGTGTAATCAGAGTAATTATTTAGACTGGGTTATGTGTTAATACTCCATTGATAGGCTAATTAGCAGCGTTTGATTATTTATGTAATAAACTTGACTAATTTAAAAACAGTTGTCCGTTTAGTGGTGTGGGTTAATACTGGAAGGTGTGTATATTTGTTTTCTAAAAATGGAGTGCGTATTTACTATTTAGGTATGGATTTAATTCTCTCCGTTTAAGGCCTAGAAGAGAAAAACAAATAAATAAATTATATCCATTACAATTTTTTAGTGTAAGAAAATAAATGAAAACTGACGTCAAAAAAAGAAAATGAAAATATGAAAGCAAAAAAAAGAAAGAAAAAAATGTCACGCGCTTGTGTCGTGAACGTGTAAAACACGCCCCGTTGACAAAAAGGCAATGCGAGTAAAGTAGAACCATCCGTTTTGTGTTAGAGCTTTTTAGGTGGGTCAAGCTGATTAATCTCTCTAACATATCCGTTTATCACTTTATTAGGCCTCCTTTGAAGTCTTAAGTAACCTAATTTAAATATCAACCCTTTTTTTCCTATTCATCAAATTTAAAATCTACAAACTTGTTATAAATTTCTTTATAATTTCTGAAACACTAGAGCAATATTGTTTTGAATAAGTTGTTTATTAAAACATTTTTTATAAGGGTGGGTGAGAAGACACCATCACGTTTTAGTTTTCGGATCCTTTTTTTATTTCTCTTCTCAAAACTTTTCTGTACCTTTATATAAGAATGATTATAGGCTTGAACTTTATATGGCCGACTAGATAAGGTCATTAAACTTAATAATCGCTGAGATGGTTGTGATATTTGCACTGGCTAATGCTTGTACTTTATCATTTATGCTCCGAGTTCACATAGTTTTAGGACAATTTTATTTTTTGATAAATAGATAGAAATTGGATCGTTGGATATAATATTGGTTGGGGTTAAATATTTTTTCAAAGATTGGTGAATAACTTATCACAAAATATAGTTTAGCTTAGGCAAATGTTGTAGCATCCCGGATATTTTGATTTAGATAAATTAATTAGCACTATTTTTTAGTTTAACTCTTAGTCATTTGGACAGATTCTAGACAGTATGAATCTATAAAGGCCTAAACAACTATATGGGTAAGACCATATTCTACTCAAGTGTTAGCACTAGATTATGTGGTTATGTATCGAATACAAAAAACATTTGCAGAGTGGTTAGGAAACCGAAGAATTCACTATTTCTCCAATCAATATCAACCTATATATTAATATGATCATGATTTTTGTAAACCTTTTATATTTATAATCAGGTCCGGCCCACCCATAAAGCAGCCAAAGCATGTGCTTTAGGCCACAAAATATAAGAAAGGTTTTAGGGCCACATTTATACGAATCTTCTTTAGTCTGGTGGTTGTGTAGTCTGCTAATTAGTGTTATGTCTCGAGTTCGAGACTCCTCTTTCACTGTATTTTTAAAAAATTTTAACAATAGTTTTAAATTTTAAAAATAGTTTTAAATAGAAAATTATATTTTCTAAATATGCTTTAGGTCCCAAAAATCCAAGAACCGGGCCTGTTTATAATGATCTTATTTTATTCACACATAGTAAAAAATAATAAGATCTAGTCAACTTCTTAAAAATATCTTTAAAATTGTTAAATATATATGTGGCTCGAATCTGCTGGGTATGGCGTCGAACTTTCTTTGGTCCACTGTGGATGATCAAGAGTTTAGTGTTTTGCTATTTGGTATAAGATTTGATCACTAAAAATAATGCAGATTAATGAAGGCAAAATAAATAGAATTTTAGCGTGATACATATACAATCGTTTGTTGTGGTCATATATATTAATATTAGATATGTATATCGCAAATGTTATACATATATACATATATAAATTTCTATATCATAGATTTTGCGGTACAATTGTACAAGTGTAATTACTGGTTATAAAATCGTCTATAAAACTGTTTATTGTGTTCAAAATATTACGTTGATTTATTTATAGTGGATTACAAATTTATAATATGATGAAAAACAAAAATATTTTGTAGTGATTATGTAGATAGACCGCTAAAAAGAGAGCTAATTCTGGTATTTACTTAGTTTAAAATATCTATCTAATTGTTTGCACAACAAAAGTATTAATTATTATTGTTTTACACTTTCGGTTTGACCGTAGTTTAGAAGTTAATGTCGGAAATGGACTTCTAAAATTGATGGCTAATTCGTGGTATTTGATAAAAGTCTGCGTCAAATTCAAGGTGCAAATGGACCCACCTTGTGGTTACCTCTCCAACTCTCCCTTCGTCCAATTATCTTTATGGAGTCACTAATTAAGTATTTGATTATTGATTATTGATTTTAATTTTGTACTATCTAGTATTTATTTATAAACCGTGCATCATCATGTACAAACCAAATTGCTTACATGCATAATAAGGTGATGATGCATATGTTAACAATAATATGGTTTATTTCATTTTGTCTACGGGAGGTGGTTTACTCTTGTTGCATTATGAAAGGGCAAAACTATGTTTACATTCTATCGAAAGCCTAATTAGCTAATTTAGAAACTGAAAATGAGATCGAAATCTTTAATGGAATGTACATATATTAATTTAAAATGCAAACCTAATTGAGAAGTTCACAAAATTTCAAAGACATGTCTTTTATTTAGAAGAAAAAAAAGAGAGGAGGGAGAAAAATTGCCAGTTTTAATGGGCTGCCATTGTGATATTTTCCTAATGAGAACCATTTCTTTTCTTAGCACTAATCTTATTTATTTACCAACATGGTTATAAAAAGAAGAAAAAATGAGGCGTGATCTCATGCGATGTTACATTCCACTAGTGCATTGTGCACGAGAGAGAACAGGTCGGACAAAATCTATTACTTTTTTCTCTTACCCCAAATACAATGTACAATCCAAGGTTAAATATCTTTGAGTATATTTAATACAATATAACAAAATCTATATATTATAAGTTTATAACTTCATTATAAACCATGACCGTTACACAATTGGTGTTGTGTAGTCTCAAAATCATCTCCACATAGAAAAACATTAAAGAATCTATTTGTGTTCAGTTTTGACTAGAATACTTTCTAGTCATTTATACCTAATTTCCTTCCTACTAATCATGAACTTGCAGATTTTGAATATTTATGATTTTATGTCATTGCCCACACAGTTTATGTGCTTGTTTTAGTCCATTTAACAATGATTCATGTATCTCACCGTCCATTTCTCTTTTTCCTTTATTTTCTTTAAATTGGAGATTCTTCTCTCTTTTTTTTCATGTGCACTAATTATGAAATCTACTGTATATGGTATTTCATCAAATACATAAGAAACCAAAAAAGATACTAGTGAAGGAACTTTAGAAAGAAAATAAATATAAATTCGAACGGTCATAAAACTACAAGCTTCTTATGAATATAAATACTGATAGTTTTCTAAATAATAAGATTTGACAAATCGACAAGCTCTACGTGGAATCTCGTCACTTTGTTGACATCCATTCTAATTTATTCTAGTTAATATGGATAGATATGTTACATCATACATGGTATCATTTTAATATATAACAACTCTAACCATAAAATATTCCAATTTGTTCTGATATAATTCCCAGCTTCGTCCGTTCCGATAAATGCAGAATGAATATTTTTTTTTTTTTTTTTTTTTTTTTTTTTTTTTTTTTTTTTTGCAGAATGAATATTGACAAAGAAAAAAAAACATTTTTTGAAATCTGAAAAAAAAAAAATCATATAATAAAAAAAGGATGGGAACAAAATGGTATGGGGTATTGGATCGTGTCACGCATTTTAACAGACGTGAATGTAAAGAATGGGATAATTATAAGTTCACACCAAATTTCACCCAATGCATGCTTTTATTGTATGAATGCGTACGTTTATACATGTTTAAATTTAACAACACTCGATTTCATAAAGTTTCATAAAATTTAAACTTTTATTGTATGATTAGAAACGGCAAGAAAAATAGAACAAACAGAATTGGAATTGACCTAACGAGGGAGGAGGAAAAAAAGTAATTTCTTGGGAAATACATCGATTGACAAAACAGTACACGTAGCTAGAGGCCCAACGCCTAATCCTGTAATCCATATGTAATCCCAAATGTTGACATTTTATTAAATTTATTTATTAGAAAAGACTATTGCAGTTACGAAATAAAAAAAATGCGTGTTGCACACACATATCATTTATTATAAATGGTAAATGAAAATGGGACAATTTTCTAAGTAACTGATATAGTTTACTTCTATGGTACTCAATATTTATTCTCAAGTCAATTAAAGCTGTTGCTATGTTCTACAAAAAAAACCAGACGGTCCAACACGACGAGTTGATATTTTGACCCAACACTTCATTTTCAGTTAAACTATGAAGTCAGAGCGAACAACACATTAATTCTTTGATCTATTGAATGACCTCAAAGCTGTTAAAATTTGATGGTCTCAATAAGTTTTCTACCTACTCTCTTATTTGATCGAAACAAAAAAATGAATGTAAGAGAATACGAATTTTAAGGCCCAAGCATAAAAATGAATGTATAATGCACTTTTATTGATATTGGGTTGGTTTTGGCCCATTAGATGTAAGGCCCAATAGTTATTAACATTATTCTTGTAGGTCCAATTCAGCTTGTTTTGGCCTTTGGGGCACTTGATCAAAAAGAATATAGAACCAATTTTGACCAAAAAATTGTAAAAAGTAATAACATTTATCAAATAAATTTTCAACATAGAGGCTAATGTATTGAATCATCTTTTCAATATGCCTTTTGATTTAACCTTTTCATTTTTTTCTTTCTTTTTTACTAGAAAAGATAAACAAACATATATATAGCATTGTTAAGAATACAGTATTGTATAGTGACCCGTGTTGATAGTTAACATGAATTCGAATTCAAAATTTACTGTCCATTGTAATAAATGTGATAAATAGCAGATGTTGAAAAGATTTAAACTCATTGATACCAAAAAATTGAAAACGAAGTTTTTTAGTTAGAATTAATACAATTAAGTACAACGAGAAAGAGAACCAAAAAAGAGAAAGAGAACCAAAAAAAACCAAAAATATAAGTTGGGTTTCAATATGACGTGGAAACTTTATGGAAGTTTGCGCAATTGGTAGGTGGGGAAAACTTGGAGTCTTCAACAACAAGGTTTGGTGGGAAACTGCGGATGGGTTTAATTAATTAGTACTTGTAATTTTTTTTTTACATTGCTTAATTAGTACTTCTTATTTTTATGAATCTGAATCAGCATGAGTTAAAAGTAACCGAACCTGTGAGCAGTTTCTCATCATTTTTTTTTTGTATAGGAAATAACTAAACCTAATATATGATCGTTATACTAACACTTTCTTGTTTGATAAAAAAAAAAATTACTAACACTTTCTATCGAATAAATTAGTATAAAAAACAAACACACACACACGTAGATAAAACAAAACACAGACAACATACCGAAGAAAAAGGATTACGGAAGCACTGAAGCACATGAATTAACTCATCTCAGAATTATTGAAGTTCATCATTGTACTATCACTAACGGCACAACAGTAACATTCCAAATAAAGCTAAAATATGGTACACTGCTTCTCAAAAGGAAATAATAATAGTCTCCCACACAAAATCAGGTAACAAGATTTTGTAAAAACATACACGAAATATTTTACTTTCACGAAACAATGATAATAATGTTCATCAGTAGTTTTGTTATATCAGTAAAAAGCTAGATATCAGTATTCTTTGGTGAAATATTATTGGTTATTTCGGATTTCATATAGTGGGCTTCGAATTTAGAGTATTAAGTATAATATGAATTGTCAACATAGGAAATCTAGTTATAACTACGCACATGGGACTTGGGAGGTACCGAATCTTTACTTTTTACATTATCAGTGAGAGACGTTGGTAGGTACGGTACAGTGTGTTGCGTAAATATATGTTTAAAGTGTGTGTCCGTGTGTACATATACACCACACGCACGAAGGCATGCACACGTACAAGTCACCCGTGAGTCAATAAACCAAAGAGTTCGAGTGATTGCGTGCCACGTGCGAGGTTCTCTACTCCAGATGTTTCATCAAGTTTTGTCGTAATCTTTCTTCTATTAACTCATAGTTAGTTGCGTGGATTCTCCTCCTCTAATATTTTACATCTTCTTCTATAAGTAGCTAGGGTTCCTCCTTCACAAAAATATATATCCTCTTTCTTTTTTGTAACCAATAGAATAATAATATTGGGCTGGGTTATATACGGTGGACATCAGAAGATGGAGATGAAGAGTGATTGGATTCGATGCTAGGCTTGACAAAGTGAGCAATCTTATGTGTTCTCATCTTTGTTTCGTTGTCTGTTCGACCTTGGTCTCGATCTCTCCTCAAAGCCCTAATACGTTATCGTTTATTTCATTCATCCATCCTTCTTTATGATCATCATACATGGTATCGGTTAATGATTGATGGGGTAGATGATCGAAACTTTTGATTTCTGAGGCTTTTTTTTTGTCTATTTGATTGTTGGTATATATGGTTAAGTCTTTACGTTCGTATACATACGGATTTCCCTTTCTTTTGCATAAAATCTTAGATTAATATAGGCATGCGGATTTACAATATTAAGAAAGATGATTGTCTATGGAATTTAATGACAAAAAAGGACCTAAAAATATGGAAACCTAGCTTATTTGGTAAATCATTTGAATGATTCGGCTGGAGGAAAATATTCCACCTAATAGGAATATAGGATAGTTTCATGTAGGAAATATTACATATTGACGTGAGAGAGTTCCATGTAGCTAAGCATGCTTGATGAATAAACACATAAGCAAAACCATGAGCATAAATACGTATACATGATTAACTGTGCTGGTATTGTATATGGATATCATTAGATTGAAAAAGTAGCAATAACAAAGTACAGTTTATTAGAGTCGTTAATTCCTAAGGTCATTTGATCTCCCCGTATCGATATGTTTTTTTTTCTTTTTTGTTTTTTAATTTTAATTATGTGGAGGTAAGTTATATGTGAAGTATTAACAAAAAAAAAAAAGTTAAATGTGATGTTAAAGCCAAAGCCAAGGTCGAGCAGACAACGAAGATAAGATGGAACCAGATCGGGACTACTCCTTTGACAAGTGTTTGCACTGAATTCAAAAACTTTGATGGGCTTATACATATAATTATACAGGATGTGCATGGTTCGATAGAGTAGAATAGTTAGATAAATTTTGTAATAAAGAAAAGTAATTAAAAGAAGCGGAAGATCGAGGCATATGGACCTCATACACTACCAACCCCCCAAAACCCAAAACCAAACCAAACTCACATATCTTTGTTTGTCTCTTTGTCTACTCTCCAAAACCCTTCGGGTAGGTGTGCCTTCGACGCGTGATTCATGTCTTCCCACCATTCCTTTAATTTAAATTGATTTTTATACCTTTATATCTCTATTTAGTATGTATTTTTATAGTTCGTTTATTTTGATTGCCTAGATTTTATTCCGTTCTTTGTAACGAATTTTGACGCGGTAGGTTCGATAACTACCCGCCTTGTCCATTGTAAGATTGTATGCATGCATACACATAAATGATTTAACAAAACGGCGATATACGTGAAGTACTTATACAATATGTGAACCAATCCGGTAAATATATCTTGAATTCTTGAATAAATTCAATAAAACGATGTCAAACCGACAAAAAAAATGATGGCAAAAAGATTATAGTTGCGTTATCTAATAATAAAACTGAGTATTTTAAATTTTCCAATACAACTTTATTAATGTTTCCGATATATTAGACTTTTTCTTTTATCAATTCTAACTACTACATATATCTTTCTCCTTTGTCATGAATCCGATGCAGAAGTAGACAAGTAGTTAATAGCTAGTGACTTAAAAAAATAAAATAAAAATAGAAAATAATCGTTGAATAGCAAAAAATAAACATTACCGATCGAGATGGAACAACATCTTAAGGTATCTCCAAATACGTGCATATGCCAAGAAAGCTGAAACCATGTTTCCCATTTCAGTATTTCACATGCGTCTCATCCATATGACAAACTCTTGTAGTCTTGGACAGTAAAAAAAAATGTTAATACCGAAGAGGTTTCATTGGGTAAAAAAGGTTTCGCTTAACATAAAACTTGTGAATGGTATGAATGATAGGTTAATGACTGAGTCATTGAACTACAAAAACAATAGAAGTGAATACTGTTGCAATGTATGAAAATGAAGACATTGTTTTAACTGGTTTATATTTATGACTTGTATAAGAGAGTGAACTATCTTATTCAAGTAATAAATATAGTGAAGTATCTTTTTCAGGTATTAGATATAGTAAATACTTGTAATATGTAGTGAAGCTGAAAAGAAATTTAC
Organism: Arabidopsis thaliana x Arabidopsis arenosa; assembly: GCA_019202795.1. Lineage (NCBI taxonomy): Eukaryota > Viridiplantae > Streptophyta > Magnoliopsida > Brassicales > Brassicaceae > Arabidopsis > Arabidopsis thaliana x Arabidopsis arenosa. The sequence goes on along the minus strand of CM032919.1, from coordinate 11,976,064 downwards.
CATGGTTTCCTTTTTAATGGAAAATATGAAATGAAGACATATGTCAGTGATGTGTGACATTTAAATTCATAAAACCTTACATTATGGAGTTCCAAACGAAGTCATACCTTAAAAAGCTACAAGTCTTAACGTTTTTCTATTTTTTTCCTTTAGACGTGATTCCTATTTATCTAACATTCGTCAAAATTAAAATTTTCACATTTTTATGTTTTTGGAGTATGATTCCGTTATACAATATAGATGTGTTAAAGGACAATAATACACTAAATTCTGTTTTTGGTGTGTTTTTTTTTTATATATAATTATTTTGCAGTAATTCTGTAAACCTAAATGTCTATGTTATTCAAACATATGCCTATTCGGCTATTTCACTATTCTATTTATATAGATATCACTTAGACCCGTGATCGATAAAACTATTTTCCTGAAAACTTGAATAGATGATGTTTCGTGCTTAAAATGGTATAGTGCGTTTTTCATAACTCTGGAAACATGATTCTAACGCTTGCATATTACATAATGTCACATTATTCATTATATTTGAATGCTTTCGAGAAGTGAGTGACGTTTTGCATAAAAGGTGATCGATACTACAAAAAGGAAAGAGAAGTAAAAGAGCAAAAAAGAAGAACTGGTTTACTAAAGATTGCAGCTACCAATGTGTTTTGACGTCAGTTTCAACTAACAACAACAACACTTCTCAAATGGTCTTCTTTGGTAAAGTTAGGTAGGCTACGTCTGTTAAGGCCCATTAGCCCAACTATTTACGTACATTTTTTTGTTGGTCAAAATACTTTTGGTACATTAACATTAGTTTTTATCTGATTTTAACACTATTTTTTTTGGTAAATTCGTAATTAACACTATAGTATAAAAAAAAAAATATTAGCAACCATAATTTTAATTAATATTTTGTTAATGTGATTAATGGTAAAAATATGTTTTGTATGTATAATAAAATAGCGAAAATATAGATTTAAATGTGAATTAAGAAGAAGAAAAAAAAGGTTTTTTCTGCGCCGAAGATTACTTGTCTGCCTCAACACCACAAGTAAAGTAAAAATTAAAAAAAACATAACAGTCTCACAGTTTCCAATTAAGATATTTAAAACCACGTGTCATGTTACGATCATGACGACCGTCCATTCAATCGCAGCTGTCCAATGTAAAAATATCTAAAGATTGTGCGGATAATATCTGCTTTCTTAGCATGTTCCCGAACGTTCTTGAATCTTGACATAAGATATTTTTGGAAACCCGAAATCTTCTAGAACTTCTTATGTAAGAATCTAAACCGCCATTGGAACACAACTCCTGTTTTATATAAACCCCAAACAACTTACAACAATGAATCATCTCTTCGTAAAGTGTAATGCTTTAAGCTTATTACATATAAACAAATGGAAGGTGGCATTAAGCAAACGTATTACGAGATTCTCGGTGTTGCCGTTGATTCTTCGGCGGAGCAGATACGACGTGCATATCACAAGCTTGCTATGAGATGGCATCCTGACCGGTGGACAAAAGATCCTTTTAGATCTGGTGAAGCTAAACGAAGATTTCAGCAAATTCAAGAAGCTTATTCAGGTAATTATCTGTTCAGAGTCTTCAGACTCTGTTTTGAAGTTTTTGGTTGTTGTCCGATGACTGACATTGTTGTCTGGAAACAATTTTCTTATGTTTAGTTTTGTCGGATGAGAGGAAACGAAGCTTGTACGACGTTGGACTGTATGATTCTGGTGAAGATGAGGTATATGGTTACTTCAAATTCTGATTTTTGTAAGAGATTTATAATTCGTTTTGTTCATTACAAAAAGCTGATGTGTTTCTCTTTTGTTTACTATAAATAGGGATACTTTGATTTTGTTCAAGAGATGGTTTCACTTATGGCTCAGACTAGAAGAGAGGTAAAACTCATTTCTGCACCTAAATTCACCGATATTGTTTTGTTTCTTCTCTCACACGTTAACGGTTGGCGTGCAGGAAAAGCAATACAGCTTGGAGGAGTTGCAGACAATGGTCGATGACATGGTCTATGACTTCCAATCAGAACCATTGTTCCAGAACCAATCAATGGGAATGAATTTCGACTTGAACCAACCGCCTGATTGGCATTCACAGATGTCTCTACCGCTTTCAAGCTTTGAGTTCTATCCGCAGAGCAGCTACTGAACAGAATCTGATATCTGAATCTTGCATATTTTTGATTAGCATCTCTAGGAGACTCGGACCCATGGCTAGTGAAGAATCACTGTCTCGGGTTTTTTTTCAGCAGATGGACAACTCTGGCTTTCAAGTCTCAACACTTCTGTGACTTCTGATACAAGAAATAGAGTCTGCTTTAGGGTTTTCACGTTTTGTTGTTTTGGATAAAGTAGCATGGGGAATTTTGCTAGGGGAACAATGTTCGTTACGAAGCATAGATCTGTAATTGCGTTTTTTCTAATGCTTTTGTACTGTAACAACCTTTTTCATATACCGAAACAATGACATTTGGAGAATCTTTTAACAAAAAAGAAAAAAAGGAAGAAACAATGGCCCATATATATGGCCCAAATCATCGGTTTCAGGTCAATTTGAGTAACTAATTTCGATAATGGGCTCAAGTCTTTATTCCGAACCAATTTTGATATGGGCTAGAGTCCAGATTCCACCACCAAGGCACCAACTTTATCATTTTCTTAACAGAAAATAAGAGCATTACAATTCATGTAATTATTGGAATTTATATCCGTAAAAAAACTTAGGACCAAATTGCGTAGCGTAGTCGGTGGCCGTAAGCATTCTACGACAAAATTTATTTTAATTATTAGTCAACTCAATTCATTTATTCTCACTGCATGTGCAATGACTACCAAAAGAACCAAGTCATGGAAAACAGTATAGAGACGGTGTTGTATAGTCTTTTCCCAAATTATTATTTGTCAACTATTACCAAATTATAACGTTTTTTTTTCTCATCTAATACAATACAATTAAGAATTACCATATGATAGAAAATAAGCCCAATTCGCGCTTTAGCAAAAGGTGTTTACACACTACACAATCATATACATATACGCTTTTAATTTTCAAATCAGATTACAATCAATCATTGTGTCATCAAATTAAACGTTCTTATTATTGGTAACAATTATTTGGAAGCCTTTAAGTGTATAAACTCTCTATATTTTATTTGTGGGTGGACGACGGTGGATTAAAGGCTAATAAATCTACTATTGTTGCATTTAATTATATTTCAAGTAACACGATTATATGTTATATGGTCCACGTGGGACCCCTTAATTCAAGCTCCAACTCACATGTAAAAGCCAATTTCACTATATAATGTATTCTTCTTCTTCTCTCTTTATTCATGCATGTTGTAAAGTATTTTTGAAATCTTATCAATAGTATAAATTTAAAAAAAAACCAAAATTAAGACAGAAATATATAGTCTTGAAGAAGTATATCAGTCCCATGCACCCTCTTACCAAACCACCTCACCAAATTTCCAACTCTTTTTCACCTCTAACAAGAGAATCTTCCCAAACCTCTCTTTATTCGATTCTCCGAGACCAAAAAAAACATATAACAACTCTCACTATGCCGGAGAAAACTCGCCGTACAAAGGCTCTCGTGGCCACTATCCTCACGGCGATGACGTTTCTCGCGTTTCCAATGATCATCAACGCTTCAGATTCATCAACCAATAGAAAACTCGAAGAGGATCCAATAAAATGCACACCTTGTCTCCAAAACATTCCTCCTCCACCGCCATCACCTCCACCGCCGTCTCCAGCTTGTCCTCCACCACCACTGCCTCCTTCACCGCCGAAGAAGTCTTATTGTCCACCACCTCCATCCACTTACATATACATGACTGGTCCACCAGGAGAGTTGTACCCCATTGATCAGCAGTTTGGAGCGGCTGCTGCAAAAAGGTTCACGGTGGTGAAGATCTTAGGCCTGATCGCGTTTGGAGTTATGAGTTTCTTGATGATTATGAATTGATGTTGTTTCGTTGACTCGTTGTTTATCGTTTCATAGATTCGTTTACTTTTAACGGATTGGTATATGTTGTTCACATAACTCTTAATTAATGATTACACGATAAATTATCGATTGTGCATTTTCTCTTTGGTTAGGATCAATTAGAGCACTTCCATCGGTGGGATGGAAGAGAGTGTCTAGCCAAAATTTATTAATAAAAAAAGTAATAAATGAAGAGAGAGAGAGACACAGTTTCTCTGCCCAGAAACTCTGAGACACAGTTTCTGCCCACATGTCACAAATTTACTGGTTGAAGTATTAAAAAAAATAAAAAAACAAATAATTTAATTAAATTGTATTTTTTTATTATTATTTGAGAAACTCTCATAGTGTCTACTGATGGAGATGCTCTTATGTTTCATCATATTTCGTTGTACCAAAATTTATTTAATTAAATGATATGGCTAATTTAAATGATTTTTAGTGTTTGCAGAAAGCATGAATTATAGGAAATGTATATATGTTCACCCTTTCACTTGATAACGGTTGATTCTCGAGTGGCCATGATTTTTTCTAAAACCATATTCTATAAATAAAAGTTATAACTGCAAAGAGACATTTATATACAATTCTGGCTAGGAGCAAAGTAAAGTTAATTAGGTAGGGAATTTCAGATGAAGAAGCTGTAAAAAGAGTATTAATTACATTGATAAAGATTCAAGAAAAGTCAAAACCATGTTTTATTGGGTCAACGACAAAATACTAAACTAAAAAGCTTGGTAATAGAAATAAGAGGTTCAAGTTAGACATATGAGAGTGAGAAAACTACCTTCCACCAAAACAAAGGCACAAAGAACCGACCTTGACGTAACATGTATAATTTGATTCTCTTAACTACAACAGTAATTGTTCCTCTCCTTTTTATGTCGACGTCTACTAATTTTTTTTTACATCGCTAATTGTTCTTTTATATCTCGTTGTTTTTAGGATTTTGTATATGGTCGTTCAAATTTTAGAGTTAAATCGTTAATATTATCTATAATAAATTTACGAAATGTTTAATTGGACGATTAATACCCTGATAAAAACGAAAACCCATTATTCTGCATGCTAATGATCTATCATATAATTTCACAGGTTCAAACTGTCTTTGTCTCTCTACAACAAAATAAAATAAAATCGTCAAATTTATAGTTTTAAGTGACTTTTATTAGAAAATTTTGTTTTACAGCTATATATTTTTATTCGGCAAATTTTTTTATTTTCTCTAATACTTCATTCAAAGATATCACCGACATTAATATACACGAATTTGATTCAAGATATCTAAACCTAAATATATTTTTGTGTTATCACATCCCTCCTTTACATTTTATAAATCCTTAAGAGAATAAAGGATGAAAAAAAAGAAACAAGAATCAAGAAATTATTATCAGTATCCAAAGGCTTTCCAATTTTGTATACTCTGATAAAGTTGGAAATAATAGAGCAAATCACAGCCTGTGCCTAGTTATAAGCTTTTATCATCTAGCTAGTGATTGCATAGAAGCTCCCTTCTATATGGCTGGCTATGCACATATAGATATGAATATATGATATATGATGTGGCTTTTTTTTTTCACGCCATAGGAAAAAATATTCCTGTGGTTTTTAGTTAATTTTTATAGGTTTTTCATAATGGAGCCATAACAAAAAGAATAAAGCATTTGGTAACTCTCCAAGACAATTAGTGGACGTCAATATAAAAAGATAGCTATAAAGTGCATGTGTTGATAGAATATCAAATATTTCTCACATGATAGTAGATTAGTAGTCATTATTTTGTTAGTAGCTTAGTAGTCATTATTTTGTTATTAAACCCATAAATCAATTTTCAGTGGATATCTTTAAGTTTTAGTACGTACTAAAAATATATTATATAACGACTAAGACAATATATAAAACAAAACGACTACACACTGTAAAAAAAAGTACTCAAAAACTTGCATTTGATAAACTTAATCCTTTAAGATCCCTCTATTTCTAGCCTTTCAAAGAAACATGTGCCTTTTAATTCCCTAAACTGGACTTATACTGAACGTTATCAGCTACCAAACATTATCAAATGTCGTCAAAAATCAATTAAGTACATTGCCAATTTTATTATAAAGAAATTTCTCTATTATTTTTGTTAAACATTTAAGTAATTTAATGATTGTTCTCTTTTTCTCTCTTAAGTATCGACATGGCCATATGGGTGGTGAACGAGACAACGATTGGCTACTTACCAAACTGTACCATGAAATATAGAACTAGAGGTTCATCGTGGTAAATTGTAGACTATTTTTGGTGAAAAATATAAATTTTAGTATCTGGTTCGAGTAAGAAGCTAGCTACCTCTAACAATAACTCGAGAACCTTGAATTTTATATCACTAAACCAAGTAGTGCAATTTTACATTTTACAAACATAGATATTTAGATAATTCAATGGTTGAGTAATTCTGGTTTCGGACCCAAACCTGAAATTTCCATTATATCAAGCGGTGGCCCAATTTGCTTAAACAAGGACAAAATTATACAGCCAAGTATCATAATTTACAAGACAACAAGTGTATCGTAGCCACAAGACACGTTCAATCTCATTGACCTTTGTTAGTCGCCACTATTCAAAATTCTCATCACTAGTTGTTTGTCTTAACTCATATAAAACAATTTATTTTAAAAACCACTCACTTGATGATTTCACTCAGACTCAAGAAGAAAGAAAGTCTCTAAAAACTTCTCTCTTTCTCTTACACAAACATATATTTTCTTGTTTACCACTAAACAAATCTTTCATAAAAAAATTGGCCATGACTAAACGTTACGGTCACCTCCTAAGTCTATTGTTCGTGTTTTATCTTGTCAACTTCCCCTTCATAACCATATCACAGACGCCATGTCCGTACCCTTGTTACCCTCCACCAATAGCCGGTACTGGCTCCACTCAACCGGCCGGTTATTATACTCAACCGACCGGTTACTATCCTCCCCCATCGTCGAATAATGTACCAAATTACCCTTCTCCACCTTATTACGGAGGTAATCCCGGCGGGGGATATAACGGTCCTCCACCGCTGGACCCTATCTTGCCTTATTTCCCGTTCTACTACAGAAAACCTCCTCATCAGACGGATCAGTCATCATCTTCCGTGAAATCAACGGTCAAGATCGTAACGGTGGTAAATCTTTTTGCGGTACTTATGTTTTTTTATTGGTAACGTTTTGTTTATGGTATAATTTTAACTTTCTATAGTTGAAACTTTTATGTTACACTATATAACTATAAGAGTATATGCTCCACTTTGTGGAAATTGTGGCTATGCACTTTCCCAAAAGGAGGAATTAATAAAAACATTTGTTCATTTTTTTTTTATAAAAAAATATCTCTTCTTATATTTGTTAATCTTTCAATAGGAATTACGATTAGCCACAAAATAGTTGAGTAAATTCTAGTTTAAGTGTATAAACAGTCTTTAGTGCAAGCAAAGTTAGATCAGTTCATCAAATTTACAACTCTTGGTTGAGTGAAGTAACACAAAAGTTGAATAACTCTGCAGTTTCATTAAAAAGCTCTCACAGCTTGATAAAAAGAGTAGAAACGTTATAAAAGTTATATTTAACGAGCATTATTATTTAGCATAAAATAAAGATTAACGACATAGAAATGAAAACTAACAATCCCATAAGACCAATAGTACTATACTTGAGAGACAACATTATTATTTAGCATAAATAAAGATTAACGACAATAGAAATGAAAACTAACAATCCCAATACGACAAGTACTAATTGAGAGACGACATTATTATTTTAGCATAAAAAAAGATTAACGACAGTAGAAATGAAGACTAACAATCCCAATAAGACTAGAGAGACTGAACAACCAATGGACCAATTCTTGTTCTTCACATATCACATAAGCCAAGTACTGTCCACATGATCCAAGAAGGTTCGAACATCAAGAATCTGTTGTCCAGCCACTGCTTCAATCGTACATCTTCTGAGATAATCAGTTTCTGTATCGTAATACAACACAGAGAATGATTCTCCAATCACATGGCCGCCCAGACCAGAGCCTTGTGCGAAAACAAAATGATGAGGTATTTTATTTCAAAGGTACCATTGGAACAAGAGAACTTGTTTTCGAACCTTTGAACTTGTTTTCGTACAATTCTTGTTCTCTTGTTCCAATGGTACCTTTGAAATAAAATACCTCACCTTTAACAAGAGTGTCTTAAGAGAATCTTAGCAAAATCTTAACAATAAACCAATTAAAATTAAAGCAAAATAAAGAAAAAAGCTAAGGAGTGTCTCTTAGCTAAGAGCTTTTTTATGTGGTAAGAGGCGATGACGTGTCGGACTTTTTTTTTTTTTTCTGAAACACCCGTGTCGGACTTAATTGGTGGAATTTAATGACAAAACCATAATCGGAATCAGAATTTTTCAAGCATTTGAGCATTCATCAATCATAATCAGAATTCCAAGTTTCGATTTAATGCATGTTATTACATAAACACATTCTACAACAATAATCGGATCCTAGCTAGCAACTTGATCCTATACATTGTATTTCATGTATAATGTTTTAAAAATTTTAATTTGCAATAATTATTAAATTTTATTTTTATATTAATATTTTTTTTTCTAAGAACCACATGTTAAGAGCCTACCATTAAAGACACATAAATCTTAAAACAAAAATACAATCTCTTAACTATAATTTTTACCAATTTAAAACTAAATTATTACTAAGAGCCAAAACTAAGACCGTAACGTTTAGTCGGTAATCCACAAAATCATTTTAGTTATAGAAACACGTTTTACTTTTTTAAAGGTTTTCAGTTTTCACTTGGATTCATTGAACATAATTTTGTTGAGAGGAAGGTTTCACGTATATGCATTAAAACTTACTGCAAATTCTTAAAAAAAAATTTCTTCTCTAATTATTATTTTTTTTCTTCTCTAATTTTTTTTTTTTTTTTTTGTGTTGGAGACAAATGCACAGATGTGATATATTTATAGCAAATCTCAGGAGTTTGTTGTAAGTAGGTGACTTTAGTTTAACTTGTTAAGTCTTGTAATGCCTAAATTTTTATCTAATTTAATTTTATTGCTTACACATGTAAAAAGCAAAAGGAGATGTTTCACTTCCACACGTGAAAGACTTACTAAAAATATTAGCCACTTAGAATAGAGATTATTGGATATCAAACATGAAATTGACAGAGTTTCTTTCATCCTACACGTTTTAGTAGTTTAATTCATCGAATACAATTGAATCACACGTCATAATATGGATGACAAAAACTCACATTGATTAATTATTTGTAACAGCATGAGAAAAAAGATGTCACACGTAAAAACTTGCTAATATTATTTAGAGATTACTGGATACCACCAAGCATGAAAGTGACAGATTTGCTTTCGTTGTACACGGTTTAGTAGTTTAATCATTCGAATACAATTGAATCACATTTCACACGTCATAACATAGATAACACCTGAACTTCTTTCTAAAAAGTTTCACTTTAATTATGAGTAATTGCATGAAAAAAAAAATGTGTCATACGTCAAAACTTACTGATTTAATTTAATGACTAATTTAGCAGAGAGATTTGGTGCCAAGAATGACTTGAAAGGTTTTTTTCCACGTACATATCCACTCATCAACAAGTTTTCAGTTTTCACTTCTTTGAACACATTTGTTGAAAGAGATGTTTCACGTAGAAATTTACTTGACACCTCTTTGGCAAAAAAACAACTTACTTGCCACTTCTCTTAGATTCCATTATTTTTTTACCGGGTTACTTGTTGAGCATTGTTTGGTTTACGTTATGATTTTAAAATGAAAATACATTGTTGTAATGTTATTATTAACTATACTACTCATAGTTTTCTTATTAGTTAAAGTACTTAGCAGAGTCACACATTTCAGTTTAAGAGAACGCTAAACAAAAGCAGAGGATGATGATGATAGAAAGCGATGCAGCCAGCCAACCGCAAAATTCGAACCGCCACCTGTTCGTTTAGTTTCTGCTTCTTCGAGCACTAGCTAACCTTTTGTTCTATTTCAACCGCCATAAGATTACCCTTTTGCAAATCCGAATCTTTAGCCGCGCTTTGTTTTCTATTACTGACCATTACCTTTACCATTTTAGCTTCTTCAAAACCGTGTTTGTAAGAAACTCTTGTGACCGCCCGGTTTGTAATTGAGGCTGAGGTCGCGGGTCGTGATCTTGATGGTGCTACTTTAGATGGCTCGGTCTGAAAATATTTAGAGAAAGCAAGTTTAGAGTATTAAGTTGATGGCTGCTACTTTCTTGGTGTTTTGAAGATAATTATAGTACTTGTGACCAATTGGGAAATCGAGCAATTGTAGAAACATACCTTGTTATGAGACACCAAGCTAGTACAGGTGTTGTAGAATGAAGGCATTGGTGTTGCCTTAAAGTTGAGGCTTTTCCTGAACTGTTTCATCTCAGCTTCTACCTTTTCCTGCATCCGAAATGTTGATCCAATCCAATTAGCTCTTTTTGAAATGTAAAAAGACATGACATGTTTACATTTTCAAAGAGACATGGAGATGATGATACCTGTGTTTTGGCCTGAACTTGGTTTGTTTCTGTTTTCTTAGCATGTATTTTCTGCTCCAGTTTCATATAGAACTGAATTGAAAACAAAAATTCATAAGATCCTCAGAAACAACAAAGGGATAAAATGCTAGTATTTTGAAGAGAAAGAAGACCTCTTTTCTCTTCTCAGCTCGTTCGCTACATTTGAAACGGAAACTAGTAGAACCTGTACTCATCTCCAGCTTAGCAGAAGTGGTACTACTCTTGCACCTGCAAGTGAAACCATTAGATTGTTGAAGTCGAATACCTCGAATTAACTAGAGTAGTCTTAGTATTTGAACCTGTTTGTAGCAATAGGAGTTCGAGTCTCGGTTTTCCTCGATGTTTTAGGTTGAGACTCAATGGTTTTCTTCGGTCTTAATTCATTTTGGCTATCACAAAACCAATAAAACCAATAGGTCGCTTAACTCTTAAGCAAAGAGAAAGATGAAACAGAGTTGCAACAATTCTCTATAGAAAGAAAAGTAAAGTACCTCTTGCCATTTACATTGGTTTTAGAATTAGAACTTAAAGAAGAACCCTTTGTCTTCATGGAAGCGGTTTTTGGCGTTACATTATGTCTCTTTGTAGATGCTTTAGTCACAAGCACATCATGAGGAATACTAGGTTTCACCTTCTCCCGCGACTTCGATCCAGATACAGAGGAGGAGGGTGTTTCCGTAGCAGCAGATGGCTATGAATAGACCAAGAAACACATTTAAGTTTAGATTTCTGAATTTGTCACAATGCAACAATCAACAAAGTAAACTCTCACCATTTTTGGAACATGTTCATCGATTTTCGATCCGGTCTCTTCAACTAAAGCAGAATCTTGAATCTCAATCTCCTGTGGCATCTCAGGAGGTCCAAGATCCTCACACTCCACAGGAACAGCAACCGTCCCGTGATCACCACCACCTTCTTCTTCATCAAGCTCAATCACTTCATCAGAATTCACTAGAATCTCATCATAGCTAACACAATTATCACTTTCCACATCATACTCACATTGACTCTTTCCTAGACCACACTTCTCTTGTTCATGGCTATAGTTACAAACACTATTTGATCGACTAGTATTCTCCGAGAAACTCCCATCAGATCGATAATCCTCCAAACTTTCAGTTGCATGGGCAGCTTCATCATCAGGTTCACCACTTGTTTGATGAACTCCCCAAGTTTGAGATTCAAGAGAAGCCGGAAATCGGATTCCTTTCTTCTTGAAATGAGCCTCAAAATGTGCTTTCATCTCAGTAACAGAACCAGGTTTAGAGCACTTGTCAACTTCTTCAAGATACCTATTGTGAGAAAAAGATGATCTCTTCTCCCATGATAAACCCTCTTTCTCGAATCTCCCGAACGATATCGATCCAGAGTGGATAGAATTCCCCTGAAATTTGGACAATAAGAACAATCCTAAAACGTATTACATACATACAAAGTCTTGCCTAGGTTCATTTGAGTGCTCCACAATAAATTTAAGAGCTAGCATTTCTTAAACAAAGAGTCCAGACACATAATATCAAACTAAATACATAAATCTAACAAAATGTTACCCTCTAAATGTGACCTAAAGAAATTGACTTTTTTTGTAAGACATGAAGCACGACTCTGTATACATGCTAATAGGCGGTAAAAATTTAGCAAATTCCGTCGCAGTAAAGCTAAAAACAGTAGAATTTCAAGTCTATTCTAGATTGACCTTAAAACGAAGATACAAAGTTACTAAAGATTCATCAAGAACAACCATGAACAGAGTAGTAGTAAAAAAACAAGTAAAAGTGTGACATTATAGTAGAAGAAGTTACCTGAAAACTAAGACTAAACGGTTCTTGATTAATCTCGCTTGCCATAATTGATCTGGTTTGTGAAAGTGTAAAGCTTTGAAATAGAAATATAAAGAAGAGAAGAGAGAATCTAGATTGATGAGAGTGGAAGACGAAAGGGTGGTGAAAGAATCATGTCATGTGCTTTTTTCTTCTTCTTTTTTTGTCTTCTTCTTGTCAGAGGATGCTCACGTTCTCCGTTATCAACTCCCGTTTATTTAGGGTTTATCAACGGTCCAGATTCTTCGCTTATAAAGTTTAGACGGCGGTTTACTGTTTTAACGGCAGATGTGGAACGAAAACAACAACCGTTTCTCTCCCAAAGCGACGAAGAAGGCGACTGTATACAAAAACAACTTTTCGTTCTCTTCTCCGGCCGGCGTCGACTCCGGCGTCGGCCGTACTCTCTTTTATACTTTTGTTTCGTTTGTAGTATTAAGTTTTCCAAATAAAATCTCAATCACAGACGCGATTGATTGTGCGATCATCACCAAATCCCTAATTGCTATTGCTTGGCCTCTTCTCGCAACCGAAATGGCTTCATGTGGCAAAGTAAGAGATGGGTTTTCGCTGATGGGTGTGTCTGGTAGCGTAGGACATGGCGATCTGGATATGATGACGTCTGTTTTAACAAATCCATGGTTGGGTTTGTCTCAATTTTGGGTCTCCACATCGATAGCCGATGCCACTTCGATTCTCGCTTTCAGGGTCTTCTTTCCTCTCCACAGAGGCGTAATTGTCCGTGTGATGATGATATGGTTCATTCACGGTGTTTTTCCGGGTATGCCCGGTCCGGTAGCAACAGTTACCAACAGGAAATTAATGCAAATTTGCGCCCCTCGACGCATATGGAATCCCGGAATCACATCGGAGATATTGGTCGTGAAGATCTCCAACGACGTCTTTGGTTTGAGATGTATGATACGATTGGAATACACCGGCACAAAGCCAAACTTTCTAATGCGCACTATGACACCGATACGGACTAATTGGTATCGGATTGTCGGGATTTCAAAACTTATTCCAGGAGCAACATGCTTTTTGTATGTGATGTGGAGTTTCAAACAAAGAATGCCAATATGGCATACACATCACATTCGAGTAAGATGGCTTATGAAGAAGGAACATAACATGTTTTACAACATGTTAGCGAGTAAGGCTTATCGAAACAAAGCATCGTCAAATTCACTTTTTCATGTTCACCATCTTCAGTATATGGCACATAGTTTTGTTTATGTAATAAATTGTTTCCTGAAGTTTTGTAATGGTTTTGTACTTGCTATTGTAATACCAATTGTCTAATAAAGGTTTTTAGAAGGAAAAAAAAAAAAAAAAAAAAAAAAAAAAAAAAAAAAAAAAAAAAAAAAAAAACGGCAGATGTGGATCGAAATTCTGAAAGTGGCAGGGTTACGCCACGTCATAATAATGGACTAAGGCCCACTCATTGAGTATTATAAATAAGGTCCAATTAAGAATTTTTCTCGAGCCCATAAAGTTTAACGATTCTTAAAAAAAATAAGGTCACGTGTTCTCTCACGTGATTCTCTTATTTACGTTTCAGGGTTTTATTTTTTTATTTGGTGGAGGAATATTGAATTCTGATTTACCTTTGGTTATTCTTTGTATAGTTAGTAAAAATTATTTTTTGACCCAAAAAATAAATAAAAAACTAGTAAAAACTATGAAAGCACTTGACTTTTTTCTCCGTGAATTCAGCTTATTTTGCAATCTTTTAAATTTAGATGAAACCTATATTAATATGGCAGATGTTACGTCCATTTAATTTTGTTCATATCTTATTAATCACATGATGGTTCCAGAAAGGGGTTCATGAGAAGATGTATGAACTCTCTTTGTATCTGCTCTCTCTTTGTATCTGCTTTTGGGCCGAGATGTTATCTTACTTGAGAAGATGTTTATAGAGCTTACATGATATGGATCTTGATACTTTTTTTTTTTTTTTTTTTTTTTTTTTTTTTTTTTTTTTTTTTTTTTTTTGAACAAACCATTTTATAGATATATTAAAAATGGAGCGATTACATTGGAGCTTGGGTACAAAGCAAGTACTGTTTTAAAAAGTAAAAAGGAAGATATAAGAAACTCAAAACTTGGTTAACCTACTGCTGGAAGTGGCCAAACCAAAGTGAAAGATAAGTTTCCTGGGTGGTAGTCGATTGTAGAAGAGTAATCTTTCTGTCTAATCCTGCAAGTCGTCGCCGGAGTAGTAACTGAATTTCCCGTTTGAGCTGGAGTTCAGATCGTAGAGTAGAAGAATGCAATCTCGAATTTCTCTCCTTCCAAATATTATATACCACAGCATGGCATACAAGCTTACAAATAGCATTAAGCTTCCTGTTTGTTGTAGGCTTCTTTATCCAATTTAGAAAGGCAGGGAAGCAGGAAGAGGGTAGGGGAGTGAACTGACCAAAGAAATCCAGCCAGAGAGTGTTAGAGTATCTGCATTGGAAAAAAAGGTGGTCCCTTGATTCCTGGGATGAGAGACATAGAAGACAAGACGAGGGGACAGGAAGGTTCCATCTTCGAAGCCTGTCCCTAGTAGTAAGCCTATCCTGAACTGTGAGCCAGAACATGAAAGCAAGCTTAGGAATTTTTTCTTTGAACCATACTTGAGTGTGCCAAGGGACAGTAGGACCAGGTGGATGAAGATGCCGCCATGTTTTTGCAGAAGAGAAGTGGCCTGGTAATTGATCAGCAGATGACTTCCACAAGTAGATATCATCATCAATTTCCGTTGGTAGGGGTGGAGTCTGTGCGTGGAGACAAACCCTGAGCAGTTGGACAGCAGGATGTCTACCCCTTGGTAAAGACCAAACTCCCTGAGCAACTGCAGCCAAAACAGTAGAGGCTAGACCAATACCAGAAACCAGTGGCCCAGCCGCACCAACAACATCAAGTAAAGGGCCAAGACCTGTCCAGTTATCATGCCAAAATAGAGCAGTGCGGCCAGAGACAATATTACAATGAATAAAACTCCTTGCTAGCACTCTGAGTTTTGTTAGTCTCCTCCAAATCCAGCTTCCCGTGGCACGAAAATCAGCATCCCAAAAACATCTGCCACGAATCAAATGCTTCTTAGTCCAAGAAACCCAAAGTGAGCCAGCTTGAGAGAAGAGTAACCAGATTAACTTTAAACCAAAGATCTGATTCCAATCAAGCAGTCTCTTAAGCCCAAGACCTCCAGCCGATTTTGGGGAACAGACTATCTCCCAAGAAACCTTTGCTCCACGAGCAGAGGAATTTACACCATTCCATAAGAAAGCACTGCAAATCTGCTCCAGATCCGCAAGACATTTATTTGGCAATAAGAAAATTGATGTCCAGAAATTAATCGTACTGTTAATGACTGACTGGAGTAGTTGAAGCCTTCCTGCAAACGATAAGTGCCTATTCATCCATGCAGAGATCCGACCCTTAACCTTGTCAATTAATGGTTGATAATCAGAAGGAGTAAGCTTGCGAGTCACGAGAGGAACTCCAAGGTAGCGAAAAGGAAGAGACCCATGAGTAAGATTTTGTCTTGAAGAGATTTCCCTGATCAGATCTCTATTATTCCCATCCAGGTAAAGACAAGACTTAGACAGGTTGATACCCAAACCGGAGGTAAGCTTGAACTGAGAAAGAACATCCAAAATTGCTAAAAGAGAAGACTCCTTACCATCAAAGAAAACCAACATGTCATCTGCAAAGCTTAGGTGAGTGATTAAAGGATCAGAACATAACGGGTGAAGAAGAATCCGACCCATTGACGCAGCTGCATCAAGTTGTTTGGAAAGTGTGTCCATTACAAGTGCAAAGAGAGGAGCCGAGATAGAGTCTCCTTGTCTGAGTCCCTTTTTCCCGGGGAAGTAGCCAATAAGTTCTCCATTAAACGCCACTGAGAATGAAGGAGTGGTAAAGCAGGCCCGCAGCCAGTTGATGAAGATTGTAGGAAGTTCAATCGCTTCTAAAATGTTGGTCAGAAATCCCCAATCCACATTATCAAAAGCCTTGGAGATATCTATTTGTAGACAGCCTCTTGTCACAGGCCCCGGTTTGTTGAAATCAGCTACAAGTTCAGAAGCAAGCAACACATTTTCACAAAGCAATCTGCCTTTGATAAAGGCCACTTGGTTTCTTTGGACAGCAGAATCCAAAAATAATTTGAGCCTCTTTGCAAGAATCCTGGAGATAACCTTGTATATGGTATTGCAGCAAGATATAGGTCTGAAATCTCCAAGCTTGTCCGCAGATAAAGTTTTGGGGATCAAAGCAAGAATAGTTGCATTTACCTGTTTAAGCAGCTTGCCCGTTTTGAAAAATTCCACCACGGCAGCAATTAAACTTAAACCAACCGTAGCCCAGGAGGTGATGAAAAAATCCACTGTAAATCCATCTGGGCCTGGAGCTTTGTTCCTTGGAAGAGAGAAAATAGTGGAGGTTATCTCTTCTGGCGTTGGAATGGCTGAAAGTTGGGTAGCCAGATCAGCAGAACATCTGAAAGGGTTTAATTCTCTGATGCTATCCACTGAAAAGGCTTGAACCGTCAAGTTTTTGGAGCCAAGAAGCTGTTGGTAATAATCAACAACAAATTGTTTGAGCTGTGTAGTATCAGATATCCTTTCCTCTGCATCATTCCTGAGAGAAGAGATACGATTCCTAGCTTGATGTGCTTTAACCGAATTATGGAAGTAATAAGTGTTAGAATCACCTTCATTGCACCATCTAAGTCTTGATTTTTGCATAAGAAAAGATTCTTCAGCAGAAGAAAGGAAAGACCAACGATTCCTTAGCTCCTTTTCTTCCACAAACAGAACCGGTGAAGGGTTTGTTAGAAGCTGAGCTTGAACTCTAGCTAGTGAATCATGAGCCTCAGCAGTCCTGGCCTGAATGTTACTGTAGCTGTTTCTGTTTAAAGCTTTACAACCGATCTTAACAGCCTTCAGTTTTTGACATAGTGAATACATGGAGGAGCAATGAAGAATATCCAAATTCCAGGCAGCCTCTACCAAACTGGAGTAGTCAGGATGAGATGTGAAGAAAGAGTAAAATTTGAAAGGAACCTTTCTTCTTTCCACATTATCTGAAGTTGTGACCAGGATTGGAGAGTGGTCCGACCCTCCAGGAGAATCAACTAGAGCACTGGAGTTGGGAAATGTAGTCAGCCAAGCCTCATTTATAAGTGATCTGTCAAGCTTGCGAGTGATTGGATTCGAAGGCTGTTCATTGTACCAAGTATGATCTGCACCTCTGCTCGACAGTTCTAAAAACTCACAGCTATCAATACATGTCTGAAATTCTGCCATTCCATGAACTGGAAGTGGATAAGGATGAAGCGAGTAATGATCTTCAGCAACAAGGATTTGGTTAAAATCACCAAGAAGTAACCAGGGATGATTCCTTTGCAGACTGTTTTGATGTAGCTCCTCCAATGCATTCCATAGGTCTCTTCTAGCAATCATACAATTCCGAGCATAAATAAATGTTACTGAGAAAGACTGACAAGTTGCCGGATCAAAAACACCACAGGAAATAAGTTGATCAGTCTTCTTATAGATAACTACCGAATAAGCTGGATCCCAAACTAGCCAGATTCTCCCATTCACAGCTGTATGGGAGTAGTTAAAATCGTATCTCCAACCCGGGAAGTTACGAGCCAAAATTGAAGCCGCGTTTTCATGAAGAACATGAGTTTCCAAAATGCCTCCAATCGAAGGTCTTGAAGATGAAACCCAGCTCTTAAGCTCCTGTTGCCTTTGAGAATTATTTAGGCCCCTTACATTATAACAAAAAATCTTCATCATCATCATTGGACAAAAGGTGTTGAAAGCTAAGCTTTCAAGCGCGACGATGGGGACGTCCCTTACCAGGCGACCGTCCACTAGTAGAGTTCTTAACTGACTTTAGAGGCTCTCTCTTTGAGGAAGCTTGTTCCAACAAAACCACAGTAGAGCGAACAACAGCTTTTCCTTCAACTTTTTTACTCTTGTTTCCTTTTTTGTCAGCAGCTTGAGGGAGGATGAGTTGATCCTGTGGAGGTGAAGGCCTACGCCTTATGATACCCTGGCCTATCTGAATTGCCTCTTCTTCTTCAGCAAACTGAGAAGGAGTGACAGAAGAACCGACAACCGCTATTACCAAAGATTCTTGGTTATTGGGGATCTTAGAGCGACCTTTCACCACCTGCCATTCACTGGAGGACTCTTTAGTAGGAGATTTTATGTAAGTATGAATGGGTTTTGAGATGGTACTCGGTATGGACTGATTGACATAAGGTGAGGCAGAAGAAGAGGCGATTCCAATATTTGAAGGATCAGTGATAGATTGTGGAACTGCCAAGACATCACGTTTGGAAACATTCATATCAACAGCCTTGCTTAAAATCTCAGGATTATTCAACACCTTGGTCGGCTTACTTGACGATTTAGAAATATCCGGAGCATTTGGACACCTATGGTAAAGATGGCCAAATTCCTTACAATAGTCACATTTAGGCGGAAGCCTGGGATATTCAACCCACACCCGAATCTCATTCCCCTCGTCATCCTGAACCAACACAGAATTTGGGAGGACTTTCTTTAGTAAAATCTCCACCTTGATCCTTGTATCAACAGCAAGAGGAGGAAGGAGATATTTTTCAGTGTGAAGTGGTTCCCCAATGCCCGAAGCGATGGTGCTTAAACCTGGTAGAGAGTATAATTGAGGAGGAACATCTTTGAGGATTACCCAAATCGGAAGAGAAACAAGCTTAATTGGAGTTAAAGCTGTTGTTGGAGACCAAGCCGTGACAGAGAAGAGACAGTTCCCAGCTTGCCAACACCCAACTTCAAGTACCCATTGACGAGTAAGCTCAGAAGGAATAAAGATAAGGACCAGACCATTTGGCAGAGATCTAATGTTGATTCTACCATCCTTACCCCAAATGGGATTAAGATCAACAAATATTTTTCCTGGAGGAGGAGGAGTGCCATGGAAGTGGGCAACCAGATGGTCTTTCCAAGTGTCTGAGGCTTTAAGGATGACTGAAGCAGGAGCTCTGACTTTCGGGGTACCATCTTCAGTGAAGGATGGTTTAGTAGCTTTGCTCAAATTACGAAGATTTGACTTGAACCTCTCAGCCCAGAGAAGTTGGGTATCATCTATAACTGGAGGGTCCTCTGATTCAGAATCCTCGGCAGTGGAAGTAAGAACAACCGAAGAAATTGGGTCGGTAGTAAATTCCTCAACGGGAGTATTTTCCTCAATGGGAGTCATGACGGCTGAAGCATGGCCAGTCACAAGATCCAAATCAGCCTGACATGGATCAAAGGAAGACAGATCTGTAGCGGATGGTTGAGCACGATGAGATGTTTGAGTTACAGGATCCAATTGAGAACAGAGAGATCCAGGATCTGGGGGTACTGAAGCCGGAGGAAGGACCACAGGGAGGTCCGACATCGAAGAAATGAAGAGGGGGGAGAAAGAAGAGCTTCTCGGCGGCGGCGTGAGGCCTGAACCGTCGGTGGCGGTATTAGGTTAGATCGCCAAAAAAATCACCTTTTTTGAAGAGAGAGAAAAGTCCGCTTATGGATCTTGATACTTGTTGGTCTTTTGGGTTGAATTCGCCTGCTGCCGCAATGTAAGTAGACTTTGATGTTGATTTGTCTGACATTGTTGGGCATGTGAGCCTATTCAAGCCTAATTTATGGTGTGCATCAGTGCATGTTTGGGTAGCGTATGCGACAAATATGGCAACCATATGATATGGCATTAATATGTGTCGTGAAATCTCTTTGCACCAGTTTTTCATACACCTGCTAGTACTCTAGAGTCAATGGTCAAAACGTAAAATCTCAATAGTGGTGAATGTTTTCCCCCGGGAGAGTATAATCTTAGGTTCATCGAGGAGTTTGACAATTGTTTCATGCTAATCGGTAAGTTTCTCCATCGTCGAGTTGTTGATCACCGTTTATTCTTTAAAAATATGTGAAATCATTTGTATAGGTTTATAATTATCGATTGTAAACCTAATCCGTTTTCATTTTTAATGAAATATTTACATTCTTAGCAAAAAAAAAAATGAGAAATCACGCTGACATTATACGTTGCATTTCAGAAAGAAATCATATATATAATCAAATGGATGAGTACATTGAAAAAATAAGTGAAGGGAACCAAAGATAACGTGAAGAAAAGTAGCTAAAGAACATGAAACACAATAACAAGTACGCAAAACCAAACTAATTGCCGGGATACACTTGTATTTGCCTTCACATTCCTTTGTTTTTTTCCATTTAAACTATACACTTCTTTCTCTTTCCTTTACAATTCTCTACTTAAATACCAAGAAAAAGAAGAGAAACAAATCTAGCCAAACCATAACCATCAAGAAAATCTACTTTTTTTGTGTGACAATAGAAATGACAACATGGGTTCCATTTTCCGAAAGTGTGTCGAAAATCACCCAAACAAAACGATAAGAAAACATATCACCATTGCGAGAATAAACTTAAGGTGCTTAATTTCATTAGCAACATAAAAAAAAAAGCTTTACACTAAATTAATTCCATTAAATGATATTAGATTTATGTTTTGGTGACTGAAAAGAAAAAGAATAATGGATTTGGAGTTGGCATGGGTGTTGTATTGAGGGAGTGTGAATGGTCCCCAGACGCAAAGCTTCCTTTGTCTTGAGACTCCGACCGGTGTCCGTGGTTCGGCCGACACCCACCTTCACCTGTCCTTCTCTCTCTCAATCTATTCACGTTTACTTTTCTCTTTAATTTTGCTTTTGTTGATTAATAAATTTTATATATTGGTTTTCAATTATTAGTATGGTGATGGTATGCCACGAGAATGCAGCCACGCACACGAGGACACCACCATACCCTCTCATCAAACTTTTCCCCAGTTATCTTCTTTCAATTCTTCATTTACCTTATCCTCGCAAAAACCCTTGTCTAACTGATGATAGTTAGTCATAGAGTCCATGTGTGAAATAGTAGGATAATAATGAACTATGCTTGTAAGTAACCCTAATATAATTTATCTCTCCACCACTATATATACATATCATATTCTTATAACAAATATCAGTGTATTATCACTCTATGATTACTTTATTGCACATATGATAAAAGTGGAATTTGACCATTTTGGACGATTTTGTTTTTCTTTTTCATTTGACTGTTACGATACATATCATTTTTTTGTAACATGTTTTTTACGTAGATATCATTTATACGGTTTTATCTGTATCATCTCAGTGTTGTAAGACACGTTATTTATCTCCGTATCATGCTATTTTTTTATGTAAAATATATATTTTATCAAATTGATTTATAGACATGTGGTCAATTATCTTAGAATTCTATGTCATTGTTTAACATATTAAATAGTAATATATTTATTTGCAGGAATATCAAATTAATGAATATATTTAAATTGTACATTTAATAAAATAATGTGTTAAATTTTCACCGAATCTATACGGGTAATCTTTTGCTATTTTTAGAATTTGTTATTGACCTATTTAAATCTTCATTTTTTTCATTTACATAGTGCTAAATAAGATGCACATTTTTGTAACAAGAAAAAAATGACATTTATGGTAAGGAGGTTGGGATGATTAGTTTCAAAAGTGTAGGGACAAAGAGACTATTTGGATCTACGTTCGCAAAATGTGATCCACATATTTTTTCTTTCTTTTTCTTCGACAGGTATAATGTGACTAGCGATCCATTGCCTTCAACATATATGGGACAACTAAGTCACAGTTGTTTTCTTCCTTCTTCGATAGGGTCCATTCTTTTGTTACTTCAATTCAATGTCTTTGCATTCAATTGGATAATACATAGCTCTTATCTATTCCACGTCCATTTTTCATTCTAGTTTCATTAATCATCTTCAAAGGTTTGGTCGTTCAATGAACGGATTGTGCATTCGTGTTTACGACGTCCCTACCCTACGCTTTGCCCATCGTGTTGTAAGGTGGACGTTCTAGTTTATGCCAAAGCCGTTTACACTTTACATGCATGACCCAATTTGATCAAATCAATGAAAGCAATGTTATAACGGGAAAAATCCAATGGAGATAAACGTAACATAAGGTGCCAATGAAGAGAATTTGTGAGCACATGAGGAGAGTGGGCAGTGGATAATACTAAATAATAATATAGACACACCCTGCGCAAGTAGAAGAGAAGCAAACAAGCAAGAAACATTCATATTTTGAAGATTATTCACTTTTTGCTAAAATGTACACTAGCTATTATTACTTAGGGTATGCACATGTGGGATAGTAGCGCCGGCTCAATAATAATAATAATAATCGTATGTTAAGTGCACTATCCAGCTCATGCGGGAGAAAATATTGGTTTTAAAACTTTTATAAGAATAAAAGATTTATTAAAGTTATAGTATCTATAAAAGATTGATTCTGTCAATTAAAAATAGATTAAACTAAAGAAATTCAATTTTTTAAAATTATTGATTACAATTTACATGTAATCAAAAAATATTTAAAACATTTATCGACATCTTCAATTTCATACGTGTAATCACGGGTGAGATTACTGGAGGGTGTTCGAAGGTAGATTTGAACATATTTGTTTACTATTGTTATTTGGATTTAACATTTGTGTATAGTTTTTTATTGGTATGTAAGTAGATAACAAACTTACTAGTCCATGACCTTTTTTAATACATAAGAATGTAAATATCATTTCTAGGTATTACATCAAGTAACTCTTAAAACATGAAAAAGGTAAATAATTTTTTATTGATTAGCCAATAAGTTTATGTCTGGGTTCTTTTGCTGCTTTGGTTCACTTCCTCCTTTGCCATTTGCTCTCTTTTAGCAGCTAAGTAGATGATTTTCGTGGCATGTAAAGATTCAGTTTGGTCAAGGTAACCTGTGATTGATCCTTGCGCTTTGGAGGTGATTGACTTTGTATACATAAACTTATTGGCTTATCAATAAAAAGTTAGGAAGCTGTTTGATACTTCTGGGTTTTTCGAACATTAAACTAGTTGTCTTACACGTTCAAGTTATATTGCTTTATAGTGAACATTAAAGGAAATTAAACAACAAATATTCGAAAACCATTACCGCGTTTAGTGTACATATGTTCTTTCGGAACTTGCTCCTCAAACACACATCTCAGTATCTCACACGTACTATAAACCGATCTTGGTCCATGTATGTTTCCACATCAAAAGTTTATATGTATTTCTTCAACATCATGTGCTGTTTTTTTTTCTCTTGTCTTCACATTTGTTATATGTCATAATACCATATTTTGATTGTGATATGTGGAAACTGATAGTGGTTCTGTTTGCATTATACATATTTCTAAAAATTAGATTCAAGTTTTTTTTTTTTTAGCAGTTAGCACATTACCAAAGTATATTATTTTCATCTGAAAAATTGATATTATTACAACCGTTCTCATTTGAAACAAAAAATTTTAAAGTATACTAAAGTTTGTAGTCATTTGCCTGTATATATAGTCTATGAACTACACACAATAATATCCATATATACATCATACATGTACCTCGCTCTGCCTTCAAATAGTTTTTCACAATTTTATAGGAGGTTCATTTAACCATGCATGCATCGATTTTTGTCAATAATATATTTTCACCGAGATAATCCTTTCCTATCGAGAGTCCAAAAATACATAACGATGTTCCCGATAAATGTTTCTGATTCCGTGACGAATTTTCGATAATAACAAAATACCATTGGCTAAAAACAAAGAGATTATTATTATACTATAAATCTAACTGATTGAAATGGAGGTGCACGGAGCCCATTACAGTTTTTGTGCGACGCATGTTGGTCTAATGAGACCTCTTAAATAGAGACACTTGCTAATCTTACTAATCAATTTAATTATATAGATTAGCCGACCAGTTTTTTAGTCGTGACGGTGGATTAACTGCTTTAAGACTTCTTTCGATTTGCGTCCCATTATGTTCCCATCCAATGCGACAACACATTCAATTGGTACTCGGAGCCCAATCAACGTTTTATCCACTAATTACTTACTTAGGGCTTGATTGGTTCTCCCGCTAGCACCCGCCTAGCGGTTGCTAGCGGTCGGTTGCGGTTGTTAGCGGTTGGTACCAATCATAGAAACCGCTCCATACCGCTTCGAGCCGCTCCAAATCGCTGGATTTCAAAAGCTCCTTCCCGCAAGCGTTTGCGGTTGCGGGCGGTAGCGGTTGGATAAAAAAAAAAAAAAAAAAAAAAAAAAAAAAAAAAAAAAACTTTTACTTGTAATTATTATAATATATATTAATCATGTATATATCTTTCATCTTTGTATCACGTTCTCATCAAAAAAACCCTAATCAATATTCTGAAACCCTATTCTCTCAATTATGTCTTCCACCCAAACTGCTAAAAATCAAGAAACAAACGTAGTATCATATATCCTTTTATTCATTCATCACCTCATGTGTAAATCTTTGAATATTTTTCATGGCATCGTTTTTTTCTTTTCATTATGTATTGTTTTACTTTTTGATTGAATATATGTTTCGATTTCTTGAATATACTATACTAGTAAACCAGATGCATAAAGTACTATTTTGTTGCAAAATTTCTATATTTTTGAATAATTATTTAGTACTTTATTTATTGTTTTAATTATTAAGCATGTTCAATTTTTCTAATATTATCATAATAATATATTGGTGTTTTTATTTCTTTTTTTAGTAATATTTCTTATTTATTTTGCTCATTTTTTTATTTAACTGCTACCGCACCCGCTGGTTTACCAATCATAAAACTCCCGCAAACGCATCCATTTTCAAAAGCTAAACCAGTCGTTCAAAACGCTTGGTAACGCTTGAAGCCGCAACCGCCCGCTTCCACAAACTCCCGCAACCGCAACCGCAACCGCTGCGTTTAAACCAGTCAGGCCCTTAGTCACATATTAATCCCTGATTAATGAATACTGATATCGTTTTACGTCTAGATGAGGTGATCGAGTGTATAAACCACAGATTTCCAAAACACTATATTACTCCCTCCGTTTATGATTCTTGATTTTTCTTTTTTTGGTATTAATTAATTTATAAAACGAATGTGCAAAACGTCAATATAGTCTTTAATTTGAATTTTATTACTAATTAAAACTAATATGATAAAATTTAGATCCATCCAATCTACTGAAATACAAAAACAATTAATTGTTATACATTACTTTATATCCAACAAACGCATGTCTAACTATATACTTAAATATTAGGAAGGAAAAACCGGCCCGCAACACGAGAAAAAATGGCCGAACTCTCTAATAATAAAAACTAAAACCAGTCATTTTCAGTCAATTTTATGTTTATATCCATTTTTACTTTGTTGAAAAGAGAAAACATACTCTACTTTGTTAAAATAAAATTACAAAAAAAGTGATAGAAAACAAATAAATTAATGAAAAAGGCAGCTTTTTATTAAACTTTAAACAAACCTTTTGACTTTTAGTTACCTTTCTGCCTTTTCTTTATCTTTTCTTAAATAATTGTTCATCATCCCTACACACACTACATGGTCTATTAATTACATCACTACCAGCTTAAACTAATGATAACACAAAATGCTTTCAGTGCCAAAGCGCCTAACCCATTTCCTCCACTACAACTCTCATCATTTACCACTGCAGAAAAGAATCACTAAATCCACCAAATTTGATCACAAATTTTACTAAATCTCAGCAATTAAGAAGAATAATAGAAACTGTTTATTTTTAAAGCATTATTTGCTCATGTGAAGGAGGGAAGATTCAAAATCAAAACCACACTTTTCTTCGCTAGAAAAAAATCTACACAATAATCAACTAAGAGTTACCCGAACCTAATCAAAGAACACAAGTAAAAAAAGACTCTGTAAAAAATAAAAAGTTACAAAAATAATAAATTGTCTTCATCGTCCAATCTTTTATTTATCTTTTCTTTGTCTCGTTGCCCCATGTTTTGCTCCTCCTTATCTGCGTCCCATTGTCTCACTCAAATTATCTCCCAATATTCTAAATGGGAGAAGAAAGGGTTTCTTGGCTTGTAATGTAGGCATCATCATTCCTTAAATCATGCTACTCCCTAGTTTTACTTATATACTCTAAGCTTTTAGTTTGTTCCATGAGCCACTCTTGTGTCTCTCTTTCTTCCTTCCCCCTCTACATTTGATCCCTTTTAGGAAATTTCATAATCGAAAGCTTATAACCCGAGTAGAATGTAGTAAACTAGCGTGATCGGAAGCGCTATAAGCATTCCGAATATTACCCTGACAAGTCATCAAGTTATTACAATGTTAAATGTTATACAAGGATATATAACATTAGTAATCATATATTCTAATGGAATAATTATCATAAAAACCCATGACTTACCCTGTACTTAAAATAGCAGGATGAACATTGTACTCCTTTGCAAACACAAAGGGCACAATTCCTTGAGGTAATGCAGCCTAAAAGAAACCCATACCAAAACATTTTCACATTATTAAAGAAAAAATAGTTATAACCAAAAAAGGATAATATTTTTACCTGAACTATAGCGACACGCAGTAAATCACCACGTAATCCGATGGCTATAGCAGCAACCGCCATCACGGCCGGACCCGTAAGGAATCTAACCGCCATCGCAAACGTTGCCACAGAGTTCCCACAAGCGATTAATTTGGGTTGCAACGCCATGAACAACCCTACACGATTTTTCACACAAAGTTTAATTTCAAAATCAGGCAATCAATATAATTTTATAAGTCTAGAAAAAATCCAATCAAGTCCCATAAAAATGGGGACCATGACGACTATCAACAACACGAGACCATGTCGTCCACCATTACCATTTATCTAATAAGACACTCACAACACTGCCCCACCTGTCGGATGGTCCATCCCCAATTTTTGTTTTTCTTAATATAAATCACAATGACAAAAACAGCATATTAATTTATGAACTACCTAATTTAATTCCATTATTATGTAATTGGGTTAATATGTCAACGAAATATGCAAAATTTAGAAATTTTCAGTGACAAATGACACGTTTGGTATGAATACAGATTTATTCATTTAAATGGCTTAAAAACTAAAATTTCGAAAGGAATAAAAACAGAGTACGAAGAATGACTTACCCAAACTAAACATTGCCATTCCAAGACCAGCATCAGATAGAATGGAGATAGATTGTTGAATGATTTTGGGCATTGCCACGTGCCACCTTCATATTCAAAACCGGAATAAATTTCCCAATAACCGGTCGGTTTGATTCAAGAAAACAATTAATTTTGATTTTTACTAACCGGAAAGCGACGAGAGCCCAAATAAGTCCAATGAGACTAGAGTAAGTGTTTGGGTTTCTGATGAGTTTCCTCCACACCATTATCAGTATCAGCCTTGTCATCACACTCGCCGGCGGCATATTTTTTCGTTGACTTGCTTCGCCTCCGGCGGCTCCTCCTAGACCTGTCTTGGATTGTAGCGCCGCTGTGGAATTTGGAGCTAGTTTATTTAGACCATTCTCGGCGTCTTTTGGTCTCTCTGATTCTTCTTCTTTTCCGGCGAAACTAAATTGTTGTTCGCCTCCGAAATCTCCACTCGCTGGATGAGCTAGAGCTATAGTCACCACACAAAACAGAATTGAGAAAATTTGTAATTTATTATCAAGAAAGTTATTAAAAGACTACTAACCTTTGCTCTCGCCGTTGTGAGATTGATCAGGGACTAACATACGGATCTCTTTGGCACCTTGATCGGATCTTCCGCCTTGTTCGTTGTCGGGTGCTCCACCGAAAACGTTAAGACCAGCCCGGTCTGAAACTGGTGACCCGTTGGAGCTCCAGACAAACATGTGAAGCTCCTTGGCGTCATGGCTATTCGACTTGCCGGCCGTTGGAAGAGTCGTTTGCTGATTGGTAGTGACGTCTTTCGGGTTTTTATTGATGCCTTTATTGGCGGTAGATGTGGTGGTTGATGAGAACTCTGGATTCGGAGCCGGATAAGACCCGGCTCCTCCTCCAGGGTAATATCCAAATCTCGGGGAGGATGCCATCGCGCAATTCTCCTCGAAGTTTGAAGGTCGAGGAGTGGGGCCCCTTGAAGATTGAACTGAGTACATATCGGCCGGACCAAAATTGGAGAGACGGCCACCGGGGAAACCCATCATGGAGTAAAAATCAGAGTGGTTGAAATTAGAGCCTCTAGGAGTGGTGCTGAGACTATAAATCTCAGCTCCGGTGAGATTTGAAGGCCGTGGAGTCATGTTGGGGCCGCAAAATGAACGACGTGATGCGTTGGATTTTCTCACGGTTACGTGAAGCTTCCCGTCGTCACCAATCTCTGCATCGGTTTCAAGAAAATCATGGCCATCAAGCGAAACGACGTCGGATTCGACTTTGAAAGAAACAATAGAGGCAGCTGTTTCCGGGAACTGCTCCATGATAAGCATCTTGGCACCGCGAAACTCGAAGAGAAAAAGGAGAAGCGTGTACCAGATGATACACTGGAGGACAACGATTTGAACCATGAGGGAACCAGAGTATTCGCCGTACATGGCGATCAAGAGAGGAATCCCCATAACAAGAGTGTTGGGAAGTGTGGAGAGGGAAAAGATTGTGATGCTCCACTCAAGGCTACCGGAGCGGGTAAGATTAGCCCAGAGGACTAAAAGGGACAACATGATGATTTTTTGGAGAGTGTCGGCGGCGATGAACCGGAGATTCATGGCGTAAGGATTGTTTGTGGAGATGAAGTGAAAAGAAAGGAGAGGGACGGCGAAGATAGCGACGAAGCGGTTGATTCCGGAGCATTGGTCGGGAGAGAAGATCTTCCACCACCGGACAGAACCGTAGGCGAGGATCATGGCGACGTAGAGAGGAATCACGGCGGTGAGGACTGTATAGAGGTCGTGCCATGAGATCATCTTGAAGGGACAGAAATGGAAACAAGAAAGAAAAAATGGAAAACCGTTAAGCAACGGTGTCCGAGGGAAGAAGAAGAAGTGAGAGGACTTGGGAGCAGTGTGTGTGTGTGAAGGAGTGAGCAAGTTTGGGTTTTGAGGATATAATTTAAGGAGGGATGCTACTTTACACCTCTTTATACAGCAAATACGTGACCACCCAAGTTCCTTTTTACTATTTTATTTTATTCTATTCGTTCGTATTTTTATTATCAATCTTATCAAAAAATAACAATATAGTTTTTTTCCTTCTTTCAAATATTGTTTATATGATTTAATATGTAAATATTATATTTTGTTTTTTTTTATTTTTAATATATTGAATAATACATCTCATCATATGGAAAGTTTAAAATAATATAATGTTTTTCAACATTTTATACTACATAACTAAAATCTAGTAAGTTTGGTTCAACCAATAGAAACGGACATTGTAGATAACAACATACACATAAATAGTCAAATAATTAAAATAACGGATAAATAAGAATATTGTTGAATACTAATTTCAGTGACATAAATGTGAATGATTTTTTATTTTAAGCAAATGAAATTAATGAAGATTAGAGTAAAATGGGGAAAATAGAAACTGAGTCTGCAACATTTTTTACTTGTACAAATAGCATCTGAGTTAGATCTTAAGAAGATGTGGCACTCTACTTTTGGGGATGGGCATCGCAGAGACATACCTTTTCTCTTCTGTCCCCTCCTCTTTGCTTTTCTTATTTTACTTTACCTTTCTTTCACATTCTCTAACAGTCTAACTAATCCATTTTCGTAATATGATTTAATCAATATCGATATCAATATTAAACATATGGGTATTACTAAATTAAAAAATTAATATCTTGGTACCCCGGCTAATTAAAAAAAAAAAGCAATAGTTCAATATCAAAGATAAAACACTTTTTATAAAGTAATCATTAGAAAAATAAGGAGACAAGATGGGCTGGAGACAAAGAAGATCCACTAAGGAATTGGATGGCTCAAATGGAATTTGGCTAATGGCGTCGAGTGTGTCTATATGTTATTGTTAGGTTTACTTATTTGTCCCGTGAAGTAGGCAACACTCAATTACTCCTTTAGACGACATAAATTTTAGCCTACATTCTCATCATTAAGCTTCTGTCTAATTCCCCTTCATGATATTAGTTAACATGTCGCTTCTGAATTATTTGTTCAGGTAAACTCAAATATGAATCCTGTATACAAAGGACCGGTAAAAAAATTTAACAAAAAGAAGGAGATGAACGGAAATTATAACTACAGTAGTTATGTAAAAGAAGAACAATCACTTAATGTAAAAGAAGAACAATCACTTAATGTAGAAGAAGAAAAATAAAGTATTTTCTATATTTTATTCTTATAAACTTTTTTTCCCGATATGGGCAATACTACCTTTTTAGTACACAGCCAAAGTTTCACATGAGTAAATGGCTGAGACAGAGAATGTCGTGACCTTCTTGTGCCTTAGTGTTGCTGTATCTTTCTGATTGCATAAAATATTACTTGACACAACTTCCTCGAATAAGTCCAAACACGAATGATTAATTGCGATTTAAGCTAAGATAAAATCTGCCGTCCTTACAAAACCATATTATACACTTTATTCAACTATTTATCATAATCGAATCAACCTATTATATCTTAAAATTTTCATTCAGTTGAAATTCAATAAACCAAGTAAAGAATCCTAGATATCGGCAAAAGATTTAGGGAACTTTTGGAAGCATTTCATATATTCTATCTCTTTAATATATTATATCTCTTTAAATGTTATGAGGTATGCCGTAATTGATCATTCTAGCTAGTACACAAAGATCTACCAAAAAAAAATAGTACCCAACTATATATTCTCAAGTACTGTATCATTTAATAAACATATTATATGCAATAAAATTATGTTTGTGGTTGAATAATCAAAGTCCAAGTCAAACTTTAACATAGTTCTCGCCTTTGATTTACGGAATTGTAGGAACGATAACGAAATTTAGACTAATATACGACTGATGCTTCCAATTATCTCTGAGATATAAACTTATCAACCGCTACCGAATAGAGAAAGAAGAACGACATTCTCACAAACAACCACACACACTAGGAAGAAAACTAGAAAAGAAAGAAGAACGGTGTTGGTGTAACATAGCCATCATATTAAAAATGTTTTTAAATTATATGTTTTGATTCTTTGAATATTGACTAGATGGTGTACCTTTTTTTTTCTGGCACAGACTAAATGGTGGACTTTGACGACCCAAATGTTGGACAATCAAGCCAATGCATAAATTTAGACCGAGCTCAATTAGTTGGTGTTTACTATTGGTATTCAAGTTCAACTGCTTACTTAGACTAATACCAAGTAAGTTGTGTTTTGAATTTGTATTATGTGAAATAATTTATATATCTCGTTTTATAATTAGATGTCGATATTTTTCAGCTGTCCACTGGGCCTATATTTACAATTCCTTCCGGAGAAGTGGAATTAAACTCTAGTGTGTAAAGATCTGCAAATAATTAGAGAAATAATAGTCTAGGAAATGATCTTGTATATAAAACATTAAATTTTAATAAATTTCTTATAATCTCTGTGAAATATTTTTAAACGATATTTACTTTGAGAACCGAGAATATACATTAACATAACTACATAAGTATGCGGTTTAGTCAGTTTGAAAAAAAAGCACATAAGAGCTTCGCAGTTATTGATACAAATCAAACGTGTGGTTAAAACTTCTGAGCGATCAATATATTGATTCCTGTTATTCAAAAGAAATGGTACGTCGAAGCGATTTAGACAATCTTGAAAGTGAACAATGATGGCTACTGGTGACTTAAACACGTGATTAAATTAAAAAGGTGAAATTTTCATACACTTTTCAATTACTCACTCCTAAAGAATGAATAGTTAAAAGAATCGATCGTATTCAATAATCTGGGACAAAGACTAAAAGTTCACTAGCAAGTCCAAGAAAGAGAATGACAGATGGGTGAGAGTTGTGAACGTGGATTCGACATGTTATAACGTACACGACTGAATCATCTTTATGATGATGTGATAAAAGTTCTTCCGTATATTGCAAAGTATGAATTTGAAGTGACGGTATCACAATACTTTCAAAAAAAAAACCAATAGATTATGTATGATATATGGTCCATCAATTTTCATATAAAAATCATTTAAAGTTTATATCATATATATATATATAGTTATCTTGATTTCTACAAGTACAAAATTCAGTATCAATATAGAGTAATTTCTGTTCGTTTGTTTTTCTTTTAAACACATCATTTTTATAAAACTTCTCAAGAACATTTAACATGTTTCTCTCTTTATGTAATGCAATTGTATGTTTTAGATTATGACTAATGAGGTCTCTTATTTTTCACTTACCACACAACAGCTAGTTTGGTTCACCACAATAATGAATAACTGACCAATGAGACGAGTCCACATGGACATTGTCAGAAAAGTATGAAAAAGCGCGGGACATGTTGACATGCACGCGTCATGTCCATAATGAAAGCACGTGAGAAGCACATGGGCATGCCAGAGTCGCATAATCCCATTCATGAATCAGTAATTCGAACACACATTCCTCTGTTACTCCGATCTTCGAACTAAACCTTTTTTTTTTTTGTTCTTTCTAAAATCTGCTCTATGTTAAAGGTACGAATCACTTCTTCACAAATCCAAGAGTAATATTGAAATTTTGAATAAACATAACTCATATAATTATACATTCTAAAACGAGTAAAAGAGAGACCAGTTATATATCATATTTGCATATCTAATATTTGTTAATAAGGATTCATTTGTTAGAAATGACTAGTTTTTCAAGTCTCCTCCCATTGCTTCAATTCAAGACACGATTACAGAGCTATTAGCCCATTGGGCTTGCCTATCAAATTAATTATTGGGCTTAGAAAACCCAAATCCGAATTAAATCGAGTTATTAAAGAGGGATAAAAGCTAAAAGCTGTAGAAAATATCTACATGAATAAAATGTCGAAAGAAAAAGCTGTAAAAAAAAAGTCGAAAATAAATATGAATTCCTTTCTAACATAGTGATTACTGTGGACCGATAACTAATACCACAAGAAAAGTAAAAAAACATAACAACAATTATTTAGAATCATTATTAAAAAAACATTTATTTTGAATGAGACATCAGGTGAATAGTAGGTGAAAATCTCCATCCGAATTCAATTTTATAAGCTTTTTACGTCAAGGAATAATTAGCAGCCTTTTTTGAGACTCGTGGAAGTCAAATAGCAATGACGTTAATTGATGTTTTAACAATCTCTCCTTGCGCATCACATAAACTTTAGCTGCTAAAAAAAAAAAAAAACTTTAGTGGCTACTATCTCTCTTAGTTCTATTTTTATAAAATTTCTCCTCCCTATTTCTTGTTTAGTATATATATAAAATTTTAAATAAATCTAAATTTCTTCATTTATATTCTAGTTTTGTCATTTTTTTATAACCAATGGTGATCCGTGTTTTTATCACCCGACTAATTTTTAATAAATATATTCGTCGAATAGTGTATTCATTAAAATTTCTAATGGATCTAAAGAACTACTCACTTAAGGGACATGGAAAACAATATATATATTTAGTTAAACATGAAAAATAGAATTTTGAATAAATAACAAGAAAAAGCTATTAAACGAGTATTACACTATTTTTCTTCCATTGGTGGAATAAATAATTAGCTAACTATGCACAAAATCCTCCTAATCATCATCAAATCTTTGCTTTTTACCCCGAAACAGGCGTTTCAATCTTTTGACTTTTGACTTCGACCAAACCAGTCAACAGAAAGAAGAGGAAGAGGAAATTGTCATCCGTGACCGGCTGCTTAGAACTGCCCCCTCTTGAACGGCATTAGAGTCATTATCTGCTGCATCAGTCACACGTTCACACCGAGGACACATGGTTAAAGCCGAGGTCGATGATGGCTTTAGAGCTCTTAGTTCTTCAACTTCTATTTGTAGCCGTCGATTTTGCTCCTTCAATGACCCAAACCATCTCTTTAGATACTCACATTCCATCTCCGTGTGCTTTAGCTTACTCCTACATAATCAAATTTTGTGTAACCATCATATTGGTTACTGAGGCCATACGTACTATATGACGATATATTAAATATATTTACATCATATTTAATTTCGATCTACGTTTTATCCATATACCAACCATATCATTCATAGGTTGAATTTTATTAATATATTTAACGAGGTTGGTGTTTGAGAAATTTCTACTTTTAGAAGACTATTCTACCGACTTTTGCATATAACTTATAAGCGTATAAACGTGTGTGTACTATGTGTTCACATGTGATACACTATATACGTGATTGCTTAATTGACCCGGAATGCCCATACGGCAATACGTAAGAGAAGAAGATCATCTTGACATATATCATAAAGTTCTAGACTTCTACTTCTTGTACACATCTTATACAGTGACTTTTGTTTCAAAAGTAACATCATGTTAATAGATTTTGTAATTATACTCAAATGGCCCCATTAATATACAAAACTGAAAAATAACACTAGAACGAAACTATTGTGAAACTGAAAAATAGATATTGAAGATTATGTAAGCTCTCCACACTCCATTAATCGAAATTATAACGTTTTAGGGTTATGTAATGCAATTAGATCCTTCTTTATGGACTTATGAACTAACTCTTTCTACCAGTGGCGGACCTAGAATTTCTTTTTACCCGGTGCAAAATTTTTATCGTAAATAATTTGTTTTTTATATATATTTTATAAATAAAAATAACAGAAGAAAAACTTAACATTAACAAATGTTGTATTTTTAAATATTATTCAAAGTCAAACTATTATAATAATAAAATTAACAAATGTTGAAAATGATTAATTTAAATAGAAGAAAAACTTAACATATCTTTGAATATCTAAAAAAATTTGTTCACATTTATAGATTAATTTTGTTAATTATAAATTATTGATAGTCGCATTCAATGGAGATTGCATCTCCAGCAATTATACCATAATAAAATTGAATCTAAAACCAGAAATAGGATTTTATACTCATTTTGTATTTGATGTTTGTCATTAAA
Source organism: Arabidopsis thaliana x Arabidopsis arenosa (assembly GCA_019202795.1). Lineage (NCBI taxonomy): Eukaryota > Viridiplantae > Streptophyta > Magnoliopsida > Brassicales > Brassicaceae > Arabidopsis > Arabidopsis thaliana x Arabidopsis arenosa. The sequence continues at coordinate 11,940,593 of CM032919.1, read as the reverse complement.
AACTTAAGAAAGGAAACAAACATTGAATGTTTTTTTTTCTTTTTAAGTGAAACGAGAAATGGACAAGGGTGCAAACAGAAAAATTAACAGGATCAATTAATAATTTTGCTCAAAATTGCTTAAGAGTTTCTAAATTTGACCAGGTCACTTGACCTCCCTAGTATGTACATGGGTCCGCCCCTGCTTTCTACGATGCATAACATGTATCTTAGTATCTATACATGAACAAATGTACGTATATACACACTCGTGTTGATGTATATGTCCCTTAACAAAGAAAAGGAAAAAGTATATGTGAATATGTAGAAAACATTCACAAAAAGTGTATGAGTGTGTTTAAGTTTCATTAAAGTTATATGTATTCTATATGGGACAAACATCATAATTATGGACTGGCCAAAGATGAGCTGAAAAAAATAAACAGATCATTTATTGTCTCTAACTTTGTCCCTCATGTCCCCTATCGCTTTTTTCTTGTTGATGCATTTACTACATTCTATATTTTGATTTTGAATCATCGACATTTATATAAAGACACGTAGACACATAAAATAAGAGTACGGGCTTTCATGTGTCGCATAAAATGGATGATAACTGATAACTATATATGTGGGAATCAACGTGAAACACTTGGATAAAAAAGGATCACTTCCACTTTACTACATTTTCCTAAACTATTATTGTATATATGGTGAATTATGTTGAGAATCTAAGTTACGACACACTATCTCTTTATATATAATATTCTGTCAACGCACTCTCATATAGTATTAAAATATTCTCAACCACTAAAAAGTAAAATATATTTCCAAAAACCCTTATACATAACATGCCGTATATCTATATATATATTAAACATACGATATATAATTGTTATCTTTTTACAACGAAAAAAAATATAATTCTTATCTTCCTCGATTTATATGAATGATGTAATATATGAAGAGGTAGATAGATATACGTACCGAGCTCTTCGGTTTTGAAACCACACCTCAACTTGTCTTTGACTAAGCTTCAAAAAGGTGGCTAAATCTTTTTTTTGCTTCTGTGGTTTCATAATCAGCCACCCAAAACGTAATCAACCGACATGATGAAAAAATTAACTCTTTTCTCTTTCTTATTTCTCTATTCAACGTAAGATAAACATATACGGAACCATTAATCGTATAATACTTACAGGAGTTAAGGTATGGTTTTGTATGAAACTCTCTTCAAGAAGATGTGATTGCTCTTTGGTTAGACGGAGCTTTTTGCGCCGCCGGCCACCGGAGTTACTATCCTCTTCGTTGACATGTTGTGTTGCACCGATCATACGATCTTCTTCCGTCTTTGGAGTTTGGTTTATGTCAAAATCTCTCATCCCGTGATGATCACCTACCAAATTATTTTAATTGGATATTTTTAAAGAACTATTAAAACTATATATTACATATATGATTTAATAAAATTTTGGATATGATCTTACCAAGAGAAGGAGATGGAGAGAAGCTCGGAATTGATATTGTTAAATCTAAAGAGCTTGAATTAGGTGAGAGGGCCATGGTGGAGGATGAGGAAAAACAGAATCAATAGAATTTGATGAAGAAGATAGTGTTTTTATGGAAGAGAAAAGGTAAAGTTGAAGTTTTATATGATAATAGAAATTTAAGTGTGTGTTCTGTGTGTATATACACATGTGAAAGAACAAAAGAAAAAAGCGAGACAAAGGAGAAAGATTTTGTGATAAGCGTGGAATGTGGAATATGGAATAAGGAATTAAGCCTAAGAGAAATATCGAAATATGTAAAATATTTAAAAGTATGAAACACGACAAAAGATCTAACAAAAAAAAAAGTTTCAAGCAGGTCAAATGAAGGAACAAAAATTAAGGGAGAAATATAATGGCCAGTGGTAAGTTGATGGAAAAATTAAAAAAAAAAGAATAGAATTAATTAAAGAGGTGTGTGTAAGTGTGTGATTGGTGGGTTTGGAGAGAAAATAAGAGGTTTGACTAGTGTCGTTAAGTCAAATCAGATTCGTATAATCAAATATTACTGTTTTACCAAATTGTATTTTTGGGGTTTAGTAAATTTATTATGGCCGTGTGTGGGACCAATAACGGGTAGTCAAAGTATTGTTATGCGTTAAGCGTTACAAATGGAATAATCTTAGAAAAAAATGACAATGGTCTAAACTTTAATGGATCTATTAAAACCGAGTAGATCTTAAAATAAAGCAATAGATCTTAAAAAACTGAAACTTAAATCATGTACCATCTAAAACAATAAATAAGAAAGAGATAAATCAAATAATTTCGAATCTATAGGTTATATAAATAAATAATTAGCCAAATTCTTTAATAAGATATCTATCAATATTAATAAAATTATACACATATTTCTATTACTGTATATAGGTTAAGCTTGGTGTTTGTTTAATTTTCAATATACTTTTGAATGACATACACATATTCTCCACGGATTGTGTGATAATGAACTCGTTATCATTGGTTAGGATTGGCATGCATGACCCAAATTACCCAAATGTCTTATATTTACTGGTCATTTCCTCCAATATATCCATGTCTTTCGGCTTTTGTATCCTAAGTGGAGTGGTTCTGGGCCCTCACTACCTGCTTTTGTTTTATCTAGCCGACCTTGGTCCGGTTTACTTATATGTTGTCTTTTCTCCGGTTCTGATATATAACTTTGTTCTTGCGAGTTGAACGAAATTCCTCACAAGTTTGTTGATTATGATAACACAATTTCGGATTTGAACACATGATGTGAAGGTTATTATCCGATTATGCTTAGATGTTTATGTTAGTATGCAAATCAACACAAACAATTTCATGAACATTCCCTTCCAAACCGGAGAGTACATCTCGTATAGGAACATTCTCTCAAAAACATCCATTAAAAAATCAAGTGATAGAGGTTTCAATACAAACTATCATATGTCTCTTTATCTCACACTAACTTTGTTTCTACCCTTTTTAAGTACCAAATAATATAGTTTTGGAACATTGATGAAGAGAGACCAGCCAAATCTTCTGAAAAAGATCTAACGAGCAACAATATCTCAAACAACTCCATGTTCAGAAGTGGAAACATAGCCAATAGGAATTTCGAGCGTTGAATGCGCAATCCTCCTCCAGGAGCATGTGCGAATAATATCTTCCTTTTGCTCTCTGTCTCTGCCATTCTCTCATAGTCTGTTATTTATCTCTTCCTTTGCCTTTTTGTATCTATGATTTTTACACATTTCTATTGAAAAGAAAAAAAATGCTTACACATGTATTTCATTCTATAGAACAGAGGTTTCTTAGGAATTTTTCCATAGCGTTGGCGAAATATTCAACATCCAATTAACAATCTTCAATGGTATATCCTCCTCTTCTCCTATGAGACACATTGCAAACATTGCACATTGCGACTTGATTTACGAAGGGAGTATACCTCGGTTTGAAAAACTGTCATTGTTGTGTTTTCCTTGCAGAGATATCTATCCCTTCGCCAAAAGCTCAATAAAACTCCTTAAGCTATGATGGAAACCGTTTGCCAAAACCCTTACTTGCAACAGTTTCCTTCGATCACTTTTTCACAAAAAAAAATCAGAGACTTGCATAAAAGAAAACGTAAAACGTTAGGTTTTCCTCACCCAACATATTGGTGGTGTCGGATCTCAGTTCTTTAATTCTCGTGAACTTGGGCATGTACAATTCAAGAATTTGCTGTCTTGGATGCTACATCAAATACAATGCATATAAAAGTTGCAAAGTTAGAAATTCTAATTGTAGAACAACTTTTTCAAAAATAGTTACGAAGAACTTGGATGTTCAAATTTTGTTTTTAATGAAAATGTTGGACGATGTTTCTACTCGTTATGATGGATTTTGTTTTTCTTCTACTTGTCTTCATTTTGAAATGATCAAAATTTCAAATAGATAAATCGTTCACAAGTGCTAGCGTTGCTAAAAGATAATTGCAACAATTATCTACAAAATGATCAAGTTTATAATAATTTGTCGAAATAAATGTGAGTTAAGGAGCTAGCAACAGAAAAGAATTAAGGAAAATCATATACAGTGTAAAGTTGAGAAATATGTAAGATTCCTTGACAAGCATTTATATAATATAACGTTAATTAAAAAATTTGTAAGATATAAGATTCATCAATCTTCAGTGACTACTACTTCCATCAAAATGTCTAGATTGAAAAACCTGGATAATTAGATCATTTGCCGATGGAGACACAATTGGTTTAATTAGTAGGGAACTTAAAAAAAGAATATAACAACGTTAATTTAATAAATCAAATTGATAGAAAGAATTAAGAAGCTTAAACTTGAAGACTTTATGTTCTAGAGGTCATTCCTCATTCCAGAATTATTGAACCGAATACAATCCTGTATAAACGTATTGCTTCTGGTTCATTCTCTTCCTGCCAATTCTCACATGTTTTTTTGCCCTCATGTTGTTAAGCAAAACGAAATTACCCCTTGTCATATTTTGGTCTTTGCACCATTAACTTGTTTTTTTGTCTCTGATGAGTATATCATATGTATCTAGATCTATTTGACTCTTGACACATCATGCTGCTTTATGTATATCCAGCTTTGCGATTCTAAACTCAAAGACAACTTAATAACATAGCAATCACTATTTTATATATTCACGTTTCGCACATATGACAATGCATATGAAAGTTGCCAAGTTAGAAATTCTAATTGTAAAACAAAATTTTCATAAATAATTATGAAGATCTTGGATGTTCAAAAAGAAAAAGTAATAAAAATCTTAGATGATGTTTCTACTCATTATGGTGGATTGTTTTTCGTCTACTTGTCTTCATTTTGAGATGATCAAAATCTCAAATAGATAAATCGTTCACAAATGCTAGCATTGACAAATGATATTAGCAACACTTATCTACAAGATGATCAATTTTATAATAATTTTTCAAAATAAAGGAGAGTTCACGAGCTGGCAAAAAATGTTCTTTTAAAGAAAAACCATATATATATATATATCATATATGTATTGTCAAAAAACAAATCTTACATATTTCTCAACTTTACAATACACATATATATAAGATTTCTTGACAAGCTCCAAATAGTATAACGTTGAGAAATATGTAAGATATCAGATTCATAAATTTTTAGTAACTACTAATTCCATCAAACAGTCTAGATTGAAAAATATGTATAATTATATCCTTTGCAGATGCAGATGCGATTAATTTAGGAGGGAACTTGAGAAAAGATATAACAATGTTTAATAATTCAAATGGATAGAAGTTTGACCAGGAAGTCTAAGAAGTTTAAACTTGAAGACTTCATTTCCTAGGGGTCCTGTCTCGTTCCAGAATTCATGAACCAAATACAATCCTGCATAAACATATTTCTTCACGTTCATCTTCTTCCTGCCAATTATCAGTCTCACTTGATTTTTTGCCCTCATGCTATTAGCTAAAGCGAGATTACCCCTTGTCATTTTTTGGTCTTCTGTTGGTTTCAGATTCTTTCTCTTTAAGTAATGTCCTTCGCCACAGTAAACCACCATATTAGTGTTGCATATATCGTTGTAAGAAGCACCTTGCGATATTACAATGCTTGTAGCTAAGTCCAAGCCTTCTTTGTTCATATAGTCGATGCCCCCTAACATGTTGAAGTGGAGACCGATTATGCTGAGTTGTGATTTGTATTTGAAATTATCACCAACTTCAACTCCATGGACTACACCAATCCTCTTTTCACCATTAACTTGTTTACCGTCTCTTATGAGTATATCCCATGTATCTCGATCTGTTTGACTCTTGACACAACGTGCCGCCTTATTTCTGTCCAACTCTTCAAAGACCATTCTGAAATGGTGCAGCACGTTGAGAACCTTCTTACGAGGGGTAAGCACGTCAGGAATCTGGTTATGTCGCATTATTGGGAGGAGGCCAAACTCATTTGTTTGTCTTTCATCTCTTTGTTTCTTCACATGCAAAAACTTCCCTTGGGATGAATTTGAGTACCATCTTTTTTTGCTCTGGGATGCAAACAATTTGATAGATTCCTCTAAACTTAGAGGTTTAACTTTACTTCCAAAAGACGGAGGAACCCTCCTATTGGCTGAAGCAACCAATCCACTACCAAAAGTACCATGAATTGCAACATTGGAGCCAAAGCCAGCTTTCTTCATAAGAAACTTAAGTGTTTCATCTTCTTTAGGTCTCTGGTAATTCCGATCATTTCTGTTATCTTTAGAACCCATCAGATTCTGTCTTATATCACTTGTGACGTCAACCGTTAGAGCATCACTATCAATCCCACTTCTTTGTCCCATCAGACCCTTTCCTGTCTCATATGTGACTGCAACAGTTACATCATCACAACCAATCCCACTTCCCTGACCCATCAGATTTTGCCCTGCCACACTTGTACCTGTAACAATTATAGCTTCACTTAAAAAATGTGGAGAATCGCTTATAACAAGGACCTTTTGTCTTTTACTAAAAGGGTTTGTCCTTGGAATTATCATCAACCTGGAAAAAATATTCACAAAATCGGAGACCCCTTAAAGAAAACGTTGAATCTTCTTTGATTCCAAACTCGTTAAAGCTAAATTATAGAAACCATTATGGGAATCTAAACCCAGAGACACCTTAATGACAAAACTAAACAATCATGAGTTTCTCCATTTACATTAGGATTTCAATTCTTAGCCACCTTAGAGACAACACTAAATGAACACCTTAAAGAAAACGTTAAAGCAAAAACATAAAAACCACTAAATATTATGAGATAGAGACACCTTCAACTCGGCGTGTCTTTCTTGAGACTCTTCTTAAAGATCTTCATGGAGGATCTATATATATATATATATATGGACGAGAGATTATGGGCACGAGTTATTATTAAAATTAGAGGTGACCAGAAAAACAAAACAAATATGAAACTCATTTCAATTTCTATGCAAATTTTCTTATAACTTAAACGATGTATAAACTCGTACCTCGAAATCGAACCTGAATTCCGTCCAACTGCACCAGTTTATCTGAATAAACCACAATTCATTAAAATTTGTTATTTTTATAAAATATAATGAAATATACTAAAATATAATACTAGATAAGCTGGAAAATTGAATGACCATTACCTAATTATTATGGTCAATTTTATTTCCCGCGTAATATAATAATAAATCAAGAATATGAATTTGTTTGACTTTGAAAAAAATTGAATCGGTTTATGGAAATATGATAAATTCTTTAAATGTTGCTTTGAAAATTTTACAATATTCATTGATGGAACCAAATAGTAATATAGTTAGTCGGTATATCCTTTACAAATTTTGTCCTAAACTTTTACCAATTGTATATTTTAAATTCTATAATTTTTGTCCACATTCGGACTGAACCCAAACTTGGACTAAATCTAACTGAACCGAAATAAAATTTGCTTATATTTGAAACTTACTTTCAAATCCAAAATATTGGAAATTCCGAAAACCCCTAGCAAAACTAAACCAAAAAAATGAATGCTCATGCCTAATTATTCTAGTCAATTTTTTTTTATTTTTTGTAATATCATAATCATTAGGATATAAGTTTTTTGGCTTTGAATAAAATGAAACGGCTTATGGGAGTATGATAAATTATTTGACTAGTGTTTAGGATTGATATTTTTTGGCATTGAATAAAATTGAATCGGTTTATGAAAATATAATAAATTATTTGATTATTATTTTAAAAGTTTTAGAGTATTCGTTGATTGAACAGTGTCTAAATATAGTTAGGGCGTGTTCTTTTGGACGTCGCTCGACACTTTCCAGCGACACAAAATTACACTGAAGTTGTTGCTTTGTTTCTCTTTCCTAGTCGCTGGTTTCTCTCTCTTTTCATATCACTGCAATTTTTGTTCATGATATTTGCAGTCGCCAGTGTCGCTTGTTTTTTCAGCGACTGTTCAGTAAACCAACAACAGCGTCACTTTTTCTTGCTTTTCATGAGATGTTCAGTCGCTGAGTGTAAATAAAATTAGAAAACAAGGCAATTTTTGTTGGTCGCCGAATGAAACGCGCGTTCACGAAAAAAACAAGGCCTTAGTCGATAATTGAGTAGATAAGAAGGCAATTGGTAAGATTATCCTTGCTTTCGAAAACTCAAAAAACTTCTTATCGACGTCTTCATTCTTCTCTAACTCTAAGAGAACGCATACTCTAACTTTCATTTTTATTAACCAAATCGATTTTGGGATCATTATTTTCATCGTAATTAATAAGCTTATTTGTCTCATAATATCATATCACTAATATTATATGAGCACAAACCGCTTAGCAAATTTTTCTATAAGACAATAATCTTCTTAAATTCAAGACATGCGTTCGAGTATTCTATCCAAAAGATTTAAGAATGGAGACAACTTCACTCGAAACATTCATAACGAAATCATCAACCAAACTACATTAATAAATTTTGAAATAAGTAAACCTCCTTGCAATCATCTAGTACATGTATAAATAAAAGAATCTAAAAGAAAAGGGATCAAATCTCATCAATTCAGAAATATAAAAACCCTAATTTGTTTCTTCATAAAGATGGTCGTCATCCATAATTTCAGCACGGCAGAGAGGGCAACTATAATTATCACTCCAACATAACCACTGATTGATACAATCATCATGAAAGACATGCGAACAATTTCGCATTTGGGTTAAGTCTTGATCCTCCTCCAAGCAAATAGCGCATGTTTCCATAGCTGGTTCCTCCAATATATATGGTCTTAATGTGATGTCAAAGGAGATGTACAATGGTCCTTGATCTCCCTTGGCTTTGGAAGCGATGTTGAAGGAGAGAATCCTGCATAAATTGGGAACTTGGAGCTTTGGATAGAGGAGATGATACATGTTGTCTTCATCAAAGCTAGCGATGTTGTTCAAAAGGAGGTGAGGGGTTGGGAACGGAGGAGGATCGCTTGATCCGAAAGCGACCACGTTTTCACGCGTTACACTGATCTCCACTGTGTTCGTTGTAGATTTGCGGGTAACGCTTGCATCAATACACACGACTTCTTTAATCTCACTCATTCTTTAGAATTGGTGGAGGGTACTCAAAAAAAAAGTGATAGACAGGAGAACTCTGGATTCAATGGATTTCATGAGAATTAAGGATGGGAGTGTGTAGATATATATATCAAAACCTAAACGTGTTTAGGAAAAAAACAAAACCAAAAAAAGAGGAAATCTTCTATTTCCTTTTTCTTTAAGATAATAATAAAAAAATTCATGTGCATTATTTTGATTTTTTTGTTATTTTCCTTTTTAAGTTTAATTTTAAATTTCCTTTTTTTGGGAAAAAACAAATTTCTGCCGATACGATATCATCCACAGATAGAGAGAAGCCTAATAGAGTAACAATTATTTATTTTGATTTTCTTTTTCTTTTCCTTCTATGTATTTGGTTTTCAATTAAATTTTTGCCATATATTTTCAAAAATTAATTTGTTTTTTCGTTTGCAATTGAATCACAATTAGTCGCTCGTAAATCACTCGAAACCACATGGATGATGGCTCCAACAGATATTGTTGTCAGCATTATAAAACTCAGAGCCCAATGAACCTAATTAAAACCCACAAAAACCTAGAAAGTTGTATTAGCAATTTAGCATCGAGATCTTCTGCATTTCTCTCTAACCCTTATGTTATTTTTATGTTTAAAACTCGGCAATTTCTTGATGTTTGTTCAAGGTTGAATATAGAGAGACGACAGAGGGAAAAACAAAAGTTTTTTGTGCTAATATTACAATAGGTGACTTGTTTCGGTTCCTTACACTGATTAAAGATAGAGATGACTACTATACTAGTTATGTCAGCTGATTTATGAGCTTAGTGAAAAACCACACGTACTTGTGGTCTCACTAAACCAAATGAGTTTTTAGCAAAAGAAAGCAACAAAAATGGCAACGAAATAGCCCTGAGCAAAGCAGGATACACCGGACGGCGAGCTAAATATCACAAGTAGTACGTGAATAAATAAAAGAATCTAAACGTTATCTTAAATCACTTGTAAGTTCTAATCCTAATAGAATATTCTAGACACTGATTGTCACGTGAGTCTCACCTTGCTACCAAACTGAGAATCTATCAGCCGCCTTTAGAGTTGTGTATTGATTCAGAAAAGATACGCACAAGACAACAATCAAGAAATCTGAAATCTAGTAAAATATGAAAATTCCAATTCATTTATTGTACTCAAAGAAAAGAGATATAGGCGATCAAATCTCATGAAAAGATAATATAGGGGATCAATATTCAGTAATATAAAAACCCTATTCACTACTTTCGTCGTCACTCGTAGAGTCGTCGTCACTCGTAGAGTCGTCGTCACTCGTACAGTCGTAGTCATCCAGAATTGGAGCACGGCAGGTAGGGCAACTATTACTCATACATAACCACGCAGTGATACATTCACTATGAAACTCATGCGTACAGTTTGGCATTTCGGTTAAGTGATCATCATCATCATCGTCCAAGCAAATAGCGCATGTTTCTTCCTCGATTATATATTGTTCTATTGTGACGTCAAAGGAGCCTTGAACTTGCTTGGCTTTGGAAGCAATCTCGGAGGAGAGAATACGGCATAAGTTGGGATCTTGGAGCCTTGGATACAGGAGAACATACATGTTGTGTTCATCAAAGCTAACGATGTTGTTCAAAAGGAGGTAAGGGGTTGGGAACGGAGGAGAATCGTTTGTTCCTAAAGTGAGATTGTTTAGACGCGATACTTTGATCTCTACTGTGTTCGATGTAGAGTTGCGTGTAACGCTTGCACCAATACACACCACCTCTCCCATTCTTTGGAGCGTACAAAATAAAAATGGTGATAGAGGGGAAGGAAATAAGAACTCTGGATTCAACGGATTTAATGAAAAACAAAGTACAAGTGTCTCGATATAAATATATCTAAACCAAAACATGTTTAGGAAAACCAAAACCAAAAAAGGAGGAAATCTTTTTTTTTGTTGGTCAACAAGGAGGAAATCTTCTATTTCCTTTTTCTTTAACATGATAATCATAATTCATGTGCATTTTTTTATTTTTTGTTAAATTTCAGATTTTCCTTTTTTTTGGGAAAGATACGAAATCATCCACCGATATAGACCTAATAGAGTAACAATTATATACTTAACTTTGATTTTCTTAATTATTCTTAATTCCTTTTATATTTCCCAAAAAGACCTAGAAAAGTTGTTAGCGATTTTGCATCGAGTTCTTCTCCATTTCTCTCGATCCATCATTATGTTTTCTTTTTCTTTTTTGGTTTAAAATTCGGGAATTTCTTGATGTTTTGTTCAATGTTGAATATGGAGAGACGACAGAGGGAAAACAATAGTTTTTTGTCCTAATATTACAATAGGTGTGACTTGTTTCGGTTCCTTACACTGATCAAAGATAGAGATGACTACTATACTAGTTATGTCGGCTGATTTATGAGCTTAGTGAAAAACCACACGTACTAGTGGTCTCACTAAACCAAGAATGTGGCAGTTCCACAATCACTCAATATATTTGGTAATGTGGACTACTGAAGAAGCTTATTGCAAGTTCCAACGCCAATGGCTGCTGCGAGATGCCAACCGGCGTGAATGAATGGTGTTTCAGGGAAAAGATCATCAGCTATAAACAATGCTCCGCCCAATAACGAAGACATCTTGTGTACATCATGAGCCATTTTCAAATCTGGATCCTCTAAGGCTCGTTTCGCAAATGCTACCTGAGTCAAAGAGTTGAGATTTGTGTTAGATTAGCGTCAACTGAGATTAGTTACATGGAGTGGAAAAGTTGAGATTTCTTAGCACCTCCATCATTCCAGTGTGAACAGCTGATACCACGAGAGGCTGGAACGGTAGAGCCAACGCTGATGCAGCCATCAAGAACTTTGGGTTCTCTTCTCTAAGAGCCCTCGTTAGACACTGTCAAATATACAACGGATAGTAAGTAGAAAAGAACGTGAAATCCCAGAGACTATTAATAGTTATCTTTGTATCTTCAGTGGGGACCAATTCTGGGATGAGCACAAATTAAAGACTTACTACTGTCGCTGTAGCTATCATTGTGTAATCAGCCCATCTAAGATACTTCCTCAATTTCCCTCTTGAAGAATGATACAAACTCGATGCAATTCCAACTCCGATTAAGGAGTTTGCATACACCTTCATGTTCAGGTTTTTCCTATAGTCGAATATATCTTCCATATTCAAAAATCTGTTTCAAAGAACATAAAACTGTATATATGAAAAGTCAGACAGACAAGAAAGGATGATTACCTCGGTGCCTGCATACCGAGGAAAATGAAAGGGATCGATGTGATCACATTAGCAGCTGTTTCTAATATACTCTGATCGCCTGTAGACAAAGTCGGACATAGGATCAATACAACACACAGAGATGCAAAGAGATACGTACAAGATGGAAGGAACTGAGTATCACCGTGGATGCTGCAATGGATGGGTCTTAGGCATGGAGGTCTTTGTTGCCAAACACGTCTACAGAAGATAAACGAAGAGCACTGAATCAAACACCAAACCTATTTGAACTAGACATCACCCTAACCAATATCTCTCAATAGGTCAAATCAATAATCGCATCTCGAGCCTATCAACAAGCTTTTTAAAAAGTACCAAATAAAACTTACTCAATGAATAGTCTCTGCTTTGTTCCTGCATCCGCAGACTCAAAGCTTGAAACTTGGCCAATACTCTCAAATCCGAAATGAGAATGAGAAACAACATGAACCCCATGGACACCCTCAAGGGATTTGCTCGTCGTCGATACGCTTTGAGGGCTCATAGAGGATCCTATTATCAAAGACCACCCAAGCTAAAAATCTCTGCTAGCCAGCAATTACTTGCTGGTCTAGCTAACCTGGCTTAATACTATTGATTCAGCTACTGCTACAATCACCACAAGAAAACAAAAACATTAAACATTTAACAATAATTGCAATTGAAGAAACAAAACACTAATCAATTAACTAATAATCTTGAGAATTAAGTTTTGCCAGATTGGGAAATTAGGTTACAAGTCGTTTTAAGATCCTGTCATCTAAAATTAGATTGCTCCTCTAACTGTTTATAACAACAAGAATTTGTCAGTTTTATATCAAATTCATAAGGTTTCGTAAAATAACTGGATTCAATTCATCCAAAATTGATCTGGTAAGCATGCAACAGATTCAAATTCAAACTAATCGTTACGTTTGAAACGAATTAGTTACCGGAGAAAACAGAGACAAAGCAAATACGTACATGATTGAATCATAACACAGAACAGATTTAGCTCAGTGAGAAGAACTGATGGCACAAAGAATATGCGAGATTAGAGTTTAGAGAACGAACCTTGCGATGGTAAGATACACAGAGAGATATCGAATTCGAAACTTAAGCGATGAAGATAAGAAAAAGCTCGAGAAAAGAATGGAAGTAACAGAGAGAAAAGTTTGGAAGAAGAAAAGGAAACAGCGACAGAGATGATGAGTCACGAATCTTTTGACTCTTATGGGGATATTCTTTCTACAACAGTCGGCTGTTTCCCGTACCGAATCCCGGTTTAATCCGGTTCTGTTTCTCTAGTCTTAAGGATATGGGCCAAATATGGGTTGAGCCCAATGCTACTGCCCTACGGGCTTAGTCTTTGTTTCTGTCACTAATGTTGATATATAAAATATAAACATTATTCTAAACTGAACTAATTGATCATGAAAATAATTGTAGTGGACTAGTGGTACTAATCATTTGATTGGGTCACATACTCACATTGATTAGGTCACATATCTTTCAAATCTATATATACATTTTTGAAGTACATTTAGTAAATAAATCCTAAAGTTGAGAAGTATTTACACTAGAATGTCATTGTCATAAATTTTTATATATTAATTAATATTACAAAATATTTTCAAAAAAATCTTTTAGAAACTGTGGCTTCCAAATATGGTAACAAATTGATTTCGTTTCTAAATTTTCCTAAAACATCTCTACCAAATTTAAACATTAATATATAATTCTTCTTTCACTTTTATATGATTTTATAGTTTATTTTGAATTTATATAAAATACATATAATTAATAAAATAATAGAATTTTCTGCATATAATGTGATTTAAATTTTTAAAAACGGACATATATTACTCAATTGATAAAGAAAAAGTATGTGTACAATGTCGCATATTGGTTAAAAAGTGGACAATGGTTCAGAGTCATGCTATAAAAAGGTCCAAAATGATTCTGAATACAAAACGGGGTTATATGGTGGGACGGGTTTGAGTCGATATTAATACGTGACGGTATACCACGGGTGAAACCTAGAATTAAAAATAAAAATATAGTTATATAATCTTAAATATTAAACAAACCAAACAATATTAACAACAAATATATAACTTAAAATTTAAAATTTTTAGTTTAAAAAAATCGACCCGCAATATACCGCGGGGTAAATTTTTTTGATACAAAATAATATCAAATTATTATTATAGTTCATGATTATAAATACTTGCCAATATTAACACTATCATTTATACACCTACAAATCTTCTAAGTACACATATTTCAACTATATCAATTATAATATAAAATAATTAAATGAGATTTTTTTTATAATATCAATTTAAAAATACAATAAATTATAAATTATTATATAAAATATATAAAATACAATTTTGCCCCGCGGTGTACCGCGGGTTAAATCCTAGTTGAACATACATATATTGATACATATCACATGATTTAAATCTAAATAGTGACACATCAACAACACTAGCATAAATCATTAGGCTATGTCTTGATCTATATTGTTGTTCGTGTGTATTTCTTGGTCATTTCATTTGTACCATTATATAGAAATAAATATACATTACATACATCATTTTCTCTTCATACCAAAAAAAAAAAGAAGAGAAGTTAAAATAAGTATATACGTAAACAAATAAACTTTTTTGAATTTACTAGGAATGCTGACAAATTATGAAGTAACTATAAAATTAACAAAAACAAAACCAAAAAAAAAAATCTCTTTCAAAAAAGAACGAAAAAAAAAAAAACAGCTTAGAAAATCAAATTTGATTACATATTAATTAAAAATCCACACAAGAATGTGAGAAAACACAAAAGAGAATGAAAATGTACATCAAACATATACATGAGATAACATTGCTGAAAAAGGGAAAGATAAAACATTACAACTTCCTCCGTCCCACAAAGATGAATTTTTTAGAAAAAAAATTTGTCCCACAAAGATATAAATTTTCTGTTTCCAATGTCAAATTTAAAAAGTTTACCTATTTTACCCTTATTAAACAACAATAAATAATGTACCCTTTAAAATATGTTAAAAGGTTCAAAAGTTAAAATTGTCATTATACATATTTCTTAAAGAATGTAAAATTTCAAAAAAATTTATCTTTTTGGGACGGAGAGAGCACAAGTTGTCATATTTTGGTTATAAATATAAGTAATTGCTAAATCATTAATGATCAAACACCAACTCTTAACATTAACTAGTTTCTATATATACAAAAAGGCTAAATGCTATCCCCGAAGAAGAAAATAGCTAGTGGTGAGCGCCAGTGTACCAAAATTAATTAAGAACACACATTCTTATGAAATGAATTCAAACTTAGGTAAAACAAATAGTGCATTAATGAATATTTTCGACCGATACTTATAGCTAGAGAATCTTTGGGAGTGCTAAAAAAGGTGCATCATAATTAAGACCGTTATGTGTCGTGGTTATACATTTATAAGAGCAACTCCAACAACAATACACCAAAACACCAAATTTTAACACCAAATTTGGTGTTTTGGTGTACTACTTTTTTTTTCATCTCCAACCATTAACACCAAATCTCACACCAAAAATAAATTTAGTATTATTAAATAATTAAACTTTAGATTTTCACTATTTTTTAATAGTTTGATAAATACTAATAATTTTTATAACTGATTTATTTTAATTTAAGTAATATAAGATTACAATCGATAAATTAAAATAACAGAAAATATGTATTTAATTTAGTTTTTGTGTTTGTTTGGTTTTAATTTTGTAATTTTATATTGTCAGTATTTAATTGCACTTTAATATGTATTTTCAGTTTTAATTAATTTAGTATTTCCTTAAAAATTATGTATAAATTATTATTCATATTAATTATACTTTAAAGTACATATTATTAAAAATAAAAACATACAAAAATTGATGGTATATTTGATTTTTAGTTGATAAATAATAATTTCATTAAAGTATATAAATCAAAATACAAATAAAATAATATATTTTTTTTGGTGTTTTATGAACAGTATTACACCAAATATGGTGTAACACTGTTCATAAAACACCAAAAAAAAAATTATGCCGTCGCTTTTGCCGTTACGTTGGAGTCAACTTCACACCAAATTTTGATGTTTACCGTCACGTTGGAGATGGCCTAAGAGTGTTAAATCTAGTTACACTATTCCCAAGGTGTTTTTGACGATCTTCCTTGGTTGACAAAACAAACCCGGTCTTAAAATTCAAATTTCCGCTATGTTTTCATCTTTTATTTTGTCGGCCGATTTTGTCTTGACATAATATATAGAGACAATCTATTGAATTACGTAGTTCTCTATATGTTTCAAAGTCTAAAGGTGCTATGAAACCATGATCTATATATCATTGTGTGCAAGTGAAACACACATGACACAATACATATAGGTTACTTGGTCATTTAGATTTCGATTTGGATGTTTTTACTCATAGCAGATTTGCTAAAAACGTCTTACCAATGGAACTCGTTTAAACCCGGAAATAAATCGTTAATCTGAGAATTATACACATTTATTTATGAACGTTCTTTATTTATTGACGTGACTGCCTATATTTAAGAAGATGGGAGAAAAGTGAGGATTATATAAAGAAGGAAAAGGTAGAGAAGAGAGGCAGATGGGAGCAATAAAGAAGATGGACAGTGTCACAGGCTCACAGCCCTGGGGCCTGACCATTTCTCTTCTCCATGTGTCCTTTATAACAAATTATATTAACCCTGGTCACTCAATAGTCAATCCCGTTTATTTCATTCACTTCACTAACTAGTTTGAGATGTCTAGTTTAAAGTTTAAACATGTAGACGAAAATGCTAGATAAAATTAACGATGACATAAGAAAAAGATAGATAAAATATGAAGGGATGGCTGATTTTATAGCCATAAACTAGTTGCATTCTCAGCTTTTCCCCCCAACCTTTTCGTTCCAGCTAATTCCACCATTAACTTAGATAATTCTCGCAATTTCAACATGTACTTTCAGATTCATCCTTAAAACTACGCCTCCAATTGAACCGGTCATTAAACCGGTACCACATAACCCGGTTTGATTTAATTCAAATTTAACCAAATTTAAACCCGATTTTGACCAAAATTTTATAAAATCAGCCAACCCAACCGAATCTTATTCTTCTTCAGCGGCGATTGGTGGTCACGCGCTTGACGGTTGCGGAGAATTCATGCCGTCTCCTTCTTCAACACCTTCCGATCCAACTTCTCTCAAGTGTGCAGCTTGTGGTTGTCACCGTAACTTCCACCGCTGTGAACCTGACGATTCCTCCTCTGTTCCACCACCGTCTCTTCTTCCATCTTCATCCACAACCGCCGCAATTGAGTATCAACCTCATCACCGTCACCACCCTCCTCCTTTGCTAGCTCCTCCGCTTCCTCGTAGTCCTAGTTCATCTTCTCCGACAGTAGCTGAGGGAGACAAGAAGAGGACCTGTGAGTTTGTTGTTGGCCAAGGAGACGGACCTCAAGGACCCGCATTGCTCGAAGAACCCGGCTGGGATCCGACCCGAGAGACTATTGCCGCTGAAATCGACGACTTGGAGGCTGCCGAGGTGAGGGAACTCGGGGTTTAGGGTTCCGGTGAGGTTGTTGTTGGAGAGGACCAAGGTGTGGAGGAACTGGAGACGGAGAAGGCCACGGCCGATGTGACCGGAGAGAGAGAAGGCGTCAAGTCGGAGCTTCGAGACCCGGTTGGAGGCAGGGTCGCATGTGCAACCGACCCAGTTGCAGGGATCGTAGTCTTCGGATCTGCTGTCGATGAGACCCAAAACGTCGTCGTTGAAAGTCGGGTCTGCCGTCGTTAAAGAAAAAAATTTCTGGTCAAAATCGGGTTTAAATTTGGTTAAATTTGAATTAAATCAAACCGAGTTATGTGGTACCGGTTTATTGGCCGGTTCAATTGGAGGCGTAGTTTTAAGGATGAATCCGAAAGTACATGTTGAAATTGCGAGAATTATCTAAGTTAATGGTGGAATTAGCTGGAGCGAAAAGGTTTGGGGGAAAAGCTGAGAATGCAACTAGTTTATGGCTATAAAATCAGCCAACCCAAATATGAATGAGATGAATAGAAGTCATACTTTGTTTATGTGCAAACTTTTTTGTTTCCCCACTTTTTAGCAGCTGCGGCAGTAAAATTATTTTTAATACGTATTTACTACAAATGGTTTAATTTTAGTGGATTTTAAAAGAATAATTACGCCAATCCAGTTATACTACTGCCTTTTTTTACTCTTAACTGATACATTTTTTTTTTCCATAATAACGAATATAATGGATAATATTTGAATCCGAAGATGTATTGCGTATTAACATTTTATGGTGACATATTTTTACGAAACCACGGTTTATACTTATTCAGTTATTTGTAAATGATTGCCATGGAATTTGAAAATTCAAGTTTATATATTAAAAAAAAAACTATTTTGAAATGGACGATGTTTTGTACGCTTTGGAAATGTGTCGATGTGGATAGTCATGAGCAGTTGATTTATCTTTTCTTTTTCTTTTTTTTTTTTGTCACAGAGTAGTTGATGTATCTAAATCTCTACTTTTGGGGTACTCAAACAATTAATAGTAACAGTAATATGAGAGAGACAACTGTTCACACTTACTCAATTAGTAGGGGTAGGTATAGGTTGAGAGCAAAGAGAAAAAGGTGGAATTATGAGGGCAGATGCTGAAGAAGGAAAGTTAAATATGATTCAGAGCTTCTTCTGCACACACTTTCTCAAATTTCAAACACTAAAACCATACCATCTCATTTCTTGAAACATTGCACACCAAATGAGATCATTTAGAGCTTCTTCTGCACTAGCTTCATAAAATTTAAAACACTTAAACCATACCATCTCATTTCTAAAAACATCGCACGCCAGATGAGATGATTTAGGGCGTCTTCTGCACTAGCCTTCTCAAATTTCAATTACTAAAACCATACCATCTCACATTTCTTGATACATTACACACCAAATAAGATAAATCACAGTTTTTCTGTGAAATGAAACACAACAACATTGTAACCGTTGCAACACTTAACCAATTCACAATTCTCTTCAGTTATGTTCAGTATTAATAATATAATTTTAATCTCCTTTAGCTTTTGGGCAAAAGTGGTGTATAATCTTTAAATTCTTAATACTAACATTAAAAGAGTTCAATATAACCGAACCAAATCCTACCCTAAAACCTAAAATATAATCGTTTCTATGCTCCATAAGAACAAAAAAAAAAAAAATCCAACTTACAAAATCTATGACAAACTCGATTTTACACTAGAGTACCTTTGGATCGCGATCAGCGTTCCCCGTTTACGTTTTGCGTCTTGCTTCTTGCGTCTTGCGTTTTGCGTTTTGCTTGTAGCCCTTGAAGGTGGGTGAAGGGGTAAGTGATAATAATAGCAAGGCGTAAAAGTTAGTTGTGGAGAGGATTGGGACCCGTGTGAACTACTCTCTTGTCGTCTCCATAAATATCATCTCTGCTCAATGGCCCACGAAACGGCGCCGTACTGAATCTCAGAGCCTTTCTCGGCGGCGACCCGACGAAGTGACGACTAGAATAACCAACATGAGCCGATGAAGACAAACCTATCTGAAAACTGACAAAGAGGACGAAGAAGTAGAAGAAACACATAGTCATATTCACGTCCCATCTTCTCTTCTTTCCTTGTCTCTCTCTTCGTACCAACACGTGAGTCATCTCACAAAACCTTGTTCCGGAGGAGTAACCAGAAACAGACGAACATGAAGACAAAGGGATAGTGAAAGTCAAAGCAAAACAAAACAAGAGAGAAGTAGGAGAAAGAAGAAGAAGAAGAAGAAGAAGTGGGTTTTTGGAATGCAAGTTTGTTTGTTGTCTTATGGGTAAAAATAAGATTTTTTGACTTGTAAAAAGTTGCTGATGGGTCTTCGGATCCTTCTAAGATCTGGCACTATTCTTTCCTCTAAAAGGCAAAAGCTTACAAGAATTCTTTTTTTCTCTCTCTTTCTCTCTTTGTCTCGGAAGTCGTAAGCAAAAAAGAGTATGTGTGGTCTGTAAAAGAAAGTACGGCAGGAGGTATTAATAACGGCTGTCACCTCTTTGTGTTTATTCGAGGGAAGAGTCTTCGAAAGCACTCTCTTCTCTTTACCATTTACTATCTTCACTTTTTTGTTTACTAATTACGAATTTGGACGTACTAATAATTGTAATTAGGGTTTTTCTTGGTAATGACGATGAGTTGTGTTATTTATTAGTATGATATTTGATGGTGAAACACATTGGCCAATGTTCTTTTGAGGCATTGACTTTGTAGGTTTAGACAGCTCACTGTTCTTAAAATAAAATAAAATTTAGCACCCTACTCTTTTTTTTTATCGGTTTTTGCGGTCAAAGTAGATGAGATTGGGACGTTATATTCAATTTAAAAAAAAAAAAAAAAAATTGTGAGTACCATTTAATCCCACGGTTATAGTATATATTACTGTTTTCAGTTTATGATACAATAAGTGATGTCTTGACTCTTTGACCAAAAGGAAAAAAAAAACACAGTAAGTGCTGCAATATCTGAATCCAGGACTTTTATATAAACTGATAATTAACATATGATGTTTAGCGTGGCAGAAATTATTTGTGAATGAGAATGACAAACTCAGATTCCAGCATCACGGTCGATCTTAACAATATCTGGTTTCATTGAACCTTGATTAAAAGCTTAGGCAACAATAATTCAAATATCACAAAAAGAAAACATACAAAATTAAAATATCAATCATGTTTTTGGAAAAATAAGCAATGGTCTAATTTACAGCTCTAAAAACAGTTATTTTGTATGTTTTTAACAGAATTGGTCATCAAATCTTGAAGAATTTTATAGCTTATAATCCAAACTCTCATTCCCACTGAGGGCCACGAGGCCCACAACAATCGTACCTTGATTCCTCCTCTACCACTTCCGGTGGGCTTCAAACTATCATCTTGATTCTTGGATTCAATTTCATTTTTCTTGTGGGTTTACTACTCGAGTGTACTTATTGTAAAAACATTGGTAACTCCTGCTCCGTTTTAATTTTCATGTAAACATTTTTATCAGAAAACTCTCACAAAAGGTTCAACACACGACAAAGATATTTTGATAAGCTGAGGAGAAACTTGGTAGGGCCTCAGGCAAATGAACCATGTGAGTAATTAATGTGATCGATCAATAATATCAGATTATCAATATAAGACGTAGATAGTTGTAAAAATGAATTATTATGATAGGGTCACGAAACTATTCATGACATTATTTTAACGATAAAAAATGGTTCTATCCTTTAATACTTGCTCACTCATTCTTCTACAAATAGAGGATGAACCCATTGGTTCTGGTTTTGAAACCCTAACACATGAGAAGTGATGGTATCCTAGTGGTATTTCCTTCTCACAGATGAGTGCCAGAGGTCTCGAGTTCGAGTCTCTCTGTCACCACGGTGGTACTGAACCTCTCCAAATAAAAACTCCTCCATACGAGTAGGGGCAAGCGGTGTATACTAACCCGTAGGTCCAGGCTGGAGGTGGAGTTTTTCCTGGATATGAGGCCGCTTTGCGGTGGGGTCTGTCACTATAAAAAGTTTACTCTAACAGTTTTTTTAACAAAAAAGCCCGCGTGTGCTCAACACGCGCCCGACCAAAACCCTCCCAAATCTATAGCCGTCAAAACCTAACCATCTCAGCTGCGTTTGCCTCTCCGGTCACCGGCGTCCTTTGCCGGTGCCGTGAGAGGGCTCCCTGATGTCTGTTTGTCTTCTTTACTGTTGTTCGTTTGCTCCGGTGGTGGTGGTGGCTTGGATTTGCTCCCCTTTTCTGAAGCCACGGGTTAGTGGCGCGCCGTCGCGTGGAGTGAGAATTCTAGCCAAGGGGGTTGGGTCGCCAATGCCATGGCTGCTCAAGGACGGTGGCTCATGTGTTCAACGGCGTCTCTGGTGGTTCTTGGTGGTTTTATTTTTCTCTCCTGCGGTGGCTTTGGATCTTGTTTTAGATCTTGGTTTTGTGTGGTTTTGTTGTGGCGTGGGAGCAGCTCGGTCTCTTTACAGTGGCTTGTGCTCGTGGCGTCTCTGGATTCCGGTGTAGCTAGCCGGTCTCCTCTTGCTTTTCTTCCTTTTCAGTTTTTGGTGTGGATCCGCTTCCTTCGCTTCACCACGGAGCTTCTGTTTGTTGGTTTCTTCTTCGGTCTCTCCTTCATCGATTTTCTCCGGCTTCCGTTTGTTGAGAATGAGGATTTCGGATCTGTGGCACAAGTGGAGGCTTCCTTGGCATCAGTTTGCTTGCATTTGTTGTTATAGGTTGTTCGTGTGGCGGTTAGGCTCACCATGGGTGGATTTCTTCATTTTTGGTGTGTCTCCTCTGTCTTGTGGGAGGACGATAGTGTCAGTTTCGTCTTCCGTCGCTGCTAGTTTGTGGCTCCTCGTTAGGTTCCCTCTTTCTCTCTTTTGGTGGTTCGATGTTGGTGTTTTTCTTTTCGTGTATCAGTTTTGGAGGTGCTCGCCTTGCCCGAGCAGAGTTTTCTTAAGAAGAATAGAGGCGGCGCTTTGGTCTACGTGGCATCGCTTATCCGTGGGAGATGGTTCTTATCGTTTGTATAGGAATGGCAATCGGAGGTGGTTTCTCTGGTTGCCCGTAGATGCTCCTGTAACCGTCGGGTATGTGATTAAGTCCGCTGTTGTCATTGCGTTTTTGCGTTAGTTTGCGGAGAAGCTGTAGGCGCTTTATCAGGAGGTTTTGAGGACGGGCCTCTATCAAGGTTTGCTCGTGGCAACTAGGATGGGACTCCAGCTCCTTGGAGTTGTGGAAATCACGCAAATTTTCGAGTTTGGCATCTCGGAATCGGTGTTTCTTCTTTCGTTTCCGCTTTGGACATTCGTTCTCCTCCTTTGCTGTTTTGT
The DNA here is from genome assembly GCA_019202795.1 of Arabidopsis thaliana x Arabidopsis arenosa. Classification (NCBI taxonomy): domain Eukaryota; kingdom Viridiplantae; phylum Streptophyta; class Magnoliopsida; order Brassicales; family Brassicaceae; genus Arabidopsis; species Arabidopsis thaliana x Arabidopsis arenosa. Next base: position 11,917,355 of record CM032919.1, on the reverse strand, counting down.
TGTCTGTTTTTCTGTAGATTTTTGTTTGCTTTTCCGCTACTTGTACTCCTTGTATTTTCTGTCGAAACTTCGAAAATGGTATAAATACTTCACATTTTACCAAAAAAAAAAAAAAAAACCCTAACACATGATTTGATATTACTACTAATTATCTTCTTACTGCTTTCCCACTAATGCTATACTCCCCCAAAATCTTTTGTTTGACACGAGCTACGAACTATATTTAAAATATCAATTAATTCAGGCTTATCAGTTAGCGGCAGGTGGATAAAGGTGATCACATAGGAAAAAGAACAAATCAAAATAGTATTAATATAACACAAATAAATAAAATTCAGTTTTATTCACGGTTTACACATTCCTCTATTTAAAGGAGGCAAAAGAAAGAGCTCAGAAGGGAATCCATTCACCCTCAAAAACTCGAAACACTTAGAGACATTAATTACAAATCAGCGGTACAAAGAATGGCGGAAGAGGCATCTAGTTTGGTCGGGATCATTGAAACAACTGTAGAGCTAAAATCTTCGGTGGAAAAGTTCCATGACCTGCTTGTCGGGAGACCGCACCATATGTCCAATGCAACTCCATCCAACATTCAGAGCGCTGAGCTGCAAGAAGGCGAAATGGGCCAAGTTGGCGCCGTCATCCTCTGGAATTACGTTCATGGCAAGTTAACTTTATATTTCTTTGTTTATATAAATATTTATGAAAATTTATATAAATCAAACGGCTATACTATTCCTGAGGTCCGGTGGTAACAGCTCGGATCACCCCTGATGCATATGATGTATTAATATATAGATTACTTTAGATCCTCTCTTATTTTGGAAACCTATAAATATATGTGAATGTTAATCTTGGTGTAGATGGCGAGGCAAAGGTGGCGAAACAAAGGATCGAGTCACTGGATCCGGATCACAATCGGGTCACGTATAAGGTGGTAGAGGGTGATTTATTGAAAGAGTACACGAGTTTCGTGACGACCTTCCAAGTGACCCCTAAAGAAGGAGAACCTGGAAGTGTTGCACATTGGCACTTTGAGTATGAGAAAATCAACGAAGAGGTGGCTCACCCTGAAACTCTCCTCCAGTTAGCTGTTGAAGTCTCTAAAGAGATGGATGAACATCTCTTATCCGAGGAATAGAGAGGAAGAATCCTCATATGTATCTATTCTATATATATGTATGTGTGTGTGTGCGCGACGTCTTAGGCACGTCTGCCTAATTAACTAAGTCTTTGAAACTGCAATAAAGAAGCCGTACGTGTCCGAGCTTGTGTAAGAGATATCTGTTGGTGTGTGTCATATGTACGTGTATGCATACTTGTACGTTTGAAGTTATTAATTTGAACTTTGAAGCGAAGATTAATTTTTTTCTCACCAAGAATTTTGTTTCAAAAAGGGTTTGTTTTGACCACTAAATGTTAGAAAAATCAGTTAAATTTGATAATTATTAAAATCACCATTCAATTTTGTTCAACTTTCATTTCTCCACAAAATCAGAAAATTAAAAATGCTTTGGCTGTACGCGAATTAAATAATAACACGTGGAGCGTCTTTTTAAATGGTCCGCGTGGCACTGTCTTACTGGAATATATCTTAACACGACGCCATGGTTATACTAATTTGGTTCAGTGGCTTAAACGAGAAACAGAAAAAGACCAGACAAATCGGCAGAGACAAAGCTTAGTCAAATGTTCTTTTAGATCTGCCATGGCGGTCATCAAGTTCGTAGCTTTTCCTCACCACAGGCTATTTCCAATCAAACCCTTATTCGTTATCCTCGAACGAGATTGGCCCTCATAAGAAGAAACTATACCTAAATTTCAAATCTTTGTTTGGTAAACGAGCTCTGTGGTGAAAGATCTTGTTTGATTCTACGAAATTTAGGAGCATACTTCTTCTCAATGCCATTACAATCATTTATGGTAAGCTCTGATTATTCCCTCCAAGTGTTCTACTACGTTTATGTTAGTTTTTGTGTGTACATATGTGTTTTGGAATCGCTGCATAGTTTTAAAGTTTCAATCTTTGATCTCTGTTCTGTATTTTTCTCGAATTTGGGTTGATCCAAGTTATAGTAGAAATTTGGGTTTGATTGTTCACTCCTTGAGCTCTAGATTTTGCTTAGAAACTGTTTCTTGAATGTGACAGATTATTGTGGTTTCGTTTCTTGATGGTATGCTTGGAGCTATAATTCCTGCACGTACGTGGTTTGGAGCTCTAGTGTCTATCTTGGGAGTCTGGATTGCTGGAATCTAGTGGCTCTTCTCCATGTGTAGGTTCCGTCGACAAGTAAAATTTCTTCTTTTCAGGACTTTGACTGACTAGCTACATTTGTTCAGATTGGTGACTTGTTCAATTTCTTAAGCGATATGTTCTTCGGAGTTCATATGCTGAGGACTGAACATATCTCACGAACAACAGCTAAGGACAAGTTCTTGCCCCTTCTTGGCTATGAGGTCAGGAAACCTCTCTGCTTTATAGTTTAAGTGTATTTGTGATGATGTACTTTCATGGTTTGAAGGAGTTGTATGTTTGTATGTATGTATGCCATATCCACTCAGACATGTGTCGTTGCTCTCCTTTCGATGGTGTGGTATTTCGGGTGGGAGCTGGTCTACTGTCTTCCAAGATTATGACCCATCTTCCTGGACATGGGACTCATCTTGGGAATGGAAAGGTTGCGTTTCCATGTATACCTGCGCCGGTGCTTTTTCAACCGGTGTCTGCCTGTGGATAGAGGTAAATAAGTTTTCTAGCCCTCCCCTAATCTATCTTTCTAGTTTCTCAATTTAATCATTTGTTAATGCATAGCTCACATGTGAAAAATACACAAATGCACTTTTGCATTTGTGGTGTTGTATACATCAATTTCATTTTGGTAATATTCTCTTTACATTTAAATTGTTCTGTCCATGCAGATGACTGCTATGTGTGATGTATCTACTAGTGACACTGTAGTAATCTATGGCTTGGAGCCTCTCTGGGGTGCGGGGATTGCATGGTTCATCCTTGGTGAGAGGTGAGAAACGACTGGTTGGATCGAGCTGTAAATTCAAGAATTCAGCCCATCTGGATCTGGTTCTTTATTCATTTTCTAGATGTTATCCATATCTGACAACATAAGTCCGAGATGTTCCTTGAAAGTTGTTTTACAGCACAATTTTGGGCTGAATCCAGTGTATTTAAGGCTATGTAGCAGTTGAGTAGAGAAGTAAAATGATCTGTTAGGCTCCAGCTAATGACAACCTTCTGATCCCATGCAGGTGGCAGCCTAACCGTGCAGTTGTTTGGTTCATCACCGCCACCAAAAGAGCCCCTAGAAGGTGAAGAGAGCAGAGAAGAAATTGATTGTTGACCTGTTTCCAACAAGCAAAAGCGCTTCTCGACCTCACACACTGAAGCTGAAGGTGGAGCGGTCAGAGGAAACCAAGGTCGAACTGAACCAAACGACCTGCTCCAGAACATCCTCACGCACCTGAGCCAGCAAGAAGCAAGAACAAACATGCGATTCGAATCATTGGCGGCAGCTCAAGCTTGCGCTCAGGACGAGATCAATCGCTTAAATGCCAGTCAGACCCAAGGCATACGACCCGCTCAGGAGAAACATAACTGTTGCATCTGTGACTTATACGAAGTCTCAAGAGGTGAGCCTTATTGTTCCCCTGAGGCTTGGAATGTGAATTATGTAAAGTTCTATCACAGTTTTTAGGTGGAGATTCAGATTCTCGGTGAATCAATTCCCCAAATGAGTCTTGTATGTGAAGAGAACAAAGAAACTATTAATATAAAACTAGCGTAAATGCTAGGCATGGTACAGATTCTTCCTCCAAAAGACTACTTATAAGCAGAGCTACACTAAGACCAAAAAGATCAACAACAGAGAAGTGATGGCTCAGATGGCGAAATCCATGATAGAAGTCGAGATCAATGTATCAGCTGATAAGATTTTCCAAGCTATCAAGTCTACTTCACGCAGCGTACCAAAGCTATCTCCAGAGAAAATACTTAGCGTGGAGGAGCATATTGGTGATGACTCTAAAGGCACCAAGAACTGGACTTTGTCTGTTGGTACTAAAACCATAACTTCTTTTGTCTCCTCTTACTATATATATAAGCTACTCTATGTATCAAACTGATTTCACGAGTTTGTGTTACAGATGGAAAAGTGGAGAAAATGAAGGAGAGAGTGGTAATAGACGAGGCAAACAAATCGATGACTGTGTTTGTGTTTGAAGGAGATGTGATGGAGAACTATAGTAGCTTCAAATGTAATCTTCAGATCATACCAAAGCTTCATGGAAGAAGTATAGCAAGATGGAGCTGGGAATACGAGAAACTTAATGAAGATTCTCCAGCTCCGAACAAATACATGGATTTTGCAGTCTATCTCACTAAAGATATCGAATCTAATCTTCTCAAAACATAGAGATTTTGCAGTCTATCTTACTTTGTATATATATTTACTTTGTTTATAACAACGGTTGCTTTGCTTCTCTCTAAGCCATGTGTGTGTGTTGTATGTACCAAAGTTATATGAATAAAAAGTCTTGTGTGAAGATGTACTCTGAATAAAAGTTAATCGGATTCAAATCTTGCTGAGGTGACAAATGTGCCGATAGATTAGCTGACTAAGCATTTTTTTTCTGTCACGTATCCTATATATGTTATTTAAAAATACGAAATAAATTTGGCAAACAAGAAAAAAAAACAAATTAAAAAAAATCCAAATGGTAACTAGGGATCGAATGGTGTAAATTAAGGAGATTAAATGGTATAAATATGATAAATGTGGTGTTGGAAATTAAGGAGATTAATTGTTATAAGTATGATAAATGTGGTTAGTGTAGCCACACATAGTAAATTGATCATATATCTAGTAATTCTATAATTATAATTTGATTTGGAATCGTTAGTTGTTGATGATAAACTATAAGATTATCTTTGCCCAAAAAAAAATTATAAAAAAGAACTATAAGATTATCCATCAAATTGAATAATAAACTCTTGATCTGATTGTCATTGGCTTTTTGGGTAGTAATACATTACCAAATTTCACCCAACACACAACAATTGATAATTCTAATCAATATCCGACTGTGACGATTACCAAATACCTTTTCAAATACATTTTTTCCTATATTTTATGATTGATAAAATTGTAAGTTATGTCCATCCCCATCCACATCCACAATTCCACATCCTTTTCCAATTTTTCTTTTTTCTTTTAAAAATATTGTTCACCATGAATATCCCAGAATATTATTGACTTTTTTTCCCATAAATGTAATGCTTTTTCAAGTTTTGTTCAGACTGATTTAGTAAGATTTCTTAAAATTAAAAACAAAATTAGAAATATTTTGTGAAATTTTGTATATATATTTCTTTTTTAGCCCGTTCTTCTCGTCTTTTATTTTCAGAAATTATTTTTGTAAGCACTTCTCCTCCTAATTGGGCAACCAATCAAGAAGTTTTTTAATATTTAATGTGTGGTTGACAAAAAAAAAATATATTTCTTTTTTAAAAAGAGACATTTTTTTTTGTGAATTTTGTATTTCTTAAATTGTGTTTTTTTTGGACACTAAGCTCAGTATAATCCATGGACAGGAGTCGAACTTTGGTGCCATACAATTGGTTTATGTTCATGTTCTCAAATTTTTGTTTTATAATAAAGAACATATCTAATGACACTATCAATAAAAAACATATCTAAATATATTTCAGAATGTTTACATTAATATGAGCAAAAATGTTTAAGGATGAAAACGTGAATAAAGAAAGTTCTTTAAAATATTAAAAAAAAAAAAATGAGCAGAGACTTGACAACATCGAAAATCGAAAGTTGCGTCGTACGTGAATCATGTTGATGAGTTTATCGTATTACGAACAGTTGATACAAGTAATTTTGTAGCTGAGTCACACTGATGGGATCGGGATCACATGAAACGCAAGTTGTCATGAAAATTATTATAATGGATAAAACTTTTAATTTTTTCAAGAGTTGCTCAACCATCCCTCTACAAATAGAGGCTAAAGAAGTAACTCACTCCTCTCTCACAAACCCTATTTCCTTTTTCTCAAGGCAAGCAGATCGAGAACACAAAGAATGGCAAAAACCGAGGCTTCTAGTTTGGTGGGGAAGCTTGAGGCAGAAGTGGAGATCAAATCTTCGGCTGGAAAGTTTCATCACATGGTCTCAGGGAAACCACACCATATCACAAAAGCAGCTCCAGGCCACATTCAGGGATGCGAGCTTCATGAAGGCGAGTGGGGCAAAGTCGGCACCGTTGTCATCTGGAACTACTTTCATGGCAAGTAATTACTTTATACACTTTTTAATAGTCAGTGGCTTCTAAGCCGAAAATAACTAAGACTATAAACTTATGCCGATATGCAACCGTCTAAATTCTGTGGTAGCGAGCAATGTGTCTAGCTAGGGTAAGTTGATATTCGACTGTCACTAAACTGCTATCACTTATTCTATTTTGAAAACAAGATAATTCCAAACCTTAAAATTAAATTTTCATAGGAGGTATGCGCTACATATATTATCTAACTAGTACAAAAAAAATATATTAATATCATATATAATGTATATATGCGAATGATGGTATTTGCATACATTATATTTATATATGCTGAGGATTTTGAACCGACATTAATGTTTATTCTCAGAATCGAATCTAATGATCTAACTAATTCGCGTATAGATGGAGAGGCAAAGGTTGCGAAGGAGAGGATCGAGGCGTTGGAGCCGGAGAAGAACTTGATCACGTTCAGGGTTCTAGAAGGTGATATGACGAAAGAGTATAAGAGTATCACATTTACAATCCAAGTGACTCCTAAGCAGGGAGGGCCAGGGAGTATTGTGCACTGGCTCCTTGAGTATGAGAAAATTAGCGAAGAGGTGGCTCACCCTGAGACTCTTCTCCAATTATGTGTTGAAATGTCCAAAGGGATCGATGAATATCTCTTGACCGAAGAAGTGGAGATTGCTCCTAGTGTGGCTTTCTGAGTTTGTGCGTCTTAAGCATGTCTGCTGAAATTAGTCTTTGAAACTGCAATAAATCATGAGCCGTGCCAAGTTTGGGTAGGAGAGATATATGCTGGTGTGTCATATGCATGTTTGTATTCAATAAATAATGAGATGTGTTCCATATGTGTTGATGAAATGAAAGCGCTAGCTCTACTTTGTGTGTATATAATGTTCGCTATTACTTCTTTTGTATCAAAATAAAAGATTTTAAGGTTTTCGCAAATAGATTAGGAAATAATTTTTTTTTTTTTGTATTTATTACTCCTTTTGTATCAAAATAAACCATTATTTATTATCTACCTAAACACAATTTAACCAGTAACAAAATAAATTAAATAATACAATTAATCATAATTAAGACATAAAAAAAATGTCTTAAGAATATAAAAAATCACTTAATGAAACAAATATTTTTGCTCAAACTGTCAAACATAACTTACTGTGATACGGAAAGAGTATTATAAAACATGTGTTTTTAACAAAATATTTCTGCCACATACATTAAAGAACCCTGTCGTATCCTATCAATACTATTAATTGGGAAGCATTCCCTGAAAAATAACCTTAAAAAGTGTAAAAAATTACAATGAATGCCATTAGATTTTTTTCAATCTAAGACTAAAATTTAAAACACGTGGAAGGCTAAAATAATAATTTGGTAGAGAAAGATCCATGGATCATGGGCTATTGGATCAGTTATTTTTAGAGCCTGATGGGCTAGCTTTCGGATAAACACGCGGATCGTAACACTTGACCCGGCTATTCCTCAAAGTGATCCTCACGGTTGATTTTCCTCAAAGTGATCCTCACGGTTGATTTGGATTGAGCGTCACGATTTGTATTGATCCTCACGGTTGCCATTTGATAATCTAAACATAATTACAATAACAAATAAGTCAAGATAATACCTAAACAATCATATCTCTTTAATTTCGAATTCAAATCAATATCATAACAAATTTGAGTCATCTATAGTTACCAAAAAATCTAAACTAAATCAAAAAAATATATTCAAAATATCTTCAATCAAGAATATACCTAAAATATCTATTCAAATGATTGATTTGCAAAGATATTATTCCTATCTAATAGGACTAACCCTAGACGTTCTATCTCTTATATATATAGATCTTCAACGATATTCTCAATACTCAATAAGCTACCAAACCACCTCTATACCTCTAAAACAATGGCTCTTCCCATCACCGAACTTAACGCAGTTAAACCTTTCAAAACTCATGGAAGATTCAAGTGAAAATCGTCCATTCGTGGACTCAATACACCCAATACTCCGGGGAAACTGTAGAGATGATTCTTGCTGATACATCTGTAAGAATCTTTTTACTAATAGTAGATATTTTCTTCTGTAATGATTATGTGTTCATACTCTTTCTTTGCTAAATACAGGGTACCTTGATTCATGCGACTGTCAAGAAATAACAAGTCAACAAGTTTCAAAGGCTCATCACAACTGGAGAGTGGGGAACTATGGAAAATTTTACAGTTGCAAAATCTACTGGAAATTACCGGGCAACCAGACTTCCATTCAAGATGTCCCTCATGAATACGACTGTTATAAGTCGTATTCCTTCAATTTCTGAGGAGTTTTACTTTGATTTTACTAACTTTCCAGACATTTTGAATGTTAATGGATTGAATGAAAACATTTTGATTGGTATTTTCCATTCCCCCTATTTATGTATATAATGTTTAAAGCAAAAAAAAAAAATAGCAAACTAACACCATTTCATATTTTTACAGATGCTATTGGTCAGGTCGTGAGTTTAGGTGAGATGACAACTCACGATGTCAACAACAAAGCCACCAAAAGATTTGAGTTTGAACTTACTACTTCTATTAACAAACAAATACAGAATAAACCACCAACAGCATAACAAGCAACCAAATTACTATGTACAAATTTATGATATATTTAATTTGTAAGTATTTCATCTAATTTGAAAATCAATATAGTAGGTCTATATTGTTATCACCTAATCAAAAGTGTTATGTTTAATATCTTACTAACCTTTTAAATTTAGATCTCTAAAAACCTCCAAATACAACACCAAATCTCTTTTCTCCTTCAGATTCCAACTCGCAAAAGATTCTTGGTCTGCAGATTTTTAACAGTTATCAATTTTACATTAGTACAACCATATAAATCATTGTAAAGACTAAGAAACATTGCCATTTTTAAAAGGATTGTACCAAATTACCTTTCAAGAATGCTTCAAATTGAACTGTTACTGTTTCTGCTCCATAAGAATTAGAGGTGCAAAATGATACTTGGCCTGCAGACATTGAGCTTTGTATCATGAATATAAGATTGATCTAAAGAATAATGAAGCAAGAGCTTATTGAAATAAAGTGCTCACGTTATATAATAATCTTAATAAAAAAAACTTATCTTCGTGGTTCTTCTTCTTTTGAGAATCCATCAAAATATTTGTAATCATCTGAAACAATTATAAAAACAAAAATAAGTATATAGATTCACAGGTTTCAAGATATACTGAAATTGATTAGATTTAGTCTCTTAACACTAGAAATTTGATGAAATAGATTGATTCACTAACTAACATGTTTAAACTAAACGAAACAAAATATGATTCAGTTGCAAGCAATTAGATATGAAAAGGGTAATATTTGATCAAATTTCTATGGGTTATTAACAATCTTTGAATAAGATCTATTATGAAACACAAAAAAATCAATGGTAGAAACTCAATCGACCGATTCTAAAAACGTAGAAACAAAAATCAAAGAAAAGAAAAGCTTAACTCTTTTTAGATCTAATAATTTACGAACCACGATGTATAATCGAAGACGAAGGAAGTCGATTTAGTATGGATTTCAATTCAGATTCGTAGATCGACCGACAAAGATGATTTTCTTTGATTGGAATTTTTTTTCCGTTTCAGACAAAGACTCAAGAACAAAAACATTATCTGTCCAGATAATAAAAAACATAATTGAGATACTGTTTACGACAAAGTTTTGGATTGATTACGGCCCATTACAAATATTATTGGTTCTGTGGCCCAAGGAATAAAACTCAATATTGACTAGGCATGGGCACGAAGCGGATACCCGGAAATTTTGAGATATTCGTTATTCGATTCGTCTCAACCGAATACTTGATTTTATGATTTGCTTTGATCCGAAAATTTCCGGATATTCGAAAAATCGAATATCCGGATATTTTTGTGATATTTGCTTTGATACCTTCTGCACCTATTAAAACTTTAAAAAGCTAAGCGCTCGCATGTAAAAATACGAAGAATAAGATAACATTTGGGAAACATAAATCGTCAGAATTCCAACTTCCTATTTTAAAGGGATATTGATTTTTTTTATTCAATAAATTCCACTTCACTAATAAAAACTATTAAATTGTGTCACAAACACATGTCCAAAGAATAAAAAACTGAGTTTACAAATATAAGCCAAAAATATATTATGATATGCATATATATCATAAAATTTTTACCAAATATATATAGATATACTAATATATATATAATACAGATCGAAGCGGATATCCAACTTCAAAAAAATCAATATTTGTTATTTGCTTCGGTTTTTACGAATACTACATTTTCCTATTTGCTTTTCTCCAAAATTTTACGGATATTCAGATTTTTCGAATCGAATCAAAACGAATACCGAATCGAAGCGGATCTAACGAATATTTTGCCCAGGCCTAATATTGACCATGTTAGTGACAAATAATGAATTCATTTTAAACATTTGTCAATTATAGTATAGATTTAATAAATTTACCTTACTAGACCAAGTACTAAACACACTAATTATGTTACAAAAACAATAAAAAAAAAACACTGTAATGTGTTGTATTACCCATCTATATTTTAATACAAAATATATACCGAAATACATATTTCTCGAACGATTTGATTTGTTCCCAATACTAATATATTCAATCATGTAATTTGTTACATAAATCTATTTTAAATAGTCATACCAAATTCAAATTGATACACACATTCAAAACCTAATTGACATAAGTTTTATACTCAAAAACATATATTACCAAAACCCCGCACGTATGTGCGGGTCCGGATCTAGTGGAGATTTAATGAAGCATTATACCAAAAGAGAACAGAATCTAATGAAGCAAAGTCCTCATAAAGTATTGATTAAATAAATAGTGTGAATAATATAGAAGGTAAAATATAGTGCGTTAAGATTAATATTTTTATTTATCTTTTATTAAAAAAAAAGTTAATATTTATCAACCAATCTATAATTCTACAGCTGAGTCATACTGATGTGATCCCGGATCACATGAAACGCAAGTAATCATGAAATTATTATAATGAATAAAAAATTTCTTTTTTCTAAGGTTGCTCTACCATTCCTCTACAAATAGAAATTCAGAAGAGAACTCAGTAACACACTCCTTTCTCAAAACCCTTTTTTCTCAAGATAAGCAGATCGAAAGTACAAAGAATGGCAAAAACCGAGGCTTCTAGTTTGGTGGGGAAGCTTGAGACAGACGTGGAGATCAAAGTTTCAGCTGGAAAATTCCATAACATGTTCGTCGAGAAACCACACCATGTCTCCAAAGCAACTCCAGGCCACATTCAGAACTGTGAACTGCATGAAGGCGAATGGGGCAAAGTCGGCACTGTCGTCATCTGGAACTATGTTCATGGCAAGTCAAATTTATACACATTTTTAAGTATTTGTGGATTCTAAACCAAAATTAATTAAGACTAATTTTCGAGGTAAGCAACCGTCTAAATTAGTTTCAAAAGATCGACGTGTCTTAGGTAAGTTGATCTAGGACCTAGTGTTCTTAGTTTTATACTTAGAATTCTTTCAAAACAATATTCGATTTAAGGTTGCATTCATTGTACAAAGGACTTTTTTGGTTGAATAATATTTAACATTCATTCAAAAAAAAAAAAAGTTGATTAGACTCACTAAACTACTCTTACTATCAGTTAATTTTTTTTTCTTAAATAACTAGAGAATTCTAAACCAAAAACCAAAAAAAAAGTATACCTGAATACAAATCCTTACATAGATATCCTCGACAATAATATCATGATGTTTTTAAACTGAAACTTGTTTTGATTGTCAAACCTACATAAATGCAATGTTAAATAATTGGTGTAGATGGGGTGGCAAAGGTGGCAAAGGAGAGGATCGAGGCGTTGGAGCCAGAGAAGAACTTGATCACGTTTAGAGTTCTAGATGGTGATCTGATGAAAGAGTATAAAAGCTTTGTGATCACAATCCAAGTGACCCCTAAGCATGGAGGATCAGGGAGTATTGCGCACTGGCACCTTGAGTATGAGAAAATTAGCGAGGAGGTGGCTCACCCTGAGACTCTTCTCCAATTCTGTGTCGATATGTCCAAAGGGATCGATGAATATCTCTTGACCGAAGAAGTGTGAATTGCTCCTCGTGTGGCTTTGTTACGTCTTAAGCATAAATGCTTAAGCTAGTTTGTGAAATTGCAATAAATCATGAGCTTTGTCCGAGTTTGGGTAAGAGATATATGTCGGTGTGTGTTTGTAATTTTGTATGCAATGAATAAGCTGTGACGAGGACGTTTTGTCCGAGTTTACGTTTTGTAATTTTGTATGCAAAAAAATTTAGTTTTTGCATAAAAAATGGAAACATCACTTGAAATAAAAAAAAATTTCCCTAAAACATTACTTAAAGTTAGGGGTGTCAAAATGAGCTAGCAACTCATGAGTTGGCTCAGCTCAGCTCGATTTTTCATGAGCACGAGCTCTGGTTTTTAGGATCATTTAAAAATGAGTTATGTGATCGAGCTTTTTTTAGATCGAGAGTTATATGAGCGAGCTTTAATGAACATGAGCTAGCTCATGAGCTCAGCTTTTTTAGAAATATATATATATTGTAAATATATACAAAATGTTAACAGAAGCATATATATCTTTTCCATTTAAATTAAACAAAACTAGAGTTATTCTATTAGAAAGTTTGTGTTTTGAGATTATTTTTTTCTTGGATTTATTTCCATTATTTAACTTTAGAATTAATTATGTTATTGGATTTATTTTAAATTTTTTTAAAAAAATTTACAATATTTTTGTTATTATATTTATTTGTTATGAGCTCGCGAGCTAGCTCATTTAACTCGCGACTAAGATGATCTGAGTCCGAGTTTATATATTAAAGTTCATCTAATAAATGAGCTGGGCTGAGCTAGCTCATGAAATGCCCGAGTTCATCATGAGCTGATCTGAGTTGAGCGAGCTAGCTCATTTTGACACCCCTACTTAAAGTGATATGGGGACTAGTAACATAATTAATAAATATCTCAATATATATTTGCAAATTTAGCGTGAACCATACTTTACTGTCATTTTATTTAAATCGTAAGTTTTTTAACGTTGCCTTAATGGTAACATTAATTATATGTTTAAGAATAATACTAGAAATAAATGTCAGCAAGACAGCAGCGACCTGCTACCACTAAACAAATATACCCTAAAGATTTTGAAACAGAGAAAACAAAAGTTATAATTCAAATAATTGAAGATTAGATAATTTTATGAACAATTCAAATAATTCTACGGCTGAGTCATAATGATGGGATCGGAATCACATGAAACACAACTAGTCATGAAATTATTTTAATGAATAAAATTCTTAATTTCTTCAACGGTTGCTCAACCATTCCACTACAAATATACCCTAAAGAACTCAGTAGAGAACTCACTCCTCTCTCAAAACCCCAATTGTTCCCAAGATAATTAAGCAGATCAGAGGTAGAAATGGCAAAAACTGAAGCTCCAGGTTTGGTAGGGAAGCTAGAGACAGAAGTGGAGATCAAAGCTTCTGCTGGAAAGTTTCATCACATGTTTGCCGGGAAGCCACACCATGTCTCCAAAGCAAGTCCAGGCAACATTCAGAGCTGTGATCTGCACGAAGGCGACTGGGGCACAGTCGGCTCTATCGTCTTCTGGAATTACGTTCACGGTAAGTCAACCTTCTACACTTTGTTTTCCCATATCTTATAATATATTTATGAACGTACTTTCAAATTAAACTCAAAGTCAGACTTATAAAATAATTGGTGCAGATGGGGAGGCAAAGGTGGCGAAGGAGAGAATCGAGGCGGTGGAGCCAGAGAAGAACTTGATCACCTTCAGGGTTATAGAAGGTGATCTGATGAAAGAGTACAAGAGCTTTGTGATCACGATCCAGGTGACCCCTAAGCATGGAGGGTCTGGAAGTATTGTCCACTGGCACCTTGAGTATGAGAAAATCAGCGACGAGGTTGCTCATCCCGAAACTCTCCTCCAGTTCTGTGTTGAGGTCTCCCAAGAGATCGACGAACATCTCTTATCCGAGGAAGAAGAGGTGAAGACTACAGAGACGCTTGAGACAGAGGTGGAGATCAAAGCTTCCGCTGAGAAGTTTCATCACATGTTCGCTGGGAAACCACACCATGTCTCTAAAGCAACTCCAGATAAGATTCAGAGCTGTGATCTGCATGAAGGTGACTGGGGCACAGTTGGCTCTATCGTCTTCTGGAACTACGTTCATGGCAAGTCAACGTTATATACGTGTTGTTCATTTATAAAAACGTCTCAAAGTTAAATCTATATATATTAAAAGTTAAATAATTTTTACAGATGGGGAGGCAAAGGTTGCAAAGGAGAGGATCGAGGCGGTGGATCCAGAGAAGAACTTGATCACGTTCAGGGTTATAGAAGGTGATCTGATGAAAGAGTACAAGAGCTTCGTGATAACAATCCAAGTGACTCCTAAGCATGGAGGTTCAGGGAGTGTGGTGCATTGGCACTTCGAGTACGAGAAAATAAATGAAGAGGTGGCTCATCCTGAGACTCTCCTCCAGTTTGCCGTAGAAATCTCCAAAGAAATCGACGAACATCTCTTGGCCGAGGAATAGAGGAGAATACTCCTCGTGTGACTAAATATCCTATCCGTACATGTGTGATTGAAGAATGCCGATTAAAATCACTCTTTGAATGTGGAAAAAAATAAAGAGGTGTGTTGGATATATGAGAATGTTGTATGTTTTTAAAGTACTATACTCTATTGTGTTTTGTTTGTTTAATAAATTGTCCAATATTGTATGTTTTTTATAACCAAATCTTATTATATAAAGTATATGATATATTGTATAAGGATATATAAGCCTCGTCTTTCCCTTTAGAGGCCCAGTTTGTCAACAATCCATTAGAAAAAGTGGTAAAGAACCGTACCAATAAATTAAGTAACAAGATCAGTCCATTTGAGAACACATAATTAATTAGTTCCCTATATATGCTTCTAATTAGAGTGATGCAAATAGAAGAAAGATTGTAATTGTATCATGGGACTCTAACCAGCATTCAACTGTTACACTGCAGGACAGTTTTTCAACTAAGGAAACAGATTATCAAGTTCTCAACTCTGCAAAAAATCGTTTTCCATATATCGTTAGATCATATATTTCTAAGAAACTTTGAATTTGGGAATAAAAAGCTAAGAATATAAAGTTAAGAATATAATTTAAATCTTAACAACTACCTGTTGCCGATAATAAATAGTACTCCCTCCGTTTCAATTTAGTTGTCGTTTTAAGATTAAAATTTTGTTTCATAATAGTTGTCGTTTTAGGTTTTCAATGCAAATGTTTGGTGAAAATTCATGTTTTGTCATTAATGTTTTAATGTTTTGACCAATAAAAAAATTATAAAATATATTAATAAAGGGTAAAACAAAAAATTTAATGATTTTCTTAATTTGTGTGCGAAAACCTTAAACGACAACTAAAACGAAACGGATGGAGTATATATCTGAGCAGAGACAAACGAATGTAGCGTAGCGAATTGTGTGATTAATGAATATATTCGTTAATGAACGATGCAAAATCTGCAGATGAGTCATAATGATGGGTTTAGGGATCACATGGAACACATAAAATTATTTTAATGAAGACGAATTTTTTATGTGAAACCGTCTAAATAAGTAGCAAAAATAAAAAAAAGATTTGTCTATCCTAATTGATCTTAGACTCTCTCTCTCTCGAAACGACCTCTGAGATTCTCCACTATCGATATTTGCTTATAATATGTTTTTGTACTATATGCTTATATTGAGGCATGCTACTCTTTGAAACTGCAATAAATAATGAGCTGTGTTCGTTATGTGTGAGAGAGATAATATGTGATAAAAGTGCAATACTCTAAATGTATGTATCTGTTTTCTTTTTTTAAGTTTATAATGTTATTTTTTCATAAATTAAAAGCATATGATATATATTTCAATTTGGATAAATAAGCCTCGTCTTTCCTCTTATTTTTGCTTAAATAATTTACTGTTGAAATTGCAAAAATAAATAAGATATACATAAGCCCTTTTTAAAGGCCCAGTTTGGAATCTATACATTGCAAAAAGTTGTAACAAGATCGTTAATCTAACCAAACAGTTGGAATAAGTTACATTCAAATTAACTAGAGCAGAAATTAGTTTGGGCCGCACAAACCTTGAATTTTCTTCATCAAGAGATTGTTTCATTTCAATCCAGAGATGGTATCTAAAAAAGCATATTAATTTTATGAAAATAATAGTGTACAATACAAGACTACAAAGTGATAAATGAGGTTTTTGGTTCTTTAACTTTACAAGATTTAATTACTACATTCACAGATAAATTGCATGCTTCAAAATATTTTATGTCAATATGTATATCTATCCAACATATATATATATATATATATATATATTATTAATGGATTTTAGATACAAATAATGCAAAAAAAAAACATATATTGATTTTAAACATATTTATCCAAGAACTTTTTTGGTTGAAGCATATTTATCCGATATAATAGTTAATGATTGTTATTTTTTTTTGCATAAGAACTAACGTGCCTTCATGAACGAACGACATGCATGCTCTCTGAAGGATCAACAACACTACATGCCAATAACAAATATGTCAAAACGAGAATTTGCGGAAGGAACAAAACCTGAACCGCGTTATATTGAATGATCTCTTGATAATTTATATGAACAAAACCTAATTCAACCCTTATCCATTACAAAAATTCAGTAGGTGAGACAAAATAATGGAGTCATGATCAGAAGGGATACAAAATTGCAATTAATAATTATTTGTTTTCTTCTTCAGCCGTTAAGCACTCAATCCTCTACAAAAAGAGGCTAAAGAACTCAAAAGAAACTCATCTTCTCTTGAAATCCTCTTAATTAGTTAAACAAAGAGAAAAAAAATGGCGACTAAAATGGCCGGGGCTGCAATGAATCCAGCAAAGAGAGAGGCCTCAAGTTTGTGTGGGAAGCTAGAGACAGATGTTGAAATCAAAGCTTCAGCTGGGAAGTTCCATCACATGTTTGCTGGGAGACCACACCATGTCTCCAAAGCAACTCCAGGGAAAATTCAGGGCTGTGAGCTTCATGAAGGCGAATGGGGCAAAGTTGGCTCTATAGTCTTCTGGAATTATGTTCATGGCAAGTCAAAGTTATAATATTTATAACTGCATAGAATAGGTTCTTAAAACTTCATATTTATATCAACGAAAAACTTACCGGAAATGCATACTTGATGCATGTGAACTAGTTAGTGTCACAAATCGTCGTTTCCCCATTTTATAGAGAAAAAAAAAACATTAATCTGATTCTAACAATCAAATCCACATATATGAAATGAGAACATTTTAGATTAAATTATATGCTTAATTATTATATGTTTTGAACTAATATTCATACTGATTCTTGGATCCAAACATATATATTTGGTGCAGATGGAGAGGCAAAGGTGGCAAAAGAGAGGATTGAGGCAGTGGAGCCGGAGAAAAACCTCATCACTTTTAGGGTGATAGAGGGAGACTTATTAAAAGAGTATAAGAGCTTTGTGATCACAATCCAAGTGACTCCTAAAAGAGGAGGACCTGGGAGTGTGGTGCACTGGCACGTCGAGTATGAGAAAATTGACGACAAAGTGGCTCACCCTGAGACCTTCCTTGATTTCTGTGTCCAAGTCTCCAAAGAGATCGATGAACATCTCCTGAACGAGGAATAGAGAGTACTCTTTAATTGAGTATCTATCCAATAATGTGTATATGTCAGTTATGAAGCACGCATGTTCTTGTGTATGATACAATAAACAAGGAGCGTAGCCCAATATATGTGAGTGATATAGAAAAGTGTTGTACTCTAAATGTGTGTATGCATGTCATGTTTGGTTTTAATAAAAGCTTATGTGTTTGTGGATATACCAAGGCTGGTCTCTCTCCTATCATGAATGTTAGAATCATGCATTCTTTGCTACCTTGTTTGAGACTCTTGTATTAGCGAATTCTGTGAGCTTCATGTAACAAAAACGCGTTATTCTCATTAATAAAGCATATTAATATGTAAAACAGAGTTAGAATCAATATTTAATCAGCCAAATTAGACATAAGAAGGCGAAAAGATAACTAAAATCAAACAAAATAAAAAGAAAAAAATCAGAATAATCATAAGATTATAAAGTCATTATGCTATGAGTATGAATACTACGTACTTGACTAAAGTTAGAAAGAAGGCAGTTCTTCTTTTTCGGGAAAAGCAGATCTTAAATAATTGTAGATGATCTTAACCCTACCTATTATCTCTGAAGATAAACGTGTGATAATGTGTTATTCAACTTCTCAATAGAGCATCCATTGATTTTTAAGAGAAAGCTTTTACAATTTTCAAAAGTTATATGAGTGTCGGGAAAAGTGTTGTCTACCGTCATGTCATATCAACACCTAGCTAGTCTACCAATATAAAAGTGAGCATGAAGGAAATGATCTAAAATGGCATTTTGGTACTCACATAACCTTAATTTTGATCACTATTACTTTCACAATTATTAGACTCTTGTTATAAATAAGTATTTATTTTATGGTAGATATAAATATAAATACAAAAATATCGGACTACCGAAATAAAGAAAGACGAAAAAGATTTTTTTTTATTATTTATTTCATAATTGAAGTTGTGAATTGTGGATTACATCGATCGAATTTGATTGTTATATAGACGTAAAAAGTAAATTAATATAAGTGCATAATAACAGTAGACTCCGCACAAAATAAAATTTAACCCATAATGTTTAACATGAAAAATTGTTGACGTTTGTTTTACCTCCTTTTATTATTTTCCCAATAGACAAAAAGTTGTTATTGTTATAAATAATTACTTTATTTTATGGTGTATATAAATATAAATAATAGAGAAAAAATTTATTCCCGCAGAAGAATCGGGATACTGAAACAAAACGAAAACACCACTAGCTACAATAAATGTATCTGAGCATATATATATAAACGTTAACAGAGAAAAGAGCGACGTGAAAGGACGCAAATAATTCAGTGTTATTTTCTTGGTTAATAGTTACTCACTTAATTAATTCTATATTATGTGAAGCTTTACAAAACAGAAAGGACTTCATACAAAAAAATCTTAAATACACATTTAAAAGAAGAGTTTTTTAGGTGGAAATCTTACTGAATCGTTATGGGTCACAATAATGGGATTGTGAAATCACAATTAAACCAGTGTCATCTACTTCTAGAGATGCTCACTCATTCCTCTATATATAGGGCTATCCAAGTCCTAAGGGAACTCACTTCTCTACCAAAAACAAAAATCTCACCCTCCTCAAGAAAATCAAACCAGCCGTTAGACAAATGGCGGATGTAGCTACAAAGACATCGGTGGAAGATGAGGTGAAGAAAACAGAGCCGTCTAGTTTGTTGGGGAAGCTAGAAACAGACGTGGAGATCAAGGCTTCGGCTGATAAGTTTCATCACATGTTCGCTGGGAAACCACACCATGTCTCCAAAGCAAGTCCAGGCAACATTCAAAGCTGTGATCTGCACGAAGGCGACTGGGGCACAGTTGGCTCTATCATCTTCTGGAACTACGTTCATGGCAAGTCAATGTTATATTTCATCTTTTTCATATATAAATAACTAACCAGGAGATCATTTCAAACCGAAATTAAGCCTATAAATATGATATGGTAAATAATTGGTTTAGATGGGGAGGCAAAGGTGGCTAAGGAGAGAATCGAGGCGGTGGAGCCGGAGAAGAACTTGATCACGTTTAGGGTTATAGACGGTGATCTGATGAAAGAGTACAAGAGCTTCTTGCTCACGATCCAGGTGACCCCCAAGCCTGGCGGGCCTGGAAGTATTGTGCATTGGCACCTTGAGTATGAGAAGATTAGCGACGAGGTAGCTCATCCCGAGACTCTTCTTCAATTCTGTGTCGAAGTGTCCAAAGAGATCGACGAACATCTCTTGGCCGAGGAAGAAGAGGTGAAGACAACAGAGACGCCTAGTTTGGTGGGGAAGCTAGAGACAGACGTGGAGATCAAAGCTTCAGCTGAGAAATTCCATCACATGTTCGCGGGGAAACCACATCATGTCTCTAAAGCATCTCCAGGAAACATTCAAGGCTGTGATCTGCACGAAGGCGACTGGGGAAAAGTCGGCTCTATCATCTTTTGGAACTATGTTCACGGCAAGTAAATGTTATATAAATTTCTTGTTCATTTATAACCATGTCTCAAAGTTAAACCTATAATATCAAATGTTAAATAATTGGTGCAGATGGGGAGGCAAAGGTGGCTAAGGAGAGGATCGAGGCGGTTGAGCCGGATAAGAACTTGATCACGTTTAGGGTTATCGACGGTGATCTGATGAAAGAGTACAAGAGCTTCTTGCTCACGATCCAGGTGACCCCTAAGCATGGAGGCCCTGGAAGTATTGTGCATTGGCACCTTGAGTATGAGAAAATTAGCGAGGAGGTGGCTCATCCCGAAACTCTCCTCCAATTCTGTGTCGAGGTCTCCAAAGAGATCGACGAACATCTATTGGCCGAGGAATAGAGGACAGTACTCTTCGTGTTTGAATTTAAATGCAATAAATAAGGACTAAGAGCCATGTGTGAGATAGATAAATGTGAGTGTTCATGAATTTATGTATACTAAGATCGTTTTACCTTGGTTATTGTAACTTTGAAAAGCAACGTGTAGTAGCTATGATGAAGCTACTACAAATATCTATATGTTTGTTATGTTTGTTTGCTAATAATATATGCTTGGATTAGCGAAGCCCTATGTTTATGCTTTCATGATTTATAATAAAGATAAGAAAAACATGTTGATCGTCGAAATCAACCCGATACAATATTTGTATATTGGAACATGTTATATGCAGAGGGGGAATTCAAAATTCAACTTAGTGATGTGGGGGATCTGTTATACCAATCACTTACCTTAACATTATTATGGTCCCGCAAATATATCCAATCATGTTTCAATCATATATATCTACGGATTACTTAATTTACGTTAATGTTGATCAGATAAGGAAATAGTTAGAATTTTTTTGGTTAATACTTAACAGTGATCATACATGTTACAAGAGATGATTTTTTACTTTTTTTTAAGTATTGTTAAATTCATATTTTTAGCAAACCCTTTAACAACAAAAAGAAGAAGATATAATTGTTTAGAGTGAGGTTTTTAGGCTATGTTTGGTAATAGCCTAATACGGATAATAGATTTAATTAATTGTTTAGACAATTTTTTATGTCAATGCCATATGATGTTATATACTGATATCTAATAAATTTGATGTTAGTTTTTGTCTTTTTGAAATGTTTTGTTTTTTAAATATTTGTGAAATAAATTAATTCTTTACTTTCTTCCCAAATTTTTTTTTTAATGTACATAATTAAGCTTTAAATACGTAGACAGAAAATTGGGTGAGCAACTGAGCATTTAAGATAGAGCATAATGGAAGATCAATTTTAAATAAAATATTGGATATTTTGTTATAAAAAATTCTTTGAATTGCGGAATCAGACTTAAATTTCCATTGAAGCCATGAATCTTAAAGTGTAACTGGTTAGAAGGCTTTTTTTTTTTTTTTCAGTTTTAAATTCATGTGGAAAGTTTGGATTTGAGTTTCAGTCGAAGCAGTTTACCTGATAGTTCGATAACAAGCGATCTGGTTATCCCAGACATTAGTTGGAAAACATTTCAAATTTAGAATAAACAGTGTTGTGACTCTTTGAGGAAAAATCCACTCTATAACACTTCAATACGTTTCTACAGAAACTGACCTGATTAGCCGGTAGCCGATAGGATTTATAAAAAAAAAAAGTTTTGGTTTTAATTATTTTAAAATTTGTGACAGTTACCCTTATGGTCACTTGGAAAAATCATAATAGAGACAACCTTTATCGTCGGTGAGAAAAGAATGCATAAATTTGGTTTCTATGAAGAGAGGATTGAGGCGGTGGATCCGGATAAGAACTTGATCACGTTTAGGGTGATCGAAGGTGATCTGATAAATACCTTTATCATCCCCAATAATTTTACTGTATAATTCATTGTCATAAGCCAGACTTAGAACGAGAAAGACTGAAACGCGATAATTGTTCTCAACGAGTATCAAAACTTGGTACACGCAGAAAAAAAAACTTTATTTACATATAACTAAATATACAATACGTAGCAATTCATGTTGTGTTTTAATTACAAATTTCACATTTAACTAAGAACCTTCAAGATTGACCTCCGATGTAATTGTCGAAGTCACTTATATCCAGGAATCTAGCAATCCCACTAGCTTCAAGAAACCTGTTAAACCACACATAAATTCAACTTTATCATCAAATGCTTACTTATAACCATATCTTTCACATTCAGAACTAGTCTTAAATATTAAAATTTACTGGTCTCTGAAGACTCTTGTCATGGAGAGACATCCACCAGGAAGCATTGATTGCATATTAAGTGCGATGTTAGGGTTATGAATACTCTGCCTCATATGCACCCAACCATACTCTTCCCCACTCTCTTCATCACTCACTCTTGCCCTGAATTATTTCTCGATTATTAATTCGAATTCTATCATCTGTGAGGCTGTGAGCACATTTAATTATTACCTGTACATGTGAGCATCAATGGCAGATGGATGATCATTTGAGTCCACCAAGCAACCTTCACTCACCCAACAATCCCCACACGTGCCTAATTCCCACCCTTTCAGTTTTCCTTCCTAGTAACCATTTTTATATGTTCCACAATTATAATTACCAAGTCTACAGCTACAGCCTAACCAATTGATATAGTTATAATACCTCAATGTATTCTCTGAAAGTCTCAATGGCTTCAATTCCTTTTGCTTTGGCATCTCTTGGCTCTGATAAAATATTCAACCGCAGCTCAACCGCTTCTAACGGCTCCTCAAGATCTTCGATCAGACTACCGATACCTTCATTTGATCCCGCGAGTCTCATTCTCACCATTTCAATTATGATCTTCACCACCATGTATGCCCCTACAATGTGTCCCAAGTATTTTAATTTAAAAAAAAAAAAAAACATAAGAATTAAGAAGAGTAGTAATGAAGTAACCATCATCCAAGAAGTGATTCTCCTTAACAGCACCATGTCCTGAAGTTTCCATCATGAGATGAGTCTCGATGCCGTCTTTGTTCAGCTCTACTCCCTTGTCAATCACGTTTCTATACCCTACTCTATACAAACAATGCCTCCCGCCTCGCTCCGTTATAAACCTAGTTAGCCCCATACTCGTTCTTGCATCAGTCACTATTGTACTTCCTATACTCAAAACATTATATTATAACTTATAAGTCACATTAGTTAATCAATCAAAGATATGGATCATTAGTGTAACCCACCTGGATGTTCTTTAAGCACAATAGCTGACATAAGCGCAATGAGCTTATCACCGTTTATAGGATTTCCTCTGTTATCCACCACTCCACTCCTGTCAACATCCGTGTCAAACACAACCCCGAGATCCGCTGAGTTTTCAAGAACCGCGGCTCGGGTGTGTGACATTGCGATTTTGTTTTCCGGATTAGGAATGTGATTGGGGAACATCCCGTCTGGGTTTAGATAGAGCGAACCGAATGTATCGGCTCCTAACTTGTCTAGAACATCCCACGTAAAGAACCCTCCTGACCCATTACCCGCATTCACAACTATCTAACATACACCAACCAAAAAACGTCACAATATTTCATCAAAAATCTCAAGACAGAGAGAGAGAGAGAACATAAAGCTAGTCTCTTGCCTGAAATCCTTTGAGAGGAGTGTCGTAGTGTTCAGGGTGATTGATTCTCTCCTTAATGATTTCTCTAAGGTGCTTAGAGTAAGCGCTCATGAAATCGACTTGTGTCGGTCGCGTTCTGATCAATGTAGAGACTTTAGTCTGCCTAGTAGCGTACTTTCGCGCAGCTAAATCGCATATCTTCTCCACTTCAGGAGACGTTAATCCTCCTCTCTTGGTAAAGAACTTGAGTCCGTTTCTTGTATACGGTAAATGAGAAGCTGTCATCTTTAAAACCACAACGACTAAACATGTTAGAAATAATAATCAATTCCGTTTATTATCAATTGATTTTGAGTTGGAAAGTCCGTGAAACTTGACAAAACACAGAGCTCTTTAAGATGGAAGCGTGTTACCATAATTGAAGCGTCGTATTCGAATGGAGAGATTAACGTGCTCATGAAGCAAGCTGGAGTAGTAGCTAAACCCATGTCAAAAGCTAAACAACCTGCACGAGCTAAACCAGCAAACACCGCCGTGCTTAGCTTCCCACCGGAAACACGTGGATCCCGTCCGAGAGAAACCTTAATGACACCGTTTCCGTTACTCTCCGTTGCTGCAACCCATTCTCCAAAGCTCTCTGCAATCGCTTCAACAGCTGCAGGCGTTAAGTCAACCGTTCGACCTTTCTCTCCTTCCAATGCGACTCCTCTAACATCAGAACCGTTTTGCAACCGTCGAATCTGGTCCATATCTTCGTCAAGACTGTTGGTTACTTCATCGAACTTAGTAACACTTGAACATCTTGTCCTGAGGGGTTTAATGGAAGGAGAAGCCGGTGCGAATGTTAAAAAACTCCGGTTGACTATTCCCGGTAAGGAAGAAAACAGAGCTGTTTTGAAAACTACAGTTTTTGAAGCCATTAAAGATGATGTTGAAGTCGACGACATAGCTTTTGAAGTAAATTAAAAACAGAGTTCTAAGTTTCAGACTTGAAGGCAGAGATCCAAAGAAAAGAAACAAATATAATTCCAAGCTTAGATATTTGCAATCTTGTTTGTATCTATAAGAAGTGTTTTTCAAATTTGGGATTTGGAGATGGATAAGATTCGTTACTAGATGTAACCATAACCTTACGTTTGAATATCTCTGCAATTTCACATGTTTAACCACAAATTTTTATAAGAAAAAAATATCTGCAAGCAAACTTCCAAGCTTATTAGATTTTTTTGGTTTTTTCTTCTCCACGTTTTTTTCTTCATCTGCAAACAAACAAAAACTCGCGGGAAACCAAAACGGTTTCGGTTAAAACTAAAACCAAATATTTCAATTACAAAGCAGAGTAGTACTCTGTTCTACTTATTGTGAAGAGAGATTTTTTTTATTACACACAGAGATATATATATATATATATATATATATATATATAATCATAAAGATACTTCATCTCTGTTTCAAAGACCTCTAGAACCTGGAATTTCAATCCATTCAAGCTGAATCTCGACCTCGCCGCATTCGACATTCTTCAACAGAAGAATCATGTCCTGAACGATTTTGCCATTATTGGAGACGATACTGCTCGCTTCAGACAAACAGTTGTCTCTGGTGGGCACAACTCTCTTGATCTCTGTTCCATCTGGAAGTTCTTGCAAATCCATTTTGTGAACCTCTAGGAATGGTTTAATATCTATCTTTGCATCTCCCATCTTGTCGTGCGATGTGAATGTATCTTTATCATACACTATCTGTCAAAAACACTACTAATTGTCAATTGGTTTTGAGTTGGAAATTCATGATTCCTATTAGAGCCAGTAATCGAAAACCGACGGATAGAAGTACTCACAAGATTCACAGGTTCATCGGGATGTTTTAACGCAAGGGTCAATTCCTCGTTCCACTCAGGGTTGCAGTTATTTTCCACGGTACGCGTCTTCAGCTTCTGGTGCATTTTAAAGAATTCAATTAGAGTGCATGCAAGATTTAAACATCCTAAGATCGAAAACCCGATTTTTTCTCTAACTCTTAAACCGTTTAATCTATCAAAATCATATACTAAAACTATCTATTGGTTTCATTTCTGTAGCATGAAATTAGTATTCTCTTGTGTATTTTTTCCATTTAATTGAAATCTATCATGCTTCTTGAAGGTCGATTTTCCGATAAACAGAGAAATATATCTCAAGAACAGACAAAGATTGAAATCAAGAAAAGACCAAATCAGATTAGAATTAGAGAGAGAGAGAGAGAGACAAGACCTGTGATCCCATGGTTATGACGACAAAAGGGTCGCTGCTTAGAGTGTCTCGCTGAGCAAGATTGATCCCTCTCTTCACACGGATTCTCAGAAGCCCTACAAGTTCCTCCATCTCAACCTCTTCCTCTGTTTTCTCTGTTTTTTTCTTCTCAATTTTATTGATCGATGTCTCCTCTCGGCTCTGACTCTTACTTTTTTTATTCTCTCAAAAAGAATCACCGGCTCAAATTCAACGAAGACTACTTTTTTTTTCTTTTTTTTTGTGTGCACCCAGACGAAGACCACTTAAATTGCCTTATCAATTGATGAAAGAGCGAATAAAGAAACAAAAATAAAGACCATCAAAAATAGTACTATATGTTTCTTTTGCAGGTGTTTCTTTCCTGATTATTCTCTTTGGTGATAATATCTTCTTCATTCTTCTTTTTTTTTTTTCTGACAATGGAGAAAGGTTTAAGTCGTTGACTTGATTTTCCAAGAAAAAACTACACTTTCTTCGTTTCATTATAAATGGTTAGTTCTAAAACCAAATATTTCCATTACAAAGCAGAGTAGTAGTAGTAGTAGTCTGTTCTATTTATGAACTGAGATTTTTTTTTATTACACACATACAGAGAGATGGAGAATCATAAAGATATTCATCTCTGTTTTTTCAGAGTCCACTACCACCTGGATTTTTAATCCATTCAAGCTGGATCTCGATCTTGCCGCATTCGACATTCTTCAACACAAGAATCATGTCCTGAACGATCTTGCCGTTATCGTAGACGATTCTGCTATCTTCAGCCAAGCAGTTGTCTCTGGTTGGTACAATTCTCTTGATCTCTGTTCCGTCTGGAAGTTGTTGCAAACCCATTTTGTGAATCTCGAGGAACGGTTTCATATCTATCTCCGCATCTCCCATCTTGTCGTCTGATGTAAATGTATCTTTATCATACACCATCTGCACTCATACGAAAACAAAAACATATGGAACAAACCACTTATCGTCAGTTGGTTTTGAGTTGGAAATTCATGAGTCCGGTAGTTACTTGCATAAATCGGGTACTACTAGTACTCACCAGATTCACAGGTTCATTGGGATTTTCAATCGCAAGGGTCAACTCTTCGTTCCACTCTGGGTTGCAGTTATTTTTCACAGTAAAAGATTTCAGCTTCTGGTGCAATTCAAAGATTAACCAATTTTCAGTTGCAAAGTAACATCCTAGAAGCAAATTCATTTCTATATCTATCAAAATCAAATACTAAAGCTATCAATTGTTCTCATTCTGTAGCATGAAATGTAAAATCATTTTAAATGATTTGTATTCATGTTTCTTGTTTAAAGGTCGATTCTTTGATCTTCCATCTATGAAGTGAGTTAAAAGAGAAATAATACATCTCAAGAACAGAGATGAAAACATCAGACAGATCAAAATCAGTAAATAATACATCTATGAAGTGAGTTAACAGAGAAATAATACATCTCAAGAACAGAGATGGAAACATCAAACAGATCAAAAACCAAGAGAAACAAATCAGATTAGAATCAGAAAGAGAGGAAAAAGTACCTGTGGACCCATGGTTATGACGACAAAAGGGTCGCTGCTAAAAGCGTCTCGACGAGCAAGATTGATCCCTCTCTTCACTTGGATTCTCACAAGCCCTACCAGTTCCTTCATCTCAACTTCTTCCTCTGGTTTCTCCATTTCTCTTCTGTTGAAGAGAAAGCACACCTGTTTCCTGTCTCTACTACTTTTCTTATTCACTTAAAAACAATCACCGACACAAATTCAACTTTGCCACTTAAATCAAAAGAAACAAAAAAAAAGAAAGATCAATTCAAAAGGTCTCTTTTCCAGCTTCTTTGTCAACTATTCACTCACTTTAATTAGCATCTACGCGTTACTCACACGAATATCTTCTAGATTCTATTCATAAGAAATATCTCCTGCATTCTCTTTTTCTGACATTGACATTGTGCACTTATACATCATCATGACTTTTCACCAAAAAAAAAAGGTAATGCGTTTAAATTTGTATACATACTAATAAAGATGAGCTAATTCTAATGTTACCAGAACCAAAGAAAAGATTGAAAGAGGTTCTAGAAATTCAGGGTTTGCTTTATTTCTTCAGTTAGTAGAAACAGATACAATATATATTAAGGGTTGAGTTATTCGACATGTACAACTAAAGACCAAAGCAGAGCCTTTTTTCAATTTAAACTCTGATGAGACAAAGACAAACTCTGTCTTTCCATGAACAGAAAGAAAAAATACCATCACATCTTTACGGTCTCTGTTTTAACATTTCTGCGTCTTAGTCCAATCGTTTTGTCGGCATCCATGGTGTCTTCTTGGATCCTAAAAGAAACAATGCTCGCATGTTAATCACAATCATAGATATGCACAACTTAAAAACCGAGGATTGTTTAACATACCTTCGCGTCCCAGACCCTTGCAGCCTGGACCGTCGGTCCACTCAAGCATGATCTCTACTTCCCCACATTCCACATTCTTTAGTCTAAGAATCATCTCTTGTTTGATCTTCCCATTGCTCCAAGTGATGCTGCTCTCTTCAGCTAAACAGTTGGTCCTGCCTGGACGGATCCTCTTGATTGCACAACCATTGGGGAGCTTCTGGAAATCTAACTCCATCTGGTGCGCTTCTAGGAATGGCCTAAAGTCTATTTCTGCATCACCCATTTTGTCATCTCCCGAGAATCTGTCTTTATCAAACACCGTCTGCATAAACAGAGCATAATATGAGCCAAAGGCCATGGAACATCTCTATTAGGGAGAAAGAATTCCAAAAGAAATGCATAAACAACATGAAGCTAATAGCTTAGGCAATGGAGTCTACCCGCAGAAAACAACTAACACTGTTGCCTTAAATGGTTAGTGAAAAGAACTAAGACAGTTGTAATAGACACGATAGCTTACCAGACGGATTGGATCATTCACATCTTTGATGGAAAGGGTAAGTTGTTCGTTCCACACTGGATTACAGTTATTATTAATCACACGCGTCTTCAGTTTCTGAAGGAACAAAGATAAAAACAGGTCATGATGATATGAAAAACAAATACAGAAACATAAGGTTACATAGTACAAATAATGATCAAGAGGGCTTCACAAAGTACAACCATAGAGACACAATCATCTAAGCCAAGTCAATCATATCCATTTTCAATTTTCTATTAGATAACATTAACTTCCAACCCGTGACCCTTCAACAAGATTATGTAATTACATGTATCATTTGCTTGCTAGCTTTGGGAAATGACCCTTCAACAAGAGCCTAGACATCTATCTTTAATGTTCATTAGTTTTGGGAGATGACCGACCCTTCAACAAGATTATGCATAGAGAATACTCGTCAGTTTTACAAAATTGGCCCTTCAAGGCATCTATCTTTTGCAACACAAGACTAATACCAGAATTTGTAATTTCAGAACATGACAAGATTATGCTTAGGAAGTTTTGGAAAGTTTTGTTTTTTAGCAAAGAAAGACACAAAGCAAAGATCAAATTGAGATCTTTCTCACATGGGTGGCCACCAAAACCATCACATGGTAATGATCAGTCCCTCACATTATACCTCCTCCATGTGACTATAAACTCTATAAGACTCATAATCCACATTCGATTTGAGATTACTAAAGAATCAAACCCAAATTTGTACCTGATTAGCCAATGTGATAACAACATAAGGATCACTGGTGGTGGCATCACGAATAGCAAGATTAATCCCTCGTTTGACATGAACTCTGAGAATCCCTAATGGTTTATCTTCCATTGCTGCAAATTCCACCGAGAAAGAAAGAAAAAGGAAGAGACTTTAAATATAAAGTTTAAAACTTTTTCCAATGAATTGATGATATCGAAGAACACAAATCCCCTTTAACCCTTTTTGCCTGAATCTACCCAAAATAAGCGGGGATTTGATGAGATTTATAATTCGAAAACGAGTTTGGATTATGCAAAAGTACGAGAAACATCGACGCTGATTCAACGCGGAGTTCCAAAAACAAACATCGACAGATCTATCCGTTGTTTACGGACAACCGATTTCATCGCTGCTCCTTTACTTTCTTTAGAGTTCTCTGTTCTTATTCATTCATGTCGCCGATATCTTTATTTTCTTCTTTAGTCCCTGGACTTTCTAGAACTTTAAATTTAACACCGGTAATTATTGTTTAGACCCAAGTTACCAAATACTCCTTTTGTCGACAAACTCATTTCATTAGAGACTAATCAAATCAATTTACTGCATCTTAAGCAAACTAAATAGGGATATAGGTTTTATATATTTTGAATATAATGTACTATGGCATATAATTTTTCACGTTTATTGATATGAATGTCTCTTTTTATCATTTCAAGTATTTATCAAATTTTTACGTTTTGACATTTTTAAAAGTAATTATATTATACATTTTGAAATTTGAATGTATTTATAATATAATTAGAAAATGTAGAAAATTCAATTATTTCGTAAAAAATTGTTCAGTTAAAATAAGAAGTTGAAATCAATTTACTGCATCTTAAGCAAAGCTAAAAAGTTTATCCATCTCACTTTTTATCATTTGGGCTAAAAAAGTTGAAAAAATGAACAAATAATAAAAGAAAATTGTTCAACATTCGTAGCAAAAAAAAACTAATAATTGTATAAAAAAATCGATTATTCGAACAATACAATGAGCAATAAACAAAATCGATATCTTTTTAGATATTTCGTCACGACTGAATTATTTTTATTTTTTCATTCGGTGAATTTTTTGTTTCCTATGATGTTTTTCATATTTTAAATTTTTTAAAAATAATATCCTTTAAAACTTTTTTTGAGAACGACTGAAAACTGAGGATTCTAGTCGGGTGAATTGATAATAACTAGTGGCGAATCTTAGATGCGACTGACAATTAGAGATATAAGATATTGTATAATATGGAAGCAATTGGTACGATATAGACTGAGATGAGTAAAATAACGTGTGGCATGTTGAAGTTTAATGGACCTACCTTTGAATCTAGAAGAGTTTGGCGTATAATTGAAATCAATGGACAATGAGGAAATTGGGAGAATCTGGCTAGTCGCTAATTGAACAGACACAGAGTGGCTGGTCAATAATTAAAGAAGAGCCGTTTCCAATTTCATTTGTTCTATTCCAAATCCTTATCGTACGTATGAAATAAAACCATAAGATTTATATAAACACAAAATAATGTTGTGCCAAAAAACAAACAAAAAATACAATATATGGTCAGCTCAGCTGTCACATTAATTAGTTTTTTTTCTATGGATGAGATTAATTTGGAATATGCTATTCAAATTTCTCAATGACCTGTTATTTAGTTATAGGGTATATACTATATGCCCACTCCTTTGTCTTTGACTGAGGGATCATACAAATCCTGACCGTATTTCGACTAGTATGTAATAGTTTATACAACTATTAACGAACAAATGTTTTTAAATACGTATTGGATGTGGATAGATATAATGTAAGAAAATATCTTACATAAATAAAATAAAAACACTAACCAACATGTAAATATATAAACATTTTAGACTGAAATCCAAACAAATCTAGATGTCAGTATAAAATCATGTTTGTCATCTAAGAATTGTAAAAGTTATCTCATATCACCAAACACTAGGTTTCAGGTGACACATGTATAATCAATTGTATAACCAGAAGAATGATTGATGTCAATGCTATGAGCTTATGAGTAAGATCATACAATGTGGACATGACAAACCTAAATTGAACAAAGACTAAGCCAATACTTGTATGATTTATCGTGTGTAACCATTTACACCCTAAATCTTGATTACCTCGTAACACATGTTTGGTTATATTCATTTAGCTTTGTAATTTGGTTAACACATACATATTTATAAAATCTATAGCATATGCTAATCAAGATTTAGGGTGTGAATGATTAATTACAGACGATAAATCATACAAGTATGTTAAATGTTAACCAGACAATGTTAGTGGAACATTGAGCGGCTCAGGATAAGACATGGAGGAGGAGCTAGCTGATATGATAAGAAGAAGTTAGGTGATATATATAGATCGATCGAGAGATCATAATACATGAGATGAGCTTGATAGCTGTCTTCTCTTAAACTTAATTACGACCTCTCTATATATACTTCCTTGGTCCTATCCGTCAGTCATGTGCTCTCACTGTCTTAAATCATAATACGATTTTGAATTGGCTCTGCACCATTCAAGATCATGGCCCATTATGGTTCTCTGCACCTGATTCTGTTTCCATAATAATTCAATTTACCTACAAGGCTAAACATATAATTTAGGGTAGTATAATAACCATATTATGAGAAGATTAATTATACTGTTTAAACGGTAATTAAGATCTCGATGCAAAAAGATTCGTGATCTTTATAGAGTTTATCTTCCCCCGTTCCTAGTTAATCATGTCTTCTTCTATTTTTCCCTCTAATATACACGTTTGTCAATTTATTGGATTTGATTAGCTAAAAAAGAGGATTGGCTCAATTTAATCTTTAGGGACTTGCAACCCAATTTATACAAATCTATTTTTTATTTTGATGTCACTTTTTTCGTTGACATTAAACAATGATAGGTTTTCTTCTTTCAATGACTTGAAAGTCTACCTAGCTCAATTAAGATTAAAAAAAAAAAACATGATAAAGATTTGAATTTCAACACTTCCAACAATGAAAAGACAATGAAGAAGTACATTAAACATGCTTAGCGAATGATCCCGTTAATTGGAACCAAGTCCCTAGAAAATTACAAAATTTTAGGTATATGCCAAAAATCAAATTAAAGTTGTCGATAACCATGATAGATGTTGCGTATATCTAAAAGATAAATTTTGGTACAACTCTCCTCAAAGTTCATATTTTTAATACTCTGAAATAACACAACTATAATATAGATGAGGTTTCTAAGATTTTTAAAACTCAACAAGTCCTAAAGTTGAAGAAACGTGTAACTTCTCAAGTTTAATATGGGGGAGGTGTTGAACAAATAAAAATATGGGGGAGGTTTGGATCGGTGGAACCTAAAAGCAGCAAGGATCAGGACAATGGTCCTACGCATGACACGTGATGCTCTTTTCATGTTGCTCAACTTCGATAGCGACCGTTTTACTATTTTTATCACTTTCATATTTTACCTTCCCTATATAGAGAGTCCGATATGTATAAGAGTTCCAATCTAAATCAACTTCATTACCTTCCCTATATAGCCCGCGCGCGACTTATATCTCGATTATTTGTTTGTGTTTGCGTTTGTTTTTATGTTCTAAATATCAGTGTAAAATGTATCTTATGTGATTAGTTTTAGTGAGATATTCTAGAGAGCAATGAGCATTCACATATCTAGTAGTACAAAATACGTGTATGCTAATCTAATGTTACAATTCAGTTCGCATGACTTGCAAAATATAAACGTAAGAAGCAACGCATATGAACCACTTACCACAATTTTTGCTATAACTTGTTCCACCATATTAGCAAAAAAAAAAACGATAACATTCATCTGAAAAAATCCATAAATCCGACCAAATTATCCATTATCATCATCACTACATTTAGCTAGAGCTTTTCAAGCCTTTCTATTTGCCAAAACGTTTTGATCCATTCTTTCTTCTTCTTTTTTTTTTTTTTTTAATAATATATTTTTTCAAATTTTTTTTATGAAACCGTATCTTTAATTAATTAATATCCTGCTAATACATGCATCCATATTTTTTAAGTAAATCTATTTGTTTTAGTAAAATTAACACATAAGAATTTTTTTCTTTAAACTCTTCCTTATCACTTTAGATTGTATAATATTTAATTCGATCTTATCTTAAATTCTTTTTTATAACATTTTCTTTACTTTTGACATATCACAAATGTATTACTACATTTTTTATTTTTGTTTAATTTCCTTTGCTTTCTATGTTTTAGTCGTTTTTATACATTTAGGAGATTTTTTTTTTCTTTATAAATTCTCTTAGATATTCATTTATGTAGTTAAGATTCAGAATTTCCAGGCATTAAATTATTTTATATTTTATCAAGATTTTAAAATACATAAAAATCATATATAATATCTCTTTTAATTACACGTTGGTAAAAAAAAAAAGACACGTTTCCAAAAACCACCAAAAAAGGTAAAACCGAAAAAAATTCTCAATTTCCAAAATTCCCCAAAAAAGCCTTTAACCTAACCACCTTACTTATATACAGCCTCATCGTCTCTAAGCTCAACAACAATCACATTCTTCTCCAAAAGAAAACAAATCTCTCTCCCTATTTCTCTCCTCTGCTTCACCACCAAAAAGCATCTTCCTCTCTCGTCTTCTCCGGTTAAACTAAAATCTGTGTGAATCGTTTGTGAATGGTGGAAACTAATCCGATCGGTGGTAAGTTTTCGCTCTCCCTTTCCATCAAAAGGGCGAGCTTTTTCCTTCCTCTCTCCACATCCTCTGTTTTCGCTTTCGGATCTTGCAAAGAAGGCTGGTACTTTCGTTGCCTTGGCCTCGACCCGTGAACGATTCACCCCAAATTTTCACAACCAAGAACCCTAATTTTAACCTAAAAAAGGGTTCTTTTTTAATTCTCTGTTACTTGTGAGATTTGCTCTGTTTTTTGTTCTCTCTTGAAAAAACGTTTACGAAGATGTTGCTCTACAACAAGCAGAAGAAGAACCAAAACGCTAAAGGGAATAGAATTCTCATTAGCGTTACGGTTTTGGGTAGTGCCGGTCCGATTCGGTTTGTTGCTTTTGAAGATGATCTTGTTGCCTCTGTTATCGATACTGCTCTTAAATGTTACGCTCGTGAAGGTCGTCTTCCACTTCTTGGATCTGATTTCAATGATTTTCTTCTTTATTGTCCTATGGTTGGACCTGAAGGTACTAACTCAATTTCAATGCTTTTTTGGTTTATGTGTGATTATTGACCTCTTTAGAGAATTGGTTTACTAATGTTGTTTTTTATGACAGCTTTAAGCACATGGAATGCAATTGGGTCTCTTGGAGCAAGGAACTTTATGTTGTGTAGGAAACCAGAAGAGAAGAAGGTTGAGGAAAGTAATGGAAGATCTAACTCTACCATTAATGGAGCAAGAAAAGGTGGAAGCTTGAAGGCTTGGATCAACAAATCCTTCAATCTCAAAGTCTCAAGCCATTAAGATTATGTTTCTTCTCTTTTATGAAACAATAAGACTGATCTTTGTTTTATTATTATGTTTTCTTTGTTTCTGTTTTTTTTTTTGGTTTTGCTTATGATTTTGATTCCAAACTTTGTTCTTTTCATCTTTCATTCATGAATAAAACTATCAAATTCTTCTGGATTTTGCATTGTTTCACGTGTTGAAGTTGGTTTCTTTTTAGTTCTTATTCTTGCAAGTTGTGCAACTGAGAAAATTTCTGCAACTTTCTTTAGTACAATTTTGTATTATTCGTCTCGTAAAACACGTTTTGAAATTATTGTCACGCAATAATAGAGCAAATTAGAGTGATATTTGTATCCGTGATGAGGAATATACCTTTTTAAATTTTTTCTTGTCGTAAAGGGTCAAGTTGTGTAGGATACGTCATTGTCGAGAATCCAAATTTAAAAAGTGTTATAAAAATTTGATTTTGATTAGAAAAGGAAAACAAACTTTGTGACAGAAGAAGAAAATAGGAGAAAGTACAAATACACAACTAAACTAAACAAACTACACAAGTTCCGTACCAACTTGTACTCTTGCCTCCACAAGTCTTGTTGCCGTGCTTTATTTCTCTTCTTCCTTATCATGAAAACGACACACTGTTTTTATTTACTACTCCACGTCTCACACACCACACTTCCTTATCCTTAACGCGGAGGTTTCTACTTTCTACATTGTTCCAGAGGAAGAACACGATGTTTGTCTCACTACCTATGGCTAACTATGCACATACGATGATAACGATGAGATATTTTCTAAATGCCACGTGTATGTCACATCTCTCTTTTGTTTAATTGGATCGTGGCGAGGTTTGGTAAATTGTTAGACCAACGGCCAACGCTCTCGGTTACACATAATCATCCTACAACCATTAAGTTTATAGTTGGACTTACATTTATTATGGGCTTTAGGCTTCGATCCATTCATATAAGAAAAAGAGAGACTTCAATCCATTAAAAGTTGTGATGGGCCGAATGACTAAAAACTACGGGCCTGTATTAGAACAAATTATTTACTTACACAATTAAATAATTAATAGATGAAAATTACTCGTGTAACACAAAAAGAGAGATGAACATAACTTTTGTTTCACTCTCAAAGGAACACACTTTTGGTGAATTCAGTTCGGTTAGTTGTGAAGACTTGAAGTGGAATAAAACTAAATTCAATCGAAAGAAATAACCTTTTCACTTTTAGTTTCTTTTGCTTTTTTAGACAGCTTCGTGACAAAATAATATAGGGAATTTTGATAATAATGCCCTCTTTTGAGTTTTAATTTTCGGAATTGACATTAAAAAAAACCATCGTTGGAAAGGCCATTTTCGGGACTTAGAAAGACAGAAATGCCCTCGCTTAATCGTCAGCAGGTTGAGAAAGATTGAGTTTCCTCTCCTCCTTCCTCCTTTGTTTCACTGTTGACATCTGCACCGTCAGCAGGTTCAGTGGACTTCTGTTGTTCTGGTTCTTTACTGTTGTCCACCGCCATCACAGATTCAGATTTGTCTACATCTTTTTCTTCATTCTCGATGGACAATTGACTGATTTGTTTCTGTGTTAATGTCCATAGCTTCCTTCGCTGGCAGAACGTACTCGGCGTTTTCTGCAAAATCTCTTTCCTTCGCTTCGATCTCGTCCCCGTCATCTCCATCCGTTTCATTGCATTCCCCCCCCCCCCTGATGTTTCATCATCTTGTCCATCACCCGATCTTTCTTCCCCCTCTACATCATCAGCTTTTCCAACCTCATCGTTTTCATCTTCTTTTTCTTGTCCATTGTTTTCTTCTTCGTACTCCGTCCCAGTTACTTCTTGTCCATGAGGGCAGCGTCGTATTTTCCATGTGCCACGAAATCAGAAGATGACCTGTTTCGGAAACAACTTTTTTTAAATGGCATTACGTAAAATCAAAACACGATTCGAGGGTAGATTGGTTAAAAATCTCAATAATATACTTGCTTACACTGGAAAACAATCAAAAGGATTTTTTATTTATTTTTAATGAACATATTTTGAAAAGTGAGAAAGAAGGGTTTTCGAATGTTATTCATGATGATAATACATTATGAATGTTTACCAAATAGTAAATAATTAGCTGGTTTATAAGAAATAGTACAAATTAAGCTTTAATCAGATTCATACAATTTAGCGAATTAAGTAATCTAATGTCGATTATATTAAAAAAAAAAGTCTAATGTTTTTTTATAGTCAAATGGTTTAATCATCTTACTACAAAACTAATACTATTTATTTTGTAGAAACTTATTTATGGTAAACAATTTTAGTTAGTCTTAAAAGCATAGGGGTTGAATGGTATTTACAACTTTTTCACCCTCCTACGTTTTGGAAACGTGATTCCGCTGAATACATACCATTCACAAAAAAAAAGTGAAAAATAACAAGTAATTGTTATCCCGCAAGATTTAAAATTATAACTATATTCAAAAAGTTCTGTCATCTACTAAAAAGTCATTTCTGTTAAGCTTCAAATTGTTTTCGTCCTCAGATCCAAACTGAAATCTCTATTAAATTATTTGATGTTATTTTTCTTCTGTTAATAGTAATAGACGAATGTTGTGCTAATTATATTCAAGCTGAAATTAAACGGTATTGTGGTTGGAGATTTGGAGTATGAATGCTCATTATTATCACGTTACGTTCGCTGATAATAAATTTAATTAATTTGTAGTAATACGAGTATAAATTAGTTGCAACGAATACATGAATGGCTGTTACTTGGCCATTAATTCCGTTGACCTTAAGATATGGGATATTTATGTGTTTGTTTGACTATTTGTATATCGACAACCTCTCCACCACCAAAGGCACCACTTTCCATTTTCTTTTATGCCAAAACTAAACCAGCCCACTGAAATAAATATTTTATTCACTTTTATTTATGGATTTATGAATCAAAATTCTCCAATTTAAAATTTAGAAAAGTTTGAATAATGAACATAAAAAGCTTATATATGTGTTTATAGATAAATCTTAGATGTATATGTAGTAACTTGTAATTCAAAATATTGAAGAAATAAAAACAAGAAATTTAGAATACAGCTTTTTGTTATCAAGATAGTCCATACAAAAATGTTTTAACAAAAAAGATAGTCCATACAAAAATGTTGTTAAGAGTTAGTTGGTGATAGAGTATATCTTAGTGTGTGGCTACTAAATATTTAAATTGAAAAACGATAGTGTTTGTGACAAAAGATTTTGAAAAAAGAAAGAAAGTAGACTTGATCTTGTTTTGAAGATGTAATGTTGTCTTTCTTCGGTGTGTTGATGATTACCTAAGGTGCCGAGTCTTTAATTGAAGAGTGAAGGATTTCTAAAACTAGAGCTGCTGAACAAAACTGTGACCGTTGATTTCTCCTAGTAAAGAACTTGGTTTAGAAGACACGATTTCTACAGATTTGCTCCATCTGTTGTAATTGAACTGCCAATGCTGATTTTAGTGTAGTAACACCGACGTTGTTCTCTTTATCAAAAAGGAAAAAAAAACAAAACACCGACTTTATTCATTATTCCTTAATCCTAGAGTTTGTAGATGTAATTTTTGTGAAAGTAGAGATATTTGGTGTAGCCGTTGGAACATGAAGCCATGTCGTGACTGAATTCATTGAAGGTATTAATGTAGAGAATAACGTATGGTTAACATGATGCACGGTAGCACGTCATGTGTCCGCAAAATGAGGTTGGGATTATTCCTTGATTCCAAAAATTATTTGACACTATTTGTATATTCAATACTTATTTCTCTTTCTGATTTAATAATTAAACTAATTCTTCTATTTTTAAAAATTGACTTTTTTAAGAACTTTAAACTATTTTTCGATTTGTGTGTCATAATTGAGTAGAAAACCATACTAATTTTCTTTGTACCATTTCAAAAAGATATATTTTTGGATGTCTCTTGAAGATACCATTGCCGTTTTATGATTTTAATATATAAATTTTAACAAGAAAATATTAACTTATTCCTACTCCGTTTTAAAAAAACTACAAAATATAGTCAACTTGTTATTAGGAGTATAATTGAAAATTTTAATTGATTTTGTTAACAATTTACTAAATTGCTTTTTAATCCACATTAATATCCATCCAATTCCAATCTGCAAGAAGTATAAAATCATATTAGTCATACTTTCAAAATACAGAAAGAAAATAATTGTTTGAACATTGAAAAACCATGATCTTATTGACAAAAAAGTAGCTTTCAACTTTGGAAACATTATCCAAAATTTAGATTCCTGTCCAGTATTAATTATGCTAAAGTATCTAAAAATCTAAAACAGGATGATTATGATACGTTAGTGTCATCATTCATACACTTCACCAAAATAACGAAAGATTTGATTTTCTGAGAATATTTGTTCCAATCCAAAGTAAACCAATCAGAAAATAGAAAATTTATATATTTACGGTAAAAAAAACAGAGGCTGTGATATTTTACCCTTAATTTCTAGATTTTTGGGAAAAAGCAAATCACTAATCATATAACATAAAAAATAATTAAACTAAAAATAAAACAAAACAAAACCAAATCCCAAAAGGATTGGTCCATAATCAGTGTGTTACAAAATATCAATGGCAATTTCGTAGTAAAGATAAAAAAACAAGGATATTGTTTTTAATCTATCTCTACCCTATTTTCTCATATATATAATTAACCCTTCTCTTCCCTCCGGTCAAATCTCGTCGTCTTGTTTGGTCTCTGTTTTTCACGCCGGAGATAGAGAGAGAGAGAAGTGAAAAAGCGAAAAAGCTAGAAACTTTAGAATACCCAATAATGGATCCGATCGAATCTGTCGAGTACAATGGCTTCGAGACCTCTAACGGTAACTCTCACGTCGACCATGGTTGGAAGAAAGTCGTGTACCCGAAACGCCACCGGAAGCAAAAACCAGCGGATCAAGCGACGGCGAATGGTGGCAAAACTGTTGCTCAGAATGGAACCGTAGCTAACGGAGGCGATAACGTTTTCCGTTCACTGGAAGAGCAAGCTGAAGATCGTCGACGACGGATCTTAGCGGCGAAGATGGCTGCTGTTGATTCAGATGATGATGGTGTTGTTAGATCTAAACGCCGATCTAATGGTTACGGCGATGATGGGTATGATTTTGATGGTAGTGATGATGAGATCGCTGCAAGGAATGAGAATCTCAAGGTTGAGGAAACTAAGAAGCCAAAGCCTAAGAAGGTGAAGAAGCCTAAAGTTTCTTTACCTGAAGCTGCTTCAAAGATCGATCCTTCAAATCTCGAAGCTTTTCTCGTTGAAGCATCGGTATTGTGCATGGATTTGAAATTCTGTTTCGATCTGTTTGTGATTTAGTTGAATTGTGATCTAAAGTTTTGATTTTTATAGGAATCGTATGCGAGTCAGCCTGAGATTCAGCTAATGAGATTTGCTGATTACTTTGGGAGAGCACTTTCTGGAGTATCATCTGTGCAATTTCCATGGGTGAAGATGTTTAAGGAGTCTCCTTTGTCTAAGCTGATTGATGTGAGTTGTTTTTGACATTGTTGAGAATTTTGGAATTGAATTCTAGGTTTAGGTTTAGGTTTTGATAAAGCTGAGATGTTTTTTGTTTATGGATAGGTTCCGTTAGCTCATATTCCGGAACCAGTGTATAAGACATCAGTTGATTGGATCAACCATCGTCCAGTTGAGGCTCTTGGAACCTTTGTGTTGTGGGCTTTTGATTGTATTCTCACAGATTTGGCATTACAACAAGGTGGTGCTAAAGGTGGGAAGAAGGGTGCTCAACCTTCCAAATCTCAGGTGATTTTGAAAACCTTTCTCGATCTTTAATCTTCAATGTTATTACCGTTCAATTACTAACTCTGTCATGTTTCATTCCTGTAGGTGGCGATATTTGTTGCATTAGCAATGGTATTGCGTAGGAAGCCTGATGCTTTGACTAATGTATTGCCAACTCTGAGGGAGAATCCTAAGTATCAGGGACAGGATAAGCTTCCGGTTACAGTTTGGATGATGGCTCAGGTTTGTGTGATTTTTTTTTGTAAATGAGGACCAAGAGTGTCAATATTTGTGTTTTCTTTGATCTTTGTTCTGAAATTTTGTATAACTGTATAATGTGGACAGGCCTCCCAAGGTGATCTATCTGTAGGCTTGTATTCATGGGCACACAACTTGTTACCTGTTGTCGGTAATAAGAACTGTAACCCTCAGTCAAGGGATCTCATCCTCCAGTTGGTTGAGAAGTGAGTCGAAAAATATCTTGTGGTCTCTTTTTTTGCTATGTATTTAGTCAATCATCTAATCTTGTTTATATGCAAATTTTGTAGAATTTTGACGAATCCAAAGGCTCGCACCATACTTGTAAATGGAGCTGTTAGGAAGGGAGAGCGATTGATTCCACCTCATTCATTTGAGATCTTGTTGCGGCTTACATTCCCTGCATCATCCGCAAGAGTAAAGGTAAATATTAATATTGGAATTTATAAAAAAATAACCTTGATGCATTTTGTTGATTCTGATCACAAGCATGATCTTCGATGCACACAGGCTACAGAGAGGTTTGAGGCAATATATCCTTTGCTGAAAGAAGTGGCCCTTGCCGGTGCACCAGGAAGCAAGGCAATGAAACAAGTCACACAACAGATATTCACTTTTGCTCTGAAATTAGCTGGAGAAGGTATTATTAACAAACAAAACCTTTATTTGCTTAGTTTTCTACTTCCCTCTGGTCTTCTAGATTAGAGTTCTAATGTTATTGTTGTTACAGGAAATCCTGTTTTAGCCAAGGAAGCTACAGCAATTGCTATCTGGTCTGTGACCGAGAACGTTGATTGCTGCAAGCACTGGGACAATCTCTACAAGGAGAACCTGGAAGCTAGTGTTGCTGTTCTTAAAAAGCTTGTTGAGGAATGGAAGGAGCGTTCGGTCAAACTATCATCATCACCGAATGATGCTCTCACTCTCAACCGAACAATGAAAAGCTTCAGGCTAAAGGTAAGGCCTCCACAATTTCTAAGCTTTAATTTCACCCTCCAGTCTCTTGTAATTTTCATCTCTGATATTGACCTGTGATGTGTTATATTTTAGAACGAGGAGGCCATCACTGAGGGAGGAGCCAATGGTTCTCTTTACAAAGAAGCTGACAAGTCTTGCAAAGTGATCTCGGGGAGACTCTCCCGTGGAAGTGGCTGCCTCAAAGGAACAGCCATTACTTTTGTGGTTCTAGCCGCTGCAGGAGCCGCTGCTGCAGCTGTTTTATCTTCCAACCCTGATGTTACAAACGAGCTGAAGAACCTGGTGGACTCATTGGAGCTGCATGAATACCTCAACAAATACACTGAGGTTATCACCACAGCTTTGAAGAAGTAAGAGAAAAGAAACAAAAACAAAACAGAGGATGATAAGTAGAGAGGTAACTCTTAATATCGTCGGTGTAGAGAATTACTTAAAGTTAAAGCCTTTTACTCTCCAAGATACAAAATTTTGAACATCTTGACCAGAATTTAGGGGTTATGGAGGTGAAGAATAATGAGGGTTTTCGTTTTTATAATCACAAATTTGGGATTTGAGAGTCTGTTCAAAGTTGTTGAATGTTTTTTTTAGACTGTTTAATTTGTGTCTGAGATAATTTATTTCTTCTTCTTTTTCCCCTGATGACAATAAAGTTATTTCTGTTTATTATATGTTTTGATTTGGTTTTATCTTGAACATAACTGTATGCACAAGTCATTACATTGTGTACATGTGAATGCAGAGTTATATACATACAGTCCCAAGATATGAAACAAACTTGTGAATCTATCGGTTAATCGAGATCATAATCTTCTGGCGTAGCGAATGGGTATTTGAGGTAAACGTTCTTAATAGAGTCTGGGTCTGTTGGTTTGTCCCAAGGATTCTTCATAGATGGATCTCTTGGGAACTTTCTGAAGTTGAGAAATGGTGCCCATAGCAGTAGCCTGCAAATGACAATCTTGATAAAG
Organism: Arabidopsis thaliana x Arabidopsis arenosa; assembly: GCA_019202795.1. Taxonomy (NCBI): domain Eukaryota; kingdom Viridiplantae; phylum Streptophyta; class Magnoliopsida; order Brassicales; family Brassicaceae; genus Arabidopsis; species Arabidopsis thaliana x Arabidopsis arenosa. Next base: position 11,873,808 of record CM032919.1, on the reverse strand, counting down.
ACTAGAGATTAAGAGAGTAAGCATTGATGCAAGTGATGGTGTGATCTTGCTTACCCGGGGAAGAACATGAAGACGAACATGAACTGTAAGTACATCTCGAAGAACTTCCTTCTGTACCATCTTACTCTCAGCCAGTTCATGATGATTGGCTAACACAACCATAGTATATATAAGCAACACATTCATAATCATGAATCATCAAAATCTTGGAAAATACAATGTCTCAGTCTTTAAACTTACTGGCATTACGAGGAAGTACCAAACGGATATGATCCCGATATCGAGCACAACACTGCTCAATTCCTGCTGGTTGTTGACTCCTGTTATTGCCAACGCCGGATGATCAATCTGAAAAACTAACGATTTTCGATTACCGCTCATTGTTTTCTCATAGTTTCAATCACGAATAAAGGTCTCATACGTTCTTACCGTGGCAAGAACTGCCGCGAGTTGAGCTGCCAAAACTGTCTTCTTTGCTCCAAAGAAATCACCGGCCTTTGCTCTCATCTTGGCAACATTCTGTAGTTGACAATAATAAGTCACAGTGAAGAGGCAGAGATTTTAATTTCTCTGTTCTTGTTGATGACTCTATTCTTAACTAAGTTAGAGAAGTCTTACATGAAGAGTATCGTTTGGTTTGGAGTAAGATGTAACACAGAGAGGAGATTTCACACTGCGAGGCTTCAAGGAGAGAGATGGCAAAGCATTCGGGGCATAGAGCCCAAGAGAGCCGCAACGGCTCATCTCTATGTTTCTGTCTGTTCTTTTTTTTTTTTTTTTGAAACTGTGAAGTTTCCTTATCTCTTGAGATTGGTTCTAATGGCAGAGAGTTCTAGGATTACTTTCTTCTGAATCACATAAATTCCACGTGTCATTAGGAGGTCCCAGGTTTGATTTTGGCATATAGTGTTTTATTACAAGAAAATGAAAAAAAAAAAAAAAACAAATAATCTCATTCCAAATTCCACAAAGATGATTTTGGCATATAGTGTTTTATCTTGGCATATAGAGGCTAAAATCCTTTGAATACACAAAGAAACTGCATTTTCGATATTTGATTATAGTTCTTCTTCAATGGAAAGCTAGCTGAATAATGACTGAGCAAGTGAGCATAACTTGTATAATGATTTGCTTTGTTGTAGATAGAATGAAATTGGCATAATGATTTGATTCTGTTCAATTAGGGAGAAACTGTTGAAACCTGATACAGATAAAGTGGTTTTTTGTTGTGGTTTCACAGTAGCCTATTGTGAGATTTAGCTTGCTTGCTTATGACTGATCATCATTTCAATACATAAAGAGAAACCTTGATGGGTGTGTGGTATGTTACAAATGCAGAACCTGAGAACGAACCAGACAAAAACTACTGTCCCTTAATGTTCTTCATAGTAGAGACACTGACAAAGACATTCCAATGTTTCCTCTTGCAGAAATGTTGAAACGGATAACAAGACATGAATCTCCCATAACACACAACATGCTTTGTTTCACTATTACATTATTTTTGTAACTTTTTTTAGAATTGCATGATACTATCCCTCTGTACAAAAATGTGTATGAAGTACCCCTAAAGTTAGTCAAAATAACATCTTTTGAGATTTACTCTAAAGATTATTCTATTAATTGCAAAATTAATTAGAGAATTATATAATGGTTTTTCACTTTTTACTTTTTTAGTAAGGAATAAAAGAGGGGCCACCGGATCCCCCACCTCTCTACAACAGCTCTCAATTCACAATCATTTCTTTCACCAGTTTTAGTCATTATAAAAAAAATCATTCTCCCATACTATTACCATTTTCTTTTCCTATAATTTTGGGTGATCCGGGTCAGCAATATCAGCATTGAACTAGGAATATATGACTAGAAACATGCCTCAACCACAATCGACTTAAGTCGTTCGACTAATCTTAGCCTCTTAGGAGTAAACCAACTCAATGGAGAAAAATTGGTTCCTGACATCGAACTGGAAGGATCTGCTCAACTTTGTTTTGTAAAGACCAAACAACACAACCACTAGACAACACAGACAATCACATATTGACATTCACTTCTTCCCAATATGCATGTAATTTGTGCTTTTAGTGAAATTTGAACTCTGCAAAGAGCCAGTTTACGCCTTGCCACATAACATATCCAACTACCATTTGACCACAAACAAGTTAGACAATCGAATTTTGTTTGTAAGACTCATTGCTACAGATCTCTAATATCAAAATTCGGGTTTACATAGAACTTTTATAATTGGTGGTATAATTAGAAGAAAAAAGCTATATAATCTCTAGTTTTAGGTATAATTTTATTGTTTGCAGAAAAAAAAAAAAAGGTATAATTTTATTTGGAATAGAACTAGTTATGTAACTAGCAATAATGAAATGTAATTAAAAATAGTGTAATGATGTGTGATTTATTATCATCAAATAGTTATTATTTATGAATTTTTTATAGAATCTTTTATTTAATTGTTACGAAAATGTGGTTGTTTTTTAATAATGTTTAAGTTTTTATCTCATGTCGCTTTACAAAAGTAAACAATATATCTAAAATCATAAATTCTAAGTTCTAACTATCAGTTAATAAATCTAATGTTATCATTCATGTTTTTGCAAAATACTCTTAATTACAATTAAATTCTGTCTCAATTTCAAATAAAGTGTTACCACGTACAACTTTTTTCATGGAAGTGACTAGCGAGTTATTCTAAGTTTTCACATTTCTTAGAATCCAAAGTGAGTTTCGAAATAATTTTCTTCTTTTCCGGGATTTTGGAGAGCCATTGGTGTGGAAAGTTAATCACATGTTAAAGGCTTAACCTAAAAGCTTAGACTGCAAACCCCACCACCATTTTTATTTTATTTTAAAGTCTCGTTATTGATTCAGCCGACGAATGTTAATCATTGAGGTCGCTTCTCCTTTCTTGTTTTCTATGATAAAATCAAATAAGTACTTAGTATTAATAAACTTTGTAATAGACTAATAGTACTTCAATTTTGTTTATAATTAATCAAATTTATATGTCGATTTCCATTAAATATATTTGCTTAGGAGCGTTTCACATTATCAACATGTTTCATTCTAAATCAACAAACGATCAAGAAATGATGTGAAAGTTTAACTGTATAGAACTATACCAATATTTAGCTTAGAAATCTGAAAACTACTAGAAATATTAATGTTCTCCAAATTAACAAAAATTTGGAAAGATTCTATACTATAATTAAGTAGTACAGTATATTATTAGGCAAAACAGTGAGGTGGGAGTGACCTGTCATTAAACTTTGTATGAGCCACGCCCAACACCACATGGCCCTTTTCATTCACAGAAATTATTTTGTTGCTAAATCAAAAATCGAAATCACAAGATCCTAACGCAGAAGTTCCCAATATCTCTATGTATGTATAGTCGAATATTTGATAATTGATATGGTTCACCTTCAATAATATTAATTAAAAGTGGATATACTGGCCCGTTTGAATATTAATTACTTAGATATTTTACATACAATTTAGTGATGATTATCTCTTCGCAAACACGCAAAATATAATTTGACAAGGCCACGAGTTCAAAAAAAGACTTATATACATTTATTGTAATGTGTTTTCGAAAAAGTCAATATTTGTATGTCCCTATGATGTCAATGTGAACCATTCGGCTAAAGAACAGAATAATAATATAATAACATTCATCACAATGTTGAAATGTCCCGTCAATATTTTATAGAAATGGACACGGTCTAATTAAAATGAAAATTCGGTTTTGATTTGAATTTTAAAAAAAAGTGGCACATAATGTTAGACTGGTCCATTAACTCTTTATTCTTTCAATCAAAATTTCTTTATTTTATTTGCTCATTTCGAATATCTATTACCTTGTCTACACTACACACGTTACATATGTAATTGTTTATAATTGTTGTCTATTTTTAAAATTTGATACCCCCAAATTCTTTATAAAGCATGTTTTTAGTAGAAGTGTTTTAATTAGTAAAACAATAGATATTAGTTGTCAAAAAAAACAAAACAAATTTTTTTTCTTTTCTTAAGAACCTCCTTTATTTTAACTGTGGTCTCCTTTATTAAGCTGTAACAAACAAGGTCTTGTCCTCTCTTTTTTGGTTCTCCTTACTGGCCTAGTTAACTTGGTCAATAAAATGAAAGAAGTAAAGTTGTGTTTAATAAAAGAAAACTAATAGGAAATTTTGTTACCTACTTTTGATTAAACGATTTTCAATTCATTGTACGACAACATAATGGAATATGTATTTTTTTTTATTACTTTTATATAGTTTCTTCTATATATATCCATCATTATAAAAGTGCTACAAACTAGCAATATCAAAAACATTATTTTCCACTATTGTACAGTTATTTTTTTCCCATATATTTTTTTTAACTATTTCTAAAATATTCATGTATCAATAGAATCCATTAGATAAAATCGTTGGTTATGTGAAAAACTGAAAATATGTGAATTCCGGTGTTTAACATGTGTGGGCCATTTTATGCGCATGTGGGTCACAAGTATGGGACCACTCTATTTTTCCTCCAAAGTTAAAGGCAGAGTGGCGGGGTCATTTAAACCACGTGGCAAGGTTTCTTTATTTCTTTAAAATGTGTCTACTTATTAACTACTGTTTCTTTTGCTGAAAAAGCTAAACAAAATTAAAATTAAAATTCAACAGTATGATTGCGTCACGAGTAATGTTTAATCATAAATCACTGGCTTGACGACAAAATAAAATCACAAATCAGTAGCTTTCCGCTGCACTAATCCACCAGCGGCATCTTATATATCAAAAGGATTGATAGATTTTTACTCTAAAAACCTCCAAAAAATTGTAACGGTAATCAGATCAAGTTTTATTCTCTTAAGAGATTTCAATCCAAAACTTTGAACAAAAACATTAATATCTTGGTCAACCATATAAGTTATAACCAATTACATTTTTACTAGTAATTTCTTATTTTAGTATATACTAAAACCCAAAATCAAAAAATCATTTTTTCCATCAAAAAATTATATATACCAGTAGAGCCGTACTCATATAGAAAAAAAAAACATTTACCTTAGGCTACCAAAAACAAGCCACATTTTTTCTATATCAGATAAAAAAATTATTTTTGCTGAATGTTTTAGGATTTTTTTTTTGGAAACAAAACTCATATCATTAATATTTATGGAAATTTTTGTTTGTTTTTTTTCTTTACATTAACTACTAAATCTCGTTTTTAATAAAATTTTCTAAAATTGAACAATATTTTCTTCTTTTTTACATTCAAAAAAATTTTATACTATCAAAAATAAAATATGCGAGATCACATTTTAAAAATTCACCTTAAAACTCTATTGATCTTGGTACGGTACTGTACACGAATAACCTTTAAATAATTAAGTACATAATAAATGTGTTATTATCCTAACCTTTTTTTTCTCTGACTCTTATCTTCATTTCCATTTTCCATATATATTACAATTTGAAGCAAATATGCGTGTTTTTGTTGTTGTTGTTGTCAAATTTTAAAAATTAATTCAACTTAAAAGACTTAAAAAATAATAATAAAAAGTCTCTCTAATGGTCGGTCCGATTTCTCCGGCTAACTTACTTAAGCTGACAAGTCTTTCTCCTCCTTCCTAACTTCGTCCCCCACACTACACACCTTTCTCCATTCTCTCTCTCTCTGTAAATAATCGCTCTCTCTCTCTCTCTCTAAAGCTTTCTCCATCGTCGTCCATGGCGGCTAACAAATTCGCCACACTGATTCACCGGAAAACAAACCGAATCACTTTAATTCTCGTATACGCTTTCCTCGAATGGTCACTCATCTTCTTCATTCTTCTCAACTCTCTCTTCTCTTATTTCATCCTCAGATTCGCTGATTATTTCGGTCTTAAACGTCCTTGTCTCTTCTGCTCTAGACTCGATCGTTTCTTCGATGCTTCTGGTAAATCTCCTTCTCATAAAGATCTTCTCTGCGATGATCATGCTCTCGAGATTTCAAAATCACATTCAAAACCTCTTGAAGAATCCAGCACTGGGTTCGGAGAACTTCACAATGATTTGGTTCATCATCGTCGTTGTTGTTGTGCTCCGATTGAGTCTGATTTTGGGAATTTAGATTATCCGATTGGAGATGAAGGTCAAATTTACAATGGTCTTAAGTTTCCTCCATCGATCTTCGGATCTGTGAATTTGAATGATTCTCAGGAAGAAGAAACAGAGGAGAAGAAGGTTTCTTCATTAATCGAATTTGTTCCTCAATCTACTGAGAAACTTGAAGAAGATGATGATGATGATGATGATGAGGAGGAGGAGTTTTCGTGCTATGTATCAAGTTTCGACTGTAATAGCAAAGAAATTGCAACAGAGAAGGAAGAAGAAAACAAAGTGGATCTGGCTATAGAGGTGGAAACTGCAGAATCAGCGCCTAAAAACCTTGAGTTCTATATTGATGAAGAAGACTGTCATTTGATTCCAGTTGAATTCTACAAACAGAGTGAAGAAGTTCGAGAGATTTCCGATATTAATGGAGATTTTATACTTGATTTCGGCGTTGAGCCTGATTTCACGGCGGAGGAGGAGGGAATCTCCGTCTTTGCTTCGCCGGATGATTCGAAACCGGACGATGCGGTGACGACGAATCTAGGTACATCTTTGCGTAGCTTTTACAGAAAATTCTAGTGGTTGTTTTTTTCTTTCTATGTTAAAGTTTGGTGAGTTGTCTATAGGTGCTTCGTCAGATGATTTATTGCAAATGCAAAACGACGACGAAGATACAGACGACGCAGAGGTTTCTATAGGCACAGAGATTCCTGATCACGAGCAAATCGGAGATATTCCTTCGCAACAACTCAATCCTCAAGACGATGACGATGATCATGGTAATTTAATTTGCTTCTACATTTCAAAACATAAAACAAAGAAGTACCACATTTTTCTTAATAACACTTCTAACATATGCGTTACTTCTTCCAACAGAGGAGGATATGTTGGAGTTCAAAACAGTTACGATTGAAACCAGAATGCCCGTCTTAAACGTCAACGAAGAGAGGATTTTAGAAACTCAAGGCTCGGTGGAAAGCTCGCATAGTCTACATAACGCTATGTTTCACTTAGAGCGAAGAGTATCCGTTGACGGTATTGAATGTCCTGAAGGAGTACTCACCGTGGATAAGTTGAAGTTGGAGTTACAAGAAGAGAGAAAAGCACTTAACGCGTTATACGAGGAGCTGGAGGTAGAGAGGAGTGCGTCTGCGGTTGCTGCCAGTGAAACAATGGCTATGATCAATAGGTTGCATGAGGAGAAAGCTGCAATGCAGATGGAAGCGTTGCAGTATCAGAGAATGATGGAGGAGCAAGCTGAGTTTGATCAAGAAGCCTTGCAGTTGTTGAATGAGCTTATGGTGAATCGAGAGAAGGAGAATGCTGAGCTTGAGAAGGAGCTAGAGGTGTATAGAAAGAGAATGGAGGAGTATGAAGCTAAAGAGAAAATGGGAATGTTGAGGAGGAGAATGAGAGATTCCTCTGTTGATTCGTATAGAAATAACGGCGATTCAGATGAGAATAACAATGGAGAGTTACATCATAAGAATGTTGAGGGAGTTACGGATTGGAAATATATAGAGAATGAGATGGAGAACACGCCGGTTGATGTTGCTCTTCGTCTTGATGAGTGTTTAGATGATTATGACGGAGAGAGGCTTTCGATTCTTGGGAGATTGAAGTTTCTTGAAGAGAAACTCACAGATCTCAATAACGAAGAGGACGAGGAGGAGGAAGCTAAAACGTTTGCGAGTAATGGTAGCATCAATGGAAATGGGCATATTCATGGCAAGGAAACAAACGGAAAACACAGAGTCATCAAGTCAAAGAGACTACTTCCCCTGTTTGATGCGGTGGATGGAGAGATGGAAAACGGGTTAGATAACGGAAACCATCACGAAAACGGGTTTGATGAATCAGAGAATGGTGCGATTGTGACAATAGAAGAAGAAGTGGATGAGCTATACGAGAGACTAGAAGCTCTAGAGGCAGATAAAGAGTTCTTGAGGCATTGTGTTGGTTCATTGAAAAAAGGAGACAAAGGTGTACATCTCCTCCATGAGATTCTACAACATTTACGTGATTTAAGGAATATCGATCTTATTCGCGTCAAAGAAAATGGAGACATGAGTTTATGAGTTTGATTTTGAGTTTTGAGTTTGAGTTCTTCACTCTTTGCATAGTGACATAAAGAACAAGAACAATCATACAGGTATATAACTTATCTCTGTTGACTGAAGAATATTTCCATGTCTATGATCACACTTTAAAGAAGATTCAAATTTTCTTGTTTGTGATAAGGTATGGAAGTGACATGTTGCTTGAGAGGCAAGGAACAACGACAAGGTTTTAGATGAAGAAGAAAACGCCATAAAAAACCTCAGATAAAAAGTATTTTAAGTATATACTCTGAGGAAAAGTGTCAGATCAGAATGTTCGTCTTTCTTCGTTCTTTTCATTATTATAAGTTTTGTTTTTTATATTGAAGATTTATTTAGAAAGAGGGAAGTGTCAGTATAATTTCACTTTTATATATATTTGGGAGTTGTCTTTATGAGTGGTGGTGGTAATAGAAAAAAGGTAGAATGATGAGTGTATGTGTGTGTAGTGTAGTGTAGTTGAGTACTAGTAAGGTGAGATTTTGGTATAAAAAAATGCCAAAGGCAAGCTGTCAAATTTCTTGGATGTTTGTGGCAGAGCTGGGAATGATTTCAGCAAAGATGCCAACACCAATGTACATATTTTTTTTTGGACTTTTTAGAACAATTAGAAAATTTGTGGGCGAGTTTAGAATTATTGCTTTTAGGTGGGGTAAGTAACCTTCTTCATTTGTAATCTTTTTCTTTTGTTCGTATATCAAAACTACTCTCGAATTTGTTCATATAAATTTCATATTGTTGGTCTTCGATTTAAAGAATTTTCGAGCACATGAGAAATTTACCATGTTTTGGTTCTTGGTTTGAGAAGATTATGAGTCTAGACCCAAGAAATTTTGGTTACAAAGAGAAACAATTGCTTGGTTTATAGAAGGTTGTAGTTAAAGTTATTTTGAGATTGGAATGGATTTGGTTATAAGCAACGAATAAATTGGTTGGTACAAAGTCAACAAGCTTCATATAAATTAAAGACGTTGCCGTTAAACAAAAACAAGTTCAAGATAAGAATTGAACACAACAAACACACACACACACAAACATATCCTTATAGGACTAATCCTAAACGTTCTTAAACTAAATAACATAAAATCTTTATAGATGATGTCAAAGAAAAAAAAAATCTTTATAGATATATGGTTTTATATGACAACTAGCTAGCCAGCTAACCCAAATATATCATGTGACAGTTAATAGATTCACAAAGGTTTGCTCAAATTATCACCAAAAAGTTAGTTGCTTTTGAGTTTAGATCATTTAGAGTCGCATTCATTTCTGACCATATTATAAACATATTCTGTTCTGAAGCCAAAGCCAAAGCCTTTATAGTGGGTGAAGAAAAAAGTATATATATGATTGTACTTAATTTCTAAAATAATGAAGATCGAAAATATGTGACTTTCGGCGATCTTCTTAAAGTTCAGAGACGCTCATGTGCACTTAATTATGCGCACAACCGTCCTCTATCTCTATGGCTTGCCTATTTAATTTACTTCTACTCTTTACATGCCTACGATTATATATGTTTCATTACATTATTGGGTCAAATATAGTGGTATAATTTTATCACGTTCCTTTTACTTTCTTAGCATAGATTATCACGTTGATTTATCTATGTTTATATAGTTAATGTACTTAGTCTTAAATAAAATAATAAGACTTCATCAATAGTATATCAGTATATGTACTGAAAAACATTTATCTGCTTCTTTTCCTTGTTAGCATATATCAAAAGGGAAAAAATGACTAATGTGCATTCCATAACGTTGGTGGCTCAGTATTCTTGGCATATGGGTGAAAAACTTCCAATCGTTTATGGTTATCGACGATTCATCGTTTGACAACTTGTATCATCCTCTTTGAGGTGTCATCGAGGAGAATCTACAAATCGTTTATTGACTCTGAAAGCGTCACTACTTTTATTGATGTCGATGGATTGATTGTTTTTTTCTTTCATGTTTTTTTGCTATAAAACAAATATGTAAGATTTATTCCAATGTAGTTCCTAATTTTTAAATAAAATATCTACATTGTCAAGAAAGAAAAGAAAACCTACTCTTTTTAGTAAAGTACCAAGAAAATCGATAAAACCTAATTAGGTCCATATATTTCAACATGGATCCCTGGTTGTACATATATTATATCAATTGAATTTGACCCATCAGGTGTAAAACATGGCCTGATTAAATGGGCTTAACGGATGCATAAACTCGACCCGAAAAGTTCAAAGAAGTCAAACATATTACTGTTCACGTGTAAAAGGCAATGAATTAAGAAAATGACATTTGGTAAATGTTACTTGAAGGCTACTCTTTAGTCTTTATCATCATCATATTCGACAAATAAACGTGTGCCTGATTTGGTGTGAGATTGTATGTACCGTACGACTCTTTCAAAGTGTCTCCAACAACTATCATTGGTTATACTACGCGGCAAATATTAAACAAAATAATGAAAAAATAACTTTAATTTGGTTGAATTTTTTTGCCAAATGACGTAACCTTTTTTTATTATTTTACGGCGTAGTAAAACTATAAGTCACAATTCCACGTACTATTTCGATTGTATTAGATTCAATGATTCTACCATTTTTCTAAATCAAAAGTTGTTGAAAAATTGAATGATTCTACCATTTTTCTTAATCAAAAGTTGTTGTCGAACCTCCGACCGAGTAAAGATTGAGTTTAATATTATTACTTTAGGTGAACATCAATATTGACATCTTCCTGATCATGCTGGCTATTGAAATTTTTAACCTTACGATCATTTTTGAAGGATTAATATAACTGCAATCATTTTTTTAAGATATATTAAACCGATCGACCGATGAAATTAACCGAGTTTATAAACGAAACCAGAACATTATCTTATCATTTATGAATATAAGTTCTGTTACAGATTCATGTGAGTTACATTTATATGTAAAGTTGTTATTAGTTACGGTTACGTATACATTGGTTTGACACTGGACAGATACATCTAATATAAATGCAGCGTAATTTGCAAGTACTATTTATTGGTTTTCATTGACATTTGTTGCAACTTTCTTTCGGTGGATACTCAACACCCTAGAAAGTAAAAGACTTTAAAAGATTTGGTATTTTTATTTTGTTTTTTTTTCATTGACCCAATAACCATTTAGTTTTCACTATAGAAATATAAACACACCGATTGCCAAATATCTATTTAAATATACAATAATGGTATTATATGGCAAGTGAATTTGTGAATTGATTAACCGAATAGTATGACTCGTATCTAAAATAATACCTTTTTTTTTACATTTTTAGATCGACAAGATCCGATCTATAGTCATTCTCTACTACGCAGAGTAACACGACTTAGTGGAGTCGAACTCCGGTGGAAAAACAGTCAAATGGACTTAACACTTACTAAAGACATATTCCCATCTAAAATAATACTAAAAAGGATCCAAGTTAGAATATTTCGATTGCAAATATTTCATATGGATTATACAAAAATAATAAAATATTTTCGGTTTCTCAAATTGTAGTAGAAACCCACATAAAAGTTTCTATTTTTTTCTATCAAATTTTTGTAGATTTTTCCTACTCTATGAAAAACTTATTATATTTTATTATTTTAAAATCTTTCTTATTTTTGTATTAACCATCAATTTTTGCAACGAAGATGTTCTTTTATTTAAAGAAAAAAAATGGGAAAGGTGACCAAGCTTGACGGAACGAACTAGGTCAAAAGAACGCGTCTTGGGTCTGATGTTTGTTTATGCCAAGTGGTATCTTTTTGGGTTTTCTTTTTAACGTCATCATCAGTGATGTCATATATTGTAACTTTTATTTTTGCTTCAAGTGATCTCATATAAGATTGAATTTTTTGTCACCATATTAGAAAACACTACACTAAATGCATACTCCAACCAAACCATGTACATAGGGTTAAAAGTCAATGATCACAATGAAAAGAAAAATCTAGAAGAAAATGATGCGTTTAGCATAAGATTTAAGGTAAAAAGGTTTGCTAATTGAATATGCTGCGAGGTTTGGTTTGTGGAGGTCTAAAACCTAAACCTCTTTAGTGTCGGTCGGTTGACAAATGGGTATATTCGAAATAGTTTTACATATTTTTATTGTTTGGTTAAATTTTGTCGTCAATGCTAAGAAAAATATTTAACACCATGTATAATTTTTGATTAGACAATATTTTAAGGCCACATATATGATTATGTGAATCTCTTAACAGTTTTTGTTTAGCTTAACTATTAGTCTCTTGTATTTGATTATTATATGGATATTTAGATTTATTTTTACAAAATTTGGATAACTCGACGAATAAAACCACATGTTGTTTAAAGTCTTAGCCATCATGTAATTACGCTATCCGGTAGATGAAACATGATAACTGAATGGTCAAACAGCTAGACGTCAACGAAAACCCTTCATTAAGTTATTTAATCCCCTTCCTATTCAAAATCAATATATCCTCCATACTCTTATATATAAGTTTTGGGTTAGTCATAAAAAAACATGATTTTTTTTTTACTTTTAATGTATGAATTCTCCCATTTTGAACTACATATATATATATTGTAACGACCTGACCACCACATTCTATTCTTATTTGGAAATATTTCATTTGAACATAAATCTTAAATCACAAAGTCTTATAATTGCGATTATGTACAAGGTTTAATAATTAAGAAAATGTGATTAGTTGTTTACTGGATATATAGAAGACTAACATTCTTTTTCATTTAGTTTGTCTTAACCGGATAATTGCTCTACTAGTGAGATCTGCCCATTGAAACAAAAAGCTTTCCACTCAAATTCTCTGAGGTTGCACATGCATGTCTTTTTCTACCAAACAAATATTTTTCTACTTGTTTGCGCGTCCAGAGATATCTCATATACATATTCAGAAAAGTAGCTGATAACAATAGAGAAAATGTTAATCAAAAAATTTGTTTTGAGTTAAAAAAAAACTTAACCAATTGAATAAAATTTAACTTCTAAAAAGATATATTAGCTCCTGAATAAAAAAAATAAGAGTTTACAATTACATGCTCTATTTCTCCAATAAACAATTATAAAGTTTTTACACAATCTAAAACTTTTTAGTGAATATAATATTAATTAATGATCTAAAAATTTCATCACACTTTTTTCCTGATTCATCACCCATAAACCCCCATAAAATAATAACAAAAAATGTGAAGTTGGTTGAAAAAACCAAAAAAGTTGAAAAACGACTTGACTATTATTTAAACTTGTGCTTGAATTATTTTTAAAAAATACGAATTCATCTTGACTTTCGTCTCTAATCTATATCCTTCCTCGCATAAACTCTTCCTTGAATAAAATCACAAACACGCTTCTTCTTCTTCTTCCTCAATCTGTCATCCCTAAATCACAATCTGAAACGTCACCTGACTCTAACCCAATCTAACGCCGCCGAATCAAAATCAACTTCTTCCCCAATTCAATTCTACTTTCTGGGTCTTCGTTGAAATCCCTGATCTCTCTGTTGTTACCTTCCCATGGGATGGTCACTAATAATTCTCAAAAGAGCAACTTGGGCATGACAAAGTCCATGAATTTCTTTCAGAATATCATCAAACCTTTCAAACGCAACTCCAATCGAGGTAAGATCTCTTTGATTTACTGGTTCCTAGTAGAAAGATTAGGTTTTGTGAGTTTGACTCACTTTTTCTTCGTTGACTTAAAAGGTCTTGAAGATGATATTGAACGAATTGCTGCTATGGAGCAAAAAGTTTTCTCATTTCAAGTTTTAGTTTCCGCTACTAAAGATTTTCACCCGACCCATAAACTCGGTGAAGGTGGATTTGGTCCCGTCTTTAAGGTAACCTCAATTTTGACATACACAGAGCTCAAAGTTTCCATTTTTATGGTTGTGGTTGTGAAATTGTCTGAAGTGTATTATTGTGTGTGTTTTTGTTAGTTTGGCTGATGAGATTGATTGGTGTGTAATAGGGAAGATTACCTGACGGGAGAGACATAGCAGTGAAGAAGTTATCTCAGGTTTCAAGGCAAGGTAAAAACGAGTTTGTTAACGAGGCTAAGTTGTTGGCTAAAGTTCAGCATCGCAATGTTGTTAATCTTTGGGGTTATTGTACACATGGAGATGATAAACTCTTGGTTTATGAGTATGTTGTAAATGAGAGCCTCGACAAGGTCCTATTCAGTAAGTTTTTCTTCTTGATGAGATTGGTTTGTACATTAGAATAAACGATAATGGAAGATGACGATTTTAATATGTAGTGGTTGCTTCATATGAATGCAGAATCCAACAGAAAATCGGAGATAGATTGGAAGCAGAGGTTTGAGATCATAACAGGCATTGCTCGAGGACTTCTCTATTTACATGAAGACGCGCCAAACTGCATCATCCATAGGGATATTAAGGCTGGTAATATTTTGCTGGATGAAAAATGGGTTCCTAAGATTGCTGATTTTGGGATGGCTAGACTCTATCAGGAAGATGTAACACATGTCAATACTCGTGTTGCAGGAACCAAGTATGCTTTCTTTGTTGTTAACCCTTAAAAGCTCATTTTACATTAAATGTCATTTGGACTCTGTTTCTTTGTTGGTGTTAACCACTGCTTCTATGTTTTTCGTATGCGCAGTGGTTATATGGCGCCAGAATATGTAATGCACGGGGTTCTATCGGTAAAGGCAGACGTATTCAGCTTTGGGGTTTTGGTTCTGGAGCTCGTAAGTGGACAGAAGAACTCGAGTTTTAGTATGAGACACCCTGACCAGACTCTTCTTGAATGGGTAAAGCCTCTAGTCTCTGGTCTCATGCTTTATTGTTTATAGCGTTGTTGTGAAATTTGTGATGGCCCGACCTGACCAGGTTTTAAACCCCTACCCCGTTTTAAGCCGCGCTGATTTAATACCCTGATTTCAGCCCACGATTAAACTGGAAACTACAATAAGGGTTTTACCTGGTCCGTCCGGTCTATGACTGGTTTAGACTCAAAATGGACCGGACGGACTGGCACTGATTTCTCAAAATGAAAAAAGGGTCATCTTGTGGACCTCACGGGCTTGCAGTCCACCATAACAACCCAATTTCTTCAGCGTAATATAACCAATACTAAATTCTTTCTAAATGTGTCACAGGCATATAAGTTGTACAAGAAAGGCAGGACCATGGAGATACTAGACCCAGATATAGTAGCTTCAGCTGAGCCGGATCAAGTCAAACTCTGCGTACAGATCGGACTACTCTGCGTTCAAGGCGATCCGCATCAAAGACCGCCCATGAGACGGGTATCTCTACTTCTCTCGAGAAAACCAGGACATCTTGAAGAACCGGATCATCCTGGTGTCCCGGGATCCAGATACCGTCGTCGAACACATCGTCCTTCAGGAGCAGCATCACTTGGAACATTGTCGACCACTGGTTCCAGCACAGATTCTTTCGGTTCGAACTTGAACACAAACACCGGAACCGGTGGTAGAGGTACCCCCGCATCTTCTAAAACTACTACTCGGAGTAATGCCACTAGAAGTGCTGGTCAGAGCTCTAGCTCAGACCCTAACGGGAAACGACATATGAGTTATTGAAGTACATAAACTCTGGTCACAGGTCATTGTAAATAGCGAGCTGCATATATAATATTTGGTTCACAATTTATTTATTTTTGCTTTTGAAAAGTAAATTTTTTTGTTTTTTGACTGCGGTAGTGTTTAGTTTTGTAGTATGATTTGTAACATTTGTTTAGAATAAAATCACTTGTAGTCCCCATATCTAGGTCCCCATTTTTGGCCTCGTACGTATAAAATAATATTCTCTTGTTGAATTTGACAATGACCATTAACGGTACTTTACTTTTTTTTAAAAAAAGGTCTTCAACGTCTTTATAATTATTTTTTATAAATATTTTACAAAAAATGGTTACCAGTATTTTGTGTTTTGTTTGTTAAATGATAGTATTTTGATATAAATTGATGTAAAAAAATTAAACTGAAATTAGTGGGCAAAAAAAAAGCGTTAGAAGCGTTCTAATTTTAGGGAATTTAATACCGTTTTGGGTAAAGTTAGGTCCACTAAAAGACAAAAAGAGACGAGCCACACGCGTCACCTTCTCGTTTAGCCTCTTTCTCTTCTTCCTCAACTCTTGTGTAAAGAGGCTTTTAG
Organism: Arabidopsis thaliana x Arabidopsis arenosa; assembly: GCA_019202795.1. Lineage (NCBI taxonomy): Eukaryota > Viridiplantae > Streptophyta > Magnoliopsida > Brassicales > Brassicaceae > Arabidopsis > Arabidopsis thaliana x Arabidopsis arenosa. The sequence continues at coordinate 11,857,469 of CM032919.1, read as the reverse complement.
CATCATCTTCCTCTTTCACCTTCAGGCTTCGTTCAGATTTGAAATGGTGTCGTTCAAGGTCTCTGTAGTCTCTACTTCACCTATTGATGGCCAGAAACCTGGAACTTCTGGACTCCGTAAGAAGGTTCGTTCGCTTGCGCTTCTTCTCCTTGTTATATCAATCTCGCGTTCTTCTTTCGAAATTGGATTAGAGATGTGAATTCTGATTCAGATCGCAACGAAATTGGTTTCTACTTTGTTTGGCATTAGATAGTTGTAGATCTTATGGATTGAATGAATTTTGTATGTTGGTTTAACAAATTTGATCCGATCCGATGAGATTTGAATATACGCATTGTTTCGGTTTATGGTAGATTTTGACGCTAATGTGTTAAAACGTTGCACTGATGTTGAGAAAGCAGATTTATATCTCAATTCTTGATTGTGTCTGATGGATGGCTATGGTGGTATAATAATTTGACAGGTGAAAGTGTTCAAGCAACCAAATTACCTTGAAAATTTTGTTCAGGCAACATTCAATGCTCTTACTACAGAGAAAGTCAAAGGTTAAGATCTCTCTTTGATTGTTTATTCGTGTAACTTTACCTAGGAAGATGAATTCCATCTAAGGAGCAGTATTTGTTAACCTGTGCAGGTGCGACACTGGTCGTCTCTGGTGATGGTCGTTATTATTCAGAGCAGGCTATTCAGGTTTAAATCATTATGTTTTCTGCACTTTTGCAAACCATTTTTGGCCTTAGCATAAAAGTAAGAGTATCATTCTCAGAGACCGATTGACCTGCTGCTATTATGTAGTAGATTTTTTTTGTTATTCTTTTTCCATGATCATGCTTTCCATTTGTTTAAGCAATTTTGTTTCCTACCTGCACAGATTATAGTTAAGATGGCAGCGGCTAATGGTGTTAGACGCGTGTGGGTTGGTCAAAACAGTCTGCTATCAACTCCTGCTGTATCAGCTATTATTCGTGAAAGAGTTGGGGCTGATGTGAGATATCTTCCTCTTAACTCATACTAGTTACTTTTCTCTTGGGTTGTTATCTAAGGCTATGCATGTTTGCAACATGTAATGTCGTGATGAGAAACTAACCGGAATCTCCAATTTCAGGGATCTAAAGCCACAGGAGCATTTATATTAACAGCAAGTCATAATCCTGGTGGCCCAACTGAGGTCAGTTCTGTTCTTGACTTCTTGTTCTCACTCTTTTGTGCATCGGTTAGTAACCTATATATTCATCTCTCTGATTCCATATGCTGATTTCATACTATTATATTCACAGGATTTCGGAATTAAGTACAATATGGAAAATGGTGGACCGGCTCCTGAATCAATCACAGATAAGATTTACGAGAACACAAAGACAATCAAGGAGTACCCAATAGCGGAAGATCTTCCTAGGGTATCTAACATTTCTGAGTGATCCTCTTATTTGTCATCATCTTTTTTCATCTTGTATTTTACTAATCATGTGTTTTTTGCTGGACTTTTTGATTGAATGCACAGGTTGATATTTCTACTATTGGTATAACCAGCTTTGAAGGACCTGAAGGAAAGTTTGACGTCGAAGTTTTTGATTCCGCAGATGACTATGTTAAATTAATGAAGTAAGTATTTCCATCTTTGTATCTTAGAGAGACAACAGTTCATGAATCTACTCTCTCTCTGGTCTATGTGAATGGTTCCAGAATCTGCGCTCTCGTTGTTCTTAATTTTTTTTCGTCTCATCAGGTCAATCTTCGACTTTGAATCCATCAAGAAATTACTATCGTCTCCAAAATTTACGTTCTGGTATATAGTTCATCAACATACATAAACCTTTTCTTCTGAGTTTGTTTGCTTGTATAGGCTCAATTATGTCTTTGTTGTTTTATTTCCCATCGTTCTATGAAGCTATGATGCATTGCATGGAGTGGCTGGAGCCTATGCACACCGCATCTTTGTCGAAGAACTAGGTGCACAAGAAAGTTCGTTGTTGAACTGCGTACCCAAGGTATCATTTTTGTCTAACCAGGAAATATTATTCCTTAAAATGGCTTTTATGATTTTATTACAACACGAAAATGTACAGGAGGACTTTGGAGGAGGTCATCCGGATCCCAATCTTACCTATGCTAAGGAGCTTGTGGCACGCATGGGATTGAGTAAAACTGATGGTGCCGGAGGAGAGCCTCCAGAGTTTGGCGCCGCTGCTGATGGTGATGCAGACCGAAACATGATCCTTGGTAAAAGGTAGCAGACTAAGCTCTTTGAAGTGAGAGCACAGAGATGTGGAGTGGGTATACCACTCTCACCTTTAACCAAAATTATCTCTTCTCCACAGGTTTTTCGTAACTCCTTCGGATTCAGTTGCCATAATTGCTGCAAATGCTGTTGGGGCCATTCCATACTTCAGCTCTGGTTTGAAAGGTGTTGCAAGGTATGCATCCCGGTTCTTCTTTTGTTTGTTCCGGGTCATAGATTGAAAAAGTTGGACTTTGGTGTCATATGCTTCTGTTTATTATAGATAGTACAATCTTTTCGCATTTAATTCTCAACTTTCACATTCGTATTTCAGGAGCATGCCCACCTCAGCTGCCCTTGATGTCGTTGCAAAAAACTTGGGTTTGAAGTTCTTTGAGGTGGATATCATTGTGCAGCGTCTCTCTAGCTTCTATTCATTGCAATTACGTAACATAGTTTATTCCTCTAATACATTTATAATATTCCAGGTTCCAACAGGCTGGAAATTTTTTGGTAATCTTATGGATGCTGGGATGTGCTCTGTATGCGGAGAAGAAAGTTTTGGAACCGGTGAGCTTCTATTGCTAGATCTTCACATGTTTTAAATCCGTAACAACCCTACACAGCTCACAAAGAAGCTTTTCCACAGGCTCGGATCATATCCGTGAGAAAGATGGGATCTGGGCAGTTCTTGCTTGGCTATCAATATTGGCTTACAAGAACAAGGGAACCCTTGATGGGAATGCAAAACTGGTGACGGTTGAAGACATCGTCCGCCAGCACTGGGCTACTTATGGCCGTCACTATTACACTCGATACGACTACGAGGTAAAACTGACAAATTCCATTATTGGGTTATAGACAATATGTAGAATAAACAGTTACCTTGTAACCAATTTCTAAATATCTCCTCCAAAGAACGTAGACGCAACTAAAGCTAAAGAACTCATGGGGCTCTTGGTTAAGTTGCAATCTTCACTTCCTGAAGTCAACAAGTATCTCTCTCCACTTCTTATCAAATCCATTCCTTTTTTTTTTACTTGAATGACTTTCAGACTCACGTTCTTGGATAATTGGTCAGGATTATAAAGGAAATTCATCCGGAGGTTGCAAATGTTGCAAGCGCAGATGAATTCGAGTACAAAGATCCAGTAGATGGCTCTGTTTCAAAGCACCAAGGGATCCGATACTTATTCGAGGATGGATCACGACTTGTAAGTCGATATGTTTAAAGTGGATTTTCATAACACAGTAACAATTCAACAACTTGTGAAATTGTAAAAGCTAATCCGGGCTTTTCTTTTCTCACGAAGGTGTTCCGTCTTTCGGGAACTGGCTCAGAAGGAGCAACAATAAGGCTCTACATTGAACAGTATGAAAAGGACGCCTCAAAGATCGGCCGAGATTCTCAGGATGCTCTTGCTCCTTTGGTCAGATTCTCAGATACCTTAATTACTCCAAAACTTACTCATAATCGATCTTTTTCATGTTTCTTTAACACCAATTGTTAATCTGATTTTCACAGGTTGATGTTGCTTTAAAGCTGTCGAAAATGCAAGAGTTCACCGGCCGATCATCACCAACTGTTATTACATAAGACAGCTTTCAGACGATGCTGTCTCCAATACTATCATTCCAACTTCACTTCTTATGAGTTTGGGTTATTTCTATACATCTATCTTAATGGAAAATACATTAGGTTGGCAATTGAATTTTAGCTTTGTTGAACTCTCCCAAATAAAATTAAAAATGCCACAACGTTGGAGCATGTGTGGCAGATGGAGACGTAGCAAGAGAAAAAGCGATTCAACAATAACTGATACCTACGGTGCACAACTATTGATATTGGACCCGAGCGATAGTGATGACAAGCCAGTAGACAGATGTTTATAATTTGTCTCGTGAGCTTGACCAACAAAAACTTTCTGACAGTTAAGAACTAACGTTGGGCATGAATTTCGCGAATCAGATTGTGCCACGTGTGTTATCGTGACATTTTTTTGTTAACACTCGAATCCCCGGAGAACCACGAGCTATATAATAGAATGGTTAGGTTTATCAGTTAAATGAAAAAGAAAGATGAGTCAAGGTTCACGGGTTCTTTTATTTGGTTTTTAAATCCAAAAGACAAGAGAAGCATCATTACCATCCAAACACTCCTCCCAGTTTAGGCATTCTTCCTTTGTCCTTTCTCCATATTTGTTGTCTTTAACTAGACTTTTGTCTCAACAATGACTGATGCTTTAGCTAACCATCAATTTCGTATATACATAAAGTTGATGGTTAGCTATTTTATATACATGGAAAATCATAGGCCAAGTACAATCAATATGCTTTTTTTCTATCCATAATAGATACTTCTAGTTGTTTCCCAATTAAAAGTTCAAGATTTTAATTGGGAAAATCTTTCAATATGGAGGTTTTATGTGGGAACGGAAAAAGTTGGAGGTTTTACTTGGGAAAATGTTTCAACTTGGAGGTTTTTTTCTGGGATTTTCCCTGATGTTTTCATATTCGTTGAAGTTTTTTAGTTTCTAAAAAACATAAAAAGTGAGCGATACTTCAGTGTTCGATAGTACGTACCTCCGACAATATATATTTGAAACCGAGTATTCTATCATATAATTAACTCCCGAGGGGTAGTGGAGTTACAGCGCATGCATGCAATATCATTTATGCATCGGCTTCTTCATCAATAGATTAAATTAAGAATCTTATTTATAAGAATGGTAATTTATGTTCAATTATTTATTTATCACGTTCTCTTAACGTACTTTTATATACCATAAAATAATCTAAGAAAATCCTTAAACGAACAACTGAAATGGAAGAAAATCGAAAAGAACCTGATCTTTTACACCGCTGTTTTCATTTATTTGCAAAAACTGAAATAAATCCAAGTAAATAATAACTTCGACAAAAATATATTAACAAGGAAAACTCACATATAGTTTCAGTATTACATGCAACAACGAGTAGTAATTTTAATTTATCAAGATATTATATAAGTATAAAATTCATATTTTCAGGATAAAGAAAGACTCGAACGATCAATGACTAAGATATTATTAATCAATGTATTGTTGACTCGTCGGCATAGCGGTTAACTAAAGCGAGTGCATTGCTAGTGAGCTTCTTGACGACATCGACTCGAGAGCAGACGTCATCTTTGATGGAGTCGTCTTCGTGGACGTCTTTGAACCCGTCCGTACAAGTATACTCGTTAGTGAGGGCTGCACTAAGCCAAGTCTTGACATTGCTCATCTGGAACCTAAATGACTCGACCGAGCCAGACGCGGAGACAAGCTCCTTCATCTGTTTCATGGAGCCTCTCATATCGTCGACGGCATCTTTAAGATTCTCGAAGCAGTCTTTGAGGACGGGGGTTGGGTGGTCGCGGTTATAAGCGTTTTGGAGGTAAGAGAGAAGGTGGAGAGTGTTGTGGAGAGTGAGAGAGATGGCTACGCGTGCGAGGCGGTTCGAGTCATTTTGGATGGAGTTTGCAAAAGAGGAGAGAGTGGAGAAGCAAAGGTCCGGGTAGAGTGTGGTGTTGCAGGCCATACGGATGAAATCGGAGCCGTTGGATGATGGGAGTGGGGGATCAACGGTGAGGATTGGTGGGAGAAGGGAGGATAAGAGAAGTATAAGGAGAATAGGTCTCATCATTGTTACCATATTATTGTGTGATGTGTTTGGCTCTTTTGGATTCATGAGCCTTCCTTTTGGAGTTATATATAGGGTTTTTGAAAAATATCAGATATTGTAAAGAAAAATATCAGGAGTTGAGTTTGGAGGTGAACAAAAATCTCTGCCAACAATTGTCTGCATGCATGTTTAGCGGGCCGGGTCAGGCCGAATTCCAATCTAAAAACTTATCATATGAAAAGAAGTTAGTTTCTAATATTTTCTGTTTTCCAATATAAATGGTTAATAAAATTAAATTAAATTGAGCTGATGTGTTAGCTCAATTCGAGGATATTTAAAAAAATTTAAGTTGATCTTTCAATGATATAAAAAATATCACTTTCATCATTGAAAATGTTTACAATTGTATTCTAGTGATTAATTATATGATTATTTTCTATATAAAAAAGATCCTACTTTTTACCCTCATCTCTGTATTGGGTTTATGTCTTCCTTCGTAGCCGAGATAGCCGGTGACCTCGGTTCAAATCCGTTGAGCTAGAGATATCAACAATCAACGAGACATTTGGACTATTTGAAGAAGTTCAACCCACCGCCTGGAACCATCGCATATATGCTAGAAAATATTCAAATGGCAATAAATGATTTGAGTAGCACCGTTGAAAACCAAGATACTTCGGTGGATAATATGAAAGTCTTTTTTTTTTTTTTCCTCAGATAATATGAAAGTCTTTGGTCCCTAATCCCGCAAATATGTCAAAGACGAATTTTGAGGAGAAAGTGCTTGAGGTCTATTTGGATATGCTTTTAGACATAGACCATATGGAAGATTATATCTAATCCTTTGAATATCAACAGTTAAACGGACATCGTTGCTCGTCTAAAGGGTTTTTATGATCTATCTTTATTCTCAACAATAGGGTTTTTAATCAAGAGTTTTATGTTTTTTTTTTGGTTGTATGATTGATATAACTAGAAACAATACCATATAAAAAATCAATCATGTCAACAATAATTTATAGTCTAACCGTTTATGCTAGTGTTGCCGCTATGTCACAATCCGAATTCAAATACACATATTGCATCGTTGGGAAAAGAAGTTAATCAGCCTTCTCTTCTTAAAGCCGACTAGTCAATTAAACTTTAGAATTCTTTGATTTGAAATTGTATCCGAACACAACACACAGGTTAAATAACTAAATATCTAGTTGCATTATATTATACAGGCTTCGAGTGTTATGTGGGCTTTCTTTTGATATAACCTAAGAAAAAAACGTACTGTAGGGTCTGCTTTGTTAAGCCAATCAGCCCATAAATATTTCAACAGAGACGTAACTCTTAGGATCCTAATGATACACCACAACATGCAGTCCTAATTCATTTCTAAACAAGTTTCTTTTTATGGTTACTTTGTATGGTTAATATGCAAACTAACAACATTTGTTCTCATTGATCAGTATGTTGAGACGTATCATAAGTATCTTTCAAGATGGTGCATAAGGAATTAATGTCTGGACCTATCATGTTATAGCCTTATAGGAACGCTAGTGCGTGGCAACGAACATATGATGGTTCATGCATATCACCGATAAATTAACTAATTATCTATTCTGTGATATAGTATCTCGGTATTCAATTGTGGTTGGATTTTTTTTTTTTTTTTGCGATTAGATATAAAAATATATATATATATATATTAATTTCTAGAAAACATGTAGTACACATATATGAGTGAAAGTAATTTGAACAGTTAATTAGAATCGTAAATATTTAGTTCTACTTGTAAATTCATCGCTTTAATTACTTTCTATTTTGATATTGTTTGATCCAAACCACCGGTATATAGATCTTTAACCTGTTATACAAAAGTTTAGATTCGTTTTGATCTCTTAGGTTTCTTTTTAGCTATATAGAAACAAATTCATAGAGACTATATATACATTTTTCATTTTTGGATCTAGAACAACAATGTTCCTCAAATATCCCATAAAACTTATTGAATCAACTAGTCCAAACAAATACAACGAGAACTTATTGTCTACGCTAATTAAGATGACCCAAAGACACTAATCAATCGGCCTAAACTTGAGGCGGATTTAAAGACATCACGGTATCATAACATCCTTGTTACTTTTTCTGTTCTCTTTTTTTCTTGGCCGTCCATTTCTTTCTTTTGGCTTTGCTTGAGGAAAAAACAAAAATAATTTTGGTGAGAATTAAAAAAAAAGGTTTTCAAAAGTTACGTGGCTAATACAGCGAAGAGGATCGATCACATGCACCAGCACTATTTACAACAATCCTTTTAGGCTATATATTAGTCAAATCCATAACACCATTTGTACCCATTAATCATGACCATTTTGGAGAGATTTTCCACCTAAAACGACGTCGGATAAGGTTTTTGGCCTTTTGTGTTTCTTTTTATTTGTGTGCAAACTGCAAAGCATAATTTCATTTTAACCGTACTATGCGGAGATTTTAAATTGGATAAAGATGATTCATTCATTACGCGGACATAGTAATGTATGTCGCTTTGTCGTTAATACTGATAAATTCATGTTAATGATTCTATGATTTCCAGCTATCTCATTAATTATTAAGATGTTTAATTGGAGTTATTAGCAATTGTGTATGATATAATGATTAGCATTTTCATGTGCCATGCCCATGCATTTTTTGTTATAATTTTATAGTATATTCTATCAGAATTTTTATATATACTAAATTAGCATTTGTCTATGCTTTTGTCTACTAATTAATTAACATTTCCCTTCACTACGAAAAAATCTCACGATTTTGATACTTTAATCCAAAACATATAAAATGTTAGCAGTCTTTTAAATCGATAATATGCTTAGATGGTTGATAAATGTTATTTATTACTCTTACGTTCGTAGGAGACTCTTTTGTTTCCAATGCATAGTAAGAACTCGTATCCTTAAGCACCAATGCTTTATGCTTAATGCCTCATTAGAGATATAAAATGAGATTGACTGTGTTCTGAATCATCATAATATAAGGCACACAAAGAACATAAAACGAAATACTTAGCAAGTTTCCCATAAAAATGAAGAAGAAAACAATAAACTTTTATGAAAAAGAAAAAGAAAAACTATATAATAATTTCACACTCGAATCAAACAAATGCAAGATGTCTTGTCCATTTACACATCACATGAGTAAGTGGATTACAGATTGCAATCGATGAAATTTGGATCTTAGCTAAAAATTTATTACGTTACTATATACATCGAGTTTTAAGATGTTCATAATCTCAACCACAACCACAAGTTTGAAGAAATAAGAAACCGAGTAATAATAAATCAAATAAAATTTCATGGCTGATGGAATCTTTTTTCTAATTGTAGGTCCAAAAAAGCCTAAATTAATGGGGAAACAAAAATCAAAATTCAATAGCGATTTTACTAATTATGTCTTGGTTAAAAAGAGGAAAAAGCAAAAAAAAATTAATCACAAAACTCCAAAACCACCTAATTGAGATCAAAACACGTGTCGCATGCCAATAGGGCGGTGGGTCACATGGTAAAAAATTCACTTTTTTTTAAAAACTTTTTTTTGTTCTTTCTTCATAATTCATTTCACAGATTTCAACTTTTTTATTTTGCCATTTTGGATTCTCTCACCGTACACCGACGGCGTACCACTCCTTCCACACCGTTCGCATTAAATCCTCAAAAAAACCCTAAAACCCGAATCCAATAACCCACCCGGTCCAACCGGTTATTCAAACCCGGTCAATCCAAAATTCGCCTCGGAATCCAAACCTCCATACCCAATCTAACATGGAGCTACATCCAATAAAAAAATTCCACGTGGTGACCATTCATTGGCTCTAATTCTGGAATCCAAGAGGACCTTTTTAGTATAAAGGGCTATATTAATTTTAAACCACAATTGACCAAAAAATTAAGAATATATCCATGGTTTTTATTTTATTAGTTCTCTCTCCTCAACTTCTGTAAGTTGGACAAAAATGCCCCTCCGCATATAACAAATTAGTTAACAATATAATAAAATAGTTATCGACGTTTCTTATTTGATTCTGAATAGATTGTCCGTCAAATATCTGAGTAAGAATATCTGATGAGTTAAATGATTATCTATTGATTTAACACGATAACAAAATATATATCAATAAGTTTATAAATATATCGTGTTAAAACATATTGTATCGCGGTAAGTTTATAATTGATATGATAAAGTTTATATTATCATAGAAAATATTTACGGTAATATAGTAGATATATAGATAATATTTATATTAACGTGTATAACAATGTTAACATGATAACACTTACCAAAAAAAAAAATGTTAACATGATAACAATAAAAGTAACAGGTGTTACTCTAGTTATCGATAAATATAGTAAAATCAAACCCAGAAAAATGTGCCAATGACGCCGACGATTCCTCTCTTTTCATCGATTAACCTAATCTAAACTACAATTGACAAATTCAGTTTTCATATCTGTCTTAGCCCACCACTCTGTTTGTTCTAACTTCACGACACCATCTATTTCTCCCCCGTAATTACCGCAACAAATATTATCATCATCACCACAATACAGCTTTTAGCCATCACACCTTCTCAGTTCTTCTTTCATCTTCTTCTTTCTATACTTACCACCACCAACAATATCATTGTTACCATCATCATCGATAAATCTCATCATCGTCAAATCAGAACCACCCTCAAATACCATTATTTTTTACCGCAGAAATTTAACCAATCTTCGCAAAAAAAACAAAACAAAAACTTTCCTTATCTTCATCTTCGCCAAATCAAAAGCGCTATTGTCATAGGTGAACCACACAAATCATTGGTTTTGCTCTTCGGTTCTCTGCAGAAAAAAGTCTGATTTAAGTTTCATTATTAAAGTTGTGTTCTCGTGTTGGAAGAAGAAAGAAATAAAAGAAGAGAGATAAAACATTGAATAAATAAATAAAGGGTGGTATTGTCTTTTACATATGCACAGTGAATGCCAAATAGTAACGAAGAGAGAGAACTAATTATTCATTCTTCTGTGGTCATAGAATATAGATACCCTAGTATAAAGAGCCCCCTTCGTTGGTCCTATCACCTTCTCTCTCACTCACACTAACAGAAAACAAAAAAAAGAAGAGCACAAAAAAAAAAAACAGAGAAAAGAATGGCGCGAAAATCCCTAATTTTCCCGGTGATTTTGCTCGCCGTTCTTCTTTTTTCTCCGCCGATTTACTCCGCCGGACACGATTACCGCGACGCTCTCCGTAAAAGTATTCTCTTCTTCGAAGGTCAACGTTCCGGTAAACTCCCTCCAGATCAACGCTTAAAATGGCGCCGTGACTCAGCATTACGCGACGGTTCCTCCGCCGGCGTAAGTCTACTACTAACATACATTTCAAACTTCTCCTTCTTCTAATCTCACTTTTCCGACGACATTTTTCCCCTAAAAAAATCTCAGGTTGATTTATCCGGAGGTTACTACGACGCCGGAGACAACATCAAATTCGGTTTCCCGATGGCGTTCACAACAACGATGCTTTCATGGAGTATAATCGATTTCGGTAAAACCATGGGACCGGAGCTTAAAAACGCCGTGAAAGCAGTCAAATGGGGCACCGATTACCTCCTAAAAGCGACGGCGATTCCCGGAGTCGTTTTCGTCCAAGTCGGAGACGCTTACTCCGATCATAACTGTTGGGAAAGACCTGAAGATATGGACACTCTTCGTACTGTTTACAAAATCGATAGAGCTCATCCTGGTTCTGACGTCGCCGGTGAAACCGCAGCCGCTTTAGCCGCCGCTTCAATCGTTTTTAGAAAACGCGATCCTTCTTATTCCAGACTTCTTCTTGACCGTGCCACTAAGGTATGTAACGTTACTCTGTTTCACACTTTAACCATATTACATAGCATTGATTGTGGTAATTAATTTTAATCATAACCAAAATTTGTTAAGACTGTGACCGTTAAAGCAAATTTTTAATATTATTCTCTTTGTTTTTTTGTTTAATAGTCAAAATTTTTTAATTTTAATCAATTATTCTTTGCTTGTGAGATAAGAGATTCGTCTCCATATGCATTCATAATAATTGTTTTTTTTCAGTACTTTTATTTGTTTATAGTTGGTCCGTTTCTATGATTCGTTTTTAATAATTTGACTTTATTTTGAGTATTTTTTCTTACGTATATGTACTATTGAATAAATATTTTATCTGACGTAGAGAAGATATATCAAAACTCACGGATCTGAAGTAAAAATGTTGTAACGTGGTCGCAGGTATTCGCGTTTGCTAACAGATATCGCGGCGCGTACAGTAACAGTCTCTACCACGCGGTTTGTCCTTTTTACTGTGATTTCAACGGTTACCAGGTAATTATAGTTACTTTTTTACCAATTTTAGTATCAGCCGTTGGATGATAAATGTTGAATTTGACTGACATCTGATGATGGTGCAGGATGAGTTACTGTGGGGAGCGGCGTGGCTACACAAAGCCTCGAGGAAACGAGCGTACAGAGAATTCATTGTGAAGAACGAGGTGATTCTTAAGGCTGGAGATACCATTAATGAGTTTGGTTGGGACAATAAGCATGCTGGGATTAATGTCTTAATCTCCAAGGTAAATATCACTTTTAATTTTTCAATTATTTTTCTGGTCAATATTGCATGGTTTTTGCTGCGCATTGATTGTTTGCTTATAATCATGTGTCAAAAGATTTGGTGTGGAATTAGCAAGGTTTTAGGGAAAGAGTGGCGTTTTTTTTTTCTTCATATATGTTTGTTTGGTTGCAAGGGGACTACTAATGTATAAGAATTAAATTAAACATAGGTAGAGAGATGGTTGTGTCTGGTATATCACGTGTTTGTGGCACGACTTTTGATCATATAATTGGAAGTGGGGTTCACATTTCAATTATATGTCCTATGACCTATCCCATGTTCAAAAAATCGCTAGACGCTAGTCGGGCGCTCGGGTTGGGCCTAGCGCCTAGCGAAAAAATCGGAGATTAAACGGGGATTAATCGGGATTTATTATATGTAATTTTATTATATATATCTATATATATTATAATACGGATGATGTACATGAGAACGTCGTTGGTCAAGTGGTTTATGTCATGCCTTTGAATGCAAACAACCTAGGTTCGATACGTAGAAGCTGCTGTTTTGCTATTTTTTTCATTTAATGAAACGTGAAATTACATATATGCCCTCGTCTTCTTCATCACCCCTGCGACCAGAAAACCCTAATTTCCACCGTTTTTTTGTTTTTTCACAATTATGTCATTCTTTGCTTTGTTTTCTTTGGATTTTTACCCAATTGCAACAGATCTACAATCCATATTACGTTATCAACCTTATAAACCAGAAAAAATGAAACTTTTTTTAAAAAATTCCGATTATATAGCCGATTAACCAAAATCGCGGCGGCTGCCGACCGCCGAGCGTTTAACCGCCGATTAAACGGCCTAGGCGGCCGCGTTTTAGAACAGGGGACCTATCTAGTTATTTTGATCTTCTATATGTGCTTCAATATCTTGGAACAAACCGGCTTAGATTAGATGTGTGAACCAATCGAGTCTTTTGTTTAGATATAAAGACACATAAAAGTGGTTTGAAAACTTGGTCATGTTAGAGTCATGCTTTATTATGGGATATTAAATTAGAGAAGATAAAATGGGAGATGGATGATTGGACCTTGCACATGATGAATAATGGGAATTAGCCAATTAGAAATGGTCATGTGATGTGGGAGCTAAATCTTAAGGTAAGACATACCTCATTGGACATTCCCCTTTTTTTGTCCAGTGTGTGCTCAACATGCCTCCTAGATTTGGCTTCATATAATTTTAATAATATAACATTACCAATTGGAAGCCAGAGCCTCACATGGACCCATGATCCATTACTACTTGACTAGTGAATGGATAAAAAAAGTGTGCATTTCTCGCATATATCTATATTATATAATATATAGAAACTTGATAATCCAATGTAGGTAGGTGAAATGTATACAGTATGATTTTGTGAGTTTGCATGTGGTGTATCACATGAGTAAACCTCCTATTTGTGGTTTTGGATAGACTAGAGTATTTAATAACTAAGGTATATAGCAAACATTATTATTAGTATCAGAATCAGAGTATCAGGCCTATTGGGTCAAGTGGGGACAGTAAAAGAGGGAAAGGGTAAAGAAGTCTTTGATTACTGTTACAAAGCATGTGGCTCAAAACTCAAAAGGCTGAGAAAAATAAATAAAGTGTCGTGTCCCTTACCAGTTCCCATTCTGCTGCAAAAGCCTAAGTGGGTTTTTTCGTTTTGTCATTTCTCAACGGTCTCTTTTTTTTATCATATTGATTTGTCAAAGGCCCTTTCACCATCTCAGTTTTTCACATGGCGCTCTGTGTCAAGGTCCTTGATCTTTCTTGTTATTTATATTAGTCTTGTCTTTATAGTGTTTTTTGGCTTCTTGTTTTGAACTACAGGAAGTGTTAATGGGAAAAGCAGAGTATTTTGAGTCTTTCAAGCAAAACGCAGATGGGTTTATCTGTTCTATATTGCCTGGAATTTCTCACCCTCAAGTCCAATACTCTCGAGGTAATAATACAAAAACCCATCATTTTTTTCTCAATATCAAAGTACTTTTCCCACATTCACGTGATTTACTTTTGTCTTTTCCTCCCAAAACTTTTTCTTTGTTTATCTTTAATTAATTAGTAGTAATCTGATATATATTTGTCTTACATACACAGGAGGGTTACTAGTGAAGACTGGAGGAAGTAACATGCAACATGTAACATCACTATCTTTCCTCCTATTGGCTTACTCTAATTATCTGAGCCACGCCAAAAAGGTTGTGCCTTGTGGCGAATTAACTGCTTCCCCATCTCTCCTCCGTCAAATCGCCAAGCGTCAGGTAAGAGATAAAAAAAAAAACATTGGTCCCAAATTTCAGACCAAAAAAACAAAAAACATAGCCGTTTAGCTCTTTGGGACCAAAGCCTTTTGTTTGTGATATGTGTGAACAGGTGGATTACATATTAGGAGACAACCCGATGGGATTGTCTTACATGGTTGGATACGGTCAAAAGTTTCCACGTAGGATTCATCACCGTGGCAGCTCGGTTCCTTCGGTTTCAGCCCATCCAAGCCATATAGGATGCAAAGAAGGCTCTCGCTATTTCCTAAGCCCAAATCCTAACCCAAACCTTTTGGTTGGTGCTGTAGTCGGTGGACCTAATGTCACCGATGCTTTTCCAGATTCAAGACCTTACTTTCAGCAGTCCGAGCCCACGACTTACATCAATGCACCACTCGTCGGCCTTCTCGGTTACTTCTCCGCCCATTCTTCTTGGCGATGAGCGATGGTCTTATTAGTTACTATCTCTCCCTTAGAGGTGTGCTGGAAAACTTTAGGCCACCCTAATCCTTTTTTTTATATTATTAATGTTATTGCCACTCTTTTATTTTCTACTACTTAACCAATTGTATTGTAAGCCCGTAATTAGTGAAGAAGAGAAAGAGTTTGTATCAATGTTTAAACTTATCTTTGCAGTCATTACTTTTTTGCAAATAGATGACCAGTGAACTATTAAATTATCAGCTAACTAAATTCGAAAACGTAACAATTCATTATTTGTTTGTTGTCCTAATAAAAACGCCAAATTGAAAAGATATTGTGAAAAGGTTAGATATCAGCCCATTGGTGACAAAAAAGAAGAAGTCATCAGCCCATTAGTGAGGCCCATATAAGTACGCACCGAATTTAAATTACTTGGAAAAAAATTTGGTTGTAACGACCTCAAAATGGATTAGTTCGGTGCAAATGTCAGAAATGGGTTTTGATTTTTAGGCTCCTCGATATCTACATGTTTCCATCTTCGTTTTTCTTTAGTTTAATTGAATGATATTATGCAATTGTTGTTACATATGGCGTGAGGGCAATGCCTTGGGCCAGGGCCAGGGGTGGCCTTCAGGAGAGCAGGTAGGATGAAGCTGTTTGGGCTTCTAATTGTAGGGATGCGTAAACAAGCATTCAAATCGTTTATATCAAAACGAGCAAGACGTGAGTTTACTAAAAACTTTAAGAAATGTAAATTATATGTGAGTTTAATCAATCAGTTATTTTTATTATCTTTATTTCAAGTGCTATGTAGTTTGTTCTAAATTGAATATGTTATATTGTTATACTTGAAAATTTAATATTCTAACTTTGCAATGTTTTCCACTATAATACAAAATAACTGTTTTTTCAAAAACCATTTTAAAACTCGAGAATTTATATATTATTTCATACTTTTGTGATATTCAAACCTCTTATGGCATAGTAATATAATTATGATGTCATAAAACAATAGACGTTTTTCTTCATAGTATTAGTATCCAAGATATTTCATAATCGGCTTTGATTCTAACTAAAATATTATTTTTCTTTTTATAATGGATGTTCATTTCAGACCTAATTTATATGATTATAACCAATGGAGGATTGATACATATATCTTCATATGATTATAAGTTATAAGTTATAACCAATGGACAGGGCCGTCCCTGAGATTTTGGGGGCCCAAGCAAATTTAAAGGGTTTAAAGGCAACTTTTAAAATTGGGGCTCTATTAGCAAAAACATATAAAATTAGGGGCCTATTTTTATTTTTTTTCAATAATTAGGGGCCTATTTTATATACTAAAATTTTTAAAAAAATTGGGGGCCCTAGACGAATGTTTCGCCCGGCTTTGCTCAGGGACGGCCCTGCCAATGGATGATCGATACATATATCTTTGGGAACCACAAACCGTAAAAGGAAGAAACAAATTCAGGGTTTATCTCAAAATTGTACTTTGAAACGTAAGACAATTATCTTTTTTTGGATAATATATGTTAGATTGTTGATCGAGATATATAAATTCATGTCCAGTATCCATGTCCTTGTCTTGTGTTGTGTTGTGTAAAAATGTACTCTATACTAATAGATAATTAAATAAGAAAGAAAAAAACCTTTGTTTTCTTAAAAATATATAAAAATGATGTAAAGTGATACTTTTCCGTTTTAGTTTAAAGGGGTATTGTTTTAGTACTTAACATTTCTATAATTACAATTGATTTTTTAAGATAATCGATAACAATTTTGATGAAGTAGTGGAGAGTAACCAAGCTTTTACGGAAGTCTTATAGGCTAATAGATTTCATCTGTTATGTTCCTTCTTCATATATTTGTTGTTGTCTATCATCTTGTTATCAATTTTTTTATTTGTGTTAAGGGTTGTATTAAAAAATTTGTATTTTGTAAACTCTTTATGATATAAAAATTTTGATTTGCCGATTTTTAAGGTTTGTCATGCAAATGTTTTTTTTTAAATTCTAATTTTACCTCTATTTTTTTAATGTAATAACCAATGAAACAATTTATGGAGTATATATTAAGGGATAAAATAGAAAATTCAATTGTTTTCTCAATTTGGGTGAAAAGGCTTAAACAACACTTAATCCAAAATGGAGGAAATACAAAATATCAAAACCAAATATATATTTTTATTAATTAAACTATGTATAAACATGTAGTACATTGGTTTTTAGTTTTTTACTAGTAATACTAGGTTATGAACCCCCGCGATATCGCGGGGGAACTCATTTTCAACAAAAATATTTGATTGTGTTTATTTATTAAATTGTTATGATAATATATTCAAAAATTTGAATTATTACATCAAATTAACTATGTTTTAAAGTTATATCATAAATATTTTCCAAAGATGTTAAAACAATTTATGAATAAAAATATAAAAAAAAGAATTATGATTAAAAATACTTTTGAAACATTTTTTATAAATGTAAAATTATTTATAAGTGACAAAATACATAGAGAAGAGTTTTAATATAGAGATAAGAAATTCTAACGGTCAAAATCCAAAAATTTGGATGGAGTCGGTACTCAGCACGACTTGTGGGTGACTAAGAACTTCGTCCGAGAATTGGTGTTTTTTGTTTGTCCATTGTTCTTTAAATATAAAATTAATATTTATTCTCATATATATTCGAAAAATATAAAATTTGATGGCGTAAATACAAACAGATAAACATTTACAAGATCTCATAAATTTATATTTGTATTGATAAATTAACTGAATAAAAAAAAAAAAAAAAAAAAAAAAAAAAAAAAAAAAAAAAAAAAAACATTTTCTGCGAACCGTTTTCCTCTCCCTCCCTTGCGACACAAAAAGAGAAACACCACAAGTTCACAACCGTTTTCTTCTTTGCTTTTCCGGACCGCCGGCGTTTGCCGGTGGTTCTAGTTTGTTAATTACTTTGTATTTCTGTTGTTTGTAATAATTGTGATGAGAAGCTTTCTATTATATCAGATTGTTCTCATATTTATTTCCTTCATTCGATTTCTCTTCATCTTTATGGTGATGGTTGCTATTTTCTTTGCCGGTGATGTGGTTTTCATGGGACATCTCTTCTACTCTTCGGCAGTTATCCCCACACCGAAGCCCATGATTCGATGTGATGCAGTCTTGTTCTCGCAGATTTACAAACATACATGGAGATGTCAGGATTTGGTGTCTTCACCACCATTACAACTAGATCTGCTTTGGAGAAAAAGTCTATGGAAACCACCATGGAAAAAAAAGCAATTCAGGGATGAATGTTTAGTGACAATAAGCAACAATCTATGGAGGAGAATCAGAAGATGGATTATACCATATAAACAACAATGGGTTTTAAGCACAACCAAGACCAATGACATCTCATTCTATATGAGAGTTTCGATCAATCCGAAGGTTTTGCGATGTAACAGATGGATCGCTGCCTATGACTCTCGAATGCATTACCGGTATTTCATCACTAAAAAGAAGATGATTTCCAAGCAAGAAAGTCACACAAGATTGGCGAAAATGACGAAGATGATAAAGTACTTGACTAAGAAAGCGGCGCGTAATTTGCTTCATCGGTCTTTCGTTACACAAACTATTGGTTGTATTTGTAATCTCATTGATAATCATGTATACTCTGATTCATATTAATAAAGTTTGTTTAGATGTTAAAAAAAAAAAAAAAAACATTTTCTTTGAATATTCATGTGACGAATTGGAATCATTGCTTTTTTCTAATAATGGAGATGATTTCTGGATTACTATACCATTTGAAACGGTTTATTTGACGCTTACCACATTTAAAGCGCCCAATCACAAGCGCCACATGAGGATGTCTTCTCATATTCATACTTTGTAATGATGCTAACTCAACATCAATATTTCGTTGTATACAACCCATATATATTGCCTTAAGATAGAAAGAATAATTGTTACCATATAAAATAGTTAAGTAAAAAAATTTACTGTATAATCCGTCCAATTCTAAGAAAATAATTGTTGGTATCTTCATTAGAATTTTATATTTAAAATTGATTAAAACTTCTCCATTTTTATAATTATTCCAAAAAACTTTGGTTAAATCAAAAATGAGAATTTTTTTTAATATTAAAATAATGTATGTTTAGAAATAGTTTAGAGAATAAAGAATTTAGATTTATTTTACAGATTTTTTTTTTTTGGATTCATCATAAAACAAATAATCTATGTTAAAGAACAA
Source organism: Arabidopsis thaliana x Arabidopsis arenosa (assembly GCA_019202795.1). NCBI lineage: Eukaryota > Viridiplantae > Streptophyta > Magnoliopsida > Brassicales > Brassicaceae > Arabidopsis > Arabidopsis thaliana x Arabidopsis arenosa. Next base: position 11,838,007 of record CM032919.1, on the reverse strand, counting down.
AAATTTAGAAACTACTTAGGAAGAAGGACAAATATATAGAGTTCAAAAGTCACGAACATTTAAATAGACAATTATTCATACAAACAGTTGTGACGAAAAAATGCAATGAAATATAATGAAGACTGAAGGCACTTAACTTTAATTGAATAAATGCAACTATAAAAACACAACCGTAAACTGGAAAAAAAATGACTATAATTGAACAAATAGAACTGTCTCCAAAAAATAACCGTCAATATTTTAACGAAAAGATGCGATAAAAAGACACAAATTAGGAAAAATAATCGTTAATATTTTAACAGAAAGTTGCGATAAAAATACACAACCGAAAAAATAACCGTCCACGAAAAAAAGTAACCGTCAATATTTTAACGAAGAGTTACGATAAAAATATACAACCGAGAAAAACTAACAGTCAATATATTACCGAAAAAATTACGATGAAAAGACACAACCGAGCAAAAATAACCGTCAATATTTTAACGAAAAGTTGCGATGGAAAGTCATAACCGAAAAAATTAACCGTCAATATTTTAACGGAAAGTTAAGATAAAAAGACACAACCGAAAAAATAACCGTCAACGAAAAAAGTAACCGTAATTATTTTAGCGAAGAGTTGCGATAAAAAAGACACAACCGAGAAAAAAGTAACCGTCAATATTTTAATGAAAAGTTACGATGAAAAGACACAACCGAAAAAATAACCGTCAACAAAAAAAGTAACCGTAATTATTTTAACGGAAAGTTGCGATAAAAAGACACCAACGTAAAAAGTAACCGTCAATATATTAACGAAAAGTTGCGATAGAAAAATACACAACCGAAAAAATAACTGTCAACGAAAAAAGTAACCGTCAATATTTTAACGAAGAGTTGCGATAAAAAGACACAACCGAGAAAAATAACCGTCAATATTTTAACGGAGTGTTGCGATAAAAAGATACAACCGAGAAAATACCGTCAAAATTTTAACGGAAAGTTGCGATAAAAAGACACAACCGAGAAAATAACCGTTAATATTTTAACGGAAAATTACGATACAACCGAAAAAATAACCGTCAATATTTAACCGGGAAGTTGCGATAAAAAGACACAAACAAAAAAAAGTAATCGCCAATATTTTAGCGGAAAGTTGCAATAAAAAGACACAACGAAAAATAACCGTCAATATTTTAACGAAGAGTTGCGATAAAAACATAACCGGAAAAATAACAGTCAATAATTTAACGGAAAACTGTGATAAAAAGACGCAACCTTTCAGAAGTGCAAATGACATTTATTGGAAACGACATAACCGTAAAAAAATAACCGATTAAAACGAAAATTGCGATAAAAGACGCAACCAAAATAACCGTAAAAAAATAACCGATTTAAACGAAAGGTTGCGATAAAAAGACGCAACCGTTCAGATGTGCAAATGGTATTTATTAGATTGCTATTATATATAGATTGATAGTCACAAGTCACAACCCGACTTTATATCCACATGTTGTCGGGGGGAAGAGAAAAAGAAGATTAACTAATTCAAAATACAATATGAGACACTCACCCACTCACATGTTAAAAATTATGAAGCAGAGTACTTACTTTTTTGAATGGAGAATGAAGGAGATAACATAAAATGAGTGTTGGGAATCATAAATCCATCAATTCATGAAACAATCTAAACACAAACGGACCAAAATCAACCCCAACAAAGAACTTTTTAATTTTGTAGTGGTAGTTCAAATTGCACAACTTGGTGGGGGCATGAAAGGACAAGTGAGTAAATGATGATACAACATACACACGAGAGAGAGGATATGCAAAATGATAAGACGACGACGATCGTTCTTATCCACTCATAAATAATAACGTGTTTTTGGTGATGAATTTAGAGGTTAAGCTCTTTTTTTGTCTTCCTCACCAAACTTTTGCTTATGTGCATCTCCTTCACCATTATTAATTACTTTCATACGATAATTTGTCTGCCTCAATAAATAAAAATATCTATAAGATCTTTTCACTTGTGAAGAGAATCTCTCTGTTTCACTAAAATCTATTTAAAACATTAATATTCCCTTGAAAATATATAATTTTTTGTTTGGTTGAATAAATATATCATCTTAGGCGATTTGCTAGTATCCCTTTGGCGATGCATTCCAATATTATTTTCGTATAAATCAATTAAGTATTCATATATAGTTAATGAAGTGTGTTTGTGATAATCAAAATAATAAATACTAACAATAGTGAATTTTATTCGATCTTAAATTCTCGACAGTCGACATACATGACAAACAGATATCTGTTAGTTCTTAAGGTTATAAAGTAATCCTACAATAATAAACCAAAGCATTACAAACAATGATCAAATACAGAGACGCCCTAACGTCTTCTCCTGCTCGTAAGAATATAAATGCATGGTAACTATATAACCATAATCTAATGATTAAAATTACAAATTACCATTGTAAAAAAAAAAAACCTTAAGAATAAAAAGTGTAGGTTTTAGGTAGGAGAAGTAGAAGAGTAATTCATTCCACTGGATTCTCCGGTCGACAAATCAAGAAGCATCTTCTTGTATGGCATTGCACTCATAAGCCTGCACCAACAACATTCAATTCTTTTAGATTCAATCGAAAAACTCAAGTTTCTATAAAGAAAAGACATGTATCAAACCTCTCTTTGCGCTTCTCCAAGAACCGAGCTAAGGATGCTTTCCGAGCTTGAGGAACTGAAATTAAGCAATTTTTGAGTTTAGTTAGACATATGATATGTGGAATGAAAATCTTGATTGGTTTCATATTGATATTTTAGATGTACCTGAAGGAATCATGTTACCAGGAACTGCATTGAATGATTCGATCATGCTCATTGCATTAGTCGTAGCAATAGGGTTGTCCCTACATCTTGAGTAAGTATCAGTGTGAATGGCAGAGCTTGATGAGGCAGCAGCAGAAGTGTTATGGATTTGTTTTCCATACACTTCTCTAACCGGTTGTTGTTTCTTCAAGCTACTCTCTCCAGTTTCACCTTTCAAACCATTCCCCGCGCATAACATGATGGCTTGAGCCTACTCACATATCATCAATAGTCCATTTTAGAACATGTAAATGATATGTAAATGTTATATGTATGAATCTTGATTATATATACCTTATCGGGAGATATGTCATTAAAGACGCTAACAGTTCCGCCATAAAAGATAGTGAGCTGAGGAGATGATCCTGAGGAAGCCACTCTGTTTCCACAAAGCCCATAACAAAATCAAAATATGAAACGATTAATAATATTTTGTTGAATTCTTTAGCATCAAAATATCGAAATTACCGTGGAACAAGAGAAGGATGAGTTGGTAAAGGAACTGATCCTCCTAGTAAAAGCGGCGATGCGTTCTGAAACGCACCGCTGAATTGGCCTCTGCGGAAAACGCTGGCCGCAGAAACTGATCCCCACTGGTATGCACCCGGAAACGCCTTAGCCTCCTAATTTTTAAACGTCAACATCTTTAATTTTTTTACATTCTAATTTTATCAAAAATGCCAAGAAATAAACGTGATCCAAACGCCAAACACCAAACGCCACAAAATTTTATATTATTTTTCCCCTAACTTTGCGGCTGGCAAACGACCGACCCTACTAGCTCTTAACTTGCACTTATCAATACAACTTTTTTGTTTTTTTTTTTGTTTTTATGGTTAATGATTGGCCACATACACAAAAAATGAAAATTCTCAAAATTTCTTGGCCAGTTTTCCGACCATAATCATTAGATTAGGCATAACAGAAGTATTCACAGATTTGTTACAATTCTGAAACCAAACCGTAAATAATAGAAACTGCAAGTAAATTTTAAGTTAAACCAACCTGGAAATCTGAAGCAGGCATGAAAGTTGAAGTAGCAAAAACCTTTGCCTTCCCCAATTGTCTAGCTGCCTTCGTACTCAATCCTAAAATATCAATTTTTATTGACATCAATTTGACATCAATCCTCACTTTTATAAAATATTTAATGGAATCTTTTTAAGTTTTGGAATCTGAAAAATTATTTTTAAATAAAACAACTTTTGAACGATATATAACCCTGCTTTATATACGGCTATGTTAAAAGCTAAAACTGATCTCTTCTTGAAACACTAAAAGAAAAGATCATTGAGACAAGAACACAAACCTCGTTCTCCGACACCATCATCGTTAAACTCATGCTTAACGTTATTACTTACAGTGGCGGAGGCAGGATTGTTTTTAACTGGGGTCAAAATAAATATTAAAAAAAATCGTTTATAAATTGTAAAAAAAAAATCTACAATTGCGTTCTACATTCATTCATACCTTTTATAAACAAACGAATAATATCACAAAAGTATAAGAAATTTTTAAAAAAAAAAAAAAAACAAAGAAAGCGTTACCTTAATTTAAAGAAACCATAATTTGGAGTTTTTTTCCTTCGGCCGTAGGAAGAAGAAGAGACGGAAAAAAAAAATTATTGTTATTTCTCTATTAATTCATATAAATTATTAAAAATTGTGTTATTGTTTTGAGTTTAATTTGAACGTGGGTTCAATTTCAAAAAAAATTGGGCTTTTCATGTATGTAAATTAGTTTTTTGATTGGATCATTGGGGTCAAGGGATAATTTTAATTGGGTTCAATAGATCTAATATTAAGACATGTGATAGAAATTTAGAAAGTAGTTGGGGTCAGCTGACCCCACTACCTATAGTGTGCCTCCGCCCCTGATTACTTAGATACTGCTTGTCGCTCAAACCCAGAAAATCTCTTTCCATTGCAAACCAAATCAATGACAAACTCTCAAATTTTTAAGTCTCTCTCTTTCTCTGTTTGTGCCCAAATCATTTAAATTTAAAGGAAGAAGAAAAACACAGAAGAAAGAAGTGGGAATCCACAAGGAAGGTTTGGTTTTGGTAATGTTACAGACACACTTTTGGAGAGGCCTATTTAACTCTTTGCTTTTCCTGTTTTTAAAGGCTTGCTTGATTAAAGCATGTGGGGCATTTTTTTGACCGGGAACTAACGGTTGGTGCTACAGGCTACACCGGTTAATTCCCACGTGTTTATTCTTTTATTTTTTTTCCATTTCTGAGGACCATATTCAATTAGACATCCGTCGGTGGCTCTTGTTTATTAGTGCATGTTTTATTTAAATTCTTTTCAAAGGTGAATTAATTTAGTTTGGCTATTGGATATTTTCTTTGTGATCTCACACATGTAAAAGGTGTGGTTGCTTTTCTTATGCAACGGTTTGGTATTTATCACTTCATTTTTTTTCTTTCTTTGAAAAGTATTCAACTGTTTAATAATAAATGAAATGATAAGCCGAGACTCTTTCGTAGAGGCAAAAAGTGTCACTTATTGGATTTAAAATAGCTAAACCACGAGGGATATTCAATGGGCTGAAAGAAGTTTCCTTGATTATCTAAGGCCCATAGTTATGTTTACGGCCCAACTTATATTAACACTGTCCACTATAGATGATTTGGCTAAATACTTACATATCAAAACTAAAACCAATGAAGAACTTGAGTGAACTTTTTGTTGTCACGTGAAAGTTTTGAATCTTTGATAAGTTATATTGTTGTTATATCATATTAAAATATCATTTGACAACATTTTTATCTTATACATCGAGAGTTTCAAACAGATACATTTTTATCTTATCTTATGTAATAAATTATAAAAGAAAAACCTGGTTATATATGAAGCAATCTCTCATTGGCAGTACATTCAGAATTTCAGAAAATAAAAATATGGAAAAGAATTAGACGTTAGTTGGTCTTTCAAATTCCTAAGACCATTTGGTAATCAGCTGGCTAATTTTAAATTTATCATTTTTAATGATTAAAGCATATTAGGCCAAGTCTTCAATTGAGTTCTTTAGAGAATAAATAATGATGAATAAGAAGAAAAGATTCGTTCAGAGTTCAGACATTCGCAATAGGACGAGCAAAATGATTTTGTTTTGTATCTCTATCCTATATTCCGTTTATTTTGTTCCATTATTCTCGACACGTTAACATATCTAACATTGATAATTGAAGAATATTAAACCCTTTTAATTACTTTTATTTACGCATAGACGAAAAAAATGGCATTTATAAGATACCAAATCGAATGTTTCATTCAGTTCACCAAAAAAAAAAAAATCGAATGTTTCATTCACATCAAAGAAAGAAGATATCGATTTGGCCTATATAAGTCCGACAATTGTACAAAAATCGTTTCGTAAATACAATCATATAATATACTATAACTACGTACATCTTATGAGGGAGAACAAAAAATATTACAAAAATACAACTAGCAGTGGCTCTACTCGAGTTGTTGATTGATCCCTTTCCCACTTTTTCCTCTCATTTACACCATTTCTCATCTACAAAATGCATAGACATAGTAATTTAGATTTTATAATCGATATAGGAACAAGAAAAAAAGGGAAAATTAAATTTATAAATACCTTGTAATTTTCTACATTGCTTTCCAAGAAAAGCGAGAAACACGACGAGCAAGATGATTAAGGTGACGATTCCTATTATTATCGCCAATGTTTTCCCGACCTCATTATCATCCTTATTGTCCTTCTCTCCTTCTACCAAAACAAATAGCTAAAATTTTAAAACTATCCATCCACCTCTAAGTTAATATATTTTTTCTCCATCAAGTATAATATTCATAATTTTTTGGTCAACACTATGAATTTTATGGGTTTAATATTGAGCGTCATACACAATAATAAACCATTAATTAAACTAAATGTTAAAATCAGTCTAGTATATAAAATTTTCATAATCCAGCACTTGACTAGAGAGATTGTCATCTATAAGGTTACGTTAAAAGGTGTTTTTTTTTTTCCTTTATTTTTTTTTGCTGATTACGACTTTTTAATTTTCATTTAAGCTTACTTAAAATAAGTTTAGAGGAAGACTGACCATGACCAAAGTTTGGGCCTGGGGTCTGACGCGCGTGACTACCACCAACACTGAATCGCGCGTAACATTTCGACAAGTAAACGTATCCTCCCTGAGCCATTCCACAATCAGATTTGAGCCGTCCGATTGCATCAGACAAACAATCTTGGCACTGTGATGTACTTAGATCGCCGGAGCACTGAGCCACACCTTGAACATTCCCGTTGCCACCGTTCCTGTAAGGTCCATCTCCGGAACCTAAAGAACCGATGACGTCACTAACTTTGGTCAACGCATCCTGGTCGTTGAATTCCATCGCCTGTCCACATTTGTTGAGGATCAACGTTTTGTCTTGTACCCCAAGGAACGATTTGTTGTCGTAACGGATCAGACAATTCTCCAACTGCAAGAACCCGGAGTACGAGTTAGAACATAAGGTTCCAACCTGTGCGACGGCGCTTGATACGCACGTCGAGCAGGCGGTTGGGTCTAGGTCGCCGCGGCACTGGTAAAGGCCGTATACGGTAACGGTTGGTTCCGGTTTCCCGGTGGGAACCGTGAAGTTGGCGTAGCGGCTTTGGGCGGTGGAGGTGACGAAGGAAGATAGGAGAGAGTTTAGATTTGTCTCGTAGCCGGAGCTAGGTGAGAATTTAGCCGGAGAACAAACGGCGTATATGTAATTGTCCGTGGGGGAGGAGGAAGATGGGTTCATTAGTATGACGGCGGTGAGAAGGAAACAGAGAAGGGACGTCGTCGTCTTTGTCTTGAACATGTTTTACTTTTTCTTTGAGAGATATAGAGAAAGAGAGATGATGATTTGGTATAAAAAGAAGTTGAAGATAGAAGACTTGCTTTAAAGAGAATTAACGTAAAGAAGGGTACTCTTATATGTGGTTCCATGTTGCATGTTTTTTTTTTTGGTTGGGGACGTTCTTAAGAATTTCCACAATTTACAAGTTCCATATTATTGAAATTACTAAAATAATTGCAACTCTTTCTTCGTTCAGAGGTTTTTTTTAAAGCTTTAATGTGGAATTTGGCAATGTGAGTCGATTTAATGTCCATTACATTTTTATTTTTGTTAAATATAATAGTAATTCTTACTCATTTGAATTCAATTTTTATTTTGACAATGACTTGTGTGAATTCGTTATAAGCTTTCTACCATTATTACTTAATAATTACCCTTACTATAAGCCAAGAAGGCAATAAAGTTGAGGAGTTTCTTTTAGTATGGTGTAGTTCGAATTCGTATATATAAAAGGCCAAATCGATCGGCGGAATTTCCACGAGATTGATACAACAACAAAAATATGAAAATTTGCATCCCACTAGTTTTTCTGTCTTATACAAGATGATAGGACGAAGCTTCTAATAGCATTATTTGTGTGTCCTGTTTGCATATATATAAATATTGACAATAGTGAATTTTTTTGTTTTTCTTTATTATCAAGAAACAAAATCGATATATAATACCGAGTAATGAACGACGTATACGTCATGAAAACGAGTTATGGTCATTAATTTATTACATGTAGTATAGCGTATAGAGTTTGGATAGGCAATGGTACTTGAAAATGATTTTAGAAGATGAAATTTTTATTTATATAGATAGGGATATTGGCGTGGTGGTCGAGATGTTATACAAATTTATATACATATTTATATAAGACTTGTATCATCTTTTTAAATATATTTTTAATATAATGAGATCAATCAAGTAACTAGGCTTCCAACGTCAAAGTTCAGTTACGGGACCGGTGAACGAATTATAGAGAAAACAATAATGTTATTTGACCGACTTTTGTTTAGTTCTTAAAACCACAACACCCTCGATTGTATTGACTTTTTCTTTGCATGTATAGATTGTTATTGACTTTAGTAATACTATTAATCACAACATGCGTGTAGTGTTCTTCATACTTACATAAACTAGTAACTATATAAGGAAACATTTATGATACTAGAACATTGATAATTATTAACGAAACAATGACAATAATAGGGTTTATCAAAAAAAAAAAAAAAAAAACAATGACAATAATGTAACAATACAAGAGTAATCATTTTGTTGATAAGGGATCCATTCGATTCAGTTATGAAATTGAAATAATAACTAAGACATAATTGAGAGCAGAAAGTTCTGCTAATTGCATGGTGGAATATTGATCAATCATATTACTTTCCATAATATTATTTTATTTTCACGTAACATAAGAAGAGAAAAGATATCAGTGAAAAGTACAGCTAAACAAAGACCGGATAAAGTTTGATAAAGGGGATTAGAAGTTGTATCATTTGTCCACTAAACGGATCAAGGGCCAACCTACACAAATAGACTTTTAAAGTCTTAATATTTAAACCCACACAAAGCTTTAATATCTATAGAATGTTCCAACATTCATAATTCGACTGTTGATTTCGATTCGGAATGTTATATCTGTATTGTTGTTTGTTTTTTTGTTTTTGTTTTTGTTTTTCTTGATAATAGTATTCAAATGAAATATAATATTGATTTTTCAGTAAATCTGTTTAAACCATATTAACATATAATTCGGTTTTGGTAACACAGTTTTTTTTTCTTGGCAGGTGGATCCATAATCATTTCGATGGAAAAAGTATAGATTTAGGGAGAATTAAATTAATACAGATATTAAGGGATTTTTGGTGAGTAATTTCGTGCTTGACTTCTAAGAAGTCATTGGTCCATTTCTTGAAAAATAATGATAAAAATTAGTATTGCGCACTCGATAATTTTCTTGAATTTAGACTAACCTAATTAAGTTGACTCGTTCGTCAATTCCAAATGGAAAATATAATGTTTCTGGAAAATTTGTGGAAATCTTTCAGCATTGAAATATACCTATTAAAATCAGTGGAGACATCCAATATCCATATGACTATTATAGATTTGAATGAACTTTTGATATATGCTATTGATCGTCTTATGTTTACATTCAAAAATTCCGTTTTACTTTAGAGAAAATCTTGACAAAAGTAAAAAAATAAATAAAATCGTTAACAAGAATTCAAAAGTTATATCACAAACTGACAAGATAAATTTTCCTCTGTTTTACTTCTCTTCTTCCCAAAGTCTACTGTCTACTTTCACATGAATATGTTCATAGCAAGATCATATATAATTATGATTTTTTTCACCTTTTCTCTTCTTACGCATCAATGATTGGTTAGTAAAAATCTGGTTATTATTAATTTTTAAAGTCTTTATTGATTATATGATACTCGTTTACAATTGTTGCTATATATTCGAGCATATCTTATATATCCTGAAAGTGTATAAAGAAATTAATCAGTGCCATATATGAAAGTAGATTAGTTATGGATTAGGACATACAAATTTGTCAGGATCTACTTATATTGAGGAATAAAGGGTTTTAAACTCACCCACCTCTAGCTACCACATACTGTCCCTTTAAACAAAAGTTTTTCTATTGAAAAGGAAACTAAAAGAATGTAACATTACACATGTTATGTTAGATTAGACACCACAATAAGCATTATGTCTGATCCTGTCTTCTTTTTATTTATTTCATGTTTAATGTGTAATATCTAAGGTAATATTTAGATTTATCTTCCAATTGGTTTTTGTCAATAATGTTTGTGTACCTTTTTAAAATCTGATATTTGAATTGGGCCTGTAATCTAAAATAACAGGTCTTAATGTCTTATGGGCTTTAGTTCTTTATTTTTTAAATCAGCCCAATTAGATTGAGACAACAGCCATCTGTAATAATAAATACGTCCCTAAGATTTTTGTTCCTTGTCAAAAGCCCATGAATTTATCATTTCTAATTTTCTAGTTTCTCTTTAACTCTGGAACGTTTTCATCTGTTGAGCCAAAACCATTGAACTAACCTGGTTTTGCTTACAATCACTAAACGTATTTGAGATATGTTCGTCTTCAACTTAAATTATATATTTTTTATTTGAATAAGATACAATCATATAAGATTACAAGTATACGTACTTACACAATTAATCAAATACACAAATAATCTATAGACAAAATCAAACACATCCCAATCTTCACACCATAGAGTACTGTAGCTACTAAAGATTTAACTAAAACAGATTCACGAGTATAACAGTGAATTTACATTAGGATTTATGAATGATTCTTATGAGTTTTAGAAGATCTTTGTTTCTCGAGTTGTTCGAAAAGAGACCCATCATAGACGGCTCTCACCGTCTCTTTTTGTAGCAAACCGTTCTTGTCTTTGCACAAATTATACAATACCCTCCACTCCCCAAATGCTAAAATCCTGCCATTTTAAATCACATAGATTATTCAGATACATATGATCACGTTTTCGGGTTTTGGTGTAGATAAAATTAAACCAAACTGGTTCGATAATTACCCTCCTCTACAATCATTAGGTTCTCTGTTTGCCTTGAGAAGTTCTTTAAGTTCCTTGTTGGTCAAAGCATCACGATGTGTGTGAGCATGCTTCGCAAATATCTCCTCGAACTTCGAAGCCACAAACCTAACAAAAATAAAAATTATTTAGCTTTCCAAAATTCACTAATTACCTCTAAAGACACAAAACAGTTAGCAAATTAAAAGAAGGGTTAAAAAAAAAAAAACTATACCGTCCATCTTTGTCGTAAACGCCTGAATCGCTGCTATGTATGCCAAGGTTGATATTTTTAACCTCTATGGGAAACGAGAATGAGAATCCTTTCCCCTGAAACCAAAACACTTCCATTGATTCTTTTTTTCTTATGTAACGTATATGAAATTAAATTTGAACTGTTTCAATATTTACCGGACGAGTTTTGCTGCTGAGACTGATGTTGATGAATACAGCAGCGAATGTTGACAACAAATATCCACATCCGATTGCTCTAAATCCTGTTCTTGTTTATGTTTGTTTGTCATGTTACATCAACAAAATTAGTAAAACTATAAAATTTATTTTTCTTTTGGGTACGAAATAATAGATCTTCCTTTGAATATTAAGATACGAGTATACGACCATAACAGCCATGCACAGAAATCTGTTACGTGAGAAGACAAAAGATCTCTAATACAAATCTGGTTTTAGATATTACAAGATTGTTTAAGACATTTTGGTCGAACCAAGAGTTTTCAAGACCGTACCTTGAAATGTCTCTGAGGGATAAACGATGCCATCTTTGTTTCTGTCGAAGAAGGCGACATGTCTTTGCAAGAAATTATCTTTTTCTGTAACAACTTTCACTTCTACAACCACACACAAAAACGTTTTAAGATTTGATGGTAAAGATGCGTTATTTACTAATTAATTACAAGTATGGATGTTGGAAGAAAGTACCAGCAGTGGAAACAGAGGAAGCCATAATCACAGATAGAGATAAAACAAAGAAGTTGATGGTTATTAGAGAAAGTAACTAAAAATATTGAAAAGAGAATGGTGAAACTTTGTTATTGTATGATAATAATTAATGTGCTAAATATTCGATTGATCTGGCGCGGCCGATATATTTATATATACAGGTGTTCTGTGTATTATGATAAGTCATTTTCTAAGTAAACATGTCGTGTAAAAAATAAAAACAAAAGTGTACATACCGTGCAAGACTGAGAAGGTTACTAAATTTGTATATGAACATATTGGGCCTGATTATAGTCAATGTTTATACAAAAATAGTTATATACATTACTTATCGGCAAAGGAGATCAAATTGGTGAATGGTGATAATGCAACTATGTTGGAGATAGATATTAAATTTCTGGCTTAAAACGAGCTATTTAAAAGAGAATAATACTGAATTTTTTTTAAGAGAAAGTTTTAAAGAATATATACCACATGAATACTAAATTTTTGTGATATATATTCTTTAAAACTTTCTCTTAAAATAAATTCAGTTCGTGAATCGTGGTCATCATTTGGAATTTGGAAACTAAATTTTCTAGTATTTAATTCTCTTATTTATATATAATTAAATCTTATGTTTTTATAATCCTTATTCTGGTTTGAATATATCATATGACATATATGATATATACAATGTCACAGCAGGTTAAATTCCTTTAGAAGTTTGCTGCAACTATTTTATCCGTTGAGACAAAAACCATTGGACTAACCCGGTTTAGCTTAGAATTTGTAAATGCATTGACTTGTCGTGACCTAAAAACAATTGATGGTGTTGTCAAAAGAAGATGTTGGAAATTGAGATATGTTTGCCTTTAATTTAAATTATATAATCTTTGATTGGAAATAACAAGTACGTACACAATTAATCAAATCACGAAAAACAATAATTTTAGAGAACTAAACACATTACAATCATTTTTTTTGTTGTTGTTAAAAACTCATTACAATCATCACACCATATATTACTGTAACATTGAATATTAGTTCTTTAAATAAACAGATTCACGAGCATAACAATGAATTTAGATTGGGATTTATGGATGTTTCTTAGAAGTTTTAGAAGATTTTTGTTTCTCCAGTTTTTCGAAAAGAGAACCATCATATGCAGCTCTCACTGTGTCTTTGTGCAACAAACCGTTCTTGTCTTTGCACAAATAATGCAATATCTTCCACTCCGTATACCCTGCGATCCTGCATTTTTTATTCACATATATTATTCAATATCACGTTTTCCGGTTATGGTATAGAACAAAGTAATAAATCGAATAAAACTAAACCGGTTCGATACTTACCATCCTTTACGATCGTTAGGTTCTTTGTTTGCCTTTAGTAGTTGTTTGAGTTCCTCGTTGGTCAAAGCATCGCGATGTGTGTGTGCATGCTTCGCAAATATCTCCTCAAACTTCGATGCCACAAACCTAACAAAAATTAAAATGATTTAGATTTCCCAAATTCACTAATTACATTCAAAGAGTAATATAGACAATTTTAAAAAAAAAATGTAAAGTTATATTCAATAAAAAAAAAACCATTGTTACATTGAATGCATCAATGCAACTTTCATAATCCATAGGATTTTATAATGAATCAAAAAAAAAATCAAAGAATATATCTAAGGCAATATAGAACCAATCTAGAGTCGTAATCCATACCGTCCATCTTTGTCGTAAACGCCTGAATCGCTGCCATGTTTGGCAAGGTGAATATTCTTAACCTCTATCGGAAACAAGATAGAGAATCCTTTACCCTGTAACCAAACACATTTTTGATTCCTTTTTTCATTTTTCTTTTGTAACGTATGAAACTAAATTTTAAGTACTGTCTCAATATTTTCAGAATAATTACCGGACGAGTTTTGCTGCTGAGACCTATGTTGATGAACACAGAAGCAACTGCTGACAACAAATATCCACACCCAATTGCTCTAAATCCTGTTCTTGTTATTTTTTGGATCCAACAGTAAAATTAGTAAACACATCAGAAGATCTAGACCATATCAGTCACACACACACATAGAAGACAAAAGAATGAAAGATCTATATTCTCTTAATACAAATCTAGGTTTAGATATTACGAGGTTTGATTAGGACATTTTATAAGACCGTACCTTGAAATGTCTCCGAGGGATAAACGATACCATCTTTGTTCCTATCGAAAAAAGCGACATGTCTTTGCAAGAAATTATCTTCTTCTGGAACAAATTTCACTCCTACAACCATCCAAAAAACGTCTTAAGATCGATTTAATGGTACATATGTGTAATTACTAATCACAAAGATGAATGTATGTACCAGTGGAAATAGAGGAAGCCATGATGAGAATCAGACAGAGAGAAAAAAAGAATGTTAAAGAGAGAAAGTAACCGAAAATAGTGAAAAGAGAAGGCGAAACACACGCTTCTTTTATATTTGGAGATCTAGTTGCTCGTTCTATGTAATTGTTTTATTAATGTGATTAAGATTCGATGTGATCTGGTGTATTTGTATCGTCGTACTTTTTTTTCATTTTATACGAAGACAGGAAAAATGAGTGGAAGCTTTAGACATTTTTTATACTTATCATTCACGCACCGCTGATACTTTCCTCGTTCTTTTTTTTTTCTAATAAATAAATATAAAATTTATTCAACCAAAAAAACTTTATTTACAATATATGCAACTTTAGATTAAAAAAATATTTAGAATTTAAAACTTTCTTCGTTTTAGAAAAAATAATTACGAATTCTCATTATTCCTTACTCCTAAGTATTTATTTAACCTATCTTTAATTTAGTATACAAATTGTATTTTTTCATATATTAATTTAACTAATATAAAAGTTGCATAGTTTTGATTGTTTCGCATGGCTGACGGTATTCAATTAATAAGTCGTTACCTAAGAGTAAGTACATACAGTATATCGCATAAGACTGAGAGGTTAATTAATTTAAAATTTTAAATATGAATACATTAAACTTTGACAAAAAAAATAAAAAAAATATGAATACATTAAGAATCGATGGCGGATTTTATACAAAAATAATGAAATACATTACTTATCGGCAAAGGAGCACAATGAAGCTACGGTGGAGATAACTATTAAATTCATGGCTCCATAAAGTGATTTTTGAAAGAGATATTAAAATGAAATTCATTTCTGAACAAATTAAAGTGGGTATATATGCCACGGGTGTTTTCGTATTGCTTCTATTTTTTTTTAAAGCCTACACACTTAAAAATTGGGTTCTTGATCAATGTTGATGAAACAGCTCGGCGTCTGAATGTTGACAAGCAAAGGCTGCGGCTACAAAAACTTAATTAACCCTACTTGTTAGTTTTAACCATTGTTTATATATGTCTATGACAGCTTAATCAAATCATAGTTTTCACGATAATATTGGTATCAAATGGTATCACCTAGCAAATTACACACGATTGGTATACTCTTTTTTTACATTTGAATTGAGTCGTGTTAGAAGACGGTAGACCCATTTTTTTTAGTTGTATATATAAGGTTATGTGTTGGTTTGTGTTTTAATCTATTGCATATGAATTGTAATTTCAAAGTTGTGATAATTTAAATATAGTTAGTTCTGCTAGTTGATTTTCTTTTTCCAATAATATTCATTATACCAAATTTGAATCTGGGTGTGACACATGTAATACAAATCTTCAAACTAAAAATTTTGGTCTGATTTTATCAACTCAGAGTTAATCCAATGAAAATAGTGGTGTGAATAAAAATATTGTGGCCCCTTACACAATACTAGTAGCTTTGAAAATATGTAAAAATGTATCAAAAGATTTCTAAATAGTTACCAAAAAATGTGGTGGTCATAATCCTTAGGTGTGTCCGTGTGTGTACTGGAATTAGGAATGTAGCCTTTTTTTTTTTAACGTCTGGATTTATTATTTATTGCAAATTATGAGAATTGTTACATAGACGATGCTACAACGGACAATTCCTTCCGACCCTTATTAGATCTACGATAGACGACACCTCCTTCATCTTCTTCTTCATGCTCTTGATGGACACTTCCCTCTCAGCGTAGAATCCTGGCGAACGGCTATAAATGTACATCGCTGGAGATCTCCTGCACACTTGCCTCTAATAATCTGCAAATTTATTAATAAATCGTAATATCTGGGACTCGAACCCCAGACCTCTGGGTGTAGAAGCATTAATTAACCCTTGATCAACCAATGGGCCAAAAGGGCTTCCACGGAATGTAGCCTTGTGCATGCAAAATAAAAAAATTTACAATTTTCACATATATTATCAAAGAAAAACTTTGGAACGTAACAATATTATGGACTAAAATTTCAAGTTGTTTTTTTTTTGTATGATCGTGATATCAATTTTTAGTAACATAAAGTACACATGACTAATATAATTTCTTCCAAGTTTCAACCTTTCTTCTTAGAGTAAAGTGTGTATATGTGAACAACTTTCATGTCCATCAATTACACTTTACCAAGCAATTAATATTTTCTCAAAATGCATTTTATTAATGTTATGATAATTAAGGATTTTCTAAAAGTGTTTATAACAAAGACTTGATTTGAATGCAAACTATAATCTATATGGGAAATGTTTTTAAAGATGGTTAGAACGTTAAGTAAACGGTATCAATATTCACACGCATTGGAAATGTGAAGTAACAAAAAGGTCATTGCGTAAAGCTGAGTGCAACAGATTCCTTATGCTTTATCTCTTGTCTTGTCCAAAGGTTCATGATGAAAAATTGAAAACCCTACACAAATTCCTCTCCACATTCACACTTGGTATAGGTCGTTGCTTCTACAAATTACCACAACATTCCCTTTTAGATTCTAATCCAATCTTCATTGACAATATAATTCACAACATATATAGTTATTTTGAATTCGTTAATTTGACGGTAAAAAGAGGTGGTAGAGTATCATATCTATGGATTTGTTGCTTTGTTTAGTACGTTGTTGCAACTACTTAGTTAAACCGTCCATTTCAACTGCATGTTCTTCGTGTTCCGTATGTCGGTCTAATCGAGTATTGAAGAAGGGTTCGATCTCTAACCACTTCAAATTGTTCTCATATTCTCTACCCACACTGCTTAAAATTTGGTCCGCAAGATCCCAAGAGTAGAATGTGTCTACAATTACATGACTACAACGAACATCTTTCATCATTCTGCCAAAATGAAAAAGTAAATTGCTGCCATACCTCCAACTTTTGCTTTATCAATTATTCAATTCTATGCAAAAGGCTCTTCTTTTGATAAGTAGGCCACATACACACACAAAAGTAAAAGACCAAAGAAGTGAAGGAGATTGGAGGTTTATTAAGGGCACCTGTTTTTGGTGGATATATTCTCAAATATTACATAATACATAATCAAATGGTAGGATTAAGAAGGCCTTTAGAAGAAAGGGTTCTGAGGCAGACAATCTCAAAACCTTTCAAATGATGTTTATATACATTAATTGTCTCTTAAATTCTTACAAATTCCTCATTACCTTCTTCACATGACACAACATTTCACCACTAGTCCCTTTGGGTCAGTTCTTCCTTCCTCATTACCTGATGATACATTCGGTTTAGGTTAGAAAAGCTCTGCATTTGCTTCTTTGCTCAGAGCAAAACCGGTGTGACTAAACCGGGTTATGTAAGAATACAACGCGTGATCCTTAAAACTAAAGAAAATTACCTTCCAAGGGTTGAGCTAACTTGCGGTTCTGCGATGACATCATTTCTTTTTTAAGCTGAATCAGTAAATCCTCCATTGTGTATTCTCTTCTCCAGTTGGAGAGCATAGGGAAGTGACTCGGATCAACCTAATCGTTCGATTTGACCAAACTAGTTAAAAAAACATGAAAACAACTATGTATGTAGCTGAATAATTTTGCAAAACAAGATCCCCATATCACTAATGTTGCTTGTTCCAAAGCTTACCACTCCATTCTCAGGATTAACACAAGCCATGTTTATCCGAGTCTGGAACCTCACAGTAGGTGGGCTTTCCGGATAATCCTTTCCACAGAATAGCTTCAGCTGAAAGATTTTCCCTTCATACGCAGTCTGATAACAAAAACATCAATCTTTCTTCTCAAATCCCAAATGTGGAAACAAATACTTAAATCATTTCCCTTTTGTGTCTCTCCTCATTCACCAAAACTGGTTTAAAATGCTACGTACGTCTAAAACTCAGCTAAGGATCATTTCCAGTTATAACAACAAGTAGCACAATCTAAGGAAACATTGAAAGTTATCTTGCTCTATCATCAAAAATTGCATCTTTTGAGTTTAACATTAGGAAAATTTCTTGCTCTATCATCAAAAATTGCATCTTTAAGTTTTAACAGTTCGAAAGTTTCCTGCTTTCGCATTAAAAATTGCATCTTTAAGTTTTAACAGTTCGAAAGTTTCTTGCTTTAGCATTAAAAATTGCATCTTTATTCAATCTACCACAGATACCACAACAGGTTATAACGATGCAGAGATAGAGAAAACGTACAGTGTGAGGACCAATAATGGTACCAGTCCAAGATTGCATCAAAATATCATCAGCATCATCCATTCCATAGCTCACAGTGCCATCTCCAATTCCTTTCTCACCTCTTTCAAGCTCTTCCAATAATCTAAAGTTTCTCGGAACTGCAAAAAACAAAAAGATACAAAATGAATGAATGATGATCCGGCGATATATAGAGAGAGAGTTCGTAATCTGTATAATCAAAATCGTTACTTTAAACCTCAGGAAGCAACAACAAATTCAAAGAAGGTCAACACACATACTAAACCCTAGATTCCAAAATCAAAGAGACTTACCAACGACCTTCTCTTCTTCCGAACCCATTTAGATAAGATGATTGTGGTGAGATTACAGAGCAGTATCTGAAGGATTTGGCGAGAGTAGATGAAGAAACAGAGGAGGTAGAGATGAGAGAGAGATAGTCTAACAGCTACTGTTCATCAGAAGGATATGAAATGGAAAAATTATTGGAAGAAGAAAAAAGAGAGAGAGAGAGAGTTGGTCAAGTGCGTGTAGTCGTACGGTAGTTATTTTGCAACCCCACTTTTTCTCTACCACTTCCAACAATAATCTATTTGTTTTTTTTTAATTTTAGAAGGAAAAGTTTTGAGTTAGAAGAAATCTATCAATCTTAATTTGGTATTCAATACACATTGTCCTACTAATTCGGTCCAAAAAGTTATCCAATCACCTACTAATTGATGGTTTGATTCTGTGGAAATACCGAAATAGTTAGAAGAAGAACATTATCTCAAACGAACGTGATGGATTCTATTGAATTAATGGTTAGTGACATGTCACCATTATTGAGTTAGATAAAAAAAAATAACCACTATGACAAAATAATGAAATATCAACCAACCATAACAGCGAGGACAATAGATGGTATAGTGGACCTAGAGGTGGTTCTTGCTTTGTTCTTTAGCATTTGTATCCAATGTTTTGAGGTTTTACCACAAAATGTCGGAACAAACAAAAAAATAAATAGAAGAACAAATCAGACGTGGTTTCAACTTTCAAGTCCGATTAGATTATAGTTTAAGTCGATCTATCTTGTTTTGAAACAAACCAATCATCCATCTCTCCATCATCACTTATGTTACCAAGAAGCTCATTTCTTCTCCGATCATAATATCTTGACTCTCTTTCGTTCTTCTTCATATCATCATCTTTTTTTGCTTCAGTCCCATTGCTTCTAATCCTCTCTGTCATCTCCAACTTCCATTGCTCTCTCTTTTCTGGGCTCTTTGAAACATTACTTCTCCCTCCTTCCACTGGAAATCTCATGAAGCCATCTTCTTCTTCTTCTTCCTCCTGTTCTTCTTCTTCTTCTACAAAACTCCACGTCTTTGTAACTTCGTTTTGACGATCTGCAGCTGTCTTTGAAACTGGTGTGACGTTTGAAGCCTTTTGTCTCTTGTGATCACACTTCAAACATACCGCGTTTCTTCTGAAATTGATGTAATTGCACCTGATGATGTATAGAAACATTATCAGTTTCCAACAACGATCGCCAGACTTAAAAAATTTAAACAGCCTTTTAGCTTTAAGGTTTAAGGAGGATGACTCACGACTCGCATTCCCACTCTCCCGGATTGATTTGACGCAATGTAGGCTTGTCTTTGCACCTTAAGCATCTTGTGTTTTTCGAAAAGTTAAGAAAATTGCATCTGCGGAAGTAAAAACAAAAATCTTAAACAGGTTTTCATGGTTATAATCAGATTAAACACTAACTGATGAAACTGTTAGTCCTCACGTTTGACAAATCCAATCTCCTTTCTTCAGTGGGAGATGATCTTTCTGTTCTTCCTTCAACTGTTTCAGCCTTTCCTCAGAAAACACATCACATCGCAAGCATCTTATGTTTTTAGCAAAATTTAGGAACTTGCATCTGCCAGATAAAAACAGTTCACAAATATCAATATCCCTGAAACCATATAATAAACTATATCGATATATGCAGCAAGATTACTTACTCTGTACAATGCCAATCCCCTGGTCTTTTTCTTGGATCTCTCTCCTCACTGTCCTGTGAATTCGGCTGGATCTCATCTCGAGCAGTCTCAGTCTCAGCAGATTCAAAATCTTTTAAGCTATAGGCTACGCTTTCTCTAAGCAACTTCCTCACAGAATCTTCAACAAGTTTGGTTTGACAGGCACGATTCTCCACAGTAGGAGAAATGGAATCAAGCCCGTAAGTTAGAAGTATACGCATGACATCTATAGTTCGAACACCTTCATCATCTCGTGCTTGTGCATACGCCCTTTCACATTTCCCTCTCAAGTTGCAAGAGCCACACACCTACTAAGTAAATGTTTTAAGCTTTGTTACGTAAGTTTCAAATGAAACCTCAAACTCTTATAAGCGTGTGAATCCAAAAAAGGGTTAAACTTAATGACTACAAAGAAGAAAGCAACATAAAGTGGAGAATGAGGAATGCATACATTTCCTTCATCAATACCCACATAAGCTCTTAAACGCTTTCCCGAGTTCACGACCTTTCTATCAGTGCTAGGACATCCACAGACAGCAATCACTTTGATATCTTTTTTCGACAAGTATCTGCAAGTAAGAAAATTCCAGTGAAACCTCAACAATTAACTAAAAAAGGAATGATTTTTAGCTACTAGAAAACAAATGCAGGAGTTGAAAGAAGGATCTGTATATTTTCTTTATCTCAGGCATTTAGTCGAACACCTGGTGTGCAATATGGATTCGTCAATCGCATTACCTCACGAGAGTAAAACGATGGCGAGCGAAATTGAGACAAGCAGTACGAATATGATTCGATTCCTTGGAACTCATCAATGGATTCACGCTGCTTTCTACGAAGTAACCTTTTTTCACTAACATCCCCATTAAATCTAGCCACTCGGGCCATGGGTGCGAGCTTGGATCAACCAAACATGGTCTAGCAATCTCAGCGTTTTGGGTTTTAGCCAGACCGTGAAATGGTCTTCTTGTAAACCCAATGATCCGATGGAACAATCTATGGTTGGTCGTCATGAGAGTTTTGGTAGGTAAATGACAAAGATACCGACTTTATTGTAATCAAAACTTTCATATGTAACAATCCGTTTAATGGTACATAAAATTTAATTACAAAGCGATTTTTCCCGAAAAAGAAAAAAACGAAACACAAGTTGTCTTTGTAAAGACAAAATGTACAATGCATTAACATAAACATTTTGTCTAAACAAAAACACCTTGCATTTCATTGTTTTCTCATGAATAACCATAGCTTGAGACCTTGAGTATAAGGATAAGAAAAATGAAAACTAGAGTTCTGACTTCTGAATGTCATTAGAAGAAATGAGACTTAATTTATATGCACCTTCGTTAAAAGAAAATTTAATAGCCATTTCTATTGGAAATCAAAGAAGTTTAATAACCATTCGTATTGGGAAAAGAAAATGGGAAAAATGTCATTTAAATCGTCACTTTGCCATTTGTGGAGGTTTAAAGCATGAACTTTGAGCCTGGTGCTTTTAATCCTCAATTTCTAGTTGACTTTCAATTTAATCTCTAACTTTCGTTGACGAAGCCGATTGAGGCACGTCTTTAACTGGACAAACGGAGGATTAAGACGCTGTTATCTGTCCGTCTAATATATCCGTTAATAAGCTAAACGACGTCGTTTAATCAAATGTAAACCCCCAAATTCGATTAAGCTCGAACCCTAGAATACCAAATCGAAATTAGAAATACAAAATCGAAGATTCTCTCTCGTTTTCTTCTCTAATCAAGACTTCAAGATAGCTGTGTTGAGTTTTCGATGTAAAGATCCTTACACCTAACCCACACACACACTTTGAAGGCACTCCACGGGCAGCGAGTACTATCGATGTCTCGGAGCTAGAACTCATCGGAATCGAGACAACAGATCTTGAGGAATAAAGATGAGATCGAGATTTGAGAAGAAATCGAGATTAGAGAAGAAAACGAGAGAGAATCTTCGATTTTGTATTTCTAATTTCGATTTGGTATTCTAGGGTTCGAGCTTAATCGAATTTGGGAGTTTTCATTTGATTAAACGACGTCGTTTCGCTTATTAACGGATATATTAGACGGACAGATAACAACGTCTTAATCCTCCGTTTGTCCAGTTAAAGACGTGCCTCAATCGGCTTTGTCAACGAAAGTTAGAGATTAAATTGAAAATCAACTAGAAATTGAGGATTAAAAGCACCAGGCTCAAAGTTCATGCTTTAAACCTCCACAAATGGTAAAGTGACGATTTAAATGACATTTTTCCCAAAAGAAAATAGAACGTCAATATCATCGTTTTGACTTCCTATATAGTTTTCTGTCTCATTTATTTATTACAGCTTTAATTCAAAATTGTGATTCCATTTCCTTGCATGACGCTTCGATATTGTTGGGTGGGTTTGTGTTATATGGCCCATATAAGAGTCTACTTAGGCCCAATATACAAACAATGTTATTAATTAAACTTCACATTTAACAATCCATTACATGGTACATAAATTTTAAGAGAAAAAAAGGGAAAAAGACACGTGTAGTATAGTAGGTGTAACACGCAGAAGGTGAAACAAACTGCCACGTGTGAAATTGAGGACCACACGACATCGCCGAGAAAGGACCGCCGTTTCCCAGAGAGATCACCGCCGCCCTCTCTGATATGGAGAAGAAGGCTTTGAGGAGCTAGTTTCGAGATTTAAAACGGAGAAGAGTACCGATAAGCATTCTTCCGCAAAGCTTCGCCGGATTTTCAACTCCGAAAGCGGCGAAATTTGATAAGAAAATGGTAGAAACAAAACAAAACAACTATAAGTATAACAAGGATTAGAATCAACGCCATCATCTGAAACTCAGAGGAAGAAGAAAGAGCATCAGACTAAAACCAGGTTAAGAAACAGAGAAACTTATTTAATCAATTTGGTTTTGTTTATAACAAAAAATATCTGAAAACACGTACAGTACAAAAAAAGAGAGAAAAAAAATATCTTCATAAACTTTACACGTGGCTTATATTCATTGGATATTCATAGAAGAAATTGTGTACTGGTAAAAAACCCAAAAACACTCTTTCATCACCATGACACCATCACAATTCACAAAGGAAAAATTCAAAAATCTAACAGAACCGCAAATCTCTTAAAATGAAATTGATCCTCACGTTATTCGGATATCCGGAAATTCGGATTTTTCGAATCGAATCAAAACGAATACCGAGTCGAAGCGGATCTAACGAATATTTTGCCCAGGCCTATAATTCAGAGAATTCTAGACTTCTACTGGCACAAAGTTGAGTGATTGTTTCAATTGTTGAAGAGGTAGAATTGGTTTTGACTTGGACTTCGATGAACGTAGCTACCATTGTTACGCATCGATCTCTCTACGCAACTCTGACATGTTTCCGGAGTTGACGGCGATGGAGGAGAGCGAGAGCGTGATTTCGAAGATTTTGATGAAGAAGAAGACGTCGTTGAAGTTGGAGGAGACGAGTTTGTTGTTGTCCTAGTTGATTTTAGTGGAGAAAGGAATACGTGGATCTTAACATGCGCTGTTGTAGAGAGATCGTATTCCTCCATGAGATTCTTTAGATCATCGTCGGAACTTACGGTTACAAGCGCGTCGAGATCATCGGTTGGTAACTGACACCGGAGACTAGTTACCGCAATCCCGCAAATCTCACCGAGCTTTTTCGTTAGCTCGGTGAAGGATATGGAGCGAGGGACGGAGAGGACACGTGTATGACCGCCTTGGTAACGGAGTTTGCCGTCGGGATAACGTGGGGTGATTCTGCCGTCGTAGCTACAGAGGAATTTGACTGTGGTTGGATTCGGAGCCATATCACTTTTTAAGGTTATTTGCAAGCTCGGTGGAGGAGGAGGAGGTTATTTAGTTGTATAAACTTTTCTTGAAGCCAAGCAACTCTAATATATAATCGTTATATATAGAAGGTTTTGCAAGAATGCAAAGGAGTGTGAAAAGCGTAGTTATAAAAGGGTAATGATTTATTCTTTCTTTTTTTATGTGTCGTGTAATTTATCTAGAAAAAGTTTATATCAAAAATAAAGTTTTTGCCGACGTAATTTTTTTTTGTTTGGGAATATTCTCTGATTTTTTTTTAAAAAAGAAAAGTGAAAACTTCATAGGACAAATTTGGACGCGTGTTGTAAGATAAGTGGAGTTCTAAGGACCCATACAACAGATTTTATGCTAACCGGTCTCGACCATTGTCTTTTGAATTTTTCTCGGTAGATTTTACTTAATAGGCAAGCAAATATGTTCATGAACACAATAATGTGATAGTAAATGAATGCACATATGTAATTACAACAAATATGTAGACAAAGGTTGTGTTTCATAACAACTTTTGATAATGTTTGTTTGATAAGAGTACTATAATATAGATTTTTTTTCTCTCATATATGGTTCAACCGATTATAATTTAAGTTGTATAGTAAAAGTCTAGATATTTTCTCATATTTTATCTATTTTTTACACAAAAAACCACAAATGGAAAAACAAATTAGATATTTTGCTATTTTTTTTTTGTCAAACGTTATTTGATATTTTCGATTGACGTTGGCCTCTTGTCTTGTGCAACCGGGTCCCTTGAAAAGCCCACAACGACCATGAAGATTTGCATTGCAATATCGTAAAATTCTTGATATTTAATAATTGAGGAGATATTATTATACGAGGCCACATACATAATCCGATCTAATAGAGGAATCAATTGGGAAATAACATTTGATGTTTGTATAATGACAGTCCCTGTTTCTCCTATTACTTGATAACTGATTTTTTTTTTTAACTTCAAATCTAAGTTTCAATAAATTAAACAAGTGATTTATCTCATTTGTGCTGTTTTTGTGCTATTAGCTGTTATTTTGACAAATTCATTTTATGTTGACAAGATGAAAATAAATTCATCATAGACTACTCTATATCTCACAAAAAGCTTTCTGAACTTGGTTTCAGCTCAAGCTCTTCAGAAGCTAAAGCTACTGCTGAGGATGCAAGTTATGCATCTCAATAGAATTCAAAAATAGACTTGACAAGGACATGGTAGTGATTAGAGAAGTAGAAGTAGTTGAATCAGTGTGGGCGGACAAGTTCATCCATTTACTTATGTTTAATGGTTTCCTCTTCGAAATAATGAGGTCACACTTCACAATAGAAGTTTTGTTTTTGGTCACACGGTCTTACGATAGTACGATAGAAGTTTTGTATGAGTACCTAAAATAAAAATAAATTTTATTATTATAAATTTAAAAGAGTGGTTTGAAAAAAAATATATATATAACCAGAATTTTTATTAAAAAATATATAACCAAAATTTTAGATCTGATTGGTAACACAAAACTGGACAATTTTGTTAACGGATAGAAAAAAAACTGTAAAAATTAAATGATATAAAAAATTGATTTGTTGGCAAAATCATAAAAGTTCAAAATAAAATCAATTTTTTTACAAAAGTACCTAAAAACCTTAAAATGATTAAGAAAAAAAGAAGCGATATTTTCACCATAACTTTGGAGAAAAAGTGCACTTACGTACCAAAACAAAGTGACATTATTTTGTTTATGTGGCAACCATTATAAATTGATGGTTTTCAAGGATATTCGAGTGGCCTACGATAATATAATCTTATAAACAATTTTTATAAGGCTTACAACATTACTAACATGGAGAGTACAATAAAAAAAATTCCATCCTCAAAATCAATTTATTTATATTGTTTCATCTCTGGCAAATAATTTGCAGTTTACACGTTCATATTCCTAAAACTATATTTCATAACACAATATAACAAATACACAATTTTGTATAACTATATCCAACACCAAGAGCCTTTGAAAGTCCCA
Organism: Arabidopsis thaliana x Arabidopsis arenosa; assembly: GCA_019202795.1. Lineage (NCBI taxonomy): Eukaryota > Viridiplantae > Streptophyta > Magnoliopsida > Brassicales > Brassicaceae > Arabidopsis > Arabidopsis thaliana x Arabidopsis arenosa. The sequence goes on along the minus strand of CM032919.1, from coordinate 11,811,390 downwards.
TCTAAGTATCTAACTCGTATAACCTTGTCATCTCTACACACACATCCTCATGGATGCGTCATATTCCCATAGACCTTTCATCATTTGGCGTTCGAGTTTCTTCAGTCTCCCACTGATCCAGTTGTTATGTAGGACGAAGCAATGCTTCTTCTCGCACTCTCCTCTTACGTCTTCCTTAAGCCATAGATCTCCGTAAGCTCCGTTCGGGAACAGCTCTCTGTCTAAGAAATGAACGGTCAGGTTTGTCTCTGGTTCAAGGCATTTATCGTCTCCCACGCGATAAATTCCACCTTCTCCGCATAAAGTGTCGTAGAAGCTAGGCTGCTCCGAGAGACCAGAGGTTGCAGCATGCTTTACCACTTTCTCCATTGCTGCTATAGTCGGGTCATCTGAACGAGCAAAGTAGAATCCTGAGTTCAAGCGCCTTGGTCGGTTTATCGGTACTGCGAAAATCAAACATAACCCCAATTCATCAGAATTCAAAACAAGGTTTGGTCCAATTGATCATTTCATCATCATCACCTGTTGTGTTGTATTCATCGGACTGTGCGGTAAGAACGGAAGGACCGAAAGATTGAAGCAGAGGCAACGGGTTTCTGAACCAATATACATCTACATCACTCAAGAGAACGTTATAGCCCAACTTCAGAATCTTCAAAACTGTTCTTGACTTAACTTTGGTCACTCTCTGGAAACACTTTGATCCAAAGTGGCAGTCATTGAAGCTTATATTCTTTGGAGCGGATGGATCAAAGAAAACAGGCAGACCCTGCATGAGACCAACTGATTATAAACTCTCTATCAACCCTATGATCGTTCAATGTAGTAAGAAAGAGAAGCAACAGACTTTAGTTACCTGCAATATAGAAAACTGATAAGTTTCATCATCAAGGGCACAAACTAAGAAATTTGGAACTTTGAGGCGGCGTAATCTGCAGACCCAACTCATCAGCATGTCCTTATAGCTATACCCAGCAATTGAAAGAACAACAGTTCTGCTCTTGTCTGCAACTAATGGGAGAAGAGACTCCAGGTCAAAAGGAAACTTCAATGGTGGCACTGCCTCATCTTTCTGCACAAAATCTAATTTCAAACTCCGCGATTTAGTTCTACTGATACAAGCTGAGATCTTCTCTCGCGTCCGAAATCCTAAACTCTTTCCTTTTGATATAGACAGATCACTGGAACGGTCTGACGCACTAACAAACATATAGCGCTTGTTACACTTCAAAAGCTTAGGTAGAGTATAAGACCTAGAGAACAATGATCCGTAGAGCTGCCCAAGATGGGAGTTTCCTATATATTCCCAGGTTCTTGTTTTGAGTTCTGAGACATTATCACTCCTATTATATATGTTCTCTGCGTTGCCTAGGAAAAAGCTCGATATGGTTGAAGTGGCATCAAACACAAACCTTCTTTTACATGACATAGCTTCGTTAATGATCCATTGATTATGAGTTCCTCTTTGATACAAAAAAGGAGGAAGCACTCCACAGTGCAAGGGCATATCAATGTTGTTCCATGCCATAATCATTTTGCCTTCACTAGAATTTGATTGCAAACTTTGCAAGCTTATCCTCTTCTGCAACTGTTGACACGAAGAACAATGCAATCGAAATTTGATTATGGGAAGATCAGATCAGATCAATATCAACAAAAACAAAAGTTTCCTCCTCCATACCTCCCCAAATCTCACTCTTTTCCCATTGTCCTGACGCCAAAAATGTCTTGTTTCGTCCCAATGGAAGGGGAAACTAGGAATTTCCACTGATGAAGAAACAAGAAGCCAATCACGATCAAGCTCGTGAGCATAACTCAAAGCAGATATGAAATCTGGTAGTAAAACAGTCTCTGGATCCATCAGAACAGCTATATCTGATTGATAAGCTTCACTTCTCGCCAGCATCGAATGTAAAAATGGAGTGCCAAGAAACCTAACAGTTAAACCAAGATGTTACATGACCAAATCTTCCCTTCCATAATCACTTAATGCCAACAAGTGAGACACAGAACATGCCAAATGGAGTGGGAATAGAAGAGCTTACGTGAAATCAATGGTGGAATCAAGAAGAAGACGAGAACCAAATTTGTCGGTGAATGAAGAAAAATCAGAAGAAGGGTTGTTGTTGTGTTGAGTGAATAAAACAACAGTGATACGGGAAGACAAAGCGAGCCATGAACGAAGAGCAAGTAAAGCTTGGCTATTTTCTTCCCCATTGAAAGAAGTGAAAATGGTGATTCTTGGAGCAGCAGCAATGGAATCGCCAGAGTATCTGAAGGAATCATTGAGTGAAGTTGGAGATAGAAGCTGAGTGCCGTAGAAAGAGAGAGCGATTAGAAGAAACCCAGATAGCCAAATTGACAACAGCCCAGCTCGAAGACCCTGTAAGGTTGATTAATCAAATCAAAGTCAAAAACTTTTTCAGAAAATTGAAACACAAGATCTCGAATAAAGAAAGTAGTGGAGAGAATGAAACCTTAAGCTTCATGGAAGAATTGTGAAATGAGAGAAGAAAGTTCAGAAAATAAAGACAAATTTTTTTAAAAAAAAATGGAGCTTTAACGGAAAAGAGAAGAAAATGGAGAAATACCAAAACTTCAAGAAGCGGAGAGCCGGCGGGAGGAATGGGGAAGAAGAAGACATGTGAACGCTTTTCGTCATCTTCAAGAAATTGATTGCAGAATTTAACAATCTCTTCTTCTCCCACAAAAGTAAGACTTTTCGTGAAATTCGCCTAACGATTCAGACATTTGCTACGGACTTTTTTTTTTGGGTCACAACTCTTATCTTAACTACAGTTTAATTTTATACGATTTCATTAGAATGTGGAACGTAAGAACGAACATATGACAGATTTTGATGATGTAATGTTTCAGAGAAAGAACATCAACAGACAAAATTTTACAAAGGAAGGCTTAACCAAACGATATTGTCAAACAAGTCAGTCAAAAATCAACCCAACCCGTCCAGTACATCACGTACATCAGAAAAGACCAAGTCTCAGTACAACGTTGTACCGGATACAGTTTCTGACCAGTTTGCTAGAGTGTTCATTTAGCACGATGGCGCCTGTGGGGTGATCTTGATCTGGATCTTGACCGCTTTGACCTGTATCACAAATCAGGTTTGAGTTCCATTGAATAAAACACGAGATATAGCACACTCTTTTGTTTTGTTTTTTTTAATCCAGCTTTATTCACCTGTTAAGACAGAAGAAACATAGAATACATACCTGGATTTTTCATGAGAAGAGTAGAGAGTGTTCTTGTGCTGAGAATGCTTGCTATGTGGTGACCGCGAAGAAACATGTCTATACAATCAAAACATATATGATACTTTTTGTGGTGAGTTTTCATACTAGCTACTCCGCTTGGCTTACCCATTATTGTCTTTTGCTTTCAAAAGTTCTTTAACTTCACAGTCTAGTGCTAATATAGACTAAACAAACATATAGAAACACCAGTGATCTCATAATGCTAATAGTTTTAGAAAGCTACCTTCTTCTGGACCTTTCTGGAGATGGTGACCGATTCCTTCTTTTCGAAGATGACTTCCTGAAGAAAGACAAAAAGTTTGTTAGCATTAGACAAAAGAAGCCCAAAAAACAAAACTCAAAAAGCAGAACACTCTATTGTCACCTTTTTGAATCATCAGAGGATTCATCACTGGATGGAGAAGAGCGTTTTCTTCTGGACCTCACAGGAGATGGTGATACATTCCTTTTTCTAGAACGGGACTTCCTGGAGAAAGGTAATAAGAGAACCATCGTGAGCATTGAGAAATAGCATTAGACAAAAGAAGCGGGCAAACAAACTTAATTTAGAACATCCAATGCCACCTCTTTGAATCATCAGAAGATTCATTACTGGTTGGAGAACGTCTTCTTTTGTCCTTGCTCGAGTTTTCAGCCCGCCTGTGTCTTGACCTTTCTTCTTCCTTTTCCTTCTCCTTTTTTTTACCCCGGTCTTCCTTAGAATTAGTTCTGTGAGGCCTCTCTACATCCCTTGAGTCTTTCTTTACATGGCGATCGGTAGATTTTTTATTTGATTCAACGCCTTTAACTTTCTCTGCTGACTTTAAGTCATTCTCCTTCATTCTATCTTTTGAGCCATTCTGAGAATCTACTTTCTCTTTCCCACCTTTCGTTTCATCTGTTCTACTTCTATCCGTACTCACTTCGTCACTCAAGTCTTTCCCAGAAGTTTTATTACTATCTTGACGAAGGTTGCAATCTGATTTCAAGCCAGAATTCTTCCCGTGAGGTTCATCTAGTACTGCATCTTTATCACTATCAGTTCTGTCAGGATGCTCTTTTCTGCTTCCTGAAGTATCAGCATCAAGTCCAGAGTTGGCACTTACATCTGATATTTTGGTACTACCTGCCTCATCATCTTTTCTTCTGGAGCCTGGCATTTGAGAATAATCCTCCAAACCTGACTTACCATTCTTGCCGGAACTAGCATTGACTTCAACTTTTGGATCCAATTTCGCATTGGCCATTGCTTCAGGTTCAGGAAGTTTCTCACTGCTTGGCCGCTGACTAACATCGTGTCTTGACCCCACGCCAAGACTCTCAACTCCATCATTAGAAGCAGCATCAGTATCAGCATCATCATCATCAGAGGCATAGCTAGCAAGACCTAGCACATCTGCTGGAGAGCTAGAACTGGCTTTGTCATTAGCGCCTTCTACGGAGACTAAAATCTTTGCCGAAGCCTTGTGGAGTGGATCAGCTGTGGAGAGAATGGATGATGACGACTTATGATTGTGCTGTACACTGTCATCTGAACCATGAACAGCCAGCATAGCAGTACAGAAGATGGTAAGATTCAGAAGTTATTCCACAGATTAAAGACATAAAACTAAATCTTGGAGACCACAACAAACCTTTAGGTATTGCTTCATCTTCATTAATGACTTTGGTTGCAATTTCATCAAACAATTCATCTGTAACCTGTTCAAAAGACATAAGTCAACTGTTGCAGAAACATGTTTATAGACCAACCACTCTATTTCTATCAGGCCACCTACCTTAAGAAGGACTTCAGTCAAGATACGCTTTATCTCCATATTAATTTCTGCTGTTCTAGCTGCATCCATCTCATCCTACATGAAGCAAACCATGCATTTTAGTGATGGTACTGGATCAAATTTAAGTACCAACAGAGCTTGAATCGTCAAAACAAAACAAGTGTTAAAAGTTCAAGGAACCTCATCCTCCTCTTCTTCTTCGTCAGAGGATTTGGAGGGGCTGAAGCTTTTTTCGTCACGCTGATCAGCTTTGGCAGGAGGTTTATAAAGTACATCATCATCCATAGATTCTCTCCCCTCAAAACTCCCTGAAGAAGGCCTTCCAAGATCTGCTTTTTTCTTCAACAATTCTTCCTTGAGCCAGTTAGGTACAGGAGCCTGGAAACCACATTATTAGCCAGAATTCATGGAAGGTACTAAACTCTTCCAGAAAAAAAATCATTCTTACCTTTTTCGGAGGAACAGACGATGCTGCATATGAGTCATCCATGAATGCTGTAACAGGGTGAAGAGGCGGCTTTGTCGCAAAAGCATATGGGGGTCCAACAGGCTGGAGGTTTGGTGGGGGAAACCTTCCATATTGAGGCATGATATGACCCGAAACAGGAGGTATAGCCATAGATGAGTCATTCTGCAAAGAGAGTAAACATCGAACTTGCCTATACCGAACTAATACAGAAACGAAAGATAACCAAACAACGTAAGTGTACCTGAGGTATTGACTGCACCGATGAAGGGATTGGAGGATAGACTACCCCGGTTGTTGTATGGGACTGCCATGCATTGTGAACACCAGAATAATCAGAACTCTCTCTGGTAGAAAACTGTACAGGCTGATCACTAAGGTTACTAGGTGGACCAGCTGATTGATCTCCATATGCATATTGCATATGCTGCTCCGTGCGAACAGGTCCCCCAGCATCAGGCAATGATATCTGCACCTCATGTTGTGTTGCATTTCCAGACTCTTCATTACCTGCAAACAAAGTAACAAGTTTAAGTTCTGAAGGTGTACAAAGCTTAAGAGTTACCAATCTCTAGACCAACAAAAATGAGAAACAGAGGCACACTGATTAGGATCTATGGATTATTCTGGCGAGCTTGTACCCATATATTACACAGCACATCATTATGCACATGATTTATCATGAACTTATAGGACAGGAGAATTTCGAGGACACCCGCGGAATATCAAGTTACAAAGAAACCCACATAGAGTGCTTTACTAGGAGCTATGCTCTAAGTAAATGGTTACCTGCTACAGAAGAATAACTATAAGGTACCTCCTGCTGATGAATTGCAGAACTGGTAGTCAGGTTTTCTTGGGGCAATCCACCTCCAGGAAAACTCTCGTGTCCTGTTGCATAATTTGGATATCTCTCCGGCTGTGTTGTGGGTGGAACTGGAAACTGCTGCTGATAGCTTATTCCTGGAACTGCCTGTTGATGAACATCTTGATAGCCATGAGTAGGGTACTGCTGCTGGTAGACTTGTCCGCTAGTTTGGTTCGGTGCAGACTGCGATTGCTGATCCTTGTTCGCAGCTGCCCATTCTTTGGCTTTCACTGCCCAGTCCTCGACGTTGCTATTAGCTGCAATCACGAGATAATCAGAAACCAAATCCCGAATATTCACTCAATAACATAGATGGCGATGAGAGAAAGCAAACCTTGAGGGGTGTGACCTTGTTGTTGTTGATACCCCCAACTTGGATTGCCCCATTCCTGATAATGCAAAATCAAAATCAAATTCAGAATTAACAGTTCGACAAAGGAAAAATACACAGGAAAATCCAACGACGGAGCAACCTGATTAGCCTGAGGATATGGCGGAGGAATCGGCGCACCGGTAGATGGAGGATGAAACTGACTGTTACCGTTAGCTCCGGCGCTGAATGGCGGCTGGTGAGGAGGATAACCGGAAGAAGAGTAAGGTTGGCCCTGAGGATAATGCGGCGAAGGTGGTCCCCACTGCGGCGGAGGTGGAGGTGGTGGCGATGGAGAGTGAGGGTTATGAAATTGGTTGGAGTACCATGTAGGAGGACCACCGGGCTGCGTAGGAGGAGGCACCGGTGGTCTCGCCTGATGCTGATAGTATTGGTGGTAAGGATCCGCCGGAGGCGGTGGTCCAGACGGCGGTCTCAGGTACTGAGGCGGTGGCTGATACGCGTCCATTAGCAACAAGGTTTTGAGTCTTTTGACTCTAGCGTTTGAGATCGCTGCTTGTTCTCGAATTTGATTAGACCGAAATTTATCTTGAAAAACTGCAGGTCGTCTTTTTTTTTGGAAATATATAAACGGCAGGTAGTTTACGCTAATTATATGGAACGACACGATTTGTGTTAAATAAGAATTTTCTATGGTTACACCTTTACACAATTTTTCCATCATTACAGTATTCGTCATGACCATTCAAAAACATAATCATGACTATTCATGAATAGTTTAGCATGTGTAGGATCAATCATACGACAGCATCGGCTTGTCTCTTCGACAATCTCGCGTATAAGCCATCTTTGCTCAAAAGTTCTTTGTGATTGCCCATCTGTTTTGTGTACAAATGTAACAGTCAAGATCACAGAGATCAATTTGGTTTCATAAACTTTATCAAAACCAGTAAGAGAGTGTGGCTTACCTCGACGACTCGTCCACTGTCCATAGCCACTATTCTATCCGCAGCCTGAATCGTAGAAAGTCTGCGAAGGAACAGAATGTTGTCATAAATCAATCACTAAAACATGTAAAAGATTGGATCTGTGCAAGAAAAAGATACCTGTGTGCTATCACTATGACACTTCTCTTTGTTGCTGAGTCGTTTCCGATAGAACGAAGTACGCCCTGGAAATACAAAAGGCTTAAGAATTCTTGCATCCAAGTAATTTGTCTTTTTGGCATTGGAGAGGTTACCTTAACGTTGTGTTCGCTCTCTGCATCGAGTGCACTTGTGGCTTCATCGAGGATGAGAATTCTAGGATCTCTAAGGATGGCACGAGCAATGGCAATCCGTTGTTTCTGCCCTCCACTGAGTAGATCATCATCAACAATTGTGTTATAACCATTGGGCAGTGCTGTGATAAATTCATGTGCATAGGCTTGCTTTGCGGCTGATATTATATCTTCTTGCGATATATTACGATCACATCCATACTTGATGTTGGAACTGATGTCCGTGCGGAAGAGCTTTGGTTCCTGTTTCATTGTGACAGACAGCTTTAGAAAGGGAAAGTAAAATTCATCAAATTTTATTTGTTCTACAAAGACGAAATGCGAGGAGAACCTGCCCCACGTATCCGATTCTTTGCCTTAGCCACTTGACATCCAACTCTTTCAAAGGAACCCCATCTAGTAGAATCTGTAATTCAAAAAGCCAGCTATTAGGAAGGAAGGATTTAAAGGGTTATTCTACAGTGAGTTTGAGAAACCTACAGTACCTGACCACTTGTTGGTTCGTACAGTTGCAGCAAAAGATTAACCAGTGTACTTTTGCCACTGCCACTTAGACCAACCTAAACAAAACAAATTTGCTCACATACCACTTCCGCTAAATTCTAAGGAAAACAGTGGTATTGTTGAACTACTTTGAGATATACTTACGATTGCTACCACTTCACCAGGATGCACGGATAAGCTTACGTTTTGAACCACCGCCACCTGAGAGATTGACATATGATATGATTGTTATGACAAACTGAAATATGAACCCCAATGCCCATACAATCCATACCATAAACATGACTGCAAAACTCTTCATGATGTGTGTACAAGAATTCTAATTTACTCAACAAAAATGTAAAATGGTGCAAATGCAAAACCATATATTTGGCCATTAATTTGTAAGCACAAATGGGTTCAAGGACATTCACAAAAAAGCAAAAAGTTGGAAGCAAAACGTTTTCAGAAAATAGATTCCACTCGAGTGCAGTCATACCTCCTCTCTTGAAGGGTAGCTGAACGACACATCTACAAACTCGATATGTCCTGTCAGTCTCTGCAGTCTCGTTCCTGCAGAACAGTTTATATATAAAAATACATTACATGGTATAGCGTAGCAATCATGTAAGCCTCCAGGTAGGAAGTCCAAAGTGAATTACTATAAGTGGTTCATCCTGGAAGGGGTTTCATTGTAAGAGTAATAACAACCTAACTCACGCTCTCATCAATCTCATAAATGGTCAACATGTTTCTAAGATATAGTGCTCTTAGCCAAATATTTGAACCTTGCCTTTTGATATGAATTGATCACTTGGCTTGAGATCCATCATTTGGAAGACCTTTTCACTCGCTCCAACTGATTGCATCAAAGATGATAAATTATCTCCCACCCACCATGTAGCATAGATTAACCATTCACTATACAACAGAAACTTTGTCAGCTGCTCTGCTGTTATTTGACCAGCTAAGATAGACAATCCTCCAACCAGGACAGCAATAATCTATAAAAGAAAAAAAAATGATGGATCTTGTCACATTCTTAGCATGAGCAACACCATCTTTAAGAACCGCAAATTTAATTGATCCTTCCCAAAATAAGTCAAAAGAGAGAATTTAAGCAAACCAGGGGTTATATTTGAGAAACCTGAGTTGCATGGTATAGAGTGTTGAAGCTCCAGTTCCAAATACCATATGCAGCACTCTGTCTCAAACTTATATCCGCTAATCTCTGAAGCCAGTGATTGTACCTTTCCACCACAGAAGAGAAGAAAATCCATGTCAAAAAGTAAATTGGCTGTAACCAAAACTTAGTCTTGACACAGATAGGGTCGGTATCACAAAATTTCCACAAGATTGTTTTTTCAAAACTTAGTGAAGGGTTTTCATGGAAACAGATTGCACCTTTTAAACTCTTGCTTCTCTGTCCCATATACACGAACGGTTCTCATCAAAGAGTATGTCTCTTGAGCGACCTTGAAGATCACAGAGCAGTTATTAACGAAAGAATTCATTGCATATAAAACATGTTAAGATAAGCGTTTTCGAGCAAACTACCTCATTTGCAGAAGCTGTGATCTCCTGAATTAGCTTCGCTGTCTTCTTTTGGTACCTAAAACATGACCAGATAGCTTAAGTATCAGTTTCAGCTGCCAGGTGTATAATCTATTATGTCTTCACAGATTAGTATTCTTAATGAAAGTGAGACAAGTAATGGTAGAATCTCACATCCCATAAACGAACATAACCGCAGCCAAAATACAGCATATCACCAATGTGCACAGCCCAAGGGGCCAAGACAAAATTAGCAAATAAATCAATGCCCCTGTACCCTAAAAGAAAGGACGTAAACATACATTCAGAGGTCAACCATGCACAAAACATACTTCAGGCGAGATGGAAATTATATTGTAGCAGAAGACCTGAAGAACATTGCGGAATATCATGTTCAGATCATTTCCGATGACCCTCGAGACTTGCTGACAGTCTGATCCAAGTCTGCTTGTTAAGTCACCAACAGTTTGAGAGTCGAAAAATGATATATCCTGATGCAAAATCCAGCCAAGTTAACGAAAGTAATTAAACAATGAATGGTAAACATGAGCTACTAAGATTCAAAACAGCTAGAAACTTTCAGGACCTGGAAGAGAAGAGTGGAGTATAGTGTCTCCCTCATTCGTTTCACCTACAAAGTATGGTAAGACCCCGTCATATCATGTTCTGAGAAGGCAGGATTACTGAGTAGATTTAAGCAACAAATAAAAAGGAGTAAATCCTGGGAAACTCACAAGTATCATGTTAGCAATCCCAAAGAAGCATCCTCGTATGCCACTGGAATTATGAGTTAGAGAAAGAGTTAGCTGGAATTTTTTTAGAAAAGAATCTCAAAAAGAGCAAGTTGGTTAGACATATCAAGAGTAACTCTCTATTTCAACTTGAAACAAAATAAAAACCAGAGACAAGTGTTTGACCATACAAGATCTTGACCTGCAAATGCCTGAAGTAACACATAACGTAACCAAGAGCTTGACATTTCGATGAAAGACAGCGATATCACCACTTTGTGCCGAGAAGATCGAAGCAGTTAAAAAATGCGGAATAGTTATCTCTGAAAGCTGTAAACAAGTAGACAAAAAACGTATAAGAAAAGGAAGATTCTGATTCCTGATTAGAACTAACAATATCTAAGCAGAGATTCAGAATGGTTCTATAACACTATCTTCAATACATAACCAAGAAAGTGTTACCTATTACTCAAACTAGTACACTATACATACTCAAATCATTCACAACAACCAACATAAAGGAGAAGAACCACGCACCGCGGCTACGATAAGTGTCGAGAACGCAGCGAAGATAACCCAACGATCCTCAGCCACAAGTTCCCACATCCGACTTAAAGCACGCCAAACAGTCACAGGCTTTGCAATGAACCTACCATCAACCTCATCGGAGAAACTCCACCAGCTTCCACCTGGTAAAATCGTCCGGATGAAATCAATACATTGCCTAATTCTCTCAGGAACTGAAACGTTATCTCCTTCTCCTTCGTAATATTCCGCAGTTTCCGCTACTGCTCCATTCACCGTCGAGCAATTACTTGAAGGTAACCGGTAATTTCTACTTGAAGATTGAAGAGAAAACGACAATCTCGGGTTTCTAACAAATCGGAGATTCTTCCTTCTGATGTTGTCACTAGTAGAGATAACAGAACACCGGTGAAGGGAGACGCGGATTGGGCGGCTCGTGCAGCCGAGTACTTGCAGAGCCATTTGTGATCGGTGGACTAAAGATGAAGAAGCTTCACGAGTCACGACGGCTTCAAGCTTTTTCCTTGGTTCATATGAAATGCAGAAGAAGAAATGAAACGCGTCGTTTCGAAAATTGAAGAAGAAAACGTCACGTAAGGAAGAATCGTGTCAAGCAAATCAAACCGAGGTGGAACCCACGGAGATCCACCACCGAAGGCATGAACCACATGGTAACAACAACACCGGCGCGTGAGAAAGGCGCGTGGAGTTCTATCATGTGGTTGTGGTACATCTCTCTTCCCATTCTACGATGTCGTTTTCAATGCTCCACAAATGTGGGGTAAACCGGTTGATTTCGGTTTAATTTCTTTGGGTTGTCAGTTTTTCGATAATATTCTAAATGGACATATAGGCCCATGTCACGTACAGCCCAATTATAAAATTTGTAAACCCTAGAGGGCAAAATAGGAAACGTAAAAAATCCCACCGTCTTTATAAACTCAGTGATATCTTAAGAAACCCTAGCCGCAAAGAGAAGAGTGTAGCAGATCGGCGAAAATGACAACGAGATTCAAGAAGAACAGGAAGAAGAGAGGTCACGTCAGCGCCGGACATGGTCGTATCGGTAAGCACCGTAAGCATCCCGGAGGTCGTGGTAACGCCGGAGGTATGCATCACCACAGGATCCTCTTCGACAAGTACCATCCAGGTTACTTTGGTAAAGTTGGTATGAGGTATTTCCACAAGCTGAGGAACAAGTTCTTCTGCCCGATCGTTAACCTCGACAAGCTTTGGTCACTCGTCCCTGAAGATGTGAAGGCGAAATCAACCAAGGATAATGTTCCTTTGATCGATGTGACGCAACATGGTTTCTTCAAGGTTTTGGGGAAAGGTCATTTGCCTGAGAACAAGCCGTTCGTTGTGAAGGCGAAGCTTATCTCGAAGACTGCTGAGAAGAAGATTAAGGAAGCTGGTGGTGCTGTTGTTCTCACTGCCTAAGTTAGGTGAATTTTATTTGCTTGACTCTTTTTTTTTTGGAATCTTCTCTGGAGTTTTGTTATCTTTTGTTGTCTTTTGGATTTTGAGAAGAGAGATTTATCTCTTAAAGTTAGTAGTTTATGAACCTCTTGTTGGATCTTTTATTAATGGTGTTATTGCGAATTCAGATTTGGTATGACATTTGTGGTTTCGTAATTTCGTAGACTTAGAATTGCGTTTGCTGATTTTATTTTGTCTGGCATGATCATTCTTCAGGATCCTTTTAACTTGTTGTGATTGTTTCCTCCTTACATATCCATTTATCAAGTTCGATTAATAATGTTGATGCAGGGTTTGATTAGTTTTAGCTATGGTTGAAATAGCTAGAATGTGATTTTGCATAGTTATGTATTTACTTAAGATAAGTGGAAATGGATTTCAAAATTCACAATAGCACTTTGAAAATGAACATATATTTGGAAAGCAAAAAAACAAAAAGTAATTGTGTTGTGATGTTCTACCATATCATAGAAATTCTTATGGAATGGTAGAGTGATAAGCTTAGTTTGCAACTATGCATATTTTTCATATTTGTTCACTAAACGATGAAACATTCGATTAGTTCCAAATCAAAAAACAAAATCGAAACGAAATGTAATTTTTAGAATCCTATTGCAAACTCGGGTTAGATTTAATTAATCTCGATGGAAGTCTGATTTAGCTTAGTCAGCCGGAGATCCTCTGGTTCAACTGTTCGATCCAATTCTCTCCTCCCTGAATGACACCGTTGTGCGGCTTGTGCCGGTCACGCTTAACAAGTTTATGCAATTCATCAGAGGTTATTTTATCAGAAATACGTGGAAAAACAGTCGAAGAAAGAGATTAAGGATATTTTGGCTAGACACGATTGGACACTTGTTGTTGCAGATCCAAGATGTGAGCCTAAGAAGTTCGGTGGTTGTGGTACTCGTTTCCACAGAAAAGCTACTGTTAAATTTGTTCACTTCTTCTCTCTATTCCAAAATCAAGTTCTTTGGTTTACATCTTCCAATAATGATTTACAATTTGGGTGTCGTTGTTGGGTTAGTGAGAAGGTTTTTGACTTCAGAGTTTGTAGATTCATGTATCAGTCGGACCATTTGGATTTAAACATGAGTGAGAACTATACAAGTCGAAATCTGAAATAAGGTTTTGTCATTGAAAACATGGCCAAATTGGAATATAAGTTATGGACATGTAACGAGCCAATCACTTTGACCTCACTGTAAGGAGTCAGCGAGTAGCTGGTAGAGGACGCCAGTTATTGGCTTGGTTTATGAGATGACCACGAGAAGTTGCAGAAAGCTGTTGGTGTATCACTTCCTTGATGTGAGTAGCAGCTGATTCGCCACCACGTTCAGCGAGTTCTAAGTAAAGTACTGATTTCAGCATCGCCCCTTCCTGCATTATCCCATTACATTCATTAGTTCTATATCAAAACTCTTCTCATAACCTAAAATTGAATCAACTCATTGTGTAATATGATTGTTTCTGGATATACGTAATTCACACATTTCATATTCCTCATGTTCTTTAATATCTCTATACTAAGAGAAGTAGACTCTCACAAGCTTAGTTGAATTGAGGTGCTTACAGAAAACAGAGCAAGGCCGTGTTCAAACTGAGCTTTACTGTGGCCGTGATCAGCTGCTCGTTTCATCCATTTTCTTGCTAGCTTGCGGTTTTGGGGTAAGCCTTCTCCAACCGAATAACAAAGCGAAATGTTATACATAGCTCGTACATACCCACCTTCTGCTGCCTTTAGGTACCATTTACTCTATCAAAAAGATAAAAAATCCAATCATTATATTGAAACAAACTTAACTGATTTGAGAAAGATGAAAAAGACAGAAAATGGACATTTCCACAAATGACCTAAACATATGTCCAAACATAGCATTATCAGCTTCCACAATGAACTAAGCACATGTCCCAAACATAGCTTCCACAAATGAACTAAGCACATGTCTAAACATAGCATTATCAGTTTCCACCAAGAGTGCAGCCATTAATATAAAGGACTACATACAAAGATGCAACTTTCAATCTAGATTACGGCATCACTCACCCCATGATTACAATACAAATTCTATAGAATCTCAACTAAAAGCATAAAGAAAGAATCAGAAGAAGAAGGCACATACAGCTTCTAGCAGATTGGTTTTCACGACCCGGCCTTGATGTAAACAAAGAGCTAACTGATACTGTGCTCGAACATAACCATTCTCAGAAGATTGCTTCAACCATTTCATCGCTTCCTTCGGATTTGAAGGTTGAACTGCAGATAGAAGCAAGCAATTGCTCAGAAAATGCTTCACCAATCCATTAGCTCAATCCAAATTCTATATACCACAATCAAGACATTATCAATCCTGAACAAACTCAAATTGCAAATCAAATCCATCACAGCTATGAGAATTTAGGTTTTTACCTTGAAGATAACAAATCCCTAAATTACATTGACCAACAGCATCACCAAGCTCTGCAGCTCTCCGATACAGACTCATCGCTTTCTCCTTCTCTCCTGTTTCCCA
The DNA here is from genome assembly GCA_019202795.1 of Arabidopsis thaliana x Arabidopsis arenosa. Classification (NCBI taxonomy): domain Eukaryota; kingdom Viridiplantae; phylum Streptophyta; class Magnoliopsida; order Brassicales; family Brassicaceae; genus Arabidopsis; species Arabidopsis thaliana x Arabidopsis arenosa. The sequence continues at coordinate 11,796,129 of CM032919.1, read as the reverse complement.
ATACACAAGCCCAGCATCAACCATAGCGAGCGTGGATCCACGCGCGGCTCCTTTCAGAAACGAATCAAGAGCCTTATCGAGATTCGCTCGCACACCTCCTCTTCCGTGTTTGAACTTCTTCCCCCACCGAAGCAACAACATCGACTCTCTCAACGGCTTTAGCGCGTCTCTCCACGATTTACACACCGACGACGCCGCTTGAAGATTCGGATGACTAAACGGTGCAGCGATCTTCATCAGTATATCAAACGGAAGCATCGAGAAATCTCCAGCGATCTCATTCGATAGAGGAGATGAAGATGAAGAAGAAGAAGACCTTGAGCTTGTGCTTGACTTCGCCGTTGCTCTGTTGATTGAAGAAAATCTAGTGCGTTTTTCCTTTTCTTGAGGTTTCAAAAACGATAAGGAGGTGAATCTAGATCCTTCAGATCTACAAGGCCAGGTTCTCTGCTTCATCTTCTCCGGCGAAAAAGACCACCGTCGGTTTCAAAGAGAGGTAAGTAAAACGATTCGCTTTTTTTTTATTATCTTTTTCTTTTCTTTTTCCGCGTATGTGCCGAGTAATTTTAAATTTTTTTTTTTCTTTTTCTTTTTAGTTATGTGGTTACGAAGATCGGACGGCTATGTGATGAGAGACAGTTAATCTATGATCTTACAGTGTGACATGTGGAATACTTAAACCGCCAAGAAATTTTGTATAGGATGAGTGGACCGGACCACCAGACCAAGCTATAATTACGAAGCATTAATATTTGTTTTTGGGCTGGGCCTGCAATCTCTTGTGTTCCTTATATAAAAATAAAGGGTTTTAAAACCCAACTACTGATTCATACTAAAAGCTTTATTATGAATCAGCGTTAACAGATTTGCATTAACAAATTAATTTTACAATATTGTCCAATCTATAGTGTCCAATCTTCACGATATTGTAGACGGAGTAAGATTTGCATTAACAGATTTTAAGTGCAGAGTTTTTTCACTAAATATAAATTGAAGGCTTTTTTTTACAATTCATCTTTAGTTGAAAGATTTTATTACTACAACCCCAAATAAAAACAGCATTTATTTTACTAGTTTGAAATGTTATATAAACAAAACAACGTCTGCAATCTTTATTAAACTAATATCTTAACATTTTTGAAATGTTGCTTTTAGTTTCACCAAAAAAAAAAATGTTCAAGAATGAATTATTTGGTGCTATGCGATTCATGAAAACTAAACTTAAATAAGTTGCTTAATTAAGATAAATTATACATAGTGCACAGTGATTCATCCAAACAGCAGAGAATACAAATATTTATAGGACAGTGTCAAATTTGGTATGAATAGTAGCACAACCAGTAACAAACTGGTATGATTAACTAATTTGCATAAAAAGTTGTTGCTACAAAAGAACAAGAACATGTGAATGTGATTGTCTAAAAGTTTCCTACTGCCTAAAATTGAGAATTTGACTCTTTTACTTGCATGATAATATTATTACTCTGGTAAACATGACTTGAAAATCACCAAAAAAAGAAAAGTCAAGAACAGATATAATCTCCTATGAAATAAGAGAATGACACTGTTGACGTTGTAATGCATAGGATTCTATTCAGCTGGACATGGCCTATTCAATTATCTCACCATTACCAAACATGATATTGACCTCTATTTAGACTCAGTGGACAGTGGTTTTGTTGTGTGGCCGTGTGGGTCAACTTTTCCAAGTTTGATTTTTCCACAAATATTAAAACTTTTAACCAAAGCTAATTATTTGGTGACAATCAAAGATTTGTTACATTGAGAAAAAAAATTAGAATCCGATTCAAACGTTTCTATCCAGTGGCTGACCGAAGTAGGAAGAATAAAATGACTCAAGCTAAGATTTGTCCATTCACTAATTATGAACTTTATTCTTGACTTTTGTTAGCTAATTTTATAATATTGTTTGGCCCTGAATCATATATTTGACAAGAACATTCATAGTCAGATTTAAGCTTAAAATAAGTCTTTACTTTCATGCAATTATAACCTATATCAAATTTGATCCACTGATTAATTTAAATCTGGTTTTGCCACCACCTTGTACAAATAAATAAAGAAATGTATATCACTTCTTTTTTTTTTGTCAGCATCTATAAATTAGAGTTCAAAAAAATCATTTCTGGAAAATGTTGTTTACATATGTGATATGATGCGGTTCAGTACAAACTTTTCGTGCCAAATTATTTGCTTTAACATTTGCACAGCGAGAAATTGCAAATAAAGAGAAGCTTGAAATGTATATCACTTCTTAAATTCCTACGTAACTAAGATAGTTAAAATAAAATAAAATTTTAAAAAAAAAACCCTCCAAATTATTTAGTTAATAAGTAATTAACTAACTAGAAAGCTAAATATGTACATCAAGAATCATCTGCAACGTTTTGTGGTCTTGTTTAGAAAGTATCCAAATCTTGAACGTTAAAGGAGATAATCCTTTGCCCGGAAGCTTTTTTGCGGTGTTTGTCGATCTTTTTCCGGTAGATGCGTGGCCCCGGTGCCGGAGGACACTCAAGTTGCGGCGGAATCCTAAATTCCTCCCCCTTTGGAGTTGTGAATCCATCTTCTTCCTCTTTTTCTTTTTCTATTTCTTTTTCTTCTTTCTCTGGCTTTGAACTCACCGGAGCTTTCACCGGGATCGTCACTTTAAGCGAATTTCCCGGAATATCCATGACTTTGTTCCAAGAAAATTCAACAAGGAGACCTAAACGAAGACAAAAAAAGTGTTGTTGAATATTCAACTGATTATATATATATGAAAATTGTAAATTTTCTCTTAAAGAGGAAAAAAGGAAGAAACTTTTAGGCGGGAAAGGTTGTTTTTCTTGTGTTTTCTCGGTAAATAAGTAAAAATTCCCAAAACATTTTTCTCGGAAAAGGTAAAAGAAGAGAAGAGATTTGAATTTAGGGCTTTCTCTATACTCTGTGATTGAAGCTGAGAAAATTCCTAGAGGAGGCAAAGAAGAATGAGGTTTGGAATATTTGATTAGTTTTTACTTTTTATACTCGCCTACAACTTTATTTAATCAAAGATTGGAGAAAGTATATATAACTATTATATATTAATGGAAGGAATTTTATTGGACTAAAAATATTATCGTATAAAAAAATGTTGTCCACCTAATAATTAAATAAATCATTTACATTTACCAAAAAAAAAAATTAAATAAATCATTTACCGTATAATTGAACATTAGAGTTTGTGTGTGGCTTTAATTTGTAGCAATAGACAGCCCCGGTTTTTTAAGAGCACAAGAAGAGTTTTACACAGAGTAGGACCAGTACTTGTAGCTTTTAAAGAGTGTGAATAGACAATAATAATGTCGTGAAAGAAGAAGAAGAAGTGATCTCTGACTCTGAGTCTTTTCTTTTCACATTCTGGAGTAACCAAAGTTATCACCGTACTGAGACATGAACTCATCATTGAACTTTTTGAAACTGTCCATAATCTCTGGCATTTCTTCTTCTGCAGGCAGAATTGTTGTCCTTAAATGAAACACCCTGTAACAAACAGACAAAATGAGCTTGCTGCAAGAACATGATACTGTTGTGTTTAGGTCACAGTGGTGTATTTTACCCTTCTTTTTGTCCAAATCCAGAGCCTGGAACTGTGGAGATTCCTGTGGCTTCTAAGAGCTTAAGGCAGTAGAAAACGTCAGGGACTTTTCCGGCTTGTTTTGCTGCTTCGATTGCTTTCGACGGTAACTTTATTTGAGGGAATGAATACATAGCCCCTTCTGTGAAATTACAGACGACGTTTTTGCAGCTGTTGAATCCATCAGTCATCATCCTTGCTCTTCTTCTCAGTGATTCTAGTATTCCCTTGCTGTTAATAAAGTTCCAGTGAAGTTATGAGATCTTGATCCTTCATCAAAACGTGTTTATTTAGAGTAGGATGTATAACTATATATACCTTTCACGAACGAATTGGTCATGAGATATGTCTCCAGGCTTTGGTGGGCTAACCATTAAACCCATCTGCACAAAACAAAATTCATCGGGTTCAGCGGTGAAATCATTCTGTAACCAACAGTTGCTAAGTAACTAAGAAGGGCTTGCTTACAAATATCTGTGCAGAGACGTTGGGACTGAGAGCTATAGAGGCAACCTTGTATATCTCCTCAACAGTCTGCATTACCAGAAATTAAAAAAAACTCTTGCAATAACCACAATCACGGGTGAAAAAGAGACGGTCAGGTACAAACCCTGGGAGGGATATTTGTCATCTCAAAGTAACCGCCACGTTGCCCACACTCGCCCCAGTATCCTTTGGAAACGGTGTGGAAAGATATAAGCTGAACTTCCTTGCTGATCGGTGCTCTCATATCCATCAAAACCTTAACAATTCAATCATGCAGAAATTCCAGAAACGGAAGACCACAAAGCAAATGCTAATCTAATTTATGCTAAGGAGTTAAAGATACAAATGAAAGACAAAACTATTACCTTCTTGGAACTGATAAAGGGACGCTCATCTTGGTATATGTTTTGCTGATACACTTCGTCTCCAAGAAGAACCAATCTCTCATCACAACAGAACCGTAATATCTCTCTTAAGTTAGCTTCGCTAAGACACTGGCCAGTTGGGTTCCCGGGGTTAATGATCACCATTGCCCTTACCTGCATTAACCATATGTGAAAATATAAATTAGACCGAGAGGTAAGATGTCATAAAAAAGATTCTGCATCAACAGTTTCGAGAAAAAGAGTGGAAGAATATTAACTGTTATTCCTTGAGAGCGAGCCTGAGCAACAGATTGGCGAAGGTTGTTAACATCAAGTCCCCAGTTTTCAGACTCTTCAAGATAGTAAGGGACAAGAGTACCACCTAACAGAGATATAGTAGCCGAGTAGAGAGGATACTGCGGTACTGGAACCAGAATCTGCCAACCAGGAAAACTTGTGACCCAGATGCTACTATAAACCAAGCCTAAACCTATACCATTTCCCACAAATCTGAATTTTAACAAATCAACCAATCAGATATACAGTTGATGTGGGATCATTACATACAGCCAATTTGCTATGCCTAATTATCTCCTCTAGAGTAAATCTTCAACAGGGTCGGATTTTACGCCATATTGAAACGAGCAAATTCGTGATAAAAACCAAACAAAATGGGTCATGTATCCATGTACAAAAAACTTTAGATAAAGGAACAAGCGAGATAAGGTTCATTACTCCGTCTTTCTGACTGCGTATGACACAATTCAAGATTTGCATCACACCTTTGCTAGCTCCATCAGTTAGAAATATAAGTTCTGGGTCGCTGTAATTTGAAGATAAGAAGCAAAAGGCCTCAGAGTAGTTTTTCTTAACAACATATTGCACAAATAATCAACATGAACCAATCACCTTGGATATCCATCACGCCGTTCAATGAACTCAGCGACTTCTTTCCGAACTCCCGGGAGGCCTCTTGAGTCACTGTAAGCACCTGATTAAAAGTAAAGAAAAACATTTGCTTTTTATTTGTACAAACCTAAGCCAATATAAACCATGATCTGAGTTCTCTAGTAATAAGACATACCAAGACCACCAGAAGTCAAAGAAAGATAATGCTTAGCTCTTGCAATAGCATCTGCTGGGAATATCATACCAATATTTGGGTCATCTAGCAGAAATGGTGCTTGGCATAAAGCAACCACCTGCATTGGTTTTCAATCTGTTTAGGCTTAAATCTATATATCGAACAAGATTCATGGACAAAAAACATGAGAATTGCATATTACATACCTGACGAGGAAAAGTCAGAGGCTTCTGTCCTAAAGCATGAGGGTTTCCAACATTTGTGAAAATAATCTGTAAATGTTACATTCAAACAAGTCAGAAAACCAAAGACACTTCCCATATCTCAACAGCTAATGAAGCTCATAACTGCAAATGCATAACAAAGTTGTTACCTTTTTGCCTTCTTTCTGAAGCTCAGAAGCACGGAGATAGAGTTCACCTCTGACTGCATACTGACAATTCTTGACGTTTTCATTCAGGGACTCGTAGTCTAATGCCTTGAGAGACATTTCCATGATTTACTTTTCAAGCCAAAGCAAAATAATTCCTCACTTCCTCTCTATCTACAACCAAAATAAGCAGATGTATAATACGTTGATCACGAGAAGAGGCATAATCGAGCTTATAACAAGACTAAGCAAACAGCTAAGAGGAGCTAAACCCTTTCTTGCTGGGTTTGAAGAGGTATATCACTACAAGAGATTTCACATAACACAACGAGATTTGACTTGTTGAGTCCATCATAAAGATTGGTTTTTTCAAATCTATAACTACAGAACTTACCATCAACTTATTCCCATAAAACAACAGTGAAAGGAGCTCAAAGAATCATCACCAACACACTAGATTCGAGTATAAACCCACGTAGACAGTGAGCCCCACAAGGCCACAACTCAAAATCTACAGAACAACCTTAAAGCTACATAAAAGAAAAGGCGACGCCTTTTGTAATGGGTTTTCGAAATCGGACAAAACTACAAGAAGTTTTACCAACCTTGATCAGTTTCATTACCTCCAAAGTCACGTTCCAGAGCACGGCAAGAAAGAAAGACTTGTGGGCGATTATTGCATTAGTGTTTTATATGATATAAAATAAATCTTTGGCAGATTACAATTGTGTGTCTGACGTGAGTTTGGACACTCGTCTGATCAGAAGATCATGTGGCATAAGGAGATCGCAAAAAGACGAAGCAGCAGAGCCACTTGAATCGGCAAAAAGAGATTTTATCAATAACAAAACGGATTAAAAATGAGTGAAAGAATTTGAATGGACTGTTTTTTCTTTTTCTGATTTTCTGCAACACAACCTATAAAATCGTCCCACGTTCCTTGCCTTTGGCTTGAATGTCATTCTCCAGGCGTTTGTTTCTTTCCCATTGTCCTCAACCTCAAGACAAAGAGTGGCTCGAGTGGCTCCATCGGAATCTTTGACGGGACTAATTTAAGTAACATGAATGTGCAAACTGATTAAGAAGCATAATCAGTTAATCACAAATCATACACATTAGAAATAAACCAACTTTTGTTCTCCAGACTCTGTTCACTAGACATCCACATTGTGTTGTGTGTCCCACTCTGTAAAAAACTCTCTTTAGTTTTCAACAACAACAATACACAAAACGAAAACCAAAAAGAATGAGAAAGGTGTATGCTTTTCTCTATTCCGTGTATGATTTGTCAGACTCTTTGAATTACTTCATCTTCCGTGGGATCTCTATGTAATTCAAAAGTTTCTTTAGAGCCTTCCCACTGTCAATAGCTTCCTTTGCTCTCTCCATTGCCACAGCTACATCCTCTGCACCCTCACTTCCCAACAAATGATCCACAATCCCAGCATTTAGGACGATTCTATCATAAGCCGCGCCTTTCTCACCACGAAGCTCTATTTTCTTTGACACCTGTTCATTCAACAAAAGTATGACTTACGTTTTCTCTTTTTTCTTCTTCTAGCATTGTCCCCAACATCAGTTCGTGGAGTCTTGGTTGGTTCAAACCCTTGCATATCTACCTCAAGATTGAAACTCTGACGCGAGACCCCAACGATTCCAGAATTCACTTTAGCCATAAGTTTTAGGAGCATAAACTATATTGATGTACAACAAGACATATACTAGTACCAAGGCATAAGGCAAATTAGTTTCATATCAGATAGCACAAGGACCACTCTAATCTGTATTAGATATCATAGCATTCTAGAAAGGCTAATCCACCAAATGGTACATCACGACTCCATACCGACCAAATACGAGATTAGCTGATAGTTTATTAGCCTATGAACTCCTACCACCTACAAGCCGGTTTACTACAACACTAATTTGCGCCTGTGAAATTAAATGTCAACCCTGTCTGGACTGGGTTCATATATTCAAGCAGTAGATTCTAGTTTGAAACCAGGAAAGTTATTTTAGCTATTCTAACAGTCAGCTTCTAGAGCCGTGTCTGAACTCAATGAACGAAACCCAGAGCAGTAGTTAACTGGAAACCCTTTTGATGCACTTGCAGCTCGCACCCGTGTTGTCATTGAAAGGGCCCCATCCTCACCCTGCATTACCAAAAGAAGCCTTATGAAATTTTCTCTATTAACAGTCCATGAAATGTCTGCATACAGGCAAGCACCTTCTTATAGATGAAACCAAACTTCATGGTAATAAAACACTCTAGGAAAAAATTGAATAAAGGCTGTTGGTATTATACAACACAAGCATTAAAATGCTGTCTCCTGGCTCGAATTTCATCTCCTTCCATATGATTCTGACCCAACCGAAACAAAATTTAGCATCAGAAACATTTCTCAATCCATACTTTGGGCAAGGAAACTTCTTCTACATAACCTAGGTTGAAACACTTTGATTTGAAAATGTGACTAATCTGACATCCAATGAGTAACTTCATTTGTTGAGGATCTAATAGTACTCGTCAGGGTTTTCTTTGCTCTGAATGAGAGGGACACCGTCTTCTCTCCATTTAATTCGCTCTTCGCAAATCGCAGCCACCACCTCGACATAGAGTTTGTGTTCCTGAGCCCAAAATGGATAAAAGAAAAGAAGCAAATGAAATCTTCTGAACTGTGAAATGTAATGCTCAAAAGTATCTTTTAGTAGTACCTCATGAAGAACCCTTTTGGCCAACTCCTCTGGTGTATCATTAGCAATCACTCGGACTGCACTTTGAGCAAGTATCCGCCCTGTGTCGTACTCCTCATCGACAAAGTGAATTGTCGGACCTGAATATCTATAGAAAGAAAAACCGTTAAATGTTTTCTTGCGCAAAAGAAAATGTAAAAAAAAAACCTACACATCCGTAACATTGTATTACCTAGCTCCCGATTCTAGAACAGCTTTATGCACTCTTATACCATAAAGACCTTTGCCTCCGAAAGCCGGAAGAAGAGCAGGATGAATATTTAGAATCCGTTTAGGAAATGCTTGGACCAGCTCGACCGGTATAAGTTTCAAATATCCAGCTAAAAGAACAAAGTCTACACCATATTTTCTGTTCATCAAGCAAATGTTAAGAGACATATAGTGAACTTTCAAGTTTCAACAAAGCGGTAACACATTCACGATGCTAACCTAAGTACATCTACAAGCTCTGAAGGAGAGAGTCCATCGGATGGTTCTCGTTTCGCTTTAGGGAATACTAAAACAGGAATGCCGTTACTTCTTGCATACTCAGCACCTCCACAATCTAAATTGATGAACTTAAGCAAGTAAGTATTGCAAAATCGAAACTCCGAATCAATTCACATTACAGAAAACAGAGCTATTCAAATTCCACTATTTAATCATCAGTTCTTTTCTTATTCATTGACTTTAGGGAGCAACACACACTGACACACATCAACTAGAATTGGAACTTAGAAGACCAAAATTCAATAACTTGAAGAAAGGTGATACCTTTATTGTTAGTGACCAACAAAACAACATCCCCATTAACAGAACCATCACTGCATCCCTCATGAATCTTCCTGAAATTCGAACCACCTCCCGACACAAACACAGCAAGCTTCTTCCTTCTTGGTTCGTCTCTCGAACCATCATCGACCTCCGCTACTATCTTTGGAGCAAACGAAACAGCTTTTACAAACGATCGCGGTCCGATCCTCACCGCAAATCTGTCTGCGGAACTTCGGAAAGACAAGGAGAGAACATTCCGGGGAAGTGTGAACGGAGCAATCGAGGTTTCACGGTTCTTCAACGGTGAATTCACCGGGAAGTTGAATTGACTTGAGAACAAAACCCGTGATTCCATTCCGACGGTCTAATCGGAGGTTTTTGTCGGAATAAGTGACTGCGAAAAGAGAAGGAGCACAACGAACAAGACGAAGAAGAAGTCGCAACTCGCAAGAAGAGAGTCAACGACAGAGAAAGAAGGAAAGTCAACAAGAAGGAAAGAAGTTGGGCTTGAAGTGTTTTGGTAATAAGAGGGTTAATGGGCTGATGGTTTAGTTAAGGCCCAAATGAAGAATTGTTGTTTAGATTACACGTCCTTTGGCTTCAACGTCATTCATCGGACACAGACTCGTTTGTTTGTTTCCCATTGTCCTCAAGACAAAGAGTGTCTCCATCGGAATTAAGTAACATGAATGTACAAGATGATTAAGTGCATAATTATAAACACATAAGAAACAAACCAACTTTTGTTCTCCAGACTCTGTACACATGATTCACTAGACATCCATAGAAAGCCCCACAAGCATTGTGTTGTGTGTCCCACTCTGTAAAAAACACACTCAAAGTTTCAACAACAAATACACAAAACGTAAAATAAAAAGAATCAGAAAAGTGTATGCTTCTTCTCTCTATCCCGTGTATGTTTTGTCAGACTCTCCAGATTGTTGGAACTATTTCATCTTCCGTGAGATCTCTATGTAATTCAAAAGTTTCTTTAAAGCCTTCCCACTGTCTATAGCTTCCTTTGCTCTCTCCATTGCCACAGCTACATCCTCTGCACCTTCACCTCCCAACAAATGATCCACTATCCCAGCATTTAGGACAATTCTATCATAAGCTGCGCCTTTCTCACCACGAAGCGCTGCCAAACCCAGCTCTATGTTCTTTGACACCTATCAATTCAACAAAAGTACGACTAAAGTTTTCCCTTTCATTTCTACATTGTCCCCAACAGTTCGAAAGAAACGTGTTTTTGGAGGTTTTACCGAACGATCCGTTCGTGGAGTTTCGGTTGGTTCAAAGCCATAGTTTCTCGCATCCACCTCAAGATTGAAACTCTGACGCGAGACCCCTACAATTCCACAAGTTACTTTAACCATAAGTTTTAGACGCTGAAACTATATTGATATACCACAAGACAAATACTAGCACCAAGGCATATGGCAGACATATCAATTAGCATAAGGACAAATACAGATGACGGCTCTGTATTAGCAATCTAGAAAGGCCAATCCACCAGAAAACTTCAATCACCAAGACTCCATGCCAGTCAAATACAAAATTAGCTGATAGTTTATTAGCCTATGGACTCCTAGCACCTACAAGCCAGTTAACTACTACACAAATTTGCGCATGTGAAATTATTTTCAACCCTGTTTCGACTGGATTTATATATTCAAGCAGTAGATTCTTAGTTTGAAAACTAGCATAGTTATTTTACCGTCAGCTTCTAGAGCCGTGTCCGAACTCAATGAACGAAATCCAGAACAGTAGTTAACTGGAAACCCTTTTGATGCACTTGCTGCTCGCACCCGTGTTGTCATTGAGAGGGCCCCCTCCTCGCCCTGTATTACCAAGAGAAACCTTATAAATTCCCTTAAAATCATACCTGAACATTTCACTGTTAAAGTTCAAAATTCAAATGAAAACTAATAGAACGAATTTCTAACATTTCAGGTTCTAATTCTAAGTTCCAAAAGCATAGTAGCTCATAGGGCATCAGTAAATATTTGATGGCAAAAGAGAGAGTCAACCTTAACCACCAAGCCAGAATGGACACCTCTTCGTCTCATAAGCATTAAGAGAGGCTCTTCATAGCCTTCGTGGTAAAACCCAGCCACAATAGCTTCCTTCCCTGTTGCCTGCAACGAAAAAGGGTCCATAAAATGCTGCATACAGACACTTTCCTCAAGCCCTGTGATGTTTTTTTCTCCTAAATATTGTCTTAGTCATCATGAGCTATATAAGGCGGTGGCATGTGATAGATCCCTTACCCTCACAAATTGCTGAACTTTCTCCGTTGTTGCCAGAGGAGGGCGTTTCTTTATATGCTCCCTCATTCCGATTAGCGAATATCTGCAAATACCAAAGAAAAATATCAATACGCCCAGATATTTTTTTTACAACCAAATTGTTTAATGGAAAAACAGGAAAAGGGTGTATGCATTAGCATATCCCAAGATTTAAAAAAAAAACAAAGAAATGACTCAAACAAATGTTTCTCAGATTTCTTACAAAGACGGCCGAGCTTCCCGTAGACTGAGATATGCAAATCCAGCCTTCTCGTCCTGGAAGAATGAAAGAAGAATTTATAGAGCGCCTAAGTCATAGATATAGGCTGGCAGGAGAAAGATGGAGAAAACCTGTAGGACATTAGTTTAAATTATTGTAGGCACCTCGATGAGTTCTTTTGCCTGCTGAACAGACAAGTGTGTATTTGCTCCCATAAACTTCAGCATTTGTTCCTCAGTCACACCCCCCTAAAGAATTGAACATAAAAATCTAAAACTATTCCTTGAACGCATCAATATCTCTAGCAAACTAGTAGTACTGAAAACGAATCTTGTTAGTAATACCTTTGGAGGCATCCATTCCACGCCATGGAGCAATGAAGATTCACCATAGCAGGATCTAACTGTAGCCACAAACAGAGTGCTTCGAAAGAATCGAGTATTCCCATCATAAGGCTCGCCATAATGGGTTAAGGATTTGACATCAGCAATTGGAGGAGCCCCTGAAAGTAGTTGAAGATGCTTTAACTCAAGTCAGAACTTCGTATCCTTGCCTGGGATTACTATTATATTATCTGAAATTCACTCTATATTAGAAGAGTTTTTTACCATGTTCGTCATCGAATGCAAGGCAGTAAGCTTTAAGCTCGCGATCTGTTTCTCTGTTCATACGTTGCCCAATCAAAAATGCCGAAAGCAATGACTCGCTAACTCCCGAGTTCAAACTACCTTCCGTTGCAAGCGGAAGAACATCTCTTAAAACACCCTTAACCTCCTCATAACCCAGGTGACCTCCAGCCAAAATTTCTCTTAGCGCGCCAACCAATCTCATCTCTCTAGATTCATTGCCAACAAAAGTTGGTCCAACAGAATTTCCCGTACCCAAAAGAGAGCCTTCAGGATCAGCAATAAAGAGCACATCAGGAGGTAATGCCCGAACCAGGAGTGGCCAAAACACATCCATCGCCCGCTTTTCACCTTCGCTCCATTGAGTTTCCTCTGGAAATGCATTTGCACGGATTGTCATTCCCGCAAAAAATGCCCCAAGTTGCGCCTTTGAAACCGGTTCCTCATCTTTTAGCTCCCCTCTAGCTGCATCCCAGGTAAGACTGACTAATGAGGCTAAGAACTCTAGCGAACCAATCCATAAACAAAGTCGCTAACCAAACACCAACAAGCCTATGCAAATGATTACTCACATGGGTTTTTCACATTCTATCCCAAATTCTAACAAAGCCGCAAAATTGATTAAAAAGCTTCAAACTTTTAAATGCTTAGGCTTTGAGCTAAAGAAGGCAACTTGTAACCTATCAAAATCAGTTCTTTCGTTCACTACACAAACATGAATTCACCAATCGATCGATAAAGTCCAAATTTTGAAAATGAAAATGCTTACCTGATCTTAATATAGTATCAAACACCTTAAAAGCTTGTTCCTCACTAAGAGGTCTAGTCTGAGTCGGCCCTGTACAAACCCTAGCTTGAGCATCAAGAACCGTAAGGTTTGGCTTCGGAATCTCCGATCCCCGATAAGTAGAAGATAAAGCCGGATTCTTAACATCAGATTCCTTAAGCCCTAACTGCTCCATCATTGCAGAGTCCAACACTGCCTTTATACTCAACCCACCAGTGAGCTTCCGCTGCAGCGTACGGCCGCCAAAATCGGTTAAAGCAAACCGGAGACATGAAGAAGAACTCAGTCCGTTGAAATGGAGAGACCTCTTGATCTGTGAGGAAGAGATCGACGAGAGACAAAAGAAAGATTCAGGATTTAGAAGAGCTTTCATCAGATTATTTTTCTCGCCTGAATCGCTTCTACTGTTATCTCCGTCTATAAAAATCGAGTCTTTGTGGAGTTCTCAGATGATAAATACTTTTCATTACAAAAATTTCAATTACACCACTTTGTAATAAAATAAGCTTTTTGTCTAATTTATTTTTTAGAGTTCTTGATAATAAATTTGTTGATATGATCTAAAAAATTAATAACGGACCCAAATAGAGGATCAAGCCTTTATGTGTGTAGAAGAAGCCTTTTAAGAGTTAACTGGGCCTAGGAGAACTTTATCTTTACTTGTAGAACGGAATCAAAATGTACTTAAGCTTTTAAAGGTGATGTAATAACGCCTGATCTTGTAGCTCATTTGGTTAGAGGGCTAAGCTCCACCACATGAGTTCAAGTCATGGCAGAGGAGAAGATGAGGAGGAGAAGATGAGAAGAAGAAGAGACTGAAAGGACGACAACAAATCAAATATATATATATATATATATAGTTCGTCTACATTTGAGGTATTCCAAAATACCTTTTCTTTTTCTGTCATAAGTCAACCTCTTGTTGTTTTCTAAAGTTTTCAATGTACAACGGTAACAAAATTCAGTTATTGAAATTATATCATTTTTTGTATGATGAAATTATATCATTTGGTTTGTGATTAATATTATGTACGAGTTTTTAAACCAAAATGAACTAAACTCAAGGTAAGAGAAAAAAAAAAAAAAAAAGGTATTTTTTTAAGTGTTAACTACACGAATTCGTCACATCACACATCAAATTAGAAAAATGAATCCATGACGGTACCAATAATGACTAATGCTCTCATATGCACGACTGAAGGTTGTTTATGATTTGAAAAATACTTGGGTTCATCTTTTATTTCAGCCAATGAGACTTTGCCATCTAATAATAATAATAAAAAGTTATTTAATTATAAAATCTAATTTATTAAAACGAAATTATGTATCGGTTTGAGTTTATTAGAAAATGTTAGGGTTTAGTTTTATGATTATACGAGGTTAAATATCGGTGTGGGTTTATAAACGGGTTTAAATTTTACAATTAAACGAAGTAAATGTCGGTTTGGGTTTAGAAAGTACGATTAGAGTTTAAATTTTTTACGATTAAAGGAACTTAAATGGCAGTTTATGTTTACAAAAGATATTTAGTGTTTAGATTTTGTAATTAAACGAGATTATATATCGGTTTGTGTTTATAAAAGAGTGGTTAAAGATTAGATTTAATAATTAAATGAATTTAATTTTTTTATTATGTGGCGAATTCTGATTAATTAAAATAAAAAAGGTAAATAAAAGGATTCATCCCTAGGAGTGAACCCAAAGATTGCTCTTATGATTTCCGTCTACAATAAGTACATATGTGTTAAGAAATTAATCAAATAAAATTTGATCGAAGCCCAATTGAAAATACAATCCAAATCCAAATATTGTATAACGAAACGAAACAACATAAACCGAGTAAACAAACTCAACTTTGACCTACGATTTTGGGCTTGAAATAAAATCGTAGTGTTGCTAATTAGCTATTTAAGGTTGGAATTGATTTTAGGTTGATATCGATTTAACAAACGGAAGGTAAGGTTCAAAACCATTTCCAATGTATTTTCTTATTTTTGCTCCTAAAATAGAGGAACTCTATAATAAAGGTGAGTATTACTCTAATACTCTCTCCGTTTCACAAAAAATGTCGTTTTAAGGTTTTAATCTCGTTTCACAAAAAGTGTCGTTTTGTGTTTTCAATGCAGTTTTAAAGACTAATTCTCTTTTTTAACATCACTATTTCAGCTTATTAATTAGAGAGAGTGTAATATTTAGTGTATTAATAAGGGGTAAAAATGAAATTTGTTTACTTTTCTTAATTTGTGTGAAAAATGCTAGAAGACACTCTTTGTGAAACAGAGGGAGTATATATTTCTATTTTTCCTTTAAAAAATTTAACAAAAAATATAGAGAAAAAATAGAAATCTTCTATATATAGAGCAAAAAATAGAGGTGAGTTAGAGATGCTCTAAGTTCAGTTTTGTTTAAAATTATGATTCACTACCTTTAGTTTAGCTTCATTCTTTTTACTAAACCCTTTTAGCCCTTTATTGCCATGGTTAATTTCTTAGAAGTAGTATATTTTTCACCCTAAATTTCATATTTGGGTAGATCTTATTTTTATTTAGTGGTTTGGTTTGGTGGGTTTTAATATATATATATATATATATATATATATATATATATATATATATATATATGAATTACGAGGTTTTTTCCATTGGGGTTTCTAACTTTCTATTTCATGTAATTTTATATTTTAACCTTAATTCACGATTAAACGAGAGGATCCTCCCATCTTTGTATATGAGATTGGTTGCTGCACATCATGGCATATGACCTTATCTTGAAAATTGGTAAATTAGTAAATTACTAACCAGACCCCAATCCCCAAATCACATAATTTAGGTCAGGCTTTACTGTATTTGGAATCGGATATTTATTTTGGTAAATGGCTAAGGTCGAATTTCTATTTTATAAATAGTGTTTTATCTATAAATAACGGATTACATCATAGTTAGACAGAAACCTTCAAACCGTTAACAAATTTATAGTTTCTAAGTGCTAACGTGCATGTCACATGCATTGCATATTTTTCATGTTGCTAAACATGTAATTTTTAGTTAGGGGATATGTGTAGCAGACGGACCATAATTCGTGTAGTTACCAGATATTTTTCCTTCTAAAATTTTGAATCACATTAAT
The DNA here is from genome assembly GCA_019202795.1 of Arabidopsis thaliana x Arabidopsis arenosa. Classification (NCBI taxonomy): domain Eukaryota; kingdom Viridiplantae; phylum Streptophyta; class Magnoliopsida; order Brassicales; family Brassicaceae; genus Arabidopsis; species Arabidopsis thaliana x Arabidopsis arenosa. Next base: position 11,779,651 of record CM032919.1, on the reverse strand, counting down.
AGGATCAATTCAAATAAGACACATTTATCAAAGAACTAGAACAGTTTCATCTTCATATTTCACATAGGGCCAAAAGGCCATAAACATAGAGAGAGAGAGAAGTTCTACTTCTTTGGTTCTACATATTTATTTATAGTCAGATAACTTTAGGGTAAGCTAAAAACTAAAAAGTCTTCTTAGTTATAAGGCGTTATATGCGCTTATATTATCTAAAGGTCAATGCTTTTAATGAGCTTCATGTTGGCGAGTCTCTCGAGAAAGACATTGAAAACGTCTTCACGACTAAGCATGCTGACTCGGACATGCTTCTTGTCAGATCCACAACGTTCTCCAGCTCTGCACAGTACCTTGTGTCTCCTCAATTCACTAACCAGATCCGTCTCTTCCTTCGTCCCTAGCCACGCAAACGCTGCAACCAAATTAAAAACACATCGACCGTTACGTCTTATTCATTTATATCCAACCGTTACAAAACATTTGTCCTTTAGCTGGTGAATAATTAGTTAAAATTTATTTACCAGGGTAAGATTCGAGTGATTTTCCAAAGTAGTTGCAAAATGCTTCAGGGTACTTGGGAAGAGTGAAAGCATCGCTCTCTTTCACCACTTCACGTAGCTTCTCCCATCGATTCTTCATCATTTTACGACCATACTTGAAGAAATTCTCAGACTCGTCGGACTCACTATTACAAGTCTCCTTAAGAACTTTGAGTATCTTAGCGGTTCGAACTTGTGACTCCTTAGATACACCAATGGAGTTCACAATTATATACTCAACCATCTTCTTAGCTACCTCCTTGTCCTTCACCAATGCCCACCTTCATGAAAATCAAACAAAGTTACATAAACTAATCTTTTTTATATTTTGGTTGTAATCAAAAAGCATGTTTTGAATAAATATCTAACCCGATACGGGACCCAGCGTGGCCTGTGATCTTGGAGAAAGTGAAGAGCATGATGTCATGATCTTGACGGCGAGTGATGGGAGTGTAGTGGGGCCAGTAGTAGGCAAAGTCATGGATCACTTTGGCTTCGTCGTCGTCTGGACGGTTCACCACCGTCTCTCTGATGGTTCCGTCAGGGTTATTAGGTGACGTCACTAGCTCGATGTACGGACCCTTTTTGTCGAAACCCCATGCGTCTCCTTCCCACTTGTACATACCCGACCGAACATATGTCGTCTCCTCCACATATGTCTATGTTCAAAATAAGAATAAAAATTTATAATCTCAAGAATGAAATTATTAAGAATGGGAAGAATAAAAGTGGGGACATGAGCATGTTACTGATGTCTTTGCACATGATTCTACAACACATGTAGTATGTAAGAAGGGAAAGTGTTTTTTAAAACAAATGTTAAATCAAAAAGAAAAAAATGGTGGATCGATGTGTTGTGTTGTGTTCGAGAAACATGTCTGTCACTGTGTCTTTTAGATCTCCAATCTTGCTTTGGAGAAACAACGCCCACTGAATCTTTGATTCACATCAAATCAACTTTATTACCCTTTTAAAAACGACTTACGATTTTAGATAAAATTATAGGGTCTGACTGGTGCGTTTTACAGAAGAAAAGGTTTTCTTCCCAATTCATCTGGCCCCACATATTTTTTTTTTGTTATCAAAGTAAAAGCAGATTTTGGGAAGAAAACGTTCTTCTGCAGATTTTGGGAAGAAAACGTTCTTCTGCTAAATATGAGAAGAAAACTTTTACCTAACTTTTTTCATTTTACTTTGATAACAAAAAAGAAAAAATGTGGGGCCAGAAGAATTGGGAAGAAAATTTTCTTCTGTAAAACCGCTCCAGACCCATAATAACATCCTAATGAAGCTTCTTTCAAAGCTTTATGAAAACCAGAGAGGAAGGTACTTCTTTCGTAAATATTTTTTCATAAATTATTTAATTGAAGTAACGTATGACATCCCATATAAGTGAAAAATACAATAATTGCTTCTTTGTCGGGTTTACATTGGTTAGGCAGTTTTAAAAAGATGGATCCAAAGCAACACCAGAAATACCGTTAAAATTCTGTTTTTTTTTTCTTAGATTTAATTTTATCTATCCATGAATTTCAAGAATCACTTCCATTATGGAAGAAATTAAGAACACTGAGTAAATTTGAAAATTTAATTTAAGAAAATAAGAGTACCAGAGAATAATAGATCCGGACTTGTCTAGCTAAAAAATCGGTTTACTAGTCAAGAATCAAGCCCTACTATTAAAATTGAAATTTTAAACATACAATATTTACCTGATTTTTTGTTGGTAGTTGCAAAAAACAATCCCGGATGCTCAAAAATTAAATAATGTAAAATTAAAAATATGTCAACGGCGATTATGTTTTAGAAAAAAATTAAAAAAAAAAAAAAAAGGAAAAGATACGAGGAGGAGTTTTTAGTGGTGGGGACTTACGGAATAAAAAGGAGCGGCGGCGACGACGCTGACAGGTTGAGTCCCGGCTAGTGAAGATAGTGCGTGGACGGCCGCTTGACAAAGCTGCGTCGAGCCGGTCCCGACCACGATGTATCGGTCTTCCGTCGCAGCGTTTCCTACCGCACCGTGCAAGTCCTTGATCGCAGCTTCAAGCTCTGGCTCAAGGAACCAACACAGGTTCGTCATGTCGCTGAAGTAACTCATAAGATCACAACCACGTATCGTCACCGTACACCTGTCACCCATCTTCCTCCAGTATTCTTCGTACGCCGTTGGATCACCACTACATAGAAACCAATTATTAGAAAAAAAAGAGAGTGAAATTTTAGGAAACTGATTTGTTAGTGAAAAACGAAAATTTCGATTTCTTTTTGAGCCTATGATCTTGCAATGCCGTTAGGGTGTTTTGTGGAGAAAAAAAAAACCGTACTGATCCAAATTGACGACGAAATCGGACAAGGGGATGTTCTTGTTCGAAACGTTTTCGGGTTTCTTCGGATTCTCCAATTTCACCATCTTCTTCTTCTTCTTCTTCTTCTTCTTCTTGGTTTGGTCGTTTTGCTTCGTTTGTATAGTGTTTAATGATTAGAGAATAGTGTAGGTATAAGTGTATTTATAGAAGGAAATCTACTATATCTTATTTTATTATTAAAATAATTTTTTCCCTTAAAAAAAGACTGGTATCTGCTTTTTAAATGGAAAAAATATAAAACTTAAAAATCTTTACTTTTTAAGGTCAATTATGTAACACTTTTCTGAAAAGAATTACTCCATAATAAACAAAATAGCAAATATATAGCAATAGCAAATAAATAGCAATAGCTGCCTTGCAATATATATATATATATATATAACATATTTAACAAAGAATAACAAAATGGTAATGAATTACCACATAATTAACAAAATTGCCTTGAGTTAAAAAATAAAATTTTACTCTCCATTTTAATTTAAGCAAATATTATTTTTATTAAATGCACATATTTTAAAATTTATCTTTTGGAACGATAAATTTTTAATTTTGACAAAGATGTGTTTAACAAATATCAGTGTTATGTGTTTCACTTTGAATTCAATTATACGAATCTAATTAACATGATGTCGCATTCTTAAAATGGTCGACAATTTTGTTCTTTTAAAGATTCTATTTGTTTTAACAAATTTTTCGCATGCTAATAAACCTTTGTTCCGTTTTGAAATCGATGATCTGAATCAAATTAATATGATGTCTGCATTCCTAAAATGTCCGACATTCTTATCCTTTTATAAGATTCTATTTGTTCTGACAAATTTTGTAGCATGCTAAACAATCTTTTCCTCGCTACTGGGATACGTAAAAACACTCGTTTGTCATTTTCGTAAATTTTTATAAAGACTAAAACAAATGCATATTTAATAAATTTCAGAGTAACTGAAAGTTGAGGAACAAACCAAATATGATTTGATTCTAGGGTTTTTTTCCTAAATTTTTAGTAGTATAACCGACGTTCTAAAATATTTTCTAAAAAGTTGTAAATTTTTGTTTTGCGCTATTTTTAAAAACGGACAAAAATAGTATTTTTAGAAAATGGTATTATAAAATTTATTAGATTTTTTTATTATTAACAGTATATTAACTATTACTAGGAAACTAACTAATGTTTTTTGCATTAAAATTTGTATCACTGTTTAGAGTGAAAATTTAGTTTTTGCTAACATTTTTTATATGAAACGGATTAAGTATAAAATTCAATACTATGCGACATCTTTGATGACATGGTCAAGAACCTTTATCTAAACTGTCTTTTAGCGTGAAAGTGAAGAGGTTTATGAACGATATCGAGTATGGTGTTCCTACCAAATCAACATATAACAGTTCATTTAACAAAAATCAGCCGGTAAGAACAAAGATTTAGTGCATTTAACCTTCGAGAACTCTTCTAGTGATGTGACCACCATATGTTGATATGTCATTTTCTGCCCCGGTAAATTCACGGTGAGATGTGGTATACTTTGAAATAACTAAGTTACCAAATCTATTTAATATATTCACTTTAACTACAAACTTAGTTTAATTTAGGAACGTTACGTTTTGGAAAAATATCATTTTTTATTTCAAAATTGATTCTTTTTCCCGGAATTTCATTTTCAAAATCAGCTTCATTTATTGTTTAGTGGGCGAGAGTAAATCTTGTAGGATTCTTTATTTATATTCGTTGGTTTATTATTTTCTATACATTGAATGAACATCAATGAAGAAAATCCGAGGGTAGTTAATGCTCAAGATTTCAAACAACATTTTACTTCTTGGCTTCTTGCAAACCAACTTTGAGTTTGATGCATCCTCAAATCATAGTGAAATTAATGCCAATGATCCATTGTAAAATCTTAAACGTTGAATGTTGTTTTATCTAACATAACTTGTTGGGGACAAAATTTGTTTAGTTATGGAATGACTAATCAAACCGTGACCTAGTCCACATAAGATCTTTCAGTGACCAAATTTTCGAGTCAATAGCATTTGAGAGAGATAACTCGACCAGCTAGAGGAAAACATGAAACGTTATAGGACATGATATACTTATCTTTTGAACCACATTATAAAAGTTAAAATGTTATAAACATATACTACGTTATAAAAGTCATCATTATCTTTGTTTATTAGATACACTTGTTTTAATGGCGTTTCATACGAGTGCTAACCGAACGGTTCGCACCAAACCAATTAACAACATAGAACATGTGGATGTTGATAAATAGTTCACCTATATAGTATATACATACCCCAAAATCTATTGAACCGCTTTACGCTAAAATATATAAAACTTTTTGGGTGATTTTGAAAAATACCCTGTTTTTGAGTTATACTTTAAAATATACCCCTTTTCTATTTTTTTAATAAAAATTACAATTATATATAAGATATTTTGTTCAAATTTAAATTTAAAGCTATATTTTTAATACATAAAAAAATCGAAATTTAGAGAAAATTTATACTAAATTTGAAATAATATTAATCATGGTTATATATATATTTTTAACACAAAAATAGTTTATTTATTTTCATATATTAAATTTTAACAATATTATAAAGTCTATCGCTTAATATCTATCATATTATATAAAGAAAAAAATCTCCAACGTAGGAAACATATTTTTTAACTAAACATATTACCAAAGTTTGTGTCAATTAAACGATTCTCTTTAACATAAACTATTTTATGTGTTTTCAATAATAATGAATCATTAAAATCTGCACCATATGACTTAACATTGGTAGAATGCTATTATTCATTATTGTTCTTAAAAAAATTTAGGATAATGAATCTTTGGAATTATTAGTTATATAACATTCAAAGTTACAAAACAACATCCATGGTAAAAAATGAACATGATTTGGTCAACGGACAACTTTATAAAAATTAGATATTTAATTATTACCAATTAATTGATTTGGTATTAAAATATAGATCCTTTTGCTTAATTATTATTAAGTTTCATTCAGATTTTTTTAGTAATTTTATAAATTTAAAAATTATTTTTAAAAAAAACAAAAAAGGTATTTTTCAAAAGTCTAAACAAAAAGAGGATATTTTTCCAAATTTACTCAAACTTTTTAAACACCAATATTTACTGAAGTTACATTAATTTTTTTTTCACATGTCATACTAAATAATTTATTTTCATATGAATTTTTCATATTTGTTAAAACTCATTGTTGCTTTTCTTCGAACTATTTTCATTTCTCTATTCATTGTTATTAAAAAAAAATTGCCATAAACATTAATTTTTTCTGTGACTTTTGTTTTTCTGATTCTGAAGATGCTATTTTTAAAAAAAAAAAATATTTGGTCAGATATCACTGGATATACTTATTTGAGTATGATTCAATTCATCGGCAGTTGGGATATTTTTTCATGAAAAACCATTAACACTAACATTTAACAACGTAGTGGATTTTCTTTTAATTTTAATAAAAAGAGTATTGAGACCACCAAGTTGGAATGCGTAGGAGATTGGAGGAAATGATGAAGTCACAAGCCATTCAATTTAAACAATTAATTCTCCATCCCCATAGCACTTCATCATCACACATCATTTTCCTAGATGGACCTATTTGAACACTATCTCTATTCATATACCCTCGATTTGGAGAATATTAGTCCATCGAAATTGTATAAAAACTACTCCATGAAATTTTATCGATTCATTTCCAAGAAACAAAAGTGGGTGGACGTGAGAGACGCTCTACCCAATTATGTATCCGTCTAAACTGAATTGCATCTTATGTGGCTAATTTTATTTTACGTAAGGACGATTCAAGTCGTTTGATCCATAATCAATAAATCATTCTAGTTCCGGGGACCAAGTTTTGATATATACGCACAAAGAGTCAAAGAGTCCCGCACAATGATGATGACTATGCATCCAATGATAATATTTTGATATATATACACCACTTTACATTTATTCAAAACAAATCATAGTAATTGTTATGGTTGAGTTTTGCTCTCCACAAAACAATGCGTATCTATAAATCGAACACAATGTATTAATAATATTAAAAATATTACTACCAATGACAAAAAAGATTGAAAAGTTACCAATAAAGTTATGTAAATACACAATATAGAATTTGATACTACTGTTTATCATCTTAAGAAACTATAATACATTAATACACCTAATTGTTACCATACATTTGTAGAAGCTGCGTCTAAAGTGATGCAAAATGTACTGTATTTATTACTCTGTAAGAAAAACTATCTAAAAGGTTTTGTCAATGGTTGACAAAAAAGAGAGGCTATGTCAATGTTTTTTTTTTCTTCTAAAATTTATTTCATTTATGGAAATTAACTGTTATTCCCTCCGTTTCAAAATATAAGGCGTTTTGGAGAAATTTTTTGTTACAAAATATAAGTTGTTTTCAAGTTTCTATGAAAATTATATATTATTTTAATATTTTATTATTATTTTTATTATGCAGTCTCTTTTATGATTGGCTGAACTTTAAAAAAATAGATTTTCTTAATCGGCGTGCTTTGAGCTAAAACGTCTTATATTTTCAAACAGAGGGAGGAACATATATATACATACATACTCATGATTTTGTCAAGGGATGCTTTATTGACGAGATACTATTTTAATAACAAAACCATTGTTACATCTATATCGCCAATAAAACAAATTTGGAAAAGTTCCCAGATGTTCAAAAAAAAAAAACAAATTTGGAAAAGTGTGCATATATATAGCACTAAAATTCATCTACTAATTTGTTTTAAACAATTACGAGTTTTAACTGTTTAAGGTAGGTCTTGTCCAAGGGTCGTGATATATATCACGTGGAAAGGTTCGGTACTTCGGTATGATTATTTTGCCCTACTATAATTGAATTAAGAGGAAAGCTACTACTAGTATTTAATTAGGTTGACTTTAAAATTGTCGACTCTAAAGCTAATCACAGTTTCGTCTTCATTTTAAGTCTCCTTAATCATTTTATTTTTAATATTAGTATAAATTCGTACTAATAAATATATTCTCCTAGAGTGTTTGCCAAATGGCGAGCCTACGTAGTTGAAACGGTGAGACTAAAGGACAAAGAACATGATGAGTCGGTTTGCATGCTTCACGCTTCCACTTCACTCGCCGTTGTTCTTGTTGCTTGTCGTCGTTTTATCTTTTTATTATTGAAAAGTGTCAATGCTAATCTAACAGAAATACAAATCACATTTTGACTCTATTTCATACGGATTGGTTACGACCATAGCTTAGATTTATTTTTAAACTTATCGAATTTCTAAACCACCTAAATTCATTATCAAAGATGAACAAAACAATTGTAACAAGAAAAACTAAACCTAAGTAAAATGATATACATAAACTAAAAATTCTATTTGTTTTTTTTTTTACTTTTAACAAATTTGAAAAACTGAAACCCAAGATCGAATCCAAACTATGTTATATCATCGAACCAAATCAAAATTAATTAAAACTTTTTTTTTTTGCGCCGGACAGTCATATGTTTAAGTAATAAATGTGTTTTAGCCCCAAGCCTCTGTGGTCTAGTGGTAGAGGCAGAGGCTTGGGGCAGAAGAAGCTTTGGAGAAGGGTGAAACTCTCAGACCCGAGTTCGATTTTCCCTGGAAATAAAAACACATTTGTTTGGAAAGTCTGTCAGTTGGGTCTTGGCCCAATTGGTTTACCTGGTAGTCAGCAATGTAGGCGGACTGACTACCCCTGGCATTAGTCGGAAGGTATTCCAAACTTGGATCAGGCAGTATGGTGGCCCAATTCTACCTGGATCGGGAGAAGTCCACTCTGTAATACCTCGGTGCGTTCCTACCGAAACCGACCGGATCAGCCGATAGGGTTTATCAAAAAAAAAAAAAAAGTGTTTTAATCTTTTAGAGATGTCGAAACCGGCTGAATCCTTGCAAGCCGAACTCATCCCGATCCCACCCACCATTGGTACAAAACAGCCAATATTTGTGCATAAACGTGCTACTCATAAACAGGCCAAGGCCGTATATATCTAACTAGTCTGATCTCATGTTTTCTCCTACAGCTATTGGGCCTAAGTCAGGCCCATTCATTAACAAAACAAAAAAATAGCTGATAGGTATCTGTTTTCAACACTTTTTTGGATAAAGAATTTTTAACACTTGTTCAACACCCTATATGATTATTTAGGTTTTAGAGAGTTTTGAAGCTTATTTATGCCATTTTAAAATTAATAACTAAAATTAACTTGAGATGTGAATATGTGATTATCTCTTGTATAATCCAACCGTGTGAGATTGCTTTAAATAGCATTTGAGTGCATAGATTATAAACGAATTAAAACATGTTGCATTACGAAAATGGTAAAAACAACTGGAACTAAAAATTGGACCAACTATTACTCTGTTACAATTAATTTAGTATAATAAAATTAAAATAGAGAAACACTTTTAAAGGGATAAAAATGTTACTCCCTCCGTTTCGTTTTAGTTGTCGTTTAAGGTTTTTTCACACAAATTAACAAAAACATTAAATTTTCGGTTTTACCCTTTATTAATATATTTTATAAAAATTTCATTGGCCAAAACATTAAAACAGTAGGGATAAAACTGGAATTTTCACCAAACATTTGCATTGAAAACCTAAAACGACAACTATTATAAAATAAAATTTAAATCTTAAAACGACAACTAAATCGAAACGGAGGGAGTATGAACTGGTCAAATAATCTAGGAATTTGGTGAAATGTGTTCTATCGAAAGTAATAAAAGAAGGCACGTGGGACGATTAATGAAGACCATTAAATTTGCATTTTAATTTATGGTCCCACGTAAATAAATCACCACCTCTAATTTTCTTTTTGCTTAATACTTCAAATTATTCAATAAGTGGACAGTTGTGAATGTTCAATCTAATCGTCAGAATTTACACTACCAAACCCAATTAATTATGAGGTCTCTGCTGCAACCAATTAATATGATACTCTTCCATAGAGCAATCTTTTGGTCCACGAATGATGAATCTGACAATTTTAATTCTGCATTTAACTCTATATTGAAAACAAAGAAACTTCAGAACCATATACGACATAACATAGCAACACGATCTCGATCTCACACTGGTAACACTAATCAATATAAACATTACAAAAACCCGTAATGCCATCATACATTCAAAAACAACAAAGAATAAAACTAAAAAACAAGTATAACACTACCAAACTTTATACTGATAATTTTTAACAACAAAAAAAAAAAAAAAATTTGTTCGCTCGTGGTGATATTGTTATGGTAAAAAAAAACTCATCTACATGATATTTGCAAAACACCTAGCGGCAATGTAAATTCCTAATCTCCCTCAATCCCAAAATTCATTTGCACTACATGTAAGAATAATAATCAATAACCTTTTTTTCTTTTGTTTTCTTGATACTTCATGGACATCTAGGGTTTTTTCCTGGACCTCCATAATAAAAATAGTTACCCCACACACGATTCGTCCCACCTCTTATATCATAACAATTGGGATGATCTGCGAGAATCTTTAGATTCGAAACGGGAATAAGAGTATTGTCCCAATCAACGATTTGGAGATTCCGGAAATAAGATGCTTTACCAAAACCTTCACCGGCAAAATGGCCACTTCCCATTTGGGTCGTAGTGTGTGAACCACCGGGTCGGTTGTTCACAATCTCGCCGCCGAATTGGACCATGCTCCCATGTTGCTTTAGATGCGTGAATAGAAACTCAGGCCAATATCCGACTAATGCACCTGACCCGAATTGTAGCCACCAGTGACCGTGCTTAGGATCCTATACGTAGATTATACAAGCATGCATAATGTTATTGTTATGCTAAAACAAATTCAAATTAGTTAAGACTTTGTGGAGACACATTTTCTATATACAGGAGATGGATTGACCCACGAAACATTGATGTGAACCATGTGAAATTCTTCTACAAAATTATAAAAGGAATGTGACTGGTAATCTTTTTGCAGAATACAACTGAATTATTATAGTTATAGTATGTGGTAAAATATTGTTACTATATATTTTTTTCATTGAGGATATGCATAAATATGTATGTGGAGAGATGAAGAAAGTTACCTTCCAAATTAACAAGCTTATATCGAATTGTCCACCTTTATACGAAGATCTAGGAGAAATCGCAGCTCCAATCGCGATTCGACGGTTGGTTTGAACGAAACCGGAACACAACAAATTGTAGCAACCCGTTGTTCGATATGCATCGGACTGAAAATCACTATCACTACCATTGTTAACAAATGTTAATTCAATAAAACTAAAAACTTTACCATAAACTAAGTAATGATACTAAAGTTGGAGGCAACATTTACCGTCCAATAGGTAAAGAATCTTGGGTAAGTATCCCCATACAACTCCGGGCTAATTTGCCAACCGGCTTCAATGGTATTAAGATCGTGAGTGAACGAACCGGCAATAACCCAAATCTGAGAAAGACTAAATTCGTATTGGCTGGTAACACGTGGCGACCACACGTTAATACTTGCTTTTGCTCCGTAGTATTGTCTCCCGGTTACATATCCCACCGCATGCTACAAAATGTTTCATTTTTTTAAAATGATCAATCAAATAAATTCTCAAACGCTAAATTTGGAGTATCATTTTCGTAAACACAGAAAAAGAGAAAAAGGAACAGAGAATAATCTTTTTTTACGATGTGAACAGAGAATAATTCTTAGTTATGTCACGCTTCACTCCTTTGGATGATGCAACTAGTAAATGTTATGGTCGTGCAAAAAATTACGAAAAAGCTGATTTTTGGTATCATTCTATATCTTTTTCTTTATAGAGGATAAAAAAAGTAAGAAACCTCTGACTTTTTGCTTAATTATGGTATTAAAATGGTACTTACTTCGTGTCCGTTATTAGTGGAATCTCTCCTCACGCGCCTGATTTTCCGACCAAATCCACTGACAGAACTTGCTCTTAACATGTCTTGTTCCGTTGTTCTTCTTATCGGAATAGTACCTTCCGGACAAGACTCACCGGATAAACTCCACAGCTGGGAATCTTCTTCATACGACTCATCATCTTTGCTATAACCTTCGGGGATCTCAGGCGGATCCTAACACAAGAAAATTTGGAACCTTTGATAAGATACATATGGAAGAAGACAAAAAATGGAGAAGGAAGAGGGAAAGTAAATTTACCATTGGTCTCTGTCCTTGTAAGAGAGGATGATCGAAAGCTGGTTGCTGATGAGTTGAAACACAAGCTATTACATCTCCATCTGGACTCTGCATACGTAACACATAGAGAAGAAACAGAGCAAAGAAACAGAGTAAGAACAGAGTAACAAAACTTGCATGTCAGTTGACCAACAAAACAGAGCAAAAAACAGAGTAATAAAGTCAACAAGGAGATATGTATAATATACATTGATCAAATTGACAAATATGAATAGAGAAATTGCCTGAATAGTTTTCACAGCCGGCTTGTTGATCTTGTCGAGCTCTTGTCTAATCAGTTTTAGCTTCTGGAGCTCTTCTTGTGGCCGGAGAGTTTGATCAGCAGCAGTGGAATTGGAGGAAGAAGCGGTGGAGGAGAAGGAAGAAGAGAGGAGACAAAGTAAAAGAATCAATCTGAGAAAGCTAGAGGAGAACATCGTATCGGACTTGAACGAAACTTGGTGTGAAGAATGATGAAAACATCTGCTGTCTTGTTGTTTTCTTCTTGAGTGATCAAAAAGACAACATTTAATACGGTTTTGAATTGTTGTTCGTCTTCTTGATGTTACTGACACATCTCCCAACAAACCTATTAAACACATAATCACTTTCTCTAAGAAACACACTGAGAAGATCAAAAACAATAAAGAAAGAATTAACTCATCGATCCTTCAACAAAAATTTATTAGGGTTGTGTGTTGCTAAAGTTTTGGGCATGTGGGTTACATAAGGTGATATAAATACATGGGTTAGTGAGGAATTCAAATTAAGGGTTTTGCAGATATCTAGAAAGTTTAAGAAGGTAAATGATAAAAGAGGAAAGAGTGATAAGAGAAGTAAACTTTATATATATGTGAGAAGGGTAATTTATAGGGAGATTTTTGGATTTGGTGTGATCATTCTTTGGTTTGAAGAAATGGGGTCAGAGCTAGTCAGATGAAATTGAGTACCTTTGAATTTGGGTTTCTTCAAAGCTCTTTGCTTTCTGGTGTTACTCTCTTTTTCTAAGCCCTTTTTGTTTTTTTACCGTTTATGTAGAGTACTGTACAAGTTAAATTTATCTTCCATGTTACAATATTTATTCCAAAATGTTGCTTGTAGAATAATGAAATGTTTTATTATGGAATCTCTTGGAATTTCTAACAAATATGTTGATTATAGAAGTCTTTTTTCTTTTGGTGAGCTGTTGATTATAGAAGTCTTGAGTTTACGGTACGTAGTCTCTTTAATCAGAGACCAAAATATGCTTAATCTTCTCTCCAAGCTGGAAAAAGAATATACCACAAACTAGTAGTATTAGACTATTAGTAAATAGTGCATATTATTTGTTAGGCTCAACACCAACCGGTAATATAAATCTAATTAAACTATATATAAATTTGCGGAAAACAAAGCAGGTTTATTGATTGAAAAACATTACAATAGCATAGTACGAGTTGTGACATTTGATTGTCGAGACTCGAGAGTGTCTATTTTTTAAAGTATAATCATATTGTCTCTCGGTTTACAAAAAAAAAAAAAAAAAAAAAAAAAAAAAATCATATTGTCTCTCAAAATGGAGGAGTGATTTAACCAAGCATGCCATTATGCACACTTACTTGAATCTTATATATATACATCTTGAGTCTTGACCAGGTTATTCTTTGTATATAGAAAATATAAAACATTTCACAATCTTGCAACTACAATATACGATAATAATTATAAGTGGGTCATTATAAGAAAAGAGGGTCAATAGGTATTGAAGTTGGGGAATTAAGTGGGTGCGGTCCTCGTAGGGACACATACACATTGATGATCGTTTCGTTTGTTAGTCCATTTAATCTTAATGGGTCATCGCTCTCCTCTAGCTTTTCCCCTCTCAATTTTTTTGTTTTTCCATTTCTTTCAAACATCACTATGGCATATAAATTTTGTCTCTTTTGAGATTTTTAATCTTTCACCATACTGTTTTCTTTTTTGCTTATAATTAATTATACACAATACAAAAGCAGAGTTGACCAGATAAAACTTATGATTGAGTTAGAAAAAAAATTATGACTGAGTTTGGCTGAATGGCACAACATGATGTTAATAATAGCTAATTAACCTCAAGAAGACAATTCTCATTAATTTTGGATAATACAGTTAGATCCAACTCGCTTTAAGTTTTTAACCCAAAGTAGTAGAGGATATAAAGTTTTCCCCCATCTCTGTCTAAATTGTGAAATGTGAATTCATATCTAAACACATCCTTTTGGCGGATGCAAATTTTATGTATATGGATCCCAACGGGTTTAATGGTTGGGGCCATACGCATGCGTGCACGTATACATGAATACGTACGTAAAGACGCATACAGACGTACTTGTAGCATAGAAAGTATGAAGAATCCGATCCATATATACCAGATCATGTGGTCTATAACAATTCTATCGTAGTTTAATATCCATGCATATTTATACGGTATGATCGAACAAAATGAGAAAATGTAAGACGATAAAATATTAAGGAAATTAAGTCAAATATTGAAGAATGTATAAGGAAAGGTCTATATATATAAAGGGGGAGAATTTGATTCCTGTGAATAAAAAGAATGGCATCAAAGGGCAATAGCTTTGGTGGCTCATAGGAGCAGTATTATTGTATATTATATGTGAATCTTTGAATCATGACTCATGAGGGAGAATTATTGCGACCACTAATTGAAAAATGAATCACCACATATTTGCATTAGTAGACCACTAATCCGAGACTACAAAATTATCTGTTCACACTAGCATTTATGCTTACCAGTTCTTGACGTAATATTTGGCTCTAACTAGCTATATATATATATAAATGTGTGACAAAAAAAAAAAAAAAAAAAACTAGCCATAGTAAATGTTTACGTAGGATTCAGCTTTGAGCAGAAAGTTAGAGAAACAAACTGAGTTAGTACTAATTAAGTGTAGATATAATTATATAACTCCAATAATCAATGCAGATTCAAAAGTTTCCTATCAAAACAAAAAGTGTTTATAACATGATATTGTCGTTCTCATACTCCAGAAAACTAGGCGTATAATTCAAAATGGCAGATTTCTCATCATAAATTCCACTACACCATTTCCATTTCTGTGTGAACGAATATAAATACTGAAAATTGGATATAGCATTTAATCTGTTCTACTATTATAGTCTACTTTCTTTTTAACTAAAAGAAGACAGAAGGAGAATGTGAAAAAAGTGAAGAAAAAGAGGAATATTGAAGCAAAAGTAGGATACAACAATTTGATGTACGAGCAATGATGCTGTCTAAAGCCGTCCCATGCTCAGCTTTTTCTTCCACGAGGTTACATCTTCTTTTATTTTTTTGAGTTAGCTAAGATCTTACTATTAAGTACCGACGAATATTTATATCTATACTGTACGATTCGACTATGATTATCGAATGTTTATATATATGCTATACGATTCGGCATTGGACTATGATTAGTCATCATTTTTTGAACAAGGTGTTTCACAAAGCGGCGTGATTATTACATTTTTGTTCGGACCATACATCATCATGATGCACATGATGATTAATGCCTGCATATGTGACTGTCGCTTATCTTATGACAAAAAGGGCCTGAGATTTGCTATATTGGGCTTTATATAGGCCCAGTATTTGCTAAGTTGGGCTTTATACGGTGGGAAGAAACAGAACATATGTATGTTTATCATAATAAGCAACCAAGAAAAAACCCTCTTAATCACACAATGTTCAAAACATTCCGAAACTGTACACAAGAGTCAAAAAAAGGAAAAAAAAAAATCTACTGTAAAATCAAACATTTTTTTCATTCTTTTTTTGTTTGTTTTCTTGTTCAAATTAAAACATTCACATCTGGCTTTATCATTATTGTTTGACGAGGGTAGAGAGAGCCAAACAATTATCAGCCATTTCGTGCAACGTACTTGTGGATTTGGCGAAGACATTTGAAGCCTTACCACCACCCATGGCGTCATTGCACGTATCAAAGTCCGTTAAGGAGGCACTAAGATTGATGTTAAGACTAAATCCATCATTTTGTTTAATGTTTTTTAACGCCTTTTGTAGATTTTCGAGCGCACTGTCATAGTTTGAGTAGCAAGTTTTGAGTCCTCCACCGCTTTTTCGGCTAATCTTGGCGGCTTCTTTGGCCTTGATCGTTCTTTTCATCAGCTCTCGTATGGATACCTCTGTCGCTGCGTTAACATTCTTTTGGCCCTTCACCACGGATCTGCACAACACCTTGAAATCTGATACGGAGCATGGGTCGCGCCCGCCTCCCATAACCCGTTGAGCCATTGCTACACCGCTTTGGCTCGCGGTCAGGAGGAGGAGGACCACCGCGGTCGCAAGGTGGAGATTAGTAGACATTATCATATGTTTTTGTGTAGAATTGTATGGTGTTTGAACACCGGTTGTTGATTATTTGAACAAAGAGAAGGAGTTTGGTTATTTATATTAATACATATGCTAAAAGAAAAAATGGGTAATTTTAGTAAGTTTTTTTTGAGGGAAAGAATTGAAATAATTTGTCACCGGTGAATTAGAGAGACATTTCAAATTTAGTTCCTTGGTTAATTAGGTCTAAATCTAATGATGGGTTGCTTCCTACTTTTTTTTTTTTTTGCTTTGTTCTGAGGAAACGCAAATAATTATGGTCTGTCTTCTGACTATGCTTTGTAATGGCCCTGCCATGGCCGATTAATTAACTTACAAAATTGCCTTATGTTTTGATTCCCAATTCATACTGGTTTGGGCTTTTTCTGTGTTGACAATAAATCTTTAATTAAGGCCACCTAAGAAAGATTATTGTCAGTCCAGGTTTCTTGTGGGCTGGACAAATAATCTTTTATTCTCTGTCCCTTAAAACAAAAAAAAAGGTTAAGTAATCTTCGTTACTTAGTTTTAGACTAGTTATTTCATGACTTTGAAACTGAGTCTCGTTTTGGGAAAACTTAACAAGTTTAATTAGGGGTTATTGATGCTAACATATACTATAACTAGATCATCACCCGTACTAAAGTACGGGTTGAATTTTATTTATTACAAAATTTATATAATATATATATTAGAACTAAGTTTTAATATATTATAATAGTAAGTGAAAAAATATTAATTTTTTGTCAGTCCCTATATACAATATTAGAATAAATATAGAATTTTTTCTATAATACTCAATTATAGATAATTTTTTTTTAAGATATGAAAACGGAAAATAATTTTATTTTTTAAAAAGTAATATTTTCTGAAAAATGAGTTAATTTATGTTAACAACCACAAAATAGGATTGCATATATTTCAGTTAGATCAAAAATTAAAATATCATAAATGAATCGCATATAAAACATAGATTATATTGAATTAATTAAGAAAATTAGCTATTATTTTGAATTAATTTAGAAAATTCTTTTTCAATTTATAATTCTTTGGTTGTTGAAATAGAGATTTGTTTGAGCTAATCTAATTACAGAATTTGTTTGAGATTTATAATTACGGAATTTACCAATTATTCGCATAATCGAATATGTTATAAACATATATTTAGTATATAATAATACCAAAATCAACCCGTACGTGGAGTCTATATTTTTATTTTAGAATCTCAATATTTTATTTTAAAGTATTGCGTGCACAATCTATTATTCGTTAATTCTAAAATTGCTTGCGGAATCAAATTTTCAAATATTTAGAGGTGTCAAACCATATTTAAATGTTCTACACTATTTTTAAATATTCCAAATTAAAATCTTTAAATTTTTTTTGTAATTTATAAAATTAGGAATTTCAAAAAAAAATTTATATGAAATTAAATATAACTATTCAAATAGTTATAAGGATCAAAACTCATTTCATCATATAATATATTATATTTAACCCGCTACCTATTATAAATATTTTTAAAAATAATCAAATTAGAGTATTTATAATTTTTTAACTTTTTGAACTATTAAGTATTGATGATATTCTCTAAAAATATCAAGTAAAAGTTATTTTAAATGTTGCAAATTAAAATATTAAAATTTTATTGTAGTATATAAAATTATACATTTCAAAAAAATAAATGTATGAAATCGAATATAAATATTCAAATTCTGACCCGTTGCTCAGTCGGAATTTTTGTTGACTTTATTTTTGTGTAAAAAAAATATATTACTCAAGTCTGAATTTTTAACCCGTTTAATTGTTTCCTTTATAGATTGAACAATTTATATGCGTTTTTAAAAATTCAAATCTTGGCATATGCAGAAAAAAAATTATTTTTTTTTTATTATGTAGATGATATGATGATTTATTTGTTTCATATTAAAATAATCATATAAAGATGAGAGGTGAAGTTTAATGATTAATAACAAATTAATATGGTAAGTTAGATATCAAATCTTATATGTTCATTTTGATTGGTCATTTGAAAAAAGAATAATAACAGATTTTCGTTTTATAATTTAATTAAATTAATTAAATGACATAAATTAGTATTTTACTTGTTTATCCTTAATAAATTGAATGAAATTTGTTCTAAAAAAAGATTTTTGTAATGGCATTCTTAAGTAATTTCTTACAAAAGGGAAGGTTAGTTAAGGGTATCTTATAAAGTGTACTCCGGAAATAATAGTATAGGATTTGTTGTTGTAGTCTGATGCATATGATTTTGATAAATACTCTCATGACACAAGAGGCTTAATTATTGTTTCATTAAGTAATTATTTAAGTCAAAAGAGTAATAGTGGTGGTTCTGAGTGGTGACGGCACGATTAGTGGCCAGTGTTCACACACCTAAACATAAGTCAAAGCTTTCATCATTTTATAATTGCCAACAAATTCTAATATCTTTAGACTGACTACCGTATAGAACAAGCTCGTGATTATTCGTTTCGTTTGGCCGAAGAAAAAGATCTTTAAACGTAGGCTCAAAATGCATCATTTAATCAACAAACAACAACAAGAAAAATACAACACAACATCACTATCACTTCAAAACATGGTTTAGCTTGTACTGAAAAGATAAGAGTTTAATATTCTTAGAATGACATGACTTGGAAATAGATCTCAATTTAATGTAAGGATTTTGTTTTTGCGATAAGACATTATTGCAATGATTCATTAATACAGTAAGGAACGGGTTGGATATTTGGAGTTGACGCTGACTTTGATAGTCACGAGTTGGTCGCTTTGCTTCTAGAGGTCGATCATTACGGGACCCATCGGCTTCTATTATTTTCTTGTTCCTAAATAAAAATTCGCCGACAATTATCAGGTACCAATAATTTCACAAACCGTGTTTAGTCGTTTTTTTTTAATACTTTTGTTCCTAATTAATCCACTGTTTTGCACATATTAAAAATTGATTATAAATGTTTTTATAATTTACAATATTTTTTTTAACTCTAAACCAATAATACTCCATTGGTCTTAAAAGATTGATGTTCTAATTTTTGGTGTTTGTTTCACAAAGATTGATTTTATAATTTTTATTGACTTATATTAATAAATCCTAAACTTCAAGACACAGTGATTGAAAATAATTAAAAAATTTAGATTACTATTGATTGATAATTATTAAAAATACTTAATATCAAAATAATGTTAAAATGTTTAAACAATGATTAAATTTTTAATATGTATGAAAAATCCAAAACATCAAACTATTAAGAACAAAGAGAGTAGAATTTAATTATTTTTCTTGAAATTTACAACTCATCATTATACCTAATAAAAAATGCACAGATACTTAAAAATAGTATATCTTTTTGAAATACTCCTATATACTTTTACTACTATATACTTTTATTTTTTCAGAGCCACAAGTATACACAAATTTATGTAAATTTTAAAAACAAACACAAATTTATGTAAATTTTAAAAACAATCATTTATTTTTAACCTCTATCTGCGTGATAGAAATATAACGAAAACAAAACATTGTTTAACTACTTCCTAACCTAAGTATATGCAAAGGCTTATATGTTGACATATTTTCATACAAAAGTTACATGCAAATACTGTGATTTCTTATTAACCATGCTTTATCAAGAATATTTAAACAAAAAAACGTAATTTTCAAAGTCATTATCAAAAGAAAAAAAACGTAATTTTCAGAAAGTGATGGTTGATTAGTTTGACAAGAATGAAACTGTCATTTTCAGAATGTATCAAGTAATTCAAAATAAGCGGCAAATTTTGATAAATCGAGGGTTGAA
The DNA here is from genome assembly GCA_019202795.1 of Arabidopsis thaliana x Arabidopsis arenosa. NCBI lineage: Eukaryota > Viridiplantae > Streptophyta > Magnoliopsida > Brassicales > Brassicaceae > Arabidopsis > Arabidopsis thaliana x Arabidopsis arenosa. Next base: position 11,759,335 of record CM032919.1, on the reverse strand, counting down.
TAATTAACATTGTCGATGATTAGTGGTGAAGAAAGAATAAAAAGACTGATTGAAGTATCTTTGATTTAGAGACGACCTTCACAATACAGTTGACAAAAGCTTACGCCATTATCCATTACGTTGCTTGTTTTCTCCTAATACTACAAAAAAAGCGTTATGAAAGATTGAATATCCGGAAATTACTCGAACTTTAGAAGATTCTCATATTAATCACGTAACTGTGTTTAAAATTTCATTTCACACATGAGTTTGTTGGAATTGGACTAGTCAGTGCTTGTAGTTAGTAACATAATTTTTTTTACTATCACGATGTTACGACAATTGAGCAAAAAAACTATGGTTTGTTGGTTGTGTTATGATTAATGCTATGCTCCCATGGTTTGTTTTCGTTTACGTTTGCGTTTACACTTCTATGTTATAAAAAATAGATTATCAGCACATAACTGGATTCAAATTTTGAAAGCCTTGATTCACATCTGAACTCCAAAGCATTTGTCAACTATGTTAATTCATTTGCTCGTATTATCAAAATTATTGTTACCAACAATTATGAACCGAAAACGCATAAAACTTAACAATTACCTAATTCATCTACAAATTTGAAATTCCTATCTCTATAAATTGTCATAATTTCTTCTTCTGTTGTTAACATTGTGTGAGAACTTGAAATCATAACGAGACCCACTTCAACACCTATGCCAACTATCATAAACCGTAACAGAAAACTTGTATTTTTGGTTGCTTAGAAAAAAACTATGCGTGGCAAAACAGAACATTTTCGAAAGAAAAAACAGTGACAAAAGCAATGACGTCATCATTGGCGGACCTATGTGTTAAGGAGGGGGTGCAACTGACCCCCCTAAAATTTATAGAAACTTGTTTTATATGTTACATGGAAAATCTCTTTAGCGTAATTGGTAGTGTTTGACCTCATTAATATCAAAACCTGGGTTCAATGACACCCCTTGCAAGTTGCAACACTCATTATTCACTGTTTTCGAATATAATTTCCTTTTTTAAACATATCTTAATTAGCAACACTCATTTTCTCATTTCGTTTACATTTCATTTTCTATAGAGTATAACTAATTATTAATTATCTTCTCTTTCACAATACATCTATTTTCTGTTACAAGTATCAATCTATTACAAAACATTTTTTCTATGGATTTAGATTATTAACAAAATTTGTAGTTAACACCAAATACTTTCATACAATAAACCCAAAACTAGTTAAACCATGTTAATGCGATTTAAAATATTTTACATATTTATAATATGTGATTAAGCATATTGTAGATGATCTATTTTTAATATTTGTATTACTATTATCGAAATATGGTATCATCTTAAGAAAATTTAAAAAATTAGTTTTTGTAGAAATATTAAGGAAAAAACAATTATCGATAATATACTGTATATATATAATGTTTTAGTAGTATATATAAATAATATATTTTAAATTATTTATATTTTTTGACCCCGGTAATATTATTTTCTGGGTCCGCCACTGGACGTCATGATGCCCCGTGATAACTCCCACACGGCATCGTTTTCGCATTCACTGTCCCCAAATGTGATCGTTATCTTCCGTTGACTCATACGAGACAAAAGTCTCTCTTTGACTTCTCATAAAATTGGAAAATTTCCGAGTTTTCTTCTTATGAGTTTTTGACCCAACAACCAAAATCGAAGAAATTCAATTTCAACTCCCCGATCGTGTCTCCTTCCTTGTTTCTCTTACGCTATCACCAAATCCATTTCAAGAGAGAAAAAAAAACAGAGCAAAAGATCAAAAACCTTACACAAATGCTGTCTTGTTCAATTTCAAAAGCTTAAACACTAAACCCAGATGCCGATTCTCACTCTTCTTCTTCTTCTTGTGGGTTTGTTTATAAACCCTTCAGCTTCAGACTCGAGAGGAGATACAGTGGCTCAGATATGCAACAACAGAACAACGACGCCGCAACAGAGAAGTCTCTTCGTCACTAATTTCCTCGCCGCCATGGACGCCGTATCTCCACTCGTGGAAGCTAAAGGTTACGGCCAAGTGGTCAACGGCACCGGAAACTTGACCGTCTATGCTTACGGAGAGTGTATAAAAGATCTTGATAAGAAAGATTGCGACTTGTGTTTCGCTCAGATCAAAGCTAAAGTTCCTCGTTGCTTACCTTTCCAAAAAGGTACTCGTGGTGGTCAAGTCTTCTCAGATGGTTGCTATATCAGGTTTGATTCTCTCTCACACACTCATTTCAATCTCATAAAAATCTCAACTTTTTTTGGTTTTATTTGGTTATCATTGTTAGGTATGATGACTACAATTTCTTTAACGAGACCTTAGGCTTGTTAGACGAGACAAAATGTGCTCCAAAGGAGATAACCGGAGTAAACCGGACGGTATTCCGGGATAACGCTGCGGAGTTGGTTAAGAACATGAGTGTGGAGGCGGTGAGAAATGGTGGATTCTATGCTGGTTTTGTGGATAGACATAATGTGACGGTTCATGGTCTGGCTCAGTGTTGGGAGACTCTTAATCGTAGTGGTTGTGTTGAGTGTTTGAGTAAAGCTTCAGTGAGGATTGGTTCTTGTTTGGTTAATGAAGAAGGTCGAGTTCTTAGTGCTGGTTGTTATATGAGATTTTCTACTCAGAAGTTTTATAACAATTCTGGAAATTCCACATCAGATGGTAATGGTGGTAAGTACAATAAGCTTGAAATGTGATTAAAATTTAGTATGTGTTATAACATTTATGGTATGTCAAGGGAGACTTGTGAGAGAACATTGATTTAGCAACATTCTTGTTGATCAGGTCATAACCATTTGGGTGTGATTTTGGCGGTGACATCTTCGGTTGTGGCATTTGTTCTGTTGGTCTCTGCCGCTGGTTTCTTGCTTAAAAAGAGACATGCCAAGAAGCAAAGAGGTTTGTGAGTTATTTGTGGAATTAGTTAAGATTTATGTTCCATAATCAAGATTAGTCATAGAGTTTGAGTGGTTATAATAGTAAAGTTATAAAGTCTTGAACTTAACAGAAACTTTTTTTTCTTTTCTTTTGTGGAATGTAATGTAGAGAAGAAGCAGCTAGGGTCATTATTCATGCTTGCGAACAAATCTAATCTCTGTTTCTCCTATGAGAATCTCGAGAGGGCTACCCATTACTTCAGCGATAAAAATAAGTTAGGACAAGGAGGATCTGGCTCTGTCTATAAGGTAAGTTGTGTTATTATCCGTTTCTTCTTGATGTTACTACTCTTCAATTGGTTAATTTCTTGCTCTTTTTTTTTTGTGTGGAATAGGGAGTTCTTACTAACGGTAAGACTGTTGCGGTAAAGAGACTGTTCTTCAACACAAAGCAATGGGTGGATCATTTCTTTAACGAAGTCAATTTAATAAGCCAAGTCAATCACAAGAACCTTGTGAAGCTCTTGGGATGCAGCATAACTGGACCAGAGAGCCTTCTGGTGTATGAATACATTGCAAATCAAAGCCTCCACGACTATCTTTTTGGTTTGTTTTCGACAATCGTATACCTTTTTCTACGGTTACCATCTCTTGATGGATCTTTATTGACTAGTTCTTGCTGCTTTTTTTTTTGGTTCAGTAAGAAAAGATGTTCAACCGTTGAATTGGGCGAAGAGATTCAAGATTATACTTGGCACAGCAGAAGGAATGGCGTATCTTCACGAAGAGTCGAATCTTAGAATCATACACAGAGACATTAAGCTGAGCAATATCCTTTTGGAAGATGATTTTACTCCAAGAATTGCTGATTTTGGATTGGCTAGATTGTTCCCAGAGGACAAGACTCATATTAGCACCGCCATCGCCGGGACACTGTAAAGTCTTAAAACTTATCTTTGTAACTTTATATCTCTACCGAGTCTTGTGTGTTTTCTGAAGTTTCTCACTTGTGGAAACAGAGGCTACATGGCTCCAGAATATGTAGTACGAGGAAAACTGACCGAGAAAGCAGACGTTTACAGTTTCGGAGTTCTTATGATTGAAGTTATAACCGGAAAACGTAACAATGCCTTCGTACAAGAAGCTGGTTCGATCCTACAAACGGTAAATAACTCTCTAAAAGTAGTTAACATTTTCTTGATGGATTGATTTTTTAGCTTTAACCCTTTTCTTGAATCTTGAAAACATATTTTAGGTATGGAGTCTGTACAGAACAAGAAATCTGGAAGAAGCAGTGGATCCAATCTTGGGGGATAACTTCAACAAGATAGAAGCGTCACGGCTACTTCAAATTGGGCTTCTCTGCGTTCAAGCAGCGTTTGATCAGCGGCCTGCGATGTCTGCAGTCGTGAAAATGATGAAAGGGAGTTTGGAGATTCACACGCCGACGCAACCGCCGTTTCTGAATCCAGGGAGTGTAGTAGAGATGAGAAAGATGATGATGACTCCCACGACGAATCAGTCTAATTCTTCAGGATCAAGGAGTGACTACATAACCGAGGGTTCGAGTTTCTTTGAACCTAGATGAGGTTTTAGATCGTGTTACATATATTAGTATCCTTTTGTGTGAATTCTGAATCATCTTGTGTCATATGTACAAAAATTGAGATGTCAATTAATCGTGTGTTAGCTAGGGGCTGAGGGTTACGTATGTGCCACGACAATGTCATAGAAGCTAGGAACTGAACAATGTAGAGCTTACATGGTGGGGAGTGGGGACAGATTCTGGTTTAGTCTCGGTTTTGATTTTAGTGATTCGGTTTACGGTTCAGTAGTTTTATTTTGTGTGTTAATTTCAGTAGCTTTGTTTATTATTATACGGTTTTTGTGTTTGTTCTTGAGTCAATAATTTTCTACGTTTTAACTTTACAAAAAAAATAATTGTAAATGTCTTACTTCAAAAAAAACATATGTAACCCACAAATGCAAAGAAATTCGATTAAAACCATCGATAAGGCCATAAGGATTATATGAAACAAATAAAAGTTACAGAAAATTTTCAGGTCAAGAAAAATACGTATAATTTTTTTTTTTTTGAGAATCGTGAAATTTGGATCTGAATCTTCTAATTTCTGCGGATTATTTTTTTTGGAAATACCCTTTTTAAAAAACGGATTTGAATCCAAAACTTTCTTGTTAGTGTTTTTCTTTTTCTTTTAAACAAGTCAATGGAGACTAGACCAAGAACCGCTTGGTATAAAATTATATATACTGATAAGCTTATTATATAACAGGTCTTTACTGTAGCCAACTAGATTAACATTTTTAGAATTGAATGTCCAACTACTTCTCATTTTCTGTGTAATTGATCTTGAGTAAAACTTTGACCATAGCAACCTGTAAATAGTAATTTGTTTTTATTTTTACTAGGAATCAGGACCCCCGCGATGTCGCGGGGGAAAGTATTTCAAAAATCGTTTAAAAAATATCAAACGAAAAGTCATAATGAATTGTAACAATTTAGATTTTTTTAGTAATAAATCAATAAATATTTTACGAAAATTATGATAATAAAAACTTTCACAAGCATTTATTAAGTATATTAGTATTAGAAAACATTAATTTGTAACTAAAAACTATTCTCAAGCAAAAGACATCAAAAAAACTAAAGGTTACAACGGTATTGATAAATAATCCAAAATGTTCATTAGTTCTACTAATAAACCAAATGCTACTATGTTAAATTAAACGGTAGCAACAATTCATTTAAATATATTTTAGTACTTACTTTTTTTTTAAAAATGATAAACTTTAACCGAGAGACGCGACCGTATATATCAAATATATCCAAAGTTGCAATGGTTCATCAAATACACTAAATATTACAGTGGTTCCTAAAACAAAACCAAATGTTGCAACAATTCAATTAAGTAGTTACATTTTAGTAATTTAAAATAAAAAATAAAAAATAATAATTTATGAAAAGTTACACCGACGGTAGATGATTAAAATGTTCAAAAAAAACATTTACATCAGCATACGAATGTAAGTACGAATGACTGGTGAATTATTTCATAGTTTACATTAGCATAGCAAAATGTTTAAATGAATGATATAATTAAGGAGGTTATACTACTAAATATATCCATATGTAAACTATGAAATAAAACTAATTTTATATGTAGTTTATTGGTTTACGTAAAAAGAAATTCAATAAAACAACATGACCGTACAAAAATAATTGTAAGAAAAACAACCATAAATATTTAAACGAAAGGTTGCAATAAAAAGACGCAAACGTTCAGATGTGCAAATGGTATTTATTGGAAACGACATAACCGTAAAAAAATAACCGATTAAAACAAAAATTGCGATAAAAAGATGCAACCAAAATAACCGAAAAAAAATAACCGATTTAAACGAAAGGCTGCGATAAAAAGATGCAACCGTTCAGATGTGCAAATGGTATTTATTAGATTGCTATTATATATAGATTTTTTCTATAGATCTTTCATTGCACCATACCACCAACTAGGCCCACTAATCAACCCAACAAACCTATTTCTTTATCTAAAATAGTCCAACGTCACTTATTCTGATTTTGTTGAATGTCGTGTTCATGCTAACACTACGGAGATGTGACGTTTTCTTTCTCTCTTTTTTTTTTTTTTTTGTCGTCCAACTTTTTCATTATAGAAAACAGAGTACAACAGATAGAACTAACAATCCCAGAGTACAACAGATAGAACTACTAATCCCATGAAATTGTAAGAGGGGAATTTTGCTGTCTAGCATTTTTAGCTAGAAGATCTGCCATACAATTCTCATTTCGAGAGATAAACTTGAAACTATAAGATCCAAGAGCTAAAGCATGAATATCATCCAAGTATGTTTGGATCTCCAAGTATCCCGAAGCTTGATGATACTGCTTTGCCGTGTTCTCCAAGTGTTGATACAAAGAGAGAGAATCACCACAGAAAATGACATTTGAGTAGTTTAGGCGCCGGAGGTGGAAAAGAGCTTCTCTCAGAGCTATAGCTTCTGCCTCAAGGACTGAACTTGTAGGGTCAATAGATGAGAAGCCCCTGAGAATACATCTGTGCTGTGGGTTTAAGAGGACCCAGCCAATGCCAGCACTTGAATGTGGATCTATCCATGAAGCATCTGTAAAACATATAAAGGAGGCATTATTATATAGAAACTCTTGTAAGCTACGTTGATGATTTTGCATGCTCCCATCATGCCTCAAAGGAATTGATTGTGAAGATGCTTGCTGAGCGTTTCTCCATAATAGGGAATCCATCAAAGCTTGATTTATAATTTCTGGAATTGCCCTTCTTTTGTTATTAAAGAACAGATCATTACGGGCTTTCCAAATTCTCCATCCGATAAAAGGAAATAGAGGTTCCTTTGGATCTTTAGATTGTATGAGATATTGAAGTATGCCTTGTACTGATTGTTGTTTAGTTAACTGACCTGTATCAACTTGGAGTGGGGATAGCTCCCAGATTTCCTTTGCAACACGGCAGTGGAAAAGGATATGGACAATAGTCTCTGTTGCTTCTCCACAAAATACACAATCTGGCATGATCTTTATTCGTCTTTGAGCAAGTGTACTACCCACTGGAAGAGCATTGTGTAAGACTCTCCACCAAAAATGCTTTATTTTTGGCTGAACATTCAAAACCCAAATTTGTTTCCATAAAGCATTTACCGCAGGATTATTTGACAATTGCTCAATACCTGGTTTTATGAGCTGATGATACCCAGACTTGACGGTGTAGTTGCCATCTCTGGTAAAGATCCACTTAGGAGTATCTTGACATTTGATAATTCGTGTTCTGATTTTCTTAATGATGGGAATATCTTCTGGATGAACTAGCTCCTGAAGCTTTTTGACATCCCATGTGTTAGAACTGGAATGCATTAGCCCTGAAACTGTTAATTGGTCAGGAGTAGAAGATATTAAGCAGCGTGTTGGCCTAGGTGGATTGCTCAGCCATGGGTCATGCCAAGCCTTAATGTTATTTCCATCACCTATATTCCATCGTAACCCTTGTTTAATAAGTTGCATACCTTGTAGAATGCTTCTCCATGCATGGCTTGGGCGGTGGCCAAGCTTTGCCTCCATCAAAGAGACTTTAGAGAAGTATTTAGCTTTTAAAACTCGGGTTAGAAGTAGCTGCGGTTCTTTAAGCATACGCCAGCTTTGTTTCGCTACTAAAGCAACATTAAAATGATTTAAATCTCTAAATCCCATACCACCATATTGTTTCAAAGCTGTCATTTTACTCCAGGCTATCCATGGAATTTTGTGCTTGTCGCGAATACTAGACCACCAAAATCTTCTAATCTGGCCTGTAATTTGAGAAAGTAAACGTTTAGGCAACATGAAACAGGACATTGTGTATGTTGGAAGGGCAGTAGCTATGAACTTGATCAAAACTTCTTTTCCTGCCATAGATAAGAAGTTGGAGTACCAACTATGCAGTTTTTGTTGAACTCTTTGAGAGATAAAGGCAAAAGTATCATACTTATTTCGCCCTATTGCCTCAGGCAGTCCTAAGTATTTACCAAAACCTCCTGACTTAGAGATGCCAGTCATATTCATGATATTCTGTTGGACTGCTAATGGGACATTCTTACCAAAGAGAATGGCAGATTTTTGGAAGTTCACATGCTGTCCAGAAGCTTTTGCATAAGCCTGAAGCAAACTGAGAAGTTTTTCACTCTCCCCTTCATTAGCTTGACAGAAAAGAAGTGAGTCATCAGCAAAAAACATATGTGATATTGAGGGACCATCTCTACTTGCTTTAAAGCCATGAATGAGATTGGATTGCATTGCATGAGTAAGAAGTGAAGAGAGACCTTCAGTGCAGATCAAATATAAGTATGGTGAAAGCGGATCCCCTTGTCGCAGCCCTCTTGATGGAATAATCTTCTTAGTAGGAGATCCATTAAGTAACACTGAATATGATACGGAGGTGATACACTTCATAACCCAGCGACACCATTGATCTGCAAAACCAAGACGTCTAAGCATTGCTTCAATATAGATCCATTCTACTTTATCAAAAGCCTTAGCAATGTCCAATTTGAGAGCCATAAAAGGAGATTTGATTTTCTTTGTACGTAGGGAGTGCAAAAGCTCGTGAGTGACAATAATATTGTCAGTAATTAAACGTCCTGGAATAAACGCAGACTGAAATTCTGAGATTAAAAGATGAAGCCATGGTTTGAGTCGATCTGCCATAACCTTAGAAATTAGCTTATATGCAATATTGCATAGGCTAATTGGTCTAAAGTCCTTGACCTGAGTTGGAGAATCTATTTTAGGGACTAGGCAGATGTAAGTGTGATTCAACTCAGGGTTCAGATCACCTGTTTCAAAGAAGTGCTGAATAAACTTAATCACACCTGATTTGATCGCTTGCCAATGATACTTGAAAAAACCAGCATTAAAGCCATCAGGACCAGGTGCCTTGTCAACATTCATTTGAGCTAAAGCTTTGAATATTTCTTCTTCTGTGACTGGTGCAGTGAGTTGTTGGTTCATCTGTGCTGTCACCCGCGGCTGGATATGCTGCAGAACCATGTCCAATTGATCACTGCCAGAAGAAGAATAGAGATTAGTAAAATAGGAGTGAATGATATTCTGGATTTCCTTATCCGTTTGCTTAATGTTTCCAGCTTCATCTTCAAGAGCTGTAATGCGATTATGACTTCTTCTTTGCTTTGTTTTGGCGTGAAAATACCTAGTATTTTTATCGCCTGCCTGCATCCACAAGACCCTGCTCTTTGTGCGCCAAAATTCCTCCTCCAATCTATATTCTTGTTGTAGTTGACCCTTAAGATTAGTAATATAATTATAATCAGGAGAGGGAGAGTCATACGCTTGCTTAAGGGCAATATGGAGCTGTTGGATCTTCTTAGAAGAGTTGTTGTTTTGCTCCGATTTCCATGAAGAAAGACTATTCCGGCATCTTTTAAGAGCTTCATGGAATTGTTGAGGAGGTAATTGACTACATTGTTGGCTCCAAGTATTCTGAATAGTCTTTTGGACTTCTTGATTGTGTCTCCATCGATTATCATATCTAAAAAGCTTCATGCCCTTCCACTTGTTATCTTCAGTATGGAGCAATAAAGGTTTGTGATCAGAACCAATCCACTCTAGTAGTTGAACCATGGCTTTTGGAAAAATCTCTTTCCAGTCTGCCGTAGCAACAGCACGATCCAGTCTTGATTTTATGGTGCCAGCACTACGATTCCCAATCCATGTATAGATACCACCAAAAGTCTTTATCTCATGAAGCCCAGAGACATTTAACATTCTCCTGAAATTGAGAAACTGCCACTCTGGCCTTGAAGGACCACCCAGCTTTTCCATGTTGTTCTTAATCTCATTAAAATCTCCAAGAACTAGTCTTGGTTTGCTCTGGTATAATCCTCCTCTGATAAAATTTTCCATCATTTGCCACATTTGTTGTCTCGGTTTTCTCTCGGGATTGCCATAGACATAGGATAAACAAAAAGTAGTGTTTCCTTCTGTAATATACATATCCGTATAGTTGAGGGTAGGAGGAGATAGAAAATCACACTTTACCGTGTTACGCCAAAAGATAGCTAAGCCGCCACTCAAACCATCAGGAGAGACCAAAATTTGATGGTCAAAATGGAGATCTACACCAAGACTTTGTACATAAGCATCCTTATTCTTAGTTTCTACGAGGAACAAGATATCAATCCTATATTTACGATTGATATCCTTAAGGTAGGGAATTGTCAAGGGGTTCCTCAACCCTTGACAATTCCAGTGGAGTATTCTCATTCTGGCTGTGGTGGTTTCGGGGTATCCACCTCCCCTTTATCTTGTGGTGTAGGACGAGCCTGTGCTCTTTTGTTAGATGTAGAAACTTCATCTGCATCTGTTGTGGTAATGTCTTTCCTTTTGGTCCCTCGTGTCTGTACCGGAACTGAAGCGGTACCCACTTCTCTGACTGCAAATGTCTCATTGATGCGATCTTGAATATCTCCCGGATGCATAAAATCCATAAATTCTCCATGAGAATCATTGTTAATTTGGTTTTCTGATATCTCCATATTCAGATTTGATCCAACAGTTTCTCCCATCGTATCGTCAGCAGCTTCAGTTGGAGTGATTGGTCTAGCATCCGATTGATTATCATGTCCCAGGTTTTCCTCAAAATTTGGTTCTGGAATCGGTGCTGGAAGTTGTAGATGGGCATCTTCAGGAGCTTGATAATTGCAAGTTGCAGCTAGATGCGTAAGACTTCCACAGGTGGTGCAAAACTTTCGCAACTTATCATAGACCTCACCAGCTTTTTCTGCAGTTGGCTGCTGTATATGCACTTCATCAACATGTCCCAATTCTCCACCAACTTCATCAATCAAGCTAGCGTTCTTGGAGTCATCTGGGATGTTTAAAATTTTTACCCAAAACCGTATAAATGAAACCGGAAAAGAGATTTATCCGATTAAACCAAACCGGCTCCACATCAAATAAGCTCGATTAATTATTAGTCCACCCGTTTTTAGGTTTATGAAACCGACAAATCAATGAAGACAACGACTTCAACATGATCGAGCTGGTTTGGTTTCCAAGTGTGAATTCAAGACTAAAGAAGAAATCCAAAATCTCCATTATCAAATTTTACTTTTTTGACTAACCAGTAGAGAGAGATAGAGACAGCAAATTTGGTTGACTATAACAAAACAATTTCATCAAAGTCAACTGTTGAAAAATTCCTCTCTTTGGTTGAAAATTCTTCAATTTCATCATTCTAATTCACAATCTCTCTGCTTCTTCTTTCTAAATTTCATACCTTGAAAACAGAACACAAAACCCTTGATCAACTCCAAAAAAAGGAGTACACAAAACCCTTGATCAACTCCAAAAAAAGGAGTTCTCCTTCAATCAAAACCAAACAAAATGAAGAAAGAACCAATTCATATCCTTCCTCTCTACCTTCCATGTCTCTTCCTGTTTCTTCTTTCATCACTCCGTCAAATCACCGGAGACGCAAGGGCTCGAGCTGTTCAAGTCACTTGCTCACCCTTGCTTGAGCACAACGAAACCGCTTATGTCCCAAATTTCGTAGCTACAATGGAGAAAATCAGTACACAAGTACAAACTTCCGGTTTTGGAGTTGCTCTCACCGGTACAGGACCAGACGCTAACTACGGTCTTGCACAGTGCTACGGTGATCTTCCTTTAAACGACTGTGTCCTCTGTTATGCGGAAGCACGGACGATGCTTCCGCAGTGTTATCCTCAGAACGGAGGTAGAATCTTTCTTGATGGATGTTTTATGAGAGCTGAGAATTATAGTTTCTATAACGAATTCAAAGGACCTGAAGATAACGTTGTGTGTGGAAACACGACGAGAAAGAGTGAGACTTTCGGTGATGCGGTGAAGCAAGGGCTGAGAAATGCTGTTGCTGAGGCTTCTGGGACTGGAGGGTACGCTCGTGCTTCTGCAAAGGCGGGTGAATCTGAATCTGAATCCGCGTTTGTGTTGGCGAATTGCTGGAGAACTTTGAGTCCTGATTCTTGTAAACAGTGTTTGGAGAACGCGTCTGCGTCTGTGGTTAAGGGGTGTTTGCCATGGTCAGAGGGACGTGCACTTCACACTGGATGTTTCCTTAGGTACTCTGATCAAGATTTCTTGAACAAGATATCAAGAAACGGAAGATCAAGAGGTAACACAAGAACGAGACATGTTTTCTATAGAATTATCATTCGCTTGATGGTTATAACTAATCGTTTTTGCAGGCTCTGTGGTAGTGATTGTGGTCTCAGTTCTTAGCTCTGTGGTTGTCTTCATGATTGGAATAGCAGTAAGTGTTTATATCTGCAAACGTCGGACCATCAAGAGGAAGAGAAGAGGTCAGCTTAGTTTCTTGATTTCTGATGAATTGGTTAAAGAAGAATCTGAGTGTTTTTTACCTGAGATATTATATTTGGTGTTTTTCAGGATCAAATGATGTTGAGAAAATGGCGAAAACTCTAAAAGACAGTAGCTTGAACTTCAAATACTCAACACTGGAGAAAGCCACAGGTTCATTTGACGACGCAAACAAGCTTGGACAAGGCGGATTTGGAACTGTCTATAAGGTATGTGTGTATGATCATGGCTTTCTCTTTCTATATTCTTGTAGAGCAAATGAGTGATCTAGTGGCATCTCTATGGGTTGTTTAGGGTGTTCTTCCAGACGGACGAGATATCGCTGTGAAGCGGTTATTCTTCAACAACAGACATAGAGCAACAGATTTCTACAATGAAGTCAACATGATTAGCACTGTTGAACACAAGAACCTTGTCAGGCTACTTGGTTGCAGCTGCTCAGGACCAGAGAGCCTCCTTGTCTATGAATACCTTCAGAACAAGAGTCTGGATCGATTCATCTTCGGTAACTCCTACTTATAATACTATTTGATGCGTTTCATTTGTCTAATCCTGAATGCAGAATCATCACACCAAATCATTCTTTATAATTACTTTTGCAGATGTGAACAGAGGGAAAACACTAGACTGGCAGAGAAGATACACGATCATCGTTGGGACCGCTGAAGGATTGGTGTATCTGCATGAGCAGTCGAGTGTGAAAATTATTCACAGAGACATAAAAGCAAGCAATATTCTTCTAGATTCAAAGCTTCAAGCTAAAATCGCCGACTTTGGACTGGCGAGATCATTCCAGGACGATAAGAGCCATATCAGCACTGCCATTGCAGGGACCTTGTAAGTGCACCATTGCTTCAAAAGATATGAATATATGATTTTATTACTTTAAGAAACTAAAATGGTGTCAAAACTTGTGAAACTGCAGAGGTTATATGGCTCCAGAGTACTTAGCACATGGTCAGCTAACAGAGATGGTAGATGTCTACAGCTTTGGAGTTCTTGTACTAGAGATTGTAACCGGAAAACAGAACACCAAAAGCAAAATGTCAGATTACTCAGACAGTTTGATTACAGAAGTAAGTTAATCTGATTTGAAATAGTCAGTCAAATTTCACTTCTCATACTAATTGTGGTGTTGTTTTTTTTTTGTTGCTAAAAATAAGGCATGGAAGCATTTTCAGACAGGAGATTTAGAGGAAATATATGATCCAAACCTGAATTGGAAGAATCAGAATGATAGTATCATCATCAAAAAGGAGATAGCGAGAGTAGTTCAAATAGGGCTCTTGTGCACTCAAGAGATACCGTCGCTAAGACCATCGATGTCAAAGTTGTTGCATATGCTAAAGAACAAAGAGGAAATCCTGCCATTGCCAAGTAACCCTCCGTTTATGGATGAAAGAGTAATGGAACTTCGAGATGGTTCTGATGGCGATTCAGCTGGTTGTGCATCTCTTGCCACTGTCTCACAAAGTTCCTTTTACGGTAGATGAGCCTTAAAGAACTATATAAGAAGAACAAATACACCGTTGAGCAGAAAGGTATAAACCAGTGAGAGAAGCTAGTTAGTATAGTAATATAGTTGTGAAATTGAGTAATTTGATTATCTCGATGGCGATAGTAAGTTAATTTATGTACTAATAAACATGAAATTACAAAAAAAGAACTCCTCAATGACATCTGCAGATCATCACTCAATTGAGAAGCTCTTTTAAAATAAAGATTTAAGGATAATCGAGAGTTAACATTCGACACTAGTGGCCTAATGGGCCTCACACGGTCAAAAAGAAGAGGCTAACTAAAGCCCATCAGAGATTTCTGGGCATGTTCGGCCTAAATAACAAATGGTTCTTATATATTAAGCAACCATAGGACTACATGAACTACAAATTTTAATTGCGATGGTGAAAATAAATTATTAGTTGACACATGGTTCTATCTAAGTAAGGTTTAATACAATTAAGGAAGATATCATTTTGGACCATTTGGAAGATTAGTGACATAATATTATTGCCACTACTTTCAATACAAAGTGTCATTACTCCCTCGTCCGTTTTGGCTAACGAGTTTGCGACGACGTCCCAATGTACCAAAGCTTTTTACTCCTTTTCTTTTCTTGGGAAAACAATGTAAAATTATACAATGCACAATCTCATCTTTCTCTTTTCATTCCTCGGTAAAGAATGTTTCATTAGAATCATCCATCATATCGAACGGCATGTTCTCCGAAGGCTTCCAGTGGCGTTTCCTTTGGTTTATAAACCAATTGTTGATTTGCTTTTGATTCAATCCTGTTTCTTCAGCCAGAGCTATTTTGTCGCCTTCCTATACACATTTGAGATGCAGATATTATCACACCAATTGTTAGCCTAGGATTAACATGTCGAAACAAATTAATATCCGTATCCATGAGCGTATGCTAGCTTACGGTGGAATCAGAAAGACACTACTTACAGTGGGGTAAGGCCATTTATAATGAACATTCCACCAATCGAGCAACGCTTGTCTTGCTTCTCTTGGTAACTTCCCTTTCTTCTTCTTCTTAGAGAATTCAAGCTTTAATGAACTGATATGGCTACCGAATTTACGTAGTAGCTGGTCCTTGAGATCCCGGTCATTGCTTCGTTGTTGGCTGTCCTGCGCTGCTACATCATCATCTTCTCTCAGCTCCTCGTCAGATGAAACCGCGCCATCATCTGCTCGTACATGAGAATAAATAATGTCATACAGAAGATTCAATAATTATTATTATCTCCCACCAAGTATGAGCCTAATACGTGTAACATCAAATACAAAATGTACTAGGAAAATGTATGGTAGTATATTTGACAATGTAGAAAGCAAATTATGCCACTAAGCAAACACTATCAAACATAGCTAACACTAAGATATTTCTAGGCTCGGCTAAGTGGCTAAGTGGCTAAAACAGCTAAAATAAGAGAACAAGGATTCAAGGGTGAAAGGGGAAAAACAAGGATAGCGAGATAATATCGAGGTTTCACAAGACCCGGGCTCAAAAGTGATCAGTCAAAAACTGTCGCAGTGACTGAATAGTTTAGCTTACCATTGGCCACCTGAGTCATGACACGTATTACTTTTCTGACACTTTTGAGTCCCCCCGGAAAAAACGCTTCCCCAACATTTATGATCTTTTTCATAATGCCCCATTTATGACCATACCATACTGACCACTATTAGGGGGGTTTTAACTTGATTAATGATCAAATTATTTGATTAATCAAGTAATCTCCACCTAGCGAATAGAGAAAGACATTGTTTCAATATCTCCCTGAAGGCATGTGCATATATTCTAGTTTTGCTAGCATATAAATGCATAGAAACATGAGCTGATCCCTAGAAAAACTATACAAAGATAGTTCACACCCTATGTCCCTATCCATAAAACATTTGCTAGTTGAGGAAGGCATGTGCAATAGTAATACGGTTTGTTCTTTACCTATTAGCCGAAATTGGTTCGTATCTAATATGAATGCAATGCAAAAGAGACAACATGCACTGATAAAAAAAAAAGGTAGCTAGGCTTGTACATCTCCCAAAAAAAGTTAAACACGTGGAAATTGCATGGCCCAGCAAGGGAACAAATGAGCAGAGGAAATGACAACCACTAAGCAACAACAGTTGAAAAAGATGGGGAGAGAGTGGAGAAGCATTAGTCATAAGATGATTGCATTGTACAGAAGTGAAACCCCAATGTCTCTCCCCTGTTTTCTTTTTATCTTTTTCTTTATAATCAAATCAAATCAAATCAACAAAAGCTTAAAAGAAAGAGTTGTGATTGGGTCACAAAGGGATCCACCAGCGGATTCTACGGGAGTCCATGTGACACTCGACCACCCCATATACTCCTCCTTAACTTCCATCTCCATTTGCCCCCAAAAAAAAAAAAAAAAAACTTCCATCTCCGAAAAGGACTACAAGATTTCTAATTCAAGCTTATCACGCATAGTGTTTTTTGTGGCAACGGGATATTTTATCTACCAATGTGATATAACCAAACAGATTATTAGTAGTTACGTAACTAATGCAGATTTTACCATTATGACCATCCTACTATGTGCAAAACAATGCACAAGACTCCCTCAAATGACCATCATTCTAGAACTGGTGAAGTAACTAATGCGCCATGACATGACATAGAAATTTGTTCAGAACAACAAGCTTTCCGATTCCACCGGTTTGAGTTTCCTAGGAATAGTGATTATACATGCATGAATAGAATATAACACAGCCAAAGATATAGGGTGATTTCATTTTACAACACAAAACCGTAGTGAATAATCTTAAACAATGAGACCTAAGCACCACATACGGATGCAGCATTGCACATGGAACTCATTGTAATCAATACACCATCCTAACACCAAATGATTACAAAATAAGAAGAGGATGGAACAAAAACCATCGCCAATATTGACCATGCCCACAAACAGAAGCTTATATCAACATATAAAATGTCATAAAACATCATATGGTAAATGAGCTATTCACGAAAAAATAAGTAAATACATTATACAATAGTTATGACAAACATCAGTTGACTAAAGAGGATTTGGTTTATATTCCTAAAGCATATTAGCACGAAAAGAAACCAAAAGCACGTGACTCTGATGAAAATCACATATTAGGAGTTATATACTAGTATTAGTTTAAGATGAAATCAGTTGAAAAAGAAAACTCCTTTCTCGGGACTTAAGAAACAGAAAAAGATATTGGCAAAGGAAAAGATGTTCAGAACTCAAAGAAGGTAATTAATATATATCCAATCAAAATGAACATACATGAGATTACCCAAAAAAGGCAAGTTGTACTTCTAACCATTAAAAAACTAAACATTCGTCTACTAAAGAAAATTTCAAGCTCCAAGTGATCTGTTTTTCAACCTTTTGGACATGATTCCCTTTGTAAACTCCGATTAATTAAGTATGCCGATAAGTATTAACAACTTTTCGGAATTAAAAAATGCTAACAAAGTACAACCGAAGCTGCATTTGATAACATACAAGAAAAAAGCACACTAACAATTAGACTATTAAAGCTGAATTCCACAGTTTTTTAGTTCCATTTCTTTCCAGCTAGTTCTTATCAGGTGGAGATGAAGAAAGAAATGATTTAAGTTTAAAATCCCTAAGATAGTGAAATACTTTACTTAGACAAATATACTCTAGCATTCTGACAACATTAACGTGGCTGGTAGAATAATAACAAAAAAAAACTAATTTTGCCATGTTTGAAAGGTTTAACCAATATTAATCTACAAAAACAACACAAGGCAACTAAAACATTCTCTTAAAAAAACCTATTATTTCCATATTTGGGCTGCTAGTAAGTACTTACAGTATCTTAATATGCAAGCCACTTCGCCATCAAGCATATTTTATGGCCAGTTTATAACACCTCCATGAGCATGAGCTCAAATGAGTGGAACTGAAATCTAATAGAGATTTGTTTTAGCTTTTCGAGCTAAAGAAACTAAAATCCAACTATTTGACATGATCGAGACACTTCTTTGGTTTTTACTAAGTCAGCTGGGTTGGTGAAAAATAAGCACACCAGTGATTTTGTACATATGATATATATGAACACACTGGACTTCAAATGTAAGAAGGGCTAATGTCATAAATTTTCACATATGCTAATAAAACTATTCAAATTTATGTTATACTGATCATTACACACAATAAATTTTCCTCACTCTCTAATAGTATAGACTTAAGTGATAGGGATAAAACTTAAGTCTGACACTTACTATGAAAAAGTAGTATAAGCTTTGGTTCATCCACCAAGAGAAGTTGGAGCAATCAAGAACTATTAAAGTTTTGTTTTACCCATCAGTCTTAATGAAGATGAAAACAAACAATACTCAGATGATCTAAACATGAAGCCAACCAACAAACTCAAGAAAAATCAGTGGCATTTAATAGTGGAAGTTATGACTAGGTTTTTCTCTATGATTGAATTTTCACTGGAAAGAAGCAAATAAAAAACTTTCAGTACGACACTGAAACGTCAAAATCAGAATCTCTAGCGCAAAAGTTTTTGCTTTCATAGACCCATTTTTCTTCTGACATTGGAGAAGATATCAAGATAATAAATAATACAAGTATATTATAAAAGTAACAAAAGAAAAGTATATCACACCAAAAGATCACTAGGAAAATAAATATCACTAGTAGAGAAAATCCTAACCACTGCTTGCCCCTATCACCACTAAGCCCCGCAGCTTAAACCATAACTAATGATAGAAAATAATTGTCATAAAATTAAGATGTGTGAAGGTTATAGATCCATCTAAAGCATGAATGACTTCCTATTTTCTAAGGTTCTACCAAAAATATGAAAGATGTGGCTGAATCAATCATTGTTTTCTCCCAAACTAGGGTTTTAAAGTTTCCTTGGTTTTTCTCTGACTTTTATTAACTTTGGTTGTTTAAGCTCCTCCTAGTTTCAGCTACAATTAATTATTTTATCGTTTCTTGTTTATTTTAAGAAAGCAAAAACATTAAAGGAAAAACAAAATCAGAAGATTTCCATCAGTTCCAAGAAACTGATCATTGAAGCACAGAAAGGAAAAGTTCTGAGGAGAGATTTTTGAAATCCGCTCGATTTGTAAGGAGAAATGTGCGCAAGGATTTTCAAGGACACACAAATCGAGGATAGTGCTCAAATATCAATAAAACACTACGAAACAAGAAATCAAGAGTACATTCGAACTAGAGAGAGATATCATTATAGTGCTGACCTGAAAGAGCTGTAGCAGACACTGGACCAGTGCACAGGTTCTGAAGTTGCATTTCGATTTTGTTTATGAAAGTTGTAGCCTCATCGAACGGCCTCGCTAGATCGGTTTTGTATTTAACCAAAATATCACAGTAGGTTTCCTAGAATCACACCAAAAAAAAAAATTATTTCTAAAAACAACTAAAAGGACTTGAGATTGAGAAAAAAAGGATAAGTGAGAAACCATGAATTCGTCAAGCTCAGGATCATCTCCAAAGCAAGATAATAGAGTAACATCTCTCTTGTACACATGGTTCTCTTGCTGAATCTCTTCCAATATACTCGCTATCTCCATAGGTGCTCCCACCTATTAATCAATAACCAAAAAAAAAAAAAAAAAACATCCAATCTTATCTTAGGGTTAAAGTGGAACAGAAAAAAAAACAAAACACGAGACGCATATCAAGAACACAAAATATGAACAGTCAGATTAGTGAAATTACCTTTTGGCAATCGATGTAGGTTTGGAGCAAGCGAGGATACAAAGGATGACAAGCGATTTTGGATTTGATGACACTAAGAGAGAAATTATCATCAGCTTTTCGAATACGTGGAGGTGCCTCTGAGGATAAAGCCGTAGCGAGTTCGTCGGATCCAAACACGCGATTGTCTCCGGTGGATGAACAAATTAGAGATTGATAATCGGACGGTATCATCAGCGTTGCTTTATCCGAATAGTCATCCGTCGAACGAAAACCACACATTCTATCCATTAATATGATCGTTGTGAGATACGATCAGTGCTCGCCGACGCTTCGATCCACACTCTTGTCTTGCTTCTAAAGAAGATCAAGAAACACAAAGATAACAAGTTAAAAGAAAAGATGAAACCGTAAACTTGGTTTAACAAAAAGTTTTCCAAACTTCTTCAATGAGAGAGACAATGGAAATAGACTGGTTGAGTTCGGTCTCGGAGTGTAGATTGAGGGCAATGATCGTAAATATTTCGGCCAAAAACCAAAAAACGTTTTGTCACGAAAAGCAAAAAAAAAAAGTCACGAATATGAATTTCCATAGTTTTATGATAATTTACAAGTTTTTATTAAAGACACACTGTAGTTTTTATTTTTTTGTCGTCACACTAGTGTATAAAAGAAGAAAGATTTCAAGGGGTTGCCATATGTGTTAAGGAATACGATTCGGGTGATTATAAAAAGATTTCTGCGTGATTCAATAGTACTTTTTTGAACTGTACGATTACATGGTTACGATTATTTTTTATATAGTAATAATTTAGTGGCCAAATGACCAAAATAGCACGCTAACCTTCAGAATTTATGACGGCTAATCAAGTCGAGTTAGAAAAGACAACTATGCTTTGTTAACAAAAAAAAACATGAAGTAATTTGAATTTTGACCCCAAAAACAAATGATGGTAATTTGGTGTATTAATTAGGTCACTCTTTTTTCGGGGTCAAAATCCAGATTACCATCATTTAAGGTTCGAATGGAAGAGTTTGCACGGCCGTAAATGACTAATTAATAAGCATTTCTGTTCCAATTACGGTGGCCGACACTAACGGATTCTAGTTGTCTAACCGGATCGGTTCAACTTCAATTTCACTCCTTTCAATTTTCAATTTTCACCTAGTTTTTGTTCCGCTGTATACACACGTCTACGGTAGCTAGGTGCTCATTATCAATCACAACCATCAAGATCTTAGTGAGCAATTGTTTTTTTAGTGGCTTTCAGTCATGTGCTAATTAAAATCCCTTTGGAACTAAATTTTTTAGTGGCCACTCCACTAATCGCACTTCTTGTTATATTCATAGAGAATCTTTTAGTCGCGTAAAATGAAAATGTACCATTACCTTATATAGTAATATTAGAACCTACAGTTTTTTATAAAACAAAAAATCCATCTATTAATAAACCTTGTTGTAAAAAAAAATTCTTTATTTTTGCATGGGTCTACTCCAGAACCCGATCTGATGATCCATATTGTTTTTTTCTGCAATTTTTTTTTTTAAATGTCACAAAGGTCTTTTTGATGATGGACAGGTTGATTGACACATCCGTCGGACTACTTTGGTGTAGAAATTTAACTGACATAAAGCTTTGGTTTCGTATCAAACCTTATATAAACGACAGAACTTTGCTTCTCTCATTTCACTTCGTTGGATCGTATCGGATTGAATCTTCACCGTTGGCCTTCACAGCACATATTTTATATGGATCCGATTGGTAACACAAAGCTCTACAAAACTTTTAGCTGTACAAAGCTGTACAAAACTTTTACGGAATAGTGCAAAACTGTAAGAAGGAGCTGTACAGAATAGCTATACAAAAAAGCTGAGAGTAAAGTTTTTGATAAAACTTTTAGTAACGCTTTGTTGATTGGTAACAGTTAAATGGTAAAATTTTGTAAAGCTTTGTAAAGCTTTGTAAAGTGGCTACCATTCAAATTGTTTCTAATTTTTCCATATGATCATTATCGTCGAGAAATGATTAAAAAAAATTTATTATGTGTAGTGATGGGCATAAACGTTCTGGATTTGATAAAGAAAGTTTTGGTCCGAACCTCTCATTATTAGTCCATGTCTTGCAGAAAAAATAATAATAACAAAAAGTAACGACTAAATTATTAGATCAAATTTGCATATAATTTTTTTTTATTTGCATACAATTATGGTGCTAATATATTATTGTACGTCCACACAAGTGTTTTCTTCATGGATTTTTAGTAGTACTGTTCCCGTGATTTAGTTTGTTAGGTTTCAATTATTTGTATTGGATTTCATAATATTGAGGTTTTTGTTAATTAATTTATTTAATATTCGGTTGCTTCAACTCTATCCTTTTATCTTAATAGTGTTGTATGATTGTATCTCATATCAATGTATTTTTGTACAAATTTGTGTATGTTGTCTTAGAAATGTTGCTGAAAGTTAGATATTTCTACTTGTTACGATTTGTTTTTGGGAAATTCCCAGTACTCTTTTGTTTTTTGATAAACCGTATGATTTCTAAACCTTTGGCCCATAATCTCCTCAATACTCGTAATCAGCCTTTAATCTATTACTCCCTCCGTTTCATATATAAAGCGTTTTGAATAAAATTTTTTGTTTTACAATACAAATCGTTTTCGAGTTTCAATGCAAATTACTTTAATATTTTATGATGATTTTTATTATGAAACAAAGGGAATACTATTTAAAGAATGTCTCTCATGTCCAAAAGGGGTTTTGAACCCATGACCCAAAGGAACCACCACCTTTTGGTCAAAGTATTTTTTTAAAATTTTGAACAAAATATCCATCTGTTATTAATTATCTCTTCCTTTATGCTACTCTCTCCGTATCAAAAAGTTTGATTTTATAGAATTATCACACCGATTAAGAAAACTATTTAATGACTAGTTATAAATGCATTATTTATTTATGTTAAATTATTTCTCATAACTATTAACCAGTAGTAGTTCATCAAATTTTAAAATTCTCAATTAATGATTCTTGAAATTCATAATTTTATAACATGTATTGATAAAAATATACAGAAAATCAATCTTTTTGATACAGAAAAAAAACCCTCAGAAAATCAATCTTTCTAATACGGAGAGAGTATTACATTTATATGTTATTATAATAACCTTAATATGTTTTATACTTTTATCAAATGTTTTTTTTGTATGCAAGTAATGTTATGAAGCATTTGCGTTGACAATTATAAATTATATTCGATAAAACAATTTAAATATTATCTTTTGGTCATCTATGCAAATATTTAACTATTCAACATATTTGCACAGAAATCTAGGGCCTCTTCTTCATAATGCTTGTACCCAATTGAAATTTGAGCATTACTAAAACACTGAGAGATTCATTTGTATAGTTAACCAAAATATATAAATTGACCAAAACATATCAACGTACCTGGAAGGAAAAATGGACAAATTAAATCTCCACCAATAGCTTTATTTGTTAAGCAAACAACTGATCACAGTCACAGAACCACTTGATCTTTTGTTTCTTTAGCAGTCGTTGCACCAAAACCTTATATATACACCAAAATTTCAAAGTGGCGGGGGAATTAATAGAAATGAAAGTCTTTATAGACCAAAAAGGTAAATTATGGATTATTTTAACTTCTATCTTGAGGAATAAATCTTTTGAAATACAACCTGAAACAGTATTGGGACAGCAAATATGAGCATCTACTAAAACATATGGTCTAATATTCTTTTTTTTTTAATATATATAAAGATTCTAATCTCTTTTTCTTACGTTAAAAATTGCTATTGACGAAAAAAAAACAGCTTATTATAAATTACTGTTCAGCTCATTTGATTTTACTCCCATGATTTGGATTGTCGTGGACATGCATTGAAAAAATAAACAATATCAAGCATCCTGATGCAAAGTGTTTTTTGTTTCTATTTTCAAATGTTTCTTATGAAGTGGTCCTTTGCGTTTTGTCTGTGGTCCTTCAAATAGAAAATTTGTCTTTCTTTCGTTGAAGTTTTTGCTTCGAAGAGAAACTGCTATTCTTACTACATAATAGACAAAATTTAGACATTGCGGAAATCAATAAAAAATGTCACGTTTAATAATTTTTAGTATAATATACTTTCTAGCTTATATATTTCTGTTTTACACTATCAAATATTCAAATGTTCGTTTATATAAAAATCGGATTGAGAATTACATATTTACATGTACAAAAAAAAATCTAATAACTTTAAATAAAAAATTTGGTAGTGTCAACGATAAGGGCAAGGGAATTGAGCTCCAACTGTGCGGGTGAGATCAAAACTCAAAAAGATACATTTATGGAAAGTTAGTTCTATACTTAATTAACTCATGGTTAGAGATTACAAAAGATAATCTTTCCATTAACGTGGCACCATTTGATTTAATCGTCGAGTTTGACTATATTTATACACCTATAACAATTATTTCTATAATCATAAGCCTAAACCTTTTGGTTATGCGTATGGCGCATTTGACGACGGAAACCTAACTCTTATTATTCCAAAAGTGCAATTAGTAGCTGACTTTTTTTTCATTAGCTCACAAATCACAACCACCACGTTAAAAAGCTAACACACCTTATTTTGGTAATAACATGATTACACGTGTCACATATACGTAAATCTAGTATGGTGGTATAGTTTAGTCAATGCATTAAACTAAATTGTTGTTATATTTCAAGATAATGTGAACGGGATAGCTAGGAATAAGGATTGGTCCAACTTACTCATTGGTATATATACAAATAAGGTTGTTAACATATTTGTTTTAATTTTATTTGAGATTATATCTATATAGCTATATTTTAATTATATTATAACTAGATTTTATGTACTTTTGGCATTGGCAGAAATCAATCATCAATTCCATTTTGAAGCACTGATAAAGCTTAAGTAGATTGTGCGAAGGATTAGTCATTTAGGCCCACGTCGACCGTCTTAAAATCACTTACGAATATTATTATCAATTTATCATAATCACTTTTATCCCCATTATGTATCATCTAAATAGTGCGAAGAGATTTTGTTTTAGTCAAATCCACTATATTAATTCTCCTTCGACATATAAAAAACTGGATATTGCAAGCTAATTAAAATTTAGATGTGCACGAAGACTTGGTTCAACTACATGAGTGATAATGGGCTCATCTCGGCCCATAATCTCACATTCTCACTGTCTTATTACCATTGTCTTCCTTTTTTTTTCTTTCAAAAACTATAATTGATTAGCTAAGATAATTTTGGGAAATGTTGTTTACAAAAATGATATAATGTGGTTCGGTACTATTAAAAGTATCATTGTCTTCCTATTAAAGCAGAGAAAAATATTCTCCTTCTCCATTTTTGAATAAAAATATAAAGTTTTGTTTTTATAGGAATAAAATGTGTTAAGAAGAAAAGAAAATTCGATTTCAGATATATATATATATATATATATATATATATTTTTCTATCGGCTGATCCAGTCAGGCTCGGTAAGAACGCACCGAGGTGCTACAGAGTGGAGTTTTCCCGCGGTTCAACGGTTCAACGATTCAACGGACACCATGAGCTCCGAACGGACTCGGGTCGAACGGACCATGAGATTCATGAGATCCAGAATTGGGCCACCACACTGCCTGATCCGAGTTTGGAGTGCCTTCCGACTAGGCATGGGCATTCGGATTTCGGATCGGATTTATTCGGATTCGGATAATTCGGGTAGAAGATTTTATTATCCGTTCGGATTTTATGACTATTCGGATCGGGTTCGGTTCGGATAGTGTCGGATTCGGATCTGTTTTGGATTGTTTTTCGAGTAAAAAGAAATTAAAAAAATGGTCAATTTAAATAAACAATAGTTTAATCTTACTAAAATTTGGCTAGATTTTCCAAAAATATGTATAATTTTAACAAATATAACTAAAAACTTTCCGATATCTAGGTTATTTAGAATATTTTTGTTATTTGTTATAAAATTATAGAAACTAATATTTTTGGATATATAATTTTATTTTCGGTTTTCGGATATCCTTTCGGTTTTCGGTTCGGATTGGATTCGATTCGGATAATTCGGATAGGAGAATTCATTATCCATTCGGGTTTTGTGACTATTCGCTTCGGATTTGGAGCCGAATTTTTCGGATCGGTTTCGGATCTCGGATTTTATGCCCAGGCCTACTTCCGACTAATGTCAGGGGTAGTCAGGCCGCCTGCATTTCTGGCTACCAGGTAAACCAATTGGGCCAAGACCCAACTGACAGATTTCCCAAACAAATGTGTTTTTGTTTCCGGGGACAATCGAACTCAGGTTTGAGAGTTTCACTTTTTCCCAAAGCTTCCTCTGCCACTAGACCACATATGTTGGGCGATTTCAGATATTCGCGTGAACATGATGCTTCTTTTGAATTTCCAAAATAAAAAGTCCAGAAGACAAGATATAAAATATGATTAATTGGGTTAGAAACAAAAACACATGATATGTTTAATTTGTTATCAGGAAAAATATTATTCATTATCGAATGAAAATTGGATACGGTCCAATATAAATAAAAGAATCTTGACCGGGACCGGTCTTTGTTGCTTTTAATTTTGTTTGCGACTCAATAACACTCCAATTCAGGATTCGATTAACATGATCGTTATACAATAAGAATAAATGATCAACAGTATCTGCACAATAAGATTAGCTAATGAAATTTTATCATAGTTGGACGATGCTTAGTTTAATACTCTACAAAACCAAATTTCACACTATGCAACAAAAGTAATCATCAAAAGAACAGTTTTCTTTGTTTTGGCCCCCAACAGTTTTATTTGTTTTGGCCCCCTCGGCCCCTCCAAAAGAATGGTGACTAGCTAGCTAAGTTATATGTTCCTTCAAAAGGAAATTTACATAGAAAAAAAATTGATACAGAAGGCAAGAGAGAACCTATACCTGTACTCGTACATGAGAGTATGAGAATCTGTAACTTCTTCTATGAACTTTGCTCAAGACTCATATGAGACTATTAAACAATCGAGTATATATGATACTTTTTTAATATGGTCCTTCTGAGTAACATCTTGAGAGCCACAAGTGCTTCAACTTCACGATCAAAGCAAAGGTTCCAAAGCATGGTATGTGCATCAATCCAACAGCCGCATACCTGGAACATCAGTTAAAACATTACTATGTGTAGTCTAAATCCATTCAAGATCAATATTCTTTTGAGTTTCATCTCTAGATTCTAGTGGCACAAGTTTTCATAACCGATATAATAGGCGATGAGTTTGTGCTGAGTAGTACCATAAAGGGGCGTAGGGTGATGACAAATCCAAGAATGGGTAAGGCCACCTGCACAAGCAGATATCACACTGTTATACACATACCTTAATATCCCAAGCAAGTAAACAAATCTGTTCGCATAGGATAATGTAAATTAAAGAAAGATAGATCCATCCATGACTATTACCAGAAGGAGACACAAGCATGAACAATCCATTGGAATAGCACGAATATGCCGGTCCATACCACAAAGTATGAAACCCTGAACAACGGGAATCGCTGGAGACATGAAAATCATCATCATTACCGATTCATCATCATGTTTTTGTGTTGACTAAACATAAAAACTAACCAGAGCATTCAAGAAAGTTTCACCGAGGAGGAAAACAGCATTGACTGAGTGCATAATGACAATGAACTGCAGTATATAAATGTTTGGTTAAATTTTAGCCTCAATGAAAATCAAAGACAAAGTGTCTACTGTTGTGGTTAAAACTTACAAAGTCGAGATTGAAATCTTTGGCTGTAAGAAAAGGGTAGATAATGAACCAAAACACACCATCTGTAAGTAATACAGCTCCTGCACAAGTCTACAATCCAAAAACATGTTCAGACTTCAGAAACAGAGAACTTGACATGTTTTGACACTCAAAACCACAACAAGACTTACTTGAAAAAGAATCTGATGAATGTAACCCAATGTAGTTGCAACCTGACGTGTAGACCTGTTTTCTCTATCGTGTCCGTATGAAGATTTAAACACATTCGAGTTTTCGCCATTCACGGGAGGTCTATACGAACCTTGCTCTTCATCTACTATACTGATTCTGTTTTCACCATTATCAGCAGACTTAAATCTGTATATGGACGCCAATGCTGCAAGCTGCAATACATCAAGCCGACTTTAGGTTTCGAAAAACCTATTTTAACAACTACTAACCTCAGGTGGATGTTAGGATCTAGAGACATAGATTGGATAAAGCATGTGTAGTACCATGATAAGGTGAAGAAAAGCCATACCCCAAAGTAAATTGTGACCAATGTGAAAGTCCATCTGATATAAGAATCAATCAAAACTCATCAGAATAAAGTGAAATGTTAAAAAAACTATATGTAATCAACAAATGGAGACTCACTGTGTGTAGAAGATGAAAATGCCGGTTCCATCAGCAATAGCATTACCAGAGATAAGTCCAAGAAGAACAACAAAACTGAAAACACGAAAACCTAACAACCAATTCGGATGAATCTCTTTGACACAAGTATTCCAAGTTTCATCATCATATACAACTCCTGTGAGTTGTTCTAGTTCCAAGCTTTGATCATCATCACCGCGTTTTTTGCGTGTTCTTGGTCCTTCATATCTCCAAATCAGATAAGAAGATAGAAACAGAGACGTTAAGACAAAGATTGCACAGACAAAGAATCTCCAGTTTAGCCAGTAACTTGGAATGTTTGTCTCCGAAGTCATTGTTGGTTGCCAAGTATGTTCAGACGAACCTGTAATAAAACTCGACAAATCAATTCGGCTAAACACATTCTTCACCATTCCCAAAATCTCTGTAACTTTGTGAAACCAAGTGATGTTGATTTTAAGTTTTTAACAAATAGAGTCTAATAAATTCACGTCAAGACAAGAAAAAGCAGAGGCGAGAAACTCATGATGAGACATCACGGATCTTGATTTCGTTTTTTTGGTTAGCATTAACAATGGACAACGAGAGGGAGAGCGAGAGAGACAAAACTTGAAACATACAAAGAGATATAGCATTCAAAGCAAGAGACAAGATTCTTTACTTAACCACGGAGAGACAAAGTAAAATCAAGAAAAGAAAAAAAAAGATTAGACAAGACAGAAAAAAAAAGATACCTGTAGTGATGCTTTGCTTCACTTCGGTATCAGATTCTGTGAGCAAGAACAATGAGATTTTATGATTTGGAAAAAGGAAAATTATGAATTTGGAATCTGATGTTTTTATATTTCTTTAGTTGTAGAAGTTTGTAGGAGATTTGGATTTGTGTTCAATACTTGCAATTAATTAGAGCCATTTGATTCTCAAGTAATAACATCGAACGGTTAAAAGGAAACGGTCGAGAAAGTGGAGGACAGAGGTAGAAGATACTACTCGTAGTAGGCTTCATAATTCTTTATTGGGCTTTAGGCCCATTATGTTTACAGATTTTTCACGCTTTTTCACGTTATCTGGAAGCCGCGGAACCTTATGGATGATATTGATAGATAATAATGTCACGACTCAAATCGTGGAGATTTGGATGATGGATGAAAGTAGAGATGGTGGCTGGGCCAAGATTCATAAGATCGACCTCGGTGGAACCCGTTCAAACGAAAACGATGGTAGAGTGCATATGTTAGATATTCGGTCAGACCGAGTTTTGTTCAATCTATCGTCGACGTGGTCCACATGGCCATTGTTTTGCTATAACGCCAAGTCAAGCACCCTCTTAAAGTGCGGGAGAGTGTTTAGAGACTATCAGCTATGTCACTCCACCGATGGGTTCTTGTTTCTACACAACCTTGATACGTATTAATTCTTTTCCACATTTCTTTTTTCCTTTTGTGCCTTTCTAGGGTACACAATCCCCTATAAGATTAATTCAGCAAAAACGTTGAAATCTTTTCTTTTGGAAAAATCTGCTGTTTTTAAATTGTTTAGCTCGAGAAGTTTGTGGGAGATTTGGATTTGTGGTCTTGTAATATGATTTTCACACTACACTTCTCACGTTTATGTATTTTTATTCGTCATAAACGGAGACGAGACATTGGAGCCATTTGATCCTCAAGAATCAAATCGAACGGTTAAAAGTTAAAAAGGGTCGAGAAAGCGGAGGAAAACACAGGTAGAAGTTACCCGTTGCAGGCTTTAGACCATTTTCATTGGGAGTGTTTAGGTGAGACACTTTCCGATAAAACAGAATAAAAAATTTTAAAAAGGAAGAGAGAGAACAGAAACGTTTCTCAAATGAGAAACTCTAAGACACCCATTTTTACAGTTGTATTCTTCTGATTGGTTTAAATAAACAATTAAATAATAAAAAATTAATATTATTTTATTTGTTAGACACTCAACAGAGTTTCTTACCGATGGAGATGCTCTTATAATTCTTTAATGGGCTTAAGGCCCTTTACGTTTACAATGAGATCTGAAATCCTAATTCACTTGGAAGCAGCCGGAATCATCTATATCGTGAAGATTGCATATACACACGTAGAAAGAGAGAGAGAGAGAGGGAGCAAGGGCACACGCTTCAGGAGCAAAACCAAATCAAGATCTTATACAAATATGACTTCTGTTTCTCTGCCCAGTGACCTTGTTATGAACATCATGTCTCGAATTCCTGGCAAATCTCTAGCAAGATTCCGATTAGTCTCAAAGCAATTTAGATCTCTACTCTCTGGTCATTGTTTCCTCCGCCTCCACCACAACCGTTCACGTGATTCCCTTTTTGCCACAGTCCTTTTCCACATGCCTTTACATTGTTCCCTTGATCCGAGGGAGTTCCATCAACGAAGATATGATTTCTTTGTGTCCAACATGGCCAATTGCTTAGTCCACGACTTCACGGTTTGTGGCTTAATGAGAATCATCAGAATGTTAAGTTCTCACCACCAGCTGGTATGCTTTGTTTGCTTAGATGGGATCCATCTTTGCAACCCCGTGAATAAGGAGTTAAAGAATTTACCTGACCCTCCTTCGTCTCCAAGGTGTTTCAATGAATCTCAGAAGTGTCTCATCTCTTTTGGATTTGTTGAGGCCACGATGCAATACAAAGTCGTCAAGTGGCCTCATGACTTGGATGAAAACTGTACAAGGAAGTTGCCAAGTGGCCAAGTCAATCAAGTCAACTTTGAGGTCTTGAATATCGATATCGTAGAAGATGGCCGACTTAAAGTATCACCCTGGAGAAGTCTACATAAACCATGTCCCTATCTTCTACAACTCTCTTCTCACGTTCAAGTCAATGGATTCGTCTACTGGACCACTAGTGATTTTCAGATCGTATCTTTCTCTCTACAATACGAGACTTTCTCAAGCGTAAACCCTAAACTCCCTTGCTTCTGCCTTGACACCCAAGTATCCAAAAAATCTCGTTTTTTCAAGCTATTTGGAAGCCGCAGAAACTTATGGATGACAGATACTGATGCCGCGTCTCAAATCATGGATATTTGGAAGATGGATGAAAGTAGAGACCGTGGCTGGACCAAGAATCATACGATCGACCTCAGTGGAACCAAAAACGATGGTAAACTGCATATGTTAGATATTCGGTCAGACCGAGTTTTCAAGCTATCATCAACGTGTCTATTATGCTATGACCTTGTGAAATACGGGAGTGTGTCCAGAGACTATCAGCCATGTCACTCCACCGATGGACTCTTATCTCTACACAACATAGATATGTCTAGTTCTTTTCCAAGTTCCTCTCTTCCTTTTGGGTCTTTATTAGGTAAACGGCCCCGTTAGAGATGTATTGTATATCTTATGAAAGTTAAAAACATAAATCAAATTTTCATCAACCATCATACGTTGAACTTTACATGGACAATATATGTAACAGGCTGAATCTTTAACTCAAGGTTGGTACAACAAATCGTTGACCTAGTACTTTATATTTTTTGTTATGCGTGGACTAATCAAATGTTTGTTTTTTCGTTTTCCCAAGCTCTAAATGTAACATCTTGAGCTTTCTGCGTCCTTTCTCAGATCTCACGGGACCAATATGTTGACCATGAAAATCTGTGTAGAGGTTTTGGAGTAAAGCAAAGAAGTGGAAGCCTTGTGCTTTAAGTTTAGATGTGTTTGTAAATTAAGGGCTTTTCTTCATCTACTTTTAAGCCAAGCCAGTAAAATCCCCTTAATTACTCTGCTTATATATATTCAAACCATGTATCATCTCATTACAAATAAATCATCTGAATCTCATATCTTAAACTATACAATCAAATAATCTTTGCTTGGAGTTTTTTTTTTCTTCTTAACCATAAAATGAATAAGCCCTTCATCGTTTCCCTGTTTGCTCTGTTAATGGTAGCTTCTTATGGAAAAACATTATACAGAGAACTTGACATTCTTGAGAAGCTTGAGAACCTCGATGTACCTGAGGATGAGATTGAGGATGATGTGACGTTCTTTGATTTCTCGTCGTTTACAAGCCAATATTCTGGTAAGAATCTGGTGAATGTGGATAGCTTTGGTGCAGCTGGAGATGGAGTTTCTGATGATACTCAGGTGCGTTATGCTCGAATCGATTTAATAAATTCATGATAATGATGGTGAAATAGACACACCAAGCTTCTATATAAAGATTTTATCAGCTGATGCAATGCTTTTCTTATAACCAGGCATTTATAAGCGCTTGGACCATGGCCTGCTCTGCACCAAACTCTGTGTTATTGGTTCCACAAGGACGTAGCTATTTATTAAATGCGACGAAATTCGATGGTCCATGTCAAGAAAAATTGATCATTCAGGTCATCTTTTAACTTCTTAATTCCTCTTTGGTTTCATTATATTGTTAACAAAAATCATACATGTTAAGCTACAACAACATGTCTTATGCATTTTTTTTTTTGAATCTGAATTTGATAGATTGATGGAACAATCGTAGCACCAGATGACCCTAGTCAATGGGACCCGAAATTCCAAAGGGTTTGGCTTCAATTTTCCAAACTCCAAGGAGTTGTATTCCAAGGGAATGGAGTTATAGATGGTTCTGGTACCAAATGGTGGGCTGCTTCTTGCAAGAAGAACAAGTCTAACGTAAAATCTTCTTTACATAAACTGAAACTTCTTGTAATTAATCATAATGTAGAAGTCTAACTCACATCTTTCTTGGTTTTCTCTCTTGTAGCCTTGCGTAGGCGCACCAACGGTCTGAATTATTTCCCTTTTGTGTTCATCCACCGTTAGACTTATCATTTACGTTTGATTTTTGCTTATAACAAAGTTTTTCTTTATACAGGCTCTAACTATATATTCAAGTTCAAATGTGTATGTGAGAGGCTTAACAATCCGGAACAGCCAACAAATGCATTTGATCATTGCTCGATCAAATACAGTTCGAATCTCTAGAGTTATGGTCACATCTCCAGGTGACAGTCCCAACACTGATGGAATTCATATCACCGCATCGACTGATGTTGTAGTCCAAGACAGTAAAATCAGCACAGGTTCTTATAATTTAACTAAAAATACTATTATGATATGATAATATATAAAAACTCAAAATGTTATAGCTGAGACTTAAACTTGATAACAGGAGATGATTGTGTCTCAATTGTGAATGGAAGCGCGAAGATAAAGATGAAGAGAATCTACTGTGGACCAGGACATGGAATCAGGTAAACACTTACATATACCAGTTTTTAAATTCAAATTTATAATTCTTGGTTGCAATATAATCTCTTGTTCTGCAGCATTGGAAGCCTTGGACAAGGACATTCGACAGGAACCGTCACTGCAGTTGTGTTGGACACTGCGTTCCTAAAGAACACAACTAATGGTCTAAGAATCAAGACATGGCAGGTAAATTCTCAATTCTTGATCCTTGCATTCCTTCCAAAGAGTTTCAGGATTGATTGAAAGATGAAAATCTTTAAAACAGGGTGGTAATGGTTACGTAAAGGGTGTACGTTTCGAGAACGTAGTGATGCAGGACGTTGCAAATCCAATTATAATCGATCAATTCTACTGCGATTCGCCATCAACTTGTCAAAACCAGGTTTCTATCACATAACCATTGACTCATCAAGAAACCTCAAGAAAGAAAATTAATATTTTGATTCCTATTTCTTGGCAGACATCGGCGGTTCACATAAGCGAGATAATGTACAGAAACATAACCGGAACCACGAAAAGCGCAAAAGCCATCAAATTCGCGTGCAGTGACGCAGTCCCTTGCAGCCACATTGTACTCAACAATGTCAATTTGGAAGGCAATGATGGAAAAGTGGAAGCTTATTGTAACTCTGCTGAAGGGTTTGGTTATGGTGTGGTTCATCCTTCTGCGGATTGTCTGTATTCGCATGACGACAAGGGCTTAGACCAAACTCATGAGTATTTGGCAGAAACTGTTATGGTCGGAGAAGAAAATGCTCACGACGAGCTTTAAGGTGATCGCATATTTTGACGGTCGTTGTAGTGAGGAATGTGCACGTTATATGTAGTTGTAATTCATCTTTAGCAACTAATTAACCTATATATATATATATATAGCTTTTAAATGAAGCAAATACAATGAGATTAAGCATTGTATTGTTTAAATACTGATTATACGGTAAAGAGTATTAGTCTTTTTGTATATAAAAAAAGAATATGCTTATTTGGTTGTTTGAAGCATTATATTTGTTCATCTATCTATGTTTCTTGTTATGAACTTATCATTTAGAGCATGTGCAGTGGTAGTCTCTTACTGAAGTCTCTCAGATAAAAGAAAATTAATAAAATAATACAAATTATTATTTAATTGTAAGTCTCTCAAAAAAGTGGTGAGAGTCTCTCAAGTGAGAGACTTTTTCTATTTTTTTAGAGACCCTCACAATTAAATAATACTTTTTATTATTTTATTAAATTTTTTTACCTGAGAAACTTTAGTGAGAGACTACCACACATGCTCTTAGTTTTTTTTTCTAGAATTTTACAAGTGTGCGTTAAGTGTTGGCAACAAACCAGAATTTTCTTTAAATTGATTAGTTATAACATTTTAAATAAAAAAAGCTGATCTTTAAGCTAAAGTTTCCCGAAGATTCATTAACCAAATAAACAAAATTTCATTAAAATATTATTAATAGATGTAGGTATGTAATCATATTATATAAGTAAAACTTAATTTTATTAACTAAAAAATTTATAATTATAAGTTACACTTACATAATACATTGATAATTACATGGCAATTTCATATTGGTCGGACGACATCAACAAATTACGAAAATTTCACACGAGATTAAGTAGCACTTAAGAAAAGAGTATTGCTCACGTGTCAAGTTTAAATTGGTTAGCTAGCATATTAACCTGCACTTGGTCATCGAAGATTCGAAGAGGGTATTTCCGTAAACTCTAAATGGCAATTTCGTTAATTGGCGTGAAAAACGACGAATAAACCGGTACCCCTCTCCTTATAAAATTCTCTCCTCCACTTCCTTATTTCGTCGTCGTCGCGTTTCTCTTAAGCTTCTCTCTCTCTCTCTTTCAAATTTCGTCGAGTCTCTCTCGCTCTCTCCGTTTCTTCGCGGTCTCTCTCTCAGATCTCTCTCGGTTACTTCCTTCGTAGGTACGCTTTGATCTAAGATCTGTTCTCATACATTCTCAATTTTGCTTAGATCTGTAATGTCTCCATTGTGTTCTGCATTTCTCATTTCTTGTGAATTTTGATGGTTTTGGAATCGTCGTGATTGTTTTCGTTGAGGTTGATCTTGCTCATGAATGGATAATGCGCTTTGATTTTAAGATATGTGTATTTGTAGACGATTCTGACTACGATCTGATAGTGTGGATCTGTTTGATTTCTATTCGCTTCCGTTTTTCCTCGCTGTAATTGTATCTGACATGTTGAAGATCTGATCAGAGAGATCAGGGACGTTTGAATCTCTGTTTGGATCTGCTTGATCTCGTTGAGTTTATGTTCGTGAGTGACAATTTTGGTATTGATCTGGTTCTTAGAGAATATAAGGATTGAATTTGGCATTATAGATGCATAATTTAGGATTTTGTGAGATCGAAATCGCGTGATATAGAATGTTGATGATGATTTTGATATTCGTTGTGTTTGTGCAGTGAAGCAAAAATGGGGTTGAGTTTTGCCAAGCTGTTTAGCAGGCTTTTTGCCAAGAAGGAGATGCGAATTCTGATGGTTGGTCTTGATGCTGCTGGTAAGACCACAATCTTGTACAAGCTCAAGCTCGGAGAGATTGTCACCACCATTCCTACTATTGGTAAAAGAAGCTTCACACCATAATACTGGTTTCTTATTGACATGACTATAAACTCAAGGAATGATTGGTGATATACTAAAAACTATGAACAGGTTTCAATGTGGAAACTGTGGAATACAAGAACATTAGTTTCACCGTGTGGGATGTCGGGGGTCAGGACAAGGTATGGAGTCTCTCTGCTTATTGTTGATGAAGGAACTTTAAACCATATAAACTGACTCTTTGGCTTCTTTTTCAGATCCGTCCCTTGTGGAGACACTACTTCCAGAACACTCAGGGTCTTATCTTTGTCGTGGATAGCAACGACAGAGACAGAGTTGTTGAGGCTAGGGATGAACTCCACAGGATGCTGAATGAGGTCCATATCCAGTGCTATAGAAAGAGTGATTCTTCTTCATACTTTTGTTAATTTGAATATCCTTTTGCTTACCAACTCTTTTCTTGCAGGACGAGCTGCGTGATGCTGTGTTGCTTGTGTTTGCCAACAAGCAAGATCTTCCAAATGCGATGAACGCTGCTGAAATCACAGATAAGCTTGGCCTTCACTCCCTCCGTCAGCGTCATTGGTAAATAAACATCCCAATAAGTTTAAAAAGTCGATGTTCTTTCACCCGTTCGATATTGATGTGTGTTTTTGCACGCTACAGGTACATCCAGAGCACATGTGCCACATCAGGTGAAGGGCTTTATGAAGGTCTGGACTGGCTCTCCAACAACATCGCCGGCAAGGTAACATAAGTTGTCAAAAACACAATCTAACGAGTTGGTTTCTTTTTATTCTGCGATGCTTATATATTTTCCTCGTGTTGTTCCTCTCTTGCATAGGCATGATGAGGGAGAAATGGCGTTGCATCGAGATGATTCTGTCTGCTGTGTTGGGATTTCTCTGTTTGGATGCAAGAGAGATTATAAATATTATCTGAACCTTTTTGCTATTGGGTATGTGAATGTTTCTGGTTGTGCAAGTAGATGTCTTGTACTTAAAAATCTACTAGAAGAACCCTTTTAAAATAGTTTTCGTGTATTGTACCTGGATTAATATGATTGATTGTTTTGCTTTCTTGTTTTTGCATTTGCATATTTTCACGCCTGCATTTGTTTCATCACAGAAAATATTCTTTCTTTACCAAAATAAATGAATGAAGTTGATTCTTTAGAAATTTTGTATATTCGAAATTTCATATCAATATGATTCATGATGGGGTTAAACTTCTTCAACAAGAAATATATCTCCACATATATATGCCAGTGAGATCTTATGAAAACAAACATTATATTATGTTCACATATCTGAATGATCCAAAAATCCTCAAGGTTTCTATAATTCCAAAATAATGGACTGTGACTTTAACACAAATCATTGCGTCGTCTCCTTGATGTTCTTCTACGTGCAGCCCATCTTTCCTTTATATCACCAGGTGTCCCAATCTGTTGCTTATCCGGCGAGTGACCATCCTCCAGTTCTCCGGCTGCACGGATCCTGGCGGTCTCAGCCAACAAGTCATGGATGAGCATCTCTGTCGTTTTAGCCGTGATTCCTCTGAGATACCAAGAAATGGGAGGAGGTGGAACAATTGCTGGCTGTATTAGCTGGTCCAGCGTCACCTTAGATCCGATCCTCCCTTTACCACCAGTGCACCGGTTATACTCCTCCAGTGTTTTCGGTTTCAAACGATCACACATATGTTCGTCCACAAACAAAGGCTTAACTTGCCAGCTTCCTTCGAATCTCTTCATGAATCCACTCTTCACTTGCTTGAATTTCATCTGCAGCACCCATTTAAATCCCCATTCACGAACCATTCAAGAAATTTGAGACTTTTGTTATAATTGGAGAGGTCTTACAGAGTGCTCTGCACGGTTCTGATCCACCAAGACATGAACTGAGATTGTTCCTGACCACCAGAGAAATCTCCACAAAGCTGCTTGTTCTACTTCCACCACTTGCCTTAACCCATCATCTACCAATACTTTCCGCGACATAACCTCCTGTGATTTCGAGGCCAATGAATCACAGGAGCTTAACTCTTACAGAGAACAAGATAGATATAAACATACCTTAATATTCTTGAAGACTCTTCTGTTGTCAGGGTCAATCACAATGTTATAGACTGCATCAGGAGGTAAACCAACATTCACCTCGGCTTTGAGATTGCAAAGCGATCCTTTTGGAATACTCACCTGCAAAGAATCTTGTTATTATCTGTCATATAACAAGATTCTCACTGGCTCTGATAAGACCATGTGGTGAAGTGAAGTCTCTTGTTCACCTTAACGACTGGGATCTGATCAGTCCACGAAGGGTTTTCTCTCCACATATCTAACTGTTTCTCCAGATCAATTTGCATGGAGCTTGACGACCCTTCTTTATCTTGCCTCCTTGAAGAACCAATCCCATGCTTATCAGCTTTCAAATTCTTCAGCTGGGACTGTGACAAGAGAGAACAAAATGCTTCCTTTTTCAGCTCCTCTAAAAGATTAATAACATCACTAGGCATTGAAAAGCAATGTGTGGAATCAGAGCATGACCTTAAGACAGGTTTGGAGTTTCTGGGAAAATCCAACGAATCGAGAAAGTGCAGGATCAAACACACTTGAGACCACATTTCTCTTGTTTCTCTCCATGTCTGAACCAGGCTTGCCCATTTATTCCCTGCACAACGTGTAAAGCAATCATCATTCAAAAGTTCATGCCTGGATCAGTAACAACAACACCAAACCATGAGCTCAAGCCAATTGAGCAAGAAAACAAAAAAATTGTATCAAAAAGTAAAAGTCTCTTAATTTAATGCATCAACAAATACATTATACACCAAGACCAGAATTTAAACTCAGAGATTATGACAAGAAATAAGTTAATACTCACGAGTCACGAAGAAACACAGCCCAGAAAAAGCACCTGTAAAATCACAATCAGATCCGAAGCAGAGAACCAGTTTGTGCTAGCATTAAAGCGAGAGATGGGTCTTCTTTTACCCCGACAATCCTCACCAAAATCGAGGACCCAGACCAGATCTCACAACAGTGATCGACAAAGACAGATATTTCTAGAGGTCTAATCGTATGGAAGCTTTATGTTGGTTTAGTGTCACACAAAGAACCATGTGATACACGCCTAAACACGTTATTCCATGGAAGAAGAAGACGAAATTAACAAGCTTTGAATCGCGATGCGACGGATTCTAGAGTGGCACATTTCTCTTCTTTTTTTTTTTCGTGTCTAGACGAAAGAGACCATTGAGGAACACGATTGCCACGTGTCGGGTTTTAGCTGGTCTTAGCGCGGAAAAAAGAAGCTAACGTTGAAATCCTCGCCACTTTTTGGAAAACTGCACGCCGTTTCTAGCTGTTATGAAAACTGCGTCCCGTTTCTAACATATTTTTCTCTCATTTTTTTTTCTAACGTTTACCTTTTTGATTTCACTAGCTTGGACCAAGTTCTTTTCTCAAGAAGTTATCATGATTCTAAAAGATTGTATTGAGTGCAAATGTGGTAGAAATGAAATGAGTATACAAATTTCACGAGTATCAGTGGCGTGAAAAAATGTCACTACTATGTTCTACATTTTGACCCCATCAAATTATGGGTTTTAAACGTTTTAGGCTTCAAGTGAAGAGTCTAAAGTTTAGGGCTTCTACAATTCACACTCGTCTTTAGTTTTCTTCAACTAACTTGCGAAGAACCGCAAAATCGTAATCACTTCATTAATACCATTAGTTTCAGTGTTTGTATTGAGTGGATGGACTGAAGTTTGTGTTATGAATTATATCTGTGTTTAAACTTTTTTATTATGGGACCATTAACTAGGTCTATAATTTTTATTGTAAATCTGAAATGTTTTCATTTTAAATGAATTATTTACATTTTAACAACAAAAATATATGAAAAAATGGTGCAAACTTATCAACCACAACACGAGGTTCAATCTGCTACAACGTTTCTTGCAAAAAATTTAAAATACATTTTGTGATTTTTCAATTCACCAAGATAGAAGGAATATTTTTATTTCCTCGTGAAAAGGGAAAAGAAAATATAGAATCAACATTCAAAATCTAAAGGTGATCCCATTAGGCAAGGCCACCATATTGAAAAGAAGATAACATTGTGAACACTTCAACATTTTCTGAAAAAGACATTCAAGGAGACAAAAAGTTTGAAAGAAATATGAAAAAGAAAAGAGGAAAATAATATTTGCGTGAAAGAATGGACATAAAATGTGTTTTACACTAATCCCTATGTTAAATACATTCCGATTACATTCTCTCTTGTGGAACCCCACTCTAAAAGGACTACCTACAGAACTAAAGTAAATAGATTCGGTTAGAAACTAACAAGAAGGGTTAACACTTAACATTAAAGAAGATTTGGTGGTGAATGAGTGTTATTCGCAAAACTAGTGGATCCATAATCCTACTTTTATTTGAAAATGCAAAATCATCATTTTGTTCTCCTGATATTTAGCCCAACTTTATAACAATCTAATATATAGAATACACAAGATACATTCAAGCACTACGGAAATGAAAATTGGAGAAAAAAAGAGTATAAATTAATGGGAAATGGGAATGTAAAGAGTAGAGTCAATGATTGGTAAAGCATCTTCCCACTCAACAAATCTTTAATTCATCTTTCTTGAAAACAATGAAATTGTGTCTCTTCTCAAATTACTTAACCAAAATCCCACTTTCTCTTCATACAAAGCAATCAGAAAATGCTCTAAAGTGCATCTAGTAAACAAACCCACATTGTTGATAACAAAAGAAAAGAAAAGAAAAAACAACTATAATTCTTTATTAAAGAAACCAAAAAACAAACTG
Source organism: Arabidopsis thaliana x Arabidopsis arenosa (assembly GCA_019202795.1). NCBI lineage: Eukaryota > Viridiplantae > Streptophyta > Magnoliopsida > Brassicales > Brassicaceae > Arabidopsis > Arabidopsis thaliana x Arabidopsis arenosa. The sequence continues at coordinate 11,718,224 of CM032919.1, read as the reverse complement.
ATAATTTCCACAAAAGTAAGCTATAGGTAACTTTATTTCAAAAAAAAAAAAAAACCATGTCTCACTTAAACTTTATTACAGAGAATGATCATGGAAAGGAGTACTAGTACTATTTATACATAAGTAGTCTTCAACATCACACAGCTCCTAAAGCATATTTCACCAAAATCACAATCAAAACCAAACTCATCAAGAAAATAAAAAAAATGGGAGACCAACCACAAGAGTTTCAGCAACCTCTTCTAGTGTATCCATCTACTTCATCTTCTTCTTCATCTTCTTCCTCGCCTTCATCCTCCGGTTCAAGTGGCTCGTTTGGTACAGCATTCATAGTTCTAGCCGCAATCCTTGTCTTGGCAGCAATGGCTTGTGTGTTTGGAAGGCTATGCAACCGCGGTGGAAAGCAACACAAAGACAAAAACAACAACAAAGCTTCGAAGCATGAGAAACCGTCGTCAAAGAAGAGCCGTGAGATCAGACCTGTGGAGCGTGAGCCAAGAGAGAGAGGTGATGTGGAGTTTGGGTTCGATATGAAGCGGCCTGGTCCCATAAACAAACCCACTGGTCGAAACGGAGGGGACATAGAATTTGGGTTTGATAACAAGAGAGGAGGAGGTGTAGGAGGAGGAGGAGGAAAAGGAGGGAAAAGACCACCTCCGGTTATATATTAACCATGTGTAAGGCGATCGCAGACACGGAGGTTCCGGCTTCAAGCTCCGGTCAGAACACTGTCTTAATAAGACAAGAGATATGATCATGCTTGTTCACTTTATCTTATTCTTGTTTGTTTGTTTTTGGTCTTGTTTTGGGTCGTTTGGTTTTGTTTCATATTGGTATGGAACTTAGATATCGAAAATTATATATGAAAGCAAGAAAAAAAATGAGATAACAAGTAACAATTACAAGCTCAATATGTAAAAAAATCAGATTATGTTATCACACTCAACAAAATTCCGAAACTCAACAAAGAGAAACAAACAAAAGCAAACAAGATTCAAAATCACTCTTTAAGAACTACTATGAGTTCTTTTTCCTTTTTTGTTGCTTTTTTCTGTTCTCACCTATAATAAGTCTTTTGAGCCAAATGGCCATTATGGAGGAAAACTACAGGTAGCTAGCAAGAAAAGTATCTCACACAAAAAAAAAGGTACAAAGAGAGCATTAATGCTGTACAAAGAGCTCAAGCATGAGGGATAATAAGGTATAAGTTGACCTATTTTTGGATCAGAAGCGCCGGTTATTGAAGTTTCGGTTCTCGGATTCATTCCTTGTGAACTCAGAGGAAGCTCCATTGGATCCTTTCCGGGAGCCTTGGGCAAAGTACTCTCCACTGTACATCCCGGAATCCGAGCTATCGTCAAAACCAAACGCCATTTTCCTGAACTTCATGGTGTCATTGTTATACTGACCAGAATCATAAGCACTGCTTTGTCCCACTTTGTTTCCGTTGCTGATATCTCCCATGTCCCCTTCACTATCCAGTCTTATTTCAAACAAGTTTTGTGTAAGTTTTCAAATTTTATAAACTAGAACATGACATGTATAAAATTGTTATTTGTTGCTATATATATGTGACATTTGATTAGTCATATATAGTGCTGCTATTAGAAAGGTACCTGAACCATGCGTGGACGTTTTGGACCAGAATGCCTAACACAAGCAGCAGCCGTTTCAATCATTCTGAAAACTTCATTCTCCACGTAATGCTTTTCGAGCCGCCTGTCAACTAGTTCGCTGAAATCGCCGGTCTCAATGGCTTTGTGAAGCAGTGGACGAGCCTGTGAGTTCATGGATTATGTCATTTAAATAACTATGGCCAAGTCCAACCATATATTGAGATGTCAAGACAGATTAAGTATTTACCCATTCAACCAAACTCTCTTCTCCTAGAGGCTGGTACTGGTCAACTGGTTTGCGTCCGGTTATAAGCTCTAAGAGAACAACCCCAAACGAGAAAACATCTGATCTATCAGTCAGCTTTCCACTTTGTGCATATTCTGGTGCCAAGTACCTGAAACAAAAAGCCAACAAAACAGAGGCTTATGTACTTCTCAAATGTTATTGATATTTGGCAATAAGAACCGCTTAGTATACCTTCTAACCTCTCTATACAAGCAAACTAGTTCATCATTATCATAACTAGAATTTTAAGCACCTGATATAATACTAAAGACCTTTCTTCTCACATGATAGGTTTGCTATGAGTAGAGTTTGTGATCAATCTTACCCAAAGGTTCCCATGACGCGAGTTGATACATGAGTTTGGGTTGAATCATTGAGTTTGGCAAGTCCGAAGTCAGCAACCTAAACACCAAGAAACACAAAAGTAAGAACAAGTAAAACTTCAGAGCCAAGAAAAGAGCAAGTGTTAAAAAAAAAAAAGATTGCCTGCGCTTCAAACTCATCGTCCAGCAAGATGTTTGCGGACTTTATGTCCCTGTGAATGATTTTTGGGTGACCTGCAAAACAAAACATACGTAAATAAAGTCCCTTGATTCAGCTTTTCTTGGGACTTTAAAAACCAATAACATTGGAAAAAGTACTTACAGTCTTCGTGCAAATACGCCAAACCTTTGGCAGAACCTATAGCAATCCTGACTCTCCTAGCCCATTCAAGGACTGGCCTTCCCTTCCCTGTCAAGAACATAACCCATGTAAGTAAAAAAAAACATGTCAAGAAAATCTTGTCTGATGAGGAAAGTGGTAAAAAACCTCACCATGCAAATGATGCTCCAAGGTTTGGTTAGGAACATACTCATAGATAAGCAATCTCTCTGAATCCGAAATGCAGTAGCCAACAAGAGAAACCAAATGGCGATGATGAACACGGCTAATGATCTCAACCTCTGCCTTAAACTCACGGTCACCTTGTCCGCTACCAACCTTAAGCTGCTTAACAGCAACAAGTTTTCCGTCATTTAGTTTACCTTTGTAGACACAACCAAACCCTCCTTCTCCAAGTATGTTTTGCTTAGAAAATCCTTCTGTTATATCCGTTAGCTCTTCATAGGTGAAATGTGTCTGACCACTTCCCATCACCGCTGAATCAGGTGCGCTACCAGACCGTGTATAACCACCTCCTCCTCCTCTTTGGCTGCCGAAGCTGTTTCCGGAATTCGAATGTTGCTGTGAATTGTAACCACCAGGACCAGAGTATCCCTTTGTAGGATTTTGACCGTATAAGAATCCATCTATGTAAAGGGAAAGAAAATGGTTTAAACATTTTGTGTATCTTCTTGAAGACGAACACGAAGCTGAGAGATGGATCAAGATTTCACCTGATTTGATGGAGAAGTTTGAAGGAGGCAAGTATTGTGAGTCACTGTATGCATCAATGTTTCTCTTTTTCTTTCTTCTGACTAAGAACACAACGGCCATCAGGGCAATGACTGCGAAACCGGCTACTGCAAAACCGACCATAGTCTTCCCTTGATAGCCATTTGGAGGTGACGGGACTCCACGAGATGGCGAGTTGAGCGGTCCACCTGCAGCGGTAGACTTAGGTGGTAATGCGTGAGAAGTGTTATGCGGCGGGGCGTATGGAGGAGCTGGAGGAGATATGGCGGGTGCTGAAGGAGATTTTGTAGGTCCCGGAGGGTGTTTTTCCGGTGTTTTGGGTCCAGCTTGCGGTGAAGACGCTGGAGGAGGCAATTGTTCCGGAGGCGGAGGAGCAGGAGGGCTTTCGTCTGCATTGGGCGGAGGTGGTGGTGGTTCAAACACCTCCGGAGGTGGAGGGGAGTTGGTGGACTCCGGCGGTGGTGAGTCTACCGGTGGAGGTGGAGGTGGAGGTAAGACGATGGGAACCGGCGGCGGAGCATCTGCCGGAGGGGGTGGAGGTGAAGAACTTGGCGGCGGGGTTAAATCAACAAGCGGAGGAGGAGATGAATCAGGCGGCGGAGGAGGGGATGAGACAACTGGCGGAGGAGATGAATCAGCTGGAGGCGGAGATGAATCAGCCGGCGGGCTAGGAGGTGGTGCTGAATCCGTAGGTGGAGGGGCGGATCCGCCGGTGGAGCTATCCGGCGGTGGAGCGGAATCCGCAGACGGTGCTGGTGGAGAAGAACTCGGCGAATCTGACATTCCTTCTTCTTCTTCTGATTCTTCGCCTTCTTTTTATTGTTTCTGTTACACTCAAATCAGAAATCTCTCTGTTTTCGCGAATTACTCTGCTTCTGAAATGACTTCACAGAAGCAGAGTTATCGTCTCTCTAACACCAAAACCACTAATGAAACTAAACCTCCTTATTCATCAATTGATTAAAACAGCTCTTAGAAAACAATTGAATAATCAAACAAAAAAAAAAACACAACAAGAAGCAAAAAAATAATTAATTTACTCTGTTCTGCAACTGGAAACAACTAATTTAAATCTGAACAAAGAGTTTTCTAATTACAAAAAAGAAAACTTGAGGGTTTACAAAGCGAAGAATGCGTGCCATTACGGAATTATAAAATTGACGATGTCAAGGTTAAAAGAAAATTAATGGAGGTCCTCTTTCTCTCGTGTATTTTCCCGGGAAAATAATAAAAATTGCAAGGAATAATTTTGTAACAGGTCGCCATGATCTTTTTTTTTGAATTTAGTGATTGATCATAAGAGTTTATTGGAGGCACGTCTTTGTGTGGGCGTTTGATTATTTGTTTTGATTTTTTATTTTTTTTTGCTCCCTTCACTTATGGAATATCAGCGTTACCGCGCAAAATTGATGGATTCTTTTTTGAATTATAATTATTTGGAATTCTTCGACTCACTGACCGACCTGACCCGTTTAAAATCGGCTGCCACTATGACTTGTTTCTATTCCGAACCTTCTGTGATGAACCAGGCTTTTAAAGCCCAAAATATATTTGGGCCTCTTGATTTCTCCTGGTTTCCTAATGATAGAAATCTAGGAATATCTTTTCTTTTGGTCATAATATAATTTTTGAGAATAACATTTTTTTTGTAATATTATACACGTATGTAAGATGTAACCATATAGTTTAGCATGGTGCATTCGGAGTTTCGGACATGGTTTCAGTGCAAAAAAAAATAATTATTGAAATAACATTATTTCAGTGCAAGAAAAAATAATATATATTTAAGATAATATCATTATTATATCTGAATGATTATCCACAGTGGAAGCAAGACTATTAATAATCAACTAGATGATTTACCCGCACTATGTGCGGGGAGAAATAGTTATATGAAATATATAAACAATTTTTTGGAAACCGATTATATATTATCACTTGATATATAAGTATGAATATTTGAATATGATTTAGTAACTGATATATTTTGGAGATTTTATTAGTTAGGAATTAGGATATTCCATATTTGGAATAAGATTTTAAATTAAAATATTGACCAAAGTTTTTTTTTGAAATATCATTCCTATAATTCTGAAATATATTCGAATATTTTTTGTATTTTAATTAAGATTTTATTTTGGAAACAATTCAATATAAAAACTAAAAAGAGTATGAATAATTATTTTTTAAACGTAATAAAATTTTATTATCCTTTATTATTCTTGATAATTCTATGTAGTTAGGATTGATTTATTGCATATCCCTCATTTTATGAATCAATTTATATTGTTACGATAAGGTATTGGTTGTAAATAAATTGTAACTAAAATGAGTAAATGACTAATTAAATTGAATAAACCATGTAAAAGTTTTAATAAATTGATAAGGTAAAAATTTGAAAAGAAATAATATTGAAAATAATGAGTAAGCGGATACATTTTTAACATAGATTAATATTGAAATATTGTTCATAGTGAATGTGTAATAAATGAAATGTTACTAACTAATTTATGTAAAACTATGTTCCAAATATATTTAAGAAACATATGGGCTCACATATACATTTAGATGTTTTGTAATTTATAACAAAAAATAGAATGTCATATATGTTAAAATTCTAAATGTTTTTTATAAAACATATAAAAAATATAAGTACAAAACATATAATAAACATTTATATTATATATTGTTCATCATGACTTTTTACTTGTTTCGTCAATATATATAGTTTTTATTAATTAATTTCCTTTATTAATTGCTAATCTCTTAAATATAGAGGAAAAATATGCATAAGTACCACTAATGGCATTATATGTAATTAGTCTAGTAAATATTGGATAATTATTAAGTTTGCTGAGAGTTTCTCTGGTTGCGACATGTCAGCATGGCAGTCTTGTAAATCCCACGTGAAGGTAAGGTTTTTTATTTAAAATGCTTCTCAATTAATATATAGGGGATTTCACAAGTTAACCAGTAATTTACCAATATTTTGTTTATTCACCTTTAGGAAAGAAAAAAAAAAAATAGAAGAGAATTCGTACAATGTTAAGATGTGAAGTAACCGACATTGAAATATGTAATCACTCTTTGTTTTTTTTTTTTCCTTTTTCTCGTATGTACATGCATCTGGTTTAAGATTCAACTCTACTTAATTCAAGATGCACTTCTTTTCTTATTTATATCACACTCCTTCTTACTCTCATGTTTCCTTCTCTCGTGCCGATTCTGATAAGAATCATACATCACACGTGTGAGCAACATCGTCCCTGATACCACTCCTTTTACTAAACTAGACCCGATGTCCTTTATCACAACTTTAGTCTGACCAGATTCATAACCACTGCTTTGTCCCACTTTGATTCCATTGCTGATATCTCCCATGTCCCCTTCACTATCCAATGCTCTCACAACCTTATTTCAAACAAGTTTTGTTTTAAGTTTTCCATTTTTTTATAAACTAGAACATGACATGTGTATAATTGTTATTTGTTGCTATATATATATGTGAGAATTGTCATAGTGCTGCTACGAATAATGTTATTAGAAAGATATATACTTGAACCATGCGTGGACGTTTTGGACCAGAATGCCTAACACAAGCAGCAGCCGTTTCAATCATTCTGAAAACTTCATTCTCCACGTAATGCTTTTCAAGCCGTCTATCAACTAGTTCGCTGAAATCGCCAGTCTCAATGGCTTTGTCAAGCAGTGGACGAGCCTGTGTGAGTTCATGGATTATGTCATTTAAATAACTATAGCCAAATATATTGTAATGTCAAGACAGATTAGTATTTACCCATTCAACCAAACTCTCTTCTCCCAGAGGCTGGTACTGGTCAACAGGTTTGCGTCCGGTTATAAGCTCTAAGAGAACAACCCCAAACGAGAAAACATCTGATTTATCAGTCAGCTTTCCACTTTGTGCATATTCTGGTGCCAAGTACCTGATAACAAAAGCCAATAACATTAGAGGCTTATGTACTTTTCAACAATATACCTTCTAAACTCTCTATACGTACTAGTTCATCACTATCAGATTTAGAAGGCTAAACACACTGATACTATGAAGGACTTTTCTTCTCAAATGGAGATACTTTGATAGGTTCACTATAAGAGTACCCCCATTTCGTGAATTACGGCATTTATTCCAGTGATCCATAAACAGCGAAAATCTCTTTTCTTTTACCCTTATCCCAATGGAGAGTATGTGATCAATCTTACCCCAAGGTTCCCATAATGCGAGTTGATACATGAGTTTGTGTTGTATCATTGAGTTTGGCAAGTCCAAAATCAGCAACCTAAACACCAAGAAACAGAAAACTAAGAACAAATAAAAACTCTTATCAACTAAAACTACAAAGTCAAAGCTCCAAAAACAGTAGTGTTCAACAAAAGGATTGCCTGAACTTCAAACTCATCGTCCAGCAAGATGTTTGCGGACTTTATGTCCCTGTGAATGATTTTTGGTTGACCTGCAAAACAAAACATACATAAATAAAGTCGCTTTGATTCAGTTTCTCTTTGGACTTTAACATCGCAAAAACTACTTACAGTCTTCATGCAAATACGCCAAACCTTTGGCAGAACCTATAGCGATTCTGACTCTCCTAGCCCATTCAAGGACAGGCCTTCCCTTCCCTGTCAAGAAACATAACCCATGTAAGTCAAAACACGCGTCAAGAAAATCTTGTCTAATGAGGAAAGTGGTAAAAGAACCTCACCATGCAAATGATGCGCTAAGGTTTGGTTAGGAACATACTCATAGATAAGCAATCTCTCTGAATCCGAAATGCAGTATCCAACAAGAGAAACCAAATGGCGATGGTGAACACGACTAATAATCTCAACCTCCGCCTTAAACTCACGGTCACCTTGTCTGCTATCAACCTTAAGCTGCTTAACCGCAACAAATTGTCCGTCATTTAGTTTACCTTTGTAGACATAACCAAACCCTCCTTCTCCAAGTATGTTTTGCTTAGAAAATCCTTCTGTTATGTCCGTCAGCTCTTCATAGGTGAAATGTGTCTTCCCGGATGGAGCGAAATCGGCGGACGGTGCTGGCGGAGAAGAACTCGGCGAGTCTGACATTTCCTTCTTCTTCTTCTTCTTCTTATGATTCTTCACCTTCTTTGAATTGTTTTTGTTATCCAGAAATAACACTCAAATCCCTAAAACCTAGAAAATCTCTCTGTTTTAGCGAATCACTCTGTTTCTGAAATCCAAAATCACTTCATAGAAGCAGAGTTTATCGTCTATCACCAAAACCCTCTAATGAATCTATACCTTATTCATCTATTGAATTAGAACAACTCGTAGAAAACAATTGACTAATCAACAAATATTATTTTCCGTTCTTCAACTTGCCTTTTCTGAGAAAAAATTGACTAATCAACAAATATTAAAATTGACGATGTCAAGGTTAAAATTAATGGAGGTACTCTTTGTCTATTTCTCTATTTGTAACAGGTCGCCATGATCTTTTGTTTTTTTGGATTTAGTGATTTGATGATAAAGAGTTTATTTTATTGGAGGCACGTCGCGTGTAGGCGTTTGATCCAAAAATGCGGCTCTTTTTTGCTCCCTTCACTTTTGGAATATCCGGGTTACCGCGCAAAATTGATGGACCCTTTTTTGAATTATTTGGAACTCTATTCTCTGACCCAGACCCGTTTGAAATCTGCCACTCGGATTAATAGGAATGAATTTAGATAGCTATGAACCAGGCTTTTAAAAGCCCAATACTTTTGATTTCTCCTGGTTTTCAAAATGATAGAAATTTAGGAATATGTTTTTTTTTATCACATGGAATATGTTTTCTTTATTTTCTTTTTTTGGTCATTAACATCATTTCATTTTTTGTCTGTAATTAACTTATCATATATATCCGTCAAAGCATGGTGCATGACTGCCTTCGGACAAGATTTCAATTTGAAAAAAAAAAAAGATTTACTTGCATTGAAATTATGTTTATTTCAAAAATAATTTATTGAATATTTCTTCTTTGATATTCTTGTATAAAAAAAATGATGTGATGTGGAAGGAACCTAATGGAAGAATCTTCTCTCAACACTTAATTTCACAAGTTAACCACTAGGAACAAAAAAAAAAAACGTAGAAGAGAATTCATACACTATATTATAATAATACATGTAACCGACATTGAAATATGTAACCACGCATATTTTTTTCTTCCATTTTGTCGTAGGTACACGCATATATTTGGTTTAGATTCATTTTTCTGGTAATTCTCATGCATTCCAAAATGTTGTTACAACTTTTATTACCCATTTTACCCCCAAAACTAAGTTGTAGTACCCTTTCCCATATTATAAAAAAACAATAAATAGACTAATAGCTTAGTCACAAACCATAATCACATCAGATTCAAATTCAAATTTTATCATTACACATTGAATGATATAAATACGAAATAACGTTGGTTTTTCTCATTTCTAAATATAGTCTAAAAGGGTAAAATGGTAATTAAATAAAAATATAAGTAGAAATTAGAAAACTTGTCGTCCAAGTTTTCGCTTTAAACGTACGAACAAATCACCACACCGCCACACTCTCTCTCACCTTTATAACTGTAAATCCCTAACAACCGCCATTGAAACAAACCTTTTCTCCTCTCTCTCTCTCTCTCATCCTTCTAATGGCGGCACAAGTCGAAATCGAAGATCAAGAATCCGTCACCAACTTAGACAACGGCGAAATCATCAACCCCGGTTCTCAACCACCTAACTTCTCCGGCGAATCAACGATACTTCTCCGTGAATCTACCTTCGAACACGACCTAATCAAAAACTGTTTCCTCACCGGAATGGGTTCATTCGCCAACGAAACAACAATCGTCAACATCCGAAAAAACTCAACGGAGAGAAGAATCACAACGAAAGCTAAATTCGCTGTGTTCAAGATTTTCACAGAAGCTATGACGAGGAAGAACAACGGAGACGCCAATGTCAAATACGGATGGTACTCTGGTTCCAAAGAAGAAATCGATCGTGTTATTACGTATGGATTTAGTAACCGAGAGATCGAGAAATTCGAAAACGACGTCGGATCTCACGGTGTTGGAATTCATCTTGTTCATCATCGATACTCTCTCGCTGCGTAAGTGTTTTTTTCTTTCTTCAGATCTAAATTAGTTTTTGATGAAACAGTGAAATTGATGATGATGATGATGATGATTCAGGGCTTTAGTTGGTGAAGGTGATGAAGAAGGGATAAAGAATATTCTCTTATGCCGTGTGATTCTTGGTAAACCGGAACAAATCGAATCTGGTTCTAAACAATCGTACCCGAGTTCGAACCGATTTGATTCTGGTGTTGATAATCTTGAGAATCCAAGAAAATATGTGATTTGGAGCTCTAACATGAATTCTTACATTCTTCCTACTTATATCGTCAGTTTCAAATCTCCTCTTCTCAGAGGTAACAACTTCTTCAAGATTCTTTTTGTGGTTAGAGAGTGAAATTAATAAAAAATTTTATTTTTTGGTTTCAGGTCTAATTGAAAGAGCAAGGTCACCATGTGTTAGCTTCTCTGTTCTTATGTCAATTCTTTCGAAGTCACTTGATGTTACAAGAATGAACTTGATTTTGACAAGTTATGATGATTTTAGGGTAAGTTTCAACTTTCAAATCAAATCCATTAGTGTGTGTGTGATGGTCTCTCTCTGATTTTATATCTTGTATTTGTGTAGAAACGGAAGCTGAGAAGAGAGCAGCTAGTTAGGAAGATTAGGGAAGTGGTTGGAGATCATCTTCTTTTCAAGATACTCAAGAATCAGAGGCGTTAAAAAGTGATGTTAGGGTAAGTCTACTACTTTAACAAGATTTTTTTCATAATCAGTAATAATTAAATGTTTTTTCTTATGGAGTAAGGTCTAATACTTTTCTTGTGAAGATGAAATATATACCTTAATAGCTTTGTGAAAAGAATCTTTTTTTCGTTTATACTTGTAGAATAAGTCAGATGAGTATTGATCACACTTTTGTTTTTCTTGGCAGAGGACGTTACAGATTTTACTTGAAGTAGCCAAAGTTTAACAGAAGCTGATGATGCATAATGGAGTTAGGTTTGAAACAAGAAGAAACACATTTACAACACATAGTATATATGGAAATATAGACTTCTGCAATTGAAATCACTCTAAAAATCACAAAAAAAAAAAGTAGACTTTCTTTTTACTTTTTTGTTTGTTTTTATGTGTTAGTTGTATAAACCAAGATTTACGTTAGTAATATACAAATAGACACTTGGTAAAAGCCCAATGCCCATTTTCTTGCTTTTGTCACTAATGAATTTATGTTAAAAAAAAAAAAGAAGAGTGAATCTGCGCATATATAAATAAATATTGAATACATCAAGAATTTATCTTTCTCCATTAAGCTTAAGGAATGTTGTTGCTGCTGCTAATCAGAGAGCTGATCTGTTGTTCTAGCTGCAAACATATAAAAAAAAAAAAAACATTTTAGTTGGATCTCTAAAATTCAATCTTTTTTTAGTATGACTTTACTTCTACATTTTGGTTTTTACCTGACTATTTATTTCTTTTCTTCTCTGAACTTCCTCTACAAGCTTCTCAACACTGAAAAATTCATTAAAGACCTTACCTCAACTTTCTAAACAATCTTAATCTAAAACAAACAAAAAATGAAGAACTCATGCCATTTTACCTTTGCTCCAAAAACTGAACTTGAGATTGCAGATCTTTCTCCTTTGATGGATATACCTGTGAGATTTCATGCTATTAGGTATGTGCTTTCTAAGTATTTAAGGCAACCACACATAAGCCAAATCAGAAAAAGAAGTTACCTGCACTCCTTCGGTTTTTGAGATCGGATTTTCATTTCCCGCAGTTCGATCAAAAAATCTAATTAATCTGATTACTTTCGCCTGCCAAGAAAACAAATACAATGTAAAAATGCTCAGAAGCCAAATCAAAATAAACCATTTAGGAGAGTGTATGCACAAGAAGCGGTTGAAACAGACAACACACACACCCTTTGAATGTCATTCTGAACAAGGAGACTCTGTAACAGTGGGAGAATTTCCTTTGATGGGGAAGATTCACCGTTCACAGGACTAACTATATCGCCCTTTTTTGGTTTCTCCTGATAAGGAACATTGTTTTCAAATGTGAGTAAGTAATCACATCTAAGAACCTCATGACATTATATTCAAAAGCAATCCAAAATTACCTGCTCATTTCCTGCTTTACTAATTTGCTTTGTATCCGTTAATGGTTCCTTTGATGTGGAAGATTCACGGTTCACAGGACTGACTGCGTAACCATTTTTTGGTTTCTCCTGATAAGGAACATTGTTTTCAAATGTGAGTACCATTACAGTAAGGAATCACAATCTAAGAACCGCATGACATTATATTCAAAGCAATCCAAAATTACCTGCTCACTTCCTGCTTTTCTAATTTGCTCTGTATCCGCTAATGGCTCTAGTTGATGTGGCTTTTCAAGAGCGAGCTTCTCTGAAACTCCATCGCTCGAGCAACATACATTGCTTTTATCAGAAAGGATACCAACTTGATACCTACTCCATTATATTTATTTCAAAGTTGAATAAGCAAACACACACAGCAAAACATCATAAGGGGAGGCTTGAAGTGAAACGCGACTCCACAGTCAGGGTCTACTAATGTATAGAGAAGAGAAATGGTATAAAGTACCCAATAGTCGGGAGGAATTTGCGATGGAATGAAGGAAGTAATGAACCCGTTAATTGACTGTAACTCTCACTCATCATATCCTGTAAGTTGGACCGGATATGACGAAATGTTAGCTGGAATGCAAAACAGGCACGCAGAGATAAAAAAACACTTACCTTTTCTGAAAAAAATTCCAAAGGCATAGTCTGTGACCTTTGCATCACTGGCTTTCCTTTTGGTACATCTCCATTTGTGTTCAGTTCCTGAATCTCTGAATTGCACATTTCATCATTTGGAATCTGATAGCAGAACACTGAAGCATTGAGAGGGTGCGGGAAAAAACTAGTTTTACGTTTTCACTAAGACATGACCTTACTTACAATTGCTGCCTGCCTCCTCAAGTCTTCGAGATCAAAATTCCAAGCACTAATTCCTCGCATATACTCATGCTGCAAGAGAGCAATATAGGATTCCAAATTAGGTAGACCGCAACGATAATTGAATAGATGAATAGATGTTACCATAAGGATTGAGGTATACCTGAGATAACTGTTCTTTGTCACCATTTATGCCTTTAAACAACTCAGCCTCTGCCTCCTGTAGAGCCAACATAAGAGAATATCACAACTACTAATATATAAAAGGTAAGTAATGAAGATTCTAAGTGCCAACAGATAAGGAAATTCTTCAACTCACCTTGAGCTTTTTAAAACGTTCACCAAGTGGAGAAAGACCATGAAGAATTTTACGGGACAAATAATCCGTAGACCGAGCATGTTTGAAGAAAGGGTGTTTCAGAAGTTTTGCTGCAGTTGGACGCTTTTTTGGATCTTTAACTAAGCACGCTGCGATTAACTCTCTAAACGACTGCGAACAGGTTACAGTCTAAGTGAAAGATGTAGAATCTACTTTTATATGTTGTGTTATCATTAAATCTCACTTACCTTTGAGAATTTCTTATCTCTGTCATAGTCAAGACGAGGAGGAGCATTTTGTAATGTCATTAATAGCACCTTCATAGGTGGATATTTGGAAAATGGAGCATGACCATGAGCAAGCTCCAGTGCAGTTATACCAAACGACCATATATCGGCTCTATTATGTCAAACACAAAATTGTAAGAATCGATAACCTACTCGCTTAATGATTGCTATACAGATAGACTAGAAAAGCGGATACATACTTGAAATCATATCCATCTACTTGCTGCATAACCTCAGGTGCCATCCTGTAGAAGCCAAAAAATATACCATCGGCTAAAACAAACCAACCAAATAACAAAACATATAGAGTATTAACCACGTACCAACAAGGAGTCCCAACGAATGTATTCCTAGTACGCATCCTTTCTCCGCTATCAAACATACATGCTGAAACTCCAAAGTCTCCAAGTTTAACAACGCCTTTAGAGTGAATCAATATATTCCCAGCCTAGAAACAAAGCATGTAAACAAACAAATTAAACAGAGACAAAAACAGAGACTTTTTTCTATCCTTAAGTAAAGTACCTTAACATCTCTATGGATATGACCTTGTCGATGAAGATAAACAAGAGCTCTAAGCACTTCCCTTAACAAAGTAGCGATTATAGGTTGCTCAAGACCTTCCGGATAAACAGATTTCATTAAATGAAAACAAGAACCACCAGACATATAAGGCATTACAATCCACAAACTACTACGATCGATAAACGAACAATGCGCTTTCAATAAATTCGGATGATCAATCAAACTCATAATATGAACTTCCTTGCGTATAGTTTCCTGCGTGAACAACAAGCAAATGTAAAGCTTCATACAAATGTATAGAATCCTTGTTATGGTACAACAACAATTCAAAGATTTAAGAATACGAACCAAATCGTTTCTGCATTTTTCGAGGTCCAAGATTTTAACGGCGACAATTTCGTTAAGAGCAATGCAACGAGCTTTGTACACAGTAGCACTAACACCTTCACCTACCTCTTCAAAGAGTTCATAATCTTTAGCATATAGAGGAAATCTCTTCGTTGATGAACCAGCCATTCTCTAATTCGTAGCCTGTGTGGGTTGTTGTTGTTGGCGTAGAAGGAGAAGGAGGAAGGAGGCTACGAGAAAAAGGTAGAAGAAGGAGAAGAAGACGAGGATCTTGTGAAGAAGGAGAGAAAGTAAGATTCGAATCTATGGTCCATAAGAAAAAAGATAGGAGGAGGATCTAGGACAATGTAAATGACGATGATTTTGGTGAAGAATCCAACAACTCTCTTTCTTTTTGGTGATTTTGACCAGACAATGTCTTGATTTAGTAAAAATCTAATCCGATTTTCAATTGGATCCTCTCTTTTCGTCTTCTTCTGATTTTTTTTTTTTCTTTTTTGAGGAAATTAATAATTAAAAAAATGCCGATTTTCTCTTGAAATTATTTATATAAAAATACGAATAGCGATTTTTATTTATAACTGTTTGATTTTTTTGTCTCTGTATAAACTATCAAATCTATAGAAGTTTATTATTTTGATAATAGACTTGTTGGTTTGCATTTTGCAGTGTTAAAATGATACGTTAAAAAATATAGTGATTTTTTGTTTTTTACAATTTTTATTGAATTGCTTTTATTTTTCTTAAATACAGAAAACCTAAACATAAACATGTATAAGAATTATATTTAATTGGGGATTTGCTTCTGTTAAACTGATGAAAAAGTATTTATGTTCTTCCATATAATCCAAGGGACAAGCCTATATGGACTTCTTCATTGATGTATGGTTGAAGTTTATATAGATAATATAGAAGTATGAGAAACTAATAAGTTAAGGGATCTAATTGTAATTAACTTTTCTAAAACCCTTAGATGATTCTGTATATATTTGTAATGTTTCATTCAACGTGATTAATAAGATTTCAACACTTATATGGTATCAGAGCAAAAAGCTCCTAAGACCTAAAAATTTTTTTCCCAGCCGTCAAACATGTCCACCTCCGAAAACAATAGTGAAATGATCTCTGTTAACACAAACACCATTCATCATATCAAAATGTCCAACATCTCAAAGCTAACCACACACAACTATCTCACTTGGAAGCTCCAAGTTCACTCTCTTCTTGATGGGTATGAACTTGTTCATCACCTTGACGAATCCAAATCAGTTCCGCCGGCCACCATCACCGAAGGAACGACGACTTCAACCAATCCCGACTACACCAAATGGCGCCGCCAAGACAAACTCATTTACAGCGCACTCATTGGCTCGCTCTCCTCCTCTGTTCAACCGATTGTTGGTCGCACCACTACCGCTGCTCAGATCTGGACCAAGCTCGCCAATACTTACGCGAATCCATCCCGAACCCACATCCGCAACGTGAAGGATCAGCTCAAGCTCTACACCAAGGGCTCTAAATCGGTTGACGAATACATACAAGGCATTGTTACCCGATTTGATCAACTTGCTCTCCTTGGTAGTGAGCTTGAACACGACGATCAAATCGAACACATACTCGACGGCCTTCCAGAAGAGTTCAAACCAGTTATTGATCAAATTGCAGCAAAGGACACACCACCACAAATCACTGAAGTCCACGAAAAGCTGCTCAACTACGAGGCTAAGCTTCTCTCCAAGAGTCAAGCCGCTTTGTCAACGTTCTCTCCCGTCACTGCCAATGTCGTTCAGCACAACAATAACAACAATGGCAACCAACAAAACAACAACCGCAACAACAATAATGGGAAGAGGTACAACAACTACAACAACTCTTGGAATTCAAATCAATACCAACAACGGTCTGATTCTCGTGTTTCCAAGCCGTATCTTGGCAAGTGTCAATATTGCAACACGCAAGGACACAGCGCTAGACGCTGCCCTCAGCTCCAAGCGCTCCAAATGTCCACTCCGCCGCCTGCCAATCCATTTCGACCTTGGCAGCCCAGAGCCAATGTTGCCGTCGGCTCACCGTACATCCTCGATTCCGGAGCCACTCACCACCTCACCGCCGATCTCAACAACTTGTCTCTTCACCAACCATACAATGGCGGTGATGATGTCATGATTGCGGATGGTTCCACCATGACCATCTCTCACACGGGTTCAGCACTACTTCCTAATCAAACTCGTTCTTTACTCCTTGATAAAATATTATGTGTTCCAGATATTCAGAAAAACTTAATTTCTGTTTACCGTCTATGTAACACTAATCAAGTTTCTGTGGAATTTTTCCCGGCTTCTTTTCAGGTGAAGGATCTCAGTACGGGGGTCCCGTTACTCCAAGGCAGAACTAAAAACGAGTTGTATGAGTGGCCTGTGACATCTTCTCAAGCCGTGGCTATGGTGTCGTCGTCGGGTCCAAAAGCTTCTCTTATCAATTGGCATTCAAGATTGGGGCATCCTTCTTCTTCTGTTTTGCAAACTATTATTTCCAAGTTTTTGCTTCCTATTTCTTCTTCTTCACAAAAACAACAGTCTTGTTCCGACTGCCTTATTAATAAAACCCATAAACTCCCTTTTTCTCAAACATCAATTGTTTCACATCGCCCTCTTGAATATATTTTTACCGATGTTTGGACATCACCTATTCATTCAGTTGATAACCATAAATACTACCTTGTTCTAGTGGACCACTTCACTCGCTACACATGGCTGTATCCACTTCTCCGCAAGTCCGATGTCAAAAGTGTATTCACGGCATTCAAGGCTCTCGTTGAAAACAAATTCCAAAACCAAATTGGAACATTATTCTCCGACAATGGGGGTGAGTTTGTGGCGCTAAGAAGCTTCCTCTCCAACGCTGGGATCACTCACCTAACATCCCCACCTCATACGCCTGAGCACAACGGCCTAGCTGAGCGCAAACACCGCCATATCGTCGAAACCGGCCTCACTCTCATGTCCACCGCATCGGTACCAAAGGAATATTGGTCATATGCGTTCTCGACGGCCGTATATTTGATCAATAGGATGCCAACACCACTTCTTTCAATGCAATCACCATTCCAGAAGCTGTTCGGATCACCACCAAACTACGAGAAGCTACGCGTCTTTGGCTGCTTGTGTTTTCCATGGTTGAGACCATACACAAGACATAAACTTGAGGATCGATCACAGCGGTGTGTATTTATCGGTTACTCGACTTCCCAAAGTGCCTATTTTTGTCTTCATCCTCCGACGGCGAGAGTCTATGTTTCACGACACGTACAATTTGATGAAGAAACGTTTCCGTTTAAAGCATCACAACCACCACATCGCGAAAATGTAATGGCCGAGCACCCTCCTCCGTCCATGATTCCGATCACCCAGCTTCCGGTGATGCCACCGTCGTCGGTCACTGCTCCGCCATTACCCACCACCGGCCAGCTTGGAAATCGTGAACAGCAGCCTCTCTCAGCTCACGATGAAGAAGATGGTAACCCAATTGATAATGTGGGCCAACTTCAAACAGGCCCAACATTTCAATTAAATCAGGCCCAGTCCACAGAGGCCCAGTCCACAGAGGCCCAGTCCACAGAGGCCCAGTCCACAGAATCCCAGTCCACAGAAGCCCAATCCACAGAAACAGCCCACCAGTCCACTGTTCACCATCGTTCTCCTCACACCATGCCTTCGTCGACGACTGTTCCAACCATGGAATCGCCGGCGTCTTCACCTGCCTCGCCGCCACTGGAAACGGGATCCCCACGACTGGACCTTCACCCGCCGTCATCACCATCGTCCCACACTCAGGTATCGTCCTCTAATCCCTCATCTTCTTCCTCTCCTTTCTCCGAGCCTACTGCTCATTCTGAAAATGGGTCGCAAACCTCGCCCCAGCCAATACCGAATCCGCTTGAGCCCACTGCTCCACGTCAAAATGAGTTGAATCCCACAACTCAGCTACAACCACAAACAAAATCCAATCCACGCCAAGCCGTCTCTCAGCCACAGAACCAAAATAGAGCACCACCACAAAATATCCACAATATGAAAACTCGGGCCAAAAACAACATCACTAAACCAAACCAGAAACTTAGCCTTACTGTCGCCGCCAACCTCCATCGACCTCCAGAACCTACAACGATTGTCCAGGCCTTGAAAGATAAAAATTGGAGCCGAGCGTGTTCTTCCGAGTTTGATGCTTTAATGGGGAATCATACATGGGATCTTGTCCCACCACATGCAGCACAGAACATTGTTGGCTGCAAGTGGGTGTTCACCACAAAATATCTCTCCAATGGACTTCTAGAACGATACAAGGCGAGACTTGTTGCAAAGGGATTTCATCAACAATATGGCAAAGATTATGCAGAAACATTCAGTCCTGTTATCAAATCCACCACGATTCGACTAGTTCTTGATGTAGCTACCGCCAAAAACTGGCCAATCAAACAACTTGATGTTAACAATGCATTTCTACAAGGCGAGCTCACCGAAGAGGTATACATGTCTCAACCACCTGGCTTTGTTGACAAGGATAGACCATCCTATGTATGTCGCTTGCACAAGCCCATATACGGTCTTAAACAAGCCCCACGTGCGTGGTATATGGCATTGAAGCAATTCCTCCTCTCCTCGGGCTTCACAAACTCCATGGCCGACACTTCACTATTTATATTAAGTTCGGGCAGCACCATCACTTATGTGCTCGTATATGTTGACGATATCCTTGTTACTGGGGATAATGCAATAATGGTGTCGAATGTCTTAGCTTCCTTTGCAGATCGCTTCTCAATTAAAGACCCGACGGATCTCCACTATTTTCTCGGCATCGAGGTAACCCGCTCACCACGTGGTCTTCATCTCATGCAGAGGAAATACATCATGGATCTTCTCAACAAAAACAACATGCTCGATGCAAAGCCAGTGACGACACCATTGCCAACCACTCCAAAGCTCACACTTCTGACCGGCGAAAAGCTCCCAGATGCGTCACAATACCGTTCAGTGGTCGGCAGCCTCCAATATCTGTCATTCACGAGACCGGACATCGCATATGCAGTTAATCGTCTCTCCCAATTCGTCCACCAACCAACCGATGCCCATTGGAATGCAGCCAAAAGAGTTCTCCGATATCTTGCAGGCACACCAACACATGGTATTCAACTTACCGCTTCCTCCCCTATGACACTTCATGCTTTTTCTGATGCTGACTGGGCTGGCGACACTGAAGACTACGTCTCCACCAATGGTTACTTGATCTATCTTGGCCGTAATCCTATATCTTGGTCGTCTAAGAAACAACGCGGGGTCGCACGCTCATCCACCGAATCAGAATACCGAGCGGTCGCCAACACCGCAGCCGAGGTACGGTGGCTATGTTCTCTTCTCTTTGAAATGAAGATCTCACTACCGACAGCCCCGGTTATTTACTGTGATAACATTGGTGCCACATATCTTTGTGCCAACCCTGTCTTCCACTCTCGCATGAAGCATATCGCTCTTGATTATCACTTCGTTCGCAATCAAATACAAGACGGAATGCTCCGTGTCTCTCATGTCTCCACAGATGATCAATTGGCAGATACCCTTACGAAACCACTATCACGATCACGGTTCCAACAAGCTTGTATCAAGATTGGAGTTGCAAAGCTACCTCCATCTTGAGGGGGTGTATAGAAGTATGAGAAACTAATAAGTTAAGGGATCTAATTGTAATTAACTTTTCTAAAACCCTTAGATGATTCTGTATATATTTGTAATGTTTCATTCAACGTGATTAATAAGATTTCAACACTTCTAGATAAGAAAAGCCATTTTGAGGAATAGGCTAACGTCCAAATCTATCGAGATTTTGAACATGAGGAAATTAACAAATGGTTTTTGATGTGTTCGTATCTTCTTTTAAGCCTTGCTGATGTGATCTATCAGCTACTTCCTAAGGCCCATTTGAGACTCTCCTCATGACTGTTTTAATCCTCTAGGCATTGGCATAAATCTTTGATAGGAAGCTCAGAAACTTTTTCCTTTGATGTTTTGCATAAACATGTTGCCTTTTCAAATCCTTATTGCTTGCTAACGGATTTAAGTCCACTATTAGTTATGAGTTTATGAATTATGACAAACTTTCTGTCATATCTTAAGAAGAAAACTAGACAAAGCCTCTCTTTAGAAGGCACACTCTCTACTACGTGCTCCTTAATGTTCAAAAATGATAAATCGAGCGTGTGTCTGGTTCAGCTAGAAACCAGGAGATAACAGTTGGTTCTACTCATATCCGGCTTTGAACTAAAGCGAACAAAGCTGATGCTTTAGGTGCCAAAAGTATATCATCATTTATTGAAAAAGTACGGCTACGATTTTTTTATAATTGCACGACTCCAACCAGCGACTCATTTAAAAAGCAATTGTGTATTGTAATTTTGAGTAATTTAAAGGATATAATTTTAGATTTTACAAATCTCCAAATTAAAAATTAAATTTTTAGGTTAGATTTTATCTTTCCAATCATCTTTTATGTAAAGCCCCATCAATGGCTTTAAAACCAGTATCGCCGCAACAGTTAAAGGAGTTGCCAAAATGAGTCGTAACTATCGCTGAAATTTTAAGTGATCAGTTATGGTTTCAAAACTGTCGATGCGTCTCTTTTTATAAACACCGACATCATTACTTTCTACAATCTTGTGTTTACTTTTTTTTATGTCACTAACGCTGGCTAGAGTGATTGTCAAAAGAACATTGTCGTACATGTAGTGTAGCAGCAGAACTTAATTCTCTGTAGGTATCAGGTCTTGAGTTCGAACAATATACAATGGTTTAAGCACCTCACCACTTTGGGCCGGCCCTAGTTCTACCATTCATTTGTTTTGTCTAGTAAATTAGTAATGTTTTCAAACTCCACGCTAAGCATCTCAGCAGCCACAAAGAATGATTAGCCAATAATCTAATATGCATAGTGACATAACAGTGAGTCTGATAACGATCAATAATATATGGAAAAAAGTCAATGAAAGTAAACTTCTCAAATCGATTCACTATTATTCAGCTTTGAAAGTTTAGTAAAGGAATGGCGATTTTTGAATGAAATCTTTGTTTATAAATTTTAAGTTTTGACGACGATATACAAGCCTTTGTTAACACTCTAGACCATATAGTGTGGGAAAATGTCCAACTGCACAGAGAAAATTGCATTGGTAGATTCTGACTCAAATAAAATTGCATGATGCAATGCTTGATTCTCACGCATAAAAAGTCAATGATTTCCTAGATCCTATTGACCGACTCTGAGAACTATCTAAGAAGTAAATTAATTGGTCAAATTCTAAAAAGGAAACAAAGAAATTTTATTCGTTGCAAATTGTTGTGAATCTTGTACAGACCAAATGCCTAAAACGACACCGAAAGACAAAAAAAAAAAGAAAGCCAAAAACGTCTAACATTGTTCGAAGACATGTTAGCATTTGCGGCGGCTTTGGCCTTTTGAGTATCAAATTATCTCTCGCTTGAATTCAACCAAATACAAACAAACAAAACAAATTATTGTATAAGATCTGTCGGATTATGGACTTTTATTTAAGCCAGACATGTGTGGGGACAGCTTTTCTCGATATGTCACTATAATTTCGGATAAGATTAGTTATCAATTTCGTGATATGATGTAATTATACCATTTAATTAAGATATAAGGTCTATTCGAGAAAATAAAATGTCTTAATGGCTTCATATCTTGGTTTTATATTAACCATTTAGTAAGATATCTTATGTTCCAAACAGTAGAACCTACAAAAAAACAAAAAAAAACAAAAAAAAACTATGGTTAATCTATTTTCATACAAATGGGAGTCTAAACTCTTTTTTATTTTTCTTATTGTATGCATGCAAATTCAGTTGTTGTATTAATTAAATTTGCTTGTAATTCAGCATCATCATTTGGGACCACCAAAATATGATAAACGCGTGAATAATTTTCTTGATTTTTTAATTCGGACGATTTTGACATTATATCCTTGATGTCCAAGTTCTAACTATCTTCTTGATCATTAAGTAATCATTTGTAAATTTAGACACAAGCATTATTCTCTATGTAGGAGATTTAAGTACTTGTATTCAATTATTTCAAGTACTAACATTACTTGTAAACTACCGTATTTTGTTCTATGTTAACTACGTAATCATATTCACTTGATTATCTATGTTAAATTCTCATGTCATCCATAAGTAATTCACGCGGAGATTACGAAACTAATGTGTACATAATTAGTTTACTCCAATTATTGATGAGGATCAAAATATAATTCTCTCTTTTACGGTTTGGCATAGGATACTAATATTGTTACCTATGGTAAAGTTATACCTTTTAACCAATTATGAAACACTTTTCAGGCAATAATGCGTTCCATTTTCTACGAATGATACTGTTTTTCCTTTGTGTATATTTTTTAATACTAATACAGTGCACGATTGAGAGTGAGTCACCAACGAACCAACAGCGACCAAATTCCATTTATGCCACACCACCATAAATGGAACGATACACTGCCTAACACTATTTGCCACTTCCTTCTCATAACTCTTTGGTCGGTCTGTTCGTATGTACGTGGATACTTAATGACCGAACATGTGGCTAATTTGATGGGAGGATAATATAATAAAATTTGCTCGCATCCCAAAACCATAAGGTCATAAATAAATTCTGTTTCCGCCAACAACTGTTCAATATCTATTTTGATTTTTTTTTCCTGAGTTCTGTTTTATTATTTTTAAGTTTCATTGAATGATCTTGGGTTTTTTCCCAAAGGCTATTGTATTTTCTTTTAATTATAAAATAAATATCATGTAATTTTGTTTTATAAAGAAATCATTTTAATAAAGATGCTCTTGAATTCAGATCACAAAGAATCTATCAAAGATCCGTTTTCTATCAAACTAAGCGCAAAACATTTTAAATATCATAAAAATATAAAATTAAAACCAACTACTTATCACTTCATGTGGTTGCTCTCTAATCTAATAATATACAACGTTCGATTTTTAAAAGTAATGTACGTATTTAGTAGATCACTGTCTACCACATACATTATGACAACTATCTTTGAACCCGACAAAACCAGTGTGGACCGAAAATCCAAAGCCTACGAAATATCCAAAAGATATTTACAAAAAGCATAATTGAAAACTAAAAAACTATCTACAATCGAAAGTTACAAAAAAGTATCTACACAAAATATCTAAACTAATTTGAGAACCGTATACAAATTTTAAAAAAACATATAAACCATGATCAATCCATGACCATGCGAAGGGGAAGGGAAAGTCTGCTAATCCCGTTGACCATAGCCACATTGGTCAAGATTCACCAAAGGCATAATATTGTTTTAGGTCAACTTCACACAACACAAGAAAAACCAAGTGAGCTTCTCGAAGACTTCATAATCTCCAAGGTCAACACGTGGATCTGAAGCTACCTTCCACGTCATTACACATGTCAGGGCAATGAACAAGTCCGGTTTTTTGCTTCTCGAACAAGTGGTTCTGAATAACTAAGATAACTACGATTCTATCGTCAGCTTCTTTTCAGGTTCATTGCCCATCACGGCATCACGCGCTTTTACTTCAACCAAGATATGCATTAGAAAAGTCTTGTTTTATTCTTTTAGTTTTCTTGGTCAATTGGTGAAATGTTTTCTGTAATAACTTTGACAGACGAAAATAATCTAATTTTTTATATGTGTGTGTGTGTTTAATACAATTTTGTGAGATTTGGATGAATATTTTTCAGCTAAAACCAAAGTTTGCAGCCAATCATATGTATTTGTGTTTCTCTTTCTTTTGCTTAACTTTAGTTCTTTTGTCAAAGAGTTTATATGCAAACTTTAGACTTTTTTAGTTCGTAATATTCCTTTAAAGGCACCGTTGCATTCTAATTTCAAAATAGCTTTCAATTAGTTTTGATGTTCTAGAATCTAAATTCATTCAAACGCAAAAAAAAATTAACTACTTATTTAGATTTGTTTGATTAGATATGGATAAAAATTCATTTCAGTAATGTATTGTGGCTTCATCAAGTTAACTTTGACCAAAAAAGAACGATGATATTTGACAATTATTTTAAGCTTTCATTCATTATAAAGAAAATAATTTATTAAAAAATAGTAAAAAGAAAAAGAAAAGGAGAGGTGTTGAGAGATTGAGAAGCTAAAATATCCAACCAATATATAAAAGAGAGCAAAGCTTCTCCTATTTTTATCAAACCTCAACAAATACTCTCTTATTTCAGATTCTTTCAGACAAAAACAGAGAGAAACTTTTTGTGTTTATGTGTTTAAGATCTGATTGATAAAAAGATGCAAGTTATTGCTCCTTCATCTCCGGCGTCAAAATTCGCCGGAAAAGAGAGATTTTCAGAAGTTTACGGCGAACTAAACGACGATTTTGGCTCAAAACTGAAGATTAGTTCTACAGAGGAAGAAAACAGAGAAGAAGAAAGAGAAGAAGAGTTCTCATTCGCAAGTGTAAACGCAGAGAATTCACCGATAACTGCGGAAGAAGCGTTTGAAGACGGTCAGATCCGACCGGTTTATCCTCTGTTTAACCGGAATATTTTCTTCGATGATTCAAAGGAGGAAACTTTACGTTCACCTCTCAAGAAACTCTTCGTTGAAGCCACAACCACCACGGAAGAAGAAGAAGAAGAAGAAGAAGAACCGATGGGTCCGTTTTGTTCATGGTCAAATCGTACGGTGGAGCAAGCATCACCGGAGACTTGTCGGAAAAGTAACTCAACAGGGTTTTCAAAACTATGGAGATTTAGAGATCTTGTTTTGAGAAGTAACAGTGATGGAAAAGATGCGTTTGTGTTTTTAAGCAACGGCTCTTCATCTTCGTCGTCGACGTCGTCTACGGCGGCGAAGTTGAGCGGTGTGAAGTCGTCGGAGAAAGGGAAAGAGAAAACGAAGACGGAGAAGAAGAAGAAGATGAGAACTAAATCGGCACATGAGAAATTGTATATGAGAAACAGAGCAATGAGAGAAGAAGGAAAACGAAGATCGTATCTACCGTATCAACATGTTGGATTCTTCACTAATGTTAATGGTTTAACCAGAAATGTTCATCCTTTTTGATTAAACCGGTCTTGTTTCAAAATCTCTACCGACAAATCTTTGCCTTTGTATATAATAATCTAACTTTTTTTTTGTGTATTATAACCTTTTTGTAAGTAAAAGTGAAACTTCTTTACTTATTAATTTTCCGTTTTGTCTCATTTGATTAATTTTTTGTTGAAGTAAAGTATTTTTGATTTTGAAAAGTAGACAAAGATTCACCGATCGTTTTACATAATTGCCTCCAAAACGGGTACTTAAAAGCCAAGATACAGAGTAGGTCTTATTTGATAACCACATCGTCACGCTCTAATGCTAGTTTTCAAAATATTTTTGTATATTTTGCTATAACCACACTATATTTTGGTATATCAAAATTTGTTCACTAAAACTTGTCCTTCAATAACTAGCAGCTAAAAGTTTATTTGTAATTTTATTTGGGAAATAAGTTTTGAGTGACCAAAACATATTAGGCACAAATATAAAATAAAACATATTTTTAGTATCACTCTGACAAAATGTTAGATCGAGAAGAAATTTTTTGAAAGAGGCTGTATGTAATTGATTAACGATGGCCGTAGACAACATGTAAGAAACATGTTAGATCTAGTCGCATTTATTTTTGATACGCTTAGTTTTACAAATATCTGTTTACCGACACAAATTACTGTTAAATGTCGTCGGAAGTACAAACCACTATTGGTAGTGACAAGTGACAACACATCACACTATCACACCAAACTCAATATGTTTAAGCTTCAAAGAAAGAATAAAGTGCTTATATTTTATATGTAAGAGGATCATAGAAATGTTTGGGCCGAAACAAGCAACATGGGCCTGGGATCCTGGTCCAGGCTGACTAACACCATTCAGAAATTTGCAATGTAGCTAGTTTTTCTTTGGTTTTGATTGCTTTAGATCTAATGGTCCATTAGATGGGGCAAGCCTTCCTAACGGCTGTTCATGAAATTAAAACATTGCCATAAAATTTTAAAATAATTTATAGAATTAAATGTCTATAATATAGATTTTATTATAATTTTTGTTAAATTAGGGAATTTTCATAATACATATTTTGAAATTTACTTTGTTCTAAACAGTGTTCTAAAAAGCGGTATATGCGGTCGCTTAGGCCTCAACTAGGCGCTAGGCGCTCAAGTGACGCCTAGATGACCGCCTCGACCGCCTATAATAATATAAATCTCGATTTAATGTATTTTTATAATTTCTAACTACAATTAAAAAGTTTATTTCCATATACATGATTATAAACGTTATTTGATATAAATTAAATAAATGTTTTTGTCTAATTTTTGTTTACGATTTAACTTTTTTTTTTCTAATATATAGTTTTATATGATTTTTATTTATAATTTTTATATTGTAAATGCATACACCACTTAAACCGCATAAAATCGCATAGCCTCTGATTAGACGTTCTAGACGTTGGATCACCGTCTGCTAAGTGACAGCGCTTTCTTAAACATTGATTCTAAATAAATAGTAGAACAAATTATAATAAATGTGAAAGCATAAAAATAGAAGAAAATCTCATGGGATTATCTTCTAGCATTATTTTAGTGTTTTCTAATAAAATCAATTAGTTTATAAATCTTATTATGATTTTTACTAAATAAGTAGCAGAAACAAATAAGAAGTAAAAAAAAAAAAAACCATGGAAGAAGAAGAAGTCCTGCTTAACTCACCTTTCGCTTTCTCTATCCTATAACAGAACCCCCACATTGCTCGAACGGTCGTCATAATTCCTTGAAACCTCGAAATCCAAAAACCCATATCCAATCTTCTTCCCAAATAAACATATAAATTAAGATTTTTTTGGGTTTTTATTTATTTATTTACTTATTTCAATTCCCAAAATCCTCTGCCTCATCATCTTCCAACTGTTCCCACGTCCATAGGGTTTTCGAGGAGCTAGAGAGAGCATTATCAAGAGCTTCTCTCTTCATCCCCAACATTTAGGTATTTCATTTCATAAGTTATCTTCTTTTATTTAATTTAATTATTGTCGATTACTAAAACCCTTTTCTATATAAAACTGAATCCATTTTTTTCCGCACTAAAAAAAAGAAAACACATGAACTTCATTTCAAGTTCGTGTTTGAAAAACCAAGACCGACTATATGTATGATGTTTGTTGGAATTATGGTTTGTTGACAATGGAGCCATTTGTTATCCCAAAATAGATTAGAACTTAAATATAATAGAATACAACTTGAATTATTCATGGCAATGAGTATAGTCATATACAATAATGGTTTATGGAAATGAACCTTCGGTCCAATGAAAAGCCAGCTTGCGTTTCTTGAGCATTTTAAACCAAAAAGAGTTTGATTACATATTTTATATGTGGAACTAAAGAGTCAGAGAACCATTCCGGATTTGATCATCATCCATCTATTTTAATTTTTCGTGATTCAGCCATCGCATTATTAGTCTTCCAAATATAATAAAATTAAAAATCTGTTATGAATTAAAAGAATTGAATGCCGACGTGAGCAGTTAATAATGTAGTCGATTGTAACTTACAATGAGAAAATTTCTATAATTTATCTTTAGATGTATTTTTAAAAATAAGATTACGGGTTTGGACTGGACAGGTCGTCGCTAGGAGAAAGCAGAGGAAGCGATCATTTATAATGGCTCCTGCATTTGGCAAATGTTTCACGTTCTGCTGCGCTAAGACCTCCCCGGTAAGTCCGATCAATACATATTTCAATTCAAAATGTGATTATGAGACAAACTAATTTATAATTAGCCTCTAGTGATTATATACTTTGGTAATACATTTTTAATTTACAAGGGTCGTGCAACTTTTGAAGCATTTTTCAAGATATAGATTTTTTTTTTTAACGTCTTTCAAGATATAGATTATAGTAGTATTTTGCACCCAATTATATAAAGTGACGAAATTGATATAGAAAAAGTAATGGTGACGCGTAATTGCCAACTGGCGAGTCCGTTAAAAACATGACCGTGTCACAGCTTGTAGGCTTTGCCTTGGTTGACTTATCCTGCTTTGCCATTGGCCATCGGCCCATCGGAAAAGACGCAGACCAATTTTCTTTATGAAAACAAATCCTGACCATATGCTTTTTGCTCTGCGTTTATCATTTTTATGGTCAAATGAGGTAGAAAAAAACTATTGTAGTCAAATAAGGTAGAAATTGGAATGAAATTTGCTTTTACAAAAATAAAAATTGCAAAATTTAACTTATCACTTATTAGTATTATTTTTGCTTGAAAATCAAATGGGTTTTAATTACAATTTATCAGTACCACGGAGAATACAAATTATATGTAAATGATAAAGAATATAGAATCATATATTCAGCATATGTTTCACAGAGTCATAGAGGCACTGAGGCACATGCTTAATTATTCCTCCTCAATCAACCATTTCACCTCCAAAATTTAAAAATAGTTTTATCAATCACTATCCACAAAAAAAAAGTATATTTTTTAATATAATCTTTCCCATTTTTGTGGAGTTTCATTTTTTTTCCCTTGAGAAAAAAAGAAATGTAAGAGTAGAACCAAATGGCATAATAGAGATCTATGCCTATAAATACCAATATCCATCACAAAAGCATTTCCACTGCATTAACTGATTTCACATTCTTCGATAAGGATTTTACTCTCCAACAGAAAAAAACCTCCTCTGCTTTTGTGATCCTTTAAGGTTTCTCTCATCAGATCCAATTTCATGTTTCAACATCATCAAATTCTTCAAATTTCACCGATTATATTACTTATTGTTGTTGTATTCATTAGGAAAAAGACGAAATGGCAACGGAATCGTACGAAGCCGCCATTAAAGGACTCAATGATCTTCTCAGGTACTCTCTCTCTCTCTCTCTCTCTGACCTCAAAAAGTGTCGGCATATTCGTCAGTTTTTTTTTTCTCCCACAATTTCGCGATTAATTTCACCAAAATCAACGCCAAAATCAAAGCAAAAGAATCGGAAAAAAACCAGTTTTTGTTTTCTTCATGACCAAACATTTTGGAATTCGTACACGTACGACTGATCCTGACCGTTGGATCAACTTACCTTGGGGAAAAAGCTTTTCACATTTCCGCGTTTTTTTTTAATTCTTTGATTTTTTCGCAGTACGAAAGCAGATCTCGGAAACGTCGCCGCCGCGAAGATCAAAGCGTTGACGGCGGAGCTAAAAGAGCTTGACTCCGACAATTCAGACGCTATTCAACGAATCAAAACCGGTTTTACTCAATTCAAAACTGAGAAATATTTGTGAGTATTTAAATTACTTAAAACTTTTTAACGTTATTTAAGGAAATGGAATATAATTAAATTCGTTTTTTGTTCTGTAAAGGACGGTGGAATGGTCCTTTTTTTTGTTTGTCTTTGAATAAAGTAACTCATTAATGTATATATATCTACCTTTATTTTTTCATATTCCATTAGTATTACGGTTTTTATTTCATGGGATAATGCTATAAAAAGTTATTAAAAGGTTCTAAAAAGCTAATTAAATTAGTTGGATCGTGCTTAGATCAAATTAGTATATGCAGTAACAGAAACATATAAAAAGGTGGCTTTTAATGAAATTCTGAAATTTTTTAAGGTTGATTCATGAATTTTGATGAAATCTCTCTGTTCATATTTTTTTTTCAGGAAAAATAGTGCTTTGTTCAATGATCTTGCCAAGGGTCAGAGCCCAAAGGTTTTAACTTTTTTCTCTGTTCATTTACTATTTTATTTGTTTGACTAATACCTAAGAAATTAGGTTAATACGAACAAAGAATGTGAAAGCTTTAATAATCCAACGATGATGTTTGACTTTATAAATATGCAAAAACAATTATTGAAACGAAAGATGGACCACTTTCTTATTATAGAGATGATGAATGAAAATGATTTTATGATTATGGCAGTTTCTGGTGTTTGCTTGTTCTGATTCTCGAGTTTGTCCATCTCACATCTTGAATTTCGGACCCGGTGAGGCTTTTGTTGTCAGAAACATTGCCAATATGGTTCCACCTTTTGACCAGGTTCATTACCAAACCATTACAATTCACAAGAGTTGTTCTTGTCTGAGATCAAATAACTAACACAAAAGTTGGCTTTGATAATCTTTTTCAGAAGAGACACTCTGGAGTTGGAGCCGCCGTCGAATACGCAGTTGTACATCTCAAGGTACATAGAAAAAATATCCCTATTTTTAAGGATAAGCAAACTTTGTTTCTTTTCTAATCAGTAATCATCTAAAGTAAAAAAAAAAAAAAAAAAAAAAAAAAAAAAAAAAAAAAAAAAGTAATCATCTAAAGTTTGGCTATTTTGATAGTGCTTATTATTTTAAGTCGTTGTTATGCATTTTTGCTTGCACATGGTTCTTACTAAAAGTTGATGTCTAGTCACTCTGTTATTTGGACCCATTTCATCCACCAAACCCCTGTTCTCCCTTTTTTTAGCCACTAGGATTATCTTTTTGTGAAATAAAGTTGAATCATTTTTGGATAATGTTCGATATTAGAAATGGGTCTTAATGCATCAACTTGCAACTACTTTTATTCAGAGTCAACAGTTTTTTTTTTAATAGTGTCAATTTATTTGTAGGTGGAGAACATTTTGGTGATAGGCCATAGCTGTTGTGGTGGCATTAAGGGACTCATGAACATTGAAGATGATGCTGCCCCAACTCAGAGGTAATCATAAACTAATTAATCTTGATTTGGCCTGAGTTATATCACTTTCTTGTGGGATAGTTTGAGTCTTTGAGATGATAAGATTATTCGATCTCTAACACGATGGAAATCCTCTTAAAAATGGCAGTGACTTCATAGAAAACTGGGTGAAGATAGGCGCATCAGCGAGGAACAAGATCAAGGAGGAACATAAAGACCTGAGCTATGATGATCAATGCAACAAGTGTGAGAAGGTACAATCTTTGCTCTGTTTACTTATGTTCTTGAGAAGAGAAGAGAAATGGCTTATTGACAAATATGTGTTATCTTGTGCAGGAAGCTGTGAATGTGTCTCTTGGAAACTTGCTTTCGTACCCATTCGTGAGAGCTGCGGTGGTGAAGAACACACTTGCGATAAGAGGAGGTCACTACAATTTCGTCAAAGGAACATTTGATCTCTGGGAGCTCGATTTCAAGACCACTCCTGCTTTTGCCTTCTCTTAAAAAAGAGAAATATATAACTCTTTTGAGATTTGCTTCACAAAGAAAAGAAAAAAACACTTTGACTCATCTTTCTTCTTTACTCTCATGTTGATGATTCCTCTCCAACTTCTTTGGTTTCTTTTTTTCTTTTGTTAATTCAACACTTCAACTTTGCTGCTTCTTTCAAAAACTCAAACAATAAAGCTGTAACCAACATTTGAAGCTTCTATATATATATATTCGTCTAACTGATGTTTGAACGAAGATTTGAACTTTCATTCTTTTTTCTTTTCCAGATTACATACATCTATATGTGTATGTTAAAACTTATTAGCATTGATATTGAAGCCATTGATCCTTACAATTTTAATTAATACATTAAAACTTCTATAAGGCATTATCGTCCGGTCTATTAAACTACCTAGAACGAAATTGAAAAGACTATTCGTTATAGATTCATTTTTTGTTGTTGCAAAAATATTAAATTTTTGCTTTTTAAAGTAGTTGATTTAGAATTTTCATTATATAAATTAAAATAAAATAAAAATAGAACTGAAGAAAGAAAGTCAAAAGAGTAACTATTGTAAATAGAATATTTCTACAAAATTAGTAGTGAGATGTTTAAAGCGGAATCATATGATTCCTAAATGGGAATTTGCAGAAGCCCATTTTACCTAGTTAAATGTGAAATAGGCCCACCAAAGTGGCCCAAGTGTGATTGCCGACATTGATTTCTCTATAAATTAGGGATTTGCCGAGTTTTAGTAAGCGTTTCATTAACCACACCTCTCTGAAATTGTTTATTTTCATTCATTAATCCGTTAATCGTGTGTCCTCGCTTCCTTAATCGTGTTCTTCTCGCTAGTTTCTTCAACAGTTGTTTTGATTCGCCATTGGATTTCTTGACGATCAAGTTTCAATATAATCGAGTATGTTTTGTTAAGTTTGATTTGTTTGACTCATCTTTGTCAAATCTTCAATTTCAATCTTAGGGTCTGGACATGGCAGACTTAAAGACCCTTAACTACGATGATCTCGATAATGTTTCAAAGCTACAAAAAAGTCAGAGATATGCTGATATAATACAGAAAGTGGAAGAGGCTCTTGAGAAAGGAACTGTATTAGAGTACAAGAAGCTAATCGAGGATTGTAATCAGCTCTTAGTTGATATTGAGAATGAAATAGTCATCGTTCACAACTTTATCCGTGAGAAGTATAGACTTAAGTTTCAAGAGCTTGAGTCGTTGGTTCATCACCCAATCGATTATGTTCGTGTTGTGAAAAGAATTGGCAATGAGATGGACTTAACCCTTGTTGATCTTGAAGGCCTTCTTCCATCAGCTATGATCATGGTGGTTTCAGTTACTGCTTTAACCACGAAAGGTAACCAATTGCCTAAGGATGTTCTGCTAAAAACGATAGATGCTTGTGATCGGGCTCTAGATCTTGATTCCGCAAGGAAGAAGGTCCTTGACTTTGTTGATTGTGTCATTGTGTGTGACACATACTGACATACATCTAAACTTAATGTGTGTTCTATTCATAGCCATCTCATGCTTCGGAAACACCGTCCTCCTCTGCATCTGGATCGAAGTCTGTGGAAAACATAAAGCCTATCATTCCTCATGATTTGCATATGACTTAAGTTTCTACAAAGGGTGTTGTAATTCTCTGTTTTCACCTCTTTCTTCACGTCTCTCTCTTTGTTTCACTCTCTGTTTCGTTCTTGTTTAGAGACAAACACAAATGATGTAACTCTGTTTATCTTTGTCTTTAACTTACGACCTATTAGTTCTGTTATACCCAAACTAGACTCGAACTCCTATTGTTACAAAAAGTTATACTAAAACCACTCTAGTTTGTTTTGATGTAAGAATCGACTTCTCAACAATCTAATGGTTTCCCAATTGGTCATAAGTATTATAATTATATCTTCTAAACACCCAAGAAAGTAGCAGCCATCAACTTAATACTCTAAACATGCTTTCTCTATATAGTTGCAGACCGAGCCATCTAAAGTAGCCAGCGACCTAAGCCCAGGCGGTCACAAGAGTTTCTTGTAAACATGGTTTTGAAGAAACTAAAATGGTAAAAGGTAATGGTGTAATAGAAGATTTGGATTTGCAAAAGAGTAAATCTTATGGCGGTTGAAATAAAACAGAAGATTGGCTCTCGAAAGAGCGGCAACTAAACGGATAGGTGGCGGTTTGAAATCTGTGGTTGGCTATATCACTTTCTATTGCGATCAATCATAATCCTCTGCTTTCATTTATTGTTCTGTTACTGTTAGGCTGAAATTTTGTAACTTTGCAAGTACGTAAACTAATAGTACCATTCTGAATAGTACACTTAATCTATATATAATAGCAATCTAATAAATACCATTTGCACATCTGAACGGTTGCGTCTTTTAATCGCAACCTTTCGTTTAAATATTTACGGTTATTTTTTCTCGCTTGAGTCTTTATATCGCAACTTTCCGTTAAAATATTGACGGTTATTTTTTCCTGTTGTATCTTTTTATCGCAACTCTTCGTTAAATATTGACGGTTACTTTTTTGTTGACGGTTATTTTTTCGGTTGTGTCTTTTTCTCGAACCTTTCCGTTAAAATATTGACGGTTTCGTTTCTGTCTTTTTATCACAACTTTCCGTTAATATATTGACGGTAATGTTTTTTTGGTTGTGTCTTTTTTTGCAACTTTCTCTTAAAATATTGACGGTTATTTTTTCTCGGTTGTGTCTTTTATCGCAATTTTCCGTTAAAATATTGACACTTATTTTTAATCGGTTGTATCTTTTTAACGCAACTCTTCGTTAAAATATTGACGTTTATTTTTTTTTTTGACAATTTTTTTTTTGGTTGTATCTTTTTATCGTAATTTTCCGTTAAAATATTGACGGTTACTTTATTCGTTTGTGTCTTTTTATCGCAATTTTCCGTTAAAATATCGATAGTTCTTTTTTTTCTCGGTTGTGTCTTTTTATCGCAACTCTTCGTTAAAATATTGACGGTTAGTTTTTTCGTTGACGGTTATTATTTTGGTTGTGTCTTTTTATCGTAATTTTCCGTTAAAATATTGATGGTTACTTTTTTTATTTGTGTATTTTTATCGCAAGTTTCCGTTAAAATATTGACGGTAATTTTTTCTCGGTTGTGTCTTTTTATCGCAACTTTTTGTTAAAATATTTACGGTTACATTTTCGTTGATGGTTATTTTGTTGGATGTGTCTTTTTATCGTAACTTTCCGTTAAAATATTGATAGTTAATTTTTTTGGTTATGTCTTTTTATCGCAACTTTCCGTTAAAATATTGACGGCTTTTTTTTCTCGGTTGTCTTTTTTTATCGCAACTTTCCATTGAAATATTGACGGTTATTTTTTCTCGGTTATGTATTTTTATCGCAACTCTTCGTTAAAATATTGACGGTTGCTTTTTTCGTTGACGGTTATTTTTTCGGTTGTGGTTTTTATGTCTTTTTGGTTTGACCCGCTAGAATTTTTCTTCTCTATATTATAACTCTTTGTTATGTATTTTGTCACTTATAAATAATTTTATATTTATAAAAAATGTTTCAAAAGTGTTTATAATCATAATTTTTCTTTTTTACATTTTTATTTATAAATTTTTTTAACATTTTTGGGAAATATTTACGATATAACTTTAAACCATAGTAGTTAATATTATGTAAAATTCAAATATTTGAATATATCATCATAATAATTTAATACATAAACATAATAAAATATATTTGTTAAAAATGAGTTCCCCCGCGATATCGCGGGGGTTCATAACCTAGTAATAATAATATGGGTTACATTATTTTATTTCAAATTTACATCCCGACATAAACCAAACAATTCTCAAGGAGTAATAGGATAAAAATAGATAAAAAGTTTAAAAATTGGTAACTAAGTTTTTATGCGTATTATACGTGAAATCTCCCTATTAACAATTGTGTACAAAAAATTAAAGTGAAAACTGAAAACCATTAAAAAAGTTAAAACGTGTTTAGATATTTGAAATTGATTTTGTGGGTTGAGTGTATGATGAAAGAAAACCTTTCAAGTCACGTTTGACACCAAAATCTCTCTTCTAATTTAGTCATAAAAATTAGTAAGTTTTGACGTGTGACAAAAAAAAAATCTCTATGCTAATTGGCCAGTAATTTTATGCTTGGTATCCAATAATCTCTATGCTAAAACCGTGTATGATGAAAAGGAATATGTCACTTTCATGCATGGTATCCAATAATCTTTATGCTAATTGGCCAGTAATTTTAGTAAGTCTTTAACGTGTGGAACCAAAGTTTCTCCTTTTGTTTTTTAGATGTAAGCATGAAACTAAATAAAATAAAAATGAAAGTGAAGATTATTAACGCGTTATCACAACTCAACAAGTTAAACTAAAGTCACCAACTCACTACAAACTCTTGAGATTTGCTATAAATATATCACATTTGTGCTTTTGTCTCCAACGACACAAAAAAATATCATTAGAGAAGAAGAAAAAAATGGTGAAAACAAGTTTCGAAACACTTCCTTTAGATATGCAAATGGAGATTCTGTCACGATTGCCTCTGAAATCCTTAATGAAATTCGTGTGCGTCTCAAAGAAATGGGCAGCTATCATCCGTTCGAAAGCATTCAGAGATCATTACTTGAGCCGGTCGATGACAAGGCCTCGAGTGTTGTTCGTCGCAAATCATAGAGAATTCCACAAATTCACATCCGAAGCGTTCTTTTACTCTGTTTATCAAGAAGAGGAACCATTGTGGTTGTCTGGTAAACAGCAGATGCGTAGCGACGAAGTACCACTTCTTAAAGTTTCTCAACCCATCCGTGGTTTGATCTGTCAACAAGGAAATACTAAGATTGTTATATGCAATCCGGGTTCGAAAAAGTGTCGGACTTTACCGCAGATCAAAGTGCCTAAAGGAGCATCCATGACAAGTTTTTTCGGATACGATAAAGATAAGGATGTATTCAAGGTGTTATGTATAACAAAAGCAACTAAGGAATATCAGGTATGTACGGTGAGATCGGATGAAGAATCTTCTTTTTGGAGACCGATCAGATGTGAGCATGACCATGCACCAGTTACTGAAGGACTATTTAAAGGAGGAGTTTTGTACTATGGAGCTCTGTCCAGTAGTGACAAATCTGTGGTAATGAGCTTCAACGTGAGTTCTGAAGAGTTTAGTGTCATTGAATTGCCTAGCGAAGTCAAAATTGATCATCATTGGACATTGGTGAATTACAAAGGGGATATTGCTTTAGTGAACAACATTGACTATGAATTGAATCGCAATGGAGTTTTTATAATTTTGGTTAGGAAGGACGTTGCTGGAAATTGGGAGAGAGACAGGATTGAGATTCCTCATTGGACAAAAACGGTTGATAATAAGAAGTTTTATTTTAAAGGTACCATTGGAAGAGGAGAACTTGCTTTCGCACCAGACAGAGGTACTTGGTTCGGGGGACCACTCTTTGTGTTGTATTACAATGAAGCCACAACGAACCTCAGAAGCTTTGAGATCAAAGGAATGGTTGGTCAATATCATTCTGTTCGAACCTTTTTGGATCATGTTGATAGTACTTGGCTAATGTGAAGAATACAAGTTGGTCCACTGATTATCAGAAACTCTCGTTGGTTGTTCAGTCTCTCAAGTCTTATTGGGATTGTTAATTTTCATTTCTATTGTCGTTAATCTTTATTTATGCTAAATAATAATGTTGTCTCTAGACTAATCGTCTAATACTATCTTATTGGGATTGTTCGTGTTGATTTTTTGTTCGTGTTGATTTTTGTTATTGGTAATCTTTATTTATGCATAAATAATAATGTATATTGTAGTACAACGAAAAGTTCGACAAAGGAGCCAAATTCATTCGTTCCATTCCACCGAAAAAAAAGGAGCCAAATTCATTTTTTATATGAAATATAGTTATTTTAGAGGGTTACGATTATAATAACCATGTCTTTTTTATTAGGTTTTCTGAAAATATTTTATCCTATTATCATTAATATTTGCTATAATTTCAACTGAATCAAAATTAGAATAAAAATGAATAAAATTTGTCAATTATTTTATGAAATTGAGACATAACAACAACACTATAACAAAGCACTATGACACTAGCAAAATATTCATTTGTACGCTAAATAGATAGACCGAAACAACTTAAAGGTAACTGTGTTCATAAGGGCCCATATTTTGAGGTTTGAACTCGGCCCACATAAATTTTAGCTAGACCTGGCCTTAATTCAGGCTTGTGAAGCATTTATTTTTGGTCCCTTGAATTGCTAAAAACTTGTAGTTTTATATTGTACACAAATCAAGTTTTTTTTTTTTTTTGTATTATTATTTTTTGACCTTCTGAAACATTCCTGACCATTGATAAAAACATTTTATAACTCACAGTTTTTCTTATAAATCATCTGTGATAAAAGTTCAAATGTTTTCACTTTTCTGTACGGATTTTTTTGGTTAAAAAAGAATAATATAAAGTGGCATTGCATCAATCACATATATTCGCAATTATGAAAATACGGCCCAAAATTAAAGACTTACACCATTATCGCCCACTACTAAAAAGTCTTTTGCATGAGTTAAACATTTTTTATTATAAAATATATTAGAAGAAGAAAGCATGATAATGAGATAAAGTTCTAAAAAATAAAGTGGCAAGCCAATAGACTTGTGTGGTGGTATCCTACAACTAAAAAAAAAGAGAGTATAAGGCTTTTGGAGGAACACCTAGAGATATCAAGTTAGTTAATTAAGCCCATACCTAGCTATAAACACAAGATCACAAACTAAGAAACATAACAAACCACATTAATAATGGTGTACTATTTGATAATGATGCATCGACGTGACATCACCTTATTTACATTTCATTTTCATATACGTACGACATTACATACACATAATTGGCATTTTTTGTTTCTTAACATTTTCGGAAGCAACACGTTACTGTACAACATATCAATTACGACATGAACTCTTTCATGATATATTACCTAACAATGAAAAAATAAAGGCATTATTCATGGTTCTTTAAAAAATAATAATTATACTACTGGTATTTAATTAGGAACATTGATTTGTAAAACAAGAGATGCAGAAAAAGAAAAGAAGAAGCTATCATGTTGTGAGGTAAAGAAAGCCTTTGGGTCAAAACTCATTATAATACTTTGGGACAAACCACGTTTGCGATGGGGACCTTCATCATTTCATGTACAATTTCATACAAATTCTAATGTAATAAGGGACGTTATGATTATATTAAGCAGGTAATAATGTAAGAGACAATCATTTTTATAGACAGGAGCATTCGAGTTCATTAAGGCTTTCAAATTTAATTATATATTTTATTTGGTGTTTTAACTGTATTGAGCTACTAGAATTTTAATTTGAAATCTTGGTAATGCATTGTCTCTGAATGGTGTGTACTAAGTCTTTTAATAATAATAATTTGAACTACTAAGTCTTTTAATAATAATAATTATAAAAAGAAATCTCATTAATTGTATTGTTCAGCAAAACTAAGCTGAAATAATTTTTTCCTGCTTATTTTAGTGACATTGATACTAAAAAAATTTAGTACACGTTTGACGACGATTCAACGATCATAAAGAAAACCTCGATTTAATATTAGAAACAAAATAAATATCACATTCTCTTGTTTTCTTTTCAATATTCTACCGAATTCAACAGATCCGAAAACTTTTTTGAGTTTTCTATATATTCCAAAAAATAACAGAATATCTCAAACACTTTCATCACTAAAGATTTCTAAAAAGAAAAGAAATCACAAGAGTAATATGATTACGTAAATATATATTACTGTTGCATCAACGGTGCCTTTTTCGTAAAATTGGGATGGAAAATCCCAAAATATGGAACATGTGAACGGGGACATAATACCCTAGATGTCGTGACCTTTTCCTCTGTTTTACTTGTTTATAAGATTATGTCATTACTAACAGGAATCTTTTGTGAAGAAGAATATAACTATTGGTCGACAAGTTGTTTATTTAAACCTTAAAAAATAAATACTGACATCACATAATGCATATTTTGGTCTATAATTTTAAGGATATACAGTCGTCACATGATGGATGATTCAACACATGGTCTCTCTAGTGTATGCGGCTTGTTGATTTGATTAGGATGTTGATTAATGGATAATTAATGAGTATGCGTCTTGTTTCATAAACTTTCTATATGTAGTAAGAATAGGCAATCAATATTGGTCGGATGGTGCATTAAATCATTGTAACTAACTAATTTCACCATTTAAAATTAAATGTCGTTTATAGTTTTTTTTTAAATGTAGAAAGACATCTAATTTGAAATCGAGAGAGTAATAATATAGGTAATTTTCGGTAGATGAGTAATTCGAATTGTACATATGAAACAATGAATATATGTGTGTGTTTGTGTGGATCTCGATGCCTATGAGCTTATCCTTTCAAAAGTATGCCCGAATTATATGCTTTGGAATGAAATGAGTGATCAAAATCTACACAACAATTAATGATGGAGCAAAAACATTCTCTTTGATCGAAAACATCTCATGTTTGACTGTTTGGTGAATATAATAAATTGGATGCTCATTGATACTCACATGTCACAACTCGAAGAAAAACAGAGACGTACCAATTTTTCAAGTCCTAACATAAATATTGCACTTGACTAAATTAATATTGTACTAGATATTAACCCGCGGTACACCGCGGGCCTATATTTTTGTTAAATAAATTTTTGTATTTTTTATTTTAAGGCTTTTCTTTTACATATATGATTTTGTTTTTTTTATTTAAATATATATATATATATATATATATATATATAGATATAGAAAATGGATAAATTTTATATTTTCATTAACTGAAGCTACTCAATTTTTTTTCATGTTTTAAATAATTTACTAAAAAAAATATTATATTGGATAAAATATAAATTTTTAGATTTGTTTAGTTTTATAGAATAATATAAAGATATTTATAATTTTATTTGATGTGATCATTTTCAGTCAAGGTTTAGACCCGTAGATTAATACTTTTTTAACATATAGTATTGTTATATTTAATTTAATATTGTGCATATATTAAAATACTAAATCGGTATTTACGCAAATTTAGTTTTATTATCGCAAAGTTGGTAACATCGTTGATAAATATTAATCATAGGATTAAATTTGATTTAGTCAATATTCGAATAACTTGTATGTAACTTCATAAATCTATATATTTAACATGACACATCATTTTTAGTCAACCTAACACGTATCATGTGTTGAGGTTAAATTCTTAGAAGTAAAAATACATATAGTATAATAAAACAATACAATGTTCTTTTTATTTATTATCTGTCTTTTTTTCTATCCATTCTTGACTTCAGTTAAGTCTAATGTTTTAAAAAACTTGGAAGATGAGAACAAATCAAAAGAGGAAGATTCTACATATTTTTCTTCTCCTGCAAGAAATTAAAGAAAATTTATTAAAGATCTTAGATATTATATTTGTTAAAATCAAAATCAGAAAGAAAATCATACATAGAAAACATTAAACATGAAAATAAAAAAAACATATATGATGCAAATAATAACAAAACTTCAACCTTATAAAAATCGTAATTATTAAAATCGTTTATAAGATTTTCTAAAAATAACAAAATTCATTATTCTTCGCACCTCCCAAAAAAAACATTGGGAAAAAAATCATGTCAACGTTTAAAAATAAATAAATTGGACTTTTAAAAAACCATATCTAATGATAAACCACACACCTTTGATTTTA
The DNA here is from genome assembly GCA_019202795.1 of Arabidopsis thaliana x Arabidopsis arenosa. Taxonomy (NCBI): domain Eukaryota; kingdom Viridiplantae; phylum Streptophyta; class Magnoliopsida; order Brassicales; family Brassicaceae; genus Arabidopsis; species Arabidopsis thaliana x Arabidopsis arenosa. The sequence continues at coordinate 11,676,317 of CM032919.1, read as the reverse complement.
TAAAATAGAAATTTTTACCTTTATTCTTAGAAATCTAAATTCTTCTAAAATTATGTTCTAAAAACAACAAAAAATTAATGACAACTTTAACAATAAAAATGAATTTTTTTCTATCAAACTTTAGAGGCTTAACTCGCTCGCTCTAACGCATCACCTCGATGTCATGATGAAGATGATAGTTTTTTTTAGTTTAGCTCGTTAAGAAATATGTAGCACAATTAAAAAAAGATAGAGATTAGCAAAATTTTAGTAAAACTTAGTTATGAGATTATTTACATATGATGAATTTAAAAACCAGTTTGACCATAATCAAAAACGAAAAATACATACTTTTTGATGCACTGATCCCACTCTTAGTTGCCATGAATGGCCGGTTACAATTGAACTGCAAAAAACAATACGAAATATATATTAGTGATACATATTGTGAAGAAATCTAGAATTTTCTAGTTGTAGAGAATTGAAAAGAAGAAAAAAAAAACAATAAAAATTTTAGCTAGAGAAAGAAACAAAAAAGAAAGAACAAAGAAAGAGATCATCCAAGTTTTGTGTTTGGCGATGGTAAATGGAGGTTAGGTGTTTAGTATTTATAGGAAAACTAATTAGGTTGCGCTAATTCATAGAAATCTTCGGAAAAAAAAAAAATAACTGCCGCAAGATATTAGGGAGTAAATCTTTTATATTGTTAATTGGAATATGCTAGGATATGCGTTTATTTGAGTATTTAATATATTTCTATAATTCGTTGGGGATTTAAATATTAACTAACCCTAATTGTGTCGTTAAAGATAATATGTTGAGATTTTGGCAAGTTTGTTAAACCTGTAATCTTTAATTCAAATAATTAATTCTAATTCGCGAATAAGAAATTGGGATATTCTCTAAATTTTATACCAACTATTATTGGAAATGATTGATGACACAATTGCGATTTAGTAATATGCTATTTATTTAGATTAGTTGGTGCAATTAGTTACCTATTAACGTTATTTTAGGGATTCGCTTTTAGAATAATATAGATTTTATAGTTTTATTGTCATAAATTCATCATATTCTGTTGCCTAAATCAGAAAATATTACCAAAAAAGATTTTTTGTGATATTAAATATGAAAAACGAATTTATTACTAATTAATGTCGTTTTTCTTTAAAAACTTTCCTTAATTATCTTATCCAGGATCCGAACAGAATTAAACTGGATCAAAACCCGACCCAAATGAATTAAAAACCAAAATTCCCTCTAAAAAAGTATATGTAGATTCAAAATAACATTTTTTATAAATTGGATGGATATAAAATGTTTTCAATGATATATTATTTTCATTAACATTTTCAATAACATTTTTTGATAACATGTTCGAATAATGGATTACTATATAACATTTTGAATGACATTTTCAATAACATTTTCGAATAATATATTAGTATATTAATTAGTATATAACATTTTTACTAATTGTGTTACATTTCCGAATTGATTAGTATATGACATTCTCGAATTATATTAATTATGTATTATATAAACAAAATCTTTTAATATCTTTAACCCGTTGACCCGTTGACCCGTTGACCCGTTTATATATATTAGTGACATGGAATAAATTTTATGATTAGAATTATATAATGGCATATATTGTAATTTCTTACAAAATCTAAGTTATGACTCTTAGGATGTACTTCCCAAATATTAGTATAGGATACTTATATTGGGTCAACCGTCGTCGTGAGGGTTTTTAATTAGTTGTTCATCATCATTAATAAGATTCGGTAACTATAGTTTCCGCATTAACCGTGGAATATATGTATATAATTAATTTGCGAACATGCATCTTGATCTCATCTTGCATGTGCATGTAATGTATGTATGTATGAATCACGACAGAGTATGTCTGTCGTATAGCATAGAATCTATATTTTCAACGAGTTCAAGTTCTGTCTTATAATACTCCTTATATATTGACATTTTGTATTTATATGGGATCTTATCTACATCAAGTTTTTTTTATAAAGAGAGGAAATCAGGAAAGAGTTGTGGTCCAAAATTAAATTAAATTTCTATTATTAATGTCCGACTTTTTCTATCCATCGTCTATACACACTAAATAATATGCATTCTGATATGTAACTATAATTTTACATATATCATATATATATTTCGAGTTAAAAAAAAAATCATATATTTCAAATGGAACTCTAAAATCTGAGAATGAGGATTGAATCAAGAGATAATATTAAATAAACCACAAAAACATGTCGAGTTCACAAGATTTACACTCAATCATTTTTTCAAATTGAATTTTTAACATACTACTTATAATAAGTTGTATATTTGAGAAGAAAATGGGTCTGTGGCATATTTTAAAATATGATAATTTTTATTACATACATTTATTGAAGTTTTTTTTTTCAATTAGAACAATTATTTTTTGTTTTCTTGGTCAATAGAACAAAATCTTATACTTTACTTTTTAACGTACATATATACATAATATTCGTGTCAGTAAATTTACCAAGAAACATGCGCAGGGGAGCATAAAGATTACATGAGGCAGTGCCGACAAGGGCCACAAGAATGATTTATGAGTGCGAAAGGCTGTAAAAATAACTCATTTGGTTCATATATAACCACCACGACTTAGAACGAGTGGAAATAAAACATGTTATGATAGTTAGATTCTTGTCTTATCATCATCTATTAGTTTTACTCATGGTATTATATTGGTTCGATAAAAGAATTTCTAACGACCAATGTATTATGATTAATAAATTATTTACACGAATTCATCAACCCTCAAAAAGTTAAAATGTGGATTTTAAAGAGTTTGATTTTTAAGTGCTTTTATTTTAATTTGTTGTTGTCATTTACACATTGTGGAGCAATTGAATTCCATCGGCCCGCATCTCCCATGCACGAAAAGAAGAGAAAGCTCGGAAATAAAGCAAAAGGAGCATAAATAAAAGTAGACATCAAGACAGTGTACGAGTGACCACAACAAAGCCACGCGGTTTTGTATTTTAGATTCTCATGATACTTACTAAACAAGTATGGTAAAAAAGAAAGAAAAAAAGTATGGTAATGTTGTTATGATTGTGACATTGTCCATCGTACTTGACTTGCAGTTTACAAAGAAAATGCACGATCAATTCCATTATTAGATTACTACAAATGTTGGTCTCGTTGGTAATTTTTCTTATTATTATTGCTTTAATTGAATATTAAAGTTTAACACGAATGCATGCTATATGTTATTAATAAGATATTTATTGACATATGCTTGTAATTAATAAGATATTATTGCTGTAAACCATAAATATCCATGGCCATATTCATCGGACAAGGTGACAAAACTTACATCCATGTAACTGCTGCTGCAAATTTGCACTTCCAAAAGCTTATATGTACATGTCATCATCACGTCATGCATACACATTACATATATACACATTTACATATACGTATGTGGAATTGCATATATCAGTCCACTTATGGGTATTTTAGTTGCATTGTGTATATAAGTGGCGTGACGCCTGTTTGACACTCAGAAAAAAAGTGTTTGGGGAAAACTCTAGAATTTGTAGTTTAATTGCATTCAAAAATAATAAGAATAATTAAAGTTAAACTCACGTACTTTGGGAGACATTATACACAATAACACGGGGACCATTACTCATATTTCATGTGACTGATTTTACTTTTATAGTTTAAACTCTAATAGATATTATTGGTTTTAAACTTTTTATTAGAATCGGTACTGTCCAAGACAAATCAAACTATTGACATGAGTTTTCCGCAAATTTATAAGCCGAAATGCAATAGTCTAATTGTGCCACAAACACGCAACAATTTTGTTCGAAATTGAATCAATTCTGAAACTTATGCGAGTAATTCATAAAACTCAGATCTTTAACCACCCTATCACTACGACGGGTTAATTCTATTATTGGTTTTTATATAACAAAAGTTATCTATTAAGCTTGTGGAAGCTTTTACTAATGGAATAAAAATACGAATTACCACAACACAACAACAAATCAATAAAGCTTTACAACAAAAAAATTTAGTCAAGAACGTGAACTCATGATGTCGAATACCAAAACGACCCCAATCATCTTCCACAGACCACAGTACTACTGATTTGCCACTCTCATGAGCTTTGTCAATTTCCTGCCGCAATCGGACAGAGATCGAGATAATGCTAAAAAGACAAAATTAACTATTTTAATCTTACATCATTTATGAAATAACACGGGTTTTGGGGTTCACTATTAACGAATCTTACTCAGTTTTCCTTCCACTTATTATTACATCTACAGGTACCATTAATCTTTTGGCTGGGGGCTAAAAACGCGTCTCGTTGCAACCATTTAGTCCATGACACGTAGTGTGATGTCAGACAAAAATTGTTTTGGCTTTTCAAAATCGAACTGATCAGACCGAACCGTGTTTCCGGTTATCGATCAAGAACATGCTTGACAGTGTACAGTATAATGGATGAAATAAATGTAAAAAATGCATTGGGAAAAATGTCATTTAAATCATTAGTTTGCCATTTTCGTTGGTTTAAAGCATGAACTGTGGAGCTGGTGATTTAAATCCTTATTTTATGTAGATCTTATGATTTAAATCCTCAATTTTATGTTGACCTTCAATTTAATCACGAATTCTCGTTGACTAAGCCAATTGAGGCACATTGTTAACTGGCTAAACGGAGCAATCGAACAAAGAGAAAAATGGAAACCATGTTGGTGTAGAAGAAAAATTATGTGATGGCTTCGAAGTGCCAGTTATGCGATGACATCGTCTTATTAATCCGTTTAGCCAGTTAGCGATGTGCCTCAATTGGCTTTGTTAATGAGAATTCATGATAAAAATGAAAATCAACATAAAATTAAGGATTTAAATCACCAGATCTAGAATTCATGATTTAAACCAACGAAAATGGTAAAGTGATGATTTAAATGACATTTTTCCCAAAATGCATTTTATTTTCAGAGGATATAACTTTAAAATTAAAGCCCGACAAAAATAGTTACTCCAATAATGCAAGCTACGCTTTATTATAGTCTATAGAGTCATGTAAAAACTAACCGTTTTAACAAACGTATGGTTAAAATTGTAGATAGAGTCTATATGTATAATAAGTTAACAATAACTTAAGAGAGATTGTCCAATTCACTATAAACAGTGCGATTTAAGTTATTACTTATTAGGGAAAATGAGATTCGAGCCTAAAATTTATGTGGATAAATAGTCTTCTAACTTTCTAGTTACCAAAATTTGAGTGTTTTAAAAAAACGATCAAAGATTCGTCATCAGACAACCAACAACTTCTTCTACACAAATTACTATAAATGGATTTTACTGCAGTACTTTTATGGTTGTTGGTCATCAGTTACTATTCATAGATTCACTCTACTCGTAGTAGTTGTTGGTCATCAATTGATGTAGCCTTTTTTTGGTCAAAGGTAACTTTGAGAATAGACAGTAATTTTACAACATTAATGCATTTTGACTATTGACACAAGTGCACTAAATTTTACAACATTAATGTATTTTGCATGCATTGATATCATCCGTTCATGAGAGTTCATACATTAGTATAAATTTCAGACGACAGATGTTAAAATGTTGAATTAAATCTGTTGTTGCCATTGATTTTCATTCTCACTTAATAAAAATGTCTGAAAGCGTGACCAAATTGTTAATATGTTACTTAAGATTTAACTAAGATTTTCATAAGATTTTTTTTTAAAAAATATGTTATATAATAATTTGAGACCGTGTGGAATGCATAATAATTTGTTTGATGTTATATAAAACAAACAGATACATATAGATAACTTGAGATACCCTATAAAATCCGTGTAAATATTAAGTATATACATGGATCAATATCGTACAAAACATACATAATTTTCCAAACCAATATCAAAATAGAATGAAATGGACCAGTTTTTAGTCGTTAGACACAATGGTATATATTTTACTATCTATTATTAACTTTGAAATGCAGAATCGCATAAAAGAGCTGATAAACATTTGGCATCTTCTAATGTGATTTCAGTTCCCTATAGTATAAGCTGTTTTAACAAATGGTGTTGAAAATTGAAACAATTAGACTAAAAGACAAAAAGAAAAAGAAAAATAGAGTCTCTTCTTGAACATTACCATTAATTTTTGTTTTCTTGTATACACTAAAGAAAAATCTCCAAAAATAGGTACAGCTTTCATTGCTCTTTTGTTTTTAGACGGTTAAAAGAAGAAAAAAACTTATTAATAACCGTTAAATTAGATATTGGTCAGAAACACAAAACCGGTTTCGAAAACGCGTTACCAAACCGGATATTGCTAAAAAAGTCCCACTTCAATTTGTTTTTTTCCTACTTCTTCTTAAAAAAAAAAAACTCTACTCTTGTCACTCTCTTTCTGCTGTCCCTTTTTCCACTCCACTCTTTTTCATTTTTAGTCCTAACTTTATTTCTCCTCATTCATTATCCTTTCTAATTTCTTCACAATTTTAAATACCAAATCTAAATGTCATCATCTATTTATTTATTCACAAAAGTATACCAACTATACATAAATAACTATAAGTTTTAAAATTAAAAAGTCTATAATTAGATTTAAATTTAATTGTGTAGGGTTTAGTTATGGAAAAAAAAAACATATATGTGTAAGCTTTTTGGCTTCTATGTATATTACCACATATATATAATACACAATCCCCTCTCAAACCCAACAAGCCCACCAATCTCTTCTTCTCTTTTCTCTCACTTGAAGAAGAAAGAACAAAAATGCTCAAACAGTTTCTTCTTCTCCAATCCTTCTCCTTCCTCTTCTATGTAAGCAACTTCTCAAATCTCTCTATTACTCTTTATCGAATTTGAATTTGATTTTGATTTGATTCTTATTTAGTGGAGTTTTGAATTTGCGGTTACTATTGTTGTTGTTGAATCAATTTTGATTTTGTTGGCAATGTAGGTTGTTATCGTCGGAGGAAAGTTAATCGGCGGCGGTTTCTCAGCGGAGGAGAATCCATTTACTCCAAAAGCATCTTTGGTTCGTTACTGGAACAAAGAGATCCGTGGAGAATCTCCCAGATCGGAGTTTTTAATCTCTAAAGCGTCACCACTCAACGCGGTAGACTCAGCAACTTTCTCAAAACTCGCCGCCGCGAACTCGCTCCCTACTCGGTTTCCTGATTTCTGCTCCGCCGCGAATCTCTTCTGTTTTCCTGATTTAGGAGCGAGTCTCGAGAAACACGACGATGACGTTAAATTCTCTGTCTATGACCAGAAGAACTTCACTAACTACGGCAATGCTCGTGCCGGAGGAGCAGATTCGTTCAAAAACTACTCAAGAGACGGTAATGTTGTAACCGATTCGTTCCGGAGATACAGTCGTAACGCGGCGGGTCACGACGATAAATTCACCGTGTACGGCGATAACAGTAACGTCGTCGAAGAAGGATTCAATTCATACGGAACATTCGGAACCGGCGGCGCCGGAGTTTTCACTAACTACCAAAACAACGTCAACAATCCGACGAGTCGATTCACGGCGTATTCCGACGGAGGAAACGGTCGATCTCAAACATTCAAAACCTACACACACGACGCTAACGCCGGTAATGGCCAATCGTTCTCCAGCTACGGCAAAAACGGAAACGGAGCTCCGAACGAATTCGCTTCTTACGGCGCCTCCTCCAACGTTATCGGCTCCGGTTTCTCTAATTACGGCGAGAGTGGAAACGCCGCCAACGATACCTTCACAAGCTACGGAACCGACAGTAATGTACCGCAGAACAATTTCAAAAACTACGGCGCCTCCGGTAACGCCGCCGTGGACACCTTCGCGAATTACAGAGACAAAGCCAACGTCGGCGACGATTCGTTCTCTTCCTATGCCAAAGATTCGAATTCGGAGAAGGTCAATTTCGTAAATTACGGTCAATCTTTCAATCCCGGTTCAGAAACTTTCACCGGTTATGGCAAAGGAGCTGAAGGAAACAAAATCAGTTTCAAAACCTATACACCGAACTCAACTTTCAAAGACTACACCAAAAACGGCGTCGCTTTTGCTAAATACAACGCTTCAACCACCACCGCGAACACCGTTGGCGATGGCAAAACCGTAAATAAATGGATAGAACCGGGTAAATTCTTTAGAGAATCGTCGCTTAAAGAAGGTACAGTGATTCCTATGCCTGATATTAAAGATAAAATGCCTAAAAGGTCGTTTTTACCCCGGAGTATAATTACGAAACTACCCTTCTCCACTTCAAAACTCGGTGAGATTAAGAGAATCTTCCACGCCGGTGAGAACTCGACGATGGAGGGTATAATCACCGACGCCGTGACGGAGTGCGAGAGACCACCGAGCGTCGGAGAGACGAAACGGTGCGTAGGATCAGCGGAGGACATGATCGATTTCGCGACGTCGGTGTTAGGTCGTAGCGTGGTGCTCAGAACAACGGAGAACGTAGCCGGGTCAAAGCAAAAGGTAGTGATCGGGAAAGTCAACGGAATCAACGGTGGGAAATTAACGAAAGCTGTGTCGTGTCATCAGAGTTTGTACCCGTATCTATTGTATTACTGTCACTCCGTACCTAAGGTTCGGGTATACGAAGCTGATCTTCTAGAGTTGAATAGTAAGAAGAAGATTAACCACGGGATTGCCATCTGTCACATGGACACGTCATCATGGGGTCCGAGTCATGGAGCATTCTTAGCTCTCGGGTCAAAACCGGGTCGGATCGAAGTTTGTCACTGGATATTTGAGAACGACATGAACTGGGCTATTGCTGATTAGACCAGACCGGTGGCTATGGATTTATCAATATGATTATTATTATTGTCTTATCGCCGAGTTTTTATTACATAGAGGAATGTTAATTTTCTACTATTATAAGTATTTGAAGTTTTTTCAGTAACATGTAAAAAAACTTGTTACTGATTTGTGGCGGTACGAATAATTTTTATCATTAAAAAATGAAGATTTTAGTGAATGTCTGTTTAGCGTTGACGCAATTTATGATTTCTGGTTGTATTGGTAGATATTTAAATTTTATCTATAAATGAAGAGGATTATGAAATTGAAATGGATATATTTGTTTACATAAAATAAGGTGAAAAAAATATATAAAAGAAGATGTGGATATATAGTGATGGTGTTATTACATGTGCTAAGTTATGTCCACAGACCACAAGATGTTGTAGGAGTGTAGAAAGATGAGGTGGATTTTATGTGCCACTCAATTTTTTTATAAACATTTGATGGGAAAAAATAAGAGATATATTAGAGTCACGAGTTGTGGCTATATCAATGGGACAAATGCGTAATGAGGTTAACACACTTGGCGTTGTGGCTGTTGCGAAACATTTTTATATGAAAAATTTCTGTGTTTGTTTTTATTTTGTTTGGGAGTTTTCGTGAGCCGACATTAACGTATAAACTTTTCATTTCTTTGTCTTGTGAGACTAATTTGTTTGAGTACTTGGATTAGTCAATTGTGAGTCTTCTCTCTTTGGCAACTTCTGATAAGCAAAGTAGTTGTGTATCCTGACAAATTAGAGTTTGATTTTCCGGGTGTGAAATGCAAAACGCAACTACTGAATGATTATCGAATTATAATTGACATTGATTTACTTATCTTTTTCTTTTTAATAACTGAGAAGTTTTGGACTTTGTAACATATCAATTTTTGGACCGAAATTTAATTATTTTCTTCTCTATCACGTTTATTCGAACAACCTTCTTCCTTCAAAAAGTGTAGCTCTTTTTTTTTTAACTTCTGGTTAAATATATTAAAGAGGTAAACCAAACCAATCTTGTAACAACTAAGATGGACATAGAATAGAGTGATCAGAGAACGCCCCTACCAAAGATAAGGACATATGAGAGTTAAGACAACTCTTACAAGTGAGAAGAATTTCTCTCATCCTCAAAAAACATATGAAGCCAAGATGGATGACTTACGTATGAATGCAACCTTGAATACATCGTTACATTTTGAACGATGATAGTAAAAAAGGCCACATTTGATCTTCTAAACGCTCCAACCAAATAAAAAAGTGAGCTCTAAAGTCTAAAATATATACTTTTAGACTTTTTTAATAAGTGTCGTTTTAGAATTTTAATAAGTGTCGTTTTAGAATTTTTACTTTTTTGAATTGGATGTCGTTTTTAAATTTCTATGCAAAATTTATTACTTTTTAATGTTTTATGATGTCATAAAACATTAAAAAGTAATAAATTTTGCATAGAAATTTGAAAACGACATCTAATTTAAAAAAAAAAGAAAATCCTAAAACGACACTTATTAAAATACGGAGGGAGTATATGTAAATATATTATATTTGTTTACTATTTATACATTTTGGCATTTGAAATGAAAAGATATTGGTAATGTTAGAAATTCTATTGTTTTACTATTAGAATACGCGTTAACAAAAAAAGTAAAACAAGTACGTGTGTGGGTTGCGAACTGGGTTGCCATCTTGCTTATTGTCAATAGCTGGTTTCAAATTTGTGTAAAGTGCCAAAAGTCAACAATTTCCAAATATAGAACAGCTTGCCTTTAATAACATGAAACCCCGCAAAAACAAAACACACCAAAAATCTTGTTATATTGTAGAGACTACTATTCACTATTGTCTCTAAAAATAAACATGTGTCATCAATTTGAGGGAATATATATGAATCAGAATCATTGAATCCTATTTGCAGTTAGACCTACTTCCATTTAATTATATACTTATCAGACGTAATTTTATCTACCGAACGAAGACAAATCAGCATGTGGGTCAACTTAATTTCCTCCCTTATTATCGCTCAAATAATGGGTTTTCTTAATAATTTTTAAAACAACCTGCTCATAATTAACTTCAATATGATGATTTGCTCTCTTTTTTCTTTTCTTTTTTGACTTACTTTGTTTGCTTTCTTTTATAATCTCTTTTGTTTCGGCTTACTTTTATGAAGACAAATGTTACCTAACTCATATTTTAACATATCATATCATTCTTTGTTTTGGGATCTACAAGCGTATAATTATATATTTGTGGGTTTATCTAGTGCATGAAGATGAAACAATCCATCACTTTCAATTACCGACTGAACTATTTGGTATATGCAACATAAAATTATAAAACATTTGTGGGTTCATATAGTGCATGAAAAATGAAACAATCCATCACTTTCAATTACCGACTGAACTATTTGGCATGTTATGTTTGTTGCTTTTCCCCCTTAAAATTAGGACGATATAAGGATTATATATTTTCTTGTTGGTAAAAACTATAGAAAGATTATATTGAATTTATTTATATCTATCACGTGGTTTTCATGACCAACAATAAGTGAATATTAATCTTTCATAGTACGGATCAGAAACAAGAAACGAAGTTTTGCTATGGAATCACAAGGAACACAATAACTCTTGTTTGGTTAATGTGATAACGTGTTTATAAGTTCACGGTTTTGTCCAAAGATGCTATGACAATGTAACAGAGAGAGTAATGGAGTTTTGACCTCTGTGTGTGATCAGAAAGACCCACCCATCTCTATCTCTCTCTCTCTCCATTGAAGCTCTACCTATCTGGCTATCTCAACTAACTTGATCCAAATCCATTATTGGATAGAGGAAATGTTGTTTTATGACAACAATAAATTGTGAAATATCTATAAAGAGCATTAAGTGTTGTGAGATCAAATCAACTGCAATAGAGTTTCTGTGTGTTGTCCTTTGCAGAGTTTTCACTTCATTCAATTTGGATCACTCTCTACTAAATGTGTTAAATCTGTTTGTGGTTGGTTGAGATAATCAAAGACTAAATGCCAATTCCATGTGAACTTCACTCTGTTTCAGCAACTCATCAATTCACTATCTACTACTACTCATAAACTCACCACAGGAGTACCTCACGGTGGATGGATGCTCAAAGTATCTTCTTTGTCAGATTTCAAAGTTTCCATAAGCAAATCAACAATGTGCACATAAAGAGACCCATAAACTATACAACATGGCCTACGTTCTCAATCTCAAACTTCAAACTAACCGGTTACCAATTCCCCGGTTGAACCAAATTCTTAACTGGTCTAAGGAGGAAGCGGCCCAGTTCTTAGTATCTATGGGCCGAATTAGGCTTGTAATGGATCCAAATCCTTAATATCCGACCCGACCCGACCCGACCCGAACTTAAAACCTCTCACCTTCCTGAATCACAAATATGTCGCCGAAGTTTTTTTCTCGAGTTAAGAGAAAAAGAGTAAACATGGCGGCCAACGGCGTGAGGAGAGCTCTTCAGGTATCGTCATCTTCCGGGAAGATACTCTTCGGTCGTTCATCAGCGGCAACTTCTGCTTCGAAGATCGGAAAATCCGCCGGAATTGCTTTTACGAATGGATCATCTTCTTCATCTCGTCCCTCACTTCGCAGACTCACATTCTCCAGGTTAGCTCTCGAATCCTAGAACAGAGTGTATATAGATCTGGTTTATATAGTTGATTATGCGGATACAATGAATCTACCGTTAAGCTTAAGAATTAGGGTTTTATCTCTGAAATGTAAAGATTAGGGTTTTGTGTACAGGGTACCTGTGGAAATGAGTGCAGGGATTTCACTGATACCATTACATAGTGTTACTGCTTCAGCTTTGCTCACTTCATTGCTATCTCTCAGCAATCAAAACTGGAGTTGCTTATCAGAAGGTATCTTTTTACTTGTGTTCATAATCTTTCTCTGCCAATGAATTTGAGTTTCAACTCTTTAATCTCGTTTCATTGATGTTCATGATTGATAATTGAGGAAAAGTTCGAATCACCTGCTGATATAGTGATTTGTGTTTAGAATTGAAGCTGATTCTGCATTTCTGTTGGTAGACAAAGAGTAAATGTAGTCTCAATTGGTAAAATAGGATTCTATAAATGATCTGCTCGACATGCTAATACTAGTAATCAGTTTTGTATAGTATATCAAGTTATCGGCTTTATAGAAAACGATATTTTTCTTCGCATGTTCTAGTAATCATACTATTGTTCCATTGTGAGGACCTATCGGTATCACTGTCTATCTGTCCAGAGGATCACCTTTCTTTTTCTTGGCATGTTTTCTTTGTTAACCCAAGAGAGTTGGACCTTATCCAATGGTAGTAAATTGATGTGTTGATTCACATCTACGAAACATTTAACCAGTGAATTAGATTGTCCAGAGTTGTGTTGTGTTGGTGTATTTGCAGAGTGACTAATCTAAGTTTGCATTTTGATATTGCAGGATTTGCTTCAACACTATAACATGGCCTGCAAGTTTTGATTGATTCCAAGAAACTTGTTTCATTTCATCGGTATTTTGCAGTTCATTTTGAGAAGTTGAAGATATGAAAGTACCGAAAGAAACACAGACCCTTCTAAGGCCTACTTTGTTCTTTTTGTTTATACAATTATCATCTTCAATTGATAATCTCATTACTTTTAACATTTCTGCCTGGAAATAAACTACTCATTTTGCTAAAGTTGTTCGTGTTCCCTTTGCCAAAACCAATTAAGATATTGTTAAATCGACCAAAAAGTGACTTAAACAGCTCCACTTTCTTGTAATTTTGTAGTCTGAATCAACTTATGTTTATCGGTTACACCAACTATGCATTGTCAACCACCAAATACAATAATATTAGAGGTATAAGCATAAGAATTTAGAAGAGCATAATAAAGTGTAAAACCAAATGATCACGGATACAAATTAGAATAATTACGACACAGATCTACCAGCAGCAATTTCGACCGTTGCAACGTCCCTAAAACAAAGCCAAATGATTCAAAAAGTTAGCTTTTTTATCTTTCCCTTCTTCTTCTACTACTACTAACCGTTGGCTCCCTAACAACTCCAAATCCTTAAATCATCTATCAACAAAATTCTCTTCTTTAACCAATACCCCAGTTCTTGAAATTTCTGAATTTCTCGTTCTTGATCTAAAAGCTCGACAAAAATGGCGGCTTTAGCACCAGGAATTCTTCAAAAGCTAATCCAAGGTATGGAAACAGGAATCAAACCAACTAGAGAGCATCGGAGCTCTATGTTACAGGTCACAGATATCGTCCCCATAGATCTCGACGAGAAGTCTCTGGAGCCAAAACAAGGGTTTCTCATCAAAGTCTCTGATTCCTCTCACTCGATCTATGTCTCACTTCCTTCAGACCAAGACGACGTCGTTCTCAGCAATAAGATGCAGCTGGGTCAGTTTATATACGTTGATCGGCTCGAACCTGGATCCCCTGTTCCTGTCATTAAAGGGGCAAAACCAATCCCTGGTCGGCACCCACTGCTTGGGACGCCGGAGACATTGATGGGTCCGAAAGGAAGATCTGATCAAGAGATTGGTTCGAAGCCTAGAAGAGGATCTTGGGGACAAAACGTCGACGTTTCTTCGTCTCCGTTTGTTGTGAAACCAATGCCGTTGGAGTTTGATCATTCCACACCGGTGAAGAGGTCTGTTTCAGCTAGATTCGCAGCGTCTCCGATTAGAAGAGGTGGAGTGAGATGCTCTTTTGGTGGAGGGGTTTTGGGGAAAATGGAAGGAGAGAGTCCGGCGACGGCGATGCTGAGGAAGAGTTGTTTTGTTTCGTCGGCTTTGAAGTTTCCGAGAAGTAGAAGTGTTTGTGATAGAGAGGCTAAAAAGAACAATGCTTCTCTTTTTAGTCCCTTCAAATTCTCTCTAGGTATATATTTTGCTTTTTAACATTCTATTGATCATTTAGTGTATACAATGATTTATTCAGGACAATGCTTGTTTCTTGATTGCAGAGGCTCAAGAAGATGTTGTTCCCTTGTCTACCTCGAAGACGAAGATGATAAAAGCCGAGAAAGATACCAATTTACCAGGAAGGCTCAACACACTAAGCAAGGTGATTCAAACTCGATTTGTGTTCTTGATTGAAGTTTGATGCTTGGAATATTACATCTTTCTTGAAAGTTAAAATAATTAATCTTCTTTTTGTGTTACTTTGGTGACAGGAAGCAAATCAGCTTCGGGAGGCAGCTCAGAAGGTTGCCCTTCAGGCATTACGAGAAGCTACAATCACGGAAACTGTCGTTCGTCATCTCAAGTATATAAACCGAAATTCTTCTTTCGTATGCCTTTCAATTAGTCGGATTTGAGTTGGAATGTGATGTGTTGATGTGGTTTTGTTGGGACAGGACGTTCACCAATCTGAGTAAATCAGTAAAAGCTGATTGCCCCGCGGTGTGCTTTGAGAAGTTCATGGAGTTTCACCAGCAGATGGTACAAACCATTGGCGAACTCGCTTCCATTGAAGCAGCTACTCCAGATGCTGAGAACAAGTCACAGAACATAAACACAAGAACCGAAAATCAGAAACCACGAGAAGAAGAGTCTTCTTCGATCCTGCATGAAATCGCTTATAATTCTATTGATCAGGAGAAAAGGAGATCAAAGAGGCGGATTGTCCTGAAGCAGCAAGAAGGGAAGACATTGAGATCAAATGATGAGAACAAGAACCCAGTTTGTGGCGGGATAGGCAACACGATTAGGTTGGCTAAGGAGATCGAGGACGAAGCTGCAAGCTGGTTCATGGAGTTCATCGAAATGGCTCTGGAGAAAGGTATGAAGAAATCTAGAGGCCCTGATGATGCAGACGTTAAGAAAGTTCCGCAATCTCTGATTCTCGGGGTTTTGAACTGGATTGAAGTCGAACAGTCTAATAGCAACAACAAGAGACGTACAGTCCATCCAAAAACATCAAAGATCACTCGAAAGCTCAGAATTAAATTGAAGAATCCTTGAACCATACCTTAATGAGAAACACTGAATCCACGTTGTAGTCTTTTACAGCTTATAAGACTTTTGTGTTTATGGTGTAACAAAAAAAGAATTTTCACATATTACTGAAGTAAAAATGAACGATTCACACAGGACAATTCACAGATTAATGAAGCTGAGTTTGTCGAAAGCTTAAAGAATACAACAAATACAGATAACAAGCTTTGGTAGAATCAAATGACCCAGAACCAAGCAATGACAGACCCAAAGGCCAAACCGACAACCAAGAACATCACAGTGACGATACCTGCAGTCTCTGAGTGTTTCAGTGGAACCGATTTTGGAGCCAGAATCATCAAGACGCTTGTCAAATAACCGTTGGTAAGTCCCAATAAGCATGTAAGTATAGTTACAGGAATCTCAGTCCTGAGAAACATCGGACCGTGCAAGCAACCCCAGAAGAGAGGGTAAAACAAAAGCCTAGCAATGCAACCACCAACAGCGATTTTCTCATCCTCTAGCATGAAAACAGCAGTCAGACACTTGCCAACCAAGTCAAACACGTTGTACGCTGCAATTAGTAGCACAGGGTACCAATCTTTAAGAAGCTCGGAATGAACATCCTCGGTAATGTATCCAGGAAATATCGACAATGTCACCATGTAAATAAGAATGATCCCGAAACCATGAGATTTAACTTTCATCACGATCTCCCCGAGTGTTTTCCTCCACGCTAGTCCGGTTAAAGAACCTTTCCCTTCACTCTTCTCTCTGATTAGCTCTTCATTCTTACGCGCTTCGTGGAACTTGATCACCGGAAGTTTATGCGCCACGTTGTAGAGCACAGCACAGATCACCATAACAACAATTCCCACAGCAAAGTATAGATTCGCACTTTTTCTCAAACCATCAGGATCTTGAGGATACACAGCTTTAGTCAAGATTCTCAATAGTGAAACAAGAACACCTACACATCCAAAATTCCCAAAATCCTTCTAAGTTAATCTAACCACAGCAACCAAATCATTCATCATTATTGATTATTTCAAACCAAGCATAAGAAACATTTACCGGAGCCAGCAGTTCCGGCGACAACAGCTTGCATATACCTCGCAGGCATTTCACCGGCAACACCGATAAGACCTCCCTGCATAAGTGCATCACCGAGACCGGATAACGCAACGGCGGCGGAAGTAACATCGAATCCGGCGGATAAACCGACCTGTCCTTTAACATAAACCAGATCCAAAACAGGAACCACAAGCAAGGCGATTACAAAGAGTAATAGACCGAGATTGATTCTAAAGCTAGCGAGGCTCTTATGTGCATAGAAGACAACGATAATGGATAGACAAACAAGACCGACGAGCATATAGATAACGGCGAAGATCCGATCAACGGCGGTGGAAGGGTAAAGGTAAGAGAAGTAATCGACGGCGGTGATGAAAGCGTTCCATGGAAGAAGAAAGCCGACTCCGAGGGTGAAGTAGATGATGTAAGCGAAGTGGTAGGAATCATGAGGATCTTTTCTGGTGGATCCTTCGTGAGGATTGAGGAGAAGAGAAGTCTCCGATCCTGGTTCCGAGTCAGTTACGATTCCGGCGGATTTATCGGCGGTGGTCATTTGAATTTGGTTAGCTTTTTCCAGTTTTGGGGATTTTTGGGAAATTCGTTGACTAATGGGGACTTAGTGGTTAAAACGGAACGTTTTGTCTCTGTGTGGAATTACTTAAACGGTGTCGTATTGTTAGCGAAGCAAAACAATTGGTTGGGGATGTAGTAGCGTAGACGTATTAGTTGGAGTATTTTATTTTACTAGTTTTTTTGTTTTTTGGCAATGGCCTTATAACGTGCATTTGTTATATATTATTGCATTTGTATATCTGTTTTAGATGATAATGAGTAATGACGATTGTGTCATCTAAAATAGATGCAAGCTCTGGTGGAATCAGTTGGCATAGAACCAAGCTAAGACATACCCGGAAAATCAAGAACATCGCGATGATGATGATGATGATACATGCGGTATTTGAATGTTGTTGTTGTGAGGAATATCACACATCGGAAATGAGAATAAAGATTTTTAAGTGTATTCAAGGAATATGGACCAATATACTCAGGGCCGGCTCAATAGATTCGGAGTAAATTGGTTCTTTCTTTATACAACTTTTTTTTTACAAAATCATATACATTTCATAATATTCAGCAAACAAAAAAGCTTCTACTTGTTAGTAAACAACATTGTCCTCTGAACATGATTAGAAGCAATATTGTCTTCTGAACATGGATTTTAAAAGGACCCTTTTAACGGCATAGTCACAAAAAAAAAAACAAAAAGTGGGCCCTTAAATTTACCCAAAAAAGTTTGGGCCCTGCACATTTGCTCTTGTTTTAAAGATTTTTTATGGGATTTTTCTCTAATAATTACTACCTATTAACTTAAATACAGAGACCACATATATATAAACGAATTCATGGAGAGGAAGTAACACAGAAGTAGAAACAATAGGGTTTTACCCAAAGATACACCAACAAAATAGAAGAAGAGAAAAATACAATTTTCATCGATGTCAAAATCAACATCATGGTCATTACCCCTCGAGCTAACCACAAAGATACTCTTAAAGCTACCTGCGGACTCTATCGTGAGATCTCGTTACGTCTCGAAGCTCTGGTCATCCATCATTAACGACACTTACTTCACCGACACGTATGAAACTCGCTCCTCAAAACAGCCAAGTCTTCTAATGTTCTTTAAAAAAAAGGACAAAGTGTTTGTTTTCTCGTTTCCGCAGCACAACAAGAATTCGAACAAGCCTTATTCGTTTTCTCATCATGTGGATAGTTACCATATGAAATACCCGACAGACTGCATCTTCTCCATTACCGAGTCAGTCCACGGCTTGGTCTGCTTTCGCAAAGCAACAAGTCCCGTAGTTTGGAACCCTAGCACGAGACAGTTCTTAACCTTAACCAAACCCATAGAGGAGTCTGTGTATAATGTAATAGTCTTTCTAGGATACGATCCAATCGAGGGTAAACACAAAGTTATGTGTATGCCGTGTGGTCAATCTTCTGACGAGTGTCGGGTTTTAACATTGGGATCAGCTCAAAAATCATGGAGAACGGTTAAAACCAACTACAAGCATCGTGCTTTGGATAAGAGTTCTGGGAGATGCATCAATGGTGTTCTTTATTATGGAGCCACCTATCTTGATGATGATGATTTGGATATTTACATACTAATGAGTTTTGATGTCAGAACTGAAAAGTTCGATATGATAAGATTACCATTCGATGATTTTTGGGGTAAGCTGATAACTTATAAGGGAAGGTTAGCTTGTCTTGATAGTTATAATCTCATGGACAACGATGATGGTATTACATTGTGGATTTTGGAGGATGCAGAGCAAAATCAATGGTCGTATAAACACTTTCTTACACCTTTTGCTCGAAATTTGAAAAATATTTACAAAATCTATGGTGTCACTGATGCTGGTGAGTTTATTTATGTACCATGCACGTTTCTTAAATCGTTTGTTATTTTATATTTTGATCCGGGGAGATATAGCTTGAGACGAGTCGAGTTTAAAGGAATCGCGAATGAGGAATTTAGGTTTAGTAATGGACTTGGAAACAAACGTCTGCGTGCGCTCTATGCTTTTCCTAATCACGTCGAGAGTCTCACGTCTCTGTAACAATCTATTGATTAATGTTTTTTTTCCTCCCTTAATGAAACTTTATGATTACATTTATATCTTTGTTTTGTGTGACAGTTTATTTTGTGTGAGAGTTTATCCTTCTACTTGTAATAGACAGGCTTTCTCATAATTTTGGATGATTCTATCTTGTTACCAAAGTCCTTCTGTGATTTTTAAGTAAACAATAGCAAAAAAATGAATGCACAAGCGAACACAATGCATATATCTAATCTGAAGTCCACGAGATCAATATGACCAGATGTGAGTCGAGAGTTGTTCAAAAACGGGACTGGTTTTTTCCATTAACTTGACAAGCAAAAAATCTTCTCCGTTGATATTTAGCAAATGAAGATTCAGAGTGTGTGTATGGCATTGCTTCGAAAAATCCACACAGGGTCTTACTCGCCTTGTCCTTGACGTTCCACATTTGTCTCAAGCCACAACTATTGCTTCAAGAGTTGCTTTCCTCTAACTCGGTGATTATTTCGCAAAAAATGTATGTAGGGAAGAAATCATCGTATGAATTCTCTTTCTTTTCCTTGAATCTACATTAGGTGGTCTGATTTTTTTTGGTGATATTCATTTCTTAATTCATGTTTTGATTGAAAATTTTAAAGAAAATGTTTTTTTTTTTTTAGTTACCAAATCATTGGGGTAAGTTTGGGTTCTTGTTGTATATTTAAGTGTAGGATGGTAGGAATGGAAAAGCATGGGAATTTTTTCGAAAAAGATAGGGAGTGTTTTTTGTTCATTCTCCGTTTTCTTATTTAAATGTAAATCAACAATTCGATTTCCTTGCTTCACTTTCAAATTGAATAACACCCCCTAAAAGTTTTCCACGCAAATACATTACCTAGTAATCAAAAATAACAATAACGGATTTAAAGGCAAAAACCTTTAATTATTACAAAAACTAGAAAGAAAAATAAAAACATCACATAGGAATTTTAACTTTTGAAATGAAAGACAACAAAAATGCAAACGATTAAATTCTTCACTCGGAAAAATATCCCCTTAAAGACTAAAGATTATCGGTGATGTTAGGAGCACAAACATCAACGACGGTGGTAGTGATAATAGCGAGGTGATTAGTTTTGGATTGGGAGTGGCTGCCATCCATGGAAAAAATATCCACATCCTCTTCAACTTTAAGATCTTGCTTCAAATCAAAACTCATATTTTGGTTTGAAATCAGATTCATATTAAAATCATGGATTTTTTGAGGAATTTGTCGACAAAATTCAACAAGAGCATGATTTCTGGAGTTCAACCATCCTCTGTTGATTCTTGAATTGAACCAAATTTTGTTGATTCATATCCTGAATTTGAGAATGATACTTAGGATTATAAAATCTGATTGGGACAGCAACCACCCCCTCACCTGGGACAACAAGAGGAGGTAAAGAAGAAGAAGACTCACCATTCTTCTTAAGGTTCTTAATCCTGCTAGCAACGCTATTGAGATAGTTTTCAATAACCGAACTAAAATCTTGAAGATCTTTTTCGCCGAGTCGATGCACATCAATCTCCCCACATAATTTCCCGAGTCTTCAAATCTTGGTTCTCACCACGTAACTTTTGCACTTGTGCTTGTTCTTTTTTGATCCTCTGACGCAAAAAAGCCTCTTGATCCATCATATTTTTTATCTGGTCATTCTTCGAAACCTCCATAAACTCCGACACTACTTCTTCAACACCTTCTCTTGACGGCCGCACATGCTTTGACATCGTAGAGAGTCACCAACTCGGTGAGTTTTTTCTTCAACCCTAGCTTCCTCCTATTGAATGTTATTTTCCTTGATGTTCCATTTTGGATGAGTGAAAGTTTCTTCTTCATGTTAATTATCTTTGTTATGTGTGTTTATTTTGTTGGCATGAAGATTGTTTATATAGTAAAAAGAAAGGTGCTTTGATTCATTGGGTAATGAGTTGTGTTGAGTTGGGTTAACCATTTTGACACCTCTAGATTTGATATGTTTTGATTAAGAATAATCTTTGTTCCATGATATTTGATCATAATATTCTCAGAACTGTAGTTAATTTTTTTTAGGATTCAAAGTTACTGAATGGTTCTTGCGGAGGCTAATAAGGTGGAGAGTGAAATAACCCAACACTCATCATAATCCTCTTAATTACTTGGGTGTTGTATTGGGTATTCACTATTAACTCTAGATTTTTGAACTTGATGTGAATGGCGAATTTGAGAAGACAAAAACTGTTAGAACTATTGATTATTTTTCCGATACGATTATATATTCTGTAAACAAAACTAAAAAATTTCCAAGCAAATTTATTACCTAGTAATGAAAAATAACATAACAACAGATTTAAAGGAAAACCTTTAATTATTACAAAAACCAGAAAACAAAAGAAACATCACTTTGAAATTTTAACTTTTAAAATGAAAGACAACAGAAATGCAAATGATTAAATTCTTCGACCGGATAAAAATCCCCTTATGACTAAGGATTATTGGTGATGTTAGGAGCACAAGCATCAGCAGCGGTGGTAGTGATGGTAGCGAGACGAGTAGTTTCGGATTGGTGGTGGCTGCCATCCATGGAAAGAATTGTCCCATCCTCTTCAACATTAAGATCTGGAACAACAAGAGGAGGTAAAGAAGAAGAAGACTCACCATTCTTTTTAAGGATCTCCATCCTGCTAGTAACGCTATCGAGATAGTTATCAATAACAGAACTCAAATCTTGAAGATCTTTTTCACCGAGTTGATGCACATCAATATTTCCACCGAGACATCCCCACATAATTTCCCGAGCCCTCAAATCTCGGTTCTCATCACGCAATTTTTTCAATTCCATTTGTTCTTTTTCGATCCTCTCACGCAAAAAAGCCTCTTGATCCATCAGACTTTTGTTCCGGTCATTCCTCGAAACCTCCATAAACTCCTCCGACACTACTTCTTCAACACCTTCTCTTGACGGCACAGCTTCATGATTTGAGTTGTCCGGACTGTAGATGACCGCACATGCTTTGACATCGCAGAGAGTCACCGGATCGGTGAGTTTCTTCATCAACTCTGGCTTCCTCTTATTGAATGATTTTTTCCTCGATGTTCCATTTTCGATGAGGGAAAGATTCTTCTTCATATTAATTATCTTTGTTTTGTGTGTTTGTTTTGTTGGCGTGAGGATTGTTTATATAGTAAAGGAAAGGTGCTTTGACTCATTAGGGTTTTTGTTGAATTTCGGATAGCGAATCTGTTCCATTCCTACGTGTACGCATGTGATTGAGTATAAAACGATAATATTTTCATTTTAGAGATAAGTTGTATTGTAATCTATATATTATACCTTTAAAAGATATGAAGACCAGAAATTGAGGAAATTAAAGGACACTAAGACAAGAGGCAAATAAGACAATAATATGAGTTATCTTTTTATTTAGACTGTTCTCTGAAAAGGAAAAAAATTACAGTAAAGTTAATTTATAATATTTATGCAGTCTATATATTTATTGTTATTACTTTCATATTAATATAATAAATACAAAACAGTAAAACAGATTTCCTTAAATGAATAACAAGAAAAAATTAGGTGACAAAAACAAAGATGGATTTAACAAAAAAAATTGTTGGACAAAAGTCATAATTTAGATAATGTAATGGTATAGTATATGTTATCAAAATTATCACGACCGAACCATCTATACTCTCCGTTTTGGTTCAACGACTGTTTTGGCTTAGAAAATTTGATCAATTGGCCTATGCATCTATTGGCTTAAACGCCTGATTAATTTAGTATTAGTTATATTTTTATAAAATATCTCTGACTAATTAATTACCTAGACAATTTAGTCGTCGCCGTATGTTTAATTAGCGTTTAGCTACTTTTGAACACTAGTAATAGAAATATAGAATACCATGACATATATTATCGATAAAATAATATAATAAGATTTTAACCAAAAATGTACTTCAAATAACTACATTCATAATATTAGAATATGTTTATGGGGGGTTATATGAGTGTAAACAGATTTTAATAAATATTATTAGAGTCATTTTATTAGACATGGGCATTCGTGTATTTGTGTCGAGTTCGGATCGGGTTTTTCGGGTTCAGATTTTTCGTATCTAGAAATTTAGGTACCGTTCGGGTATTTCAAAATTTTGGATCGGGTTCGGTTCGGGTTCGCTGGTAGTGATGGTATACAAATCTTATTCAAATCTATCAAATTATTTGAAAATTTCGAAAATTCACAAACAAATACAACTATTTCGGGTTTTAAAGATTATAATCCGTTTGGGTATTTAAAAATTTTGGGTTCGGGTTTTTTCGGGTCGGATTCGGGTCGGTTCCTTGGGTTCGGATATTCTGCCTAGGTCTCCAATTTATGTAAATGTACTTTTGAAAATGGACAATTAAATTCATTTGCTTATTAATATATAGTATCAAACTCCTACGACTACGTAGAATTTGTGATATTAAGTTGGAAGTCATCTTTCAACAATTTATATCGAAATCTTATAGAGTTTTAGTGATTCACTCCAATCATTAACACTTCAAATGATTATTTAGTGAAGTAATTAAGCCTTTTATTTCGGTTTTGAAGAGCTTTAACTTCAATTCACTAAAACACTGTATTTTTATTTTATTTTGTGAAATCTTTGAAGTTGTTTCCTTAACTTGAAATATACATTAACGTTTCAAAAATTCTAAAGACAAATTTCAAGACATAACTTAATGTTAGAACACTATCTTTTTACTCAGCCTATGCTTTTTCGTAGAATCTCTTCAAAAGAAAAGATGCTCTTTAGCACACATACAAAAATACTGTATTCAGTGGCGGAGGCACGTTGAAGTTAGTGGGTGCATTTGACACCATTAAAATTTGTAAAAACGTTTTAATTATATTAAAATTTTAATATATATCAGTTTCATTATGAAGCTTGAACCCAACCCAATTTTTAGAACCCAATTCATTTGTAAGTTTGAACCCATTATATGTATAAATATTCAATCCAAATACCCAATTCATTTGATACATCTTTAAGATGAAGGTCTTTGATATATCGGCATTGTAATGAATTTTCTTTGGATGTTATTTATAGTTACAGTTTTTATCGGGTTGTAAATTTTTTTGAACAAACTTATTTTGAAACCATCAAAGAATTTTCCTAGATCCGCCACTGACTGTATTATGCTCTTTTAGTTTTTACTTGTCCACAATAATCTTCGAGAATAATTGTGACCATAAAGCGATACAAGTTTTATGTAAAAGAATTTGGATATGACGACGTCCGATTCATATTTTGTAGGCTTTTACGGTCGCATAATCACCACTAATACTATCGACAAATCGATCCGGGATAAGCTCATCGTACATAGCTGGTTATTGATACAAAATCTTTAATGCAAAAATCTTTATCTTTGACAATTTTCTAAAATTTTCTACATGCAATACAAATTATACAATTCAAATTCTCTAATGCAATACTGATGGAAAGATTTTCTATTTTTTTTTCCCGCCAGAAAGATTTTCTATTTACAGCACAACATTTCTCCTCCATCAACCAAAACGTGACTTTACATTTCTCGAAATAGGTGCTTCACAAGTTGACACACCTTTTTGGTACACACTGACACACATTCCACACGTGTGAGAGCGCTTCCTCATAACGCGTTTAAAGAATCTTATTTGGCGTTTGCAATTTATTTTAATAAATAACAACTTTTGAAAATATTTGAATATTTTTCATTCAAAAAAGTGCAAAGTGCAAAGCGAGCGGTGTGTAACTAAAATTTTCATTAAATATAAAATTTATAATTTAAATTTGTGCAACTTGAAATTGAAAACATAATATAAAACAAACATAAACGATTTTAGACAGCCAAAACAGTCGTCTAAACGTCACCTAAATGTCTAACATCTAAGCGGAGCCTAAACTATTGCATAGACCGCTTGTTATAACATTGTTTTTGATGATATAGTTCTAAAAAGAAACGTAAATACATCAAACAGAATCCGAGGATGTGCCTTTAGTCAAATGGTTAAGTCTATTTGACTCCGCTTTCCCCACCGGAGTTCGACTCCAGTAAGTCGCGTTACCCCGCGAAAAATATACCAAACAGAATCCAAAAATTTTATTATTAATTGGACCGTTTATCAAAATGAAACGATGCATTGTTTACTTAAAAAGCCAAAAAAAGAAAAAGAAAAAAAGCTGTCATGATTGATTTCAATTATTCAGAGATATCATCATCACAAAATAATGAAAATTTCCTTATTCACGCAGTGAATTAAATAACAAAAATTGAATATAATATTTTATAACAGTCGAAATCGTACGGCAGATATTTGTTGGCCCCTCCTCTTCTATCATCATCAACAACTCTCACAAGACAACAAAGCCCACAGAGATAGAGACACACACACACTAAAACCCTAATCTCTCACTCACTGTCTCTCTTAGCATCCATGTCTTCAACACAAGAAGCTTCCGTTACTGATTTACCCGTGAAGAGACCTAGAGAAGCAGAGGAGGACAATAACGGCGCCGCCATGGAAACAGAGAACGGTGGTGGAGAGATAAAGGAGCCTTCTTGTATGTCCTCTGTTATTCCTGGATGGTTCTCTGAGATAAGTCCTATGTGGCCAGGTTTGATTCTCCATTGTTTTTACTTTAACTCTATTCCTCTGTTTTTTTCCCAATTGAGGTCTAATTTTAGGTTATTCTTTGTAGGAGAAGCACATTCTCTGAAGGTAGAGAAGATTCTCTTCCAAGGAAAATCAGATTATCAAGATGTTATTGTTTTCCAGGTAACAAAGACAGTTTCTTGTTGGTTAGTTTATAGTCTCATAGTCTCTAAGTTTGGTTTACTTATATAAAGTTTTCAACTTTGTGTATTTCTCTTAGTCTGCAACATATGGAAAGGTTTTGGTTTTGGATGGAGTGATTCAACTCACTGAAAGAGATGAATGTGCGTATCAAGAAATGATCACTCACCTTCCCTTGTGCTCTATCTCCAACCCCAAAAAGGTAAATCCTTTTAGAACAATCTTAATCTCTTTATCACTCAAACTCTTTTGTGTGTGTGTGTGTGTACACCCTTTATGATGGAGTGTATTGTTAAGATAGCTTATATAATCAAAGTCTCTTGCTTTTAGGGTGGGTAACTAGTGTTTGTCTGCAGTTATGTCCATAGAACTTGTTTTGAGCTAGAATACATCAAAATGATGATACTTTAAGGTATTATTGGGTGTGTTTGAGATGGTCTATGATTGAATTGTTTGAAACTTTCCCCTGCTTTTTGTTTGTGGTGGAGGAGCTTAAATTGCTGCCTGCAATTTATGTTGCTATTGGATGTATATAACTTTAACCAAGTGGGTTTGTTATGGACATGTTTCTTCTTATTCTACTTCAGGTCCTGGTTATTGGAGGAGGAGATGGAGGAGTCTTACGGGAAGTGGCACGTCATAGTTCTGTTGAGCAGATTGACATTTGTGAGATTGATAAAATGGTGGTTGATGTGAGTTGTCACATTCCTTTCATCTGTTCTGCATCTTGCAAGTACTTAAGTTTAATATGTTTCCTTCCACTTTATTGGATCTTTCTTCAGGTGGCTAAGCAGTATTTCCCTAATGTAGCAGTTGGATACGAGGATTCTCGTGTCAACCTCATCATTGGCGATGGTACACAATGCTCTGCTTGAATCTCTCTCTTTTGAGAACAGTTTTATAAACAATGTTGTTGACATTTTACAGGTGTTGCTTTCTTGAAGAATGCTGCTGAAGGAACTTATGATGCAGTTATTGTTGATTCATCGGACCCGATTGGTCCAGCAAAAGAGCTATTTGAGAAACCTTTCTTTGAGTCAGTGAATAGAGCTCTTCGTCCTGGTGGAGTTGTGTGCACACAAGCTGAAAGCTTGTGGCTTCACATGGACATCATCGAAGACATTGTTTCGAATTGCCGTGAGATCTTTAAAGGATCTGTTAACTACGCTTGGACTAGCGTTCCAACTTACCCGAGGTCTTTGAAATGGATCTTGAGAACATTTTGCTTTCTTTTTGCGTTGATTTCAAGAATTTGAACGTATGCGATTCATTTGCAGCGGAGTCATTGGATTCATGCTTTGTTCAACCGAGGGACCACATGTCGATTTCAAGAAGCCAGTGAGTCCAATCGATGCTGATGAAAACGCTATCAAATCACATGGACCCTTGAAGTTTTACAACGCTGAGGTACAAAATAGTAACCATTTTACGCTTGTTTTTCGAAAGGTATGTGAATCATCGTTAAATCGATTCGATCTTTTTCATTGCAGATTCACTCAGCCGCTTTCTGCTTACCCTCTTTTGCTAAGAAGGTGATTGATTCGAAAGCCAACTAGAAAGAGAAGAGAAATCGTTTACTTATGAAAAATTTCGCGTAGAGATGAATCATGATGATGTTGATGAATAAAAAGTTTCAGTTTTTAGAATGTAATGTTTCTTCGTTGCTCAACAATGGTCTGTGACTGCACTGAGATGCAACTAGTAATTACTATCCATCTCTGTTTATTAGCCTTAAACAATTTTCATATAAATCTATAATACATATATGTATGTTTAAATTTTGAAAATGAACAAAATTCTTACAAACATTTTGTGTAAAATTTAATATTGCAAATTGTAAAATCGTGTTAAAAAGTAAACTCTAAATTGCAGAAAAGATTATTGTTAGACTAATTTAAGTGTTTTGCATTTGTTATCACTTTTTCGCTTTGGACATGGTATCTCTAAATAACCAAATAAGGGCAAATAAAACAAATATATTAATAGGTGTGATTCGGACCAAAAATAGCAAAGAAAAAGAGGCAAAACTGTTTTCATGGGCCTTAGAAAAAAAAACGTTTTGGGCTTACATCATCAACCGTCCAAAACAGTAGGTTATCCAACAGAACTCGAACACGTGTCCACTGGTATTGTCGACGTAGGCGTTATAACAAGACGTTGACCATCGTTATACACGTGTGTTCACAACTTCACATCGATCATGACATCACAATACCAATTAATCATCAATTATATTTGATTTTCTGTCGCTCTCCATTCCTAATAATACCAATGAATGGGTCCTTCGTGAAAGACTTGGATTGCCACTTGAACCTTTAAGCAGCATATTTTTAAGTTTAACAAACAAAACCAAAACCTTTAAGCAGCATATTATAAGTAGAGTTCTTAATTAAGTTGAAGAAAAACTAATTATAGTATATGGTTTATTAGGTGAGCATTTAATAGTGTTTGTGTACACGAGATGGTTGATTCAGGCCATGCGCGGATATAAACATTTATTAAATTTAAAATCATGGTATATTTACGATTTAAATTAGGAAAAATTAAAGTACTATATTATATTAAAAACTAAATTAGTATATCTTGAAAAATAGTTAATCCGGTCTATGTATAAATTGAGAATTAAAATAATTAAACCAACTTTATGTACACTTTTTAATTCAATTTGTATATATTTAAACTAAACTGAAATATTTATGCTATAGTATCAAAGACTTTGAACTATAACGTATGTGTTGATTTTATAGCGTTTATATTTTGAAGATAGGATTATAGAAATGATATTTTACAATATGTAAAACAATTAATCTATAGAATATTTTAATATACAATTTAATTGCGAAACAAATTTTGTTTAATATTTTTTTTTCTATTTACCTTTCAAATAAAATAGAGAAGATGTCTTAGCTTGTTGACATGATGCTAATGAGTATTGATCCGAAATATTGTTGTCGGATGTAATTTCCTCATAAGATTTGTCGGCTTCGAGGATTGCAATATTATTATTTAAAGCCTTATTATTAGATGTGGGATCATTTTCGTGGCTCTAATTAAATGCTTCCCACGTCTTCTAAACTGAAAATTCAAAGGGAGTGTTGATAAAATGCTTTAGGGTCTGACTCTTGCTAGCAGGAAAAAAACAAAGAAAGTAGAAGAGAAATAATTCTGATTATCGTAGAAAAGTAACCCTTCAAACAACAAATAAATAAAAAATGTTTATACCGCAAACTTAATTTTTCTTCTTCTCGTTAATTTTTTTTTTTGAGTTCTTCATTTTTTTTACTCTAAACTGGTAAAACGACCAAAAAATACAAAATTTATATTAATTATTATATTAAAAACAAGTTAAAAATTTTAAGAGTTCCACCAAACAATGACGCCATCGGTGGCTAAGTAAAGTCAATATCTAACTAATTAAAGAGCAAAATAATAGAATTAATCATAGTCGTAATATGCTGTAATGACGCAAACTGGGGGATGCAGCGACAAAAGAACCATTACCTAACAAAAGTAGGAAACTCTCTTATAATTTGAACAATCTTCAAATAGTTTTATCCCATTATATTTGTTTTTTTTGTAATATTTTAATCAAGAATCGAACTCATAAATAGTTTATCTTATCAATACCATGGACCGGGTCTCAACATAATGAATTACATGCAGTATTATGACCATATAGGTTATTTAGAAATTCATGTAATGGACAATTTAGTGTCTTCAGATATTATGACATAATAAATCGTTTTATTCGATTTATTCCGCGTTGTAACAATGTATGTGTCGACTATCTTGCAAAAAAGGCAAGAGCACGAGGTTTTTTATTCTTCCATCTAAGCACATCGGTTCCGGATTGCTCTCTCTAGAGGAAAAGCCTCCGTCCGATAATTTAATAAAATGGTGTTTGACGAAAAAAAAAAAAAAAGATATTATGACCTATGAGGAGATAAGAAATAATCGAATTTTGGGGACTTCAAATATGAAAAACTTTATTTTAACTATTTTTCAACCATATATATTAATATATAGTTTACTTACAAATTCATACAAATGGACAATTTTGGTGTCTTCAGATACGACCTATGAGGAGATAAGAAAGAATCGAATCATTGACAATTATTGTTTGTGATTCTGCAGAAATTGGAGAACACTTTCACGTTCTTTGCACACGTGTATGTCCAATATCGCACGCCATATTAACCGGGGTTCCAATTGCTTCTGAATGTGTCCAGAGATGAACAACGTGGAAACCGGTTTGTGGAAAACCGGAATCGTCATAAACGCTTCTCGGTTTCTGTCATGATCTTAATAATCATGCACGCGTGGATCAATTATCTCTCTTACTCTTTAATTAATTTTCGATGATAGTATTTTTTTGGCTTTCTTTACTTTTGAAGAAACTCTCTAAAACTTCAAATTATCCACGAATAATCGAGTATGTGGATCTCTATGTAGACGCATAATTGTGCAACATATAAATGTCGTCAGCTTGATTTTGGCCTTTTTCGTTACACGAAAATGGAACAAATGTAAAAGATTAAATAAGAGAGGACCCATAACATCATATATGTGTCTGCCTTTTGATCACCCTCTCCACATAAAACCTCAAATGGCAATATATTTTCATTTATTTCTTAAATTAAATGGAGTAATACCCATTACCCATAAAGTAGTTACTAAAGGGAATTATTTTGTTATACATTCCACCACCGAAGCTAAAAAGCAAATAGATATATTATTGATAAAATATAGATGGCTGCTAGAATTAGAAACGCATGGGTGTTTTGGATAATCCTATACTATATGTTTGGTAAATATAATATATTGCATTATTCAATAACTTATTGTATTATGATTTATTTATAACCAACTCGTGCTACGAAACGAAAGTATAAATGCCGTGGAGCATAAATATTAGTAACTTGGTATATTAAATTATTATTACAAGGGTTGAGTGGGTCTTACATCAATTTTTTTATTTTTGTTTAAAAATTTGGTTAAGGGTTTTACATTTCCCATTTATAGAAATATCATAAGATAAAACTAAACAAAAATTGTAGTTGTTGAGATTAAGTAGCTTGAGTGTTAACTCAAGGTTTCATGCTCTCTCATTCGCTCGATTGCTTTTGTTTTGAATGGAGCAATGAGACGGAAGAAAATAAGTGTAATTGTTAACACAAGTCGCCAACAATTTTGAACCATTGAAAAAAAAATGAACCATTTAACAACGAAAACAAGTTTTGAATCATGGATGTTGAAAAGTAATTAAGGATATTATAAAACATTTGTCGAATTCTAATAGCTAGAACCCAACTTTTTTTTAACAATAATAAGATAAAGATAAGATCCCCATATTTTGCAGCATTTTCATGTTTTACATTCAAATTATCTTATTTAAATCGGTAGATTATATACTTTTGCTCTTGTATTTTTTTAACTATATTTTTTTTCTTCAAAAAAAAAAGTTAGATGCCAAATATTAAGTTTATTTTAGTATCACTTTAAACCACATATCTTACACAATTTAATAACATTAAATTCAATCAATATTATGCCAAGTAAATGAATAAAGATGGGATGTAAGAAAAAAGAGATGGTAAAGTTGGGTTTGACTAAATAGAGCCAATAATAATTACTTTCCTTCATCTTTTCTCTAGCTTTAGAATTTGTCTCAAATATGAACATAATTTAAAAGTAATTTGATAATCACTTTATAGAAAGCTTGAATTATATGACATCCCACTTATCAAGCTCCACAATTTCTCATCTCCTTTTTCACTCCCACTTTCACATTTTAACTCTCCTCATAATTACAAAAAAATTTGGTATTAAATAGTAATTACTAAAAATAAAATAAAAATCTTAACATAAGAAGTTTGACTAATCAATATGTTTCAAGTAAACTTTTATGTAAATTAAATTATATCTCTGAAGTCTGAATTATTATTATAAATTAAAAACACAAGAAACGTCTCTTTGTATCTCCTCAAAAGCCGAAACAAAATCTCTCTTTCACACAAGTAAGCAACTTCAAATTCTGGTTAACCAAAAAAAAACAAAAAAAGAAAAAAAAAAGTCGCTCTCTTTCTTCTTAAAAATCTCACCTTTGTCGTCCAAATCCAGAAACCCATACGCAAATATCCTCTACGTGTTGCTCCTTTCACGAGTTTCTCGAATTTTCTTGCATTTACCCATCAACCAGATTCTAAAGTTTCAAACTTTTTCTTCTTCCTCAAACCATTCTCTGTTTCTCAACTCTTCACTTTCAAGTGGTAAATAAAATAAACACAGATTTGAATCATGGGTTTCTCAAATTCCTGAGTTTTCACAAAAACCCACCATGGAAATCGAATCAGGAAGTTATCAAAACATTGCCAAGGTGAGTCATCATCAGATTCGATCATAAAGTTCTCACCTTTATGGTAATTCTCTTCTCTTTCCTCGTAATCATCGATTTCTGATTTTTGATCACAGAAGGAATCGTGGAGAACAGTGTTGACATTAGCATATCAAAGCTTAGGTGTTGTATATGGAGATTTGAGTATTTCTCCTTTATATGTATACAAAAGCACATTCGCTGAAGACATTCATCACTCTGAGTCCAATGAAGAGATCTTTGGTGTTTTGTCTTTTATCTTTTGGACAATCACTCTTGTCCCTCTTCTCAAATACGTTTTCATAGTTCTTAGAGCAGATGATAATGGTGAAGGTGGCACTTTTGCTCTTTACTCTCTTCTATGTCGACACGCACGAGTCAACTCGTTACCGAGTTGTCAATTGGCTGATGAGCAGCTTATAGAGTATAAGACTGACTCGATTGGTTCTTCGTCGTCCTCGATGCCTCAATCGGGTTTTGCAGCGAGTTTGAAATCTACCCTCGAGAAACATGGAGTGTTGCAGAAGATTTTGCTTGTTCTTGCTTTGATTGGGACTTGTATGGTGATTGGTGATGGTGTTCTTACGCCTGCGATTTCAGGTTTGAGTCAACAAAATATCGATTCTTTGACTTGTTCTTTGTTTGATGTCAAAGACAAGATCATTGATATGTTTTACTTACCACTGTTCATAACTTTTTGTCTATTACAGTTTTTTCTGCAGTGTCTGGTGTTGAGCTTTCAATGTCTAAGGAGCATCACAAGTGTGAGTTTTTTTTTCACTATTCTTGATTAGTTTCGTAGGCTGTCTTAATCTAAGCCTAGGCCTATTTCATTGTGATTGTGGTGGATACTTTGGTTTAGTTCTTGGATGATCTGGTCACAGATTGAGTCTAACTTAAACCTTAGGTCCTAGAATCATCCTGAAGTCGTCGGTTTCTTTTCTAAACTGTGGAGCCCGTTGTTCCCACCATCTGTTTATTTGATTGCTTGATAGAGTTTTGCACGTAACACGAATTAAATGTCGTGGTGCCATCACGATTTCGGGATTATCTATATCGCTTTCGGTTCCTTAATTTGATGGCCCACGCTATTGAATAGGCGTTTGGATTCTTCTCTGGACATCAAGTGGATAAACTAATTAGTTGATCTTCTTCCTTCATCTACCCAAAATTTGGATCTTTGTGTAACATTCTACTTTATTATTGAGTTCCACATCCGCAACCGCAACTGTCATGTTCAACGAGTCTCGCAGTTGTAAAAGTTTTGACCTTTTGCCAAGGTTATTGTCATTGTGTCTGAAACTTTTTCTTTGTTTTTTTTTGTTTTGTTTATGCAGATATAGAACTCCCTGCTGCTTGTATAATTCTGATAGGGTTGTTTGCACTCCAGCACTATGGTACACACAGGGTCGGGTTCTTGTTCGCCCCGGTGATTCTTTTGTGGCTAATGTGCATCAGCGCCATCGGTGTTTACAACATTTTCCATTGGAACCCGCACGTCTATCAAGCACTTTCTCCCTATTATATGTACAAGTTCCTCAAGAAAACTCAAAGTAAAGGCTGGATGTCTCTTGGTGGGATCTTGCTCTGCATTACAGGTTCAACAAATAAAAACAAAATCATGTTTGCTTTATGAGCTGAAGAAGAAGAAGAAGAAAACTTTACTCACTTTCTTACTCTTATGCAGGTTCCGAAGCAATGTTTGCGGATCTGGGACATTTTTCTCAACTCTCAATTAAGGTCTTTTAGAATTCTTCTCTCTATTTTTCTTCTAAACTGTCAGTTTTTCGTCTTGGAAGTTTAAATAGAACAATCAACTCTTGCTGCAGATTGCTTTTACGTCACTTGTTTACCCGTCCTTAATACTCGCCTACATGGGACAAGCAGCTTATCTCTCTCAGCATCATGTTATCGAAAGCGAATACAATATCGGGTTTTATGTATCTGTACCAGAAAAGCTAAGATGGCCAGTTCTTGTGATCGCCATACTAGCTGCTGTAGTTGGAAGCCAAGCCATTATCACTGGAACATTCTCAATCATCAAACAATGCTCTGCATTGGGATGCTTCCCCAAAGTGAAGATTGTTCATACGTCATCCAAAATGCACGGTCAGATTTACATCCCTGAGATCAATTGGATCTTAATGATCCTCTGTTTAGCTGTAACCATCGGCTTCAGAGACACCAAGCGGTTGGGTAATGCTTCAGGTATGTAACTTAAATCATTTTATTTTTTGTGTGGTTACTATTTTGTTAAAATGAGAAGAATTCTAATAAGCGAATAACCTGAACCTAAAGCATGATTGGACCCCATTGCTCTAGCTACCATCGCTAAATTAACTGTTGATAATGTTTTTTCTTTAGGCTTGGCGGTTATAACTGTTATGCTTGTGACGACGTGCCTAATGTCATTAGTGATCGTACTCTGCTGGCATAAGAGTGTCCTCTTCGCAATTGCATTTGTCGTATTCTTTGGCACAATCGAAGCTCTCTACTTCTCAGCTTCCCTGATCAAATTCCTCGAAGGCGCATGGGTCCCAATCGCCCTCGCTTTTTGCTTTCTTCTTGCGATGTGCACTTGGCACTACGGAACCCTCAAGCGCTATGAGTACGATGTACAAAACAAAGTCTCGGTCAACTGGCTTCTCAGCCTCAGTCAAACCCTCGGGATCGCACGTGTCCGTGGCCTCGGACTCATCCACACCGAGCTTGTCTCTGGTGTCCCCGCAATATTCTCTCATTTTGTCACCAACCTCCCTGCCTTCCACCAGGTTCTCGTCTTCCTCTGCGTCAAATCCGTTCCGGTTCCACATGTCCGACCTGAGGAACGGTTTCTAGTCGGACGTATCGGCCCAAAAGAGTTCCGGATCTACCGTTGCATTGTCCGGTTCGGGTACCGTGATGTCCACAAAGACGATTTTGAGTTTGAAGGCGATCTTGTATGTAGCATTGCGGAGTTTATCCGTACTGAAGCTGCAACCGCCACCGCTGCAGACACCAACGGAGAGGATGATGATAGAATGTCGGTAGTCGGAACTTGTTCTACATACATGCAAGGAATCGAGGATCATTACGAAAGCGATCTTGACGACCCTAATAAGCCCGGGACGTCAGAGATCCGATCACCAAAACCAAAGAAGAAGAGTAAGAGTAAGATCAAAAAGAGAGTAAGGTTTGTTGTCCCGGAGACTCCAAAGATAGAGAAGGAAACTAGACAGGAGTTAATGGAGCTAACGGAGGCGCGTGAGGGAGGCGTGGCTTATATAATGGGAAACGCGTATATGAAAGCGAAGCAAGGATCAGGATTAGTAAAGAGACTCGCCATTAACATTGGCTACGAGTTTCTTAGGAGGAACACTAGAGGTCCAAGAAACATGCTTACCTCGCCTAACGCTTCTACTTTAGAAGTCGGTATGATCTACCATGTCTAAAGGGGGTATTTTGGTCTTTTTGTAAATGCTTTTGTTGTGTTTTAATTTGCCAAAAAAAAAAAGTGAATTAGATATAGCTAAAGAAATTTTGTTTTTTTTTTTGGAGGTTTTGCTAAAGGTTAATAGAGTTTATAGCTAAAGAAATCCTCCCTTTAGAGCCAAATATAGAGTTTTTCATTTTTTCTTCTTTTGTTGTACAAATGATATGTGTGAATTATATGTGTAACCAGATTGTGATTACATTGTCCCATATTGCTGGTATTTCCCAATAATATTTATTTATATAACAATATACATTATGCGGGTTCTAATCAATAGCCAAGCTGATTTCTTTGCAAAACAAGCAAGACTAAATCTTTCTCCTTATGTAGTTATTTATATCCTCTGATGTATGGTGAAAACGATGTACCTTGTTTCTTTTTATCTAATGATAAAATTGGCCGAAAAAAAAAAATCATGGTAATAAAACATCGAAACTACTAACACAAACCACTATGATATTGCTTATATTATTGGTTCTAAAACATACCATGTTTTAGTTAGTCAAAATATTGTCCCTTTTGTATACATTTCTTCAAATCAGTTTTACGGTCGAATTTGAATTATATCATCATAAATTCATAATGGTCGCAAACAAAATTAGATAAAATAGTCCAGGAAGTGCTGAGCTTGGAGGGGGCTAATGGGCCAAGAAGACTAAATTTCAAAGTTCAAACCGGTTTAGCTAGTCAGAACTAGTCAGACCGGACCAAATCCGAAGATGAGGATCCATTTGGTCGAGCTGTCAATGTCGGACTGGTATTAATCTGTCTGAAAGCGATCTGACTTCGGATAATATTATTACTCAAAGAACAGCTCAACTGTTTAAAAAATTGAAACCACGTGCTTCTCTAAATTTTGGTTATCTTCTCTATCGTTTAATTTTTATTTTTTCTGACTCAAATTCAGTCTTTCTTTTTCTTAATGAAACCATTCCAAGCAATCTCATTGGATGAGTATTTGTATGATTTCTAATTACTACTAGTATATTCGTCTTTATGTGCCCCTAGTTATATTCTTTACGTCATGAATTTTCTTGTCGGGTATGAAATATTATAATTTTCAGTTAGTAACGTAAACTCAGAAGGCTTAATACTATGGTTGTGATAATAAATTATTGAAAGAGTTATTGACACAAATTTTTTTTGTTATGTATAAATATCCTTTCAATTTTGTTCATTTAAAATTTGATCCTTTTAATCAAAATGAAAAAGGTTTGATTTAGGTATTCATACTTAATAATTGATACAAATGTAGTCCGGTTGGTATAAGCATGTAATAATATATGTACGTTTGATGTCGTAGTCATTAGTCAATGTAGTTGATACCGTACAATTCGATCTAAGCTAATATTTTTGTCGTCCGACCTAAACTATATAAACATCAATGCTTTGGTGATTAAAAATAACAAAACACAAATTTCAAGAAGGAAAAAAAAAAACTCTACCTCAATTTCATAGTATTACATTACACTCTCAATGACAGCTAATTGTAACAAAAATACAAAACACAAAACAGTGTAATACAAAAGAATTATTTATTTTTGTGTTAAAAGAGTTTGAATATGTCAGTTTCATAAATTGTTAAATATCCAAAAATGAAAATGTACTTGGATGTTACAGCTATGAGACAACTATTATGATAAAAGAAAAAATGGGAAGCTTCTAAGGTGGGCTTTGGCTTTGATACAGACGTGCACAGATCCTTTCCCATGTAAAAACTTTGATTATTCTGACGTGTAATTTTTTCATTGGTTTGATATGTTTTGACTTTTACTTAGGTAAGTGGAAACGCATTTGCAAAAAAAAAAAATCATATCCCTCAAAACACTTATCCATTCACAGAAACATTCTGATCCTCGTTTTTAGTTTAGTTCGTGTCTAATTCTCATTGGTTCATTTATCTACGAGCCCCACCTTTAAGCCGACGTTGGTGTCTGTCTGGATAAAGAAAGAATAAATAAAACGTTTTTTTCTATAAAAAAATGTTTTGTTACTATTTAGAAACACATTGAATTATTGAAATAACAATTAACGAAAACAAGAGAAAATGTTTTTTTTTTTGTGTGGGCGGAACGTATATATTCTTTTTTTCTTTTGGGGGAATATTATCAAAGATTCAAGAATGTATTTATTTATGGAAATAAAGAAAGGTATATAGTAAAGAAAGTGTTTTGCTTTTTTTTTTTTTCTTTATATTAAAGAAAGGCATCAATAATATTGGTTGGTTGGTATAAATACGCATGCGCGTGGCTTTTTCGAGTAGAGGAAGAGACTAGATAGAGTCGTGATTTTTTTTTTCTTTTTACATTATCAAATGGACGTAAAATTGTTGAAAATTAAACAAAGAAAAAGCTTAAAAAAAGAAGAAGAAAGAGTCTATCGGATACGTCGGATCCAATCTCCCAATCCGCATTGGCTGTCGAGGCAACGTGGATGTATAAGAAGGCCTTAGGTTCAAGATTATTTACCTTAAAGCCACTCAGTCTATAGAGTAATTTCGTAAATACATATGGTTAGTGGACGTCGTCCTAAATGGCTAATACTCAAATCTTTTTTTCTTGGTCGACAAAATTTGATACTTAAATGTATATAAATGCATGATTCATTCACAATATAGTTTAGTTGATTTTCTAATACTTCACAATCTTATAAATAATATCAGTTCAAACTTAAGATATTCTTTATATATGGATAGAGTTTCTAGTTGATCGTGTGTAGGTGTTTCAACTTTGACCAGTGGATAACGATCCGATTATTAAATTTTAAAACGTTGTTTCCACTTTGTAGAGCTTAGACTCTATGTGACTATGAAACGACTTGTCAACAAAGCATTTTTTTTTGTAGTTGTTTGTTTAATTAGTATCATCACGACTTGTGTATTGGTGGTATTAATTTTTACGAGTATAATAATTACGTATATTTTTCCAAAAAACAATTGGATAAAATAAGGAGTTTACGATTATTGGATATCAAATACACAATACTTATTTAATATTTTCAGATTTAGTTATCAGTTGTGATTAATGAGAGATGTATGCAATATCAACTAATCGTGTTAAAAGGTTTGTACAATTATTAGTGATGCTTATCTGCTTCATTAAGATAATAATTCATTTTCAAGAAAAGAAAAACCATGATTTGAATCCTGCTTCCTTTGCAAATTTTTTTTTTTAATATAGATGAATTTTGTTTTAAAAAAAAACAAAATTGATGAAATTAAATTGGCAATAATAACCAAATATATACTTTTAATTATAAATGTAAAAAAGGGGGACCTCATTATATCCATAAAAACCCCAGACAAATACGTAAGATACAAGTTGTTAAATTAAATTAAAATGCCAACAACAAGAAGATTATCTTTAAACTATAATCCATCCTACAACCAAAAATACAAAATCTGGTCCACTCTATATCTTTCATCTACCAACTCGAAAATAGAAGATAAGAAGATAAAAGGGCATTAACGTAATTCCCAAGAAACTATCCAAAACATTATCGCGATAAAACCGTACAGAGCAAAAGCTACTAATAATATTATTATTTAAAAAAAATCTCAAAAATAGATCGTTAGAAAAACGTGTATATGTGTGTATATTTGCTATATATCGATTTTTTTCTCTTCGTTATCGCATTAATCTCTCTCTCTCTCTGTTTCTTTCGTCCTTCTTTCACGAGCTTACTTTTTCTTCTCCATTCGTTCGTTTTTAACGATCAAAAACGACGGCGAAAGGTCAGTCTCCGGCGATTTCTTCGTCCATATTTGACGACTTTTTTTTTCCTCCACTTGTTTCGTTTAAACGTTTATAAAGATTATTTATTTATGTAAACTGTTTCATTGATCTTGGAGTTAAATTTTATGTTAAGAAAAAAAGTTTTGATGTAATCTTGATCCGTTTTATTATGGCGTAATTATTGGATTAATTTTAGCCTGAAATTATGAATTTCTTGAATCTGAAACAAGAAAGTTTTTTTTTTTTAAGGTAATTAATTTTTATTTTTTGTTGTTGTTATTACCATTTTTTAAGGTTGTGGAATCAGACAGAAGCTGTTTAGCTCTGTTTCTCCATGGTGTCAAGATCTTGTGCTAATTTTCTAGACATATCATCTTGGGACCTTTTAGATTTTCCTCAAACTCCAAGAACTCTTCCACGCGTCATGACTGTCCCTGGAATCATCACCGACGTAGACGGAGGAGATATAACCTCCGAAGTTACTTCTTCCTCCGGTGGGTCACGTGAGAGGAAGATCATTGTAGCTAATATGTTACCACTCCAATCTAAAAGAGATACAGAAACTGGTAAATGGTGTTTTAATTGGGACGAAGACTCTCTCCAGTTACAACTTAGAGATGGGTTTTCTTCAGAAACAGAGTTTCTCTACGTTGGATCACTTAACGTTGACATCGAAACGAGTGAGCAAGAAGAAGTTTCACAGAGGCTTTTAGAGGAATTTAACTGCGTTGCTACGTTTTTGTCACAAGAGTTGCAAGAGATGTTCTATCTTGGTTTCTGTAAACATCAGTTATGGCCACTCTTTCATTACATGCTTCCAATGTTTCCTGATCATGGAGATCGTTTCGACCGACGTTTATGGCAAGCTTATGTGTCTGCTAACAAGATATTTTCTGACAGAGTTATGGAAGTTATCAACCCTGAGGATGATTATGTTTGGATTCAAGATTATCATCTTATGGTTCTTCCTACTTTCTTGAGGAAACGTTTTAATAGGATTAAACTCGGGTTTTTCCTTCATAGTCCGTTTCCTTCTTCCGAGATTTACCGCACATTGCCTGTTCGTGACGAGATTTTGAGAGGTTTGTTGAATTGTGATCTTATTGGATTTCATACGTTTGATTACGCGCGGCATTTCTTGTCTTGTTGTAGTAGAATGCTTGGTCTTGATTATGAGTCTAAGCGCGGTCATATAGGGCTTGATTACTTTGGTAGGACTGTGTATATCAAAATTCTTCCTGTTGGTGTTCATATGGGTAGATTGGAATCTGTTTTGAATCTTGATTCTACTGCGGCGAAAACGAAAGAGATTCAAGAACAATTTAAAGGGAAAAAACTGGTTCTTGGTATCGATGATATGGATATATTTAAAGGTATAAGCTTAAAGCTTATAGCAATGGAACATCTCTTTGAGACTTATTGGCATTTGAGAGGGAAAGTTGTTCTTGTTCAGATAGTGAACCCTGCAAGATCCTCTGGTAAAGATGTGGAAGAAGCAAAAAGGGAGACATATGTGACTGCGAAAAGGATCAATGAGCGTTACGGTACTTCTGATTATAAGCCGATAGTCTTGATCGATCGTCTTGTTCCACGTTCTGAGAAAACCGCGTATTATGCTGCAGCAGATTGTTGCTTGGTGAATGCAGTGAGAGATGGTATGAACTTAGTTCCTTATAAGTATATAGTCTGCAGGCAAGGGACTCGAAACAAGGCCCTTGATGATTCATCGCCCCGCACAAGCACACTTGTTGTGTCTGAGTTTATTGGATGCTCGCCTTCTTTGAGTGGTGCCATTAGGGTGAATCCATGGGATGTAGATGCTGTGGCTGA
Organism: Arabidopsis thaliana x Arabidopsis arenosa; assembly: GCA_019202795.1. Lineage (NCBI taxonomy): Eukaryota > Viridiplantae > Streptophyta > Magnoliopsida > Brassicales > Brassicaceae > Arabidopsis > Arabidopsis thaliana x Arabidopsis arenosa. The sequence continues at coordinate 11,634,633 of CM032919.1, read as the reverse complement.
GGCGGTGAACTCGGCTCTTAAAATGAGTGAGACCGAGAAGCAACTACGGCATGAGAAACATTACCACTATATTAGCACTCATGATGTTGGTTACTGGGCAAAGAGCTTTATGCAGGATCTTGAGAGAGCTTGCCGGGATCATTATAGTAAACGTTGTTGGGGGATTGGATTTGGATTGGGGTTCAGAGTTTTGTCGCTCTCTCCAAGTTTTAGGAAGCTATCCGTGGAACACATTGTCCCGGTTTATAGAAAAACACAGAGAAGAGCGATATTTCTTGATTATGATGGCACTCTTGTTCCTGAAAGCTCCATTGTTCAAGATCCAAGCGCCGAGGTTGTCTCTGTTCTGAAAGCTCTCTGTGAAGATCCCAATAACACAGTGTTTATTGTTAGTGGAAGAGGAAAAGAGTCTCTGAGCAATTGGCTATCTCCTTGTGAAAATCTTGGAATAGCAGCTGAACATGGATACTTCATAAGGTATGTATATTATAAATGCAGTCTTGTCTTACTTTTCGATGGAGGTTCTCAATAAACTTAAAAGATACTTTTGTGTTTTGTTTTGTGGGTGTTTAGGTGGAATAGCAAAGATGAGTGGGAGACTTGTTATTCGTCGTCGGATACAGAGTGGAGGTCATTGGTGGAACCGGTTATGAGATCGTATATGGAGGCAACGGATGGAACGAGTATAGAGTTTAAAGAAAGTGCTTTGGTGTGGCACCATCAAGACGCTGATCCGGACTTTGGATCATGTCAAGCTAAGGAGATGCTTGATCATCTAGAGAGTGTTCTCGCCAATGAGCCTGTGGTTGTCAAGAGAGGTCAACACATCGTTGAAGTCAAACCACAGGTAAGTAAAAAAGCAGAGAATCTCTTTCACTTCCATATCCACACAAGTACTTTGCAAAGCTTGAGAATGTTAGGATCTCATATCGAAAGTTAGACCGGAATCTAAAGTTCACTCATTGCCAATTAGTTTTGACTCGACTCATTGTAATGGATTCAGGGTGTAAGCAAAGGTCTAGCTGCGGAAAAGGTAATCCGAGGAATGGTAGAACGCGGGGAGCCACCGGAAATGGTGATGTGCATAGGAGACGATAGATCAGACGAGGACATGTTCGAAAGCATATTAAGCACAGTGACAAATCCAGAGCTTCTTGTTCAGCCAGAGGTTTTTGCATGCACGGTTGGAAGAAAACCAAGCAAAGCTAAATACTTCTTGGACGATGAAGCCGACGTGCTTAAGCTCCTAAGAGGCCTTGGAGACTCATCATCTAGCTTAAAACCCACATCTTCTCACACACAAGTTTCATTTGAAAGCATCGTTTAAAGTGGAGAAGTGCCAAAAAATAATCAAAATAACATAACAACATCAATATGTAAAAAATGATAATAGGCTTTTGAAGAATTTGTCTTTCTTCTTGCCTCTTTTCACGGTTGTTTTTCTTTTGGGTAAATTAGGAACTATTTTTGTTCTCTTGTACAGAAACTTTTTTATTTCCTTCTATTTAAATTTATTAAATTCCATTATGGGCACAACCACATTAGTCCTTATCAAGAATTGAGAGGTTCATGTTGTTGTCGTTGAGGGACCAACTAGAGAAAGTTATTGGTGTTTGTAATTTTATGTCATGTCCATTTACTTTCCCAACCTCTTCTTCTTTATCATCCGACGGTCTGGCTTGCACGGTTTTGTTAAGTTAAAAGTTTTTGTTTTTGCCAACTCAACGGCTTGGTAAGGTTTAGCTCAACTTGCTTATGTCCAGCCCATGAGGTTCAAGCGTCACCAAACTATCAACTCAAAATTTTGTTGGAACTTTTTTTTTTCTCTTAAGAGTTTAAACTATATGGTGAAAAATGATTTACTAAAATAAAATTTATTATTTCTGTTTTTTTAATATTTTTTATTATTTATTTTGAATTTAAAAAGTCAGGATAATTATTTATATATATGTTGATACCTTTTAAGAAATTCCTATAAAAACAAAAAGAGTTCCATCTTGATGAATCTTCTTTTCTCCAGTTAAAGTGAATTTTTATCAATTAAAGATTAAAGGGGACCATTTTTCACCTTCTTTCCAATTGCTTCTTTTCTTTTGTTGTTTGGCTTTACATTTTTCCATTTAGGCTAAAAATTTTATTTCTTTTTTCTCAACATATCACTATTTTATTTTATGTTTTGCATTGTTTCCAATTTTTTAGTAGAATCAGCATCCGAAGTTGCGAGCACCTGATTACTCAGGAAAAAAATTACTCACAAACGTTTAATTTCACTTCTTTATGTTTTGTATGAGTTTATTACGTTAATTATATACTATACTACATCAATTATCGGAAAAGGGAATGCTTCAGAAGACAACTAGATGTGCACCGTTGTGCTCACATGAAAAGACCAATACATTTCATTTTCACATTTTTGGTTAGCAAATCAGCATGAAAATGGCGGCCAAGTGAAATATTTATACAATATTAAAAGATTAAAAGCAGTGTCCAAAGTCTTGTAAATCAAGCTAGTAAAAGCTTTATTGTCGCTAAATAAGTTTCTAGACAATGTTTGTTTTTTTGTATGATAAAATGTTTGAAACAAAGTTATTTTAGTAGATAAGATTCAATTGGCGGAAAATAAACAAAACAACATGAGGTAAATATACAAAACAAATCAAAAGAGGTAGTAAAAAACAACAAGAAGTGAAAAGAGGTAAAAACAAAAGAACAAGAAGTGAATTCACAAAATAAATAGATAAGGGCAGCGCGAAACAAGGATTTTGGTGCGAGAATATATGCACTGTTTGACTCTTAGTCGTGAACTCTGACTGTGTATAAATGACTACTTTACCCCTCTTTTATTCATTAATCGTCGTAACAAAGAGATCGAGTAAAATAGACAGACACGTTACCTTCGTACACGTGACGTACTCCAAATGGATCTTAACTGACACGTGTCCTTCCTTTGTTGGATGTCTTGTTTGCCAGAGGTGGTGGCTATAGGCCTGGGCACAAGTACTCGTTACTCGGTTGATACTCGCTACTCGGCTCGTACTCGCCTTGAAAAAACAAGTACCCGGTGTTGTCAAGGCAAGTACCAAGTAGTATAATTCCATTACTTGCAAGTAAGGGTCAAGTATCAAGTATCATAATTTTTTTTGATACTTGGCTCGTTACTCGCCCCGTTTCGATACTCGCCCCGTTACTCGCTCTGCTACTCGTCCAGTTTTGTATTACAAGATATAAAGACCATTAAACGTTTAAACCCAATCACTAAAAGTCTAAAATTATAAAACCCAATGACCAATGTTATAAATTAGTCTAAAACTATAAACCCAATGACCAATGATATATGCATGTTTTCTTTTACATGTGAACTTACAACTTTTATGTTGTTTCAACAGAATTTGTAACTTCAAATGCTAATGGAAATTTGGTGCAAGGAGTGGGTTTAGCTTTGGAGGAAGAATGAAAGGTATGGATACTTCATGATTTTCAAGTTTTGTTTTAAAGCGTAATACACTTATAGTAACATTTGTTATGTTGGTTTTATTTATATGGAAAAAAAAGAGAATCAAGAAGACAAGAACTCAAGAAGGAAGACAGAGACAAGATTTCAATTTGAACCAAGTTGTTTTAAAATGTTTATCTTTTGGAACTTTCAATGTGTTGTGATTCTAGGATGTTTTGCGATTTTATGATGTTTAAAATTCTGAATGTTTTATAATTAAATGTTCCAGACTTCAAGATTTAAGTAACAAGTACTTGCAAGTAACAAGCCAAGTCAAGTTACCTTGCAAGTAACAAGCCGGGTCAAGTTACTTGCAAGTAACAAAATTTTTGACGAGTACTTGTTATAGCAAGTACTTGCTCAAACGAGTCGAGTATCAAGCCGAACTTTCAATTACTTGTACGGGCCAAGGCGAGTCACAAGTATTTGAAAAATAGCAAGTACTTGCCTTGTGCCCAGGCCTAGGTGGCTAGCCATTCAAAGAAAGCCACAGCAAAATCATAAAATTAACAAAAATCTTTTTTTTTTATATATTTATAATATACAACATTTGAGTTTTTTTTTTCCTTCAAAATATATTGAATTTACCATTTAATACAACTTTTGTATTTGGGGTATTGGTCTGAAGACTATTTTGCATTTAAGAGTGATTTTTCAGTATTACAAAATCTTATGAATCCAACAAAAATATTCTTATAAACACTTAAGCAAACCAACATATCATCAATTATTTTTACATATAACAAAATTATCAGTATACTTTGAAATTTTCTATACATTATTTTATAGGATTATAGAATAACTACATATAAAAGACATGTATGAGTTATGCTCTTAAAATATTATCTAAACCATAAAAGATAAATAAAGCTCCATACCCAAAACTTTAATACTAAAAAAGTTACAATCTTTACCAATAATCTACTTATGATATAAAATTTGTACTTATTCTGTGGTTATAGAATATATTCCATCACATAAATTAGAAAAGCTGATCTTTTTATACATAAAAAACTTATTTAATCACCAGGTCCAGAGAATATAGTTCGGGCCTTATTCCACTAAACTCAAAAAGTTTAAATTTTGATATTGCTAATTAACAAACAATAAAATTAAACTAATCACCAACCCATACAAAAACATCTTCAATTTTTAATTAAAAAAAGTAACGACGTTGATCGCATCACATGACTCTTCTTCTCTCTCTCTTTCCCACTGAGACACTGTCTTCACTCTTTTTTGCTTATCAACAAAACTCTGCACAAATCTAACCTCTCTGTTTCCTTCTTCTTCGAGAAACCTCAAATTTCAAATCTTCGCATTGTCCGCCATTCTTATTCTTCCCCAGGGAAGCTTCTTTGCTTTTTCCTCTGCCGCTTCTTCTAAAGTCCAAAACTTGTCTCTTCTTCAAAATCGAATCAATGAGTAGAGATATTCTTGTTCTAAGTATTCTCATTCTACTTCTCTCTGGGTTTGTTTCTTCAGCTCCTTCAGCTAATTCTCCTGCAAGTAAGTGTAATCACATTTCTTAACCTTCGATTTCAGTTTCACGATTCCATCTTTGCTTAATTGTTTCAAATCTTACATCTTTCGCAGAGATTCTTAATGGGTTTATCTCAAATCATGGCTCTTCTCTAATGAAATGGTTATGGTCACTCAAAACCACAACCAAAACAAGTTCGAATCTTTCCCCTTTTTTGATCATAAAGTTTGCTTTTTTATTCTTCAAGATTAGGTTTTATCAATAAAGGTTTCTCCTTTTTTATTGAATCAGCTATTGCAACGAGATCGATGGTGAAATTTGAAAATGGGTATAGTGTAGAAACAGTGTTCGATGGAAGCAAACTTGGTATTGAACCGTATTCGATTGAAGTCTTACCAAACGGCGAGCTACTTATTCTTGATTCTGAGAACAGTAACATCTACAAGATCTCATCTTCTCTTTCATTATGTGAGTACAAATTGTGTGGTTGAGACCACGATTGTTCTTTTGTCATCACCTAAAACTGAATGCACATGGGGACTGTAGTACAAAGATGCTGCATATGGAAAAAATTGATGGAATTTTTTTGGTACTTCAATTGAAAATTCTAAGTCTGAGCTTTATTACTATTTTATGGAGATTTTGCTGTATCTTTGTCGTTTCTGGAGTGAGTTTGTCGGGGATGATATCAGTTAGTAGTACTTTATTTGCTGAAACTGACTTTTTCAAAGATGAGATCTAAAACAAAAGTGTTTCTTTCAAATGGTTAAGAATAGAAACAAAAGCTTAAATTGGTTTGCAAAAGTGTTTCTTTCTGCATATAAGCTGCATTTCAAGAATCCAACTACTTGGCTGAGTTTTTGTTTACAAATGTTTTCTCTCTTGAGTTTTATTTATATGGAAACACTTGCAGATAGTAGGCCAAGACTGGTTACTGGCTCTCCTGAAGGATATCCGGGTCATGTGGATGGGAGATTACGTGATGCGAAGCTGAATCATCCTAAAGGGCTTACGGTGGATGACAGAGGAAACATATACGTGGCGGACACTGTGAATAATGCTATCCGGAAGATAAGTGAAGGAGGTAATTGTTTGTTCATAGCTGCATTCATGGAAGGGTTTAAGGGAGTTTGGTTATATACACATTTGTATCTTGTACTGAGTTTAAATGCCTACGATGTGAAGGTGTTACAACTATTGCTGGGGGCAAAACGGTTCGAAATGGAGGGCATGTGGATGGACCAAGTGAAGATGCAAAGTTTTCCAATGATTTTGATGTTGTTTATGTTGGAAGTAGTTGTTCTCTGCTCGTTATTGACCGAGGAAACAAAGCCATCAGAGAGATTCAACTCCATTTCGATGACTGTGCTTATCAGTATGGAAGCGGGTTTCCTCTTGGTAAACTTACAAAACTATCAAACCCTCTTTCTAATGGACTGATTTGTCTCTTTTCACTCTTTGAATAATCATCTCTGAATTCAATGTATTGCAGGGATTGCGGTTCTCGTTGCTGCAGGTTTCTTTGGTTATATGCTGGCTCTGTTGCAACGAAGAGTCGGTTCTATCGTTTCTTCTCATCATGTAAGTGTTCTAAGTGTTCTTTAAAATATCTCAAACATTGCCCTGTCTTATTAATTTTCTGCTAAAACTATTCAAATATTTCTTTCACAGGATCAAGAAATGTTTGAAGCTGATCCTGATCAAAAGCCTATGAAACCATCCAGACCGTCTCTGATTCCAACCGGAGACGAGCAGCTAGAGAAACAAGAGGAAACCTTTGTGGTATCGCTGGGAAAACTCGTATCAAATGCTTGGGATTCCGTTATGGAGATTCTCCGAAAAAAGCAGACAGGCACCAGCTATCAGCAGTACCATGGGTCAACAAAGCAGTCTGCTGCATTTAGCACATCAACTCCATGGCCAATTCAAGAGAGCTTTGTGATTCGAGACGAAGACGAACCTCCTCCAGTTGAGCCCAGGAACCCAACTCCAAGAAAGACTTACGCTTTTATGTCCAAAGACGCTGAAAAAATGCAGCAGCTGCGTCAGAGCCGCGCATTCTACAGTAGCTGGGACGCTGAATTCCCCAATCAGCAACAGCAGCAAAAGCAGCACCAGAAGCATCAGCATCAGCAGCAGCAGCAGCATCGAAGGCATTACTCATCGATCCCACATACTTATTATGAGCAGGACAGTGAAAAAACTAATGAGATAGTCTTTGGAGCGGTCCAAGAACAGAGCAGCAAGCGCGCGGCTAAGCCTAAGCCTAAGCCTATAGAGTCTGGAGATCAGATGAATAACACTCAACAGAATCTTCACTACAGATCTCATTCTGTTAGTTACCCATATGGATACTATCCGCCTACATGAAAAGTATCCGGTTTTGTGAGTCTCTGGGATTATCAGTCTTCCTTAATAAGATTATGCAGCAAGTGTAATATTTTTGGGTATAGGTGGGTTTGTATTGGGGAATTTTAAGATTATGCTCATACTTTGATTGTATTGGGTAATATATATATATATATGGAAAAAAAGTGATTCTGTTCCTTTGCTTTGAATTAAAGAATCAAATGTCTTGAACTTGTTTACAACATTGTTAAACAAGCGTCCAACAACATCTTCAAAGTTTATAGAGTTCATTAGATTTATCGCGAGATTTCCATTGAAGGCTTTGTGACGGTGGAACAAGGCGCAAAGAACGATAAGAGGAATGCAACCATGGCTGACCCTATCATTTTAGAGATGCTACATATGTGGCATTGAAAGGAGGTTGGCTCAAGGGTCTCGCAAATGAGATTGGTTTCTCCCAAAACACTTGGAAAATCTCTGTGGAGTATTACTTTTTTTAAAGAATTTAGTTCATGAGAAAACAAAGCAGATTTGATGTCATGTTACATTTTATTCTAAGACATGATAAGTGATGGCTTTTTTATTCGAGTGGTCAAGATTACTATTTCACAAAAGTTTTGAATGTGATCAAATTTTTTAGTGTGACGAAAACTCTTGAGAGAAAGAGTGTAAGACTCTGCATGACGTAGAAGGTTACTCTTAAGGAAGCTTAAGTCGAAGACACATGATAGGCACGTGAGAGTAAGTTTTTTGTATCTTCTTCTTCTTCTTTTTTTTTCTTGAAGAAAAGAATTGTATAGTCTTCTTCTTACTTAAGATTTGAGAGTTAAAATAAAAAAAAATATAAAAAACAAGAGATTTGAGTGACAAAACCTCCACACATATAATGATGACTAGATGAAGTAGATCGCATCAAATTATTTTCCTAATCAACTCCAAATTGTACTGAAACTAGTTCATTTTCAGTAAACGAGACTAATTAACATTACAATTTATTAGTAAGATTTGTATCAGTTGAAACACATCTTTTTCCTTAAAATAACCTATTAAAAAGTGGATCCTCCATTGTACTTGGGGAGAGTATTTTTATTTTCTACTGGAAACCACATATTGAGTTATTGACAAGTAATCTAAGCTTCTTTTCACTCAAATTACCACACAAAAAAAAGTGACCTAAACTTCACTGAATTGTGTATATATGAATCAATTCAAAAGTACATAAAACAGAATTTAACCATAAATGAAGGCCTGAAACTAGATAAAACCAAGAAGTTCACAAAAAGCATATTGTAGAATTTCAAATTTTGTCAGTTTTCTGACAAAACATATATAAATATAGACAAACTATATTAAAGAAGGTAAAACGTCACGACATAAAGCAAACTACAAATGATAATCGATATATTGGAAAATTTAACTTCGACACCATAGCTAATTAGCTATATAGTACCGATCGATGACAAGAAGAAGAATAGTTTAACGAATCATACGATCTTCAAAGAGAGTACATATCGGAGAGTGCTTTAAGGAACCTAAGCTTCAACTTCAAATGCACAATATAATCAACGGTCTTCGATAAAAGCAGATCCGGGTGGTTGCATCTCTGCCCGCCCGGTATCAGTATTTGGAGCTTCCTCACCTTCATTTGTAGTAACCCGGATCTTGATCTAGACCCATGACCCATTTTGTTGTTGTTTCTCTTCTTCTTATTCATCGTCTGCTTGATCACCGTCCTCTTGTATTTCTTCGACTCCTCCATTGTCTTTTTGTTGAGTGACAACACTTTAGAGTTGTGATGCAAACGAACGTGCGGGTGGTCCATATTTATATTGATTCTATGCTTCTAAACCTGTTAGAAGCTTTTTTACATTATTATGTTTTGTCTTTTAATACGTGCAATTATGGAATTTGTTGTTTTTAAAATGCTCGCTTACGTCCACACGCTCGATCTTGTTTATCCTTTTTATTTGTGCTATGAGAAAGCATTATCCAATACAAAAAAAAAGGTATTAGTAAATAGTAATTAACGTCCTTGCCTTCTCTTGATACTATGACATTAACCAACAAAATAACACTGCTTGGTAACTAAAATACCATAAAACATCACATCCTGATAAAACTATACACTCTAGAGTTCATGGTTCCATAGTCTTAAAACATTTATCCCAACAACATTATATTTTCTTCTCAATCACAGGTTTAGGTTTTTAAGTAAGATGGTTCTCCACTTTTTACTCTCCCTCGCTTTTGTCCATTTAATCTTATACGATAGTGACATTTATGAGGCTAATAATGCAATGTGTGTGTTCCTAAGAGTTGGGGGGTATTGTTAAATGTTTTTTTTTTTTTTTTTGATAACCCAGTGTCCAGACCACACAGTGATCCGACTAGCCCACTGGGCCTAAGCCCGCGTGCCTGGGATTTTTAAGCCTCCACTTAAGGGCCCCCCGGAACTGGTGGTCTGGGACGCTGCGCCCCGCAGGTAAATTGCGCAGTGGCCAAGTGGAGATCTAGCAATTGCGCGCTTGCGGGGAATCGATCCCTGGCCTATACCAACAGGGCAACTCCTCCACAAGTGGCAACCACTAGACCAAGAACACTTGGTTAAATGTTTTTGGGCCGACACTATGCAATGTTTGCAAGTGCCAATTGGATACTATGCACGTGTTTTCGACAGCTTAGCTTTTGCAAACTCTCGTTTGTAGCCATCGATACTCGACATTGACGCGATCTCTCATTTCTCTTTGTCTTTTTTCTCTTTAATGTGCATGGACTAATTACTCTTTTATTATCTATGTTGAACTAAAATACAAATAAACAGAAGAAAAACTATGTTCAATTTTTCATATGCTTAGACGTAATTAGCTACAAAATTGTTATAAACTTAAAAAACATACCACCGGTTACAATAAAATTAACAAATATCTACGTACCCCTAGATTTTCTTCATTTTATACAGTCGGAACCTTTGTTAGCTCAGTTTATTTCAATCAACAGTTTCAGCATTAAAAAGGAAAACGACACTAGTGGAGCCTATTAATCACATTTTGTTTTGGTAATTTGATTAATCACAAATTATATACTACAATCGAGATCGTGGCAAAGTAATTTCACGAAATGGACCACTCTACGAATCACATGCAATTGTATGTGTGATAATGAACAATGATGATTGATGAATTGGATGACTTCAAGTGGGCTTTAGTTTCGAGTTTAGGGTTTTTGACAGCCTGACCAAGATGGCTATGTGTGTGGCTGTCTGAGTGACCAATGACCATTAGAGGTTACTGTTATTACCTTTCGGCAAATTAACGTGGCTGATAGGTCACTTTGGGTCCCATTCTACCATCATTTCTCACCGTCCGATCCGATCATTGCCCATACCTGATACGTATCATTTCCACTACTGCATGGTTCTCTATTTTTTTGTTTTTCTTTTCTCTAAATTTTATACAATTTATTTTATATATGATAGTTTAAAATTTTAAACATGATGGACTGTTCATGCATGGAAGAGGAGAGGCACCGCAGTCTATGGAAACAGCTCCCTACTTATTGTATGTTTCCCTCTTTATTGGTTTTTTGGGTTAATTATATTTGGCGGGATCCCGGAACATTTTTATTGCAATTATTTTTCATTTTTTCCCCATAAAACTTAGTGATTCGAAAATAATCTTATTTATACATTCGCATAAAACCATGTCAATATAATTAAGTGTTTTTCGAAACTGATACACGAAACATGTGACTTTCTTTTTGAAATATCATACAGTGGCGCATTTTCCAATTTATCGGCTTCTTTAGATGTAAATTATTTGTACATGTGAATTGCACATGATGTGTTGAATATCAAAGTCTATGATCGCAACGATTCTTTCTTGATATATAAATTAAAGACATTGCATAGTGTAATGGGTTTTCTTTCGGGTATGACTGTAAAATACGTACACGTTCATGTGCTTTGCATAAATGTTAACATGATTGCATATAAAATATTGTTGATTAATTCTTCCCTCAATTTATTTTTGCCAGCTTCACTTCCCATTTAGTCCATACAGATTTGCTATTAATATATGGATGAATAAACGATTCTCATGTGTTTGTTGCAAGTGTTTGGCTGGTTTGTTACATCAACGTCCAAATTAACTCAATATACATATATCCATAATGCATGCAACCCATGCTCTCATGTGTTTTGGCCAACTCAACTACCATGATTTTCCCAAGAGATGAGTGTACGTCGGTTGATGGAGCACAAAATGCAAGATAAAAGTTGATAATGAGATAATTATTTGTTATTTTATTATAAGTTTTGGATAGACTTTTTTTGTTTTGTTTTCAAGTCTATCCAAATTAGGTCTTAATTACTTCAAGAACAGTTCTTTGGATAAAAGAATTAGGTAAAAGATCTGGATTTTTGAAATGTCAGCTTTTGGTTGTTTAACTTGAAATGAATTTTTTGATTCGAGGACGACTTTCTTCTTCTTGTCGAGCAAGAATGATGGACACCTAAAAGAGAGAAATTTGGAAGATTGTAATTTGTAATGATGTCTAACATGCAAAATGAGGCCAACTCCACGAGCTCATAGAGATAGAGTCACATTTAAAACAAACAAAACAAATTGTTGACTTTCCAAATCCACTCTCTCGGTTTTTTTTTGCATTTGAGTTTATGACTATTGACAAACTCTTTCAACACCCAAGAAAGCCACAAGCATTTAGATGATTATGAAGAAGAGCTTCCCAACCTTCTTTATGATATTTTTGAACTGTGTTGTTGTAGACCGGAAAAAATTTGTGATAATTTCTAATTTGTTTTGTTTACATTCTCTCGAAGATTTAATGACTTTGACTTCTAACATCTAAATTTTTTTCCTAGAGTTTGCATAGAGATTTATATATCAATGAAATAACATATATTGTGGTTGAGTTGTTTTCCTTTAATTTGTTGAATATGTTGATAAATATAAACATCTATATCAGACTAATTTCAGTTAGTAGATAAATGAAAATATATGTTTTGTAGTCATATCCAATTTGTAGGGCACTTATGGGATAATATTTTTTGTTGTGTATGTATGTGTGTGTTTGTGTGTTGATAAAATCAAACAAAAGTTGTATATGCAGAATCAGAAAATAGTCCAGCTAATTTTATTTATTTATTTATTTATTTTCATTACGAGTAAGTCATATTTTATAAATTATGTATCAAGAAACTAAAGGTACACAAATTACATTAGACAATGTAGAAATATATAAAACTAGTCAATTTTCTAATGTTCAACTGAAAATATAAATACAATGACTTGAATAGTATATATGCAGTTTTTTCACCACCGAATACATATCATTCACAAAACTTTGTACTCAAATGATAAAACATGAAAAACAACAAGTTTAAAATCTATATCAATTCAGTTTAAGTTTATTGTCTTGTTAATTCTTCAACTATTTCATCATTCAATTATTATGCTATTCAGCTGTTAATCTGACATATTAGCCAAGTTTAATCTTCTAAAATTTAGTCAACAACTTATAGTTAATGACATTAACCATTAAAATGGGCGATAAACATTTAAATTATTAAGTTCTACATAAAACTATATAAATTATTTAGTCAACAACTTATAGTTAATGACATTAACCATTAAAATGGGCGATAAACATTTAAATTATTAAGTTCTACATAAAACTATATAAAAATACTGCGAATGATATTTTTTTTTATTTTATCATGTTTACGCATTTAAATTTATTAGATCTAAAAACTTGTGTGATGCGAGTCATCTTCTAATATATAAATAAAAATGCAATTTGAGTTTAAAATCGATTGAGAAAAATAATTGAATTTATAGGCTTAGATCTTCTTGAGGATTTGGATCTCCGTGCATTGATTTGGAAGTAGGGCTATCTAATGTTGGTATTCAGAGCTTTTCCATGAAAAATGGGTACCAGTAGTAACAATTGTAGACATCATTCGGATACCTGCCACGATCTTGTATGAGATCGAAATATTACATCAATTAAGTTCAAGGTATATATAACAAAATGTTTGTTTCTGAATGTAATATGTTGAATTGCTAAGATAGAACCATGACAACAATTGAGTGAACCGTTTGAGATACAAAGGTTTTGATTCGTTTTATGAATTTTTTTGCCGCGTGTTTAGGTGACAAAAATACTTAGGTTATATAGTTTAATTTCTTAATGGTCGTGTTTTATGCCCTTACCACTTTAAGTTGCTCATACATATTTCAATATACTCTTGTCTTTTTTTTTAATATCAATTTTTTACAAAATTCCGTATACCATTAGACCCCAAATTTTTACTGTAATTGATGCACTTATACAACCAATAATCTTTAGGTTTGTTTAAAAAAAATCATCTTACAACAAAGTTCTTAATCAAAAGCCTATATCTACATTGTCAAGTATCAACCAATCAAATCCTTTATTATAGACATGAGGAATTGAAGAGGTTATAACATTTGAGAAAATATTGGGCCTATGTACACAGCCCAACAAAGCTTGTAGATATTGTATAAATCCAAATAACAGAATAAGAAAGAAACTAAAAACTGATTTTTCTTTACTAAATTCGTATCAATACTTTTTTTTTTTTTTTTTTGTGAGCGAGTTATTCGTATAAATACTTGTTTGTTTTATTGTAATTGAATCATAGTTCAAAGTTCAAACCTAACCAAGGGAATGCTCATAATTTGGTCCTAATACCCCAATGAAGAGTCACATTTATATTTATACTTAAAACAGAGTTTTTCTTAATTGTTCAACCTAAAAATATATCCAATACAATAGTCATTACTCATGACATGTTTATTCTGTTGATATATTTATTGTTTTGTTTGCGTGGCCGAACAAATTAAACAATTTTTAATCCCAAAGAAAAAAATTACATAAATTGCTTTCATCATTTAAGATGTATGGTCACTCAGTTTGACTATGGTCAGAATTCGTAACCCATTTGGAGTTCAATTTATATCTATGATTTACGTATTAATTGGGAATATTACCGAATTTGTATAATTGTTTGGTCTAGTAATTAACTCTTTCTTTCTACGAATTTTTATGATTCAAATCAATACATTGGTGTTGTTTTCTTATGAATATAGTCTAAATAAGCATCATCAGAAACTCACCGGCCTAGCGTCAGACCTAATATTAGGAATTAGGGAGACAATTTTAAAAAGCCTAAAGCCATCATAACCTAACATTTTTGTTGGATGAATCTGAATCCACTAACCATTACAGTATCAAATACTTGGAGTCTAACGCAGAGTTGACAAGAAATGATACCTTTCTTCAATTCTTTTTACAAAAATATCAAGTCATCAATTTTATCATTATTCAATTTGGACCCCATCATCTTTATATTTTCGTAATGTGGGTCCTTAATTAACCTCAGCCAAGAGTAGATAAATCACCTGGCCCACTGTTTAAAACTATAAATTAATGTGCTGATCGCAATTATAGGATTTTACGTTGCATATGTCAGCAAAATGCCTTGTCGTATCTTTTTTGTTTTTTGCGCTTAAAATATTACTTCACGTTCAATGGTATTTTGAAAAAAAATCTGTGCTCGCAATTGTAATTTTAAATTGGTTAGTGGAAGTTAAGGTAGTATATATCTCACGATACGTTCAAAATTAGGGACTTCGTTACAAAAGAAAAATGTAGATGTTACTAGTCCAATGTGTAACTACTACCATTAGAGAATATATGAATACATATTATTGGTTTAATTTTATGGCCTTGTGTTTAGTGATATGCCATGTTTGTGGCGGCGTGAACGGAATAACAGAATCCATAGTTTTTTGCCAAGGAAATTAGGTGAGAGTTCTGTTTTCGAATATATCAATGAGGAATTTAAGAGAGACTAGAAGTAGTTGAGCAAACTTTAAAATGAAAATAAAAACCTTTAAAATGACGTACGTAGACATCCATAAAACATGAAGGCAAGTGTACTGTTGAGAGTTGTGAATCTTTTACTCCAACTTCTCTAAATTCTTCAGCTGCTTGAGTCATTGAGTTTTGTAGCTACTATATAACGGTACGCTTTGAATCCCATAATTTCAAAGCAATTAGTCATCAAATAAGGAATCAAGTATCATCATTTTCCAATGATTCGTCCGTCTAAAGCTTCAAATTTGCTATAGTATTGGTTTCAGAATGACTCCCATTCATGACATTGTCCTCGTAAAACTGTTGTCTTAAAACCAATTAACAAGGAACTCTAAGAAGTTAGTTGATTTTTTTTTGCTTTTTGTAAGGCCTCTATTTTTGATCGCAACAATATATCCGTTTATATTTATTTTTTTTTGTCATCCGAAATTAATTAGAAATCAAAATAGTCATTCCCGAGGAATGTTGTTTACATATGTGATATGAAGCGGTTCTATATAAATCCGTTTATAAATTCTATGGAAAATTGTTAAAAAAAAGTTTAGGATAAAATTTGAAGTAAATAACGTATGGTCTCCATTTAATCTTGATACAAGATTGGAATCACTCCAACTTTAGATCACTTGATGATCAAGAGATTCCAAGCTTTTCACGCGGAAGGTGGGATGATGAAGGTGGTGATCTGACACGATGGCGGTCGCTTCTCTCGTGTGGGATCGATTCAAGGGGAATTGATGGATAGAAGGGTGATTGACTCGCTCAATCAGTGGGGTAATCGACTCACTCGATCAATGAACGAATGAAGGATGTTGAATCACTCAACAAACTTAATCCGCAGAATCCTGAAGTACTTAGTGACTCACTCACAAAGAACTACAGAACAATGACAAAGACTCAAACTTTGACAAGTAGAAAACGTTTCTATTACTTTAAAATGATCAAGGGTGAATAAAAATAGTACAAGTGATTTGAGCTTTATAGGCTCGACTTCTTAGACTCTCTAACGTTCTAATAACTTTAAATGGAAAGAAAATACACAAAAATTGAATGAGAAATATCAAAGGGCTTGGTCTTCAAGGAAATGAGCCGTTGGAGCTTGAATGCTAGGTGTGAATGCGCCAGAATTGGAAAGTGCTTGTATCTTGATATCTTCTTCACATATCCACGTTCTAAGAGCCTCTGGTTCATGGAGAGTCTCCCAAAAGTCGTGGTCTTCCTTGGTTTAAATGTATTTAGCGGTTGGAGTGCATGGAAGGCAATTGAGTCTAGATATGGAAAGTCTTGGTGTATGAATGGCCAAGATAGAATCCACTTAATCCAATGGCTGAGAATGAAGCTTGAGGTGATATTAGAAGCTTCTAGTTGTATTAGAAACTCTCCTGGACGCCAAAGTTTGGTTTGCAAGTGACTAAACCCGTCAGCTTCCAAATAAGGCAAGCAGAGAATCATCTGGTTTAGAAAATTAATATCTCCTAAACCAAAATCGTTTTGGGCTTGATTCCAACTCGAAGAGATCCTCTGATGAGTCAAGAATGTAGTAAAATTCACTTCGTAGCTTAAATCCTTCTGGTCTGGTCGGAATCCTCCAATAAGTAGCTGTTGGTCTCCATCGGGTTCATTGGAAGTCTGCTGACTTGTAACTTGAATATCTTTCTCATGTGGAAAGCTTTTGAACCAATTCCACCTCTCCGTGATTCCTTGATCCTGGGCTGATGATGACTTGATGTCCTCATCATACTCTCCCTCTTGACGAAGTTTCGACCTCGAAACTAGATCCCCTGCACCAAGTGAAAGCAAGTTAGCTTTCATTCGTTTTTGTGAGCTTAGGGTCTTACCTTGACAAGATTGGTGTTTGGTGATGGATGGGACGTCTGGGGGTTCTCCTTTGAGTAGGTATGATAGTATCAGTCCTCTGTTCTGGTATGGGGCGTGGTTTCTCCTCTTGAGTTCAAGATTCGTTTCATCTTTCACTTCTTTGGTGGCCTTTGGGCTAATCTTCTTTGGGGTTGAGTCTTCTAGCAACAAAGGCTTGTCTGGTGGAACTTCTTTGCGCTTTATCTCCTTAGTACCTGAAATAATCTCAACACTTTGGACAAGAAACAAGTGCATTATATCTGAGTTTAAAATCATATAGATAGGCCTTGAAATACTTAAACTCACATTGATGCTATTAGCTAGTTGAAGTATGGTTTGCTCTTTGTCTCGATATGATCTGATTGCTCCATAGCTTTGCTCTTCAGTGTGTTTGGTTACGCCAAATTCAAGATCTCTAGGATCCTTAGTGCATCCTGTAACAACAACCTTTGGCAAAGACAAGTGCATTAATCTTGAATTGGAAGAGTTAAAACTTGATTCAACTAGATTAGTGCTCATCTCTCCTAAAGCCGGTTTTGGTTCTTGTGAAGTTGATTTGATTACTACTCTATCAGGGCAAGTTGCAGCAAAATGTCCTCTCTTATGACATCTATAACAAGTAGGTTCTTTTAACTTAACAGAGTTAGAGTTAGAGGACTTACCTTGAAGTGATTTTCCTTGAAGTTCAAGTGAGGGTATAAAAATAGAACTTTGTTGAACCTCCTTCACCTGAATTGGTTTCTTAGCCTCTCTTGTTATTTTCTGACACATAAGCCTCTTAGGGATGTAGCCCTGGTTGTGGAACCTCAGTACAAACTCCTTGTACATTCTCTGCTTGAGATCTCCCCAAGTTAGAATTGGCTTAATGTAGTGGGACATAAGTTCTTCACTTGTCCACCATGAATGAGCTTCTCCAACAAGTGAGTTAACAGCATGGGCTAGTCTCTCCTCCTTTGGGATGTTGTGGAACCGAAACCAATACTCAATTTCCCTCTCCCAATTTATATAAGCTTCTGGTCCTTGTTTATGACCTGAAAAGGTTAGGAGTTGAAAATCAAATTGTTCACAACTATTACCTTGGTTGCTTTGGGTTTGGTGGGTGTAACCATGTGAAGTATGGCCACGTGCTGCTTGATCCATGTCACCATGTGACTCGTCTTCCCTTAAACTGATTTGTGAATCAGTTTCTTCTTGGCGATCTTCCTCTTGATCAGAGTATGGTATCTCACACCATGGTCTTTCTTGTGTGTAAGATTCTATGAACTGGTCTGGTTCTCTATGGTGATTGAAGCCCTCATCTCCGTGACTGATTTGAGTTTCTCCATTCGGCAAGTCTTCTTCTAAACTGAATTGGGATTCAGTTTCTCCACGCCATGAATCTCCTTCACAGCCTTCTCCTTCGCTTTCCTCTTGGTTGGTTTCTGCTCCGCACCAACTCTTGTGGCTTTCGTCGTCTTGAGAGTGGTCTGGTGGTTCAGGTTCGATTTCATCATCAACTTGGCCTTCTTCTCCTTCGAAAGCACCATCTGAATTCGTCTCTTCATACCAAGGCTCTTCATCACGTTCATCTACTTCTTCTAGACTGATTTCAGAATCAGTTTCTCCTTCCCAAGAGCCATAGTCGTAATCTTCTTCTCCACTCCATGACGGGTTAGATTCTTGTCCCCAATCAACTTCTGAAGTGTTGTATTCACTCCTCTCATCTTCATACTCCATAGTTTCTGGTTTATGTGAGAACCTAGCAAAAGAAGAATAATAGAGAATTCAGAATCGTCTTCAACGCTTAGCCAAAAAGCAATATATGAAACCAATAGATAAGGAAATAACAAATAAATGGTAAATGAATATTGAAACCCTTTTTTTTTTTTTTTCAAATAAATACGAAAATTATATTAAGAAAAATGGAAAAGCAATTTTTATTTTTGTTTTCTGATTTTATAACACGAAAAGTTCAAAAATAATTAAAAATAACCAAACATATGATTTTTATGGCTTTTTCTTTAATAAATCGGAAATAAATAGTAAAACAAAGCAATCAATTTTTTTTTTTATTATGAAGGTACTGAAGAAAATAAATAAGAACAAAGCAAGAAACAAATTTTTATTTTTATTTTGAATTTTATAAAAAGCAAACAACAAAAACTGAAAATAGAAATAGATATAGGTTGAAGAAATACAACCTTGAAAGATAGGAGCTTTTGAAGCTCTGATACCAGATGATACAAGATTGGAATCACTCCAACTTTAGATCACTTGATGATCAAGAGATTCCAAGCTTTTCACGCGGAAGGTGGGATGATGAAGGTGGTGATCTGACACGATGGCGGTCGCTTCTCTCGTGTGGGATCGATTCAAGGGGAATTGATGGATAGAAGGGTGATTGACTCGCTCAATCAGTGGGGTAATCGACTCACTCGATCAATGAACGAATGAAGGATGTTGAATCACTCAACAAACTTAATCCGCAGAATCCTGAAGTACTTAGTGACTCACTCACAAAGAACTACAGAACAATGACAAAGACTCAAACTTTGACAAGTAGAAAACGTTTCTATTACTTTAAAATGATCAAGGGTGAATAAAAATAGTACAAGTGATTTGAGCTTTATAGGCTCGACTTCTTAGACTCTCTAACGTTCTAATAACTTTAAATGGAAAGAAAATACACAAAAATTGAATGAGAAATATCAAAGGGCTTGGTCTTCAAGGAAATGAGCCGTTGGAGCTTGAATGCTAGGTGTGAATGCGCCAGAATTGGAAAGTGCTTGTATCTTGATATCTTCTTCACATATCCACGTTCTAAGAGCCTCTGGTTCATGGAGAGTCTCCCAAAAGTCGTGGTCTTCCTTGGTTTAAATGTATTTAGCGGTTGGAGTGCATGGAAGGCAATTGAGTCTAGATATGGAAAGTCTTGGTGTATGAATGGCCAAGATAGAATCCACTTAATCCAATGGCTGAGAATGAAGCTTGAGGTGATATTAGAAGCTTCTAGTTGTATTAGAAACTCTCCTGGACGCCAAAGTTTGGTTTGCAAGTGACTAAACCCGTCAGCTTCCAAATAAGGCAAGCAGAGAATCATCTGGTTTAGAAAATTAATATCTCCTAAACCAAAATCGTTTTGGGCTTGATTCCAACTCGAAGAGATCCTCTGATGAGTCAAGAATGTAGTAAAATTCACTTCGTAGCTTAAATCCTTCTGGTCTGGTCGGAATCCTCCAATAAGTAGCTGTTGGTCTCCATCGGGTTCATTGGAAGTCTGCTGACTTGTAACTTGAATATCTTTCTCATGTGGAAAGCTTTTGAACCAATTCCACCTCTCCGTGATTCCTTGATCCTGGGCTGATGATGACTTGATGTCCTCATCAAATCTCGCTGGTTTAGTTGGCGTACGATCTTAATTAAGTCTGACGATGTATTAGGAGAACCCACGTACGTTCCAAATCAGGCTCTCTAACTTATAATTATACTAGAAAGCTGCCCACGCGATGCGTGGGTTATATATTTAATATTAATTCTGGATAATAATGAAATTTGTATTAAAGTAATAAGTTCGATTATTAATATAGTTTTTTTGAAAAAAAATTTTAAAATATTAACCTTTATGTTCCTTTTCGAAGTACTTTTGTGAATTGCTAAAAAATAAATTTTGTTCTTTTTTTATTCAAGATGGTATGACATAAATATATACCATTACGTTTTCTTCATTTACATAAAATATTTTATTGGGGAAATATATATATCATACCTCATCGTAGAATCACTTGTTTGCTGCTTCATGATCCTTGGATCGGGAAAACGGTCAAAATCAACTCCAACTATTTTTATGCGGCTTTTTCATCCCAAACTCTGACCCCCAGAACTAATCAACCCGAACTCATACAATTTTTTAAAAAACAAACCTAAACTATCTAACCGTTATCCAATTTCAACACAATTTTTTTTTTTGTATTTGTTAATGTCGATTAGAATTGTTAAGTCGTAATTATATGTTCTTTTGTATCTGAATCATTCCTTTTATTCAATTGGCTAAAGGTTAAATAATTCAGGTTTGTTACATTATTTAATAACAGGTATATGTTAAAATTGGCTAACGATTACATAGTTTAGGTTTGTTATTTGACATTTATGTGGTTTCGAATTGATAATTGGGGTTGATATTGGCCGTTTTCCCTCGTTGGATCTCATCAGAAGGTAGATCTTCCCGATCTCATGACTTTCCCTCGACAATAAGGTTTAGATATTATATCCATATAATCCATAATAAAATTAGGAGATCAAAGGTAAAATATATTCATATTTATTATTTTTTTTGCTAAATTTTATCTATATATGTTAAAAATTTAAGAAAAATTTAAATAATTTGTGATAATGATTAAATTTAATAAAATAGCAAGGTGGTCCAAATGAGAAAAAACATATTTTATACATGTTAATCTGGGTTTTTCACATCTCTCTCTCGCTTCCGACTCAGCACAGCTAGTCAAAGCTTTAAAATCGGAGCTTCAACACAAGGAGCTTCATGGGATTCTCTTCGATATCCTGAATTTATCTTCTACCTTTGATGTTATTTCGTTTAGTTTCATTCCCCGTTTGCAGAACTCAGATGCCGATTCATTGGCAAAACAGTCTCTCGTTTCTCTTGTAATGAGCCTGGCCCAAACCTAAGTTAAATTGAATCAGCCTTTGCGCAAAAAACAAATATATATGTTACACTTAATTATAATCATATTTAATTTAGGAAAATGACTTCAGATGATATAATAAAAATTTTATTTTTGAAAGTTTATATTAAAAAATTTTAGTTCAGTTTTAATATATATATATAAGAGTACAAAAATTCTCTTGTACGAGCTTGTATTGGTCATAAGAGTACAAAAATTTAATAAATATAATGTAATGCCGTTTATCTAAATACTTTAATAGCATGATAGGTTTTAACTGAATTAGTCAATTATGATATTCTATGCAAATGCCCTAAGCAAACAAAATTCTTTTCAAAATCCCATGAGGATAGATTTAAAAAAAAAAAACCTTTGGTGGAACTTTTTAAATTTTTTGGGTAAATTTCATTGGGTTGGTTTTATGGAAACTTTGATAAAAATAAATACAAATTTTATATTCTTTCATATGATCTTTATTTCTTACTTAATTTGTATGATAAACTAAAAATAAATTGAATTCAAAACATAATCAAGTCAAATGTTATACAATATTAAAAATAAAGATATATGAAACTCAAACGTCGATCTCTCTCAAACGTTGAGTAATTATGTAAAAGAAATAAAGAATGGCATAAACTATCTGATTTTTTTTTTTGACTCATGATCCCATGAGTTTTACGTATTCAAGAACAAAATCATCTTGAAACAGCTTTACATATTCATAAATTTGAAAACAAACTCTTAACTTTTTGATAAGTGATGTTGAGAATAATTACATAAATGGTTTTTCAATTTATATCATAAATTTTTTAACAAACTTATGGTTTTCAAATTTATGAATACATATAGATCATAAGAGTGAAAAAATTTAATAAATATAATGTAATGTCATTTATCTAAATACTTAAATTTATAATTACACTTTAACTGACCATAATAATAGATATAAATTTTCTCAATGTATGTATACAAATCTTATTGGTGAGTTGAAAAATAGAGAAACAATTAAAAATAGAACTTAAAAAAAAATAGAACACTTTTATGTAGAACTAATGGTGTTGGTGAACCTAACTTGAACACCATATGAAATCACAAACCTAACTTTAACACCAAATGAGAAAACTTTTGTAGATATTTTTACTATATGGACGATAGCCTGAAATAAAGAGAAAGCAACTAAAAGTCAATAAAAAATAAAGGAACGGACTGGAAAAAGCAAAAACTCTACAATAGTTTTTTTAGCTTCACATGTGGGTAATATATAGAAGTAGACTTAGCGTACAGTTTTGTGAATTAATTGGATTTAATGTTTTGAATTAATTAGAGTTATTGTGGTTATCTGTTAGCCTAATCACTAATGCATCAATTTAGAGTTATTTGACGTTACATATGTTTTAATAAGTTCATTTGTGGGTTTTACTTTGGGTAACTAATTCTAGAACCAAAAAAAAAACACTAATATATTTTGGTATTAGAAGCCACATGAAAAGCGTTACTGGAGAAGAAAACTCGTCGCAAACATTTATTTTGAGAAAAGGCGTAACACATGGAGCAATAAATTAATATAATGCACGCTACTATATTTCTTTATTAAAATTACATTGACTGTTATATAAGTTAGAATTTCATTCACTGAGACATTTATAAAACAATATATGCGATGACATATTAAATTTAATAATTCCTGTAAATTATATTATACTATATAAATACATTAAATGTATTGTGTAATAAAAATTGTAAATAAATACTCCAACTTGGAGTTGTAACGTCTGAGAATAA
Source organism: Arabidopsis thaliana x Arabidopsis arenosa (assembly GCA_019202795.1). Lineage (NCBI taxonomy): Eukaryota > Viridiplantae > Streptophyta > Magnoliopsida > Brassicales > Brassicaceae > Arabidopsis > Arabidopsis thaliana x Arabidopsis arenosa. The sequence continues at coordinate 11,611,091 of CM032919.1, read as the reverse complement.
ATTGGTGTTATAAATTTTTTTTTAAAAAAAAGTTAGATTGGAAAGAAGAAAAAAAAGAGAAATTTTTTTTTAAAAAAAGTTAGATTGGAAAGAAGAAAAAAAAAGAGACAAATTAGAAAATATTAGAAATGTATTTTATGGAGATATTAAAATATTAGGTAATATAGAAAAATGAGGAAAACAATTAAATTTAAAAATAGATGCCAAATGTACTAATATTATGAGAAGTTTAAAAAATGTACAAATATTTTGTGAATTTAAAATTTTACTGATCCATAATTTTGAATCAGGTGAATAAGTGGTGATTTTAAGTAGATAATAATTTTGGCAAAACAAATTAGATACAAATTTCAATTTAAATACATGCATGTCAAATGTAACAATAGGATAAGAGAAATATCTTTTTTGGAATTAAATTGTAGGCACAAACTTTCAAACCTATGGATTTAAAATAAATTAAAACAAACATTAATGAAATGAAAGAGGACAAATGTCACCGAAAGAGAGTGCCAAATGTCGCAATGGTAGGTAAAGTTAGAAGAAAACCTTCTCATATTATATAAGATACGTTATGTAACTTATAAGACGAAACGCGACGTACGTATAACTACATAAATAAAAGGAAATGATCTTTAAACAGCATCACACTATTTGGATTTATGTTTGATCAAACACATTCTGATAGTAAAAAAAATAAAAATAAAAATATGACGTTAGCACCTCACCCTTAGTGCAATGGTGGAGTCACTCGTGTAGCTACATCACGCTTGTAAAGTAGCTTCACCGCTTCGTGAAAGGTTATATCTGAATAATAGATAATGATAAATAAAAAAGAAATGTATGATAATTCCTCCATCCCTATATATGATTAGAGAAATTAAACCAATAATATCATATCTTCTCCAATAGCATTGAAGATTTTTCTCCCTCTCTCCTTCTCTCTCTACTTATTTTTATTTTCCTAAATCTTTGGAGCTTGTAGACGTCGTGCCGTTTTTATTTGAAAATCTAGAGGGAGAGAGATGGAGGTGAAGGTTAGAAGAGATGAGTTGGTACCTTTTGTAGCAATGGCGATAATGGAAGCGTGCACGATTGCTCTAACGATAATGGCCAAAACGGCGTTAACGGGAGGGATGAGTCCTTTTGTGTTCGTTGTTTACACAAACGCGTTTGGATCTATTCTTCTTCTTCCATTTTCTTTCTTCTTCCACAGGAATGAGAGGTCGGTCCACGTTCAATATTTTATATCATAGTATATATGTTATTACTAATCAATATTGGTTCTTTTCTGATATTATTTGGTTTATATATGATGATATATTATACTTGCAGAACAGAACAATCTATCTTCTCTTGGCAACTCCTCGTTCGTGTTTTCTTTCTAGGTTTCACCGGGTGAGTACATCATCTCTCTTTATTGATTAATGTTTTCTTAGGAATCTATCGTATAGATTATGAGTCGTAGACCAGATTCTTACGTACTAATATTATTTTGCAATAAGTAATAACAATAACTAGGTGGTCCTAAAACCAAAAATAAAATAATATGAGGTCCGTGTTTCGAAAATCTACACGTACATGTATCAACCACTAATTGGTTTGATGAATATTCTATGACATGGATTTGCAACGTCATGCATCTATTAAAAACATACAAAATTGCGTGCCGTTTACTCGGTTATAAAATAAACTACTAGGCCTAATATGTTCTATTATTTTCCACATCGTGACGTTTCCTTGTGAGCGGCGTATACCACACACCATGTTTTATTTGTGTTGCTAAAATAAAATAAAAAACTTGTGTGACGTATGTTGGGTCATAATAGTTTGCTCACTTGCGGGAACGCACGCATTTGCATGCATTTTGAACGTACTTAAAATGTTATTCATGCATACACATGCACTGACTATATTGCAACGTTTTTAAATGTGAAGGATATTTATGTTCCAAAACTTGACATTTGTGGGACTAAGATTCAGCTCACCAATAGTCGTATGTGCAATGGGACTGCAAATCCCTTCCTTTTCCTTCTTGCTCTCTATTCTTCTCGGGTAAGCCATCTCTCATAATTAACCATTTCAAAATCTCCATGTACGTTTTCAAATATATAATAGATATCTACGCATATATAGAAAGAGCAAGTTGGATTGGAGAAACACGAGCACGAGGGCTAAACTAATGGGAACAATAATCTCAATAAGTGGAGCTTTTGTTGAAGATTTGTACAAAGGTCCCTTTATAAGACCAGCTTCGTCTGCTTCCCCAACTCGTTTTCTTAAATCGGTCCCTAAACTTTTGGTCTACTACAACCTCCCCGACAATTGGTTTCTCGGCTGTATCTTTTTGGCGGCCGCCGTTTTCTCTGTCTCCCTATTCAATGTTGTTCAGGTACTCAACCATCCATTACTGAAACCATCGTTATGCTTATGCATGTTAATTAGTTTTGACTTTTGAGGTTAATATTTCTTGTTTTGCATGTCTTTGGCAGACAGGGACAGTAAAAAAGTATCCACATGTGATGAAAGTGGCTTCGTTTTACAGCATAGTCGGGACAATCCAATGTCTAATATTCTCGTTATTTATGGAGAGCGACCTAAGTGCATGGAAGATCCAACCTAACTTCGATCTTTATCTCATTATCGCCACGGTAATTAAATCTACTTTTTTATATAGCATGCATTTCACTAGCTTTGAATCCAAGTAGTGATATAACGGTTACACAAGAACAAGACTACATGTTCAATTTACTTTATAAATAGTTCAGTTTTAAAAGATGAAATACAAATAGTTATGGATGGTAATGAACGTGTTTAATATTGGTGACTATGATGATGTGTTAAAAAACAGGGAACATTCGGAAGTGTGATACGAACAAGCGTACACGTAAAGTGCACTCAAATGAAAGGACCTTATTACGTGCCATTATTCAAACCCTTTGGTATCTTTTGGGCAACACTCTTTGGCACCAGCTTCTTCGTCAACAGTCTTCACTACGGCAGGTCCGTGAAAAGACTCATTAATCAATATCCTAAATACTAATTAGCATATTATCACGCATGTGCATTAAGCTGTAATTGTTGGTGCATACGGGTGCAGTGTGTTAGGAGCAGCCATAGCTGGTGTGGGATATTACACAGTGTCTTGGGGACAATTGAAGGAAAGCGAAGAAAAACAAAATCCAAATGAAGAAAGAAAATCCATCAAAAATATTCATCATCGCCAAGAAGATGAACACAAAGTTCCATTGCTTATTAATCAGGAAGAAAGTCCTGTGTGAATTTTGTATTATATATTTTTCAGAAGAAAATGAGGGTCGCTTAAATATATTTTTGGCCCCTTTCTTCTTTTTATGGCGTGCGTGAATAAGGAAAAATGGGTGTGAGAGTGAGTTAATTGATCAGTGTCGTATGGGAGATTGCTGAAGTAGGCTTTTTGGTCCGAAAAGCAAAATCTGCCCAATGTATATACATGTCTTTGAATATCTAGAGCTCGCTCTTATGTTTCTATGTAATGAATAATCTCCAAAGCCATGGATCGACTATTGTATTCCTGCCATCAAATCTAATGTAAATATCGTCTTTTTACAACATCTAGTGTAAATATCTACATTGTTTAAGTTATTCAATGCGAGAAATTTTCATTTGGCTACGAGAAAATTCACATAATTAAAGTCACGTATGTTAAGTTGTATAGGTTTCTAACTCAAAATGAAATGATAAAAAAAATTGATTAGTCATTTTGTTTATATATTATTTACTAGAAAGCTGCCCACGCGATGCGTGGGTTACATATTTAATATTAATTCTGAATAAAAAATAAATTTTGTATTAAAGTAATATGTTCGATTATTAATATAGTTTTTTGAAAATAATTTTTTAAAATATTAACTTTTATATTCCTTTTCGAAGTACTTTTGTGAATTGCTCAAAAATAAATTTTGTTCTTTTTTTATTCATGGTGGTATGACATAAATATACGCCACTACTTTTCCTTAATTTAAATAAAATATTTGATTCTGGAAATATATATATCATACCTCATCATAGAGTCTCTTGTTTGTTGATTCACGATCATTGGATCGGAAAAACGGCCAAAATCAACTCCAACTATTTTTCTGCAGCTTTTTTCAACCCAAACTCTGCCCCCAACACTTATCAACCCGAACTCAGACTATTTTTAAAAAACAAACCTAAACTATCTAACTGTTATCCAATTTCAACATAGTTTTTTTTTTTTGTATTTGTTAATGTCGATTAGAATTGTAAAGTCGTAATTATCTGTTCTTTGGTATCTGAATCATTCATTTTATTCAATTGGCTAAAGGTTAATTAATTCAGGTTTGTTACATTATTTAATAACAGGTATATGTTAGAATTGGCTAACGATTACATAGTTCAGGTTTGTTATTTAAAATTTATGTGGGTTCGAGTTGATAATTGGGGTTGATATCGGCCGTTTTCCCTCCTTGGATCTCATCAGAAGGTAGATCTTCCCAATCTCATGACTTTCCCTCGACAATAAGCTTTACATATTATATCCATATAATCCATAATAAAATTAAGAGATCAAAGGTAAAATATATTCATATTTATTAATTTTTTTGCTTAGTTTTATCTATATATGTTAAAAATTAAAGAGAAATTTAAATAATTTGTGATAATGATTAAATTTAATAAAATAGCAAGGTGGTCCAAATGAGCAAAAACATATTTTATATATGTTAATCTGGGTTTTTCACATCTCTTTCTCGCTTCTGACTTAGCACAGCTAGTCAAAGCTTTAAAATCGGAGCTTCATGGGATTCTCTTCGATATCCTGAATTTATCTTATACCTTTGATGTTATTTTGTTTAGTTTCATTCCCCGTTTGCAGAACTCTGATGCCGATTCATTGGCCAAACATTCTCTGGTTTCTCTTGTAATGGACCTGGCCCAAACCTAAGTTAAATTGAATCAGCCTTTGCACAAAAAAAAATATATGTTAGACTTAATTATAATCATATTTAATTTAGGAAAATGATTTCAGATGATATAATAAAATTTTTATTTTTGAAAGTTTATATTAGAAAAATTTAGTTCAGTTTTAATATATATATAGGTCATAAGAGAACAAAACTTTAATAAATATAATGTAATGCCGTTTACCTAAATACTTTAATGACATGTTAGATTTTAACTGAATATGTTAATTATGATATTCTATGCAATTACCCTTATCAAACATAATTCTTTTCAAAAATCCCATGATGATAGATAAAAAAAAAAACCTTTGGTGGAACTTTTTAAAATTTTTGGTTGAATTTCATTGGGTTGGTTTTATGGAAACTTTGATAAAAATAAATACAAATTTTATATTTTTTCATATGATCTTTATTTCTTACTTAATTTGTATGATTAACTAAAAAAATTGAATTCAAAACATAATCAAGTCAAATGTTATACAATATTAAAAATCAGAAAACTATTTACTCGAGATATACGAAACTCAAACGTCGATCCCTCTGAAACGTAGAGTAATTATGTAAAAGAAATAAAGAATGGCATAAACTATTTGATTTTTTTTTTTTGACTCATGGTCCCATTAGTTTTACGTATTCAAGAACAAAATCATCTTGAAACAACTTTACGTATTAAAAAAAAAAAAACAAACTCTTAACTTTTTGATAAGTGATGTTGAGAATAATTACATAAATGGTTTTTCAATTTATATCATAACTTTTTTAACAAACTTATAGTTTTCAAATTTATGAATACATATAGATCATAAGAGTAAAAAAATTTAATAAATATAATGTACTGCCATTTATCTAATAACTTAAATTTATAATTACATTTTAACTGACCATAATAATAGATATAAATTTCTCAATGTATGTATATAAATCTTATTGGTGAGTTGAAAAATAGAGAAACAATTAAAAATAGAACTTAAAAATAGAACACTTTTATGTAGAACTAATGGTGTTGGTGAATCTAACTTGAACACCATATGAAATCACAAACCTAATTAACTTGAACACCAAATGAGAAAACTTTTGTAGATATTTTTATTATGTGGATGATAGCCTGAAATAAAGAGAAAGCAACTAAAAATCAATAAAAATAAAAGAACGGACTGGAAAAAGAAAAACTCTACAAGAGTTTTTTTAGCTTCACATGTGGGTAATATATACAAGAATTAATTGGATTTAATGTTTTTAATTAATTGGAGTTATTGTGGTTATCTGTCAGCCTAATGCATCAATTTAGAGTTGTTTGACGTTACATATGTTTTAATAAGTTCATTTGTGGGTTTTACTTTGGGTAACTAATTCTAGAACAAAAAAAAAAACACTAATATATTTCGGTATTAGAAGCCACATGAAAAGCGTTACCGGAGAAGAAAACTCTTCACAAACATTTATTTTGAGAAAAGGCGTAACACATGGAGCAATACATTAATATAATGCATGTTACTATATTTCTTTATTAAAATTACATTGACTGTTACATAAGTTAGAATTTCATTTACTGAGACATTCATAAAACAATATATGGGATGACATATTAAATTTAATAATTACTGTAAATTATATTATACTATATAAATACATTAAATGTATTGTGTAATAAAAATTGTAAATAAATACTCCAATTACATTTCAGAGTTATTTATGGACACATCGGGTTTAAAGCTACGATTTGCAAAAAGAAAGTTCAGCCACAAGTTGCTGCATGCTAATCGTAACAGAGAGAAATCAAATATGAAGTTGGACAATAACGGATCTTATGATCGGTTAGCGAGTAAGACTACTCTTCGGAAAGCATCGTCAATCTCCCTTATGCTGTATTTTTCTCAGTGTATGGCACATACATTTGCGTATGTAATAATTGTGTTCTAGTAATTCTGTAACTGTCTTTGTAATAACTCTTTTAAATCAATGAAAGTTTGTTTTTGCTGGAAAAAAAAAAAAATACTCCAACTTGGAGTTGTAACATGTGAGAATAAATTGGTGTTATAAAAATTAAAACAAAAAAAAAGTGAAATTGGAAAGAAGAAAAAAAAAAAGGACAAATTAGAAAAGATTAGAAATGTATTTTATGGAGATATTAAAATATTATGTAAGATAGAAAAATGAGGAAAAAAATTAAATTTAAAAATAGATGCCAAATGTACTGATATTATGAGAAGTCTTAAAAATGTACTATTGTACCAATAGGATAAGTGATGATTTTGAGAATAAATTGGTGTTATAAAAATTAAAACAAAAAAAAAGTGAAATTGGAAAGAAGAAAAAAAAAGACAAATAAAAAATTAAATTTAAAAATAGATGCCAAATGTACTGATATTATGAGAAGTCTTAAAAATGTACTATTGTACCAATAGGATAAGTGGTGATTTTGAAAATAAATTGGTGTTATAAAAATTAAAACAAAAAAAAAGTGAAATTGGAAAGAAGAAAAAAAAGACAAATTAGAAAAGATTAGAAATGTAAGAAAAATATCACATGTCCCTCTCCAATTAATGGTAATTAGTGGTGATTAATTTGTAATTATATTGTGGAAAATAAATTTCTCTTCTCTAAGCATATCTTTCTAGACATTATAATTAAGTGCCCCTTTTTTACCTTATGTTACTCTATCTAATAAATGAAAACCGTAGCATTATATTCTTTTACGTTACGTTTCTTCTTCACGTTACGTTTTCATGTTACAAATCTCTTATTTAATCAATTCCATAAAATTGAGACACTTGGTGTGCTGTTCTTTTAACGGCTGAAACATTCTTCAAATGCTCTATAAGAAGGTCTCTACTTCAGCTCAAACAATGATTATGTTTCTAAATTAACTTCTTTTTTATTTAGTTATTTGAAATTTAAGGTTTTCTTCTAACTTTAACTACCATTGCGACATTTGGCACTCTCTTTTGGTGACATGTGTCCACCTTCATTTCATTAATGTTTGTTTTAATTTATTTAAAATCCTTAGGTTTGAAAGTTTGTGCCTACAATTTAATTCCAAAGAAGATATTTCTCTTATCCTATTTTGAGAAAAGGCGTAACACATGGAGCAATACATTAATATAATGCATGTTACTATATTTCTTTATTAAAATTACATTGACTGTTACATAAGTTAGAATTTCATTTACTGAGACATTTATAAAACAATATATGGGATGACATATTAAATTTAATAATTACTGTAAATTATATTATACTATATAAATACATTAAATGTATTGTGTAATAAAAATTGTAAATAAATACTCCAATTACATTTCAGAGTTATTTATGGACACATCGGGTTTAAAGCTACGATTTGCAAAAAGAAAGTTCAGCCACAAGTTGTTGCATGCTAATCGTAACAGAGAGAAATCAAATATGAAGTTGGACAATAACGGATCTTATGATCGGTTAGCGAGTAAGACTACTCTTCGGAAAGCATCGTCAATCTCCCTTATGCTGTATTTTTCTCAGTGTATGGCACATACATTTGCGTATGTAATAATTGTGTTCTAGTAATTCTGTAACTGTCTTTGTAATAACTCTTTTAAATCAATGAAAGTTTGTTTTTGCTGGAAAAAAAAAAATACTCCAACTTGGAGTTGTAACATGTGAGAATAAATTGGTGTTATAAAAATTAAAACAAAAAAAAAAGTGAAATTGGAAAGAAGAAAAAAAAAGGACAAATTAGAAAAGATTAGAAATGTATTTTATGGAGATATTAAAATATTATGTAAGATAGAAAAATGAGGAAAAAAATTAAATTTAAAAATAGATGCCAAATGTACTGATATTATGAGAAGTCTTAAAAATGTACTATTGTACCAATAGGATAAGTGGTGATTTTGAGAATAAATTGGTGTTATAAAAATTAAAACAAAAAAAAAGTGAAATTGGAAAGAAGAAAAAAAAAGACAAATAAAAAATTAAATTTAAAAATAGATGCCAAATGTACTGATATTATGAGAAGTCTTAAAAATGTACTATTGTACCAATAGGATAAGTGGTGATTTTGAAAATAAATTGGTGTTATAAAAATTAAAACAAAAAAAAAGTGAAATTGGAAAGAAGAAAAAAAAGACAAATTAGAAAAGATTAGAAATGTAAGAAAAATATTATGTAAGATAGAAAAATGAGGAAAACAATTAAATTTAAAAATAGATGCCAAATGTACAAATATTATGAGAAGTTTTAAAAATGTACTATTGTACCAATAGGATAAGTGGTGATTTTAAGTAGATAATAATTTTGGTAAAATAAATTAGATACAATTTCAATTTAAATACATGTCAAATGTACGAATAGGATAAGAGAAATATATTTTTTGGAATTAAATTGTAGGCACAAACTTTCAAAACTAAAGATTTTAAATAAATTAAACATTGATGCATTGAAAGAGGACACATGTCACCAAAAGAGAGTGCCAAATGTCGCAATGATAGGAAAAGTTGGAAGAAAACCTTCTCATATTATATAAGATGGTTCTATCTAAATTTAGATGTAGATCCCTAACACACTTCTTCGATGGCTCTTACATAGTACATAGTTCCACAGTGGTAGAGACTAAAGAGCATTATTTGCAATATTTTTTACGTAGTAAATGTAAAGCATAAAGAGGGTTAAGTCAATGTATATTTGAATTGAGAAGCCATATCGCCCATCCGCTTCAAAGGTCCACCGTCATGTGAGACCAAGTTTAGTCACTGAAACAAACAGGTCTTAAGGATTAAATACAATCAGGGCGTGGAACTTGAACACTGAAACAAACAGACCCATTTCAGTGAACAACGATGTTGGATGTCTCATGTCTACATCTATCTCCTAATATAAGCATAGAATATTTTGGGTTTTCATTTCCACATGAATAATTAATGGTGAATACTGTAGCAAAATCTAATTTAGATTTCATCAGCAAACCGGTAAGATGATCTCAAAATCTTACCAACTTGTAAGAATAGCACTCGTCTTTTGCTGGCCTTGGTTTAGGAAGATCTTGAGCTATCTTGATTCTCTTCTACAATATCTTGAACAACTTGTTCGGAATAATATGAAGTGTCTTGACTTGGTTTCAAGAAGCTTGAAGTCTCTTGAATGTCATCAACATTTATTGGAATTGTTACCTCGGGTAAACATAAAAGAGGCTTAGGTGGAATCTGGAGAGCCTCTAGACTTCCCTCTAACATTTCAACAACTTTGCTCATTGGTGGACGATCATATGGATTGGTTTGAATACACCACAGACCCACCAATACCATTTTCTTTACTATCTTCTCATCTTCTTCTTCGGTAATTTGATCTTCCAAAAAACTCATGGTTTCTCCTTTCTCAAGATCTTTATAGATCCAATCTGGAAAGTACATTGAAGTGTTATTGGATCCAAAATTTTGAGCTCTTTCTATGTTCCTTGCTCCAATCATCTCAAGAACCACCATTCCATAACTATACACATCGGACTTATGAGAAACTCCTCCAAAACTCTGGGAAAACACTTCTGGGGCAATGTACCCAATTGTGCCTCTTGCATGTAGCATTGACATGATGCTTTCATTATTTTTGCATAGCTTAGCAAGACCGAAATCCGAAATCTTGGGGCAAAAATCTCCATCCATGAGTATGTTTTGTGGCTTTATATCGAAATGTACAATCCTTGATACACAATGGCTATGCAAGTATTCTAGGCCATGAGACACACCTACCGCAATGTTGTATAACGTTTTCCATTCCATCTTTGCCGACATCTTCTCAGAGATGAACTTGTCAAGGGATCCATTCGGCATGAACTCATATATTATAGCTTTCTTTCTCCCTTCATAACAGAATCCAAGCAGAGAAACTATATTAGCATGAGATGTCCTACTCATGCTAGCTATTTCATTGATGAAGTCTTCCCCATTCCCATTTGACTCCTTCAAGATCTTCACTGCAACATCTCGGCTGCCATCGGGTAACTTTCCTTTATATACAGTTCCAAATCCCCCTTTCCCAAGAACATTCGCAAATGATTTTGTCATCTTCTTGACTTGTACATAACTGAAACGCTTCATCATTACAACTGCTTCCATATTCTTCTCATTCCAATCACTCTTTCTCGTATTATTTGCTCTAACCCTTACCACAATCACAATAATGATCATTGTAGCCAAAACTGATGAAACTCCTACAAGAGAACAAGCATCAAAACTTAGGTGTTATATACATCATAAATAAGTAAGATAGTTGAGAGTAGTTTCCCAGGTTGCTTCTAAAGTGTGTACCAAGTATGAGTTTTAACTTCAATGGAAAATTTCCTGCAAATGTATCAAAGAAATAATTTATGTTAACAAAAGAAAGAAAAATGATACATTCTCGTAGGTCAAAGAACAGAGAACTTACCTTTTGCTTCTGCTCGAATTTTCTTGGGGGAAGAACCGTCAACATTTCCTGCCCTTGGGACCGTTGAGCTAATGATGTTTCTTCAACAAGTAACTTAATTACATATATATCTTCAATATACATATAAGCATCAAACTCAAATGTTTGGATTACCCACAAACATGTTAGGAATCCAACATCAAAATAACGAGAGACATGTATAGAATTTTTTTTGAAAATGAAATAGAGGTGGAAGTTGCGGGAATTAACCTGGTTTTGTTGTGACTAGACGGGCAAAACGTGATGACAAAGTTGGAGAAGTATGGACAAGTGAAACTGCTGTTATCAAAGTCGTAGATGTAGCTATAAGCGCTTGGGCACGCTTGGTTGAAAGTCCGCGAGTAAATCGTCCGCTTGCATATTCCCGGTGGTACGACCATTCCAGAGGAGAGTCCGACACAGCAAAGCTCGGGCAACTGGTATCTCTGGCAGGTGGTCATGCAGGCTATTGGATGGTGCGATCTGAGGCTGTTACTGTTCACCATTAGCTCCGAGGGACACGTCTCGTTCATGTCAACAACGCATCCAGTGCTTCTGCAGTTTTTGTTCTCAGGGGTCACAAGCAAAGGGAGGTTGTAACCATCGATGACGTTGACGACATAATAGTCACCGTAAGAAGCGAGGTTAAACTCGGCCACAGTTGTTGGATCTATGGGGTTACCGAGGCATTTGATTTTTCCGGAGGCGCAGTCTCCCGTGGCACATGAGAAAGCCCCTGTTGAGTTAGTGGAGCAGATCGTCCTACCCCAAAAACGACCTGTCCATGATGGTGGGGCTTTGATGGTCCGCGTCTCTCCTTTCTCGAGAACAAAACCGGTTGTTTCCAGTGATCTCTTGTAGCCGTAGGTTGCAGGCCATATGGTGTATTCGCATTTGTTTTCTATCTTAAAGCTCCTTGACATTGCTACATATAACAAAACAAAATCCAAGATATATTGCAGAGATTTTACACGTATAAGGAGTAGGTGAAGAGTTTGGTTTATACCTGGAGGTGGAGGGAGCATCTCAGCTGGAGCTGATAATTAAACAAAACATTACTAATACTGAATATCAAATTGCAAATCTTGGATTCATAATTTCAACGAGAAAGATAGGTGAAGAGTTTGGTTGATAATATACCTGGAGGTGGAAATATAATTTCAGCTGAAGGTGGAGAAAGTAGAGGAGGTGATGGTGGAGCTTCAGAGCCTGTAAATTAAACAAAACGTACCTATCAAATTGCAAATCTTAGATTCATAATTGCAACGCGGGAAGATCTTATTTTAAAAAATAGAAGATCTGAGAGAATTGAAGTACCGGAACAAGCGGAGAGATCAGTGTTGACGCCACATCGACGATTGAGACTAAGAGCTTGATCAGTAGTGACGTTGAACTGAGCGAGTAAACCAGGAGTGTTGTAGATGGTGCAGAGACAGCTAAAATCTTTCTCCACCGCTTCCTTGATCGAGTTGCAACAATCCATCGATGGCTTTGTTGTCGTGTCCATGAACCTGAAGCAGGGGACTATCTTGCTCACACACTCACTCTGTGCTTCGACCGCCGGGACCGTAACCAAAACCATCGCCGCCGTGAAGATCATCATCGTCGTTGTCATTCTTCTCTCTTGGTAATGGAGGTCGAGCGTTTTTTCCTTTGTGTGGCTTTTAGTTTTGCTTAATATTATATAATTCAACGGTCACAAATTAGTCCCGCCGTTAAAACAGATAAGGGAATCAAAACAAAACATATGAAGTCAAACAGATAAAGTAAAGCTACCGTGCCCTACAAGTTACGATCATAAGGAAGCCTAAATTCATGATGACTAAAACAGAATTAACACCCCTAAATCTCAAAGCCCAATCACTAAAAGCCCATTTTCATAGATCTCGCTACATCAATTACTCAAGACTTTTGATTAGCTCTTGTTACTTCAATTTGAAGTTAAATCGTTTTTAATCTCACAAAAAAAAAAAAAAAAAATTCCCGTCTAATGTACTATTGAGTAAGCAAAATCTGGGGGAAAGGGTGGACAAAATGAAGATTCTCTTATAAAAAATAAAAATAAAAAGACAAAAAAAAAGTTGGGAAATAAAAGACAAACACACACATCTCTGGGTCTTACTCTTTATGCTCTATACAAATACAAAACCCAAAAATATCTGCAAAATTGCATAGAACATCACAAATATCCTCTTATTCACGGTGCCCATCCTTTTCTTGCCAGTTGCCACTAGCTTCCACAAAGTCCTCTTAAAATTTACTCAAATCCTACACCAATTAATAGGTCAAATGCTATTAAAATTTGTTTAACAATGTTTTTGGCCATGACATCATTATTACTATAACTCGATTACTTTACACAATTTTCTTCTAGACCCGGTCCATTATACAACTGGAATCCTATCATCATCACAGCTATCTACGCCCTAATATAATAGATCGGGCATGCTAGTGGCTATTGTAGTACATGGGCAGTTTAAGGCCAATAATTGAAGGATTCCAAATCAAGAACAAGGTACATGCCATGTAACTACTTCATTTGAATATATTGCAAAAAAAGGAAAAATTGCTGTAACTATTTTTTGTACTCTCCTCCATTGCTTGAAGAACGGAAGAAATAACCAACCAAAAAAAGTATCATCCATGTGTTTTTTTTTTGGTATCTAATCCAAGACAAGAAACTAAATACCTAGCTACGTTTTGAAATCCCAAAAAAAAAAAAATGATTACACCTTTTGGCATATGCGTGTAAATGAATGATATCATAGGATCTTCAACAATCAATGTTCATCATTTAAACCTTCCATCGCCGCAACATCTCGATCATAATCTCGTTCCACGTGTCAACCGGACCAGGTAAACACCAATGCAAACAATCATTATGAACTCTCTCCGGTACACCGTTCTTGAACGGGAACGGGTACATATACGGACCAGGATGTCCGTCTGGTCTCAACACCGACATCGCCGTCACGTCCAACGCCTCTAACCTCATCTCCCCCGCCGCTGCTTTGGCTGCCGTAAACTCCTCCATTTCTATCTGCCGCATATCCAAGTCCAAACCTTCTAACACTCTCCCTTCGTATGGCTCCGTCATATTACACGCGCCGAGACTGTCCCAAGGCCGGCCTTCGAAATGTGACGGTGAAAACGTTGTCAAGATCACCTCACGGCGGCCTCCTACCACTGCCTTCAACGTTGTTCTTATCGCTTTTCTAAACACTTCGTAAAACCCTATCTCTGTACAGTTTCTTGCTTCACAAGAATGACATCCCAAAACCGAACCGGACTCATAATAAACAGCCGGATGCAGAAACCAATGTCCCACGGAGATTACAACCGTATCAATACGTTCTAAATCATTGCCCCATCTCTCATCCACGCGGTCTAAGTGCAATACATTGTGGTCCAAGTTTCCTGATTTCTCTAAACCGGCCACTAAAAACGGGGACCAGTACACCGAGACCGTGACGTTGTGTGACTCGAAACGCCATCTTCTGAATTTATTGTCTTCTCCGTTTCTATACACGAGATCAGGGCTAGACACTGTAGAGAGCAAGCAGATAAGAGACTCAAGCTGGTTTCTAGCCATGGAATCACCGATAAAAGCTAGATGCTTGTCTTTCATAAGATCAAGAAACCGGTTCGCGTCAAATCTCGGTATATCGCATTGGTTCGGTTTCCATTTCCAATAAAGATAACCGGAATCAGGTCTACCATGGCGGTAACAGTTTTGACCATCCTTGATTGTTCCACATGTCGAACCATTGTAGAGTGGACCAATCTCGTCTCTGACCCATTTTCCTTGCGTATAATCGCATAAATTTTCCTCCTTTACACGATCATAACTCTCTTGAGTTTCTTCTTCTGCAGATTTAGACACCAACCCTAAAGTTAAATCCATAGAGTTTGCATATACACAATATTGAATAAGTTCAATATTATTACCTTGAGAAGAAGAAGAAGAAGAGTAGCTGGTGATCACAACGTGAGCTGCAGATTCTTGAAGAGAGGTGTCATCAATGGCGGAGAATGGATTAGTAAAACAGAGTCGAAACAGAGCTAGTGGTATAAAAGCTAAGACTATAAAAACTATGATCTTCCTCTGACTCAGACAATTTTGTTGCTCTTTCAATCCCATTTCAGGATCATAGAACAACGATCTTATCTTCTTCTCTTCTCTTTTGGCCTTGTTAGCCTTTGTGGCTTTGATTATTGGTATGGTCTTGTTTCAAAGTATATGTCAACATCGGTTTTTTGGTGGTTGTTCTTGTTTTATGTGGAAGAGACGAGACGAGTGATTCAATGGTTTTGGACCATGGAGGATTATTTTACTCGAAATCTTATTTATTAGTCTATGTCATTGCTGTTCTTGTGCTTAATTTACAATATTTTCCACATGAAATTATAAATATTTTTTTCGGACAGTTGTAAATAGGTTTTTCTTTACTTTTTGCGTAGAGAAATTCTATAATATTTGTCTACCTTATATGAATAAATGCCGGAATTTAGTTTTTTTTTTTTTGGTATGATTTAGTTTTTGTTTTTTGACCTACGACTCTATTCACTTTTCGTTAATGAGGTTTTTTAATTTTTTTTAAGGAGATTTATTAATAAATTTGCACTATCATAGTATCATCATCATTAATTGGTTGCTAAATATATATAAAGATTATTATAAATCATGCCGAAAAAAACAGAAGATTATTATAAATCATCAAAACAAATTTATTAGTTTGTGGCTTGTGGTGGAGAAGCAAGTTGTCTTTGTTCAGTGAGTGGCCAGTCAGAAATTGGACGGATTCTGATGGCTTTTTTTACTCTGAATATAATAAATGACGGAATTAGCCCTTGATGCGTCAATGGCATTCTTTGTTGCTTTGCTCGTGTCAGGGTATAATTGTCAGTGTACACAGAAAAATGGTCTTAAGTCAACATAACGTGCCGCGATGTTAGTTTGATTAAGTACCCAAAGTTAATTAACCCTATAATAAGATCGTATGCAATGTAGTTCAAAGACTTTACTTAAAACGTTTTATCTGAAGTCTTAATTATTCGTATATATATATCCCATGAGGAATAATGTAAGAGATAATTGGCCAAAAGACAAAGGTTTTGGGGTCTAATTAGTTTTTCATTTTTTCTTGTCAGAGTTCATAACAAAAACAACATTAGCATACTTTTCTCCCAAAACTAACCCTACTCGCTTAAAGTGTTTTGCAAGAGATGGTCCATTACGTCAGACAAACGACTTACGGGTCAATATCAAAACAAACACATCAATAGGTGTTGGATATCCAAAGAACTAAGTAGATTTATGTATACAAATGTTAATGACGTTCTATCTACGTGTTTAGATGTATACAAATGTTAATAACCTTCTATCTACATGTTTATATGTATAAAAATGTAATAACGCTCCAGGTACGTGTTTACATATATACAAATGTTAATAACGATATATATATATATATATATATATATATATATATATATATATGTACGTATTTACATGAATACATAGATCTAATAATTTAAAACTGTAATTACTTTTAACGCTCTATTTATGTAGTTACATGTGTACAAATGTTAAAATGGTGCAATATATGTTTGTAGCGTGTTAAAATTGCTCCAATTCGAAAAAACAACAATTATTGTTAGTTTGGTAAGCATCAGTTCACGTGCCGAGCATTTAATGTTTGTCAGTTCATTCTTTCTCTCTCCTAAAAGTCAAAACGCCCTCACACGCGCATGTAAAAAAAATCAACAGGTTTTTCTGTAATTCTTTTGAAAACGAGGGTCATTTGGAGCGTTATTTTTTTTTTTTGTCTCCGACAAAATCTACTTTTGTCGATTTCCTAATTACACTCTCCATTTATGTCTCTGCGCCAATCGTCCCATAATTTAATCACTGTTAAATGGAGTTAGTAAAAAGTTTTTGGCACTTGACACATTTTTAATACTGTTCGATGACAATAGTAAAGTTTGACACTTTACACATTTTTAATCATAGAACCAGCGGTAACTATTGTACGGTTTCAATGATTTCATGGCATAGTCAACGCAGAAATGAATATACCCACCAACATGTAATGATTTTCAATCATTTTACTAGACGGTAAAATCGTTGAGAGCAATAAAATATACATTTGTATTTGTAATTCAAAATAAGATGTCTATCACAGATTCACAATGCATTTTGTACTGAATATTACATTTCACCAAATCATGATTGGGTAAATACCATATAGAAATATAAATGCTAGTCTACACTTATATAAAAGCACCCATATTAGTCATTTTTTGTGGATGTCTTTAACTATAAAACTGAAAAAAAAAATTGCTTAAACTTTTACTCTAGTTCTACATAGAGTAAACTTTAATGCTTAAAGAAAAAAAACATGTGATACAAAAAAGTTTTTAGCTATAATCCATTGTAGGTCCAGATTAATGGATTATAGCTAAAAACTTTTTCTACCTTTTTACTCTAAAATATTTACCATTCAGATCCTTACTTATAAAACCACTATTTTAAATAATTTAGCTGCTTGAAATTTAAACACGTAAACAAAAATTTGTAAGATAGGTAATTGTCCACTACATGCATCATAATTAGAATTAATAGCTCTGCTAAATGATAATAATAACAAACATTATGTGTAGAACGCATGTGCAAGCTGGACTAAACAACATGTGATCATCTCCGTTAACATCGGTCCATTTCATTCTTCCATGTGCCCTCCTCCCATTTCCGACCATTCAAATTATTAGCCAACCTAATCACCTTTGTCTAATAAAATTATCAATCAAATTAAGGAAAACACTTTTTTCATGGATCACAACTCCTAAAAATGAACCCAATTTATAGTAGTCTAGTGGTTGAAAAACTTATAATGAATTTGGAGAACCAAGATTCAAATCATACCATTGTGATTTCAGAAAAATAAAAAATACCGACGTTCTACTTACTCTATAAACTAGTTTGAGTTTTAGGCCGACATCTAATTAAAATACTTTCTGAAAATAATTAAAATATTAAAGACAAAAATCTAATCGATTTTACAAAGTTTACACTTTTTATGTGTAACAATTATTTGCTAAAGAAAGAACTTGTCTTTTAGAGAAACTCAATATAAAATTTTTTTTATTAAAAATAAAATCTAGTAAAGATTTAGAATCTAATATTCAAGACTGACACTCAAGATTTGAAAAATCAAAAGTAGTGACAGGAGATAATGGTGATGTAGTAGCTCACCAGCTCACCAGCTTCCCATAATTTCTCTTTTGACAAAATAAAATGATTAGTTTAATTTTTGCCAGCTGGACCACCTCATTTTCCTCTTAATATATTTAGCATAAACATTTTATTAAGTTTTGTTAAAAAAAAAAAAACATCTTATTAAGTAACTAAAATTCTACCAATGGATAATTATCTTGTGAAAATAATTGAATTTCAGTAATTTTTTCTGTCAAAGAAAACAAATAATATGCAAAACTCAAGATGGTCTAAATTTTGTAATCCATCTTAAACCAAATTCTAATTGGGCCATTTTAATATATTAGGCCTGGTAATAGCTTAAATAATAAAGACCCAGGATAGATTTAAATGGGCCTATATAGCTCTTGAACATAAAAGCCCATTTACGGTTACAGTTTGTTATATCGTCCACGCGGAGATATTTTTCAAACGTCACTTTTTCAAAACCGCGATATAGAGAGTAACCACCGGAGAGTTCGTTCACCGCCATGAAACCAGCAAGTGCTACGGTAGCTAAACACGACGGTGGAGGAGAAGACGAGAAATTCGCGGTGGGGAATGTATACGCTGTCAAGCTGATCACCGGAGATGATTTCAATGGCATTGTCTTGGCATATGATTCTGGACCCAACTTCGCCATTTTCGATATCCTTTTTTCGAAATCAGTACTCGTAGCTCGTAGTTTACTTCGTCTTCTTGATTTCATCATCGTGTGATTGTTTTCGCACTTGGATTTTGCGGTTTCCTTTACGGATTAGTGATTTTACAAGAAGGAACGAAGCCTAAACCTCTGGATTCGAAGACCTTACGGATGGTGAATGCGAAATACATAACGGAGATGAAGAATCTGGGGAATGTGAAGGATCCGCTCGCTAAAAAGACTTTGGTTAATCTTGATGGACTCATAGATAAAGAGAATCAAGCCATTAGGTGATAATTTTGCAATTGGTTGTGAAATCGCTATGATTGTTTCGAGTTTTTCACTGGTTTTGATTAATGTATTACTCAGGAACGTCGAGAAAATTGGTTTTGGGGTTACCGCAGAAGCACAGAGGATCTTTGACGCGATTTCTAAAACGTAAGGATCTTTTTGGTTCTTTATATTGAATGGATGATGATGATGATTTTGTTGTACAATCGAATCTTGTTATGGTTTAGGCTAGTTCTTGTGTGAAGAAGTTCTTGGTTTAGCCTGGATTAGTTACAGTTTTGCTGCTACTGTTTGATTGTTAAACACCTTTTGTTTCTGTTTGCGAATGGGTTTTTACTTCTGTTTTTGGTAGCAATGAGGTCTAGATCAGATATTTGCTTATATAAGCAACTGTGAATTCTTTGTCTTGTTGAATCTGGATTCAATTTAGTTTTTGTATTGTTCTATGGTTTCCAGAGGATGTAAGCTCTATGGTTAATTGTGTCTTTTGCGTTGCTTCAGTTGTTGCTGCTGCAAAAATGCCTGTATATTAGCATCAAATGTCAAATCCTTATTAGAGTTTTCATACTTGTCTTGGCTGTGCGTTTTTATTGCTTGTGGTTTTCCAGAAGATGCAAGCTTTTTGGGACTATATTCTTGTCGAATTGTGTCTTTAGCTTTGCTTCAGTTGTTGCTGCTATCAAATCACAAATCTTTACTAGTGTTGTCTTATGTTGGACTACTTGTCATGACATTGGTGAAAGAACAATATACTATAATGGAGTAGAATTGTCAAAGAAAGCAAGTAGGTAGGTTTTGTTGCTATCTTTGGGTCAGTTTGCTTATATTGAATTCCACATTGTTGTAGGCTACTTATGTTGTGTACCCGTAGCTTTCTTCCTTTTGCAATTAAGAACCGATGGTGACAAATGGTTGTATGCTTATGATGATAATCATTCTATTGAATTTTAGCATTTACTCATTTTGATTGAATGTTATGTGATGCTGCATTCTCCAGGCTTCCTATACGCTGGGATAAAAAAGACATGCTGGTAATGGGAGAAGTGATTGTTCGTAGCCCTTATCATTCTGATAGTGTCTTTGGAGGAACCCGTGCTGTCAATGATCGAGTCAAGACTGTCGTAAGTGTCGATACAAAGTAGCAAATGTAATATATGCGTTTCATGTGATATTAATACAGTTTTGTTGTGTAACAGCTGGAGCAGGTGAGAAAGAAGTTGCAACTCAGTGACACATGAGGCCATTGATGGAGTCGTTCAATGAACATAGAGCAATAGCGTAAGTCTCTACTATCCCTAGTAGTAGTACCCTAGATCTGATGCCATGTGTAAATTCGCTTAACGATAAGAAGATTTAGAGATCTTTGAGTTGCAGAGATTGAATTTTGGTGTTGTTGACAAGAACACAGATAGTGTCAGTGTTTTCCTCTGTATATAAAATCTGAATCCTGAAACTGAAAGCTTTAATGAATGGTGAATGGCTTGAACTAGTTAAGACTTAGATAGTGAAAAATTTCAAGACTTTGATCCGCAAATTGTAGAAGTCCATGGACTCTACTAATGGGTCGTCATAGCCCAATCACAACAATGCCCATAGTGAATCTTATTTATCATATAGTGATTATAGGAATGAATATTTTCATTTGTAATTGTGCATGGATTTAATCTATTATTGGTGATATGGTTCCTACAAAGTCACATTCGCAAGCTTCTTTAATGTCAAATCTAAAAGAGTGTTACATTCCTTTTTGTCTTTCTTTAACCATAACCAGCTTTCTCCTCTCTAATCCTCTTTTGCTTTCGCCCCCATAAAAAAAAAATGCCTTTCGCTTTCTACTTTCTACTTTTTCATTCCTTTGCTGAAATCTCTGTAAAAATTTCAATCTGAAAAAAAAAAAAACTTACAATCTTACTTTATAGCTTTCAGTCACTGTGTGCTCAATGCTCTTTGCTTTTATTTTATGCTCATTTCCTTTCTCTCACGTTCATCCTCTTTTTCCCTTATACACTCTTTAGATTAATCGAAAATAATCAAACTATATTCTAACTACGCCTAGTTATGTGGTTCGAACTTTGGTCACACGTGTGTGCGAGTGTCATTGTAACAGCATGAATAGGTTGGAGTAGGTAAAGAGTGCATGATTGATGATGAAACAAAGGACTTTGGTAAGGAGGAAATGTCATTGTCCACTTGAGAAATGAAAGTGCAACAGTGACTAAATCTTGGTTTGTGACCATAAACAACAAAAAGCAAACCCACGAAGAAATCTAAAGTAAAATACAAATGAAAGGTTAAAAAAAAAAAAAAAATACAAATGAAAGACGCTCCCTCGAGAAACTAAGTTCACTCACTCTCTCACGCCCCTACGGGTCGGGCCATGCCACCATTGAATTCTTCTCTCTCTTTTTTTTTTTTAATGATTCCTTCTCTAAATATCATCTCATAAATCACTTTATATTTCTTACTACTTTTCAAGCATCCAAAGTTTGATTATTTTAATGAATATATAGTGTATCTTCTTCTCTAAAGACTAAAGGCAAAGAAAGAATCCATGTGCAAACTTTGTTTCTACATGTTCTAGCATATATTCCCTCGCATTTCTTTTCTCTTTTGTTTCGCTTTAAGAACAAATGTTAAAAATGCTTTTGTATTTGCTTAAAGCCCATTACGTACTTGATTAGTACTCGGAGAGATGAGTTTGATAAAATAGATTGCATGTAATGGTAACATGTACGCAGAGAGCATAATGAAGAAATTATCGAAATAAGTAGATATGACATATCAATAGAGAAATAGGCTGGTTGGTTATATATATGCGTATTATTCTGAAAAAATTACTCCTAGGATCCTTCACTTTTTAACACTAGTTGAGAATAAAGCGAAGTCTTTCTGATTTTATTCCTACTCACATCCACATGATCTACATGCGCCTATATACACAATACACACTCAGAGCATGTATAGTGGGAGTCTCTCACCATAGTCTCTCATATAAAAAAATAATAATAAAATAATAAAAAATATTATTTAATGATGAGAGTCTCTAAAAAAAGTGGTGAGAGAGTCTCCCATTGCACATGCTCTCACGGTCTCACCTACATGTTATATGTAATGTAATACTAATAAATCTCCTCATTTTCTATAAATTAAGATGAATGCAAATCATGTCATATAATTTCATTGTTTTGTCTCTACCCCATTCCCATTAGTTGTCATTATCCATTTTCCTATAAGAAAATTAATGTATATTCTGTTTGATAAACTAAGTGCTCGTGAAATGTATGATACAAAAAGGGGTCTAAATATTCATGCGAGAATTAAAAGGTATGCAATTAATGGCAAACGCGTGTACCAAATAACAGGACGAGGATCAATTAAGATAGTAATTAAAAGATGATTGTCTTTATACGCTGATGGTATAAGCTTAGGTCCCTTTGTGTCCCCGTGTGTCCTAATCAAAACCCGAAAGAGGATTAAAATAAAGAAAAAGTTAATAAACAATGATAAAGGTAATCCCCCGATGATTAATATGTCCAAATGTGTGGGCTGGTCATTATTTATATATAATTAGCATTTAGCAGTTGCTAAACACCTAACCATAGTCTCTCTTTACTTTTGCATCATGTTTAGATTAAATAGTAGTGGGTGAAGCTTCTATTCTTTCTCGTATAAAGATATTTTGTATTTATATTCCTGTAATAGTTATCTTGTACGTATTTATAAGTCCATCTGGTTCACGCTCAGGTTGTCATGTCATATTGATGCTCTTACAACATACCATTTATATTTTGTCCGAGACTGAAGATCCCGACATATCCGATCTTCAGCTCTAGTCTTCGCTGGGGGAATGGATTCCTGGAGATTGTTATTGTTTGTGTGACCTCCTTTCAAGAGCCGGCTTCTCTTGGTTCTTTGGGTCACTTAATAACCTCACCAGTGCCATCTCCCAAGCCAATGTGTGGACTTGGCGCTGTTGACTTGATTTTGTCCGAGACTTGTTCTGCTGGTAAAAGTTTCTGGTGAGTTTCGGCTGGAAGGAGTAGCTGTCTCTGCTTGATCACAGGTTTGGGGATTGCCTTGCGTCGCAGATTTGATGGCAAATTCCATGCATCTCCGGCCACGTCGCACTTGTTTGCTCCGTTTCTTGATGTTCGGGTTCTTTTGCTGCTTTTGTTCACCTCCACCTTTGCCATTTTCTCTCTTTCATCAGCTAAGTGAATGCTTTTGTGGCTCTTGAATCATCAGTTTGGCCAAGGTAATATGTGTTTGATCTTTGCGGCTTGGAGGTGTTAGTATGGCTATCGAAGGATATGATGTTACTTTAGTCCTTGCTACTGACATTAGGAGGATCTTGGTAGAGGACAGTATTGCCTGCCAACTTTAGCTCGTGTAGCTCCGCTTCTTCTTTGTTTCGGGCTCACGTTGAAGGGACTTCCGCTTCGCTTCGTCTTTCATCTATTTACCTCTTTCCCTTTCTGCTCTTGCTTCTTGTCATGTTTTGCTTAGGGGAGTCTCTTTATCGAATCCATTTCATAGCCTTGCCATATGCTTCACCGCTTATGGTTTTAGTGATGATTTGAATTTCGAATGTTTATGCTTCCATGTTTTTTACCTTTTTTTGGCATGGGACCATGTATTTAGGATTAACATCCTAAATTTTCATTTCTTGAAATGATATTTACATTCTTATCAAAAAAAAAAACATACCATTTATATTCATAATTCATGTCATGATGAATTTTACAAAATCATGCCAACTTTTTTGTAAGAGAAAAAGAAAAGGTAATAAATAGTGACTAGTACGGGAGTAAAAGCAGTAACACATTTCCTTACGTACATTTGAGGGCAATGGTTTCAAAATCTGGTAAGTGATAACAGTGCATGCTTGATATTTGGATTTAAAATATATTATGTCATATCAATGTATGGTCAGTGGCGGATCTAGGATGAAAATTTATATGGGGCACCAATCATATGTAAGTAATAAATTTTTTTTTTAAGTAATAAAAACTGTGGGAAAGAAAATAAATTGAAAAACAATTGCAGTTACTGGGCATCGAACTCAGATCCCTTGAACTTGGGCATAAGAAAAGTGAAGTAAGCTAAAATAATGAATAAACAAGAGAGGAGCGTCATGAGGACATAGAAAGTAGATTACGTTGTGACATCCGATAGATAAGTAAGGAAATAATGAGATTAGTGTAAAGCATATGAGACGTGGGATTAGTTCACTGGAGGGCGAGCAAATAATGTCGTTGATGGAAAATAAATAAATCACATTACGTATATTAAACTAATTAATTAGAATGAAGAGGATGGAGACATTTTCTCGACGTGGGGTTCACTTCTGTCGGCACAAAATCAAACAAACCAACTTAGTTTTTTTTTTTTTTTTTTTATTAAACCCTATCGGCTATCCGGTTGGCCCCGGTAGGAACGCACCGAGGTGCTACATAGTGGACTGGTCCACCGTGTTAACGGCTAGGCCCTTCGGGCTACCACTCTGCATATCCCGAGTTTTGAATGCCTTCCGACTAAGTGCCAGGGGTAGTCAGACCGTCTGCATTTCTGACTACCAAGTAAACCAATTGGGCCAAAACCCAACTGACAGACTACCCACAATAATGTTGATAACAGCAGGTGGAGTCGAAGCCGGAGTGGAGAGAATTTCACCCAAACAACCAGGGCCCACCAACCACTCGCCCACCACCATGTGGGTACAAACCAACTTAGTTATAAGATTAAAACATACTTTTGTAAAAATGTTTTGTTTGCACTAAGTTTTATTTTTTTCTTTTCACTTCTTATTTCCACTTTTACTTGTAGAATCGTGTGCATTAGTGCATACATATATATATATATGGATAGTCAAAGATGGTATTTTTGTGTGGCTAATGTTTGAGGGGTTCGAGAGAGATAGAACGGTGTAACTACGATATGGTTTCGTGGTGAGACCACTTTCTCTGACATGGAGACAGATCAACATCACATGTATGCTACTGCTCCTATTAATTGTTTCTCTTTACTAAAACCAAGATAGAAATTTAACACTATTTTTTACTTCTTTTGTATTCTTTTTTGATATATGTATATATTTTTCATTTGTATCTTTACTGTTGTTAAAATCGTTATATAAAAAATTACTTTTTTTAATTATGCGTTAGAGAAACCCTTAACCAAGAAAGAAAATGTGTTTCGGAAATTAGGGCAAAAATGAGAGGGAGCTTATATTTTCAAACATTAAATACTTTTTCTTCTCCTTTTGGTCTTAAAATTAAATACATTTTCCTTTTGTCTTTATACGTTCGTCGTTCAATAAAACACATACTCGATCAACACAACACACATGTTCACATGCTTTGTGCTCCCACAGGCCACACCAAAATCAAATCTCACCACTCATATTATCCTCTCACGTCTATTAACCTTGTCCACGACCATTATTTAGTTCATGAATGTACTTTTTTCTTCATAAAATGAAAAACGTTTATATATAAAATTTAACCTTTCAAGAAACCAAAAAAAAAATCATATATATACACATACGTGACACCTTTACACGCATGCATACGTTACGAAAAACGCACCGTGACAAAACTCATTTTGGAGTCCACGAATACGTATATAAATCAAAAACACAAAAATTTCCCGCCAAAAATAAAAGATTTGAAGAGAAAGAAAAAACAAACACGTGAGTCTCACGTCTCCGACACGTGAAGTCACACACAAAGGAATCAAAAATCTTAAAAATCCGAAAAACAAATTATATATACTTCGCAACTTGATTTTTTTTTTTTTGATGATGAAGCTGAGGAAGGAAGGGTCCCATAAACTGCTGCGATCCATTAAGACAAAGAGCTCTCTGAAAAATCTCCACTCACAAATCTTTTGCAAACGCTCCCCTGTCTTATCCATCAGTACCTGTGTGATGAGGACTCTAATGCAAATGCTCTTCTCTCTCTCACACACACACACTCACATGATCATATATTTTCTCTAACACGTGTGTGTTACCACTCACTCACTCATTTAGCTTTCTTGGGAATCTGCAAAGCCATTAATGATGAGCTTTGTCTCTCCCAACCAACCAACCAACCCCAAAACCCAATTTACCCTTTCCATAAAAGTTGTAAACCAAAACTCTTATTCCTTCCCCTTGGTTGGAAAACTCTAATTTTAACTTAACTCACCCAATAAACACTTTTATATTCTTTTCTTCATCACTCCCCTTATTATTATGTACTTGTTAAAAAATATACCCTACTTAAACAGAAGAGGTTTTTTTTTTTCTAGGTTTTGTTTCTTTGGTAGTCCCCATATTTTAACTAGAGGTAGATTTTTCATCACCTACCCATGAATAGCCACTTAGTTTTCTCCTTTTACAAGGAGAAGAGGATGAGAAAGAGGATTCATCACTTGGCCTTGTTAACGTTGATGCTGCCCTTACGCTTACTCGAAGCTTTGCTATAACTTTTGGTGTATTTAACCGATTATTCTCTATCGCCATCGCTTTCATCAGTCTATAGCATCTCACTATCTTCTCCTGAAAGTCAAATATAACCAAAAGGCATTAATTAGCAATTTGTTACTCCCTTATTCCATCTAAATGTGATATAACAATTCCTACTTTGCTCAATCCGTCACACCAAGTCTCGGGGCTCTCGTGGGGATTTACAACAGAGGATAGAGAAGGGAGCTCATTGGCAACACAGAGAATCGCAGCTGCAGCTATACTCGATGGCCAGTACTCAAGAAAGCTCGCTTCTGTACTAATATTGTCGTTTGTTAGAATCAACCCAAAATGAGCTACCTAAATGACATTATGGATCATATGTTACAAATATTACATACCTTTTATGTTGGAGAGTATAATCTCTGTAGCATGGGAGATAAAGAACCCTAGAAAGGTTCCCGAAGGATCGATCTTGTAAGCAAAGAAGCTAAGGAAATCGAACGGTGTAACGGATCTTAGTCTCCAATCTAACACACTCAGAACAAGAAGTTCCATTCTCTTTATCGTTTTTGCTTCAAATAAATACTTCACTCCTGCAACCTACATTTACATATACAGAGACATGAATTAAAAAAAATACTTTAAAACAGAGCAAATTCAGATTCTTAAAGAAATTTGTTTAATATATTTACCTGAAAATCGAAAAGAGAAGGAACGAGAATTTCCTCCATCTTTGCAGCTAAAGACAAGCATGCCACTGCTAAAAGTTGCATTGGCCAACCACTCGTTTCCTATTTTTTAGAAATTAAAGCTGATTAATATAATCATTTACAAGAATTAACTCAAATATTATATAGTAGAGGAGCGTTTTAACACTATGATTATAAAGTTTTCAATAAAGCGGATATATGAAGTGGAAAGTTTACTGCAAAAGTATACTATTATTATGTTAACGTCAATGTAAAATATAAATTTATTTTCATCAACAATATATATAAATTTATAATAAAATAATATAAAATGAAATAAAATCCCCCATCCCGCTCCTGTTCTATCGTTTACGTACATTCCAAATATCAGATTAATTTCTACTAAATTAATCTCGTCTAATTAGTGTTCTATACCGATTATAATTTTTTGCTACATAAAATTTTTCTTAAAAGAAAAGTCAATAAATATATCGATCCATAAAAAGAAAGGTGAAATAAAACAATGACTTTTTTGGGTTGTTATTTGTCATATCAATATAATAAAAAAACAGAGACAATAGTATTAACTAACGTTGACGTTTTAAAAAAACTTACCGGTAATCGACGAGCGTAAAGAAACCGGTCCATATAGTTAACGGCGAGGTACGCCGTTAAAGGCTGAAAGTTGTAATACTCTTGTACCTGTAACCAAACAATACCACACTACTGTCAAATAAACCATCTCAAAGATTCAGACAATAAAGATTCTCTGCATGTAAAACGATTATATCGGCGTATTTTAGCATCGACACACTTTCCGGCGGCGTATTTTAGCTTAGTTTTTTTTTTTTAATGAGAGATAGAGAAAAAGTGAAGAGCTCGCCTTGAGAATCCATGCGACGGATTCTTCTCTAGCAGAAGCATCGAGAGATTGAGTTTGGAATCTAGAGAGATAATCATGTCCCGGAACAAAGTGACGCTCGTCTTCGATAAAACAAGCGATTGAATCATCCGGCCATGAATCAACTTCGGAAGACGAGAAATCAACCGTTGATTCACCGGAAAACACACCGGAATCTTCTCCACATAACAAATCCATATCGTTAGAACAATCGGAGGATGAAACTGACATGAGTACACAATCACTAAACCGGTAACTCCTCATTCTTTCCCCATAACCGGAGCTAGATAAACCGGTGAGATCTAGAAGAGAGAAGAAGAGAGAAGTGAAATGTGAATTTGTGTGGAGAGAAGAGTGAAGGTTTAAGACATTCATTTGTTTGGATATATAAACACGAAACAGAGATTTTTAAGATTTTAATATTTTTTATTTAAATGAGTAAAGAAAAAAAAAAAAGTGTTGTTGTTGCAAATGAAACAGAGAAGACGGTTACGGTTTCCGTTATGCCCGAGAAAACGGGACTGTTGTCACTGTTCCATGAATCAAGACGGGGACGGGGACGGTCCGATCATTGGGTTTTGCGTTTTGAGTTTTTTTATTTGTTGGTTTATGTTTTTGACTAACATGCGCTAAAGTGAAATGCGTAGGTTAGGAACAAGGAGTGGTGTAATTACGTAATACGTGGCAGGTTAAGACGTTGCATGAGAGTACATTACAGCTAATGTACGTTTGTTTGTACATTACCTCGTGAAGAAAGAAGGCCGTATTTTGATTTAATTGGTGACGTGTAATTTATTAATTGGTGATTAGCTTAATGGGCCTGGATAAATGAAGCATTTTCTGTGATTTGGACCATTTTGTTGGTCGCTTAGTGAGAAACATTTTTGAACCATTCTTGGGTTCACCCCTAGGGGTGAACCATTGTATTCACCTCCTTTGCTTGTAGCCAATGATTGTGCCATGTCACATAATACTTAAATAAAAGTTAAAAAATTAAACACACAAATAAAACAAAATTAAAAAAGAAAATCATTAACAAAAAGATTGATTTAGTTAACGCCGTCGTCTCTTCGTCGTTTGTGTTAGCATTGATACGTTAGGGTTTCGATTTGTAGGTTCATTAAAATTTATACGAAGCTTTCTTCTTAGGCTCCATCGATTTATTCCACGGCCATTGATATGTCGTCATCGTTTGAAGAAACGTGAAGACAAGGAAAAGACGGCGACGACGGTTTTCCTTGACAGTTTTATGATTTTCATCTTCTAGGATCACAATTCTCCAGATCTCTTTAATTTTTCATGAACCTGCAATTATTAGCTTTCATATAATGGCTTATCAGTTTGAGGTGGTATAAGAGTATTACTCTCAACACTACAATACGTAACGTTTCCTAACCGAACAACATAGAGAACAAAGTTAGAAAACAAGAGCTTTCTCAAAATCAAGTTTTTGTTTTTGTTTTTGTTTGTTATGAACCAGATCCTCGGTCCCGAAAGCAACGACAGTGGCAACCTTTACCGTTAAGAGAAGTCATACCTTCAGCAGCCGTAAAGTGAGCTTACAGGAAAGCAACACTTTGTGTTCATCCAGACAAATTTCAGCAAAGGGGTGCAAAAATTCATTAGAAATATATCTGCCAAAAGGTCTTCGATCTTCTTAAGGTAGTTCATGTTCAGTTACACCTTTTTACACAGTCTCTGAATTGGTCATTCTACAAATTTGGAATGTCTTAATTTACTAATAAATTTTAATGTACCTGCAATTATCAGATTTCATCTAATTGCTTACTAGTTTGATTTATTTTAAACTCATCAGCTTATAAAGTTGTATGCACTATTTATTAAGAAATCAACATTTATTACAATGATTTTTTCTTCCGTCTGTTTCTTGAGCCAATATTTTTGTGTCAAAGTATTTCAAGTTATTTTCTACTTGTATTTATGACGAAGATTCTTTTTGGTCTGGTCACAGTCATTTGAATTCCTAGATTGTTAATTATTATGACGATAGATGAGTATTGGGATCAAACCTTTTTTTTTGCTTCACCGTATGTTTTATTTATTAATATGATCTTTTAAAGTCACGTTCGTAGCACCAAACTAGTTTGATTTTTCTTTTCTCTCTTGTGAAATCACTTTCTTGCAAAATCGCATTCAAATTTTTTTATTATTTTCTTCTTGTTGTTTTACTTGGCTTTATCACTTAGAAAGCGTTTCTTCATTACTCTGTTCTGTTCTAGAATTTGTGTTTGCTTTGAAAGATATTTGAGAGCATTGGAGAAAGACACTTAGAATAAACTCATTTCATTACCACGCTTCTTTTCACAACAATACAAGCATCATACTTATAGAAAACGACAACAACTACTCTAGTAACCACTATTGAGATTCCGATCAAATAGAAGATTGAATCCGTCCATCATCCACTAGTTCTTGAACATCGGAGGCTTCGCTCTTCAACGAACATTTTAGATTTGGGTTCCTCTCTCCGTAACCAGATCGATCATATAGCACAAAGCAATTTCTTCAACAAGCTCCTGAGAAACTAAATCAAACCACATTAGTCTTCAACCAAATTTCTAGTTAGTGATATCCACTTGGGAGAAAAAGAAGAAGAATGTAAAATGAACGGATGACTTTTACAAAGGTAGGACGTCGAGAAACCAGAGACAAGAAGATGGTATAAGGTTGACTTTATCATTTAAAATACCTTTGTCTTTGCTCATAAATAAATGCAATAGGTAAAGAACAATAACAAATTTGAAAACTAATTGCAGGTAGTGTTCATCTCTGATTTTTTTTTTTTTTTTTTTAAGTTAAATTTCATTTTGTGAATATCGAGATACGCATACGTGTGTCTATATACACATAATACAATTCCTATTGTGACTTGTAAAAGGCTACAATCTGATGATGCTGAAACTTAGAAAGTTTAAGTTATGTCCATTTCATAAATCCTAGATATTAAACATACCTGATCAGTTAGGTAATCATTAGCTTGTTGGTCGAGAAAAGATTGGGTTTTCATTTACTTGCATACGAAGCTGTCTTCTTAGGCTCCATCATATCCTGTTTATTCAAAGAAGAACATGTACGAAAAATTGAACAATTAGAAAGAGAAACACAAGCAATATTAATGTTTTTTTGAAACACTAGCAAAAATTGAAAAAGTCAGGTTAACAAGAGAGACAACCAAACCAAGTAATACTCTTATACCACTTCAAACTGAGAAGCAATTATATGAAAGCTAATAATTGCAGGTTCATGGAAAATTAAAGAGATCTGGAGAATTGTGATCCCAGAAGATGAAGATCATAAAATTGCCAAGGAAAACCGTCGTCGCCGTCTTTTCCATGTCTTCACGTTTCTTCAAACGATGACGACGTATCAATGGCCATGGAATAAATCGATGGAGCCTAAGAAGAAAGCTTCGTATAAATTTTAATGAACCTACAAATCGAAACCCTAACGTATCAATGCTAACACAAACGACGAAGAGACGACGGCGTTAACTAAATCAATCTTTTTGTTAATGATTTTCTTTTTTAATTTTGTTTTATTTGTGTGTTTAATTTTTTAACTTTTATTTAAGTATTATGTGACATGGCACAATCATTGGCTACAAGCAAAGGAGGTGAATACAATGGTTCACCCCTAGGGGTGAACCCAAGAATGGTTCAACATTTTTACGTGTTTTATTTGGAATTTATTGGTTAGCAGATAAAAAGCATCGAAAGATAAAATTAAAATTACAGAAGTTATTAAATTTTGAATCATTACGGTTAATCTAATCATATGTATCTCTTAATAAGTATAAGTATTTGATTTGCTTGAATGCAATGATTTTGTTATTGTTTTGATGTGATTAGATGTAACACACCCCAAACCATTTTAGGCACATGACGGTTACTCGATAGATTTGAAGCACTTTATGTTTCAAAAGTATTTTATTTTAAATGATGTTTCAAAATGCAAAAATTATGAAACATCTAATATATTACTTAATAATCATTTCAATCTGCACACAATGCGGATAAATTACCTAATTTTCTTTAATTAACGATATGATAAGTATTATGTTAATGTTTTAGGTTGTGCCCCGGACATCTATAGTATTAATCGGAAATTATTCTAAATTCAGGTTAGACAGTTTGATATAATCTTTCGGATAAAGTCTATTTTGTAGCATTTTGGTATGTTTTTGTTGGAACTAACTGGATCAATGATATAATTAAAAAAAAAAAGTTAGGAGTTTAAATAAGAGGAAATGAAACAGTGGTTTGGAGCGTGTGGGAAAGAGTAGTGGAAGTCCTTTTCGCAGAACCGGAGATTTTCTTCACATTCCTTTTTGTATCAATATGTCATATATATTTGGTCCCTTATTGGTTTAATTATGCCATAAAAGTGTTAAGTCATTGGCCCGTTTTTATTAATCACTCCCGTAGTTACTTTCTTTCACGTGTGCCTTGCAAAATCTTTGGTTTATACACAGGCCCGGTCCTAGGATTTTTGTGGCCTAAAGCATAGTATAATTTTTTTTTTTTAAATTGTTAATTTTGTCTAATCTTTTTCCAGTTTCCTGGATCATGAATATCCACATACTTGTGTTGATTTTGGGTGTCTCTCGAATCTTTATTCTCATGTTGTTCCATGTTCTCATCCATATAAACGTTTCCATGTCGGCCGTCAGTGTGAAACTCTTTCTCAACATCCTCAACATCTTCAAAAGCATGATTTTCATCGCCAACCTCGTTTATCTCATCTTCAACAACAACATCATCAGTTCTGGAATTTTTCGTTACCGTAACATACTTGAGCATGTCATTAGTTTGAGATTTAGTTGATTTTTCTTCCCTTTTTTTTTTTTTTGTCTTTTTTCATAACCATGAGCCTGTTTTCTGGTGCAAACTGGAGGCATCGTCTACAAAAATAACAAAACATATAATTATAGTCACAGCAAAGTTTTCAAATTCAATCCAAACACTTAAGTACAAAACTAAAATATAAAATTAAGTGACAAATTAGTCACCGTCACCATCACGACATGATTTTGACTTTTGCAAATTGCAATCCCTAATCTCCAATTACATTCGTTACTTTCAAAAGTCAAAACATAACCTTTGATTTGATAATAATTCAAAACAATTGATGACAATATTAGAAGGATTAAGGACAAGAATTACCCAACAGCAGCAACAATTTCTTACCTAACAGCGGCAATGATCGGAGACGGTGTTCTTCGTGAAAGATTTCTAAAAAAAATATTATAATACTTTTAACTTAGTTATAAAACAAAACAAAAACTGTAAGTCTGTAAAAAAAAAAAAAAAAAAAAAAACCTGTAACAGATGGGATTCGAACCTGAGAAGCGACTCTAATATACTAAATACATAACCACCAGCCTAAGGAAATATTTTACAAATGTGGCCCTAAAACTTTTCTTTTATTGTGTGGCCTAAAGCAGAGGCTTTGCCTGCTTTATGGGTGGGCCGGGCCTGTTTATACAATTGATTTTTTGCTCTTTTGATTTAGATTTTAGACTTTAAATATACATACCATTGGGATATGATCTCTGTTTTTCGTAATGATTATAATTCGTCTCAATTAAAAAAATGATAGCAATTCTAGCTATGTCCAATTTTTCGCTTACCTTATAATATTTACCCCTTATTTTAGTTATCAGGTGTATCAGAAAAAATGTTTCATATATGTTTTGTGTGTATTATGTCTACGCAAATTTGTTGATTTCTAGATATTTTAATATTGATAAGAATTAAAACTTATGGAATAGCTAATATATAACGATCACACTTCAATTTTCTATGTATATATATAACTGACTATACTTATTTAAAAGTGATGAACAAGAAACTATATGACTGTGTTGGAGTCATTAAAGAACTGCCAAATAACTATTTTTTGTTGACGAAAAAACAATTTATCCTTTTTAACCAATAAAATAGTTATTCGTGGTGGAAAGTAATTAATTCTGGTTATAAAAAATACATGGTGAAATTAGTTTTAATTTCTATCAGAAATTCAGGTTACAAAAAAAAAACAATTTAATTTCTAAAGCCAAAAAGGGTGGAAAAGCTACTAGCAACACAGATAAAGAAAATAACGTCGAGAAAATAACAATTCAACAACTACATTGTCCCATAGAAATTAGAAACAAATGGGATACTTTTTGAAATAGAAGATAGTAATATTATTTTGGTATCTTCGGCGGAAGACCTTCTTCATTATTTATTTGTTATGGACTTATGGCTATAGGTTGGTCTACTAATTCGTTTTCTCTGTTTAGGTAGACAATATTTAAAACATATGACTTACATTCAGATTTGTATTCACATTTACAGTTACATTACATTTTTATCATGCATTTTATGTTTATTTATATATATTAACATTAATGAAGCCAAGAAATTGAAATCTGAAAGGAGGGAAAATATGCACCTCCCAACCTACAACAATTTATCAGACTGACACTACATTCTCGTGGTAGGGTTTGTCATTTTTGTTAATGTCTTATTTTCTTAAGGAAAATCAAGACGATTCATGGGAGCTATTGCCTTATAGTCAAAGGTCATTGTTGAATGGTTATTTCAAATCTAATTATATGGTACATATGATATCACTAGACATGATCTTATACTATCATCGTCACATTAATTGATACTACTCATTAAGAAAGTTCTTTTTCTTTCTCCTGTAGCATAGTCAACTCGGACCCTATAGATATATCTCTTGGATATGTAATCATAATAATGCATATTTTTTTATATACAGTGATGACCATGAGTCCATGTTGAGTTACTAGAACTATAATGAATAGTTACCAAGTGGGTCGAGTCATTTTCAGCGATATATGTTTTTTTTTCCTTGTTGCTACATTGAATTAATTTTGGGGAAACATTTCCACAATATCCTTTTAAAAGGAGAACATGAAAATGAATGATCAAAACATTGAAAAATCGGTGAATTCAGATCATTGAAGCTACCAATTTCAATGAAATGATAATGACGCCTATATAATATTCTTAAACTGATCATTGATTCATTATTTTATTATTCGAGTTCCAGGCTCCAATTTATTATATAACAACACGAATTTTAATGTTTCACATTTTTTCAGTCTCGAATCAAAGATATCTACAAACACTTGCGAGATGAGTGATGAATAGTGACATTTTTCACGTACACTGTACACACAGTAACTAAAGATGATTGTTATCGTGTCCACTTTGTTCTCGGTTGAAGAAATTTTATTTTGTTTCTTAAGGTTGAAGTATTTAGTAAAAAAATATTTTTAAATTTTATACTGCAAAAACTAGAGATTATTTTGCTGATATTTTTTTTAAATTACATGTAGGACATGTGATAATCATAAGTTTTAATTTTGTTGATCTCTAAAACATGTTATTTTGCATACATTGAAAAAAGCATATATAGCCATAGCAAAAATAGCTAATTATATTTTATCAAAAGAAGAGAAGCTAATTATAATATAAACATGTATGGTTTGAGCCTTTTGATTATAAATTATAGCTCAGTTTTCAGTATCTCCATATTATCTCCTTATTAGTAAAAAAATTTTGGAAGAGAACTTATTATTATTAGAGTGTATAGTTAAGCAAAAGTCCCAAAAATAAAAACCTAGCTAGGAAACTATTCGTCTAAATTAATAATACACTAGTTCGAAACAATCTGGTACGAGTTACCATCGAGATTTGCACAGAAAAAAAAAGTTCAAAGGGACCCTTTTTCATCTTTAATCTTTTTGGATTTTGGTCGGCGTTGGCCGATTATGACTCGCTATACCACGATTTCTGACCCTTGTTACGAAATAATTCTATTAGTCTCGATCCTCTTTTTTCCTTCATCTTTTGTTTAAGTAACCTCTCTATCTTTCTTGTTTAGTGGAATACAGGCTCCGATCAAATTCAATCACATGTCATCAATTTCTCTAACATGTATGTTTCCACGTCAACAATTAATTAATTTCAGTTAGGTTGTTTCATGTGTTTATATATATAATATGTGATAAACATATAAACTATTTTCAATAACATGCAGATTTGAACCCTCAAGTATAATAAAATAACATTAAAAAGAAAAGTAATAACATTACAACAATACAAATAGAAAAAATTAAATTACAAACTTTAGTATTAAAATTAATTTCTATACATATGTAAATATGAAAAATATTCAATCATCCTTATACCATTATGTCGATTTACTTTAGAGGTTAAGGAAATAGTTTTCGATGGTTCATGTATTTCTCATTGTATACCGTATTATCAAGTCGTCAAAACTATATAAAAAAGTCAAATGGTACGAAAATAATCCGTACTTAAACATAACCAAATGTAATAATAATAATGGGACATGCATAGAAGGATGAAAACATAAAAAAACTGAGGGCTGTCTTTAAGAACAGAAAAAAGCCTAAAATGGAATTCTTAGGATATTACAATGAAAAAAATATGACTAATAGATTCCAGAGGATATCACTTCGAATACTTAGTTAAAAACCGATCGACTATAGTACATACAATTCTTTTACTTTAACTAGTTATATTTTACAGTTGTATACAGTATATATATGCCCAAAATATGAAAACATGTGAAACTAAGTTTAATGTGAGAGTGAAGACGTGGCCCCCTTAATTAATGAATCTCACGTACGTTTTCAACCTAATAAAAGTGAATTAGTTTCAATAATTTAGGGAAATCGAGTTTTTTTTTTCTTATAAAAAAAAGTTATGAAAGCATATCTTATAAACATACCTTTTCTCATAAAATATACGCACCTATTTGCGAACGAATTATTATTATGTACACAGTACACTCAAAAGCTTAGTGTAGTTATTATCATTGTTATAGCTAGTGTCTAAGTTGCTGCTTATCTAACTACCCACTAAGTTTTTTTAGTTTGGTCTATATCTTAGAGCTCTACTAACTTTAATCGAGATCAATTAACTACTATGGCGGCTTGACAGACTGAGTCTATTCTTTAATGAAAATCTCTATAATGTATAATCCTTTTTCTAAGTTTTCTTAGTTATAGAAGATATCTATCGTGGTTTCAAACTAAGTGACATTATATAAACATGTTTATATCCTTAAAGTTCTAAAGTTATTAAACTTCCTAAAAGATGATAGAAATATCAACCAGAAAAACTATATTGTATTGACTATTTGACTGACTTTAGAACTAAATAGTGTAGGCCAACTCAACCTAACATTAAATATTTATGAAGACTAATTAACATCAATGATAGGGCGCCTCTTAATATGAAAAAAGTCTTGCGCATGTTTGACTATATAAATAACATATAGTTGCATTAATTATTTCTTTGATATAAATATTTTATACCTCCTTGTACTACTTAAGTAATAAATTGATTACTCGTTGATGATATTTAAGACCAAATCCTAAAACGACATACATATATGTAACCCAAAAAATCTAAAGTCATTAACCGTATGTTTATAAGTATATAAGATACGTATACTACAGAACCACACACATGTGTAACGGACCAACATGTATGAAGAAATGGTCCCATTGAGAAGAGATCTAATGACTTCAAATCAAGAATGGTCCATTTTCCAAAATAGACACGTAAATATATACAAAGCTTAATCCCCATCCCTCCAATGGGTCTACACACAGCCTAGCATTTTTTGTATTTTCTGCTCTGTTTTTATTTTTTAATAACTTTACAAAATCACTTTTAATTCTTATTATCTTCAGCTTTTGTTCTGTCATTTTGTATTCTTAAGAAGTTCTCACAACTTCCATCCATGAATTGCACTGGGTCCTTCAAATCAGCATTAGCACAAAAAAAGGTGTATATGTGGCCTTGAAGTTCATAAAAACATGGGGCCTTTGAAAGATGTTGTCTCACATATTCATACATATTTCAATAAAATCCATTACATACGATTCCATTTAAATTATTGGTCAGTCATGCTAAATGTAAGCAAACAACAGTAGCATTTATGGTGTTACTGTTACATCAAGTATGATAGAGTATGATTGAGGCCAGATATTAACTTATGGGCCTAATGGATCATATTCCAAAGTAATAGGCTTTTAGTGAGGCCCAAATAGGCCCATTAACGAGTTTTCGTGATGACGCTTTGTTTGCTCGTTACACAGTTTCTTCTCCGGCGAAAGACGAAGAAGAAGATAACGAAACGAAAACACACAAAGCCATGAACGGAGCTACGCTCTGCAATTCCGTTTTGCTCCATTCTCGTTTTCAGTCATCGTTTTCCTTTAAGTCTTCTTCTTCTTCTTCTTCTTCTTCCGCATATCTGGTTTCTCCTTCGCTTACTAAATCTAAGTATATCTCAATTTCTCATAGAATTCGACAAAGCTTTCGAGCAGTTCTTGAAAAAAGAAGTAATGGGTTTTGTTCATTCGCTGTAAAAAAGCGTAATTCCGAGCTGATGGACAATGATGGAGAAGAAGATGATGATGATGATGATGACGATGATGAGGATTGGGGTGAATTTGATGAAGAAGATGAAGGAGAAGAAGAAGATGAAGATGAAGGAGAGCTTTTACCAATGGATAAGATGAAGAAATGGTTAGAGAAAAAGCCTCGTGGATTTGGGTTAGGTAAAAAGTACGAAACTTCAATTGAAGATAAGTTGCTCGACGAAATTCAGCAAAGTTGGAAAGCTCAAGCTGCTAATCTCAATAAGCTTAAGAACGATCCTCTCAAGTCACAACAGCTTAAGCGTGACGATAATCTCATCAAAGGTTTCAACTTTTCTTTGTCCCACTCTTTTGAATTCGTTTTAGTTATAGTTTGGAATCTTATTTAGTTGTTGTGGATTGTTGTGTTGAAAAGGAACTGGAGAAACTGAAATAGGGTTTCGTGTTCGTGTGACTAATCTTCCTAAGAAGAAGAATGTTCATAGAGATCTTAAGGTTGCGTTTAAAGAAGTAAGTGGCGTTTTGTGTATAACACCAGCTGTGTCTGGGAATAAGAAGACTAAGGATCCTGTGTGTAAGGGATTTGCTCATGTTGATTTTAAAAGTGAGATTGATGCAAACAGGTATGAGAGTTGTGGTGTTTGTAAATTAGTGTTTCTATGATTCTATCTTTGGTGATGAGGCAAAGTTTTGGTTTTTATTAGGTTTGTGAAACAGTTCACTGGACAGAGCTTAGCATTTGGGAAGGTTATAAAGCAGATTAAATGTCAGGTTGTTGAGTTTACTTCAGATGAATCGGTATCGAAGGAAGTGTACTTAGATAACGGTTTCAAGGTGCAGAAGCTTACGTATTCTGGTCTTGAAGGAGATTCTTATGCTGATGTTGTTGAAGAAGAGGCTTTCTTGAGTTCAGGGGAAGAATCAGATGTATCAGACGAAGAGGTAGAAGACGATGAACGAAATCATATCTCTAGTAGCATAGAATCTTCTCCCGTTGAACTGAGATGTGATTCGAAAACCGAGTTAAAGTTTGAAAAACAATTTGTGAAGCGAGAGATTAGAGAACATGAGGAATTAGAGACATTGCCAGTTTCATTCCAGGCGAATAAATCCGAGGAAGCTGTAGCGGAAACACGCTTGGATGATGAACAATCTGAGGAAGCTGTAGCAGAAACATTCTTGGATGATGAACTTGATGGGGATGATGTAGAAGTTGCTGAAGAGAATCTTGAACTTCTGAACAGTTCATTGTCATCCTCAGAAGAAAATCGAGTAGATAGAATCCGCAGGCTGGAGCAAAAACTTCTCGGTAAAGAAAAACTCTTGGGTGGAGGAGTTGGCTTTGATAAACCAGAAGCGAAACCCGCTAGAGTCGAAGGGAAGAAGAAGGAGAAAAAGAAGAAGACAAAGATTCTTGTGAAAGGGCAAGCTAAAAAGAGCTCAAAGATAGAAATCCCTGGATCTTCAAAGAGGTAAAAAATGCATTATAGCAATCTTGCTAAAAAAATAGTTACCAATGTAGAGTTTTTACTTAAGACTGATTGATTTCCATAACTTATGATTCACAGATTAAAGGTGAAGGAGAAGGCTCTCTTAACCGGCGTCTTAGTCAAGTATGCAGCTAAAGTTGCTTCAACCTCAAACAATGAATGATCGATCATTAACAAGTGATCAATTTTTGTTTTGATATAATCTTTATCAATTGCTGCTAGTAGTGAGCCATCTTCGTTTTGTTCTTGTAAAAGTGTTACATGAATAGGGTATTAACGTTACGTGAGGATCTGTTAGTTTTTCCTTCTACTACTTCTTCAATTTGTGGAGACAACAACGTGCATAAACTTCACTTTCAGACTTAAAATTGAAACTTTGCAGGTAATATCTAATAGAACATAACCTCCTGCACGACTTCCTCCAAGTGGGTTGATATCTATCAAGTTCTTGCGTCTCTGGAAGAAAATCTTTAAGCTTCCATGCCAGTTGCTTTGCTGGAAAAGCTTGCTAAGCCTAAGCGTATGACTATGCCTTTTCGTGAGTCTAAGCATATGCCTAAGCGTATGACTATGCCTTTTCGTAAGCCTAAGCCAATGCCTATCCTAAGCCAATGCCCAAGCCTAAGCCAATGCCAACGCCTAAGCCTAAGCCTGAGCCAATGCATAAGGCTAAGACTATCCCTAAGCCAATGCCTAATCCT
The DNA here is from genome assembly GCA_019202795.1 of Arabidopsis thaliana x Arabidopsis arenosa. Taxonomy (NCBI): domain Eukaryota; kingdom Viridiplantae; phylum Streptophyta; class Magnoliopsida; order Brassicales; family Brassicaceae; genus Arabidopsis; species Arabidopsis thaliana x Arabidopsis arenosa. The sequence continues at coordinate 11,569,837 of CM032919.1, read as the reverse complement.
AAGCCAATGCCTAAGACAATGCCCAAGCCTAAGCCAATGCCAACGCCTAACGCTAAGCCTAAGCAAAAACCTAACTTTTAATCGCTGTTTCTTCAAGTATTCCCTGCAAATCGTCTCACCATTTTAAGGGTCCTTTTTATCAAATCGTAGTAATTTGTTCGAATATATGCTGATACAATTCATACTCAAAGATCCTGATATCAACAAAATTGATTTGAAGGAGCCAAAGCAACAAGCTTTCATTAGAAAAATGAACAAAGTTCTGAGTCAAGATCAAAGCCATGGAATAATAACACACTAAAACAAAGTCTACACTTCTATTATTCTGCAATACATCTTGAACTAGCAAAGATTCATCTCTCAAAACCCAATTTAGCAATGAGAAAGAAAGAGCAAGTGTAACAATCTATGACCTTAGAAAACCTTAATCAGCTTTGTATCTTGAGCTCATATAAGAAAAATCGAAGCTTTAAAGTAACACAGACCTTAAAACAAATTTTAGATCATCACTCCAAAACAACTTTAGCACCAAGTGCTTTCAACTTCTCAAGAATCTTCTCACCTTCTTCTTTAGACAAACCAGCTTTCAAAATAGCAGGAGTCTTCTCCACCAAAGCTTTAGCTTCTTTCAAACCCAAATCAGTAAAACTCCTTAACTCTTTAATAATCTTAATCTTAGCAGATGCTTCAAAAGACTCCAACTTTATCTCAAACACTGTCTTCTCCACTTTAGCTTCTTCACTCACACCACCACCACCACTTTGACTCACCATCCCACCAACACCACCACCACCAGCTCCAGGTTTCATAACAGCGACAGTTGGTAACTCCGTCATACCTTTCTTCTTCATTATAATCGCACCAAGTTCGGAGATTTCTAATAATGTTAGAGATGAGATCTCGTCTACGAGTCTGAATACACGATCCGTTGGTGGACTTCGATGCTCTGTTGGATCAAACGTAGCTGGATCGTAATCTGTTGGAAGCTTTCTCTGATCGAATTCTTCTTCTTCTTCATCTTCAACCTTCGCCGGTTGGGTATAACTCCGGTAACCACCGATTCGAGAAAGAAATGATAATCTGGAGGAGGTTTGAGATAAATGTTGCCTGAATCTGAGAACTAAGCTCATCTTTAAGCACTCTTTCACCGATTACAGAAACAGAGGAATGGCAACGAAATGGGGTTTTTGGTTCATGTGGAGAAGATGCCCTAAACAGAGACATTGGGAAGAGTCTCTCAGATAGAAGTGTCTTAAAGCCCACTTAAAATAAGCTAGGCCCAATTAATTCCCTTTTTGGCCCAACACTTTTTCTCAAGAACAATGTTTACTTTGTTTAACTATGTTATGTTTTCTATTTTTTTTTTTTTTTAATAACTTTATGTTATTAGTTGTATTTATTTGCCAAGACATTACGGTTTAGAATCTATGTATTTAAAATATATTGTCAACAATCGTAAAATTATTATCATATTTCTAAATAAATCAAATATTAGACTATTACATTGCTAATTCATGCACATTTTATTAAAAAAGATCACAAATATTTTTTTCAACCTACCTTTAAAAACAAATTCTAATTTGTCAAGAATGATCAAATAGTTTTCCAAAATCACCTAGGGTTGTACCAATTTCTCACAGCTGATGTTTCAGAGTTCTTTGTTAAGACGTTGATTTTGATACTTCTTCTTCTCGCTGGTGTTGACATAATAGGATGAGTTGTTTCCTATGTCAGAGAGGAACATGAGAAATGAAGAGATGGAGAAGACCATTATCTTTTTTTCTGAACAGTTAGTTCATCATATTAAATGAGAACTTGCAGCTTCTAGAGTTGAAGGGAAGCATGCATTTTCAGAAATGAAGCATAGTCTTCAAGAGACAAAGGCTGAAGTGACGTTAGTGGTCAAGTGGCTCAAACGATATGGCTACCAAGATTAAAGTAGAGGAATTTTGGTTTTGGATTTTTGAGGTTGTAATTTTGGATTCACTCTTAACTTGTAAGTAGCCAAGGACAAATTATGTTGGTCCACTTCTTTGGTAGATGTATTTTTGTTTTGGATATTTGAGGTTGTAAGGGATTCATTATTAACTAGGTAGACATCAAAGATTGTTCAAAGTAAATGCTGAATCTAAATGCTAAACATAAGAAACTGATGTTTTCATCAAGGGTATTTAATTTAATTTTATTGGTTTTTATAAACAAAATTTTCGTTTAATGATAATAAATTTGAAAAATTATTATTCAAATAACATCATTTTTAGTAGGAATTTTAAAATCCTCGTATTATTAAACAATGAACCAACTTAAGGAAAAAAAGCAGTTAACAATTAACAGAATATTATTTTCCTAATAGCAATTGTGGACAATAAAAGTTCAAAATGTAAACACACCTATTAGTATTCTTATTAGATAATCTATGATAATTTTTTCATTAAATATATTTTATACCATGATTACAAAAATATTTTGAACGATTAAATACATAAATAATAAAACATATAAGTATGATTAAATATGTTATAAACGATATTATATACTAAAATTGGAAGTTTATAACTCTTTTCTTTTTTTTTTCCCTTCAAACGCTACATTGAGGTAAACGCTAAACGGATTAGATGTGTGATGAAGCGGAAGCTTCTATGGATAGAATTAGATCCGTTGATTCTGAGAATACCCGGAAACTAGGGTTTGTGAGTCCTCCTCTCAGGACTTTCGCAAAAGCTCTTAGGGTTGTGAATACTCTTCACTGTGGTTTATAAAAACCTCTTTAAATCTTTCGATTAATCAATTCATCAATAACTTCATACAATAGAGGCCTTAGAAGGCTATTTATAATAAAGCATAAAAACCCTAAAACATAAAATATTCTAGAACAATAATTATTAATTAATTAAAATATGGAAATAATAGAAATATCTCGCTGCATCAATGTGGCACATACATGAAAGAGATCATAAAATGAGGTTATTGTGTAACTAATGCTGACATAAAATAAATCTCTCACACGCAGCTGAGTTGGAGTTCTATCGCTACAACTTTGCCAAGATGGAACCGATATCAAAAGACTGTGTTAAATAATCAATTACTTGTGTTAAATAATCAATCGCTTGTGTGAAAGCTGTAGCGATAAAACTCCAAATTATCTTCAAGAGCTTATGGTAAAAGCTAACACAACAAATTTGACATTAGGCAATTTTACCAAAGAAATAGCAGATGAATAATAAATATATGACTTTAGCAGGATCTCTAACGTATAAATTAGTTCAAATTTTCAACTTAAGAATTGTTGGGCCTACTCGAAAGTAGGACCCTCCAAAAATAGGCGTATGCCACTTAGCGTGGAGAATACACGGTATTCTTTAGTAAAAGGCGAAAGAATAGTTCGCTTTGTACTCACCACATGGCTGCGTGCTTTATAACAATGGACCAAGGTCATCTTTTATATGCATCGTTCACTACTAACAAACTCTCATCTTCCCGATGTGGGACTCTTTCAAACTACTTTTACTCTTACGCTTTCGTTACTTTCTCTATTGTTTTTTTTTTTTTTTTTTGATATACCCGATCGGCTGATCCGGTCAGCCCTGGGGGAACGCACCGAAGTGCTACCATGTGGACTCACTACCACCCCGAAGGATGGGCTACCACACTGCCTAACCCAAGTTTGGAATGCTTTCCGACTAATGCCCGGGAGTAGCTGGATCGCCTGTTACCAGACTACCAGGTAAACTGCCTGGGCCGAAGCCCAAGCCCAGACTTCCCACAAAGTGTTGATAACAGCGAGGGAGGAAGATCGAACCTGGGTTCGGGGATTTCACCCTCAACTCCAGACTCGCCCTACCACTAGCCCACCACCTTGCGGGCTTCTCTATTGTTTCGTCTTTCTTGAAAACAAAAATATCCATTTCAGTTCTAAACTACAAATCCCCTTTCTTTAAATTCTAATTGTTTTATCTATATTTAATTATCCCACTCTCGATTTCATCTTCATCCTCACAAATCTTCAAATATATTAAACTTCACGATTGATCCATCCTACTTAGTTTCCATTCCATCAGAAGCTTTTGAGATATGTATGATGAAATATATGAATCTGACTATCTAAATTTATTAAAAATTATGAAGTGACTTTGCAACTGTCCCAAAGGGACCAAACTTCCATAACATTCACGTCCCTATGAGCTGTACCATCATCACAAGTCTGAGATCTATTCTATTCATACGATGTAGTCCAGTAACTTTAATTGACCATCTACACTTAATTGTACTCATTTTCTCAGATTGATCAAAAATACAAACTATAGTTCAGCTGTTAAAAGGCTGCTAGCTTGTGAAAGCTCTTAAAACCAAAACAAGGCTGCTAGCTAGCTGTTCTTACTTGGACTGCCATTCAAAATCGTCTGACAACAGGGGATGGAATGCGGAGATGGAACAGAGGGCTGAACTCGGACTATGTGCTATATCGGCACCAAGAGGAATCGAGGAAACTTCTATTCTTTGTTTGTCAATTTTCGGCTAAGGTTTGGGGAAACATTGGCTTCGACGTTGTTGAGAACTGCTTTCTCCAAGGAATGGGAAGAGCTTGTCGTCGTGATAAGTGACAATGAGCTTTGACAAAGCTAAGCTCTTTTATCCTCTGGAAAAAAATGGGACAAGCTAAGACAACAAATAGAACGATAATATATACAAGGATGAGAAAATGTTTAATATAGCAACCATTTCACTCTTGCTGAGCTCAACTCTTAAAAGAGCTCTAAACTTTCAACTAAATAATTGTTGGGACCACTCGAAAGCAGGACCCTCCAAAAATAGGCGTATGCCACTTAGCGTGGAGAGCACACGGTATTCTTTAGTAAAAGGCGAAAGAATAGTTCGCTTTGTGCTCACCACATGGCTGCGTGGTATGAAACTACGGACCAAGGCCTTATTTTATATGCATCTTTCCTTGGAACAAACTCTCAGCTTAGCGATGTGGGACTTTTTCTCAAACTACTTCTTTTACTCTTACGCTGTCGTTTCTCTCTGTTGTTTTGTTTTTTTCCAGAACAGGTAATATCAAATCCTACTTCTGTTTTTCACATATCTTTATGTAATTCACACTCTCATAAGTTCTAAATCTTCTAATTAGGAATCCTAATAGTCTATTACGAGAATCAATGGAGCTGGACTTAAAGGGTCAACATTAATGACAGATAAAAACCTATTTTACTTTCAGGGTGAGATTCAGTGATTTATATACCAACCAAAAGAGTGTTTGGATTACACCAAAACACCGTCGCATTTCACAATTAGGCTGCTTGTTTAACAAATTGTATACCAGAAAAAAGAAAACAAGAATCCATAACAGAGAAGAATTACAAAAGAAAGTTCTGCTGCCTACAATTATCCGGAGAGAAAAGTTTCGGGTTGGATCTCAAAAAATTATCATAGTTTCGATCCGCATAGACGCTAACAAGACCAAAAAAGAGTGAGAAGCAGCGAGAGGCCAAACCCGTCTTGTCATCGCTACCTTGTTGGAAGAGACGCTATAGCCTGAAGAATCTTCTTCCTTGGACCCTGCATTGCATCAATATAATGATACCAAGTTCAAGAAATCTGCTAAAAGAACAGATCAATCTAAATTGTTTTAGATCGATAAGAAACAAAAGAAAAAGTACCATTGGTATGATGAGATCTTTTAGATCACTTTCTTTCATCTGCTTTATTGTGGTCATATCCACCTGTTGTCATATTAGTCAAGTTTGTTATTGAAGAACAATGACAAAACAGAGCTCAGACAAAAAAGAACCCATAAACTAGTACAATAGCCAAAATCACAAAGCTCTACGATAAGAAAATAATGGCATACTTACTTCCTCTCTCTTAAAGGCAAGGGAGTATTTTCCAAGTCCAATTGAATTTAGAAAGCCATCAACTGATAGAGGCTCCTCCACCTGTTGTTGCACCAAGCAGATATACATGCCATATTATAACATATGTATAAGAACAAGGCATCAAGTTTCGACTATCTGATCACAAAGGTTTCTGGGTCTAAGAATGACACGAGGTAAATATGAAGTACTCACCCAATGTTTAGAAAGAACAAGAAGAGAGTAAATTCATCCAAAAATTGAGAAGAAGAATAAAGATCTTACAGAGAAGGGACTGGTCTGCATCATACTTCCAAGTGGAGGAAGCTGGCTCAATGGAGGCAATGGATGTGGGTTTGGGACTGGAGGAGGTAACATTGGCCTGGCGAAAGGAGCACCACTTGATGGCGCTTGACCATTTAGTACACCTCTAACAGGATATGGCGATGCTCTCATATCATCAAGCATCCTGCTTCGTCCATGAAAATCCTCAATGTTACTACGTGGAGGAGAACCCCTGGAAGAACCCATGTAGCTTGCAGGATTCCTAGGAGGGGAAAAACCCCGAGAAGAACTCATGTAGCTTCCAATATTTCTAAATGGGGACAGAGCCCTAGAATTACTACTGAAGCTTCTGGTGCTCCTTGGCGGTGATTGATCCCTTGGAGCGCCAAATCTCCTTCCAGCATTTCTTGGAGGTGATCTATCTCTTGGAGAGCCAATTACCCTTCCATCATTTCTTGGTGGTGATAAATCCCTTGGACTGGCGATGATCCTTCTACTATTTCTTGGCGGTGATAGATCCCTTGGAGTGCCAATTATCCTTCCACCATTTCTTGGAGGGGATGGAGCCCTTGGAATGCCAATGATACGTCCAGCATTTCTTGGCGGCGATCGACCCCTGGAAGTATCCACAAATCTCTCTGGAGACCTTCGTCGTAAATCATCCAGAGCCCATGCAGGATGCGAACTACTTGATGAAATCATCTGAGAGGAACCACGAGCAGTTCTTGATGAAGGTAAAGGAAGATCCCTCGGCTCAGCCATACGAGGTCTAATATCAAGGCTACGAGGAGGCTGCTCACTCCTTGAGAGCTTTTCACGAAGATCCATAGTGCTGCCTTCATCGCTCTGAGCTCGCCTCTGGGCATTCTTTTGCATCAGTTTGAATCGGAGATCATTTTGACTGATCTGCAAATCTTAGTAACAAAGAGGGGTGGGTCAGAAATCAGCAAACATGTGCTAGTGTGTATCCAGTAATTCACATCTATACCATTTCCACTCAAACTTGCTTCCCCTCTTTGCCTGCATAAACAAAGAAAAGCAAAAACTTTAATCTAGAGAATGCCTTGCAGCAGCAAGCAAGCAAATTCAAAACCCAAAAAACCCGAAGCACTGAGCATAATCCATCAGTTCATTCTTCCAGAGTTCTCAATACACAATTATTCCCATACACAAGGTCCTAGATTTCATGACAATAAGAGCAACAACACAAATTAAGAGGGAAAAAGTTAACACCTTTTACTGACCACCTCTTCTCCACCATAAACAGAACTATCTAACTGATTCCCTAATCTTTCTTTGACAGACCGCTTAGTCCCAACTCTAGGCAACTCATAACCATCATCTAAATCACTTGCAGCTCGATTCACCACCTGCAAAAGAAAAATATCACCAAATAATATAAGCACTTTTCTAGACTCAAAAACTCATAAAATCCTACACCAACTCATCTCAATAAAACAATTCTAAAGATTTCATTTTCCAAATTCACCAAATCAAATTAGCTTACACAAAAACAGTGAGATGAACAAAAAAAAACCTTCAACGTACCTGACCGCTACGCCCCAGAGTTATAGTAACCCTACTCCGTCTCGAAGCTTCCGACATTTGTGAAAACCCTAGGAAAATCAACTGGAGCCAATTCTCTAACTTACAGTGAAACAAAACCACGAACAACGAAAGACACCACAATCACCTCCTTCAAACCCTAATCATACGAAGCCGAATCTACTCAAAATCACAGAGAGTAAAAAGGTATAATCGACAGATACGATTATTCAGATATTCCGGGGAAAAAATTCCGATGAGATTTAAACGGAAAAAAAAAACAAATCGGAAAAGTTTTTAAAATACGTGAAGAATCGGTGGAGACGAAGACGACGTTCGTGACGGACTCTTGGCTTTGAAAGTGCTGCGCAGTGCGAAACCAAAGAGACCTGACTCATCTAGTGGCTTCACATGCTCTCATCAATCGGAACGAAAATTTTACGAGATAGGTTTGGATTTATACAGTATTTACACGTTTGACCCCGTAGTTTTTTTTTATAATCATCATGTCCTTTTTTATTTGGGAATCTATCAAAAACAATTAAGCAAATCGAAGTATAATAAAATCTTTAAAACTAATAAAAATAAGATTGTGATATTTTATTAATCTATAAAGTTATTAATGTATAGATATATTAACTAATCCGAAAAATCGATTTTAGAACCGAAAAAATGTGACGATTTATATATAGCATCTTAGAAAAGGGATCAATCTATCTCATACAAAGTTAAACGATTTCTGTCTCCATTTTCAACTTTTAATCCTTCATACTTTTTCGATCTAACTCATGTTCTAAAAATTTTAAATCCGGCCAAGCATCATGAAATATTAATACAATTTGAAACACGACTAATTAAAAATACACAAAGCGGACTTGGACAAGACAAAATTCTCGAAACAAAGAACAAAGCGCAAGACTAAAACCACCAAATTACAAGACACATCAAGTGAGCTCTTTCTTGGACTTGCATCAAGGAACATCAAGGCTGACGAGATATGAGGCCAAGTTTACCAAGCTCAAAATGTGTGATGGCTTTAAACTTTAGGAAAAAAGAGCATAAGTTTGTGGGTTTATGTGTCCTATCACCGATAGGTCCTATAACTTAATTAACCATTCACTATCTGATAAGCTTTCTCCATATGATATATATATCCAAATCCAACAATTCCACTCATCTTTGCTTCTCAAATTTTTTTGGTTTTTGCACTTGCGGTTTGTGAACATTTAAACTTTCACCCCGTACATGTATGCCTTCCATATTTTTAGTGCAAACATCACAACAATGGCTAATTACATTTGTTTATTGAAATTTGATTTTAACCGTCAATTTCAGAGTTAGTTACATTTGGTGGAAAAGAGATGAGCGTCGTTGCAATAAGAAACTTGGGATTCATATTTTTTTTTTAACTTTGGTTTATTTAGTTTTAGTGGCGAGCATTAAATTTTTAATTTTAATTCATTTGCTTTAATTTTATTGGCTAACCTTACTTCTAGACAGTAAATGATCCTCCAGCCAGAATCTTAATTGGTTAGTATTTGTGTTTAAATTTAGCTAATTCCTTAATAAATTAATTCAAAAAACAAATGAAAGTGTCAGAAACAAAACTATATATACACACTTTGATGCCTTTAGATTAATATTACACCAACAATTAGATTCAAAAAATGAATCAATTCATTGTTTTTATGTTAGTCATTTTGATGTATTTTTGTATGAATGAAGGGGCACAAGGTAACATATTACGACTTAAAAATGAACTCAATCCTGGAAGTATTCTCAAAGTTAATTGCACATCCAAAAGCGATATTACGGGTGTTCACGATGTGACATTCAATAGTTACGCTGAATGGAGTTTCGGCGAGCATGAAACGTCAAGAACAATATGGCGTTGTCTCTTGAGACAAGGTCCTAAAATGGAGTTTCACCATATTTTGTGGAGAGCATATAGAGGAGCCAGGTTCACTCGTAATAATCAGATACGCTTATGGATTGCCAAAGTTGATGGCATCTACTTAGAGAAAAACAATGGGCCGCGTAAGCGCATGTATGATTGGTACAAAACATAATATGTTATTCGTCAAACTAACTTCATTTATGAGGATTAGATTTTAATATATTGTTTTCTCTTATGAGGTAAGTCATTTATCTACTTTGGTGTTGGAATATACAACAAAAATGTAATAAAATTGGGTTCATTTAATATCTATGTATTTTGTGCTAATCTTTCAAATTATATAATATTATCCTTCTCTTTTGTATACAAGTTTTTTCAAGATTTTCTTTTTCAATTGTTATTCTTTAATAAAAGAAAACATAGCATATATTTAGTAAAAATGTTTTTAACGTGTTGAAAAATTGTTCGAAGAATTTCGTTAGTATTTTCAAGACAAAATTGGCAAACTAGACACTTTTGAAAGTAATAATTTAAAAAATAGACATCTCTCATAAATAATTAGCAAAATATACATTTTTCTCTCTCTTCCTCTAATAGAACTCTCTATTAGAGAGAATTTTGTGTAATGACATAGTTACCCATGACCCAATATACATAACAAAAGCTAGACCCACACAATACATCTATATTACACACAAGGTTAATTTAGTATTTTTCTCATTTTTTGTTTTTTAGTGTATTACACAACATTCTATCTCACACAAAAGTAAATGTGTCTATTTTTCAAAATATTTATAAAAGGTGTCTACTCTCCTAATTATTGTTCTAAAAGTGTCTAGTTAGCAAACAAACCTTTTTCAACGAAATTATATTACCGGAAACTGGTAGAAATTACATCGGAAAAACCGTTATGTTAGCTTAACAAGTTTCCTACATAGATACATTCCGACTAACATCCAACAAAGGTGTTGGTTGGAAATTAGTCGGAAAAGTGTAGTCGTTATATGTGGGATATATTTTGACGAATTTTTGACAAAACGGGTAGATGGTTGTCAAAAATAGATATCGTCAAAAATCTGCTTATTTAAAATTTGTTCTATAATAACTGATCCCGACAAATTTTAATGATTTATGTCCTCAGAAAAATTTCTTATATATATACCTACCTCTGCTTCCTGATGCTTAATACGAAATTTGAATTATATATATATCATAACACTGCATGTATAGTTAGAAAGTGGATGTACAAACATGAGGATGAAGCGACGTGAAATATTAGTAACGAGTACAAGGAAGAACTAACAGAGTTCATGAGATTCATATATTTCTATTAAGTTTTTAATTACTTACAATATAAATTTAAATCTTTTCAGGAAGTGGTAATCAAGAAGGGACGATGAAAAGGAGTGGGATCCATCCCGTTTGTCCAAGAAGAGAGTCAAAGTTCTAATTTGCAATCATACGAGAAAAAATATTGAAAAATCCAAGAGAAGTATCTCCAATACAAAACAAAGTTTTATGAGACGATAATAGAGGATCGAAGGTGATAGATCCTAAAGTGATGAACGATGGTTAACTAGTTGCTGCACTGAAATCACTCTCAACAGATTCAAGCACACGGGTGATGGAATAGAGTTGAATCGATGGAGACTCTTCAAGTGGACTAAGGTCATTCTTTGAAGTTTCCGGGGTATGATTGATGAGTAGAGAACGTAACAATGGATCGAGAGACGCCACACAAAAGATGGAAGATCTATGATAAATTTAGGACACCCAAGCTTCAAGGATTCACACACAAGAACGCTGAAACGTTTTGGGTATAGGACATAAGGTAATCTATAATAAACAAAGCTAAGAAAATGTATAACACGAAATCAAACATTGGTATAGGACATAAAGTAATTTATATACAAGTAGTATATGTGAAATCAAAAACTGTAGAAATTAAAGGAACCAATATCTGAATATGTGTGTGTATATATATCCCCATCCTTCAATAAAAAAAAGAATAAGATATGAGGTAAATTAAATCAAACTAAAAGAATTCAAGTAAGTAAAAAAACTTTATATATCTACGGTAAGAACCACAAGACCAATCCGACGGTTGACAACAAGAGACTGACAATTGTCGATCTCGATGAACCGTCGATTCTCCAGGCGGCACTGAAGCCACCAGTGTCTCGCTGGTGTCTAGTAGTCGACGGTGGAGATGTTGTGCCGTTGAAGTTAGGGTTCGCACCGTACAAGTATTGGATTCCTTCCACGTCATCATTGGTTAAGTCAACCTTACGTTTCCCCGTCGTGATCGTTGGATACATGATGGATTCTTCAACTGAAGAATGTCCTAAACCGAGAAGATGACCGATCTCGTGAACCGCTACCGATTCAAGATCAACCGCAGCAGTTACGGAGAGGAAACTGTCTAGGTCACCGGACACCACCCAGTTCTCGTCTGCGTCGAGGTGGAATTTCCCGCTCGGAGGAGAGAACGCGTGAGCTAAGGTTCCCAAAACGCCGTCAAAAGGCTCTCCATCACCGTGATCACCGGTGTAGAATCCGATTGTGATGTCGGACGTCGAGAAAGAGTCGGAAAGCGTGAAGTTCAACGCGGTGACGTCGGACCAACGGCCGAAAGCTCGTGCGAACACGCTCTTGACCTCTTCTGTCAACGGATTTTTCGGGTCGAACGCGTAGGTCAAGTCACGGCGGTTTCTTGGCCACCGTGGCTCGCCTGGGAACAAAGTGTAGCGTTTAACCGCGTGCAAATGCGTGCGGGAGAAGTTGACCTCGAAGGTCTTTCTTCTCCCGCCATGCATCAAAGAAGTACCGTTGACCACGTCGGGATTACCGCAACGCGGGATCACGATGTGTTTAATGGTAAGCGCATCAAGCTCACCGGTAACATTAAGCCGGAAATTCCTCTGATACAATTCAACAGCGGTTTTAAGGATATCATCAAAATCATCGGTGAAATTTCCTGAAAACGTTTCAGGGATGTAACCAAAACGTTGGAAGTATTTTTTGATGCGGTAGAGACCTTCAACGTTTTGGCCGTGGTGACAACCGGTGAAATTGGAGAAAGCGTCCCAGAAAACACGTGTAGTGTTACGTAGAGACGGTGGTATCGCGGTGGAGTTAGGGAAGAACCAGGCGGAGGCAGGAGAAGCAATCAAGAAAAGCGATAAAAACCCGAAAACACAAAACCTCATGGTGGTTTTCGGATTATAGGTAGCCACCCAAAAAAGAAGAAAAGAAACAAATGGAGAAGGTAATATTTAGGATTTTAGGAGAGAATTTGGAGAGAAGAGAGAAGAGAGAAGAGAGATTAAAGCTAAAAACAGGTAAATCAGTTTAGAAGATGGTATTTAAATATCTTATATAATATGAGAAGGTTTTCTTCTAACTTTTCCTATCATTGCGACATTTGGCACTCTCTTTTGGTGACATGTGTCCTCTTTCAATGCATCAATGTTTGTTTTAATTTATTTAAAATCTTTAGTTTTGAAAGTTTGTGCCTACAATTTAATTCCAAAAAATATATTTTTCTTATCCTATTGGTACATTTGACATGTATTTAAATTGAAATTGTATCTATTTTATTTTACCAAAATTATTATCTACTTAAAATCACCACTTATCCTATTGGTACAATAGTACATTTTTAAAACTTCTCATAATATTTGTACATTTGGCATCTATTTTTAAATTTAATTGTTTTCCTCATTTTTCTATCTTACATAATATTTTAATATCTCCATAAAATACATTTCTAATCTTTTCTAATTTGTCTTTTTTTTTCTTCTTTCCAATTTCACTTTTTTTTGTTTTAATTTTTATAACACCAATTTATTCTCAAAATCACCACTTATCCTATTGGTACAATAGTAGATTTTTAAGACTTCTCATAATATCAGTACATTTGGCATCTATTTTTAAATTTAATTTTTTATTTGTCTTTTTTTTTCTTCTTTCCAATTTCACTTTTTTTTTTGTTTTAATTTTTATAACACCAATTTATTCTCAAAATCACCACTTATCCTATTGGTACAATAGTACATTTTTAAGACTTCTCATAATATCAGTACATTTGGCATCTATTTTTAAATTTAATTTTTTTCCTCATTTTTCTATCTTACATAATATTTTAATATCTCCATAAAATACATTTCTAATCTTTTCTAATTTGTCCTTTTTTTTTTCTTCTTTCCAATTTCACTTTTTTTTTTGTTTTAATTTTTATAACACCAATTTATTCTCACATGTTACAACTCCAAGTTGGAGTATTTTTTTTTTTTCCAGCAAAAACAAACTTTCATTGATTTAAAAGAGTTATTACAAAGACAGTTACAGAATTACTAGAACACAATTATTACATACGCAAATGTATGTGCCATACACTGAGAAAAATACAGCAGAAGGGAGATTGACGATGCTTTCCGAAGAGTAGTCTTACTCGCTAACCGATCATAAGATCCTTTATTGTCCAACTTCATATTTGATTTCTCTCTGTTACGATTAGCATGTAGCAACTTGTGGTTGAACTTTCTTTTTGCAAATCGTAGCTTTAAACCCGATGTGTCCATAAATAACTCTGAAATGTAATTGGAGTATTTATTTACAATTTTTATTACACAATACATTTAATGTATTTATATAGTATAATATAATTTACAGTAATTATTAAATTTAATATGTCATCCCATATATTGTTTTATAAATGTCTCAGTAAATGAAATTCTAACTTATGTAACAGTCAATGTAATTTTAATAAAGAAATATAGTAACATGCATTATATTAATGTATTGCTCCATGTGTTACGCCTTTTCTCAAAATAAATGTTTGTGAAGAGTTTTCTTCTCCAGTAACGTTTTTCATGTGGCTTCTAATACCGAAATATATTAGTGTTTTTTTTTTTTTTCTAGAATTAGTTACCCAAAGTAAAACCCACAAATGAACTTATTAAAACATATGTAACGTCAAACAACTCTAAATTGATGCATTAGGCTGACAGATAACCACAATAACTCCAATTAATTAAAAACATTAAATCCAATTAATTCTTGTATATATTACCCACATGTGAAGCTAAAAAAACTCTTGTAGAGTTTTTTCTTTTTCCAGTCCGTTCTTTTATTTTTATTGACTTTTAGTTGCTTTCTCTTTATTTCAGGCTATCATCCACATAATAAAAATATCTACAAAATTTTTCTCATTTGGTGTTCAAGTTAATTAGGTTTGTGATTTCATATGGTGTTCAAGTTAGATTCACCAACACCATTAGTTCTACATAAAAGTGTTCTATTTTTAAGTTCTATTTTTAATTGTTTCTCTATTTTTCAACTCACCAATAAGATTTATATACATACATTGAGAAAATTTATATCTATTATTATGGTCAGTTAAAGTGTACTTATAAATTTAAGTATTTAGATAAATGGCAGTACATTATATTTATTAAATTTTTTTACTCTTATGATCTATATGTATTCATAAATTTGAAAACTATAAGTTTGTTAAAAAAGTTATGATATAAATTGAAAAACCATTTTTGTAATTATTCTCAACATCACTTATCAAAAAGTTAAGAGTTTGTTTTCTTTTTTTTTTTTTAATACGTAAAGTTGTTTCAAGATGATTTTGTTCTTGAATACGTAAAACTAATGGGACCATGAGTAAAAAAAAAAATCAAATAGTTTATGCCATTCTTTATTTCTTTTACATAATTACTCTACGTTTCAGAGGGATCGACGTTTGAGTTTCGTATATCTCGAGTAAATAGTTTTCTGATTTTTAATATTGTATAACATTTGACTTGATTATGTTTTGAATTCAATTTTTTTTAGTTAATCATACAAATTAAGTAAGAAATAAAGATCATATGAAAGAATATAAAATTTGTATTTATTTTTATCAAAGTTTCCATAAAACCAACCCAATGAAATTCAACCAAAAAATTTAAAAAGTTCCACCAAAGGTTTTTTTTTTTTATCTATCATCATGGGATTTTTGAAAAGAATTATGTTTGATAAGGGTAATTGCATAGAATATCATAATTAACATATTCAGTTAAAATCTAACATGTCATTAAAGTATTTAGGTAAACGGCATTACATTATATTTATTAAAGTTTTGTTCTCTTATGACCTATATATTAAAACTGAACTAAATTTTTCTAATATAAACTTTCAAAAATAAAATTTTTATTATATCATCTGAAATCATTTTCCTAAATTAAATATGATTATAATTAAGTCTAACATATATTTTTTTTTGTGCAAAGGCTGATTCAATTTAACTTAGGTTTGGGCCAGGTCCATTACAAGAGAAACCAGAGAATGTTTGGCCAATGAATCGGCATCAGAGTTCTGCAAACGGGGAATGAAACTAAACAAAATAACATCAAAGGTATAAGATAAATTCAGGATATCGAAGAGAATCCCATGAAGCTCCGATTTTAAAGCTTTGACTAGCTGTGCTAAGTCAGAAGCGAGAAAGAGATGTGAAAAACCCAGATTAACATATATAAAATATGTTTTTGCTCATTTGGACCACCTTGCTATTTTATTAAATTTAATCATTATCACAAATTATTTAAATTTCTCTTTAATTTTTAACATATATAGATAAAACTAAGCAAAAAAATTAATAAATATGAATATGTTTTACCTTTGATCTCCTAATTTTATTATGGATTATATGGATATAATATGTAAAGCTTATTGTCGAGGGAAAGTCATGAGATTGGGAAGATCTACCTTCTGATGAGATCCAAGGAGGGAAAACGGCCGATATCAACCCCAATTATCAACTCGAACCCACATAAATTTTAAATAACAAACCTGAACTATGTAATCGTTAGCCAATTCTAACATATACCTGTTATTAAATAATGTAACAAACCTGAATTAATTAACCTTTAGCCAATTGAATAAAATGAATGATTCAGATACCAAAGAACAGATAATTACGACTTTACAATTCTAATCGACATTAACAAATACAAAAAAAAAAACTATGTTGAAATTGGATAACAGTTAGATAGTTTAGGTTTGTTTTTTAAAAATAGTCTGAGTTCGGGTTGATAAGTGTTGGGGGCAGAGTTTGGGTTGAAAAAAGCTGCAGAAAAATAGTTGGAGTTGATTTTGGCCGTTTTCCCGATCCAAGGATCGTGAATCAACAAACAAGAGACTCTATGATGAGGTATGATATATATATTTCCAGAATAAAATATTTTATGTAAATTAAGAAAAAGTAGTGGCGTATATTTATGTCATACCATCATGAATAAAAAAAGAACAAAATTTATTTTTGAGCAATTCACAAAAGTACTTCGAAAAGGAATATAAAAGTTAATATTTTAAAAAATTCTTTTCAAAAAACTATATTAATAATCGAACATATTACTTTAATACAAAATTTATTTTTTATTCAGAATTAATATTAAATATGTAACCCACGCATCGCGTGGGCAGCTTTCTAGTAAGATATATAAATTGAGGTCAGCTACTACGTTTGCGTTTTGTGTTGGCGGGTGAGAGGTCGTTGGGAATCGTTTGCGTGTTTTGTCAATTTTCTAGTTGTTTTATAAGAATAAAAATGGTGAATGATTCCAATGGAAACATCTATTGGTCTTAGTCACGTTCAAACT
Organism: Arabidopsis thaliana x Arabidopsis arenosa; assembly: GCA_019202795.1. NCBI lineage: Eukaryota > Viridiplantae > Streptophyta > Magnoliopsida > Brassicales > Brassicaceae > Arabidopsis > Arabidopsis thaliana x Arabidopsis arenosa. The sequence goes on along the minus strand of CM032919.1, from coordinate 11,552,612 downwards.
TTAGCAGAGGTCATCAAAAGAGAAGAAGACTTGTGCCACAGAAAGACTTGGGGTCCGGTTTAATATGTTAACCGATGGTAGTAAACCGGTTTGATGGAACTGAAGGTGGCGGAGTCAAACAAAGGCGTTGAACTAAGTTTTGTTTAGTTTTCAAGTGGGAGTTGGTTTGGTCGGAAAAGTCATCAACGAATCTTCGACTTACACGTTTTTAACGACGTCATAAGTTGATAGCTTCCTGGTAAATAATCCATAATCATAGGTAAGGTAACGTTGGTCCATTTAAAATACTTTGTTTCCAGAGATTTTGTTGACAAATTCTTACAATTGTACCAACGAAGAGACTAAGGAGATAACATTGAATATGATAAGAGCATCATATAATATATTCACATTCACACAAAGATTGTACTTAAAACGTGGATTACTTTCCCTCTAACTAAAAGGGTAAACTTAAATAATAAACCAAAAGTATACAAACACAAACAGACAGAGCGAGAGACATACATGTTAATTAATTTTGCTAACATTTAGAAGGCCTCTCATAATTAGGAGGTAAAGAAGGACAATTCTGGTTCATGTTTGGATATGGGTCAATGGTGTTATAACCAGGTAACTCCATTCTGTATTCACCTAGAATCTGACAGAAGTCAAGCTTCTCTTCCTCTGTGTTGCACCAACTCGGTAGCCGAGTCTGGTTATCTTCAAATAACTTCAGAGTGTACGCATCTCGGATCTGAGAATACCAAAGAAGATAAACGCTCAAGAGTAATGTTAAATGGAAAGACTTGATATTGGAAAGGAAAAAAGAAACTCACAGTGAATTCAGTGACTTGAATGTGATCAGCAAGAGGGCCAAATACACCAGCGGCTTTGTACATTGCAAGGATGAAAGCAACACATGTTGTTGATTTCCCGTCGCTATAAACCCACTCATCCTGTTCAGGGATGGTGAGTAATTCATCAAATGACATTCCACGCCTCGCTGTTTCTTCAAGTATCCCATACAAATCCAGATCCTGTACAACAGAAACTTATTAGTTAGCCTGTATTTCCTAATCCAGTAGAAACTGGTTTTTGTAAAGAAGAATGTATAGATATGTACCTCAGTACCGAGTCGTTTATTCAGTGCCTCGTTCCACATATTTGCAGCATATGCGGGTTGTACACGAGTCCACATAGACATGACAGAAATAACCTGAAAGTTCAATGTCACTTCTTAATTACCATGATGATGATAATGAATTAATGATGATATATCTTTAGGAATACCAGAGATTAAAAAGTACCAAGTGAGCATCAAGGGGAGGTGGGTAGTTATCGCCTAGAGTGTCGATCCAGCTGAATATCATGTTGTGATATCCATACGGTTTGCCCAACATACTCCGGGCATATTCCCACGCAGCAGTATTGTTGAACTTTGCCCGGATATCAGGATGTAGAGGAAGCAAAGCAACTTGAGGATTTGAATTATCCTTCAAAGTCAGCTCCCACCATTCATCCCAAGGAATCACAACAATGATTTCTTCACCCTATGACAAAAAAGAGAAGTCAATATCTCTCTCTCTATCGATAAACCACAACATGTTTAAGTCTACCTTTTCGTTCTCATGTCCCGATTCACCAACCCAAAGATTCCCCAAATCATCCTTCAAACAAACAGCAGTATGACCAGCAAAAGCCCCAGTCACCCATTTCTCCAACGTCTCAAAACCACCCCATCTACCTCGAATCTTTGACACCGCCAAGAAATCACCAGAATGCACATCTTCCGGATTAATCATTGACCGCCAAGGTTGAGACCGTTTCTCAAACGTAGCACCCATATGTTTCGTCAAGAACGCCAAATTCGCATTCTGTCCCCAAGCAGTATTGGAGAAAAGAGGTAACACATCAATCAAAGATAGCAACGTCCCAAGCATTCCTGATGGCATTAGAAACACTGAAACTCCATGCTCCTTCACCTACTCATCGAATAAATCACCATGAAAACAAACACCACACAGCCTATTGAGACTATATAAAGAAGATTAACTAAAACAAAAACCTACATATTCCAATTCAGCTTTCTCTTCCCAAGAATCAAAGTTCAAAGTATGATCTCGAGCAGAGAAATAGTAGTCCCAAGTGATCCTGTATGGCGTTGCAAACACATAAAGATCCATACATGTCAAGCTATGTGCATTGGACGTCTGCAAAAAAGTTCCCATATATCATCAAAACAACTCAATTTCAACCAGTAACTACACAACATTCTCCCAATTTTGAATTTTCACTAGTTACCAAAAAAAAGGCAAAAACTTAACGAAATCTGAGCATAGAAGCTTTGAAAGTACAACACTTTAGCCTCAAGAAGACAAATCATAGTATTTGGGAGCAAAAACAATAACAAATTGAAGAAGAAGAAAGTGAAATTAACCAACTTTGAGATGAAGAACACCACCACCAAGTCCAGGGACATCACGATCACTACCGGTGATATCGAGACGAGCTTCATTACCATTAAAGCAAGCACCTTTCCACTCAATAGACACATTATTAGGAGTAACAGACCCAATGAAAACCGGCAACAAATCCACAGCGTTGTGGAAACTGTTCAAAACAGGCCACGAGACTTGACGAGGTAGCATCGGAAGAACATCGTTAACGCTAAAAGGAACCTTTAAGGATTGACCTAGGTCAACGCAAAAACCTAACCCTAGAAGAAGACATAAGAGGAAGAAGAAGGTATGAGACTGATGTGATGATGAGTTTTGAGACATTCGGGATCGGATTGGTTCCAAAGAAGTGATTTTGAGACTTTGTTTGGAGATTTTGGGGATTTTGAGGGTTTCGTGTTGTTATGGTTGAAGATGATCCATTTGGGATGTTTCAGTTTTTTTTCTCTCTCTCTGTGTTTTGGATTTTTTTTGGAAAATTGGACTTTGGGGGAGATAAAATATTGAGTTAGTTTTGGATGTGGAAGAAATAGACAAACTGGTTTAGACTTTTCTTAGAAACAAAAGTTTGAAGATTCTTTGCTTTGGTTTCATCTTTCCACGTAGACACGAACTTGGCATGATCCATAACCGGATTTGTAATTCAGGTTCGGTACTCATGTTCAATTGCTTTGCATATGAATATTGAACATTTCAGGTTAATTTTTGGTTGTATTGTGCAGTGTATGATGAAAAATGTCCCAAGTTTTTACCTTTTACCCTTTTTTCATTATTTCATATGACATCTGACAAAAATAATTGCAAAGTTTCACTAGAAACCTACCTCTATATTTGCCTCTAAACTCTATTTTAGAGGCAAATTTACTCCAACCCATCTCTATTCTCACCTCTAAAATAGAGATATCTATTTTTTCTCTATATATAGAGGTGAGAATAGAGAATCTATATTTTTTCCTCTATAAATAGAGTTAAACTTTTTAGAGGAATAAATAGAAGAATACATTGGAGTAAAAATAGAGAAAACTCACCTCTATTATAGAGATAGAGGTAAAAATAGAGAAATACATTGGAGATGGTCTAAGAATTATAAGACTACAATGATTGTATGTATGCACTTGATGGTCCTATCCACATAAATAACTACAACAACCAAAAACCAAATGATGTGAAATTTTCTACATTCATTGTATAGATAATGTTGGTCCATAGACCGGTCCTGTCCCTCTCAGACCATAACACCAAACCACAGAGTCGATCAATAAGTTTGGAGAGTTTTACATTGCAAAGGTGAAGCAGTTTGAGTAGCAAGGAATAAACAGAGGACTCTCCTCCACTGCCATTGGCTGTCTAAATGGATTCAACTGAATCTGCATTTCAAAGATACAATATTTCATACATATCAATTTGAATATATAAGAAAAAGTATATAGTTTCTCTTCAAAAACATCATTTTCCAACAAAGGTTCATTGGAGAACTGGACATTATAGTGTCTGTTTATGTGGCCCCAAAGATGATGCAAAAAGAGATGTTTTTGTCTCCTTCAACTTCATTATATAGTGTATGTGTCGAATCTCTATTATACATAAACAGTTTTGATGAGACATAAGCCTGACTATATGCAGGAGGAACCCACACAACAAAAAACATAGGTTTGAATAAGTTAAATAGGATAATAATACACCTATAATCTAGACTTACAGGTAATGATAGAGGTTGTCCTGTGATGGTTTTAATGCAACAAGCCGCCAGATGACAAGCTTCTTCACAGTAATCAGAGAATACTGCAGGCACTTTTATCTCCTTTATCAGTTCCTGAAATTATTCACACCAACCAACACATGAATGAATAACAAATCAATAAATGACGAATGTGATCATCAGGTAGTGGAAAAACGTACAATAGTTGGCAACCAACTTGGATATGCTGCGACTCCGGCATTTGGAGCAATCACTATGTGAGGAGGAGGTGAATTCTGCCCACACAAGATGGTCAATCAGAAATCAATACATCTTTTATGAATTAAACAATTCAAGGTCCACGAAAATGGACATGACATATGAGAACAATATAGTAGATAATTGTTTTGCCCCTAGACGAGTAGAAAGGGGTACCTTTGTTATGTCGGTGTAACGATCATGGTAAAATCCTCTATGGAGCTGTAACGACACAGCTGAAGACCAGGCAGATTCGTTACCGGGATTGCTAATTTCGCTTGAATAATTACATTCGCATTCTTCTTCCATGCAAGGGGAATATCTGCTAAGTGAGATAATCTTTCCATCCCTGTTCACCAAGAGAGCAAAAAGAGAACAATCCATCAGATTTATGCCAATACATACAAAGAAAACCACAATATTGCCGTTGGCCAGCTTTAAGAACTCTAATGAAAAGTGGTAGAAAAGCAAAACATGTCTTGTGATGTAATTTACTTTGCGTAACTAAATATATAACAATCAAATAGATTGTGGAATGCAGGACTGACATATGTTGTGGAACGTCAGGTCCAACAAGCTCTACGTGTATGCGCAGACCAGGGAAGAGGGCTTGCAGCTCAGCGAAGACACCAAGTTGGCCAAGCTCTTTCTGAGGGCCTTCAGAAGCTCAAAACTATCAGCAAACCATGTATCAGAAATTATACCTCAGTTTCTCTGGTGCATCTTTTGAAAAGTTACAGAGTGAAACATACCAAGATAATGTATACGAAGTTCATCACTTATTTGGGGAGTCACATTTCCCATCCCAATGAATTGAATTGCATGATATATCGTAAGTGGCTGAAATAACAGCAAGCTCTACGAGTCAATAAAAAGAAAACCTCAAGCATTCTAGTCGTACTTGCAATCACATCAATAATCATCAGAAGAAATGTTATTACCCAGTGGAGAAGTAGAGCCACAGGAGAATCAAGAGGTAACTTTCTCCACTCGAAATAATCCGTCCAACTACAAAGCTGTTTAGTTACTGGATACAAAGGACCTGTGTGATCCCAAATCAGAATTCTATGTAAAAAACAAATCTTTCAGTAAAACCATAAACATAGAAGTAAAATGAAGCATACCACGACATGGACAAGAAGACCTCGGCAAATGCCAACCTTCATTTTTTAAACTGTAAGAAAAAATAGTAATCAGCTCAATCTAAAATGGCTTCAAACCAAAACATGATTCTCACTAAATGAAGAGAACAGATAAGCGATCAAAACCTATCATGCGCCAAAAAACCTGCAGAAGCTCCACATTTACACTCATACATCCACATTCCAACACGATGCAACTCCCTTTTGCTGAGAAACAAGCACCTGCTCTCATGTTTTTGACTAACCTGAGAACGAATAATCGAAAAAAACTAAAACTTTGAGCTGAATTTTCATAAACTAAAGTCATTATATTCCACCTTATCATTCAAAGTGATCATAAACCTGAACTGTAGCTTCTTCTGTAAATGTAAATGGAAAATCATTTAACAGATCAACACGACGCATTTGCTCTTCTAATCTCTCACATTCTTCCTTGTGATAGCTCCAATGTGAACTCTACAAACAAATCAAGATCCACTCAATTTAACACGGAACCTATTTAATGGCTCGTAACATCCTACAAGAGATCGATCAAATCATCACAGAAGAAGAAGTCTTAAGAGAGTAAGCACAGAAGTTAAAACCTGATGAGAGACGGAGCAATAAGCTACAGCACCACACTGGCCACACCTCCGCGTCGGTGGACCAACGCACCGCGTCGCAAACCCACGCGCGGCACACTCCATCCGCCGTCGGCGACCAAGACAACCGCCGTTTCGTCCCGGGACGAAAAAAGTATTAAAGAATCTCGACAACACTTTTGACTTAAAGGCCCATTTTGTTGTAATCGTAAGGCCCATTTCCTTCTAATCGTAAGCCCCAGTTTTGTTCTAATCGTAAGGCCCATTTTGTTTTAGCCTTAAGACTCTGTATTGTTTCATTGATAGGAATTTGAAAATGTTGATAGATGAAAGATGATATAAGATGAAGAACGAGAAAAAAACTTGAAATGAAAGACAATTTCTTGAAAAGAACATATGATGGTTGGTATGTATATAGACATCATATATACAAAATCTTATTTTTATAAAAAATAAAAAATAGATAATTAGTTTTAGTTAGAAAAAAAAGCACTTATGATTTAAGCCATACAAATTGATGTCCCTTTGGTTCAACATTTCTCACCAAGTAAATACCATCAACTTTAGCAACCCATGTACGTATTTGAGCACATCTTTTCTTAGCGGCTCCTCTGTATGCTCTCCATATGCTCTGATAAAACTCACCTTTTGGACCATGCCTCAAGTGACAAGCCCATACTATTCTTTTGGCATGAACCTCTTCAAAGCTAAAAGCATACGACTCATTGAATTTCACAACTTGTGGACCTGTTTTTTTGTTTTGGTTGGATGTGCAATCGACTTTGAGAATATTACCACGACCGAGTTCGTTTCGTAATTCTAAAGTGTTTAGGCGGCAACCCGCACCTCCACATCGTGGATTCTGGTTATTAGGATCACTACACACAATACCTTCATTCAAACCAAAACACATAGTAATAACTAGTACAAAAATAATAAGATGATTCATTTTTGAATATAAAGTATCTTTTGGAATAATGTAAAACTAAAAGGCGTCGAAGTGTAGCATTTATAGGTTTTTTTTTTGTGTGTGTGTGTGGTGAAAAGCTTCAATGATTAAAGTAGTAACTAAATTTAAACATAAATATGAACCAGCTAAATCTATGATCGAAGGAGCATTTAGTGTCGAAAATGAAGGTCAATCAATAAGATTATGAATTATAACTTTGAACATTAATGCTGACCACTAAAACTAAATTAACTAAAATTCTTAATAAATTTATTCATTAAAAGTGTCACCAATAAAACTATATATACACACTATGATGCCTTTAGATTCATATTACACCAAAAATTGATTCAAAAAATGAATCAACTCATTATTTTTATGTTAATCAGTTTGATGTGTTTTTGTTTGAATGAAGGGGCAGTACCAAATGATAACATTTTACGAATTCGAAATGAACTCAATCCTGGGAGTATTCTCAAAGTTAATTGCACATCCAAAGGCGACAATACAGAAGTTAAAGATGTGACATTCAATAATAGCGTTGAATGGAGTTTCGGAGAGAGCTCATTTTCAAGAACAATATGGAAATGTCTTTTGAGACAAGGTGAGTTTCATCATATTTTATGGAGAGCATACAGAGGAGCCAATGTCCGACGATTTCATCAGATACGCGTATGGATTGCCAAAGATGATGGCATTTACTTAGAAAAAAACAATGGACCGCGAGAGCGCATGTATGATTGGTACAAAAATTAATATGTTTTTCGTAAAACTAACTACGTATATGAAGATAAGTTTTTAATATATATTTTTTCTTATGAGGTAAGTCATCATTCTACTTTGGTGTTGGAATATACAACAAAAATGTAAATAAATATGGGTTCATTTAATATCTCTGTATTTTGTGCTAATCTTTCAAATTACATAATACAGTATCATCCTTCTCTTTTGTATACAAGTTTATTAAAGAAATTTTTTTCGATTGTTAGTCTTTAATACAAAAAAAACATAGCATATATGACGCGTTTCCGACTAATTTCCGATAAAATTCAGCGGGACGGAACTATGGTCGGAAATTTTATAAATATATCGTCGGAAAATTGATTGAAAATATTCGTCGTAATTCCGTTGAAAAGTTCCAATGAAATTATATAATCGAAAACTAGTAGAAAGTTCATAGGAAAAACCGTCAGAAATGTGTTAACTTTACACGTGTCCTACATAGATACATTTCGACTAATTTCCAACAAAGATGTTGGTTAGAAATTAGTCGGAGTTACGTGGTAAAAATGTGCTCGTTATCTGTGGGATATATTTCGACGATTTTTTGATGAAACGGATAAATGGTTGTCGGAAATATATATCGTCAAAAATCTGTTTACTTAAAGTTGGTTTTATAATAAATGATCCCGACGAATATTCAAAGATTTATGTCGTCAAAAAGTTTCTTTCATCTAATAGACATCATATGATCATTCGAACAAAAAATGGTATTCGCAAGCCTAATTCTCGGTTATATACAAAATACTCTAGATTTTAACCAAAAATTCAAAAAATGATCAAAAATATTTAATGAAAAGTTTTTAATGTTTTTTTTTTGCCTAAGAACCCAAATTTATATCGGGCGGGGATGTAGATACGAGTCAAACCCTATTTATTTTCCTCTTCTAAAAAATTTAAAAGAATGTTACAGGCAGAATTAAAAATATACGATTCTTTTTTTTTTTTGCTAAACTGTATACGATTCTTTTGAAATAAGATTACCTTTAGTATTGTTTTTTAACCATACCTTTTCTGTTTTACACGTCCATAATTCATGTTCCGTTACCTTTAGTATTTTTGTCTAGCAATGGTGATGATCCACTATCATTGATGGATTTCATTCCCTATTCCTTTGACCGACTGAGATTACGTTGGAAATTATATATTCAGATAAAGATACAATATACTAAAGTTTAGGAAACCCGTATAATTATTTACTCACAAAAATAAGATGTCAAGTTATTCATAATATACATTATACTATATATCATCATGAATTCAACTGAGTTTAAGGAAAATCCTATTAATTCGTTTGGTATTCGGTATTTGTTAGTTCTAAGGAATTGAATTTCCCGATTATACATTATTGCATTGAATGAAAATATGTGAATCCCCAATCCATTATAACTTTCCCAAGTTCCAAACTTGCAAACCCACATTTTGTCGATTTCATCAAATGTGAATTCATTTAATTTCCCATAGAAAACAGAAATTTGCACATTCTTCCAAGTTAATAAAAAATGAAATCGTATCTAAATGGGAATGTTTTTGGCTTTTAGTTTAGACTTCCAAAGCGTCAAAATATTTCTAGAAAGAACACAAAAAATAAGCAACGCCACTACTTTTGGACAATGTCAACGATAACACATCAACCGCACCAGCTCCATAAGTCAAACTACCTAAAACACCCTTTATATTTACGTACAAGCCAATCAAACTAACAAGGGTATTTTCGTCATATCATAGAATTTATCACCGACCCGGAAAGAATTCGAAGAACAGATCAACTAATCTCTGCTTTCAACTCCACATTAAAACCAAAACCTCCAAATTCCCAAAACCTACCAAAAACGAATAATTATTTATTTAAATTATCCTTAAAACGTCTTTGTTATTTCAAGGAAAACAAAGACGTAACTTTAAAATTTCAAGTTTTCATTTTTTTTGTTTCCTTAATGATCTCTCTATCTCTCTAAATGAGCTAGATCGTTAATGGCTGCCATGTTTAATCATCCATGGCCTAATTTAACCCTAATTTTCTTCTTCTTCATCGTCGTTTTACCATTCCATTCTTTTTCTCAGTTTGATTCTCCACAAAATATCGAAACTTTCTTCCCAATCTCCTCACTCTCCCCTGTTCCACCACCGCTTCTTCCACCGTCGTCAAACCCATCTCCGCCGTCAAATTCATCTTCCGATAGAAAAACAATCACGAAAGCTGTCCTTATAACAGCAGCAACCACTATACTTGTAGCTGGAGTTTTCTTCTTCTGTCTCCAAAAATGCATCATCGCACGACGGAGGAGAGACAGAGTCGGGCCAGTCAACGTCGAAAACACTCTACCTCCGTATCCTCCTGCTCCGATGACGTCGGCGGCGGTTACGACGACGGCTTTGGCTAGAGAAGGTTTCACGCGGTTTGGTGGTGTGAAAGGTTTGATTCTTGATGAGAATGGTCTTGATGTGTTGTATTGGAGAAAGCTACAGAGTCAGAGAGAAAGAAGTGGAAGTTTCAAGAAACAGATCATCACCGGAGAAGAAGATGACAAAGAGGTGATTTATTACAAGAACAAGAAGAAAACAGAACCTGTTACAGAGATTCCTCTTCTTAGAGGAAGATCATCTACTTCTCATAGTGTAATCCATAACGAAGATCATCACCCGCCTCCACCGCCACCGCCACCGCCACCGCCAATTCCGGTGAAACAGAGTGAACCAGCACCACTACCACCGTCAATTCCGGTGAAACAGAGTGTACCAACGCCACCACCACCTCCTCCGATTAAGAAGGGTTCTTCTCCATCGCCACCACCACCTCCACCGGTGAAAAAGGTCGGAGCTTTATCATCATCAGCTTCGAAACCACCTCCTGCGCCGGTTAGAGGGTCAAGTGGAGGAGAGAGTTCGAAACAAGTAAAGCTAAAGCCTTTACATTGGGATAAAGTAAACCCTGATTCTGATCATTCAATGGTTTGGGACAAAATCGATCGTGGATCATTCAGGTAATATATACACTTACACAACTCGGTTTCACAAGTTAGGGTTTTTAATTCAATCAACTGAAAAAACCCTAATTTTTTGTTTCTACACATCTCAGTTTCGATGGCGATTTAATGGAAGCCCTGTTTGGATACGTTGCCGTGGGGAAGAAATCACCAGAACACGGCGATGATAAAAACCCTAAATCAACGCAAATCTTCATACTTGATCCGAGAAAGTCTCAAAACACAGCGATTGTGCTTAAATCATTAGGTATGACACGTGAAGAGCTTGTGGAAGCACTCGTGGAAGGAAACGATTTCGTGCCAGACACGCTTGAGAGGTTAGCTAGAATAGCTCCGACTAAAGAAGAACAATCAGCGATTCTTGAATTCGACGGCGACACGGCAAAACTCGCTGATGCGGAATCGTTTTTGTTTCATCTTCTTAAATCCGTGCCAACCGCGTTTACGAGACTAAACGCATTTCTCTTTAGGGCTAATTATTATCCTGAAATGGCTCATCATGGAAATTGTTTACAAACGTTGGATTTGGCTTGTAAAGAGCTGAGATCTCGTGGCTTGTTTGTGAAGCTTTTGGAGGCAATACTTAAAGCTGGAAACAGAATGAATGCGGGTACAGCGAGAGGAAATGCTCAAGCGTTTAATCTAACCGCGCTTTTGAAACTTTCGGATGTTAAAAGTGTTGATGGGAAGACTACTTTGCTTAACTTTGTAGTGGAGGAAGTTGTTAGATCGGAAGGAAAACGTTGTGTTTTGAATAGAAGAAGCCATAGCTTAACACGAAGCGGCAGTAGTAACAACAATGGTGGTAATAGTCCTCAGGTTATGTCGAAAGAAGAGCAAGAGAAAGAGTATTTGAAGCTTGGTTTACCAATTGTTGGAGGATTAAGCTCTGAGTTTTCAAACGTCAAGAAAGCTGCTAGTGTAGACTATGACACGGTTGTTGCAACGTGTTCGGCTCTCGCGGTTAGAGCGAAAGACACGAAATCGGTGATTGCAGAATGTGAAGATGGAGAAGGAGGGAGGTTTGTGAAGAAGATGATGTTGTTTCTTGGTTCAGTAGAGGAAGAGGTAAAAATGGCGAAAGATGAAGAGAGGAAAGTATTGGAGCTTGTGAAACGTACAACGGATTATTATCAAGCAGGAGCTGTTACAAAGGGGAAGAATCCACTTCATTTATTTGTTATTGTTAGAGATTTTCTTGCCATGGTTGATAAAGTATGCTTAGAGATTACGAGGAATATGCAGAGGAGGAAAATTGGGAGTCCGGTATCGCCTTCTTCGCAGAGGAACGCGGTGAAATTCCCGGTTTTGCCTCCGAATTTCATGTCGGAAAGAGCCTGGAATGATTCCGGTGGGTCGGATTCCGATATGTGAGAGTCCAGATTTGTTATATGTAAATACTACTAAATAGTAGAATCATTTTGGGTATTGATTATCATTGAAAGATATTGAATTGTTGATAGATTTAACAGTCCAAGGCATCGGACTTGAGTATAATTTGTTCCTTATAATTAAACAATTTTGCTTGAAGACCTTTTTATGTTTATGAACATGTCTTCTTTAACTTTCAGATAGTACATACATATCCTAGATAGTACATACATATCCTAGATAGTACATACATATCCCACCTAACATAGCTCTTTTTTTGTTTATCAAATAACTAAAATACTAAATTGTTTGATAATTGTAAATTGTAAACGTGAAAATGAGCGTTATACACTAGTTTGAACTTACCTATATTGAATTTTTGATTTTTCTCAGAGCTTTAGAAGAAGTAGGAGTTAGTAGTATTTCACCTAACATAGCTCTTTTTTTGTTTATCTATCAACTAATACTTAATTTACGGATGAAGCACGAAACTTTCAAATCTCTATGGATTAACTAACACTAAACAATTTGATGCTTTTAAATATGAAACTTAAGACGTTATATGGTGTGAACTTTTTATCCATCTTTATTGACTTTTTAAAATATCTCAATTTAAGTAAACAAAAGCAGAAGCTTTTTAAAGGAAGTAGGAGTTGATTTTTGTATATGAACAAAAACATATACTTAGAGGAAGTTGGAGCTATCATTATTTGTTTCAAACTTTTTAATAATTTGAGCTTTAAAGCAAAATGGTAACTTTATATTGATCACTAGTTCACAACACTTTCTCTGCCTTTTCCTCAATAGCAACGCGTAGCCAAGAAGAGGAACGTGTTTAACATGGACCAATCTTTATTAAGATAACAATATTTATCAAAGTTTACTTTAATGCTTATAAATAACACAATAAAAGTAATCATATTAACCATTCCACATATTTCCAACACAATTTAATCAATCATGTCTCTGTTTCTGAAGAAGTTGTTGTTATTATTTTTCTTCTTCTTCTTCTACATGGCATCAATTTCTCAAGGCTCAGACCCAACCGGTGGACAGTTTAGCTTCAACGGTTACTTGTATACCGATGGAGTTGCGGATCTAAACCCGGACGGTTTGTTCAAACTCATAACTTCAAAGACACAAGGAGGAGCTGGCCAAGTTCTTTACCAGTTCCCACTCCAGTTCAAGAACTCACCAAATGGCACAGTTTCATCCTTTTCCACCACTTTCGTCTTCGCCATCGTCGCAATCCGTAAAACAATCGCGGGTTGTGGACTCTCCTACAACATCTCTCCTACAAAAGGCTTGAATTCTGTTCCAAATATCGACCCCTTCTCTTCCTCTAACCATTCTGTTTCGGTTGAATTCCATACCGCTAAAAGCGATAAACCGGATGGTGAAGATGTAAACGTCGTTGGTATCAATGTCGATAGCTCGGAAATGGATAGAAATTGTTCGGCTGGTTATTACAAAGATGATGGTAGATTTATAAATCTAGATATTGCAAGTGGGAAGCCAATACAGGTCTGGATTGAGTATAACAACTCAACTAAAAAGCTTGATGTTACAATGCATTCTATTCAGATTTCTAAGCCTAAGACTCCTCTGTTTTCGTTGCGGAAAGATCTTTCTTGGTATCTACGTGAGTATATGTATGTAGGCTTCACTTCAGTGGGAAGTCCAACTTCTTCTCACTACATTCTTGGCTGGAATTTCAACAACACTGGAACAGTTTCAGATATAAATCTCTCCCGTCTTCCCAAAGTCCCCGATGAAGATCAAGATCGATCGTTGAGTTCCAAGATCTTGGCGATTAGTTTAAGTATTTCAGGAGTTACACTTGTTATCGTCTTGGTTCTTGGATTTATGTTCTTCTTGAAAAGGAAGAAGTTCTTGGAAGTGATTGAGGACTGGGAGGTGCAGTTTGGTCCTCATAAATTCACTTACAAAGATCTCTTCATCGCCACTAAAGGTTTTAAGAACAGCGAGCTTCTTGGAAGAGGAGGTTTTGGAAAAGTCTTCAAGGGAATCTTACCGTTGTCTAGTATACCGATTGCGGTAAAGAAGATTTCTCATGATTCAAGACAAGGAATGAGAGAGTTTTTGGCTGAGATTGCTACTATTGGTAGACTTAGACATCCAGATTTAGTTCGTCTTCTCGGGTACTGCAGACGCAGAGGAGAACTCTACTTGGTCTATGACTTTATGCCCAAAGGAAGCCTTGATAAGTTTCTTTATAATCAACCAAATCAAATTCTCGATTGGTCACAGAGATTCAAGATCATCAAAGACGTTGCCTCGGGACTCTGCTACTTACATCAGCAGTGGGTTCAGGTTATTATCCACAGGGATATAAAGCCAGCAAATATTCTGCTTGATGAAAATATGAACGCGAAGCTCGGTGATTTTGGACTTGCGAAGCTATGTGACCACGGGATTGATTCTCAAACCTCAAATGTCGCAGGTAAGTTTGCGGTTTTGTGCACATTATTATCAATCAATCAAGATCTTTGGTTATATTGAAGGTTTTGTGTTGTTACTTTGGACGCAAGGTACATTCGGATATATATCACCAGAGCTCTCAAGAACAGGGAAGTCAAGCACAAGTTCTGATGTTTTTGCATTTGGAGTGTTCATGTTGGAGATTACTTGCGGAAGAAGACCCATTGAGCCGCGAGGATCACCTAACGAGATGGTTTTGACTGATTGGGTACTAGACTGTTGGGGCAGTGGAGATATATTGCAGGTAGTTGATGAGAAACTAGGGCACATGTATCTTGCGGAACAAGTAACTTTGGTTTTGAAACTGGGGTTGCTTTGCTCTCATCCAGTGGCAGCCACTAGACCAAGCATGTCAAGCGTAATCCAATTCTTAGACGGTGTAGCCACGCTTCCTCATAACTTGCTAGACCTTGTGAATGCTCGGATAATCGATGGACGATTCGATGCATTAGGTGAAACTACTGAGTCTATGGAGGCGAGTAGTAACGTTTCCTTGGTCATGACGGAATCGTTTCTCTCTAGTGGACGTTAACTAATGATCATTTATATTGTAGAGTTGAGATTGTATAATGATTAATGAGCATGGAAATGGTTGTTTCTCTGTTTCAGTTAATAATAACAATCGAAACATATTATATTAAATTCTAAGAGAAATATTAGCAAAGTATAGTGGCGGACGACGTTCTAAAACAAAATAAATTATCAATTAACTTAAGAACTCATAAACTTTGGTGAAAACCATTTCTATGCTCTAAATACTATCCCGTAAAAAACAAAAAATCCTTGCAGCGTTTAACAAAAAAAAAAAGACAACAAACTAGTCAAAATTTAGTGCATGTAGGGTTGTTCCCGAACTTAGTCGCCTTGGCCTTGGTTTCAGAACCTGGCTCGAACCGCAACGTGGTTTCATCACACACATAGCTCAAAACTCCTGTCGTCCCTTTTCTACAATCCGTAAGAAACAACTGCGATCCGAACTTCACTTCTCTCTTCTCGTTGATGTCTTTGATAATGTTTTTACCAATCAAACCACCGACATCTTCTTCAGAGATAGAAGCTGATACCCTAAGTTGTTGAGGAGAGCGGGATTTGAGATTGTTGTACCTATATATGCAAGCGATTTCAATCAGAATAATACTAGAAAATTGAATTGTGAATTTATATAACCAACCTTTGTCCGGACGAAGTAACAAGATTAATGTTTTTGTAAAACACTGAAGCTTGAATGTCTCCTTGAAGACATATGAAGACATTAGGAAGGTCACTGGGGACCCTAATCAATAAATCCCAATTTGCACTGAGACGAGTTTGTGTAATATTACGTACAGTGAAATCCATAGAAGCTATTTCTATATTTGGCACAGGAGTTTCTTGGTACGCTGCATAAACAAGAGAACTAAAAGCACCGACAAAAATAATAAATATGCAGATTAATATGATCTTGTCTGAGTCTTGTGAATTTTTTTTTGTGTCTGCCATTGTGTAACGATTTGCTTATAGAGAGAGGAAGAAGATGGAGAAAGCTTTATATGTATTTTAGTAGTGATATAGAGAAAATAATGATTCGACAAAAAAGAAAGAAAGAGATAGATAATAATGAATAAACTACGTACATATATTATACACGAGATTTAGTTCAATCCTAAATAAGATTCGGGTACTACTAAGATAAAATAGAATAAAACAACAACTACCGTTTGGATCACGTGAGATATTTTATTTTTGAAGAATCACGTGAATATATTGAGATGGAGATTTTGAAGAAGAGAGACATCGGAGATATTTTTGGTTGAGTTTGTTATTCAAGATAATAAACAAAATAAATGGTTAAACAACTTAAAAATAAAGAATTCAGGACATTTCAAATTTGAAGATGGGGTTTACTCATATGGCTCGGTTCGAGAGGCTAACATTAGACTACAGTTTTTCAAACTTTGAGCTCGATACTGTCTTTGACCCAACCCATTCAACGACAATCATGTGGGTATTGACATCTAAATTATGTAACCTAGAGTAATATTCTTGCAAAACAGTGAAGCTTGTAGGTCTCCTAGAAGGCATATTCATCAGGGAGCGACATAAACTTAATAACTCAAATTAAGAACACAAAAAAAATCATAACAACTCAAAACTTAAAAAGATGCACAAGAAAAAGGAAGAGTAAAATCAAATCTTTGCAAAATTAACGAGGATAATTAATCAAAAATTAAAGCATGTAGGGTTGTCCCCAAATTTAGTCGCCTTGGTCTCAGAACCTGGCTCGAACCGTAACATGGTTTCATCGCACGCATAGCTCATAACTCCTATGGTCCCTTTTCTACAATCCGTTAGAAACAACTGCGATCCAAACTTCACTTCCCTCTTTTCTGTGATATCTTTGATAATCTTTTTGCCAATCAAACCGCCAATAATTTCATCTACTGAAACCCTAAGTTGTTGAGCTGTGCCAGGTTTGAGATCGATGTACCTATATTATATGCAAGCGATTTCGGTCAGAATTATAAACAGGTTTAAATAAAATACTAGAAGATTGATTATAAATTGAATAAATTATATACAACCTTTGTGTAGACGAGGTAACAAGATTAATGGTCTTGTAAAACAATGAAGCTTGAATATCTCCTTGAAGACATATATAGTTATCAGGAAGGTTGCTAGGGACCCTTATTAATAGATCCCAAAATGCAATGAGACGATTTTGTGTATTGTTACGCACAGTGAAATCCATAGAAGCTATTTCTATATTCGGCGCCACAGGAGTTTCTCGGTTCGCTATATAAACACAAACAATAATTGATGAACAGCCCAAAATTAGTAAACTTAGTAAGATGAAGCAGAGCTCGTCTGAGCTGTCTCCTGATGTTCTTCGTGTCTCTCTCATTGTGTAACTATTGATTGAGAAAGGAAGAAGATTGAGAAGGTTTAATAATTCTTATTTGTTTAGAATATATTCTTGTTTATATATCTCATTATCTCTTAATATTTTTATAGGCGATGAATATCTAGAATCGAATAAATATGAAAAAAAAGAGAAAAAAAAGAGAAAAAATGAAAATTGACAAAAACGTAAAGGTAACAAAAAAAAAGAGAGTAAAATCAATTTTTTTCTCAACAATTCAGAACTTAGTGCATGTAGGGTTGTTCCCAAACGCAGTCGCCTTTGTCTCAGAACCAGGCTCGAACCGTAACGTGGTTTCATCACACACATAGCTCAAAACTCCTTTCGTATTTTCTCTACAATCCGTAAGAAACAATTGCGATCCAAACTTCACTTCCCTCTTGTCTTTGATATCTTTGATAATGTTTTTGCCAATCAAACCGCCAATATCTTCTTCAAAGATAGCTGCTGAAACCCTAAGTTGTTGAGGCGAGCCGGATTTGAGATCATTGTACCTATATTATATGCAAGTATGCAACCGATTTCAATCAAAATAATAATAATAAACAACTTTAAACATTACTAGATGATTGTTTAGCAAAAAACATTACTAGATGATTGAATTATAAATTTCTACAAACCTTTGTCTCAAAGAGGTAGCGAGGGTAATATTTTTGTAAAACAATGAAGCTTGTAGCTCTCCTTGAAGACATATAAAGTGATCAGGAAGGGTTTTAGGGATCCTTGTCAATAAATCCCAGTTTGCACTGAGACGAGTTTGTGTTATATTATGCACAGTGAAATCCATAGAGGCTATTTCAATTTTCGGCACAGGAGTTCCTAGTGGTTTACATAATAGATAATTCATAATACAACAGACCATGAAACCAACACCACATAACAACACCTTGTCTCCTTTTTCTGTGCGTCCCATTATGTAACACGATTGATTGAAGAGAGGGAAAGAAGATGGAGAAGGATTAATTTGTATTGTTATAGTGATAGAGATAATAATGAATGCGATATATATACAAGAGACTTGGTAAAATCCTAAATAGGATTTGGATAATACTAAGAGAAAAAAAAGAAAAAAAAAAACACTAACTCCTCTTATGTTTGGGACCTTTTTCATTTTAATAAGGTAAGATAACCAGATGTTTTGATTTCGACGAATTTAAATGCTTAATGGCTTAGACCGGTAATAGAATAAGAATTAGAAGGATTTTTAGGCTTGGACCATAGTCCATAATCAAACAAATATGTCATCTTAAGAAGTATTTTTAAATCCTATGAAAATTTGGACCATAGTCCATAATTTTTTTTATTATTAAAACATGCAAAAAGCCAAAAACTAAAAAAGTTTTTAATTGTTGACGAAAGGTTTTTTTTTTACTAAAAAAATTCGCATGTTTTTCACAAAATTTCACAATTTATCTAGTAAAAAAAAAAGACAAAGCTTTTCACAAAATTTCACAATTTGTCTTTCGTCTTCCTCTCGCTTCGACTATTTCGCATCCGGCTGTTTCTTCTGAATTTCTTCTATTCAACCGTAATTTCAAATCAAAACCGGCGGTAACCGGACTTACTTTACCGAACCGGAACATTGATTTCTCAGATCATCAATGGGAAGACAACACATAACAGTAGAAACTATTAGAATATGGGCTTCCAACTCAAAACCAATTGGCAATGAGTGGAGTGACCCATATCCCTTATATATTACTTAGGATCCCTTCCAACTTCCGATGTGGGACATTATGTCCTAATACGCCCCCTCGAGATGATGGCTCTTTGGCCATTAATCTCGGAATGTTCGGGCTTAGATCGACGGCATCAATTTTGGGCCTTGTCGATGATTGGACTATCTTTGGGTCGGATCGGGTTGGACATGTGTGGATCGGGCTCTGATACCATATTAGAATATGGGCTTTCGGAAGTTGGAAGGGATCCTAAGTAATATATAAGGGATATGGGTCACTCCACTCATTGCCAATTGGCAATGAGTGGAGTGACCCATATCCCTTATATATTACTTAGGATCCCTTCCAACTTCCGATGTGGGACATTATGTCCTAATAGAAACAGAGTCGCGTGAATCTCAAAGCATTGGTAAGTCTCTAAACCTCTCTGTTTCTTGTGTATAAAGTAATCAAGAAAGGATGAGACTTTATGCCTGAAAAATCCCCAGAGGCTATGTTAGATTCTTGATTTAGAAAGAACTGTTCAAAGGCAAATCGAATTTGATAATTTTTAATTAAGCATATATCTTTGACTCTTGCAGAGTAGAATATAGAATTAAGGGACTATATCAATATTTTACACTCTTGATAATTCTATGTTTTAGCACTCTTATTGAATGTTTCTCTGTGTTGACTCTCCCTAAAGATGTTTTCTTGGTAATTATCTAGATCATGTTTCAGCTAATTATGATGATGTTGTTGTTTCTGGTGCTGTTCTTCTTCCCCAAGAATGTTGTATGTCAGGGACCAAATCCAAAAGGTGGAGAGTTCTACATCAGTGGAGATTTGTATATCAGTGGATCAGCATATATAAACAACAATGGTCTGATCAGACTCACGAATTCTACACCACAAACAACTGGCCAGGTTTTCTACAATGACCCGCTTCGATTCAAGAACTCTGTGAATGGTACAGTCTATTCATTCTCCACCACCTTCGTTTTCTCTATTGAGTTTCATAATGGAACTTTTGGAGGATATGGACTTGCCTTTGTCATTTGTCCCACGAGAGGTCTCTCTCATACTTTTCCCACCACTTATCTTGGACTTTTCAATAGGAGCAACATGGGAGATTCTGAAAATCATATAGTAGCGGTTGAGCTCGATACTAAAGTTGACCAACAATTCGAGGACAAAGATGCCAACCATGTTGGCATTGATATCAATAGCTTAGTTTCAGATAGAGCTGCTGTAGCAGGTTATTTCAAGGATAACGGTACATTTCGAAATCTCTGGCTTAACAGTGGACAACCTATGCAAGTGTGGATTGAGTATGACAGCAAACAGAAACAGCTTAATGTCACACTTCATCCTCTTTATGTCCCTAAGCCAAAGATTCCACTCCTTTCTCTTCAAAAGGATCTTTCTCCATATTTGCTTGAACTTATGTATGTTGGGTTCATTTCAGCTACAGGGGACCTAACTGCATCTCACTATATATTGGGTTGGACGTTCAAGATGAATGGGACTGCTCCAGATATAGACCCTTCTCGCCTCCCGAAAATTCCCCGTTATCATCAGCCATGGATTCAGAGTCCAAAGGGGATTTTGACGATCAGTTTGGTTGTATCAGGATTCATCATACTCATTATCTTGACTCTCAGCTTATGGCTTTTCCTGAAGAGGAAAAAGTTATTGGAAGTTCTTGAGGACTGGGAGGTTCAGTTTGGTCCTCATAGGTTTGCTTTCAAAGATCTACATATTGCTACAAAAGGTTTCAGGGATACTGAGCTTCTCGGTAAAGGAGGGTTTGGGAAAGTCTATAAAGGTACTTTACCAGTGTCCAACGTAGAGATCGCTGTGAAGATGGTTTCTCATGACTCAAGACAGGGAATGCGAGAGTTTATTGCTGAGATCGCAACCATTGGGCGTCTTAGACATCCCAACTTAGTTCGGCTTCAAGGCTACTGCAGACACAAAGGTGAACTCTACTTGGTATATGATTGTATGCCCAAAGGCAGCCTTGATAAGTTCCTTTACGACCAAAAGACTGGAAATCTTGATTGGTCAGAGAGATTCAAGATCATCAAAGACGTAGCTTCTGGACTTTGTTATTTGCACCAACAATGGGTGCAGGTGATTATCCACAGGGATATTAAACCAGCCAACATCCTTCTTGACGGAAGTATGAACGCAAAACTTGGCGACTTTGGTCTCGCAAAGCTATACGATCATGGGATTGATCCTCAGACCTCTCATGTGGCAGGTACCTTTAAATATTCTGCTTATTTGTATTGGAGACTTATATTGACTTATATTACCAAAAAGGTCTTCTCACTCACAATGTTGTTACTTTGAAGGTACACTTGGGTATATTTCTCCTGAGCTCTCAAGAACAGGAAAGGCAAGCACAAGGTCAGATGTATTTGCACTCGGAGTAGTGATGCTAGAGATTGCTTGTGGGCCAAAACCCATATTGCCTCGAGCATCGCAAAGCGAGATGGTATTGACTGATTGGGTGCTAGACTGTTGGGAAAACGGAGATATAATGCAGGTTCTTGATCATAAGATTAGACAGGAGTATGTCGAGGAGCAAGCAGCACTTGTTCTGAAACTTGGCTTACTCTGTTCTCATCCAGTAGCAGCCATCAGACCAAACATGTCTAGCGTCATTCAGTTCTTGAACAGTGTGGCTCAGCTTCCTCATAACTTACTTGACATTGTTCAAGCTCAAGAAATTCATCGAGGAACTGAAATCTCAGGTGAAGCAGCTGATTCTCCTGAGTCCAGTTCTATTGCTCCCTTGACCTTCACTGAATCCTTTGCCTCTCATGGTCGGTAAAAATTTTAAACCGATATGGAGCTGAAAATGTAAGTCTGAATGAAGCTGATTGTAATAAGTTTGCAAGTGTGTAAGACGGATAGATACAAAAAAAACAGCACTTCAAGAAGAAATAATAGGATTGGTATTCAAGTATGTTAATAACATCATCATCACGTTTATAGTCTATAGACTCTATACACATACATTGACAGAAGACTGTATAATATTTTTTCTCACATAACTAAGACTGGTGACTTCTCTATATCGCAAACATCATTGACTCTTTACTTCTTCAGTGTTACCTGAAAGTTTGGAGATATTTGATCTTTTTGCTGAAAAATGTTGGTGGAGCCCTTGGCTTTGCACTTCAGCCGCAGTACCATGAAATCCTCCAGGAGATCAGACAAAAACAAAGCTCATATGTTACATCATAGTACTTTGTCTGAATAGCCTTTTGGGAGAGGTCCTTGAATGGATTTTTCTTTTTGATTTAGACTTTGCCTCCGAGTTTTGGCATTGGTTGCTTCTGTCTGATATTAGACAACAATACTCAGAGATCATACATTATATCAGCAGTAATGAAAAGCATGCAATACAGTTTTCTTCAGAGTAATACCTTCGGTTTCGCTTGTAAGTGTATCCTCTCTACAGCTCTTGTTCCAAGCCTTGAAGGCTGAATTTGAAGAATAAATATTAGCTATCGAGGAATTGTTAAACTTTTCATAGTAGAGGATAACGTGAACAGTTTGGTTTGCTCATAAAACACGTTACCTCCTTCTGTTTCTCGGCTGTCCCGTTGCTTTTTGATACAACAGATGAAGAACGGTTAGAGTTAGAACCATTTCTCTCTGTGCCATCTGATTTTGCAAGCCTGTTTCAGGAAAACAACACAA
Organism: Arabidopsis thaliana x Arabidopsis arenosa; assembly: GCA_019202795.1. NCBI lineage: Eukaryota > Viridiplantae > Streptophyta > Magnoliopsida > Brassicales > Brassicaceae > Arabidopsis > Arabidopsis thaliana x Arabidopsis arenosa. The sequence goes on along the minus strand of CM032919.1, from coordinate 11,529,655 downwards.
ATTTAGAACTCAAACAAGACATGATGAGTAATAGAAAACTCTAGATGCATGTCTATGTTATACCTGCTATTTTTCTGACCAGTTGTACCTAACCTCGGAACAGCAGTTGCTTTTGCAGGAACCTTGTGTAAAACATTGGCAGCATTAATCAATGTTTAGTTACTAACCAGCAGAATTTCCATCACTTGGTGAAATACTAAAAGACTATACCTGCTTTGGAGCTGTATCTTTCCCATCACCAGTAGATTTCATTTGGTCGAAACTCTTCTGAAAAGACTTAAAAGCACGTCTAACGATGTCTTTATCTCCCATTCTTTCCATGATCAACGATTTTCTTGTTGTTGGAACAGCAGTAGGATCAGAGCCCAACTGCTCCACACTGAGAGGAACTTGCAATGACTTTGGAGCAGTTTGTTTCTTTCTCGGTAAAGCCGAGACATTTTCTTTCTTTACTGAAGAGCGAGAAGTAGACATTGAACTGATTGTTGAAGCTGGCTTAGACACTCTTGGAGTTGAAAACCCTGGAGGTTTTAAAACAGGTGATGCTGCTTTATTTGTTGCCTTTGTCATGCTCTTTTCCTTGCTTGGTTGAGTTTTCGTACTTGTTGCAATCTTGCTCGTTACCGGTTTCTTGGTCACCTGATTAGGCTATAAGACCGAGACACAGTCATTTGAAGGAACTATGAGACATCATATATGAAATATAACTAGATGAGGAAGCTTATGGTGTTTACCTTGGGAGAGGCTCTCATATTGTTCATTCGCACATTTTTATCTGTCTTCTTGATTGGATTATGATCTTTCTCTTTCTTCGTCTCCTTCATTGTCATTTCATTCATTTCGCCGGTATCCTTTGATGAAATATCGTCTTTCATTTCTTGTTTTACTTCCTCCTCTATACAAACTACCTCTTCTGGCTTTTTTTTATCCTCCACTTGAACTATCTCTTCAAGTTTCTCCTCCAACTTCAGGGTACTCAGATCATCCCCGGCATCAACCGGGCTTCGACATTCCACAAAATCTATAGTTTCTTCAAGAGGCTTATGGATACATGTCTCATTCACTTCATTAGCAATGCTAGTCACAAGCTTATCTTCTTCTGAAGTACTCTCACCGTTAGATCCATAACAAGCACTAAACTCGATCATCATTGACTCGTCATTGTCACTATTGTCTGTTTTTTCCCTGTTCTGAACACTTGGCCTGAAAGATGCATTTCTCTCCAATAGTTTCTCCTGCTCCAAAATGATATCAGCTCTCCTCTCAGCGATCTTCTTGTAGTGTGATTCGAAATAAGCCTTCTTCTGAGCTACTGATCCAGCAGTTGCACACTTCTCCACTTCTTCCAAGTACTTGTTTGGAGAAAAAGATGAAAACTTCTCCCATGACAGTGAATCATTCTCAAACTTACCAAACGAAACAGAAACTTGCAGTTCTTGATTCGATGAAGTTGCGGTCATTATCTGTTTATCAATCCACAAACAAGTCATTTAAACAACTAACCATGACAATCCAAGAATCACCAATATACAAAACAGATCACAGGACATTGACAGTAATGCTTAATAACTCTAAAACAAACACATCAAATGAAGTTGTAGTAGACAAATGGGTATTACCTTATCTTCACCATTGGCGGTGCCAACTTCCATATCCACCATTAATGGTCACCAGAAAGAATCCTCATCCACACAAAACCAAAGTAAACTCTTATCACTTTCAAACTTTGAACAAAACTAGAATCAACTTGTTGAATAAGCAAAGTATAGAGCCAAATTCTCATCAATGATTGACACTAAGAAAAGTTATCATTTCAAATCCAAAAAGAAAAACAAAGAAAAAGAGAGAGAATCTAGTGGCAAATCTTATAAGCTTACCTGAAAAAGTGAAGATAGCCCACAAAATTTGTGTTAATTCCAAAACAGATTTTGGGAGAGAGAGAAGAAGAAGAAGAGATTAGATCAGACAGAAGGATGAGGCAATGAAGACAAGAGGCGGTGGGACCTTTGTCGGAAAGCTAGTAAAGTAAGAAGTGTTTACAAGTGATAACTTAACTCAAGCGGAGACAAAAGATATTACTAGTAACTACTATGTTAACTGATTAATTTTGGTGGTTAAGAATAGTTGGTAATAATCCAAGTCAAAGGTACTTTCTACTTCTATAGTACATTTAGTTTTCACATTCTTTTTTACTTGTGAATAACCAACCAACCAAGAACAAAATTATAAATGAAGGGTTCTGAAACTTGAAACTACTTGTTACTATGCCAATGGGTATAAATAAGATGGTTTTTCACAATTTAGAATGTGATTGATTCCACAGTTTAATAAACGTTTGTAGTAGAAAAATCATTTTATTTCAGAATCACAAAACATTACAAAAGCTGAATTAAAGAACTGTTAGTTGTTAGTCGAACATAATCAATATACCGATTAATTTTCGGCTTAATCAATCAATGTCATGCCTACCTAACGGGGATGACCGAACAGAGTAAGTGGTCCGGAGTAGTGGAAACTCTTTGCAAAAGGCATTGAGGGGACGAATAGTCGAATACATTGTATTACTTCACAGCCCATCCTAGCCCACTAATAGCCCAAGTCTTTCATTGTTTAAGATGAATTCCTCTTTTTGACCCAAAAAAAGAAGTTTTGATATGAGCTTGTAAGTATGACAAATGTTGACTATTATGGAGTAGACTCAAAATATGAAGTATGAACAGTTACACTTTACAATTGTGTGTACAGTTTGAAAACTTATCTTTCCGAGGAGCCTAGCCTTCTTCATTTATTTCATGCTAACAAACAGTTGCTACATATTTCATGCTAAAACAACACTTGCTACATATTCTTGAAAAGTCTCTCAACACAGACAAATGAGATCAAAAGAACCATTTAGGGTAAAGAACACAACAAAATACAATTCCAAACAAAGAATTCGCTTAACTAGTCCTCATCAATAGCTTCTACAAACTTCTTCTAACACAAGTCAATTTTTACACCACCAACAGTCAAAAAAACAATATCTCTCAACTCAACAATGTATTTGTAATAACCCAAACTACAAAAAACAAGTAAAAGAATGTTGTTTGACTTACACACTCTCTTCACAAAAAGCTTGAATCTTCTGTTAACTCAGACAAAGAAGAAAACCCAAACAAAGACTGATCTTTAGCTCTTTCAATCTTATGCTCATATAAATCATACGGCTCCCATAAATGATCCAACGGACACGGTCTCTTCTCATCAAGCCTAACCCATGGCTTACCTTTACCACTCCAATGCAACAAACTCACTGGTCCTTTATGCAAAGACCTACAACTTCCTCGTACATTGTCTCCTCCTAAACCATGTTGGTTCCATCTATGATCTATTGCTTCAACGTTACCTGCGAAGACAAGAAGAAACGGAGGCAAAGAACCCAAATCGTAGATTCTCTTTTTCTTCTGTATCTGCATCCAAGTTTCAAGCTTTTCTCTGTAGTTACCCTCTCTCCATCTAACAAGATCCATCACCATCACACCCGTGTTGAAATAACAAGGCTTTCGACCCGAGAAGAATCCGGGTAAAGCCGGGTCGGACCAAAACCCTGAAGTGAAGTACTTTGTGAAGTTAGCGTGACAATACTCCGGAGCTCCGATGATTCGTGACTCTGTTAAACTCGTGTTCCAAAGCTTTGTAATGTCATCGACGACGATGATGTCTGAGTCAAGGTAAATGACTCTGTCCACGCATGGATCAAGAATATCTCCGAGGTAGTTTCGAGCGTAGTTCAATGGATTCTCTAAAGCTTGTCTGATTGAAGAAGAGATAAGGTTGATCACCGTATCTTCCCGGAAAATGTAGACTTTGAAGTTTAGCGACGGGAAAGTAGATCGGACGAGTTGACTCAGAACGCGTGGACTCGCTGGGTCAAACTCGGCAGCGATGAGATGGAAGAAGACGTTTTCTGGACACGACGCGTGGCGGAGCATTGAATGAACGGCTGCGATTGAGCCACGTAAGTACTCTGAGTCAAGCGTCATAGCTACATGAACTAACGAAGCGTCGCAAGACGACACGAAGTTTTCTCTGTTTGACGACTGAGACACGCACTCCTTGCCGTTTCTGTACTCCGGAGCTTCCACGAACGACCCGAGATCAAATCCATTTCCCACGGTGGCGGATACGGCGGCGATTCTTCCCGGAATCATCCGTATTCCGACGGAGAACTGTGGAATAAACACCAAGAAGACCACAAACGCTAAAAACGCAGATTTCATCGGAAAACGCAACCGCATTATCAGAAAACGCGGTTTCTATAAAGATCTGCTTTTTATTCCGCTACTGGTTTAGCATTTTCCAGAAACTATGAAGCTTCTGGATAAAATTACTCAAGGAGTTCAAGAATGTGAAGCAAGAAGATGAAGAAGAAGAAGCCAAGTCTCTCTCTTTATTTGTCTTAAGAGAGAGATTTGGTTTACACGCGCTTTGCTTTGTGAAAGCGCGTGAATAGTTATGTGGGTTTTAAGTCGTTTTTAATGATCAATCCCAACGTAATTACCTATTCTAACTGATGGGATTAATCCAAAAATTCGGTAATTAATTTAAAATTTATTGTCTGTGGGTTGGTGTACCGTAAGAAGTAAATATTAATGGTGGCTTTTGGAACTTGTGATCAGTTTTTGCCAGCTGTGAACTCGATGGAAACAGCTGGAGGAGGATTTGTCTTAAAAGTTTGTATGGGCTCGATAAAGGAGATCGACGGCTGAGATTTAACGATGAGAAGACTTTTGATTGGTTTGATCAAAACCCAATTCCCACGTGCGCCGCACGCTTGTTTTCGGATCGGTAAAATATTAGATTTTGGATACGTAAAGAAGTAAAATTTCCAGATTTTAGCAGATTAAGTTTATATCGGAAAAAAGTATTTTATTTTACGTTGATCTTAAATGAAAAGAAAAATAAAGTATTTTACTTGTAACGTTTTTGTTGTTGGAATAACGAGTAAGGAGCATGTCTCACTACGAATATTCTCGTTTTGTGGTGCCACTTAATTAATGTTTTTTTTTCGTATTTGTCAACGTTTTCTAGTGTTGAGTTTGTGACTAGTGCCACTCAATGAAATTATCACAATATTATTCATTTGCTCTAAGACTAAAAATCCAATTCGTTAGTGCTGCTGCCGCGTGCGCTGGATAATCGTTTGATGCGAATATAAAACGATGAAATCTACTTAACTAATTTGGTGTATATATATTTTTATACGGTTTTGTTTTGTATGTGTGTGTGATGGAAAATATTCTTTAATAAGATACTGTCGACATGTTTAAACAAGACAGTTTCTATGGAATTGCTAGGTAGACAAATGTTATGGATTCTTAGTTAATTTTTTAAAAAAATTCTAAGGTTAAAGTGCCCAATTTTTCCAAAAAAAAGTTTTTTACTAAGAAATTGTAGTTTTATTTTGGTTTTACCAATGGCCTTATAATACATTGAAACGGGACTGTGTTTAGTGTGAGTTAACTAATGTTAGGTTTCAACTGGTCTATCGGCTACAAAATACTAGTAATGTTGTGGTCACAAAGGAATAAAGAACCAACCTTGTTATGATTACTTGAGTTCGTTGCATTTACTATTAGCACTACAATATGTCCGCCAAGTTCATGCCAAAAAAAACCCAACCAAACAAATTATAAGCATATAAACACTTCCATCTATAGGTTAATTAATTGTTTCTTAAACATATGAATCAATACTAGTAAGAAAGAAGAAGATATTGGTAAGTAATAGAAAGCAAAATAAATTGAAGTTAGGTGGTGGAACAATGATGTCGTTTTGGATACGGACGACGAAGGTAGATAGAGAGAGTCATAGAGATGCTTTTCTCTTTATTTTTATTTTTGGTATTAAAAAAGTGTTTGTTTGGTGTGTGACATTTTACGATTTACGAATTTCAAAACTATACTTTGCGTGGCGAGTACAACACGGGTTTATTGAGTTTTGTCTTCACCTCTCCACTTGCTTTAGATTTACTACATTCCGACAGCTAAGTTAGAAGACAAACAAAGCCAGTAGTAGTAAGCAGAGCTCTTTGCCTTTTCTTCTTGTTTCGGCTGTTATCCTAACTCCGAGGCAAACTAAATTTATGCTTCATTTTGTTTTTTTTTTTTTCCATACTTCATTTTGTTCTTGTTGTAATTCTCACATCTAACCTCATTGAGGTTAGTTGACTCTTTCTTTATGTCTCTCTCTTTATCACACTCTGTTCTTGTTCTTGCTTAGAGAGGAACACAAGAAACGTTTTTGCTTTAATCTTTTACATTGTATTAATTGGATCACTAGGATACTTTTCTTACATCACACATACAAGCATACTTATACTACTTTACTTCTACTTCTACTTACTACATACACATACACACACTTGCACTTGGACCTTACTCCTAGTTCTAGACTCTCTTACACAAGCAAGGTTAAACTACTAAACCTTACACAACAACAACTCTTAACCACTACACTTCACAACTCTACTAAGCTAGTCTTTGACTAACACAACACACTTACTCATTTGGGCCTAACAAAACATTTAGCCCAATCACTTATTCTTACAAAACAACACAAGCCCAACTTGTCTCTTCTTGTGTTGACTTTCCTCTTTGTCGTTGACATCTTTGTCGACATCTTCTTCTCTTTGCTCTGTTCTTCTTCTTCTTCTTCTTCTTCTTCTTCTTTCTCACTAAAGCTTTCTCCTTTGTTGCAGATTTAATCAAGAACTCAATCTCAACAGTTCTAAAATTAGACTTTTACTAAGACAGACATTTTCATTTTCAGAGGACCAAAAACGTCCTCATTTTATCCGTTTGTTGTCTGTGGTTGTTTAGAGAAATATGTTGCTAGACAACAACATTTGGAGACAATAATTGTCCCTTCAATTAAAAGAATCAACGTTTTGATAACGATCCCGAAGAGTTGTTAAAAAGGGAACAAAAAAGCTCTACACTTGAATTGAGTAAAGAAAACCAAATGATTGGAGTAGGTTTTTTGTTGCACTGTCTTGAATTTATTGAACCGGATTCTCCTGCAGGAGTTTGCGGTTATGATGAGTGTAAGAGACGAGATATGTGATGGGGAATAATATATAACCTCGACTAAAATTTATGGAAGTGTTGCTCTCAGTTCCTTTCTGTCTTCTCCAAAAGACTGCAAATTGCAAAGAGGAAATGCATATCTCAGGAGTTGAGTGGGAGAAGAAATGTTGTCCAAAGGATATGATCGAATGCATACCTCAGCTCCGAAACCTTTTACGTAGATATTTGTGGAAAGCTCAGATGAATCCGGTACAGGGCTCTCCTATTTAACGCAAAGAATAAGTTTTGGTGGTGATTGGTACACAAGTAGTTAGAGATGGAAAAGGCTCTGGTTCTTACCTTGGCCTTAGCTACCGCTGCTTCTACTTCTTTCCGCACTTCTTTCTCCATGTCCTAAAGTAAGTAAGACATTGAGAGTGAATTATTCTTTTACTTCTTCCTGGATGAGGACCAATAATCCTTTTTTTTTCTAGTCAGAAAAACTGAGTGGATTTTATTATGACTTGAGTGATTACCTTAAGCTCTTTGTCAGTAGCTTTGTCATGAGATATGATCAACTTTCTCACTCTATCTATTGGATCTCGAACCTAAAGTCACAAGATACATATATACATATTAAAAAGTCGAAATTCTAATGATTGAGCAGTATTTTTAAGAAAGAAGAGGTTCACTAACCTGCCTAACGCCTGAGATCTCATCACGTGTACGGTAAGTGCTCCTGGGTCAGGAACATAGTCTCCACGCTTGAAATAAGCCGGAGACTTCGCCGACCTCCATTCAGCCGTTCCCATCCCATCTGCATTTACACGTCATTTCATAAATTTAACAAAAAAACACATTCACAATGATTATTCTCACAAAACAATATCAAAACATGCATGTATACATATTTTAAATGAAAATATGTTAGTAGCTAGTTGACCCGACACCTACGGAGATCTTGCTTGTTTTCAAAATATTTGATTACACGATTCTCAATTAGTTAATTTATCATAAAAATTCAATCATAAATACAATACATCTAAGTAGATCTCTAGATCCATATATATCGGTTTTGGTCACAGACTCATAGCAGTTAACTTCGTCTGTTTTCCCAATCCAAAAGTCCAAAAAGGAAATGGAGGCCATAACAAAATATGGATCTCATTCTCAAGTCCTTAGTCGTTCATGTTGGCGGCTAAACTTGTACTCTTCCTACAACTACCCTCTTCTTAAATCACTATCATTTTCTAGAAATCAATCTCCCAAAAAGTTGTGCTTAGTTCGAGCAACGACGAATCCAACAGATGATAACTCGATGACTCGTTCATTTATTCCACATCCACCAAGTCTATGGGGTCATCACTTTCTCTCTGCTTCCGTCAATCACACGGTATATACAATTTTATAAGCCCTTTTAGGTAAAAGTTCTCTATTACTCATTTATCAATTCTTTGCATGCAGGAAATGGATGATCTTTGGAGCCAGATCGAGGCACTTAAACCTATAGTGAATGCCATGCTGCTTCCTTGTAACGGTGCTGATGCAAAGCAGATAACTTGTTTGATCCATACGCTTGTTAGTCTTGGAGTCTATTACCATTTTGAAGATAAGATTGTTGAATTCCTAAATGATGCTTTCGAGAATATTGAGGACATGATCATTGATTGCAAGGAAGATGATCTCTACACGGTTTCTGTCATATTCCGGGTTTTCAGATTATATGGTCACAACATAACTCCGGGTGAGGATCTTTATTACCAAACTAACTAACTAACTTGGTTGGTTTAAGCTAACTTGTGTTTACGTTGATATGTGAACAATTCGAATATGTGTGTAGATATATTCAACAAGTTCAAAGGAGACGATGGCTACTTTAAAAAATGTCTAAATGATGATATAAGAGGCATGTTAAGCTTGTACGAAGCGTCACACTTTGGGACAACGACAGAAGATATCCTTGTAGAAGCAATGAGTTTCACACAAAAACACTTGGAGTTATTTGTGGTGAGCGACAAAGCCAAACATCATCCACACATCACTAAGCTCATACAAGCTGCTCTGTATATACCTCAGAATTCGAATATGGAAATATTGGTGGCAAGGGAATATATTGGCTTCTACGAACTAGAGACTGATCATAATGCAATGTTACTCAAGTTGGCCAAGCTCAACTTTAGGTTCTTGCAGCTGCAATACATTCATGATCTAAAAACACTAACCGTGTATGTATAAACATATAGATAGATGCTTCATGTATTTAATATCTACATATATGATAGTTTTATATGATAAGATGTACATGTGTATGCAGATGGTGGAAGGAGCTAGATTTGGTATCTAAGATACCAAATTACTTCAGGGGAAGATTGGTGGAGTCTTATTTTTGGACGACTGGGGTTTATTACGAGCCACAACATTCAGCTGCGCGGATTTTACTGGCCAAAGCCCTCATTTTATTTGACGTTGTGGACACCACATTTGATGTATATGGCACTATTGACGAAGTTATGGGCCTCGTTCAATCCGTTGAAAGGTACGTAACAATTAACAAATTATAATTGACTATATAAGACTATTTACTATACTTTTGTTAGATGCATTGAAAATTTGTGCAAATTATTTATCACTAATAATTAATTAATAAAGGTGGGATTCTGACGCCGGAGATGCACTACCGGACTATCTCAAAATTGTCTTCGGAACAATTTTTGACTTGTTTAAAGAACTCGAAGAAAATGTGAGACCAGAAGGAAGATCTTTTCCTATGCAATACGCATATGAGCAGGTACTGATTCATCTATTTTTAAAATCTAAGTAGCAAAAATATTGTCACTATATATAAAAGCTTCAGCGAAAAATAAATAAATTATATGTGAGCCTATTTAGATGTTGGAAATTCTCATCTTCTATATGCTATATAATGTTTGCAGCTAAAAATAGCCATGAAAGGGTACCTGCAAGAAGTTGAATGGTCAAGTACAGGGCATGTGCCAAGCTATGAAGAGTACATAGAGGTTGGGATATCTTCGACCGCAGCTGAAATGTTGCTAGCAATCACCTTCATCGGTATGGGAGAGATTGCAGGAGATGAAATTTATGAATGGCTGAGGTCAAGACCAAAACTCACCCACAATCTTATTGCAAAATCTCGTCTTAGAGATGACATTTCTACCTTTAAGGTAACCGAAGTCCTATATATGAGAAAATGCATACTATTATAAATGAAAATGCTAATAAATATATATGACCATATATTTCACGTCTATTCTACTTTTTAGTTATTTTATTGATAATTTTGATTCAATTAAAACCTACTACATTTATTTACAACTAACCTCTAATTTTTTAAGAGTCCCAATTATATGTACTAAGCAAACATCATCGAACTAGCTATATGTGTGTCATGTGTGTATATGCATCAGGAGGAGATGAAGAGAGGAGATATTGCTAATGGGATCAACTGTTATATGAAGCAATATAGAGTAACTGAGGAAGAAGCGTGTGTTGAGTTTGAAAAAAGGATTAATCACATGTCTAAGGTCATGAACGAAGAGTTCTTGAAGGCAGCCAGTTTTATACCACTACAAATTCTAAGGCCAGTTATGAATTATGGACGCTTAGGAGATGTGTGCTATAAGTACGGAGATGGGTACACTTTCGCTGGAGAGAAGATCAAAGACTATATCATCTCTTTGTATGTCGATCTCATCACTCCTTAAGAGTCTTCAGAGTTTGGAATTACGTCTACGGGCGAGTTAAATTTGTATCCGCAGCCGCGCGCGACGGGGATAGGAGAAAACCAAAAATAAATTGTTTCATTTTAATTTGTCTTTGTTTTCTTGAAAAAATTGGATGCTTTGTTAGTCTATCTACAACCTACAACTAAATGAGAAAGAGAGTTTTCGATAATACATTACTTAAACGAAATAATGTTGTCTCTAAAAACGGTCTAAGCGGTCGTCTAGATCCCCCCTAGGCGCTCATGTGACGCTAGACGACCGCTTCGGCCGTCTAAAATTGCATAAGTTTCGTTTTAGTATATTTTTTTTTAATTTTCAACTATATAAAGTTAAATTATAAGTTTTAGCCTAATGTATATAGTTTGATATGAATTAAATAAATGTTTTTGTCTAGTTTTTTACGATTTAAGATTTTTTATTTTTCTAATATATAAGTTTATATAGTTTTAATCTATAATAGTATCATATTTATAATGTATTATGCTATAAACGTTTAAGACGCCAAAAATCATTTAAACCCGATTAAATATTTTAGAAGCTAGGCGTTGAATCACCATTCGCTTAGTGTCTAACGCATTCTTCGACATTGCTTACAACTTTAACAAAAGAGTGGAACTTAGCTTTCTACCAAAATGACGAACAACTATTTTTGGAGCCCCTTACCAAAAAAAAAAAAATTTCTAATTTTTCTCCGAAAAAAATAATAATTAATTGGGTGTAATATCCAAAAGCCAAAAAGAAAATCAAATCTTGAAATGCCCTGAAAACATGAACACTACTCTTCCCGTCGTCTCTCTCACACCTTCTTCTTCTTCCTTCTTCAAATTCTTCCATTTTCCTTCTCTGCACCCTTCTCTCTCTCATTCCCCAAACTTCTGCTTCACCAAAACCCTAATCCTCAATCCAAAACAACTCTCCTTCAAATCCTCTTTAAATTCTCTCTCACCGTCGCAGTCTCAACTCTCTGAGGAGTACGAGGAAGAAGACGACGAAGAAGAAGAAGAAGAAGAAGAAGACGAAGACGAAGAAGAGGATGATGACGAAACCGCAGACGAAACCGACAATATCTCCGATGAAATTCGGAATAGCGACGACGATGAAGAAACCGAATTCTCGGTGGATTTACCAACGGAGGAATCAGCTCGGGAACGAGTGGAGTTTAGGTGGCAGAGAGTTGAGAAGCTTCGTAGTCTTGTTCGTGATTTTGGAGTTGAGATGATTGATATCGATGAACTCATTTCAATCTACGATTTTCGAATCGACAAGTTTCAGGTTTTTTTGCTTATTATCTTCTCTGAAGTTTCAGTTTTTATCATCACTCTTTGAAATTGATATCGTTTTTTTTGTGACAGAGATTGGCTATTGAAGCTTTTCTTAGAGGTTCTTCTGTTGTGGTTTCTGCTCCAACGAGTAGTGGGAAGACTTTGATTGCTGAAGCAGCTGCTGTTGCTACAGTGGCTAAAGGTCGTCGGTTGTTCTATACTACACCGCTTAAAGCACTCTCTAATCAAAAGTTTCGAGAGTTTAGGGAGACATTTGGCGACGATAATGTTGGTCTACTCACAGGTGATTCTGCTATCAATAAGGATGCTCAGATTGTGATCATGACTACAGAGATTCTCCGGAATATGTTGTATCAAAGGTATTTCCAACTTTAGCTCTCTCTCTGTGTGTTTATCTGGTTTGTTCGGGAGCTTCTTTTGACCCCAGTTTTTGTGTTGAAATCGTTTAGTGTTGGAATGGCTTCTTCAGGAACTGGACTGTTTCATGTTGATGCTATTGTTTTGGATGAGGTTCATTATTTAAGTGATATATCTAGGGGAACTGTGTGGGAAGAGATTGTGAGTTTTTCTTCCACTGTTTCTCTTCTTTCCTCCAAAGGCTTTATCAGTTGAGTGTCTCAGTCGGTTTCTGTGTGAATATGATCAGGTTATTTATTGCCCGAAGGAGGTTCAACTTATATGCCTATCAGCTACAGTTGCAAACCCGGATGAATTAGCTGGTTGGATTGGTGAGGTGAGTTTGTGGAAATTTTCCCTTTAGGTATAGCTTTCCGTTATCATGTTCCTATCATAAGAAGTTATAACAATGTACCCAATGTCATGTTCATTTATCTTCTATTGCTAAGCAACATAAATATTGTTTTGCTGATGAAGTACCTCAATTTCTCCTAAACGACTAGTATTACAACGGTTGCAATCCTTAGATTCTTTAGCCACTGGTTATCTAAGATGTGCTAGCCGCTTCCGTGTTTTGTCCTCAGATACATGGTAAAACTGAGTTGGTAACATCGACAAGACGCCCAGTTCCATTAACTTGGTACTTCTCAACAAAACATTCTTTATTACCTCTGCTCGATGAGAAAGGGACAAACGTGAATAGGTACTTGTTCAACTCTGTATTTTATCATCAACATGTATTGTAGAATATTTCTCTTTGATAATGATTGGAGGAGGCTTTATTTAATTGGAGCAGGAAGCTGTCTCTCAATTATTTGCAAATGTCTGCCTCAGAAGCTAGATTCCGTGATGATGATGACGGGTACAGGAAAAGGAGGTCAAAAAAGAGAGGAGGTGATACCAGCTACAACAGCCTTGTGAACATTACTGATTATCCTCTTTCAAAGAATGAGATAAACAAGATTCGCCGATCACAGGTCTTAACATTACCTAACTAAACTAGGCATTTGCCGTTTCTTATATACTCGAATATGATTTTTAACTTCTCATGATAAATTAATGACTGTGCTGAGTCTTGCCTTCTAGGTACCTCAAATTAGCGACACATTATGGCATCTCCAGGGGAAAGATATGTTACCAGCTATATGGTTCATTTTTAACCGTAGAGGATGTGATGCAGCTGTACAGTATGTTGAAAACTTTCAGCTTTTAGATGATTGCGAGAAGACTGAGGTTGAGTTGGCATTGAAGAAGTTTTGCGTTCTTTATCCAGATGCAGTGAGAGAGAGTGCAGAGAAAGGACTGCTTAGGGGAATTGCTGCTCATCATGCAGGTTGTCTACCTCTTTGGAAATCTTTCATTGAGGAACTGTTTCAGCGAGGACTTGTTAAGGTTGTCTTTGCTACTGAGACACTTGCTGCTGGAATAAACATGCCGGCTAGAACGGCTGTTATCTCGTCTTTAACAAAAAAGGCTGGTAATGAACGAATACAGTTGGGTCCTAACGAATTGTTCCAGATGGCTGGACGTGCTGGACGCAGAGGCATTGATGAAAAGGGCTACACTGTGCTGGTTCAGACTGCTTTTGAAGGTGCCGAAGAGTGCTGCAAACTTGTCTTTGCTGGAGTTAAACCTCTCGTGTCACAATTTACTGCTTCATATGGCATGGTGCTGAATCTGGTAGCTGGTTCAAAAGTTACTCGTAAATCAAGTGGAACTGAGGCCGGGAAAGTCTTACAAGCAGGGAGAAGTCTGGAAGAAGCCAAGAAATTAGTTGAGAAGAGTTTTGGAAACTATGTGAGCAGCAATGTGACGGTTGCTGCGAAGGAGGAACTTGCTGAAATCGACAAGAAGATCGAGATTCTGTCATCTGAAATAAGCGATGAAGCAATAGATAAGAAGAGTAGGAAACTTCTTTCAGCGAGGGACTACAAGGAGATCACTGAACTTAAAGAAGAGCTACGGGAAGAGAAACGCAAGCGTGCTGAAGTACGAAGAAGAATGGAACTCGCAAGGTTCTCAGCTCTAAAACCGCTCTTAAAAGGGATGGAAGAGGGGAACTTACCATTTATTTGTTTGGAGTTCAAGGATTCTGAAGAGAGGCAGCAGTCAGTCCCTGCTGTTTACTTGGGACATATTGACTCATTTCAGGGTTCCAAACTTCAGAAGATGATGTCTTTGGATGAGTCGTTTGCATTAAACGTAATCGAGGATGAGCCGGCGGCTGATGAACCTGGAAAGCCTAATGTTAAACCGTCTTACTATGTGGCCCTTGGCTCTGATAACTCATGGTATCTCTTTACTGAGAAGTGGGTTAGGACTGTCTACAGAACTGGTTTTCCTAACATTTCTCTAGCGCTTGGAGATGCTTTGCCTCGAGAAATCATGAAAACTCTCCTGGATAAAGCAGATATGCAGTGGGATAAACTAGCTGAATCTGAACTTGGAAGTTTGTGGAGATTGGAAGGATCTCTAGAGACATGGTCCTGGAGTTTAAACGTACCTGTCCTAAGCAGCCTTTCTGACGAAGATGAGGTGTTACATATGTCCGAAGAGTATGATAACGCGACGGAACAATACAAGGAACAAAGGAGAAAAGTGTTTCGTTTGAAGAAGAAGATGTCCCGGTCAGCAGGGTTCAGAGAATATAAGAAAATTCTAGAGAATGCTAACTTGACGGTTGAGAAGATGAAACGGCTCAAGGCGAGATCTAGACGCCTTATAAACCGTTTAGAGCAGATCGAACCGTCTGGTTGGAAAGATTTCATGCGCATAAGCAACGTGATTCACGAAAGCAGAGCATTGGACATTAACACACACTTGATATTTCCTCTGGGAGAAACAGCTGCTGCAATCCGAGGAGAAAACGAGCTTTGGCTTGCAATGGTGCTGCGGAACAAAGCCCTGGTGGATCTCAATCCTCCTCAACTAGCTGGTGTATGTGCAAGTTTAGTTTCGGAAGGCATAAAAGTTCGACCTTGGAGAGACAACAACTATATTTACGAGCCATCTGATACAGTAGTAGACATGGTTAATTTCTTAGAAGACCAAAGAATCTCTCTTATAAAGCTTCAAGAGAAGCACGAGGTTATGATTCCATGTTGTTTGGATGTTCAGTTCTCTGGTATGGTTGAAGCTTGGGCTTCTGGATTAAGTTGGAAAGAAATGATGATGGAATGTGCAATGGACGAAGGCGATCTTGCTCGTCTATTACGACGCACAATTGATCTCTTAGCTCAGATTCCAAAGTTGCCTGATATTGACCCAGTCCTGCAACGTAGTGCAGCAGCTGCAGCAGACATCATGGACCGTCCACCAATCAGCGAGCTTGCCGGTTAAAGAGACTACACATTAGCGCTATCTTTAGTGAAGATCTCCATTAAGACATATATAGCTATCAGGAAGATAGTAAGGGATCCTTATCGACAAGTCCCACTTTGCACTAAGACGTGTCTGTGTAATATTAAGCACCGTGAAATCCATAGAAGTTAATTCTATTTCCGGTCTCACTGGTGGCGACGGTGGCAATGGGTCCAGAAATCCGCGACCACCAATATAAGGATGTTTGGATAGATAAACCATAAGGCCAATTAAAGCGGAGATCAAGGCTATCATAAAAACAGCCTTGATCACGGAACAACAACAGTCCTCGGAACAACAATCGTCCTTAGCTTGTTTATTGTGCGGTTCTTCGTCGTGTTCCATTGTATGCGCAATATATTTTCGAGTGCAAGAAAAAATATGAGAGAGCTTGATAATGTCAAAGATCGTGACTAATGTCTTCTATTAACATATGTGTGTGTATATATATAAGATTTAATACCATCTCTAAGAGTATGATTAGGAAAAATCTAAAGGAAAAAAAAGGAGTAATTAATGTAGGATTTATCCAACTCTTGTATCAAATATTTATTTATTTAAATAATTCAGGTGAAAATATAAACTTGAAGAATTAAATATTTAATAATCAAATATTAGTTTATTTTAAGAATTCAGGTAAAACAATATATTTAAAGAAGTAAAAATTTTATAAATCAAAAATTTGTTATTTGAAGAATTCAGGTAAGAATTAACGTATATTTGAATGAGTTATGAATTTATGATATAGTCAGTCTCGTATGAATTGAAAACTTCTTGGGATAATTGTTGGAAAAGTAATTCTAAGATATGTAACGTATTTGTTTTTTAATACAAAATACGTTAACTGAAAATCTTTTTTGAAAAGAATTTAAAAATCTAAACATTGGATTTTAATAGCTCTAAAAAACTATTAAAAATATCACTAAAAACTTCAAACCCTATTAAAAATCTAACAAAATCTAGATAACTAAATAAAATCCAAATTTATGATTCAAACAAAGCCTCTTTTTCGCAAACTTAACAATGAACTGTTGAATAAAAGAAATCAATGAATTGGTGGTGACATGGGCTTTGGTCAAATATTGATACAGTTCGGATAGTTCCCAAACACAGTAGTCGCCTTCAGCTCTGATCCAGGTTCGAACCTCAAGGTGACTTCATCGCACGCATAACTCATAACTCCTGTTGTATTTTTTCTGCAATCAGTTAGAGAAAACCGCGATACAAATTGCACTTCCTTCTTCTTTTTTATATCTTCTATAATGTCTTTTCTAATAGAAAAGCTAATATCTTTATCGTAAACAAGAGCTGAAACCGTAAGAAGTTGCGGAGTTTGGTATTTGAGATTGTAGTATCTGATCATATAGAAGATTCAATTAGTTCCAAAAATACAAAAAAAAAAAATAGTATGTAGGAAATAAAAATTACTTACTTTTGAGGGGATGAGGTAGCAAGAGTAACATTCTTGTAAAGGAAGGAAGCTTGAAGGTCTCCTTGAAGACATATATACTGACCAGGAAGATCATTAGGTATTCTTATGGACAAATCCCAATTTGCACTAAGACGAGTTTGTGTAATATTATGCACTGTGAAATCCATAGAAGCTAATTCTATTTTCGGCACAGGAATCTCGTGAGAATCTTGTATGATTGCAATAACCATAAGAGCTGGAAGACCAATAATAGCAATAATAACCATCATGATGCTATAAGCGAGAAAGAACACGAAGGTGATCTGATCGCAGAACGAATCTTGTCCCATACTGTTAAAGACGAAGATTTTTTTGGAGGAAGACGAAGCTGATAAAGTTTGATAAATGTTTTGCGACTGTAGATGATTTTTTTTTTTTTGTCGTCTTGATTTATTATTTATTGCAAATTCTGAGAGCTATTACATAGACGATTCTACAACGGACAATTCCTCCCGACCCTTATTAGATCCACGACAGACGACACCTCCTTCACCTCCTTCTTCATGCTTACCTCGTTCATCTCCTTCTTCATGCACTTGATGGACACTTCCTTCTCTGTGTAGAATCCTGGCGAACGGCTATAATTGTACATCGTTGGAGATCTCCTGCACACTTGCCTCGAATAATCTGCAAATTTATTAATAAATCGCAGTATCTGGGATTCGAACCCCAGACCTCTGGGTGTAGAACCATTAATGAACCCTTGGTCAACCAATGAGCCAAGGGGGCTTCCACAACGACTGTAGATGATTAGGAACGAGTTTTATATAAAACTGGATAATATACTTTTTTATAAGTGTTTTCTATTTCTTGATTTTGGAAGCAATGTAGTATTTCCATTTTTCTATATTCTATTTCCTAAGATTTCTTTCCTTCTTATTTAGTGCATTTTTATTTTTGTAATGGACGACATTACACAATATTTTGGACGCACAATTGATCTCATAGCTCAGATTCCTAAGTTGCCTGATATTGACCCAGTCCTGCAACGTAGTGCAGTAGCTGCAGCAGATATCATGGACCGTCCACCAATCAGTGAGCTTACCGGTCAAAGAGACTACACATTAGCTGTCTTTAGTGACGACCCAAAGGCAAAAAAACATAAGAGCCTGGAATGTGAATATGTAAGAATTCGGGATACAAGAACAAATTTTTCATTCAGGTGCATGATTAATGTTGGAAAGAATAGGAGTTAACAAAGAAGAAATTTGAGTTAATAATGTTACAACAACATACAAAAAGTTTATGTACACAATTATGGGAAACAAGACTTGAAGGCTTGGGCAGTTAATCCTTCGATCTTCCCCTCCCTCCCTTTTATTTGCTTAGAGAATACAACAGGGACCAGAGGCAGCAACACAAGTAAGAGCCATCTTTCATTTCTTCTCTTCTGACAAAGCTCAATGCTGAGTATAACAAGCAAAGAATGGCAAGCTTTTTGTCTCCAAAAGAGTGCGACCTTGCTCTATTCCCGAGTGTTTGCTGGTGGTAGGTGAGATGTTATTGGCCAGTGAGAAGTTTTTGGTATCTTTGTATTCTCCTTTGCCTGATTAAAGAACCACTGCAAACAGAATCCTGTTTGAGTGGTAAACCGCTTTGGTTCAAAATTTTCCTCCTCTTAGAACGATGTAACACATCCTCTGTGTCTAATACATAGGAGACCTGAAGGAGATACCAGACAATTCTTTTTAAAAAGACAAGTTTAAGGTTGCTATTATGGAAAATCAGAGTGGTAAGCGGGAAAAAAAGGCACTGTACCTTTGAAGAACTGCAGGTTATCTTACATTCCAAACCGTTAATAATCTTAACTCCATCTGTGGTGCTGAGTTCATCGTCACCACAATTTTTACGCTTATTGCTGGGAGGAGAAAAAGAGAGAGCATCTGATTAGTTTCCTTTATAAAGTTTGTAAAAATGGGATAGTCTTTAGTTAATCTTCTTGACTTACCGTTTCAAATAGATTCGGGGATTCTCTTTCGCATTAGGTTGATAGGAAAGGAATACATTGTGGAGGTAAGCTGCAAAAGTTGGGTCCATAGATATGGATGTCACATCAGGCTTATCATGTCCATAGTCCAGAAGCTGAATAGAGAGTTTGCTTGGTGTCGATAGTTCCTGCGGAATAAAAGCACGAAGATAGATATCTTAAATAGTTCCTTGGTCATGAGCTTGCTTGGTCCAAAACTGTGCAGTGGTAAATAATTCTTACACATTCAATGCGGTATATATCCTCATCGGGAAGAAGCACACGAGCATTTTCGTAATAAACAGCATCGAGAAACTTTTCAGGCTTTCTGGATTTCTCATATGCATATAGATGTTGTAATTTGTTGTCCATCTCATCAGCTGCTACACCTTGGAGCTGGAGGATCACATTGGTCAGTTGAATCATAAGTGACGAATAAAGAGATGAAGAATGTAACAAAACATCAAAAGGAAACCTACATGCTTGATGAGCTTATAGATCAGTTTATCTAATGTGAAGAGAACATATGACTGTGTCCCAATAATTGATCGGCAATCATCTTCAAACTTCGAATTATCGGATGTGCCATCGAGCAAATTGTAGAGAGCATCCATGAATCTGTTCCAACACAGAAACTTCATGTATAAGAAACCACAGATAGATATGTCCTGTGGTTAATTGGTATAAAGAACCGCAAGGGAAAATCACCTGGCGTACGAATCAGCGGGGTTTGTTGGATTTGAGGTCTTCCACTTTCTATCTGGAGATGATGAATTGACTTTTGCTGATAATATTCTGTCATACAAAATCTGTATACAGAGTAACCACAAAAAGTTAGCCTCACAAAAGATTCCAACGTCATTGATTTGCAGACTGAAAAGTGTTATGTTTACCTGATGAAGCCTGAAAAGAACATAGAAAGAATCATTCCCATAAAAGACTTGAGAGTTCTTCCGAGAATCATCTTTGTCCTTATCGCGCAAAGCTGGAGGAACATACTTTGCAAGAGGTTTCACATGTAGCAGGTTTTTTACTGAAATGGACAACACAGGCCTATCTCCTTCAGTATCATCCTGGGCATCAGACATACCTTCTTCAGCCTCACCTTCGCTTTCTGCCTTATTATGGTCCATATCATCTTCGCGATAACAATCTTCACCATCACCAGAGTCAGTTCCAGAAACATCACCGTTCTGAGATGTGTTTCCGCTGCCATCTGATGATCTTGGAGCACTTGCATCACCTTCATCATCTGCAGTAGCATCATTCTCCTTACTTTTGCTGAGAGCCTCCATGTCATTCTCTTCATGAACTGCAAAATTATCTTCCTCAAACTCTCCTGTTGGAGAAAGTTCACCCTCCTCTCTTTCGACTTTGGTATCCCCAGCGAACCCTTCGTTAGATGTTTGATTATTCGATGTTTCTGCCAATGTCCCATTTGGAATTACTCGGTTGTCGCCAATCTGTGGGATAAGTAAGTAGTATATCATTTTCATTTCTTGATAAACTCAGGACAAAGGATGTTATCATTTAAAGAATTGCAATCTCTAAGCACTAGTGTAACGAGTAGGGAAGATTGTTTCAGATCAATATTTCAATATATGCAAGATGCACAATACCTCTACGCGTGGCCCATTTACGTGATTCGGCTTCAACTCCTCCGTTCCACTGGTTAATGCACTAGGTTTTGGATTACTATTGCTAAGCCCTGGCGAGTATAAAAGGAAAGGATACAACTCATCATCGAAAAACAAGAAAAAAAATCCATGAGAACTACCAAACAAGAGTTAAAGTTCTTACCGGCAATGGATAAATTGCTGATTTTTCCATTCCTTTGAGGTAACAATCCATCCACAGGCAGTGCATTTGAGTTGTGGGCACATTCAATAGAAACAGCTTCTTTGGTTTCCGGTCTTTCGTCAGGTGTGGTCAGATTCTTCGGCATTTTATCATTCTGAGTGTTGTTGTCACATGATAATAAGACATCTGAGGTTTTACTAGAAGTGACATCTTTATCCAACTCACTAGCTTGCCGCACTTGATTACTTTCATTTCCTTTTCGAGGGCCATTTGAACGCATAGAGTTGGCAATACTAGCTCCATTTTGAGGACTGACAGCATCTTCTCGGTCTTGGTTCGTAGACTTGACAGCATCTTCTCGGTCTTCGGCACCTTGAGGGCGAGAAGGAACACCAAATATTGGTTCCAAAAATTCTGTCCATACTTTCATTACCTTATCTAACTGTTCTGTTGAACACATTTCTCCACATGAATACTTGATCAGCTGATACAAATCTTCGTGAAGATCAGGATCCGGATAATCAAAACTCATATTGGAAGAAATGGTTCGTCTATTTCCAGCCGCAAGAGCAAGAAGTGCATCATCTTCGCCTCGCTTCTTTTCAGAGATCTCTTTTATCTCTGCCAGCAATGCTGCAGTGAAAGATAGTATTAGTATACATAAGAACTTCAAAAACACTTTGAAAGTAGATTTTACGAGAAATGGGTAACGAGAAAAACCTTTTGTGCTCAGATTCTTTGAATCCTGCTGTTTGAAATAAAAACTGCGATGATCAAGCGATCTGTGGTAGTTCTTTGTATATATGTCCGCCCAGACTTTGTTAAACTCAGTACGACACCTTGCCCACTCTTCTTGCTTTTGTTTCAAACGGGTTAGTATTACCGGTAAAGCAAGATATGCATTCTTCTTTAACAAATCCAACACATCGAGCCCGTGGTCACCATATAACCGTTCTATGCATCTTAGGTTTAGAGCTACAAGATAATAACAAAACAATATGCATTAGTCAGAAGGAAAAGAATTCAGAATATCAGCTCTGCTATAAGAGAAGAGCTCAATATACCTGTGAGGTGATCCTCGATGCAGATGGGAGTGTCGGTTTTCAATTCATTACTGTTAATCTTTGCCAATAACTCTTCCACTCTATTAGTAGCAGAGATCACAGACTCTAATAACATGTCTAGCTCAAACCTAAAGCTCAGCAACAAACAAATATTTACCAAATCAAAACTATTCCAAGAAAGCACACAACAAATAAATACACATTAATCACTCACCTGTCATCTTCACATTTGAATAGGCTCTCTTCATACTGGTTCTTACGCATGTGTTTAAATGAATAATCTTCGCTTCCTGAAGTGACGGAGACCCAATGATCATTAAGCACTTGGCTACCAATCTCCATTTTTTGGCTTGCTATAGGAATTGGATACTGCAAGAAAACAAAATATGTACATTTACCTAATGAAGCGAAAAAGATAAACAAAGAGGTGAAGATTTGTTAGTGATTAGCACCATACATTCTTCGGAAGTCGCCGATAACTAGGTGTGCACTGTTCACAGTTCGAGAGATCTAGCTCACTGATAGGTTTAGCCCATTTCTGACTCGCTGCCGCCTTTTCAAGCCTCTCCTTCTCGCGGTCTCTTTCTCTATACCTTTCAATCTTTTCACGTTCTCGGTCTGTATCTTTGTCCTGTGACTTAGTAGGTTGAGGACATTTTCCTTCACTCCACAAGGATTCTATAGTCACAGCAATCCAATGGTTAGAGTCAATTCAATACGTCTGGAGAGCAACATCACAAAAATAGCTAGACTTACTCTTAGACACGATACCAGAGAGTAATCCATCTGCAGAAAGAAAAACAAAAAAGGGTCAAATCATTAACTGGAGAGCGTCAGAAGAGAAAGCACAAG
The DNA here is from genome assembly GCA_019202795.1 of Arabidopsis thaliana x Arabidopsis arenosa. Lineage (NCBI taxonomy): Eukaryota > Viridiplantae > Streptophyta > Magnoliopsida > Brassicales > Brassicaceae > Arabidopsis > Arabidopsis thaliana x Arabidopsis arenosa. The sequence goes on along the minus strand of CM032919.1, from coordinate 11,506,674 downwards.
TTTGCCTGGTTATTACCATTCTTGTCACACTGAGCCAAAAAGACTCTGAAGGCGTCCATAAGGTCTGGATATACTCCAATTAAATCGCTCACCTAATACAAGAATATATATGTTCATGAGTCATTGACAGGTAAAGTCCATAAGATTTCTCATAATCAAAGCATACCAAAGATTGCAATTCTGGTTGGCTGATAATCTCCTTCGAATAGAGATTAAGACATCGTAAGAACTCCTGGTTTTCCGCGGTATCAAGCTTTGCCTTCACTCTATCAACAAAAGCAAGTTCTTGGCTATGACCTGTCATCACATAAGTCAATTCAAGAACACAACAAACAGCAGACAAGGCTGCATGAACTCACTCTTAACTATTCATAAGGAAAATGAAAGATCTGCTTTTCGTAGCACCTTTTTCATCATAAGTAGATGAACTGGGGATGGCTCCAGAAAACTTGTCTCCTTCCCTAGCTTGATTTGACATTTCAGCAGAATCATCATCCTTTAGTATCAATTTCTTTTTGTTGTTGAAGAAATGCTCTTTATGGCTATCATGTTCAAGACCTCTGTAATCTTTCCTATCTCTGTCATCCATGTAATCATTCTTTTTGTCAATGCGTCTCACTTCTTCTTTACTATCTTTCAACAAAGATCTCTCATGGTCTACATCCATATGTTCGGTTTTGAGGGCACGGTCAGGATGCGAAGTAATAATCCGGTCCTTCTGTAACAATAACCAAACAAGTAAGAATCGAATTTTCGATTTCATAGTGAACAACTATTTAAAGAAAAACAGAAAGAAACCTTATCAAGATCTATTTGACGCATGTTGGGAAGAGGCTTAATGCCTCTATCACGTACTGGCATTTTTAGAGAATCATTAGTAGATGCAGTTGCTGAAGTATCAGGGAGAAAGTGAGTGAACTCCACAAGCAAATCGTGATGGTCCCGAAAAAGGATAGCCACCTACAAGTTAAACATATCAAACTAAGACAAAAATGACAACCACAATAATGAATAAAAACACTGTACCACAAATGGCTATAAACACACACCTCTTGATAGACCTCAGTAATGGACTTGTTTTCCTTTCTATACATATTCAAAATGTCTAAAAACGATTTGTATACACGATCATCGCCTTGAAACCTTGTCTGCAGATAAAATGATAGTTAGCAAAGAGGAAAAAAGGGGAAATGCACCATATAAAATCTTCTACCTTAATCTTGTTGACAAAACTAATAGCTTCCTCAAACTCAACAGGCTTCTTTGGCGCAGCAGGTTGGTCATCCTCGGGTCGGAGAGTTATCTCGAAACCCTTTGGCAAGAAAGTATTGAACCCCAAAATCAATTCCCTATTCCCCTTGAAGAGTTCTTTCACCCTTAAGATAACACCAGTAGTATCAACTCTACAATGACAAAAATAACATCAGATTCAAAATAAAACTAAAGAGAGCAAAAAGAAACCAAGCATTATTAACAAAGAGCAAAAAAAAAAACTATACCTCTGAGCTTTAAAATCTTTCATAACCTCAAGAAACTCATCGTATTTATCACGTTTATCTTGAAATTTATCTTTGACAGCCTTGAGATATGCAAGTGCATCATTTGTAGTTAGCTTCTGTGCACTACTTCCTCCAACCATGGTTTATAATTTGCCAGAGCTTCATTAACCACAGAACCCAAAAAAAACTTAGCAGCAAAATAGATCACTGTACATCTCGAAGCAAACTCAATTCACCAAACTAAAGTCTTTAAATTTGAGCAATTCGATGAAAATTTAGCATCAAGAGGATAACAACAAGTCATCGAAGTTGAGGATTCATGTAAAATTCAATCTCTCAACTTCAACTACAGAGCAAAAAAATAAAAATCAATCCTTTTGATCTTTAATCAAGAAACCACATCTTAAAGAACAATCCAAATAAATCGAACTCTGCAAAACAATCTCAAACTAAAGCAGTAGATCTAGCAAGTAGAGAACAATCAAAGCAAATCGAGAAAAGAGTTAAAGAAACAATGAAGCAGAAAAATTCGATCTTAAAACTTAATCCTCAGATTAATTCACATTACGGCGCTTCAAGATAAGAATTAGAAGCAGAAGAAGAAAAACGCTTCGAAAGATAAAAAAGAGAAAGATGATCGTAGAGTTACCGAATTTCGCAGAGACACAAGTCTACAAGCACAAGCTTCCTCCTTACCGCACACGGAAACAAACCCACAAAGACAAGACTTTAAACCAAATTTTTGCAGACAGAACTAAATAGAAAATAAGACACAAGTTAAATTTCTTTATGGTGAAGATGAGAGAAGAGACTTCTCAATGTTTTTATATATTTTTAATTTTTTACTTCTTCTTAAATGTATTGTAATTTATTTTTGGTTATTATATGATGTGGTGTATATGATAAAAAAAAATAAAAAATAAATAAATATATGATGTGGTGTAATAATTATTATAGTATTAATTAAGACCATTTTTTTTTACTTAATTACCCAAAAGAAAAAACATTTTTCCTCTTATTGTTTCCTTTTCCTTCACCATCTATTATTATTATGAAACATAATTTTTTTTTTTAAAGGAAACTAATGTAGTAAAATACGGTAGAAACATATATTGTATCGATGATAGAAAATAAAGAATTAAAAAAATATGAAATACAACTTAGAGACAGCCGTTGCTAGGTTGCTTATAGGTAGAGTAACCGGTTATAGCCGGTGAGGTTAATTGGGGGATTAGGGCGCAGGAGCTAGAGGATTGGATTTTGGTTATTTTGGGACCTTGCAATTCGGGTTTTGTGTAGTGGTAATTTTGTTATTTTTGGGTGATGGTGAGGGTATAATAGGAAGGTTAGGAAAATTTAACTATCAATGTCATGTGCTAGAATTAGTAAATTCGAGGCTTTTTATGATCTAGAAAAGAATTTTGCCAGTTTCTTTAAGGTGGTTTTGTGTCTTTTTAAGGTTAAGTAAAGTTTTCAACTTCCAAAGAATCTAATAAAATCGAGATGTTAGATATTCCAGTGAAAAATATTATTGAATCTCGTGTCGGTTCAAAATTTAATTTGATGATCGGACTTTGCTAATACAGTAGTCTTGACTCTTGAATCAATAGTTAGGTGAAGAAAACAGATGTGGATAATTACTAATTAGTGGTATACATTATGTTTATATATTTAAGAAATTCAGTGACGCTTCTGACAAAATTGGGCATTTGGTCTAGTGGTATGATTCTCGCTTAGGGTGCGAGAGGTCCCGAGTTCAATTCTCGGAATGCCCCCTTGGCTTTTGCTAAAAGTTCTTTTTATCTTCTCCTATCCCAGTTTCCTTAAATTTGGGCCAAAATATTAAAATTTTGCACAGATTTAGATAACTAATTTGTTCGTTAACGGCCCATATTATACCTTCAAAAAAGCCTTAAAATATAACCGCACATATTATGATATTAATAGTGGCATTGTTATATTGGTAAAGAAAACCTTAGTAAAGTTGTAACCAGACAAAAACAGAAAAACGAAAAATACCTAAGTAAAGTTTGCAAACTTAACAATGAATTGGTGAAAGAAACAAAGAAACACCTTTGACTTAAAAAAGAAACAAAAAAAACACTAAACAATGAACTGGTGATGAAGTGGACTTTGGTCAAAACTTGATGCATGTTGAGTGGTTCCCAAACATAGTCGCCTTCATCTCGGATCCAGGTTCGAACCGCAATGTAGCTTCATGGCACCAGAAACCCATAACTTCTGCCATATTTTTTCTGCAATCCGTAAGAAAAACCCGCGATCCGATAAGCACTTCTTCTTCTCTTTAATATCTTCCATAATGTCTTTCCCAATCAATCCACTGATATCTTCTTCGGAAACAACCAATCAATCCACTGATATCTTCTTCGGAAAAAAAAAAAAAAAAAAAAAAAAAAACCTTAAGAAGCTGAGCCGAACGGTATCGGAGATCATCGTATCTGATTATAGAGATGATTCAATTAGTTCTAAAACATGAATGTAAAAACCGTATAAATAAAAATAAGGGAGACTCACAAAAATACCCTTTTTTCAATACCCCTTTTCAAAAATGCCCCATTTGGCTGTCCATTTTTAAAAATACCCATTTTTATGTACAAAATGACTAAATTACCCTTCTTTTAATAAAAGATATCACAAATATATAAGGAAATATAACAAAATTAGGACCACAAAATACAAAATATTTTTTGGCGGGAAAAGTGATCCCGCAATTTTTCCCGCCAAAACACTTGTAAAAACTTGTAAAACCTTTAAAATACCTTGTAAAATTTTCCCGTAAAATTTTTTCCCGTAAAGTGATTCTGCAATTTTTTTGGCGTTAAATTTTTGGCGGGAAAAATTTACAAGGTATTTTAAAGGTTTTTTAAAGGGTATTTATAAGGTTTTACAATGTATTTTAAAAGGTTTTTCAACGTATTTATAAGGTATTTATAAGATATTATAAGATTTTACAAGTTATTTTATAAGGTTTTACAAGTTATAAGGTTTTACAAGTTTTTTATAAGGTTTTACAAGTTATAAATACCTTATAAAACCTTATAAGTACTTTGTAAAACCTTTTAAAATACATTGTAAAACCTTACAAAATACTTGTAAATACTCTGTAAAACCTTTAAAATACCTTGTAAATTTTTCCCGCCAAAAAAATTGCGGAATCACTTTTCCCGCAAAACAAAATTTTTAGCGGGAAAAATTTTTGGCGGGAAAAATTTTTACGGAAAAATTTTACAAGGTATTTTAAAGGTTTTTACAAGTGTTTTGGCGGGAAAATTGCGGGATCACTTTTCCCGCCAAAAAATATTTTGTATTTTGTGGACCTAATTTTGTTTCAAATAAGGGTAAAATGGTCATTAAAAATTAAAAGAGGGCAAACTTAAAAATGGACTCTCAAAGGGGGCATTTTTGAAAAGGGGTATTGAAAAAGGGGCATTTTTAACAATTTCTCTAAAAAATAATAAATATTAGAAAGTATTATATATTATAAAAAAAAAGTAAAAGATTTGTAACTTGGGAAAAGAATCGAGCTCCAAGGAAATTTGTATATTTAGGCGACAGATCTTCTTCGACTTTGATTCTTATTTCATTCTCTTCACACAACGTCTAAACTTTCATGGTTTTACTTTACCATATGTTCGAACCGAAACATAACTGTTTTGAGGGGTTCGTCAACCTCACGCGCTTAACCTTTTTTCTCCCAATTAGAAGTTCGCCCTAGCCGTCTCTTGGAGCAGTTTCTCCGGTGACTGGTGGTTGGTGGCTTCTGCAGCATCGACGCCGGTCACCCCCCCTTTTATTTTTAGCGTTGTTTCTTCTCCGCCGCCTGAAGCTTAATCATTCTTCTTGTTTATGCTTTGAATCTCGCGGCGTTTGGGTGTGTTTCCGTCGTACGCGGCGGCCTTTTTTTAGGTGGATCGGCGCTCCTCCGTTGTTTGTTCTTTGCTTATCGTCGGTGACTAGCATAGTCGGAGTCCAGCCTCTTTCCCTCGCGTCACGTAGTTCGATCGGCGGAGTGAGATCTCGCTGTAGATCTCTACCTCCACCCTTGCGTTTCCAACGGTGGAGCAACCTCGCTGGCCAGTGTTGCGGCTGCTCTGGTGTCACCGCTCTGTCTTCTTTGGGATCGCTCTTTCCAAGTCTACGCCTTGGATTTCCGCCGCGTCTCGTTCTGCTTCAAACGGTGGTTGGGCATCTTCAGACGGTCAATTCTGCTCGAGGACGGCTGTTGTTCCTGAAGAAGATTGCCACTGTCCTCACCTTGCAGTTCGATTTCGTTTGTTGAAGGTTGTCGCGTGTGAGTGGCTTTTCAGTGGCTTTGACGGAGCTTCTCCACCGTGAGGCTGGTTTAGTATTCTGTCTCTTCGGGTTGCTGAAGCCTCGGCCACTCTTGCTTCTCTTCTTCAGATAGGGTTCTTAGTTTCGCTCCTTGGTTGGTAATTTTTGGGCTCTGGCCGAGACGAAAAGGCATGACGGTTGAATTGTCGCTTCTCTGTTGGTAAAATCAGCTTGAGGACAGCAGCAGATCTATTAGGAGAGCGGCTTTTGTGGTGCGTCACGTGTGAAACTTCGTCATGGCTGCTCATTTTTTGCTTCCCAGGAGCTGCAGTGATGCCACTATGGAGATGTTATGGCTGCCGGTGGTAGCTAATGTACTGTCTCTCTTTGTTGTTGTCACTTGTATTACTTGATTCGATGATTTTGCTTCAAGCCCTGGTTTCGCTAGTGTCTTGCCGTTGGTGTTGTTTGAGTTTGAAGTCTAGGCGTTGCAAAGCTTTTTGCTCTAGTTGCGTAAGCTCTTTGCGTTAGAGGAGCTAGTAAGACTAATGGTGATAGGTGTGGTGTTTAGTTGCTTTTTCTAGCTCTGTACTAGCCGACTTCGGGGAATGAACTTGGTAGAGTGAGCTCACATCTATTGCATAATTTGGTTCGTGAGGTTTCGTTCTGGGAAAGCTCATGGATTTGATTTTCGGGTTGCTCTCACATGACGGGGAAGGCGTATGTGGTTGAGGACTTTGAGTTATCTGCCGTTGACGGCCCGGTCTCGGACGTCCAGTGAAAGGCTTCTAATGTTATCAGTCTTTCGCAATTAGGCTTCTTTCTTTGCGCTCGCCTTTCAGCTCCAACAACAAATCTGGAATGAACAATCGAAATCGTCTTCGCTTCATCTAACTCCTTTAGCTTCGTGCTTTGGTCGAATAGATGGACCGAGTTCTAGTTATGGTTTGTGCTTCCATGTTTTTAACTTTTTTGCCATGGGACCATCTCTTTAGGTCTATGATCATCGATTGTAAACCTAACATTTTTCATTTTTATGAAATATTAACATTTTTAGCAAAAAAAAAAAAAAACATAACTGTTTTGACGTGCTCGGTGCTTCCCAAGCTACTATTTTGTTTACTTACCATGAGAGACTAAATATGGTTAATTTCCAAAGAAATTCAAACACAGTATTTGAAAACTTTACAATGAACGAAACATATGCAAAAAAAAAATTCAAAATCAATGAACTGGTGATGGTTACGTAGACTCGGTCAAAAGTTGATGCACTTTGGATGGTTGCCAAACACAGTAGCCATCAGCTCTAATCCAGGTTCGAACCTCAAGGTGACTTCATCGCACGCATAGCTCATAACTCCTGTCGTCTTTTCTCTGCAATCAGTAAGAGAAAACCGCGATCCGAATTGTACTTCCTTCTTCTCTTTGATATCTTCCATAATGTCTTTGCCAATCAAACCGCCGATATCTTCTTCGGAAACAACCGCTGAAACCTTAAGAAGCTGAGGATTGTCGCGTTTGAGATTGTAGTATCTGATTATAAAGAAGATTCAATTAGTACCGAAAATACGAATATAATAAACAATATAAAAGCGGTTTAACAAATCATATAACGTCCTTACTTTTGTGGGGATGAGGTAGCAAGAGTAACATTCTTGTAAAGAAAAGAAGCTTGAAGGTCTCCTTGAAGACATATATACTGACCAGGAAGATCATCAGGGATCCTTATGGACAAATCCCACTTTGCACTAAGACGAGTCTGTGTAATTTTGTGCACTGTGAAATCCATAGAAGCTAATTCTATTTTCGGCACAGGAATCTCGTGAGAATCTTGTATGATTGTAATAACAATAAGAGCTGGAAGACTAATAATAAGAAATAAACCACCGATTATCAGACAAACGAGAGCGTACACGTAGAAGATCTGTTCGCAGATATGAAGTTGTCCCATACTGTTCGATCGATTATACATTATAGAGAGACGAGATGATTTTTTGGAGCGGAAGACGAAGCTGAGAAAGTTTGATAAATATTGTTTGAGATTGTAAATAATGCCTTGTATATGATTAGGAACGAGTTTATATATAGACCATATACTACATATTATTGAGGATATTCTACTTTTCTATAAGTGTTTATGTTTCTTGATTTGGGAAGCTATCTAGTATTTCCCTTTTTATATTAATTGGATTGTATACCCTAAATTTTATTAAAAATTTGAAATGTATATTATAATTTTAAAGAATTGGAGATATGCATTATTATTTTAGATAATGATGAAATTAAAACTAATAATTATGATATAAATTATAAATTTTAACTATACAATAAATGTTATCTAGATTTTGGGTTGATTTAATTAGTAAATATTTTGGAATTTGGATAGGGATGCACTAAAGCTCGTTTGTGAGACCCATCCAAACAAAAAAGAACTTTTGTAGATTTCATCGGTTAGCTAGGTCGAGGGTCACAACTTGTGCTTCTTCAGTCAACACTTTATATCCGATGTTGTTTAACTAAACCTCGAGTCAAACTGAAGAACAAAGTAAACAATTATCCATTTTACGAATTACGACTGTTTCACAGAGATCTCCGGAAGTAGCAGGTTTTGACTTCTTTCGACTATCACACCACGGAAGCATCTTTCGAATTTGTTTCTAGGTATATGAGTTACGTTCATGATTTTTTTTTATATAAATATGTGAATTTTCATTAGATGAAAAGGATTGTAGAAGCTACAATATTCTCTACACAAAACATTTTTCCTTGCCAAAAAAAGAGATAAAAACTAGGAAGAATCTAAAAGAAGGAAATTATATGAGTAGAAATGAATCTAGTCATACTTTAGCCATGACTCGCATAAGGTTTTTTAATATCTTGTGTTTTCTCTTTGCAAGAATTGCATCGTGAATCTATCTTTCTAGAATCACTCTCATAAGGGTTACGTTCATGAATCATAATGAATGCTATTTTTCTATAAACGTTTGATAAACATATATAGAACCACTCTGTTTGACAAAAAAAAAAAAAATATAGAACCACTCTCTGGGTCACATTAACTATCATTTACTACATAAACTAAAACAGATTCCTTTCAACCATATCGACATATCGTCTCCTTAAAAGCATCAGTATCAGCGTACGAAGTAAGATTCAGCTCAACCAACTTTTAGTAGAACATGCTTCCTAAAAAATAATATTAAAGAGATCGAATTCTAGAGTTTGACTAGTTTTCTTAATTAATATTCAAAAGGAAAGACCATAACATGAATGAATAGCCATAAAAATTAGGTCACACGCCAAAAATAAAACAATGAACTGGTACGGTGATCATGACATGGACTTTGGTCAAATATTAATGCAGTTTGGATGGTTCCCAAACATTGTCGCCTTCATCTCAGAGCCTGGCTCGAACCTCAAGGTGGCTTCATCACACTCATAACTCATAACTCCTGTCGTTTTCTTTCTGCAATCCGTGAGGGAAAACCGCGATCCGAACTGTACTTCTTTCCTCTCTTTGACATCGTTAATAATGTCTTTACCAATCAAACCGCCAATATCTTCGTCGGAAACAATCGCTGAAACCTTAAGAAGCTGAGGATTATCGTATTTGAGATTGTAGTATCTAATCATATAGAAGATTCAGTTAGTTCCAAAATTACGAACAAACTAAAGAATTTAAAACCGTTTAAAGTAATAAAAAATAGTAGGAAATAAATTGCTTACTTTTGTTGGGATGAGGTAGCAAGAGTGACATTCTTGTAAAGCAGGGAAGCTTGAAGGTCTCCTTGAAGACATATATACTGACCAGGAAGATCATCAGGGATCCTTATGGACAAATCCCAATTTGCACTAAGACGAGTCATTGTAATATTTTGCACCGTGAAATCCATAGAAGCTAATTCTATTTTCGGCACCGGGATTTTGCGAGAATTGTGTACTGTCATCATTAAAACCAAACCACAAATACCAAAGGCTATGACAAAAGAAAAGAAGACCCTCTCTCCTATATTTTGTTCTTCATCTGCCATTCTGAGTGATTGATTTAAGAGAGACGAGGAGATTTTTTTTTTAGTTCAAAAAGAAGATGAGAGAGTTTCATAAAAATATAAATTTATTGTACAACAAAAGATAATTTTTTTAAGAAAATGAACTTTAACCTATACTTAATTATATGATATGTCATTAAAATATAGTTCAAGATAGACTTGTTTTTAATTAATTAAGGATTTTTCTCATTTTATCTCTATTTTTTCCCTCTCTATTTCTTTTTTGGAACTAGATTTTCTAATAAATTTATCCTCCATCTTTTATTATGTAAAGTTTGGTTTATCAAAACTGTTAACTCACGTGATTGCGACTAGTGTTAATTAAATCATCAGATATCACCACATATCAAATTTAAATTTATTGATATATTTAAGGATATAATAGAAAAGTTCATAATTATATTAGAAAAGAAAATTTAGACATAAATAAAATAAAATAAAATTATAAAAAGTTATGTAAAAATTCTTTATACTATAAAAAAAATGTTAAACAAAACATGGTTTATGAAACTACTAACTCACAATTTAAGATGAACGTAATTTAAGTGTAATTATGTTCAAATAACTAAATAAGACGTTTAGACAATCTATAAACAAATTAATTTAATTATTTTTAATATTAACTAAGTTATATATTTGTTATGATGCACATATCATCTTTCATATAAAAGCTTTAGTTGTTACATATTAAGATGAGGTGCATCGAATTAAAATTTGAGTTATTATAATGGAAGTATGGAACATATATTTAAATTGTATCACAAGAAGAGCAACAGAAAGACCAAAAAAAAAGCTTACAACATGCATGAGATCTCACGACTCTCTCTTCATCTTATTCTGGAACCAAAACCAGACTTGGAACGTAAACAAAGTTGGAAACACAAGATTTATGTTCATCTTCACCTAAAGGAGTAAAGGGTTGTCCTGTCTCAACTTGTTTGTTGATCACACCTAGACCAATTTCGTAAAAACTGGTATTAGCAGTCTAGCATAACCCTCTCTTACAACTTTATCGCACCATAACACGATAGAATCGGTCTTGTGGATGAAGAATGTCGGAATATGCGTGTATCTGATGAAAAGGGGATTTAAGATGAGGAGATCAGGGTGAGTCACATTAAAATACTTACTCCATGAGACAACCACATCAGTCACCTTGTTTGTGACCCACACCTCCATCTCCTTTGTTTCGTCTCCAACGCGTTGAAAAAACAAAGAAAGCCTAACTCCTCTGAAACCTGAAAAGGCTACTCTATCAATAATCAAACGTCCGGCAGCACTAATCTTCTTCTCAAAGGGAGGAAACAAACATATGGGCTTGAATGTCTCCATGGAAAAATCGAAACTTTGGATGAAGGTTTCCTGAATCCTATCACCCCTCGTTTCAGCAATCCAATGCATAGTTCCATTCATCATAGAGACATCTTGCTGGGGCGTATAAACATACCAATCCAAAATAGCAGAAAAGGCTCTCCAGAGTTTAGACTTGAAGTCAATTAATCTGCGGCGGACTACCAAAACCGGCGACGTCTTTGCCCTCCTGACTCGGTTGGTTATCGTATACGTCAGTGTCCATCGCCGACTTTATCTCAGTCATCTTGATTACTCCTAGATTTTGACATCAAAGTATGATTAGCGTATTATAAACATGACGTTGAGTATCTAGGGTTTTCAAAGAACCGCCGTTTTCTTGGGTTTCCCCGCAAGGTCTTCATGTCACAAGCTCGCTATTGATCTCAAAGATATTAGGGACTGATCATAAATCACTCGATGTTGCTTAAATCAAGATGGAATGATTAAATGTATCCGTTTGGATTTCCCTGCATTCGACTTCTCTCTTGTTAGCATCGCATCTGCTTGAGCTTTGGTTCCACGGCTGAGCCACCTCAACACCTACCAGGCTAAATGGCAATCTTTTGTTTGTTTGGTTTGGTTCAAATTATCTTCTTGTGCCGTTTCGAGCTTGTTGTCGTTTATTTCAGAATTTGTAATTCGCCGCTTTTTCTTTAAATTAATACATCAACCTTTAACAAAAAAAAAAAGTTTGGTACATTCTCACTAAGTTCATCGTATGGAACTTGTGTTAAGCATAATTGTGTAAGTAAATTGATATATAAGTTGTGTAGTATCCATATTATTCATTTTAAATAGTATTAAACAACTTGAAACATAAAGTACTAGTTTTACCAGTTCAGCAACAAACTAAGGATAATGCCCATTGAGTCAAGATGGAAGCAGATAAAGTGGCTTGAACCACAACTTTCATGGCTTCTATTGTATACATAATGCATCATTCTTCATCCATAATGAGGAAGAAACTGATGAAATTCCTCAAGCAAGTCCTGATGGCCTTGAAAAAGGATAGCCACCTACAAAATAATTCATTTCATTAAATCCAATACAAGAAAAATGGAAAAAGAAAAGGTAGTGAAACATATATATATATATATATACCTCCTGGTAGAGCTCAGCAAAGCTCTTGTTTTCCTTTTTATACGTTTTTAAAACGTCTAAAAATGACTTGAATACATCATTGTTCTCAAATCTTGTCTACAGAAAAATTGATATTTAAGAGTGTACAGAAAAGATTTCTAGTAGGGCTGCAAAATAAAGAGCAATAGAGAAAATCTAAATGATGTAAACTGACATGTTTACACCGGAACTAAACCTTCAAAGATAAATCTAATATCATAAAAACTTAAAATTCTAACACTAAAATATAAACAAGTCGATTCATTTCTCTAAATTTAAATGAATAAACCTGTTTTTTATTTAGATTTTAGACCTTTTTGGATCAAAATAATCATAATCAAACTCTAATTCCTCTTTACTATTCTGATTTTGCGCAACTACCTTGACCTTGTTGACAAATTCATATGCATCGTCAAAGTGAGCAGACTTCAAATTTGATGGACGTTGGTCATCTTCGAGTGTTATCTCGAAACCCATTGGCAAGAATGTGTTGAAACCTAAGAGAAGCTCTGGTTGCCCTTTGAAGAGTTCTTTCACTCTAGATATGACATCACATGTATGAGCTCTACAATTAATTAAAAAAAAATCAAATTCAGTCTACCAAAATCATATATATATATATATATATATATATATATATATATATATATATATATATATATATTAAGAGCTGAAAATAACGAAAGAGCAAAACCAATCTTTATGAGGGAGGAAGAAGAAAAATATACCTTTGAGCTCTGAAGTCCTTCATGACCGAAAGAAATCTCTCATATTTTTCACGATTATCTTGATATTTATCTTTTACAGCCTTGAGGAAATCAAGTGCATCATTTGTAGTTAGCTTCTTATTTGCAACCATGGTTTTGAAACTGACAACCGGCAAGTGCTAGCTTCATTATATAGAGAAAGAGAAAATAGATCAATGTTCATATCACTCCCAATTAAACAACTTTGAAAATCAATCTCAAGTCTTAAATCTCACTAAACGAATTCAAGATATATAAGTTCAGAGAAACATACTCGAAATTATCCTAAATACAAACAAACACAAACAATCAGCAGATCTAGCCATTAGAGTCATAGAAAACATTGCAAGGATTTTTACAGCTATCCACTAGAAGATTTAAATCTAACTTATTCCTCAGATTATTTCAATTTTCACACTATATTTTGATCTAAGAATTACACTATAGAAACAAGATAGGATCAAAGTGAAGTGGATCGATCAAAGTTCGCCAAGACACAAGTATAGATGGACACATTACCTCACAGGTAACAGGCTTACAGGCAGATACAAAAGACTTGTTCATTGACACAAAGAAAGTCGTAAGGTTTTAGGTTTATAAATAACTACATGATGCATATTAAGAGACTTAATATACGTACGTTAAGCACAAATCTTTTTGTTAACATAACGATTCGATTTTCTCTCATTTTATGGATTTTTTCCTCTTTTTCATTAATATACCAAAAAATGAAAAAACTATTCGTTCATCCATTTTACCAAAAAAAAAAACCCTACTCTTTTATGAGTTTTATCCTATTCACAAAATCGATTTGTCTGAACCGAAGTTTGGATATCTTGGTTCTTGTTTGGTTATTAGTTACAAACCAACCGGAAGATTTAATTAAGAGATATGATTATTGGTTTGGTATGCTAAACGGACTAATTAGCCCGAATAAAAAAAAAGGAATTGTCTAATTTCAGCCGTCACCGTTTATTTCATTTCAATCTACTTTGTTTCACCCATTTCCGTCTTCGTTTCAAATACCATTCGACTTCGTCTCAGTGTCGTCGTCTTTGTTTCACCCATCGTCAGGTGACGTCTAGACGACTTCAGTAACTAAAAATTGTATACGTTTTGGTTTAATGTGTTTCTCTAATTTCCAACAACATAAATTTAAATTATAAGTTTTAGCTCCATGTATATTGTTTGTTATGAATTAAATAAATGTAACGTTGGATGTCAATGTGCTAAATTTTTTCTTATGGAAATCTTCTCCATATATGTGTGGAGAAAGATGAAACTTAACATATGGTTCTGCTAATGTAAATCTCAAAATTACCACATTATATGTTTATTAATCCAAAATTATCAACTATAATCCAAAAATATATTACAAAATTTAGACTTAGAGTGAAAATGTAAAACTAGATGTCCGAAATCATATATATGAAAGGAGGTTATCTCTCTCCATCTTTCCGCCATGTCAGCATTTTTGGCTCTTCTGGAGATGACACATCAGCTTTTTATTCGTCCAATCAAAACATTTCATTAATACACATCAGCTTCTAATTATAAGTGTCAAATGGAGTAAACAAAATAGCCCATGACGGATGGGCCATATGTGTTTTAGAATCTATTAGAGTGCAATATTAATGGGTCGAGCCCATTTTAGTGATGGCTAAATGCTTCTAAACCCAACAAATATTCTAATTGTCCACATGACTTTAACAAAATAAATCTCTCCCACTCTCTGCTCGATCGTTCAATATGAAAGAAGAAGAATCTCAACGCGAATTTCTCGACTTCGTAAATTCCATCCTTCATAGTCTCCCTTTCTGTACATCATATTTCTTTAGAACAAACGTTTTCTACCTTCTAACTGCCATAATGGAGGCCACGGTAGAAGTTACACAAAAACATATTCACACTCTCAGCTTATGAGATTACAAACTTTCACTACTATAAACTCTATAAATACTCAAACAGACATTGTTTATACCGGATTATATGTGTTTCAGACAGCATCAGTAAATGTTTACCAAGGTGCTAGGAACATAAAAACGATACAGAACCACCATCATGTACAACCTACACGGGAATTACAAAATGAAAACATCAGATACAACTCAAGTTGACAATATCGATATACACAACATTGAATAGCTACTCACTTGAATTATCACTGAGGTGGTGGTATTTGGAACAACTGTCAAAACACAAATACTCTGTAGCGTCCTTTTCAGTATCGTTTCATACTCCCTTTCAACTTTTCCTATCAATATTCAAAGCAAAAGTAATTCAGATCTAAGAACCAAGAATCACCTGTATGACATACTCAAGCAACAAAACAAGCCTCCTTCTGAACAACTAAACGCATTTACGATTACCAATCTATCCAGTTTAAGGCTTCCATATGACTTCAAAACAAGCCTTCTCAGCATTTTCGTTCTTCTTCGTTCCTGCTTTAGGTCCGTATACTGCAGGTAGAACTTTTGTATCCCCGAAAAATATAAACGAGAGAGTTCAATGAATCCCATTCAAAAAAGATAAAAAAAACTTTGTACCCATAATAGATATTGAGAAAGATGATAAAGTACCTTCTGACCAATTAGCAGAGCCATGAGGACGATGAAGGATATTACGGGAACAAGCAAGAGGTCTCAGCTGACAAGTAAGACTTTTTCCCGGGTTATATTTCAAGTCAAAAAATAGATCTAATCTTAAAAATTGTAACTACATAAGATAGATTTAGTTTTATTAACTACATAATAACAAATAAAAAATAAACATAAATTAGCAAAAACAATCAATAATTTTTTCTTCACAATTTTCAAAATAAACCCACGCGTAGCGTGGGTATTCATCTAGTAAAAATAAAACTTGGATGTCCGATGAGCTATAAAAAAAATTCCGAGTCGAAAATAAAGTATACTAATTTAGATTACAAAATAAAAACTAACTATCGCAGTTGCAGATGAATTATTTGTAGGATTAATTATTAATTAAGCTGTCAGTCTGATATATCAAAACGCAAAGAAGAAGATTCAACATTTGCAAACTAAACAAAAGAAGAAGCAATATTGATGAAAATTTACTTAAGGGTGATTATAGTGGCATATAGGAGAGGCGTTTTGAAACTCAGTTGCCTTCCTTTGAGAGCCAGGCTCAAACCGTAACGCGGTTTCATCACACGTATAGTTCATCTTTCTCCCAGATCTACAATCCGGAAGAAGCAATCGCGATCCGAACCGCATGTCTCTTCTTTCCTTAATATCCTCCATAATGTCTTTCATAACCACACTGTCCATATCTCCCTCGGAAGCAACCAATGATGTATTAAGGAGCTGAGCCCAATTTGGTATCACATTGTAACTGATAGAACATGAAAAAAAAAAGTTAAAACAAAAATATATGAACAAAAGAAGTTAAAATCGTTTAAGAAAAACAAAAATAAGTGTATAGAATTAAAAAAAAAAATGTAACCTTAGAGATGAATTAGCGATGGTAACACCTTTGTAAAGTATGAAAGTCTGAAAATCTCCTTTGAGACACATATAGTAACCAGGAAGTTCTCCCGGGAGCCTGATCACTAAATCCCATTTAACACTAAGACTAGTCTCGGTTAAATTAAGCACAGTGAAATCCATAGATGGTATTATAATATCCGGTGCATAATTTTTTATACGTTGTTCTTCACGCCGTTTTTCACGTCGGCTTTGTGCTGCATAAGAGCAGGCCCAAACGATGAATATAGCGATGAAGATAGCGAATAAAGATAAGACGAAACACGTGTACACATTATCTTTTTGTCGTGGTGTAAGTCTATCCCATAAAGTGGTGGATTTTGGAGCTATTTCTCCGTTTTCAATATCCATTGAGAGAGAGATTGAGAGAGAGAGATTGAGAGAGAAGACCAGATGTACGTAGCTTTTTTTGTTAGGGTTAATAAAGAACAAAGTTGGTATATATATTGTTTTTAGAAGATTTCGATAATTACATATCTAAATTTTTTAAAGATTTCGATAATTACATATCTAAAAAATTTAGATTTTGGTAAATAACTTTTTTCGCTAAGAAGATTTGATTAAAACAAATAATAATCTTAGCGTTAATATATTTGTAATCTTAATAAAAATACATAAAACATGCGAGAATCAAATATGATCAATAATGAAAATACTGTATTATCACATTATATAAAATTATTTTTTTATGGCAAAACAAATATGATCAAACCGCATAATCGATAATTTATAATATGAACAAACTTGGATGTCCAATTTATTATAAAGGAATTTAATAATTGATAATTTATAATACGTTGGTAGGTTCTTTATGTTGGGCTTTTGATTATTTGGATGTTAATGGTAGGATGTGGCCAACTATATACATAACGTACAACCCTAGTCTCTTCCAATAATGAGTGCCACAACGTTAATTAGGACTTAATCCAACTTGTTTGGCTAAGAGCAAAAACAACAAATGCTCATATACGTATCAAGATGTTACAATTTGAGATGTTTCTTAGCTGCTTTATTTTATTACCTAGCTACCTTTATCTTTACCGTTCTTTACCGCATCTTTTTTCTAAATCGCCAAAACATATTTTTACTACATAGTTTCATATTTGATCATCAATTCGTTAATTAGTAAAACTTGAGCAAATTCTTTTAGAATTTTCGTTTTACTAAGAAAGTATGTAGATCAACTAAGAAAACAGTCTCGAATGCTATAAATGTCTATTAATAAAATTTTGAAATATACACAATAATTTGTTTAATTGTTTTACCTACCGCCGCATCTCAAATAAAAAGTAACCAGTTGTGTATACCAAAGTATGTTCTAGTCATGAAGATAACGACAACTCGAAGCAACTAATCAACACCTTAATCTTTTCTCGTACTCGATCTCGTATCCCAACATATTTATAATAATCCTTTTCCCTTCATACCATACGTCCATGTATATATATTAATGAATGGTGCCAATAATTAATACTAATTTATTTGGAATTAGAGTCCAAGAAAATATATAGTTTTTGGGACGCCTTTGTCCTTAAGAAATGTAATTTCGAATTATCCGTGTAATATAAAATAATAAGGTCATGGTTCTAAGAAATGTTCTTGATATTGATGATTATTGGTATACACGCTTTATGATTCGTTTTTGAGATCTTTAACAAAAAAAATTTGAGATCCATTATCTATAATGTACGCTCAGTTACATATGATAGTTTTTATCGATGTCTTGTTGATGCACGATATCACACAAATACGAATTGAGTCTCTGGAAAAGTAAAAAGAATCTCTCTTGTAATAGACGAACCCAAACTTAAGCGAAATGGTTTGGTTACAAAGAGTTATCTTGTCCAAATAGCTAATTAAGGTCTAAGCCGAACAGAAGATAAAATAAGACGAGCTAAAAAGCTTAGGCGAACGGAAGTGTACTCTCTCTGACTTAGCGTGAATCGCGGATCACTTACAATACTTTTCATTTCAGTATTTATCGGGCTTTAAGGTCAGTCTCGCCCCTGTCAATTTCCAAGAATACCCCCGCTTGACCTAATGACGTAGCTTCGTCGTTGGGCCATTTCTCGATATGGGCCACAATTCGGATCGGGCCTATTCTCGTCCACGGGCCGTTTCGGATTGGACTTTTCTTGAAACCCAATTGGATAGGAATAAATCCATCCTCTAACAGTTTTTGTCAACATAATATATTATAACAGTGCAAATATAACATTTCATATATATCAAAATTTTGTTAGTTTCGAGAATGACATTCATTTATCCCAGATCTAGTTATTGCTTTAGCTGATGCTACGATATACCTTAAAATGTCAGTGCATTTAGTTCCAGATCTATTTTATGAATAGTGGTATGCACTATCAGCTGGAAAATCTTTCAAAATAATGAACTAGTCGTTGGTTGAAGAACTCGTAAACAAATGTGAGACTCATGGTCATGGATGAAGTCGATCAAGCATTATCGGGTAGAAACTTATTCTTTTTAGTTTTTACGTCCAAAATATATTATTTTTGCGACCTATATGTTTTCTTTATGTCATATATTCATTTGATTTTAATTCTTTGTCATTAATTGTTATTACTATTAATCATTAACTTCAAAATAGTTGGTGCATGTGTTATCAATTCGATTTAATCTGCGTGAATTGGTGGAAGAAAAACATGTTGGAGGACATCTTTATGAAAAGGAGAAGAATAAGTAAAAGAAACCAAATTTGATTGAAATTTTAAAGGGGTTAAGAAGATGATACGTGGGTCCATGTTGTGTTATCTTCCCCCAGCATCACTTGTCCGCACACCACAAATAATCTCTTCCTTTTTCCATTTTATTATATCCCAATATAGATTGGAAAACTATGCATATAATTGGTAAACTACAAATATCTTTACCATCCAATAATATAGCATGATGTTTTCGAATCTTTATTTTCTTAGTTGCCACCCAAATTTCGAAATTTTAGTTGTATTGCAGAAAGAAAAATTACTAATATCTTTTCGGACGTAAAATATTATTTTATATAAAAATAGAAATTATTCTAGATACCAACGATTTTGAAAATAAATTATGTTTTGGTGGACTACAAGATGCATCACTAAAAATGTTTAAGTCATTATAATCTTTCTCTCTCGCTGAGTATCATACTATCATCTATGATATATCTATCAATTCATGCCAGAGACCAAAAACAAAAACAAAATAAATTAAACCAACAAGAATGAAATTCAAACTCAGTACAATAGTTTATAACTAAACGAAAGGTATTATATTTTGGTATAAATTTTTCACACTAATAAACTTTTGTTTTAAACTACAATAACATTATATAGTTTTTATAAAATTATTCTAGATAAAATTATATTGCGACGGCGCATGTTTAACACCTATTATGTAATGACTTTGCAAATCAAAATGTATCATATAATATATTTTCTAGAATCTTTTTCTGACTATCACTTTCTACATGCATGTTAGACAAAGTAGCAAAACTGTGTTCACATAACTTTAGGGAAAAAGTTAATCAAATAATACATTAAAATACATGTCTCAATTGAGATTTGAATTGAAACCATACAAAAATATATAGACAATAATTGTGAAATGTTGATATAGGGATTAAATATTATAGTTGGGAACAAGTGAATATTGGGTGAGGGTAATGGCCCATGACAAGAATGAATGAAGTAAGTGACAACTAAATCTTTTTCAACAAAGAAAAGGAAGAGACCGAATATGCCTCCTTCACCGTCCATTCACTCTTTGTTCCCTCCACCACTCTTTTCTCAATCCATTTGTTGTCTTCTTACTTAATTCTAATACACTGATTACAACTTTGGGTCTGATCATAAATTTAAATTTTTTAAGAATCAATCATTCGTATATGGACGATTTGTTGATTTGGATTACACTGCTGGAAATTCTGTCTAGTGATGTATTAGTGGATAGATTTGCATATATTGTTTGATAGCTTCACAGTCAACGATTATTTTGATTCAAAAAAATCGATATCGAAAAATGATGTTAACTAAATAAAAAGAAAGATAATATAAAAGGAGATATATGGAATATGATTTTTTTTCTGTCTCCGTGTTCATCATACCAAAATTGTTAAAGCGTTGAACTCTCTATCCGATCTAGAGCAGAAGCAAATAAAGCTTCAAAAGCCGTTAGCTCATGGGAACTTGGTTTGTATGTTAATATGATTTTCCTAAGATAATAATATAAACAGAAATTTTGCAGTCAAAAGATAACTTGTAAGAATTTGTAAAACCTAGTTGAAATGAATGATCAAATTGTTTATGTATCATATTTATGGCATGGGATTATATGTATGCAACATAGATTACCCTTACGTGTTTTTTTGCAAACCATAATATATTTTTAATCATATGCTAATGAATTATGTATCATGTATGCCACTGAAAAAACAATTACATACTTTATAACACTAAACAAAATGCTAATACAAACTTTCACCTAAGAAAATAGCTTTAAATCGAGAGAAATTTGTTACTATGGATATGTTTTTGTTAATTTGGTAAAAAGTATATTATTTTGTGTATGGTGTCTATTGATTGATTTCTACTTAAGTATAGGCATTTTCTGTTATTAGCAACTAAGAAAGAAAAGACATTTTCCACTAGTTATGTAATGCATCTTCGAAATACCCAACGGACCAAAACTGTTCATCCTTTCCGTTTTTGATATTATAAAAAAATATTTTATATGTTTTAGTCGCTAAAAAACGAATATTATATAAATGTGATTGGATGTAAAAAAAAATGTGAATGGAGGCTTTTCATATGATATATCACTATCAACCAATCAAGAAGGTTACTGATGCACGTACACTACACTACACTACACATACGACGTTCTTTATTTATTTCCTTGCTTATAGTTTATGATTATCGATGGTAACCACTGTGAGAACTAAGTAAAGTTAATTGATGCCAATATAAATGTTAAGTTAAATTACTGAATATCAGAACCAACAACAACAAAAAAAAAAAAAGTAAATTAGATAGGCTGCCTTTTAAACAATTGTAATTGAATTAACCATATGTGCTTATGGAAAATGTCCCAAGTAACAGAAAAAAAAAAGTTTGGCGTAATGCTCCTATACCATGGGTTAGTGCTCTCAAGCAGGTCATGTGTACACCAACCATAACAATTTTGGGTGTTTGCTTTAACCCAAAAAGTAAACGCAACGAATCTTTTTTATGATTTCGATTAATAATGATAAAATTTGGGACAAGTTCAATTCAAGTGAGGAAAACGTGTCTGTGCCTTCTTGGTAAAACTAACATTGAAATTTGACACGCAGTTGCTTCTACAATCAGTAATTCCAATAAAGCATCTAATTTGCATTTGAATATTTAACTATACTCGTCTCTATCAATAATTGTCACTTTGTCGCTTCAAAAAAAAATAGTAAATAAGAAACATCTAATGAAAATTGAATGGTCATAGCTTTATATTTTAGTTGGAACCAAAGATTGTTTAATCTATCATCCACTCAGAGCTACGTGGACGGTCGATAAATTGGATTATAAAAACAAAAAACTTTGCCCCAAAAAAAAAAAGAAAAAAAAATTGTACTATATAGTATATGACAATTGCAAACAGTATTAAAAATAAATCAATAACAAGATTCTTCTCCCAACGGATAAAATAAAATTTTAGTTTTTTTTTTCATCAAATAAAATTTTAGTTTTTTTAAAAGGTTTTATTAAATTATTATGGGATGGGTGATTAATTTTCGGTAACATGTTATTTTCTGTATATACATATAATTTGGAGAATAAAATTTTTATACGAGTTTATTCATAATAATATAAGTGTTACATAATGTAATATGCGATTTTTTCTTATATCATATTATTTTTATATGTAGATATCAAGATAATCTGAGCGATTTAGATTATATTTTATTTTAGAGTGTTATATCGTTATTTATTGCGATAAAAAAATATAAAATACCAAATTTCTATTTTAAAAATGCATTACAAAATATTTTTTTCAAAATTTTAGTAGTTTGCTATATTCCCTAAGCAAATTTAATAATTTGTCAGTTACCAAAATCCTTTTATAATAGAGTGGTGGAAAATAACAAAGTACATCGAACGGTCCAGCTTTCCTCTTTTTTGCATATTGTTTTGATGCAAAGTTGTTTGTTTATCTTGAAAATTACAAAGCTCAGTAATCTTCTCTGAAACTTCATACACTCGCCGACAAAATAAAACTTCATCCACTCGGATTTCTCGTAACTTGCACTATTTCATTAAACTATTCACAAAAGTCCACGAACCTTGCAATTGGTCACAAAATTTAAAATACTTATATACGTAACGACAACATATCCATAATTTTCTTTAACGATCAAAAACTGGCCACGCTTAATACTTGGACTCGATGGTGAAATTAACTAGGGAAATGGAGATTGGCAAAGATGTTAACAAGTTTTGCTATTATAATTTTTTTTATCTTACGAATTTAGGAAAATAGTACTAAATGAAACCCATATTGCATTGATTTTGGCATGTTTCACTTACAACAAATAAATTCGATTTATTTTTTGTTATGAATAAGATATAGAGAGTCATATTAGGTTGAAGAGAACATTTTCTTATTAATATGTGTGAAAAATGATAAAAAATAATATTTTTGGTGAAATAGATGGAGTAAAAAATATCGTAAGACTTTTTGGAAAATCAACGGTAAATGATAAGAAAACTCTAAAAATTACCACCAAAAGCACAAAAAAAAATATGAAAGCCAAAAACAAGTGCTTAGAAGTGGTAAATACAAAGAATAACCGTCGATTATTTTCTTCTAACCGCTATTCTCAATTGCTTCATTCCATCCACCCGTTACATTCTTCTTATCGTTTTATCTGAATGTTTGCTTAATTAATAATTTTCAAGGCGGTTGAACTCCAAGTCTAACCACCGCGGTTTGTGGTTACCAATTGAAAAAAAAATTGAACAAACAAGGTCAATGAAAAGGGAGATTTTTTTTCTTTGGGCCAATGAAAAAAATAAATTAAGGTGGACAAAAGAAAATAATATAATTGGACAAAACAGAGTCATTTGATTAAAACAGAGAATTATAAGGTCAAATGTTTTTGTGGTGAGCTCTCAAAAACAGACATAGAAATAAAGTATAATCATTCCCATTTATAACAAACCTAAACCTCTCTTTTCTTCTTCTCTTTACCTTTTTCATTCCAAAATATCTCTCTCTCTCTATCTCCAATCAAGTGTTGCTCTCTTGCGAGCAGCTTCCATGTCGCGTAGTTGCTCACAGTGTGGAAACAACGGCCACAACTCTCGCACATGTCCAACAGAAATAACCACCACCGGCAACAACAACGACGGCGGAGCAGGAGAGAAAGCCATCATGCTTTTTGGCGTCCGCGTCACGGAAGCTTCATCATCTTGTTTTAGAAAAAGTGTTAGTATGAACAATCTCTCTCAATTCGATCAAACTCCTGATTCAAACCCCGCCGATGACGGTGGTTACGCTTCAGACGACGTCGTTCACGCCTCCGGTAGAAACCGCGAACGCAAACGAGGTTATAGAAGTTTTATCTCTTTCCCATTTGATAAAAAATATTCTCTGTTTTTTTCTTATTTTTTTTGGATTTAGGAACTCCATGGACAGAGGAAGAACATAGATTGTTTCTTACTGGATTGCATAAAGTTGGAAAAGGTGATTGGAGAGGTATTTCAAGAAACTTTGTTAAAACTCGAACACCGACTCAGGTAGCGAGTCATGCTCAGAAGTATTTTCTCCGGCGGACTAATCAGAATCGCCGTCGCCGTAGATCAAGCCTCTTCGACATCACTCCCGATTCGGTAAAATAACGATTCATTATCAAAATCTTGAATTAAAATCAAGATTCTGCAAGAGATTAACTAACATATACAGTGCAATTTTCAACGTACAGTTTATAGGATCTGCAAAAGAAGAGAATCTCTTGCATACTCCATTGGATGGATCAAAACTAATCCGTCCGGTTCCGGTTCCGATTCCGATTCCGATTCCGATTCCGATTCCTCCGTCGCGGAAAATGGCAGATTTGAATCTTAATCAGAAAACTCAGCCGACAACGGAGATGTTTCCGTTGTCGTCATCATCGAATGAACAGAAGGCACGTGGCTCACGTGCCTCGGTGTTCGAGGCGATGTCGAGTAATGGAGATAGTATAATGGGAGTGGCTTGATGAAGAAGATAATGTTTTAATTAATTTATATTGTATAAGATAAGATTTGAATGATGGTTAATGTGAAATTTGAGAATTAGGCTAATTAGATACTTTGATTTTGAGTTATTAAAGTTTGAATTAGTGTGTACATGTTTTTTGCCCTTTTTGGGGGAAGGGAGAAGGAAACTACTTGTCGTTTTTGTTGTTGTATGATTATATGGATGATGTTGTAAAACAACAGGTAGTCTCTGTGTTGTTTTGGTCAAGACTCGATCAGATTCAGAAGTGAAGACTACTTCAAGCTTAAAATAGTTTATATGGAATTTAATTTAATTGTGTCAGTCTCTTGAAAAGTTTAAATAGAATGGTATTGGGTTAAGGTTAAGTGTATCTGATATGGTTTTTTTATTGTAAGACTTTTTCCAGTTCTTTGCCGTTTCTTTCGGGGTGTGTGTTGTTGATATAATGTCACATTCATGAACCAAACACAGTATTACTATAGTAACAGTACGTATTTTTGTTTTATGTTTGACGTCATTTGATTTTATTTATGTATTTGTTTTTTTGTTAAATTATTTATGTTGTACTCACATCAGTCTGTAGATAAATCTAAATTAGTTTATAAGGTACATGAACATTTCCACTAAACTACCAGTTGACTTTAACGTGAAAACTTTTGATTACTGAAAATAGTTACTCTCTTTGGCTGACCACACAAACTATAATATGCACTTCAAACACAAACATGACCAGAACCATCTGTAGTTTTGTACCCTTCAACTTCAAATGAAGCCGAAAATTTCGTCAAACTTTATGATACTATGAGTAGTGGTAGGTTTTCGACAATATGGTTTACAAAACAAAACAAAACTAAAGTCTTGTAGAATGGTCCATGTCTATCGCATGATCTTTAGTCTAGAATTCTTTCTCCATGATAAATTTTTCAAAACAAAAGTTTGTGTAAGTTATTTCTAGAGCCCAATGCGACAACAGTTCTATTCTATCGATGAATGCTTATTACGTACATTTTTAGTAAAGTAAAAATGGGCCTAGATAAGGTGTAACCCATGGACTCAATCGGTGAGTTACGAAGGCTTATTGTAATTTAGTATATTCCCCTTAAAGACCAAAAATGCCACTAAATTTCTCCACACAAAAAAGAAACACAAAACAAAATTCAACTATGTAGTCAGATATACTCGAATTACTACTTCCAAATTCCAATATCCAAAACATTTCAAGGTTCCTACCCAAAAATAAATAAAAAAATTCAAGGTTAGATAGAACATGTTTTAACAAAGAACATTCCAAAAATGCAATCATATCAAAAGGTTAGATAGAAAACATTTTCAACAATTATGAATGTCCTTTCAAACACGTTTTATATTTGTTTGGTCAAATTAAAAATAACGTTGGTACACCATAATAAATTATTGATCTTAGCCAAATTACTAAAGTTTCTAAATAATCTATACTTTCACAAAACAAGAAATAAAAATTGATTCTTGCGCAGAAAGTGCCTTGGTACCTACTTTAACTAAAATCTTCCAACTCTGAAACTGCTCTCAAACGACACCGTTTAGTTACATATAACTTTACTTGTTTTTAAAGTCACCAAAAGTTTGAATTTTTATTTGTGCCATCCACAAAGCTTTAAGCTTAAACACAGTCAATGGCCGTCCTTCCGCCATAAACGTAACAAAAAAAAAAGCTTCGCTCTTTCCACAAAACCCTAAAGAAACAAAACAAACCCATCATGAAAACGATCTCAATCTTCTTCTTCATCATCTTAATCTCATCTTCTTACTCCGAAGACGATGTACTCTGTCTCAAAGGCTTAAAATCTTCACTCAAAGATCCTTCAAATCAACTCAACACTTGGTCTTTCCCTAACTCATCATCATCATCGTCGATTTGCAAACTCACCGGAGTTTCTTGCTGGAACGCTAAAGAGAATCGAATTCTCTCTCTTCAGCTTCAATCAATGCAACTCTCTGGTCAAATTCCTGAATCTCTTAAGTTATGTCGGAGTTTACAATCTTTAGATCTTTCCGGTAACGATTTCTCCGGTTTGATTCCTTCACAAATCTGTTCTTGGCTTCCTTATCTTGTTAGTTTAGATCTCTCCGGTAACAAACTCTCCGGTTCGATACCGTCTCAGATCGTTGACTGTAAATTCTTAAACAGTTTAGCTCTAAACAAAAACAAGTTAACCGGTTCGATTCCTTCTGAATTAACCGGTTTAAACCGTCTCCGGCGACTTTCTCTAGCTGATAACGATCTCTCTGGTTCGATTCCTTCTGAGCTATCTCATTTTGGAGAAGACGGTTTTCGCGGTAATGGCGGACTTTGCGGTAAGCCATTACAGAATTGCGGTTCGTTGAACGGTAGAAACTTAACGATCATTGTAATTGCTGGAGTTATTGGGGCTGTTGGGTCGTTGGGTGTTGGATTTGGGATGTTTTGGTGGTTTTTTATCAGAGACAGGAGGAAGAAGAGTGGTTACGGTTACGGTTATGGCGCCGGAAAATCTAGGGATGATAGTGATTGGATTGGTTTGTTGAGATCACATAAGCTTGTTCAAGTTACTCTGTTTCAGAAGCCAATTGTGAAGATTAAGTTGGCTGATCTAATTGTAGCTACGAACAATTTCGATTCCGAGAATATCGTTGTTTCGTCGAGAACTGGAGTTTCTTACAAAGCTGATTTACCTGATGGGTCTACATTGGAGGTTAAGAGGCTTAGTAGTGGTTGTGAGCTTAGTGAGAAACAGTTCAGGTCTGAGATTAACAAGTTAGGTCAGATCAGGCATCCGAATTTGGTTCCGCTTCTCGGGTTTTGCATTGTGGAAGACGAGATATTGTTGGTGTATAAGCATATGGCTAATGGGACATTTTATTCTCAGCTGCAGCATTGGGATATTGATTGGCCAACTCGAGTTAGAATCGCTGTTGGAGCGGCTAGAGGGCTAGCTTGGCTGCACCATGGATGTCAACCGTCGTATATGCATCAATACATTAGCTCAAATGTGATTCTTCTTGATGAAGATTTCGATGCTCGTGTTATTGATTACGGTTTGGGGAAGCTAGTGAGTTCTCGGGATTCTAAAGATAGCTCGTTTAGTAACGGCGATATAGGAGAGTTGGGTTATGTTGCGCCTGAGTATTCGAGCACTATGGTTTCGTCTTTGAGTGGAGATGTGTATGGGTTTGGGATTGTGCTTCTTGAGATTGTTACTGGACAAAAGCCTGTTTCGATTAACATCGGCGAAGAAGGGTTTAAGGAAAGTTTAGCGGAGTGGGTCAGTAAGCATTTGAGCAATGGTAGAAGCAAAGATGCTATTGATAGAAGCATTTGTGGTAAAGGATATGACGATGAGATAATGCAAGTTTTGAGAATAGCGTGTAGCTGCGTTGTATCGAGGCCTAAAGAAAGACCGTTGATGATCCAAGTTTATGAATCTTTAAAGAATTTGGGAGATCAACATGGTTTCTTCTCTGAGTATAGCGATGAATTTCCACTCATCTTTAACAAACAAGAACACTTCAAATGAATGGAAAGTTTTTTTGTACTTTCTTACTCCAATTCGTTACGACTTAATTATCTACCGTTCTCACTTTTAACCGCGCTTTTTTTTTGGTTTTCTGTTTTGTTTTTGTGTGCTGTATAATTCTGTACATCATGTGGTGCATCGTGGTACTCTAAGAGTGTGGTAACATTAAGACCACACGCAGTGGTATATTTTTTACCCGGGTGTAAGCATTATTAAAAAGGGAAATAATGATAAAGTTGGTTTTCAGGCAACACTCGGATGTAAACTAAGACTCGGGTGTGAGATAACACTCTCCTTTATTCTTTCCTTTCTCTCTCTTCTTTTTCCTTTCTCTCTCTTTCTTTTTCCTCTTTTTCCTTTCTCTTTCTTTGATACATTTAAATTATTAAATTCATAACACTCAAGGGGAAGCATACACTACTGTGTATCCTCTAACATAACATCCGAAGAAAATGAGAAGAATTGTTTTGTATTGATCAAACTTTGAAGATTCTGATCCAAAAAGTTTATCAAGTGATTCTTTGAGCTTGCTAGTTGTAGATTATTGGTGTTGAACGATTTGAAATTTGATTTCAAGCTCATTCGGGAAAGCATTATCCGACGCCGTTTCTGTTTTTCCGATGATCATATGGATAAATACAGTAGATACTCTATAAATTAATACTCGATAAATTAATAAACATAATAAAATAATAATTTTCTCCGGTTCAAAGTTTGTCTAGTATAAAATTGGCAAAATTCGATAAGATAATAAAATAATATTTTTTTGGAACCTCTATATAAATATATGGTTTCATTAATATCATAAATTAATAATTATATAAATTTACACACACACACATATATATATATATATGTATTTATATATAAGTTGATATAATAATGTATGTTTTTAATTAGTGTTTTTTAAGAAAATTAAATTTTTGTTAGAATTCATCTCTAACTTTTAGTATATAAAAAAATTGTTATGTTGTGTTGTCAAATTATAGTGTTGTAGTATTTTTTATAACTATGTCATAAAAAGAGCCAAATTTTTCAGCAGGTTTTCAATTTTTTAATATGTATTATTTTCATTTTGATAGTCATATAGGTGTTAAAGTACAACATCGCGATGGGTTATTAATATAGAAGAATCTATCGTTTGTATAAGTGAATTCATCTAAAATTTTTGTAATTTATTTTTGAAAGACCTTTTTTCTTCTAACTATTAAAATTTCAAATCCAAAACTACAAAAGTATATAACATCCAACACACTAATTTTATTTAGATAAAAATTGTCTCAATTTATTTTATAAAATTCATAAATATTAATTACTTTTATAAATTAATAAATATTAATTAATTTTATAAATTAATAAATATTAATCTATAGATAAATTAATAAAATATCATGGTCCCAACACTATATAGGTTTTACTGTATAATCTTTTCTGATAGGATCATAGGAGAAAATGAGTGTTTTTGCTGGGAATTTAGATTTATGTTTGCCATCTTAATAATTCTTACAGGAAACTTTCCAATTTAAAAAATATGAACTATATGGAAATCAAAAGGTAAAATATTAGTAGAAAATTTGGACAATGATACAAAGTAGAAAAACTGGAAACTGTATATATGTATATCAAAATTTTGGCATGCATGAAGCTACATTATTACATGTTTATAAACACAATATTTTATTTTCCAATCCTCCATAAAGTAAATTTTCCGTAAATCTCAAGAATTAACATTTATTTCTATGTATCTAGTTATATATATGCACACTTCTTTACACACATGACAAGAAGCTAAGTTTGGATCTTTAAATATTAAAAAAACAAAACAATGTCGAAGATTTTGGTCCTCATAGGAGCTGGTCTCCTTTTAATCCTTTCAATTGCTATTATGGGCTACTTATTTATGAAGCACGGTCAAGAAGAGAAGCCGGATGTTTAATTTAAAGGTCATGTAGTTCTTATCAAAAAAAAGGTTATGTAGTTTTTTTTTTCTTTCTTATTAGAGTGTTGCGATGAAACTATATAAACCTTTTTCATATTCTAATTGTGTTTGCTCCATATTATTATGAGGTCATCTCCTTAAAACAGTTTTAGTATGTTTTAATTTTTTTTCATTTAATTTATTCAAGAGAGTTTATGCTCAAGCATGATGTGGATGATTACATGACAATTCTGATTACATTTTTTTTTTGTGGGCAAAGACAATTCTGATTACTTTACTAAAGTTTCTGCTTGTTATATTATTCACACAAAGAAAGGAGATTCAAAACTCTGATTAAAAGTTCAAAGAAACAATTAAAAGTAAATTCTTGATATGGAAGCAACACGAGATAGTTTTTTTTTTTTTTTACTAAAAATGTAAATATTTTATAAAAAATAAAAACGTTTCAGGTTTATAATCGATGATTATACACTACGATCCCATGTCAAAAAAAAAAAACATGAAAACATAAACTATAACTAGAATTCGGTCCATCCACTTAACAATACGAAGATTTCTTAGATTATAAATCTATTCCAAAATATGAAGATTTCATCCCATCGAAATTTTGGTATAGATATCGAATACTTAACCACGTCACAATGGTAGTTTTTACAATATGATTTTGAGTTATTTAGAATTAGTGAAAAGCTGATCACATCATAATAGTTAGTGAATCACAATGTTATGAAATCGCTTTAATTGGTAGACCGATTAGGTTCCATCACACCGTAACTAAATCGGCCACATTGCTTATTTGGGTTTCGTTAGTATCAATTGAAACTATTGGGTTCAATTTAAAATTCTGTTAAATGAAATGCTTAACTGATAAATAGTAAGTAATATCATGGCGTTTCTGTAAATAATCATATTCTCTTCTGCGAGTTAATTTTTGTTTGTACGAAGACGGCGAAACACGAAGAAGAAGAAGAAACAGCAAAAATGGCTTCTCAGAGTTCTTCACTTTTTCTGGTCATCTTCTTCATCTTCATCTACGCTTCTTCAATTTCATCCTCTCTTCTCGCCACAGCACATGAACAGTTTCGTACTTACAATTTCCTTCTAAGTTAATTTGAATCTGACGATGATCGATCTCGCTTATTGATCTGACTCGTTTGTGGTTTCTCGATCTCTACAGTGATGGAGATGAAGAGATCAGAAGCGTTGGGAGAAGATTCCTTCTAGGTTTCAAAGAAACTCCAAAAGGAAGTAATATCACCTTCGCATGTTCTCCTTCAGGTCCTTGTGTTTCTTGCAATTCCTCCGAAAAGGTTTTTCAAATCTCCTCTCTAATTGGTGATCAAATTCAATCGATTTTGCTCTGTTTTGGTATCGGATCTATATGATTTAGATGGATTTTGGTGATTTAGGGTTTCAGAACTAGCTTAATCAGTGATTTATCAGCCAAATTGATTTGGATTAGGAATTAGGAATCTGAAGAATATTTTATATGATCTCTTCTCTTGTGAAGTCTCATTGTTTTGTGTTGGTGTGGTTTTCTTGTAGAGAAAAGAGAAGTATCGTTGTAGTGAAACTGGTTATCGGATTCCATTCAAATGTAAAGAGATGAGAGAAGAAGTGGATTCACACAAGAAAAATGGAGAAGAAGAAACAAAAAATGATCAATCGAACAATGACGAAGAAGCGAAACCGAGGAATCTGCTGGATGATTCACCAGCGAAGAAAGTGAAGTCTCAGTCTTACAAAACTTATCGAAGCTGTGTGCCATCTGCAGATGAGGAGAAGTTATCAGTTCTTGGTTTTGAGGTACAGAGAAACACTTACATTTTCAACAATTCGGTTCTTGTAGAATTTGTGCTAACGTAGGTCATTTGAATAAATGGACAGTCGATTATGCTAGGACTGTTCCTGGTAAGCGGAGCCGCTATATTCATCAGAAAGAGACAGACAGTACCGATGCTTGGGGTGTCAAGTGGAAGATCACAAAGCAATTCTCGGTTTTGAAAAAAACCTTTCTCGGTATGTAAAGCTTTCATCTACTCACTCAGGAACAGATTTAACATTTGTCATTGTCTGTTGAAAAGAAGAGATATGCTTGAGTGTATAGAATAGCTTTAGGGGCCTTCATATAATTGGGACTACGTGTTTCATATATGACAAACATGTTTGGCTTTGATTATATAACTTTGCTTACCGTCTCTGAACTTTAGAGAAAACATTGATTACAATGAAAAGATGTCCTCACTTACCTTTAGACGTTTGCCTTATAGTATGATTATTTGGTCTTGAACCTTGGTGATGAGCTTGCTGGTAGGAAGAGGTTGTGCAATAGATTAGTTAAAGTAAGTAGCATATCATCCTTGAGGCCAACAGGATTCGCACAAAGTATATTAGCATTAAGAAATAAACCACGGATTGCAAACATTGATGACATGATTTTACAAAATTTGCATATATGACTCCCCATATTTGTTCAAACACTAAAACTAATCCTAAGGAAAATTTTGAAATCTCCGATTTAATGTTTGTTTTTGTCAGACTACTGTTAAAACCACGGCAACAGAAACAATTAGATTGATGTTAAAACCCTTTACAGTTACACGTCAAATGATATGGTTGATGAGCGTGGTCAAGTGATGGCGCCTACAAAAATCTCCAGATCTTGGAGTGAAAGGATAACACTGGTTTGGTACGTCAATGTGATCTTGTGCATTTGTTCAGTACATAAAACTTACCAAGTAGCCCTGGGCATTCGGTTTGATAAGTTTGACTTTGCGGGTTGTTGACTTGTCCACGATCATTAGAGAGCTAAAAGTTGTATATGGTTCGGGTCCTCATGACATCCTTATTCAGCCGAACTAATTCATGGTTTTTCTTAAGATTTGTTCATGGCTTCTCATCATTATCTGATTAGGTACAAAGAGTAAACTCGGTTCCTGGCCCCAAATCTGTCCGCCTGACCGGAACTTGGGGTCGTAGAACCAAAATGCCTAAATACATTGAATTTGCACCGAGGAAAACTTACACTTATCAATGTGCCTAAGAAATGTGGACTCACGGTCAACGACACAAATGAAGTTTTACTAAGTCACATCAGAACTAAACTTAGACGATACTATGAAGGGTAGTGTCGCACCGTCAAAATTGATTTGATGTGAGTGGGAATATTTAAACAAATTCAGTAAGTGATGTTGCATGTAAAAAAGGTTTTTAAAAATTGATATGATTTGATGAAAACTTATCTTCATTATATTTAGTTTATCGTGAAATTTAAAAGTAAGTATATGTAAATTGTGAACGACGATATTAGTCAACAATGCTTCTAAATTCTTCGAACGAATTTTTTCGTTGGACAATGTTGAAGTCCGCATACAAGTAGTGAAGTAGAGACTGTAGAGAACCGAAGGATATGGAATCCTATAGACGGAAGTGGTCACCACGTTAGCAATGGAGCTTGTTTACAAATTACCTTTTTAGTATTTTAATATGGTTTATGATCAAATGAATATGTAAGTGCCATTTTTTCGGTTACTTCGACTAGAAGCTAGTAAGTAACACAAAGGCATAAGATTCTCGGACAAATATACATAAACTCTTTTAGGAAAGGTAATTTGTTTTGAAGTGGGATTCATGTACAATCGTAGCAAATTTGATCGATGAGATGAATTATGTACCATATGCTTCATTGGCCCTATCCCCTATATTTATATAAATTATGGCTGCTATGTGACAGTGCTATAAAATATATTCGCAAGGAACAATTTTTAATCATGGGTCTAGTCAATCTTGTCACTCTCATCTTTATTTCAGAAAACTTTTAAATATGCAAATCTTAAGATACATAAAGAATGGTTAAGGTGATTAACGCATAATATGTTTTGTTAGTGTGAAATATTGCTAATATCTCGACAGATCAACATATATTATTCGATGTTTTGCATAGGGGAACTCTTATAATGTTATATTATATTATATAAAAAATACGGTGAGGAATATAATAAGTTTGATCGGAACTATGTAGATACTATATATTATGTATTGTGCAAAATTCGACATATGGACACATGCGTATACGATTAATTATTATAGAAATTGAAATTTGTTAAATGAATAATATACCATTTTACCTGACAATAACTGTTACATATTTATAAAATATGGTTATAAATTAGGTATGCATGGCATGGTTATGTCATATGTATGCTTAGCTTTACTTTTTGGATACGAAAGAGATGAATTGTACGTGAGAAAAGTACGAGGGAACCCTTTGTCACGTGTACTACTAATATCATATGAGTATATTAATTTTAGTGATTAAGAACATAAAACTGCATGAAAATACACGATAATTAAAATACTCATTTGATGTATATAAAGCGAAGGCTGGTAAAGAAATCCCCTTCATGTCACGTTTCGGACCAGCTGTTCTATATTTCATTCTTTCTTTTTTGGTCGTATTTTTGGTCCTTCAAAAAAAAAAGAATATTGCGTTTAATGGATATAATTATCTTTGGTATATGTATGTAAATTATTGGGACGAAAAGAGACGACATAAAAATACGGATTCATGCTTAAAGATAACACTATTTATATATCTCACAGAAATATATAAAGATTCATAGCAGAAATTATTTCTCTCTCTCTATCCTAATGTTTCGAGTAAAGTTTGCAAAACATATTGAACAGAATAAAAACCATCGAACATATAAAGAACACCAACCATCCTAACTCATCAAAGTGATAAGACTCTCTCTCTGTCTTTCTCTCTTTCTCTCTCTCTCTCTATCTCTCTTTCTCTTGCTTTTGTTATTGTCACTAGCTCATCTTTGTTCTCTATTATAGTTTCCATTCAAGAAAATCGAATATAAACCCTATCTTACTTCGATCGATGTTAATATCTGTTTTTATATCAACCAACCAACGAAGATAGAATAAAAATATAAATCCAGAAAGGCTAGAAACCATGCGAAATCACCATTCCATTCGTCTCCAATTGTTGTTCCGTACACTACTTACGGTTGGTTTAGTCACTCTTCTTTTGATCGATGCCTTTGTATTACAAAACAACAAGGAAGTCGACAAAACAAACGAGATTACTACAGCTGTGAACATGAACAACTCCGATACCAAGGATATACCACAAGAGCTTGAAGATGGTTCAGGAAACGGCGATCTTAGCTACGTAGCGGGCAAAAGAAAAGTGCCTCGTGGACCTGATCCTATACACAACAGGTTCTTACTAATTTCTAGTTTTATTTAAGTATAACTTTCAAAAAATCCTTACCCCCACATATATGTGTCTTACATGTTTCCTTATGATTTTTCATTATATACATTCATATTAATTAGGTCTAGGGTCAAGGGCTAAAACTCACTACAACCCCATATTATATTCCGTTGTGTTCATATTTTACGCGTGGACCACTTGGTCACTTGCATTTCGACTGAGGTGTTTAACATGTGGTGAGTTTGAGGGAAAATCCTTATCAAGGTCATGCTCATCGATGCTTCGACAGACCCGGATATGGTCTAGTCGTCTAGATATAAATTTGATGTTGAGATTAATTAATGACATCTAGAAATGACTATATTAGAAGAAATCAAGCAAGCTAACTCGTTGATATATCTATATGCATATTATATTAAGCTTTTTTTTTTGGTCACCATATATATACTTCTAGCACAATTTTACTATAAAAACAAACACTTTGTTTCTTTTAACTAACTCAGATTCGGTGAGACATATCACAGAAGCTCGCAAAAGGCTGTCTGCTAGCTTTATTCAGTCTTTACGTTAACAATTTGTTTTTAATTATTCACTATAAGATGGCTTCTTTTTAAAACTTTTTTTTCCTTTATGGAAGCTTTAGCCCTTTGAACACTCTCTTTTCCTCTATTTTTTTCTTTGTTAACCCACTTATGATCGCAATTGATTATTTTTTGAAAACGAAGT
This sequence comes from Arabidopsis thaliana x Arabidopsis arenosa, assembly GCA_019202795.1. Classification (NCBI taxonomy): domain Eukaryota; kingdom Viridiplantae; phylum Streptophyta; class Magnoliopsida; order Brassicales; family Brassicaceae; genus Arabidopsis; species Arabidopsis thaliana x Arabidopsis arenosa. Next base: position 11,470,455 of record CM032919.1, on the reverse strand, counting down.
ACTCATGATGTAGATTGTATTAAAGTAGTCAATTGACTAAAATATCAATTAATGTTGTATTATTTGTTATCGTTTATACGAAAGTAAAGAAAATCAATAAAACACGAATTGGATTAAGTAATTCTATGTTCTGTCTTAATACAGGAGAGCAGGGAATTCAAGACGACCACCGGGGAGAGCATAAGTACGGTGAAAGCTTAGGGAAGAAGCAGAGAGAGAGAGAGAGAGAGAGAGAGAGAGAGAGAGAGAAGTATAATTGTTGGCAAATTAATATAGGTCTTGTAATGCTGCTAGATTCTCTTTTCCTTTCATTTGGGATCGAATCTCTTAAATATGCTCAAAATATTTGTGACCCTACACTTCTATTTTTTTTAAATGTTTGTTTTGTTCCTAGTGAAGAAATATATATTGAGCTAGTTAATTAGGGGAGGTTTAAAAAATGAAAAAAAAAAAAAAAAAAAACTGATTATTAAAAGGATTTCAAGAAAGAAAAGAAGAAGTATACGTACGTACATGCAATGCAATCCTGTTTTCTCACACATTGCACGAATTATATTGGATTGTTTCTAATTTGATCCATCATCAAATAACGTTTAGATGCTTTGTTTCTTTACTCACATTGTATATTGGGTACTTGCACTAAATGATCGTGAACATTGATTGAGTTAGGTGAATAATGATAGACTTTTTTATGAGCAAAAACACAAAAATGAGTACTATATATTTTTCTAACTAACATGCTTTCTTATGTTTAATATAGTACCCTATATATGTTGTTCTAAATAACATGCTATTTCAGAGTTGATAGACAAAATGACATGGTATTTTTTTGTTTTTTTCTGATAAAGAATGACATGATATTTTAGAGATAACACAAGTTTTTTTAAAAACAAATAAAAACATCATAATTATGTACCTGATTGACCCTTGTATATTCACGATTAGAAATCGTAGATTACAAAAATACTTGCACAAAATGGTTCTATAGACAAAATATGATTCTTATCACATGTTTTGAACGAACAAAAAATGAAGATGGATTTTTTTGTGTGTAAAGAACAATTGTACTTTGAAAGAGTCTTATCCAATCATTAAAAAAAATATATGTCGAATCCATTATTATTGATGTATTCTGAAAGCATATATTCTTGCAAAGGGGGGAAATTAAAGCGATGTCGACAAGGATTGGATACATAAGATCTTAATAATTTATAAATGCATTGGCATATTTACATACATTTTAAAAATTATTATGAGCTTTAATGCCAAAATTTAAAAGGAGAATGTGTGTAATGGTTCTTCTAAATAAAGGAGACCACATTGCTTCTTTGTGTTATGCTTTTTCCCATCTTTTATTCTTTTGTTCTTTTGTGGGGTTAACTCTACCACTACTCTTTCTCTCTCTCTTTTTTTCATTTCTTTTCCATATATTTATAAATTAATTTTAGTAATCTTGAAAGATAAAAAAAACTAGTAAAATTGGCTTACTAATTTACTACATCACCAACGTACACAACACATGTATAAAAATGAGAACCAGTAATATTTTCCATTAGGTATTCCCATTTATGGTAGTGCATGACTAGTTATGAAATGAGAAGGTTCTTGAAAAAAGAATTACTAATAATGTAGATTAATTATTTGCAAATAAAGAAACGCATGAAGATATAACAAAAACTTGAGTTATGGTTCGGCTCTGTAAAATCTTCTACTACTTTTTTTTCTTTTTGATATACAATCTTCTACTACTTTAAACATCCACGATACATTTTAATTTGATATATGAAATGTCTTCTTCCATGGAAACATGAGTTCCAACTTAATTATAACATGGTTTACAAGTAACTCTCGAACACATGCGCATGGTCAAGCAAAATATCATTACTTTTTTTTCTGAATTAATTGAGCAAAAATAAACATAGATATGACCTCTACATGTTCATTTTTAAAGTTCACAATTTCAAGAGTTTGAATATCTTTAATTTGAATATTACCAAACGCATTAGACAGACTTAACAGACACAATAATCAATCAACTTCTTTTTGTCTTTTTTTTTTTTTGGCTTCCAGTCTTCAAGAATCAAAAGTAACTGAAGACCAGTCTTAAAGCTGGAACATTTGAACTATACATATATGACGGCTTCTATCGTTCTAGAAAATTTAATTCAACAACAATTATTCATAGTTACTTAATTCGAAAGACAACAAAAAAAGTGAAAGAATAAAGGAAAATTTTAACTATGATAGTTAGAGAGCCATATAAGATCTAAGGGAAATGATAAGAAAGAAAAATATTGATAAGAAGTAACCTGGTTTGGAGAGAACATATGTTACTATGCTAGAACGGTAGTTTTAGCCTTTTAGGGTGTTAGTATAGAGGCTAACTTTTTCGACAAGGAAAACAAATAATACTCTTTACATTTTCTCTTGCCACATATTTTTTGAGCGAACATTTTCGCATGTACGACGAGTGAAAAGAAGTCGGGATAAGGTTCGGTCGGCGGTGTGAGCTTCGACTAGGTTAAAATGGCGATTAAGGTTTAGGAATTTGGAATTAGGATTTAAATTTACGGTTAAAGGTTTATTAGTTTCGACGAAGCTTTAAACGATGGTTAGAGATGAAAATTTTGACCAAATTGTTGTTCATTCTATTTTGTTGGGTCAAATGGGCTAATTTGAAGAAAACCCATCTATAACGATTAACGAACGTATGAATGGGCCAGAAAAAATGAAAGCCACGTGTCAGACCCCCACAATGGACTTTGACTCGGTGCGGCTGCCGGAGAAAATAATTAATAATAAATTCCGATGAAATTTAAAAATAAATAAAAACTAATTCCAACAAAATTCATCAACGACAAGAAAACAAAATACAAAGTTCCAACGAAAATCGAAATTCACAATTTCTCTTCTTCTTCTTCTTCTTCTAAATCCATGGAGTGATGATGATAGATAGATTGAATCCAATCACAAACCGGATCCAAGATTAAAGAGGAATCCGGATTGGTTTAATTTACTTAGATCGGAGAAAGATGCCGCCGGCGACCGGAGATATCGATCGTCAGATCGAGCAACTTATGGAGTGTAAACCGTTATCTGAATCGGAGGTGAAGATGTTGTGTGAACAAGCGAAGACGATTCTTGTGGAGGAGTATAATGTTCAACCGGTTAAATGTCCGGTTACCGTCTGCGGCGATATCCATGGCCAATTTTATGATCTGATTGAGCTTTTTCGGATCGGTGGTTCTTCTCCTGATACTAATTATCTTTTCATGGGTGATTATGTTGGTGAGTCTCTTTCTTTACCTTTAGCTTTTTTAGGGTTTCTACATTTTTCACATCTCTTGATTTGGATTTGGGTTTTTTTCTCTAATTTGATTGGTTTTTGATTTTGATGTTGACTCATTGGGAAGTGTTTACCATAAATGGTTAGATTATTGTTATGGTTTTGATTATTTATCCAAAAGTTTTGATTTTGGAAGATTTTGTCATTGAAAAGACCAAGCTTTTGTTTTAGCTGTTAACTATACTCAGTGCTTCTACAATGGAGTAACTTGACTTTGGGAGATATAACATGTTAATGTAATTTGTGAAGCTTCGTGTGTTCGAGTACTCGGATTTGTATTTCTCTGTTCTCTGTTAAGTTGCTTAACTAGCTAACTAATGGATAGTTGTTAACTTGTGAAGATCGAGGGTATTATTCTGTGGAGACGGTTTCGCTTTTGGTAGCGCTGAAAGTTCGCTACAGAGATAGACTTACTATCCTAAGAGGGAATCATGAAAGCCGGCAGATAACTCAAGTGTACGTAGTTTCTTTACTAAGTTTTGTATTCTCAGCTTCTGTGAGTTCTTGGTTTGAGGCTGTCCCTATTGTTTCTTGCTGATTGTTTACCTTTTTTCAGGTATGGGTTTTATGATGAATGCTTGAGGAAATATGGGAATGCGAATGTGTGGAAGCACTTCACTGATCTTTTTGATTATCTTCCGCTTACAGCACTCATTGAGAGTCAGGTATTAAAACTAATGAGCTTTTTTTCAACTACCTTAGACAATCTCCTATCTGCTTCTGCCGTTTTCGACTTAACTACAAAACTCGTTTTTTCCTGTAGGTTTTCTGTTTACATGGGGGACTTTCACCTTCTTTAGATACGCTTGACAACATCCGATCTTTAGATCGAATTCAAGAGGTGAGTTCCGAAATCCAAATTAACAAAGGCTGCACCTTACTTGATGTTTACATAACGAGACTAAAATTTTTTGTGTTGCCTCTAGGTTCCACATGAAGGACCAATGTGTGATCTCTTATGGTCTGATCCAGATGACCGATGCGGTTGGGGAATATCTCCTCGCGGTGCAGGCTACACTTTTGGACAAGATATCGCTACTCAGTTTAACCACACCAATGGACTCTCTCTGATTTCAAGAGCCCACCAACTTGTCATGGAAGGTTATAATTGGTGTCAAGAAAAGAATGTTGTGACTGTATTTAGTGCCCCAAACTATTGCTACCGTTGTGGCAATATGGCTGCGATTCTAGAGATCGGTGAGAACATGGACCAGAATTTCCTTCAGTTTGATCCAGCTCCACGTCAAGTTGAACCTGAAACCACTCGCAAGACTCCAGATTATTTTTTGTAAGTACCAAAAGAACTAAAGTTGCAATTCCACACACTAGCTGTCTCTTTTGCTTCTATTCTTAACCAGTTTTTGTAATTTCATATTCCTTATGTCTATTTCTGTTTGTTAAACTCTCCATTGTCTTTAAAAATCCGGAATTTTTTTTGTGCATCTGATACGAAACCGCTCTATCACCGAACCTTATTGAAGCCAACTTTGTACAGAGAAATGATGATCCTGTTACACAGCGAAAGCCCTAGCTACGTAGATATAAATATGACTAAAACAACTGTTGTGGAGAGGTACAGACAATAAACAGACAAGCTGGAGCTGAGATCTAATCTAAAATAAAAAAACTCAGATCAAAATCAGATGAATCGAGAATTTCAAGTGCTTTCCAATTCGCTTTGGATCCAATCTTGTGCACACATCAAGGCCTGCACGGTACTTGGTCTAAGCGAACGCCAGGTTTCACTAACCCGTCTCCTTTGACAAGTTTCAAAGGCGTTTTCTGATGATGATACATTCGACATTGGAACCGCTAACACGTTACGTGCCATCATGGAGAGAATTGGGTACTTCGGTGTGTGAACTTTCCACCAGTTTAGGATGTCGAAATCTGAATTCCGGGGAAAAAGCGGCTCTTCTAGATACTTTTCTAGATCCGATTTAGAGTCTTGACCCGGTGTAGTAGTTGTATTGTTAATGTACCTATCGAATTCCATGAGTCTATCATCAGGCTCTTTCCCATGGGCAACACCGTTTGACCGATGCTGATGATTCTGCCAACCAAGGGCTTGATCTGACGATGCTAATAGCGATCCTACAGAATGCTCATCGTACAGCGCTTTGATGCACTCAGAAATATCTTCAATGAGCTCTGAAGCACTAGTACCATAAAACAGAGGGTAATAGTATTCAACCAGCTTCATTTTGAACCGCGGGTCTAATATGGTAGCAATGGCTAGAACCAGGTAGTTTTTTTCCCAGAAATCGTCGAATTTCTTTCTCATGTTTACAGCTAGAGAGCTAATGAAATCATCCGGGTTCTTGGTCCATTCAATTAACCGGAGGTGTACATCGCATACCTCTGGGAAGTACATATTGGCTGGTAAACAACTGCTCTTTGTGAAAGCATTTATCACTTCAACAAAGACTTTCAAGAACTCAACAATTGTTCCTAATCTCTCCCATCCCAAATCAGATGGACATAACACGGAATCAGGATCATGTTCATTCATGAGTGAAAACGCGCTCTTTTGCTCCAAGGCAATCTCCAGCATGGTACATGTTGAGTCCCACCTCGTTGGGTCATCAATGCATAGGTTCCTTTCACTTTCAGCTTCAGTTTCAACTATCCACTGATTGAATCTATCTTGAATAGATTCTGAGCTTTGAACATACCTAATGCTCTCTCGAATCATGTTTATTATGTCACAACAAGTTTGCAGGGAATCTTGAGCCATCTGGTTAATGACATTAACTCCACAGCTCACATCAAACAATTGCCCGTAACAGTAGAGGAACTTATTCTGCGATAACCGGTCTCTGATTTTGTTAGCTACGTTTTCACCAAACGGAGGAGAATGACTCGACGCCATAGAAAACAACTTCCGGTCAATATCCCACTCCATTAAACATGTCATTATAACTTCAGCAAGCATTTCACCAGTATGAGATGGATCAACCATGAAGAAGTTTAAAACTCTCTTTTTCAGTTCCCATGCTTCATCGATATAATGCGCTGCCAAACACAAGAACTCATCAAAATCATCCGAACCACTCCACACATCGACACTAATACTAATCTTTCCAGGTAACTTATCCAACGCTTCGAAAATCTTGTGCTTCTCTTTCGCATAAATCTCCATACAATCAGATTCAACTCTTTCAAACGCAACAAGCTCAAACAAAGGCTGTAAATTCCCAATAAACATTCTGAATCCAACATCTTCAACCATACTCAACGGATACCCATGTAAGATAATCATCCTTGCTAAATCAAACCGACACCGCCTCTGATCGAAACCAACACTCACAACATTAACATCATCAAGTTCTTCTTTCTCATGTTCATCTCTAACATTCACTACACTAAGCACGTCCTCATCTTTTCTCCGCTCATTCGCCAGCTCTTTCTTCTTCCCCCTAACGAAATACTGCGCAACACCGTTACTACCATTACTTCTCCTCCTACATCTAATCAAATGGTTCCTCAAATGCGAAGTCCCGCTCGCGCTCGATCCGCTAAGCCGCTTCTTACAATGCCTACAAATTGCAATGTATGTCTCACCTTTTCTCACTCTATCAAAATCATTCCACACAACTGATTTCAATCTCCCTGATTTCACAATCACTGCATCTGACAAATCCAACTCATTGTTTATCGTCAGTTTCTTCTGTCTCCTACACATAAACAAATAGCAGAATTTCACAACGAAACCTAAAATCTCATAGTTTTCATTTTGCATAAAGCTTTTAAGAAATTGTCAAAAAAGTTAGAGTCTGAGCTCTAAAGAACATTTACCTCTTCATTCAAGTCGCTTCGTTAAGCTTCTCACTGGTGGTTTAACGGCGGCGAAGTCTCTCGGTGTCGGTGGTCGCGGCGGTAGGGTTTTACGAAGAGGAAAGACAAAAAAAAAGCTGAAAGCTTTTCTGTGAGTGAAAGATATTTTTTTGAAACGGCGAAGAAAAAGTTAATTTACGAATGGATCCTTACATTTATGTTTCTTTTCAAATAAAGCGGAAATTAATTTTATTATCAAACAGGTCCTTAACGCCTAAAACCCGGTCAGATAGTGCACGACCAAAGTAAAAACTACGAAACGACACCTTATGTTTATGTACACTTACAAAAATAGCCCAAATGTATTTAGTTATCAAAAAGGTCCATTTTTATTTACAATCACTCACTGAAATTACTTCTGGTGTTACTCTCTCTGCTCACCAATGGCCGCAGCTACAACAACAACCTTATCATCATCTTCATCATCGCTAAATCTCATCAATGCCTCACACAGATTTGTCTCTGCAACTCCTTTCTCTTCGAACTCTATCTTCCTCCGCCGTCGGATCCGCCGCCTGAATCGCTCACTCGCTTTGTATAGCTCTCATGTACGTCTGATTATCTCCTACTAATAGAATTGTGTAATCCGAATCCGAATTTACTCAGTCTCTTTATTCTTAGTCGCGTAGGCGATACGAAGATGACGATCGATTCTTCGGCGGTGGTGACAAGTTCGATGTTGTTCCTGATGACGACGGATTTAGCGACGATGATAATGAAGACGACGAAAGAGAAAGCAGTGTCGATCTTTTGATTAGATTCTTGAGAAGTATGTTCAAGAAAGTCTCAAAACGAGCTAAAAAAGCATCGCGACGGATTTTGCCAGCTGCCATGTCTCCTCGACTCGTGAGTCTCTTCTTCTTCTCCATTAAAGATTTTTAGAATTTCTTTGTTTCTTTATCCTCAAGTTTCTACTTTTTGTAGCTTTTTAATGGTTTTATAGAGTTTCTTTATATCAAAAGTCTCGTTTTGTGATGCACATTGTTTGTTGATTCCTCTGTTTTTATGATTGGCAGGTGTCTTTTGCGGTAGATGGGATATTGTTATTGGGCTCACTTTCAATAACAAGAGCATTTCTTGAGGTAATCTTTTACCATTTTGCTTACTTGAATCACTGGTATCGAATCGTATATGGTTTGGTTCTGTATTGTGTGATTGGTTTTTGGGTTCCTTGTTGCAGCTAGTTTGATCAGATAGTTAGAAATATTACAAGATAGATGTGAATAATTGTATGTGTAGCACATCGTTACCGTTGTTTCTGTTGGTTAAGCTTTGTAAAATGTTCAAGGATTAGGAAAATTTTAACCGTTTGTGAATTAGACTAACTTCTATTAGTCAAGTGTGATCTCATGGATGTGTTGCTAAATTTTATGGCAGGTAATATGCAATCTAGGAGGAACTGTGTTTACAGTGATTCTGCTGATCCGGTTGTTCTGGGTGGCAGCTTCGTTCTTCCAGACTTATGGGAACTCTTTTGGACCAAACCCGGTAACTTAAAACCTTGTTTTACTTTCATTAATTTGGGTGTTAGATGTTGTAACTCATGTCTTCTTGACTCGATTTGTAAAGGAAAATGTAAGATAAATGTGTGCATATCCCTAGGGAACTATGTAGTTATCAAGAGTATGAAACGAAACTAAGAAGATAAAAGAATGTTTCATTCACCGATAAATCCAAGAAGATCAGTGAACGGAGAATTAGATTTGCATAATACTTATAAAGAAAATAACCTAATAGTCAAATATTAAATTTAATTGAACTTAATTTGTTAGAGAAAATTAATAAACTGGAATAATTTATACAAATTAAGAGTTTATGAATATTTGTGATCAACTGTGATAATAGGCAAAAAAAATAATAATTTATACATATATAGCAACATGGCTAATAATTTATATATATATTTTGGTAACCAAAACCCTAATTGCCAAACACGATTCGATGATATATATCATCCTTTTCTTTCTTCGTATCTCCTCCACCTTCATTGTTCACGTTGCCTTATTACTCTATTTCACAGATCGTTTTGAGTTACTCTTTACGTTTTCGTAAGACCACCTCCTTATTTAGTGTTAAGAAAAGAATACAAGCCTTCTCTATTTGTCTTTTCCCTCTATCCATTGTTTTTGTTATCAGATACTTGACAATGCAGAGATCATCCAAAGAAAACAATGACCACAAAGAAAAAAGATTGGAAGATTTTGAACATCTACCTCTTGATCTAATTGTGGAGATACTCAAAAAACTCCCGACAAAATCTTTGATGAGATTCCGATGCGTTTCAAAGCAATGGTCATCCATTATAAGCAACCGTAGAGACTTCATTGAGTCGATCATGGCTCGGTCGCCGCATAAGCTTCCCGTCTTCATCTTCCACCATTGTGAGCCTGAAACTTTCTTCACCGTGTCGTCTACATTCTCCCAAAGCACCAAACATGTAGTATCTATAATGCCTGGATCAAGCTGGCACTATACGTTCAAGTACCAATACGTCCGAGGCTTAATCTGTTGTTCTACGTCATTATATGATTTGATTACGATATACAATCCTACCACGAGGCAATGCGTTCCTTTACCCAAGATAGAATCAATGGCACCGTCGACCAGATATAGTAGACACTACTACTTTGGATACGACCATGTCATGAATCAATACAAAGTGTTGGCCATGACTATTTATTGGCAAGAGTTGACGCAAAATTTTCATGTTTTCACATTGGGTAGAGATTTTCATCAATGGAGGAATATCCAAGGCAATATTGATGAGAAATTCATTCCAACCGGTCGGATGGGGGTATGCATTGATGGGACTATCTATTACGAAGCAATTAGTAGTAAAGAAAGTTTCAATTATCGTAAAACTATGTTGCTGAGTTTCAACATAAGGTCGGAAAGATTTTATCATGTGCGGGCTCCTAATACATGGCTAAACGATATATCTGATCCCAACTGGACTAATCAAAATCTATTTAACCACCAAGGGAAGTTAGGATGCATAGGTTGCAACGAAAACAATACAAATATGTGGATTATGGAGAATGTCGAGAAACAAGAATGGTCCAAGATTACTTTTGGCTTGCTTAAATATCCAGGAGGTGATTTTAGCACCTCCTCAGGAGTCACTCCTGCTGGTGAGATATTTGTGGTTCAACATGTGTGGTATCCTTATAATATGCCATTGTATTTTGATTACTATAACATGAAGGAAAAAAGTTTTAGAAGAGTTGAAATCGAAGGTGCTAGGCTGGAGGCAACAAAACAAGCTGGAGGTATTCGTGTATTTGCCATTCATGATTATGTCGAGAATACAATGTGGTTTTAAGAGTGATTTATATATTTAAAACCTTTTAATATAAATCGATATCGCTCCTTTGTTTATTTTCATTGTTCAAAACTTTACTCTGAATTTAATCAAAGAGAATGTATTATATTTGAATATAGATAAATCATAAATTCAATGATGCTTAGGTTTATGTGGACAGATCTTCTTCTCTTTTTTTGAGGGTGACATATCTTTTGGTAAGACGTAAATACGTATTGTACATGTCTTTCTTGATAATGTTAATTTCTGTAAAACCTCGTAAATATTGATGAAAAATAGTGAGATCTTGGCTACAATATTTGCGTACTTGATGAAATAAATTAAATGACCCGAGAACTAGAAAAGTATTTCATTATCTGCTAACATGCATATACTGATATACCTAATGTCGTTTTGATTTTTTTTTCCTAATTATATTAAATGGTAAAATATTGACCTAAACTTTGTATAGACTATAGAGCAAGTAAACTAAAGAGTAAACAAAAAGAAGAAAATACGCCTCTATTTACCAACAATATGTCGGAAAAAACACGTTTTTTTTTTTTTTTTTTTTTTTTTTTTTTTTTTTTTTAAATTTCCATTAAAACTGAAACTAAGAGGTTACAAGGCCCAAAAAGCCCACTAGGACGCACAGGTCCGAAAGAAACAAAATACAAGGCCCAACCGAAAAGCCTAACAACAAAAAACTCTTCTCTGCGAAGAAACAGAAGGCAGAAGAAGAGAAAAAGAAGAGCAAGAGACCTAAAAACACGTTTTTTTTGTTCATAAACGGATTTTATTAAACGGAAAATAAATAATACAATCATCCAACAGGCCAGGGTATATGCAACCAAGAAAGGGTTGGGCTTGGGCATGTCTTTTGTCCTCGTACCTCGTATCATTTATCTGATTTTGTAAGAAAAGACGAGACGTCCACAACACTAAATAGAGGCGTTGATCAGCCGGAACCATTGGGCCATATGCATGTGGGTCTACTCATTTAATACCTTTCTTTCACATTGTGGTCACTCAGTGTGTAGTAGTGTTGTGGCCATACGACAGACACGCGACACGGATAAGAGAGGTCGGCACCACCACACACTAGAACGTCTTGGAGTCACTATAGCTTCATCTTTGACTTTCATTGTTCTTTGTAGGCAACTTATCCAAATTAAAACATGTTATCAGCAAACGCGGATTCTATATTAATTTATCATGTGTTATGAAAGCGAAAAATATATTTTGAAAAGTTCAACTTATACCAATTTAATAAATTGGTGAATAATTTAATATTCAATCTATTATGATGTTGCAGTTGAAACCTATACACAAAAGAATATGAATTTTTTAAAGGGGGAAATAAAAGACAATCTTTAAAGTTTTAACTCTTTTTGAGCAATTTTTTTATCCAATTATGATTTTGGGATATCCCTGTATATCGGCTTGTTTGAAATTTGAAGTTATTTAGTTTTGGATTTATTCGGTTTAAACATGGATAAACTGTAATTACAATTTTTTTTTGTTAAAACTGCAATTAAGATCTATTTGGTTTTAAATTGTATAAGTTTTGGTTTTGTTTCGAGAAAGAAAGTTATCAGTAGTTAAAAGAAAAATATAGCACCACACACAAAAACAATAAGTTGATGAAGTTTCAAATATATTTACTTTCCGGAAAATTTGACGCTACAAAAAGTGAGAAATCGTCGTCACTCTGAGTTGGTAGCAAAGACGCGGAAGTTGGATACACAAGCTTTTATTTATCCAAGTCATTCATAAAGTAAGTTAAATATCTTCCAAGTCTTAATTGAGATTTTGTTTAATTATTTACTTTTTCCACAACTCTCGGTACATTGTATTGTTATCTTCCAAGTCTTGGGGATCAGAGCCACATTGTTTTTTTTTCTTTTCATAATAGTATAATAGTATTTTCTCTGTGGAAAATAAAAAGTAGCAGTACACTATAGACCATGAAATTTCAACCTCATTCATCCCGTCAAGGGCTCAACTAAATTAAGTAATAATTACCCTCCAAATTTACAGTAAGTACTAAATTTTGTAACAACTCCTAAATTGCACATACGACTTTATGGATTAAACATCTATGAATACGAAACCATGGAAACATTTCACAACAAACTTTTGATTTCAATTAAAATATCAAATTGGTATACGGCATGTATATATATTTGTTAATTTACGTCATGTATATCTCATACGTACCAAATTAAATAGTTTCCGCCAATCATATTAGAAATTGTAAATGCTAACTTTGATTTGAATCTGAGCATAATCTTATTGCAAAGATTTTTGTCGTCTTTGCTCGACGATCATTGACTTACAAGATTTGATCTTACAAAAAGGAAATTGGCAACCATCGAGATCCGAAAAGCTTCCCTAGGTTACGGTCCAAACTCAAGTTAGGACGTGGAACATTACAGATGTGTAATGATTTACCATTGACTGCTAATAGATAGATATATACATAGACATTGAAAGGGATAACATGAACTTGCGACTTAATTTCACAATAAGTTATAGTCAAATCAAAGACCTATGTATCCATAGATATGATACATTTAACCTGTTAGTCAAGATTAACCTTTGAAAAATAATTATTTATGACTTTTTAGGAATGCATTATTATATGTTGATATTGTCAAACGTTAAAGTATGTGCAAATATCTTTTGACCCAGACGTAACTATAATGAACACGAACCGGGTAAGTTAGTGTGTACGTGTATTAGTGTGTATCCAAAATCACAACTACTTCCCATTTTATTTAATGCATGTACAATCGTATATCATAGACTTGGCTCTCACATCAGATAGAGTTTGTTTCCAAAGTATCTAATAAAACTAAGATTAAGGCACAATCGCTAAATGCACAAAATTTTGTAGGCAATTCTCTAAAATACCATATTTTTAAGTTTGTGTATTAAAAATATCATCACTAGTTTATTTTCTTCTAATAATACCACAAATTTAATATTAAAATGAATATAAAAAAATTAAAATGGTGAACAAATATTTTTATACAAAATGTTTTATTTTTGAAAAAATAAATTAGTGATGCTACTTTTGGAACAAAAACTCAATAATAATGTATTTTATGGTATTTCTTAAAATTTGCGGTGACATATAATCCAATTGTATTTTTTACATAATTTTTTTGGCAACAAAGTAAACTATTGATCAGTTAATTAGTTATGAAATTATCTAAAAAGTATGATTTTTTGAATCACTTGATTTCCGTATGATTATCGATAGCGAAAAGGAGAAAACATGGGAGGGGATACCAAACTAACATAGCATTACTAATGATAACGTAAGAAACTCGATGATACTCTATGATTATTGAATTCTATGATTGCTGATTCGTCGAACAAAGATCGAAAACAACAAGGGATAGAAGAAGAAAAACTCTCACTTTGAAAAGATAAATCAAATGGAAGAAGAGTTGGAAACTAAAAAACAGAACAGAAATGATAAAGAGGACACAGTTCTATGGAGAGGTAAAAATGATGTATACAAAGCTAGCTTTTCAACAAAAGACACATGGCACATGACTCGCACTGCGGTAACCAAGGTCAGTTGGCACAAAGGAGTTTGGTTTACCTATGGAACGCCAAAGTTCTCTTTCTGTGTTTGGCTGGCTGCTTGGAATCGTCTCTCCACCGGAGACAGAATGCTTCAATGGAACAGAGGTGCGTCGGCGACTTGTTGTTTCTGCAACACTGTTATAGAAACCCGTGATCATTTATTTTTTGCGTGTGGTTTCATCTCTCCAATCTGGGAAGCTCTAACACGAAAACTCTACAAATCTCGATTCTCTTACGACTGGCACTCTCTCCTTAACACTATCTCGGCAGGTTGGCACGATCGAACAGAGAGCTTTGTAGCTCGCTATGTCTTTCAAGCCACCCTCTACACCATCTGGCGGGAAAGAAACGGAAGAAAACATGGTGAAACACCGAACCCAGCTCCTCTCTTAATCAAATGGATTGACAGGCAAGTGCGAAATAGATTATCCTCAATTCGGAAAATAGGGGACAAACGTTTCGACAATGGCCTCCAGGTCTGGTTCCAAGCTAGAAGTTAAACCTATCATAATTCAATCTTATTCTCCTTTCAGCTCACGTTTAAGCTAAAGTTGCACTTGTTGTAAAAAAGACATTTTTTCTTTTGAATTTAATTTAACATTTGATTCAAAAAAAAAAAAAAAAAAAAAAACTCTCACTTTATTAAGAGTGTTTTTATCTCAAAACTCATAAATATTCAGTGCATGTTCTATGATATTTTACGTGATGAGGTTGAGATATAAAACCCCGTTATAAACTCAAATACCAAGGAATTACTGACTCAAAAGATACCATATGTGTAGATTCATGTTTTAGATTTGAAGGATCTCTTATAGCAAACAGGAATTATATTAGGAACAAACTAAGAAAGGTTTGTGGGTCAAAAGTATTTCCAACAAAGTTTGAAGATGAAAGCTAATGGCTGAGCCTCGTTGTTATATAAAGTGTTGACTGGAATTTGGAACACTACTTGGAACATAGTTATTGCTGATATTTTCCACACGTTTTGGTTTTGGAAGATATATGAAGTCTAAATAGACTATATATGGCCATGAATGTTTAGTGGTTTTTAGATTATAGATTTTGGTTTAAGAATTTAGATTTTGCAAAAGAGAAATTTTGTTAAAAACTAACAAAAATGAGTTTTTGAATTTTGTTAAAAAATTGGTAAAAACTCTCAAAATTTAGATTCTCTATTTTTTAGGGAAACCGTTGTTCTCTTCTCAAAATCTTGATTGGATGATTAAATTTGATTTTCAAAAACCATAGAAACTAATACACATTCAAGACTATATTTCTTCTGTTGCTTATTAATCTACATTCTAAAAAAATGTTGTAAGAATGTATAAACTTCAGGTAAAAATCTCTATTTAAATAAGAATAATTGAATACTATTGGTTTAAATTTGTGAAAATTTTATAATCACAAAAATGATGCATTTATAGTTAATTATAATATATTTTCTTAATATGTGTAAAAAAATTTTAAAAAATGGATTAGTAAAGAATAGAGATTTTTGGGAAACTTAAAATTATATAGAACTTGAAGTCGAAATAGACTACTTATCAGCGAGAGAACAAAAATAAAAGAGGGATTTAAATTCCAACTACTTTCGAGCAAAAACAACTACTTGGTACTATTGTGTCCCACTATTAACTATTTTAGCAACGGTACAGATCAGGCAACTAATCAGGACTCAACACACTTTCCTGGACTCTCTTGTCTCTTTGAATCTCCTACCGACCCCCAATAAATAAATAAAAAACATTTTCTTATTTAATATTCATTAATTTTGTGTATTTTTGTTATTATGAGCACATGCATACCGAAGCTTTTTTTGACCGTCATGCATGCCGTAATCTAAGAAAGGATAATCAAATTTGAGCACGTTCATATATATATATATAGACGCCAAACATAGAGACTAAGCCTCATCAAACCACAGCTGTTCAATTCCTATCCCACAAAAAAAAAAAAAAACACGCACACAAAAACAAGAGCTGTGAGTTTGATCAATCGCGTCAAAAAGTGTAACACATGGGTCTAATGAATGGTTCAAAGAATGATGAGTACGTAAAGCTATTAGGAGCATGGCCTAGCCCTTTTGTGCTGAGGACTCGGATCGCACTTAACCTAAAGAACGTAGCGTATGAGTATCTAGAAGAAGAAGATACATTGAATTCGGAGAGCGTTTTAAACTATAACCCCGTCCATAAACAGATCCCTATCCTCATCCATGGCAACAAACCAATCCGTGAATCCCTCAACATCGTCATGTATGTTGATGAGACTTGGCTCTCCGGTCCTCCCATCCTTCCCTCTGATCCATTTGATCGCGCTGTCGCTCGCTTTTGGGACGTCTATATCGATGAACACGTAAGTCATGCATCCATGGAGAAACTTTCTCTTATATAGTGTTTATATGTTTGGTTTAGCTAGCACACCTGTTTCTAACAATGAAATGATAATAGCTTTCATTCAAAAAAAAATTGTATAAAAAATTGAACATGGATAATATAGCTTTGAGTTGAAATTATGACGAAGTTTTATATTTGTCACAAACATTTAATTTATTAATGTCTTTTAGAATTTTGTAGTAACTTCCATACATGCATGAATCATAAAATATTAAAATTAATTAGTTTATATCTTTCTTGATTTTTTATGTAGTGTTTCACATCAATTAATGGAGTGGCAGTAGCAAAAAACGAGGAGGAGAGAAAGGCAGCGATAACTAAGCTAGAGCAGTGTATGGCTCTATTGGAAGAAACGTTTCAAGAATGCAGCAAAGGAAGAGGCTTCTTTGGTGGAGAAAACATTGGATTTATTGACATTGGTTTCGGCTCGATGTTGGGTCCTCTTAAGGTTCTCGAGAAATTTACCGGCGTCAAGTTCATACATCCCGAAAACACACCAGGTCTTTTCCTTTGGGCAGACAGATTCTACGCCCATGAAGCAGTCAAGCCTGTCATGCCCGATATCGAAAAACTTGTCGAGTTCGCTAAGCTCAAGTTCAATACTTCAATTTTTAAATAAAAACCAAGGACTAATAATAATTATTTTTAAATATATATACGACGAACAAATTCTCATAATCGAGATCGAGGAATAAGATGTATTCTCGATTAATTAGAAGACGCAGTCAAAAAGTTCTTTTGTTTTTTTGAAAAAATTTATATTTATGAGAGATAATCAATCTTTGTCGTAAAAACGTGTATGTTACAATAATAGTGTACGTTAAAAACAGCCAAAAATCCGATTATACAATTAAAAACAAAAAACAAAAGAGTAAACGTTTCGTACATCATTTTCTTTTTCAGTAAATAAGATTACCTGTAATATTATATAAGTACACTTCTAAAATTTTGGGGCCACTTGCAAATGTCTTTTATGTATGTGCGCCAACCCGGCCCTGATCAAATTAATTACTAACATCAAAAAAGATAACGAGATTGCGAGTAGATACTAACAGAGTAACAGATCATCGTCAAAGCCAAATCCAATCTGGAAAAAACGTAAGAATGATAGGTCGATCTACAAGTTCCAAATATGTTGGGCGAGAATAGTACTAGGATGAGTGACTGTCCGAAAAGTTATGGTGTTGCATTTCTTGAAAAAAAAAAAAAACTTTATAAAAAAGGGAAACGATTATAGAAAAGTTTGACATAGTAAAACGATTATATGATATGTTTATGTAAACTTTTTTTTTTTTGTTAAACTTAAAGAGCCAGTTTAGTAAGTTTGATAGAGAAAAAAAAGAAAGAAGATACATAAAATAAATCCTTTTCTCGCGGCATTGAAATACTGATTACCCTTGTAAATTGTATTTCCGTGAAGCATGAACGCCAAAATGAAAATAATTAGAGACTTTTAATAGAAAAAAATGTCACGAGAATAGTTTTAACACAAATATCTGCATATATTAGTTAGCATCTTATTAGAGTTTAATAAACTTTCTGAATATTCTCATTAAAGATAATGTTGATCTGTACAACAGTATATATAGGCATTTACAAGTATGTTAACGTCTAACTATCAATTCCGTTATATACAAGTAACACTGTTAATATCACTGTTAAGTGCTCTGTTTTATGTATCATGCTCTGTGAATCCTCATATAGTGTAATATCCCCCCTTAAGCTGGCATGAATAAATTGGAAATGCCAAGCTTACTCCGTAGACTGCGAAAGAGGCCAGGATAAAGCGGTTTGGTAAGAATATCTGCAATCTGACATTCACTTCGAACATGACTCAATATAAGCGTTCCTTCTGTCACACGGTCACGAACAGTGTGACAATCCCTGCCAATATGTTTCGTACGTTCATGGAACACAGGATTGTTACCAATGTGTATAGCTGCCTGATTATCGCAGTATAGAACAGTAGGAGTCTGAACTGGAACACGTAAATCTTCGAGTAAACTGCGAAGCCAAACAATTTCACAAACTGCAAGAGCCATAGCTCTGTACTCAGCCTCCGCAGAAGAACGAGACACAATATCTTGTTTCTTAGATTTGCACGAGATAAGAGAATCACCAAGGAACACACAGTAACCAGAAACTGATCGGCGAGAATCATTACATGTACTGAAATCAGAATCAGCAAATGCTGTCAATTCCATGTTAGGATCTGATGAGTAGAAAAGTCCTTGTCCCACTGTACCCTTGATGTAACGAAGAAGCTTGTGAACCGCTGTATAATGAGGTTTCCGAGGAGAAGCAGTAAACTGAGCTAGCTTGCCCACAGCAAAACAAATATCTGGCCTTGTAATGGTCAAATAGATCAATTTACCCATAATACTTCTGTATGATTCCGGATTATCAATAAGCTCTCCAACATCCTTATCCAGAGGTTGATTTGGCTCCATAGGTATAGATGATGGCTTAGAAGCAAGTAATCCAGCTGAATCTAACAATTCAAGAGCATACTTTTGTTGGCATAGGGAGATACCTGAAGAAGACCGAGCAATTTCAAGGCCTAGGAAGTATTGAGCAGGTCCAAGATCACGAAGTTTGAAAAAAGACTGCAATTGTGACTTAAGAGTTGCTGCAGCATCATCATTATTGCTTGATATTATAATATCATCGACATAAACCAAGACCATGAGAAAAGAAGAACCTGTCACTTTGGTGAAAAGAGTATAATCTGAATGATGTTTTTCAAAACCAAGATGTTGCAGTGTCTCTGCAAATTTCATATACCACTGACGAGATGCTTGTTTTAAGCCATATAAAGACTTGTTGAGCTTACAAACCGCATTAGGAGGCAATGTTTCACCTTGCTTTGGAACATATCCAGGAGGTAAGTGCATATAGATCTCCTCTTTTAGATCACCATTTAAGAAAGCATTAGAAATATCCAACTGTGATAAGGACCAGCCTAGTTTAGCAGCAAGAGCCAACAAAGTTTTCACCGAAGTGAGTTTAGCAACAGGTGCATATGTGTCAACATAATCCAATCCTTCCTTTTGTGTATAGCCTTTAGCCACGAGACGAGCCTTGTGTCTTTCAAAAGTACCATCTGAATGATATTTAACTTTATAAACCCATTTGCATCCAATAACATGCTTGGCTGCAGGAAGAGAGCAAATGGACCAAGTATTTGTTGATTCCAAGGCATTTGTTTCTTCTCCCATGGCATTAATCCAAACTAGATGTTTCTTGGCCTCATTATATGTAGCAGGCTCAAATTCTCTAGTGATCACCGTGAGAAAGAACAAATAAGGACCTGAAATCCTGTCATAAGACAAATAATTGCAGAGTGGATAAGGAATATCACAACTCATGAAGTAACAGTGGTAATCCTGCAAATAAGCAGGTGGTTTTGATTTTCTGGTAAGATCAATAACCATATCTACCCCACTGTCATCATTATTATCAGCATTAACAATGAGTGAATCTTCTTCAGTCATTGCATTCAGTGGATCCAGCTCAGGAATGTTTGTAGTGTTCTCAGAATCTCCTACTGAAGAATCACTAACGATCACTCGCTGAGACTTGGAATCCAGGGTGAGCTCAAGTGATTTGTTAATAGGTGCAGAATCTCCTACTGCAGAGCTACCAACTCTGTCACTATGTTGCTCTTGCTCAAGTGATCCTTTGATAGACGCAGAATCTCCTACTGCAGAACTACCAAGGATATCACTATGTTGCTCTGAATCCTTATGTGACTCTGTGATGATAGCAGAATCTCCTACTGCTAAATCATGCACAATCTCTGTCACAATAGGAAACAGTTTCTGAATTTGCTGAGACATATCTCCACTGACCAAAGGGAATAACTCTTCATGAAAAACAACATGCCTTGATATGAAAACTGCATGTGTTTCTATATCCAATAGTTTATAGCCCTTAAAACCAGTAGGATAGCCTATAAAGGCACATGCTCTAGCCCTTGGAGCAAATTTGTGCCGTTGATGGGAAGAAGTAGAAGCATAAGCCAAACATCCAAAACTCTTCAAAGCACTATAATCTGCAGGAGTCTGCATCAATAGCTCAAAAGGTGATTTATTAGAGAGATGCTCAGTAGGAAGTCTATTGATGAGAAAAGATGCTGTCAATACACATTCATTCCAATATTCAAGAGGAAGATGTGACTGAAACATAAGTGCTCTGGCGACATTAAGAAGATGTTGATGCTTCCGTTCAACCACTGAGTTTTGTTGAGGAGTCTCTGGACAAGAATGATACGCAAGAATCCCCTTTTCTTTGTAAAATTGAGTAAAGTTGAACTCTGGAGCATTATCAGAACGAACTCCCTTTATCTTTGTATTAAACTGTGTTTCAATCATTAAAACAAAACCAGGTAATACTGTAGTTGCCTCTGACTTATTTCGGAGAAGATAAATCCATGTAGCTCTTGTGTAATCATCAACAATTGTCAGAAAATAGCGAAAACCATCATGAGAAGTAACAGCAAAGGGACCCCAGGTGTCAATATGAATCAAATCAAAAGCTTTATTAACCTTATTATTCCGAGATACAAAAGGTAACTTCCTCTGTTTTGCAAGATGACAAATCTTACAATGATTATCCTCTGGAGTTAAAGCCTTAGAAACTGATACAGACAATAAACCAGAAAGAGATTGTAGTTTTTGATATGATGGGTGACCCAATCTTTGATGCCATAAGTGTGAAGAAACTGTGATGGTAGCACAAACAGTCGGTGGAATTTGTTCTGATGGATGATATTGCAGGTCCAAGAAATAGAGCTTGTTGTGCAAACTACCCTTGCCAATGATCAATCCCCGTGTAAGATCCTGAATTTCACAACCATGAGAATCAAACCACAAACCACAAGAAATCTGAGTTGTCAATGAACTCACACTGAGCAAATGGAACTTAAATTGAGGAATGAACAAAACATTAGTGAGAATAATGTTTTCATTGAGTTTAATAGTTCCCAAACCATCAATTCTCACACCAATACCATTAGGAAGCTTCACTGTAGTGTCAAGAATAGGAATCATCTGTTGAAATAGATCCTTATTATAAGTGACATGGTGAGTAGCACCAGTATCAATAACCCAAGTATCCATGTTATCAACCTTAGCAGATAAGGAATAATAGTATGAGTCATTCTCACTTGTCATGGAACAAAAAATGGATGGAAGAGAGATACCAGTGAATTGACATATAGTAGGCTTGACTCCTGAGGTTGAAGCTTCTGCAGGAATCTCAGTTATAGTAGCATGTGTAGCTGTTGAATGCTGAGGCTGCAACTTCGAACTCAGGTAAGAAACCAAATGTTGAATTTGATCATTAGAGAGAGCAACACCTTTGTCAATATCTGAGACAGAATCAGTGATAGCTAAGTTGGTAGAAGCAGGTGTGAAACGTTGGTTTGAGGTTGTGCGTTGGCTCTTTGGTTTCCAACCAACAGGATAACCAATGACCTTATAGCACTTGTCAGCAGTGTGACCAGACATTCCACAATGTGTGCACATAGCACGATTCTTTTGGAAAACATGTTGTTGAGAGTTGCCAATCTGAGCTTTAACTTGAAACGCAGAAGGATTTGGATTAGTAATAGTACGTTGTCGTTGAGACTCATCAGATTCAAGCATGTTGTACATATCAGAGAGACTAGGTCGAGGCTTCATGTTCAAGATCTGACCTCTGATATTAGCAAAATCATCATTAAGACCCATAAGAAACTGAGTGATACGAGTTGTTTCATGATCTTCCAACAGTTTCAACACTTGAGAGCAACGACATCCACCATTTTCCATTAGATTCTTAGTACAAGCAAGGCGTTCCCAGAGAGTGATCTTCTTAGTGTAATACTCAGAGAGAGACATAGCACCTTGACGAAGAGAACTTATCTCTTGCTCCAAATTATAGATCTGAGGAAGATTACTCTTATGATAACGTCTCTGTAAATCCTCCCAAATTCCTGCTGCATCTTGAAAATAGAGTATACTAGCATAGATTTGCTTTGAAACAACATTTAGGATCCAAGCTTTAACCATTGAATTGCATCTAGTCCAGATCTTATATAGAGGATCAGATTCCGATGGTCTAGGTAGAGATCCATCCACAAAACTGATCTTATTCTTAGCCTCTAGACTAGTTCGCATAGTAACAATCCAGGAGTTGTAATTATCACCAGTGAGAGTTTCAGAAACGATAGACATACCAGGATGATCGCTGGAATGAAGGTAAAATGGATTATGATGGCTATCAATCGAATCTGAGTTCGCCGGTAACATATTCAACGAAGATCCTGGAGCTGATCTCTCAACATGAGAAGATCGAGTAACAATCGGTGATTCATCACCAGAATCCTGAGAAGAAGGTCGATTCCTGAGCTGCTTGGTTCCTTTCTTCGCCATAACAATGATCGGAACGAAGAAAGATGAACACGACAAGCTGAAATGAAATCGCCTAAGAAGAAATCAAAGATGAAAGAAAAATTTTCTCGAGAAAATGTTGATTTTCCCGGAAAACGCAACAACTTTTGAATGAGAACGATTTATTGCTCTGATACCATATTAGAGTTTAATAAACTTTCTGAATATTCTCATTAAAGATAATGTTGATCTGTACAACAGTATATATAGGCATTTACAAGTATGTTAACGTCTAACTATCAATTCCGTTATATACAAGTAACACTGTTAATATCACTGTTAAGTGCTCTGTTTTATGTATCATGCTCTGTGAATCCTCATATAGTGTAATACATCTTAATGTTATTTTGTTTGCTTTTGACTTCATCTTTTTTGTCTCTTGGTCGCAAATTGAATGATACAGTATATGGATTTTTATTCAAAAATGGCAACTATATTCTTGCAGAAGTACTTGTGGCGATTATTAGCGGTCCATGTTAATGCTGGGTATCTTCATTCCTTTTTCGCATTTGTTAACCGCACGTGGCAAATATAGCAACAAGACGAAAAAAAATACACTAAATTAAGACCCCATCACTGTTCATATATATATGAACAAACGTAAATTAACATTTATATCTATACAAAGTAGACATGTCAATTATGGCCAGAACACGCGGGCTAGTCCGGTCCACCCCTAAAAAACAGCGGGTTTGGGTTTCAAAATATATGGTAAAAAAAAATTGGATTTTTTGGGGTAAGCTTGTTCGGGCTAAAAGGTTTTTTGGGCTTAGCCCGGCCGGATTCGGGCTAGCCCGAAAAACCCTTTAAAAAATATTTTGACCTTTTTTATTAATATTTTCGTTTAATTGTAAGATTTGTTGTAAAAAAGTTTTGATAGAGTTGAAATTCCTAAACTTAGTTTTTTAATTGAGTATTACTAGAAATCTAAAAAGAAAATATTAGCTCTACTACCTAATTTAAATTATTTTTATTTTATATTTTATCTAGTATAAGTTTAAACAATTTATTTGGATTATTTATTTGATTTTAACTCTCTTTTTAAAAAACTAAATTAGCGTTAGTAGTTATTTAAATTTTCATTGACTCGTTTTATATATAGATTCTTTTTTAAGAGATATTATAAATTATAGGCTCGGAATTTTACGGGCCGGGCTGGACCGGACTCAAATATGTACAGGTTTTGCGGGTTTTTGGCCGGACTGGGCCGGGCTAGCTCGATTGACATGCCTAATACAAAGTAGACAAAAACTTGTACTTTCAAACATGATTATTAAAAATATGCAAAATAATATAGTTTTTTAATATGGAAGTAATAAACTTTGAAAAACAATTAATAACAAGGATTTGAAAGATAATAGAGAGTACATAAAAATAAATTTTCACCAAAAAGAAAAAATGAATAATTTCAAATCAAATGTTAAGACTTGGGAGTATTTGTCTCAAATGACTCCATTAAAAGAAAATTGCATCGTTATTTCACAAAAATTTGTTCACCTAATTTTCTTAAAAAAACTGTAAAAACTCTAACTAGTTAACAGTCAATCCTGACACACGTGACACTTCCTCAGTCCAGCGCCGGTCAATTGAAACCATCTTATTTTCCCACAAGCCATCTTTTTTAATAAATACTTTTGATTTTTAAGAGTCAAAAATCAAATAGCTGTACGAAAAAAAGTCAACAATAAAATCCTTTGAATAACAATAAACAATACAGAACAAATAAATAAAATACCAGCCGCCAAAAATGTCAGCTAAAGAAGCTCTATAAAGAAAAAGGTAGAAGAAACATATATATCAAATCGTTCCTTTATAAATAGTCACCCAAACTCAATCAAATCAACAGAACAAACACAAACTCTTTAGCCAGATGTTAAAAAACAAGAAATCAGACAACTCCTTGTCTCGAGACACATTACAAATCAAGAAAAGAAAAAAAAATTCGATGGCTCAAAATGGTTCGAACACTACTGTGAAGCTTATAGGGACATGGGCAAGCCCATTCGCTTTAAGGGCTCAAGTGGCTCTACACCTTAAGTCCGTAGAGCATGAGTATATCGAAGAAACCGATGTTCTGAAAGCAAAGAGCGATCTCCTTATTAAATCTAACCCTATACACAAGAAAGTCCCTGTCCTCATCCATGGTGATATCTCAATCTGCGAGTCTCTCAACATCGTTCAGTATGTCGATGAATCGTGGCCGTCCGATCTTTCTATACTCCCTTCACTTCCCTCTGATCGTGCCTTTGCTCGTTTTTGGGCTCACTTCGTTGACGGAAAGGTATCAAACGAGTTAAAAATATAAATTTTAGTTAGTGGATTTTTTGATATAAATTTTAACGACGATTGGAACAGTTGTTTGAATCGATCGATGCAGTGGCGGGAGCGAAAGACGATGCCGCGAGGATGGCGTTGGCGGGGAATCTGATGGAGAATCTGGCGGCACTTGAAGAGGCGTTTCAAAAGAGTAGCAAAGGCGGGGACTTCTTCGGAGGGGAAAACATTGGGTTTGTTGATATAGCTGTTGGGGCCATAGCAGGCCCAATCTCTGTCATCGAAGCGTTTTCAGGTGTTAAGTTTTTGCGTCCAGACACAACACCGGGCCTACTTCAGTGGGCTGAGAAATTCAGGGCCCATGAAGCTGTGAAACCTTACATGCCTACCGTTGCCGAGTTTATCGAGTTTGCCAAAAAGAAATTCAATGTTTAGTGATTACATTTATGATTTTCTTAAAAAGAAATCTTATATGTGTACTGATAAATGTGTGGAAATTTCATTTATGTTTTTTTGGTTTCTTAAATTGATGTCTGTGTGAGAGTTCGTATTTGCGAGAAACGTAATAAATCGAGACCAGTTAATATCTACCAGACCAATTGATCATTTTCTGATGTTAGTATCTACTAGGCCAATAAAAATGAGACTTGCATAAATCATTATTATTATTGTTCAATCATCTTCGCAGGACATCATGAATCATCGTTATTATTGTTCAAACATAGAAGATGAGAAGATAGAAAAAATTTCATTGATCAAAAAAGAAAAAAAAAATAGACAATTCAATTAAACTTTATTAGAGAAGACAATTAATTGGTGTTCCGAAATAAACGCATGTTTGAGATAAACGCATTACGATTTTAACCTTAAAGGTAACATGTTTGAAAAATCCGAAATATATATGGTGTTCTCATACTCATACTCATAATTATTTATTATTTGTTTGCAGGACAATGCAACAATGTTTAAACGAAATAACTTGCAACAAGTACTCGTTAACCAAAAACTTATAGTGAGAAGGACGAATATGATTGAAAAATGAAAACTCCAACTATACATTTTGGCACTTATCATACACAAATTATATAATTATACAACAATCAGAAAAGATCAACATAAGGACGTACTTTTAACACAAAAACAAAACCGGAAGGAACTACTCGTGATTAGATATTATTTCATGTTTTTGCGAGTCTGCGACGTGAAAAGTTATTAAGAAACAACACACCGTACTCCTTTATTTCTTAATCTAAAGATACAATTCATAAGAAGAGATCTAGAACACCATTTCTAGATTCATCCTCTGCAAATCTCACACACGAGATTTTTTACAACAAATGCATAAATCTCTCTAAACAATGAGAGTAGCTATTTATACTAAAAATATAAAGGAAAGTTTGTTACAGATTAAATTCCAAAATATCTTCTTCAATCTTCCTTCTCACGTGACTCCTCCGTCGCACGTGACTGCCTCACATAAACTCTGTTGGGCTTATCAAAATTTGTGTTGTGTTTCAGTGTTTGTATATAGCGTGGACGTGGTGGTGTCTGTGAATTTTTTCTTTTTAAGTGCTTCGCTTGACGTTTTTGTTTGTTGTGTTTGAGGTTTGTATTGTATTTAGTTTCGTGCATAAGTTTTTGACATTTTGTTATGTGTGTTGAGTTTGTTTTTTATTTGTTTGTTTGTTTTGTGGTGTTTTAGTGGTATTTGTATTTTCGAAAATGTGGGACTTGTGGATGAAGTAAGAGATTTGAGAAAGTACTTCACTTGAGCCCTTCTTGACTATGGACTCGCCTCCCCAATATTTTTGTCTTTGCTGCTCTTCTCTTGATTTCACCCTACAAGAGATCTGAGAAGAGTGAATAAGGCTCGACTAAGAACATACGAAACTACAAACTACAGAGAGAAATATACTTACTAAAAATCTTACAAAATCTACTCCAAGAGAAGTTTTGGCGGCTGCTGCAAAATCTAAGCTAAGTTTAATTAACTGCCAAATCATGCAAGATAATCAGTAGCGTAAACATGATAGAGATCAGAGATGCTAGAGCATGAGAAACTAACTTCACAAATAAATAATTGAAAAGTAAAAGAACCATGTATAAGATAGACAACCTTAATCTGGTGCACATCCATGGGTAAGACAGACAACGGTTTGGGTTGATATAATTCTCTGCATCTAACGACGAGATCAGTACTGCAATGTATTGAAGTGAGGAAGATTATATACAGCTAATAATCTCCCAGGGTAGAGAAAAATTGTAACATGGTAGAGAAAAAAACGGTAAATGCGGATCTAGTACCTATAGATACTAAACTCAAGTTGCTACACTGTTCTGGCCTTGGGTACACCATTTTTGCAACAAGTTTATGTTCATCTTTTGGTTGTATAAGCTCCTACAAAAGAAAAATGCGAAAACAAAAACATTAAAATCAAACTTTTAACAAGTTTCAAACAATCTCACAATCATCTAACACAATCACAATGACAACCTAAAACTATAAAACTACCAAATGTCTTAGATAGAAATCTTACAGAGAGTACTACAATGCGAGATTTGCGTCATGTGGCAGAAAACGCCAACGAACTTTTTAACCTGTCACGTGGTAGAAAACTTTTGGTGATTCTAGAGACCAAAGACTCTTGCATTATTGAATACATTATGGTAAAGAACATAAAAATTACAATTTAGTCTGAGACATAGCCCATTGGAAGGACTATATTGATCTGAACCGTCTTTAATAGAATTCTAGCCTTAATGAGACAATGTAACATGTGAAAACAGACAACACATAATGAGATTCGAGCCTTGAATTTGACTATGGAACTCTAGACAGAGTTATACACATCTCTATATTGATGAATACCCTGTAAACCAACAAGTTATACCCTGAGTCCTCTAAGAAATTATATAACATAACATCATAAATGATTAGCCAAGTTTTTAATAATTATCCATCGTTCATCAGGGATTCCAATTAATTATCGTGGTCAGCTTATTCTTCATTCACAAGTTTGATCAAGCACATACCTTCAGAAGAGATCCGAGAAAAAAGGTATATGCAGAACTCTAGCAAGCATATCCGTTTGTTCCCTGCAACTCTGACAATAATATAGATAATCAATAGCGAGAACCAAACACAATAAGATGTGCCCCATTGTTAGATGGGTATAACAAGAGGAAGTAACTATAACTGTATACACAAGAGTAAACACGGCGTAGAAAATAGAAAACCTTTTTTGATGCACATCCATGAAAAATAAACCCTCAATACGAAGAGCAGTAATAAGACATTCTCTGCAGAAAAATCAGTATCATTACTGCTACAAAATGAATTGAATCAGCGGCCTTTACACACAACCAATAACCTAACACAGTAAAGAAAAAACCTGATAGCCTACGAATACAAATGCAATGGCTGTTTGGAGCTAGATACTAACCTTCATAACATTTTTCTGATCGTGAGTACAACATTTTTTGCACCAAAGTTTTTTCTGAAGTTGCTGCACATAAAATATCACTAGACAAAATTACTTATAATCAAATGAATCAAGTAAGCTGCAAGCTTGAGTTTGAGTAGTAAATTCTAGAAAAGCTTACTTTGCCTCTGTTTGTTGAGCTTGAGAAAAACTATGAAAAAGATTGAAACCTGAATTTAACCACAAATTTTCAGAAAATAACACAATCATCTTACTTTGAGGCTGAACCATAGAAGAGACTTACAGTCAAACATGTGAGTAGTTCCCTAAGGAAGCTGCAAATTATGTTGCCGCACTAACTTTAATTGTGTATAATAAACGCCAAACTATATAATTATCTCAAACTATTTCAAATGAGTTTTTGTGATTGGATTAATAAAAATAGTTGATTGTGAGTCTTTTACGTGCAGATTTCTGGTATTGTGTTTTGTATATAGTGTGTAGTTTGTGAAATTTTTACTTTGAGTGATTAGCTTGATGTTTTTGTTTTGTTGTGTTTGAAGTTTGAATTGTATTTAGTTTCATTTTAAGTGGTTAGCTTGACGTTTTTGTTTTGTTGTTTGTTTGCGTTTACTGTTTTTTTTTTTTTTGGTTTGTTTTATGTGTTGTGTTTTAGTGTACTTGTATTTTTCGAAAATTATGGACTTATGCATGAATTATAGAGAGAAAGAGAGAGTCACTTCACTTCCCCAATTGTTGATCGCGTCTTCGTTATGAAATCGCCTCCCCGTTTTTTTATTCTTTATCTTTGCTCCTCAAAGATCCCTTCGCTGATTCTGCGACGACTGAATAAAACTCAATTAGGAACATACAAAACCACAAACTAAGCAAAGGAATAAACTTACTAAAAATCTTACAGCATCTAATCCGAGGGAAGTTTTTGCTGCTTTCTCAAAGACATTACAGTTAAATTTGAAAAACTGCAGCCCAAGCTTGAGCCTATAACGTGATAGAAATGTCTCAGTTTTTCGAAAAGAACAAAGATTATTGCATTGAAGAGTAAGGTGTGGTGAAGAACATACCGTGTAATATGTGAAAACATGTTAAAGTGATCTTAGACACCTTATCATCAAATTCGAACCCAAGCAAAATAATGCCATTCCAAAAGCCAAATCAGTGCCTACAAAAAAAAAAAGACAGAAGCAGACACAGGAAGTTAGTCTTGACAATAAATTCACCTTGAATCCTTGATGATGAATTCAAAAATGTAAGATTAGCAAAGTTTGACATTATTACCCATCGTTCATAAAAAAATTTCCATCAATTATAGTAATCAGCTTCCGGACCAGTAGCACCTAAACGTTGCCCAAGCATAATCATGTCATTCTGGCTTACGAAATGAATAGTTCACTTCAAGCACAGCCAACTTCAGAAGACAAAATTTAGAAATCAGCACTCCAAAACCAGCAAAGCAGAGCCATTTCCACCAGACTTCTCTAACAATCATGTAGATATAGCACAAGGAAAAACACATTAGAACACTTGTACTCTACGTAGAATGTCAAAGAGTTCATATATGCCAAAGCATAAAAGAATAGTTCAATTCACAGAATTTTAAATGTCATATAGAAGATATAGAACCTTGATTTGGTGCACATCCATGAAGATTGAACTCTCGAAAAGAAGGGTTGAATTAATATCGTCGTTCTCTGCAGAATAGCAACATGATCATTGTTCCTGCAAATAAATTGAATCAAAGGCCACATTACAACTATTCATCTAACATGGTAGCGAAAATTCAGGTAGCTTTTCCCGATACAAAACCATGACCAATCTTCCCAGGTACATAATTGGTTCTATATTATACATTTTTAAATAATTGGGTTTCAATTGAACAAACATGTATGCAGCTAGTACATACCTTCAAAAAAGATATCCAAGATAAAATGTAGAAATAAGAACTCGAATAATAAGATGCAAAGCCATTTTGTCCTAGACCTCTGCAAAATCATGCAGATAATCAATAGCAAGAACACGATAGAGCTCATAGATACCAGAATATGAGGATATTATTCAGCAAAAAAAGTTTAAACTTAAAAGATAGAAAACCTTGATCTGGTGCTTATCCATGGAGAATGAATTATCGAAAACAAGATCATGAAGTAAGACAGACAACTGGATATGATTCCCTGCATAATAACAACAGGATCAGTGCTATTGAAGTGGCGACCATTATATGCAGCTAATTATTAAAAAGGGTAAAGAAAAAATATAGTTAAGAATCTGATTGCCGATCTAATACCTACAGGTAGTACTAAAATCAAGCTGCTACATTATTCTGGCTTTGTGAACACCTTTTTTTCAACGAGTTTATGTCATTGTTTGATTGTATGTGCGCCCCTGCCAAGGTAAAATTCGAAAATAAATACACTTTAAACATGAAGTTTTGAACAGGCACAATCTTTTTATATAATCACAATGACAACTAACTATAGGACTACACAAAAAATCTTACAGAGAGTATAATGCTATATTGATGAAAAATTCATTTAATAGAATTCAATCCAAAATAAGAACTGATGTCAATACTAAACAGAAGGAATTAGACAATGTAACATGTGAAAACAGAACGTAGAATTGAGGCATTATTTTATAGAACGTAGAATTTGGTAGCTGACCTATGATGTGATCAAGATATTACTCGACATTCGTATATTCCTTTTTCTGTCCATTTCATTGGAATGTCCTGAAATGTTCGAACAATTCAAATCCCACACATGTCTTGCACTAACTTCTTCATGTAATACTTTGATTTCCTCGAAAGATTTGATCCTGCAAAATTTCACAGTCAAGAAACGGTTTTCTCTTAACTGTACATCTGAAAACATAATACTTGACTGTGAAGAGAAAACCGTTTCTTGATGAAACTGTTTGGTTAAAAGTTTTGTGATTATACCGAGAAATTTATCTCCCTGGCATTGTACACAGCAATCTGATGAAACTGCGATTACTGCAACTTCTCCCCATTTTTCTTCAAAGAAAGGGAAAAAGCCGCACAAACGAATCCAAAGCTCAGTAGCTGAACACAAAAAAAAAAAACGATTAGCCCTTTGATGCTAAACACTGAAACAATGAGAAGTGGAACCTCATGCTAACCTTCTCATCAGTTTTGGGAACTTAAGTTCCAGATTCTTCCAGACGTTTGAATATTTGTCTAATTCCAGAAAGATCTTCCACTTCCGCCTCTCGGGTTCCTTCGTAGACATCAATCTGACATGAAGGGTCAATATCTTTTGTAAGAAAGATTAAAACTTAAAATGAAAATAGTTGTGTATACCTTGCAACCATAGTACCCATTCCATCTCTTTTGAAAAGCTCTAACAATAGCACTCTGCTTTGAGTACCATCCAACAAGTGAACTCTTTTGACACCACCCTTCAATACATCAATGAATAAGGAAGGTTAGAAATAAACAAAACAGAGCACAAGGGTTAGCTAAAGGACTCACTCTGAAGACGAACGCTGCTGCAGCCAGTTCAGAGAAATATCCGGTCAAGCGGCTAAGTCTCTCCTCGCTGCCAATAGCAAAACCTTGCTCTCCAGACCCAACCCATTCCTGTTGTCAAATCCATCTATCTTCGTCACTTCACTAGTTGCTCCAAAATCAAAACCATCAACGTCTCTTCTCTGCCATGATAATTTATCAGACAAAACATGACAAGAATTGACATATAAACTAACATAGATCAAGAAAATGGAAAACTCACCTTTGCTGCAAAGAAGTTACCAGTGTCGTCCCGAAAACCTGTTTCTTGCAAACAACTACTATCACCATGTCGGCGTATATTGTAAATGGAAGGTCCGGGAGATAGTGTGGCCTCAATCATTACAGATATTGCTCCCCTAGCTTCTTTGGCAGCTTGCAGAGATGTAACGACCCACATCCTGCAACTGATACACCTTAGGCTCCATCTGAACAAGCTCAAGGATTCATGAAATTATCACATTCAACTTATTCACATTACAGATGCAATATTCGCCATCATTAACTGATGAAACCATTACTTGACGAGGACAATGAATTACCTTAGATAGATCAATAGAAAGGTGAAATCACTAAACAAGCCTAGCATGATAACTACAAGTAATAGCGAAGTTTAAAACAGGTAAATATAGAGGCAAGGTTGCTTTTCTGACCTCTCTCAGCTACAATCTGGTCGATTTGCAGTTGAGACTGTTGAGTTCCAGGGAACTAGAACAAATCTGGTGAAGAAATGCATGTCCTGCACATATGTCAAATTGATTTCACTTTGAACTCAAAAGTTAAATTTAAAGCAGATTGAACATTATCTAGCTTCCTCTCAATGCTTAATAGAACATTCAAGTCAAGAGATAAAAGCTACATAGTTGCAGATGAATAAATAAGATCAATGTGCAATCAATACGACGTATTTCACTAAAGAACCCTTGAAAGGATCAGTGGAAGACTATAACACTTAAGCTTGAGAACAAAGACAATGTAACATGTGAAAACAGAACGCAGAATTTGGTCAAGATAATACCTGACACTCGTATATTCCTTTTGTTGTAGGCTTCCCTATAGCCAGGTCATCTGCATTAAACTTTTTGATTCCAAACACAGCTATTTTGCACTAATGCCTTGGATGGAGAAATATAAACCTTAACACCACAATTCGATGAATTCTGTTCCCTGATCGTGAAGTTTTTGTTTTAAGTGCTGTGTTTTTGTGTTTTTGTTTTGCCTATTTGAATTTTTTTCTATGCTCGTGAATTTTATGTTTTGAATGTTGTGTTTTTGTGTTTATGTTTTGTTGTGTTTTGTGTTTTTGTATTCTGCTAGTGAAGTTTTTGTGTTTTTGTGTTTTTGTGTCGAGTTTGATGTTTTTGTTAGTCGTGCTGTGTTTTGTGTTTTTGTGTTTTTGTGTCGAGTTTGATGTTTTTGTTCGTCGTGCTGTGTTTTGTGTTTTTGAAAACTGCAATTTTGGTGTTTTAACCAAACATGCCAGGCTATACTAGCCCATGAAGCACGAATAAATATGCTAAAGAACTTATTCATAAGGCTAGAGACATGAGAGGAGAGGGAGATTGAATTACTTACCCATGGCTGATCTAGTAACTTACAAATATAATGAATACATGAAGCCCGAGTTAAAGCTTATTCTGGTTTTGTTTGTATGAGCTCCTGCTTAGAAAAAAGATATATGAAAAAGAACATTAACATTCAAAACCATACTTTAACCATAAAGCTTCAAACATCTCACAATCATCTTACTCTGAACCTTAGATAGATGAGACTTACTGCCAACATGTGACTGTTTTTACCTGGAACTGGTAAGCATTCCTGTTGCTGCACCTTCTTATAAAGTAATCCGTAGTGTTTGAAATTTACTGCAGTCACCAAATAAAAACTAATATCAGCAACAGTACAACGTTCACAAACTAATGATGGTGCTTTATCTCATCATTCTAAAGTTTTCCAGGATAACCAAATTAATAAAGCAAAGAAATCGGCATAACAAAAGAAAAAGGTAGAACCATCTTAAATTTGAACAAGAAAATATAAAAGAAATTTGTTGCTTGTTATTTATTTTCCAGTTATGATCCTAAAGATTGCTAATTCCCAAAAAAACTGCTCGTGGAAAATTCCTTTCCTATACAATAGCAGAAGCTGTTGCTAAGAACTATTGTTTCCTTTTCCTTTACCATCATTCAGAATCCGCAACAGTAAAGTTGGAATTCTCAATTAACAACACTCATAAAAACAAAAGAACACGAAACAATAAGTACCTAAACAAAATTACTATCTAAATTGGAATCCATCACCAACATTTCACATGCATACAGCAAAATTGATTAAGTTCTCTCGGTTTTCTAAAACAAATTCACATACCAAATCACAGAAAAATAGGATAGCGAGAAAGAAATGAAATTACCAGTATCATCGATGCATTGATCATTTGAAGGTTATCCATAACCAAGGATAACAATCCACGATTTGCAGGTTTTAAAGCGTAACCTAGTTGATAAAAAACAAATTAAAAATCAGAAGACATCGACGCACACTAAAGTATCAGATACAAAGTAAAACCCTAATTAGAAAGCGACGCAGTAAGTACCATCATCATCACATGAACAAATTGAAAATCAGAAGAAATCGATGCACTAAGAATCAAATACAAAGTAAAACCCTAATTTGAAAGTGGCGCAGTAAGTATCATCATCGTCACATGAACACAAATTGAAAAATCAGAAGACAACGATGCACTAAGTAGAAAGCGATAAATTCATTTTTATGAGAATTCAAAACCCCAAATGATTTGTTCGAATATTGATGCAAAAATTGATTAAAATCTCAAAACAATTCGCCGAATTAAAAAAAAAAAAAAAAACCAGGTTTATCTAACATAAATTAAGAGAGAAATAGACGAAACTCACAAACATTTCCATTGAAATCGATCTTCAAATCAACATCAAGAAACAGAGGCGATCAATGGACTTAAGGAAGAAGAAGGACGTTCTTAGAGAGAGAGAGAGAGAGTTCAAAATCATGTCTAGGGTGCGAGAATCATTTACCGTTGTGATGATAATGGGAAAACAAAAATGCTAATGAAGGATTAAATAAAGATCTACCCCGTAATTTACACTTATTTACCACTTCTGCCCTTGCTAACTACAGCTGGCTTCTTGCTTCACACACGTGGCGCATATAAATTTTGAATTTGGCTCCTAAAACATAGTGCCGTTTGAGTATTATCTAACAGACAACAAAATAAATATTTTGATTTTTTGCATTTAGTTTAATTTTAAATGTATTGGGAAAAAACCCGAAAAAACCGCCATCTATTTTTTATTTGGCCGTTTAATACCTGTACTTTTAAAATTGGAATAAAAATTCCTTCTTTATTTTTTGTTGTCTTTTAAAAGCTTCGTTTTTTAAAACTTGGTAATTTAGTACCTGCGAGTTAACGACTGTTAACTTTGCTAACGGAAGCACTAACTGCGGTTAAAACGTAACCCATGGTCTTTAAGTATATATATATACATTCTCGTTTCATAACTTTTCGAATATATTGTCCTAGTCAGGTGGTTAAAAGTGGAGTTGGCTATCCTTCTTACCCTAGTTCGATTCCTCCATCTGTGTCTTTTTCGCGTTTTTCTTTAATTTTTTGTTCTTCAATTTTTTTGCTCTCATCCCAATCCGCGGAGAAGCGAATCACCGCCGGGACTGAAACTTGCTGAGATTTGTCAACCCGGTTACTGCCTTCCTCCGCCAGTAACTGAGCCGCCGCTGCTGCCGTACAATTTCAATCACTTACATCACTTTTCCCGGCGGTAGATCTCCAATATTGTCATCTCCGTACGTCCACCAGAAAGCCGTCACGATCCATAACGATGTTAATCTGAAGAAGGAGACTTTAAGGCTCATACCCGACCCGGAGAATCCGAATCAACTTCTTGTCTCCTTCACATTTGACCCAGAAGTTTTTAATTTCAAACTTTGAAATTATCAAATTTTGCATATGCCCTTGTTAATTTAGTTATAGTTTGAATCTTGTTTGAATCAATCAACGTATGGAGTAAAATAAATGACTTTGCTTTTGTTATTTTGGTTGGGGAGAACAGGATCACAGTTGTTTTCTTTGCTACAGAAGATGAAGATGAAGATCCGTATTTCAATCAGAAAAAAAAATAAAAACAATTTTCTTAAAAACACAGATGGAGGATTCGAACCCAGGGTAACAAAAATAGCCAAGACCACGTGTAACCACCTGACTAAGGCAATATATTCTTAAAAGTTAGAAAAGAAATTGTATATATATACTTAAAGACCATGGGTTACGTTTTAACCGCAGTTAGTGCTTCCGTTAGCAAAGTTAACAGTCGTTAACTCGCAGGTACCAAATTACCAAGTTTTAAAAAACGAAGCTTTTAAAAGACAACAAAAAATAAAGAAGGAATTTTTATTCCAATTTTAAAAGTATAGGTATTAAACGGCCAAATAAAAAATAGATGGCGGTTTTTTCGGGTTTTTTCCCTAAATGTATTTGATACTTTGTGACTATTTATATTTTGCATTATTTTTTTGTAATTGTCTGGCTTTTCTAAATTAAATATTAAATGATAGTTAAAAAAAAATATATGTGTTTTTATCTAAACCATCATATATGTGATTCAAAAAGTCTCCATAAAGTGATTTGAAAACTGATTTCTAGATGTGATTTGTTGAATAATAAATCAAACAAACCAATGATTCATATTATCTTTATTAAAACAGCAATTTTACATAATAAAACTAATTTATATCGCTTTTAGTTCTTTATATCGCACATATCCAAACATGAATTCACACACATCATAGTCTTTTTCGCATCTAACTTTGTATCTGTTCGTAACACACACACACACAAAAAAAAACACAAAGATATAAATAAATATTCATAAATAGTCTATCATATATAAATATAAACATAGTAAAAGAGGTGCAGTAAAAACAAGAGTAATAATATAATTTTATATGAAAAATATAATTTATGATTATTGCAAAAAAACTTACTGTGATTTTCAATAGAAACACAACGATGAGTAACACAACCCATTTTGCAATTCATTTCGGGAGGAGGCTTCCAACATTGTTCAGCACATTTGACTGGAAGTTTATCTCGTAAGGATGAAGTAGTAATACAAAGTTCAAGACACGAGAGGTAATCAACTGTATTTTGAGAACTAGATGTATCTAAACCATCCGATTCAACTATAAGGTTTCCAATCATCAACATCATCACCACAAATGTGGCCAATCTTTTGTTCTCCATTTTCTTTGAGGATACAAAGATTTTATCCATTTTTTCGTTTGGAGTAGTAGGAATATTGTTGAGGTTGATTGAAAGTGTTTGTAAAATTTTGTTTCAGTAAAATATTGCCTCCTTATATAGATTGCGATATTTGTATATCTAGTATATTATAAAAAGAAAGACTTTTCAAAAAAAAAGTTAAAATCAACTTTTAGTTTGTTATTATTTACACCCCTTGTCATTAGAAAATCTCTATAAATCCTATCTTTTGACTTTGCTTAAATCTAAAAGTAAATTACACACATACACACAAATACAAGTTATCTTTAATAAGTAGTTTTGACAAATACTTTTACTATTTACTTCTTATAATTTTTAATTTATAAATATAACAAATATAATTGATTTTATTATGATTAAATGATTCGACTTTAATTTCTTTTTTTATAGCACTGAATTCATTTTATTAAAGTTTCAAACTACATGTATATATTAAAAAGGAAAAAAAATAATAAGAAAAAATACTACCTTTAGTTTGTGATTATTTACCCATTGCCATTAATAACCTATAAATAATATCATTTGCTTAAATTATTTGAAAGGGTCTCTAAAAGTACATTTCACACACACAAAATCTATTACATACACTTTAAAAAGATAATTTCAAAAAAAGTATTCTGTTTTAAGTTTTACAATTCCATTAGTTTATGTTAATGATAAGGTAGATAAAATTCATGAAGAGATCTTCTCATCGTATTTTCACTTTCTGAGTATTTGTGACTTATTGTGCTTAAATTTGCGGTCATTTACAATCATATGGGTCTTGTTTAAGGGATTGTTTCTGGTGAAAGTTCGGGGGTGTTATTGATTTATTGATTTGTAAATCTATATATGATTTGAAAATCTTTATTAATTATGAAATCAAGACATATGAATTTTGAAATAACATTTGTTTATCCATGAATTTGAATCCTTCTATTTTTCTCTTTTAAATCCATTCAAATCTATTTAAAATATTATTTTAGATTCTCAAATCCAAAAACAAATGACTAAACAAATAACATAGGATTTTAACTTGTATTTATAAATCATAGAACCAATAACACATGATTGTTATTAGGATTTTAAAATCAATGATTGAATAACAAATGATTTTTGTTTAGACTTACAATTCCTTATAAATCCATGAACCAATAACCCCTAATATGGGATTAATCTACGGAGCGATTCAATCTATTATCACAGCTAAGATTATGTTTGTATGCATCCGTCAAAGATTGAAGACCATAAGATACATATCAATCTTTATATGTTTGATCTCAATGAATTGTGACGCCAATTGTAATATATATTTTCTAACAAAATATATTTTCCTAGAAATGGTGTTTCGATATTTTTTTCTAGATACGAACTCTTTATTTCTCTACATAGAAATCACGATTTGTACATTTTTCATATTCCAATATTGAACCTTAAAAAGCACAATCGTTGCATCGATTTTTGTGCCATTCTCTCTCTCTTGAAGACGATTTCCGGTTCTAGATCTAGGTTTTTTTAGGTAAATTACTGGTCTTAACGACGGCGGAGGTCTCTCGAAGGTGGCCCAGGAGTGAGTCTTTGTGCTTCTCCGTCAACAGAGGTGTGGTGCTTCCCCGTTGATGTGGTTGTGGCTCTAGAATGGCGGAGGAGGAGCCCCGATGCAGTGAGCTCTCGGTTGAGGACGCTGGGAGTTGTGTCGATGCTCCTCAGGCTCGACCGTCGGACTGGAAGCTGCGTCCACGGCGGAAGTTGGCGGGGATAAGGTGGGGCTGTTGTTTTTGTTGGTGTCGGATCCCGCACCAGTGGACCGGGACCAACCAAAGATTGCCACGTAATCAAGATGAAGGCCCGCAAAGGATAAGGCCCATTAAGCCCATGGATCACAAGATATAATCGAAGTGGGCGTCATCATAAAGAGAGCCCGGAGTGGTCACACCTCGGGATATGACTCGGAATCGAATTCGGATTACTTGGGCCAGAAGGCGAAGCCCATGAAGATCGGAATCAATTCAAATTCAAACGTTGGGCATTAAAACTCGAAGACCAAAACGGACACATTTAAGAGAGAATAATTGTGTTTAATTGAGAGTTAAATGTCGTTTGTCAATATAAATAGGAGGGCTAATAGTCATGTAAAGGGGACGCAATTTTTCTAGCAAATACACTATAATCATTTTCCATTCATAGCTTTTTACATCATATTTTTGTCCTCAAGAGTATTCGATCCCACAAACTAAACAAATATTCAAGTGTGTGAATCCGACATCCACATTTTGGCGCCGCCTGTGGGGAACTAGAAGATTCTTGAGTTGTCAGATTTCTCTCATTTCCGAGATAAGCAGCAATGTCTGGAGCAAGCATCCCTGATTCGACAGTAGCCGAGGCTCTCAAGACCATGCAGAAAGCCATAACAGAAATGTCGCAGAAGTTCTCGGATGTGGAAAAAGCTGTGGACACGCTTAAAACAACCCAGGTATCTCTTGGTCAAAACATCAATACTATTCAATCTCGTGTTCGTTCTCTAGGTGCAGGAAGTACCGTGGGAGTCCGAAGAAGCATGTTCAGTACGCCAAACTCCCGTGTGCGAAGTGAGACCAACGAACAAACAACTTCTAACCCAACAATCCAACCGGATGTGGAAGAAGAGACGCAGCTCGGAGATGAAGATCAGCTTGTAGATCAGTATGATCAAGAGAGCTTCGATCAGCTCGAAACCATGAGGAAGGTTAGCCAGGAACTAAAAGAAATGAAGTCAAAGTTCCACCAGGCCACCAGTTCGGAGCCGGACATCAACCGAGTCATCGAGGAAGCTAGGCGAACTCCTTTCATTCCGCGAATTGCAAATTTGAGAATCAAGGATTCTCGAAAACTCAAACTGGATCCGTACAGTGGATTAGAAGACCCAAAAAGCTATCTCGCAGCTTTTCTGATTGCCGCTGGAAGAGTCGAATTGGATGAAGCTGATGAGGATGCAGGATACTGCAAACTCTTTTCGGAAAATCTTTGCGGTCAAGCACTAATGTGGTTCACTCAGCTGGAACCAGGCTCAATCAATAACTTCGACGAGTTGTCGGCTGTTTTCCTGAAACAATATTCTATCCTCATGGATAAAAGCGTTTCGGATGCTGACCTCTGGAATCTAACACAAGGGCCAAATGAGTCACTTAGAACTTTCATCACCAAATTCAAGGGGGTGCTGTCAAAACTCCCAAGAATCTCGTAGCAGTCAGCTCTATCTGCCCTACGAAAAGGTTTATGGCATGATTCGAGGTTTAAAGAAGATCTAATACTTCACAAACCGGACACAATTCAAGACGCACTTTTCCGTGCAAATAACTGGATGGAAGTAGAAGACGAAAAAGAGAGTTTTGCGAAAAGGAACAAACAAGCAAAACCAGCGGTCACTTTCCCTGCCAAAAAGTTTGAGCCCAGAGAGAACCAAGGACCTAAAAAGTTCGGATCGCAACCCCTCAACAATACCGTCGGGAAACAATTTCAAGGAAAAGGAAGGTCGAACACTTGGGTCCGTGACGAAAGTTTGCATTGTGACATCCATAAAGTAACCGGACACTTAACCAAAGATTGTAGTGTCCTCAAAAAGCACCTCGCAGAGCTGTGGGCCAGTGGAGATCTTTCTAAATTCAAGATAGAAGATTTCGTGAAAGAATATCACGAGGCGAAAGATACCCCTAAAGATCAGAATTTAAAAAGACCTAGGCAATCCAACGAAGAAGAACCTAGAAGTTCTAAAGGAAAAATCAATGTGATCATTGGAGGTTCCAAGCTTTGTCGGGATACGATCAATGCCATAAAGAAGCATAGGCGAAATGTTTTATTTAAAGCAAATTTAGGTGAAGAAATGGACTTTCAAGGCACGTCAATATCATTTGACGAAGAAGAAACATGTCACCTCGAAAGGCCTCATGATGACGCCCTAGTCATTACCTTAGACGTTGCCAACTTCGAAGTTTCGAGAATTCTTGTTGATACGGGCAGTTCGGTCGACTTAATCTTTTTAGGTACCCTGGAAAGAATGGGAATCAGTCGGGCAGATATTGTTGGACCGCCGTCTCCTTTGGTGGCATTCACAAGCGAATCGGCCATGTCTCTCGGGACGATCAAGCTACCAGTTCTTGCCAAAAACGTGTCAAAGATAGTAGATTTTGTTGTTTTTGATAAACCAGCAGCCTATAACATCATCCTTGGGACTCCATGGATTTATCAAATGAAGGCAGTTCCCTCGACGTATCATCAGTGCATCAAATTTCCAACTCCTAGTGGAGTGGGAACAATTCGAGGAAGTCAAGAAGCTTCACGAACGTGTTATCTGACCAGTCATCGACTGAAGATCCAATAGCAATTAACGAAACCTGCGAAGAAAGAAATTCCAAGATTTCCTAGTGGGCAAAAAGAAGACGATGTGGTAATCGAAGTAGTATTAGAAGAAGATAAACCAGATCGGAAAGTCCGAATTGGAGTCACTCTGACTGGCGAAATAAAAGAAGCTTTGATTGAACTTCTAAGGAAAAACAAGACGTCATTTGCATGGTCAGCGGCCGATATGCCTGGCATAGATCCAAGCATAATCTGCCACAAATTGAACGTAGATCCAAGTTTTAAGCCTGTGAAACAAAAGAGAAGGAAACTCGGAGTAGAGCGAGCAAAGGCAGTAAATGATGAAGTGGACAAACTATTAAAAATAGGATCTATAAGGGAAGTACAATACCCGGAGTGGGTAGCAAACACTGTCGTGGTCAAAAAGAAAAATGGAAAGGACAGGGTGTGTATCGACTTCACCGATCTCAATAAGGCATGTCCAAAAGATAGTTTTCCGCTCCCGCATATAGACCGGCTCGTAGAATCCACCGCTGGAAATGAGTTATTAACTTTCATGGATGCTTTCTCGGGTTATAATCAAATAATGATGGATCCCGAAGACCAAGAAAAGACGTCATTCATCACAGACAGAGGTACCTACTGTTATAAAGTAATGCCTTTTGGTTTAAAAAACGCAGGTGCCACTTATCAACGATTGGTCAACAAAATGTTCCATGAGCATCTCGGGAAGACAATGGAAGTCTACATAGACGATATGTTGGTTAAATCTTTGAAAAAAGAAGATCACATTAAGCATTTGGAGGAGTGTTTCGAAATTCTCAACCGATATCAAATGAAGCTGAATCCGGCGAAGTGCACTTTTGGAGTTCCATCCGGAGAGTTCCTTGGTTATATTGTGACAAAAAGAGGAATTGAAGCCAATCCAAACCAAATTAATGCCTTTTTGAACATGCCATCCCCGAAGAACTTCAAGGAAGTACAGCGTCTGACTGGTCGAATTGCAGCCCTAAACAGATTCATTTCAAGATCAACGGACAAATCTCTCCCCTTTTATCAGATTCTTAAGGGAAATAAAGGGTTCCTTTGGGATGAGAAGTGTGAAGAAGCTTTCGGACAACTTAAAGCATACCTTACTACTCCACCAGTGTTGTCTAAACCCGAAGTGGACGAGAAGCTCTATTTGT
The DNA here is from genome assembly GCA_019202795.1 of Arabidopsis thaliana x Arabidopsis arenosa. NCBI lineage: Eukaryota > Viridiplantae > Streptophyta > Magnoliopsida > Brassicales > Brassicaceae > Arabidopsis > Arabidopsis thaliana x Arabidopsis arenosa. The sequence continues at coordinate 11,427,471 of CM032919.1, read as the reverse complement.
ATGTTTCAGTGTCAAAACATGCAGTTAGTGGGGTCTTGGTTCGGGAGGACCGTGGAGAGCAAAAGCCGATTTACTACATAAGTAAGTCGATGACAGATCCAGAAACCAGATACACAATGATGGAAAAACTCGCACTTGCAGTAGTAATTTCAGCCCGAAAGCTACGCCCATACTTCCAATCTCATCCAATCGAAGTGTTAACCAACCAGCCACTCCGAACAATACTTCATAGTCCAAATCAGTCCGGACGATTGGCGAAGTGGGCAGTGGAACTAAGTGAATATGATATAGAATATAAAAGCCGGGTCAGCATGAAGGCTCAGGTTTTGGCAGATTTCCTAACCGAACTACCAGTGCTGGGCACACCGGAGCAACCAGAGAATCAGACTTGGAAACTATATGTAGACGGATTTTCATCAAAACAAGGATCTGGAGTAGGAATCAAGTTGGAATCTCCAACGTCGGAAATTCTTGAACAATCATTCCGGCTATTGTTTAATGCTTCTAACAATGAAGCGGAATATGAAGCACTGATTGCCGGACTTCGATTGGCACAAGGGGTTGGAGCGGAAGAAGTGGTTGCTTATTGTGATTCACAGTTGGTAGTTAATCAGTTCAATGGCGATTATGAAGCGAAAGACCTAAGAATGGAAGCATACCTCGAAGTAGTGAAGGGTCTTTCAAAAGAATTCAAGAAATTTGAACTAATTCGCATTCCTCGGGGAGAAAATACAACCGCGGATGCACTTGCCGCATTAGCATCAACATCAGATCCTGAGCTAAAAAGAATCATTCCGGTTGAATGTATCGCGGAGCGAAGCATTAGAACTGACAAAGAAATCCTTGCTGTTACAAGATCTCGAGCAGCAGCGCGTGAACGTGGCGAGCCCGAAATCGAGTTGCCGCCTGTTAAACGGAGGAAGTCGAAAAAGCACAACAAGGAGCCCGATATACTTCCAGAAACTATTATAGAGTCGGAACCGGTAATCGAGGACGACCATCCCGAACCAGACCTTGAACCAAATGAACATCCCGAACCGGAACCGCGAGTATTTCATGAGATTGACCAAATTCCGGCTAAAGACTGGGGGGCTGATTGGAGGGAGCCAATAAAGCACTACATCATGACAGGCGAGCTCCCGAAAAACAAGTGGCAAGCCAGGAAAATGAGAGTCGTTAGCGCGAAATTTTGTCTATCAAAGGATATATTATATAAGCGAGGTGTTAGCGACCCCTACCTATTATGCATCTTTGGGCCCGAAGTCGAAATCGTCGTGAGAGAAGTACACGAAGGTCTATGTGGAAGTCATGCGTCTGGAAGGGCCATGGCTTTTAAAATAAAAAGGATGGGCTACTATTGGCCCACTATGATCACGGATTGTGTCAAGTTCGCTCAAAAGTGCAAACGCTGTCAACTCCATGCACCGATGATCCATCAACCTTCGGAGTTATTCTCCTCCATTTCTGCCCCGTACCCGTTTATGAGGTGGTCGATGGATATCATTGGACCATTGCATAGATCAACTCGAGGAGCACAATACCTTTTGGTCTTAACGGATTATTTTTCAAAGTGGATCGAAGCTGAAGCATATGCTAGCATCAAAGATTCGGCGGTGAATACTTTTATTTGGAAGAATATCATATGCCGACATGGGGTTCCATACGAGATAGTTACTGATAATGGGCCACAGTTCATTTCGCACGAATTTAAAGCTTTTTGCTCAGAATGGGGGATCAAGGTCAGTTATTCCACTCCACGGTATCCACAAGGAAATGGCCAAGCTGAAGCTGCGAACAAAACAATTTTGAGCAATCTCAAAAAACGCTTGAGTCATCTAAAAGGAGGATGGTATGATGAACTCCAACCCGTCCTATGGGCTTATCGAACAACCCCTAGGCGACCTACCGGAGAAACTCCGTTTTCCCTAGTTTATGGCATGGAAGCAGTAGTACCGGCTGAACTCAATGTGCCTGGTCTTCGCCGAACAGAAGCACCATTGAACGAAGAGGAGAATTCAGCAATGCTCGATGACTCGCTGGATACCATTAATGAAAGACGAGATCAAGCCTTAATTCGGATACAAAATTACCAGCAAGCAGCAGCTCGATACTACAATTCCAAAGTCAAAAGCAGACCATTCTTTGTAGGCGATTATGTGCTAAGGCGAGTTTTTGATAATAAAAAAGAAGAAGGCGCGGGCAAACTCGGCATCAATTGGGAACGTCCTTATATTGTTACCGAGGTGGTTAGAAATGGTGTTTATAGGTTGAAAGACTTAGAAGGCAGCCCAGTCCAGCGACCTTGGAACGTGATCAATCTAAAGAAGTTCTATGTTTAATACGCATTTTGTTATGTACATGAACTACGGTGTGGCTTGATCCCGAAATGGGTACGTAGGCAGCTCGAAAAAGAGTTCAGCTACTAAAAATAAAAATTTGTTTTATTTCTTAGGAAAAGAGTTCGACTATGCGAACATACAAGATGAAGAAGTTCGGCTGTGCGAACATACAAGAAATCGAAAGAAAAACATTTATTCAAGCGAGCAAGGCAAAGTGTCGATCTTCGCACACTTCGAATTAGGAAAGCCCTCCCGGAGAGCAGAACACTTGAACCCCTTGACCTGCGAGGTCTAGAACTGGCATCATACAATCCGGGATTCGAGCAAAGTCAGAGATCCCGAGTTCGATCCAATCTCCGGGGTGAGAGCCGAGGATGTGAAGATCTCGTGACACCGTAGTAAGCCTGCGTTGCATTCGGTTAATCCTTTTCCGAAGCCTCTTCTTTTCCAATATAAGCTTCCGGTGTTGAAGAGCAAGCGCCTCTATGAAAGCCATCGCTGTTCCTTGGTCCCTGATTGGGAGATTTCTGATCAAAGCACATGGAGCTCGGATCTGGGATCTAAAGAAACCACGAGGTGGAGAAGATCGTCTGTTTGGCTCATTCGGAACATCTTCGTTAATCATTCCGATCCTGGAGAAGTCGGGACTAGATTCTGAACATCGAAGGTTGAACTCCATACCTGCCAAAAAGGATGGTGAGGAGTAAAGGAGAATTGAATTTGTAATTTATAGGAACTTCATATCCCCGTTAAGCTGCGGATTTTATCCTAGGAATGGAGTGATTCGCGGAGAGATTTATGCTCTCAATCCGATCCTGCATTAAAAGACGTATCTCCAAGAATAATATGAGAATTAAAGTGTTTCCATAAATAAAAGGGGCCGAGGCCCATTACGAGTTCAGAACAAAGAGGAAAAAGAAAGAAAAAAGAACAAAGTTAGGGAACATTTATGGAAGGGGCTCAGGAACAGGCTCCCTCATCGCCGATGTGGAATTCGAAGCGGAAGCACCGTTCCTGCCCTCAACCTCGGGTTCATTCGGGACACGTTTCCAAGGATTGTCATCATTTTCCTCGTCTTCCTCTTCACTATCAACAAGAGCTGCTTCAGTCGGGGCATTCACCGGTCCCTGAACTTGACCCTTAGCACGGAGGTACATCCGGAGCATTCGCGGGATCTCCGCGATACAGTCGAAGTTCCTCCACTCCCATTGAAAGGGGTCACTTTCCAAGGCTCTCACTTTCCTCTCCACTCGAGCAATACGAGCCTCGAGTGTTTGCCTCTTTAGTCCCAGCCGCTGCCTCTCGTCGCACAAGCGGCGATGTTTGTCGACAACCTGTCACCAAAAAGAATAAATTAAAGAGAAAGGCATAAGATTTTGGTCAAGAGAATCGAATTTTAACCTTGTCCATGAAATCGTAAGCCTCTTTCTTTTCCCTCGAAGGGAAGTGGAACACAGCATGAGGAAAGAGAACGCCGGCCGGTTCGAAGCCATCGCCGGACAGGAACAAAGGACTGCCAGGATCGGTGGGGACCACAGTTGCGTTTTCCATTGTTATAAAAATTATCGAGAGAATTTTAGAGTTCCTTGGAAAAATTTAGAGGTAAACTTGCCTCTACTTATAATAGGTCTAGGGTTTATCTCGAAACCGTAATTTAATGATGATAGTGTGCCCGAGTGGTTTAAACTGTTTTTGGAAATAGAGAAGCAGTTATTGCCTTAAAGGCGTGCGACTTTCCCTATTTCCAAGGAAGGGAAAGATCAACCGTCGCATTTAAGGCAAGAAGCCCATTAAGCACAAAAGTTTTCTAAGCCCCAAGCCCAACAAGTTTATCGAGTTGACTAAACCCGAAGTGGGGAACTCGTTTTAAGCCGAGTTCAGTTCTCGCATTCTAAAGAGAAAGGTCTGATCAGCCTTAAAAAATCTCAAAAAGCATAACCACAAGGCCACAAAAGGTTAAAAGCGGACTTTGCAAACCCGCATATAATTTTTAACCAAAACCCCCTTGGGATCATAACCTTAAAGAAAAAAAGGTTTAAAAGCCTCCTCAGGCAAATATCTTGTTCAAAAGAAATTAACACCAAAAAAAAAAAAAAAAAAAAAAAAAAAAAAAAAAAATAATAATAAGTTAATAATGGGACAAGCCCCAATTCGGAGTGGACGCAGCCACTACGGGTCAACAGACACTTCGGCCTCCATTTCGTTTGTTGGGTTTCCATCCGCCTCCTTGGCCGGGACTTGTTCAGAGGAAGTTCCTTGTTCATTTACTGCGGTACAAACATCTCCTGGGATGACCTTCGGCGCAGCAGGGACTTCGGATGAGACGACGCCCTCCGTCTCACTTGAACCTATAAAAGACAGTTCGGGTCAAACAGAAGGTAAGTAGAAGGAAGTAAGCATCAAGAACAAGCGATTACCTGCCCAGTCTAACCCTGATTCACTTAGGGGAGGAGATTCAGTGAAAAACTCCGCGAAATCCTGAGGGTTGAAGGATGGAGCAGGAAGAGCTGCCAGGCGACTTTTCTTTTCGGATAAACTAGACGACAGCTCGGATCTCTCTTTTGCTTCGGAGAAATCGTCGTCGTGAATTTGATCCAGCAAGATTAGGTTGCTTTCGTGCTCCTTGATGTCTGATTCCAGATCTGACTTAACCTTCTCAGTTTGAATAAAACGGATGGCCCCTTGAATCAACTCCATCCCGCGTCCCTTTACCTCCTTTCTGGCCTTCGAAGCTGACTTTGCCAACTCGGAATCACGCAACTTAGTAATCGCGTTGTACTTCGCGCGAAGTTCAATGAGTTGATTATTTAGGGCATCGGCGGATGATTCGGATTCATGAAGTCTACCCTGAACACCAGAAAGCTCGTTCTGTAGTTGGTAATTCTGGTCGTACTGATCCTTCAGCTCCCCCTTTACCTTCTCAAGCTCAGATTTGAGGCCGTCTACTTGATCTTCCAGTTGTTGCTTAGAGCCCGAAGATGATTGAAGGTCGGACTCAAGAGTAGTAAACTTGCCTCTCCATAATTCAATCTCCTGTTGCTGACTGAGTAACAACCCTTCATAGTGTTCGATCATGTCGTTGAGTTCGCTGTTCGCCTGGCATTTTGTATAAATTCGAAATGATGAACCAGGTGGAAAGTTAACATTAAAGGGAGAATGAAGTAAGACTAACCCGAGATGAGTGATGCGCATGAAGCAAATAGCGTTCGCGAATTGCAGGACGCCACTTGTCGAACTCCGGCAGAATTAGACCCGACCGAGTCTTAAAGCACCGAAAGACGCTACCTTCTTTCTCCATAGCTGTGAAGGAAGAAGAAGGAATTGTAATATTTTGAATCAAGATGAAGTGAAAACCCTTAAGAATGCGCGAATCGTTACCTGTAAGCGATTTGATTTGAGGGACAAGAGCAGGTTTTGACTTCGGAAAAGCATCTCGAGATTCAGAGTCTCCCTTCTTAGGAGAGGCATTCTGAGAAGTCTTCCCGCTGTCAGGACGAGAAGAGGAAGACATATCAACCGATCGTGGAGGACCCATTGGTTCTGAAGGAGGGGATGATCGGGGTGAACGGTCAGTTCGAGCCCTAGACTTCTCCCTTCGTGGAGAAGATTCACTGCGGGATGACTTGTCTCTCTTCTTGCGAACCAAGTTTTTTAGAGGTTCGCTGCTAAAATCGTCTTGGAGAGGACGGGGAGAATCATGACGAGGGGATCGATCTCTCCGAGGAGAACGTTGATCACGACGTTCGTGACGAGGTGTTAATCGGTAAACAGCAACGGATCTTGTTCCTTCGGTACTGCCATCGTCAACCAGCAGGGTCCTACTGTAGTCCTTCTTGTCTATAGAAGTCGCGAGAAATTTTTTCTTCTCTTCGCAAGCCTCAGCCATCGGCTTGGAAAGCATTTTACGTCTGGCCGCAAGGGCCCGAGATGACATCCCCTGAGTTGATGGAGGAGATGGGAGTCTGTGAAGCTGACCTGGTGGACTCATCCTAAGTCTGTGGTTAGCCTCCAGGAATCTCTCAAGAGTGAAAGAATTCCAAAGGGTTTCCCCTTCAAGAATTACTTTGAAGAATCCGATGAACTCTTCGGACGGGAGAGTGGAAGCGATGAAAGCTGCGAAATAAAATAACGGTGTTAGTCAATAAAAATAAGAAAATAACCAGGGTAGATACGGGCGACCTAATCTCTACCAGGTCTCGCAGACCACTTCGAAGGGAGAAGATCTGCAAGATTTCCAATCGAAGCAGGAGTTTTCTTAATCAAAAACCAAGGATGATGCCAATTTTCATCCTTGTTAGGAAGATGCGAAATGATGTTCCTATTGGCGTTAGGATACGCCGAGAAGTATCCCGTTTTCTTCGATGAACTTCTCACGCTTAGAAGCTCGTTTAGTTCAGTGACTCCGATAACGTATCCGGCTTCCGCCGCGATTGTTATAATTCCAAGAATCGTACGAAGAAGATTGGGGGTTAGTTGAGGAAGAGCGATTTCAAGAGCCGCTAGGTATCGAACTAGGGCTTCGGGAAGAGGAAAAGTCAGTCCGCAACCTTTAAAATAGATCTCGTATACACAGAAATAGCCATCACGATGGTTTTCTGGGGACTCCGTAGGGTCAGCGATCTTCGCCTCCGCCATAATTCCCGGTGGGATTCGGCAGAGCTCCTTCAATCGTTCAAGGGACTGAAGGGTGCAGGTGGATCTGTAGTGCGGACCAGCAATGTCATTAGAGCGGGTGCACTCGTCATTGCTAGAACGCCGTTCATCAAAAGATGGAGATTCGGGTCTATCGGAATCGGAAGTCATTGGGTAGAAAGAAAAATTCAAGTTTTGGGAAGAAGAAGAATTTGGAGAGAGAAGTAGAAGAAGTTTTTAACCACAAAGGATCAAAAGTAAAAGTAATAATGAAAAAAGAAGGTTACCTCACGCAAGCTAGGGGATAATGATGAAACCGTCTTGGAAATCGTGGAAGAAGTGGGAAGGTTTTCCCGCTTTAATAGTAAATAAACGATATGCGGTCATAATGGTGACAGATGTCACGCGATCAAACATGGAAAGGCGCCGAAATTAAAGGATTGATGGGGTCCTGGCGGGAAAATCAGAAGATTCCTCATAACGCAATCTTTGGTCATTAAGGCATTTTAAGTCCTCCGAATTGGGATAGCACTTCGAAGAACTTGGGGGGCTAATTGTTGGTGTCGGATCCCGCACCAGTGGACCGGGACCAACCAAAGATTGCCACGTAATCAAGATGAAGGCCCGCAAAGGATAAGGCCCATTAAGCCCATGGATCACAAGATATAATCGAAGTGGGCGTCATCATAAAGAGAGCCCGGAGTGGTCACACCTCGGGATATGACTCGGAATCGAATTCGGATTACTTGGGCCAGAAGGCGAAGCCCATGAAGATCGGAATCAATTCAAATTCAAACGTTGGGCATTAAAACTCGAAGACCAAAACGGACACATTTAAGAGAGAATAATTGTGTTTAATTGAGAGTTAAATGTCGTTTGTCAATATAAATAGGAGGGCTAATAGTCATGTAAAGGGGACGCAATTTTTCTAGCAAATACACTATAATCATTTTCCATTCATAGCTTTTTACATCGTATTTTTGTCCTCAAGAGTATTCGATCCCACAAACTAAACAAATATTCAAGTGTGTGAATCCGACATCCACAGTTTTGATAGGTGGCTAGCGGTGGATCCATATGATCTACGATGGCTGATGCGGGGGTCGGATTTAGAGGTAATGGGCGAGCCACCGTCCTTTAGATCTGCCGCGTTGGGTGAGCCGACTGTCCGGATCGAGGCATGAAGACTCTGGGGCTTCGGAGCTTTCCGGCGAAGGAAGAGAGAGGATAACTCCAAGTGTGACAGGTTGCTAGGTTGGGATCTGTTACCGTCGAATCGTTCGTCGGAGTGGCTAACTTTCTGGGAGGCTTGTGGTGGACTGGTTCGTCGGAAGAGCGAGAAAGCTGTCGGAAACCGGAATCTTCCACCGGTTTTCTCAATCCTCTAACGCGGCTATGAAGTTGTGGGCCTTGATTCTGCCAAATCTAAGGTTTGGTCACTCTGCGGACGATGATCAACAAGAGTCGAGTCTTTTTATTTTTTCCGGCGAGTCTCCGGTGTACCTGTTTTGTTACTGGGTTTCAATTTGTTGTAGGCCAAGGCCCAAGCCCATTTGGGTTTTTTTATATATTGAACCTTACGGTTACGGGAAACAACAAAATCATTTTTGCAGATCTCTATTCTCTCACACATACAAATCTATAAACATACAATACAAACTTCGAGTTATGTGTGTGTACTAGGATTACATCACACACACAAACACATGTGGGGCTCCTTCTAGTTGGGATAGAAGGTTTGCAATTCCCGACAAAATTCAACACGTACACATGAGACCACTTTGCTTACATCACATTCACATTACGTCATCCGTAATCTAATCCAACAGTCAGTCTTTCGACGAAGTTGTCTCTATGAACAACCGGTGGAACAATATCGAAGTGAATATACTCCATAGCTAAAGCTGTTTGTAGAGCAATATCTAACCTTACACGCCATGTCATCTTCGGTCTTCGGCCGTGAAGATGATCGGCCAGAGTGCCGTTAGTGACGTAATCGTGAACAAGAAGAAGTTATTAATTTCGTTAAAGTTAAATGAGGCAGTATTAAATAAAACTCTAATAACTTATGGATTGCAATAACTCTCCGAATCAAACTCTACAACTTCACAATACTTTTGGAAATCTTAAAAGATAAGGGATATTTTAAGCGGACAACAAATAATTGAACAAGGATGAACTATATAATCGGACAAGAAACTGATAAAGTGCGTTTAGGGAGAAGAATTTTCACTTCTTTGTAATCTGAATGACTGAAGACACTGTCTGGATAAGAGTCATGAGCAATAGACACGTAGCAGCTACGGTGGCTGTCCCTGTCCACAAGTCGCTGCAATACACACGCCTGAGGACGGCGTATGACTTATTCCATTTGTTGTTGTAGTGTTTCCTGACTTGCCTTGCGATATCTGTATAGTAAGAGCCGTCGTCAATGACTCCCACACTGAGTTTGTTCACCATCTTCTCCACAGCACGATGGTGCCCAAGCCAATTGGTTATTATCCCTTACAAAAACCAAAACCTTCATAAATCAATCAAAACTCACAAGTACACAAATTGTTAGGATCTCACATCATCATAAAGTGTGAAGCTCGTGATAGCTTAGTAGCTTATATATACATATAGAACTAGCTAATACAATAAATTTAAGGGTTACCTTTCTCGACAAGCAAGTCGACGTCCTTCTCGGTGTCAATGAGGAAATCCAAGAACATGATATAGTTACATACGTGGGCGTTAAGCGGATAATGACATTGCTCAAGTGCCATGATGTTTCTAATTTTCATCTCTGTTTGGTCTTCAGCTACAAAACATGGTATATACAAAACACCATTCTTGAATTTCACCTCGACCGACAACAAGTCGTCTATGGCCTTGAATTTCACTCCCCCGGTGTGTAGCTTGTCCGCACTATACATTTCATACATGGGCTCGTATTTCCCTAAATCATGATCCGGAACTTTCTTGACGCGGACACACCTTAACAAATCAGTAAAATGTCTAAACTTTGAGTTGTTTCCAAAACCATTTCGGAGTCCAAAATGGGTGATGGTTAATTCACTGAATGACTGCATCGGGATGAGTGTAGGGATAAGTTGATCGAAGAGTTTCTCGAGGATGAAGTAAGGAAGCTGGTTCTCGAGCAAGATGAGATCTCCATCGACTGTGTATTCAAGACAAGGCTCGTCCATGAGAGGATCCCCGATCTTCTTTGGTACCCATAAGGTATACCTCAAAAAGAACTCTAGCAAGAAAACAGAGTCGTGCAGGATCATGTCCACGAACTCTGGAGATGAAATCCAGGCCGTTGACTCAGAATAGCTTGCCCTGATTATATCTTCATCTTCTTCGATTATTCTCCTGAATCCATCAATGGTTTTCTTCCCTTCAACCCGTCGTGCGAATTCCACCAAGTAAACTTTCTTGAGCTCCTCCATGTTTAAGTAGCCCATTGACTTCGTGTTTGTGATATCTCCACGAGACATGAGAGCTTGAGATTTTAAAGAATGGTGAAGAGGTCCAATGAGAACCAACTGAGGCGTGTATGCTTCTGGGTTTACTTGACGCAAGCAGTTTGGGACTCTGTAGATACAACAAAGATCAGGATCTCTAGGAAAACGCCACATTCCAGGAGCGGGTTTGTTCAACTCACGGCTAGAGCCCGCATGAAGATCCAAGATTCGTTCCATTGTTTATGGGTCGGAACCAATCTTATCTTCAAAACTCTCTTGAAAGTTGAAGCTTATAGAGAAAGAAGTTTGAAATTTCCCTTTCAGTGAAAGATGGGGTAATGAGGAAATGATGTATATATTTATGTAGGCCATGACCATATGTGGTGCATAATTCGGATAAGTATAACTATACTAGATACAAGACCTCGTGGGAGGAGGTATATGACCACAGAAATTCTTAGCAGCTTCGTGTTGATTGTAATGATTATGATATTTGCAGTTGCAGGTATATGTATATCCGGTGATTCCAAAAGTTCAAGTACTGTAGGAAAGGCTAAATCTCATAATTGTGTCTAGGACGTTAACTTGGGCATGGAACCCATTTAATAAATGTGTATGTACAAAAAAAATTAACCCATTTAAATCCATTTACGGAAAAATGTTAAATGGGGTTATATGGGTTACCCCAATTAAACTCATTTACTCCCTCTGTTTCACAAAGACTGTCATTCTAGAGTTTTATTTTTGTTTTACAAAGAGTGTCATTCTACATTTTCAATGTGATTTTTCCACAAAATTTCCTAATTTACCCTTAACCTAAAGCTACTTCTCATTGAATTTAAATCATTAATCACTTATTAAATAGGGACATATATGTATAACTCATAGTTTTCTTAATTTGTGTGAAATGTGTCAAAATGACACTCTTTGTAAAACGGAGGGAGTATTAAATGGGGTTTCACACAATTAAATGGGTACCCATTTAAGCCCATTTATGTTTTTTTTTATATTAGTTATTTTTTATAATAATGTTAATATCTTAATAACTAAAATAAAAGAGAAAATTATTAAATATATTTAAAACTAAATTATATATTTACGGTTTTGGCGGGAAAATGCGTGTTTACGGTTTTGGCGGGAAAACGCGAGTTTACGGTTTTGGCGGGAAAACGCGAGTTTACGGTTTTAGCGGGAAAACGCGAGTTTACGGTTTTGGCGGGAAAACGCTATTTTATGGGAAAATAATTTTTGGTGATAAAACGCAATTTTGCGATATTGGCGGAAAATGGCGTTTTCCCGCCAAAACCGAAAACCCGCGTTTTCCAGCTAAAACCATAAAATTGCGTTTTCCCGCCAAAACCGAAAACCTGTGTTTTCCCGCCAAAACCGTAAACCGCGTTTTTTCCGCCAAAACCGTAAAATTACGTTTTATCACCAAAAATAGCATACCATAAAATGACGTTTTTCCGCCAAAATCGTAAACCCGCATTTTTCCGCCAAAACCGCAAAATTACGTTTTTTCTAAATTATATTATTCTTCAACAAAATAATAAAAACAGTTATATCATTATTTTTCAAATATATTTAATGAAATAATCTGTAAATTTTAAATAATCAATTAAAATAATTATAGATTATATTATATTGTTTAGAACAAAACAATGTTATATGGGTCTAAATGGGTAAAGGAAATTTAAATGGGTTTAAATGGGGAGGATAAATGGAGTGTAAACTTAAATGGTGTTAAATGGGGTGGGTCTAAATGCGATGGGTTTTAAATGGGGTGGGTCTAAATGGGGTGGGTTAGCCCATATTAACATCTCTAATTGTGTCCATTACTGTTGGCCAAATAATGAAGCCCAACTAAATTTAGAATGGATCAAAAAAAAAATTACAAAATTGGAAAATTTTCAGATTTTTTTTTTAATTTACTGACTTTTATATATAATAAATAATTATTAAATTTTAAAAATTATTATTTAAAAAAAAAACAAAGTCTTGCGGTATACCACAAATTAAAATATTGTTCAATCTATAATCACAACCAAGATTATGTTTGTAACTTTGTATGCAGCCGGGGCATAATATACATATCAATCTTTATATGTTTGATGTCAATGAACATTTGATGCCAATTGTAATATCTTTTTTCTAACAAAATATATTTACCTAGAAACCGGTGTTTCAAAAAAATTTATAGCTATGAAACTCTTTGTTTCTACATTAGAAAACACGATTCGATATCTTACATTTTTCATATTCCAATTTTGATACCTTACGGTTACGGGAAACAACAAAATCATTTTTGCAGATCTCTATTTTCACACACAAAATCTATAAACATAAATACAAACTTCGAGCTATGTGTGTGTACTAGGATTACGTCACACACACACATGTGAGGCTCCTTCTAGTTGGGTTAGAAGGTTTGCAATTCCCGACAAAATTCAACACGTACACAATGAGACCAGTCAACAACACTTTACTTACATCACATTCACATTACGTAATCCGTAATCTAATCCAACAGTCAATCTTTCGCCACGTCATTATCCCTCACACGTGTATGGCTCCTAATCCTCCTCAACTCCTGAACAATCTCTTTAGCGTCCGGACGATCATCCTTATCCACCGCAACACACCGGAACGCCAACTCAGCAACCGCCGCAACACCGAATCCGTCAGTCACCGCCGCCACATCATCGCCATCTAACGCAAGCAACGGGTCAATCACTTGATCCAAAAGACCCATCTGGATCTTGGATACAACAAGATCCGCTAAAGCCATGTCCCTCTTCTCACGACGTTGATCAACAGCTTTCATACCCGTAATCAACTCCATCAAAACGACGCCGTAACTATACACGTCACTCTTCTCCGTTAACCGAAAAGACCGGTGATAATCCGGGTCTAAATAACCGGGCGTACCTTGTGGTCCGGTACAAACATAATCAGACGAAGTAGCTGAATTCACCGTCGTCTCTGACAACACCAAGAGCCTAGAGAGACCAAAGTCTCCGACTTTGATTGTCATATCCTTCTCCACAAAGATATTCGATGAAGTTATGTCTCTATGAACAACCGGTGGAACAATATCGAAGTGAAGATACTCCATAGCTAAAGCTGTTTGTAGAGCAATATCTAACCTTACACGCCACGTCATCTTCGGTCTCCGGCCGTGAAGATGGTCGGCGAGAGTGCCGTTAGTGACGTAATCATGGACAAGAAGTAGTCCTCTCGGGTCAGAGCAATAGCCATGGAGCTTGACGAGGTTCGGGTGGTTGATTGAAGAGAGGATCAAGATCTCGTTGCAGAAGGACTTCATTGAGAATGCTTTGCAATGCTCGGTGGCGGCGGCGGTTGCGCCGTGATGATGGTGGAGGAATTTAACGGCGAGGAGTTGTCCGTCGCTGAGTTGGCCTAAGTAAACAGAACCGAAGCCACCGTCGCCGATTTTGCGCTTGGGGTCGAATTTGTTTGTGGCGGATTCGAGCTCTTCGAAGGTGAAGACTGGTGGAAGAAGAGCGGCGGAGCGGTGACGGCGGAGGAAGAGAGCAGCCGGGTCTTCTTCGTTGACTGAAGACAAGAAACTCGCTCTCCGTGATCGGAAAATCGCTACGGCGACGGAGAAAGCAAGTAAGAGACATGTCAAAGCGAAGATAAGAGACAACATAGCGATGTGATTGACTCTTTTAGAATCTCTGTGTGTTACTAATTCGGATCTTGATTTGTGGAAACAGAGGAAATCTTGATTCGGGTGGGTCGAATTAAACCCGCAAACACCATTCTTGATTTGACAATCTCTGCATTTAGCAAAGTAAGGATCTTGAGATTCGTCCCATTCAACTTCAAATCCAAATCTAGTGAAGAAATCTTGAAGAAAGCCAAGAAGATCTCCTTGACAGCCTTGTTCAGATAACGACCCGTGGGTTGAGTCGCAACCGTGTAAGATCCGACCCGGATTCTTTAGGAGTTTACAGTCCCAAGGACAACGAGAACAGTTAGGGAGAGTTAGAGGAGAACAAGGACGGAGAAGAGAAAGACGAGAGCAAGAAGAGTCAGAGACTCTGAAAGGTGAACTGGTTAAGTCGATGAGCCGGTTTGGTGAGGAGGAGAACCGGAGAGAAGAACAGTTGTTGTTGGTCCGGTTAGAGTTTGTAATGGGAGAGAGGGTTAGAGAAGATGAGAGAGATGAGTAATGGAGGATAGAGAAAGTGAGGTTTTTGATAGTGATGGTGGCGCGTGATGAGCATTGGATCTGGAAGTTTGGGTGGCCACATCCCGGAGAAGTTGAGAATGGGTACGGTGGTGAGGAGTTAAACGGCGGGCAATGAAATGAAGAAGAACATGAAGTAGATGCAGAGGAAGGTTTAACAATGGTGAAAACAAAGAAGAGTAGAGAGAAGCATCTCCATGGTGGTTGAGACATGAAAAAGAGAAAGAAAGAGATCTGAATCTGTTGACTGAGCTTTTTCGATGTGGATAGTGTTGTGAGGAAGAGGAAGAAGAAGAAGAAGAAGAGGCACGTGAAGGTTTAGGAACTTGGAACTGAAGAGTTTCGATTTTGTTTTTATTTTATAAAAATAAATATCTTAATAAATCTCTTTTAGTAATTTTTTTAAAAAAAAATTGGATTTCGACTCTCCTACTAGGCAATGAAACTCTAATTCAAATTATTTTTAGAAAAGTTGTATATGAATGAGAGTAAGAACAATATTTCCTTTTTAAAAAATATTAAGGCATATGAATTATGAAGTTATTGAGAAAGTATATGAAATGTGAGTAAAGAGCAAATGGGAATATAGAAGCAAAAAGAAAAGTCAAAAAGTGACGACAGACATTGTAGACAAATGGAAAAATAGTTCAGGTTAAAGTGAATTGCTTTTTTTTGTCAATAATGAAAAATAGTTCAGTCTTTGAATTATTGCTAGAAAATCTAAGGAACTTGTACTTTTAGCAGAAATGGTTGGTGGAGAGGCAGAAGAGCCAAAGCTCAACGACTCTATAAAAAGATGCATATAATCAAATTAAATTCAACTCGTTTAAAGGGTTTTTTAAGTGGTCTTAATCTGTTTTGGTAGAGTAAGATCGATAAAGAGCTTTTGAGTTATAGAAATAAACAAGTTTTACTTCATCTGTTTGGGTCGAGTGATATGTAATTTTGCCTATTTGTATGGGTGGTTTGAGGAAATTTTTTATGCTAATGGGTCATGAAATTGCATATGGGATAGTGTGGGTAAGCTAATAGCTTATCAGACCGACTAGGACAGATAGATCTTCTTTGTAGTCTTATATGCATTTTATTCTCGTGAGATGGGAATTGTCAAATTGGTGTTAATACGGCAGGGTGTTAAAACCGCGGAATTGCGTTTAAACCACCCAACCATGTTTTGGTGCTAGTATCGCGGAATCACAATTTGCCATTAGAAATACGGAATCTCGTTTTGGCATCAAAACAGTTTATTTTTTTTATTTTTTTCTTTGAAATTTGATTAGTTTAATCTCTAATTTTTGTTTTGTAAACTCACAAACAAACAGTTTTGGATGGAATACTGCATGGAGATCCAATAATTAGTTTAAGAAACTAATCTTCGATATTACATCAAAATGTTAGATCTCGTTGCATATTCGGATGAAGAAACAAACAAACATATTCATTAGGATACTCACATCTCTTGGATTGATCTTGCAGGTCCTGCTCATTGGTCGTATACATTAATGAAAAATAAATTGTAGCTCATTTGTTCACATATGAGTTTTGTCCTTCAAACATAAAGATTGCAACAAAAATCTAAAGGAGCAATGATACAGACGTTGATTTGGAGCCTTTCCTCCAGTCATGATTCAAAAAAAGGGGCAATTAATGCGATGCGATGCGACCGAATAAAGCTGACCTTTTTTGGTGTATCACTCTTTAATAATGGCTCAGTGATTAAGTTTCTCCATTTAATCATGAGACTTTTGAAAATTCATATTGTACTTTGGGCTTGTACCGTTTGAAAAAGTTGTATTATTGGGCCTCCATTTTGACCCATACTTAGCAAGCTATTATATATTTTGTTGAATCCACATAAAACAGCAATATAGGCCCATGCCTAGTGCCACCACGTCATGATCTAGAAGCTTGTTTGCACACCAAAAAAAAAAACAAAGAAGCTTATGAAATAGTACAATATGTCAGATTTTAGATTTATTTTTTAAAGTATCATTAAAAAGACTTGACTATAATTGGAATTTTCCATTGTATTTCCTATTTTTTGTCTTCTTATTTATTTCAACATCTTATTTATTTTCAGTTTTTTTCCCCTTAAAATAAGACTCTTAACTCTTAAGTTAAGCCAGTGTTTTTAAGTTATTTATAAGAGATTTTATACCATTTTAAGAAAAATATTAGTAAGCACTAAAATTATTTCCATAAGCTTTTTTAAAAAAATCTATTTTTAGATTATATTATTATGTGAAACTAAATACAAAAAGAAAGTTAATTTCACAAATTTACCTTTTGCCCGAAAATTTTGTATTATACCATCTATTAAATTTTAAAATGTAACATGCTAACACTGCTTTTTCATAATTATTCAAACGCTTATTTAAAAAGAGGGTTGACTTTTTGTGATATAGAAATATCACAAATTACAACTAGTTTCATAAAAAAAGAAAGAAAAAAAATGAATCTTGCTAACATCTGGACCGAGTCACGGAGACTAATAATAAACAGCCTGGAAATTATTTTGACAAAATCACTCTTTCTTAGAAATAACAATATAATTAAATTGAAATAACTAAGAAAACACATATGTCACCTAAACAAATCTACGCGCAACATTTCAATTTTATGAAATGGTAATACTTGGAGAACAAATAATATACTAGAAAATATCGTATAAATACTTATACAATCATAACAAAAATCTCGCCGTCTCCATAACGAAGAAAAAAAGTAAAGAAAATGGAGTTATTCAATAAAGGCACGGCCGTTAGATTACGGAGCTGTCACGAAAAATACATCTTCGCCGTCGACGACGAAAAAACCGTCCGTCAAAGTTCTGACGGAACGTCACGGCAATCGTTATGGACGGTGGAGATGGTGCCACGTAAACCCAAATTCATCCGTCTCAAGAGCTGTTACGGCAAGTATTTAACGGCGAGCGAGTCGTCGTTTCTTCTGGGAATGACCGGAGCGAAAGTCATCCAAACGCCGCCGTTTCGTCAAGCGGAGCATGAAAGCGACTGGGAGCCAATCAGAGAAGAGTCAACGGTCAAACTCATGTCGTGGAACGAGAAATATTTACGTGGGAACGGAGGAGCTCCGCCGTGGAAGAACTCTGTGACGTGTGATCGTGAACCACATATTTCAGCGACGAAGAAATGGATCTTGTGGTCTGTGGAGCTCGTTGAGAATCCTGATAAGGTTTTGTTTGCTGATCGTTTTTCATCACCGGCTTCGAGTTTTAACTCGTCGGTCTCCGACGGGTCAAATCACGGGTCACCGGTTCAGAAATTACCGACTTTTGGATCTTCCGAATCTATCGGGTCGGATCCTGGGTCACTTGCTTCGGTTTCTTCTTCGAAACTTATGTTTACTCCTTCAAGGTCGGGTACATTGTCCCCAAAACCAACAGAGGTATATTTCAATTCTAATTCACATTTTTTTTTTTTTTGGTTTTATAAATATTGATTTTGGGGTAATTTGACTTGGAACAGAGAAAAAGTTCGAAGAAGATAACAGTAGAAAATGTATCAGCTATGGAAATATTCCGGGATGCGAAATCGGTGCGTTTACGAAGCACGGCACACGATAAATATATGACTGCTGATGACGACGAAGAGAGTGTGGTGATGGGCCGAAACGGGTCATCTAAAGAAGCTCGATGGAGAGTTGAAATGGTACCTGGATCCGAAAAGGCGATCCGGTTAAAGAGCTGCCACGGTGGATACTTGACGGCGTCGAATGAGCGGTTTTTGTTGGGAGCGACGGGGCATAAGGTGGTGCAGTCTAGGAGGATTCGGGTCGGTGAGCCGGCGGGAGAGTGGGAGCCGGTGAAAGAAGGTTCAAATGTTAAGCTGAGGAGTAGAAACGGCGGGAATTATTTGAGAGCCAATGGGGGAGTGCCACCTTGGAGGAATACGGTTACACATGATTCGCCAAACCGGAGTGTTACGCAGAGTTGGGTGGTTTGGGACGTTGATGTTGTCGATATTCATGGGAACGGTTGATTCATGACTTTAAACTCGTTTTGAGACTTTATCATTTTGTTTGCAACATGATTAATGTTCATATTTTGATTATTGGTTGGGTGTCACTGGAATGCGTGTTGGAATTTGTAAAAAAAGATTCAGCAAACAAAGAGTTGCAACACTTGTATCAAAGAAATCTTGTTCTAATAAATTTTGGGAGTAATCTTAGAAGAGTATGACTTTTAGTCCTATGGAAACATTGGATTGATTGGATTCAATAAATTATCTACGCTTCTTTGATTCTTCCACCATTTATGCCGGAATGAGCTGTGGCCAGTGGGGTCAATGGGCTTCAGGTTAATGAGATGACTAGTAAAGGCCCCAGAGGTTTCTTAATGATGATGCTCTGCGTTTTAAGTGATCAGGTTTGATACAAATCGGTGATAAGAGAGAATATAAATATAGTCATATAGAGTATGTAGTCTGTACTAGATGTTTCCAAATTCCACCCTGGAGAGTTGAGAATATGTGAGTTCTAGTTTTCGAATTTCTCAATTTGATTTAGCCTATTGTTTGTTTGAGGACGTGCAAATGACTAAGTATAGGGAAATTGATACGTCTCATTTTTAGTTTTTTTGTCGAATATTTTCTGTTTTTGTTGTTCTTTCATTCCCTGTTCATTTGAGTAATTTTTATGTATTTTGATTGTTCCAGGTTTGGATTTGATTTATAGAAAAATGATGTCACAAACAAGCAAAATGAATTAAGTAGAGCAAGGAGCCAAGTATAGTACAAAAGATCATACCGAATAGAAATCCCCAACCAAAACGAGATGGGTTTCAATGTTTTTCAAGTAGAGCAAGAAGCCAAGTATGGTACAAAAACAAATTTGCCATTGTACAAATATGTTTATAAATCATTAAATCATATTCAATGCAAAATAATATACAAATTAAATTAACCAAGAAAGTTAACAAATTAATTAAAAAAATACAAAATGTATTAGTTGAAAGTTGAAACTATCTATAAACTATAGCTAATCGACGTTGATTTATTTGAACGTTTTTTTCATTGTTATGATTAGTGAGATTATGACATTAAGGTTTTTCTTAGTTAGTTAATGTATGGCTATTTAGTTGTTGTGTTAGGCGTTAGTGTATGAATTTAGGCAGTCTATCAAAATAACTTCGTATTCTTTTTTTTTCCATATGTAACATCAAGATAACATTCGAGTTGATGTAAGCTTTTACCATTCGAAAAACTCTATCAAATGATGCATAAACAAGGTTTTTGTGGTTGAATACATTTATTCCAAAAAAAACATTTGAATTAATATCGTTCTAATTTATTTCAAAATTAATGTGCATAAACTTTGGATGGCTTATTTAGTTTATTAATGAAGTTGCATATATAATGTTAAATCATAGAGAAACTATTCTGAAACATCCGATTTGATTTCCTTAATGTTTTCTTGGTTAATTGATCAAAATCAAGATCATCAGACTTCAAAATTTTAAATTAAAAACGAAAGAAAGCTGTCTCAAAGCAGATTGTGTTAAAAAAAAGTCGATTGTGCTCAAACGCAACTTGTCCAGCCCGTGACAACGACCCTATACGTAAGTAAGAGTAACGTACACTGGCAAAAGTTGGTTTTAGTCCCACACTCGTCACTCTCATCTCTTGTTGTTTCTTACGGGCAAATACATTTAACATTTCTTCTTCATTTATTCACGGCCTCACGGATATTCATTACCTATATTCTTTTGGATAACAAATTTTTCTATTTACTTTATTAACAAACATCGTACGTTTCATTTACTTACAACATTCACTCTTTTATCTTCTCTGATTTCAGCGTAGGAAGAAAAGGTAATGTATACGTGGCACATATAGAGTGATATGATACCTTAATTGATACTCTTCTTTTCTTTAGGTTACACAAGTTACAACGGGAAAGAATGGAAAACACACGTAAAACTAAAGACTAAAAGGATGAACATCGAATTATTTATCGATATCTATATGATGCTGACGTGGAAAACAAAATTTGGTGAAACACGTCAATTAAGCACGACTTTTCCATGCCTAGTGGCTAAAATCGTTTCATCACATCGCTAAATCATATAATACTTGAATGAATTCAAAATTATCGGTTCGAAAAAAGGTCCACGTCACGGCGCACCGCTTTGGACTTAGTCTCCTACAATAAATACAACACCAAACATCACATTTCACATTAATTTGTCTTGTGCAAAAAAACACTTCTTAAGCTTCAACAAGAAAGAAATAGTATTAGCATAGTATCAGAAGATGGATTTTTTCAATCAAGCTAAAGCCGTAAGGATGCGTAACGTCCATGAAAAGTATCTAACGGCGGACGAAGACGAGGAAACGGTGACACAAGACAGGAATGGTTCCGACAAGAGAGCTAGATGGATTGTTGAGCCGGTTCGAGGTTCCTTTGAAGTAATCCGTTTGAGGAGTTGCTACGGTAACTACCTCACGGCTTCGAACGAGCGGTTCTTGCTCGGTGCCACTGGACGTAAAGTGGTCTTGGCTAAACCGGCTCGACTCGACTCGTCCGTCGAGTGGGAACCGGTGAGAGAAGGTTCCAAAATGAAGCTTAAGACGAGATACGGCAACTTACTTCGAGCCAACGGTGGACTTCCTCCGTGGCGTAACTCTGTCACGCATGACACTCCTCATGTATCGGACTCCTTCTTGTGGGATGTTGATGTGGTTGAGATTTTGGTGGGAACAGCCACTCCGGCTCCGGCTCCAGCTCCAGCTCCAGCTCCGGTGACAACTCCGCCGCCACATAGGAGACCGTCGTACTCGTATTCTCCGGTTTCTAGAACATCTTCAGAAAAATCCGAAGAAGAGGTATTAATAATTGATCTGTTACACTGTTTCACTTATTTTTGAACATTTATCTGCGGAAATCCAAAAATCTAAAATATCTAAAAAATTTGGAATGGAGCGGGTCAAATTTTTTAGATATAATATTGTTTCTTTAGATATTTTTAGAATATCCATTTCATGTCCAAATATTTATTAAAACGATAAATTACGAAAATATCTTTCTGATTTTTTCAAGATTATCGTCTTAACATTTTCTTGGTGTTGGTTTGACTAGTTGACCGTGCCGCCGCCGAAATCTGAAGGGAGGACTATATACTACCACATCGCGGACGAAGAAGGACACGTGGAGGAAGAATCAGCCGTTGGATACGCTTTGACTTTCAAAGGAAATAGCGTGGAACAGTTGACGCAGGCGTTGCAAGAAGAGACTAGTATGGATGATGTTGTGGTGTGTACACGCAATCCTTTAAACGGCAAGCTGTTTCCTCTTCGTTTGCAACTTCCACCAAATAGTGGAACAATGCATGTCGTTCTAGTACCCTCAGGTACTTCTTAAACGGCAAGCTGTGTGGTTTCCCTTTGTTTCGAATGTATTTTAGTAGTGGTCGAAGTATTAGAGGCTCAAGATTGAGGGTTTGGTCCTTGTTTCCATTAGATAAGAGTGTTAAATTTAATCATAGAAAATTTAGATAGACTGTTATTGTGGATTGATGTAATCTTTCATTTTTTTGTACATAAGCTTATTTTGTAAACGAAGCATTTAAGTTTCACCCTCCCATTTTTTATGTGAATTCACGGCATCAAGAATTGATTGTATTATAAAAGATTTTTTTTCTTCTAATGATTGAAGTTTCACGCAATCATTGCGCAAGTCTTCACCAACTCTTCCACTTTGATAAAATGTGTTACTAAATTATTCTTCTACTAAAGTGTTATTGGTGAAGAGATTGTTTACGATCAAAATAAAAGAGAACAAATCTCCATTACCTATGAAAACTTGATACTAAATTCATAAACAAACCTCTACAAATAACTTAACTCGATTCAAGACACTAGTTTACTAAGAAAATTTTTTGAGACAAAAAATACACGCTGTTTTTTCAAAAATCTTATAGTCTTGAGTTTTGGTTTGGAGTGTCTCGATTATAAAAACTATAATGGTTTATGCATGTGTATAATTAAGGGTATTTGAGAAAAAAGTGAAAGAAAGATTAATAATCCATACAAATCACTGATCATAAATCTATGGTACATAGCAAATCCAACATCCAATTCCTTTACATCACAAACACGTTTTATTTTGTTGAATCGTCGTTCAAACATTTATTTATACATAGTAGTAAACTATATTTTCTTGGCATAAGGTGATGAGGAGTTTTGTTTGACATGTTAAGTAATTGAAAGCTTCTCTTTTTAGAAGAAGGATTGTGTATATTTGTGGAGTTTCCTCTCTACCTCATCAACCTTCACACCCACAACCCTGTCTACTTCTCTTCCTCTTTTCATGAATACAATCGCAGGCAAAGTGTTAAGGTTGTACTCCATCCATACGCTCTGTATATCAACCAAACAATATTTTATAACTCAAAAGCAAACACAAATTTTGTTGAAACCTTTTCTTTATTTTCTTTAGACTTTGAGAAATAAGATGAAGGAAAAGAGATTGATTAGTTATTACCATTAATACATCGACATCAATCTTCACGAACTCAACATCGGTGTACTTAGCTGCCAATTCTTCAAGCTTTGGTTCAAGGGATTTACATGGTCCACACCATTTGGCTGTAAACTCAATCACCAGCTATATATATATAAACATGCAATCGAATGTTCATTAAGGTGTTTTTGAATTAAACCTAAGAGAAATTTCAATTTCACTATGTTAAGATTTTCACATTGGAAATAAGATGAGACGACATAGGGTAAATTGTTATATAGATAAATCTACTCAACTGATTTTTATGTTGAAAACCTATTAAAATTAACATAGTATCATAGCCTAAATTTGACTCATCTCAGACCAAAGCTCACTAACGTTTCTTCTCCAAAAGAAGCTTTCGTACAAAGTCATAATTTCATGAGGGCGTGTGACTTGGATCATAATGGACATGGACCAAGCTAATTATTCAATTTTTGTTTTGAGTTCGAAGTTCATATAAATTAATGTGTTATCTTAACCCGTATTAACCTCTCGAATATGATTAGAAGAACCCCGGTTCGAACACTCATATTAACATTGTCGAAAAATAACCTAAAAAAAATGGCTTTAGTAAGATTAGAAAGCGCTTTAATTAATTAATTTACCAGATTGTTGGTGTCATTAAGAGCGTTGAGCCGAGATTTCCACTGATTCATGTTCTTGATCTCCACAATACGAGGACTGTTGACGTTGAAAGGATAAATCTCAGGTTGAGGTGTCCATGGCTTCCTTGAACGGAAGTGGGTTACCTGAAATCTCTGCTCTGGAGAAGAAACGTTAGCACCCATTGTGTGTCTCTCTCTCTCTCTCTAAGCAGAAAGAAGCAAATGGTTTTGAGTAGAAGCTCTTAGTTTGAGCCTAAAGAGAGCGGAAGAGTTGGCTTTTTATAACGTCAAATATTCTGTTGTGGACCAAGTAGCCGTAATTCGTAACCAATTTTAACACTACATTTTCTATTGGCTCTAAGTTGTAGCGCAAAGCTAGTATATGAAGTAAGCGGAAAGTTTCATGCAAACCTACTTTAAGAAGATATAAAGTCCAACTTTAAGATCAAGCTGTCTAGAATCAGTTCGTGAAGGCTCCAAAGTGAATTCCAAATACGCTTACCAGTTTTGCTGATCGGTTCAAATAGTTGTTTACACTAAATGAATCGCATGAATCATTTCACCAAAAAAAATATATATATATAATTATATCAAATATATTGAATATATTTGGAATTGTATAAAACGTTTTCTTATATTGTTTTGTTTGTTTTAAATCTAGGATATAATTTGTTTTTCTTTTCTTTATTTATCGACTGATTATGCATCCCTAAAATTAAATTCAACGTGATTCCATTTCCACAGCACAAAGTGATAAAGTATATATTTATTTTCCCAAAGTGCATCAAAATTTCTATTTTTTTTCTGTAAGTGTGAGTTACTTTTTCGTACTCGTAAAGGGTGACAACAATGGTGGCAGCAGAAGTGTTTGACCTTTTTACAGCCGTGAAAAAAGGATTCCAAATCTTTCACAATATATGATTCCCTTATAACTTTTCATTTTATTAGTTGATTTTGTATGAAAGCTTCTTTTGGATTTTCTATTTCTTAGCCAAAAGTAAAAAAGCATACAAACCCATATATTAATTAACTTTTTTGTTTTTTTTGTCAAACCCCCATATATTAATTAACATGTGGCAAAGATGCAGACACAAATAAAACAGTAGATTCTTTTGCTTCATGTCAAATATGTTTTGGATTTGTTGTTCTAGAAGTCTAATATTAATAAGGGTCTCTAATAATAATAATAGTAGTTTTATTTTTCTCAAAATAGGTGGGTTATCATTTACAGTCCGTAATCGATAAATGATGACGTGATCCTCCTTAGAAATGATCAATTGAACTATATAGTTCTATCATGTCATAACATAGTGTATGCTACAAATTCCAAATGCAATCCATCTAATTTGATTAGTTTTATGATTTTAAATGTACTTGTTAAAGT
The DNA here is from genome assembly GCA_019202795.1 of Arabidopsis thaliana x Arabidopsis arenosa. Lineage (NCBI taxonomy): Eukaryota > Viridiplantae > Streptophyta > Magnoliopsida > Brassicales > Brassicaceae > Arabidopsis > Arabidopsis thaliana x Arabidopsis arenosa. Next base: position 11,402,320 of record CM032919.1, on the reverse strand, counting down.
TGTTTTTAGGATTCCAGGTAGAGAGTATGATGACAAAGTTTAAAAATATTAGACAAAATTGTCAACTATTGAATACTTTTTTTTAAATGATAAGAAGGTAAAAATAAAATATTTTTAGGAATATAATCGAAGATCATAGACTTATGCAATGTAATGACAACAAAAGATAAAAGCGTGGAAGCCTAAATGAAAAACATATTTTCAGTCCATATCGACTCGACGCTAATACCAAAGCTAACGTAGTTACATAAAGTGATTACGATTTTGAAGTTCTTCTAGTTGAGTTACAAAAGACGATAAAGCAACTTGTAAAACGCCAAACTATCTAATATACTTGTACATAATGAAAAGTAAAGTTTTATTATACATTCTAGTTCTTATATATTATGATAGATACATTGTCATAGTAACCATTCAAACAACCTCGATAATTTTCTTGTTGTTCCTAAGGCCAGTCTACTAAATCATTTCATCAATTTCTTTGAAGTCATCTCAACATCATCAGAGGACTTGTCCTCCTCAAAGTCTTCAATCTGTAAACCGACCTTGTACCGGTACCCCCGAGCACAATACCAGAAGTAAACCAGATTAACCACACCCAAAACCGCAATCAGATAATAGAAGTAATCCAATTTTCCCGCGTTGAGATTCTTGTTTAGCCAATCCGGACGATCATGTCCACCGGAGAATTTGTGAACGATAGTCACAAGAAAACTACTAAGGTAGCTCGAACCGGCGAAGGATAAAGAGAAGAGAGAATTAGCAATGCTTCTCATGTGCTCCGGAAACTGACTGTTGAAGAACTCTATTTGTCCGATAATATTGAATGCTTCACATAGTCCCATTAGAATTAGCTGCGGTGAAAGCCAAAACACCGACATAGGAGTCATTCCGGTTGGATCTCCGGCATTGATGGAGCGTATGCGTCTCATGCGCTCCACAATGCCCGCAACGATCATAGAAAAGATCGCGAAAACGATCCCTGTTCCTATCCGTTGGAGGAGTGTGATTCCGGATTTATGGCCAGTGATTCGCCGCATGAATGGGACAAAAACTCGGTCGTAAAAGGGAAGAAAGATGCCGATTGTGAGGAGAGATATGACGGATAGTGAACCAGCCGGAATCTCGAAATTAGGACCTAAGTTTCGATCCATTTTCAAAGCTTGAGAGACCGTGAAAGTGCCTTGTGTTGTCATGGCCGCGAGTGAGATTATTCCGGCCGACCAGACAGGAACAATTCGGATCAAACACTTCACTTCTTCCACTTCTTGGACGCTGCATAAACGCCACTTGTCCGCGGGAGCTCCCTCGGGTGTTAGATCACCTTCTATAATCACCGCGGCTTTGTCAAGAAACCTATAATTTTATGCAATTTCAGTTAGACTATAGGTTAAAGCAAAATCATGTAATCAGTGTTGTCTCAAACTATTGGTAGATCATGTACAAAAAACTCAGGGCCATGTTCGGTGATTCAGTTTCACATATAATAAAAATGCCCCCGAATGTAATAAGGAAAAAAAACATATATAAATTAAAGTACCTGAATTGGTTACTGCGGTGTAACTTGGATAACACGCTAGATTTTATGGCTGGGTCGTAATAGTTCACAGTGCCGTTATCTTCTGCAGGGACTTTCAGCTTTCGCTTCTTACGAGCTGCCACGATAACTTGAGCGATCCCAGAGAATATACTCCCTTCAGGTTTAACGTAGATATAACGCTTCATTCCAGCAAAAAACATAACTACCGCAAGAGCCATGAGTCCGGTAGGGATACTAAAACCGATGATCCAACTGACTTGGTCCTGGATATACACAATTACGGTCTGTGTAATGATCAGAACCACAGTGAAAGTCAGGTAATACCAGTTGAAGAAACTGGCCACTCCTTTAGCCCCTTCCTCAGTTCGTTGGTCAAACTGATCAACCCCAAAAGGGATGCTACATGGTCGTATTCCTCCACTCCCTACGGAGAGGAAACAGAGTCCCAATAACAAAACTCCGAACTGGAGCTTATTCGGACCGCCGCAACTGAGTGGGTTCTGGCTGTTGCATGATGCTGGGTGGAGTTGAGGCAGCGATGCTGTGAGTGTAATTGTTATTAGTCCCTGCATGTTGTCAATGTTATTAATTATAATCAGTCATTATTCATTTTGTAACCGATTCTTCATTAGTAGTGATTTTATAACTTAAAGTTGAATTGTTAATTAATTTTTTTTAAAAAGGCAAACAATAGTGTGGGATATATTGAAGTTATGCGATCAAGTACAAAGAAACAATTAATAATCTTTACAATAGTCTTAATTAGGTTTGACTTAATATGACTGAAAAGTGATGTTACCTTGATTAGGTGAAACTGACAATGACGTCGAACCTAATATCATTAATATCTGTTGTAACCCTAATTTAGTAATATGAGCAGTTGTAACAGTTCAAGTTCCTTATTAACGTTTAAGTAATTACGAAAAAGACAAAAAAGTGTATAGAGAAATCAACAAGTTGGATGTGATCATAATAATTCTATAATAATAGTGAATGAAAGAGACACTAAAAAAGTAACTATCATTATATACGTAACGTCACTGTGATACTGACCAAATCTAAAACCTCTTTCAACTAGCTAGCTAAATCATCAAGAAACTCAAATACTCAATTATTGGACAATCTCATTGTCAATAATCTATATCGACCACTTGCGTATCTCTTCCTTTTCTACGCACATCTCTTTATCTCTAAAACAGAACGCACGTTCTAATACGTAACTCCTTTATTGGAAAATGTTTCATCAATGAACCAAAGTTGTGTATGTGAGATAAATATGGTTCTCTTACCATGCATGTTTTTGGAGGATATATAAAGTGAGCTAGTTCAAGGTAAATACCGACAACAATAAGTGTACTAACAAATGCTTTTGTTCTTATGATTCAGATTATAGACCGACCTTATCGTCCTCGATAGCGTGGTCCCTCTATAAGTTCATGCGTTTTCGTACGATACAAAAGTAATTTTAATAGCTTTTGATTTATTTTACTTTTAAAAAGAATAACATAATAGGTATAAAATATTATATAAAGTGTTAATATTATATTGTATCATATACATATATATCCATTTGATATAATTTGTCTTTACGTATTTTCTTATCATGTCCACGTGCGGGGTGAAATTATGTGCCAAGTAGCATGTATCTTCACCACACACACAAAAACACGTAAATTGATCAGTCTATTTAGAGTTGTTATGTTTTTTGTTGGATGCAACTATTCGAACAGTGGACGCTAAAGCACTGACCCATGCTGGCGTACCACTAGGCCGCGAATTGCGGATTTGAGGTGTTATGAACATAATTAGTAAGTGAATACTACTAACTACGTACGTGCGTGTATTTGTAGACACATTAGATTTTTTTTTGGTTAAAGGATTAGATTAAAATTTCAATCAATAAAAGAGATAAATATTATACGTACGAGGAGAGTGGCGAATGAGGCGAAAGCGATGGTCTTGAAGCGGCCAACGTAAGTGTCTGAGATATACGCTCCGACGAGAGGAGTGAGATTGGTGAAACCAGACCAGATGTTGATGACATTTGCTGCGTCGACTTGTTCTAAGTGAAACACTTTGGTTAGATAAACCATGAAGTTTGCCAACAACCCTATCGATCCCAGTCTCTCCAGCGTCTCATTTCCTATTTCAACCCATTTTATTACAAAATATTATCAGCAAATAAATCAAATATCTCTAAATATTAATACTTTAAAAATCATTTAAAATGAAAGTTCACATTTTTGCTAAGAAATCATTTACATTTTTTTCCCGTTTCTGTTATAAACTCGTCAGCATGGACGAGTGTCAAACATGTTGGACCGACGGTTACGAGAATAAAATATGATAGAAATCAATGCTTCGGAAAAAACAAAAACAAACATTGATATAATTTTTGATCGAGTCGAAACGAATAAACGCTCCTTTTTTTTCCTGCCTATTATGTGCAAGGATTTAAGCAAACGGCCAATTCCGTCTGTCAATTATATTATATTCACTGGTTTTGAACTATATATCCAATTATGGAGATTAACAAAAAAAAATTAGCTAAACTGAGGAAAGGTCAAGGATTAGCTTAACTACAACAATTATAAGCCTAAAAATAAATTAAATACCTAAAATGAACGAGACGGCTCTCCATCCTCCAGGCTTTTTCTCTACCTTCTCGGCACCCAAAATTGATTCCGGCGAACTTTTCCGATTGTACTGATCAACAACATTCAACTCCGACGGTGACGATTTGGAGAAACTACCGGACGGTCGTGGCAAAGAAGAACCGTCCTTTCTATCCTCCAAAACCATCTCTAAGATATTACTAAACTCGTAATATACTCACTTCGATTTTGGGGTGGATTTAATGTTGTGAGAATATATTCTCACTTTTTTGCAATCAAGGTAACACACATGAATGATTGATAAATGCAGAGAGTGGGCACAACAAACACACACTTTCTCTCTGTTAGAAGCTTTTTTGGGTGTAGTGAATAATTTGTGGAACTGTGTATATATATAAGGGAGTGAGTAGATATTATATGGTGGGTGTGGGTAAAATTTGAATGACGTTCGCCACTAGTAGCCTCCACGTGAGAAGTTGGAAGCGGAAAAAGAAAACTATTTTAGTGCTATGTTTTTTTTTTGTTTTTCTTACACTGTACGTAATATTTTTGTTTTTGTCGTTCCACGTATTGTGAACCTTCCATGTTTCATATATACACTTGGTACGTTAAAATACGATGTTAAGTTAATGAACCATCTTTTACAGTACATTTGCATCGTAAGGGTTTGATGGATGATAATTTTTTTGTTCACGCGGTTTTATGTATGTTGTCGGTCATATAATGGTATGATGGGTCTCAATAGGACATCTAATTTTACCTATAAATAATATGATATCTCATAAATAAGCCAGATTTTATTTTCTTTAAAGCATATTTTCTTTTCTTTTCTTAAAGGAAGCAAGATTGGATTGATATTTTATGTTAATCCTTCAGTTGACTTCCTGAAAAAAAATCTTAAAATTTAGAACTTTATTATTATTATTATTGACAAAAATGAAAAAGAGATAGATATTTAACAAATTTATATGATTTTGATTCAGTGGCGATAGATTCTTCGAAGTTAAAACTCTGTTTTAAATACAGTAAAACCTTTATAAATTAATACTCTATAAATTTATAACCTCTATAAATTAATAAATTATTTTTGTCTCGAGTGAGGATCAGTGTAAAAAATGACACAAATCGATATATTAATTAATATTTTTTTTTTGTAAATCTTATGTAAACATATGGTCCCAACAATATCATAAATTAATAATTGTATAAATTTGTCAATATATATATATATATTTTATGTAAAATATTTAGTGAAATATGAATCTAATATTGTTTGTTTTTCTTAAATTTGTATTAATTCTTGGTAGATTTTAATTCTAATACTTTTACTACATCTTAAAAAGTTTGTGTTATTTTAATTTTTTTTTTTTTGACTATTTGTAATTTGTTTTAGAAAAATATTGATTATAAGGAAAAAATAGCTTTTCAGATATAATATTTTTAAGAAATTGCAAAATTAGTAAAATATCTCTATAAATTAATAATTTGATAAATTAATACCTCTATAAATCAATAGAATTTTTCGGTCCCGATATTATTAATTTATAGAGGTTTTACTGTAATTAATAAGAGTAGATTTTATTTTACTTCTTTGTGCAATTCACACCAGACACAAGACTTGAAACTTCCAATATGTCATCTTGTCACACAATCGCTTGTTGAGAGTCGTTCAATAGGTAAACAAATAAATAAAACTCAAAACCTACACACCAACACAATCTAATATATTGCTCAAAAAATATTCGCATTCTAAGATGTACCTTAAACTATTATGGTTTGCAATCAAACAAAGAAACATATATCAACAAAATAATAAAGTTTGAAACAATGCACATATAGAGCTGGCCTTGAAACTTTGGAGGCTCATACCAAAAACAAAAAAAATGGCATATCACAAAATAGAAACTAATTCTATTTTCTCGTATCTAATGTTGAGTTGAGACTTAAATTCCGTTTCTAGATATCATTTAACTCGAAATTAGAATTCAATACTAAATCAAAATTTGCATTGTTTTATCGTAGTAAAAACATCAATTCACTTAAATTTCAAAAACATTAGCATAATGGCATCAGTATTTTTAGTGTGCAAAACAATATTTATGCATGTAAAATATATATTATATATAGAAACAGTGAAATATCTTCATAAGATATGAAAATTAATAATAACATTATCACTGGATGATTATGTAAAAAGGAAAGATTAATAAGTCCACCTGTCCAACTAAACTTGTAAAATTCAAATTGAACACAAACATAAAATCGGTGAGTGAAGACAGAAACAGATAGAGAAATACGAAAAGATGAGGTAGGCTTTTATCGCCTTTTAGGCAAATGCAAGTGCCTAACACTGTCGCATGCGCGAGCCATAAGATTTCTACGCAAACCCGCCTTGTCTTTTCTTCTTTATTTTTTTTTTGTTTGGACCTTTACGTGGAATCCAATACCATATCACCGTTCGATTTTATGGTCATATCTTCTACACCGTTCGATCATCTTATCAACACGCGTCTCTCTTCACCATTCTCAATGGTCAAATGATATGAACCGTGGACTGGGTGCCTAAGGTTTGGACCGCTTTTAATAATCTGTCTCAATATGCTGAGCTGTGTGGTGCGGGTCACTATCAAGTATATGCGTTTTAATGGTCATGATCGAATAACGAAAAATGTATATGGAGTTTGATAGATAACTCCAACTCTTAGAAAGGTCACTTTTTCCTATTTTGTATTTGATAGGATCATATCTACCGACTGCATATGGTTATACTAAGAGATATTTTATATAATATCTTCTTATAAAGTATACCATAATTACTAACTAAAGCATGTTAAATGTGGGAATACATTTTTGACGCTGCTGAAAGAAACATAATTATTAATCATTTCTTATATTACTATCTACAGTATGTTATAGGAAAATACTTGCACCTACAAATATATATACTTTTATCATTTTTGGTAGTGATGTTTTTTACAAAAACTGTTCTGTTTCTCTTCCAGTATCTATTAAGGTTGGTTAAAAGATGGATCAATTTTTGTTACAAAAGAAGTTGAACTGAAGCTGTTGATTTTGATGTACATATATACAGTCGAAACTGGTCAACTTTTTGTTAAGCTTCTATAGGATTTTTTATTTTTTTTTGAGTTGATGAAATAAGTGGTATCTCAACATCATATCGAGTCTGATAAATATAGAGTCCAAAGCAAATCAAAATTTAGAGTTGTATATTTTAAGTATTTCAGCAAAGCCTAGAAATAGCTGAATCGAGTGATACTTGGAATGACATCATATAAAATACTCTGGTTTACAGCGCTTAAAAAGATGTACGGATCTAAACCCAGAACTTCTTAGTTATTCAAAAAAAAATATTTACAAGGTTTTATATTTACATTACGAACTAGATTCAAGAGACTTGTTTTCAGAGTGAGATACATGTCTTCAAGTTTCTAATGCAACTAGGATTAAACCCGCGGTACTCCGCGGGTATCTGTTTTATTCGGTTTTCCTATTAAGTATTTGATAATTTATAATTTATAATTATAACATATGTTTTTTTTTTGGTGGTTGTTAAATTTTCAAATAGGAGAATGTGCTTTAATGTAGTTAAACATGTGTATTATTTAATATATTTGTATCAAAATTCAATATAGTTAAAGTATTATAGTTTTGAGGTGTCTAACAGTAATATATTCTAGAGAATATTGTGATCTTACATTTTTACTGTTTTGTAAATTCAAAAATTTTGGACCAGGAATTTCGTGGATCTTTAAAAGAAGACTTTATAAGTTTGAATTATTATTAAAATTATATGATTTCAGATTTTATTGTTATTTCAAATGAAAATAAGCTAATTAACCTGTGTATATATAGCCCGTCAAATAAAATACAGGTTAAAATTTAAAGTTGTTTCTTTTACAACTTCAAATGCAAAAAGAATAATTCTGTGATAAATTTTCTATTATATTTAAACCTTTAACATATTGCTAAAAATATAAAGTTTTAAATAGAAACAAAATCAAAATTAAAGGAAATATTAAAAATTGAAACCTTAACTCCAGTCGAATATCCTCTTTGACTTATCATTCACCCCACCATTGTTATCCAGTCATAGACCTTATATGAAAAAAAAAATTAAAATTGGAATAGGTTTGACATATAAATTGAAGATGATAGAATTTGAATAGATTTAATAAAACAAAATTGAAAAGAAAATTAATACAAAAAAAATACGATTATTAAAAGGGTATCAACATCCAAACCTAAGACTTGATGATAATCAAACCTAGTATCTAAAACTAAGCACTGAATAGAAGAATAAAAACAAAAAAATCATAGAAATCATATTCTTTATATCATATTCAAAAATAAAGAATATGTATTGAAAGAAAATGAATTATTTCCATTTTTTGAGAAGAGCCGAGAAAACTTTATATTTGCAGTGAAACTTTGAACGATATGAGAATAACACAATCAGAGTACTATATTTATAGTGTTAAGAGAGTCGGCTATAATTTTAGGGTTAATCAAATATAATCTTATCTAATAAATTATCGAATTAAATCTAAAAGATTACAATCTTTTTTGGTAAGATCACATTTGGATAGTATTTATAATATATGTACATATTTATAATATTAAATCGACATTAAAACATAAATGTAGGAAACTATTTAGATTTGTATAGAGATTTCTTCAACTAATTAGATTGATTAGAGTATAAATTTTTATTAATATCTAATCTCGTTTTTGAAACGTTTTTAAATATATTTCCTTATTTTTTTGGAAAATTTTGGAAAGTTAATAACAAAAATACAAAATTGAATCTTGAGAATATTTATAAGATTATAAATATATTAGTATCTAGTATCTACGTATATTTTAAATTTATTGTTAAGATTTGAAAAAAAAGATTTTATTAATAACTGACTAATAAACATACATTATGAATTTAATTTCTTATATAACAAATAATAGAACAAAAAAGAATAAATGGAAATTTAGAACATCATCATTTTAAACTAAATAAATAGCTTAACCCGCTGTGGGTTATAAATCATATCTTGGAGAAAAAGCATAAAATTAAAGATACTATGAACAATATATATTCGAATTTGGAATAGAATTGAATGATTGGCTATATTTAGATAAATGGTGAATATTGTAGAGTTGGTTATGGTTAAGATTAGATTTAAGAGAATAAGTTAATACGATTTTCGAGCGATTAGGCAATATATGATCAAATATGCAGTTATTAGGGATCGAATATATAGTTATTTGGGATCGAATATACTAATATTTAGATACCAAAAATGAGGTAAATATACAAAAATTGTTGAACGGTTAAGATTGCATAATTTGGATGCTAAACCCGATTAGGAACTTGAATCCGTGATTAAGAGTAATTACTCCTAACCCACCCGAATGATTAACACGCGGATCTTATAATGTTTAATGAAAATTTATGACCAAATTACCCTTGACGATTATGATTAACAAAGAACAAAATCCAAAATTGAAATTGAAATTGAGGTCAAATTTGACTATTTTTCAATTTGTACTTCCCTTTTAATAATAAGGGGATCATTTAAGACACATTAAAATAATTAAAGATTCTGTTAACATTCGAAACAAAATATGAAAAATAGAAAGTTGAAGATTCTATGAAAGGGAGAATATTCTGTAACTTTCAGAAGGCAAGAGTATAAGTCTAAGAAAGAAGTAAGAGCAATATCAATAAGACACCTTCGTTGACTTGTATTATGTTTCAAGTGTGTACAAGACCATGACAAGGATCGGTGGACCATCGTATATGCATTCACATTTGTACTCTTATGATTAATTTCAATTTACATTAAATACACTGATCACATCATAATAATATTGCTATGGCATTTTGCTTCGATTTTGAATGGTTAACTCTCTTAGAATAATTTACACGCCATGTAAAATTTTAACGGTCAGTGTTTGATTTTGTTATTTTCCGTGGGTCTTTTCATGCTGATCTTTATCAAAAGAGCTGGCAAGAAACATGTGACTAGAAAGGTTTTTGTAGAAGTAAGACTTTTGAGAACTTTTGTTTCTTGTTATTCTAACTAACTGATGTTTGTAATGTATTTCGTAAATATTACAAGTTAATGTTATAGTTTTGGTTTTCACTTGCAAGTTCTTTTTTTAATTTCTGATATGTGGTATTTATAGTATTAGTAACTGATGAACGAAATTAGAGTTAGAAACATACGCATGTGAGCTGTGAGGATAAACAACACATAGGGTTGATCAAACTGCCCAACAAATTTTGAATAGTCCACAATCTTTTGTTGCTGTCGATTAATAGTCGGTACTCCAATTATTGAATTAAAGATTTTATTTTATTTTTAGTTAATACGAATGGACGACTTATATTAATTAACATCACCCAAAGTCAAAATTTTACTTGAAAAGAAATATGAAAATTTAGACTAGCTACTCCGTTAGTATATTAGTAGACGTATTCTTGAATAAGATTGTTATTCTAATAATAATGGGCAAAATATTTTAGAAAAAATAGACGATTTTAAACTTTTAAAATTTGCGAAAGAATTTCTTTTAAGTTTCATTGCATACACTGAATTTTTTTTATTGGAAATAGAAGAAAAAAATTGGTAGTGAAACGAGGAAATATACAACTAAAAAAAAAGGATTAAGAACGATTTTTAAGAAAAATGGATTTAGAAATATTTAAAACAAAAGTTGAAGTTGAAATTTTTGGCAAATGTGATCTTATAAGTTTATTTCCAAGAAAATTAGTGATTCCTAATTTTACATAATGTACTTATGTCATAATCATTTTGAGTTACTAAGTTGTCGTGAGTCCATAATACAAGTGGTGCTCATATAATCAAAGACTTCCAAAGTTGTCACTTTCGCGAGTACATCTAATTTTATTTACAAGAGTATACAAATTAGAGTTTTTATTCTTACAACTTGTAATTGAAAATAAAAAAAATAAAAATCTGAAGTTTTTAAAAATGTCAAACTAATTATAGTTTTAAAAATGTGCTGATTTTCCACTCCTCATTTCCATCTTCATCGTTGTTCATCACTATAGTTTCTGTAACGATACCTTCGAGCACACCAGAAGAAGAAGATGAGATTAAGAGTGCTTAAAGCGGCAATAAAGTAATAGAAATAATCCAACTTGTTTGTGTCAATATCATCCGTTAGCCAACTCTGTCGTCCTCCACGAGCAGTCACACTATGAACAATGCTTACCATCGCACTGCTTAGGTAACTGGCTAGAGACAAACCTAAGTAAAGCAACGAGTTCCCTATACTTCTCATGTTGATTGGAACTTGTTTGTTGAAGAACTCGGTGAGACCAACAATTGTGAAGACTTGATAAAATCCCATTAGAACTTGTTGCGGGGTTAGCCAGAAAACCGATATGTTTACCCCAGTAAGAGATAAATCTCTTCTCTTTCGCTCCACGATACCCGATATGAACATCGTCGAGATGGAGAAAATATTCCCAATGCCGACTTTTTGAAGTAACGAGATGCCTCCTTCTTGTTTTGTAATGTTTTCAATGGGTCGGACCAAAACGGTTTCATAGAAGGGAAGCCATATGCCTATAGTTAATAATGAAATGACGGTTATAGAAGCAGGAGGGATTAGGTAAGAAGTGCCGGGAAATTGGAGGTCCATTTTTAGTGCTTGTGAGACTGTAAAAGTTTGTTGTTGGTTCATAGCCAAAAATCCAATAATGCTCGAAGCAAATATTGGAATAATGCTGATTATAGACTTCATGTCCTCTATCTGTCTCACTGTGTAGCTTCTCCATTCCTCATTTCCAGCTTCATCGTTGTTCATCACTATCACAGCTTTGTTCAAAAATCTGAAACCAACCAAAAAAAAAACTTAGTAACCATATTTATTTGCATATTATTGACCAACAATGATAATTATCTCATTTCATTATATGTATCTTTTTAGATTTTTATCTCTAGTTATACTTATAACTTATTACCTCTACTTTCACCCAAAAAACTTTGAAAACTATTATTATTTCTTTTGTTAAATAAATCTCGTATTGACATTTTCATCATAATTAAGATTCATGTTAAAATTCTATTATACCCCTGCAAAAAAAAAGTTCACTTCTTCTTTTTTTTTTGTCAAACTATAACAAGTTAACTATTAGTACTTTCTTGACTTGAAGTTAAATTAGGTGCTTACACCAAAATTTAAATTGGAAATTCAAAAGGACACTTATTTTAAAACAACAATGTTGAAAACAACATAATTTGAAATGGAAAAACGGAGTGAGAGCAAAATTAAATTTTACCTGAATTGATCAGTGAGTACGATTTTATTTGATTGTAAATCTGTCTCTAGTAAGGGTCGATAATAGTCAATTCCAGAAGGAAACCGTACATTGCGTTTCTTATAAGCAGCCACAAGAACCTTAAAAATTCCACGGAACACACTTCCTTCGGGTTTGACAAAGACATAAAACCGAGTTCCCACAAAAAGCAGAAGAAGCGCAAACAAATTGAGAACGGTCGGGATTGCGAATCCAATGGCCCAACTGATGTTGTTCTGTACGTACAACACTAGTGTCATTGAAACTAACTGCACGATTGTATGAGTGGTATAGTACCAGCTAAAGAAGCTTCTACTTCCTTCTCTTCCTTCTTCAGTCGAATCATCGAACTGATCGAGACTGAAAGGAACACTGCATGAGCGGATTCCTCCTGTTCCGACTGATAACAAGAAAAGTCCTGAGAGTAAAACGTATAACTGCGAATTGCTATAGCGAATACATTTTCCAGTGATTTGATCGGCAGTGCAAGGTGGTGGTCGTAGATTAGGGATCAGAGACGTGAAAGTCAACATCAACATGCCCTGTTGAAGATTTAACTCTTGTCACATTACTTAACATTGATACCAAAAAAAAAAAAAAAAAACTCTTGTAACGTTCCAAACAAAAGTATGGCCTCATTTGTATCAAACTTTAATTTGTGTTTGTGTTTGCATTTACATGTGAAAAAGAAAAAGAAAAAAAAAAAAGCAAGCAAATTTTCTTTTATTTTTTAAAAGTAAATTTTAGTTTTGTCATAAAATATTTTTTTTTGCAAAGAGTAAATGTATAAAACCAAATGCTGTTTTTTTTTAAAAATGCTAAAAAGTTGGTTTCATTTGAAATAATACACAAGAAATGTAAAAGCAAACGCAACCGTAAACAAAGTAACAAACAATTGAGATCATATGATTTGTCACATGAAAACTCACATCAATTAAAATATCAGAAAATTGTTTTACGGAAAACAAGTAAAAAAAAGATTACCAACAACTCAGCGATGGAACCGAAGACAATGGTATTAAATTTTCCGGCGTATGAGTCGGAGATGAAAGCTCCGATGATAGGAGCAAAATTGGTGAGAGCAGACCAAGTGTTGATTAGAGTGGCAGCTTGAACTTGATCCATATGATACTCTCTTACCATATACACCATGAAATTCGCCATCAATCCGAATGTAGCAAGCCTCTCCAATGTCTCATTCCCTACATCATCAATATTATAAGCCGCATATCATATTTACAAAAACAATGATCTATAATTTGGGCAGTGATTATATACATACCTATGATATAAGGCATCGCTTTCCAACCAAGAGGCTTCCTTTGTCTCGTCGTTAAATCCGAGGAAATTGTCCCTTTCTCATTATCCATGCTTTTTCTAAACTCTTCTAGTAGTACTCGTTTTTTTTGTATTGAGGCAGATGAGTTCATGTTCTAATAGAAGTAAAAAGATGGCTTAATTTATAGTATATAGAATAAACTAAGACAAGACGTGGACATTATCTCAACACAAGATAGTAGAAGATATGAGATATATATTTACACAAATTTCTTTCCAAATCATCAAATGAATAAAATTAAGATAAGTGGGAGTTAAATGCTCAATCAATAACATTAGGCTATGTGTCACACAAGATCTTTTATTAAATAAAAGAAAGTATTTTAAAAATATTTAGCAATATATAGTAATATAGTCAGCAAATAAAGTGGTGATGACAACAAATTAATAAAAACATTAAGAGTTTAAAACTAATAAAAGTATTAGGAGAAAAGGAAAAAAAAAAAACCGACAATAATGATATATAGAAAAATAAAAATCAGAAATAAAAATGCATTGTTGAAAATATAAACTTTTTCTTATATCCCTTGATTTGTTTTCCTTTTTGGTTATTCTAATCCCATGATTATAGGATAAATTTATAAAACAACATCTCCGATTCTGAGGGCGTGGGGGTCAAGCATAATAGACCTATATACGAAAGCAACATTTCACAAAAACCTATCATTTTATACAGATTCACAATGGGTCGCAGAAGCTCTGGTGGTAAGTTTTCAGAATCATTCCGTTTCCAAAGTTGCTCTTAATTTTGCAATCCTTCAGTTCTAGGGTTCCTGCTTTTCTACAATTTCGCTCTGTTTTGATAAGAATCTGTGGCTCTTGTGTTTCAATTTTGTACCTCTGTTACTCTCTTCTTTCTTCTTTTTTGATTGAGTCGGAGATTTTTAATTTGGCCTATGAATTAGATAGTCTCATTAAAAACACATTTGAGAGTTAACCCTAATTTTTTTTTAAGAATCCCTAATTTTTGCTGGTTCCTAATTAGTTATTAATCTTGAGTAATTCGATTACCATTTGGATGCAGGAGGAAGATCATATTCAACTGGAACAATATGGCCTAAATCTCTCAAGAAATCGTCTCCTAAGCCTAGTAAGAAAAACACTTCTTAGTGACATTGAATAAAACAAAAATTATAGAAATTTTACAGTATATATTATGATCTCTAATGTTTAATTTCTATGCAGCTAAAGCTAAAGATGAGAAAGCACCTCCTCCTGAAAAAGTTGAGACTACTCCTAGTAGAATCTACTTTCAAAACTTTAGGTCATCTATAGCTGATGGTATAATCTTAAGGAAAATTCTCTAAAATATCTTTGCATTTGATCTATTTATTTTCAATTTTATTAATCTCTTGGTGAAACTAGGTTTTCGTTGGGGGTTTGGAAATGCGTTGGGACACAGATATGCTGAATTAATTTTTGGTCCTCGAACCATTAGACGAGAAATTGTAGTACCAGATAAAGTGAAAGAAGCTGCTATTGTTTCTGATGATAACGAAAAACTCAAGGATTACTCTGAAACATGCGATATCAGCTATAATGCATTTGAAGACGTAAGACTCCCATAATCCATGATTTAGTACTACTTATTATCTTTTTGATGGAATCTTCCTTAATTGTGAATCATTTGCAAAATAGTTTGCTTAATGTGTTTATTCTTGACGATGTTGCAGTGCTTGAATGTTGAAGGGAATAATCTAAGCAAATGTCATCTCTTCATGGATTCGCTGTTTGAGTGCAAGAGGAATTCCAGTTCCTTCAACTTCTAAGTTCTTTATTTATTAGTGTTTTTCGAATAAAATAACAAACCTATTTGGTTTCCACTCATTCTTTTTTGATGTTTGCTTTTTCTTGGATGATTAATCTCCAAGTCTATTATGAATTATCGTTTGTTTCGGATAACAAATTTTGTTTTCATTTGGTTTTAATGACGCAACCTGATAGTGTTGGGCCAAGTGAAATTGGTCCTTACAAGTAGTAGTTTTTTCGTTTGGGCTAGAGTAGAAATACGTAACTTTTTGGATGGGCCTGCTTTGAATTGGCCCAAGTTTTTTGGATTTCAGCCATATTAATATTATGGTGTTGTTTGAGGCCTCTCAGACTATTCACATCATCATTTTAAAATTCTACTACAAGTTGCCACATCAGCTTACATATTTCTCTCAATAATCAAATTATTAATGTTTACATTTTTAAAACTCTGGCTATTCTAGAAACTTTCTTTTAAGATGCAACATGAGCTGTCTATTCTATCAAACTTCTCTTAAAATGCCACTTCCCTTAAACATAACTCTTGAAACGTATTTGCATCCATCATGCCGCTTTCTAAAATTTAACCTAATCCGATCGTCTCCCATGAGTCCACAATCACATCTGTTTCGAGTTTGTTTAGGTTTTTTAGTCTCTCAGAGTATATGATTCCATTTTTAAATCTCCTCTTTCCATCCACAGTTTGGGTTAAAAAAAACTCTCTGTTGTTCTACATGTATGATTGTCTCTGTCTTTATTTTAAACGCGATACAATTTTGATGAATCATGTGTTGTTTTCTCATATAGAGGCAAGAATCCAATCGATGAGTTCGGTGTGGTGGTAGAGCAGGATGAAGGGATCACAAACAACTCCAAGACAAACAAACTCTATGGCGACTAAACCAAAGAGTATAGATTGGCAAAGCCGGTGAAGACTGGAATGAAGTATGCATCAAAGATTTCAGAATTGTTACATTAATCATATTCTCTTTTACACGTTTCGAAAAACATCTGTGCCATCTTTGTTGATTTTTTCGTATGAATTTACTGAAGATAACGATTCACAACCATGTCTCATTCTTTAGTTATCACTTTTCTACTCCACATTTTATGTTGCTTGCGTTTGGACCGAAATCTCTTTGATGTTTAGGTTTAATAGACAACGTTTTAAGATGTTTTGCATGTCCACGATTAAGATAATCAATTTTCCTCACATTATTGTGAACATGCAAAATTTCCTTTAAAATTCACGTTAACCGATGTTAGTGTCTCTTCAGGTTCGTAAAAAGATCATATATTGGTGGTGGGTTTATATCTTTGTTTTCTACATTTACCATTCAGTATCAGAGCTATGATGTAGGTACAAAAATAAAACCACAGAGTTTTCAATTTTAAGACAAGCTCAAAAGGTTGATGAGACAAATTATGCTTTTGGGAACTGCTATGAGATCAAATGCGAGACAAATGAACAAGAGCGTATCAAAAAAATGATCAAAGAGTTTCTTACATCAAACAAAATTTCAGTTATCGATTATGAATGGTGGTGAAAGATAACAGAGTGTGTGTAACAAGACAATGGTCTTCTCAATCTAAGCATCTAGAATAGATTCCAATAAGCCTCTCTGTACAATCGACGGCAAGGTTTATTATACAAGATAAAGTTTGTAAGCGCAAGGTATGTAATCTTCTATTCTTCGATTTTTCACTATAAGCTTTTGTGGTTGTTAACAGTGAAATTATTTCCCCTTGATAATGTCTTGATAAAGTCTGCTGACTCAAATTCTCAGAATTATGACGATGTCGATTCAACTTCAGAACTCTCAACCTTGAAAAGGTAATCAGCTCATCAGAAAAATAGATAACGTGAGAATTTATATACTCAAAACATAATTATATTCAAAGTTATGATTACGAACTACAAGAAAAAAAGGACCAGAGATACACATAAGACTTGGTTCCACTTTGTATAACAACATAGTGAAACACATTCTCTAATATATATCCTAGGTGTACTCATAATTTCCACAACAAAAAATTAAATACTCATAAAACATAAGTACCTAACAAGAGCTTACGAAATAATTACATAATACTTTGTAAGAAGAATCAAACAGTCTATGTAGCAGTGGACGTCCTATGCTTTATTTACTAAACAAACAACCAGCACCAGCTAGACTAGAATATTGGTGTGCAGTTTGCACTGATTAAGACTTAAGAGATTCGATTTCAAACACTTCAAAAATAAGTAATTGAGAACTAATTCAGACGTACAATTAATTATGACTAGGTAAGAACCCGTGTTGTGTACAGAGTAAATTTTATTATTTTGTTTAAAATTTTCTTAAATACATTTCATTAATTTATTAAAAATGATTTAATACAATTCAAGACTATAAAGTTGTTGTGTTAGGTTTTATTATACAGATTTATATTTTTATAAATTTGGATTATTGATAAATTAATATTATATTTTATTTTTCTTTATGTTTTAATTAACAGAAATTTATTAAAATTTAATTTTTATTGATGTTATTTATTTTATTTTTTTGCAGGAAAATTCAATTATGGTTTTAATATGTAAGATTTTTATTTTAGAAAAGTAATTTTTGTAGTTTAAATACATTACATTCTACATTATAATTTAAAATTTCGTTCAAGTTTAATAATAAGATTTAAGATTTGAATTTTTAAAGTAATCATTTTTGGTAAGTTTAAGATTCCTTAAATATGTTTGGCAATTAATGTTAAAATAATCAAAGTATGTAATATTTGGAAATATATGATTAATTGTGTTTGGCAATGAGTATCGTAGATTTAAATAAATAAAAAATAAAATAGTTGAGATAAATTGTGGGCTTGCCACCTAAGCACTAAAAACACTCTTTTTAATTTATAGAGGATTATGTGATAGAAAATGTATATATTGACATTGTAAAGTCATTTAATTTTGTACTAATTTTGTACTAATTCCAAAATCCCATTGCAATAGCTGTAAGAAGACTGCAAGCTTCAAAAACAGTACATAGTGGTACTGTGAAAAATTTAAGCACTGATATTCAAACTTGAGCTGTAAGATTTGGTAGAGGTAAGAAAACAAACTTAGAAGTAAGGCGTTTATGCTTTCTACGAGAAATAACACGGTTTTTTTCAGCCCCATCTAGTTTCTTAAAGTTATCAATAGTGGTCATGAGATACATAGCCCCTTCTTTAGAATATTTGAACCTGAACAATAAGAAACAACATTAGATTTATAGCATTTTCATGTAAAGATATACTAAACCAAAGTAAAAACCAGTAACGAACATAACACATAATCACCTTCTAGTGAGAAGATGAATCACCAAATTAATCGAGATACTAACAAACTAATAAACCTAGATGAAGATACTAAATCGAAACTAAAACCAATTACACACAATCACATTCAAACGAAAAAATGATTCACATCAAGAGCATCAAATTGAACCAAGCGATATCAAAACCGAGAAGAGACAAACCAATTTTCAAAATAGAATCCATCGTAAGAGCCAATTTCTGATTATGTGATTCAATCTTGAAAATCCTTCGCCACACAACCCCAAACGAAACATCTCTCTCTCGCCGATCTGCACATATAAGTAAACGAACCATCGTTAATTCAAGTCTGAAACAACGTTGTTCACCATCCATCACAACCTAAGAGGAAACCCTAACCCCCACGCGTATAATTCCCATTTCACCCAAAATCCAAATGAAACAAAATCTCCAATCTCTTGATCGCAATAATCCATAAAACACACGTCATCACGGCGAAATTCGCTGATTAAAAAACCCTAATTATCAAGAACTTTTTTTTTTTTTTTTTTTGTATGAATGTAAAATTATATTCACCAAAAAAAGACTGTTTTACAATAAATGCAACGTAGTGAGCAAAAATATTTTGAGCAACATTTAGAGGTTTTTAAAAAAAGGACCGAGACTAGAGACCGCGAGTGTGAAACCAAAATCGGAGTATGCCTTTCGTAGTTGGAAGAACCCGAAGTAGCCATAGTGCTGAGACGATTTCGGACGCTCTTATCGATTATAGACGTTAACTTCGTAGCCGGTATGGGAGTGTCACCATGACGTCGACCATTGCGCTCTCGCCAAATGCTATGTATAGTGAGCTGAAACACATACCTTGTCACAAACGATTCTCAAGAACTTTTACCATTCCTCCGACGAGTTCTCGTAAAATCAGATCAGAATTGTAAAAAACGTCGTTGACACAAAACGATCACATCTAATTCGTCAATGATGCTTTAATTTGATTCAAATCACCATTATTAAAGGAGAAATCAGAGTAGAAGAGAAGAGACGGTGATCGTGTGAAGAAGGTGAAGAGGGAAAATGTTTGGTTTTTGAAATTCAAAATTAATGAAGTAACAACTGTCTTTTAATTAAAACAAAAAATAACTGTCTTTCGAATTCTTTATTTATAGCCATTAGAGCCGTTTGAGCATTTAACCAAGATTTGGCCATTACAAATTCAAATGTAACATACAAGAAAAGCCCAAAACAATTATCGTCTCTTAACAAAAGATCTATAACGGTAAAAAAAAAAAAAGGGAATCATCATAGCTAGTTACGAAGACCATATTTTTCAAATGACACATTATTTCAATTTTTTTTATTTA
This sequence comes from Arabidopsis thaliana x Arabidopsis arenosa, assembly GCA_019202795.1. Classification (NCBI taxonomy): domain Eukaryota; kingdom Viridiplantae; phylum Streptophyta; class Magnoliopsida; order Brassicales; family Brassicaceae; genus Arabidopsis; species Arabidopsis thaliana x Arabidopsis arenosa. The sequence goes on along the minus strand of CM032919.1, from coordinate 11,382,079 downwards.
CTTTCCAAATGACACACTACAAGAGAAACGCTGGTACACGTCAGTTAATTAACGTCATACTCAAAACCGACTTAAAAAACTTTGAAAGCAAAGAATTGGCATTGGTTTAGAATGGTTGTGTAAAAAAAGAGTTCTTGATTTTTGTGTCACATAAAAACAGTCTCTAAATTTACTTAGACCGTGTCAAATACTAGTCATAGAAATAAAGGTCTTTTGTTAAAGTGATGTTAAAATATTTAACGTCACACGTTCTTACGACGCTTTTGAAAATGATGCTATATGGTTTAGGTCGGTTTAATATCGACGTCAAGATCAATAATAACCGACGTTATCTGCCGCATTTTTTGTAGTGACATTAACAACAATAAGATCAACAATTTATACTATATAATTATATACGAAATATATTTTTTGGTGAGACGGACAATTAATTAAATTCCATAAATAATTGATTTAAAAATCAAAAATTAAAAATTTGAGTGAAATAAAGTGACCTTTTTAAAAATACAAATAAAGTGATTTAGTTTTTTGTAAATATGAGTGGAAAAAAGTGATTAATTAGTCAGTTACAGTAACTAACCAATCTCACATTTATTACCCCAAAAAGATAGGTCTTTTGTGATTAGCTCATGAATCAGGGTTAGTTACGGTTTAGTGGTTTAGTAAGCAACTTTTACAATCACAGATCTTATTAGGATTATCAAGACATCATTTGTGACCTCAGGATTACGCAGCTTTCAATGATAAAATGCTACGTAATCTTAAACTAATTGATACGTCCAAAACATTCCAAGAATGTGAATATAGTTTTCAATATTAAATATTAAATTGTAGTTGTATAAGATTTTGTTTTGCGTATCATAAAACATGCAGAGTCCAAAGTATCTGCCGAAAACAATAGCATAAGAGGTTGTCAAATTGATGATTAGTTTGAAATAGTTTTATAATATTGAAATTAAAGCGAAAGCTACATGAGTTAAAGCTTTGGCCTAATTACAGAAACGAAACCCATAAAATTTGGTCAGATGCTGACTTGGCTAAATTTTCAGTTATAATTTGCAAAGCCCTTAACACTTTGATTCGAAAGTGACAAACAAAGAGATAAGTGTAAGAGTTTCAAGATTGTTGTTGACTCGTTATATCACATTATTACCCTTTTTAAGTTTATCTGTTGTCTATTTTTTTTTTTCCTTTTTAGTTATGTTAACAGATAGATAAGCTAAATATAACAGGTAGATAAGCTAAAGTACTCATGAAGTTATGAACTATATTTGATGATCGATCATTTCTTTCTTTCTTTCTTTTTTTCTATATATAGTTTTTCAGTTTCTACCATTATTTCATTTAATACATCTATATATTTTAAAGAAAACCTTAAGAAGTAATTTCTAATCAAAAATTAATTAATTTTTTTTTGGTAAAGGTTTAATTTCATTTATTAATTTTCTGTTCATATCAGTTTTATCAAAAAATTAATTCGATCTTAAAACAAAAAAAAAAAACTCTACAGCAAAAAGGTTTAAAAGAAATATAAGTCTTGAAATAATGTAAAAAATATCTATGTCTATGACTATGAGAACTAAACCCGTCAAAATACTCGGTTAGAGAAAATTGTTTCTAAAGTTATGTACTTTTTATTATAGCTAGCTAAGAATATTATGAAAGATTGAAAGATATATATTTTGGGAATTAATGTAACACAAATAGTGTTCCAGTTTCACTTCATCACTTGTGTCGTTTTATGTATAAATGTGGTGATACTTGAGCAGTTGAGCTTATAAGTTTTGTTTTTGAAGTTCGTACATGTCAAATATGCACTCGAATTTTGTAGATAAGTAGATAACATGGTGATATATATTATGTAAAGTTTTAAACTAAATATATACACACATCAAAAGGATTATGTAGTAGTTGATAAAAATGAATACGTAGTAATTAAGAGAAACATATATAGTTCGTGTTTACATATATAGAATGAGACGCATATATGCATGCTATATTAAAAAAAATAAAAAAAAAGTAGTAGTTTAAATTTAGTGTTATCAAAATAAATACAAGTCATAAAAAGTGTTTCATATTAATTAAAAGAATTCAAGTTGTTTTCAGAATCACTGAAAATATACGCAATTGATGATGCACAATTAAGTAAACCTATTCGAGAACAAAACATAAATGTGCGACAGTGTCAGATATAGAATGAAAATTCATAATTGGCCCAAAGAGTGGTATAAAACTATTCCAATATTCACAGAAATTGTAAATCACTCGTAAGATAAAGTACCTTTGCTTCAACCTTTTTCTAATTTATAAATGCTTTCTGATAACACTGTATAAATAACAAGAGCCACTAACTGCGACGAGTATATCAAATTCCGTTTACATTTATGTCTAAGTAGTCGCTAAAATTCGACAGACCAATCAGGACAAATAATAACACTTTGTTTTCCTTTTTTCTAAGTAAACGTAATAATCTCTTTCAATAGCTAGAATCAGACTCAAAATTTATCGACTTAAAGAATAGTAACACTTGAAACCGTAATTATCTGTTTTCATAAACTTTTACACTTATTTACAACGGGAAACTAAGTGAGGCAACAAGAAAATGAATAGTTATACAAAAAAAAAAAAAAAAAAAGAGAGAGTTCCGTTACGGCCTTAAGACCGCCGCATACGACGGAAAAATAGTGAGTATAACGTGGCAATTACAAAATTGGTTTTGTCGGGTAGTGAGGAAAATGGTCCCACCCTCACGGTTCTTTTGAGGGTAGCATCGGAACCGAACCATTGGACGGTGTGGAGAGATTGAGTAGAGAGAATTAATTAGTAATTAGAATAATTAATTTTGTACTATTTTAGAAGTTAAAATATCAACAAGAGGCAGATAAGATATTAAGGAGAGGTAGTTTGGATTCGTCTGTTGCATAATGCATGCTTGCTTCAAGCGCGTACCTGTCTTACCTTTGCGTGAGAAACTGAGAATAGTTGACCTTTCTCAACTTGTCGGGTTCTTCCAAATCTTCAAGTATATTTTACGGGTGTGTGATAAAATTTTAATATTTGTGGTTCGTTTAATTCTTGTTATTCGAATTCTTTAGAAAAAATGTTTATTCCGTTTTAGATATTTTGGATTCGATGTTTAAGTATTTTGAGTGGTAAGTTTTAGGTATTGAATTAAAAATTATTGTAATAAAAGTTACTTATTTTTCTTTTCCTTTCTATTAATTACGTCATAGAAAATATTTTTAATTTTTTGGTGTATTACAAATGAAGATTTTTTCTTTTTTCTTTTAACAATGAGTGAATCTAAACTTCATGCAGTACATATTTGAAAATAAGATGGACATTTTGAACTACATAATTTGCATGATTTTTGGAATCAATATCATAGGTTCGTAAAAAAACATTCAGTAGCTACATAATAAGATGGACGATGGACGAAACCAATAGTGAAAATGCGATATGTATTCGACTATATGAGTAAAAAAAAGATAAGCAATATATATTATCCTATCAACACTCGCATGTGATAAAAAGAAGACTGTAAAAACGTAAATATTTGTTATGAAAAAGAAAAAAAAAACCGTAAATATTTATAACTTTAGTCTTTCTTCACTGTTTATCATTAGCTTAGGATTCTCCCCAACTTACTTAGTAATTTTATAGAGATTCTATAACTCTCTTCTGATCTATATATAATTAACATTTAATGGAATGAAAAGGAATGGGAATCATCCCCACTTTCAGTAATACACTAGCTAGTTGATAAGAAAAAAATAAAAGAGGAAGAATAAATAGAATAGTAGTTAAATTATAAAATTATTCAAAAATCATAAATCCAATTATAGTTCAAAAGTCAGAAGAAGATATTACGAATTTTTGACTTGAAATTTGTTTTCTAACAAAAGTTGATGTTTTTGTAAGTTTGTATCCACACATTTGGCGAAAATTTAATAAATCGTCTTTACTTAATCTTTATTGTTTGTGCCATGATAACGGTTTTAAAAATAATAAACAAAGATAGAATTAAAAAATGAGATGTTAAAAAAAGATTTTAAGGATAATTTGTCCTGCATTTTTCAATCACTTGTTTTCTGGATAAAAATAGTTCCTTCAAATCGTATACCATCATTATCAATTTATCATCATAATATATGAGGCGATGCTAGTACCAAAAAAAAAAAAAAAACGTACCTACAAGAAATCTCTTTCAAAGCAAACAGAAACGGCCAATCCTCATATATGTTTGTGTGTAGAGTCAACTTTGATTATCCACACCGGGAATATATTCGTGAGTTATAAAATTTTACGTGGCATTATTTAGTATTGGGGCTAAGAGTCAATACGAATCCATGGCATTATTTAGAGAGCTCCTGAATTCATTTGAAACCACATCTTGATCTCTTCGACTCTTCCTCATCGATCTCATTTAATTACTAAGACTTCTCCGAGTGGTTATGTGTTTATCTATTTACGTCATTTATTTTGTTCTTCTCCCTTTTTAATTGAAACATGTTGATGATACATATACAGATGTTTGCATGTATAAACATATGTACATTGACAATTTGTCATTGAAATGGATTATGCCTCTTTGAATTTGCTAGGACTCTAATACTAGGTAAAATATCTCATGGACTCTAAGAGTATACGAATGGAAAATTTTACATCTTTTATATAATTAGAAAATTGTTCTTTAATTTTATTTTTAAATAATTTAAGAAAACAAGAATGATTTATGTCAAAATTAGAATAAACTATTTATTATAATGAATTTCACATCAGAAATGAGATAATACCTCGAGTAATATGTAAGGGATACGAACTTCTATTAATTACAATTAGGTTTGGGTTAAAAATTCATAAAAATTATTCTCAAAATCAAATTATTTGAAATAGATCGACGCAATCACTTTAAACAATTTCCCATGAAAGCCAACTTTAGATATTACACAAAATCATGATCTCTTCTTAATGTTTTTAAAAGACTCAATGAGTGCTGACTTAGTTAGACCGTCCAATAATTCAGGTGCAATTTAATAGTGTAAAATTTAACATTATGTAACTTTCTAACATATATCATTGGTTATACAGTATGCAGACGCCTGCAAGGTTGGCCCCAACTTTAGAACTGATAATATAAGAAATAAAAAAGCATTAAAAAGAAAAAAAAAAATCTTCCCAGCTTCTTCAAGTCAGGTCCATGAAATAGAGAAGTCATCGGTCAAACATATCACAGCTCATATACAGACGAGATTATAAAAGGGCCATAGAAAAAGAAAACATAATTTCACGGGCGGTCTAAAGGACTTTGGTTCAAAAAAAAATATTTCGTGTATTTTAATGTCAATTTGTTGTATGCTTTATGAAAAGAGAGTAAGAGTTCTAAGAAAATGAAATAAATAATGTAGAGAAAAGAGAGGGTCGGTCACTGCCACAATTAAGCGGAAGTGGAGAATGGTTGGTATTTGTTGTGTCCTTCAAACCTCAAAAAGCTTCCATTTCAAGATCTTTTTGTTTATTTTCCGCACAGTATTTTAAAAAATGGTTTATTTGGTATTTTATATTTTCAAGATTGATTCCAAACAATATTTTCTAAGAAAAGTATCACATATATGATATTTAATTCTATCGACCTTGCTCTCGAAAACCAAAAAAAAGAGAGTCTCATTATCATGTGGTACGGCTAAGACAAATTCAGTAATTGTTTATAAATTCACCCAAACAGTTAAATTTTGGAAAATTTATATTGCGGCTATATATTTCAAGATTTTAATATGTTTTGGATTTTTTTTCGGTACACAATTTGTAATTCTCATTGACAACTGTCTCCTTGTCTCGTGTTTAAAATAAGGCTATATGTGGTTTGTTGTTTATGTTAACCAAAAGTTTGTAATAGAGACTGAACCAGGTTTAATTTACAATAAAATTCCTTAATGGAGGGGAAATAAATCAAGAGAACAAAATAAGTGTTGCATGGATAAGAAAAACACGACACTTGTCTATGCAACTTGTTTCTTTAGTTGCATGAGATTACTTTAGTGTTAAAGTCATCCCAAACAGTATTGGATTCTTCGCTATAAAAAGACCTCAGGGTGATTAGAGCCTTGTGAATTTGAATCATATACTCCAACATGTATACACGTACACACATATACGTATACATATATGGCATTGGAATAATCAAAATATTCAATTCTGAGAATAGTAGAATAGCACTGGAAAAAAAAACAAACATTAGTTAAATTTCAGCATATTCTTGTATCTATGCCATGAACATGATAATGGTTATTTTGTATTGGCATATAGTTGTTTTATTGTCTGTTATTTATATACAAACTTTCAATTTAAATTTTAGATATATTGACAATAGAAATACGAATATTTCTTGAGCCACTATAGCTCCTTCGATCGTCCCTAGCCGCCGGTCATCAAACCACCGCAGAAAAAGAAGTAAAATATAAAAATACTTTAAACAAAAAATGCAAAATGATATGCAGTATTAAATTAAATAAAATTTTCTCCACACTCTGTGTGTGTTTGTGTGTGGTAACGATAAAGTTATGCGTAGTTGACACGTATCCAAAACCAATGGAGTTCCGGAAGCAAGATCTATTCTTCTGGCAAAACCATCATAGAGAACAATAATGCATATTATATCTTTTAAATAAAATCACAATCTTGTTTACATAAATTGCTAACAGAAAATGGTTCACGAATATCAGCCATTAACATAAGTAGTTCAATATTACCCGACAAACAAGAACATAGTTTATTTATGATTCTATCTAAATAAATTAAAACGTCAAAAAGAGGTAATTGGTAACATCAGTTTATTGGCTATTTTGCAAAGCCAAAACTGCCATGATCATAGAAAGAGGAGCTGAGGAATCAGTAGGTCTAGATTAAGTGAATGTTCTACTTCAGTTTTGTTTTAGTCAAAAAAGTTAATTTCACTAAATTTATTTTAAATCCATTAAGTGGAGGGTTTGATTCCTTCCATCACCTTTATCTTACCCTCAACTTTTTTTTTGGATTTACTTGCATCCTTCTCCATTAAACAAACCAAACCCAAATATATTGTATTTTATTTAATAATTATGACCAGACAAATGTGGTAGACTAAAAGTTAATTTTACGTGAAACAATCTATGTCATTCTTTGAACTCTCTAGAAGAATTTATTGTTCGTTAACATGTAAATCGATATTCAATCAATCCTTAAAATTTGTTATCATTACCTTGTGGAGAATAAAAGACAAAATCAATTCTACATATGATGTATTGGTATTGGAAACCCACATTTCAAAATCAACTTGCATATTAAGTAAAGGCAAAACAAACATGATTGATTAGTCTTTATTCCACCACTATATTACTAGCTTTATAAATTCTTGGAATTAATATCATCTTTAGTGCCCTAAAAACAAAGAAATAAAGCTATTTTTCTCTAGAGGTAAAGAAAACAATGTCATTTCCTAAGAAGAGCATAAAAGAAAACTACAACATGAAGTCATTTTCTAATAATAAAGAGGGCCCAAATTCTTCTTTCTTCTCACCCAATTGGACCCTTCCTCAATCCCCTCTCCTCTCCTCTCTTTAAATTCCGCTAATACCCTCCTCACTTTCACTCTTACAGTTCATTAAAACCTTTTTTTATATTTCCTCTACCTCAAAGTTTGAGAGAAAGAAAGAAAGAGAGAGAGAATGGTGGGTTCTTGAAGCTTCTCACATTATTTTCTTCATCGTTCAAGAAATCAATATATGCTTTGATGATGTTTCCTTTTATAGAAATATATGTCTTTTTCTCAAAGTCTTGTTTTGTCTTTTTTGTTCTTTGCCATGTACTTACAGGAAGTGGAAGAAGAGGTCTCAAGATGGGAAGGCTACGCCGATTGGAGAAACAGAGCCGCCGTGAAAGGCCGTCACGGTGGCATGCTCGCCGCCTCGTTCGTCTTAGGTCAGTTCGAAAATTCCAAATTTACCCCTCGATTCTCTTATGCATCTTTTTCTTTATCAACCACACATTTATATTAAAAACGATTCTCTAATGGATCATTGTGACTGATTAATATATACTTTTCTTGTGAAGTGGTGGAGGTATTAGAGAATCTAGCGTATTTGGCGAATGCGAGTAATCTCGTGCTATACCTAAGAGAGTACATGCACATGTCTCCATCGAAATCGGCAAATGACGTCACCAATTTCATGGGCACAGCTTTTCTCCTAGCTCTTCTCGGTGGTTTCCTCTCCGACGCTTTCTTCTCCACTTTTCAAATCTTCCTCATCTCAGCCTCCATCGAGTTTTTGGTAAACATCTCTTACTAATTCTTATAATCACTTAACTCTTTTACATTTTGCTAAGGACCCTTATGATTTCTAAACTCAACAATAAACAACAAATCAAACTAGCTCCACTTATAAAAATATTCAGAAACTTTGTTATCCATTAGATTACTTTAGTTTTGTTTTCTCTATCGCTTAAGTTTTAAGTTATTAGCGTTGACCTTTTTTTAATGGCTAGCCACCACAATCATAAATCCGTTCACATTAAAATAGATCCCACATGTATATCTATAAAAATATAGCATAAAAGAAAATTATCACATATGAAAATATGGTTGTAGCAAAAAATCCAACGAACCATGCGTGCATTAGGATGCTGATAAAAAGGACAAAAGCAAAGAGAGGAGCGTGACTTTGATACGGTACCGTATCTATACGCAATGCTTTGTTATGATCCTAACACGACACATACGTGATAACATCTATAAAAATCCGTATGTTAAGGTCGGGACCCAAACGTATTTTTATTAGTTCTGTCACTGTCGCAGGGTTAAAAAAAGGAAATTTAAAACTCTTTCTTGGGTTTCAGTAACACAACGACCTTTTTAATTTTTTTTGTTATCTTGTCTTTACGTTTGATAGGGTATGAAACTATAATGTCCACTTATATAACATCTGCCACTCGTACCCTCGTGACTCTGCCACTTAATGTTACAAAAGACAAAACAAACTTGTAGTTCTAAAGTACAGTTGGGGCTCTTAATGCTTTGTGGGTAGCGTTTCGCGTTCTAGTGCGGATACAAACGCAAACGCTCTTTCTTCTACTTCCCATTGTGGATTTAGATATTTAATGGTTCATGTATACATATAAACTATCATAACTTCATTATAAAAATTCTAACAGATTGCAAGAAAAAAAATATAGGTGACTTAGCTTATAATTTCCTTATCACTTTTATAGATTTGAGTCATTTAATTTACTTGTATGATATGATATTTATATTCCATACATTCATCTAAAATCAACATATCAATATATGATTGGATAATATCTACTAGAGTCCAAAACCTTTAAAGCACTAGTGTTACGTCAGTGTAACCGAAGTTATTTGTTCAAGAAAAGGCACTGGCCAATGAGACGACCACACGAAAATTAGGTTTTGTCCATACCTCATTTAATAACGATCGACGTTTCATCGTTCATAACGGTTTCAATTATTTGAATCACGTCGCTGATCTGACTCTCACGAACCACAAGGGTTAAACTCTCTCACGTGTCCCTGGTCCCATTCCCATACTATTCTTTGCAACTCCCAAGAAAAAACCGTCGTCTATTCATTAATGATTTTAACAAATCCAATTTAGTTAGCCAATATGATTAAAATGTGTTTTGGGAGACGTGCAGGGATTGATCATACTCACAATTCAAGCTCGTACACCGTCTTTAATGCCTCCATCGTGTGATAGTCCCACGTGTGAGGAGGTGAGTGGTTCGAAGGCAGCGATGTTCTTCGTGGGATTGTACCTTGTGGCTTTGGGTGTGGGAGGGATTAAAGGTTCATTACCATCTCATGGAGCAGAACAGTTTGATGAGAGTACACCTAAAGGTCGGAAACAAAGGTCAACGTTCTTCAACTACTTCGTTTTTTGTCTTGCTTGTGGAGCACTCGTAGCTGTCACGTTTGTGGTTTGGTTAGAAGACAACAAAGGATGGGAATGGGGATTCGGTGTTTCTACCATTGCTATCTTCGTCTCTATTCTCATCTTTCTCTCTGGATCAAGATTTTATAGGAATAAGATTCCATGTGGAAGTCCTCTCACCACAATCTTGAAGGTTTGTTTTGACCTCTTTAATTCTTGATTTGGAGATTGACGTGTGCCCTAAGTTATGTATATGATTTGTTTGATTCAGGTTCTTCTGGCGGCTTTCGCAAAGTGCTTCTCGAGTGGAAGTTCAAGCAATGCGGTTGCGAGTATGTCCGTGAGTCCCTCTAATCATTGCGTATCAAAGGGGAAAAAAGAAGTTGAATCACAAGGAGAATTGGAAAAGCCGCGTCAAGAAGAAGCCGTGCCTCCTCCGGCACAACTAACTAACAGTTTGAGAATCTTAAATGGAGCTGCGGATGAGAAACCTGTCCATAGATTGTTAGAATGCACAGTCCAACAAGTGGAAGACGTGAAGATTGTCTTGAAAATGCTTCCGATATTTGCTTGCACCATCATGCTCAACTGTTGCTTAGCTCAACTCTCTACATTCTCCGTCCAACAAGCTGCTTCTATGAACACAAAGATAGGAAGCCTAAAGATTCCTCCAGCTTCCTTACCGATCTTCCCCGTCGTTTTCATTATGATCCTCGCACCTATCTACGACCATCTCATAATCCCATTCGCTAGAAAGGCAACCAAAACAGAAACGGGAGTAACTCATTTACAAAGAATCGGAGTAGGTTTAGTTCTTTCGATATTAGCAATGGCGGTTGCAGCACTAGTAGAAATCAAACGGAAGGGAGTTGCTAAAGACTCCGGCTTACTTGACTCGAAAGAAAACTTACCCGTCACTTTCCTATGGATCGCGCTTCAATATCTTTTCCTAGGATCAGCTGATCTATTCACACTAGCTGGACTATTAGAGTATTTCTTCACGGAAGCACCTGCCTCTATGAGATCTCTAGCGACATCGCTATCGTGGGCTTCCTTGGCAATGGGGTATTACCTAAGCTCAGTGATCGTATCCATAGTAAACAGCATCACAGGGAGCTCAGGCAACACACCTTGGCTCAGAGGAAAAAGCATAAACCGTTACAAACTTGACTACTTCTATTGGCTAATGTGTGTTCTTAGTGCAGCTAACTTCTTGCACTACCTCTTCTGGGCAATGCGTTACAAGTATAGATCAACAGGTTCGAGAAGCTAAAATTGGGTGGTCAACTTTTGAGTTTGAGGGGTCTTTTTTTTATTAGAGCAGCAAATGTTTTTACTTGAGCGGCTGTTATATAGGAGATGATAAATGGGGGTACGTAGTAATGTTGTGATCAGGTAAATATTCGGGGTTTGGAGTTTTTATCGTTGGACAATGAATGTACAGCGAATGATATATTAACTTGCTTTAGTCTTACTTTTGAACTGTTTCTTGTGGTGTACGAAATTGATGAGTCAAGCTGTTATGTTTTGATATATTCACAAAGGTTGATTTTGGAAAATCTGTGACTACTTTACTTGTGTTGAGCTACTCTGACTTCATACGTTGCTTTGATTCTCATCAAGAGACTAAAGAAGTGGGATTTGGGAGAAATATTGTGGTTTTGTCATTTGTGGTGCGTGAAATGACTGAGAAAACGACGGGTAACGAGGCCCAAGGATTTTTTAAAAGGCCTGGAAGATAATAAGGAAACAAAGCCCATTTATTTAGGTTTTGGTCAGTCATATAGTGTTGCAAGTAAAATTATAAACAAAAATTGTTTTTTTTTTTTTTTTTTTTTAATCTCTCTAAAAAAAAAACATCAGATTATTATGATAGACCTTTATCTTATTTTCTTGTTTGTTTTGGTAAAGTTAGAGTTTAAAATCGAGTACCGGTAAATATTGGAAAGCACTTAAAATAACTATATAAAAACGATCAAAAATAATTTTTCTTTTTATTTCTGACACTAAATTAATCTTTAAATTTTTTTTCGAAAAAAATTCAAAGCTAGATTATTCCTTACAAGGGCCTTTTAGGGTGAAAATTCTATATAAATCCAAAATTATGATAAATTATTAATGCTAAAATAAATAAATAAACAGAACTGTCTTCGCTAAACAAAAAAACAGAATTGTCTTCTTTAAAAAGAATTGGATAAGTACTAAAATATTTATATTCTCTCAACTAAAATCTCTTTTTAATAGAACTAAAAGATAAATCCGAGGAATTTCTTACCAGCGTGATAAATATAGACACTTAATTGCCCAGAGAAGCAAAAAGGAATCCCAACAATAAAAGCAAAAGATTTTTTTCTTTTTTTAAACTCATAATTCGTTGATTATCAAATTGCTAAGTAATTTCGCAGAAGCTTCCTTTGTAATTTCCACCAACTTTCTCTTTATTTCTCTTTATTTTGCTTTTTTTTTTCACATAATTGCGTCTTTGCTTTCTCCTATTACCTTTACGCGGCACATAGATTATCGTCTCCTTGTGTGTAATTTCTCTAATTCCTCTGTTCTTCTTCGTAATCTAGTTTTGTTTTGTTACTGTTGCTTTTATGGATTTCTGTTTCGTTGACCCTTTTGGACTCCATCAATTTTAGGGTTTCATTCTTCTTTTCTGTGGATTTTGATTTCTTCTTCTTCTTCTCTGGTGGGTTTTGGCACTATTAGGGTTTTGGGTATTTTGTTCAATTCCTTAGGTTTTATGTTTAATAAACACGAAACCTTTTGATGATGATTGAATAGTTTTAGTTTCTTCTAATATTTTAGAACAGAGTCAATTTTTTAAGGTCTTCTTATCGAATCTGAGTCTACTTGTCGTTGAAAAAATGCTTAAAGAAATGATTTTTTTTTAAAATTCATTGACTTTTTGTATTGTTTAGATTCTTGACTTGTTGCTTACTTCTTGTTTTTATCCCATAAACTAGGTTTTGATGATGTTTCAGTTGTAAAGTTTTGTAATTTGTCATGGTTTTTGAAGTTTTGTTTACATTTGTTTGATTGATTTCAGGAAAAAAGAAAATGGGTCAAGCTTTGGGTTGTATTCAAGTTGATCAATCGAATGTAGCAATCAAAGAGACTTTTGGGAAATTCGACGAAGTTCTTGAGCCGGGTTGTCACTGTTTGCCATGGTGTTTGGGAAGTCAAGTCGCTGGTCACCTTTCCTTACGTGTTCAACAGCTCGATGTTCGCTGCGAGACAAAAACTAAGGTCTCTTGACACTTACTCATGAATCAATGCCTTATTCGTTTTGTGATATTGAAGGTTGTTACAATTTTTGGTTACTTTGTTGTCAAGGATAATGTGTTTGTCACGGTTGTTGCTTCCATTCAATACCGTGCCTTAGCGGAGAGTGCTCAAGATGCTTTTTACAAGCTTAGCAACACAAGGAATCAGATTCAAGCTTATGTCTTTGATGGTTTGTTTCAATATCCTTTCCTTTTTTTTGGCTTCTTGATGTTGTTGTGTTTGCCTTATAATAACATATCCGTCATTGATTTATCTATGAATAGTGATCCGAGCAAGTGTACCTAAGCTGGATCTTGACTCAACCTTTGAGCAAAAGAATGACATTGCAAAAACCGTTGAGACTGAGCTTGAGAAGGTAAACTGCTTTCCAGTTTCCAGCCATCTCCTTGAGCAACAATTTTGAAATTTCTGCAGAAATTTTTATACATAGATTGGACTCTAACTGCTGTTGTGTATAATAGGCTATGTCGCATTACGGGTATGAGATTGTTCAGACACTGATTGTGGATATCGAGCCTGATGTGCACGTCAAGAGGGCAATGAATGAGATCAATGCCGGTAACTTTCCACTGTTGATATATAAGTTTTCGACTTTTGTTTGCTGAGATTCTTAGGATGCTTTGTTCTGTTTCTGGTGGAAACGCAGCTTCTAGAATGAGAGAGGCGGCGAGTGAGAAAGCTGAGGCAGAGAAGATCCTGCAGATCAAGAGAGCTGAGGGTGAAGCTGAATCGAAATACCTTTCAGGTATGGGTATTGCCCGTCAGAGACAAGCCATTGTTGACGGTCTGAGAAACAGCGTGCTCGCCTTCTCTGAGTCTGTTCCAGGAACATCTTCGAAAGACGTGATGGATATGGTTCTGGTCACTCAGTACTTCGACACATTGAAGGAAATTGGTGCTTCTTCGAAGTCAAACTCGGTGTTCATACCGCACGGTCCAGGTGCTGTTAAGGACATTGCTTCACAGATAAGGGATGGTCTTCTTCAGGGTAACTCTGCTACTGAGTAGAGAGATCAAAGTACAAAGGCTTTTCAGGGCTTTAGAGTTGTGTTGCTACTACTTAGTTTATCTTTAGAGGTTTGACGTTCTATTTGCGAAGTCTATATGGATTCTTAAATTTCTTATCGCTTCTCTGTTCTACTTCTAGGCTTGTAAACTGGGTCCACTGTCTTGCTTTGTGGATATAGTTTGGGCTTGAAAATATTTGACTTGTTTTGGGTTTTAAATGTGATTTTTGTGTCAAGAAAGTTTTTTTTTTTTTTTTTTTTTCCCCTTCAAGAAAGTTTTTATTTTTAAACTAAAAAGCTTAATAGAAAACTTAGCCATAATACGATAGTGATTGAAGCATGTGCTAAAGTGAATTATCCTGATTTTACTGAATAACACCCAGATTGGTAACATTTGTATAGATAACTTAAAACTACGAAGTACGAAATATTTCAATTTAATATTAAAAACAAAAGAAACAATAAAAATAACGTTTTATAAAGAAACAATTAACTTGATAAACAAAAAGTAGCTACTTTTTAAATCTCTACGATACCAAACTACTGAGATCTGTGCTTCACAATTTCAGAAACAATCATCTCAGGGCATCATCAATGGAGGATCATGTGAGGGTGTTCTTATAGAGAATATAATGTTAAAATAATGTAAGATCATGTATTTAGATATTTTGTTTAGAAGTTGATTAGTGGGAGAACATGTGTAAAATCTTAAGACTTAATAATATAATAATCTAAATTAAATTAAGATTTTACAATTATTAAAACATTTAAAATAACATATAAATTGCAAATGCCAAATTTATGAAAAACTGAAAATAAAAGTGAAAATACAATACTAAATATTTATGAAAAAAACATTAAAAATATAAATAACAATAAACAAACAAACATATTACTTAATAAAAGCACAAAAACATTTTATCTAATTAATACATAGTTTATTATCCAAATTTATTCCAAATATGTTGAATATTCCAACCAATGCCTAAATGCCACGTCACCCCGCAACACCCACAAGAACAGATCCATGTCAAGAGCCCAGTTCCTGATCTTAAGCCCATTAACCCATTTTTTTGGATTTAAATAATGCTTAGATCAGGGGGTGATCCCCCAATGCTTAGATCAACGTTCCAAACTCATCGACGTGGCAGCGAACGCGGAAGGATCCAAGCTGACGTGGCGTATAGTTGATTATAAGAGCATACACATTGGTGCACTCTTTACAAGAGTGTGACTAATATTAAAACGAAAAATATTTTGAAAAAGTTGGAGAAGATATGCAAGTGGGATGTAGGATAACATCCGAGTGTTGGCATTATAAAAAAGAAAAAAAAAATTCTTCTCTCTATCTCTCTCTATCTCTTTTTCTCTCTCTCTTTTTTCTTCTGACGCTTCCACTACAGTTTAATAATTAAAAAATGTTTAACAAGTAATCTCATGAGTGTAGCGCTGTGTATGCTCTAACAGGTCCACGCATTATTATTCGAATCTCGATAAAAAAAGATCTTTCCTAACACCAAACCAAAAGTGATCATATCTCTCTGCCAAATAATATTTTCTTTTAAAAAAATAAAATTTCAACGACTCTAAACCTCTTCTTCAGTAACACTCGGTGCAAAAATATCTTCTTCCTCTTTCTTCTGCTCTCTCTCGCCATGTCCACCGTTCCCATTGAGTCTCTTCTCCACCATTCTCATCTTCGTCAAAACTCAAAAATCTATCGCGGAACTAGAAGCTTCTTCATACCTTGCTCGTTGAATCTCCCTTCTCATTTCACTTCCACCAAACTACTACACTCAATTAGAACAAGCGTCGGTGCTAGCTCGAAACATAGAAGGTCCGTCGCGGTTCGCGCTAGCTCTTCCGATACTGCCGTCGTGGAAACCGCTCAATCGGATGATGTCATCTTCAAAGAAAATTTCCCTGTTCAACGAATCGAAAAGGTTTCCTTAATCACATTTAGCGTAATTTGATTGAATATAGTTGTCATGGTGTTGTTAGTTAAATCTAGTAGATTCATTGATTTTGTGTGTGTTTTGGCTGGATTTCATGGTTTTGATTTCGATTTTGGGAATGATAGGCAGAAGGAAAGATATATGTTCGATTAAAGCAAGTGAAGGAGAATAATTGGGAGCTGAGTGTTGGATGTAGTATTCCTGGAAAATGGATTTTGCATTGGGGAGTTTCATATGTGGGTGATACTGGCAGGTAGAAGTTTCCTCATTTACCTTTTTTTCTGGTGTCCTCATTTACATTAATGGGAAAATTTTATTCCCTTTATGGTCTCTACATTTTCAATTTGATAGTGAATGGGATCAACCTCCGGAAGATATGAGACCTCCTGGTTCAATTGCCATTAAGGTATTACTCTGGAAGTTTTTTTCCCTATTTGGTTTTGGATAGTTGTAACATTTTGTTATGTTTGTGTATCAGGACTATGCTATAGAGACACCGTTGAAGAAGTTATCCGAAGGAGATTCATTTTTTGAAGTTGCTATTAATCTAAATCTGGACAGTTCAGTTGCAGCTCTTAATTTTGTTTTGAAGGTTCTGTTGCTTTGACCCTTTGTAGTTTGTAACAGAGTTGGTTGTTGGTTTGCTTTTAGTTGTGCATTTATTTGGGACTGTTTGTGTTCCAGGACGAAGAAACTGGGGCGTGGTATCAGCACAAAGGGAGAGATTTTAAGGTTCCTCTTGTGGACGATGTTCCTGATAATGGAAATTTGATTGGAGCAAAGAAAGGATTTGGTAAATTTCTCGGTTTTTTATGCTAGATATCTACAACCTTTGTCTAGACTATATGTTTTGCATTCTTATACTTAGGCTTTCTTTCACTTTTGTATGGATTAACTATTATTTTTTCAACGATGTATAATGATGGGAAGTTAGTATTACAACAGACTTTATTGAATCTTTATACTGATTGAGACTTGCTTTCTCTTGGATCTCTAGGTGCAATTGGGCAGCTTGCAAACATCCCTCTCGAACAAGATAAGTCCAGTGGAGAAGTTCAAAAAAAGAGCGAGAGCTCATCTGATTCTACGAAAGAAAGAAAAGGTCTTCAAGAGTTTTACGAGGAGATGCCAATAAGTAAACGTGTTGCCGATGATAATTCAGTCAGTGTCACTGCAAGGAAATGCTCTGAAACATCTAAGAACATTGTATCAATTGAAACTGATTTACCGGGTGACGTTACTGTCCACTGGGGAGTTTGCAAAAACGGCAGTAAAAAATGGGAAATTCCATCTGAACCTTACCCTGAAGATACATCTTTGTTCAAGAACAAGGCATTACGCACTCGTTTACAGGTACGTGTAGAAGTAGGCAAGAATCACTTGTGTTGTGTCTCTCTAATTGTATTCTGTGAGATTCAAATTAGTTCTTGGTTAGCACCTGGTGTATTCGCAATTGTCCAAGCAATTTGCAGGTTGTGCAGGCTTGGTTTTTAACTAAGCATTAGAATGGTTAGCAACACAATGCATTCGGTTCTTCTTTTTTTATGCACCCTGTTAGACATTTCCTTCGTACTTTTACCGCCACTATGTCTTTGCTGCTGCTTCCAGACATTTTTTGGGCACCTAGCGATCATTTTCATGTTGGCACCTAAATATTTTGCTTACCTTAAATATTAGAATATTTTCTGTTTCTATCAGTGACATTAGCTAAGTGTTTATGCATATGAACATTCTGCAGCGAAAAGACGATGGAAGTGGATCGTTTGGATTATTCTCTCTCGATGGAAAGCTTGAAGGGTTATGTTTTGTTCTTAAGTTAAATGAAAATACTTGGCTAAATTATAGGGGGGAAGACTTCTATGTCCCTTTCCTTACTTCAAGTAGCTCGGTCGTTGAAACTGAAGCTACTGAAGCTGCCCAAGTGAGTAAACACTCGAAAAAAACAGATAAAGAAGTGTCTGCTAGTGGATTTACTGATGAAATCATCACTGAGATAAGGAACTTGGCAAATGACATTCACTCTCACAAGAATCAGAAGACAAACGTAAAAGAGGTGCATGAAAACATTCTACAAGAAATCGAGAAACTGGCTGCGGAGGCATATAGCATATTTAGAAGCACAACTCCAAGTTTTTCCGAGGAAAGTATTTTAGAAGCAGAGGCTGAAAAGCCTGACATTAAAATCTCCTCAGGAACCGGCTCGGGATTTGAGATATTATGCCAAGGATTCAACTGGGAGTCCAATAAATCTGGGAGATGGTACTTGGAACTTCAAGAAAAAGCCGATGAGTTAGCTTCACTAGGATTCACTGTTCTGTGGTTACCTCCACCGACAGAATCTGTGTCACCTGAAGGGTATATGCCTAAAGACCTGTATAACTTGAATTCCAGGTGAGCTCTACATTTTTATTAGACTGTCTACTGTAGCTTATTTGCTTAAAACTTTTTTATGAATCTTAAAGTAGGAGTCACTAGAGAAAGTGTTAATTTTCTTAGGAGATCAACAATACTTATGCATTTTCATGATGCAGCGGTAGTGTGTATCAAATAAGAAAAAAATACTAGCATGTATCTGAAGTACCTGTTTCCCCCTTCTTTTTTGTTACAAACTTTCAGATATGGAACTATTGATGAGCTGAAAGATACAGTGAAGAAATTTCACAAGGTTGGGATCAAAGTTTTAGGCGATGCTGTTTTGAATCACCGCTGTGCACACTTCAAGAATCAAAATGGTGTATGGAATCTTTTTGGAGGACGTCTAAACTGGGACGATAGGGCAATCGTTGCAGATGATCCTCATTTCCAGGTATTACTTTCCTTTCTTTGTGTTTCAAATAAATAGATTTAGAACAAAAAAGAGGCAAATTCTTTGATAGGGAATGTGCTTTTTTGCTGTTATATGCTGCCGTATTATTAATTTCCACTAATGTTTTTGAGGGAAATACGATGCTTATGATCTCTATTAGCCTTGATGATATAATCAACTAATTCATTGATTCAGGGTAGAGGAAACAAGAGCAGTGGAGATAATTTCCATGCTGCTCCAAACATTGATCACTCGCAAGACTTTGTTAGGAAGGATATCAAGGAATGGCTATGCTGGATGATGTTAGTTCCCTTTTATTTCTTTGAATATCTGCTGATTGGTTTGGTGTCTGATTTCATTCGCTATTTCTATTTCACCTGCAGGGAAGAAGTTGGGTATGATGGATGGAGGCTTGATTTTGTAAGAGGGTTCTGGGGAGGTTATGTGAAAGACTATATGGATGCTAGCAAACCGTACTTTGCGGTTGGTGAATATTGGGATTCCCTAAGTTACACGTATGGAGAAATGGACTACAATCAAGACGCACATCGTCAAAGGATTGTTGACTGGATCAATGCAACCAGTGGAGCTACTGGTGCATTTGATGTCACTACCAAAGGAATTCTTCATACGGTACCTAATAATATTCCATCTTGTAGCGTTTGATTCAACATTGCGTATTGGTGTATAATATCTGGTAGCTTTCTGTGTATAGGCGCTTCAAAAATGTGAATATTGGAGACTCTCAGACCCAAAAGGGAAGCCTCCAGGTGTAGTTGGATGGTGGCCTTCTCGTGCTGTAACATTCATCGAGAATCATGACACTGGCTCTACTCAGGTTTTCTTTCTCAGCATTTTAATTTCCTCTAGTTTCCGTTCCCTTTAAATAAACAGTCTTAACTATTTTTTCCGCTTTTTTTTGCAGGGTCATTGGAGATTTCCGGAGGGGAAGGAAATGCAAGGATATGCTTACATCCTGACTCATCCAGGAACACCAGCGGTTTTCTTCGACCATATCTTCTCGGATTATCATCCCGAGATTGCTGCACTTCTCTCTCTCAGGAACAGACAGAAACTCCACTGTCGAAGCGAGGTAAAGTAGTATCAAGAACTTACAATCTTTACACAAAATTCGACAGGTCTTAAAACCAGCCTCCTTTGTTTTCTTGTTTTTTTGTGAATTATAAAGGTGAATATAGACAAGTGTGAGAGAGATGTGTACGCGGCTATAATAGATGACAAGGTTGCAATGAAGATCGGACCAGGGCATTACGAACCACCAAACGGATCTAAAAACTGGTCTGTAGCCGTTGAAGGCAGAGACTACAAGGTGTGGGAAACATCTTAAGAAGAATGTAATTTTTATGTGAGTAAGTAAATAAAAATGTTCCGGGAGGAAAATGTTATATATATTATTTCAGCGAAGAACCAGAAATAAGCTTGGTGGGACTAAGACCAGATTTAAGATTTGTCCCAATTTTTTCAGTATTGAGAATATATTCATATTGTTGTATTGGATGCTTGTAAAGTGTATGCATATATATGAAGAATATGTGTTAAGGTGCTTAGGTGAATAAAGTAGTCAAGAATAATGTCTCACTGTGGACCTGTGGTATATACTCCCTCTATTTCACAAAAAGTGTCATTCTACCATTTTTCACACAAATTAAGAAAAGTAAACAAATTTCATTTCTATCCCTCAGTAATACAATAAATAATACTCTCTCTAATTAATAAGCTAAAATAGTGAGGATAAAAAAGAGAATTAGTCTTTAAAACTGCATTGAAAACACAAAACGACACTCTTTGTGAAACGAGATTAAAACCTTAAAACGACACTCTTTGTGAAACGGAGGGAGTATTTCTTTTTCAGCTTCATAGTTAGTAAGTAATAAAAAGACATTCGGCCAAAATTCTAAAAAAGTTAATGTTAAGAGTTTAGTTTGAGAGATATCCTAGTAATATTATTTAAAAAATATTCCAAAATTCCAAAACTTCTTTGTTTAGTGACATCATACATAATGAATAAATCGTTACTTAGGGTTGTTAAAACATTCATGATCTTTTTCTAAAATTTCAGAAATCTTTACTAAACTTGGAATTTGTAGTTTGATAATTTGTTACTCAATCAATATAACTATACTTCTATGTCAATCAATACAATTTAATAGAGTGGCGTTCAATGGATAAGTTGACTTATTGAATTAGAGGGATGGCATTAGCAAGTAACAGTGATCATTTGCTCTTTCTTCCTCTTCTTCCCCAAAATTTTTTTTTACCACTAATCAGTTAGGTGGAATGAAACTGTATTTTTTATACGTTTGTGCTATATTTTTTTTTTATCAAAGGACTAGATAATCCGAATTTTATGTGTATATAAAAACTGACCATCTAGCAGATGCATTAGCGAATTATACGTTTTCTTTACCTTTAAATTTTCATGATCATGCTCGTAGTATATATGGTTCCGATAGTTGTTGATTCGATCATGCGGAAAGATGTATCTGGACCTTCCTATCCAAGACGAGTTATGTAATTGTTTTTACTCTGTCAATAATATCCGGGAGATTTGTCTTTCGGTCTTTCAGCAAAAAAAAAAAAAAAAGACTACGACCACAATAATTTTATTTAGAATACAAAAATTAATTGTCGTTCAGTGTACCGTAAGTGGATTAAATCTTAATTTAATTAAAAAACGTAAATCAGACACTTGATAAACTGAAATTTTTTTACATATAATTAATTGTTTTTACTAATGTCACCAATATGATTTTGTGTTTACATAACATCTAATATATATTTTAAGCTGAAAAAGTAAATTGTTGAAAGATGAGCAAAACAAATGTAAAATATAAACAAAACATAAGAGAAAACATATTTCTACTCAAGATAAGCGTTTTGAACGCAAATTTGAGAATACAAATTTTTTTAAACGTTTTCTCCTATTAAATAGTTGTTTTTAACGTGGTTTTGAAATCAAATAACGTATATAGTTCTTAATTGTTCCTCTTGATGTAGAATATATGCATGTAATATGGCGTTGAGAACATGTTCTTGAGCTTAGATAGTGTTTTCCTTAATGTTTATGAATCATAGACATTTATTTATTGTTTTTCTTGATTTTAGAATATGTATTATACATGTAATGTTGATCTATAAAGAAGAAAGGAGCCTTATCAGTAGGCGTCCCTGGAGAAGTAGCCTTATCTGTTCACGGCTTGGAAACAACACGGAAAGCTACCATGAAGCAATTAGTGTATCCCACCGAGAAACTTGCAGCTCAAGGATTTAAGAAATATTCACCATTCTTTATTTTTTTTATGATTGATCATAAATAAAATTGTAAAATATTTTACTCTCTTTATAATTCTTTCAATAGTCAAATTTTCTAACCTTAGCTTCTTTCGATAATGTTTTTCTTATATGCATAGGCATAAAAGTTGCAACCTTATACAGTTGATTTAGTGGAATGAGTGGAACGAACAATTTTTCCGATCTACCGGTTAACCAAACATTTTCGATGTGTTGCAAATAATGGGAGAAAAATGTTGCATTTTATGATATGAAATTGACAAGAACATGTATCCCAGAGAAGAAATCCATGTTTAAATGTGAGTAGCAATTGTAATCAGTTTATCCTACTTTACATACACACATATAATGATCCGTGAAGAACAATTCTTGGGTTCACCCCTAGGGGTGAACCCATATATTCACCCCCTTTGGTTTTAACCAATCAAATTGCCATGTCATATAACATTTAATTAGATATTAAAAAAATAAACAAACAAATAAATTAAATCAAATAAAAAAAATTTTAAAAATAAAATCATTAACAATAGGATCAGTTTAATTAACGGCGTCGTCATTTATTTTTTCTTTTTAGGTTTTGCGATTTCATTCATCCGATGGCCATTGTTACTTTAAGTTCCAAAATTATATTTATTGCAGAAACTAGATTATCAGTTGTACATCCCAAAATCATCTTCATTCTTATTCACTAGTGGATGTAAAACACAACTTATCAGTTATACAACCATTGAGATTCAGATCGAATCTAACACGGAACAAGACTACAAACAAAGTATGAACTCACTGAGATTCCGATCAAATAGAAGATGGAATCTGCAACTCATCCGCTAGTTCTTGAACATGGGTAGCTTCGCTCTTCAACGAACATTTCAGATTCGGGTTGCTCTCTCCATAACCAGCTGGATCATATAGCACAAAATATATCCAGATTTCTTCTTTTTTTTTTTTTTCCCCATCCAGATTTCTTCAACAAGCTTCTGAGATTATAACTAAATCAAACCACAATAGTGTTCAACTAAATTATATGCACGTTGAAGAAAACCCATTGGAAAACTCACGAACCTTCATTGCTATATATGTTTTAATTAGCAAATGATGTGTCTCTCTAGTTATGAGACTTAGCTTAGCCATGTTCTTTTACTCGTCATAGCGACGGAGCAAAACGACTGTGGCGGAGCTGTGAGGATATCGCTGAGTAGAAGACGTTGCATATAAGAGGTGTTGCTAAGAGAAGAAGGTTGTCGCTGAAATTTTTAGTGATAGCTATGGAAGTTGTTGCGACTCCAAAATCAACAATGCCTTCATGATGATGCTGAAACTGTTCATAAATAAAAGCTACTACGACTCCAAAATAAAAAAAGTTGCTACGAAAGTTGCTACGCAGGTGTTGCTATTATAATCAAATTAAAGAAAACCATTAAATCTAAAACAACATTAGATCATGAAACAAGCTGCAAAGATGGGCTTTTTTTTACCTTTAGCCCCGAAGTTTTTCGTTTTCTTCTTCTAATCTTGAAACCTTGATCTCTAATTCATGAGTATAAGCCTGCAAGTTTCAATGTTATTATTAGACCAACTAACAAACAAACAGAACATTAACTAACTAAAACACAATGTCAACTTCTGAACCTGTTTCCTAGCTCGTGAACGTGTTGCAGATTTTTTTTTTTTTTGGTAAAAACATGCTGCAGATTCTCTGTTCTTGATCATGCTTTTCTATTTCCTCTCGACAAGCTTCTTCACAATCTCTCCAGCTACTCACCAAGTAATGATCCACATAATTAAAATCAACTCTCAAGTTCAAATCCAAAACAATTAGCATCAAGTAAAGACCAATTCCAGAATTATGTAGGTTTTAATACCAAGTTAACGATCACGTATCCACCAAGTTCACGTAACAATGGCCACGAAATCAAAAAACTAAAAGGAGAAGACGACGACTCTGTTAATTTGTTTTCTCAACGTCGACTCCGTTAATTAAATTGATCCTATTGTTAATGATTTTATTTTATTTGTTTGTTTATTTTTTTAATATATAAATGTTATATGACATGGCAATTTGATTGGTTAAAACCAAAGGGGGTGAATATATGAGTTCACTCCTAGGGGTGAACCCAAGAATTGTTCATCGGTGAAGCCTTGACAAGAACATGTATCCCAGAGAAGAGATCCATGTTTAAATGTGAGTAGCAATTGTAATCAGTTTATCCTACTTTACATACACACATATAATGATCAGTGAAGCCTTGACAAGAACCACCGGGATAACCTTGAGCATGACAGTAATCAAGACATTTTCCATCTTTGTCCAAGCCGGTTGGATCTGAGCATTTGTTTCCGGTAAAAATTGGTGATTCTATACACTGCAATTTACGTTACAAAAGATTAACAGAATTATTAGTTAATTATATGAAAAAGTAACAAATGATATTTTCTGTAAATCAGGCAAACACACCAAGTTGGACGTATAATTATATTTAATGAAGAATTTCAGATCAAAATAAGGGGGTGTTATTGGTTTGTGATTTAAATAGAGTTTTGATGACTTTAATAAAATCATAGAAAGTGAATAAGTGAATGATTTAGAAGAATTGTTAGAGAGTTTTCTATAGTCTTGTTGATTAGTTTTTCTATAATCTTGTAGAGTCTCCCAAACAATCTCAATATTTCAGCATACTTTCCATGACTTTATTTTGTAAAGAAAAGTGTTTAAAATCATAAACCAATAACACAATAATTGAATTCATTAACAATCATAGATTGTCATAGATTGTTTTGTTTTAGTTGAATAACACAAAACTTTTAATGACTTTATAAAACTCTTAATCCAATAACACAATATTCATTAAGATTTTAAATGACTTTTTACAAATCACAAACTAATAACACCAAACTTTAAGAGAGTTTAACAAAATCTTGATTGAATAACAACAGATTCTACACAACAATTAAAGTCATTAAAACTCTATTTAAATCACAAACCAATAACACCCCCTAAATAAAATTAGCTATAATCAAATTGTTATTTGAAGGGAAATTTATAGCTAGATTTCAAAGAAATCGTTCACCTCCGGCTGAGAGAATACATAGACAAAGAACCAAGAAAAATGAGACTTTGTTAGATGCCATTTTCTTATTTGAAGCTTTTTTTCTTTCTTTCACAGAATACAAAATATATGAATTTAGACAAGGAAGGAGATTTTGTTAGACCCCGAATATCTATACTATTAATTGGGAAGCACTCAAACATAAATAACCTTATAAAGTGTAAAGTATTACAAAAATGCCATTGTTTTTTGTTTTTAAATAATATATTTAAATAAAAAATAGTAAAATTCTTTAATGTAATTATTAGTTTCCAAAAAATTAAACTCACTTTCCCTCTCATATTAATTATGGACGAAAATTAAAAAAAAAATTCTAAAAAGTTGTTAACCAATGAGAATTGAAAAAATAAGATTTGATATCCAACTAAAATTTTATCTAAACCAATACTAATAAACTATTCTATATCAAAAATAAAAAGAAAAATAATACCATTTTAATACAAAATAAAAAACACTATCGTTTAAAAAGTTTTATCAATGGAGGATTTTAATATTGAATTTGAAATTTCGTAAAAACAATAAATACAAATATTTATGACTCAGTTTTGTTATAATATTTTCACAAATTTTGAAATATAAAACAAAATTTTATTTCACAATTTCTAAAAAACGATATTAGATATTAACAAATATTTATATTTACTATGAAATAAACTCAAATAATGATAAGTAATTATCGTTATGGCCTTCGTTTAGAGAAAGTTTCGGAAATATCTAAACAAAAGATTGTACATATTAATTTCGAAATATTTTGTGTTTTTTTTTCTTCTCAACCGGATCTTCCTTAAACAAATCCATAATATATTGCACACAGTTTTTAAAATAATGTGAACTAATTATATATTTTGCATTCAAAACAAATTATGCAGCAATAGCATATCCCTTTTATAGATGTATCTCAAATTTTAATTTTAGTCCCAAAAATCTAAATAATTATGATTAAACAATGAAAAGAACAATATGCAAAATTTAGCTAGAAACATTAATCAATTTGTTTAAATATATTTATAACTTTAACAGTATACATATTAATCCGCAAAACTCACAATATATATTGTAATATTGTATGGTATTTAAAAGTAAGCAAACAAGAATTTGGAATATGATTTTAATGGAATAAAATGGAAATAGAAATTACGAGACGAGATGGGAGGGGAACATATATTAAAAATCAAACTAAATACCCAACTGGCATGAGTTCGGGTTATGAGCACTATATAAAATAAATTTGTTTATAGACGTAAACATGTACATACGTTTTCAGTTACACATACTCTATTTATGACAGATATGGGACCATAATATTTTTATTTTACGTATACGTGACAGATTATGGGACAAAGAATTTATGACAGATACCGGACGGGATATTTTCATGTTCCAAAATAGTTACGCCTAGCTAATATACATGAAATAACTCAAACTAAAACCGAATTCATACCCTATTTAACATATGTAATCAAACTGTTAGAACTATTTTGATTAGTTAAGAAAATAAAAATGTAACACCACTTAACTTTTGCAACTAAATTAGTCTGGATCTTAAAATATAATTATGCATTAACGCAACTGAATTTTGTTCATTACTCTAACTTTATAATATATATACTATTACGAAGTTCACTAACACAACAAATATTTTATATTTTTAAAATTTCTATAAAAATATCTCTACACGTATGTGGATCCAGATCTAATACACTAAAATATATATATCATAAAAAGGTTAAAAACAACAAAATAATCTATACTGAATTAAAATTTGTTAGAAATTTTTTAAAATATGAAATCCCGCACGTATGTGCGGGTCATGATCTAGTATAAGTTTAAAAGAGTTTTGTTTGGATTCTATATCATAATAACTTTTTAAATTTTATGGATTTCTTTCTATTAAAAATATTGACAGCAAATAGAAATATATCTTACCCTTTAACCAAAATGGTAGTTTTGGTATTTTCCTAAGTTTATATTGAAATATGTTTCGGGATTATTGTCTAAAATGCCATTTTTGTTCAATTCTTTTTCAAATTTGCCATTTTCTCAACATTCTTTCAAATTTGTCATTTTTGCCATTTTAAAAAACTAAACATTTGGGAATTTTTTTCATAAAACACATATTTCATAACAAAAAGTATACCCTAAAAAAACGGGAACCTGATAAACCCAAGTATCATGTGTAAATTTATGTTTTAGTATATAAGAAAATCGCAATTTTGAAAGTTTTTTGACAATATGGCAAAATCTATAAAAGCCATCAAAATAAGTCCTTTATTCGTAATTGATTCAATATGTTTCAATTATTCGTGAAGATATCACATTTTGAACCAAACATTTGATTTAATGGAGTGAGTGGAACAAACAACTTCCCCTAACTACCGATTAACCAAACATTTTCGATGGTTGCAAATTAAGGGCCCAAAATCACCCTTAAATCATTAAATTTGTATGGTATAGTGTTCTTACTATTATGATTAGAGA
This sequence comes from Arabidopsis thaliana x Arabidopsis arenosa, assembly GCA_019202795.1. NCBI lineage: Eukaryota > Viridiplantae > Streptophyta > Magnoliopsida > Brassicales > Brassicaceae > Arabidopsis > Arabidopsis thaliana x Arabidopsis arenosa. Next base: position 11,354,200 of record CM032919.1, on the reverse strand, counting down.
TTGACAAGAACATATATCCCGGAGAAGATACATGTTTACATGTTGATAGCAATTTAGATCAATGAGATGTTTGTTTCTACGTAACATTTACACATATGGCCTTCACAAGAACCACCGGAATAACCTTCACTACGACAGTAATCAAAGCAGCTTTCTTCTCTGTCCACGCTTTTTGGATCTGGGCATTTATAGTTGATTTCTCTTGAAATTGGTGGTTGTCTACCACACTCTATCAGTTTATGTCAAAAACAAATTAACATAATTATTTCGTAAATAAAAAATTACAAATAGTATTTTCTATTAATTAGGCAAACACACCAAATTTAGGTGAACAATATACATTATGTGAATAATTTAAATAAATTCGAGGAATTATTTAGTTATATATCAAATTGTAAAGGTATTTAAAGGGAAATTAATATATGTCAAAGAAATAGATTACCTGCAATTGAGAGAACACATAAACAAAGAACCAAGAAGAATGTGACTTTGTTAGATACCATTTTCTTATTTGAAGTTTTTCACAAAATACAAGTTATATGAGATTAGACTGGGAAGGGGACTTTGTTAGACCCCAAATATATAAGTTTAAAAGAGTTTCGTGCATTATACATTTATGATAAATTTTCAAATATTTGTGAATATTTTTCTATAAAAAATAGGTATATTCTTACTAGAAAAAAATCTAACTATCACATTCTCGCTAGTTTATTTAATTAATTGTGTACTAATATATTTCTATTATTCTTAAATATTTATATATTATTTTTGGCCAAATACTTCCATAGTTGTGTATTGAAATATGTTTCTATTATTGTTAAATATGTTTCTATTATTCTTAAGTTTTAATCGTATGTAATAATAAATTTTTTTGTATGTATACCACATAAAATATAATTTTACCATTCTTAAATTTATCAAAAATCTAAGAACTTACTTCATTTTTAGATTTGATAAATTTAAGAATAATAGAAACATATTTCATTTGGTACATACAAAAATTATTGTTAGATTTGATGAAAACAATTCATGGCATTAGTAGCAAAATTGTACAATGAATGTTTTTTGTTCGTCTTATACTTTATATATCAAACCAGGGAAAAGAATAATACAAAACTTAATATAAAATTCTAAAAGAAACTCAGAAAAATCTGTCACAATTTATTAAAAAAGAAAAATAAAACATGAATACTATCTAAGAATAGTTTTTATTTCTAAAAGGTTTGAATAGTATTTATTTGTGTTCAAACTAGGCTCGCGGGCTGGTTTAGCCCGGCCTTGAAAAACAGTGGATTTGGACTTAAAATATACGTCTAGAAAAAATTGGGCCTTCCGTACTAAAGAGTTTTTGGATTTTAGTCCGGTCGGGTTCGGACCGGTCCAAAAATTCTTAAAAACATATTTTGACTTTTTTTTTGTTAATATTTTCGTTTAATTGGGAGATTTATTCAAAGATTTTTTTTTAATAGAGTTAAAAATCCAAAACCCAGTTTTCTAATTGTGCCTTACTATAAATTTAAAAAGAAAATCTTGGCTCTACTACATAGTTCGAAGTTTTCTGATTTTATATTTTATTTGGTATGAGTTTAAACAATTTATTTAGATTATTTTTTGATTTTAGACTTTGTTTTAAAACTAAACTGGCTTTAGTAGTTATTTAAATTTCGATTTACTCGTTTTGTACATAGTTTTTTTTTAAGAAATATTATAAATTATAAGTTTATTTATTTTTTGTAAGAAAAGCCCAAAAAGTTTCCGGAAAAGCCTTGTAGTCCTAACGGACTTTAAAATATAGACTCGAAATTTTTACGTACCGGACCAAACCGGATTCAAATATATGCGGATTTGTAGACTTTGGGCCGGGCTAATCCAATTGACATGTCTAGTTCAAACTCTAAACTATGATCACAAAGCACAACGAATGCAAAAGTCCATTAACAAAAAGCATTTGGCCTATCAACACATAACACGATAGAAAAATAATGACAATCTAAAAAAATAGATAAATGGAGCCAACTATATCTTGCTCAAAGTCGGAATCATTCATAGGCATGAAAAGTTGCAACAATATACCATTGATTTGGAGTTATGGAGTCAACCAAATCCCCTAACTACAGGTTAACCAATTATTTTATATATGTCGCAAATTATGGGCGCTTAAATCATTAGATTTGTAGTTACTTGTGTTCCATATTATTTATTAGTTATTCTTATTATTATGATAAGAAATTGACAAGAACATGTATCCGAGAGAATAGATAGATGTTTAAATGTGAGTAGCAATTTAAATCAATGAGATGTTTGTTTATCCTACATAACATTCACACATATAATGATTTTTGTAGCCTTGACAAGAACCCCCAAGGTAACCTTGTTCATTACAGTAAATATAACATTCCGCTTTTTTGTCTACACCGTTTGGATCTTCGCATTTTCTTCCTGTTGGGTTTTGTGCTTCTCCAAAATCTAGAAGTAAATGTTAAAAAGAAAATTAATGGTTGTATACTTGTATAATAAGAAATTATATTTTCTATAGAACACATAAACTTTGGATGTATAATACGAAGAATATATAATATTGTAAAGTTCTTTAGAGGGAAATATATGTCAAGCAAATTAATTACCTGCGGTTGAGAGCACACAGAGAAAAAGAATCAAGAAGAATGAGACTTTGTTAGATGCCATTTTCTTATTTGAAGTTTGTTTTCTTACAAATTGTATATGAATATAATCAAGAAGGAGACTTTGACCAAAAAAAAAAAAAAAAAAATCAAGAAGGAGACTTTGTTAGACCCCATATATATAAGTTTAGAAGAGTTTATTGAATTTGACCGTTTTAATACATTTCTAAAAATGACATTTTTGGTAATACTTGACCAAAAATGTCATTTTTAGATATATTTCTATTTGGTCAAATATTACCATAATTTTTACATAGCATAAAGAGAAATAGGAAACTATTGTCCTGCCATGTTTGACTATTTAAAGCACCAACCATTAGTTAGTCCAGTACATCTGAATTTCTTAAAGACATTGTATCTTTGATTGTGAGGTTGTTCCATATTGTTCTTTGACTAGGGTTCTCAACACACAAGACACAACAAAGTCTTTACTTTGTTATCGAAAACTAGTTTTACCATTCTAGCAACCCATATACATAAATACATTAAACTAAGCAGTGGTGGAGTTGGGAATATTTTTTCCGGGTCAGAAAAAAATATACTAAAGAAAAGTCTATAAGCTGCCAATAAAATATTATAATTGTATTCACGTTTACTCATAGCTTAAAACTTTTATTTTCTCAGTTTTATTTTGGGAAAAATGTCGGAAAATGCGCGAACTATCAAATTTGGGACAAAAAAATCATGAATTTTCGAAATGTCATTTAAATCATAAAGTTTAGTTTGACTTTTTATAAAATGGTTAAGTTTTCGTTGACTTGGCCATTTCGGGCATGTCGATTCAACGGAGATTTCTAACGGAAAGTTAACCCCGTCAATGTCTCGTTAACGGAAACTTAACGAGACACTAATGTACTTGTAACTTTGACGTTTAAAAAAAAAAAAAAAAAAAAAAAAAAAACAAAACGTCAAAGTTACAAGTACATTAGTGTCGTACTGTCGTAGTGCTTTTGATTTCATCTAAATTGCTGGAACGTTACATGTTATGAGATTCGCTTCTTTTAAGTTTTAAATGCCAAATTTTCTCCAATCAAATTTTATCATTTTAACCAATCACCCTTATAGGCGCAAAGTGACACCCTTAAATCAACACATTTGTATAGGCACTTATGTTCCACATCATTTCATAAACCCCACTTATTTATTCTTAACATTATGATAAAAATTTAACAAAAACAAGTATCTTAGACAAGAGAATCATGTTTAAATATGAGGGAAGTTTTAAATCAGTGAGATTTTTTGTTTATCCTTCATAGCACTCACACATATAATGGTTGGTATGGCCTTGGCAAGAACCACCGAGAAAACCATTTCCACGACAGTAAGAAATACACACCCCGTTTGAGTCCAGGCCGTCTTTGCATTTTATTCCCGTCACAAATTGTGCTTCTCCAAACTCTATTAATTTATTTGAAATGAGTATTAACGGTATGGACCAAAAAATTAGAAATGATATTTTTAATGAATCATGCGAACACATCAACTTTGGATTAAAATGTAAAAATATGTTAATGATTCTGAATAAAAAAACAAAGAAATTCGAAGAGTAAAATAATTATACATCATATTGTGAAGTTCTCAAAATTCTCTTTATCTTTAATTTCTCGTTGTGCAAATGTAAAAGCGGACAATATGGCACGAAAAGTTCGTACAAAACCGCTTCATATCACGTATGTAAACAACATTCTCCAAGAATGGCTCTTTTGAAGTATAATTAATTTTGGATGACAAAAAAAAATCATATTGTGAAGTTATAACATACAAGAAAATATTGTTGGATTTTATGAAAACAATTCAATGCATTATTAAAAAATCGTGAATTTATGTGTGTTCAAACAATTATCACTCAGAGGTACAAGACCAATCAAATATAAAAGTTAAAAACAAAAATTGCAATGTCCATTAACAAAAACGCATACGGCCCCGTCCATCAACACATAAACACATAACACGGTTTGAAAAATAACAGCAATCGAAAAAAAGATAAATGGAGCCAACTCTTTTCTTGGTCAAAGTCGGAATCATTCATCAAGCTGCACCAAACCATATAAGATGGTGAAAATGTGGAAGAATAATAGTGGATTTGAAACAAAGATATTTTGTGGTTTAATTTGTCCGCATCGTTTTAATAATTTAAGATTCAAACCGGTCCGGATTGGTCGCGTTTCGAACGATCTTATAAGCCGATCGGATCTGTTTTTGAAAGAACACTTGTGAGATAATAGTAATGCTACATTAAATAACAAAAATTTGACTTAGGCATGATCATAGACGAATTGAATTATGCGATAGATTCTGGAGCACGATGTAGATATCATTGCCTAGGTCTATAATGTCATTATTGTGTGATATTTTATAAAAATAATTTTCGCATATTATTAATTATAAATATTTCAACTATCTAGATAATTATAATACCATTAGATTGTAATGACATGGTAGACTAATAACGTCTCTCCTTATCATTGGTCGATTTTAAGAACATCAACGTTGGTTATTTTTTTGGGTGTCTTTAAATAAATTTCCTTAAATATAAAAGAATATGAAAAACGAAAAAAATATAGGTATCTTTAGATCTCTATTTTTTTTGGTGTCTTTAAATTTAGTATTAATTTATTTTGAAGACACCCATGAAAAGTTATTGAATGAAGATGGTGTAAGGCTACAAAATCTTATACTAATTTAAAATGACAAAATTTTCAAGAGAATCTTAGATGTTAAAATCCTTATATGTTCGGTGTTCGGAGTATAACTGTATAAGTTTAAGGCTAAGTTTAAATGTTTAATCTAAGAAGTATACTTTAGTTAAAATAGCATTATTTCTAAAGAATATTAAATGTTAAAATCCTAAGAACATGTTTAGTGGTAGTCTCTCAATAAGTCTCTCACCCACAAAAAATTATAAAATAACCAAAAAGTAAGAAAGAGAATAAAGTAAGTCTCTCATGAGAGACTTTGAGAATTGAGAGACTTTGAGAACCTTGTGAGAGACTCATTTGACACATATCTCATCATAATTGATTATAAATTTTAAATAAAAAAAATTAAACAAAAATTATTAAAATAATATATTTGAGAGACTAATATGAGTTCTCCCCACTGCACATGCTCTAATATGTTTGTATTAGTGATTTAACTGCATACAGGGCCGGCTCTAAGGGTGTGCCCACAGTGCCAAAGCACAGGGTCCCACCATTTTTTATTAACTTTTTAAGCATTATAGGGTCCTAATTTCTTTAAAATTATGTAAAAAAAGGTCTAAAATTTTCAAATTTCTTAAGTATAGAGCAAAAATTTGGATTTATTTTTTACTTTGGTACAGGGACTAAATTATTTTTGAGCCGGGCCTGGCTGCATATGAATTATATATGATTGAGAAAGTTTAGCAAAAATATTATAACAATGAAATAATTAATTCCATAGACAAGTGAATTCGGTTTAAGACGAGATATGACGAAACCGTTTATTTTTAACGATGATAGAGTAAAAGTTCAAAATAAAAGTTTGTGTGGGGCTAAACCACAATGACCCAACTATGGGCCTGATTGGTAACAGCTGTAGCTTTACATTTTTTGCTGTAGAAATATGACTGTAGGTTTATTTGCTGTGGCTGTAGATTTTAGTGCTGTAGTATTTTGGCTGTGGAATTTAAAATTTTGGAAAGTTGAAAATTATGTGCTTTAGGAAAAAATGCTTTCTACAGCCAAAAAAATGAATTAAGGAAATATTTTGGCTGTGAGAAAAAAAAGGAAAGCCAAAGATTCTAAAGCTTGATTGGATGTATTTCAAATCTTTAGAAATATTTTTGCTTTGTAAAGACTCTAAAGCACTTGCCAATCAGGCCATATATATATAAGAACTATTATTCCCAAACGTGTAAATATTTGGAATTCTGATCGTCTCAGTTTTAGTTGATAATCTTTTTTTTATTGGTTAACACATTAAAAGAAGCAAATGAAGTTTCTAAAGAAGTCCGGCGATGATCTAACCCACTTGGATTGTGGAAAATGAATTTTAGGAGTCGAACAAGAGAAACCAGAGTTGCATGCTAGCTTGCAATAATTGTATTCTATGATTCAAAAAAAAAGTGCTCTATTTCTAATGATCTCATTCATGCGTGTGAAGATGGAATTAAGAGAACGATGCGTTTTGCGGGTGAAGGCGTCTATTCCTCTCTCTCTCTCTCGACTATGAATATTCCTTGAAAATTAGTTAGCATGAGAACCATAATAAACTATTATAATTTTATATTATTAATTGCAATATAATGTAGTATGGTTAAAAGCTCTCTGATATACGCCAAAAATAAAAGTTATTCGATTAATTATATAACTAATATAAAATGACCATTCGTTCATTCGTTGTTTGTATTATCATTCAAAAGAGCAGCCTTTCTAATAGAGTAATACACTTCAATAACCCCTTAATTTATGTTTCAAAAATAGAAGGTTTTTGCATTATATAGTTATAAATTTAACATTTCATATAACTTTTCATTATGAAATTCTAACATTTTATAACATTATGAAACTCATGCGGTGTCTATTAATTAGTACTAACATAAAATTAGTCAACGTAATTAATTAGCTGCATATGGATGACATGTCACCTTTTCATTGGACGGGAGAACACAATGCGTTGTACGGCTGAAAGTTTCTTTTACAAAATGCACTCAATACGTGTGGTGTCAATTAGTGATTAATGCTGGATAAAATAGATGCTTTGTTCAATTTGTTTTTTTTTTTTAAAATTTGAACAACATATCGATAACAGTAAGTTTAGAGAACAAAAGCTGACATTTGGGTTATCAAAAAAAAAAAAAAAAACAAAAGCTGACATGCATACAACTTTATATTAGCAAGAACTAGTATGATCCGGTACATACGCAAGTAAGAACTTGTTTTAGTTGCCTAATTGTGAACTATATGCTTAAATTATGATGCAAAATTTTTTTAAAAAAATATTGAAGTATTCTAAAGTATTGTTCAGACCAGATCCATCTGGATTGCAATACAATTTGATATTATTTATATGATATGTATTATCTTATTATATAATGCTGGGTCTTCTGTTTGGGATTATTGAAGAATAGAGACGAAGCTGGTAACATGGTGGTGGTGATTACCATTATAAACAATATTTTTAGTCTGTATATCTTCTTATTAAAATGCAAAGTCAAAGTCTGTTGGCTTTAATTGGGTCCCTATAAAAACCTACTTAGGCCAGAAAAAGAGACAATTATTTTATTTTTGTTACAAAGAAGAAAAACAAAAAGAGCAGATCCAATTTATCTCAAGATCGCATCTGAATCATAATATATATCATGATCAAAGAGGAGACCATTTCATGCTTCAATCCTTTCGATGGTGTTATGGAAGAATCTGACAAGGTAAAACTAAAAACTATTTCTTAAACCCAAATTTCTCTAATTGTTGTTTTCAATCTCCTTCTGGTGTTTCAATCGGTGAGAATTAATCTCATGTTCATATGATTCTGTTTTTGCATATATATTTACATATAGTTACCATATATTAATTCTTATGTCTGAAATTAATACAGATTTACTGCATCTAATAAAAGTCAACTTGCTTGTTCGGAAATGGTCTCGACTCTCGAGTATGAAAGTTCGATATTTTGTAGCATGTTTTGCATAAACATGCTTTTGATTATTTTGGGACTGTTATTTAATGCTCAAGGATACCAAGATTTATTCCGGTATTTAAAATTTTCGAATGGAAACATGTAATTAAGATCCGCTCTAGCCTCTAATTAATATAGGTCGAATACAATTTTTTATTTTTTTTGTTCTTGGCATTCGATCTCTGTTCATTCCTATAATACTAATTCACTTTTGTCAGTTTGTGTGTGCTTATTGAAAACTATTTGTCGTAAAGTTTAGAAATAGTTGGTACAAAAAAAAAATTATTTGATATATGTAAACACTATTGTATGGAAGGTGAATATAAATGTGTGTTGGATATTTACAGGAAGAGGAGCTTGATGCAACAAAAGCAAAGGTGGAGAAAGTTAGGGAAGAAAATGAGAAATTAAAGCTCTTACTCTCTACCATTCTTAATAATTACAACTCTCTTCAAATGCATGTCTCTAACGTTCTCCGACAACAACAAAGAGCTTCTATGGAGCTAGATCAAGACAAAGATAATGATTTTGATGTAGATATATCACTTAGGCTTGGAAGATCAGAGCAAAAGATCTCTAAAAGAGAGGAAAAGGTGGACAAGATTTCTAATGAGAACAAAGAGGAGTCAAAAGATAAAATATCTGCACTGGGTTTAGGATTTCAGATTCAAAGTTATGAAGCCTCGAAATTAGATAATCTTTGTAGACAGGTTAAGAATGCAAACGCAGAGAATAAATGTGTATCTTCGAGGAAAGATGTCAAAACAGTTAGAAATGAAAATCATCATCAAGATGTTTTGGAAGAGCATGAGCAAGCAGGTTTGAAGAAAACTAGGGTTTGTGTTAAAGCATCATGTGAAGACCCATCAGTACGTACCACCAAACCATATATATGTTTAATTACTTTAGCATGTAACATCTCTAATTAGTTGATCATATTGGCAAACGTTACATGAATATATAGATAAACGACGGTTGCCAGTGGAGGAAATACGGTCAAAAGACTGCGAAAACCAATCCTCTCCCACGAGCCTATTACCGTTGCTCTATGTCGTCAAATTGTCCCGTTAGAAAACAGGTATAATACATTCTATAATTTCTCAATCCAAATATCTATTCATTGTCAATTGGTTTTGAGTAAAAGCTTTTAAAACGAATGTCTGTAGGTGCAAAGATGCGGAGAAGAAGAAACCTCCGCTTTTATGACAACATACGAAGGAAACCATGACCATCCTCTTCCCATGGAAGCAACCCACATGGCAGCTGGAACTTCCGCGGCTGCCTCCTTATTACAATCTGGCTCCTCCTCTTCCTCCTCTTCCACCTCCGCGAGTCTAAGCTATTTCTTCCCTTTTCACCACTTCTCTATCTCCACCACTAACTCCCACCCGACCGTAACATTGGACCTCACACGACCAAACTATCCCAATCAGTTACCAGACGACTATCCTCTATCGTCCTCCTCTTTCAGTCTCAACTTCTCCTCTCCTGATCCTCCACCTCCATCGTCGCACGATAACACCTTGAACTTTAGTGGCTTGCGAACACAAGCTCCTTTGTGTACAGATTCCTTATTGGCCCGTTATCGAACGAGACTTTCGGGACAGCAGTAAGCCAGTAACTATATCGGTAAAGCTAGACACAAGTCTGGAAAGTAATTGATTTCTGTTTTCTTTGTTATTCATTTGTTTTTCAGGCTCTGAAAGAGAGATCTGGTTTTGGCATGATGCAAACTGCATTTATACTTGTAGATATCCAAATGTTTAAATTAGTGGATTACCTATCATATCATGGATTATATGCATATGAAGGTATTGTAAATTAATTCTGTTCTGCACAACAATTTGATACACAAAATATTTTAATGTAATTTATAATACAATGTTAAATATATTTTTTGGTGAATTAGGTAAGTATGACTATGATATCACATTAATATCTGACTAAAAGGGAAGGTGGTTTTCATGCAGGTTGACAAAATCTCCTTTTTCACTTTTGCAAAATTGTGTTATTTTACAAAATAAACTTATCACATAAAATAAAAATAGTGTGTTAGTTGACAAAATATCAATCATGTATCACAAGCGATTTTAGAAAATAGCGTAAAAGTTGGTAAAATAACATGACATTTGGTAAAATAACGCCGTATTTGGCGAAACAGTGATCATACATGAATAATATGTAAGTCTACGTATTTTTATTTTTATTTGAAATCACATACGAAACATTTACTAATTTGATTTTTTTTTTTTTTTTGCTAAAGACATTTACTAATTTGATGGTCAAACTGTAATCACCATCAAAATTATTTACATAAAAAGAATGGATTATCGTCATTTTCTCAATTATAACTTTTTGAGTCATTTGACCGAAATGAAGATATCTGAATTGTTTTAGCCACCTGTAAATGTTTAGATGGTCGATTCTTAAAAAGGAAAAAACAAATGACCAATACAAAAAGAATGTATGAAACATATTATGATCAATCAAATATTAAAAACCTTTAGTTCAAAATGGGCTCAGGCCCATTATTACAGTACTCTCTCTTAGAATTCGGCCCATCCACGTCAGAGGCTCCGATTGTAGCGCTGTTATAACTCTTTGACACACGACCACTTATTATAACGCCACGTGTCATTGCACTTCATCAGATCGCGCGTAACCGCCAGAAAACCGAAACCAAAGGTTCCATCACGTCGCTTATCCGACCACGAGACACACCCACTGTTCTAAATTCTCTCTCTCTGTTTTTTTCTTCAAAAAGCTTTTTTTTTTTCTGGGTCTCATCGTTTCCAATCTGAAATCATCGTAAGATATCTGTGAGACTATTCAATTGAATCGGTATCAAGATATGGCGGGAAGTGAAGCTGTAGAAGATAAAGAGATAAAATCGGCGGTTTCAAGCTGTGAGGCGTATTTCGAGAAAGTACAGTCAAGGAAGAATCTTCCCAAATCTCTTCAAGAAACCCTAAACTCTGCTTTCGCCGGAATCCCCGTCTCCTCCTTCCCTCAAGTCCCCGGCGGCAGAGGTAAAAATATAAAGATCCCATTTTTCGATTTCTCCAATGCTTTAGATTCAATTTTTTTTTTTTTTTTCAGTGATAGAGATTCCAGCGGAAACACCTGTATCAGAAGCAGTAAAGATCTTATCAGACAGCAAGATTCTATCAGCTCCTGTGATTAACACTGATCACGAGAGTTCCTTAGATTGGAGAGAAAGATATTTAGGAATCATTGATTACTCTTCAATCATCTTATGGGTGTTAGAGAGTGCTGAACTCGCTGCAATCGCGTTGTCCGCTACGTCAGCAACAGCTGCTGGTGTTGGTGCTGGAGCTGTTGGAGCTCTTGGTGTTGCAGCGCTTGGGGTGACTGGTCCGGTTGCTGTTGCAGGGCTAGCAGCGGCTGCGGTTGGAGCCGCGGTTGCTGGTGGTGTTGCAGCTGACCGTGGGATTGGGAAAGATGCTCCAACTGCTGCTGATAATTTAGGGAAAGATTTCTATCAAGTCATTCTTCAAGAAGAGCCTTTTAAATCAACCACTGTAAGTTTTTAACAGAACATAACGTATTTGTGTTGTGATGGTCCTGATTGATCATGGATATGTTTATGTTGTCAGGTTAGAACAATACTTAAGTCGTTTAGATGGGCTCCTTTTCTTCCGGTTTCAACTGAGAGTTCGATGTTGAGTGTTATGTTGTTACTCTCGAAATACCGGTTAAGGAATGTGCCGGTTATTAAATCAGGAGAACCGGATATCAAGAACTACGTTACTCAATCTGCAGTTGTTCATGGTCTTGAAGGTTGCAAAGGTAGAGATTGGTTTGATCACATTTCTGCTCTCTCGATTTCTGATCTAGGCCTGCCTTTCATGTCGCCGAATGAGGTAAAAAAAATAAACTCTAAGAACTCAAGACATTAGGGTCGTAAAGCGGTGAAACCGAACATGTTGGTTTCAGGTTATTAGCATTGATAGTGAAGAACTTATCCTTGAAGCATTCAAGCGGATGAGAGACAACAACATTGGTGGTCTACCTGTAATCGAAGGGCCAAATAAGAAGATTGTTGGTAACATTAGCATGAGAGACATCAGATATTTGCTTTTACAACCTGAAGTCTTCTCCAATTTCAGGTCTGTTTTACTCACTTGTTTCTCATTACAACTTCTGGTAACAATGACTTAAATTTCTCTTTGTTGATGATAAAGACAACTCACGGTGAAGAGTTTTGCGACAAAGATTGCTACAGCAGGAGAGGAATATGGTTTAGCGATTCCTGCGATAACTTGTAGGCCTGATTCGACTTTAGGGAGTGTTATAAACAGTTTGGCTTCGAGTTCGGTGCATCGGGTATATGTAGCTGCTGGAGACGAGAATGAGCTTTATGGGGTTATAACACTGAGGGATGTGATCTCTTGTTTCGTATCAGAACCTCCAAACTACTTTGAGAACTGTCTCGGGTTCTCGGTTAAAGAAATGCTTAACCGATGATCTCTTGTTTCTCAGCTTTTTTTTTTGTTCGTCTTTGTTGTTTGTTCCTTCTTGGTTTAGATTCTGAAGTTGTTATCTTTATATCTAATTTGTAACCATTTTGAGTTTTAAGTTATATCGTTTATGATTTATGTTTAGAAATGCTTATGAAGTTTGAAATTTGCCTATACATACATAAATCAAAACAAACCAATGAATGCAACAACTTACGAATAGGGACTTTGCTATTGGTTTCACACAAAACCCTTAATTCTCTTGCTTTGATGTAATTCTTTCGTTTTCAATTATCCGAACGCTCAATGTGTCGTTTATTGTAGAAACGGTTTTTTTTGATGAGTACAATTTTACATTCATACATAATTGTTTTTTGGTCCTCTGTTCCTGAGACAACAACTTTTTAGATTTTGATATGGTTTATTAATTGGATTGGTTTTTGTTATGCAATCATGGTGTTGTATTGTTTATTTGTAATACAATCACCGGTTTAAATTTTAGTTGAAATCACATGTTCATTTGGGTGGTTCTATTAACTAGTGAACTACAGTATATATATAACTAGTTAAACTCCAATGAAACATTATTAGTTGCTAAGTAAAAAATGAAATGACTCATTCATGTAACAATCACATTACTTTTCGTATACATGAAAAAGCTCATAACTCACCAGACCGTTGTAAAAACCACTCAAACCTTTGGGGTGCCAAGATGTCACCTAGAGTCCCCCCAAACACTTCAGTGTTCATCAGATTGATTTATCGGTCGATAGATCATAGATCTTAGAACACAAAGTATGAACAATGAAGCGTTTAAGGGAACTCAAGGGGACAGTTGACTTTACATGTTATATATGTCTCTTTGCTAATGCTTCTTCTCTTACTCACTCACGTTCTTAGTGAACACCCAAACTGCATATTTATATGTATGCTTATACCGCATGTTGTAGAGGAATTTTTCGGGGAGGGACCGTAGATTATATATTCTCCATTGAATAGCAAAACATGCGATAAATATAAATGAAGATGAACCAAGTCGGAATTTTGGGAATAAGGAGCCAAGGAGAATATTATTATCGCCATTAGTGTGCTACAGAAGCACATTCTTCACAAGATCTTTCTTTCCTCCGGTAGATCTTATTCTATTCTCTTTTTTTGCGTAAGCAAAGCATATGTCAAGGGACTTACAAAAACCAATGTAAAAATTTTCACGCCCGACCCGAACAGCCCGGTTCAACCGGTTCAAATGAATTTCACAATATTCTTCCTATTTCATTTAAGTGTTGTTTTCTAATCGTATATAGAAACGTATCTTGCAAAAAGCTGAAAAGTAAAAGGATTTATGCATTTTCTTGAAAAAAGTGATTCCCTCACGTACACTTAAAGCCCTTAAACTGAATTCACGTCTACATTCACAATGCTTCCAATTGTATATATGAAACGCCAATGTCTCCATTCTCTTTCAAACCCTAACACCCTTGTAAACTCAATTTGCCATTCCACCGAAATGTAATGTTCACTACATAAGAAACAAATATCGTTTTGGTCGGATGTTCCCTAGAGTTCCTCTGAGCACTTCATTGGAGATACCATTGTCTATGAAATAGTATTCTACTGAAGTGTTTGGGGGAACTCCTGGACTCATTCGATAATTTTAATTCACTAGACTAAGTTTGATTTGGTGTTACATACTGTTTGTTCGATATATAAGGTAAGAGATGAAGAAATATAGAATATCCAATTAATATCATATTGCCAAACTGCTTCAATTTGTTCGTTTTCACAGGTTCTGCGGTACCTTACTCACCCTACCTTAATCACCCTACACACTGTCTATTCTAAATAAATTTTTCAGTATGAGACTCAGTTTTTTTTTGTTTTTGATAAACCCTATCGGCTGATCCGGTTGGCCTTGGTAGGAACGCACCGAGGTGCTACAGAGTGGACTTCTCCCGATCCAGGTAGAATTGGGCTACCACATTGCCTGATCCGAGTTTGAAATACCTTCCGACTAATGCCAGGAGGTAGTCAGGCCACCTGCATTTCTGACTACCAGGTAAATCAATTGGCCAAGGCCCAACTGACAGACTTCCCAAACAAATGTGTTTTTTGTTTTCAGGGAGAATCGAACTCGGGTCTGGGAGTTTCACCCTTCACCAAAGCTTCCTCTGCCACTAGACCACAGAGGCTTGGGCTATGAGACTCAGTTACGATTTTTTTTTTTATGAGGTTATGAAAATCCGACACATCTTTTTGTTAATATTTTTCAATTTCACCTTTTTAACTCAACGCCTTATATATTGACTCGTAGGAATTAGTATTTTTCACCCCGATCGACATGTAATTTTTGGAGGTTTTAGTTGTTAGTACGTAGCTCAGAGTTTCTCCCTTTATTTTGAGTGTTGAACTCATTTGTTGTAGAGTGAATATATTAAAAAAAAATTGTAAATGTAATCAACTTTCAGAGAAGATGAACAACTATAATGCTATGTGGCTTTATTTTAATGTTGAAAAATATTAACTAATGTAATCTATATATATTAATTAAGAAGCATTTAATATATAGTTCAAACAAAATGAAACAAAACCAAATAAAAGATAAATAGTTCAAACGAAATGAAACAAAGACAAAAACGAAATATAAGAGCTTCTATGAGAAGGAAAGCACAACTGAATTCATTATCCCCTCTCAATGCGGCCGGCTGATCATGTCGACGTTGGGTAGACACACTCGTCTCAGCCAGATGGTTGTCCGGTGGTCACTTCAGTACTCTTTCTTGCAGGTTAGAGATTTTCGAGCTTTTCGTCGAATTCCACGATTAGTAAGACTAAGACGTAAATGATTTTGAAAACGAAAACCCGTCTGAAATGCAATCCTGAAACGACTGATCTTTGGAAAAAATGCTGCCTACAAGATGTATATGACACATGAGTATTTGGAAACGTGAAAACATAAAACTGTGGTAACTGAGTGAGTGGTGTATTAAATTATTTGAGTTTTAATATGATTTTGATGATTTTATAAAATTTATGATTTGTTGTAAAATCTTGCAAGTCCCACTTAAAACCATGAGATTTAGACCTTTTAAAAATCAGCCACCTAATTGGTATACTGATGGGATAAGTATAAAATCAGTTACAAAAATCAGTTCTCTAATTAATTTCGCCTAAACCGATTAATCCCCACCAAACATTTTTTTTCTTTTTTCTTAAATGTTAGAAGCATTTCAAAAACACATATAACAACTGACACTTTTTCTTCAATGTTTTAAAGCCTTTAAGCAAAAACCAAAGTCAAGTAAACAATTTCATGCTTTCTATTTCATATTTGGGGGTCCCCAAATATTTATGAGTACCGGATATATATTTTTCTCTGTTAAAAACCTATAATTATCAATAAGAAAACTTGCCTCTATATTCTTCTGCTTTGACCTAGAGAAAATCAAGAAGCTTAAGCTCCACGCAACAGAGAACAGTGAGTCTCTCCTCGGTAAATCCTGCACAAGTTTTGAGGCTTTATCTGCTTTTGTGTTGAGAGCAAGAACAGTGAGAGCTTATCGAGAAACCCTTAAGTTATGCAGTGGGATTAGTCAGAAGCCATTAAGATGGTCACTGATGGGTACATGAGAGCAAGACCTTCTCTTTCATCGACTCTTCTGACACTACATGGTCAAGATTGGGTTTCCACACGACAGATTTCGGTTGGGGAGAACCGATTTTGTCCCGTCTAGTAGCTTTGCATGAGGAGGAAGTGACTCTGTTTTTGTCTCATGGAGAATAGAGAAGAAGCATTAATGTGCTTCCCTTGAACTTTTGCTTTTGCCTGAGGAAGAAGTGACTCTGTTTTCTTATTGTCTTTATTCTGATCTGCTTATGGAACTTGCAGACCGGATGATACACCAGCATATAGATCAAATCCTGATTAAGTACCAGTTGTTTTCACTTTTCAGGTACTTTTAAGTTGACACTTCAATTTACAGAAAATTATCCAAACAAACAACCGATTGTTCGTTCTGTTTCTAGGATGTTTCACCCAAATAGTAAGTTAGAGTAAACAGAGAAATTATGTTTTGCTGTTTAGTGGTTGATCTTTGTCTCTGTTACTTGATCTTTTAGTGACTATCGTTGTCTTGTTCAGTCTGTGCAGATGGAAGTATTTGTCTTGACATCTTACAGAACCAATGGAGTCCTATTTATGATGTTGCAGCAATTCTTATATCTATCCAGGTATCCTTCAACTTTTGATTATCCAGATCAATGTAAAACCACTTGATTGTAACCAGTTTTACTGTTTTTGTTAACAATTTGCAGTCACTCCTCTGTGATCCCAGCCCAAACTCACCTGCAAATTTAGAAGCTGCACGCTTATTCACGGGAACAAGCGAGAATACAACAGGCGGGTTAAGGAGATTGTGGAAGAGAGTTGGAACAGAATACAATAAAACATTTGAAGAATTGGAGGCGATTAAATTGGTAAGAACAAGTGATACATATGTACTGTAATTGGTTGGATAAATCTCTTCTGTTTTATGGATTGTTCAATTTGTATTTGTGTTTGTAATTAGTCTCTCCAGTTCAATATAGACTTTGGATTCTATAGTTGATTAAGTTTCAATTTATATTGGTTGGATTTTGTAATCCAATTATAATGTATTGTTAATTTGTTTTTCAATTACTGGTTTTAAATTCCAGTTGAAATCACATGTTCATTTGGGTGATGTGTTACAATCAACGTTTAACTAATTTTCATAAAACAATTCTAATAGTAAATTTTTTATAAAAAAAAAAAAACTCAAATCTTAAGTAAAACCCTCATACCCTCAAATTTGGAACTCCGTTATAAAAGTTTTGGCATATTTCAAGAACTCCGTATGGATTTGGAAATGTTTCATAAAATGATACACGATTAGTATGGAAAGTTTAGTTGAAACGAATTGTTTAACTAAGAAACGAAATGACTCACTCATGATAGATCACTAGCCAGATTACTTATCTTCTTCATGAAAAGGCTCATATGAACTCATCTGAACCGTTGAAATCACCGTTTGACGATTAATATAACCTTTCGGTGCCATATGTCACCTAGAGTCCCCCCAAACACTTCAGTGTTCATCAGATTGATTGAATCGATGGATTGATCTTAGACAACAAAGTGTGAACAATGAAGCGTTTAAGGGAACTCAAGGGGACATTTGACTCTACATATTATGTCTCTTTTGCTAATGCTTCTTCTCTTACTCACTGACCTTAGTGACAACCCAAACTGCATATTTATAGATACTTCTCCATGATATGTTTTTTCTTTTTGTTTTTTTTTAAGAGAGGGACCATAGATTCTATATTCTTCATTGAATAGCACAACATGCGGGATATATGAGGATGAACCAAGTCGGAATTTAGGTAATAAGGAGCCAAGAGAATATTTATATCACCATCACTTTCCTACATAAGCACATTCTTCATAAAATATCTTTTGACTCGTAGATTTCTTCAACTCTTTTTTCCCATGTAATTGCGATTTAAATTGAGTTACAAAAGCCAATGTAAACAATAATGAAAGTAACAAATGTTCAAAAATAAGAAAGTATTTTAAGAATGGAACTTCACTATGGTATATTTTAATAATTATTAAAACTATACGAAGGAAATTTTCCCTAGTAATTGCCTTTAATGCTATACATACCTCGTATCTGCATTTTCAAACATGCTATGTCCGTATCTTTCAAACTAATGTACGTGAATTATGTTAAGAAGGAATATAAACATCTTTAGAAAAAAAAAAGGAATATAAACATATTTTTAATTTGTTAAAAATAATAGGGAAAATTGGATATAAAGGACAAATAATTAAACTATTGTCCATCTGTGCATTCTATATTCAAATGTCATATATTCCTAATCTACCCTTTGTAATTGATTTAACCAATTTTTCAAATAAAATTTAGAATAGTTTGTAGACAAATGATAAATAAGTCATGGGGATACTTATAAAATATAAAATATATCGTTTTTGTTACCGTTTTGGATGAATAAAATATGATCTACGAAATTTAGACTACGTCTTCTGAATTTAGAATGTGTATTCTATACATTGTACATGTTCTATAAAATTTAGATAATGTATTCTATGCACTCTACATGTTCTAGAAAATTTAGAACGCATTTCTGTTCTACGGTATTTAGAATGCTAAATTCTACGAAATTTAGAATACATATTCTATACTTTGCTCTTTCTTCTAGAAAAATTAGAATATGTTTTCTTACATTTACCCATGTTCTAAAATTGTTAGAAAACACATTCTTATATTTTTCTATATATTCTACAAAAAATAGAAATCAAATTCTATGTAATTTAGAATTTTTTTTAAAAAAAGGAAAACAAATTATAAAATATGGAAATCGAATATAAAAAGTTAAGATTACGAAACTACACAACTTTTTCGTGGAAAATACGTAACATGAGTGAAACGTGTTGCTCTACTTATACAAAATACAAAATACGTAATATAACCAAACTCAATTATATTAGAATCTAGCTTGTGGAGGTTCATACTTTGCCATTCGGTCATGAATACATGAGCAGATGTTACTTCCCATAGATCAACTACATGCCTTTGATGTGCATGTATATGTTGACATCGTCCAACATATCGATGGACAGTCCCAAAAGAGAAAATCAAAGAAGAAGTTGTCGTAAAAAAAATAGAGAAGAAGATGCCGTATTAAAAAGACCTAAAGCGGAAGAAGATATAAAATTATCTACAGCAAAAAAAAAATTAGAAAGTAATTAAATATTATTTTTGTCATATATTTTCTCCAAATCATTTTTAGAAAGAAATCTAATTAATTTTAGAATTTTTTGGTTTAGCAAGATTTAACAAAAAAAACTAGGGATATAAATGGGATTTTAATTATATCAAAGCATATATGACCAATTTTAAAGCATATATGACCAATTAGGAATATAGAATGCATAGATGGACAATAATTTAATTATTTATCCTTTATATCCAATTTTCCCAAAATAATAATCGGTCTCGAAAGAAATTGTCTTTACGTGTCTATAATTTATCGTAAAATTGAAATAGCAGTAGCGTATACACAAAAGAAGCAAAAGAATTCATATGTGCATTTGCATGTATGTGACTGTACATATATGTACATTCATTGGCATCTATGCGTTTATAGAAACTTCTTTCTTATCTTGCAAAAAGCTGAAAAGAAAAAGGATTTATGCAACTTTTCTTGAAAATTTTGATTCCCTCACCTAAAGCCCTTAACATGAATTCACCTCTAAGTTCACAATGCTTCCAATTGTATATAATAAACACCAATCCCTCCATTCTTTTTCAAACCCTAACACTCTTATAAACGGAATTTGCTTATTCCACTGAAATGTATATACAATACATTGATAACGTATATTAGATATACAAACAAATGTCGTTTTGGTCGGATGTTTCCTAGAGTTCCTCTGAGCACTTCATTGGAGATACCATCTTTTATCAAATGGTTTTCTACTGAAGTGTTTGGGGGAACTCCCGGACTCATTCGATATTTTCAATTCACTAGACTAAGTTTGATTTGGTGTTACATAAGGTAAGGATCAGTTAATATAGAATTATGTTGCTAAAATGCTTAATATATTTGTTCTTCTTCTAAGGTTACGTTCAACGTCGGTCAATTACTGCTAATTTAGTCACTCTATTGATTATTGTATAGAATTGTTGAGTTGTTAAAAACAAATTTTGGATGATGTTCAGAAGATCGGACGACATGTTTTAGAGATTTTTTTTGTTTCATTTTTATTTGGTCATTTTTAAGTTAACTTCTATGTAAATTTTAAATTTATTTTGACATAGTACAAATGATCAAGTTTTCTTAAAAAAATGCATAGTCAAGTTTAAGGCTTTTTTAGGGAAATAATTTGGACATTATCATATCCAAATTATGTCCAAAGAAAACTGATATTTCCAAGTTTCATACGTACTAGCTTGTAGGAATAACTTAGATATGATGATGATGAGCTTGTGATCCGATGTGGATTAGTTTGACCAGAGAGTTATGTCATCGAAGCTGATTAGTGGAGACTGGAGAGAGATGTGCACTGGTGATGAAAGAAAATCCCAGATCTCCTTGGCATAATCACAATAAAAGAACAAATGATTTCTGGATTCCACACCAATTCCACAAAGTAGACATTCCGGCCTGGTTTTGCTCGAGGAGATGTTGTCCAAAGAAAGATGTCTTCTGTCTTTGACAAAGGAAGGCAGGCTTTCAAGAGTGAAAGGATCCGGTGACGGCAACCTCCAAGAATCTTGATGAACGACTTGGGCAACATAAGCAAGAAAAAAATAATACCTGACCCTCGTGGACTTGCCTCACCCGTAAAGTCGATTAATGGCCAAGAGAGTTCCCAGTTATGGTGCCTGAACAGAGCCTCAGAACCAGATCCCAACTGACAGGAAATGAACTCATTTTCATATCCAGCTCCCACCCACAAAAATCAGCTAGCTTAATTAAATAAATAAAAATTATATTTCAAAACAGAGGAATTAAGTAGTATTTTTTTTTTGAGGTTTTAATTACTAGTATTTTGGTATTTTAGACATACAGTATGTTTGTTTATCCTGAGGTTTTCTTCCTTTCTTTTTAGCGTTGAACTCATTTGTTGTAGAGCAAATAAAAAAAGTTGTAATGTAACTTTCTCGGAGAAGATGAATTTATTTGTAAAGCATATATAACGTCGTTTAAGTTTAGTTAATTGTATACATAGACCAAATTTTGGTGTTAAATCTACTTCTTTTTGGCTTGATCAAACCATTTAGTACTATTGCGGCATAACCGTGCAATTGCAATCATATGAAGCTTCATAAATTTAAAGTTTAGGAACTTGATTAAGAATTCTCTAGTTATAAAGATCTGGGGATCGACATCACAAGGCCTATGAGCTTTCGGCCAGCCACAACATGCTAACCGCAGGATAAAGAAATTTGGTACTGCTCAATGGTTTTCCTAGAGAAAGAGATGGACAGATCACTCATGACTAAGTGATTCTTGAACCTATAATAGCTAATAGAAATATATATAACAAAATGGTGTTAATATTTGCTTGTAAATAAACTATCCAAGACTAGTGAAATAGGACAACATTAGCAATAAAAAAAATAGATGTGAATGAAATTTTATATATAAATTATATTCTTACGTGAAATTAATTTTGGAAAACTTTAAATAAGTGCTGAATGATAAAGAAGTTATGGAATCACATTATGAGAAAAAGGTACCTCATGTTGATATATTGAAGAACAAAGGGACATGTGACTCTTGCCTTCCTTACTTATCTGTATCTCCAATAGCCACCTGTATTTAACACAAGGACCATCATATTTAGATTCTTATCAAAACGTCTGCAAACATTTTATATTACCGAAGATGAACCTGGTCCGTGTTTTGGAGCTAATGAAAAAGACTTTGAAAGTAAGAATAACTTGTGTCATGTGTAAAACCGTACCAGTTGCTCGATATCTTCTATATATATTTCATGAGCACTGGAAAAATTATTTTTTAGATCCGCTCCAATTTGGTATTTGATAAAAGGATAAGTAAAATTATTTGTACGTACTAGTATATTTTTAGAGAAAGAACAAATCACAATACTAATTTTAAGCAATCCACATATCAGCTTCGTATACATATTGTATCATGTATTTAAAATGGAGGCATCAATCCAACAATAAGAGTACAACAATAATGGTAAAATGGACATGTAGTTCCTAATTACAAGAACAAAGTTATAAACTCCGGCATAAGTAATTTATCCGTTTGGTTCAAAAAACCTTTTGAGTGAGTAACACAAGTTCTGGATTCGAGGCTCAGCGATAGAAAGTGGACTAGTAACAAGAATATCTATTTGATGTGGTTTCGACCTGAAGAAACTATTAGCACTAATAATCACAACAAATGGTATATATGCCTCTCATTTAATAGTTGACTGATAATATAAACCAATCTAGATTATTCGACCACACAGAGATCATGTATAGATAGATGTACGTATGTTTTGTAGAATCAAATTTTCTATCTCGTGAAGAGACAGAAGGAAAAGAAATACTAATTCTCTTGTCACAACTCTTGAACCCAAGTTCACGTCCAGGTTCACACAGTCTCCCATTACACTAAAGTACATGAGATTCTTAGTTCTCACTATAAATTAGAATGTCACCCATTCTATCTTCCTCAAACAAAAATAGATCTAAGATCTTATATATGTACCTTCTCCTCTTATATACATATATACTAAACATACGAAAAAATAGTTGTCCATATGGTGGTAACTACTTACAACAACAACACAATAATAAGTCGACTAGATGTCCTCTAGAGTTCTCCCGAACACTTCATTGGAAATTTGTTATTCGGAAAGCTAACAATTAATTCCACTGAAGTGTTTGGGGGAACTCCGGATGTCATTTGGTGATGTCAAGCCATGTATGTAAAATGGTAACTTTATACTCTCTCTACTACCAACAATATTGTTTTTGTATATACTTTCTTTTTTGTTGTAATCATTAATTTGATTAAACGACCCATGAAAGTGAGTGATCGGAAAACTTCGCTCCGACATCGGAATGGTTACAAAAATGATCGGAAAAGATGAAAATACACAAAACAACTCAAATCAACAGATTAGAGGTTAAGATTATCCAGGTTGTATATACTTTTTACTTTGTATAAACGATTGTGTTATCTTTAGAATCTATTAAAAGCACACATACATTTTGTTTATAATCACGAACGCAGCTAAACAAAAAAAACATTATAACTAATATTTCATTTATTGTTTAATATTTTTCATTGTTTTTTAATCTATAATACTTTCCAATTTATGTTATATAGATCTCTTCTTATTTTAGCTATTCCTTTTTCTATTCTATCTACCAATTAAAGGAGAATAAGATATACTCCCTCCGTATGAGATTAAGTGTCATTTTAGTCAAATTTTTTAGTTTCTAAATACATGTCGTTTTGACTTTTTTAAGTAGCTTTTGCTTTATAATATCCAAATTACCCTTAATGAAACACAACTAACTCTAATAAAGGGAAAGCAATTTTGTAATTTGTCATTTTTTTTGAGGATAGAATTGTAATTTGTCATGTTTCCTTAATTTAACTAATTACAGTTAAAACGACATCTAATTAAATACGGAGGGAGTATTACTTATTACTTCTCTTACTCAATTCGTACATAATTTAATATTTTTGAGAAAATGTGATTAACTTTGTATTCTATTTTATCCAATTATTATTTTCCTCTTTATTTGGAGATGCCATATGTAGTAAGCAGTAGTATTGAGGTAAAAACATATAAATTTGTAAGATGCACATCTAAACTTCATAAAACATTTTCTAAAACACAAGACCATAATGGCTTCGGAGAAACTTCCATGGGACTTGGTGGAAGAGATACTTTCTTGGGTTCCACTTAGATCTCTTGCTCGTTTCAAAACCGTTTGTAAACGATGGAACACTCTCTTTGAAGACAATATATTCACCAACAACCAGCTGACTCGTGCCAGTCGTCCACAATTCATATTGTTTGCCGAATCCAATATTTTCTCGGTAGATGTCATTCTAAACGATTGTCCATCGATAGAGGTGCAAAATTTTCCCTTAGATATTCCCGGCTATAGACTTTCAATTCCTTTGACGGTTGATTATTGTGATGGGTTATTGCTTTGTGACACCTTAAATTATGGACTAGCGGTTTGCAGCCCGTGGTTGAAACAGACTAGATGGAACAAAGTGAATGAAACATCATCTTATTTCAGTGGCACAAGATACCAAACTGGTTATTTCAATGGCATAAGATACGATAGTAGTAGATCCCACAATCTTAGTGATTGTGGGATCTACTACTATCGTATCCTATGCCAAACTGGTTATTTCAAGATGATTCGGAATTGATTTGGTATAAGATACATTTGTAATAACCAGTTCAGTGGCACAAGATACCAAATCTTATCAATTCTGTTTCATATCATCTTGTAATGTATCAATGCTGCGTCCATAAGGACAATAATCATCTCTTTCTTAAAGTATCAAATTCAGTTACTGATTAATGTATGTGTTGTTCTATTGTTTATTTCTGACCTTGGTTAAGAACTTAGAGTTCTTTTATCATAGTATCTAGGCATATCACATGGTTCAGTGTTTGGCCACCCACAACATCTTAGGTATGATGAAGAGATGGTGTATTGTGCAAAGGTTTTCGTAGAGGATAAAATGATAGACCACCATGACTAAGTGATGATTTGATCTAAAATGTAATAGTTTATAGAATCTAACAAATTAAAAATGGTGTTACTCTTTGCTGGTAAACCAATGTAATTCAATTTTTTAGTAGCCAATAAATGTTCATTGTTTGTTTGTTACCTGTTTTGTACTGTATACTCTTTTCTAACATTATTTTTTCTTATACGTCTATACAATTTAGTTTTGATATATACAATCTTCAATCTAGATTAATTAATTGCATTATTTTTGCACCATGCAGATACTTTTTAAGATGTTTTATTTCGATTGATCATATCTATCTAATCGTAGGCAAATACTAGGTAAAAGTAGATCTAAGAATACTACTCATTATTATCTATGTATTTTAATTACTAATTATACTATTGGACTAAAGATTAGTTAAATGAAATAAGAATTCAAAATATTAAATGACATTAGCTTTTCCATAATATATACATCTACATTTCCAACCAGACATTCTAAAATCTTAAGAGAAAGTACAAAACTATTCAACACACTTGGCAAAAGTATATACTCAGACTCAAAAGGGTTGCTAAATCTCCTACTTCCCCACCTTAAACGCAGAGAGATATCTCGAACCTTGTTATTCTACGACATATGAGATGAAGGAGACATGACTATATTTGGAGTAGAACCCGTCTTTTTCGAAGAAGTCTCAAGCTGTTGTAAAGTGGATAAGACATCAGCCATATCCGGTCTCAGCTTAGGTTCGGTGTTGAGACACCGCAATGCGATGTTAGCAGCTGCGCAAGCCCCTTTGTGAGGGTACTGTCCTCCAAGCTTTGTGTCCATTATTCTAAACACTTTTCTTCTGTCCACCAAATAAGGTATTGCCCAATCCACCAGATTACGTTCCATTCCTACTTTCGATTTGTCTAGGGTGGGACGTCCCGAGAGTAGTTCAAGCAACACCACTCCAAAGCTATAGACATCACTCTTGGCAGTTAACCGGCCGGTTGCTATATATTCCGGAGCTGCGTAGCCTTGTGTGCCTATCACTTGAGTTGTCACATGGGTTCTATCTCCTGTTGGTCCTGCTTTTGCCAACCCGAAATCAGATAGCTTTGCATTGAAATCCTGCATTTTACAAGAGGATTTTAAGACTTGGAGAAGCAATTCCTATGAGTACATTAAAAGTTATATCTTTCTAGTACACTAAGCTTTTAAAACTTTTAATTCAAAACATATTTGCAATGAGCAAAATGATTCATGTCTTTATATATTACTTTAGGTAACTAGGTTCTTTTTACTTTCAATTCAAGATGGTATTGAATAAATAAGATTTTAAAGTAGAGCTTGCTATTTTCTTTGCTTTAACAACTCCCGTCCAAGATTTATCCTTGATATAAAAAATGGACAAGCATGGATAGATGGTGTACCACATCAAGTAGAATATTGGAGGCCTTGAAGTCTCGGTATATGACTTTAGCTTCGTGGAGGAAAGCAAGTCCTCTCGCTGCGCTAAACGCCACTTTCATCCTAGTCTTCCACGGAATTGGCTCTGCGCCTCCTACACACAAGCAAAAACACCAAGAATGAAAAAAAAAAACCCGATAGTCAATATACAATAACTTGAATGTAACTCTAGCTCAAGCCAAATCGATCCTTACTTACTTCGAAACAGATGATTCTCCAAGCTTCCTTTAGGCATGTACTCGTAAACCAAAAGTCTTTTCTCTCCCTCTAAGCAATATCCAATTAGCTTCACAAGATTCATATGATGAAGTCTCCCAAGATAGTGAACCTCAGTCTAAAAAACCCACCAACACTTTTATTATTTTATTTGACTTCAAAAGTTTTGTTTCTATAGATAAAGGATTATAAACTTACCAACCACTCTTTGTGTCCTTGAAACCCTTCTGATTTAAGTTTCTTGACTGCAACAACCATACCAGACCCTGGTTTCGAAGGTGACAACGAGCGTTCACCGATCCAACCTTTATAGACACAACCAAAACCACCTTCTCCAATCATACTATTAGGCTTAAAGTTTCTAGTAGCGGTTTTTAGCTCGTTGAATGTAAAAGCCTTTAGTGTTGGAGATGGTAAGAGTTCTCCTTCACTTCTTGGTGTCAGATTTGACCATGATGAAGTAGTGTAACTATTGTTGCTATAAGAAGGTATGGTCAGGCTTGAAAGACAAGATGACTGATTCAGTTTAGGGGAAATTCTTGATGACCCTGTCGTCAAATTTGAAACCAACATAAGTATAAATTTAGTTGGGAATTAAATGAAAATTTTGATGGAAGCTTTAAGGAATTAAAGAAACCTAGTATCAAATATCCATCATAATTTCATTTTTCCTTTTTTAAGTCAGAAGGCCAAATTTAAGAAGAGAAGTGGGGTTTTGATTCTTACCTCCAAAAGTGTTTTCTCTGTTATCTACTCTTGCAGAAGAGTCCAAGCAATTTCCCATTAGAGAGATCAAGAAAACTGAAATCGAGGTTTCTTGTCCGATGAAGCTAAAAGAGATGAATCTTTATGGATCTAAGAAGCAGAAGGAATAAAAACAGAGAAAATTAGAAGAAGAAACAGAGGATATTTAGAAAAAAATAACGAGATAAAGACAAACAAAGGTTTTGTATGATAATAAATTTTTGTCTGTCGTTGTCGTTGGTCAACACCAAAAACGTGTGCACCACCCATCACTACTTTGGTCTGCTGCATTTTCTAATTTTGCCTTTTTCTTCTTCCAAGTTATCTATCTACTAATCTCATAGAATTTTCTAGCATATTAATTAATTCCCAAAAGTTTACATCAAATCATCTTTTTCATATCCGTTATAATGTTTTAACTTTTATAGTTGAAGATATTTTATATATTTTTAATATGAAATACCGAAATTCAAGATTTTTTCGAAATTCGTAGATTTACAGTGGCCAACATCAATTTCCTTAAATGGTAAAACTCGATATTATTGGATGAACTTTCTATCCGTTTGAACAAATTACGGACCATAAACTCTTGATTAATGACCATATAATTTACGGATCATAGTAGTTAAATATACAATACATTAATCACAACGTAAGGTTCTTCATTAATTCATAACTAAAAAAAAGTATGTATATATATATCACTAATCGTTTGGTCAATCATTAACGTACTTTCCACACAAGTTTCGGAATAATCAAAATTTAAAAAGAGAGAAAGAAGCGTGAAGGGATAGGAATAGGATAATATTTGTTAAATTATAAGAATGGTGCAAGTAAATTACTTAAGGGGTAGTTAACAAATTACAACGAAAAGAGTCAATGAAATGGGTTGTGAAGTCAATTATCATCTCAAAAAAAGACGAATTGTTGCTTTTCCTCCAAGCAAAGCTTCAAAAACTTTTATATAAAATTGCACATCATGCACTTTTCTGATTCAAACGTCTTTTAAATCGATGACTTTTCTCTATGTAGCAGCTCAAATTCAAAAGCCCTTTTTCCCTTTCTCTTAAAAAATGAAAAGTATTGTTGCTTATCTCACCTATTGGGCTTTTAAAATGTCAGATCCAATAGTGGCTTACATTTAAAAGCCCATCTACTTTCAAAATGTTGTGGTACAGAAAGTGTTCCGTTCCGTTTTTTGGTTTGGTCCAACACATTTCCGTTTCTTTAATAATGTTTTTAAGAAAATATTAAATAAAAAACTGAACTCACAAAATTCAAATTTTGTTTGTCCAAAAAAATGTAATTCTTTATTTCTTTTAAAGCATAAATTGTTAATGCTAAACCAACAGATAATCAAAGTTAAGAGAATGCCAATTTAGCGTTTGACATTAGCGTTTCCATTTTAAACAAAAAACAATATCTTACATAATACGGATTTAAAGAAAAAAAAATTGTTATCTCATGAACATTTTTTGTTTATAATTAGCAGAATGATCATCTATTTGAACAAATACACTGGTTGTTCATTTGGAACCTACAAAGAACCTACATTTTTCTCTTGTGAAAAAGGTTCTTTTCAACTACTTTATAAACGCAAACTAGATCATCACCCGTACTAAAGTACGGGTTAAATTTTATTTATTACAAAATTTATATAATATATATATTAGAACTAAGTTTTAATATATTATAATACAAAGTAAAAAAATATTAATTTTTTTGTCAGTCCCTATATACAATATTAGAATAAATATAGATTTTTTTCTATAATACTCAATTATGGATAATTTTTTTTTTAAGGTATGAAAATGGAACATAATTTTATTTTTTAAAAGTAATATTTTTTGAACAATGAGTTAATTTATGTTAACAACCACAAAATAGGATTGCATATATTTTAGTTAGAATTAAAATATCATAAATGAATCGCATATAAAACATAGATTATTTTGAATTAATTAAGAAATTAGCTATTATTTTGAACTAATTTAGAAAATTCTTTTTCAATTTATAATTCTTTGGTTGTTGAAATAGAGATTTGTTTGAGCTAATCTAATTACAGAATTTGTTTGAGATTTATAATTACGGAATTTACCAATTATTTGCATAATCGAATATGTTATAAACATATATTTAGTATATAATAATACCAAAATCAACCTGTGCGTGGAGTCTATATTTTTATTTTAGAATCTCAATATTTCATTTTAAAATATTGCGTGCACAATCTATTATTCGTTAATTCTAAAATTGCTTGCGGAATCAAATTTTCAAATATTTAGAGGTGTCATCAAACCATATTTAAATATTATACACTATTTTAAAATATTCCAAATTAAAATCTTTAAATTTTTTTTGTAGTTTAAAAATTTTGAATTTCAAAAAACAAATTATATGAAATTAAATATAACTATTCAAATAGTTATAAGGATCAAAACTCATTTCATCATATAATATATTATATTTAACCCGCTACCTATTATAAATATTTTTAAAAATAATCAAATTAGAGTATTTATAATTTTTAACTTTTTGAACTATTAAGTATTGATGATATTCTCTAAAAATATCAAGTAAAACTTATTTTAAATGTTGCAAATTAAAATATTTAATTTTTTATTGAAGTATATAAAATTATACATTTCAAAAAATAAATGTATGAAATCGAATATAAATATTCAAATTCTGACCCGTTGCTCAGTCGAAATTTTTGTTGAATTTATTTTTGTGTAAAAGAAATATATTACTCAAGTCTGAATTTTTGACCCGTTTAATTGTTTTCTTTATAGATTGAACAATTTATATGCGTTTTTAAAAATTCAAATCTTGGCATATGCAGAAAAAAATTTACTTTTTTTTTATTATATAGATGATATGATGATTTATTTGTTTCATATAAATATAATCATATAAAGATGAGAGGTGAAGTTTAATGATTAATAATAAATTAATATGGTAAGTTAGATATCAAATCTTATATATTCATTTTGATTGGTCATTTAAAAAAAATTAATAACAGATTTTCGTTTTATAATTTAACTAAATTAATTAAATGACATAAATTAGTATTTTACTTGTTTATCCTTAAGAAATTGAATAAATTTGTTCTAAAAGAAAAAATTTGTAATGGCATTCTCATGTAATTTTTTACAAAAGAGAAGGTTAGTTAAGGGTTTCTTATAAAGTGTACTCCCCAAATAATAGTATAGGATACAACAACTTATCCAAACGATCAAGGCTACGCAAATTCACACATATGACACATATTAAACTTACCCAAACGATCAAGGTGTGAATCTGTGTAGCTTTGAGTATACCGAGTAACAAAGATAGGACAATCAAAATTCTAAACTATAACTTTCATAGGAAATCATCCATTTTTTTCAAATAAATATAATCAAGACCATTATTAAAAAAAAAAATCTAACTATTGATACTCTTTGACTCGAGCCAATCAAGCCGGATTGAGAGTTCAAATGTCACATCAAGGGGAAATACTATATGTGTTCGATGTCAAATACACATGCATATATGTACCTCTACCAATCTAAGCATTAGTCTCGACCTTTTTCTTTGGCAATGGAATTTATGTTTTCTATTAAGTGGTCACTCAATAAGAAGATACCTCACGAAAGTCGGTCCCAAAGTCCAACTTGAGTTTTTGGTATTATAATATATATCATATATATATATATATATATGTGTACATAAAAATACCGTAATTCGACCGTTGACAAAATAAATTTAAAATAATGAAAAAGTATAAATATATGTGGCAACGTGAAATGGCAACGAAAGATCGTTTGCTAACACTTAAACAAAGTCCAAAACACCGAACCACTATCCTTCATGTCATTGCTAGTCACATGCATCCCATCTCTCTTTTCCCTTTTATCACTATATTTTATTTACACTAATGTAACACTAAAGAGAAAAACAATATGTATACTTATGTTTTCATATGATATATCATATTTTTGTTTTGTTTATAATTTAATATTATCTCGCTCATAGTTGTATCTTTCGTTGGAACTTACATCATATATAACAATTCAAAAAAATTTAAAACCTATTAATAAATTGATCGTTGTAACTTGTACGTAGCTTAAAGGCACACTATATATCTTGATTTTATCTACTTTTAGTTGATATTCTTGTGAGCCATTTTTCCATTGGAAGTGAGTAGTTAATAAGAAAATTGAAGCAGCAAGCACATGGCCACATAGCCAGCTCTTCTTTACGGGTAATTCTTTGTTTGGCTGTAGCTACAACACAATTATACTATAATTATAAAAAATAGTTGAAAATACATGTTGGCATCTGATACACTGTCACCAAAAATGCTAAAGAAAATGAGGAATTAATATCCAGCAAAGCTGCAAAAGATTAAATTTAGGAAATGCACATGATCCCATGAAGATTCTTGCATTAATTAATGCATAATGGCGCATTTAACAACGTTGATCTCTCTCATCATTTTATCGTCAACTTTTAAATATTGTGACATCCTCTAGGGTTTCAGATTCTGTCACATGCTTGCTTCTTCTTCCGTATATAAATTCTTCTATTTCTAACCGTCCTATAAACTACGAATTTTTACTGTCTTCTTTGTTCGATTCAATAACAAAATTTTAACTGTTATAAAATTATCAGATTGTTAATTATAAAATTAGACGCTAACTTGGAATCTTGAAAAATGGATTAAACAATTGTCGTAGTCAAATTTAAATACCGACTTAAAATGTATTAAAACATATATGTGGATGAAGTCATTGTTGAAGTTGATTTTCATTGGACGCTCCTGGTTATATCGCTGTCAATTGTCATCTGAATTAGTTTAGACTTGTAACCTTGTACGTAACATGTCAGAGATATTTTGCTTCAGTTTGATTCTCGATTATAAGAAAACGTTGTGAACTCCTAAAATATATAACCACCAAAGATGATTGTACGAATAAGTGTCGTGTCGATATAATTACGCTTCTGAGCATAATTGATGGATTTGACCTCTGAATTGTGTCCACACACCATTCTTTCATTATAAAGTACTCTTGATTTACTACTTCAATAGAAACTTTGAAAAATGAAGATTAAAAGAGATATTTAATACCGAAAATGTTTTATACTGACATATGGTTAGATATTTCCCACTTCTCACATCTTCATAGTTCATGGTATGGACCTTTTTTTTTTGTTAAAGTTCATGGTATGGATTTACGATCGTTTAAAAACTTCTTATAAATTAATAAGTATATATTTATATATGTAATGTTTAAGTATTGAAACATGAGTGGACCTAGGTAGGATGCTACCGGGTCCTATGACGATTAAATATTTTAATATTTTAATTGTATGTAACGTAAGTTACTATGTATATACTGAAAGAACTAATAGCATAAATGGTAAATTTTGGCCTATTGACCCACTATAGCCATGTTCGATACTCACAAATTACTCAATATATACCAATTTTTTTGAATAATAATAGTTACTTATGAATCTAGTGATAACAAATTTTGGGGTCGGTCACTGATGGAATCGTATTAACATATTCTACCCCAAAAAAGGGTAAATTAATCAGGCAACAAGCTTTGAACTACAAAATTTCAAAAATATAACTAGATAGCAAACTTAAGAAATGTTTTACCCCATGTATGGTTCTATGATATGGGATTTATATCATAGAGACATACATGCACACAAGGAAGTCCTTTCCTATTAGTACAATTTATAAGTATATTACGTGGCAGTGATGAGAGTGAGCAAAGCATATAAGTGTAGTTGAAGCATCCAAGTTTACAAAGGGTCCATTAACCAAAAAAGCAAAGCAAACCAAACACGGTTAGCTAAACAGAAAATTGTACTTTAGGAAAGAAGTGGGTGATTCTAGTGGGTCGCATGCACCAACTCATATCGTTTAATTACAATATGTTTTTTTTTTAATTCTTATAGTCATATTAGAGACTAGAGAGATCGTGTTAAACTAGAGCTATGTAGTCATTTGCAAGTAATTTTTTAGTTAACACCGAGTATCTAGATATTTTCTTATGGGTAGCCGAGAACCTTTGGGTTTACACCAATAACTTCTTCAACATGGGAGTTTGAACATGTTAATTAAACTATTTTCCTTAGCCGGTAATTGGACTCGGGATCTTCAAAACTCTTATTTAATTTGAGTGAAATATCCTCTAAAAATGGAATTCTTAATTGGATCGTCTAATTATGGGTTAATTAGTAAATGACATGTGTTCAAATTTTGTTGATTTTCTAATCTAATGAAAATTAAAATGATTTTAATATCTTTTAAAATTATGTAGCTAATGACACTTCAATTCTCTTAGTTTTGAAAAAATTGGCGACACCGCTAGTTCTTTACAAAAAGAAATCAACGGTGTGCGAGCCTACAACCGCTCCTAATTGTGGTGACCAAATTGTTTTGGTTCAACGTCGTTGAAGCCAACATTAGCCTTAGTTTCTCCACATCTTTGGGTCGTAAGCAACATTTATTTATAGCATTTTTTGTCGCATTCTTTTGTCGCTAGCATCTTTCTAAATTATAATTGATTTTCTTTATAATGATTGGTTCAAGATATTAAAAAAATATATATAGATTGTAAGTGAAATTTCAAATTTATCACCAAAAAGAAAACATCGATTTCTTTAAGAAATTTCGAAAAGTTTAAAAGTGTCGGCCATTTGAATGTAGAAGATGAAAAGGAGTTAAAAAGGAGAAGAGTCGATTAAAAAGGAGAGTGACAACTTTCCAACCCCAAATTGTTTGCTTGCTTTCTTCCAACTCTATTTGTCCGTTTCCTATATCTCCCTTGGAATCTGTGTGTGTCTAATGTCTCTTGCTGCTTCCTTTACTCTCATCAAATCTATAATCTCTTCGATCTACTTCAAATTAATCACATATTATTATCTTAAAGAAATTGAGGATATGTGATTTTCTTAAAATATACGTGTTGATTAAACAATAACTATATATAATGGGACTACGCATTTGATAATCAAAGTTTAAGAGTTTATTTACTTTGCAAAATAACTAAAACTAACTAAAACTTTTTCTATTTGTTTGTAACAAGTATAACATAACGAAAGCGGTCTTCAACTTTGGTTTGGATCAAGACAAGCTCAAGACTAAACTCTTTATGCTATAAACTATTTTATGAAAAGTATGCATTAAGTTGTAAAACATTTTATCTTTCTCTTTTTTGAATATAATTTCACATCTATTAAAAAAAAACAAGTATAACATATGTTTTATTAATAACACACTACTCCACATATTACTGTCACAATAGATATATGAGTGTTATTTTACACGATGACACATTATTTTAATTCATGATGTATGTTATTTGATACAACATCAATATTAATTTATGTGCGAGAATGAATAACATTTTCATCAAATATGACAACAAATGATTTTCATCAAACCAAACTCTAATTTGCTGTCTTTTTTTTTTTTTTAAAAAGCAAACTATAATTTGCTGATAGTGATGTAAGATTTATTTCGAAAAGAAAAAAAATACAACACACATACACACGGTGAAATGAATACTGTAACTGTAGAATAAGAGAAGGGTTATGAAATTGATGGTCTGCTGCATCGTCAGATTTTAAATATCGTACGTCTTTTGTAAGGTCTCGTGATTACAAAATTCACTCCTATAGATTTTGTCCCATCATTTCTCTTTTGGTCTTCTAACCCTTTCGACCAAATCATGACATATGCAGATTTATTTCATGGATTTAAACAAAAATAATAATTTGTTTCATGGAAAATGTCCTTTTCATTTGTGCAATTCCATTTATTTATTCCCACTTCTGAATATGACGACTACGACCACATGGTGCCAGTACCCACGACTAAACTATATAATATACAATTTCTTTTATTTTTCTCCATATAGAAAAAATGTTGGGCCATAATGATATTATTTTTTATATAATATGATTGATATTGCCCTTTTTTTTACATCTCATTTACTCAAAAAGTAAACAAAAAACTCGGTGGTGTTTGGTTGCAGATTTCAAAGTGAGCTAATGATAGATTCCAATTTTTGAAAACATGCATGGGTTCTTCTGATCAAAATTCAAAATACAAAAAATATTTATATAAGAAAATAAAAAGAAAAGATAAAAAAAAAAAACAGG
The DNA here is from genome assembly GCA_019202795.1 of Arabidopsis thaliana x Arabidopsis arenosa. Classification (NCBI taxonomy): domain Eukaryota; kingdom Viridiplantae; phylum Streptophyta; class Magnoliopsida; order Brassicales; family Brassicaceae; genus Arabidopsis; species Arabidopsis thaliana x Arabidopsis arenosa. The sequence continues at coordinate 11,318,538 of CM032919.1, read as the reverse complement.
TAGACCAATTTCAATTGTACTGTTGCTGATCAAGCCATGGCCAAAAACCAGAATGGTCATCCATTGCACAGAACATGTTACTGATACTGTTCTCTTCTTTAACCATACTCTGTCCTGAAGAAGAGTTTTGAAAGAACTGCATTGTTGTAGTAGTTGTCGTTGCGGTGGCTGGCGACGGTGGGAAGAAGTGTCGACCGACTGTCTGCGGTGGCGGTGGCTGGCCACCGGTTAATGTACTGTCGTTTGATGGCGGCGCAGTTGAGATATCGAGTCTGAGATTATCTGAACTGTTATCACTTCTGTTACTACAAGATCCTTCAGTTTCTTTGTTTAGATTTATTGATTCTGTTTGTTCTCTGTTTTTTAATCCCATTATCTGCGTAATTAAAGAAAATTTAACAATTAGATTCGAATTAAAAAAATAAAATAAACAGAGTTACTGTATTATGTGATAAGCATAAAAAAGCCATTGTTTTCAGATCTCTTTTCAGACAAGAGTGAAGAAAAAATAGATAATGATGTCTGAAAAGTCATGAATCATGTCCAGTTTATTAACCCTACCTGAAAGCAACTCTTGATCCAAATAATTATTAACCAGAAATATAATCTTTAACCTTTCCAATTTTATTAACCAATTTTATTTTCTCTTTAAACCTTTTCAGAAAGATTAAAATTATAAAACACATATTGAATTTAATGAAAGTTTTTTTTTGGGTTAAATGATGAGATTAATTACCTCAGCTTGAAGTTTCTGATTATGAGTTTGAAGAAGATCATTTTCAGCTTTAAGTGTATCAAACTGTCGTTTAAGAGTATCATAATCTTTCTCAAGCTGCTTTGTTTTCCAACGAGCTCTTCGATTTTGGAACCAAATCGCGATCTGTCTTGGTTGCAAACCTAAGGCACGAGCTAGCTGCATTTTCCTCTCTGGTTCAAGTTTGTTTCCAAGCTCAAAGTTCTTCTCTAATGTCTTCACTTGTTCCATGTTCAATCTTCTCTTCTTCTCTCCCATTTGAGACCCATCATCTGAATAATCCTCTTCACCATTCATGTTGTTCACTGTTTCTAAATCACAACACCCTTCCATTGGAGATCTCTTACCTAGAAACGAAGCAAATCCTGAAACAGAACAGAACATAAGAAAGAGAGAGAAAACAGAGGAGATGAGTGTAGAAGTGTGTATGTATATATACCATGGAGATCTTGAGGTAAAGAGCAAGAAGGAAGAAGAGGAGCAAGAGATGGAGATTGATGAGGATGATCATCTTCATAAGAGTTTTGGATCATGAAATTTGAAGGGAAAAAAGACATTCCATTATTACAAGACATCTTCTTCTGTTTTGCAACAGAAGATAGTACTGTTTGCTTGAGATTTTGGTCGTTTCTCTTTAGTTTTTTCTTCTTACCAATCTTTGTCTTAGAGCCTTTATCAAGCTCTTATAAATCTGAAGCTCTTTGTGTGAGAGTCTTTGAAATCAAATGGAAAAAAAAGAAGAGGAAAAACAACTGAGAGAGAGATAGTGAAATGTATCGGCCTAGACTATACCACTTCTGGTATTTATTTTCTTCTTTATTTCGTTTTATATAGAAAGTCTGAGAGAGAGAGAGGACCCCTAAGCTGAGAGGAGAAAGAGACGCACTCAATCGATTCTCTCGTTAAAAAAAAAAATCGATCAAATAGCTTAAACTTCATTTAAATTAAACCAAAGTATTTAACTCCAATTTTTATTTTCATTTTCAACTATAGTCTATAGATAGATATTTTTACCAAGTATTGGTGGGATCCAATTTAATTTACCATGGTGTGCATACTACTCCTTAGGATAATAGATTATTTCGTGGTGCTGAGATTCATCTACTAATAAAATTTTTGCATCATAACACAAAAAAAAGACACATTTTGAAATTTGAATATGAACTGAGGTGTAATATCTACTTTTGGTTGGAAAAAAAAATCATCAAGAGATAGAACAAACCATGTAATCTAGTGTTTTGTTGTGTTACCACTCAATATCAAATTCGCATAATACTAATTACTAAATATTGTTGACAATGAAAAAGGAAGCAAATTACAAGAGGGTCTAAGCTTGCGTACAAAGTGGAAAATGAAGAGATGATAATCAAAAAGGTAAGAAGAGAAAGGACTCTTCTTTTTCCCCTTGGGAGAGACATGCAAAGAGGTGTTCTCTCACACTCATCATACTTGTCCTTTAAATCTTTATCTAATCTCTTTTTCTTTTATTAGATTTGTCCTTTTTTGTAAACCAAATGAGATGGGTCCAATTCTCATCTTAAATCATAACTACAGTAGAACCTCTATAAATTAATACTCGATAAATTAATAAACACTATAAATTAATAAAATTGTCCGGTCCCAAGTCGGGCCAATGTAAAATTTGACAAAATTCGATAAGATAATAAGATAATAATTTTTTTAGAATCTCTATGTAAATATATTGTCCCATTAATATCATAAATTAATAATAATGTCAATATATATATATATATATAACATGTTATACTAAGATATGTTTTTAGTTGTGTTTTTTATTAAATTGAATTTTCGTTAGAACATATGTCTAACTTTTATTATTGTTGTTTTAAATTATAGTGGTGTAGTATACTCTATAACTGTATCGTAAAATAGTCAAGATTTTCTGTAAGTTTTTAATTTTTGAATATGCATTATTTTTATTACGATATTTTTATAAGTGTTAAAATACGATAATTGAGGTCATTAATCATATATTTGAATTTACGTATATCGTTTGTATAATTAAATTCATCTATACGTTTTGTAATTTTATTGTCTAATTTATTGAAATAGATTTTTTCAAACTATTAAAATTTAAGTCCACAACTACAAAATTTATAAATTCATTTCTTTCTAAAATTTTAAGAATTAAAACATATCTCTTTATAAATTAATAAATATTAATTTACACTATAAATTAATAAATATTAATTTATAGATAAATTAATATCATGATAAATTAATAAAATATCGTGGTCCCAACAATATTAATTTATAGAGGTTTTACTGTATCAAAGTTGTGTCTCTCTCTTTTTGTAATCTAAATTTATTTCTAAAGAACTTTTTTTATATATAAATCAATTGCATAGGATGAGAAGTTATCTAATAAGTAGCTAACTAAAGCCGTCTCATACTTATATTGATGTAAATCAGTTTCATATAATGTAGTGATACTAAGGTAGGGAAGGTAGATAGAGTGAATAGGTCCAATGTTAATCCTATTCGTCACGCTAGTACGTATAGACTACAGACACATCAAATAATCGTATTGTGTCTACATGGAGAGACCTAGAACTTTGGATCTAGCTAGGGAGTACATAAAACAAGAAAATACTTAGTATTTTTGTTTTGGAGAGAAGTGATATTATTGATTTTCAGATGTTCTATGATGCTAGTTTTGATTATTTTGTTGTTAAAAAGGACATATCTAACAAACAAACGAAAACAATAAGGAAATAGATGCACTTATAAACCCAAGTAGACTATGGTTTAATTTATTTACAATCTGATATAATTAAATTTTCTTAGTTTCATGCTTCGAATAAAGACGATGCAGGTGAAGCGGAAAGATGTGGGGCAGTCAAAATAATTTCAAAATCCATAAAAATTATATTATTATGTTCGTCCTACATCCAACCTACCTTGTCTCGTACCGTCTGCGTCTTCATTTCGAAGCTTTAGTTTAATTGTTAAATTCAGAGTACGATCTAATGATACATTAGAGAGTTACACATATACAATTTAATGATGCAATTATTTGAAACCCTTTTGTTGTTTTCCATGTATTTAAAGTTAATAAAACAGACGTGTTATATGTTACATGGCTTATGTACTCATGAATGCATATGTGCGTGTGTATATGCATGCATAGACAGACGTATAAAGATGGTGCGTGGGGTAGTTAGGTTAAGGAAAAAACCAAACAAAAATACTGTTTGATTAACCCCACATAAGAGCTGTTCTATCTTGTCTCTCCCTCCTTTCCTCTTCCATTCCTTTCCATAATCAATCTTTCTTATATTTTTTTTATTTTTTTCTTAATTTCTCTTCCCCAACATCCCTTGTGCGGTATTCGTCGATCAATTCATTGATGATGTTTGAGAAAACATCATCAACCACATAATTGTTAACATTTTTACGTTCATTTTCACTTTCGATTAGACTACTATTCATTACGTTTTAGACTACTTATCCATCTCTAACTGACATTTCACGCATCACATCGTGCCGTTCTTTAATCAAGACTTTTGGCATCAAAGTACATACTTATCCATGCATACATATAGTTTCACAAATAGCCGTATAATTGAATAAGTATGATTTAGTTTTTATTTTGTATGGAATGTGAATGACGACCCAAAAGGTTATAAACAAATTGGTTTTCACTTTTCGGAAGACTGGTAAAAACTGTTAATTTTAACTACTTTTAGTACTCAAAGTATACATATATATATTGATGAGAAAAGAAAAAAGATGGATGCACTTATTGTAGACACGTTTTAATCCATTTGACGATGGGCATTACTACATTTGGTGTGGTACAAATCCCACGGTCAATCAATCTAAGAGATCACTTGCGGTGACTGAGCGACGACGTTGTAAGATTTTATACATATTCCATAATGTTTATTGTTATGATCCATTCTTCACAAGATTTGACTAGCCGCGATATATGCACTCTTATCATCAAGAAGTGAAAAAACATAGCGTATGATTAGATATGTGGAAACTGGAAAGGCTAGTCTTACAAGTTGCTGGAGATTTGGAAAACTTGTATAGTCGTGTTTTTTTCGGTATGATCACCCAACTTTGGAGTATTTTTTTCAGACACTATAAAAGCATATGTTTCGATTACTGTCTATCCAAATGGAAATGTCTTAATGGCCTAAAACTTCAACATGAAATTCAGGAAAATCCAACAACGTAGTTTTCAAGAAGTCACAATATGTCCCTCCTCTCGTGTCACACCACTTCTAGTCCTAGCGAACTAGCTGCATAGAAAAAAATACTTTATATATTACACACTTTGATATAAAGATATATACTTATGTGAATATATAACACGGGTTACGTACCAATCGGAACCTTATTGTTTTTTATTCAGCTATAAGCATTCTACATGTTTTAAATCAAGATGGTGATACAGAGACACTACTAATACAAACACTTGCATAAATCCTCTATGATTATGTCATTCATATTCATTATATTAAAAGAGAATTTACGTCTATATTTGAAATAGATTACCTATGATGTTCTTAATTGATACATTTTTTTCCTAGTTTTGGAATAAAGGGGGTGGTGTTCATGTTCCATAACACAAACATGTAAATAAAGCAAAGAAGACATAGTGGACCCTTGACAAGAAATAAGGCCCAAAAGTTGGCTAATTTCAGCCATCACGACAAAGGCACACTTCTCATTTCGACATCCATATTATTCTATTCTTATACACTTATCTTTCCTTCACTCATCGTTAATATGCCTTCAATTTACTCAACCTTTTAGTAAGAACACACAATTATACACACGCCCATATATAAACTTACGAATTTATGTTGTTGGACAAGTTATAAAACATTTAGTAGTTAGAGTAAATTTTCTGCTCTAATAGTGATGAGATAACAAGCATGTGGCCAAATCCCAAATTAAGTATTTTCTTCTTTGAATTTCAGTTATTTGCAAATAATGTCACTACTCCATTTCCTGGAATAAAGGAGCTTATAAGAGTATCATGTTCTCCTTCATGATTATTTCACGTTTCCACGTTTTATTTTTTATATTATGAAAATGATTTCGTTTACACGTTTGGTTTGTTGTTTAGTCGTTCCTAGTTTATAGGACTTTATCCGAAATAAAAGAAAAAAGTTCATCGGAATGTGTACATAAAGAATTAAAGATCGTCACACACTAAAGTTTAACCCCACGACGTTTGTGGAGTAATTAATTTACTAGTCTTGATGTTGGTAGGACGAAATAAAAGAATCATGGAGATCGGATACGAATTTTTTTTGAAATTTTTAATATGTTTATTTCTGGAAAGATATTCAAATTGATATGATCACGAAGATTGTGGGAATGATTCCAAACGAATTTTATTCAAATCCAAAACATATAATTACAGATCATAGATAAATATGGAAATAAATAATGTCTAATAAAACTTAACTAACATTTGTGTAACATCATCTTTAATGCGATTCATTTAGAGATGTAATTTTTTTAATATGTTTATTTCTGGAAATATATACAAAATTGATCTGATCACTAAAGATTGTGGGAATAATTCCAAACGAATTTAATTCAAAACCAAACACATCATTACAAATCATAGACCAAAATGGAAAGTAATAATTTATTCAAACTTAAGATTCTGTGTAGTCAATATGTATACAAAATTGATCTCATCACTAAGATTATGGTAATAAATTCCAAACGAAATTAAATTCACACCAAACACATTTACTCAATCATAGATCGATATAGAAAGAAATAACTTTTCTAATAAAAACTTAACATTTGTGTGTAATCATTATCATTCATGCGATGTAAAAAGAGCAAGAAAAAGATGGGCCTCAAATTTTTTTATTAGGCCCATAAGTTTTAAATTCATTAAAAAATAAAAAATAAAAATATCCCCAAAAATTTCGAAACCCATCACTTTGGCGCTTATGTGACGCGCTTATTTCGCCCTCAATCTCCAGATTATTTAGTCGTCACTCGTCACACCACTTTTTCTAGGGTTTCTCATTCGTCCCTTTATCTTCCTTCTCTTTAGCTTCCTTTGTTTCTCCGATTCAATCATGGCGCCGAAACGAAAGAGAGCTACGAAGAAGGTCGACAAGAGTACCAAATCCATTCCCAAACCGAGGAAGAGAGCTCCTAAGCGAGCTAAAACTGTGAAAGAAGAGCCGGTGAAATTCGTGGAGGAAGGGGAAAAGTATGTTGCGAGGTTTCTCGACGAACCTATTCCAGAATCTGAAGCCAAGAGTACTTGGCCTGACAGATACAAACCGATTACGGTAATTTCATTCATCCGAAACTGGAATTTTTGGTGTTTGTATAGCATTTGAATGAAATGGTTAGATCTAATAGAAATTCGCTGAGATTTGTTGCAGATCTGTTGATTTCTGAAGGAATTTTTCTTTTGTTTTTGTTCAGGTACAGGAACCTAAGGCTCCGTCAAGAAACACGACGAAGTAAGTGTTTTGAATCGTTGCTTCTTGTCTATAATCAGAAAGAGAGGCTTTACTTTTGTTTGATTAGAAATGTTCTTGTTTCGTAAACGATTGATTAAGTGATTTCGTTTTGTAGGGATGATGAAAAAGACAAGATCATTCGGGCTCGATGCCATTATAGACGTGCGATTGTTGATGAGCGTCAGATATATGAGCTTAATGATGATGCTTATGTGCAGGTATAACTCTATTACGTCTCTATTGCATTTGTTACATTCGAATGAGAAAATATAATTTGAAAGCATAGATTTATCTGTGGTACATTGAAGAAAATGAGTTAGAGAGGAGAATGTGTATGACATTGTGTTTCTTGGTGTTTGAGTTTGATGATTATTTGGTTTTCACCACTTCTGTAATGTGCCAACATGGTTAAGTGTGTAGAAAAATATGATGTGCAGGGCAAATAATTGACCAAAGGGGAAAAAATATGGTCTATGCATTGTCTTTGTTTGTCATGCTTTGTATTTCTGCAAGTCCTTATGAGGAAACATTGATAGTAGTTACCTTACGAAGTTGAGTTCTCATCTGAAAACAATATCTAACTGATTGTTATTTAGGCTGACATAGTATATTATGCATTGGCTATATGAACGCTTATCATGTTGTTTTATGTTGTTTGACAGCAGAGGTAGATGCATTACCATAACTAACTTCTGTTTTTCACAACTTGGTTTTATATTTTTTGTGCAGGCTGGTGAGGGAAATCAGCCCTTCGTTTGCAAAATTATTGAAATGTTTGAAGGGGCTAATGGGAAATTGTATTTCACGGCTCGGTGGTTCTATAGAGCTGATGATACTGTAAGATTATAAATTTATTCTTCTTCACATTCTCTTTTTACTATGTTGAATTGTCTGAAGTTTTTTTTTCTATTCTTAACTTTCAGGTAATGAAACAGTTCAAGATTCTGATTGATGATAAGCGTGTGTTTTTCTCGGAGATTCGAGATACTAATGAATTGGGATTACTTGAAAAGAAGTTAAACATTTTGATGATTCCCTTAAGTGTATGCTCTTACTTCACTGTTACTTGTAGTGTCTGTTTTTGTTTATAGTATCTTTGTACAATCTTCCATTGATACTGAACTTACTTTTGGTTCTCATGCCAGGAAAATGCTGAGGGACCAATCGCTGCAACAAAAACCTGTGATTATTATTGCGATATGAACTATCTCTTGCCTTACGATACATTTGAAGCTGTACAACAAGGTTAGTGCTTTTAACAATTGATCTTCAAGTTTAGCATTTCTTTTTACTGCTAATTGGATTAAATAAAATGCTGCAGTTTTTGAAGATAACTAAGCATATATAGATCTTTCAATTGTGCAGATACCAAGATGGCTGTAAGTGAAAGTTCAACAATATCCAGTGATACTGATGTAAACGAAGGAGCTGCTGCTATATCAGAGAATCAAGAAGTTTCTCAAGAAACACGAGTTCAAAGAGAGACAACTTTGCTTGACCTTTACTCCGGCTGTGGAGCTATGTCCACAGGGTTGTGCATGGGTGCACAACTCTCCGGTTTGAACCTTGTCACGGTGAGGCATTTTTGCTTGCTAATCATCTTCTCCAATTTGTTTAATCTCTCAATTCTTGACTTTTGTTATTTTAAATGATTCTCAAGAAATGGGCTGTTGACATGAATGCACATGCATGTAAAAGCTTGGGGCATAACCACCCAGAGACACACGTAAGTTTTTAGTTTTCCTTTTTCCCAATTCGATTTCGTTTCCTATGTTTATGTTAGATTGACTACAGAAATTCTCAGAGGCTAACATCACTTTATTTTAGGTGAGAAACATGTCCGCAGAAGATTTCTTGTTTCTGCTGAAGGAGTGGGAGAAGCTATGCATTCATTTCTCTTTGAGAAATTGTCCAAATTCAGAAGAATATGAAAACCTTCACGGTATGACTAATGTTGAGGACAATGAAGATGTCAGCGAGGAGAGTGATGACGAAGATGACGGCGAAGTTTTTACAGTGGAAAAGATTGTTGGTATTTCCTTCGGAGTCCCTAAAAAGTTAGAGAAACGTGGTCTTTATATGAAGGTATTGTTGCTTTGTTTTTACAAATTTCACATTATATCACATGGTTTTGCCTTGTTATAGTCAATCTTCTTTGGTGTTTTGATAAAATAGGTACGATGGCTGAATTACGATGATTCCCATGATACATGGGAGCCTATTGAAGGACTCAGGTGAGCAAAACATAAAAAATCTGTGCATTAAAATTATATATGTTAATGGGTTGTTAAAATCTCTAAATTTATCTGTGAACAGTAATTGCCGCGAAAAGATAAAGGAATTTGTCAAACTTGGATATGAATCTGGCATCCTTCCGTTACCAGTATGTATTTTTTTATACCTGATTCTTTTGCTTTCTTAAATTTCTTTTCTATGGGTCTTATGTATAGATAACGTACTTAAATTAGTTAGTCACTGACTCTTATGCCTAAATAATAATTTAGGGAGGTGTTGATGTTGTCTGTGGCGGGCCGCCATGCCAAGGAATCAGTGGTCATAACCGCTTCAGGAACTTATTGGAGCCTCTAAAAGATGAGAAAAACAAGCAGCTTCTTGTTTATATGAACATTGTGGAGTTTCTAAAGCCGAAATACGTTTTAATGGAGAATGTGGTAGACATGCTTAAGATGTCTAAGGGCTATCTTGCGCGTTATGCTGTGGGAAGGCTTATCCAAATGAATTACCAAGTCAGGATGGGAATGATGGCGGCAGGAGCATATGGTCTTGCTCAGTTCCGCTTGCGGTTCTTCTTATGGGGTGCACTCCCTAGCATGGTAAAATTTTTAATGTTATCTCTTTGTTTTGTATCAATGAATAGATGATGTTCTTAAATTGTATCTTTCTGTTTCAGATGATTCCTCAGTTCCCACTTCCAACTCATGATTTAGTACAGAGAGGAAATATTGTTAAGGAGTTTCAGGTAAGACTGTATATTAGTACTTCTCAATTTGTATATTAGTACTTTTCAATTTGTATAGCAAATTCTCATATTTGCTTGTAATTAATGCAGGGAAACACAGTAGCCTATGATGAAGGCCACACTGTGAAGTTAGCAGACAAGCTTTTACTTAAAGATGTGATTTCTGATCTTCCCGCTGTAAGTCTTGATGTGTTGCTTATCTTGACTAAAACTAGCTAAGCTTGTCTTGCATATTCTCTGACTTACTAAGTTTTTCTTTTGAGTTTAGGTTGACAACAGTGAACAAAGGGACGAGATACCATATGACAAAGATCCTGTAACACCATTTCAACAGTTCATCAGATTAAGAAAGGATGGTAAGATTCTTACTATTTTTTGTGGAAACATTTGACAACTACTATTGCAACTTTAGGTACATTAACAAATTGTTTATGAACTTTTTCAACAGAACCGTTTGGTTCACTAACAAAGTCCAAGTCCAAAAAGCATGTCTTGTACGATCACCATCCCCTAAATCTGAATATTAATGATTATCAACGAGTTTGTAGAGTCCCCAAGAGGAAGGTACAGCCAACTAAGACTCATTGATCAGTATATTGTGGTTCTTGTTATATTCTGATTTTTTCAACACAAACTTTGGGTATTAGGGAGCGAATTTCAGGGACTTTCCTGGTGTTATTGTTGGACCCGGTAATGTAGTCCGCTTGGATGAGGATATGAAAGTCATGCTTGAATCTGGAAAATCATTGGTAAGAATGATCATCTCTTTTTTTTGGTCCTCATATCAAACTTGATTTTCTTCTCATTGACTGCTAAACTTGCTTTTCTCATCATTGGCTGCTATGTTATTCAAACAGGTTCCCAGATATGCGTTGACGTTTGTCGATGGGACTTCATCCAAGTGAGTTTCATTTTTCTTTTCTTCTTCTCTGTAACTTCTGAAATATGACGAATGTTTTCTGTAATGGAAATGACCTAAACCATTTGCTTTTTTCAGACCTTTTGGTCGCCTTTGGTGGGACGAGATAGTCCCTACTGTTGTCACACGTGCAGAACCGCACAACCAGGTGAGACCTCTCATGAGAATAAACTCTGTTCTGAGTTTTGGCTAGTTGTATGATGAAAGAAAGGTTTATTCTAGTGTTCTAGAGTTGCATTGATTTATTGGGATGTGCATGTAACAGTGGAAACTAACTTAAAGAGTATATACTTATTTGATGTTGCTGGTGATTGATTGCAGGTGATCATTCATCCAACGCAAGATCGTGTTTTATCCATTCGAGAAAATGCCAGACTCCAGGGCTTTCCTGATGACTACAAACTCTTTGGACCAACGAAACAAAAGTGAGTATTATTGTTAATGCCTTCAATTTACATGTTTTTGTTTGTTACCACGTTGTTCTTATTGGATTTTTGATTGAACTCTGCTACATTTCTTCAATTTAAATCCATGAAATCTTACATAACTTCTGTTTTTCAGGTATATCCAAGTTGGAAACGCGGTAGCCGTACCAGTAGCAAAGGCCCTTGGATATGCTTTGGGAATCGCTTTCCAGGGTCTCGCAGATGGGAAGGATCCACTTCTTACTCTTCCTGAAGGATTTGCATTCATGAAGCCAAATCTTCCTTCCGAGCTTGCATGAACACTGTTGATTCATTGCATTCTTCGATTCATTGTCTTTCTTGGATTTATCTTTAGACTACTTTAGCGTTGTTTGGATTTGTTTTGTTTAAGTTTCACGACTTTCAAGTTTGTGTTCTGAATTTCTTCTGGTAACTTTGTTTAAATCATATTTCATGGATTTGTGGGATTGTCTCTTTCTTTTTGTCTAAGAAAAGATTTCGGATTTTAGTATTTCTTGATTAAAGCCTTAAAAGGCAATGTTGGATTCGTTCGGCTAGAAGAACTTTGTGAGTCTTAAGATATGGCCCATTTAATAATAGGCCTAACTGCAATTGTGATCTTTTTTGGGCTAATAACCCATGAAGCACAATCGAACCTGAATAATATTCGTGTTGTAAACTGATTGACTAATTGGTGGGTTTGTGTTAGTCTTCCGTGAAATAGAGCTCTATTTGATTAGAACTTTGTGGTTCAATTATGTTGAACCCTGAATAATTCTAATGTGGATAACCTGTATTTAGAATATTTATGTCAAAAGTAAAACTTGTATTCAATAACTTTCAATTCTACATAAATATATTCCTTTTTCTTTTTAGTAAATTGTTACTAAGAATACATAAAAACCATACAAAAATAACCATTAAAGTAATAAGTTCAGACAGTTAAAGACTTAAAGTAAAACAAATACTTTTACTTGAATAGAGAACAAACCACTGTTTATGGATCAAATTGCATAATAAAATACGAGACTGGTCCACTACTCGAACATCGTCGTTATTGTCGGGCATGGTCTATTATTAATAATACAAATGCATCATCGATGAATCGATTCGACGCACCGAAGCTGATTATTTATATTAGTTTACTTTCCGAGAACTTCCTAGATTAAAACCAACACGCTATAATATAAATAGAGTGTGAAGATTGTATATAAACGGATACCTAGTTCCTATCAATATGTTAATGTCCCATGCCATTAATATATCAAATCTTCACCCAATTAAAGATCTCATGGCCTCATCACTAGTTTTTAAATACAAGTCTGAATTTTAGGCTAAAGAAAGAGAAAAATATCACGTTATATGTTGAGAATTTTAGGCTAAAGAAAGCGAAAAATATCACGTTATATGTTGAGTTTATGTAACTAATAAAAATAGATGAATGACTCGGATAGACGTGGACATCCCCTTTTGTATCTTTCTCTCGGATATAATCAAATTAGTTGTATGAAATAGTTTCGTTTAAATAAAAAAAAAAAAAAAAAAAATAGTTTCGTTCCAATAAATTGAACGTTCTCCTTTTTCACATGGTTGAGGCCTAAGTGCCTTAGTCATTCGTTTGTCTGGAAATTTATGTGATGTTTGGAAAGTGTATGTATATAAGTTTTATATGTTGAACCTAAACATATACAAGAAAACATGATAGCTATTCAACTAAATTCCCACCTCCTCATATAAAAAAACATATATATATATATACGAAAAAATGGATCTATTTAATCATTTCTTTAAATTAATATTTTATATAGTTTGGCATTTTGGTAACGAAAAAAAACGAGTCACGTACGGTATGAAGCTAGTCCATATATGTTGACGTTAGAATTCTATTAATGCATTATCACGTTTTTTTCTGACATTTTAAAACAAACTATTCAAACTAATGTATTTGAATCTTTCTTATATGTTGGCAAATCCTTTTTCATCCGAACAGCACAAATATCCAAAAAACCGAAAGGAAAGGAGTGTGGAGTTTTGCTCAAGTGGTTGAGACACCAACAATGCCTTCGTTCCTACTCTCAAGTTGTTTGATTTTTCCCCTAAATAGACCAGTGTAAGCATTTAAAATCGTTTTTTCTAGGTCTTTTCTATTGTATTTAATGGCCTTAAAAAATCAAATTAAACGATAGCCAAGTTTGATTTGCTGTTTTAGCATGGGTAAGTACACATACGTGTACTATAGAATCAAACCAAAAATTTCGAAACATAACCAGAAAAATACTGTTAAATTAAATCAAACGGTTAAATAATAGCTATGATTGGTAAACTCATTTGCTTTATGGACCGATTTTTGTTTTTGTTTTACAGATTATAGATACACTTATTGATATGCTACATGTATCTATTTTTAATTGGTGAATTTGGGTAAATACAAACCTTTTAACAAAAAAAAAAAAGAATTTGGGTAAATACGATGCATGTAGATATATTTGTTATGAATATATATTTTATGTATAAAGTACTTGTCTTTCGTTTGGGAACCTTTCGTCGTCACTCTATATGATGCGTGTATATATAGGTAGATTTGTCTGTCAGACAGTAAACCATCAGCTCTAGTAAGATCAATTCAAAATCTTATATAAATTAAGTCACAAATTAAACTTGAGATGGGAGGAGGTTTGGGTTAGGTGCATACTGCAAACTAACCTCACGTGGTGGATGTTACTTTTCTTTCCCTCACGTACCGATCTAATTGTACCTAATTTCTTATTTATTAATTTATTTATTTTTCTTCCATTAATAGTACAGTATTACTATATGTCCGGTACAGAAATCAGAATAAATATTGTTGAGCAAATAAAAATTTAGCAAGTCAATAATAAATAAATAACATAACAAACCCGACCCAAATTAAAGGATATCACAAAGCCAACCCATGAAACAATCAAAGATGGCTCGAACCACTTTTAGTTGTTATCCTTCGTATAACTTAGACCACATGTACAAATATATAAGCAAGGACGACGTCAAAGCCATAAAGCATACGGCGTAATACATAAAGAGACAAAAACCAATATCTCAACTCCTTGACATATCGAAAACGTAACATGGATTGTGGCACAACCGACAACACACACACTCTAAGGTTTAAAATCGGTAACCAATAGTCTACTCCTCCACCTCTAATTTGTTGTGAATTCAGGTGAAAAATCCGATAGATTCTTAAAGAGTAGAAAATAAATAATTGAGACGAATACATTTTTGTGTGTATAATTTTTTATCGTTAAAGAAAAAAAGAGTATAATTAAATCCTAATATAGTATATAAACTCTAAAATCTAGTCTTGTAATATATTTGGGGAGAATACACATTTTCTCTTACTAGTACATAAAATTTGTTATCAAGTTTCTACTCAAAAAAAGTTGTTCATGTTAAATATAGAATCCTCCCGTTCTCCAAAATATGCGCTTAATCGGTTGATTAATTTAGTAAGCCTGGGTGATTGAGAAGATATTTATACAAACTCATGGCCTTTTTTTTTTTCTTAACTCTTTCATTTATTAGAAACATTGTTTAAAAGATCATACAATAAGATGATACAAAAACATCGAGTAAAATAATCAACTATAATAAACTACATGGTGTTAATTTGTTTGCACTTGGGTGACCTTCTTAAAGGCATAATGATTTGTTGTCTTCTAACTGTTTAGATTCTTTCATGTTTAAATGGTTTGCAGTTTTGAATACACCAGAAACAATACGTATATAGATTATGTAAGCAAAAAGAGTATATTTATTGTTTCATGAGCAAGCATTCGACAATCGGCGGTGGATGCAACATGACGATTGACGAACGCACATTGTTGATCAGTTTTATTTTTATTTTGTTAAATTAATTTATTAATGTGTTAGACTATGCGATGCTTTCCGCTAAATATGGTATTACTATATCATTATTATGCACTATCTCTAGACATTTTAATTTAAGAGGGCTTTACGAACATAATGCGAGAGATAAGGAGGAAATATATATGAATAGTTTTTAGAACTTGTCCAATAAAGGATGCATGTCCAAATCACATTCATGAATATGTATAGATCTAATTAAGCCATGATTAACTAGCACTTTTATTCTTTATGTCTCTGATATATCAATTTTCATGGTTATTAGAATTTATTTTCTAAAGCCATACATCTTTACATGGTTGTAATACTCTTTCCGTTTCAAAATATAAGATGTTTCCGCTAAAAGCAAGTATATTAAAAAAAATTATTTTTAAAGATTCAAGCAATCACAAAAAAGACTGTATAATTTAAATAATCATAAAATATTATATTAATTTATAACTTGCAAAACAAAAAGATTTCTCTAAAACATTTTATATTGTAAAATAGAAAGAGTATATAATTAATTTGTGGGAAAATCAAATAATAATAAAATAATAAGAATGCACAAACATTAAAACCTAGAGATGAGTTTTCGTATATAATCAAAATATTGTTATCTTTTCGTCAATCTGATTACTTAAACCGATGTAGATGCATCCTCTAATTAACTAGCCAATTTTTTTAAAAGGAACAAATTATTCGACTATGTAGATAAATTGCTTGTTAAAGCGTTAGACCATCTGCATATCTAAGTATTATTTAAATCCAAAAAAATGGGTTAATGGGCTTAAGATCAGGAACTGGGCTCTTGACCTGGATCTGTTCTTGTGGGTGTTGCGGGGTGACGTGGCATTTGGGCATTGGTTGGAATATTCAACATATTTGGAATAAATTTGGATAATAAACTATGTATTAATTAGATAAAATGTTTTTGTGCTTTTATTAAGTAATATGTTTGTTTGTTTATTGTTATTTATATTTTTAATGTTTTTTTCATAAATATTTAGTATTGTATTTTCACTTTTATTTTCAGTTTTTCATAAATTTGGCATTTGCAATTTATATGTTATTTTTAAATGTTTTAATAATTGTAAAATCTTAATTTAATTTAGATTATTATATTATTAAGTCTTAAGATCTTACACATGTTCTCCCACTAATCAACTTCTAAACAAAAGATCTAAACACATGATCTTACATTATTTTAACATTATATTCTCTATAAGAACACCCTCACATGATCCCCCATTGATGATGCCCTTAGGTTTGCGATATAATGCGCAAACATTGATTTACACGTGAATCGGTGAATGAGATCCTAATTAGGTCTGACGAATCATCAGCATGAAACCTCACTCTTGGTTTACTTTAATTAATTCTCACGGGAGACATCTTTAATACACTTTATTTTCTTTAATAACTTTAATTATATTTATTGCTTGCATCGATACGTTACTTCTTTTGCTCGCAAAATAAACAAAATAGGGCCCCAAAAAAGTAAATAAATACATAAGTATCGAAGAAACCGAGTCATCATGACAGATCAGGCTTTTACAGCAAATGCAGAGTTAGTGTTATTTTATTGTTACATTTTTTCTCGATTTACACGATTTTTACATACAGAGCATATGAAAAGATTACATTAAAAATGAAAAAAAAATATTTATCTATATCCCTGTTCTAAAAATCCCCGCTTAGCCCCGATTACTCCCCGCTTAATCGCTAGGCGCACCCTATCCGCCTCGATTAATGACTAATCCCTTAAAGAAATCAGTTACCCGATTACTCTCCGCCTAATCCGATTATTTTCCGCCTAATCCAATTATTCCCCGCCTAATCTTACATACCCCGATTATTTTTAGATTGCAAATATAAAAAAACTTTTTATTTTTGTTATTCAACCATTGGAATTGGGAGTTTGTGATGTTTTACCATAACTTATGTTCAAATTTTAATAAAAATCATAAATTTGTAATAAAAATCATAAAAATTTATCTCAAAAATATATTTTTAAGTGTTTATTGCAATTTTGAAAACAATATTGGATTAATATGTTTTAAAAATATTAAAATAACCCTAAAACTAATCCCCGATTAATCTCCGATTTTAATCCGATTTTCCGATTAATCGCTAGGCCCATACCGAACGCCCGACTAGCGCCTAGCGATTTTTCAAACAAGGATCTATATACCCAAATTCCTTAATTTAAATATTTTTTAACCGTCTACTCAAATAATAATAATTTAGTAGTATTATGTTCAAGTTAATACGGGGATAATATAATTAAGGTCGTGAGTTCGTCGGCATAAATGGGTTAACATAATAATGTCACATGATTTTTTCCTGCTATTGAATTAAATATGTGTATTTTTATATTCATATAAAATATAGAAAGAGATAAAATAATAAAGGAGGGCACATGTCCATTCGTTTTTATGCCGATGAACAACCCCATTTTGTTATTATACCAAACATTTAATATTCGCCTCTCAAACCGATAGATAAGCGAGGGGATGCGTACACACAACAAGTATACGGTACACATACACATGTACGTGTACATGCAACGTGGGTACGTGTACGAAATAACTAGAGAACCCATGAGATGCAAATCTTCGTTGAAAAATCTTGGACATGGATTGAGAAAAGTATCTGAGATCCGAGATCTGATCTGAATGGTTTCGTAAATACAGGGTATTCAGAGTTTTTGAATCTTGATCCAAATCAAGATCCAACTATTTTGGCTAAAAAATACGATTTTTGGATGCGTTTATATATCACTACAAAAAATGAGTATATGTAAGAGTTTTTTTAATTTAGATAATTATTTGACGGTCCCGAATCCAAGCATTTTGAAAATCGAAGTATTCGATTATAATTATAGAAAAAAAAACGAATAGAGTTTAATGACAATAGACAAGTTGACATATTGAGAGGAATGGCAAGTAACAGTGTGCTATTACAGAAAGGCTACGAGAAGTCCCCACTTCTTCTTCTTCCCCAAACAAATAAACCTTCCTTCGGTTTGGACCACCATAATTTTTATTTTCATTTCAACAAATTGTACCTTTTTTAGATAAATACAACTTTTATTTTTTGTTTTTATATACTGTAGTTAGTTGTCATCTCGAAAAATATCAAGCTGTAATATCTTATGTATGTCTAAAAATATTCACCAAAAAATAAAAAGATTTACCACAAATCAATAAAATACGATATGAATTAGAAAATCGCGATCATTTACCAAAATAGACCTTAATTCTCTTATTTTGCTTTCATCCTATGTCCTGGTTGTTTCAACAACTCTAACTAAGCCAAGTTCTGAAATTGTCCTCCCAAGTTTAACAACAATTCAACCGCACTGGTTATGGATTTGTCCCTAACCATGGAAGTGTCCCTTAACCGATAAGAAGTGTTCAACTAAAAAGTGGGTAGGCTAATAAAGTAAAGTGAAAGGACAAAAAAGAAAAGAAAAGCAAGACACGAAGAAGTGTGTATAAACAAAACCCACTTGCGTAACCCTACCTCGAACCATGTAGTAATTCATCATCTCACCAGTCACCTCTCTTTTTCCTTTTATTTCGTTTGCTGTTTTTATTTTTATATTATAGTCTCTTTTTAACTGTATCTTGCTTTTTCCCATCTGTTTAATTTAGAATAAATTTTGATTCAAGTTGGTTAGATTAAGCCTAAATTTTAATAGTATAAGCTCATGTACTTTTGTAATTTAGGGGTATGCTTACAAGTCTCTGTACTTCTTGTTTTTTCAAGAACCATTTCATAAATTTTTTTATAAAAGTTCCAATTGAAACTGATGTTAAAAAGTAATTGATATATTATTATGCATATTTGGTTTGCTTCCTACTTTTAGTATAAATTGAAACTAATATAAATAACTTTCTATTTGTACTATTTTGTACCCAAAAGAAAAAAAAGAAAAAAAAAAAGCGTACCGACGTTGAAAACACACAAGTTTCGTAGACTTTTTTTTTTTTTTTTTTTGTAAAATGTGAAGTATTTATACCATTTTCGTAGACTTAATAAAAGATGACCAACCTTCTTTGCTAAAATGGTTATTTTCCTTTTACATTAGACGTGATTATTAAAACTAAAATGGTTCAGAGAAATGGTTTACGCGGTAGTTAAGAATTAATTACGGATTTTGCCCTTTTTTATAGTGGCATTTGTGGATTTTGCCCTTTTTTGAATAGTTTATGGATTTTGCCCTTTTTCAGGCACCAAAAATATGATTTAACATGCGTTTCACTCGTTATGTTTGGGTTTAGTCGGTTTCATTTGTTCTTAGGGTTTAGTATTTGGTATAAAGTACGTATTTTTACAAAAAAAATCACAAAATACGTACATTTTTAAGTGTTAAAAAAGGGCAAAATCCGTAAACTATTCAAAAAATGGCATTTTCATAAGTTTTTCTCAAAAAATGGCATTTTAGACAATAATCCCGGTAGTTAATTACATCGTCCATTTTAATCGATAAGAATCTGTTGCGGACAGAAGAAAAAAACAATGAGAGGCTGTCACTTTCCATGTGCAATCCACAGACGTGGAAGCACGACCGTTCGATTATCCCTCGTAATTTACAAGTTCCTTCTGGAATGCTAATCCAACGGCAGGTACAACCACATATATATTTACCAAATCTCTATGACAACAACTTATTACTTTTTTTTCTTTTCTCTTTCTTACAAGGATGATTTAGGTGAATAACAAAAAAAAAAAAATTAGTTTTTTAGAAAGAAGGTAGAGAGAGATAGGAAGAGAAAGAAAGTGAATAGGGGGGTTAGAGGTTAGTTATTGAATTAAAGTTTTTTTGTTGGTTAGTTTTGCAAATTTCCTTTCTTACAAAACGTACATAATATTTAAAAAACAATAAAATAAAGGAGCATCTTCCTTTCATCTTTCAATTATCGTTTTAGAAACTTATAATATTACGTGACAAAAATGTTAGGCCACTGCATTTACATTTTACAAGTCCCACTGAACAAATTTTCTCACCAAGTACTTCTATTTATGAACTTTTATTATTTTGTCGGAAATATCTACTTCATAATTAATTTATCTCCTAATATTACAAATATATACTTTTTTCGTTGACGATATATACACAAATAAACTTTGTGTATATAAAGTGAATTGCTTTGGTATAAATTTTATGAATTTGAATTTTCATACAAAAAAAAAAAGAAATTTTATGAATTTGATTGGTGACATAAAGTGATATAGTTATTTTAGTGGTACGAAATATTGATAGAAGCTAGTAATAATTCGGTTAGAAGTAATTAAAGTAATGGTACGAAAGTTTTAAGAATTCGATCGGTGACAGAAAGTGATATAATTATTTTAATGGTACGAAATATCGATAGACGATAATAATAAGTCAGTTAGAAATAATTAAATAGTGGTACGATAAAAACAATGATACTAATCTCTTCGTACTACAATTTTTTTTACGTTACCGGTCAAAGCTATAAGATTTATCATAAGTACAACATGCTTAAGATCTAAAAAATACTTTTCTAATAGAAATAAATAATAATATTGATAGTATTATATTAATCTTGACGAGATGGCAAAAAATAATTGTATACCATGTATTTGAAATTTCCCTCCGGGTTATGCGAAAAAAGGAAAAAGCATTCATTTGATACTAAATCACGTTATTATTTTAATTAAAAAATAAACTCATTTTGACCACAACCTTTCTCTATATAAACATTTTTAGTCTCCTCCTCTCTCTCATCACCACAACGATTTTCTCTCTCTCTCTCTCACGATTTTAAAAGTTAAACAAAACCATTGTCTTCTCAATCTTCCTTCTCCAAAAATGGCAGAAACAACAACAGTATCATCGCCATTGAAGCGTCAAAGAGATGAGCAAGAACAAGAAATCATCATAACACAAGAAGAAACAAAAAGACAAAAGCCATCTTCATCTTCTTCCTCGTACAACCAAGTTCGAACTCTCCTAGATGACATAGAAGTAGTAGAAGATGAAGCCGACAATGACATAACTTCCCTAATCACCACTCTTCAACAAGAAATCTCTACGGAAGAACAGAACGTTGCCGTTTTTGAAGAGAACCCTTCTCTGTCTTCTTCTTGCTCCTCCTCTTCGTCGTCTTCATGCACTTCAAAAGACGAAGAGTACGAAGAAGACAAAGAGAAGGTGATGAAGCATCTTCTTGAAGCTTCTGACGACGAACTTGGGATCCCTAACACTGAAATTGGCGGGAGTAATTATGAGATGATTAAGAGTGAGACTAATCAGGATTACGTTAATGGGTTTAGTTTATTAGATGGGTTTGGTGTTGGGCTTTGGGAGCTTGAGGATGAAGCAGCTAATTATTACACGTTGCTGCAATCAGAACTGTTCATGTAGGGGAGGGTAAAATAGGAAAACGAGAAAAAGAGGATTAGAAAAAAGGGAAAGTAAAACTGTAAAAGACCAAATATGATGATGAAGAGAAAAAAAAGAAGAGATTACTTTCTTTAATGGAAATTATTCTTTTTTCATTATTGGGTTTTCGTTTTTTCCCAATGTGAATTTGACAAGTGTCCTCTTTTTATGTTTAGTTTACTAAATGATTTATATTGGTTTTTGATTAATTTCTAGTGGGAGTGTGGGACTAATGATAATGATACTATTTTGTTGTTTTTGTCTTTAAATTGTTTGTTACGTTATTAAAAAAAGACATTTCAACCCTACTATACAATTCAAAGAACATATACCAAAATAAATACATAATTTTTAGTTCAAGTGGGTTTTACTGGTCCCATTCCGGACCCTTTTGTTTCAACTAGCTACGAGCAAGTCTTTAATGAAATTTCTCCACAAAAAAAAAGAAATTTCTCCAAAATATTTAAAAATGTAATTCGGCTTGTTGACATATAACAAAGAAAAACTTCTAATTGCGTACCATGTGGTATGTTCAAATTTTACTAAATACGTGTTTTTGTTAAAAAACATACGTGGTTTTAGGGCATGATTATCAAGAGTTTCTTAACAATGGCTCTTAGTAAATTTTTAGTATTAAAATCTTAAGATTTATCTCTTACAAACATGTTTTGGCTCTTACCTAAGAAACCTTTCTTACCAATCTTACCATTTGCCATTTAATTAAATACTTTTTAATACTTAAGATTTATCTAAGATTTGGCTAAGAGCCTACCAATAATCATGGTCTTAACGCATCTAGTTTTCTTATAACTGGGATGATTTCAAACAAACCTAGAGTAATTATTTGATCTGTGAGAAATTTAAAATTTTGTCATTTTTTTGGTCGTCAGAAACTTTTTCCACTTAAGACGATAAGAGAAGTAGACAAATATGATTGAAATTTCAGTAAAAAGATTAAAAATCTCTGGTACAAATCTACACTACAAGTTCTCAAATATTAGATCATCATAATAGTAGTATAGAACTTAAGCGGTAAAAGATAAACATATATATATATATATATATATATATATATATATATAAAGATTAACATATAAGAAACTTCTCGTTTGGAACTTGACAAATGATATATTTTTATTTCACATAAAATTTTGGAAATTTGGGATGAAATTAAGGAAATTGGTTTATAGTACAAAAACACATACATGATAAGAACGTAACTGGGCTTGTATTGTATTGTCCTTAATTATATCTAGATATAACTAGTTATACACTTATACTTGATTTAACATGTATCCACATAAAAATCCAGAGTTAGAAATGGTTGTCTGATATAAAAGAATTAATTACGGATTTTGCCCTTTTTCATAGTGGCATTTGTGGATTTTGCCATTTTTTGAATAGTTTGTGGATTTTGCCCTTTTTCAGGCTCCAAAAATATGATTTAACATGCGTTTCACTCGTTATGTTTGGGTTTAGTCGGTTCCATTTGTTCTTAGGGTTTAGTATTTGGTATAAAGTATGTATTTTTGCAAAAAAAATCACAAAATACGTACATTTTTAAGTGTTAAAAAAGGGCAAAATCCGTAAACTATTCAAAAAATGGCATTTTCAAAAGTTTTTCCAAAAAAATGGCATTTTAGACAATAATCCCGATATAAAATACTCAAAAACTATTATTAACTAAATAAACTATGCATTATAATTTATTTATTTTATAGAAAAAACTAAATGTATTTATAAAAAAGTACTAAAAAAAGCTGATGTAATAGTTTATTTTTCTTTTTGAATATAATTTAATATTTTATTCAAAAAAAAAAAAAGTACTAAAAAAATAATATAGTAACCAAAATTACTAGTACTATTCTTTCATGTTGGATCGAAATAGTGGATTTTTTTTTCTCTTTCAGATATTCGTATCCATACGGCCATAAACGTCCCCATACCTATGAATCTGTACTCATCATTATTTTGTCAATATATAACAGAAATCTCAAATACTTAAAAATTTATAGATATAAAATCGTATAATGAACGAAAAGTTTCCTCAATTCTTTCTACACATCCCTATTGTCCATGATGCATCGACAAAATAGTGTATCTAAATTTGTTAAATTAATTGATAGCTTTATTATATATACTTTCATATCTACATATTACGTACTTTAAATTTGTTGATAATTGTATTTAACTTAACATCTAACTAGATAACAACCCGCACTATGTGCGGGATGAAGTGATTCAAGTAAAATTATTATGATTAAAATTATTATCCGGGATCCAAGATCCGTTTGTGTAAAACGTAACATGTAATAATTTTTTTTTGTTTTTTCAAACTTGGGACTATTTATATAAGAATACGTTTTACCCGTAGAATATTTGAACCTTGAATAAAGCTTCAACGTGATAAAGAAATTATTGACGAAATGTTACCATTTATGGCAATATGTCTTTCCGTATGTTTTAAAGATTTCGAGATTTTGTAGTATAAAAATAATTTTTTTATTATTATTTAAGTATAAGAAATCCAAAAATTTAGCAAAGATGATATTTGATAGTTCCGAGTTAAGATTTTGTAGTGTTCCAGATATAAGATTCTTATATTATGAATGGATTATTTACGAAATGGTTTTTTTTTTTTTTTGTCAACCACACGTTAATTAATAAATGGTTATAATGTGACCGTTTGACAAAAAAAAGAGGTTATAATGTGGCCAGATTTTGGTTTATATATAAATGTGGTTATAATGTTTTTCTTCGAAAAGTTAGAACCACTCCAAAAAAATTGGGTTTTAAGTATCTGTAACATGTATAGAAAAGAGATTATCTTATTTATTTAAGTACAATAGATATAAAATTTTATGAAAGATTTAGAGATTTTGTAGTTTTGAATTCGAGATTCTTGAACAAAATGTATATCTTTTATCATTTAAATATAAGCATAAATATATATATATATATATAAAAATAAAAAGATTTTTTACCCATCGGCTAGAGAAGATTTATATAAATGTATATAAAGAAAAATATAAATATAAAAATTTATTAATATAAGATAAACACAATTTTTTCCATTTTAATTATTGAAAATAGATTATTAATATAAATAAACAAAGAACCCGTGATTTGTTGTTAAATATAAATATGATATCAGTTGCCTAATTATTTGCTTTTTAATTATAATTTCGTTTTTTTGTTATTTGTGTGATATATGTATGTATTAAGATTAATGGCAAAATCTGTAAATAGTCTAGTAAAATTTGGGTAATAATTTAAATGGGTGAAAATTCACTCTGAGAGCGACATGTCAGCATGGCAGTTTAGTTAATAACACGTCAAGATAAGGTTTATTTTATAAAGTGCTTCTCTATTAATATATAAGGGATATTTGGCGTACGTCATTTGGTCACGTGTTTTGGGCTTTTGCCTTTTAGTATTTTGTGTCTCAATAGTACTTAGAACAAAAATTACCAAACTACTCAGAAAAGTTTTAATGGATCTTTAATTTGTTTTCCCTAATAGGCCAATGCTAATGTTTCTATATAAATCTAGTAATCGGCACCATAGGCTTGAAACAAACAAAAAAAATAGATCAAAGAGAGAGTATGTGCCTCGTGGGTTTTAATGCTCATGGTTCATGATACGCCATTATCCACGTATCACGATTGTCGGTCCACAGTCCACTTACGCGATTTTCCACTGACGCTATGTTCCACCAGTTCCTGACATCGGTAATTCAATAGTTATCTCATTGAACAGATCTAATGATTAATTAATACGTGTGTTTGTCGAGTAGTGGACAAATTTTGAAATCATATCTAGATTTCTATCTCGTTTTCATTGGCTACGTATGGTTGCGTTGTAACAAAAGAAAATCAAGTGGGTATAAAGCAATTTAGGACAATGCCGATCGTGACAATAATGATATAAGACAGAGAGATTATGCTCGCTTGATTACATAGTTGAGCTTAAAAACATTATTGCAACACTAAATCATTTTATTGTTTTCGTTTCACTTTGGAGCTATATGATCATAAAAAAAATAAAAATAACAAAATTGACAAACAAAAAACGATCGCATCATGTCCGCCACCCTCAGTTATTCTACCTTTGTTTCTTCTTCTTCAAAAATAGAATATAGATATGATTGGTGACACAAGAGATGAAGTTTGACAAGATAATTTTTAGAAGTAAAAAAAAAGACGTATGAATTAGAAGAGACAAGTAATAGCAACAAAACTTGAATGGCTATATGTTAGAATTGAATAACGACTTATTCTAGATGTTTAAATGGTAGATATACTTGAAAGTGTTTTTTTTTTTTTTAGTTATATGAAATATTTGTAGTTTAGTTAATGGCTCTTTTTTTACGTACTATCTTATTATTTGAAAAATATATTTGGTGTTGAACACAATCTAAGCTTATCTATTTGATTGAAGGCGGCGATTTTGAAAACCAAGATTTAGAGATCGAAAGTGGAAAAATTCTATTTGACTTTGGTTTTCAAAGGATTTTTTATTCGATAAACCAATAAGTATTCAAAATGAATACGACGCCCACCTTTTCTAATATAACCTAAAATCTAGACTAATTCCTGTACAAAAAAATAGAAAAATTTAGACTAAACGGATATTCTTGCTTTGGAGAGAAATCATATAAAGTGAATTTTAATGAACCAGAAGAAATGGGTCTAACAGACTAGTTATAAAATAGAAGAAATAACATATTTAAACAAAAATAAAACATCATTATATGTTCTAGTATATTTATTTGTTAAGTTTCACTGCCACTAAGCTAGATTAGATAAGAGAAATCAAAGTGGACTATAATGCCCACAAAGAAATATTCTTTGGCCCAAAAAGTCTACAGACGAATATGGCCCGAAGACAATACTTTGCTTTTGTTTCAGGCTTTGTACTTTTGTTTTTTTTTTTTTTTTTTTTTTTTTCGCCAGCTTTGTACTTTTGTAGAATGCTTTATTTCACACAGGTAGTATACATATACAGTATATGATATACTTATAAAAGATTGGTGAAGCTGAAGCATATACTATTGAGAGTGGTTGGTTTTTAGGACCTAAATTCTTAAATGGTATCTCAATGTCAATCCAAAATTCTACAAAATGAGGCTCAAAGTTTTGCCAACCTTCATTGTTCGATACTCTCTTTATTCTTATCTTCAGCGGAATCGAGTTCTTTAACACCACTGAATCCAAGTTCAGCCATATCCTGCTTTGCCATCAAGTTCCTGCATAATAATATCACTATCATGATCTAAATCCATCCAACGTTTCTCGATAAACCTTTTTCTGATACAACCTAAGTAAACAGACTTACTTAGCCATTCGACATTGGAGATATTTCTTTGAGAGATGTCTACATTGTTCAGATTTATGAGCTGAAGACTTGAGACAACCAAGATATTCTTTCTTCTCCTGAAAACAACCAAGAAAATGCTAAGTGAATAACTCAAAGATACCACATCTCTACTACACCAAGACCAAAATGAAGAATACCGCATCGCATTCGTGCAAGTGATCCAAAGGAAAAATGCCTTTTTCTGGTGGTATTGGTCTTAGTCCTCTGTTTCCTCCAAATGCTCCACCTTACAAGACAAGTAAAATCAACACGCCCGAGTCAAATCTAGCTTTAGGAAGTAACATACTAACATTGATCACAAATTTTTGAATTGGTGGATAAGTAAGTATGTGGGATATTTAGTGAATAAGTAAGTATTGATTAAACCCAAAAGAGGTTACAAAACTATAAAACACTCGATCTAGGGTTCTGGGTTTTACTTATAACCAAACTCAACACAATAATTTCTTGTCTCCAACAATATCGAACAACTCCCTCAACAGTTTAATTCCAAGAGTAATCGCTGTAATGAATACATAGACATGTAGATGATGATGATCAATTAGTTCTAAAGGCTAAACTAAACTAAATTATATAAAATTGCTTCAAGATATCTCATAGTATTGACAGATACTATGAAAACTAGAATTTTTCCAATCTAAGAAGAACCCAACTCTATTTTCCATCTTCTGTAATTCGAGAGAAATCGAACTCGAAGAGAAAGAAATAATGAGAAGAGAAGAAAACGCACCTGTACTCATATTGAGAACCTTGGAAAAAGAGTTGGGATTCGCCGATTTCAATGTGAGGGAGGCTCGTTGCTGCAAAGTCAAAAAGAAGGGTCAATTATCTCAGCTTTTTCATGTTCGGTTCAGGCCTATAATGGCCCATAATCCATATCTTTAAGTTTCATGTACTTACTGGATCCACGAGGCCGACTTAATTTAACTTAGAGACTACTAGAGAGATGCTAACTAGTTAATTTTTTCTTGGTTTTAATTGGTCTATAACTAAATTGATCCAATGATCCAATGAATTTTTTTCTTGTTAAAGTGATACCAAATTTTCTTTTTCTTGTGAGACTCCAAACCCAAACTTCATTCTAAAATCCATTCGGGGATTCTATAATTTTGGTTTGGATTTTGTTGGGCCCAAATTTGCTTGTATTCACGATGGACTGAAATAGGATTATCCGTTGGTTGGTAGTTGATAAGAGCAGGAATTTTTAAAAAAATGTTTTGGATTGTGTTTTTGTGATGAATATACTTCGAGAAAGGGCCTGCAGTGGATACTGAGAAATCAGCAGTGAATCTAAAGGACAAACTGGCTGCTGGAATATAAAAATAACGAAACACAATGAAACAATTGTCAAAGCAAATTCGAATCATACGAGGATCCTTGTCTTCAACTGTTACAATAAAAGTTAAACAGAAAACAGCAGTAACTAGATTATCGGTTCTACAACCACAAATCATCATCATCTTCTTCTTCATTCTTATTCGCTCGTGGCTGATATGAAGGCACTTCCAGGTTGACGGTTAGCCAATGGACCATGGTTTGATAGAAACTGCAACAACAACACAAACACACAATCTAATTCAGAACCAACCAATCCCTAAACATAATTCTATTAAACGGTGTGAAAATCAGACAAACCTTAGCATTGACACCATCAGGAACAATCCTCTTCATCGCTCTTAGCTTCGTATATTCAGCACGGTTGAATTTGGTGAATCCCCTGAAAACATCAATGATCAATTTAGTAAATATACTCAAACATCAAACAGACAAAGAAATTGCCAAGAGACTTAAAACTAATCATACCATTTCCTGCTAACAATGATCTTTTGACGACCAGGGAACTTAAACTTAGCTCTACGGAGAGCTTCCTGAGCATGAGCTCCATGATTATCCTTACACCTAACAGACAAAAGAACCTGTCCGATCGCAACTCTAGCACAAGTACCAAGAGCTTTACCAAAAGCACCTCTCATTCCAGTCTGAAGCCTATCAGCTCCAGCACACGAAAGCATCTTGTTGATTCGCAGAACATGGAACGGATGAACCCTAATCCGGAGATGGAACGCATCTTTACCAGCAGATTTAACCATGTACTTGTTGCAAGCAATACGAGCAGCTTCAAGAGCTTCACTTGAAACATTCTCTTTCTCCCATGAAACCAAATGAACACAGAATGGAAACTCATCAACTCCTTTCCTCTTCATACCGACATCGTAAATCCTGATTTTCGGATCTGGAACTCCACGACAGTATCGTGATTTCGGGTATGGCTTTCCCTTAATCTGACGGTAACATCTCGCTGGTCCTGCACATTTGACATCAGATTGTTCAATCAATAGTGTTCACACACCAAAAAAAACCCTAAATTGAAGATTGGCATATTCAATCAATAGCGATTCATTCACCAAACCCTAAATTGAAGATTGGCATATTCAATCAATAGCGATTCATTCACTTAACCCTAGATTGACATAAACAATATCTCAAACTAATCGAAAAACCTAGCGAAACACGATTCTACCAAAACAGAATCGATTCAACGAATTTGAATTGAAATGGTAAGTAGAAAAGAGAAGATTGAAGATTGACTTTGTGCATATCAATGGCGTTCACACACAAAACCCTAGATTGAAATAATTAAAATCTCAAACTATTTCTTCACACAGATTGAAGCAAAAGACAATTCTACCAAAAATGAATCGATTTCAACGAATTGGAATTGAGATTGTAGGTAAGTAGAGAAGATCGACTTACTTCGTCCCATAGTGTTGGATTCGTTTGATGTTGGTTTTGTAAAACCCTAGAAATTACAAATGAGACGCTGTGATGTTGTTATATAGGTGCGACAAAAGACAAACCCTAAAATTAGCATACGTAACTGCTTAGCTAAATAAAGGCCCATTTAGATATTTTATGCTCGGTCCAGCCCTTTATCTTTGACTTTGAGTCTTTGGCAATGTGAACACGTTATTTTTTTTTTGGCTAATGTTTATGGTCAAAGCAGAAGAACAAAAGAAGAATATTTTAATTTTTAACAACCGTTGTAGCCAAATTTGATTGTTCTTTCTAGAGGGTTAACAAATCAATCCACATCAAAAAATATATATGTTCAGTGTGTTCCATAAAGAATGTTATGGTGTGTTGAAAAGAAAAAGGAACCAGATAATTGGTCTGCAAAATATCAATCGAAAAAACTAACCACATTCAAAAACTCAGATCATGGCCTCCAAATTTTGAAGTCTAGGGGACACATCATAATCCATATTAGACAACAGAAGATCACATATGCACGACACTAAAAAAGACTGGGATCAGAACAAAGGCAAAAATCACAATTGTCTCAAATGATTTATAAAACATTTACTCAAATGGTTTAAAACACATACTCTCGATGTCTATTCTACCGCTTCTCGCCGCATAAACAAGTAGCAGCTTGAAGAGCGAAGTATGTTAGGATGATGTCCGCTCCAGCTCGGCGTAAGCACATCAGTGACTCCATCATCACTTTCTCTTCATCGATCATCTTCAGAACTCCCCCTGCTTTGATCATTGAGTACTCTCCAGAAACCTGAAAATTCATGGAGAGATTGAAATAAACAAAAACATCCTTGGAATGTTATTCAGTAAGTTTAGAAGCAGAGTATAATAAGGCAAGTACTTGGTATGCAGCAATGGGCAATGGAGATTTGTCCCTCAGAAGCCGTATGATGTCCAAATATGGAAGACCTGGCTTCACCTGTAACAAAACACACCAATTTATTACCAAACTCTATAAAATGTTTTGCTAAAGAATGATCAAAGACTTACCAGAAGAATGTCTGCTCCTTCAGCCTCGTCTTCACGTGCCTCAATCAAGGCCTCTCTGTAATTTGCTGGGTTCATCTGATACCTATAGTTCACAACGTCAGTTAGTAACTATTAGGGTTAACAAAAGAAAAGCAAATTCAGTATGGATGAGGGTTGATGGGATTTACGTTTTCTTGTCTCCGAAGCGTGGATTTGAGTCCAGGGCTTCACGGAAAGGGCCGTAAAACGAACTTGCATACCTGTTAGCAGAAGATTCAAACAATTAGACAGACCAAACAAGATTATGCTTTCAGAAAAGTTATTGAGGTAAAGAGAAATGTATGATTTACTTGGCTGTGTATGACATGATAGAGACGTTTTGAAATCCTTCAGCATCAAGAGCTGCACGGATTGCACCTACTCGCCCATCCATCATATCACTCGGACTGACAACATCCGCTCCAGCTCGGGCCTGGAAAGAAAGAGGGAGAGATCATATCTCATTAGTAAGAAAAAATTTCAGACATTTTGACTCTTTGATATCGAAAAGATTTACCTGAGAAACAGCTTGTTTACACAGCTGGTGTACCGTTTCGTCATTCATAATTACACCTACAGAGATAAATATGTATCACAGTTCCAATTAAAATGTATCAGATGGAAGTTGGGTAGAAATACTTACCATCCTCTCTAACTATCCCATCGTGGCCATCGGATGAGTAGGGATCCAAAGCCACATCAGTGTAGATAACCTAGCAACAGAGGAAAACATTTGTCACAATTGCAAATTACCCCATTTTTCATCTCCTGGTATATTTAACAAACCGGGATTACGGATCTTACAAGATCAGGATATTTGTCTTTGAGAAGACGAATTGTTCGAGGCACCAAACCATTGTCATTGTATGCCTCATCCCCTGTTGGATTCTACAAAATGGAAGCCAAAACAAAGAGTTCAATATAAAACTTAAGAACATATGTACGCATTGAAGAGAAGTGTATAACACCTTCAAAGCCTCAGGAACTTTTGGGAACAGGACGATACTGTTTACACCAACAGCTCGAGCCTTTGCAACCTGTTTGCATAGAAAATCAGAAATAAAAATCATGTTCTTGTAACACAGTGGCAACAGATAAAGGAATCATCAAATAAAAAAAACAGAGCCAAACCTCTTGTACAAGACCATGCCTCCAGCCAAGTCTATAGCAACCCGGCATAGCTCCAATAGGCGTGTCTTCCTCACCTGCCATACTCCAAAACCACATAATGTTTCTCAACAACAATAGAGACCCATTGAGAGATATTAAAGTCAGAATACAAAAGAAACTAACAAACCTTCATGAATGAAAAGTGGGTATACAAAATTTGCAGGGGAGATATCAGTTTCCTGAAAGGCGGCTCGCGCCACAGGGGAAGCACGGTTACGACGTGGGCGTCGGCTTAGATTCTGAAAGCATAAGTAACAGTAAGCTACATAAAAGTTTCAACCTTGCAGCTAAACATATTGTTCACTACATCCAGATATAGAGATAGCTAATACACAAGAGTGATGAAATCAATCAAAGAACGACGAATTGATTCAAATTATATTCTTAGCTAACAGCAAATCATCTGTACAATGCAACTAGAGCAAATTCACCATGAAAGTAAGGGACTTGGAAACTCACAAGAGGCTGAATTATCGGTGTACCAACGGGAGCAGCGGGTTTAGGTGGAACCGGAGGAGCTTCAGGAACATTTCCAGCAGCAACGGCAGCTTCACACTCAGCATCACTCATTCCAAGCTTCTTAGCATGTCCATTGCCGGATTCACTAGCTCTTATGACAAGATTACGACGTTGACTAGTTGCAACTCGAGAAGAAGCCGCACTCACTTTACTCACATTCGATCTCAGACCAATATAGTTCTTACAATCGATTCCTCTGGTCGATGGAAAGCTACACGATGCATTAAAAATCGGTGTAGTAGCCATGAATCTGCAACACACACACACACACAAGAACACATTGAGAATTTCATCAACAAATTGTGATATTGACTTCTGAAATTGAGGTTTCTAAGATCTAACCGTTACTTATAATGCAGGATTCAATTGAAAGTTACAGACTTTAGATCGTATATAGACTAAACAAAGCAAGATTTAGGTGAAGATGAAGAAGAATAAGATTAAAGCTGTTTCGTTCAAAATGAAAACACAGAAAGCAAAGAGAAACAAAGTAAGTTCTTGTTCAAACCTTGAATTTGAAGAAGTAGTTGGGGATTAAGGAAGCTGGAAAAAAATGGGTTTAGGAAAAAGATGATAACTTTGGATGATCGCCGATTTTGAGTCTTGACAAATTGACAAAGAAGATAGAGACTGATGTTCACGCGCTTTAGCTGCGAGTATACGAGTTTGAGAACTGGGAAATTTTAAGTGACGATGGTTTCAGAACTGGGCTTGATAGAGTTTTAATGGGCCTATGTTAATTAGATGAAACTGAGCATTGTAAAGTATGGTCCAGTTACAAAAATTTAAATTCTTGAAACGGTCTACAACTGTATATCGGTACTTTTTTTTTAGTTGTTTTCTCTTGGAAATAATGGAGGAAGAAAATTCAAAAGATGGAGGAAGTGACATTGTTTCAGTAGGCCTACGAACACATAAAGGCAGTGTTGATTTAGTCAATTGGAAAAAATGGGTAATGAGAAGCTAAGCTAACATGAGGTTGTGAGCTACTTGCTTACTAGTCTTGATTGAGAAAGACAAATTGACAAAAGACAAAATTCATTGACGAAGACTTAAGACTTAATTGCTGTCCAAGTAAACGGAATCTTGCCTACGAACACATAAAGGCAGTGTTGATTTAGTCAATTGGAAAAAATGGGTAATGAGAAGCTAAGCTAACATGAGGTTGTGAGCTACTTGCTTACTAGTCTTGATTGAGAAAGACAAATTGACAAAAGACAAAATTCATTGACGAAGACTTAAGACTTAATTGCTGTCCAAGTAAACGGAATCTTTCTAATCTACCTGTTACTACAAAAACCCGTCTGCTTTTACAAAAGCAAAATATTCAGGAAAGAACAAATTTTCTAAAGCAGAACATAAACATGAGTTCTTATAATAGTTTTTCTTTTTTTATTCCCTTTTCTGTGCTACTTTTTATTATTCTAGTAGATTTTGCGGATCTGACAGTTTCTCCATGTCAACCCGACTGTGGAGGAATCGAGATCCCGTACCCCTTTGGAATCGGAAAGGGTTGTTATCTGGAGAAGTGGTACGAAGTTACATGTAATACCTCTACTTCTGGAAAGCTCGTCCCTTATCTTTCCGCAATCAACAAGGAAGTTGTGAATATCTCTCTTCCGACTACGCTCAAGTCTGATTACGATCCATTTCCGTACGGGTCAGTTCGCATAAAAACCCTAATAAGTTCAAAGGGGTGCTCAAGCAATGGAGAAGAGCTTGGATCACTTTTGAATTTGACGGATACCCCTTTTTACGTTAGCCAAAGAAATACACTGATAGCGGTTGGTTGCAACAACACGGCATCGTTGACAAATGTCGAGCCAAGCATAGTGCAATGCAAATCAAGCTGCGGCACAAGTTACCAAACGCCTACAAAAGATTATCTTGCCGTACTTACTTGCAATACCAAGTATGGCTACGATGACATGTATTGTAATCAAAGCAGCATTATGGATGAAAAAAGTTGCAATGGTATTAGATGCTGCAAGGCAAACTTGCCTGATAGGATTCAACAGACTGTTGGTGTCAGAATAGAAAACACCACGACAGCGGGAGGGTGCACAGTTGCCTTCTTAACAGACGAGGCATACATTTTTTCTAATGTATCTAATCCGCATAGGCTTCATGCTAAACGATACAGTACAGTTGAGCTAGGATGGTTCATCCATACGGAAGATCGTTCGTTTGTAAAGTCTCTGGCTCTGGGATGTTATGATATAAAGGAGTACCTAAATCAAACATACAACCAAAGAAAGAATATCAAAATAAATTGCTTATGCGACTTCAATGTTCATCTAAACTATACAAGATGTGCATGCCCTAGGGGTTACCAAGGTAACCCATACAGTTTAGGCGGATGCACAGGTTAGTAATTTTCATTATAGTTCATGTTTTATTCAAATTTTATATGGTCATGATCAAAGTAAACCTATGAATCATCGTTTGATTATAATCTCTTTATATCTTGAAAACTAGATATTAATGAATGTGAAGATAAAAACAATTATTGTTGGGAAGGAACCAGATGTGTCAATTTGCAGGGAGCCTATGACTGTGTGTCCACCAGTCATCGGCTACTTGCTATAGGTAAGTCGTGAGAAATTTTATCCCAAATATGCGTTTCCATTTAAAGCACTTTTACGATGGTGATGAGCGACACTTTGTTTTGTCAACAATGATGATCAACTTCATGTTACCATTTATCCAAGAAGTTAAGAAACAAAATAAAAAGACGTTTTGCTTTCTTTTCTGTGTTTGCAGGGCTTGGTACGAGTTTCGGCTCATTGACCTTTGTTGGTGGAATATACTTGTTATACAAATTTATTAAAAAGCAAAGGAAGTTAAACCAAAAGAAGAAGTTTTTCAAGCGCAATGGAGGTCTACTGTTGCAGCAACAATTGACTTCAACAGAAGGCATGGTCGAGAAGACAAAAGTGTTCAGTTCGCGAGAGTTGGAGAAAGCTACTGAAAACTTCAGTTCAAACAGAATACTTGGTCAGGGTGGTCAAGGTACTGTGTACAAGGGAATGCTTGTCGATGGAAGAATTGTTGCAGTAAAAAAGTCCAAAGTTGTGGACGAAGACAAGCTAGAAGAGTTCATCAATGAGGTTGTCATTCTTTCACAGATCAACCACAGGAACATCGTGAAACTCTTGGGATGTTGCCTCGAGACAAATGTTCCAGTTCTCGTCTACGAGTATATTCCTAATGGTAACCTTTTCGAACATCTTCATGATGAGTTTGATGATAACATGATGGCTACATGGGAAATGCGTCTCCGCATTGCTATTGATATTGCAGGAGCTCTCTCATACTTGCACTCGTTTGCAACGTCTCCAATCTATCACAGAGATGTCAAGTCAACAAACATAATGTTGGATGAGAAATATCGAGCCAAGGTATCTGATTTTGGAACGTCAAGAACGGTAACAGTGGATCATACCCACTTGACAACAGTAGTTTCAGGTACGGTGGGATATATGGATCCAGAGTACTTTCAGTCAAGCCAATTCACCGACAAAAGTGATGTCTACAGCTTCGGGGTTGTGCTAGTGGAGCTAATAACTGGAGAAAAGTCGATTTCTTTTCTTCGGTCTCAAGAAAACAGGACATTGGCAACTTATTTCATTCTTGCAATGAAAGAAAACAAACTATTCGATATTATTGATGCTCGAATAAGAGATGGTTGCATGTTGAGTCAAGTGACTGCAACGGCGAAAGTTGCAAGGAAGTGTCTCAATCTGAAAGGGAGGAAACGACCAAGCATGAGAGAAGTGTCGATG
The DNA here is from genome assembly GCA_019202795.1 of Arabidopsis thaliana x Arabidopsis arenosa. Taxonomy (NCBI): domain Eukaryota; kingdom Viridiplantae; phylum Streptophyta; class Magnoliopsida; order Brassicales; family Brassicaceae; genus Arabidopsis; species Arabidopsis thaliana x Arabidopsis arenosa. Next base: position 11,282,003 of record CM032919.1, on the reverse strand, counting down.
GAGCTTGATCATATTCGTATGTCTTCTGGAGATATGCAACTGCAAGAATATGTTAGTGAAAACGAGGAAGAGGAAGAAAAAAACAAAGGAGTTGTGGAAGATACCATGAGGGTAGAATCAAGAAGCAATGAGGTTGTTACCGCTCCAGCTTCTCAATACAATATTGCTGCTGCCTCATCTTCTTCGTGGTCAGATGTTGAACCATTGTTTCCTCTTCAAACACGGTAAAAGTTCAACTTCGAACATTGTCTTTGCTTTTACGTTTGTTTTCGGTGTTTGAGTTCTGTAATAGCCAAGTATGTGTAATAATAACGACTCTCGTTTGTATCCATTTCCCAACAAAAAAACACATAAAAATAATTTAATATTTTGGTTATTACGACATGTTTTACGCAACAACTATACAAAATTCAAATGTCATAGAGATAACATCCATAAAATGCATAAACTTTTCCGAATTGTACTTGTTCCACCCAAACTTTTGTCTTCTTCATTTACTACACAAACCTCATGAATCGTATTGGTTCCACGAAAACTAGCAAAATGCTTTATTGAATATTGACTTTTGACTCTTGAAAATCTAAAGAGTTTGTGGATCAAATCAGGACAATATAAGACGAAGAATCTCCCCGGAAAACTTGAACGATTTCTCTGTCTCTTCCAAACAATGATTCTTCTCTTCTCTTGTCCAACACTGCCCATTTAAATATCAAAACCCACATTAGCCATTAGAATGCACAAACTATAATCTTCCTTGTTCACAGTAGTGTCAAATTCACAATACCTCTGCAACTTTGTTCAGTTTTTGCCTCACATTCTGCAACAATTGAGAAAGTTGACCGTCCCATTTATAGAACTCGAGTTCTTTATCATCGAGTATCTTCTCAGATGCCTGAAAAAACTTGTAAAACTTTCAGAAAATAGTTCCAACTTCAGTGATTTTGGTGCAGGAAGTTTCTTTCTTTACCTTTGTTCCAATCATTTGGCCACCGGCGCTATGAGCAAAGTAAATGTTGTAGAAGTGACAAATGAATGCTTGAGGATCATTCTCTGCTAAATCTTTTAAATACTCAGAATATGTTTTACCAGGAGCCATTGGCTCTGGAATCTCATAACCTTGTTCCTTGAACCATTCCAAATCCTTCCGCAAACTCTCTGCTCTTTCTAATCCCGTATTCTTGAAACCGGCATCTACACATAACAAAAACAGAGATTTTGACAATGTTAAACAAGAAAAAGAACCTACTCTTCGCAAATCGGTATATGTTTCTAATACATTATAAAGAACCATGATCCTTCAGATTGTTTCAAGAATCTAATGTGTGCATATGATCCAAGAAGTTTGGTCTCACTTTAAACGCAACTTCTGAAATGAATCAACATGATATACTTCAAATTCATAAGAAATGAGAAAGAAACTCACAAGTTGGGAAATTCGATTCGTCAATGATCCCCTCAAGCGTGTCGTAAACCAACTTACTATCCACAAGAAACTGTAAGTATCCTTCCACCGTCGGCTCCCATTTAGCCACCGGACCTTCCTCTGGAGATTTAGATTGTTTTTCTCCTTCCCTTGCCTGATCTTTTGTGTGCAATCTCATTGCCACAAACCTCATCTCTTCCACAAAACCCTTTGATTCTCCTGGATACTTCTTTTGTTGCTTCTCCGTTATAGCCGCTGCAATCACCACGGAAGCTTGACCTCCGTTTGCTTTTACAGCAAGATAGCCCCGTGGAGCGGTTAGGGTTCGGGTATAACTAATCCTCGTGGTCGCTCTCAGGCCGAGATAGCTCTCGCTATAGAGCCTTGTGCTCGACGGAAAGTGGCAAGAGGAGTTAAGTCTTGTTGTAGCCATGAATCTGCAACATAGACACACACGAATTGAGGATCTCGTCAAGCCATAGGATATAGAAACGAAATTAGGGTTTGTAGGAGAAAGATGAAGGAAGTGTAAGCATCAAGGTTACGGATTCAAACACCAAAATGTAATTTTTTCAAATCAAAGCTAAGATAATTAACAAAGATTTTTAAGTATGTAAGAAAAAAACATTACAACCACATACCTCGGAATTTTGCAGATTGAATGAGAAAGATGATGGGAGATGAAGGGTTTCTCTGGGGTTTGGGGATATTTCTTAAACATTCGTTTGTAACAATTAATCAATTACCAACATCATAAATTGGTATTTTTCCTTTTCTGTTTTTTTTTTTTTTTCTAAAACAGTCAGATCATATTTTTGGAAAAATCCAAAATTTAGATTTGTTCTGTTTTCTTAGTTGTGTGACTGACCTTTTGGGTCAACATGACAATGAAGTTTGTTAGATTGAATTATATATTTATAATTTACAACAAACATTTTTTTCTATGAAGAGCAGAAAAAACATCATGTTCCACAACAAATAAAATCTGCATCCATGTGTTTCTCTATTTTTATTCTATATGTCACTATCTTTTCTTTATCTCTGTTAGTCTCTCTCTCTATTGAAGAAGACATAGGAGTCCTAAGAAACTAGAATGTTGTGGCGCTCACACACTTTAGCTCCATTTTCACCCCACCACTTCTCCGCTTGTTCTTCGGTAAATTGTTTCCGGCTGCAGAATAAACAGAACAAGTATTTATGAGCGATAACATGGTATAATGTCATGTTGTGCCGCTGAGTTAGCTAAAAAGGTGAGTTTAGATTACATTATAAGGAGACGAGAAGCATTCATATACCTGAACCGGACACGCTTGAGTTCAGTACCACCACCAGGTAAAGCCAACAATGTTAAATACACTCCTGGTTCGTCTTGCACAACCCTCTCTGGTTTCTCATTCTGTTTCCTATGCCCATTAGCGAAGCTCCTACTTGTTAGATTGTTCTCACGTTGACTATCATGAGAAACCATGCTTCTTATATGTGTTTGGTTACTAGTCTGAGTTACAGTCTCTGATGTCTCTTTGTCTGTGCGCTTTGAGTTGGTACTAATAGCATCCTTTTGAGATTGTTTTTCTGCCATTTCCTTCAACTGAAAAAACCATAGTAACATTATGAGAGATAGATAAATGAGACAAAGAATGTAGTAGAGTCTGGAAATTTTCAAACCTGAGTGGTTAGAGATCTTATAACCTCCTTTGCAGATCTATTTTCTTCTGCTTCATCTGCTGCCATTGCAGTGACAACTTTTAACTGCCTTTTGGTTTTTTCGAGTTCCTCTTCAAGTTGGTGAGTTTTGGAAGTAAGTTGTTCTACCTACAATGTTCAGTAGATAGAAACATTTTTTAGTCTAGAAGCATTTGCTTTTGATGTGATTTATACAGCTGAAAATAGATGATGGTCAGAAAGAAATATACCTGTTCCTTTAGACCCGCCATATCTTGATTAAAACTGTCTTTTATTTGTTTAGATTCCGCAGCTGCTACTTCATAAGATCGACGTGGACTAGTTGACTTTACTGAAACTGGGGATGTTGTGCGAGAGCTCATTCCTGAACCAGGAATTTTAACCATCATATTCTTGGGAATTTTAGGCAAAGCTGTTGATCCTTTGGATAATGGTGAACCAACGGACTGTAAACTGCCATTCATGGAAGGGAAGACATTACTGTTATTTACTTCCGGTTTTAAGTCTCGTCTGTGGTGCCTTCTTTCACCGTAATGCAATAAAGAGTCAGCAGACGATAATCTGGCATGCGCTGAGAGGAACTTTTGAGTTAAGCTGTCTCTTTCTGAAACATCTGTCGATTTCCGCATGTTCAAAAGTTTTCTGGCCCGTGAAGTTGGCGTAGAAGTAGATGGTTCTCTCGATTTTTTCAGCTTGGTAAAACATCCGTAACACACTCGATATGGTTTGTTCATATCAGGTGCCAGAGCAGCTCTCAGAGATTTCCTACTGCTGCATACTTTACAAAATACCAGACCACAGTTATAACAGTTGTGGCGTTTTCTTCTAAAGTTGAAGGGATTGCGGCAACCAGCACATAGAGAATGTTCAGAGCCAGGTACCCATTTGTGAACACAAATCACAGCAGTAAAGTTTGATCCACATGTTATAGCCTTCACTTGCTTTTCTTTCAGAAAACCCACAACCACAGGTTCTCTTTTGTTCTCAATGGTTCCATGGCCTAACTGGCCATTTAATCCCTTTCCCCATGTGTAAATTTCTGATTTAGATGTCAAAACTGCAACATGATAAGAACCACACGCAATCTCCTCCACAGAAGCCTCTACTATGTCTCCTTCAACACGTGCAGGAAAGTTTCCCTTGGCGGTAGGATTACCAAGCTGTCCATAAGCCGTGCTACCCATTGTATACACATGTCCTGTGGATGTAAGAGAAACCGTGAGACTATGTCCGCAGGCAACTTGGCAGATATTTTCATTCGACAATGAAATTACACACTCGGGAAGTAGTTGTGCATCATTGTCACCATGACCAAGCTGGCCTTTCTCGCCATCCCCCCATGTGAAGACTTGCCCGCGTGAAGAGCCAACTTCTGCCTCAGATGCTTCATTTGTCACTTCTACCAGTGCAGCTGTATGCCAAACGCCACACGCAACCTTCGTTACTATTAGTCCACCTAGGATTTTAACTTCACGGGGAACACTTGTGCTTCTCCGGTCTCCATGACCCAGAGCGCCAAAAGATCCATCTCCAAACGTGAACAACTGGCCTGATGATGTAACTACTGCTGTATGCCAGGGACCGCAAGCTACATATGATACATACAGTCCCTGTAAGGCACCAGTCACTCTCTTGGGAATCCAGCAGCTGGATTCATTCCCGTGCCCAAGCAAATCGACATTATGAGTGCCATCACCCCAACTGTAAAGATCACCATATTGAGTAATAGCGCATGTATGGAAATCTCCGCAGGCTAAAGATTTGAAACCCAATCCTCTGACACTACTAATGAACTTTGGTTGTTGGACGTCTGTTTCTAAGCCATGTCCTAGCTTTCCACCTTTTCCCTCACCCCAGCTGAAGATCTCTCCTTGTTTGGTAACTATAACCGCATGACATTTACCACATGCAATATTTTGGGCATCAAGTACTATAGTTGATTCTAATGCTTTTGGTAAAAGGGCATCCTCTGTCGTGGAGTTCAATGAATTTCCAGTGCCGCTAAGTACACCATCACATATAGATTCACCCCAGACAAAAACATCACCTAAGGCATCAAAGTCTTCGTGATATGAACCATGGCTAGAGGTGCTCACAGCGCTAGATAGACTGAGCCGAATTGGGTCATTGGTCGAGAATCGTAAATTTGAATTTTCAACATTTACCGGAGTCGGAGAAAATGGACAGAAGAGGTTGGCACTGGCTTCTGTTTGATTATTGTTACTGGGGGGTGCAGTTATTGAAACAATGTCAGAAAACACTTTCCCCAACCGGGTTTGTGTAGAAGTCTCATTAGAGGGTTGAATAACTTGATCCTGTGGTAAGATGATGCAAAGTATAAGGTGTTCGTTCAAATTCCTAAACACATAAAACGTATTGTTACTCACAAGAATTGTTACAAATGGAGACACTCTTCGTGCATGAGGGCTTGGACATTCCGCCGAAGTGATCTCAGGTTTAATAGTGTTTTTCCATTTGGAGACTTTTACCCGAGTAATCAATGACTTCAAACCAACAACCCAAACTTCTGCTTCATCTTTGTCTTTACATATCTGCCCAAAACATCATCAACAAGGTCAAGATGAATATGCATTCGACAATTGGCGGATGGTATTGCTCATTAAGATGGCACGAAAACTCACCAAATCCAAGGACCTGTCAGGACATATGAGCGAAAATGACTGATACTCTTTCTCGGGGCGTGGATATCTCTTAAATGTAGACTGAAACAAACTTTAGCTGTTGAGTCTAAGATGAGGGTAAGAACAAGTCGAAACATATAGAACAGAAGAAAGAAGCATGATAATTTGAAATGACCCAAGAGAACATGAGACCATCTTACAAAGTTGCTATAGTTGAAAACTTGAAATGGTATAGAAACATATTTCAAACACTAACTTATAACTAGGGAACTGTACTTGTTTATGAACATACATACATATTGCAGAGAAAAACTCACCGTGCGTTGTCCAGGAACAATTCTCAGGACTTGACTCAGCTTAATCTGCTTCTCTTCTTTGCCAGAGTACCATACTAATGCAGACTCGTCCTATGATAAATTCACATGTAATATAAATGAGAAAACAAGAAGAATACAAAGAGTTCTGTCTCTAAATATCTGTAGAGAAACATAAAGTCCAAGAACTCTTACACTTGTGAGCTGGAATGGACAAAACTTGGGCTTCCCTCTACGTCCATATTTCAACAAGTAAGATCCTTTCTTAAGTGACGTAATGGCCTGGTAAATTCATTATACAATAGGAAAGATACACTGCTTAATACCAAACTCAGTAAAAAGAATCACATCAAACTCATTTTGATTCTTCAGAACAATTGCGTATTCTAAGCATATATGAACAAAAGTTTCCATCTTGCAATCATTTTCAATCATTCAAAACATAGCTGATAAAGAGTAAAGTACCTGTTCAACGTCTCTCTCAGAGAGACTAATTCTCGAGGAATCAGCCATTGAAACTGCAAAGAGCTAATTCCCTTTCGAATCATAATTCTCAACCAAATCGTTTAACATCACTCGAATCTCCTTTCAATCATTCTATCTAACCCATTCTAGCACTTAGCTTCCTCCGTCAACATCGAAGATTTCAAAATCCCCAAACTCTCAAGTCCAAAATGTACATTAACCAAAACAACAAAATCTACTCTGATGAATCCTCAGGAACAAACAATTTGCTCCAATTCTTCACCGATTCGTTGTTCACCAATATTTTTCAAATCCCTCGTCGAAGCAAATCCTAATAATCTGAAAAACCTCGATGAAGAATCTCTGGGATTAATCAATGCAAGAAACAAAAATCCAGAAAATTTCCTCGCCGGACGTAGAAGCAGCAGCACCGTCGATCGCCGGCGATGATTCGAGAGGCTATTCGTGATTTGAGAACCTACGCTTCTGCTTCGCTCGCGTTTATTCAAAATCTAAACCTTTTTAATTTTTAATTATTTTATTTTTATTTCATCATTCTCCATAAATGTTAGCTCCTTTCAAAATTCGCATATCGTTAATATTTATCTAAGCCCGGCCCATTTTGTTATAAGCCCAACTCTATAAATAATTGAATAGTCTAATCATTTAAGTACAAAACAGCGACAAAACTAGACAGAGCTGGGCCCATGAATTTTGACTTAAAGTTTGCTAACACACAAAAGAGAAAACAAAAAAAATTGTTTTTCCAGGTCCTACAATAATTACAAATCCTTAGTTAAAAGTTGTCAAATTATGCAGCTGATAAACATTGAAATTTATGAGTTTTGAGTGAATTAAAATGTACACTACTGTACTAAGAATTTGCACCAAAATTAGAAGACAAACGTGGAATTCTATTTATAAGAAAACATGTTATTACATAAAGCTTATACATAATCCTGGAAAATTATGAAAACCATAGAGTCACATAACGAAGCTTATAAAGTGAAAGTAGCTAAACCGGTTTAAGAACAGACCGGACCATAACATGGTATAGTAATAAACTTAGTACCTATAATCATCATCAAATATCATATAATTATTGGTTCCTCTACTACTCCTTCCTCTTTCATAACTATCCTTCTGCATCACCAAACACACAACAATATACATTATGTTACATACATATGTTATATGGACATGATTAGGTAAAATGTGAATTTTACTTACCCTAACGATCATTCGCTCAAACGCCTCGGTACCATGTTGTTCCATGTATTTCTCAGCAGCAGTGAGAATGTCGTCGTCGTCGCGTTTAGGGAAGAAATTGAATTTCTTGTGAGGAACATACCAAATTTTGGTGGTGGCTCGTTGAGGATCTCTATAGAATGGTCTTATGAAATGTTTGTAGATATGTTCTGCTCCATTAAATTGTGGTAACACTAACCAACATATACCAAACAACTTCATGTATGGCCATATAGGAAACCTTATAATAACAAAAACAAAAACAAAAAACTGATATCAGTATTACCTAATTATGATTAAGAACTGATAATATACTAAGTGTTAATGAATCACTAACCACTCGAGAGGTTTGGAGAAAGTGAGTTCAAAGAGAGAGATGAGTGCGTAAAGAACCCAGTAAGTGAGCCATTGTTCATCTTCTGGTAATGATCTTGTCTCTATTGCTTTCACTGATGCATATCTGTTTATTTTATTTTACAACATAGTAATTAATAATTCCAACACACGATCTTATCTTACAAAAGTTTAATGTCTCGTTTCTTGGATTCTAAGTGGGTGTGTGTGGATATACGTGCAGCTGAATAACTTTTTTATTCCTTAATGACAGAGGATCAAAGTTTTAAAAAGTTCAAAAGTTTCAAATGTTCATATAAATCTGAGCGAAAGATTGGACTAATAAGTGAGTTTTGCTAACAATTAAATCTTTAAATTAGCTTAATCAACAGATTTAACACACAAATATATATGAGAGAGGTTGGTTTCACTTACAAAGGATAGACGAGTGTAACCAATGGGCTGCAAAAGCAAAAATGTAGTAAGATTCAACTTTCAAGATTCCAAAAAAAAAAAAAAAAACTCTATAAATTAGTACTAATCTAAAGAGGGTTTTTATTTTCAAGAATCTAAGTAAACCCTAGACAATATAGCTAAACCCAGTAGAAATTAAAATAAAGAAACAAGATAGGATCTAATTAACACACAAAAAAAGAATCAAGATAGGATCTCTAAAGAGAAATTAGAGAAGAGGCAAAGGAAGAGAGGTTTTACAGAGCAAGGACATCGAAGTTCTTGATGAGAACTTGAAGAACATTATCATCTCCAGAATTTGAAGGCATTGCTCTCTAGTTTCTTCCAAATTTTTTAGCTTTCCCTTTTTTTTTCTCTCTTTCTCTTACTGTGGAAGTGGAAACAAAAGTGGAGGCCAGGTTTCACTTACAGAGACTTCTTGGACTTTTATGACCACTCACTTCATTTTTTCTTCTTTTTTTTTTTACTTTTTAAATTTTGGGTTAAAAAGGAAAATTGATGTTTTTGCATTGCACAAGAAATGAGGCACCGAAATTTGCCTTTGCCTTTGCCTTTGCCTTGAAAAGAACAAACCTATACTTGACTTTTTTTTTTTTCTCATCTTAATCCAATAAATGGGCCTTGCATAAAATTTAACAAATGGGCCTTATGAGAGCCCATGTATGAGAGCCTATGTATTATTATATGTAACCCACATCAGTCAATGGGGCTGGAGAAATTATATGCATTATCCAAACCTGGGCTTGAACATAAGAACAGAAACATCTAATTGGTTCTTTTCAAAATTATAAATGAAAAGATTGGAAAATAAAGACTTTTGTATTCAAAATTTATGTATTGAGAATTAATAGTAATTTCGTTTTTTTTAATTCCTTTACTATATATCTTCTTTATCATTATATCTTCCAGAGAAATATAGAATGATTACAGTGAAGACGAAGAATGATTGTATTAGTGAAGCCTGATTAAACAAAATAGATAAGCAAGTGAGGGAATGATGATCATTTAATCTTTTCCAGATCAAAAACAAAGAACCCACATGAATACACTCTTGTATACTGGTATATATAATATAACTACGTAGATCCATACATCTATATTTTAAGCATACTTTAGTGAACATTTTAATTCCTTTTGGACCTATTGAGTAATGCCAGATTACTACTACTTCTACTTGTTGTGCCCTTTCCTTTTGTTGCAGATTTCTTTTTATTATAAAATAAAACGCCGACAAAAAAAACAATGATCGGTCATGACTCGTATCTTATTGTTTATCTAGAAAGTAATACGTAAACAATAATATACAAATATCAAAGAAGATTCCTTTAACAAAAAAAAAAAAAAAAAGAAGATTCATGAGATCATCTGATCTTAGTGTGTCTATTTTTATATATATATACTTCGTCTAACATCGTGAAATCTAGTTTAGTTTAGCGCTATTGATATGTAACTGAGATCAAATAGAATTACGTTCGTCTAAAAATGTTTGAACATTATTAACCCTAGTTGTTATAATAATATTTGATGTCCTTTTAATTGACAGAACATATGGATGAGGTTATATAACCGACAGGCCTATGATGTCAAGGAATGGTTCACACCGATCTATAGAAGGTTCATGTATTATTTTCATAATAAAAAAAATTATTGTATATTGAACTATATATAGAACAATAATTTGTTTCTATTAACAGGATGTGTGAGCATTATTTTAAAATTGTTAACGTCGACCCAATTCCCATATTGCTAGTTGATTTATACACCTTAGTTCTACATATTCGTTTCTCTATGTATACCCATGCATGGTAAGACCGTATGACAAACATTATACTAAAATAAATCCAATAATGTAGACCGACACAAGATGCAGCGATATGGACCATATGGTTAGTACGCATGTTACATATACAGATATACTTATGTATTTTTCTGTATAATGAAAAATTCCTGTTTATTTTGTACATCATCAATGTATATCCTGTCTCAGTTATAGACATATATATATGTTTCATCCATCAACGAAAACTCATTAGAAATAAATGATCAAGCTGGAATCTATAACCATCAATAGTTTTGATAACTTGCTTATTATACATGCATGTAGATATACGTATATCTCCAATCTATAAATTTTTTTATAGGCATTGTTTTTAAAACACCTTTTTTATCTATTTTTAGCAGAAAATATGTATTCTTGGTATTTTTTTGGATATCCGAAAATTCACAAACTTTGACATATAAATACATTTCTTGGTGATGAGTTTCATAGAACCAGAGATTGTAATCGTGCGTGAGTCTTCAAATGTAGCACCAGATTTAAGTTCCTAGCTACCTTATGGTTATGGATAATGGATCTAGCTATATTTTATTTTTGATAATTCTCCTTCTTGTATTTTGCTTCTCAACTATAAATATTTTGATAATACTGGACCATTAGCAAAAATAAATGCCTTAAAATGTTGCAACGGCTATAAATTGAACGTATCCAATAATCCAAAACCATGCGCATAAAAAGACCTACTGGCATTAATATGGCATCATATCTACAATGCATCCCCTCCTCAAGACACTTATAATAACTAAAACCACTCACACTTTAATGCTTTGAACTATATGATTTTATTACTAAATATATCAAATAACAAGAACTTAGCATAGTTACCATCAAACATCGATAGACCAGTCAGGAGTAAGATGTGAATCATGCAAAGAAAATAACATATTAAAAGAGATATATAGAGAACCAGAATAAGAGCTCACAATGCATATATAATATGTACCTCTTGGAGACAATGTAACCATGAACGAAGAAAATGGAAGACAATAATTTGGTATGCGAAATAATTTACTGATGATCCGTACTGAAATATACATATTATAAAACACATATGTAGAAATTATTCAAAAACCCTAATCAAGTAGTGTGTCTCATTAGAAAACTCTCACACTCAATAGTAATGAGAAAAACATTTCACAAGACAAATATACTACAAGCAAAAACCTCTGGAAAAAAATAAAACCAATTAAAGCCTGGTTACAAAAACCACAAACTAAAACATATCGATTATGATCATGTTCTTAATTACTTACTCAATACATTAATCAGAAGAAGAAACAAGATGAAATCCGATCTAGAGCACGTAGAGTATTAGAATTTAGAAATAAATAAAAATATATGAAAAAGAAGCAATGCAAAAAAAACACGCTTGTTAAGAACAAACAAACAAACGAAAGGACAAAAAAAGAAAATAAATCTCACAGAATATATATCTTTGTGTATGTTTGCCTAGGAATGATGACTGGTGCTTCCATCTTCTTGATGGTTGTGATGATGATCTCCATCGCGGTTTTGTTGGTTGTTGTTATGGTTCGCCGTCTCAGCCACCGGCCGGTAAGCAGCGTTCAAAGCCGCTAAGACTCCATAATGGCTATGTTCACCGCCGCCACCTCCTCCTCCTCCGTAACCAGAAGCCAAAGGCTGTCCAGAAAACAAAGCAATAGGAGCTGCAAAATTCATCAAATGAACTCCACTGCCAGCTCCACTACCGCCACCACCACCACCATTCGGGTTATAAACATCTCCGGCAACAACACCGGAATGATGAGGATTGATATTAAACGCCCATAGATTCTGTGTGTTGTCACCACTACTCCAAAACGGTGCCGTAGCAGGACTCTGACTCGTAGGTAAAGATCCAGCAGTTGATTGTACTAGATAGTTCCCCATTTGGTTGTGATCTAAAAGCTGTGAAGAAGAAGAAGACGAAGAATGTGACTCGTTCTTGGGACGAACCTGATGCTGATGTTGAAGATGATGAGTCATGGACTGATGTGGTGAATGAAAGTAATAGCTACTAGGAGTTGTACGAAGATGAGCAGCAGAGAGAGAAGATCTTGAGCTACGAAGTGAGATGTTTAAAGAAGTGAAGTTAGCCGGAATGGTTCCAGTCCCTGTAGCGGCTATAACCGCTGGCTCAGCTTGTTGGAGTAGCCACTCAATAGTTTCACCGTCGGATTTGTGACCAAGCTCACGTGTGAGCTGAAAGACACGTGCGGCGCACATGGCAGGCATACGGATCCGACGGCCTCGGCCTTCGACTTTGGTGTGTCGGTCCTTAGTTGATGTTCGTTTAGGAGGAGGCTTCTTAGGTTCGGAGTTAGGTTCGGAAGTAGCAGAGATGATGGCTAAGGAAGTGGAAGAGGAGGAAGAAGAATCAAGAAGCTGGAGAGGGAAGTTGGGTCGATGATGATTCGGGTTATGATCCGGATCCGGATCCATGATGATGATGATGATCGAAGCTTTGGTGGTGGGGAAGTGGGACTATACTACTGTCTCTGTTAGATCTTTATGTGAGCCATAGTTTTCTCTCTCTATAAATCTCTGTTTTTTTGCTGCTACTTAATTAGAGAGAGATAGAGAGGTTATATGGTCCTTAAGGACATGAAACTCCTTTCAGATGGGAAGCTTAGCTGTGTCTATGTCTGAGAGAGAGAGAGAGAGAGAGATTAAAGCAATGAATATGAAAGCATGGACTTTTTTTTTTTTCTCTTGCTGCTTTATATCTTTTGTGTTTTATTTTTGGAATTTTATTTACATTATAAACTATTCCCTTCGAGAATTTTTCGTTATTTTTGGAAATAAAAGAGATGGGCTACGTGGTTCTCCAATCTGTACAAATATTCATTCAAATAAGATGTTTTTTTTTTTACGTACAGTGATCAAAGTTAGTGAAAATAAATGGTGTTCGTGTATTTATTGTGTTTGGGTTCATAGTTTTCTATAATAATACAGCCCTATACGAACACTCTTTTTCATTCTTTACAATAATTAAAAAGTGACGTCAGTTTTTCGTCGTAACTGTTAACTTCAAGCGATCGGGAAATTAATTGCACATTTAGCGAAAATTTCAGCGATTCAGACAGAACTCAGAAGTTTACATATATTTTGTACATATATATGTGACAACAGAATAATAAATAGATAGAATTATTATTGACAGTGATTAATCCATGGCTCTATGGTAGTTCACGAGATCCACATGATATAATAGAATCCAACTGCTTTTTTTATGAAACAGATTGATTTTTTTTTTTATCGTTTGTTTTTTCTTGAATGAGTACTTACTGGTTAGATACTATTATCAACGAAACCATAGTTATACCCAAAACAAAAACCATGTATATTGCTTTATAAATAAAAGCAAATTTGTAATGCTTCTCTTTTGTTTCCACCATTGGTGTTATCTCTTTGACATACAATTGTCGTTAAAAGATGTAGCACTAAATTTAGAAAATTATTTGATACTCTGATGTGGACAGAACATTTGATTTTAATTTTTTTTTAAACGAAAATTTTATATGTAGTGATGAAGAAGTTTCCTTTCTTATGTGATGATTATTCATATATAAGCAGTTCAATATACCAGTCTTCCATGGGAGTTTTAGAGACAATTCCCCCTTTAAATTATTTTTCAAAAATGAGTTACATAGATTATAGATTAATATATGGTACGAGGACCAGCGTAATATATGTTTTAAAATAAATTTGAATTAAAAGAATATAAAATTTTATTTATTGTAAAAGTAATTTCGAATTATTATGAAGATTACATTTTAGATAAAAAAAAAAATTTTAAATATCAACTATGTGTTTTCTTGAAACGAAGTGTAACAAAATAAGTCTAAGTTATTACATAACCAACATAAGCATGTATATAATAACTATAGATAGCCAAGTAATATATTTGAATATAAATATGAAATTTGTTAAAATATGGAGAAAAGTTATAAAAAGTACTTACACATTAATTTTGAGTTTAGACAAATTCATCTTGCTTAGTATGTTGAAAATTTTAAAATATGTTTGTTATATCTTACTATTCCTTTTCGAATGTCTAACCTTAACTATAAAATTTCAAAACAAAAAGGTAAAACTCCTCAAAAAATAATTACAAATTTTATTGTAATTAAGTAATTATCTTTTCTTAGTTTAGACGAATTTATTAACGTTACGTGTAGCTTTTGATGAATCTTTTATGAAAATTGATTAGTTTAACTTGGCGTAACTACATATTAGAAAACATTTTCGTCCAAACATATTGGGAAACGACAATTTTATTTTCTTGTACTTATATATGTGATATCTTCTTTATTCTTTTTTACAAAACTATGATCATTGACCAAAATTCTCTCTTGTAAAATATATATAAATCTCTCGGCAAGTAGTAAACTAAATCTAATTAAGAAAAGAAAAATCAAAGGCCAAAGAGAAGGAAAAAAAAAAAACGAATTGATAGTTGAAAGGCGTTGTGCATATTTGACATTCCAGTAAGACAATTCAGAAAGAATGATCAGAAGATATTACGAATAATAAAGTCAGCCGACTAATTAATCACTCATTAATTATTTTCAGTCATTTTCTCCACTGGCATATCTATTTATGTACATATGACTCCCTATTTTTCCTCTTCAAACAAGAATCAATCACACTTGCCCCCTAAAAAGGTTTAGGACCACAAATTTTACGTACTAATCAATATTTTTCAACAACTATACTTCGATCCCAACATCCTGGTAATTAGTCCATGAACAACTCTAAACAATTTAACTACGGATTTAGGTCTACTTTAGGTTATTTTATATTGATCCACTCCCATAATTCTATAAGATTGTAAACAAAACAAAAAATCATAAACTTTGGTTGGTTATATATAGACATTATATATAAAAATTAACATGTGGTGATATAATAAATGTTAGAAAGACAACAATAGTTTAGTACTAGTCTCGTCTTGTGGGTCAATTCTGGATGATCAAGGTTTTCTGTTATTATACATCAATCTATCTGTCTAAATTTACTTTTAAGGTTGTAAAATACAAATTTATTATTAAAAAAAAAATAAGAAGAAGAAAAAAATGGGGAATATTGCAAAATCTACCACATTTCAACAAGTGGCATTCAAAATCTACCACAATCTAAAAAAGCTTTCAAAATCTACCATATTCCAATAGCACATGTGGAATGCTGGACCAAAATACCCCTGATTGGGACAGAGTCTGTGTCAGAGACAAAGACAGTTTTGTCTGGCGCTTCCAAAGAAGGAGCAGATCTGCAATAAATGCTGCACGGTTATTTAAATAGTATGTTATATCAGGGACAAATTCAGATCGAAAGGGTGATATAATTAGATCGAGGACAAGTTTAGATCGAATGGGTAATAGAATTAGATCGGGGACAAGTTCATATCGAATGAGTAATAGAATTAGATCGGGGACAAGTTCATATCGAATGAGTAATATAATTAGATCGGAGACAAGTTCAGATGGAATGGGTAATAGAATTAGATCGGAGACAAGTTCAGATCGAATGAGTAAGAGAATCAGATCGAATATGTTATATCGGGGACACGTTCAGATCGAATGAGTAAGAGAATTAGATCGGGGACAAATTCAGATCGAATGGATAATAGATATAGATCGAGGACAAGTTCAGATCGAATGGGTAATAGAATTCGATCGGGGACAAGTTCATATCGAATGAGTAATAGAATGAGTAATAGTACTCGGGGACAACTGGATCATTTTGTTATTTTGCAATAGAAGGAAAAAAATTCAATAATCCGGGTAGGTGAAGACAATAATGCTCAACTAATCTGTGGACCAAAATAGATGGTGAAAAATCTAAATAAAATTCGAAATCCTTAAATGAGAACTATTAGTGGACAAGATGTGGGATTCATGATAATAGAAAGATAATGAAATCGGGGACAAGATCTAGACGCAACAGAAAATTTTCAATCGGGGACAAGATCTGGAGACAAAAACGAAAGTTTATTGTTTAGTCTCAAGAGTTATAATGTTTCTTGGTTAAAGTGCACGTGTTTCGAGGGAGAGAGATAAATAGGGAAGCTAATGTTGTAGGAAAGATAAATAGGGAGGAGAGATAAATAGGGAGGAGAGATAAATTGGGAAGATAAATAGGGAGGGTAAATTAGTAATTTAAATACTAAATGTGGTAGGAGTTGAAAGAAGGGAAGGAATGTGGTAGATTTTGAAAGAAATTGGGAATAAATGGTAGATTTTGTAGTTTTTCCAAAAAAATGAGAGTAAATAAATAAATAAAATGGACAGTGGGATGAAACAGACTCCACGTGCGTGTCCTCTGCATCATTCACTCTCTAAAGACAGTGACCATAGCCTCATCCCTCCCTTATGGACCCCTCATCTAGTCAAGTCAAATTATTTAATCTTTTTCTCTAATTTACATTTTTTTTTCTTTTTTTTTCATCTTTTAATTGAATCTAATTTACCATCAATCACGAACCCTATTTCAAACATTACTGCGCGTAAACAAATATCATCTTAATTAGCTACTGTTTGCATTATTTTACAGAAGCTTCATTAAGATTCTCCAGAATTGATGTATTCAATCTTGGAAGAAAAAAAAACTCGATCATATTCAATCAAACAAACCGAAATAATCGATTTGAAAATTGAGTTTATCCTAGTTTAAATGGATTTATTTTCTTACTATTTTATTAAAAATGAATTTAAATTTAAACGAAAACAAAAAAATAACATTTTAAAACCAAAGTTTTTCTTAAACTAAATCTCGAATAAGAACTGAAACTAAAACCATACTAAACTATACATAAAAACTTTCTAGATTAAGAAAAAATTCAAACCAAAACCAAATCAAAATCTGGACTGAGTATGCATACTTTATGGTATTGAATACACAAGTTTTACTTTGCATTATTTTCCAACTCATCTCATTTATATATAAGAAAAAAATACACTTGAGTAGGAAAAAAATGTATACAAAATGGAGAAACAAATAAAAAAAGATAACAAATAATTAAAAGAAAAAAGTGGGCTCCCATCCACATTCACCAGCAATGATTGCCTCACTGCCTTTGCAGCTCCACTTCTGCTTCTTTCCTCTTTCTTTTTTCTTTATTTTATTTTCTCCACCTTGCTTTAGATTTTCTTGATATTTGCCCCTGATTTTTTTTATTTTCTCTTCATCACCCTTCAATTTTGTTATATTATGAATATATCAATGCTCTTCAACCCATACTCTCTTATTATATGATTTATATGCCATATAAAAATATGCGTTATTTAGCTATCGTTATAAAGAAAAAGGACTATATGCAATTATATTTTGGAGTATTTTTGCAAAAATAATATGATGAAGAATCGTAAATAAGTGAATGGTGGATTTTATACAAACAGCTTAAAATCAAAATAAATTTAAACAATATCGTATTATTTAATCGATGAACATTGTTTTGTATGATGTCATTTATCATTTGATTAAAATATGTGCGAAATCAATACTATTTGTCCACAAAAATAAGCACAATTGGTCATTTTCCACTCTATCAACAAATAAAAAGTCCTGTTTCCTTCAGCTTACTAAACAGTTTATTAATCTTATACTTTGTTAATAAATAAATACAATTTAGATTCTAAATCATAACACTCGTGATCGATATAATCTCACCAAGAATTATCATTAGTGGATTAGTGATCAATACGCTAGACGTTTTTTTGGGATTCCACGTCAGCTCAAAGTTGAAACCCAATCTAATAAGTAGTGTAATGATTTATATACATTTAATTATTATATGTTTCGTTATGTGTCTCGTCTCGTTGGTACAGACAGCTTAACATGAACATAATTATAAATACACGTTTTACATTACGAGAACAAACTACTATTTAATTTTGATTTGATGGTTAATTTTGGTTATGAAAATTTTAAACGAAGACAAATAATTCACACACACACACACATATATATATATGTAGAGAGAAAAAGAGAGAGCATTGAAAGCCATGTACTGTCCATGTTGGATAGATAGGTAATGAAAGGAATAACATTGGCATGTATAACCCATGTGACAATAGTCCCTATATACAACTTATAAGCAAACACAGTTTGGTCGAGAAAATATCTAAACAAAGTTAGTTCAATCGATTGAAAGCAAGTTCAAGTCAGAAGCCATAGTTAAAAAATGATGTTTAATTTACCATTACGGATCCATCGTAGATATTAAAAAGAATAATTCCAAACAAAAGACTTGTGGATCAAAGATCAAAACCAAGTGTTGGACAAAAAGACTTGATTAGTCCAACCTCCGTGTCAATCGACCAATCAAGTTTAGAAGAGGTTCTTCAGAGAATCTGATTGGCTAATTAAGACTCTCCTATCTAGTTTACCCGATAGACTTGAGCAGTCACTTTCCTTACCTTAATCTCCATTTTCATAGTTTTGATCTAGTTTATTCTAGATCTAATATGGTTTGGTTCCAATATGAATATAAGCAAATTTTATTGAAGAAAAGCTTAAGTTTGATTTGATTTACTTATGGTGCTATAAATAATTGCATAGAAGGAGACTAGGAGAGAGAGAGAGGGAGAGGAAGAAACAACATAAAAGTTGTCCTCTCATGAACTGTCACTACGGCTAGCGACATAATCACGTTGCATCCGGAACCCTAGCATTCATCATTCATTGTTTGTGTTTGGACCCTATCTAATCTATTTTTATACATTTTTTTCTTTTGATAGGATCTATATATTATCTATATTTATACATAATTCATGTCTGCACCTCTACATATATCCTTCTTCGTATCTATGTCTCTACTCCTTTTGTTTCTTTCTACAACTGTCTATCTACTTTTACATCTTATGTATAAATTTCAATTCCATCGGAACTAATTTTTTTTTTTTTGTCACAACTAACTAATTTATAGTTATACTATTTCGATTTAAACATGACATTTATTTTATTTATTCTGACATATACGTGTATAATTAATATGCATTAATTCTATACAAATGTTTTAAGCGATGTATTCATATGCATTGATTCTATACAAAAACAAAATACCTATATACGTGTATACAATTAATTCTAACTTTTAAGCTTTATACAAGCACATGTGCATGTACGTAATTGCATACAGCATGCATACGTACATGTAAAAAATTCCAAGAAAACAAGACAGAAGAGTGATGCGTGTGTATATAAATGTTTAATTTTCTTACTTGTACCTCATCTGATCTCCATGACCGTGTGATACCGATGTCTCACCTTCTCTTCCATATGTTTCCTTCAATTTTTAGTTTTTCCTTTCATCTCCATTGAATTATTTAAATCGAGTAAAAATTGCTTTGGTTGGAATATTGGACGTTATTAAGGTTGGTTTTATATATCAATATATACCGACTATATATACCCATATAAGATACTCGTAAGTCGTATCGTGTGATCTCTTATCATCTTTTCTTCTTTAAGGTCCAAAGAATCGTTTTGAAGAAAGGACTCTTATAGTTTTGTTGCTTGTTTGGATTTCGTTAGAAATAATACTTCCTAATAAGTACACGTTAAAACTGACAACATTATATTATTTTATTACAGGAATCATATTATTATTCTATGTCTTTTGATTTAGAAATTTTGGATCCACGTTTAGGTTAACTGTGACGTGCTCACTTCAAGAGCAATCGTTATTATTAGTAACAATGAATACAAACTGTAGTTTAGAAAAAAATACAGGTCAATGATTATTCTTAGCTAGCATATAAAACATCTATGAGATTCCGACCAAAAAGTAATCATTACGATTATATAAATTAGATCTGTTTTCGTTATAGATTTATGCTTTAAGTACGTAGGTTATCTGATCAGCGATAACATTCAAAGAAAAATGAAAACAGTTTAGCCTTTAATTTGTAGGACAACAGGAGCACTTTACTTAGCTTTTGTAATTCTTAGGCAATTTGACGTGGGTTTCTGACTCTGATCGATCGACACTAATCATCATCATGTTACAACATTATAATTTCATAATTACTATCATCATCTGTCTTTCGCTCTAGTAGCTACTATGCTCTCCTTATGTGCTCCACATCGTTGGTAAGTTAATGTCAGAATATATAGTGACATCAAAACGGACAGTTACGCCAGCAAACGATCGGACGAGACATAAGAATATTGTGGTGACTATGGAACATACGAAAATAGGTTAAAGTTAAACAAATTAAACGGTGTGAAATAAAACAAAGGTTATAATAATTTAAGTATTGGAATTGTTCTTAAAATAAAAGTTGTATTGATTGATAAAATTAATTTATTAAATTCTTCGATTTTTAAATATTTCAGAAAAACACACACACATACTTTAATGAACTATGTTTCGGAGCAAGAGATATACAGGCCCGAAACTTCATTTGAAGAAAAAAAAGAAAAGTCAACCATTTTTAGCACAAAGATTGTTAAATGGGTCATAAACATACGCACTTCATCCACTATGCTTTGAGTGCTCCATTGAAGGCCTAAATAGCTTCATATCTTTTATACCTTGAGTAAAAAAAAAAAAAGCTTCGTATGGACATAAGATTTGGAGAATTGTTATATATATATATATATGCTTCGTATGGACATAAGATTTGGAGAATCGTTATATATATATATATATAATTTCAGTTGCGTGATCTCTATTGTAATTGTAGTCGATATAAACGACTAATGGTTAAAGTTGAATTAATAATTTGATAAACAATGTTAACTACATAATGGAAACTAAAGCGAGGAAAAAGACGAGAGCACTAACATGTAATTGCTGGAAGAGGAATAGCATCCAACAAAAAAAACAACAATACAGCTCACTCCTCGAATACAAATATAAGTAACAATTTTTGTGTGTGCATGTTTGCATCATATACATTTTTGCGTACAGTATTGCGTATATCTCACAAAAGAAGACAGAAGCATTTACTCTCTATATCTGCTATTTTCCCTTACAAATTACTTCTGTAAAACCGCGGCAGTATTCTAGTTAATAATATATTGTTATATGTCAAAATATCACATCATATTTCTAGATATCTTAATTGGTTCAATCCTCTTGGACCATTACTAATTTGAACTATTTCCTTGTCCACTAAAAGATAGGATTTTCTTATAACCCGT
The DNA here is from genome assembly GCA_019202795.1 of Arabidopsis thaliana x Arabidopsis arenosa. NCBI lineage: Eukaryota > Viridiplantae > Streptophyta > Magnoliopsida > Brassicales > Brassicaceae > Arabidopsis > Arabidopsis thaliana x Arabidopsis arenosa. The sequence goes on along the minus strand of CM032919.1, from coordinate 11,260,433 downwards.
ATCCCAAAACAAGCGAATATGTTACTAATGTAGTGCTCTTGGCTTATATGTTAGTATTTTACTAATATGGTGCTATTGGCTTAATATTCTTTAAATATCTATTATGCTAAAACAAACATTAATTTGGTCCATTTGAAAACACTGTCATATTATTTTGGGTCGTTTAATCTAGAATTATATTTAAGCCTTGATCAGATGATTTTAATGTACATTTGTCCCAATAATATATACATAGTTTTGTTCTAAATGAAAGATCATTAAATTGAGCTGAATTAAAAGAAAATCTAAAAGAGGACTAAATAATTTAGGGTAGGAAAAGATATTCTATCAATATTTAAGGTTGTCTAACTTTTCTTCTTGTGGGAATTACCAGTTTTGCTTGGTTGTATGAAAAATATATAAAGGGGACAAGAGCTGCCAAATGAGCGTTTTCTTCATTTGTTTTTGAATTATTAAAGTAAAATGAAAGAAAAAATTATTAAAGTTTTATATTTCTTCAGTACCCCTCAAAAAACATGTAGAGAATTAATTACGACAAATACCACAGCGATTTTGAGGAACCTTCAAGTTTCTTTCAGTCGTTTTCTCTCTCCATCTCTATTTGACCCGAGGCCTATACGTACCACTTAGAATAATATTATCTATAAATTGGTGGTCACACAAACCACGCAAAGCCTATCAACGTCCGTGTCGGCAAATATTCACAAAACTTTTTATCTCGTCGTGTACCTCCATAAAAACACATGTATGATCATACGTATTTATAACTTTATAAGCAGAGTAAAATTGCAAATAAATACGGTTGACACTTTTGTACATATATATATCGAAAATCTTAAATTTACGTGAGACAAGTTTAGTGGAAACTGGAAAAGAGATTCATGGCCGAGTTTGGTGGGTGAGGCTGACAACGCCATGTCACTCTCCGACGTCCGTATTCGCGTTTCCCAATCTCTATTAGGGCTGACGTCATTATCCTTCAAATCATTTCCATTCTCTTAAAAGGAAGAAAAGACAATCGGACAAGTTAAATGCGTGTCAAAAAGTATATATTTGTAACAAAGAATGTATATTGATGTATGTAAGTAAAAGATGGAAAATTAAGACTCTGGTTTATGACCATTGGAGAGGAAAACGATACGAGTCATCAGGGCTGACTGAGAACGCAGGCAAAGGATGCTACAGAGCCAAAATGGTAAAAGAAATCTATTTAAAAAAAATCTTTTGAACTAATTTCTTAAAAAGTTGAAATTATAAATTTTTAAAATAAAACTAAATTTAATATTGGAAAATACTATATATGTGTATAGTTTGTGTTCATAACAAATTCATTGAGAAAACTCATGTTAAGCGCTTCAAAACTTTTATCTAAGAAGAAAAGACCATAAAATTCAAAATTTTATTGAAAAGTCAACAGAAAAATAATAGAAATTGTAGAACATTCTCAAATATTTTTTTTGGTTGGCTGATTCTCTAATAATTTTAGATTAATCCTAATCAGATTTTTCTGTTTGTGTTTGAACTCATATTTATATGAAAAAAAAATCGATTTATTTTAGTCTACAATTCATGTCGAATCTAAATTCGTGTCATACATCGATATCAGTATAAATTAGTGTAGGTTATATAAGACGCGGTCGAAGTCAAATTAAATAGTTATATGATCATAGTGAAATATTTATGATTGTATAGATTATTTTACTGTCTCACCTCTACATGTTCACTTGTGGACTGCATTAAGAACATTCATGGGCCTAGCCCAGTATAAACAAAACTCTGCTGTCATTATAATTTTTTACTTATTTAATTTAATTCAAAAATCAATCATTTGGTTTGCCCAAGTTCAGCTTTTGCTTGTTTAAGGTTTTGTATTTTGATTTGTTGTTACTTGTCTTTAGAGCTATCAAATTCAGCTCTACTTGTCTTGGCTAATAAAGATAGGATTACATTTTAACCCCGAAATAGTTTAAGAAAATCCACATGTGATGTAAACTATTAAATACTCTCATAATTTTGTTCTTACTTCACGATATAGATTAGACTAGAGCCTAGTGATCGACCTATTGCTTCATTGATTCGACCCCAATTTTCCGACAAACGTCTTTTGATTAGATTAGACAATTGAACAATAACAAAAGGTTTCTTACAGTAACCTATCAAAGCTTTGATGGAACTTAATACAAGATTATTCAATTAAAACCTATTTCTTAATGAAAAACTATGTCCTAATTATAAATTACTCGATTAAAACCTACGTCCTAACTCGAATTAAACATATTCCCTATGTTCTACCGTTTTCACATATATTAACCATTTTTTTTTAATTATTTATCAATTATTTTTTTAAATTAAACTTTTTTTAATAACTTTGAACCAATAGTAATATGAGACAATTAATCATTGTGTCTTGAAATCTACGATATATTAATATCAATCAATAAAAAAAACAAAATCTAAAAAATTAATTTTGTGGAACAAACTAAAAAGTTATAACATTAAACTTGTAGGAATAGAGGGAGTATAGGTATTTGACTTTAAGACCATACACAGTGGGACACTTTTCACCCGGGTGTAAGGAATAAAAAAAACAAAAATAATAGAAAAACAAGGTTGGAGAGAGGCAACAGGTGTAAACTTGCAACTTTTCTCCAAGGAGTGTAAGTGGCACGTGGCCAACGCTGAATGGAGACATGCAAAAACTCGGTCGGAGACAGGCAAAAATTATCATCTCTCTCACTATTTCTCTCTTTCTTTACTTTATTATAATACTTTATTATAATATTATAATACTGTTAACACCCAAGACACACATGTACTACTGCGTGTGCCCTAAATCCTTATAGGTCTCTTAAGTATTAATTGGTATTAAAATTAAAAACACTCCCACTTATGGGTATCTAGAGTGTCTATATACCATAGAGGGTTTATGGATGAAGATGGTCTAAGTTTAAATGTGATCTCTTCAAAAGAATTTGTGATTTTTTTTTTAAAGTGTGCACATATTCTTCACGTAATGTGCGTTCAACCAAATACCTTAAAAGTTCTTAAGACATTATTAACGAACCTTAACATTGACACTTTCTTCTATTTGATTTTTTTGGCAACAAGAATACTTAAGGATAGACTTTAAATAATACATCATTGAAATAAAGAGACTTCAATAGACAATTGAAAAATAAGCAATTTTGATGAATAATAATCGTTGCATATGATTCTGGTTTCTTTTTGTTTCAGTTGTATCTCCCCGCTACATGAATCTAAGTAAGATGTGGGGTGATCCCAGAAGCTTAGATTGTACTTGCCCCGCTTGAACAAAATCTAAGCTTCCACCATCTCGTGGTGGATGGAGATGTTCTAGATTGCATAAAATCAACTCTGCCTCTTCTTCTCTCTGCTTTATCGAGTTTGGATCGCATAAAGGATGTTGTAGATTTGTTCTTCTCTCAGTATCATATGGATTTACCTCTTCAGGTTTTATCCTGTCCATCTTCGATGGTGATCATGGGACAAGTGGTTCACACAATGCTGAGAAAAAATGGGCTATAAAGAAGGACAAGGGCTTGGTAAAGATGAACAAAGTATGAAAGAGCCACTAAAAGCAACTACGAATGAAGGACGGCTGGGTATTGGTGCCAAAAGGCCTAGAGAGTAATAGCATAAGATTAACACTTATAGCAATACTTTTTGTTTTTTTTTTGTCCCTAGAAAGTAGGAGTAGACAATTGTTTTTAAAATTAGAAAAAATGGTTTTGTCTCTTTTTGTGTACCTTGAAAATATCTTATGATAAAAAAATGAAAATATTCTAATCAAAAACTTCAAAACAAGATAACAAACATCGTTTTGTCGAATTAAAAGGTTGTTTTACTTCTTAAAATGAGAAGGCCTTTAATTTATATTCAAAGAAAGTGATGTATACAATTAAAAACAATTTTTTAGTCTCTTTTTATGTACCGTGAAAATATCTTATGACAAAAAAAAATGAAAATATTCTAATCAAAAACTTCCGAACACGATAACAAACATCGTTTTGTTGAATTAAAAGGCTGTTTTAGTTCTTAAAATGAGAAGGCCTTTGATTTTATTCCAACAAAGTGATGTATATAATCAAAAACAATTTTTTTTCTCTCTTTTTGTGTACCGTGAAAATATTCTAATCAAAAACTTCAAAACACTATAACATACATCGTTTTGTCGAATTAAAAGGCTATTTTAGTTCTTAAAATGAGAAGGCCTTTGATTTATATTCCAACAAAGTGATGTATACAATCAAAAACAAATCTTCCGTTAAACTACCTGACGTTGTTTTGTTAAGTTGGATGCAACTTGTGATCTACTGTACGTCTCTAAATGTTCGACAAAAGTTGTCACTGCCGTAGCTATGCTAATCCACTTTGTCCTATAGTCTCCTCTGCTCCACTTTGTCTGTGTAACTCTCTCTAAAGCTTCATATAAGAACAAAGAACACAACTGCTTTTGAATTGGAACTTGCTACTGTTTTATACATGAATGGTAGGTTTCCAAATTCATACAACTTTGTCATTTGTTAGGCCATTAAAAAGATTCATTAAACAGAATCTCTGGCCGAACATTCCTTTCTCCACAGAATCTGACCACACTCTTCCAGTCACCAACAACCTATGGCATCACCACGTCCACACATCAATAATGTCTCTCACCCATCAAAGTTCACATTTCAACTCGAGAAATACAAAGGCAACAGTTTAATCTTACCTCTTCTGCTAAAGTTTCATGTCTGAAATGGACCCACCGGTTCTTTTTATACACTAAGCAATTGTAGTTTCTTTCTTCACCACAACCAATCTGCATGCCAGAAATCTGAGACTGTAACAGACAAATAATACAGAAGAACAGTACGATTGTGCCAACCCTGTTTCAGATTTTACCATTGACACAAACCGGTACTTAGTGTTTAGTTCGTCTAAGCCTTTGTATAGCCTGCTGATATCTATCTCCCCGTACAAAGCCATTGTTGTCTCCGATATTTCTTTTTCAGTTTCATTCTTCTCCCATTCTAACACTAATATTAAAAACACACAAAACAACAACATTGTTTATCATTAGCACAATAACTGAAATTAGTTATAAAGAACACATGATCATGATCAAAACTTACTGATTGTGAAGATAGGCGGGCATCTACTTATAGTGTGATGAACAAAGTTGTCCTTTCCACAGCCTCCTGTTTTAATGTCACACAACATTTTATCTTTCATGCGGATCACTTTAAGGATGTCCTCAAACTCTATATTCCCAAGAGCACACTGCATATATAAATAACCACAGAGCAGCAATTTAAGTACCAGTTTCTGTAAAAGAGAAAAATAGGGAAATAAATGAAACATACCTTCAGGTCTCTGATTGAATCTGCGGCCACAACAATTCCATAAGAACTTTGCTCTAGATAATTTGGCTTGCTTCTGCATTTTCTACAACTCATTCTTTCATATACCTCCAACGTAAAAAGGCGAGTCACCAAGCTTTCTCTCTCTGGACTTTTCCAGAAATGACAAAACTCGAGGATCACGACAAGTACCTTAGCAGCAACACTCGACTGAATAGAGTTGAAAAACTGAATGACATGTAAAACACCAATCAAGCCTATTCAGTAAACTAATAATAATAATAAGCACAAACCATGGAATGAACTTCTTTTAGGGAAGCAAGTAAGTTGCTCAGTAGGTAACTGTAGAGTCCCTCTTCTTTTATCTGCTCCGAGACAAAAGCAGAAAATAAATCTTGTAGGGCACAAGGAACTTGTTCTTCTAGGTTGCCATGAAATGGTTGCCGATGTTGCACCAAATACTCTTTAAGAAACTTAACGTTTAAGAGCGCTTGCAGTAGCAAACTTTGCTAAAGAAAATAAGGAGTAAATAGATAATACATGAAAATAAAAGTAAAAATTGATCCGGATCAGTAGAAGTGTTTTAGGTTTTGAATCTTATTTTTGTTGGTTTCTGATTTACCTTAAGTGTCATGTCAAGAGCTGAACGGTATCTGGTAGCAGCCTCTGACAGTAAATCGTCTGTAGGCTTGTTTATCAAATCTAAGAGATGGCAAATGAGAGAAATAACAAGTGTGCATCTCAAAACCAAATTTCTCATCTAGAGAAGATTAGACATTCTCGTTGAAGTTCTCTGTCAGACCATGACAAACATTCATTCTTACAACAAAGTAATCAAAAAGTCAGGGAAGCAAACACATAATTTAGACCTTCAGTGACCCTGACTTCGTCTCATTCTCTTTCGTTTCCTCAGATAAAAGTTCTGCTTGTACTATATCTAACTTGGCTTTGGCATCCACATCAACAGTTCCACCAAACTCTTCCTAGAAGAAGGACATCATCAATTATAAGATAAGGTACCTGTCAGTCAATGAAAGCTCTTTGTACAAAACCAACCTGCAAGAAACGTTTCATCAGGTGAAGAATATAAAAGCGGTAGTCAAAAACAGAGAGCTTAACAAGGTCGTTTAGCAAATTCATCCTTGAAGTTTTCAATCAGCAAAATCTTTATATCGGCTAATGGAACGTGCAAGTCAATATATATTTTACGAAAACAATTTATGTTATCCTGTTGTAAATTAAACCTTAGATCAGAGATGAACCTTATTGGTGACCACTGACTTCAACAACTGCTCTTCACAGTGGAGAACGTTGCCTACAAACTAGGAAGACTCATTCTCTTATCTGAACAAACGCAACAGTGATGACCGTTTAAAGGGAACCATCGAAAGCACACGGGAAAAGACAGATCCAAGGGAGAAGAGACTCTGTTAATTCAAAGCCAAAGGTGTCTTTTACATAAGGGAAATAAGATCCTATTGATAAAGTTCCAACTACTAAAACCTAACAGGATCAAAAGAATAACTAAAATTAAAAGAAATAAAAAATACTTAACAAATCAAACTTCTTGAAGCCTTAGCTACACCAAATTGGCAGGCTTGAATCGTCTTCTCATTTCGCATAGACTCAAGCTGAGGAACCGAAAAGATTCCAGTCATTGACTTTGAAGGTTGAGAGTGATTGTTTAATGACATCACACATTGGCATAATTCCAGATTGTGAAGCTGGGACAGCTAAACCAGATCCCACAGCATCCGCGTTTTCGCTTAGAGGGCTGCACAATACGCAAACACATGAGACAAAAAGACATGTGAAACAACAACAACAATAACAAAGCTTTGAATTTCCCAGTTCTGTGTATCTAAACGATGCATATTCATATTCAATTGCTTGAAATATAACTGAGTGACTCATGGTTAAAAGTTTCTGGGACTAACTTTATCAGAATAGGTTCATACGCAGTCACTAAGACATCTGTATCAACTCCCTTAAGACGAAGATTTGCCACATATACCTGCAGAACAAACAATCATATAAGACCAGTTGTGTCTCAAGAAAAAAACCTTTAAGAATGAGACAGAACAAGGAAAAGCTTCATACTCTCACTAGGTTTTGTGCTTCTCTTCCCTGTCTTCCTTTGGATATAGCCTGTAATGATCGTTGTTAGGGAAAACAAATACTACAAGGAAACTTATGGGCAAACAAATCCTGTGTATGGACATTACCATCTCTCCAATAGCAGTTGTCGCAACGGCAGGAATGTTTCTGTACGACAGTCCAGGCGCCTCAACGATCTCTGATTGCTCTATCAACTGAATATAACACAGTAACATTACTAGATTGTCTTAATAAAGACTAAACAAAACTGCATAAGTATTATTTCTATTTCAAATAGTTCTACAATAACAAAATCCCTCCTCCAACTAGATATATGACTTTGTTAAAACAGCCTCACTATTGTAATCTCAGAGAAATGGTCTAAATTTGAGAAATCTATACATGTTAAGCTCTATATTTGAACAATTTGTTCTCCTCTAGAGAAATAACACTAGTTCTTAAAGTTGGTTTGTCTACCAAAAGAAGAGTTCTAGTGCAGTAGTGTGTTACCTGAAATCCTTCAGCATCTTGCTCACGCGCAAGATCGTTAAGGAACCAAGAAGCACTGCCAATGTCACCAACCTCAGTCTTGAAATCCAACAACTCAAAAATCAAACTCTCATCTCTTGAAGGATCCACAAACACTTCCTGTGAAAACCAACAATCAAACACAAATACAGAGTGAACTAGAGATTCTTCAATACAAATCCTTGACTGAGAATAGAACCAAACCTGATGATCTGGAACTTGTCGGATATTACTCACATCCTGAAGATTCACAATAAAGAAGTCAGTGAATTTCAATTAGCAGCGAAATGAAAAAAAAATAAAAGGGTTATTGACAGAACCTGAAATCTTTGAGGGAAGACGGTGGAAATTGCGCCACCAAACAAAGGCCTCACCGAACACAACTCACCAGACATGTTTTGCTACATTCCAAAACAATATCCTCAAAAAAAGATCACAACTTGAAAAAAAAAAAAAACCTTGCCAAAAAAAATGCACTCACAAACAAAACAGAAACAATTAGGAAGAAGAGAGAAGAAGAGTACCAATCGATCGATTTGTATCTGGGAAGTAAAAGAGAACAAGTTGCAGAGAAATAAAAAAAAGTTGGAGTTGAGTATTTATATGAAAGTCAGAATCGAAAGAAGCGTTGCTTTGACGTGCGAACACGAACAAGAAGAAGCTTTAATTTAACGCAAACAAGAAACAATCCTTTTCAAACATTTATTTAGTTGAGAGAATAAAAGGAACGAAAAGATCGCAACTTTAACATTCGACCTTTATTGATATCCTTTCCAAAATTGAAAATCTAAACAAAGAAAAAATATAACAAAGAGAAACGAGGATTAATTGCTAAGCGAAGCAGAGAATCACAATCGCAATTCGCAAGACGATGAAAAGTAGAAGAAACTAAACTAAAAGCATAGACACTTACAAGGTTGCAAAACGTAAAAAAAAAATAGAAACTACGAGAGGGTTCTTCAGAAGCAGATGATAAATTCCAAAAGCAAAAAAAAAAAAAAAAACGGTTTGTGTTCTTCAATCAGTGTCTGCACTCTGCAAATTAACGATTTAGCAACCGACGTCGTTTCAAGTAAATTAAGAAACGACATCGTTTGGGTAAATAGCGTAGGTTTTTTTTTAGGCCCGTCCCTTTTAGCTAGCCCATTTACTCTCACTTACGGATCGAACCAAGGAGACCAACTGACCAAGTAACAAACAGAGGTAATCAAAATCGGGTAAAGGGCCTATTTCCATCTGAACGGTTCTTTTTTCTATACGAGTTGGTGCCTATTTCAACAGTTTTTGGAACAATTTTCAAATTAACTACCCATATTATTTAGTAAGATTCTAAACCAACATTGACTTAATAAGACGTTAGTCAATCGTTAATCATGCTGACATAGATGACACGTAAGATGACACGTACGTAACAAGGTTCTAGTTCTGCGATTATCCATGAGATCTTCAAAAACCGTAATAGATGACGAGAAACTCAAGCCCACTGAGAAAATATGGAGAAGAAGAGAAACATGAGCTCACTAACATAAGCTAAAAACCCAAAATCGAGATTTTGCCACGAGCTCCTATGAAGAAGACGACTGTGAGCAAGAAGAAGATGAATTCTTCAAATCCCTAAATCGAGATTTTTCCCAAATATAATCTAAGCACTAAAACGACGTCGTTTTATTAAAGGACGAATTCAATTCAAAACGACGTCGTTCTGTCAAATGCTATGCCACATCGTCTTTTGAATTGCCATCGTGTCATCCGACTCTACTATTTAACGGTTGACTAACGTCCGTTTGAGTCAATGTTGAATTCAACTATAAACACAGAGTATGGGTAGTTAATTTGAAAATTGTTCCAAATACTGTTGAAATAGGCACCAACTCGTTGTGTAGGTAGAAAAAGGAACCGTTCAGATAGTAAAGGTGGAAATAGGCCCTTTTCCCAATCAAAACCACTGTGATAATTAAGAAGACAATTACAAAAAAAAGAAACAAGTTTTTTTCCCTTTCATCATCTTCAACCTTAGAAATTTTCTTCTCCCTTGTTCAAACATCGCAAACCCTAACCTCCGATTTCTTTATTCCTCGATTTTGAGGTAAGTTCAAATCAGTTCTTCGATCATCATCGTACTTGTTTCTAGATTTGTCTTTGACGTGATTTTGTTTCGATTTCAGTTTCTTTTTTTTATAGATATTTTGGGTACTTTAGTTATAAGAATAATTGATATTTTTGGATTTATCATTATAATATTGGGACAGTTGGGTTACATCAAATTTATAAATAATACATATTTTATATATAATTTTATATTTTGGGTACCCATTCGTGTTTGGTTCGATTCTTCGGATATAGAAATTTAGGATTCATTTGAAAATTTATTAGTGTTTGGTTCGGATTTAGTTCATGTATTTTGAAGACAATTCGAGAGAAATTAGACAGAATCAATTATAATTAGAAAGTGTTTTAAATTTTAGATTTTTTTTTTCTTTTTTTTCACAATGCGTCGATTTGTTTCTATTTTTCGTATGGTTGTCAAAATTATCTGAGATATATTATGTATATACAAAATTAATATTTTATACAGATTGAAAGAAGTATAGAAGCAAAGAAAGAAGCCGGTAAAGAAAAAATGAAACAGGCAATAAAACAAGTAAAGTAATGACAGAAGTACATAAACAAAGAAGATAACTTGTAAAAGAGAGTTACGCAATGATCGAATCACTTGAGTAAGCGAATACTTTTTTTTCTTGAGTAAGCGAATACCAAATAAAAAAAGAAATAAGCGAATACCAAATAATCAAAGAACTAAAGAAAGGGACAACAAGTAAACAAATTAATTGCATGTATGGTCTGAGCAAACAATGAAGAAAGTAAATAAACAAAAAAATCAAACAACCAAGAAGGGAGCAAGCACACAAATTGAGAAATAAATGAAGCAATATGGAGTGAGAAATCAAAGAAACAAACAAGAAGTAAACAAGTTAAACATGTAAGCAAACAGAAAAAAAAACAAGTAAGCTAGTTAAGAACTGAAACAAGTAAAAGAAGAATGCAAGTAAAGACGTAATCAATGAATCAAGAAAGCAGATATGTTATATGCATAAATGTTGGTATAGATGCACACATGATGAATGTATGTTGTATGCATGTATGCATATGTGAATGTATGGATGTATGTATCAGAGCACCTGCTCAAAACGACAACGTCCTTCAAGAGAACAAGCTTCTCTCTAACCAAAACGGCAACACTTTGCTAAATGGATCAGAAGGAGAAAGACAAGTCATGGGCCAACTCACATTAAAGCCCAAGACAGAAACGACGACGTGCAAGGCTCAACGGTCATCTTCAATGTCACAACAGGACAAAGAAAACAGAGCAATGGTGACGAAAGCTTGTACGGAGGAGATACAGCTTGAGAATCGATTCGCTTTGAAGTTGTAGTATTGAAGCTTTGAAGTTGGAATCAAACAAATGAATTAATTTTGAGTAAGAACATACCTGAGAAACACATCCATCAATCTACTCTTGCTACTGTAATGGAAAAATGTACTCTAGTTTTTGATGAGAGTTCTTGGTATCTTTCAACCTGATCCAACAACCAAACGAATAAGAATTTTAAAGTCAAAGAAAAGAAAAATTGTAGCAGAAAGATTTGGTGTCTTTTGTCTAACCAGCCTAAGTAAGGAAGTCTTTGTGCTGAGCATCTTCTGAATCGAGGTCGCACTGTCAACACAATTTTATAAGTCAATCTCATGCTTTGAATGGAGACGATGCGGGGCTGGCGGAATAGTACCAAAGTTGATGAAAAATAGATACTATTCTGCTTGCACCGCATCGTCATCAGTCGAAGTCTCAACCCAAAACATATACTGTATTCCTTAATATGAATGACCAGATTAGAAAAAGAACAAGAGCATTAAATTACCATACCTTGATGCATTCATGTTTCTCTTATGTCGTTCTCTGCAGCTTAATGTTGTAATAATTCCCAAACCAGGAACACGATTAAGGAAATCCATCTGAAACAGCAGAAGTTCATCAGCACAAAGACAAATATCTGATAAAATCAAAATGAAACCTGGAAAGGAAGCTGAGAAGCAGAACTCATTTCATAGATAATCTCTCTTAGAGACTTTGTTCTTCACGGTGAAAGGATGAAAGAAGACTGCAAAAAGAAAAAAGAAAAAATCCCAGTTACAGAAAACCACAAAACTTCCAAGTAAATTCTCCCTTTTGCAATTTCAATAACAAAAACAAACAGTTACTTCTTGTAAAATTTGAACTTTGATTGCATCTTGACTTTGACTCAAATAGCTGCATCAAAGTAAAACAAAGTGTCAAAAGTGAAACAAGCCAATTTTCATAAACTGACCCATCTACTATATAAAACATTTGTTTTTGAGACTCATATGATCACATAGACTATATAATCTTTTACTACTGAAGAAGAAAAGAGTAAGTAACTCGAAAGACTAAGTAAAAGATGACGCACAACCATTTTAAAGCTCCATTGCGATAGACCTGAAATAAGCAGAATGGTGTATGAGAGGCACGTGACATTATCGATGTCCAATTTGTGAAGGCAACAAAAACGATATAAATTCAAAACCATAGAAACCAAGACCCGATTATGGTTACCATGCAAAAGCTTTACTTCCATAAATCTGAATCTTGCTTCCAGCTTTTGGTTTTTCTCTAGAACTTGATCTCTCATGTTTTCTTAGCTACGGATTAGGAAACTTATAGCTAAAAAAAACCAAAACGGTTAATAATAAAAACAGTGTTCCATCAATGCAAATGTATACAAGACCAGCAATACAGACATTACGAAAGGCAAATTGTCCTATCCAATAGAAATTATCCTGAGATTTGTAAATGGCAACTTACAGTGAGAGTTAGTGGCTGGTTGATCTTCTTTTTCTACTCTATGATGCAAGTTCTTCCAGCAACTTATGTCACTGCTTATACCACAAACTAATTTTCTAGCTTATTTCGACAGATATGATTGATATAACATTAAAGCACAGTACATATTTAAGTGGAAAATAAACTGAGACAATTCAAAGAGCAAAGAGCAAGCGATTTAAGGATAGGAAGTAAGAAATTCAAAAACAATTTCAATAGTCAAGGAAGAAAGACAGTAAAGAAACAAGGAAGCAAGTTAACCAAAGAATTAAGGAAAAAAGACAGTATGTAAAAGATTAAGCTAGTAAGCAATGAAACAAGGAAGCCAATTAACCAAGGAATTAAGGAAGAAAATACAAAAGCAAGCAAGTAAGCAAAGAATCAAGGAAGCAAGAAAGGAAAACAAACAAACCAAGAAGTTGGTAATTAAGCAAGGAATGAAAAAATAAAAGAAGAAAGCAAGCAAGCAAGGAATGAAAGCAGAAAATAAGTAAGCAAAAGGATCAGACAATGAATCAAGGAAGCAAGTGAGTAATAACAAATTAAAGAAACAAAGAAGAAATGATGAATGTGTACAAGCAAATATGATGCATAGATGTATGCATGTAACAAGTACGTAACACGTAATCAAAGAATAAAATAAGGAATCGAGTTAGCCCACAAGTAATAAAAGAAGGAAGCTGATTAGTAGTAAGCAAGGAATGAAGAAAGAAAAAAGGAAGCAAACAAGCAAGCATGTAAATAAGTAAACAGAGTATCAGACAAAGTAATAAAAGAAGCAATTATGAAAGTGCAAGGGAAGCAAGTATGCAACTATCCATGTATGTATGAATGTATGAGTGCATGGATGCATGTGTGTATGAATACATGCATGATGCATGTATGTGTGTATGCATTCTTCAATTGATTACCAACAATCAGTCCCGAATTCTCTGTTTTCTGAGTAGATACGCCACATTATAGGCTCTGGAATTTGCAGCTGCAGAAAAAAACGTCAGAACATCAAACTCGAAGAACAAATCAAAAGACCAAGAAGGAAAAAAAGATTGAAGAGAACATATTTGGGGAAAAAAGTAAGACAACCGTACTTTGTATGTTTAGTAACAGATCTAAGAGCGGCTTTCTTCATTAACTATGATGAACCAGAACCACAAAATCACCTGAAGAATAAGAAAAATGAGTAAATATTTCAAACTCTAATTAGCACAATAGAAAAGAGAAACACATAGTTCAGCTTCGATATAATCACCATTGATTTTTCTATTTCTTCATCGAGAAATTGACCACAATCAGCTAGAATGATTTCTAGAAGCTTCATTATCAACTAACCAAAAATTCCAAAAAAAACACAAGAAATTATGAAAGGTAGACAGATAATCCTGACACTCATATTGAAATGGTGGAGCAAAAATCACAACCAATTCGATGAAAGATAAACAAAATTAAACAAATGTTTACCGAGGTAGAGAAGATGAGCGTTGTCTTCTTCTTCTCAGGCAAAGAAGACTCAAAACAATCTGTAACATCAAAAAAAGTAAACCAGAAGAATCAGAACAAGTCAAGAACCAAACCGGAAACACAGTGATGCAGAACAAAATCTAAACCAAACACCGAGCATCACAAGATTCACAACACCACTTTATCTTTGATTACCATCCACAAAATCGAAAGCCATGAACAGATATTCCAATCTAGCGATCGTTATCAAAACCAAATCAAACAAATCACAAATCGGAAGAAACTATCGTAGATGGTATTGACGATGAAATAAAAAAATCGATCGAGACAAATCAAACGCCAGAAGATTAACGCACCGATGGAACAAATTAAGTAACATGAACAAAGAACGAGAGACGTAGTAACAGTAATCGAATCAAGTAACAGAGAAACGCAATTCATAAAGAGATCAATCGATGAGAGTCATAATCATCGGAATTACCTCTACGAAACCCTAAATTCGAGAATTGTAACTGACCTTAGAATCAATAATCCTAGCCGAAGTGAGAGATCATCTTTTCTAGGTCATGATCGTCGGTGACCCAAGCAAGATCGCCGGAAAAAAGCACCGCTACTAAACTTCTCGAGACATTTTTTGCGAAGATTAGAATTTAGGGTTTTCTAAAAAATGAGAGATTTCAGAGAGAGATATCGATAATTCTTCTTCTTCAAACGGTTTAACTCCAAATTGATTCCGTTATATAGAAAAATTCAAAATTTGAATTGCAAGACACAGACCCGTTTCGAAAAATTACAATTCAATTTCCAGCTGTGTACACGTCATAATTGGTCATGTGCAACAAGTTTGAGCTAAACCAGGATTTTAAAATGTTGGTTTAGTACAAAGGCCTGAATGTTTTGGTTTAAGCTTAACCATGTGTAATGACCGTTATCTCATCAATAATATTACATTGGTTCGGTTTTGGTTTTAAAATGTGACCTTAAAACTATATATGAATTTGTTATCAACTATACAATGAAAAGTAGAGGTGATCAAGTTATATTATAAAATCTATAGCTCAAGGAACTAAAGAACATGAACGTATACATGTTGAAGCAAAAAATTCAAATGCAGTAAAAGAAAATAGCTACAGGTAAAAGATTCATGCTTGATTAACCTGAGATTCAAGAAGCAAGTGATCCTCTAAAACTTGTGTTAGAAAAATTGACAAGGTTCTTGACTAGATCAATGGCGGATCGAATTCAAAGAATTAACCGTTCAAAGGAAAAAGGAGAAGAAACTCTCTGTTTTAATTCAAATCCAAAGGTACATAAGGGAAATAAGATCCTATTTATAAAGTTCCAACTAAAACCTAATAGGATCAAATGAATAACTAAAATTACAATAAATCAAAGTACTTCAAAACTTAAACAAAGCAAATTTCGAAAAGACTCTAGTCATTGACTTTGAAGGTGGAGAGTGATTGATTAATGACATCACACATTGGCATAATTCCAGATTGTGAAGCTGGGATGGCTAATCAAGATCCGCACTTTGGCTCAGAGGCCTGCACAATATGCAAACACATTAGAGGAAAAGACATGTGGAACAACGTACAACAACAATCTTTTGATATTCAAGTTCTGTATCAAAACAATGCATGTTCACATTCAATTGCATGCAATATAACTGACTGACTGCAAACATCACAATTCTTACACGACGACTACTTGACGATATACATATATACAAATTAAATGACCGTGCCAAATTCTACACAAACTAAACTATTGAAGTCAATTCTCGCTTATTATTTGACTGAAACTGTAATGACTTAAGTTATAACGCCGTGAGTCAAATCTAGTAAGTTCTAATAATTTATATCGTGGTTATAATATACACCAATCTTTCTATCCCGCCCCGCGTTTAGTTGTCGTTGGTTTCCCTGGTTCATTGTTTCTCCGGATTGCTTTGTCCTCCGTTGTTTGCTGTTGTTTTAGGTGTGATGGTTTGTGCTTAGGATTTCAATCACCGGCTGTACCGTTCCCTAGCTAATGTCTTCACTGGGGGTCTTGTTCTGGGCAATGTGTTTCCGCTAGTGTGCTTGTGGTTAGAGCCGGCTTTTCTAACTTCCACAAGTCACCTATTGGCTCTATTTCCTCAGCTCACCTCCCAAGCCAAAGGTGTTAGACAATTGTTGGTGAGTGGTATTTGCCCGAGACCTGTTCTGCTTCTGCAGGTTACTTGTGATTTTCGCCATGGTTGGAGTTGATGGCTCTCCTGGATCAAGGGATTGAGGGCTGCCTGGCGTCGCGGTAGCCTATACCATCTCCACGCAATTCCTTGGCATGTCGCACTTGTTGTACGCTTTTGAGCCCAGGTTTGTTGCATCCTTGTGTCACTATCGTCTATGGCTTCAGATTCTGCTTCTTCGGATAAGTGTTTGTCTTGCGAGAAGCTCCGAATAATGTCAAAGCTTTCGGTGTTTGGACTTCGTGTTTGGCGGTGCTAGTATGGTTTGTGGTGGATATGATGTTGCTTCGCTCTGTTTTACTGACTCCAGGAGGGACTTGGTAGATTGAGGAAGCATTGTCTGCCTCATTAAGCTCGGTGATTCGGAATCACTGATTCCGCAGTTGCTTGCTCAGCTCGGATTACTGTTGAAAAGACTGCCTCTCCGCTCTTAAGTCACCACCTTTTCCCTTTGTTTATTTTTCACTTGTTTCTCTCTTTTTCTTCACTTAAGGGATTCTCTTTATCTTGTATCACTTCTTCTTCTTCCTTGAGCTTTGCTTATGGACTGAATTGATGATTTGATTCAAGATTGTGATATGCTTCCATGTTTTTTATCCTTTTTTTGGCATGGGACCATGTATTGATAATGCTTCATTGTGTAACCTCAACTTTCATTGTGAAATGAATATTTACATTCTTATCAAAAAAAAAATATACACCAATCTTTTTCTTGTAAATACATAACTATAGTTCTTTGACTTGGACATTATGTTCAATTGTTGAGTATCCTACTTCTTCTTATTCCCTCAAGATTCCCAACTTCTCACAATTTGAGAATTCCACAATATATCTTCTCTGATCATAAATACCAATATCGTTCTTTCTCCTATTGGTGGATATATAACTACTTTTTTTTTTTGGTCCAAAAAAGTAATAGAGGTGGATATATAACTACTAATAGTGTGGTATGGATTGTGTATTCATGATTTAGCTTTAAGTTGTCATATAGTCATCATATATAAGAGGCATATAATGAAAATAAATATTTTTTATCAGTACGTTGTTTATTACAGCATAAAACACATGAGAAAATATGAGAATATAATACCCAAAAGGGAACGTAAAGGAAAATAGAAACTGATATAATAATTTTAAGATGTTTAATATATATACATAGATTTTGCTACGTTTCTTATTTAATTTTCTTTTTTTGAACTAATTAACTGATATGGCTTTATTGTGGTTTAACCAAAAAACCTATTTAGTAATAAATATTCAAACTATTTTTATTTTAGAAAACCATGAAAAACCAAAATCAAACCAAATTGTACGAAATTCTGATAGGGCTATACTTTTTTAATTAATAAGAACAAAATAAACAAATTACAAAAAAATACTTAAAAAAAAAAGAAGTAAATGAGCCAAAAAAAAGCGCGGCGGGAGATCTATGTTCGCCACAATGGATCTAAGCCGCTTATTTGTTGATCGACCACTCATCAATAGATTGGTTGCTCTATTGTTATTAGAGAAAAATATTGGGATCTGAAATTTGTTCTACTAACGTAAACAAATAAATTCAAGATCTGAAATGTGTTTGAGCGCTGCTATAATAAATAAAGGTATGCTTTTTTTCAGTTGAACTAGTCACGACAAGTACACCGGAGAGGCTACGAGGATCACTTTGTATAACATGGCAGTTTCTGGGTCTTTAGAGTTTCTCATCATATCCAATAGAGTTTTGCATGTAAAACAAAATTGAGATCATTTTTTCTTCTCTATTGATATATGATATATATATATTTCTCGAAATTTGTACGAGTTGGTTATGTATTTAGTTTTTACATTACCAATTTTAAAATGTAGGGACAGAAAAATCTACAATTGGTAAACTTAGTGGTCAAGTGAACGACCAAGAATTTATTGTTTCTGAGTCTAACGATATGGCTCGACCAATGTGTAGGGAAACTAATTTTAACTCCTTACGACCTTACGAATCATTGTTGTCACTGTGTAATTGAAAACCATCATTTCACTCTTCTTCTACAAAGTTAGATAAATTAGTTTAATAGAAAAACAATTAAAAAACAAGAACAAAGTATCGTTCACTAGAAAATTAGTAGTTTTGTGTAGAAAAATCTGAATAACCCTTAAGTTTAAATGTGATCTTTTCAAAAAAATTTGTGAATTTTTTTCAAAGTGTGCACATATTCTTCACATGTATGACCACTCTAATGTTTCATAAAGGATGTTGTAGATTTGTTCTTCTCTCAGTATCATTTTGTTGAACTTTTGATGAGGTGATCTCTGTCTCACCTAACACTCAGTTTCTACTCTATTCAGCATCTCAGAGGAGAAGGCAATATGTACGTCCACGATCACCACCAAGAGGTCCTCCTCGTGGAGAAGAAGATGTAAAATACAGTCGCAGGTCTTATTCCCATGGCTATGAAGGTGCTACTGCTGCTGCTCCAGATCTGGACAGTCTAAGAGACAATGAGACTACAAAGTAAGTTGAAACATTTTTTCTGATTTTATCTTGCCCCTGAGGATTGTGTCTAATGTTTTTGTGTTTGGACAGTGAGGACTTAAAGCTTGGATCTTCATTAAAATGCTCAGTGGTGTCCTCCCGTTTTAGATCTAAAGCTTTATGTGACGACCCTTTCAAAGGGGTTTAAAATAGACTTGCATTCCTTCACCCCTCCTTTGATAAAGGTTATAGAAAAGACGGAAAGCGTGATCATCCAAACTGCAACAAGTATGACGTCTTATGCGGGTCAAAGACAACATGTACTTTCATGGGATCACCCCTGGGATTCAAGAAGCTACTATCCTCCAGAATTATCTAGTAAAAAGAGACTGCAGAAGGGTAACTACAAAGAGGAAGGGTATCCTCTTATTACACGGGATCACCCCCGGGAGAAGATAGAATCTTTGGTATCAAGAAGCGACTATCCTCGAGAATTCTCTAGTGGAAAGAGACTGCAGAAGGGAAGCTACAAAGAGGAAGAGTATCCACGGGTCAAGAAAGATATGGGACAAGTAAAGAGACTAGAGAAGGGAAGAAACTACAAAGAGGAAGAAGAGTATCCACGGGTCAAGAAAGATATGGGACAAGTGGTTCACAAGATGCTGAGCAAAATGAGGTATAAAGAAGGACAAGAGCTTGGTAAAGATGAACAAGGTATGAAAGAGACACTAATAGCTACTGGGAATGAAGGACGGCTGGGAATTGGTGCCAAAGGGCCTAGAGAGTAATAGCATCGGATTAGCACTTATAGCAATACTTTTTGTTTTTTTTTTTGTCCCTAGAAAGTAGCTTTAGAACACGATAACAAACATCGTTTTGTCGAATTAAAAGGCTGTTTTAGTTCTTAAAATGAGAAGGCCTTTGATTTGTATTCCAACAAAGTGATTTACACAGGCAAAAACAAATCTTCTGTTAAACTGCCTGACGCTGTTTTGTTAAGGCCCCGAATGGCAACCCGATTCGGGTGTGATGTGATGACCCTAATCGCATGTCACCATCGAATGGCAAAACGATTAGAGTGTGATGTGATTCAAGTGTTGTTAGCAAGCGGTTAGGTTCTTGTAATTTACTCTTACTCTAATCGTTGCAAAAACGGAATTTAAACCTACGATTAAGGTGCGGCAAGTGTGAGTTATAAGTATATTTACCAATATATCCTCAATTATTTTTATTATATCTAATTAACAAATTTTAATATTTAATAATTAAAAATATGATTACAACAAAATTTCCGTTTTTGGCGGTAATAATGAAATAAACATCTTTTCGGGAAAAAAAAGAAATACACATTTTTGGCGGAAAAACACAGAATCAAGTTTTTGGCGGGAAAACGTGAAATTACATTTTTGGCGGGAAAACGTGAAATTACGTTTTTGGCGGGAAAACGTGAAATTACGTTTTTGGCGGGAAAACCGGAAATTATATTTTTGGCGGGAAAACGGAAAATCACGTTTTTGGCGGGAAAACGTGATATTGCGTTTTTGGCGGGAAAACTTGAAATTATGTTTTTGGCGGGAAAATCGGAAATCATATTTTGGCGGGAAAACCGGAAATGAAGTTTTTGGCGGGAAAACGTGATATTACGTTTTTGGCTGAAAAACGTGATATTACGTTTTTGGCGGGAAAACGTGAAATTACGTTTTTGGCGGGAAAACCGGAAATCATATTTTTAGCGGGAAAACGGAAAATCACGTTTTTGGCGGGAAAACGTGATATTGCGTTTTTGGCGGGAAAACTTGAAATTACGTTTTTGGCGGGAAAAGGTGAAATTACATTTTTGGCGGGAAAACCGGAAATCTTATTTTGGCGGGAAGACATAGAATCGTGTTTTAGTAAAAATAAATAAATGAAAAACTCGTTTTAACGATAAAATACATCAAATAAATAAGTAAAGTATTGATAACAATAATAATATAACTAGTACCCTTTTAAGTAATTTTGCCATTTAATCGCACCCTAATAGTTTTGTCATTCGAAAAAAATAGGATAACGGATCGTAGCCGAATCACATTACCATTCATAAATTTAATTAATCATACCGCACCCAAACTACATCGCTCCCTCCCTCAAATCGGAGTCACGCCTAAATCGGAGTGCCATTCGGACCCTAAGTTGGATGCAACTTGTGATCTACTGTACGTCTCTAAATGTACTGCCGTAGCTATGCTAATCCACTTTGTCCTATAGTCTCCTCTGCTCCACTTTGTCTGTGTAACTCTCTCTAAAGCTTCATATAAGAACAAAGAACACATCTGCTTTTGAATTGGAACTTGCTACTGTTTTATACATGAATGGTAGGTTTCCAAATTCATACAACTTTGTCATTTGTTAGGCCATTGAACAGCTTCATAAAACATAATCTCTGGCCGAACATTCTTTTCTCCACATAATCTGACCACACTCTTCCAGTCACCAACAACCTATGGCATCACCACACAT
This sequence comes from Arabidopsis thaliana x Arabidopsis arenosa, assembly GCA_019202795.1. Taxonomy (NCBI): domain Eukaryota; kingdom Viridiplantae; phylum Streptophyta; class Magnoliopsida; order Brassicales; family Brassicaceae; genus Arabidopsis; species Arabidopsis thaliana x Arabidopsis arenosa. Next base: position 11,238,909 of record CM032919.1, on the reverse strand, counting down.
CAATAATGTCTCTCACCCATCAAAGTTCACATTTCAACTCGAGAAATACAAAGGCAACAGTTTAATCTTACCTCTTCTGCTAAAGTTTCATGTCTGAAACGGACCCACCGGTTCTTTTTATACACTAAGCAATTGTAGTTTCCTTCTTCACCACAACCAATCTGCATGCCAGAAATCTGAGACTGTAACAGACAAATAATACAGAAGAACAGTACGATTGTGCCGACCCTGTTTCAGATTTTACCATTGACACAAGCCGATACTTAGTGTTTAGTTCTTCTAAGCCTTTGTATAGCCTGCTAATATCTATCTCTTAATACAAAGCCTTTGTTGTCTCCGATATTTCATTTTCAGTTTCATTCTTCTCCCAGTCTAACACTAATGTTAAAAACATACAAAACAGCAACATTGTTTATCATTAGCACAATAACTGAAATTAGGATATAAAGAACACATGATCATGATCAAAACTTACTGATTGTGAAGATTGGCAGGCATCTACTTATAGTGTGATGAACAAAGTTGTCCTTTCCACAGCCTCCTGTTTTAATGTCACACAACATTTTATCTTTCATGCGGATCACTTTAAGGATCCCAAGAGCACACTGCATATATAAATAACCACAGGCAGCAATTTAAGTACCAGTTTCTGTAAAAGAGAAAAATAGGGAAATAAATGAAACATATCTTTTGCTCTGGATAATTTGGCTTGCTTCTGCATTTTCTACAACTCATTCTTTCATATACCTCCAACGTAAAAAGGCGAGTCACCAAGCTTTTCTCTTTTGGGACTTTTCCAGACAAAACTCGAGGATCGCGACAAGTACCTCAGCAGCATCTCTCGACTGAAACAGAGTTAAAAAAAACTGAATGACATGTAAAACACAAATCAAAGCCTATTCAGTAAAATAATAATAATAGGCACAAAACATGAAATGAACTTCTTTTAGGGAAGCAAGTAAATTGCTCAGTAGGAAACTGTAGAGTCCCTCTTCTTTTATCTGCTCCGAGACAAAAGCAGAAAATCAATCTTGTAGTGCACAAGGAAGTTGCTGTAGATTCTCGTTGAAGTCTCTGTTACACCATGAATGGACAGACATTCATTCTTACAACTGAGTAATGAAAAAGTCAGGGAAGAAAACACATAATATAGACCTTCAGTGACCTTGTTTCTTCTTCTTTGACCCTGACTTCGTCTCCTTCTCTTTCTTTTCCTCAGATAAAAGTTCTGCTTGTACTATATCTAACTTGGCTTTAGTATCCATATCTACAGTTCCACCCAACTCTTCCTAGAAGAAGGACATAAATTATAAGATAAGGTACCTGTCAAAGAAAATGAATGCTCTCTGTACAAAACCAAAGTTAAAAACCAACCTGCAAGAAACGTTTCAGCAGGTGAAGAATATAAGAGCGGTAGTCAAAAACACAGAGCTTGACAAGGTCGTTTAGCAAGACTCATTTTCTTATTCGAACAAACGAAACAGTGGATTGCAGTCTTGCAATTAAGATCAAGTAAGCGATGACCGTTTTAAGGGAACCATTGAAAGCACAGGGGAAAAGACAGATCCTTTTTATTTTGGACATATGGAGGAAAAGGGAGAAGGGACTCTGTTTATTCAAAGCCAAAGGTGCCTTTACAGAAGGGAAATAAGATCCTATTGATAAAGTTCCAACTACTAAAACCTAACAGGATCAAAAGAATAACTAAAATTATAAGAAATCAAAAATACTTAACAAAGCAAACTTCTTGAAGCCTTAGCTACACCAAATTGGCAGGCTTGAATCGTCTTATCATTTCGCATAGACTCAAGCTGAGGAACCGAAAAGATTCCAGTCATTGACTTTGAAGGTAGAGAGTGATTGTTTAATGACATCACACATTGGCATTTTTCCAGATTGTGAAGCTGGGACAGCTAAACCAGATCCCACAGCATCCGCAGTTTCGCTCAGAGGGCTGCACAATACGCAAACACATTAGACGAAAAGGCATGTGGAACAACAACAACAATAACAAAGCTTTGGATTTCCCAGTTCTGTATCTAAGCGATGCATATTCATATTCAATTGCTTGAAATATAACTGAGTGACTCATGGTTAAAGTTTCTAGGACTTACTTTATCAGAATAGGTTCATATGCAGTCACTAAGACATCTGTATCAACTCCCTTAAGACGAAGATTTGCCACATATACCTGCAGAACAAACAATCATATAAGACCAGTTGTGTCTCAGGAAAAAAAAACCTTTAAGAATAAAGAGACAGAACAAGGAAAAGCTTCATACTCTCACTAGGTTTTGTGCTTCTCTTCCCTGTCTTCCTTTGGATATAGCCTGTAATGATCGTTGTTAGAGAAAACAAATAGAAAGGAAACTAATGGGAAAACAAACCGAAAACATCATGCGTATGGACATTACCATCTCTCCAATAGCAGTTGTCGCAACGGCAGGGATGTTTCTGTGCGACAGTCCAGGCGCCTCAACGACCTCTGATTGCTCTATCAACTGAATATAACACAAGCAACATCATTAGATTGTTTTCATAATAGATATCAATCTTAGTAAAAGACTAAAAAACTGCATCAAAATTATTTCCATTTCAACTAGTTTCAGAAACTGAATCAACGATAAAAAATCCCTCCAACGAGTTATAAAAACAGATGTCCCATATTATTGCTATCTCAGAAAACAAAAGGGTCTAACTTTGAGAAATCTATACATGTTAAGCTCTACGTTCGAACAATTTGTAGTCGTTCGATCTTGAACTCACAAGAAGCAGGCTCTACTCTAGAGAAATAACACTAAATCTTGAAACTGACTTGTCTTACAAAACTCAAGAAGAGTTCTAGTGTAGTGGTTACCTGAAATCCTTCAGCATCCTGCTCACGCGCAAGATCGTTGAGGAACCAAGAAGCACTGCCAATGTCACCAACCTCAGTCTTGAAATCCAACAACTCAAAAATCAAACTCTCATCTCTTGAAGGATCCACGAACACTTCCTGTGAAAACCAATAATCAAACAACAACAATTAGAGATTCTTTCTACACATCTTAATTATAAACTATGCAAAATCCTTGAACAAAGAAAGAACCAAACCTGATGATCAGGAACTTGTCGGATATCACTCACATCCTGAAGATTTACATTAAAGAAATCAGTAAACTGTGAATTTAGTTAGCAGCGGAAAAAAAGAAAAGGGTTATTGACAGAACCTGAAATCTTTGAGGGAAGACGGTGGAAATTGCGCCACCAAATAAAGGTCTCACCGAACACAACTCAACAGACATGTTTTGCTACATTCAAAAACAAAATCGTCGAAAAGATTATAACTTGAAAAAAAAACTAAACTTTGCCAAAAACGGTAACAAACATAAGAATTTGGGATTAAAGAAAGAAGGCTACCACTTTAGAAGAGAATTTGCTATAAACTGCGACGCAGAAAAAGTTGTAAGTTGCGAGCAAATCAAACGTTGAAGTTGACTACTTATATCAAAAGAAGCTTTTTTTAACGCTATCAAGAAGTGTTTGCGTAATTATAACGCGACGAAGAAGCGAGACTTTTATTAAACTTTTAATTGTTTGAGGATATAACAGAACCGGAAAAAAAAAATCTCAAATTTGATCCTAATTTTGGTATCCTTCCAAAAATTGAAAATCTAAAAAAAAACTAATTTCAATGTTTCATGTGATTTTAAGGTGATGGAGACCCACAAAAAAAAAACGAATTACCAATAAAAATTAACCAATTGTGACACACTGCTACTAATTAAAAGCTTTTACATACTTACCAGACTGAGAAAAGTGAAGGTTTTTAAGGAATGTTCTTCAATGTCTGTCTGTGTCTCTGCGAGTTTGATTTGGTCACGCTGAGAATAACATTGAAACGGCGTCTTTTTAGTGAGCAGCAAACGGCGTCGTTTATTTATCACAGGTTTTTACAAAATAACAAAGCCTTATTCTGGCCCTATATAGCTTAAAAGCCCGTTAGCTTCTTTTATTATCCTACGCTTCTTTTATTATCCTACGTTTCTGTTTGATTAACGAATCGAACCAAGAAGATGAAGTAACAAGAGAGGTAATCAAAACCACTGAGATATGTAAGTCTATTGAAGAAGCTCAGGGAGGTGCTTTCTTAGAACTGATTAATAGGAAATGGAATCATCACAACAAAGCGTTGCAAATGATTAGGGATATTCTAATGTATATGGATCGGACTTACGTTTCTAGTACTAAGAAAATTCATGTTCATGAGCTTGGACTTCATTTGTGGAGGGATAATGTTATGTATTCGAGTAAGATTCAGACTAGGCTTTTGAATACGCTTCTTGATTTAGTTCATAAGGAACGGACCGGTGAAGTTATAGATAGGTTGTTGATGAGGAATGTGATTAAGATGTTTATGGATTTGGGTGAATCTGTGTATCAGGAGGATTTCGAGAAGCCGTTTTTGGAAGCTTCTGCTGAGTTTTACAAGGTTGAGTCACAGGGGTTTATTGAGTCTTGTGATTGTGGTGATTATTTGAAGAAAGCGGAGAAATCTTTAGTGGAAGAAGTCGAGAGGGTTGCTCACTATTTGGATGCCAAGAGCGAAGCGAAGATTACTAGTGTGGTTGAAAGAGAGATGATTGCTAACCACGTGCAGAGACTTGTTCATATGGAGAATTCAGGTTTGGTTAATATGCTTTTGAATGATAAGTATGAGGATATGGGTAGAATGTACAGTTTGTTCCGCTGGGTTGCCAATGGACTTGTTACGGTTAGAGATGTTATGACTTTGCATCTTAGGGAGATGGGAAAACAGCTGGTTACTGATCCAGAGAAATCAAAGGATCCGGTTGAATTTGTGCAGCGTCTATTGGATGAGCGGGATTAGTATGACAAAATAATCAACATGGCATTTAACAACGATAAGACGTTCCAGAACACGCTGAATTCTTCGTTTGAGTATTTCCTCAATTTGAACACCCGTTCTCCTGAGTTTATCTCCCTGTTTGTTGATGATAAACTACGAAAAGGACTGAAAGGTGTGGGGGAGGAGGATGTGGATCTTATTCTTGATAAAGTGATGATGTTGTTTCGCTATTTACAGGAGAAAGACGTTTTTGAGAAATACTACAAACAACATCTGGCAAAAAGGCTTTTATCTGGAAAAACTGTGTCGGATGATGCTGAGAGGAATCTGATAGTGAAACTGAAGACAGAATGTGGGTATCAGTTCACTTCGAAACTGGAAGGTATGTTCACTGACATGAAGACCTCACACGACACGCTGCTAGGATTTTATAATAGCCATCCCGAGCTTTCAGAAGGACCGACACTTGTTGTTCAGGTTCTCACAACCGGTTCTTGGCCCACACAGCCAACCATACAGTGTAACCTACCTGCAGAAGTTTCTGTTCTGTGTGAGAAGTTCAGGTCATATTACCTCGGGTCGGGACTCACACCGGCAGGAGATTGTCTTGGAAAACCAATATGGGAACAGCAGATATCAAAGCAGTGTTTGGAAAGGGTCAGAAGCATGAACTAAACGTTTCGACTTTCCAAATGTGTGTCCTTATGTTGTTCAACAACTCTGATCGACTAAGCTACAAAGAGATCGAACAGGCAACTGAAATCCCCACCTCAGACCTAAAGCGTTGCTTGCAGTCAATGGCGTATGTAAAAGGTAAAAACGTGCTAAGAAAAGAACCAATGAGCAAGGAGATAGCAGAGGAGGACTCATTCGTTGTGAACGACAGGTTCGCAAGCAAGTTCTACAAAGTGAAGATAGGAACTGTGGTGGCACAAAAGGAGACAGAACCGGAGAAGCAAGAGACAAGACAGAGAGTAGAAGAAGACAGAAAACCTCAGATCGAAGCAGCTATCGTGAGGATCATGAAGGCAAGACGAGTGTTGGATCACAACAACATTATCGCAGAGGTCACCAAACAGTTGCAGTCGCGGTTCTTGGCAAACCCAACAGAGATAAAGAAGAGAATTGAATCGCTCATTGAGCGTGATTTCTTGGAGAGGGATAATACAGACCGAAAACTTTACCGCTATTTAGCGTAAAAAGTTTTTGAGATGATTTATTTAGCGTAAAAAGAAAACACTACTTAATGTTTTATCTTGAATACCCTAAACTCCAAGATTCTTCTATATATATTTTACCAAAAAAAAGATTATATATAGAAGAGAAATTGTTAAAAATGCCCCTTTTTCAATACCCCTTTTCAAAAATGCCCCCTTTGAGAGTCCATTTTTAAGTTTGCCCTCTTTTAATTTTTAGTGACCATTTTACCCTTATTTGAAACAAAATTAGGTCCACAAAATACAAAATATTTTTTGGCGGGAAAAGTGATCCCGCAATTTTCCCGCCAAAACATTTGTAAAAAGCCTTTAAAATACCTTGTAAAATTTTCCCGTAAAATTTTTTCCCGCCAAAAAATTTTCCCGCCAAAAAAATTTTTTTGCGGGAAAATTTTTGGCGGAAAAAATTTACAAGGTATTTTAAAGGTTTTACAGAGTATTTACAAGTGTTTTGTAAGGTTTTACAATGTATTTTAAAAGGTTTTACAAGGTACTTATAAGGTATTTATAACTTGTAAAACCTTATAAAAAACTTGTAAAACCTTATAACTTGTAAAAACCTTATAAAATAGCTTGTAAAATCTTATAATATCTTATAAATACCTTGTAAATACGTTGTAAAACCTTTTAAAATACATTGTAAAACCTTATAAATACCTTGTAAAAAACCTTTAAAATACCTTGTAAATTTTCCCGCCAAAAATTTAACGCCAAAAAAATTGCGGAATCACTTTTCCCGCAAAAAAAAATTTTTGGCGGGAAAAAATTTTACGGGAAAATTTTACAAGGTTTTTTAAAGGTTTTTTACAAGTTTTTACAAGTGTTTTGGCGGGAAAAATTGCGGGATCACTTTTCCCGCCAAAAAATATTTTGTATTTTGTGGACCTAATTTTGTTATTTTCCTTATATATTTGTGATATCTTTTATTAAAAGAAGGGTAATTTAGTCATTTTGTACATAAAAAGGGGTATTTTTAAAAATGGACAGCCAAAGGGGGCATTTTTGAAAAGGGGTATTAAAAAAGGGGCATTTTTGTGAGTCTCCCTATATAGAAATACATATCTTTTTTTTTGGGCAAAATACATACATATCTTGTTCATTGTTTTTAGGGTTAGACGTCATTGAGTAATATGGGTTCATGCTCGCCAGCAGTTTCTTCAATCGTGCAAAACTGGAGAGAGCATCCTCCATCTTCTTATTCCCTCAAGATTCAAAACTTCTCCCAACTTGAGAACTCCACTGCCTCCTCTGATCATAAATACCAGTCTCGTCTTTTCTCCTCTGGTGGATATAACTGGTATGGATTTTTCGTTACGCACCATGTATAAGGCCCAAAATATCTTATCTAGGAATATCTAGCTAATGTTATATGTTGTATATAAAAACAGGAGATTGATTCTTTATCCGAAAGGGAACTTAAAGGACAATGGGTGTGGATTTATTTCGATGTACGTGGAATTAGACAGCACAAGCTTGATGGAATCCATACCACAAACTCAAGTGTTTGCTGAACTTCGTTTCTTTGTATACAACAAGAAACAAAACAAGTATTTTACTATTCAAGGTGAAGTATACATCTCATGTTCTTTCTTTAAAATTAGAACCAAATTAATAATGGCGATATTTATTAAGTGATTGATATTTATATATGCAGATGTAGAAGTAAAGCGGTTCAATGCACTTAGAATGGTGTGGGGATTGTTCCAAGTTCTTCCATATGATACATTCATTAACCCTGAAAATGGATACATCTTCGAGGGAGGTGAATGTGAGTTTGGTGTTGATGTCCTTGTTGCTCCACCCCTTACTAGTTGGGAAATCCTCTCTTTTGATGACAAACTCTCTCATCCCAAATTCTCTTGGACTGTTAAGAATTTTTCTGACTTGAAAGAAGATGTTTACACATCAAACAAATTTTCCATGGGAGGCAAGGAATGGTGAGTAGTATATATAATTTTGCAAAATTTTGTTTATGGACTAACAAGTATGTATCTATATATAAACATGTATGTGAATGTTAACATGTCCATACTGAAATGTTTTGTAGGGTTCTAAAGCTGTATCCAAAGGGTTACTCTATCGCAGATTGCAAATATTTATCCCTTTATCTGCATTTAGCTGATAGTGAAACACTAAAGCCAGATGAGAAGATTTTCAAGCAAGGACATGTGCGAGTTCTTGACCCGCTTGGATCCAGTCACGTCGAAAAACAATGTACTTTCTAAAACATTAAGTATTCTAATATTTATATCGAGATATTCATTTGGAGTTGTGTTTCTCACTAACCATGTTTCGCATTTTACTTTCTTGCAGCGAGCCGCTGGCACAAGGAATCAAGCAGGGCTTGGGGTTGGGATCAGTTTATGTCTTTAGCTGATCTTCGGAAGACTTACTTGGACAAAGAAGATGCGTTGACTGTTGAAATCGAATTCAAAGTTGTTTCTGCAACCAAATATTCTCCCATTATCTAACCTCTATTTTCTACTTTTAGAATATCAATCATCTACCATTCTTCTACTATAGTACTACGACACAATGCTATATGTCCTGGACCAATTTGTTATAATTTGAGTTCTCTAGTTTTCCATAAATTTGCTTATATAAGAAAATATGTTGTATATTTTGTTTCTTCGTTTTTTACTAGAAGGACTTTTGTTGCTTCCATACTGATATGCTCTAAGTTTACTCCAAACATTTTGATTATACATAAATAGCCAAAAGATCACTTCTCTTCTCTTATAATTTCTCCAGTTAAGACTTAAGCCACTCAAGCACCACACATGCATCCTCCAGTTAAGCCACTCAAGTACCACACACTGTTTAATCTTTCAAACTGAACATGAATATATGCATTGTTTTTGCCATCTACGATGTATACTTTTATATAATAATGTAGTACTATTTTCATTACTGATCGTAGTTTTTTCTCACGTTTTACGTTTTTTGGATTGATAATATTAAAGGTTAAGATTACAAAATTTATCAAAATCTTCTTAGAGAAAAAATGGGTTATTCACAACTGATGAATCTGGTGTAAAATTATCTAAAAGAGATATGTACTTTACCAAGAAAATCTTCTAAAAGAAATAAAATACTTATACCAAATCTGGTGTATCTTAACAAAAAGATAAATAATCTGATGCGTTTTCAAGTATTGAGACGTCTCTCTCTCTTTATTTTCCTCTATCCCTATAAAATGTTTTTTTTTTTTTGTTAAACCATAGTTTTTAGAAAACCCTAATATTTATCTTGACACCCCAAGAATCCTCTTTATATATTAATCAATCATAGTTTTAAGACTTGCACTGTGTTGAAAAGAATAAAATGGGTGCATCATGCTCAGCACCAGTTTCTTCTACAATCAAGAAAAACTGGAGAGATCATCCTCCTTCTTCTTATTCTCTCAAAATTCTCAACTTCTCACAACTCGAGAATTCTACTGCCTTCTCTGATCATAAATACCAATCTCGTCTTTTCTCTTCTGGTGGATATAACTGGTATGGATTGTATTTTCATGGTTTAGCATTATATATATCTTATCTCGCTAATGCAACATGTTGTTTATAAAAACAGGAGATTGATCATATACCCGAAAGGTAACGTAAAGGACAATGGAAGTGGGTTTATTTCTATGTACGTGGAATTAGACAGCACAAGCTTGACAGAATCCAAACCAACTGAAGTGTTTGCGGAGCTCCGCTTCTTTGTCTACAACAAGAAACAAAACAAGTACCTTACTAAAGGTGAACTATATATATATCTCATGCTTCTCTTTCTCTAAATTCACATTCTAAAATCAGTCATGGATGTATTTTATATATTTTTTAGATGTTAAAATAAAGCGGTTCAGTGCACTTAAAATGGCGTGGGGATTGCGAAAAATTCTTCCATGTGATACATTCATTAACCGTGAAAATGGATACATCTTCGAGGGAGGTGAATGTGAGTTTGGTGTTGATGTCGTTGTTTCTTCACCTCTTACCAATTGGGAAATACTCTCTTTTGATGAGAAACTCTCTGATCCCAAGTTCTCTTGGAGTGTTAAGAACTTTTCTCAGTTGAAAGAAAAGGAGTTTTACACATCAAAAAGATTCTCAATAGGAGGAAGGGAATGGTGAGTATATCTATATAAAAATTGTATCTCTATAGACATGTGTGTATGAATGTGCATAATATTTAATCTTTTGTAGGTTTCTAGAGCTGTATCCGAAGGGCAACGCTAGAGCAAATGGCAAATATTTATCCATTTATCTTAATTTGGCTGATAGTGAAACACTAAAACCAGATGAGAAGATTTTCACGCAAGTACATGTGCGAGTTCTAAACCCGCTTGGATCCAATCACGTGACAGCCCAATGTAATTACTAAAAGACAGTTGCATTATTATCTTAATAGTTTATAATCTTTCTATATACAAACTGATCGATATTAATTACTCTCATTGTAACTATGTTTCACATTTTATTTTCTTGCAGTGAACAACTGGCACAACAAGGAATCAAACATTAGTTGGGGTTGGCATAACTTTTTTTCTTTAGCTGAAATTCGGAAGACTTACTTGGACAAACAAGACACGTTGAATGTTGAAGCCGAATTTAAAGTTGTTTCTGCCACCAAATACTCTACCATTCTCTAAACTCTTCTTTTGTTTACTTTTAATTTAGAATAATATTATCAGCTATGTGTTATTCTTCTACTATGAGTAGAGTATTAAGACACAATGCTACGTCTTGGACCAGTTTTTAATTTTTCATTCATGTTCTCGTCTGGATTCTATTAATTTGTTTTTATAAGAGAAAAAATTGACTCCTATAATCTTTTTTTTGTATGAATGTAAAATTTATTCACCAAAAAAAGACTGTTTTACAATAAATGCTTCATTGGAATCGAAGTGCGTTGAAAAAAATTGAAATAGAATTGATATTGAAGATAACTAGCGACTATGGGTTTGGAACCAGAATCGAAGCCCGCCTTCATATTCGGGGGATCCCGATGTTGCCATTGTGCTAAGCCGGACTCCTATAATTAATCTCCCAATCTATTTTCCAGTGTTTCTTAGCAAAGGTTTTTATCTTTTTTTTTTCGAAAAATGAGTGTCGGGTCACTTGGATCCTAGTAGCTACGGGACGAATAGAAACAAGGCCAAAGTAAAACTAAACTCGAGACGAATGTCCAAAGGGAGTAAATGGAATGGTCGAAGTAAATTTGAAGGAGAAAAGTTTGATGGCAAGGGTTATCAATCGCAACTAGAAAGTGCTTGGTTTGGATTCTGTTTTTGAAGAAACTCCTATGATTTTTCCAAAACATTTTGTTCCAAGGTGAAAACTAGTAGAACCGCATAGATTCAGTATAGAAGAAAAAAAAATATTTTGACATATTCATTCTTATTGGTATCTATCGGGTTTTTGGATTATATTCATTCTCATATATATTCGTCGCAACTATTAGCGGTCTCAATTTTTATTCATCCAGAGGAATCGTACATATCGGTTTCTTTGTGGGATAATGTTTCAAGAACAATCTAATTCGGGTTTTGGTCATCTCTTACATACGGTTACAACTTTCTTATCATCATCTCTAATCTATCATTCTTAAATCTTAACCATTTATCTTTCATGGATCGTTATAGATTTTGCTAAATATAAAAGACGAGATTTTCTTCATTCAAATAGTATTATCGATTTTAAATAACTGCAGATATCGAAAACATAAAAATTGGAAAGTTTTTGATTAATTTCGTTAGTTATGTCTTTATGAAAGCTAGGAAAGTTGAATTTTACATTCATCATTCAAAATTTCAAATGTTTAAACTTACGGCGTCGTTTCACAGACGACATGAAACTAAAACGAGGAACAAAAGTACAAAATCAACTAATCACGCCATCGTTAACAGTAATAATCAAACACGGTAACTAAGTTAACGAGATATTTCTTACCGAATCAACCGTAATAATCGCATCAAAAGTTATAAACGCTCCAAATTCCGCCACGTAGATAGACTCACTGTAGATCTAACCACACTAGATAACTAGATATTTTAATTTATTTCTTTCAATGAGTACAGTTCAGCCACGTCTGTCTCAGGCCAAAACGCAAGTATCGTTCTTTGTTTTGTTTCTTCTTCATCGTTGATTTGTCAAACTCAACAACGCCCAAACCCTAAAACAATCCCCAATCATCGATTCAACAATCAAATTTCCCCGATTGAAGAATAAAAATCAAACCTTTAGCAGTTTTCTCTATTGATTCCTGAGAAAAAATCTTTCCTTTTTGCATCAATTGCGTTTGGTTGATGAAGAGGATCTGAAGAAGCTGAGATTTAGGAATGATGGGTTTTGCGGTATCGGATGAATTGTTGGGAACTGTTGCTCCGATTGTGGTTTATTGGTTGTATTCTGGGATTTATGTAGCGCTCTCGTCTTTGGAGAGTTATAGATTGCATTCAAAGGTTGAAGAAGAAGAGAAGAATCTTGTATCGAAAGGTTCTGTTGTGAAAGGTGTTCTTGTTCAACAGGTTGTTCAAGCTGTTGTCGCTATCCTTTTGTTCACGGTAGTGTTTTTCTCTTTTCCCATTTTTGAGTTTTTTGCTTTTGTGAAAAGTTAGGTAACAAATTGGGGAAATTTTGATAATCTGATGCTGACGTTTTATGTGTGGAATTGGATGATGAAGATTTTTGTTTTAAAAAGGTTGACTCTTTATGTGTTGATGTAGTTTTTCCACCCATAAAGAGAAATGGGTTCTCTGCATTAATGAGAAAGGTTTTTTCATTTTAAAGTTGGATTCTTTTATATCACTAATAGTGGAATGATTCTCAATCTTTCATGACCGTTAAATCAGTATATTGGTGTTAGAAAAATAGTTAGAACTTTAGAGGAAAGCTTGAGTATCAATAGGGATTGTTAAGTGATTTGGCAATGGTGTTGGGACTTGGGAGAGCTTAGGCTGCTCTATAATTCACCTGAAGACTCTATCTTAGGCTCGGTTGGTCCTCTGTTCCACCATTGTGTTTAGATTCAGGGAGGACTGGTTCTTATCAGCTTATCTGATGAGAAAACTTTAGTCAACCAACAAACAGCTGGGTAATAATAGAAAACCTTGCTAATTTTGATCTTTCTGCTTAAGCAAGGTCTTTTGTTGAATATAAATGTCCGGAACGTTGTTATATTCCGTGAACGTTGTTATTCTGCTTAAGCGTTATCACGGGTTCTTGGTTTGCATTCGTCTGATCGTAAGTACTTGTAATGTAGACATGCCTCTGATAGATTGATTAATCAATATCATGGAATATCTTCTTTTCTGTTTGTACTGGTTTTTGTTTTTAACCTTCTTCTAATATGCTTCTCCATTGCCTATACAGGTGACAGGAAGTGATGCCGAAGCAGACAAAGCGCAACAGTTTTCCCTGTTGGTCTTAGCCAGACAGTTTGTGACGGCCATGATAGTCCTCGACACATGGCAATACTTCATGCATCGATATATGCATCACAACAAGTTCTTATACAAACATATCCACTCTCAACACCACCGTCTTATCGTCCCTTATGCATATGGAGCGTTATACAACCACCCAGTGGAAGGTCTTCTCTTGGATACTGTTGGAGGCGCCTTATCTTTCCTAGTCTCTGGTATGTCTCCAAGAACTTCCATCTTCTTCTTCTCTTTCGCCACAATCAAGACTGTGGACGACCATTGCGGTCTCTGGCTTCCTGGAAACTTATTCCATATGGTCTTCAAGAACAACTCGGCTTACCACGATATCCATCATCAGCTCTATGGAACCAAATACAATTTCTCTCAGCCTTTCTTTGTTATGTGGGATCGGATTCTGGGAACTTACATGCCTTATTCGCTTGAGAAAAGAGAAGATGGAGGATTCGAAGCACGTCCGACTAAAGAATTCAAAGACGATTAAAGATTTTGGAGTTTGGATATATGTTATGTATCTGCCCTGAGGTTTGATAATGGATGATACTATGTGTCATGGAGGTGTAGTTTTATAAATCAGAAACAGAACTGGTTTTGCGTTTTGCGTTTCTTCTCAAGAGAGAATTTAGCTTGGAGTTTGAGATTTGTATATAAACATTATTGAGTTGTTGTTCTACTTTGGGTTTTTGTTTTGCATGTAACGTTACCACAACAAACTTGTTTTTTTTTTTTTATAATTTATTTATCTACGAGGCCCTTGAAAGGAAAGTCTTAAAGAAGTTTGATTTCCTAACCTAATGAGATTAGGAATTATAATTCACTATATAAAGGCTTCTGGTAAGATTGGTGGAGACAGAAAGAAGCTCAAGCGATACAATAGAAAGGAAGAGGGGGAGTTACTTACAGGAAAAGCAACCTTATAAACCCTAAGAGAGCAAAAGGTAAAAGCAGTGATCTACAACAAGCGCTAATGTGCACTTCCACAGCAATGAATGAAGAAGAGCCACCTTCTAAAAGAAGACGGATGACAATTCTGATGCTTCCTGATGATGTGGTATTAAACTGCTTAGCCCGCGTCTCAAGATTGTACTACCCAACTCTCTCCTTGGTCTCTAAGAAATTCCGTTCTCTCCTTTCTTCAAAGGAGGTTTACCAAACCCGAACCCTCTTAGGCCGCACCGAGAGTTGTCTTTATGTGTTCTTACGGCACGCTTCCCCTTCCAACTCTAACCCACAACGTTGGTTCACTCTCAGCCGGAGACCAAATAGTTCAAAAAGGATTTTGGTCCCGATTTCATCTCCTAATTTTCCATCTGCACGATGGTCAAAAGTTGCGGCGGTTGGTCCTAATATCTACTCCATCGGCGGATTGGAACATAACATGTCAAGTAAGGCTTCGTCTAACGTCATGGCCATGGACTGTCGTTCTCACACATGGTGTGAGGCCCCAAGCATGCATGTGGCCCGTGAATTCCATTCTGTTTGCGTCTTTGATGGGAAAATATATGTAACGGGAGCAAACGAAAATCTTGATTCAACGAATTGGATGGGTGTTTTTGATACAAACACCCGAACTTGGGAGTATTTACAGATCCCTGGCAAGGAGCTATGCAGAGCCTCTCAGTTAGAAAGCGTATGGTATGAAGGAACCTTGTATGTGAGGTCCGAGAAAAAGAATGTAACTTACAAGCTGCATAAAGGTAGATGGAGAAAGGTAGATTATGCTATGAATTATGGATGGGGTCGCTCATCATCTTATTGTGTGATAGAGAACGTGTTTTACCATAATTTTGGTACGACGATATATTGGTTTGACTCCCAAAAAAGATCATGGCAAATTCTGAAGGGTTTGGAAAGTTTGTGTAAGTCTCTTTGCAATAAAAGCGCCAAGTACTTGGTGGATTATGGTGGGAAAATTGCGGTTTTGTGGCAAGATTATGTGTCTGTCAAGTTCCCTAGAGAGACATCGATTTGGTGTGCGGAAATTGCTATTGAAAAACGCGAAAACGGCGAGATTTGGGGGATGCTAGAGCGGGTTGACATTGTCTTTACAACCGATAAGCCATCTAGTTTAGTGCATGCTCTTGCTACTACCGTTTGATGAATATGAGTCATGATCATGTGAACATTAATACTCCTCCACATGTTAGATTACCACATGGAACAAGTCTTTGCTACTCGTTAGCAGTGTCTACACAACACCCATATATCATATCCCCAAGTTTTCTTTTTGTCCAATGCTCTGCATTTTTCGATTCTTATTTCATCAAATTAATGTGTTTTCTTTATATTCTTATTTCTCCAAAGCCCATTAGGCCCGTTAACAAATACAATGCGATCCATACTTTAAAACGGTGTCGTATTTTCCTGTAGACACGATGTTTTGTACAACTGTCGATCGATACTCTCTAAGTTTTTGAGGGTTTCTTATCACTTCGATATTTTTTACCTTTCATGGATGAAGATAGAGAGAAACATGTTCGTGCCAAAGGATCTGATGAAGTTGATTGGATAAGCAAATTACCAGATTGTTTGCTATGTGAGGTACTCTTGAATCTTCCCACAAAAGATGTTGTTAAGACTAGTGTTTTGTCCACTAGATGGAGAAATCTCTGGAAACATGTACCTGGTTTAGACCTAGACAATTCTGATTTCCAAGAGTTCAACACATTCTTGAATTTTGTTGATAGCTTTCTTGATTTCAACAGTGAATCATGCTTAGAAACCTTTATGTTGAAGTATGATTATGATGATGATGATTATGAGCCTGAGATTTCTATTATCGGAGGTTGGATCAACACTATTGTTACGCGTAATGTTAAACATATCGATGTTTTGGATGATTCATATGGTAGTTGGGAGATTCAGTTGCCTTCAAGCATTTACACTTGTGAGAGTTTGGTATCTTTAAAGCTTTGTGCATTAACTTTACCTAGTCCCAAGTTTGTTTCTTTACCTTCACTCAAAGTTATGGCTCTGCTTATAGCTAAGTTTGCTGACAATTTGGCTTTAGAAACGCTGATTACGAAATGCCCGGTTCTTGAAAGCTTGATTATTGAGAGGTGTTTTTGTGATGATATTGAAGTTTTACGTGTGCGGTCTCAGTCTTTGTTGAGCTTTACTCATGTTGCGGATAGTGATGAGGGTGTGGTTGAAGATCTTGTGGTTGAAATTGATGCTCCTAAGCTTGAGTATTTAAGGCTCAGTGATCATAGAGTTGCAAGTTTCATAATAAATAAACCGGGTAGGCTTGTAGAAGCGGATATCGATATTGTGTTTAACTTGTCTTCCGAAAAGTTCAATCCAGATGATCTACCAAAAAGAACTATGATACGTAATTTTCTCGTTGGGATCTCTACTGTCAAAGATATGGTCATTTCTTCGAGTACTCTTGAGGTACACTACAATGTTGAATTTGCTATTTGAATGTGTAACTTTATTCTTTCCTGATACTTTTATTTTCCTTGCAGGTTATCTATGATTTCTCAAGATGTGAACGACTACCCTTATTCCGTAACCTATCTGTCTTGCGTGTTGAGTTTTACGGCTATAGGTGGGAAATGTTGCCAATCTTTCTTGAGAGCTGCCCGAATCTAAAAACTCTTGTCGTGGTAAGGATTGTCTATTGAACCATGAACTTCTTATCTTAAGATGCAAATGGTGAAATTATCTCATATTCAACTTGTGTTTCGTTCCCTTGGTATGTTGTGCAGAAATCTGCTAGATATAAGGAGAAGCAAGGAAATATTATTTTGTCTGGACCTCGGCGTTTCCTATCATCGCTCGAGTATGTTAAGATAGAAAGGCCATTGAAAGGAGATGCTATGGAGATGAAACTAGTGAGTTACTTACTTGAGAATTCAACAATCCTCAAGAAACTGACCCTATGCTTGGATGATTCCATAAAGAAAGAAGAATCTGTCATCCTAAAAGAACTCCTTGCCATTCCAAGACTCTCTACACCATGCAAAGTTGTCGTTCTCTGATGACCTTCATAGTCATCACCAATAAACGTGCAAGGTTGTCTCTCAGTACTTTTTTTTTTTTTTTTCAACACCAGTCTCTCAGTACTTGATTATGAATTTCTCAGTACTTACTTAATTATGAATTCTTTGTTTTCTCTTAGTTTGTGACTGATAATATTGAAGTGTTCTATTTCGTAAAAGAATCATATTTTTGGCTCAAATCAATCAGTATCACTCCACCGTGGTTAATATATGCGGCTAAGATATGCTTTGGAAGTTGTTAAGAGAGAATGCTAGTGCTTTCTTCTTTAGTATTGCAGGAGCTGAATGAAACTGTAAAAAGTTTTCAACTCAAACTAGATAACATGAGTATCAATAGGAAGCTTCGGGGGTAAGATAATAGAAACGTGAAAAATTGAAGTTGTGAACTCAACATGAACAAGAAAACAAAATCGAAAACGAATTGTCGACAGAGCCAAAGATCCGAAACCAATACAAAAAAGCTTAAAATTTTTGATGAGTACACAATGTTTTTTCTCTGCAACCAGTACTATTGCTAGAACAGAGCCATAAAACATAAAAACTAATGGGGTCTAGCTCTTGGGAGCAACCTTTTCCTTTGCCTTTTGAAGCTTCAAAACCTTCTTCACAATCTTTTGCTCCTCAACAAGGAAAGCACGAATGATTCTGTAACACAAGAACCACCATCAGATTTTGACTTTGGTTACAAAGACACACAATAAATACAAAATTGAGCTCAGGGACAAACCTTTCCCTAACAGCAGAACCAGACAAAACCCCACCATAAGCACGGTTCACAGTCCTCCTGTTTCTTGATAAACGAGACCTCTTGTACTCAGATGGCCTCAAGTGAGGGATCTAAACAACCAAAGAGATACAAGTTAGATGATGAAGGAAAAGGCAGACACAACTACATCTACCAAACTATGAACAATTTGCAAGATTATTTAAGATTTCTGCCACCAAGTATAGAAGTGATTCCTTACATACAAAAGGAGAAACTTAAAAACAAGGCGGCACTAAATTTAGCTTATGATAAAGTTATGTACTGATGTAGATTCATCTTAACCAGCACAAGACCGTCAATAAGCACAAGAAAAAATCAATACAATACAAAATCCAAACTAATACATTTACAAAACAAACATATCTACACATAGTGAAAAGTATTCAAGATGATTTAACATTTCTGCCACCAAGATTAAAGAAGACTCATTAGAGAAAACTTGAAAGAGACAAAGCGGCACTAAATGTAGCTTATGATAAAGTTATCTACTGATGTTGAATTCATCTAACCAGCACAAGACCGTCAATAAGCACAAACAAATCAACCTAAACTACTACATTTCCATCAATCAATACAATGGGTCAATCCAAAATCAAACAAAGGAGACAACTTTAAGCTCAACAAGTGCCAAATCAAATCAGAGAGATATGAATAAGAAGAATACTCACACCCTGAATACGCTTGCCGGTAACGGGACATTTAGGTCCACTAGCTCTCTTCTTAGTGGTCTGATACGTCAATTTACCTCCTGCACATCAACACAATCATCAATATACAAATACATTTCAAATCTTATAGATCGATGGATACAGGTTCTGATTTCAGCTGATAGATTTGAAGAAGATGAAGAAACAAACCTGGAGTTTTGACGATCCGGTGCTGGTTTGATTTGGTGGCGTAACTGTGACGTGATCGGTAAACAAGACGCTGCACCATTTTCGCTTCTCTATCTCTCACTCACCCTAGGGTTTTATCCTCCTCAGCTTGACGGAGCAGAGAAGTGACTTTCTAAGCTAGATTATCTTTATATAGGGACTTCTTTCACTTCTACACCTTAAGCCCTAGATCGGACGGTTCAGATCACATCTTTGATTATCATCATCAACGGACGAGATTTTATGGGCTTGTTAGGTATTATTAAGCCCAATATGACTCGGCCTATGGCCCAGTTATCGAATGTTATAAGGTTTGCTGACTCAGAGAACACATTTCTACTTCAGTTCAGTGTGTGGTTCAGGTCCTTGTATTGAAGATTCATGTTCATGTTACAAATGTTGATTAACTTTGGTTCTGGTACTTAAGAAGTTTTTGAGGTGATTTTAAAATGCTAATCAAAGTTAACACTAGACTTGTCCATGTTCTTGACATTACCATTAGCACAATGAAAATGTACACCCGCGGGACGAGGCGAATCATTCGTTGTAGAACAGAGTAAAAGCGAGACACAATGTCGTTTCCGTGCTTGCAACTTCATATCTGTCTTTGTGATTATCAAAGTATGAATTATCTTCTTTACTTTTGTGGTTTTTTCTTTTGATATTGGATTAATAATACACTAAGCTACTATATATATCATCACTAGATATATATTTGTTCTCAGGAACAACAACAAAAAGACATCTTCCCGGATCTGAAGCCATAATATTCCAATATCTATGATCTAATCTATAGGCAGAGATGGCTCAACAAGGTAACAATGAGAAACATGGTTCAATGTGAATCTTCCGACAGTTGAAGCTGATCTTGTCAAGTTTCTCTTGACACCAAACTAACTTCTCGGTGGTAAGTTTCGACATGTTCATCACTCTTGAAACCAGTCTCAGTTCGATTTGAGCTATTAGTAACTCATCCTTCACATCAACACTACTCTTTGATTCATTCTTCTTTAACTTCATCACTATACAGCTTTGGCTTCTTAGTATTTCCTTTAGCTTCTTGTCCTTCTACATTAGGCCAAGAACAGGTTCTTGAGTGAATTATAAAACATTGATGTAATCTGACAAAATGAGAGCGGGAAATTGAATAGCGTAAATACCTTTTGGAGATCAGTTCTGATATCTGTCAAGAGCTCAAGGTCTAGAGGATCTTGTGGAGAGACTTGAGTTTGGTGAGAAACTTTCATCATTGAAGTAACCTCGTCTTTGTCTGCACAAAGAAACTCCCAGAAAACACTCATCGATTCTCGGATAATCTCTCTCAACATTTCAATCTTTATCGCGAATTCCCCTTCGTTTCTACATTTCTTGTTAGTCTTTGAGGAACGGTCATCTGAAAACATTGCAGATTTGGTATTAGCACAAAAGAATGATTCAGTATAAAGTGTAAAATAATGAAAACATGATTTGTTACCTCTAACAAGTGGAATCTGAAGAAAATTATGGAAATGGCGACGGTTCTTTAAGTAAGTCTCAACTCTAGAGAAGTTTTGAAACGGTTCATTCTCCACAAACCGTTGAAGCAGAACTTGGAATAGTTGAAACTCTCCAGCTACTAAATTGTAGTGATAAGTAGTAACCTGAGAATCGAATTCCAAGACTTTGTCGTATTGCCATCGAAGCATCTCCCACGAGAGACAAACTTGGCCTACATAGACAGTCTCAAAGTCTCTGCTTGCTTCTTTCACAAGTCTCTCCATCGGGTCACATTCAAGCTTATGTTTCTTGAATGGCCATATATTCTGATGCATAGACGATTTAGGCAGTTTAACGGTGTTTCTGCTCGGTTTAGATGAATCTTTTAACTTAAGCAAACCTGTTAAATGAAATCCAAAATGTTAACTATAGACCCCACTAACAAATATTGTACTTTTGAGTAGTTGAGACAACATTTAAGAAGGAAAGAGACATTCTTCAACAATCTGTCCTCACAATCAAAGTAAAAGCTGGAATCAGACAAAAATTAAAGACTCTGAAAATATGTCATTGCTAATGATATAATAGTCTGCTAACAACATTGATTAAAAAATTGAAACTTGTGAATTGAGAAGAGATACACTTACTGATGGAATGCATTGTTTGAGAATCGATGACATCGAGTTTTCGCATTTTAACCGCATAGTTCTTATAAACCTTGTGAATTTCAGCAATTCTGTCTTTGTGTTGATCTGGTTTTGGTTCGATCTTGAGTGGTTTCAGCTCTTGTAATGGAGTCTCTGATTCCTCAAGAATAGTGCACAATCCTCCTGTTCTTGCGGTCCTTAGTTCTGTTTTCAATTTCTCAATCACATCACTATGCTCAAACTCATCATCATCCGAATCTGAACCATCATCAAACTCATCATATACCTCTTCTTGTTCATCAAACCCCATTTTCATATCTTCTTCTCTCTGCATAAACTCTTCTTCTTCTTCTCCATAAGCAAAGTTAGAAATCTGTAAACTTGGGTTTAGTTCTATAAACCCATCATCATCATCATCAAACAAGTTTTCTTCACCACCAACAAAATTCTCGTGAACGAATGATTCTTTTAAAACACCACAATTCATGAACTCATAAACCAACATCTCTTCTTTCACGTGTTCCTCCTCTGATTCTGATTTCTCCAAAACCATGGAACTCGTGTTTTCATCAGAGAAACTCACCATCTTCTTCTTCTCCTCCTCCTGAACAGTAGTAGCAGAGTACTCATGAAACTTAAAGCTAAACGCTTTAGGCTCTTCTACAAAACCAACGCTACTTTTGTCTGAATAAAATTCGCATCTCTTGCTAATCGAAACCAGAGAACTTTCCATCTGATCATCGTCTTGTGTTCCACATATTTGCTTTTGATCTTGATAATCTCCGTAAACAGAGGAACCGTTTGTGTTCTGTTTCTCGAACACGACCAAACTTGTCTCTTTGTCTGAATCAACTCTAAATAAAACAAACCCATTAACCAATAAGTAAAAAAAAAAAAAAAAAAACAGAGAACAAAGAAGAATAAAGAAGAAGCAGAAACGTTTACCTGAAGAAGAAGAGATTAGAGAAAGAAACCCAGAAAGCATCGAGAACTATGAAAGTGTTTCCGTACACAAACTGTTTCAAACCACCAACACCAAAACCTTTATTGGAGAAATCGAAGTTAGTATAAGTCTTCGTCGTAACAATTCCCATCATCGCTAATTTCAACGCGTTAAAGTAACACACAAAACGTCTTCAAGGGTACACATGATTAGTAGTGTTTTAGTGATTTTTCTCTCCCAAGAAAATTCCAAAATATTCGTCAAAATCTTTTACTATTTGGAGAAGACGAATTCGGACATAGAAAGTGTACAGAGTCACTAGATATGCGTTGAAGAAAGAAAAAAAAAAAACTGATCAATTTATGGAATCAGGTGCGAGATTTGTGGATGGGAAATTATTTCACTCTTATTTTTAACAAAAAAAAATTATTTCACTCTTACACAACTCTTTTTATATATCTCTCCAAGCCCAAGGTGTGATATTTCGCTTTCTCATTAAATTTTGAAATTTTCCTTTTTTTTTCTTTTTGATATTTTTGTTTTTTATCATATGAAAATTGGCTTGTGCTTAAGATGTCCGAAAGGAAGAATAGAATAAAATGAATATTGATATCAAAACATTAGGATTTGAATTAAAATTATTCGAATAACTGTAATGAAACTTTTTTTTCTTACTTTGTATTGGAGAACGGACATGGTTCGACGTGGGAGAACTCAAAGAGTCAAAGTTTACATTGCTTTTCGGGTTCTTCTCCATTTGTCACTTTGCTTCAAACATTCATTGGTTCACTTGCCCTTTTTTTCTTGGAGTTTCAACTGTTTAATTTAATTAATGAATCAGCTCTTTTGTTATTTTTTTGTCAGAAAAGAAAAATATCATCTTTTAAAAGTCATAATCTGAGATTTTCTTTAATTGTTTTTTTGGTCAAACATGAGATTTTCTTTACTTAAAAATTTAAATCATCTTTTAACCTAATTTCTTTTCTAAAATTGAAGATTGTAAGTTTAGGTGAACAAGCCAAAAATAGGATGATATCGAATACGAAGCGGGTAAGAAATATTTAGAAATTAAAAATTATTTTTAATTTGTATATCTAAAAATCACAACTCCAACAAGTAAAATTCGGGTTTGAGTCATTTTTAAAATTTCAATATTCAATTGGCTAGTTCGAATATTAAAGATACAACTAACTAGCAATTCATAATTATTTAAATAATTACTTTTTAAAAAAATTATTTTGATCCTAATAAAATTATTTGGAAAATATAGTATAAATCGAGTAGGGTAGGATCGGATCACAGCCGAGACTGGAATATACGTATGCCTATGGGCGGTGACCATCAAAAGATATCAGCAATTTCATGTTGTGTAGCTTCTAGTGAACACTTGGAGCCTTGTAGGTGTAAGAATGGATTCGGATACGTGTAGATAGTCGCGTGAGCGATTGGTCTTCGACCGTCCAAACATGGTCCGGAAACAAAATTGATTGACAATGTAGGAGAGTATTTGGCAGATGCTAATGTTATGTTGAAATTGGAAATTCCTTTTTAATTTCGAGTGCGATCGTTTATTAGTCCTTTTCTTTTAGGTGTTAAGCCAATTAATAATCATTTTTCGTTTCATTTTCAACGTGCAATAGAGATGCAAGGCTACACGTGTCTCAATAAATCTGGACCAGACACTGATGCTGACGTATCCCATCCTCTTTTAATGTAGGATAGTTAAGATTGATTTTGTAAATAAAGATAAATTGGAAAATAGATTTGGTAAATGGTAATTGGTGCATGTTTAATTTGATCAGAGTCTTTATAAATCTCCAACTCAAGAAGACTTGTGTTGATAATCATTTGTCATACACAAATACAAAAATAGATAGATGATAAACATGTTCCATGTGGTGATCAACTTATCAATGTCTTTATCTTACGGGTTATGGCCAATCCAAAACTAGAGATTTCATGTCATGATGAGTTTTCATGAGCTGCTCTGACTCTGGTCGGCTCAACCTTGATTCCGGATGCAAGATCCCCACTGACCCGGATTCTCATCTTCGACTTGTAGTCTAATTTGCTTAGACGGTTTACCTTTTCAAGTCTCCTAATACTTAGTTCGATTACTGTCTTTTAGGGTGTTATTGGGTCTAGTCTGGGAAAAAGCTCTAATGGGCTTTAACTATAATGGACTTTTGAAAAAGAAAAAAATCCGTAATTCCAACCGAAAACCTTTCTAATAGTAAAAAAATCCTTTGAAACTTTCATCAAAAAAGTGGTTTTACGGTGCAATTGATTATCAGAACTATAACAACTAAATTTACGACAATGACTATATGTTGCTACTTACCAACAGAATAATAATAAATTTTGTATATTTGTAATACATCACTAACATTAACGTTGGTGCGTTATAATTTTGTTTTTCGTTGCTAATTAACAATGAAATATCGAAAGAATTATTATTCATTGGTATTTTTTTTGGGTTTAATGTCTAACTTTTTTTTGTATCAATGTTAAATATTAATATTATTTTCGCAAGTTTTTGATAGAAGCTACAGAAAAATATGAGTAGCATAGAAAAGATCGAAAACTAAAAAAATAACAAAAACTATAACAAAACACAACACAGGCACAAAACAAGGAAGCGCAAGCAAAAACCTAACAAATAAAATCCTGATAAAAACACCAACTCTGAACCACGAAGCTCGGATATTTGCGTGATTTCCTTAATTCCAAAAAATTTGAGTCTTCATCGTTGTTTAATGTCTAATTTTTTTCATTATTCATCTATTTTCCATTGTTATATAACATGTCTTCGTGTAGTGTATATATATTTGATATAAGAATTTGATATCTTCATTCATTCATCGGACCAATACATCTAAAAATGATATGAGATATAGGAATGTTAATTAGTAGCATACAAAATTTTCATATCATCATCCTACCATAATCACACACCGATCTTTCATATATTATTTTACCCGCAAAATGATAATACAAATTTAATTGATAGACCATTTCTAATGTATACTATATATTGAATATTGATCATTAATAATGTATGCAGTTACTTACTCATATCAACTTATGGAGCTTTTGGCATACATTGATCTGTCTGGCATGGATGATAGATCGTACCGGCTTGTCTTTTGTTTAGGCTTGGGCTTCGTTACTTCGTAATCGTCCCTATATGGTGAAATACTCTTGTCTCCAGCATGGAACTTAAGACCATTTATACGTGAGTTTTAGCAACTTTTCATACAGTTTTGCCCTCTTTTATATAAAAAAAAACTAACTTACGTGATAAAGCATTCGCTATGATTCGTTAATACATGATAGAATTTTGTATGAAAAGAGTAAAATGAGTTATTAATATCAGTGGTGTGGGAAGAGCCAAATCTTTGTACAGAGACAGAGTAGATATTTTAGTAATCGTAACATCTGTATTATTCTTAATTAGGATAAATAAGCAAGGTTGTCGTTGCCAAAGCTTATCCCTAAATGGAAAGAGATAAGCCCGCATTTTAATAACTTTTAATCATATCATATAGTATACAGATAATTAACAAAATGTGCCGCCCAGATGACCTAATTATATTCCGCCACGACATAGTTTGTTGCAATTCTTAATAACCACGTCGTCGTATCTTCATTAAGCAAACTTTACTTACTCTTTCTATAAAGTTCAGGAGATTATTTCTAATAATACAGAAGATAACATAGAATAATAGCAAAGTAAACAAATAAAACGAATCTTTTAATTTCCACGATCACAATTAGCGATTATGCACTTACTATAATTAGAAATGGTCTATCAAAATTCGTTTTAATTAACCTCCGATTTAAAAACTTATTTAATTTATTACCAAACCCATTTATGATCTCTGACCACATCTCTGTCAAAGTGGAAACAGAAAAGATCAAACTGCATAAATATATATATCAAGATCGATTACATGTTAGAGAAAAAACACTATCATAAGATTTAAAACCGGTTAATGCTCATATTTTCCCAAATTAAAGTATCCTAATTCGGTTTAATCCAAATCTTGAATCTTTCTTCAAGAAGACGAAGACCCATCACCATCATTGTTACAGCTGTGAGTAATAGTGTTCAGACACAGACCATGTTCGATCTCTCTGATCTTGCCATTGAGAAGTGAGTACTTGTTGTTATGCATCCACACTTTAAGAACTCCTCTCTCAATCCCAACTTCGTTACAAAACTCTCTCACAGACTTTTCATCACAGCCGTTGATTTTCCAACCAGCTTTCTCAGCGAACGCTCTCATCTTGATCTTCTGCTCCGGCGTGAATTTGGTTCTGGTTCGTTTCCTCGTTGCTCCTCTTGAGCTGTTCTCTGACCTAAACACCGTTGGATCTTGATCTGACGGTCCAGGGAAACCGGAGCTGAGAGAGAGAATCACGTGATGTGGAGGAGCTGAGGTGTAGTAAGAGCAAGGAACAGGAGAAGACACGTGACGAGACGGCGGCGACTCAGTGCCGGAGGGAGAAGAAATCGGCGGCGCGGTGAGGAAGTTGAGATTCTCGGAAGGGTCACGCCGGTGGAAGTTACGGTGGCAGCCACAAGCGGCGCAACGGAGAGAAGAAGGATCGGTGGAAGTAGCGGTGGGACTCGGCATAAACTCGCCGCAACCGTCGAGAGCATGACCGCCGAGATTAGCCGCGTGGTTTTTCAAACACTCTTTGTAACAAACACCCATTTCTCCGGCGACGGTTAGTTCTCCGGCGAAGGAAAGAGAGTTTATAAGTTGTTGTGTTGGTTTGGAAGACAAATCCATAGCTTTAGTTTAGTTCTGTTTTTATAGTGTGTTTACTTAAACTCTTTTGGTTTGTGATTAATGAGAAGATTAGGTTTCGTAGTTTTATTTTATTTATAAATAAAAAGATGCATGTGACGATGATGTAATTATATCGGTAAAGAACATGGCAGTGATGAAATATAATTAGGACTTGGAAAATAATAATAAGTGCTTACTCACAAACGTCCAAAACATACAGCAAAAGAAAGAAAACACTCACTGTATATCAAAATGAAAATTCACAACTTCTTTTTTACTTTTTTCTTGTTTAGGTGAAACAGAGATTTTTTTGAATATTTTAGTCACTAGTTTTGATATCTATTCATACGTTATATAGACAGACTATACACTTTGAATCTGTATAAAATATTGAATCTAAGGTCTTATCAAAAAGCAATGATTTTACGGGACATTTGTAAGATATGGGTTTTCACTTTTCACCAGTGGGTAACTTGTTGTGTAAAACTAAAAAAATGTGAGTGTGACAAATATTTTACAAACATAGAATAAAATTTTAATTAATCGAATATATTCGAAGGAGAGGATGGGATTAGTTGGAGGATTTGAGTCCAAAGTGTATACGTGGCAAAAGCCCATTACATGCATCGTACTAAAGGACAATTACAGCTGCCCTGCAATTTCGTATTCCACTGTACATATTACAGTTTCTTATTTTTTAAAGTTTACGTTATTGCCCCATACTTTTGTTAATTTTACTTTATCACCCCTGCATTTTTATCCTACTCTGTTTTAACATTTTCCAATTTCATTCTGTTTAGGGACCATTTTCCTATTAAGATAATCTAACTAAACAATAAGGCATAAAAAAGTTTCTTTCTAATATAGGTATTACGTGTTCTAGTGAAATATTTGACTTCTGCTAAACTGCTAATGTACTAGAAGTTTTTGTATATTACCAAAAATACCCCTCAAAAACTTGTTTCGCACGAATACTTTATATGTACTTACCCCAATAGTGGAGCAAAGAAGAGTTTGTTGTGACTGTAAATAATATGTATTTCATATATCTTACAAAGTGGTTACACGATCATATATATACAAGAACAGAGGAAGGTTCTAGGTTAGAGCAAGTATAGAATGTTATGTAAAGAAGGAAAGGAGATATTGAGGTTATGAAGGCCATGATTCTGCTATATCCTTAACAGTGACAATTGCCAAACTTCATGTTTTGTAATTAATCATGAAAATAAAATGTCCAAATTCCTTAACCACCATTTGAAAGACTCTTATCTCTTACCGACCTTTTATTCTTACTTCTTGTCATTAGTGTGGCGCCGAAATTTAGTGTTCTTTTGCATTTTGTTTACGTTATTGATTAGCTTTGGGTCACAATTATGTGTGTATGTCTTTAAGTCTTTCCCTTCTAAGTACCCCACAATTATTTTCAATTTTCATTATCATCTTCAATATTCGGGTTACAATAATCTAAAAGTAAGACGGTTTGATAATCTCTACTTTCAGCATAGGAATTTTTTTGAAGAACCATTTTGAGACTAGTTACTGTTACGTTAATGATGATCCATTTATAAAAATAATGATGAACCTTTTCTTATAAGTTACAACTTTTTACAACCCGACTCTGATACTAATTTGATATGAGTTTCCGCCTCGGATCTTGCTCTAGTAACATATGCCGTGGTAACTTAGAAAATTAAAATATTTAGGCTTCCTTCAATTCTAGTTTCTTTTTGAGATTAAGGTTATGTTTGGATGTTGATTCTTTATCAATCATAAAAGATCTTTATAGACCTTGATACAACTAAATAAAAGAAAAACCACTAATTTCTTAGCCTAATGCTCTAATGTAAAGAGGAAATACGTATAGATTATATAATTCATTAATGTATAGTTAAGAGTCTGATCTCCTGAATATCACACACCAACCATGCACATAGCATTATCGATAAAATGAGACAAAAATATTCTTTCCAAGGAGTAACAATGAATATATTACAGACTAGAGTTGGTGACTTGGTGTTACGTTTTGTCGTTTATCATAAACCTAGTCACCAATCACGCTTAATTAGAATCCAAATTACAACTATCGGGCGATATTTGACCATACAATAAAAATAATTAAATAAACATATTTATAGTTTTATTAATAATTTCGCTGACAGAGACATTGATTTAACAATTTCATTACTAATTAGCTATTACAATTAGAATCATAAAGACGGATTAGAACAATGTCCTAACGATCTTGTCACCAAAATAGCACGCGCATCACGCAAACCGGCCACTAGGGTTGGAGAAAAGGTACAAATTGTAGCCGAAATTTTAAATGTCATATAATCATGGGGTCATTTTAGCGTAACGTTTCTATCTATAGATTAGACCTATTGAATAAAGTAGGTAAAATAACACAAAATACGATTAAATTAGATAAATAACAAATGCTAAATCACTACAAAAAATGAACAAATAAAAATTTAACATGTTAGTTTCTAAATATATTTTTATATATCCATCACATAATAAAACAGAAGATCATATAGTAGAATTAAGAATATATTTGATAAATTAGATCTTTATTGATAGACAATGATAAATATATAATCTTCTATGATCTCAAGTTCTCATCTATACAAGCAATATATTGAAAACTTTAACGCATTCGAAACATATAATACTTAGAGGTTTTTAGAAGATATAAACTTGCTAATAACTACATACAAATTATGGAAAAAAAATACATATATATTATGGATTTGCTATAATATTCATAGGTTTTCTTTAACGTCGTTTTATTGATTAGAAAACGTTTACATAGTTTTGAAATAGCTCAAATAAGCAACTCTCTAAACAAACAAAGAGATAAAAAGTAAAATTATGAAAAAAAAACTATGTTGTTGTCGATGTGCTAATTTAGCTAAACTGTAGTTTTATAATCATGCAATTTTTTCTTAAATTTACTAATATGTAGATGGATATTTTAAAAAAAAAATTAATCATCAAGCACAAAACATCTTAAGGCAGGGAAAAAAAAAACAGCTTAAGAACTAGGCCCAAATAGATTTCTCTTTATGGACTGGGCCTAACAATTAACAATAATGATTTAGCGAATCCCTGGTACCGTTAGGCCTTCTCGGCGGCTGAACCGTCGTGGAAAATGGCGGTTCCTCGCGGTGGCTTCCCAATGAATCTCCTCCTCGCCGTATAAGAAAACTACTGAGGCGGCGGCGGAGTTTTTAGCTCATCGGAACGGTAAGTCCTCGTTCTCCTCTGGTTTTCATTGAGCCTACGTTTTAAGTGTCTTCGATTTTAGGAGTTTCATCTACCGATTATTATTTGGATCGCATTGCAATTTAAGCATTAGTTCAAAGCTTTGTGGTAATTCGTTTTGATTTGGAAGCTCATGGTGATTACTAGAAATAGAACCGTAGTTGGCTTCAAGCAATTGGTTATCTTTGTTAATCAAATCTTTGATTTGGAAGCTCATGGTGATTACTGCCAGAGGTTTGCTTAAAGAACTCCAATTTTTGTTCAATATTCATCTTTACTTAATGATTAACATGACAGAATTGAAGTTCAAATAGGATATGTGGGAAAAGAGAGACTTCATAGTGATGTTGTAGAAAAATCAAAACTTTGAGATAATGTATATACATAAGATATGTTTTGGTGGGAGTCAAAGCAATTCAGAAAGAACAAAACTAAAACCGGACTGTTCGAGAAACTTAGAACTGATGCAAACAAATATCTTGAAAAACAAATATGTATTCTCCTGGTGTACCTGAACAGATAATGCGGTTCTGCATACTGATGGCTTCACCAGCCAAGATTGTGTGTTCTTATCAAAACCTATACTTGAATAATAAACCCGAGAATAACCAACTAACCTACCTCCAGCTTGATAAGGTTGATTGTTGTGCCCTTTTTCTTTCTTCTTTCTTCTTCTTGCGTTTCTATAGTATATTGCCTTTTTCTATATTTGGTTTCTCTTGTGCCGCTCAAGAAAATGGCTGGGCTTTGTTGTGGATAGGATCTGATCCTCGTCTTACACGTCTCTTGCTTGATTGGAATGTGTCATCTGTCTTATTCTTTTGTTCTTGAGTCTCCTCAGCTTTGACTGTATTCTTGTTAACCTCCTCAAGAACGCGCCTGTTTTCCCTGAGCATTCCTTGATCTTCAAGGGTGTGTCGGAATTGAAAACCGGTGCTCCTGACCTTAGAAATTTCCTCTGGCTGAACTCCCGCTTTTTCTGCTTGTGTTTGTTTGAGGAAAAACTCTCTATGTCTCATGGCTGAGACCTTATATCTGTTGTCTGCTAGTAATCCTATGCAGACAAGAAGAAAAAGCATCGATCTTGTACTGGAACCCAACATTTCTGTTCTTAGGCAGACAAGAAGATTCAGAGTATCTTTCTTTTCTTCAAAGAAATGAGAGGGTTAGAAGTTTTGAGATTATAGCCCTTCTGAGTTCTGATTTTGTGTGTGTTCCTTCCTGTAGATATAGTCTTGTTATATATCAGTTATTGGGATTTGTAGGAAGCTTTAAAGTGTAAAAGCACAGTGGGTCCCTGAGACCCTGGGGAATTTAGATTCACTTAAAAAATCATTGCTTTGGAAATCTAAGTAGATTAAGGCTGTTATGAAAGAATCTGACAATGATTGTACAAAAGAGCTCAGTACACGAAAACCGCTGGGAAGTTAAGTATCTTTCTTAATTGGTTTCCCTACATCTCTCCATTTATCCTTTGCTTTTGTCTAACCATATCCATGTCATTCCAATCTTGACAGAATAATTGGCCTAATTTGGGTTTCTGGAGACCTTCCTAACTAGCCACATCGTTGAAGGCGACTGTTAAACTGACACACTTGCACTTTCTTGAACACCTTTTCCAGTGAACATGTTTAGTGAGATTCTCTTTATACACCATCTATAAGCTGCCTTGCCTAATCATGTGATTTGGTTATAAGCCAATTTCCTATGCGGCTATAGTTCCATTATATGCTGTGTTCCTTTCTGGATATATCGACGAATAGTTTAAACATAACTACGAAAAAAGCAGCATGAAAAAGTTGAGTTACGGTTCAATGGCATTGCATATTCATTGCATTGGAAGCTTTTTCCTTGATTTCAAAATTGTACTTCGAAGTATACAATACCTTTAACTTTTCGAGACAATGGGTTATATCCTAATCATTCAAGTTTACACTCTTTAATGTTGTGGATTCTGGCTATGTCATAATTCCTTTGTTGTTAAGGAAAGTGGTTTTGTTGGTGTTTTGTTAAATGGCAGGAACACAGTGGACCGGAGCCGTGGGCCACGCAAACCGTTGGTACTATTCCATTACTACAACCTACAGGAGCTACTCATATAAAGCATTAAACTTTGGCAAAGAAAAGGTACAACAGAGTAACCCTCTTCGAAAAGAAAGAAATACATTATTTTTTTTTCCTCTTTAAGAATGATTCTTTACAATATTCTAAGATCTTCCTCCCCTTCACTTTAGGATCCCTAGCTCACTTTTTTAAGCAACAACATCGGCTGCATGTTTATTTGTGCTACTTCATCTTTATATCTTCTCACAAATATCGA
This sequence comes from Arabidopsis thaliana x Arabidopsis arenosa, assembly GCA_019202795.1. Lineage (NCBI taxonomy): Eukaryota > Viridiplantae > Streptophyta > Magnoliopsida > Brassicales > Brassicaceae > Arabidopsis > Arabidopsis thaliana x Arabidopsis arenosa. The sequence goes on along the minus strand of CM032919.1, from coordinate 11,206,317 downwards.
CACCAATATCGAAAAACAACCATAACATAACTCCTCATAGTCACTTTTGCCTGCAATACTATGTACTAGTTGTCTAAGATAGAATTTACTGAAGATAGTGTATTTGATGGAGCATAAGTCATGCATTTGAAATCATATGGACCCAAGAACTTTGTAAACAATATAATCTATAGTCTTGACTCTTTACTGTAGATATTACCATTAGATTCTAGCTTGAGGGATTCGATATTTGCTTGCCAAGTTTAAGAAATTATTACTTTGTATGTGTTTGTTCTGCTAAGTACTCTTAATGCTTTTTTCCAACCTTGTTGATTCATTAACAGATCTTAATCCTCAATGCAATGATTCAAAAAGAACCACTTCTGTTTGATATATAGCTCCCTTAATTATGATTTGTTTCTTTTTCCTTATCTGATTTATTCAAGAGGGAAGATCTTTATCTTTATCTGACTACCCTTTTCTTTACTGTTGTCATTTATATTTCTTTTAAGATTAATATTTAATCACATGCAAACTAAGAACATTCTGAAGCATCAGGTTCTGTTCTCAAAGTAACATATTTTAAAACTGAGGATTGGATATTGTTTGCAGGCTCAAAAACAAAGCAAGCAGGAGACCAGTCGTTGGTCCAAAAAACAAAAATACCCATTTGCTGATTTTGAGTTCCCCTCCCTTTGCTTTTTCTGCATTCTCGAGGTTAGTCCTAAAGTTGCAACTTTTCCTTTACTTAAAAAAACCCAAAACATACATTTTTTTGAAATATTGTAAGATAGTGAAATCTTGAATGTTGATGGAGATTGTTTTGGTTTTTGAATTTAAAATAATAATAATATTCTTATTCCCATGACGGTTTCTTGATGTGACCAATGAAATCTCTGATGTGGTCGGAGGGATCCAAAAGAAGTTTAAAGCAAAGCAAAACAAAGCAAACTTGATGTTTTTATTGGATTATATAGATGATGGTGATATTCCCTCAGTAGATAAAGGTCCAATGCACAATCATTAAAACAACTGACTGATGACAGTAGCAAATTAATTAGGGATGCGACTATGCGAGTCGTTTTGACCCAATCTTGATTTAGTCGGGTCCAAATTTTGTCCTGATTTGAAGGTTTAGGCTTTGGACCGGCCTGTGGTTGACCACTCTAAATGAATAGGCAGATGTGTCCATGGCCTGCGTCGGTGGGGTTTAGGCTCTAGCCTCATGCGGACTAAACTGGACCTAGTTGGAAAAATACAAATTGGTCCGTGGGTTTCTCTTGCCATCACAAGATTCACAACATTCCTTGTTTCTAGTATATTGATGTCCAACTTGTGAAGTAGTTGGTGTCAGATTCTGTTTTCTAACGTTTTTGAGATTTGCAATTGTGCATTCTTGATTAGAGTGTGTAGCCTAATTGTAGTGTTAGTGTATACGGGCATAGCGATTTGACATTCTGAGATAAACGGGCCTATATATGAGATGGGCTTGATTATGAAACTTTTCTTCCTCGGCCCAATTTGTAGCACTTTTTGAGTAAATGAGCATTTAGTATATAGGGTCTGATTGGTAACAAGCTGTTAGCTGGTAGCTGGAGCTGTTAGCTGGTAGCTGGAGCTGTTAGCTGGAGCTGTTAGCTGTTAGGGAATAGTGCAAAGCTGTACAAAAGAAGAAAACACGAAAGCTATACAAAAAAATAAAGCAGAACAAATTTTTAAATTTTACTCAGATTGGAAACATTATAGCGGTACAAATAATAAATAATATTATGAGTTTAGAAAAAAAATTACATAGAAATGTATTTTAATATATAATTACATATGAAAATTTAAAATTATGTGATGATAATTAAATGGTTATGAAAAAATTAAAATTATACAAAAACGGTCCGGTTATGGTCCAAAATACGGTTATGGTTAGCTTTTGGTCATGCCTAGTCGAAGATAGTATGCATGACCAAAAGCTAATCGTAACCGTATTTCAGACCATAAGCGGACCGTAACCGTATAAAACGGTTAGAAACCGTAACCGTTAACTGTAAAAAATAATTAGTTACGGTTAAAAAATATATTAACTGTAACCGTTAATTAACCGTAACCGTATTTAACCGTAACTGTTGTAACCGTAACCGTATTTAACCGTAACCGTTTTAACCGTATATATAATAGTTAATGTTACATTTTAAAAAAAAATATAATCGTAACCGGTGATTAATTAACTGTAACGTAATAACCGTAACCGTGGTCATGCCTAAAAAATAGTGAAGAGCTAATTTTAGTTTGATATAGTTTTTATTATTTTAATCTGTTTTTATTTTTGTCCAAAAAAAAACTTGTTTTTGTACCGTTATAACCGTAACCGTAACCGTTATAACCGTATTTAACCGTAACCGTTATAACCGTATTTAACCGTAACCGTTATAACTGTATTTAATCGTAACCGTATTTAACCATAACCGTTTTAATTTGTTTTTGTTTTTGTCCAAAAAAAACTGTTTATGTTATAGTGTACCGCTTTTCATAAAGCTTTTGTGATTGGTAACTGTCAAAGCTGTACAGCTTCATGTGTGTTCACCAATCAAAGCCATAATCTATCTGAGGTAATGCATTGTGAAGTACATGATGATTTTTTTTCCCTTGTGAAATTACTTTACTCTTATCTTTCTTTGATTGTACTCTTTTAACATATCTTGTTTGGATACATTCGAATAAATCAAGCTCGACATAAGATGCGAAAAGGTGGTAACAGTATCATGTGCATATCAGACAGTCTCGTTACACATCAATCAAATGCAAGTGATGTATGACATTGATCTTACACCCAAAACTATGTTTGGTTATAGTTAAATCTTATTAATTCTTATAAGTTTGTGTAACTAACTTGTCACAAGAAGAATTATTTCGTTCTATAATGAATCCAACGTCTATAACTTTTCCTATAAATTGGGTTTGGTTGGCAGAAATTAATTGGTGTTTGGTACGGTTTCGAATCTGAAACAACATTTTGACTCAATCCTTATAATCATAATTGAAATCAGCTAACTAAATATACCATAATTATGTATAAACTTTGTTGGATGGTTTCTACCGCACCGACCGTATACTGCAATATCAGAGCCATAATTTACACGGCTTGGACGATACCAAGAACGTTTTTCCATTTTATTTCAAACAATGGGAAAGCAAAATATATAATTGAATTCAGACAATAATTGAATTCAGACAAAATATGATTTTGGCTATATAGATGATAGATGTCACGGGTTTTATAAAATATATGCTTGGACGAGACAATGGAAAAACGTCTATAATCATCACATTTCTCTTGTCTTTCACGATGTTCGCGCCGCGACCGTATTGAAATGTTTCTATGCTCATAGTCATATGCATCAAATACGAATTATATTCCCTTAGGTTATCCACAATGGTTCGATTACTCACTAACCCGCCGGGTGAAAGAAAAGGCGAAATTAGGGCGTATAACTTTCTTTCTTTCCCTAGTTTTTCTTAGATATCATCTTTTCATTTGTTTCTGACAAATAACATTAATTATAGCTTTTTACCATTTTTATTAACAAATAACCCGATACACGTTTTTATATTTTTCTCGTTTTCTGTCTTGTAGGTTTCTTTCGGTTTTTGTTTAAAGGCGGATGTCAAATGAGAGTATGAGACAGATTGAAGGGTCGTCGTGGTACGAGCTCAGACAAACCTTAAGACGGTAGGGATTTATGATTTTTGGAGTAAGGGTTAGTATTTCACGATTCAGAGAAATCAAAATTAGCATTAACAATGAACAAAGATTTTTTTTTTTTTTTTTTTTTGGACAAAACAATGAACAAAGATAAACTAAGTTTGTATAAGAAAAACACATGAATTGAAACTAAGTTTGTATAAGAAAAACACATGAATTGAAAGCTTAAAAAAATGCCAAACTTTTCAATAACTTGCTAGCTATTAATGGAAAAAGCACGATTGGAAATCTGTTTTGAAAACAAAATAGATCATAAACAATAACTTTCTAAAGATTCTAAGAAGTAATGAATATATTTGAAAATCGTTTAAATGAGAAAACGCTCCATTTTAAATACTGAGACGTTTTTTATAAAAAAGAGAACTAAGTTAACGTCAAATCGGATGTAAAATTGTGTTAGTTTAGGAGGAAAATATATATAAAAGAAAAATGTTATCCCAACAAATTAACATACAGTATATACTCAAAAATGTTATCTAGGATGTTACCAAAAGAGCAAATCCAAACCACCGGAACACCATGGGTTAGACATAAAGGTGATAGATCTATGATAGATCATCTATCTTTACTTATTCATTTGGGGTAAAAAAACAGATAAGCCTCGTTTTCATGAACACGTGACTCTCTTTCTTCTATTATAAATAACAAGTAGTAATACCTTCTCTCGCATGGGGTTGGAAGAAATATTCAAGATGGCTAGCTAATTAGTAAAATAAATTAAGGATAGATATTCGAATATTGCTTCGCAGGACTCAATTGTGTTGGTTTGTCTTGTCATAAAACAACCACTGAGAAGCCAACATGCTTATCATGGTCGGAACATCATGATAAAAAGCTCTCTCTAATTTAATCATTTTGCTTCTTTCATTGATCATATAAAGTTTCCTCCAAATCCGCCTTTACCACATCCACAAGCCTCCCCACCTAATCTATACACACATATCACACATTTTCTATATATATATTATATCATGTTGACATGTTGTTGACTCATATAGAATATTCCCATGCGTTCTTCACCACGACTTACTCACAAAATCTCTACAATAATCTATGGAAATCTACACATATATATATTATTGGATTCTCTTAAAACATTTTTATATAACTTTAGTAAAATGTTTACTTTTTTCAATTAAACCCTAGTCATATGTTCGGACACGTCTCCATGTCTTTCTTGTAACTATTCAAACTCAGCTTCAAATGCTCATCATCATCAACTCCAAAAGCCCTCTTCATTAGAGGCTGCTGCTCAACGCAAACGGCGTCGTTTAAGCTTCTTTTCTTCCCTGTTATCAATTCCGATTTGATCTCCATCAACGGAAGCTCGATCGATTTATTAAGGTTATTGTCATATTCCAGTTTTATCTCTGAGCTCTCCGAAGACGTCAACGAGCTCTCTACTGAACATCTCAGCTGACTAATTCCCCTGTTTCCTGGTTTCTTGCACCACAAGAAACCTTCTTCTGCTTCTTCCTCTTCTTCTACTTGCGTTAGCTCTGAGAATGAAGAACTTGGACAGCCTCTGGTCACCATTGAAGCTAATCTAGAGAGCTCCGTTCTCGCGAAATCCATGCCGAGATTTGAAGATGTGTAGCCAGCGAGAGTTTGTTGAGCTTTCATTAAAACTGATTGTAAATACTTTCCTTGTGCCTCAATCTTCACCTGCAAATGCCTCTGAACCTGAAAACCAAAACATTTTTAAGACCCCAAAGAGAAACTGTTGTGTTTAGAATAAGGAGATTTGATTGATGTGATTACTTCGATTTGTTCATGAAGTTTCTTCTGAACTTCCATCTGCATTTGTAAAGCCTCCGTGATTTGCAACCCTCTGCTTCAAATAAACAAACAATTAATTTTCATCTTTATAAAAAATCTATCTATAAAAGATTTTATTCTCTGATCATTACTCTTTAGCTGGATTGCTGTTTTCTTCGGTGACACTGCAGCCGCGGAGATCTCTGGAATCATTTTTACTGTCAGCTTCTTGATTTTCTGAAGCAGAGGAAACTGCTACATCAAGAAACAAAACATACATATTAGCCCAATTTGGTCAGATCAGAGTTCAAACTCAAGAATATGTTTCTATCTTCGTCTTAGAAACATTGTCAATGTGTTAATTTTTGGTCAGAAATATCAAACCTTCAAGCTTGTTATCATCGAACTTCATGCTTTTCCCTAACCGATATTTCTGCAGAAATATCAAATAAAAATTAAAATTTTCAAGAAGAAAAAAGAAAACACTGATCCGATCAAAGATTCTGGTGAACACTGATCCAACCTGTAAATGACTCTTGAGATGGTATAAGGTAAGCCCAGGAATCTCCATAACCTTCATCAAACCCTTAGGTGTTGCTTCTACAAACACAAACAGAATAACCAAACATTAAAAATAATCAAGAAACATGAAAATGAAGACAAAGACACACAAAAAAACGTACTGTTAGGTCCTCCAAGTTGATTAACGGCTTCGATGAATTTGTGATGAAGATCACAAGTCCATTTCAATCTTGGCTTAGCATCTGTTGACAACACAAGGCTCATGTTTGCCTTGTGATTATTATTAGTATTAGTACTGTTGGCATTATTGTTGATCTCCATTAATAAACACATACAAATTTAAGAAACGAACCAAGAAATTTAAATAAAAACGAAAGGGTGATTTGTTTTCAAAGATTGTTGGGTTTGTTGGCAAAAGATATGGAGATTAATAGATATATATATATATAAATCTTTGGAGTGGTTGATGTTTTTTTTTCTTCTTCTCTCACTCCATATCTGGAAACATGAGTGGGGTTCTGTTGGAGAAGAGAATATATGCTCTCTTGACCCTTTCCTCTTTCTTTCTTTATGATTATTATTATTTTTTTGGTTAATTTATGTTTTTTATTTCTCTTTCTTCGATCATTTCCCGATTTCACACCACTTTTTTCTTATTTGTTGCCTTTTTGTAATTTTCGTGTTACTTTTTTCTTCCATATATGAGGCAATAAGATCAGATAAAAAAGGTTTGTACACTTCGTTTTTGGTCGTATAGACATCGATCGATCCTAATGGACACATATCGTATGTTCAAATTCTTTGTTTGCAATTATTATCACCGTTTCATATCCTATTTTTAATATTGTCCTCTATATATGTAACTTTCTTGTTTTGTAAAATGGTCTATGTTAGATATTATTGCACCATGGCCTTTTAGGATTTTCCACGATCCGTGTAATTAGTTGCAGTCTTATAACATATATAACATCTTTTTAAAACGTTTCATTGGTGGATTGTCTGGGAATGATCAATTAAGAACAATTTTTATATAAGTAATAATCTCTTGATAGTTCCAATCTTCTTAATTTTCAATTAAATTCGTTTTAATAACAAGCAAATATATCCACCACACGGATATTTTTTTGTATAATTAATATATCAGGATAGACAATGATGTATTATAATTAAGTAAAGGTTGTGTATAAATACAAGAATTGCTCCTAAAAAGAAGGTAAAGAAAAAGTGTAAGGTTTGTTGTCTTGTGTCTCATCTCTATCTTGGCTTGCTCTTCCGTAATGTTGCCCCCACCATACTTGTATATATGTCTATTCATATAACATTTTTCAACGAAGAATCTACATATATATAGACTCATCGATGTCGACAGAAGAAAATGATAGACTCATATGTAGTATTACCAAAATTATATGTACGCATGTCGTATGTTTACACATATGTATCTTTTCTATTCATGATGCAGATGAGCTACTTTTAACTATGTGATAGCAATTTTTTTTCAGTGTTGTCTTCTATTTTGACTTTTTGGGTAGAAAACTTTTCTTATCGTTTGTTGAGTTTTGGAACATAAATGTCTTGGATCCGGTATATGACTCTCGACTACGGGATGATGAATCAAAATGGATAATGGATATCTATGTTCAGCCCTAAATGAAAATATATAAACGCTTAAAAATGTTATATGTTCTTGTAAAGCTAGGCTATAATATATAGTATTTATATATATACATCTTTTTCAAGGAAATAAAAGATGGGAGTGATTGGCAGATTCTCTTGGTTGTATGTAGAGGTGAGGGAATCTAACCTCAATATAACTTTAAAAAGAACAATCCATTCCTCTATCTGCCTAATTTTTCTTTATAACCACTCACACAATGAAAGTGAATCCAGCCAGATTGCGTTTAATAATTAGATTAATATAATAAAATCTTTATAAGTAAAAAACGGTAACTAAAAATAAATGAAAATTGTAACAATTCTATGCATGGTCTTGACTCATGAAGAAATATATGGTCCATAAATGTCAACAACAAGATATAATGAGCCAGAAAGATGGCACCCCAACACAACACTATATACTGAAGTTTCATGATCCACTTCAGAGGAATATCTGTCAGGTGTTCTCGGATCTGAATTGATCTCTTGCAAGGTTTTATTTATTTATTTTATTTTAAACATATTTATTTCAACGTATTATTCAACTATTATATGCATATGAGAAAAATCTTAACATGAAACCCATCAAAAAAATTCATGTCGGTGACTTAATACATACAATAGTTTATTTAAAACAAAAGTTTAAAAGGAAAAATAATTGCCCTTTAATTTTAGTGTATGCTTGATGTCTATAAATCAAAATGTTGACCTTTAATGATGCTCAGATTTTTTTGGTCAAGATAACCACATAATTATTGATGAAAGATTTATATTTGTCGTCTCATGCCGTAAGATCTATTCATTAAAAGCTTGTAATCTAGCAGAGTTATTTTTGTAAGTATATAAACTCATATAATAATATGCTTAAGTATAGAAAGTCTATTTTAAATATTAATTTTATCATCAAACTATACGATAAATCAGATTCAACCATTGAATCATGAAAGAAATTTACAAGTCTTTTGAAAGATACAATCCTTATTATCAAATTCAAGATATTTTTGTTTTCACATATACATGTTTTGGTCTTATGTGCAGGGCCACTTTACGAGAGTAAACATTTTTAGCCAATCAAACTAAGTGGACTCCATCCAAAACTTCAACTCTCAAGACTCTCGTAACGTGTTTTTGTTGGTTCAACTTTAACCATAATTATAAGAATTTGCTTCTTGACATCAAAATTATAAGAATTCAAAGTTACTATTTTTTAGAATAACTAAAATACTTTTTTTTTTCTCTTTCACACAAGTCTTTTCTAAGGCAAGTCTTGTTGTAGAAGCAATAAATAAATATATTCCAAAATTAAAAAAATTCTTCGCTAGCTTTAAATGGAAAAAGAATTCAACTGAATATAATAAAACCTAAAATGTTGCAAATTACAATTCCTTGAAAAAGATACTGAAAATAAGAAAAAGAAAGTAGGAGTTTTATATTTGTGATGGCTTATAGAGAGCCGTCGGTAAAAGCAGAGAATCTGATCGAGCTTTAAATTTTATGTCTTTGACGTCTTTAGAATCGAAATCCAATGATTATTCTCTTAATCCCTCTTTTCTTTCTGAATCTACATCGCTTAATTATTCATGAGTGTACAACAATCACCCCTTGTTAATATATATACACAACAATATATACCCAATTTATGCAATAACTTATTTCATGTCTTCATTTTTCTTACTAAAAGGATGTACTAATTTAAATTCTGATATATACATATTTTAAATATTAGTTAGATTCACATTCTCCTATGTAAGGAATGGATTCACTCGGATTTGTTATAATATATGGCCCTATGAGGCATAAAAATCGTAAGATTCTGATTTCTCTTTAGAAATAAATTAAAGAAGGAGAAAACTAAGAGAGAAATTGGGGGACCCAATGTGGTAGCTTGATGTCGTGGTGAAGCATCTTCTCCTACTACGAGTTTCTGTTTTAGTGGACACCTTTCATTTGTTCATTTCTTAAAGAAAGGAATATTATTAATCATTCAATCCAACTTCTCATACACACACACACACATGCATGCATAAATATGCATATGAATGAGAGAGATATTAACATATATGTCGATCATATGTGTGTGGCCCGAATGTTTGAAAAACAAGCAAAGAAAAATCACCAAAGCCAATAGAGGATAATGATCATAGAACTTTCTCTTTAACTACATAATTTATACTTTCTTCTAATGAAAAAAGCGAAAAAAGTATTCTCTAATAACTTGTTGAAAACCATTATCTTTAAGAAATATGGAGTAAATGGAATCAAGCTTTTGATACATCATACCACATGATGAAACGTTACGTGATATATACATAAGAATCAAGTGCTACATGCCGTTTAAGAATGATACTGACAAAGTGACAAGATCCATCAAACCATCGAAATTTCGTGTTAAGATCAACCAAACATTTTTTTTTGTCAAAGAAGATCAACCAAACATAGTACTCGGATGTGATTATCTTACAATAAATTTGAGACAACGGTTTGATGGATATGATTAAGATATTTCAGCCATGAAAACTTTAATATAAACAGAATTAGTGATCATCCTATGTTATGTTTCTCCTTATGATAACTTCTATAGTAGACTTCACTGTCTTCTTCTTTTTCCAAGATTTATACAAAAAAGTACTTTATTATAAATACCCTTTAGATTAATCTAACGTATCTTTTTCATCCATTGTAATGAAGAAGTCATGAGATAAAATGAATAAGTGATAGATAGAGGAAAATTATTAAAGAAGAAAACGAAAGGAGATTCTTGAATAATGTTGAAATTGGATCGAAAGCAGTCTGAAAGAGAGATGCCTCATCGATTATTATTCTCTTTTAGCTTTAAGGGGCCCAATTCAATCGAATGTGCTTGTATTGCACAGATCCATATGCACAAAAAAGAACATCTAAATTTAATTAAAATATTTTAAAATCCGTAAATCAATTTTCGAACAAACATGACATCATTCATGTGTCACTTGGAGACAATAATTCAATGAAAGTCTTAAAATTTATTAGGGAAGGTAATTCAATTAGCATGTAATGTAGATCATAATAAACTTTTTTCGTTTTCAACTTAATTCATTTTAGAGATGATGTTAAAATTATATTATAATTTTATGCCGATTTTCTTACAAAACAAGATATTGTTAATATATCACCCAATCAAAACAAATAAATTTGGGGTTAGGAGGATTATTAACTCGCTCAAATAATCTTGGTCTTTGTGGTGGAGTGATCGTAGTAGGATTAGTCCAATTGGAGAATTGAGGAAATCAAATGAGACAGTGAAAAGAGTACTCTGTTCTAGACGCTGTCGAATTACCTGTCAATGGGCCTTGGGGCAACAACACAAAATTGTCAGATTATGGCCTGTATATTGCAGACATTTCCGTTTTTGAACATTTTCATAGACGGGCCTAAACTAGATTCTATAGATCATGCCCTATTTTAACCCATTAACAAAGGTTTTAGAGTCCATTCACAGAGCCTCTCGTTTAAAATTACATGAATATATTTATCTACATACATTCATTACACTTTATTAATTAACATCTAACTTTATATACTACTTTATTTATTTTGGATTCTAAGTATGTAGATATGATATAAATAAATTACTTATTTCCAAAACATTTTCCTACTCAGACATCATAGCTTTTAACTAAAGTACATATTCTTTTTCACAATCAATGATATGAACATTGAACAATAACATTCATAAAATGATTATCGGCTTTCATTATGTCAATCTGAGTCATGGAACATCTATTATCTTACTTTTCATCGTAACTACACAACAACAAAAAGTAACACGCAACTATACGAATAGTGGATATTAAGTAGGGATATAATTTGCAAATTACGAAAACAAATGTTATAAAATAAACAAAAGAAAACACGATCGAAAAGACTTAATGCGATAAGAGAAAAAGATATGGTCCAGCCTTATCTCATACCTGGAAAATGCCACGTGTCAGACACAACCAGAACATAGCCCTCTCTTACTACCACAAACTTTTTTTCAAATCTTTTTTGATTACTTTCCATTAATTTAAAGAACACAACGATGCTTTTGTTTATGTTGGATACGCTACTACAAAACCCTACACCAGAAAATATGTTCCTATTAAATCAACGTGTCGGATATTCATTGGTCACATGCTTGACGAACAGCTAGATTCTGGCAGACGAACCTTTTTAAGAGTTGTGATGGACCAATCCACACGTGGTGTATTACAGCTGACGTGGGCTTAGATGTAGGATGTTTCGGAGACGATGTGGGTCATGTGCTACGTGGTTACACAGCTTGGCATTGATAGTTTATGCCTTGTCGGATTTACATGTAATAATCATGTCAGATATGTATTTGTACCTAATTCTGTCGAGAGAGGAGATAGAATTTTCAGAAGTTGATTTGCAATTGTATGAACATCATATAAATATAATGATATCAGTTCTGAATGATAACCTTATATCGTTGCGGTACTGGATTTACCATTTTATTACCATTAACAAAAGTGTTACCAAATATGTTATTTTCAGTTTTTTTCGTACTATTTTCTATTACAGTTATTTGATACCGCTTTGAACAATTCTAGTTAATTATTTTTTATTCGCTAAAAAATTTATACCGTTTTGTTTTACTAATCGGATCCAATATTTTACATAAAACTGGTAACCGAAAAATCTTGAATCGAAGTCCATACTTGATTTTAAAAACCTACGAAAAACCGATTTTTTGTGTTTTCGGATACAAACCATGATAGAAATTCTTAGTGAAAAATCCAAACACTAGTAAGAGAATACAAACACTAACCCTTCACTTTATGATAAAACATTTGAACTACCAAACTAGTGAATTAATTACTTCTTACAAATTTGTTAATAATTTATGAAGACTTTATACATAGGTCAATGGATTTGTAAAACCGGGTTTAGAAAGAAACATAACTTGAGATGAATATAGGTCATAGTTTAAAACCCCTTTTTCTGCGAAATGTGTTTTGTTTATTAGTATGACTTTCATGTTACGTACATCTGACTTTTGATCTTCTGTTTTAGGTTTAATCTTTTTCAATACGTTTACACCATTTTGAATAAGAACCAAGTGTTTCTTCAATTATTCCTTTTAAAATCCGACGTGGCAAAACAAAGAGAGGTGAGAAAATCTTTAAAACGCCACTAGAAAGGGGAATCAAAAAGAGCGTGAAAAAGATCTCAAAATGCCCACTTTCTTCACAAACATGTGGCTCTCATATTTCTACATGTCTCTCTCTCTATTCTGACGTGTACTTTTCTCTCTTTCTCTCTCTCTCTCTTCTTATGCACTATCTATCGTCATTAATACCAACCTCAAGCCCCTTCTTGTTTTCTCTTCATACTCTTTTTTTCCCCTCCGATCTTTATCATAGAGAAAAAAACAAAGGAAACAATTTATTAGACCTTCATAATTAGTTATGTCTAAATCTAGAGATATGGAGATAAAGTTGTTTGGGAGGACAATCACATCTCTTTTAGATGTGAATCGTTATGATCCATCGTCTTTGTCCCCTGTTCACGATGTTTCTTCTGATCAAAGCAAGGAGGATTCGTCATCTTCTTCATCTTCTTGTTCTCCAACTATTGGACCAATCAGGGTATGTCATGAGAATCTTTATTTCTATTTTATTTGTGTTATATGTTAATTAATTATTCAATCAACGAACTTCTTGAGAGATTCCATGGCGGGTCAATTTTATGATTCTGAGACAAACCCATTTCTTGGCTGATGGATTCTATTAATGGGTCAATCTCGATCTGAAATTTAGTTTCATTTGTTTTTGGAGTTACCGTAAAATTTGAGACTTTCTAGTTAAAATTTTGTGAATTTTTCCATTTAGTATTCTGATAATCCCACTTTTTATTTCCATGAATTCTTAATGGGAAAATATTGCATAATTAAGGAACAAAAAAAAAAAAATTAGTTGAATTAAGAAAACATGCCAGATTCAACAGCTTTCACCAAGCTAATTTTACTTTGTTATTGTTACTAAAAAGGCTAAAAAGTGAATGTTTATATCCGTAAGTCATGCCTCTTGCTAATTCTAATCAAAATTCTACAAAATTTTCAGGTTCCGGCAAATAAAAGTGATCAAGAAAGTAACAGATTCAAAGATCCATACATATTATCAGATCTAAACGAACCGCCAAAAGCAGTATCTGAGATTTCATCACCAAGAAGTTCCAAGAACAATTGTGATCAACAGAGCGAGATCACGACAACAAGTACTACATCAGGAGAGAAATCAACGGCTCTCAAGAAACCAGACAAGCTTCTTCCATGTCCTAGATGTGAAAGTGCAAACACCAAATTCTGTTATTACAACAACTACAACGTGAACCAGCCACGTTACTTCTGCAGGAACTGTCAGAGGTATTGGACAGCTGGTGGTTCCATGAGGAACGTTCCAGTCGGCTCAGGTCGTCGCAAGAACAAAGGCTGGGCTTCTTCAAACCATTACTTGCAAGTCACTTCTGAGGATTGTGATAATAATAACTCGGGGACGATCCTCAGTTTTGGTTCTTCGGAATCTTCGGTTACAGAGACTGGAAAGCATCAGTCAGGTGATACAACAAAGATAAGCTCTGATTCAGTTTCTCAAGAACGCAAAACCTATCAAGGGTTTCTTCCTCCGCAAGTAATGTTACCTAATAATTCTTCTCCTTGGCCTTACCAATGGAGTCCAACGGGTCCTAATGCTAGTTTCTACCCTGTCCCCTTCTATTGGGGATGCACGGTTCCGATATATCCTACCTCAGAGACTTCACCATGTTTAGGGAAACGGTCAAGAGATCAAACTGAAGGAAGAATCAATGATACTAATACAACAATAACTACTACAAGAGCAAGATTGGTTTCAGAATCTCTTAAAATGAATAGCGAAGCTACTAAGAGCGCGGTGTGGTCTAAGTTACCGACAAAACCCGAGAAAAAAACGCAAGGATTCAGTTTGTTCAATGGATTTGACACAAAGGGTAACAGCAACAGAAGCAGCTTGGTCACTGAAACTTCTCACAGTCTACAAGCAAACCCTGCAGCGATGTCTAGAGCTATGAACTTCAGGGAGAGCATGCAACAATAATCAGACACTGATATAGATATATATTCATGAACTGAGAGATTTGAGTTTAGCTAATTGTTACCTTGTGGAAGAAGACAAGTCCGTGTAGATATTTTGTTGTTTCGAACTAAGAGTAGATATATACTATTTACTGTTGTACACAAACAGAAATATTTTTGGAGGTGTAGATATTTCTCTCCATTGTGTGATGAAGTTGCAACATATATAAACCTTTAGATTAATATCTACGTGATCTATCTTGAAATTACAATTACGTTTTTGCCCCTGAACCCAAGAGATAAATATTCTCAACTCCAAATTGTCCTCTCTGGTAAATGCATGTCAGAAGAACATGAGGTTTCAGATTATTAGCTTGTACGATTTTGGTATTTAGTGTAAATGGGTCAAACTAATCTAAGATAAGAGTTAAGAAAAGTGGAATATGAAACCAAAGAAAGCAGAGCATCTTTCACTTTCATTTTTGGATTAAAGCAAAGAATCCAACCACAGGCACTGAAAAAAAGCTAAAAGAAGAGCATAAAAGTCTCTTTTTCTAAAAAGCAATTATTCTTTTTTTCCAATGTCCTTTTCCATTCTTTTTGCATCTTTACTAATCTTTTATACTACTCATTTTGGTTATTAAATATTATATTGCAATATAACTACATTAATTCGTATATATGGATACCTTATTGCTCTATATGCCCTTTTTATAACCACGTAATATCAAAATTTGGGTCATAAATCATTTTAAATTTGAAATCAATCTTTTATGTACTTTCGACTCTTCCATAAAAAGTATGTATAATGTATTCTCAAATGAGACTTAAATTCAGATTAATTACAGAACGTTAAAACAACACATATTTAACTTGTTAAACTATCAACATTTAAATCTTTCAATTGTCTAATAATTTAATAGAAGTTCCTTTTGTTTTGGTTCTGTAGCATATCACAATTTGAGAGGCAACCCAAATTCATGTAATACAATAGAGCTCATATATTCTTCTCCGAAAAGTAAATAAATGCTTGATTTGTTTTTGAGTTCTACATTTATGTGAAAATTAAAGTCCCATAAAGACTGTTTTTTTTTTGTTAAAGGATTTTCTTAAATAAAACACTAAAACGTATACAAAGAAGCACTATAGAACAATTACAACCAGAAAATAAGAAAAGAACTAGTAACTAGCTAGTACTAGGAGGACCAAGGATCCAAACAAATGAAGCTTGAAAACAGAACCTAATCTATGTTGCAGCCTTATGTAATCCTCTCAATGACAAATATTCATATGACTAAAGTTATGAAATATATTTCTTAAATGTGAAAAGAAGGAATAAAGTTAGGTAGACCTCGTAGGAGGGCCTCTCAGCTTTCACCTGGACCAAATTATGTAGAGACCGATACGTATATGTTCTCGTAAAGTAGTTCAGCTTTTTAAAGGAAACGAATAGAAGAATTATTTTCTTTTCGAAAAATAAAAGAAAGGAAAAGTTATGAATAATATAATTATTGCATTAACTAATAAGGAACTAGCTACGTTAACATGAATGTTCTCCTTTATTAGTTGTCCTTTTGGCTATTAGAGGTTATGTTTTGATATTTACTTTAACATGTATCCTGTTTTCAACGGTTCGATTTAATCAACCAATATATCCGTTATTACTTTTGATTTCTCGTTTCAAGAACATGTTGGTGTAAGTTTGAAAGAAGTCTTAAAAGATTAAAGGCTTGAGGCCCAAGTTATTATGAAACAAGTCGGTATCATAAGATGATTCTAGAGAGTAGTCTAGACCTAATCCTAATGTGTTCAAAGTCGGTTTAATAGTCTCTATATATAGAGGTACCAAGGTGTGGTAACCCTATGAGTTTTTAGAGAGATTGAGATTGTGTATGCTTAGGGTTTTTGAGTTAGTTTTCCTTGAGCAATAAAGAAAAGGTGTTCTTTAGGTTACATAATCTTGTTCTTATATCTTTGTGTTTGATTCAATAATTGGTATCAGAGCCTAGGTCAAAAATGTGGATCTAGGGGTGTGGGCTAAAGTTCGGTGTGGGAGAAGCCCTCAAATATGACACGATAAGAAGGTGCCTCAAGAACTTCGCGAATAAGAAAGTGCCGAGTTAGGGTGCCTAGGTTTCGCTGAAGAGGAGGCCCAAATGTTCGTGGTCCTTGGTTTGAAGGGGAGATTGTTGGGTACAAACCAACGTCCCACATCGGAAGTTTAGAAAATAAGTTTCTAATATATAAGTAGAGTCCAACTCCAATTAGTATGAGGCCTTTTGGGAAGGAACCCATTAACAAATCCGTGCGGGCTTGAGCATATAGGCCCAAAGCGGACAATATCATACTATTGGGAGTTGGATTGGGCTTAGAAAGCCCAATAAATGGTATCAGAGCACAACTATTGAATCATACCACCTAGATATACAATACGAAACAGAGTTACAAACGTGTGTGTGGGATACAAGAAAAGGAGTTCTTGTACAAAACCTAAAACATGGGAGAGATAGTCCCTGTGAAATCTAAAGAGATCGGCTCTTCATCTATACGATGTCCGATGCTCACTACCACGAATTATACAGTGTGGACTATGAGGATGAAACCGATGCTTAGAGTAAACAAAGCATGGGAAGCCATCGAACCCGGATCAACAGATGGAGATCTGAATGACTTAGCAAAAGCCCTTCTCTTCCAGTCAATACCAGAATCACTAATTCTGCAGGTTGGAGAATACGAAACTGCAAAAGAAGTTTGGGATGCTATCAAAACAAGAAACTTAGGTGCAGATAGAGTTAAAGAAGCTCGACTTCAAACCCTAATGTCTGACTTTGATCGTCTTAAGATGAAAGAAACAGAGAGTATTGATGAGTTTGCAGGGAAACTCTCAGAAATAGCCACCAAAGCTGCAGCCCTAGGAGAGAAAATTAATGAAACAAAACTGGTCAAGAAATTTCTTGGATCTGTACCAAGAAAGAAATACATTCATATTGTAGCCTCACTTGAACAAGTTCTTGATCTCAAGAAAACAGGCTTTGAAGATATAGTAGGGAGACTAAAAACATATGAAGAAAGAGTTCTTGATGAAGAAGAAGAACCAATAGCCGATCAGGGAAAACTTATGTATGCAAATCATGAGTCACAGTCATACCAAGGCAGCTATGGTGGTGGCAGAGGCAGAGGAGGACGATATTCTCAAGGAGGAAGAGGACGAGGTAGGTTTAATAACCAACAAAACGGAAGGCAAGAAAGGGACAGATCTAAAGTAGTTTGTTATAGATGTGACAAGTTGGGTCACTTTGCTTCTAATTGCCCGGATAGATTGCTTAAGCTTCAGGAAGCACAAGAAAACAGAGATGATGAAACACATGAGGCAGAAGAGTTGATGGTACATGAGGTAGTCTACTTAAATGAAAAGAATGTCAGGCCAAGTAACTTTGAAACTCAAGAAGATGGAAAGAATGTTTGGTACTTGGACAATGGTGCAAGCAACCACATGTCAGGAAACAAAGAATTCTTTTCTAAACTGGATGAAACAGTCACTGGAAAGGTGAGATTTGGAGATGACTCAAAGATAGACATAAAGGGAAAAGGATCAGTCTTGTTTGTTAGCAAGAACAAGGACAAGAAAATACTTGCAGATGTGTACTTTATACCAGATTTAAAAAGCAATATCATCAGTTTGGGTCAAGCAACTGAATCAGGATGTGATGTTAGGATGAAAGAAGATTTTCTTACTGTTCATGACAAAGAAGGAAAGCTTCTGGTAAAAGCTAAAAGATCAAAGAATAGACTCTACAAAGTTTTCATGGAATCTGAGTCTGAAAGATGCCTGCAAATAAAAGAACTGAGTGAGTCAGCTAAGTGGCATGCAAGATTAGGACATATCGGATTAGAAACAATGAAAACAATGATAAAGAAAGAACTGGTTACAGGCTTGCCAATCATTCAAACAGAAAAGGAGACCTGTGTCTCATGTCTACTTGGGAAACAATCAAGAAAAACATTTCCCCAGGCAACTTCATACAGAGCAGGAACAAAGTTAGAACTTGTGCATGGAGATCTTTGTGGACCCATCACACCATCAACATTGGCCCGGAATAGATATGTTTTCGTTTTGATTGATGATCATTCAAGATATATGTGGTCTATACTCTTAAAAGAGAAAAGTGAAGCATTTGAGAAGTTTAAAAAATTCAGAAGATTAGTTGAGCAAGAAACTGGTACTACTATCAAAACATTCAGAACAGATAGGGGTGGAGAATTTACATCTCAAGAATTTCAGACCTACTGCGAGAATGCTGGGATACAGAGACATCTTACTGCACCATACACCCCACAGCAGAATGGAGTGGTAGAGAGACGTAATCGAACTCTCTTAGAAATGACAAGAAGTATCCTTAAGCACATGAATATGCCAAACTACTTATGGGGAGAGGCAGTGAGACACGCCACATACTTGATAAATCGGGTTGGAACCAGAACATTGATTGCAAAGACACCATATGAAGCTTTCAAAGGAAGAAAACCGAATGTAGAACACCTACGTGTATTTGGCTGCACAGGATATGCAAAAACAGAAGCTCAACACCTAAGAAAACTTGATGATCGTTCAAAACCATTAGTACACTTGGGTACGGAACCAGGCTCCAAAGCTTATAGGATGCTGGATCCAACTACTCGAAGAATAACAGTAAGCAGGGATGTCATTTTTGACGAAACAAAAGGTTGGAAATGGAGCCATCTGGGAAAAGATACAGGAAAGGAAATTGGAACATTTAAACTGAGTGTGAATGTTGGAGCTTTTGGAAATAATGGTCTTAGAGAAGCTCAAAATATTCAAAACATAAATGAAACTAATGAAGTTGAAACTGGTGATAAAGAGGACAGTGAAACAGAGGAAACAGGGGAAAGAGATGAGTCTGGTGAAGAAGAAACAGAGGACATTGAGACCCATGAACAGAATCAGGATGGGCAAATACAACCACTTACCAGAAGAACTTCACAAAGACAAGTTACAAGACCAAAGTACCTAAACGATTATGTACTATTGGCTGAGTTTGAAAGTGAACGCCTCTTATTGGCTTTGGACGAAGAGCCATGGGATTATGAGGAAGCAAAGGAAATGGTAGAATGGAGAGAAGCCTGTAAGGATGAAATCTCATCAATTACTAAAAATAACACATGGAACTTAGTTGATCTTCCCAGTGGAGCTAAACCTATAGGACTGAAGTGGGTGTTTAAAATCAAGAGAAATTCAGATGGTTCTATAAACAAATATAAAGCAAGATTAGTTGCTAAAGGATATGTTCAGAAACATGGGATTGACTTTGATGAAGTGTTTGCTCCAGTAGCAAGGATTGAGACCATTAGGTTCATAATTGCTTTAGCAGCATCAAACGGCTGGGAAGTACATCATCTAGACGTAAAAACAGCTTTCTTGCATGGAGAGCTAAAAGAGACTGTGTTTGTCTCACAACCTGAAGGGTTTATAGAAGAAGAAAAGAAGGATAAGGTGTATAAACTTAACAAAGCACTCTATGGACTTAGACAAGCACCAAGAGCGTGGAATAATAAACTAAACCAGATCCTTCAAGGACTAGGCTTCATAAAATGCTCCAAAGAACCCTCCTTATACCGAAAGAAGAAAGATGAATGTCTCCTAGTTGTGGCAGTATATGTTGATGACTTACTAGTTACAGGCTCTAATTCTGAACAAATTCATGAATTCAAGAAAGGAATGTCTGCAACGTTTGAGATGAGTGATTTAGGCCTGTTAACCTATTACCTTGGTATAGAAGTATTTCAGCATGAAAGGGGCATCACCATGAAACAAGGAAGGTATGCAGAGAAAATACTAGAAGAAGTTAAAATGAGTGAATGTAATGCAGTTCACATACCAATGAACGCTGGCCTGAAGTTGTCAAAAGCAGAGGAGGAAAAGAGTGTGGATGAGAAAGAATTTAGAAGAATCATTGGATGTCTCAGATATTTACTTCATACACGACCTGATCTTTCCTTCAGTGTTGGTGTATTAAGCAGATATCTACAAGATCCCAAAGAATCCCATAGAGTTGCCTTGAAACAAGTACTTAGGTACTTAAAGGGCACTCTGAACTATGGTCTCTCATTTACTCGGGGAACTCAACAAGGCCTGGTAGGGTATAGTGACAGCAGTCATAATGTCGATGAGGATGATGGTAAAAGCACGACAGGACACATATTTTACCTTGGAGATTGCCCAATTACTTGGTGTACTAAGAAACAAGACACAGTGGCGTTATCGTCTTGTGAGGCCGAGTTTATGGCCGCTACTGAGGCTGCCAAACAAGCCATTTGGCTTCAAGATCTCTTGGAAGAAGTAACCGGAGAAAGGAGTGAGAAAGTAATACTCAAAATTGATAATAAGTCCGCAATTGCTCTGGCCAAGAACCCGGTCTTCCACGGAAGAAGTAAGCACATACACAAGAGGTATCATTTTATACGTGAATGTGTAGAAAATGAGTTAGTTGATGTAGAACATGTGCCGGGAGAAGAACAAAAGGCTGATATCTTAACCAAGGCTCTTGGACGGATCAAATACAAGGAGATGAGAGAGCTTGTAGGGATCCAAGATGTGACAAAAGGTGATTTCAAACTTAAGGGAGTGAATGTTGGTGTAAGTTTGAAAGAAGTCTTAAAAGATTAAAGGCTTGAGGCCCAAGTTATTATGAAACAAGTCGGTTTCATAAGATGATTCTAGAGAGTAGTCTAGACCTAATCCTAATGTGTTCAAAGTCGGTTTAATAGTCTCTATATATAGAGGTACCAAGGTGTGGTAACCCTATGAGTTTTTAGAGAGATTGAGATTGTGTATGCTTAGGGTTTTTGAGTTAGTTTTCCTTGAGCAATAAAGAAAAGGTGTTCTTTAGGTTACATAATCTTGTTCTTATATCTTTGTGTTTGATTCAATAGAACATCTATTAAATCAGAAACGAAATAGAGATATTCACATGCGACTTATATTGGTAAGTATTCGATCGACATATAATATTTTATGTACTCTCGATTGAGAAATTGAAACACTTCGGTTACCAATGATTCAAAATATAAAAAGAAAAAAACTGAAACACTTCCAAACAGAACTGAAATTGGGCCTGATAATGGGCCTAAGCCTGGAACGTACACCGACCAGTCTGATGCAGATGCACATTGCATACTAGCTAGGAATGCTAGCTTACAGTTTTATCCGTTTCTTGTGGATCTCATAGAACCTAAATTAACTAATTAGCAAGTGGAAGTGTTTAGTGAAAGAACGGAACTAATACAAAATCGAATCTTAATTTCATAAATCAATCAATTATTTTCAATTTAATCATACAAATGAGTTAAGCTGGACTAAAACTACAGTGACGTATAACTAGGAGAAGGGGCCATGTGGGTGACATGAGGTCGATGAGACGCATAAGTAAGGAGCAATGAAATGAAAAAAGGTTTTTGCTTTGGAGAGAAAAAAAAATGCAATGGGTGTGAGAATATTTAAGAGTGGATGTTTGGACTTTCTGTTGCAGAATCTGTGCCTGAATCTTGCAACCTCATCAATATCGCATGTTATTATTAAATTTCTGCATACTCCAAGTAAATACAATAGTACATTATTCTCTTTAATTTGACTTCTCTATCGTTCTTTGTCGTTTCTTATTTCCACATCATCGTCCCTGCTTTAACATATGTCACCTTCCTCTTCATATACGAAGCATGTTGTTACTCTCACTCTACACGATTTTGGACATTAATGACGGAATCTGACATTTTCATATAAGATAAGAGTTAGTTAGAACTATAAAGTGGTACACATGTTTATACTTCGAATCAAATTTGTTAAAGGTGAGACAATTTGGCATGTACATAAATGAAAGCATTGATTTTAACCAACGAGTGGTAATATATGTACGTACTTAATTATTAACCCGGGGTAAGGAATGTTGCATGTGACTAAGGACAACAACTATTAACGCAACATAACTACATCGACAAGGACTCAAATCATCTCATAACTTTTGTTAACTAATTAATTAACTCAAAGCCAGCCTTATTCATGTTGATGATGATGATGATCACAACGTCCCCAACCCAAGAAAATCGAAAAATGGTGGTTTCTTCTCCTCATTGATTCTTTCAAACATCTCACTCTTCCCGGTTTGGTTTAAGAAATCGAATGTAGTTGCCTCTTGTGTCCAAGAAATGTAATCGCCGACCATCATTTCCTTTCCAAACAGACCCACCATTAATGGACTCTCATTTCCATGATCATAACCTAAACGGTACACGTACAAATGGAAAGTTTTAAAAGATGCAACTTTGACATGGAACTCTAAAACGAAAGGAAAGAAAAAACAAACTCAAACCTGGAAAGCAAGGAATTGGCAACATAAGCTGCTTCTGGTCATTACTAACAAGGTGGGTCAAAGCTAACCTAGTAGGGTCAAAATCATTGAAAAGGTGAGGATTAGGGTTAATGAGTGGCTTAAGAGGAAGCATCGTCTTCCTCCTACGGTAAGCAGAAGATTGCTCTCTAAACTTGCGAGCCATTATAACATGCCAATGGTTCTTCACAGAATTATCAGTCCTTCCAGGGAAAAGCCTCGCAATCATCGCCCATTTGTTACCATAAAGCCTATGAGCTTGCATTAGCCTCTCTTCTTCTTCCTCTGTGAAGGCCCTTCTATTTATCCTCGGGTCTAGTTGGTTAAACCATCGAAGCCTACAGCTTTTCCCTGCTCAACATTAACACCCAAAATATCAAGAACCTGAATCTTGAAAAAGCTTAATCAAGCGATACAATCTACGTACCGGATCTTCCTTGAAGCTTCTCAGCTATGAGGTTCCAGTTTTGTGGACCGTAGACAGCGACTAGTTCTTTGAGCTTAGTGTCTTCAGCTGGTCTCCAATGTCCTCTCGACACCGAAGCTTTTGACGAGTGTCCACAGCTTCCATAGACTGTTGTTTCTTTCTTGTTGCAATGACTGTAATCACTTAGATTAGGGTTCATGTCTTCTTCTCTATGAACCGTGTAGTAGCTACGGAGATGTTGAGTATTGTCGATGTTTAAAGAGAAATAGTCCGATGAAGCAATCTGATCCATCCAACGGTGATGATCTTCCGACATGATACAATGTTGTTGTTGGTTAGTGATGATGTGAGGACGAAGACAAAGAAGACGGGAAGCAAAGTGTTATGGAGAGAGACGCCACGTCAGCATGCACCATCTCCATCCTCATTGGAGGAGAAGAGCAAATATTAAATATAACTTTGTACATCATAATTGATATTTGTGTGATATTATTACGTATGGCTCTAAGCTATGTGCGTGTATGTATATGTTGTGACCTTATTTTCTGACAAAATGCTGTTATACAACTGTTAAAAGGTTCATGGACTATCACGGACTGATTTGAAAGCTGATATATATTTGTATTTATGCATTATATTGTAAATTACTTTCAACAATCAGTTTTACATTGATCTAGATATTTAATTAAGGTTTATTGTATAAATAGTATTATTATCTCTGGTTTAAGTTATAACCAAATAGCTATAATCTACATCTACACTAAAATCCGATAACATCTTCACAATAATTGTCACTAATTCTTTTTGAAAAAACCATAAATGTGAAAACGTATAGAGATGATAGAAATAATTTAAAAAAATTAAAAATAGTAGGACAGAGAAAGAGTAAAGGACAGGGAACACGTTTCCTACGTTGTGAGCAGTGGAGATGTGTTTGGAAAAGTGGTGAGAGATGAAAAGTTGTTAAACATCCGTAAACATCTTTCTTTTTAGTTCAACTGCCTTTGTTCTTTGTTGCCCCAAACAAAACATCATATTATTTCTACGATTGCTTGCCAAACAAAATCTTGGTTTTATTTTTGTAAACCAATGTGGTTTACTTGTTTGAATTTTGAACTATGAATATGATCATTTTATTTTGTCAAATAAGTAATAACGAGGAGATTTCGGACCGAAGTTATAAAAAAAAAATAATAATAATAAAAAATCGCTTGATACATATGCATTAAGCGTTAAGTATTCTTGTAATTTAATACTCCCTCCGTTTTAAATTAGTTGTCGTTTAAGGTTTTTTCACGCTTATTAAGAAAACATTCATTTTTTCTGTCTTACCCCTAATTAATGTATTGTTTTATGTGATATTATCAATTATTAAGCTAAGAGAGTAGGGATAAAATTAGAAAATCTGTCAAAAATATGCATTGAAAACCTAAAACGACAACTAATTTAAAACAAAATTTAACTTCTAAAACGACAACTAATTTAAAACGGAGGGAGTATATTCATAGTGGTCACTGGTCAGTCATGATCAAAATAATAGTAGAACGACTTGAACCCTATCCCACAACTTAGAGATAAAAAAATTAACCACTAAGAGCATGATTATCCATAGTGTCTTAGAAATAAATTTTAGGAATATTTAAGTAATATATTTGTAAAAATTTGGATCTTAACTATATTTTTGTTGCTTAGCTAAGAAACTCTCTTAGCAATAATGGCTTAATTGAGATTTAAATTTAATCATTTATTGTTAAGATCCAACTTAGAAAACCTTAAGACTCTAAACCATCATAAATTGAACCACTATTAATTAAAATTGGTATATCTCTCATTTTGTTTTCCTTTACAAAGAAGCCTACAAATTTCAGAATTATTTTAATTTTAATTAATGCTTTTGTTGTTGTTGTTGTTGGTTGCTACTGAAAATTGGAAATACTAATTAATGAGGATGAAACTAAATATCTGAAGTAGTCCCAACTATAATAGCCAAAAAGGCTCAAAGCATATTTGATTTGACTCTTGCGTCTTTTCTAACAACAATTGTTTCTCTCACGCACACTTCACATGTCCTTTCCACCAATCCCCATATATTATCTCTCGAGATTTTGATGGTTTATATGAAACTCTCTTCCTACATAGCCGGTTTCTTCGTAATGTGAATGTGATGATCTTCAAAAATGAGTCCAGTTTTCATATAGAGTCTTGACTACTTGTTGCCATATCAATTCTACCATTTACTGATTTTAAATTAATTATCCAACCATCTGTCGCTGTTATAAATCATTTTGTAACGGATCCGTTAGACTTATTATTGTTATAATTTAATCAGACTTCACACCATAATGCAATTTATACCTCCCCTCTTGAACTTCAGCTAAATTTTAACAACCAAAAAACTAAAAATGTAAAGGCTTTCTTTTTAATGAATTAGTTAAATGCACATATACTAACACTATATAGTAGCCCATATATACAAAGGAAATACCTAGGTTTGGTGAGACTTTAAGCATAAAGCATACGTATTTATTTGACCAAAAAGATATCAACTGGCAGAGGAATACATTATCTCAGATTCAGAGTATTTGTTGCAGACTTGTACGGTCCATCTGCAGAGATTTCAGAACATTCATATGCTCTTTTTTTTTTGGTCAATAACTTTGAATATATATTTTCTTAATTTCATTAAATTTGTGTCATACAATAGATGTTATAGTATGGATCGTTACTTTTTCAAAGATACTAACAAGTAACAACTCATTGACACGAACCATTAGCAGATACACCCAATTGCACATTCTCTTTTGTTTTGTTAGCATTTTTTCAATTTAAAATATGTTACCTACCCTTTTTTTGTTTGGTAAACATATGGTATCTACCTACTTATTCAAGTTAACAAGTTTTTTCACCGAAAAAAATGTTTTTATGGGTTTTAGGTTTTCGTTTATAGAAAGCCATTAAAATAAGGTGTTGAATTTAATTTGTTGGTGAAGTTTCAATAACTGTAGGGGATAGGTAGAATTATTAGAATCAAATTTTTTCAGTTTAAAATGAGGAACATAATGTCGGGAAAGGAAAGAGAATTCAGAAATGAATGCATAGGATCCAATTCATATCAACAGGGAAATGTTTTTCGAGTCTACTGTGGTTTAATTTCAAATATGCGACCCCACGAACTGATTTTAGCGTACCATGTTGCACAAATTCAATAACACGTGCATGCTCTGCAGTCTGCTCCTCATTATACTATACCTACACATACGCGCGTTGCTCAATTATACATCGACCATTTCGGAGCACTTAGTGACATAGCCAATGGCTAGTTTAATAGGTTAGCTTTGGGTCTCAATACGCACAAAGCCTCATAAAAAAAAAAAAAAAAATCTATGGACTTCCACAAACTTCATAGACTAGTTTAGAGTTCCCGAAATTCCATAGGTTACAAAAGTTTCTTGTGAAGACATATGAACTAATGAACATGATCTACATTTTTTACAACTTTCTAACTAGAATTTCTAAGAAGATTTTATATTTTAAGTTAGAGTTTCAACTAACTGGTTTTGCTTCCAATAGATTTTAGTACGTTTTATTTGATTGGATTCAACTATGGTTTTGGTTTAGGATGATTTCAAACCGACCAAAAAAACTATACAACATGGTGGGCTTGGACATTAAAACAGGAAAACAAGTGAGGATCAAATAAGGGAGTGAAATAGAAGAAATTTTTAAAAAGTGGACATGACACGACATGTACACGAAGAAGACTCACTGTTCTTAGAGTCAACAAAATCCCCATGACATGAAAGCTAACCAAATAGTAACAATCTCTCAAATATGAGAAACGTATTCCCCATAAAATGACCCGTCTATTATCATATCCCCGTTGCTCTATTTTGGGAAGTTTTATAACATTTTTCTCCCCAAACCATCATCAAAAGATTCACAACCAACAAGAAATATAAAACGTACCTTCAATCAAACCTATTAGATTAGATGTTGGGGCCTCATTCAATATATTCAATAATAGAACTATAAATATATACTATATGAGTTGTCACGTAAACGCAGCTAAAGATTGTAACCTTATTTTAAAGTTTTCACCTTATGTTACTGACTCTAAATAATTCATGACATAGTTCAAAACTTCAAATTAATAATCAAGATGTAATATACCAAAAAAAAAACCAAACAAAAAAAATTGGTACAATGATTTTGAAGTACAAGTTTGAGACATTCATTTATTCAAGGATTTTTTTTTCAATAAATATTTGAAATCGAAACCGAACCGAATTGCATATAGTTTTTATATGGTTTCATTATTTATAAAAATGTTAAACCTTAAAACCGAAATAACCAAACCGTAAATTACATACAATATCTATATAAATTTAGTTTTTATAAAACCAATTAACCGAAAAAAAAACAAATCGTACGCTCACGGCTCACCCCAACTTGAGACATTCATTTATTCAAGGAATTCTCTTTTTTTTTTTTCTTTCAAAAACTATTATTAGTTCACGGTGAATTACTGATATCCATATAAGTATAATGACGTCCGCACTAGCAAAGCCCATTAAGGCATTAACCCAATCATATGAAAATATAAAATAAAAGAATAGAATAAACAAATCGTAGTGTATAATTGGGGCTATTTTGGGCCTAAATACACATTAAAAGCCCATAAGTTTTTTTCATCATCCTCATCGTTGCTGCTTCTCTCCTTCCTCTTCGGTAATTGACTTTCTCTACAAATTCCTTCAGCTCTGTAACCAACAGAACCGACGTGAATCCTCATCGAAGATTCCCGAATAGACTCCGGCGTGAAACAGAGTTTACTTTACTTTGAAGTATCAAAGTTTTCAAATAACAGAGAAGAAGAGAATCTGAGAAACAAGATTCTATGACAAACACTTGTTTTTTTTTTTTTTGGATATTATTCAATTATTTAGTTAGACTAGTTCAAAATGGATTAATTGACAATGTCATATAGAAACATTCCTGAAGCTTGCTATTGACTTTTGCGGAGTCAATGATCTTGATCTCTCTCCATCTTTCGTATAACTTTTCGGAGAAGTAAAAGTCTTTGTTGATCTTGATTCTCTCTCAATCTTATGCTAATGGATTCTTCTTTTTTCCTTACCATTCTTGCTGCTGCTGCGATAGGCTTCTTCATCTTTCTTAGAAAGTTCAGGATCTATCAAGAAAACAAAGATGTGAGTTCTTCTTCTACATCTCCTCCATCAGATTCGTCTTCTTCTACATCTCCTCCATCAGATTCGTCTTCTTCTACATCTCCTCCATCTGATTCGTCTTCTTCTACATCTCCTCCGTCTTCTTTGTCTTCTTCAACTTCTACTCACCATGTCTTTCCAAGCTTCCGTGGGGAAGACGTTCGCAGAAACTTTCTAAGTCACATTCAAAAGGAGTTTCGTAGAAAAGGAATCACTCCGTTCATTGATAATGAGATCAAGAGAGGAGAATCCATCGGTCCTGAACTCATTAAGGCCATTAGAGAATCTAAGATCGCGATTGTCTTACTCTCGAGGAACTATGCTTCTTCAAAGTGGTGTCTTGACGAATTGGTGGAGATTATGGAGTGCAAGAAAAAGTTTGGTCTAACCGTGTTTGCCGTTTTCTATGAAGTTGATCCTTCCCATGTTAAGAAGCTGACCGGAGAATTTGGCTCTGTCTTTGAGAAAACTTGTAAGGGTAAAACAAAGGAGAACATTAGGAGATGGAGACAAGCTTTTGAGGAAGTGGCTACAATTGCTGGTTACGACTCAAGAAACTGGTTCGTCCTTTTGATTTTCACTTTTCTCTTGATCTTTCAACACATGAAACAAAATGTATTAATTCTCTGTTTTTGTAGGGAAAATGAAGCTGCCATGATTGAAGAAATTGTCACTGAAATTTCCAAAAGATTGATTAATTCCTCACCAATAAGTGGTTTTGAAGGTTTAATTGGGATGGGAGCTCATATGGAAAAGATGAAACAATTGCTTTGCCTAGGCTCATCAGATGAAAGGAGGACGGTTGGGATTGCGGGTCCTTCTGGAATTGGTAAGACCACCATTGCTAGAGTTCTACATGATCAAATCTCTGATGGTTTTCAAATGAGTGTTTTCATGAAATTCAAACCAAGTTACGCAAGACCAATTTCTTCTGATGATCACGATGTGAAGTTGCAATTAGAGCAGCAGTTTCTATCCCAATTGATTAATCAAGAAGATATAAAGATTCGTCATTTAGGAACTGCACAAAACTTTGTTATGGGAAAGAAAGTGCTTATTGTTCTTGATGGGGTTGATCAGTTAGTACAATTACTTGCCATGCCAAAAGCAGACTGCCTCGGTCCTGGATCTCAGATTATCATCACAACACAACACCAAAAACTTTTGAAGGCATTTCCGATCAACCATATTTACAATGTGGGTTTTCCACCAGATGAAGAGGCTCTTCAAATCTTTTGCATAAATGCTTTTGGTCAGGATTCCCCTGATGATGGTTTCGAAGATCTTGCTTGGGAAGTGACAAGACTTGCTGGTAGGCTCCCTTTGGGACTTAGGGTTATGGGTTCTCGTTTAAAAGGAATGTCCAAGGAAGAGTGGAAAGCTGAACTACCAAGGTTAAGGGTTTGTCTTAACGGAGATATATATAGCATTTTAAAGTATAGTTACGATGCCTTGGACGACATAGACAAAGATTTATTTCTCCATATAGCCTGCTTTTTCAACGCTGAAAGCATTGATCATACCTTTGAAGATACTCTTATAAAAAAATTCCCGAATGTGCGGCAAGGGTTTCGGGTTTTAGTTCAAAGATCTCTCATATCCGAGGAGAGATACCAACCGATGCATAATCTACTAGTTCAATTGGGTAGAGAAATTGTGCGTAAGCAATCCAATGAGCCTGGGAAACGTCAATTTTTAGTTGATCCTAGGGATGTTTGTGAAGTACTCACTGATCATAAAGTAAGTTTTGTCATTTATCCTTCAATTCCTTTACTCCCTAGATAAATTTAATACATGTGATTACTGACCATCTCTTCTTTTATGTTTGTGTGAACTTTTTCAGGGTAGTGAAAGTGTTATAGGCCTAAGTTTGGAATTTTATGAGAACGTGGACAAACTAAATATAAGTGAGAGAGCTTTTGAAAAAATGTCTAATCTTCAATTTTTGAGAATCTTTCTAGGAAGGTGGCACTTACCACAAGGTCTAAACAATCTACCTCCAAATCTTAGAATTCTACATTGGGATGATTATCCAATGACATGTTTGCCTTCTAAGTTTAATCCCGAGTTCCTTGTCAAGATATTATTGAAAGGCAGCAAGCTCGAGAAACTGTGGGAAGAAAATCAAGTAAGCATTAACCATTCTTTTATGAGTTAATTATATTTTATTTTTATTTTTATACCTATGAGATTATTTTCGTACAAAATTGTTAGTTTCAAAAACAAAGATAAAAGACTGATCTTAGCCTTTAAATTCTTTCACTTCTAAACTCGTTCTCGTATGCTCTTTTTTTTTTGTCATTACAGCAGCCGCTTATCAATCTCAAGGTGATGAATTTACGCTTTTCAAAAAAATTGACGGAGCTTCCTAATCTCTCAAAGGCCACTAATCTCGTACAACTGGATCTCATGGGATGCTCAAGTTTGATAGAGCTTCCTTACTATATTGGGAATGCTACTAATATCCAAAGCTTAAATATAACAGATTGCTCAAGCCTAGTGGAGCTTCCCTCCTCTGTTGGAAATATAATTAATTTCCAGGAATTGAATCTCAATGGATGTTCAAGCCTAGTGAAGCTTCCGTCCTCTATTGGAAATCTCGTTAATATCCAGGCATTGTATCTCCAAGAATGCTCAAACCTAGTTGAGCTTCCCTCCTCTATTGGAAATATTGTTAATCTCCAGGTTTTGAATCTCTGTAGATGCTCAAGCCTAGTGGAGCTTCCTTCATCTATTGGAAACCTCACTATGTTGAAATATTTGAGTTTGAAAGGATGCTCAAAGGTAAAGGTTCTTCCCAACGACATAACATTGGATTCTCTAGAAGAACTTGATGTCAGTGGTTGCTCGCAATTGACAAGTATTCCTGAGATTTCTACAAACATTGAAAGCCTTATGCTCTGTGGAACTTTGATAAAGGAAGTTCCTTTGTCGATCAAGTCATGGTCTCGACTTCATGACGTGCGTATAACATATTGCAAAGACCTTGAAGAATTCCCACATGCTCTTGACATCATCACAGAACTGGAGTTGAACGACACAGAAATAGAAGAAGTTCCTACATGGGTCAGTGGAATGTCTCGTTTACGTCGACTTGTACTCAACAAATGCACGAATTTGGTATCACTCCCGCAGCTTCCAGATTCCTTATCAAATTTAGATGCAGAGTCATGTGAGTCCTTGGAGACACTTGCTTGCTCCTTTCCTAATCCCGAAGTTTGTCTCAAATTTATTGACTGCTGGAAACTGAATGAAAAAGGGAGAGACATCATCATCCAGACATCGACAAGTAGTTACGCTATCTTGCCAGGTAGAGAAATTCCTGTGTTCTTCACTTACCGAGCTACTACTGGAGGTTCTGTGGTAATGAAGTTTAATCAGAGGCGTCTTCCTACATCTTTTAGATTTAAGGCTTGCATCTTGCTGGTTTACAAGGGTGACAAAGCTGATTACGAGGAATCGGGGTCAGTATATCTTACCATCGTAGACAAACAGAGTGGTCGCGAGTATGGATTTGAACCCAAATGTCTAAGTCCATATTTAACGGAGCATCTGTACATATTCGAAATGGAAGTTAAAAATATGGAATCCAGAGAGATTTTCTTTGAGTTCAGAACCCACTGTAGCATATGGGAGATAGGTGAATGCGGGATACGCATACGCCCACTCTTGGAGGAGGACACTCACGTCAAAAGTTCTATATAATGACGTAATTTTATCTTCTATTTTCCATATACTGTATATATGTTTGTAACACCGTTTCCTTCTTCTTCTTCTTCTTCTTTTTCTTTCACTGTTTCAAATTTTGTAACAGGTGATGTTCAAATCGAAATTATTAAACATGTCTCTACTGTCAGAAATCAACCAAACAAAGTTAAGTCGGATTCAGTTTCTTGGTTGACTTGACATAGAAATATAGTTTCTAATAACACTTTCTTACAAGTATGAAGCAATTTGTTTTCTTTAAAAAAAAAAATCTTTTACCAAATATCTGAAATCATCAAAACATATTAATAAGCATGTACAGTATATACAAAACATAGATGGTTCAAGAAAAACAAAACACCTGTGAAAAATGTAACAAAAGAAACAAGGGTTTGTCTAAAACTAATCAACACGTGTAGACCGATGCGATTCTCAACCGCAAGGTGCTTACTTCACCGTTACGGCACCACCTTCGTCACATTCCTAAGTGCCACATTCCTAGGATTTGAAACCCGATGAGCTTGACACGTGATACGTCGGTTAGTAGCTTCTAGTAACTGATTTAACTTTGGTGGTTAGCCAAAACGAGTGGTCCAATAAAAAGAAAAGCGGGTAAGTCGTTGTTTCTGTTCTGTGAAGTAATAACAGAGGAAAAATTAATGGGAACGATCCCAAATTCCCTAGTCTCTAGCTTCAAACCCTAATTTCCGATTTTATTGGTCTCCCAATCAATACCTATTTCTTCTCTCTCCTTCACGATCTATCTTCGTCTCCAAAAGCTCTGTTTTTTTTTCTTTCTTCCTCATAAGGAAAGTTTTTATTTTCTTTTCTAAGATCAGCATCTGATTCATGGAAAGTTTTGTTTTGTCTTAAATTAGGTAAGTTTTCTCTTCCTTCTTGGGAATTTTATTGACGGAAGTATGAATCTTTGAAGTGGGTATCGTTTGCTATTCCATTGATTCTTGGTGTTGCTCAATGCTCATTGTTAGATTCAAAATGTGTTGTATTCTCTTTGTTCATATGAGTGGGTCATAACCTATGCAGGATGGGTAGAGTGAAGTTAAAGATAAAGAAACTACAAAACATGAATGGACGTCAATCTACCTATGCGAAAAGAAGACATGGGATCATGAAAAAGGCTAAGGAGTTAGCGATCTTATGCGACATAGATGTTGTACTTCTCATGTTCTCTCCCATGGGAAAGGCTTCACTTTGCATAAGCAAACACAGGTCTGATCACACTTTTTTTTAATACCAAAGTATCTGTCACATCACATCGTTCTGTTTAGTTTGATGTTCTGTTTTTTGGGTTTTTTTAGCATTGGAGAAGTCATTGCTAAGTTTGCTCAACTTACTCCTCAAGAAAGGGCAAAGAGGTTTCTCTTCTCTTCACTTTACACATTTCTAGAATCTAGAATCTTTCTGCGTTGACATTACACTGAACATATACCTCTTTGATTTTGTCTACGTTTGAACAGGAAGCTGGAAAACCTTGAAGTAAGTAGTGGTTCTTGGCTTTGTTTAGTCTCTCTTCTCTTTCAATCTCCTAAACTATCATTAACACTAGTTTTTTCACAATATCTCAGGCCTTGAGGAAAACATTCATGAAAGTTAACCACGATATAGATATATCAAAGTTTCTAGACAGAAGGTGTGTATATTTTATATCTCAAGAATATGAGATTCTTTGTGAACTCTTTCTCTGTTTGTTCTTGTTAATTGTTGTTGTGTATTACTAATTTGACTCGTTTTTGTTGTCTTTTACAGTACACCAACAGTTGAGGTATGTACTACTACTACTATGATGTTAATAATGTTGCTGAAGTATCTCCTAATTCGTTTCGCGACACGGGAACTTTCAGGTGCTTAGCGAAAAAATCAGGTTTCTGCAAACACAATTATCAGATATACACACACGACTAAGGTGCAAAGATCTTCTATATACTTTCATTTAGATGTTCCTTTTGGTTTTGCTATTATAATTTGTGAGTTACATGGTTTTTTGAGATAGCTACTGGACCGATGTAGAGAATATTGATAGCGTAGATGATTTGCAGCAACTAGAACATTCTTTAAGACAATCTCTGGCTCAAATCTATGGTCGTAAGGTATAATCCATCTCCCAAATAACGAGTTCAGGTCTCATTTTACAAAACTTATGCATCTTATAACTACTTATAGGCGAGCATGCCGAGACATCAGCACCGACAACTTATGTCTTCCAATTGCAAAAACCAGGTAAAGATTCATCAGTTTGGACATTAAAGGTGTTTGGGGATGTGTATAAAACAAAACCAGAACATTGTGTTTATGCAGTTGCAGACTGAAATAGATATAGATTTCGGAATGGAGATGGAGCAACCGCTTGAGAATTTCTCATGGGTTCGTACCGATGAAAACATGAATGTTCCTCCAAAAGAAGAAGACCCTAATATGCAGCTTCATCAGATATACAGGGACATAACGTGTCCTGCAAGTTCATCTCTTGGAAATTACTCAGGACTCTTTAGTAAAAACTCAGATATCTCAACATCAAAACTAGAAACCGCTAGCATTCCCGGGACATCGGCTGATCCAAACCAACAAATCAGCAATCTCAGTTTCCTAAATGATCAAAAGCTTCAGCAACTAGCTGAGTGGAATCTATTAGGAAGTCCTGCGGATTACTATGTTAGCCAGATCTTGGAAGCTTCTTATAAGCCTCAGTTCGGAGGAAAAAACAACTGCGCTTCTTCTGAAACATTACCTTATGTTGCGGTCTTTGATGATCCTCTATATTTTTGGGTAAATAACGGTTTGCTCATCATTCATGTGGTTCAAAATTTTGTTATTGCAGGTCTTGCTTTGCTGACTGTTTCTGAACTTATCTAATATGCAACAGCCAAACTGAGAAGTAGCTCCGGAAAAAACACAAGAGGCATTGATCCGAAAACGCGCCTTGTCTTTGTATCGATCAGTCAAAAATGCGGAAGAAGCTAGGATTGATAAGTTACAGGGACACATACTACAATACAGCATGATACTATTTTAAGTTGTTTGTAACTCACGACATCTCCATAAAAGCGTAAACAGAGTTTTGTTTTTCTCTATTTTCGTGATGACATGTTATCAAAACTTGTCAAAACATCACAACAACATAGCTGATGATGACATGCTATCAAAATATGTCATATAACACGTCACAAGTTCAAGTACTCTTTCTCTTATGTCATTCCACTACTCTGTAACTCTCTATTTTACAACATAAACATGAATCTAAATGATTATATGCATGCTATTCGTGTTTAGAGTCTCAAAACATAATTAAGAAATAGTAATGCTATTATTATACATAATGATGATAATTTCAAATTTCAAATCTAAAATCTATACTCTAAAACATGAACTCAAAGTTGTTCCAAAAAAAAAAAAACATGAACTCAAACAGAAAAACAAACATATCTACCTACAACTCTGATTCTCTGAATTGTGTGTAACATAGTACATGTCATAATACAATTTCAAAACTAAACTTTGGACTCTAAACCATGAATCCAAACACAAACAATAAAATTCCATCAATAATTATTAACTAATATTATGGTATGTCATAATTCGGAGTCATCATACTATGTCAAGATGTACCATAAAATAACATAAAATGAGTTGAGTAGAAAAATGTCGAACAAATGATAGTAGTGTAGTAAACAGAGAAAACTGAATAGCCATTTCGAAAGTGTTCATGCAATTACCCAATAATGGTTTGGAGTTGTTGAATCTCATAAAGGAAGAGTGCTCACTGAATGCTTAAAATGAGAGAATGGGCTAGACTGTAATGGGCTTAATAAGGCCCATTGAAAAAAGAGACGATGTTAAATATGTTGGTTAGCAATTCGAGTCTGCGGGGACCCATAGGGACTCATGTGGGTAGTTAGAACAAAATATTGTCAGAAAAAGCACATGGCTTCGGTTATTCTGTATCACTCGTGAGTACTGTTACTACTACGTGCACGTCATTCTTCTTTTTTGTTTTCTTTTTGTCA
Source organism: Arabidopsis thaliana x Arabidopsis arenosa (assembly GCA_019202795.1). Lineage (NCBI taxonomy): Eukaryota > Viridiplantae > Streptophyta > Magnoliopsida > Brassicales > Brassicaceae > Arabidopsis > Arabidopsis thaliana x Arabidopsis arenosa. Next base: position 11,169,771 of record CM032919.1, on the reverse strand, counting down.
CAACATGCTATTTGCAGTATAGTTAAATTATTTTTTTTTTTTTTTGATAAACCCTATCGGCTATCCGGTCGGCCCCGGTAGGAACGCACCGAGGTGCTACATAGTGGACTAGTCCACCGTGTTAACGGTTAGGCCCTTACGGGCTACCACTCTGCCTATCCCGAGTTTGGAATGCCTTCCGACTAAGTGCCAGGGGGTAGTCAGGCCGCCTGCATTTCTGGCTACCAGGTAAACCAATTGGGCCAAAGCCCAACTGACAGACTTCCCAAACAAATGTGTTTTTGTTTCCAGGAAGAATCGAACTCAGTATAGTTAAATTATTATTCTTTTTTCTTATGGCTGATTTTTATTCTTTCAAGTCAGTTGGATTTTTTCCCGCAAAATGCTGAATTTATTTTGTTTACAAACTACGTTATGCAGATTTGCTGGCCAAAATAACCTGTCCAGAAACTACATTATGTTTTTTTTAGTTTAGTCACATTTTTCATGGATATTCTCTTGTTTGTAGTCTCTTATATATTAACAAATTAATCAAAGAGAGAAAGATGTGAATGCTATTATAATGTTGATTGAAGAAAGAAACAAAATTCATCGAATATTAGTTTAGTTAAATATATTTTGTAAGAATAAATTTTGATGGTGGGAAAAAGATAATGAAGTGACATATCTTATTTTTGTTTATATTTTTTTTTCTAACGATACTGTTTTTTTTTTTCCTACTTATGTAATACATTTGTTCATATGCACAAATATATTTTGACAAATAATAACATGTCAATACACGCGACCATTATATATTTACATGCAGATGGGTGACGAATAAATTGCTAATATTGTCGAGTCTATAAAAAAAGATGCATTTTATGTCTTTATAGTTATAACTTCTAAACGAATCTATTACGTTTGGAAAAGAGTGGGCGGGCGGTTACAACTAGGCTTTCATATACATGTGACTATGTGAGTGTGACGAATATATTTTTCACGAAAACATTTCTTAATATAATTCACCATATAATACCATATAGTTAAGATCATCAAATAACCAAATCTCTGCACATGCAAGCAAATTCAAATACAAGTAAAACTACTACTTTTCGAAGATAATTTCTCGTTCTACAAGTATTTTCTTTTGTTAACTTTTTAGAATTCTAAGTTAATCATCACAATTTCTAATTTCTTCTTTAAACCAAAAAAAAAAAAATTCTAATTTCTTAACAAAAAGAAATATATGCTTTTTCAATGCTATTTATGTGAATTAGGAATATAAGCCGGACGTGAAACAAAAGTAAACAAATACATGCCGATCTTGTTTCTGACTCTATACGATGATAAAAAATTTTCATTTCTTTTTTGATGATAATTTATTACACAAAGTATATATAACAAATCCCCAACATTCATTACTTGTAGAAATTGAAAAATTTACAACATACATGATGACTTTAACGAGATTAATACAATCTAAAACTCTCCCTCTCGCTTCGAGAAGGGATACAAATGAGTACATGAGAGACTACTACTACTACTACTACTACTAGCGGGTGGTACTTAAACTTAAGACCACCTCTGCATCAGTATAACATAAAACCTTACCAATAAAAATGAAGAAAGATAAGAAAAGGTTCCTAAAAGATGACACCATCAAGGCCTCGTGCAAAATCAAGCACTCGAAACACCACTTCTTTTAGGTAAACCTCAATTGAAAGAAAGGACCAAATTACTATCATGCCCCCTCTCTAAGCTTTTTGCTTACTGCTTCTACTACAACACCACACGATCAATGAGATGAGATTTCACCGAATCACCCTTCCTAACGTAACTGCGCACCGGTGAAGGTCTGGCCGAAAGACCAGCCTGCGTTAGCCACGTTGTTAGAGACAGTGGTTCGACCATCGCTTGTGGTGACTTTGAATGAGAGAGATTGTCCGTTTAGGTAAGAGTTACTCTGCCAGTTCTGTCCCCAGTTTCTTGACATAGCTTGCCATCCTGTTCTTGAACCCTTAACCATCACTGAGTGAACATCTCCGGCTCCTCCGACGTTAGTAATCAGAACTAAGTTGAAGTAAGAGTGTCCGTTTATCGTAAACCTTATTCCTCCTCTTCTCACGCATGGCACTCTGTTAAACACACCACAACAAAAAAAGAAAAACAGAGTAAGATTCCAATAATTAACTATACTCTGTTTTGGGAGAAAAACAGAGCAGCTCTGTTTCATGTTCATTTTTTATTCAGTCGCATACTCTGTTTTAGGGTAAAAACAGAGCAGCTCTGTTTTTTAGGTTTTACCTTCGGTAAGCGACGGGAACAATGCCGGCTCTGTATTGAGCGATGCGTTGAAATACAGGCTGAGAGAGATCAAAATGCTGCTGAGGAGGGTTGCACCAACCTCCTGCGTTGTTTGGTAACGCGTTGTTAGGCGGGCAAAAGTTTGTCGCTGTGACGACAATTGAGCCAGGGAGACACCATTTTCCATCGTTTTGGCATCTTATCTCGAAGCAAGCACCACAACTTAAACCGTTGTTGAACAGAGCCGTGCTTAGAGCTGCGGTGTTGGTTCCATAGCCTTGGCTATAAAGGTTTCCGTAACCACAAGCACCTCCTGCAACCCAAAATTTTCATAGAATTTCTTAAGAATTGTGGTAAAAGCAAAATCTTGAAAGCTTTATAGTCTTGTGAGAGAAGGTTCAAGGTTATATACCCATTGTGCCGGAAGCATCACCACCACCGTAGAATGTGGCGTGTGCGTTGACCCAACCTCCTCCGGCGTAGCCGTTGACATGTGACGTCATTGCTCCGAGGGTAGCTATAAACAAGAAAGTGACAAGAGCCATGGTTCTTTTTTTCTTTTTGTGTAAACCTGCACATGGGTAAATGAAGTTAGATCATATTTTGTGAAGCTAAAACTAGTGAATGTGTGTGTGAGAGAGAAAGAAATGATTACTTGGAAGGTTTGATCTCTCTTCCTTTCTTAAAGAAGATAAAAGAAGAGATGATTATGAGAATATGTTGTTTGGTTTAGAATTGGAAAAAGCAAAGGAGGCGAGTGGTTCAATTTATAGAAAAACTTAGCTAGTGATGATTTTACGTTTTTGCCACTGTTAATGCAACTAGCTTACACTTTTTTTATTCTTTTTAAAACAAGACCAAGAGTCCAAGACTATGAATGCAAATTTTTTTTTTCGTTTTTCATATTAAAAAACATTAGGTTTATTCAATGTAATATTAATGAACTATAGTATAGTATATAGTAATAAATAAAGAAAATATATTTTTATTGTTGGGGACCAAAAACCGCTGAAGGTTTAATATTTAATGGCATGAAAAAGCAAAGAGGCAAAGACACATGTGAGCTACAAGACGGGTCGTGTGGTTTCTATTTTTTTCAGGCGCCTTCAAACACACATAAACACCAACTTTACATTGGGAAAATATATTTAGTCTATCAAGAAACAATTTAAGCTGAAGAAAGTTTTAGTCTACAAAATAGGTGGTCTAAACTTTGAATTTGGGTATAGTAAAAGTAATGGATTAAGGTCAATATGGAGGCTGTAGAAAGTTTTATTACTGAGTGTGAAATTGAATATTCAAAAGAAAAGCAAAGAAAATATCATAAAGACAAAGAAAATTCAAGTTGAAATCCAAGTGGGTCATAGTGGTCTGCTTTGAGATCGATGTATCACGACACGTAGAGATTTGTCGTTCGTTTATCTCAGTCTAATGTTTCGATGCGTAACCATCTTATTATTTATTTTAAAATCATCAAAACTATGTACTATTGATGAAGAAGTCGTGTCTGGTTTATGAGAAAAAAATGTCGTTGGAAGTACATAAATTGAATTACTTAATGACAAAATAAAAATTTACATGTGTTTGGTGATGAAGTATCTAATTTTTAAGGACCTTCTACGGTGTTTCTGCAGAAGTATTTATTAGGGTTAGTTAGATTATAGATTTTTTAGAATCACATTTTTTAGTTTGCGCATCGAGAAAATAAATGCACATTAAATTTAATAAGGTGAAGAAGAACTTCAACGGCAGAAATCGACGGCCAAGTTTCCGTAATTTCAGCTCAAAACATGGTCCACAAAATATCATGGACGGTCCGTTTGCTAGTTCTCCAAAATAATCATCTTTTAATTATTAGTAGTAATATTTTCTGAGAGAAAGAAAACAAAAATCTATAAATAAGTAAAAGATAAATAAATGAAAACACAGAGATAGCCCCGCATGTGGATGACAGACGCCGTTTCAAGCTAACGTTGTAAGCATGTATTGATAGATGAGCAGAAGAAAGTTGACACGAATCTGTCCTCTTTGAATTGTTTATTAGTGTTTGATAATGATTTCATCTACAAATGATTAGTGTAACACCAATTAATCATTACTTCTTCATCTTCCTTCTTCTCAAAATGTTAACATGCAGTAATGTTAAATACATAGAACCATAAACGATTGTTTTTCTAAATTATTTGATTTTTTGTTTTCCAAGCATTGTGTAGAGATACCACATTATTAGTTATGGTATAATAAGAGCAATTATTCAAGATCATTTTTTAATTAATCTAAAACAAATTCTTCAACATGTGGTATCTTTAAGCTAAATCATCAACGTGGAGATAGTCTTGGATACTATGCATATTAAAAAGTACCAGGAGGTTCGACATAAATTTGATGTGCATATCAAGTTTTTTCGATAACACTATAAACATAAAATTTGAATATTTCTATAATAACAAAACTAACGTAATCAACGGAAATTCTTTCTTATATATGATATGAACATAAAATTTGAATATAGATACATACACGCTTGGAAATAATTTTTGGATGAATAATTATCGCCACTTACACGCTTAAGTAAAAACGGTCATGACGACGACAATCATAAAGAGCAATTGTCAATATATGTATGTACATGTAACATGTGTATGTCTTTATGCTTCATATACATTTTTTTTTTTTTAAAGTGCTTAATATACACTTAAACTTACACATGCATATAAGTAAATCTATGTAGAAACTAAATTCTTTCTGCGAGATATAATTAATTTATATTCTTATACATATATTATCATCTGTTATTTTCGTAGTCTGCTCTGATGTAAATCAGACGACCACTCTTTGCGCATATTTGTCTCCGTCTATAAAAATATTCATAACCATTAGCGTGATGGTAGGAATAGGAAGTAGGAACAAGGGCAAATTGGTAAAGAATAATATTAAAACTAAAACAAGATCAGACCTGCCCGAAGCCGGTTTTAACGACCTTTAACCAACTTTCTGTCTTCAGGACCATTTTATATTTAACATCTTTATTCAATATTATTTCTAGTCATCGAGGGGTTTCCCAAGATTCCATTTTCACGGTCCAATGCTATTTTTGGAATATTTTATCTCAGCTCACGATTCAAACTTTACTTGTTGGGTTAAGATCACTAACTAAAATTCTACTGATGCATAAATGATTGAGTTAATAATTAGTGAGAAAGTGATGAGTAAAATATAAAAAAATATAAGCAACCAAACGTATGTAGTAGTTGATGGAATGATGGCTCAAAAGATATGGCGTAAATTCGTAATATTTTTTCTAGGTTTATATCCCATTAAAAACAAAATTCATATGTTGTTTTTAAATTATGTCAAAAAACCAGTGAATAAAATGTTTTGGCTGTCTTGCTCACCTTAAGATTACTCGGCTTCGTCCATATAACAGAGTATCAAGTGCTTTAAAATTAGTCATATGCAATTTTTTTTTTTAGTGTAAATGTTTTAGATAGCAGAAGATTATTGATATTTACGTGATAAATTAAAGGTTAATGTAGATTCTGTGATTTATTCAGTTATCTAAAATAAATAAAAATACACATAGACATGGTATAATTTTTTTTTTGAACACCAGACATGGTATAACTCATCCTCTATATGCATTATTGGATGTTACACATATTAAGAAATGTGTATAGCAAAAATTAATATATAGATGATATTTTAGTTGTATAAATCGCATTTAAACTCCGTAATTTTTTATTTATTTTATATCGTTTTAATAGCACTAGAAATTTAACAAGAGAATAAAGAGAATCGTATATTATCGACATAAGAAAACTAATATTCTCTAAAAATCCCAAACATGGTTGCCTTTGGCGTGAAGTAATTCCTCTCGATATCATCTATTAAAAAAAAATCTTCTCGATAATAAAATATGAAATATTTATCAACCCGGTCTAAAAATTTATCTTTCGACTGTTGCTGCAAAGGCTTATCTGACCGAGACACTTGCTTCTTTTTTTGTTCCTTTCCTAATTTCTTTAAAAACGATTTAAATTTTTTGTTTGGGGAAAGTAAAATGACATCTATTTCTTAGAAAAATTAAATAAGGTAAAGCGCATTACGCATCCTAATTAAAGAAGACATTTTGATTAAAACAAGACTTTACGACGAATAATCCGGAAAAAGGAAAAAAAAATGACGTTGTATAAACGACGGCTCCGTCACTTATTATGAACAATAATGAGCTACTAGCCCTGGGCATAAAAACCGAACCCGAAAAACCGAACCGAACCGAACCGAAAATATCCGAAATTTTCGGTTTCGGGTATTGCTAAATAACCGAATGGTTCTCATCTCAACTATCCATGGATATCGGTTATTAACCGAACCGAACCGATATCCATGGATATCCATTTAAAACCATACACATTTGACTAAAGAGGCCTACACCTAAACCCATTAAACCTTAACCTATTTCCCTTATCCCCTAAACTTATTAAGCCCAAATCCTTTTTGCATTATACCCTTTCTGAAGTTCGAACTTTGTTATTTTGTTGCGGATTTGAATTTTGGAACTCTAGAATATTGTTAGTTTGTTATGGATGTCTCTAGACTGAGCTTTGTAGACTCATTTTTTAGATTTTCAACTTGAATTATTGCATTTTGAAGTTTTTGGTTCATATTTGCATACATTATTAGTATGACAATATGTTTTTATTCGGGTAATGGTTCGGTTCTTTGGATAGTTCGGTTATTTAGTGGGTAAATATCCGAACCGAACCGAACCGAACCATACACGAAGGTATTTCGGTTATCTTATGGTTCTCTTCTCAAGTATCCAAACCGAACCGAACCGAAAGCTAACCGAACCGAACCGAACCGAAAACAGTTCGGTTCCCTTATGGATCCCAAATGCCTAGAACCGAATAACCGAATAACCAAATAACCGAACCGAACCGAACCGAACAACCGAACGCCCAGGGCTATGAGCTACGTAGTCCATACTGTACCCAGTCTTTTGGTACGTATTAGGGCCGAGCGTATATGCATGTACTGTATACAATTTTCTTAATGTATAAAGATAATTGAACTATTTTTGATTAGCATGAACAAGACCACACGTTAACTAGCTTCGTAGTATAAGCTACTGTATAACCAACCAACATATTTAAATGTAGAAATATTTGTTTTTCTTAAGTTTAATAAATAATTTACTTAGTCTGATTACATTCTTGAATCTTGAATACTACTAGTTTATTTGTCTAAACTATATATATAATTTTAATTAACGAAAGATAAGAAATTTTACTTTTGGAAACGTGGGTGACGTTAGCACCATTGTGATGACCATGTGAGATGTATCAAATCTTAAAGTCGGCTTCATGTGCTTAAGTCATAATCATGCAAATGCTTACGACTCTTTTGATTAATTAATTATTTATTATTTGATACCAAATCTCCCCAATTGTTTTTCCCAAATACCCATTTCAGTTGATGCTACTATTAATTAATACTCCCTCCGTATTTTAATAATTGTCGTTTTAGAATTTTTATTTTTTTGAATTAGATGTCGTTTTCAAATTTCAATGCAAAATTTCTTACTTTTTAATGTTTAGTGATGTCATAAAACATTAAAAAGTAATAAATTTTGCATAAAAATTTGAAAACGACATCCAATTCAAAAAAATAAAATTTCTAAAACGACAATTATTAAAATACGGAGGGAGTATATGTTTGGAAAAAGATTACCTATGCTTGTAATTAGCCATAAATATTCTCAAAGGCTGTTCCGAATTTTAAATGATTATGTATGTGAATGTGAGTAAGTGAATATCTGTTTTGTAACGTATTGGCAACACGCCAACACTTATAAGTCTTATATATGAAAATTAAAATAGTTGTTCCTAGCTCTATTATTCTTTCTCACTAGTCACCACCCCCTTTCCCCAATGTTATTTACTTTCATGTATCTTTACATCTTATATGATACATTATATAATAGTTATAACAAAAGCAAGATAATTTGAAAAAATTCTAAGATCCTTGAACTTGGTCGATCTTCCCAAACTTAAATACAAACTAACTAACTAAGACATGAGCTCGTCGTCAAACGGATAGATGATGGACCAACGTTCACATCATTCTATATCACTAGCATGCTTACCATATATTATGACAATGAAAAGGAAAATTAGGTTAATTTGTTGCTACATTCGTTTTTGGCCAAACAAGATTAAACCAAGTGTTCTTGGTCTAGTGGTTGCCACTTGTGGAGGAGTTGCCCTGTTGGTCTAGGCCAGGGATCGATTCCCCGCAAGCGCGCAATTGCTAGATCTCCACTTGGCCACTGCGCAATTTACCTGCGGGGCGCAGCGTCCCAGACCACCAGTTCCGGGGGGCCCTTAAGTGGAGGCTTAAAAATCCCAGGCACGCGGGCTTAGGCCTAGTGGGCTAGTCGGATCACTGTGTGGTCTGGACACTGGGTTATCAAAAAAAAAAAGATTAAGACAATAGTCAACATCTTCCTCTGGAATAGCACCTCCATCGTCAGTGGCAATTTTTGGTTTCTGAATTTATATTTTTTTTTTCTTCAAAAATTATAAATCTTTGAAATGGGTTTATTAAGATAATTGGCTGTAGTTTTCGATAGTTAGCCTATATTAACAGTCTATGATCGACTAGAAAACAGATGCATGATCTTGATTATGGCAGTTAAAGAAAAAAAGACGTAAACATAGACTGATACAAGTTTTGTAATCAAAATCCACGTGCTTGGTTACTCTTTAAATTGGCCGTAATATGCGGGGCCGCTTTGTAGGACAAAATATTTAACATTAAATATTTTAAATTGTCTTTTATGTTTCTTTAGTATAGTAATAAATAGTTTAAAAAAAAAAAAAAAGATTAAAAAAGTTCATCTAGTTAATCTTTAATCTCGTTACGTATAACTTATCTTTCGAATTAAATTGTTAAGGTGAGTGTTCTCCACCTGGTTACTTTTGTGACCCACTTACTCGCACTTAAACCTGCCTGACCCAGATACATTAGTAAGGCCCAATTTGATTATACCGGTTTTTGGTTTGTCATTTAACCTACCCGGTTTACGTGAAACTAACCATACATTTTTAGAATCCCACAAACTTGAAAGGTGTGAACAAAAACATACGGAAAGAAAAGATAAGAAATAGCGAAAACGCATTTGAGTTATCGAATCCAGCTTTTTATCACCAAAGAAAAATGCCTTTCTTTTTTTCTTTTTAACTTTTAAGAAACCTAGACAATAATATTAAGGTTATCCAATTCAAATGCTTATCGTTTTCATTATATTATACATGTTTTATTAGACTTTTAGTGACATTGTGCTATCATGTACATGCTACATATATCATGTGTTACACACATAATCACCACATTGAGATCAACCCAAAGGTGAATTAGATCCGTTTTCTCTTCTTTTTTTTTTTTTTAATTCATAAAGAAATCTCTCAATTGACCCTAATGTTTTTATAATGTTGACTGTAGTATTTTTCAAAAGGCATAAAAGGTTAAATAAATGTGGAATGTCTTTGACAAGTCAAAATTCTTTTTAATATGAGTGGTGGAGACTGGTGACGATGGCGTCTCTTGAGTGCTGTTGAATCATTCATTGATCGGAATGGATTGAATATTACTACACATATTTGGATAACACATTGATCAAGACGCTTATAACTATTTTTCAAGACCGTTAATTTAGGGATTGCCATAAAAAGCGCGAAACAAACCGAATTGGAATTAGTTGAAATCTAAATCAAACGAATTCTATTTTAAATTTAACGGTCAAAATATTTTGTACCGAAACTAAAAACTAACTAGACTAGTGCAACTAAACAAAACCAAACGAATAAATCAAAGTACTTTGACGATTAATAGTATTTACTAGATAGATATGAAATACATTTAATAATTACATAAACAGAATAAAGTTAACTCACCAAAACTGAAATAATCAATATAAACCAAATTAGAGAGAGCCCAACGGAACAAAAATTCCAGTTTCAGTTCGGTAATTCTTTAGTAATCTCAACTCGAACACAAAATTTTTGACAACCCAAACATAATCGAACCAACGTAAATTTTGTTTTAGTTACTTTGCACAACATTAAAGATTTTAAAACCCAAAAATTCTAATTGTAAAACTGTAAACCGAACACCGAGACACAATCGTTATTGTTCTATTTAACAGTTAAAACAAATATCAACTGACCAAAACAAGTGTTTTTTTAAGGATTTTGTTTTAATTAGAAAAAATTTAGATGAGAACGTTAGGTTTGGTATCGATCATAAACGTATATTAATTACAAATATTGTTTTTTTTTTTGTTAAAGGAATTTACACATATTGTTTCTGAGTGGGTTTTAAAAAGACTTTTTAAAAACGTTCCTTTTCAAAGGGGCTCTTTAAATATTGGCCTTATGTTGGCACATGCCTAAGTTAAAACCAAGTTGCACCTCCAATAGCGACGCAACACATATATGCTTAATGCCTAAACCCTAATTATCATTATACCTTTTCCTTTCTCTTTATTGAGAATTTACAAATATCAAAATAGTTTAGAAGTTCACAAGATTTCATAATTAATCTTCTATATATTTTGAACACAATAATCTAAAATTATCCCACAAATTAATACTCTTTTTGTAAATCGTATTTCTTGAACCTCCACATTTTTCTACAACTAGAAAAAAATCAAATTATCTTTTTTTTTTTAAACACCAATATGTATCTAGATAAAAAGAAATCTTTTCTTTTTATTTTGTCTTGTGAAACAATATCTGAGGAAATCTTTGTTCTTTGTTTGTAAAATTCCTCACCTCCTAAATTGAATTAGTCGATCGAGTATACGACCCTACGAACATGGCTATATTGCTGGGACCAAGTTGAATAAAAGCTTTCACATCATTTTTTCTTTGTTTTATGAAATGTCAATGATTTTGCTTCTTTATACAATCTTGGATAAGATACCGTTATAAATATTAATCGTTGCCATTGAGACTTAAGGTCAGTCTACAAGCCTAGTCTCTATTACTTTCTTAACATCTGATTATTTCATATTTTCGTATAACTCTTTTTCTTGTGAACATCAGCCCAAACATGTCACGTGAAAAGAAGTAAAATTGGTCCCTACGTATCGTGGAACACTTGACACTTGAATAAACAGAAGCAACCACACAAATAATATGTATTTTTTTTCTCGTAGGCCGAGCCATAAACTAGTCATTCTCATGAAATCGTCACTTGTTTTTTTTTTTTTTTTTTGCCAGCCAACACCCATTTTATTAAGTCAGAACCATAGAACTCTCTTCTAGAGAGAGTCTAACATGAATCATACAACTTACATGGGGAAAAAGAGATAGAGAGTCACGGGTAGTTGTTCGTAGACAAAACTTTAAGGCCCGGACAGAAAGACAACAAGCAAAGAAGCTAATACAAAGCAAAAGATAAGGGATTCTAACAATCCAAAAGATAGAGAGTGTCCTCTCGGAAGAAGACCATCCGGTCCAAACGATGTCTAACCTATGACAGGTCATCATCTTTTTAATGCAAAAACTCCAAAAACTTTGCAGAATTTGAAAGATCTTGCTACTCCCAACTTGCCCCTGAAGTATGAAAACTCCCAGTCCCTGAAAAGGGAGGTTGCAAGTAGGACGAGCACAAAGGCTCGCGATCGGAAAGCCACCGCCGTCATCCCCTAAAGAACTCCGGTCCTGACTTTCTTCTATGAATGGTCCCAAATGAAGGGAAGAGACTCTAGGTTCACCGTCTGTTAAAGTGAATAGCAATGATCCATGGTAATCACGATCTAGCGTAATGTAGATTATGCTCTCGTACTCCTTCACCACTTTAGAGATTCGATTGCAGATAGTCTTCAAAATCAACTCCATAAAAGAGGAAATTGGTGATTCGTCTGATGCTAATAAAGTCATATAAATACAACTAATAGCTGTTGATAGCATAAATGCTAAGCTTTCAACAAATCGCTCAAGAAAATAAGAAACTGGTGAAAATATTCTCTCCATTAAAGAGGAGAAAGTACATCGACTCAATCTGTTGAAAACAGAGCTTAACTGCGAAGAAGATCTCTCCAAATAGGAGGAAGTATTTTTGAGATGTCTCTCATTCAATGAGGAATTTGAACCAAAATTGATGGAGCAGATTGGCTTTGAGCTCTTTAAGATTATTGGGCTAGAATTAGAACAAAAATCAGAACAAGTTAGTTTTAAGACCCAAAAACTTGTTGGGCCAACAGAAGCCCAAATTTCAGAACTGTTGGGGCAAGCCCGTGTCGCTATCATCCTCCAACTGGGCCATATTTGCTTCAAGCCCACAAAGCACAATGGCCTAGGTGATACCCAAAATGAATCATTGATGGGCCAAGCCCAAACTGCTTTCAATCTCTTCAGTCCAAAACGGGAAACTTGAACAACGGACATCCGAGAAACACGGCGGCTGCTGCCGGAGGTTTGACCTATTTCGGATGCGAGAGAATAAGCTTGAAGATCGAGATATTGGGGAGATGGGGGCGGAGAGGGTGGAACTAAGTTTCTGCAGGAACGCCAGTGACCAGGAACTGGGAATATTGCCGGAGATGAAATTGGATCTGTCGAAATCGGCGCTTCCGGTGGCTTTAATAGAAAGAGATGGTTCGTCAAGGTTACAGGGAACTCGGAGTGCAGGGTAGAAACCGGATAACCGAACCCTCTTAAAAAGAGGTAGTTTGGTGAGCAGAATCTCTCGAAAGAGGAGTGTGATGTAAAAGGTCTCTCCCAAAGGGAGGAATTCTTAACTGGCAGCAGACAATCATTTATGTGGGGCTGCTTTCGTTGGATCCAAACGTCGAAGCTCTTGAAGGTTACTAAAGAGGAAGGAAAACGGACGAGTTTGAAGGAGAAAAGATCTTCGGTATTAAAGACCGAGAAGGCTGTTGGCTCGGTTGTGGAAACCGGTCTTGATTGAAAGTTTCGTTCATCGGGAGTAAACTCCGAGACAGATCGAAAATATGTGGAGGCGGTGATGGAGAGTCGGAAGCTATGGGTGGTGTCGGAAACACGACGGAGATGAAGAACGGCTGATAGAAACGGTGGGATGTAGAGGTTGGCGAGGCAAGAGGGAGAAGTTCTTCGGTTATATGTTTGTAAAATTCCTCACCTCCTAAATTGAATTAGTCGATCGAGTATACGACCCTACGTATTAGGAGATAAGATACGATCAATCTGTTTGTTTATTATACTTAGGATATTCCCTTGTATCTAGGAGTATCGAGGAGATCTCGAAACAGTTTGTAACTGTAATGTCTTTATATTCAAGTGAATACACAACGATCTCCTCAAGGAGACTTTCACAATCTTTCATGGTAGCAGAGCTATGTGAAAAATCATTTTAAGACCAATATTCGGTCTCTCCAATGTGACAATGGAGGTGAGTACAACAACTCACAGTTTCATGATTTTTTCGCCAAAAATGGTATCACCTTCCGCTTCTCGTGTCCATACACCTCGCAACAGAATGGAAGATCCGAACGCATGATTCGAACTATCAATAACGCTGTTCGAACCTTGTTAATTCAAGCTAATCTTCCCACTTCTTTTTGGGTGGAGGCCTTAAACAATGCTGTTCATATTCTAAATCTTCTTCCATCTTCTTCGATAGACAACAAAATTCCCTTTTCTGTCTTGTTTCAAAAATCACCTTCTTACACTCATCTCCGAGTTTTTGGATCTCTTTGTTACCCTCATACAAACTATCAAAACAAACTCGAGCCACGGTCTACACCATCAGTTTTCCTCGGCTATCCTCTTCTTCATTCGGGTTACCGATGCTTTGACCTTAAGACAAGAAAAATTGTGATCTCTCGTCATGTCACGTTCAATGAGAAAGTCTTTCCTTTCAAGGCCTCAAACACTCAATCAAGTTCTGTTTATAACTTTCTCCAAAACGAAACAGAACCTTCTTTAATACAAAAACAAATCCTTCTCTCACCATCGTCTCTTTCTCCTTCTTCTTCCTCCGAGCAACCTGCTCCTCCTCTAATAGAGCAACAAACGTCTCAGCCACCTGCTGCAATTGAGCCGACACCACATCACATGGTTACTAGGTCAAAGCAAGGTATTAGAAAACCAAAACAAATTCTTTCCTTATCTGTCGAATCTGTTTCTTCAATTCCTAAAGGTTATCGACAAGCTCTTTTGGATCCAAATTGGAATCCTTCAATGACGGATGAATATGATGCTTTGATTAAAACTAACACTTGGAGTTTAGTGCCTAAACCTGCAGGTACAAATATCATAAACTCAATCTGGCTCTACAAACACAAGTACAACGCTGACGGGTCTTTAGCTAGATACAAATCAAGGCTGGTAGCCAATGGTAAATCACAAGAACAGGGTATCGATTTCGACGAAACTTTTAGCCCCGTCGTGAAGCCTGCTACCATACGTGCGGTCCTCAATTTTGCTGTTGAAAGGGAGTGGCCGGTTCACCAGTTAGATGTTCAAAACGCCTTTCTACACGGGACTCTTACCGAAACAGTTTACATGTATCAACCTCCCGGGTTTGTTAGCAAAGAACACCCAGATTTTGTTTGCAAATTAAACAAAGCGTTGTACGGTTTGAAGCAGGCTCCACGGGCTTGGAATGCAAGGTTTGCTGCCTATGTTAAGACGATGGGGTTTATTCAAAGCAAGAGTGATGCTTCGCTATTCGTGTATAGGAAAGGATCGGATATGGCCTATTTATTGTTGTACGTCGATGATATAATGCTCACGGCTTCTTCTTCACAGCTGTTGCAGTCCATCATCTCGACATTGAAACAAGAATTCCCAATGTCTGACTCGGGAAAGCTAAGTTTTTTTTTAGGCATCTCAGCTACCTTTGATAAAGATGGTGTGTTCTTATGTCAAGAAAATTATGCAGCAGAGATTTTACTTCGGGCAGGAATGCAGGATTGTAAACCATGTCTCACTCCCGTCGATCTCAAGTCTAAGCTAGAAGAAGAAGCTGGTCCGAAAGTGAGCGATCCAACGCTTTATCGAAGTTTGGCGGGTGCGCTACAATACTTAACATTTACGAGGCCAGATATCTCTTATGCTGTCCAACAGGTTTGTTTGTTCATGCACGATCCAAGAGAAAGTCATTTTCATGCCCTGCGACGCATTCTACGGTACATCCAGGGAACAAAGAAGCAAGGATTGCATATTACTAAGTCACCCTCAACCAAACTAGTAGCTTATTCCGACGCCGATTGGGCAGGCTGCCCGAACACTCGCCGCTCAACCTCAGGGTACTGCGTTTTTCTTGGTGATACACTGATCTCATGGTCTTCAAAACGTCAAGGTTCGGTGTCACGTTCAAGCGCAGAAGCTGAGTATAAAGCAGTTGCCAATGCCGTAGCAGAAACTTGTTGGCTACGGAACCTATTACTCGAACTGCATTGTCCGTTATCTCAAGCCACTTTGGTCTTCTGTGACAACATCAGTGCCGTGTACCTTTCAACAAATCCCGTGAAGCATCAACGCACAAAACATGTCGAGATAGACATACACTTCGTCCGTGAGAAAGTGGCAAAAGGTGAAGTTCGCGTGTTTCACATTCCGGCAACACACCAGTACGCTGACATTTTCACTAAAGGCCTTACTTCTTCATTATTCAATCAGTTCAAGTCCAGTCTTGGCGTCGTCACAAGACCGCCGCTACAACTGCGGGAGGGTATTAGGAGATAAGATACGATCAATCTGTTTGTTTATTATACTTAGGATATTCCCTTGTATCTAGGAGTATTGAGGAGATCTCGAAACAGTTTGTAACTGTAATGTCTTTATATTCAAGTGAATACACAACGATCTCCTCAAGGAGACTTTCACAATCTTTCACTACGAACATGGCTATATTGCTGGGACCAAGTTGAATAAAAGCTTTCACATCATTTTTTCTTTGTTTTATGAAATGTCAATGATTTTGCTTCTTTATACAATCTTGGATAAGATACCGTTATAAATATTAATCGTTGCCATTGAGACTTAAGGTCAGTCTACAAGCCTAGTCTCTATTACTTTCTTAACATCTGATTATTTCATATTTTCGTATAACTCTTTTTCTTGTGAACATCAGCCCAAACATGTCACGTGAAAAGAAGTAAAATTGGTCCCTACGTATCGTGGAACACTTGACACTTGAATAAACAGAAGCAACCACACAAATAATATGTATTTTTTTTCTCGTAGGCCGAGCCATAAACTAGTCATTCTCATGAAATCGTCACTTGTTTAAACCATTATCTATTCGTTTACTCGAAAAACTGTTTTTTTTTTTATAACACACCAAAAAATGTTAGTAAATATTGTATTTGTGTGAGTATATATATATATTAGATATTGTATTCCTCAGCGATGGTATATCATGTGAACCAAATTAGGCCGTCTTCATCTGATTAATTTAAAAAGTAATCATTTCACAAGCGATCCTATACTATTATTTGGGGAGTACACTTTTTTTTTTTTTTTTTTTTTTTTTTTTTTTTTTTGATAAAATTGATTATTTTTTTTTTTTTTTTTTTTTTGATATTATTTTTTTTTTTATTATTAAACGATTACAAAAGCCATGACAGAAGTCACACAGTGTTTTTATGCAAAAACGAAAATTACATAAATATGACAACCGAGTCTTCCGCTTCGGTTGGATTTTAGAAGAACTAGCCACGTCCACGGTTCCCGCGCCCACGATTCCCGCGTCCACGGTTACCTCTTCCCCGAGTATTAGAGGACACTTGTATCTCCTTAGCTTTGATGGACGGCTTAACCGGTCTTTCGCGCAGAAGTCGTTGTCCAGACGGAGTCATTAGTTCCAACAATCCAGAACCAGTGTCTGTGTCTGAATCAGCTGAAACAATTGAGTCACCATCTGAACTAAGAGAATCCCCATCAGAAAAGGAAGAACCCAAACGGGTAAACTTGTGTTTAGCAAGGACGTGTTGTATCTCACGTTCACTAAGAATAGCATTATCCTTTGTGCCTGCAATTTCATTAACTGATTCCACTGTGGGAATCGCTTCAGTTACAGCTTCAGCTTCAACAATTGTTTGGCAATCTGCCACTCTATTGCAATTATCTTTGTCTTGGATAGGGCCAGCCACAATTTCTATGGCTGTATCGATTTGGACTTCTGAGTCTGCGGTAGGGACAACTATTGGGGGCTCGGTTTGAAGAGTGATTGGAGAGACCAAATCTGTGGCGCTGGATAAACTTACAGTGGCTGGAATGATGACATCTTCTGAGACGATTTTTGTTACTCTTTCATGTGGTAAATGAGGTTTCATACAGCGAGAAGCCTTATGTCCTAACTGTCCACAATCTCCACAAGTAGTTGGAACCCAAGAATATTCAACATTAACCATAGATATGTTCCCTTTTTTATCAGCTGCTGCAATCCGAGGAGGGAAAGCTTTACTCAACTCCACTTCCACCAAGACCTTGGCCTCACCCATTAGTGAAGGGTCAAGTCTAGGTTTGTAAGTAGCCATTGGAGCACCTAACCCTGAAGCAATATGGCTAATCCCTGGAATCGAGTACAGCCTGTTTGGAATATTCTTAAGGGTTACCCAGACAGGAATAGTCGATATCTCAGGGAGATCAAAAGTATCTGCAGTAGACCAAGGAGCTACAAACATAAGACAATCATCAACATGCCATAAGCCCCTTTGAAGAACCCAAGCTCTAGTTGAAGCATCCGGAATGTGGAAGAGAAATTTAGAATCATCAAGCTTGCGCATAAAAATTCTACACTTCCTACCCCAAATCCTATTGATAACAGCGTGAATCAAGCCACCAGAAGGAGGACTACATCTATAGAACTGTCCTAAAACATATTCCTTCTGATTCTCAAGACCTTGTAACAGGACATGACTTGGAATCGTTACCTTTGGAGTACCGTCTTCCATGTACTCCGGTGATGTTGCTCTGTACAAGTTTCTCGCTGCGGGATCCATTTTTGCAGCCCATGGAAACCTCATATCATCGTCCTTAGAGGAATCATAATGAGAATGCTTATGCTTAGAAATCGGAACTCCACTCTCAACTTGTTGGGCTGCCGAGAGAGTGGTGAATTTAAGCTTCCTTTCCCAAGCTCCTCTTAGAGGAGGAGAAACCAAACTCTCCGAGACACTGGATTTGACGATAACGGCACCATCAACCGGAGGCAAGGAAGAATCAGGAAGACTCTTAGATTCATTGGCTGCGGAGGTCGATTTTGTGTTACCTGTAACCACCGGAGCAATTGGAGGCACGACCGAGACAGTGGCCGCCAAATCAATCGGGGAAGCAATCAAGGGCTGTGGATTAGGGTTTGGAACAACCGGTGAGGGGACAACCGCCGGTGACTTCGCCAGTGGAGGAGGAGAGTTCTGAGTCCATCGATGCATATACGGCCACCGAGGGTCTGGAGGATTGATGGCGACGACGACACCTCCGGGAACATCCTCTGCTTCGTTGCCGTGGGATAGACCAGAGTTTGATTCCATCGACGAGCGATCGACTGGAGCAGGAAGAGCAGAAGACGACGATTCCGCAACGGCTGCGGCTTCGCCTGAGAAAGCAGATCGGAAAAAGTGGTGTCGGCTAACTTGATTTTAAGAAGTGTATTTAAAATTGATTCGAGTACACTTTATAAGATACCCTTAACTAACCTTCCCTTTTGTAAGAATTTACTTAAAAATGCCATTACAAAAATCTTTTTTTAGAACAAATTTCATTCAATATATTAAGGATAATCAAGTAAAATACTAATTTATGTTATTTAATTAATTTAATTAAATTATAAAACGAAAATCTGTTTTTTTTTTTAAAATGACCAATCAAAATGAACATATAAGATTTGATATCTAACTTACCATATTAATTTGTTATTAATCATTAAACTTCACCTCTCATCTTAATATGATTATATTAATATGAAACAAATAAATCATCATATCATCTACATAATAAAAAAAAAATAATTTTTTTTCTGCATATGCCAAGATTTGAATTTTTAAAAACGCATATAAATTGTTCAATGTATAAAGGAAACAATTAAACGGGTCAAAAATTCAGACTTGAGTAATATATTTCTTTTACACAAAAATAAAGTCAACCAAAATTCCGACTGAATTTGAATATTTATATTCGATTTCATACATTTATTTTTTGAAATGTATAATTTTATATACTACAATAAAAATTTAAATATTTTAATTTGCAACATTTAAATTAAGTTTTACTTGATATTTTTAGAGAATATCATCAATACTTAATAGTTCAAAAAGCTAAAAATTATAAATACTCTAATTTGATTATTTTTAAAAATATTTATAATAGGTAGCGGGTTAAATATAATATATTTTATGATGAAATGAGTTTTGATCCTTATAACTATTTGAATAGTTATATTTAATTTCATATAATTTGTTTTTTTAAATTCATAATTTTATAAACTACAAAAAAATTTAAAGATTTTAATTTGGAATATTTAAAAATAGTGTAGAACATTTAAATATGGTTTGACACCTCTAAATATTTAAAATTTTGATTCCGCAAGCAATTTTAGAATTAACGAATAATAGATTGTGCACGCAATATTTAAAAATGAAATATTGAGATTCTAAAATAAAAATATAGACTCCACGCACGGGTTGATTTTGATATTATTATATACTAAATATATGTTTATAACATATTCGATTATGCGAATAATTGGTAAATTCTGTAATTATAAATCTCAAACAAATTCTGTAATTAGATTAGCTCAATTAAATCTCTACATATTTCAACAACCAAAGAATTATAAATTGAAAAAGAATTTTCTAAATTAATTCAAAACAATAGCTAATTTTCTTAATTAATTCAAAATAATCTATGTTTTATATGCGATTCATTTATGATATTTTAATATTTGATCTAACTGAAATATATGCAATCCTATTTTGTGGTTGTTAACATAAATTAACTCATTGTTCAAAAAATATTACTTTTTAAAAAATAAAATTATTTTCCGTTTTCATATCTTAAAAAAAAATTATCCACAATTGAGTATTATAGAAAAAAAATTAATATTTGAGGAATAGCAAGGAAAATACAAAAACTATAATACATGTATCCCATCCGAATCCTAGACCTATTCCCTTACCCGCTGGACTAAAATTTGAGGACCAAAATGCAAGTGTTAAAATAAATTCTGTAACCGCATAATAATTTCATATTCCAAAATAGAAGTATTTGTTTAACAAAAAAAGATTTCATAAACATATACAATATATATTTCCAAAAAGTATAAAATTACAAACTTAGGCTTTAACTTTTACTATAAGATATATTTATAAAATAAAAGAAAAATTATAAAACACTAATAAATTGGATATTTACGGGTCACGTAGTAAAGCGAGAAATATACCGGGTAACGTGACAAGTATTAAAAAAACATATATCTGATACTTGACTTTTACCTACGGGTAACATAATTACACCCTTTACCTGACCCTAAGGTCACATATACCCTCTTTTCGAGACGGGTACGAGTCGGGTACCTATCAACCGGTTAGTTTATCTCATCGGTTCACAGATCTTTAATCATTCACAAGTTTAATAAAAAATTTATAGATCACTAATCCGCTTTACGGTTATTTCCAGTCCATCTGCTTCAAAGTACTGGTCAAAATTTTGTTATTTTAAACATTTAACTATTTTATACTTCACACTAAAACCGAATCAAACTGCACTTGGTATAAATTCCACACGTACGTGCTGATCAGAATCTACATATGACCAAAATAACAAAAGAATCTATATTGAATTAAATTTTATTAAAACACATTTTTTAAAATATGAAATCCCGCACGTATGTGCGGGTCAAGATCTAGTTTCTCCTTTAAATTGTCAACAAAATAGTGTAAAATAAGAAATGCAAATTTCAATATGTTGTTAAGAGTGTCGACGAATATCAGTTATTCTGGTAGAGATTCTGACCAATATAATGAGAAAAAAGATTTTTAGATGACTTTGTGTAAGTTGGTTTAGGAAAACGACTTTTTGTATGAATAGATAGGTATGTATTTGTCTATTCCTAACGACGACATATAGAGACCTTACATATTCTTTTAAAATATGTAAGGATAAAAGGAGAAATTTTAACAAAAACAAAAAAAAAAAAGGATAAAAGGAGAAATAATGTGATAAACTAGGGGTGGACATAAAAACCAAATACATATTTCAAAAAATTAAATATACATATTAGATTCTATAGTATTAGTCAAATTAAATAGTTGTTTCTTTTATTTTTTATCCAAAACTAAACTCGAACCGAACAAAAATAATATTTAGTTCATTTTATAGTAAATTGTAAACAAAACTAAACCGAAAAACGGTGTCAAAAAAAAAAAAAAAAAAAAAAAAAACTAAACCGAAAAACCGAATGCTTCTGACAGTTTAGAAAAAGAAAAAAGAAAAAAATGGGAGCGTTTGGTACGTGAAAATTAACGGTGCATCGTGAGAAAGTAGATATGACAATGACTTGAACGAACCAAGTGGTGGTGGTCCAGTGGTTTCCACTTGCAGAGGAGCGACTCTGTTGGTCCAGGCCAGGGATCGACTCCCTGCAAGCGCGACACTCCTGGATTTTACCCCATTTGGCCACTGCCACGCCCTTAGCGATGGGATAACGTGAACCCGGTATGTAAGGCCACCAGGACCACACTTGAGGGCAATGCCCAATACGGTGCTAGTCGGGACCACCAGTGGTGGGGCCCGGACAACCTGGTTAAAAAAAAACTTTGACAAAAAAAAAACAATGACTTGAACGTCTCATGTGCAACTTTGGGAACATGCAACATGTTTCTAACCTTTTCTTCTTACTTCCGTTGCTGTAGCCGCATGCACCACACTGCGACATTTCTTTTTTCCCTTATCTTCCCGGATAATCCTTAAATCTCTTCACTTTTTAATTGGCAAATTTTTTGAATCATTTTGTGGTCTCTAGACTCTAATTAGACATATTTCTATTACTAAGAGGTATATAAAATACATGGCACGTTAGAGACTTAAGAGTCTGAAGAATTAAACAGTAATCATAAAAGAACTTCTAAACCAAACATATTGACCGTCTAAAAACAATCTATTTTTTGGTATATTCCTATGATATGAAAACTGGACACTTTATAACCTTTTTTCAACAACACTGAACTTTTGGGAACAAAAAATGTTCTGAAAAAACCATCACAACAACAAATGGTTGTCTCACGTCCAAAGAAGAACGTTTTCCATGGCCAAGCATGGGCTTTTTGACTTGTCTCATAAATTTTAGCCCAAAATTGGCCCGAACAAAGCCAACCAGTACATACATATATTACTCCACAGGAGTCTTGTCTTACAACAAAGAGTGGCAAAATGTTTCAAATATTAGGAATCAATTTGCATAAACAGAAAAAAGGAAGTCAACATTTGACTCTTTATATTAAGCAAGAAACCTTACTTGTACGCTGCTCCATAGACATGAGGTCTTATAATCCAAGGGAAGCTATAGATTGCCGTATTGTTGATCTCAGTGCCACCATCGAAACCGGCAGCCGAAATGTATAAGTCGGTGTTTCTTGTCAAATGACATCCATCTGCAACTACTTGCTGTACTGGATCCAATACATTCTGAACATGCCTAAAAAAAGATCCATCTGCACCCCCAAATGAAAAAAAACTTTGGATTCTAGTTTTGTCTTTTCAAGTGGTTTGGTGTAAAAGATTTGTATACATACCTTTAGCCGCTACGTGCTCGATGAATAGGAAAATCCCACCCGGTTTCAGCACCCGCTTGATCTCTGAAAATAACAGTCGGTTAAAGATATTGTCCAGTGAGATCTCTTAAGGGTTTATGAAGTTTACCATTGAGTGTTTGAGTGACATCAGAGACAGAACATAGAACAAGTGTTGCAACCACTGCATCCACAGAGTCATCATCTAATGGTATAGCTTCTCCTACCTAAGATAAACAGAGAAGTAACATCAGAGGATTACAATAAGAGATGTCTCACAATCAAAACCAAGCGATTTACTTACTCCTTGAATGAATCTAAAGTTTTCAGGTTTCATCCCAGCTTCTCTAGCAGATTCACTTGCATACTTTTCCATTTTGTGATTCGGGTCCATACCAAAAACACAGACGTTTTCGTTACCAGCAAAGTACTTCAAATTAGGACCTGTACCAACACCAATCTCCAACACTGTTTCTGCTTTACCAGCCAATTTTTCGAATAGTTTTCTCTTGTAATCGGCGATCTTACCAAATAACACAAAACAGGAAAAAGATCCATCAGTCTCAAGAAATGGATCAAAGAATGATGGATTCAAGTCACAAGGACTGACCTCTGCGTCATAAGATCGCATTCCTGTGCTCAAGAACCAAGCAAAAAGCTCCTTATACCAATCTGGCCTTTGAGGATGAAATGTTTCTGAAACTTCCTAGTGTATACAAATCTCAGTCAGTTACATTTCCTCCACATGTCAAGAATATAAGAGTCCCCAAACTTGGCATTTGGAGACAACCCGTTAAAAAGCCACAATCTTTGTGCCAAAGAAACACAATCTTTACTAGTAGAATTAGTGTCACACAAGTAAAAAGTTGGAGCCTATACACGAAATGCATCTAGGAGAAAGATAAAATGTAAAAAATAAACACCTTCGAACGCGAAGCATTAGGAGAACAGATGGGAAGATAGGGTACCGTCGGGCTAGCTGCTTCAAGAAAATGTTTTCTTCCACATGAACATGAGCTGGTGGAGGAGAAGCCTGAAGGAAGTTGATGATTCTTTACAGTTTCAGTACGAAGATGATCTCGTGAAGCTCTAATCACTCTGCGAGGTGAGTATCTAAGCGACGAAACATGTGAGGAAGGCGATGAAAGAACTCGAGTCATCATCATCATCATAATGGCCAAAATGATCTTACAATCTCAGATCTTAGTCTTTAGAATAGTCTTCAGCTTTCTAGGGAATAATTTATCTCATCTTGGCAGGTGAAACCTTACCTCGAACATTGTTTATGTAATAGTTTAGAGTTTCACTTCCAAGATAACTAGATCTTATGAAATAGATATTGTTGTTTTATTCAATATCGATAATATACTTAATTATCATACTATATAAAATATACTAGAGCCATCATGTAAATTTATGTATATCATTGAAATGTACAATCATCATCATACCTTAATGAGTCTAAGAGACATTTTCTTGTTTTTTTTTTTTTTAATTGTAAGCAACTCCATAGACATGAGAGCTTATGTAAGCAAATCTAGAAAGAGATGCCTTTTTAACATCTGCACCGCCATTGAACCGGGCTTCTAAAATCGACTCTCCGGTGTGCCTTGTCAAGTGACATCCATCGGCAACAACTTGTTGCAATGGGTCCAACACATTCTGCACCAACCTCAGAAATGTACCATCTGCTCAGCCAAAATCTGGATTAAGTTTCATCAGTTCTCTACAGTGGACTCTGATGAATTTTTCGAGTCAATAGATATACCTTCTGCTGCAACATGTTCTATGAAAATGTATATTCCTCCCGGTCTTAGTATCCGTTTTATCTCTGTAACAAAACCACATAATTCAAACTGTTTTTGAGCACTCTTAAGATGTTGAAGTTAGGACTTAAACAATTACCGTTGAGCGTCCGAGTGACATCCGTAACAGAACAAAGCACGAGAGTTCCCACGACTGCATCAACCGATGCATCTTCTAACGGTATAGATTCTCCAAGCTACACACATTAACAAAAAAATGTAAGCATCAGGGGGTGGCATTAGCATATCTGATCTATATCACAAAGTTACCGCTTGAATGAATGTGAAATCTTCGGATTTCAAGCCTGCTTCTGCAGCGGATTTGCGCGCATAACTTTCCATTTTAGCATTTGGATCAACACCAATAACAGAAACATTTGGAATAGCAGTGTAGTACTTGAAATTTGGACCTGTTCCAATGCCAATCTCCAAAACTTTTTCTGCTTTCCCAACTAAATTATCAAAGAGTTCCATCTTGTAATCTGAAATCTGACAAAAGAATAATAACAATAAGACATAAAAGAATCTGTAAGATAAAACAGAAAAGAAATCAAACTCATGAAAGTCACTAGCCTCTTTCTCATATGATTCCATCTCTGTATTCATAGACCAAGCAAATAATTCTTCATACCAATCTGGCTTTGGAGGACGCAATCTTTTCAAATCGTCCTAAACGTAAAGTGAATTTAGATGATTAAAGGATGCATTTTTTATCAATTCTAGATAAACCCTAAAGTTCTTTAACACAAAACAGAGGAAGAAACCGTTGAGGTAGAAGCG
Organism: Arabidopsis thaliana x Arabidopsis arenosa; assembly: GCA_019202795.1. Classification (NCBI taxonomy): domain Eukaryota; kingdom Viridiplantae; phylum Streptophyta; class Magnoliopsida; order Brassicales; family Brassicaceae; genus Arabidopsis; species Arabidopsis thaliana x Arabidopsis arenosa. The sequence continues at coordinate 11,144,112 of CM032919.1, read as the reverse complement.
TGAGAGGGAGAGATGGGAACAGTGGCGGATCTAGAATCAATTTTTATTGGGGTCAATATGTTATACGAAGAGAAAACGAGGGATTTAAATATATTTTAATGGGGTCAATATAAGGAATTTTAAGCATATTCTCTAATTTACTCTTAATTTTTAATAGCAAGTGTACTAAAATTCAAAAATTGTTGGGGTCAAGTGACACCACTGTGACCAACGTAGCTCCGCCACTGGATGGGAAGAAATGGCATTGAAGACATAGCTCCTATGAAATGTCTTCTTCCGCAAGTACAGAAGCTGAAAGATGAAACAGAATCTGTCGTAATGAGATTCTTCTGGGTTTTGATGGATTCTTGCAAAGCCCTAATCTTTCTTTGAGGTGAATATATGATCGTCGAGATCGGTGAAGAATATGAGAAGTGGAGAATCGCCATTCTTTTAACTTGAAAAAGCTCAAATTACTCATATACCAAAACAGAGCTTAAGAGTGAAGTAATAATATGAAGATAGGTTTTTTTCTACTTCAGATTCTGTCCACAAATAAAATCTTTTTAATTACACATTAGTAGCAGATAAAGTTACAAACTTTTCTCATAATTGGCAGTTTATAATATAAAAAAAAAAAAAACAGTCTTAAAACAGAGAACTAGAATCCAAAACAGAGTCCAAAACAGAGTCTTTGGATAGACCTTCACACATTACAACAGAAGAACCAACAAAAAACACAAACCAAACTTTTATTATCTCCTACAATATATGGAGACTTATTCAACTTGAACTTAGTCAAATTGACTCATTATTTCAAACAGCAAGAGAACTTATATTCTTCAAGATTCTTGAAACAGAGGACTAGAAACAGAGTCTTGCAAATTAATGATTATTAATTATACGCAACTCCGTAGATATGAGGGCTTAAGTGATAGAAGCTAGTAAGAGAAGCCTTGTTGATATCTACACCACCGTTGAAACCAGCTTTTATAATGGATTCTCCTGTTGGTCTCGTTAGATGACATCCATCGGCAACAACTTGTTGCACTGGATCCAACACATTTTGCACCATCCTCAGAAATGATCCATCTACACACCAAAAGAGACAAAACTTTGAATTAAGCATTCATAATTTATGTTATTGATTCCTCTTAAGGCAAAAGAGACACCTTCAGCTGCAACATGTTCCACAAAGAGGTAACGCCCTCCCGGTTTTAGAATCCGCTTTATCTCTGTAATATCCATATGTTAATTCATTGTTGAATTAGAAGTTCATGAAATATTTTTGGTTTATAAGAAGTAAACAGTTACCGTTGAGTGTTTGAGTGACGTCTGTGACAGAACACATAACGAGACTTGTGACAACTGCGTCAACCGATGCATCTTCTAACGGTATACATTCTGCGACCTAAGCAAAAGAATAACAAGGAAATGTTTTTGCATTAGAGATATGCAAATTATTATGGATTTAAGGAATATATATAAAAAGGTCGTTACCGCGTGAATGAATTTGAAGTCTTCGGATTTCAATCCTGCTTGTATAGCGGATTTTCGTGCGTAGCTTTCCATTTTAGGGTTTGGATCTACACCAAGAATAGAGACGTTTGGAAGAGTGTTGTAGTACTTGATATTGGGACCAGCTCCAATACCAATCTCCAAAACCTTTTCTGCGTTTCCTACTTGGTTAAAGAGTTTCTTCTTGTAACCCGCAATCTATCAAAAGAAGAAGAAGAAGAAAGATAAATAAATGGAATGTAAGAATGCATTTAACTTCATGATCGAAGTAACTCTAACCTCTTTCTCGTATCTTTCCATTCCTGAACTCCTAAACCAACCGTAGAGCTCGAAATACCAATCTGGCTTTGGAGGACGCAATTTGTTCAAGACCTCCTAATATGAAGAGATTTTGATACTACATAAGTACATAACCTTTATAAATTAATAAAATATCATAGTCCCAGAGCCGTGCTTACCTCATTAAATTAAAGGCAATTGCCTAAGGCCACCAAAATAATAAGTATTAGAAGGCCACATTTTATTCAAAAACTAGATATATGTATTTAGTTTAATATTATGTATTAGAGCTTTTTGTTTGAGAATTGCATAAAACTAAAAAATAAAAATCCACAAGGAAGATTAAATGGTTAACTATCTTATTTATGGTAAAAGATTTGATTAAAAGTTTTGAATATGTGAGTTTCAACGATTTTATAGAGAAAAATAAAATCAAATTTGTGCTTAAAACTTTTTTTATCATTAATTATTTTATATAAAAAAATTTACTATCATAAAAATTAATTTTTTTAGGCCACATTAATCGAAATTGCCTAAGGCCTCTGTGAAGCTAAGCACGGCACTGCATAGTCCCGACATTATTCATTATAAAAGGCAAGAAGAGGTTTCATAATACTATAGCGACCTGAGTACTCTACTAAGTGATAACTTATGGTCGTTATCTTTCTATATATAGCTACATGTAGTAGTTAATTGAATCGGAGGTCGATTAAGAATGTGTCTCAATGGTTTAACATAGATATAAGAGAAATTGGGAAGCAAACCGATGAGTTAGTTTGAGCAGCGTGGGAGGGAGGGATGGGAAGAAATGGAGTCGTAGTCGTAGCTTCTCCTAGGAAATGCCTTCTTCCGCAAGGACATAAGCTGAACTTAGAGGAGCCAGAATCTGTCGCATTGAGAATATTCTTCGGTATTTTGACAGAACATCTAATTGTTGTTCTTCTTCTTTGAGGTGAATCTAAAATGTTCACCGAGATCGGTGAGGAAGGTGTGCAATGCAGGATCGTCATTGCTATAGCTCACACAACTTACTCGTCTCAGTATCTTCTTATTATATAGCAACACACATTTGTATTACTGTTCTGTTCCAATAAACTTTATTAAAGCTTATTTTTTCGATAGAAACTTTAATTTTCACGGTAAATGATTTACCAATAGAACAAAAACATATTGCCATTGCTGATTCTGTGTCATCCATCACACATTGATAAAGACAAACAAATGATTAGTTAAAAAGATAATATATAATCTAATAGAATGATGCTGATTTTTTGGTTCACCTACCGAGGAAGATTAGTTAAATCATATAGTACATATAAATAATGTTTCATTTTTTTTCTTTTCTTTTTATTGGGCTATTTGGAATAGTAGTTTTTAAAAAATCAAAAAAATCCAATACTTATTTGCAAAATATAATTTATTTATAATAAAATAAGATATATTTTCAAAATTACACGATTGAACTATATATTATTTTACATTAACTATATGCAATTAAAATAACAATTCAATGGATTCAAACATATGTAACGTATGTCGGTATGTGATAATAAATACTAATCACTCGATAACTATACTAAATAGCTTGAAACAATCCTTTCACTAACAACCATCAACATGGTAAAGTTTTTGGCATCGAAAGATATTTGTTTCAGATTGGTTAAGTTCTTCTGAATACATTTATTTGTTTCAAAAAAATTTCACCATGATAATTGTTTTTAATTATGTACTTTACTTTAATACAACTACTGTTCTTCAACAATTTCAATGAAGAGTTTTTTTTTTAAAAGGATATAGTGAGTTGTGGATATTTGCCGCCATAAACTATGAATACGTTAATATGAATTTATAGGGTGCTAGCAAAGTAAAACTTTAAAGCTTATGCTAGCAAAGTGAAATTTGTTTGGCTATATGTTTTCAAATAATGTTCCACATTTTATGAATTGGAAAAGTAATAGGGAAGATCAAAACTTGGATAGAAATATTCCCCATCCCTTTAATTTTTGCCAAGTGTAAAACCCTATTGGTTAAAAAATAATATAAAATTGGAGTTCTATCAACAATTATTGAGTAATTCCATTTTTTTTTGTTTTTTTGCGTGATATATGTCCAGGTCATTTTTGCATCAATTGAAGACATGGGGTGAACCACATCGCAAGGCAATGATGATTGGAGAGATCTGGAGATAATGGGCCAATGAAATCCTTCGAGGATATGCTTAGAGCATCTCCAATTTATCCATTTTTATTTTTAAAACAGAATTTAGAGTACGATTTTTTTCTATGCATCTTTATTTTTAATTTTAAAATAGAGATTTCTATTTTTTTCTATATTCGGAGATTTCTATTTTTGATTTACATTAAAATTTGGAGATTTTCATTTTTAATTCTAAAATAGAGTAGGATTGGAGTAAAACCTATCTCTAAAATGAAGATACTCTATTTTGGAGAAAAAGATGAAAACATAAGTTGGAGATGGTCTTATAAAGCAAAACTTTTAGAGATCAAACTGAATTATTGGAAACAAGATAGATAAAATAGATAAAACTTGAATCGGCCACATTTTTAACAATAATGTTCAAGTAGTCTAGTGGTTTGAAGTGTGTCATAGCATGTGCAGGTGATCAGTTCGAATCCACTACTCTGTTATCTTTTGTTTTTTTCATTATAACTCTTTTCTTATAAATAATAGGCCTATAATTATTTTTTGTTGCTTGTGGTCTTCAAATTCTCAGGGACGGCTCTGGACATCATTAGTAAATAGTAGTACTAAATATTATGTATATAATTATAATATAATAAGATATTGCTGACTTTTTGGGTGCAGCTTCGAGAAAAATTAGTGCAATATAATCTATAATAATTAAGATATTTTGTTTCACCTAACACTACAATTCTGTCACACATCTTACATGCAACCGAGACCGACCAACGATATTTCTTGCATGCGATATCTCTAATAGGCTCGGGCTTAAAGTTTATAGGCTGTACGAAAGACTCTTAAGGCCCAAAATATATCAGTTATCAAAGTTAATTTAGTGTAATTGAATAAAGATGATAGTTTTTTTAGTTGTAAGCTAGTCCATAAATATGAGGTCTTGTTATCCAAGGGAAGCTACACATAGAATAAGTCTCTACTTCAACTCCTCCACTAAAACCAGCTTCCAAGATACACTCTCTCGTGTTCCTTGTCAAATGGCATCCATCTGCAAGTCTCTGCTGCAACGGGTCTAGCAATTTCTGCAAACGCTTGAAGAACGATCCATCTGCAACAACCGAATACGAATTCAGGTTTTCTTCTGTGATAGAATATGGTACCTAAGAGTTCTCTCTCTCTCTTTCTCACACACATTTATGTACCTTTTGCAGCAACATGTTCTAAGAAGATGAAAACCCCTTTTGGTCTCAGCACCCGTTTGATTTCTGAAATTACCATTGAACTTATGAAAAGGTTTTACTTACTTCCGCAATGAGGTTTTAGTAGGAAGAAAGAATTACCTTTGAGTGTTTGAGTGACATCAGAGACAGAACATAGAACCAGTGTTGCAACCACTGCATCCACAGAGTTATCTTTTAGTGGTATAGCTTCTCCTACCTAATGATACACAAGGTCAAAAAACATCAGAAGATTATGGGAAAAAAGACATAATGTAGGATACAAAAACAGAAAACTTACTCCTAGCTTGAATCTAAAGTTTTTAGTTTTCAATCCTGCTTTCGTAGCGGATTTGCGTGCATACTTCTTCATTTTGGGATTTGGATCCAATCCATAAAGAGTAACATTACTATTACGCGCAGCATAGTACCTCATATTAGGACCTGTGCCAATACCAATCTCCAACACCTTTTCAGCTTTTTCACTCAGTTTATCAAACACTTTAACCTTGCAATCCTCCATCTTACCAAAGAAGAAACAGAGCAAATCAAAACTGTAAGAGTGAGAAATCAATCAAATGAATGATGCAATCCAGTTCATAAACACAAACCTCTTCCCAATAAGACTGCATCAATAAGTTAAAAAACCACGAGTAGAGCCTCCTAATATACCACCGGCCTCTTCGGATGATGTGCTCCCGGAACATCCTGATGTACATAACAGTCACACACAAAACTCTAAACACTATCAACTTCTTCTGAAACATACAGAACTCGCTCTAATCAAGAAATCAATTTCTAGATGTGATCAATACAAAAGACACAATCTTTGCAGATAAATCATGACATACAACTAGAAAGATTCGTTTGTGAATTCTAAGATCAACTTTTGGCCTATGCTTTATGCATCTGAGAACGAATAGATTTGAGTCCTTACCTTCGAACACTGAGCATTGTGTAGTATCAGTGGGAGGAGGAAGAGCAACCTCAAAGAAGGTGAGTGTTCTGGGTCTTAGATCATACATGGAAGCTCCAATTTAATGGTGGGAACAAAGTTACTTACATTGGAAAGGTCAAGTCAAGAAGGAAACAACAAAGAAAAGAGGACTAGTTGGTGAAAAGAGAGAATAAAACAAAAACTAAGGCGGCAAGTTGACGCTAATGGTTAAGAAAGTATTGGAGTTGACTTTCCCAATTCCGACATTTTGAAGCCTTTGTTTGAGTAAGAAGACGTCAAAGGCTTTTGTCATAACTCACAAGGACTCTACCTAATCTTGGATCTCATGTCATATCAAGACAAATCAGCAATTATAGAGAAGCCAAGATTGGTTGTTTAGATGAGTATAGAACTTGATTTGTGTAATGAATCATTAAGAGGACTTTGATGGATCATTAAAGCAAATCATTTGCAATCGTCCAATAGACGTTCGGAGCCACGAGGTTTGTTAAGTGATACAGATTTGCTGTCCCAAGTATGATAAGGTAAGAGACTTGATATTACAACCGTTGCAAAGCAAACCTGGTTGCTTATTCTTCTGTAAATTGACTTGTGATGTTGTTTGTTTGCTTCTCAAGAGATCTATATGTTGTTCATGATTTGATGCTGTCTTTCGCGTCACCATCGCTGACTCCATCGTCCTTTAAATTTGTATTGTCGACAGCTGATGCGCAGGCTTGGTCATCGGGAGATTCGTTGTTATCAGTCTCAGAGTCTGATTTTCACGAAATGCGTTGAATGGCTTGAGTGATAATGGAATCAAGAAGAACAAAGCTATGGATTCATATCTAATACGTCGTTACCTTCAGTATCGCCTGAAGAATAAGCCATTCGTCTTGCTCTGGGTTGCTGGTGCGGGGTTGGCTGTTACGCGAACAGATATTAATGTCAAAGAGACAAACAAGAAACAAATGGAGAAACAAAGACAGTAGCAGGTCCAAAGGTCCTTTACCTGCAGTTTTGGGCGGAGAGCTTCCAAAGGTCCTTTAGGCTTCTGTCCTTTTTGCTGATTAAAATGTCAAATTCAAGTCTTTATATACTACACACCACATACAAAGACAGTAGCAAGAAGAAAAAGAAGACTCAAAGATAGTTACAAAGATTGGTATGCAAGACTCACCTTGCCTAAAGCCCAATCAGCAGAGTCAAAAAACGCGCGTTCATGGTCCTTGAATGAAACATGAACACAGCTGAATTAGCTTCTCTAATTAAAAAGTGCTTCTCATTGTAAAAATGGCAAAAAAACAAAGCTACCTTAGATATCAAAGGAATCTTCTTTGGCAACAATCCTCCATACTTTTTCTTGATCGCATTTTCCTACAATCGAATACCAAAAACAAAGGTCAGATTCTACGAAAAACTTTTCGAATACAGAGAAAGATCATAACTATGTTCCCTTAACCTAAAACTCTAGTAGCTAAACTCCAACAGTAAAAGAAAGAAACAATTCAAAAAAATCACCTCACTCTCCATTTCATCTGAAACCTTGTTGTCAATAGGAGCATCATCAATAATCTCCTTCCCTTTCACGTCTTCCATAACTGAGTTTAAACAAAAGTATGTTTTCAAATTCAAAGTCCAGAACAAAAACTACATAACATCGTTTTCAGTACAAAATTAATGATTAGAAAAAGTCCACTTTCCCGCGAAATCACCAATACAAAGCTATGACGGAGAAATCGAATCTTATAGGGATCTAGACATGAACTCTAAAATCGCATTAGAAATCGCCATTAATAAGACCTTCAAGCAATTGTTATATCTTTTACTCGAACATGAATGATCAAGAAGAAGAAGGGAACAAATTAAGCGGAAACAGAGTTTAGTAGAAGTGATTTACCTGAAAGATGATCGCCGGTTACAGTATGGAGATTCCGGCGAGAAACCGGGGCAGTAGATCGGATCTGGTTATTTTAGTGATTATTTTTTTTTCCGGAGCTGCACGTTTCACGATGACGATGCCTCAACTTAACGCAGCAAATATTCTCTGCTTTTCAAAAAAAAGGTGGAGATTTGGGCCTTAATGGGCCGAATATTCCTATACAAAAAGATTCTTTAGTCCTAGTCATGTTTTTTTATTAGTAGGTTTTGTGTTCATGTTGGCTTTAAACAATGTTGTGATACTATTAGTGTTCTTGTTTTAAACAGTTGTATGAGTGTATCCACATTAATCCAATCGATTAACTTGATCCGATTAGTGACATAAAGCGGTACAAGTTTTTTTAACGGGATGAGAGAGCGGTAAGTGATACCGGAATAGTTAAGTTAGAAATGATAAAAAAGAAATAGTGGTACCAAAAATAGTGCTTGAAAGGGGACATTTCTGTAGTGGTTTTAGCTCGAAATTCGGTTATCATTCGATATTCTTATTTCTTGATATATAAGAAATGAAATTTACTGTAGTAAAAGGGAAATTTTTTTGCCTCACAATTGTTGTTTGATCTTTAAAATTGATCTTATTGAGTACAAAATAGTTATAAAGATTAATTTATATCTCTTTTTGGATCATTGCACATGGATTTGACTTTGTATAATTTTCTTTTCTGGTCTATGAACGTCTGGATACAGTAACCTTCAAACCATGAGCCATGGATAAGATCGTCATCATCCGATACTTGACAGGATGATTTGGCACCAAATGGAATTTATAGAATCTGCAAAGAATTGCCATTGCCATCTTCATTTGAAGATAAGCTGAATCCTTTCCCAAACATATCCTTGGTCCAGCCTACATTCACACAACAAATGTTTGATGTTCAAAATCTTTCACTCGTGTTATTAATCAAAATCTTGGATTATATACCTGAAAAGCAGTGAACTTGAATGGGGATGCATTTTGAAAGACTCCATCTTTAAGCCATCTTTCGGGTTTAAACAATGCTGCATCTGATCCCCAATTGTATTCCATACGACCCATTGAGTAAGGTACATATGTAACCATCCCTCCAGCTTTTACTTTTGTTCCATTTGGTAACATATCATCTTCTAATACTCCTTTCGGATCCTACGAATAGTTTAAAACATCGTATATACATTCTTTTGTTTCTTTGTTTAGAAATGGATTCTATGGTTTGTATACCTGAGGAACTGCAGGGTAGAGACGAAGTGTTTCTGTTATCACAGCATGTAAGTAGTGAAGTTTTCCTAAGGAATCGTAGTTCAATAGTCCTGCGAACTGCGTTACCCTCTCGTTGAAGGAACTTAAATCCTCTGTATCGTATTGATGCAACGATATATTAGTCGCTTCTGCGCTTTCTTTTTCGAGTTCTTGTAGCTCTGAGTAGAGTTTCTCAGCAACATTTTCATTCATCATTATCATGTATATAGCCCAAGTGAGAGTTGTTGCTGTTGTATCTCTTCCAGCTATTACAAAGTTGAGGACAATATCTCTTAGGCTTTTCTCTGTTTCTTTGCTATCTGGATCGTCGCTGATCTCGATGAACCGCGAGAGTATATCGTGCTTCACCTGGTTACATATGAGAAAAAAATGTTACTAATGTGACAAGTGCATATATTTACATTTTTGAGTTGCAACAAGTTTTGTACCTTGTTGTTGTTGTTGGTAGGAGATTTTTGTTCCTCTAATAACTCTGCTTTCCTTCTTCTTATGACTGAATAAGTGAAATCATTGACGACTTTTATGCTCTTACCAAGCAATGCCTCAGAGCCTATGTTAAGGAACTTTTTCAACTTCCAAAGAGGATCTATGAAACGAAGTGTTACGATTATATTCGCGGTATCGAAAGCCTTGGCAAAGTGATTCTCTGGTAACTCTGGAGCCAATGTTCCTATCTCCACACCAAATCCCACTTTACATATTGAGTCTAGAGTCATTCTCATCAACAATTCCTAGAGCCAAAAAGAATATAATTTTAGAGAAAATACTACATGTTCGGTTAAATAACTAAGGTTATAGATTTGAGTGATTGATGGATTCTTACCTGCATATCTACTTGTTGGTCTTTGAAAGATGCTTGGGAAAGGATATTGAAGAGCTTGAGACTATACTCTTTAAACACTACAGTACTAAAATCTCTGAGATTCTTGGAAGCAAATTCGAAACTCGCGGTTTTCCTCTGTTTTCTCCAAAGCTCACCATCTGAATTGAAAATTCCATCTCCCAAAAGAACTTCCATATATGAATGGTAAGTCTCTCCCTTATTAACACAAAACATCAAAAAGTCACAACACATTAATGTATTATATATTGATATAAAGTTTTTTTTTTTTTTTCACCTTTGGATAATTGGAGAAATTGGTTTTGAGGACATATTCAACATTGATGGGATCAGCTATGTATGTATAAGTGGTGAATGGCATTGGAACCACTACTGTTCTTGAGTTATAAAGATACTCAACGAGCCAATCGTGCATTCGATCAAAATTGGTCAACTGTTCGATCGCGGCTCCAACCAAAGGCCAAGTCTTTGGACCACTCTTGTTCCTTTGTCCCCATCGGTGCAAGAAGATCCATGACGTTACCATACAAGCTATAATCAAACACAACGACATTTTTTACCTCTTTGAAATCTGAAAAATAAGTTCTAAATAATTCATAGAGCTTTTATATTGTTTAGCCATCAGCAAAAGTCCGTGAGCAATCTACTAATCAACTAACTGTCTTTTTATTATATCTTCTTCGCAACACTTCTTTGGTGTGTGTTCTTTCTAAAACTAGTTTGGTCTCTTGAATTTGTTAAACCGTGTTTGGTACACCAAAACCGGTCAAAATTGAAATTAGCATAAAGGGTCCACATATTTATGATAAGTTCCATCCACTAATGTTTTGAGTCTGCGCAGACTGAATCAAAAATGAGGTTTAAAGTACGATGATGACGACAAGTAACATTCGTTATCTAATAAAACGACAAAGATAAGTAACCCAAAATGCATTGTATCTGGCGTTGATTCCTCCACACGTCATCGACTTTTTGATCCCAAGTTAACGTAATCTCAATCTCTCTTTTTATCATTTTAAAACAATCGTATAGTACAAAAGTCTTTTTGTTGTGTATTTAATAAAACAAAAGACTTTTGTTTTATTAGTTCGTAATGTAAATCAACACCTTGATTTCGTCTTATCATGCTGAAACAAACTTAATTTTTAATTAAACATTGATTTTCATTTCACATTCATATGGGAGAAATATAAAATCCCATTGGGTTTTTTTAGTTATAATATTTTACAATTTTCTTGCATGTACCCAAACTAACTAAATATCTACCAAAGTAATAAACATTCCAAGCACATCTTTTTACTAAACCCATCACTAGAACTTAAACATAGCTTGACGATGATGATTCAAGATCTCGTCTTGGTTAAACTGTAGATCCCCGAACCATCCAGACTCCGAATCAGGTTGATGAATATGATCGAACTGAGTAAAGTTATCGGTGAAAATGTGAGAGACTGGTCCCATGTAATCCATTTCCAACAAATGAGCCAGCGAACACGTCCTTGGAAGTTTCGTCGACGTCATATTCATCATTATCTCTTCCTCATTTCTTCTCTCTGCTTCGTTAACAACAACTGTTGTCTCATCCATTAGTACTTCGTCAATAAAACCCTCTTGCTCATTCAGAAGCTTCCCGGCTCCTCTCTTCTTGTATATCCTACACAATACCCATTCATCTAACTGCAAAAATATGAAGAAATTTAATATTTTCACAAGTTGTAATAAAATATATATACATGGGCTATAAATTTGTTTGCTCTGCTTACGTACCCTCATGGAACCGTTACGTTTCGTTGATGCTTTACGAGAATCATGGAGACGATACTCATGCATGATCCAGTCAGTTTTGATTCCTTTAGGAGGTCGACCTTTGTAGAAGACGAGAGCTTTCTTGACGCCTACGTTACTCGAACCGCTATGAATGGATTTGTCTGTACCGGTTGCTTTCCAATAACCGGAAACAGCTGCCCGGTTTGGTCTGACTCCGTTTGGATACTTTCTTTCTCTTGGGCTGAAGAAATACCACTCATTTTCTCCAAACTCTGTTTTCTCTGTATAATACAAAACGAAAAAAAAAAGCAAATAAGCCAAGTAGCTCTAAACATGAACATCAAAAGAAATAGATTATCATTGAGAGATAACCGGGTCTAACCAGGTAATTGCCATGGGTCGAATTTGTAGATATCGACTTCTGGGATGATGGAGACAGGGCATGGTTTAGACATGGTCTGGTTTCGAAGATAGTAGACGATGAGTTCTTCGTCGGTAGGATGAAATCTGAACCCTGGAGGGAGGGTAGAACTGGAATTTACTTCCATGATTTTCAGACAATTTAGAAGAAAAAATCTAATGAAACAGGAACTGTGTTTTTTTCTTGGTGTGTTAGTTTTTGATGTTATCAAGGTTCTTGAAATGTTTAGAAAGCAGAGAAGATTGGGGTTTTTATGCTTGAGCTTTTTGTCGTTTACTGTGCGTCACTTCTTTCTTATTGGTTGGTACATTGCAGTTTTAAATAATAATTCATTTTGTCCTTTTAATAGTCTAATGTCCTATATTATCCCTATCCTATTGTTTTTCTAATATTCTAAATTTTGTCAAATGGTCATCAAACAGCCACGGTTAAAAAGTTTTATAAAAGGAATTTGAATTAGATGTTGGAGTGTGACTGGTGAACTTATTGAGTAATTATTAGTATTGTTCTTCACCTCAAAACATGTGACCTAAAAGTATATACTTTTTATAAAGCTATATTTTCTTAAAGTAGCTTAAACATATTTCAATTTAAATAGATCAATAATGTTACTATTGGATGACAATTACTTAACAAAATACATTGTATAATCATTAATAAGTCACACCCTTTGTCTTTCATGATAAGTACTGATAAACATGTCAATCTAATTACAAAATGGCAATCTAATCATATTTATATTGATGGGATTATATGATAGTCAATTCGATATTTAATAACCCTTTTAATTAACAAAACAAATCGGTAAATACCTTTAAAGATTTTGTGTTCTAAATTTGTAGAAATCGTCGATAGGATTGTGTTCATATTTAATTATTCATTAATCTACATTATACATTTTAGGAACAAGAATTAAGTCAGAATTATCAGGTAGTGTAGAAAATAGCTTTTGGTTGTGAAGATTCTAAAGGTCTTCGTGGACATATAATTGAGTGTGTTTGACCACTGATTTGTTTGGATGCATTGCATGGCTTTAGTATTAGTATTTAGGTGAATCTCCATTTCAAACCAAAGTATATTCGTTTGTCCTATTTCCCCAAATATTCGTCTTCATTTCGCTATTATTGCTTTAGTCCTATCTTTGTCTACCCTATCCATTATCCAAATGTAAGAAGCCCAACCATCAAAAGTCATAAGCAACATTATTATCTCCACGATATAATTTGCATGACAAAATATACACATCAATAACTTTATATTGCATATAAAATACTGATATCTCAATAATCAGTAATATACGTTTTTCATAAACAAAACGAGCAATTAAAAAGAATCAAAGGAGAAGTACTAGAGAACTTGTATTACAAAAACAAAAGTACAAAAGAACTCGTGAGAAGACAATTCTTCGTCTTAAATTTTGGACGAAACGTGGCAGCTTATAAGGCTTGGGGGGTCCAATATTTTTGCCTCTGCATGACGTGTCGTTTTCACAGAAAAAGTCATTAGGGATAAGGATTGTGGAGGGCATACACCCACGCGCCACGGCGGATTTCTGATTAAACAATAATTAGATGTCACTAATTACGCATGTTCTTATCTAATAGTGTCAATACCATTCCCTAATTGGGTGATTAAATATTTCTTTACTATATTTGTCAAATAACTCCACACGCTCAGTTCAGACTGGACACAATTGTTTCTTGAAGAAAAGGTTTTGTAAGATTAACTACAAGATCAGCTATTTAGTTTAGTATTATGATTAGCTATTTATTCTGACTAATTTCATGATTTTTTGATAATATATGCATGTGTTAGTGTTACCACAGAAATTTGTTAATTACCGTTATAAAAAGTGGCATGAACATCTTTTCCTAAAAGTTTTCAAGAAACTACCTTGTAAATCGATAATCTAAAAATGCTATTCTAACAAATCAAAAGACCCCCAAAGCTATTTTTAACAAGTGTATACCTATATTATACTATATTTCAAATGGCACATGATTCATCCTATATTCATATACATGACCAAGCCATTTTATATACTTACTATATAGGGCATGGGACAAAAAGGATAGGATTAAAAGATATGAGGATTAGGATGAGATGACGCAAACAAAAGCTCTAGCATCTTTGTTTAGGTACCAATAAAAAATGAGTGACGATGATTAATCAAAGTCCAAACACATGCTTTACTAAATTCCTTTTTACCACGTGAAATAAAAAAAACAACTCTTAGCAAAAAAAATAAATAAAAAAAACAACTCCTAGACTTAGATAGATACATATAGGGTAAAACCGTAAAAGTTAAGAGTCTGATTTGGTAACCATAGCACTGTCACTAAAATAAGGAGGCACAAACTTGAGATTATTTATGATCATGATTGCTTAACTTTGGTTAATCAAAATGTAACAATGAATTAGATTATAAGGTATGTTGACATGGAGGCACAAACTTGAGATTATTTATGATCATGATTTTATAAACCGTACCGGAGGTTGAACTGTATATAAAACTTGGACCAGAGTTCGTGGTTCAACCGGTCTGACCAGCCGGTCCGTATCAGGCTTTTAGTTATTGGTTAGGATGAAACGACACCGTTCTGTCTGCGCTCATACCTTTGTTGTATCGCCATCACCTTACAACCACCGGAGAGTTTGCACCAATGGCGTTGAGACTGACGACGCTAAAACGCGCCGTGGTTGAATCCCGGCGCATTTTAGAATTCCGAAGCTTCAGCCACGTTTCCGCGATCTCTCCTCCCTTGAACGGCGCCATAGATCGCTCTACCGCTTCGCCGCCGCTTGTTTTACCGGAGTTTTATCAGGATCAATTGGATTCTTCCATTGATGACAACAATTTCAGATTCGGTTCCCCAAGTTTCTCTTTTGGTGGATCCATGGAGCTAATGGCTGTTCCCAAGAAGAAGGTAAAATTGTTTTTCAGCTTTCTGCAAATATGAAATTTGAGAGATTTAGGGTTTTAAAGTGTTGCTGCATTGGGAATTTTTCTATGTTAGCGGATTTTTTTTCATCGAGGGTTTTAGGGAGGTTTACTATTTTCTGGTAAAGATTCGATTTTGAGATCATGAGTGAAAGATTTTGACTCTTTAATAGACAAGAAGAATCAAAGGCCATTATCTCATAATTGTCGTCTCTTTGGCTGTTTTTTTTGGCAATTTCTCTGCTCATTATCTTTGAGATCTGTTAAAATGTAATCTGATTTGCTTTGTTTAGGTTCAAAGTCATTGATTTTATCCAGGTTAGAACTTTGCTTTGAGAATGATTTGGTTAACAGTAGCTTTTATTTCGTGAATGATGCAGATTTCTAAACACAAGAGAGGGATAAGAAATGGACCAAAGGCCCTTAAACCTACTCCTGTGATCATCCGTTGCAGGTAATGAGATCATTCTCTGCTGTCCCTTAAGTTCTGATGGTTCTTAATCTATCCATTGGTTAAAGAAAGTCTTTTAAACCTTCAGCAGTTAATGCTACTGAAGAACAATTGTCTGTTTCCTGTTTCTTTATACCATCGTCTAGTGGAATCTGTGAGTAATCAACAGTAGCTTGTTGTCTCTGTAAAAACCTGAGACTACTATTTGAAACAACTTGTTATCTTCATTTTTCCATTATGTGCACTGACACTGTTGTGTCTTGTTAGGAGTTGTGGACGAGTTAAGCTGCCACATTTCTACTGCTGCAGCGGTGAGCGGGTAATTCCTGAAGAACAAAGCAATTCAAACAACTGATCCAGACTTACTTTATGAATAAGGCTTGCTTAATTTGGACCCGAAAGAGGGCGTAAAAAGTCATGCGATTCTTAGTACAACGCTCAAGGGTTATGATGTAGACTTAGATCACTCTGTTTTGGGTATATCATTTGGTTTTCTTGCAGAATCAAAATACTGCTTGCTTTATTAGTACATATACTTAGAGGTAATAAACAACTACATCTGTTCTACATCTTCAACCATTTAAAAAGGTTTTGCATACGAAGTAATTTGGAAATGTTTGCATTTTAAATGCAGATTTGATCGCAATCAATAGAACAAGAAAAATGAGATGGCCCCAAAATTAGTGGTTTTTGATTGGTTTAAGCGTAAAGGTGCCCATACTGCCAAATTACACGGTTTCACTGCCACACTAAAGCACACGAGGCAACACGTGTCATTCTCTGGTGGGCTAAAAGATGGTCAACCAGTATCTCTGATTTGCTTCCTTCCATCAATTTCGGCCGCAACAGTTCAACACGCATTCCATCTATCGGACGACACGTGGCAGTCACAGAAGAATCCAACGGCTGTAGAAGAAGAGGAACAAGTTCTCAGCCGCAGAGCAGTAACCAACTAATACAAGCAATAACAAATACTATAGTGACAGTCGGCGAGAGTAAAGAGAGAGAGGCGTTTCAAATTCCGACGTCTTCTTTCACGTTCTTCATTGCAGAGAAGCTCCTGATTAAGCAATTCTATCATCGAGCTACATTTCTTCCTGATCAAGGTTTCTATCTATCAAGGTTGTTCTAATGGATCCCGTAACTGTAATTTTGCTTCAAATTTCTCTGTAGTAGTATAGTATCATAGATTTGCCGATTGTTGATCTCTTCTTATACGTTATTGGTGGGAATGTTACTACAAGCTACGATACAAACCCTAGATTCTGTTAATTTCTACCTGCGTGTGTGGTTTTTACTCAAAGATCTCATGTTGTTCTTGTTCTCTTTCGATGAAGTTTGTGATATAGCATTGATTTGGTTGAATTGAGCTGCAAAAAAGATGAAGTTTGGGAAAATATTTAAGAAGCAAATGGTGCCAGAGTGGGTAGAAGCTTATATGGATTACAATGGCATGAAGAGGGTTTTAAAAGAAATACGTAGCTACAAGCATAGTAAGCTGACTAGAGCAGCGTCGAGAGTGTCGCAGCAGGCGGAAGCGTTGCACCGTTCGTTTAGTGGCCTGTCGTTCCATCCTAGGCATAGTGAACATGCAGGAGATATTGAGGACCAAGTTATAAAAGTTGACACGGTGCAGGAAGATGATTCTCGTAAGTTGTACAAGACAAAGTTTCTTAAGAAGTCTGAAGAAGGAGGAGAATTCGAAGAGTTGTTCTTTAAGAAGCTTGATGAGAATTTAAACAAAGTTAACAAGTTTTACCGGGATAAAGTTGAGGAAGTGCTGGAGGAAGCGGCTTTGCTAGATAAACAAATGGATGCACTGATTGCGTTAAGGGTCAAGATGCAAAAACCTGATGCAGATAACATGAATTTGGAGAAGCATCCCTCTGATAAGGTCGTAGTAGATACATCTGATAACACAATGAGAACGCCGGGTAAGCAAATATGACAAGAATGTTTATGAGAAGCATCTATTTATGATTAGTTTTTTATACCAGTTTACTGATTCTTGATATATTTTCAGGCGCTGCGAACATAGATATGGTACATGGTATTGAAAGAACTAACATTCCAGAAGAAGAGGCCTCCCATATCGTGGCTGATATTGTCCCGGTTTCTCATACTGATGGAGATGAAGAGGAAGCCAGTATTGGTGATAAGCAGGATCTCCGTGAAATACTTGAACGTGTGAAGATGAATGATGTGCTTGAATCTCCTATATCTACCTTAAAAGGAGTTTTTGGAGATTCTAATGAACCAATCTCTAAGAAAGGATTGAAAAAAGCAGAGGAACAGTTGAGGCTTGTTTTTAGTGAGTTCTATCAGAAACTTCGTCGTTTGAAGGAATACAGGTGAGGAGAAGGTTCAGCCAAAGTTAAATCTCACATGTAATTTTTCTTTTATATTGCTATGCTGCTGATTTGTCTATGTTTGTGTAATTTGAATCAGTTTCATGAATCTTCTGGCATTTTCAAAAATCATGAAGAAGTATGAGAAGGTTAGATATGAAGAGCTTCTTCTATACCTTACAGATTTCTTACTGCAGAGCTAAATTAATGCATGAACAGCGGAATCATGCTATATACTCATTTTTCTCTGGTTAATTTGTAGATTGCTTCGAGGAATGCATCCAGGAACTACATGAAAATTGTGGATAATTCATTGATTGGGAGTTCTGATGAGGTTTGTGTATATTTCAGTCGTAGAATCAGTTTTCCGTTATGATAGTACATCAAATTGTTTTGTTCACTGCATCCTGCTTTAGGTTAACAGACTCCTGGAGAGAGTAGAGGTAACTTTCGTTAAGCACTTTTCAAGTGGCAATCGAAGAGAAGGCATGAAGTGTCTAAGGCCAAAAGTTAAAAGAGAAAGGCACAGGGTTACATTCTTCTCTGGTAAGGGAATCTGAGAGAAAAAGAGAATCAGATGTCAATATTTACAATTGTTCACTGATATTTGCTCTTCAACTTCCTACAGGTTTCTTTTCTGGTTGCTCTATTGCACTTGTTATTGCTGTTGTTTTCAAGATAGAAAGTAGAAAGATCATGGAGAAGAACTACGGTACTGAATACATGGCAAATATTATCCCTCTTTACAGGAAATTATTCTAGTCACTTACTCAGAACATGTGCTCAGAAAATTAGTAAATAGATCTTTCTTCTCACACTGACGAACATTGCATGTCCTGCAGCTTATTTGGATTCATCATTCTTCATATGCTCATGTACTCGGCGAATATATACTTCTGGAGGCGTTATAGAGTTAACTATACATTCATCTTTGGTTTCAAGCAGGGAACAGAGTTGGGTTACAGAGAAGTTTTCCTGGTAAGCACTGGTCTTGCGGTGCTTGCTTTCGTCTGTTTCCTGCTAAATTTGCAGCTTGATATGGACTGGAGGATGAAAGATCATAAGAAACTCCCTGAAGTTATTCCTTTGGGTTTGGTCACTGTAAGATACTTTTTCTGTGTTTTATGCAAATCTTTTAATAAGATGGAATACATTTTGGCTTAAACAATCCTTTTTATGTGCAGATTGTTCTTTTCATACTTTTTTGTCCTTTCAACATCATATACCGCTCAAGTCGGTTTTTCTTTATACGATCACTGTTTCACTGCATTTGTGCCCCTCTCTACGAGGTGATCGTATTAAACTGTCAAATACATACGTACCAGTTGCTAAAACCAGTAACATCAAAGATCTCTCTTCATGTTTTTATTCTTTATCACAGGTTACACTTCCAGATTTTTTCTTGGGAGATCACCTAACCAGCCAGGTTTTGTATTTGCATTATTAATGTTCGTGTTGACAGTAAATGATTCAGAATAATAAGCTGATCTTATCTGTTTTGGTAAGTTAAGGTACAAGCCATAAGGAGTTTTGAGCTATTCATTTGCTACTATGGGTTAGGAGGATACTTGCAGAGGCAAAACAAGTGTCATAGTCATGGTGTTTACAATGCCTTCTACTTTGTCGTTGCTGTTATACCCTACTGGCTCCGCTTTCTCCAGGTATCACACAATTCAATCTCCTCTTATTTTGTTACTGCCTTCACTGTTTCTATCACATCCGAATCTAGAACTTATTATATGTATCACTTTCTTGCAGTGCATACGCAGATTATGCGAAGAAAAAGAATCCGTACATGGATACAATGCTCTGAAATATATGTTGACAATCATTGCAGTCATTATAAGAACAGCGTATGAACTGAAAAAGGGTCGCACTTGGATGATTTTGGCTCTTGTAAGCTCAGGTGTAGCGACAGGAATGAACACATTCTGGGACATTGTTATAGACTGGGGACTCCTCCGTAGGCATTCCCAGAATCCATACCTAAGGGATAAACTGCTTGTCCCTCACAAGAGCGTCTATTTCGCAGCCATGGTAAGTAGTAACATTACAACATCAGAGAATGAATGTCATGTCATAAAGATTCTGGTTAAATAGAATTTGATTTTGACAGGTAGTGAATGTGGTTTTAAGAGTGGCATGGATGCAGCTAGTGCTAGAGTTCAACTTGAAGTCGCTTCACAAAATAGCAGTAACAAGCATTATTTCATGTTTAGAGATTGTTCGCCGGGGAATATGGAGCTTCTTCAGGTAACAATTTGTTCTATATATATAAAAAGGTCCAACTTGTTATGAATGAAATGAATGATTAGTAATGTGGAGTTAAACTTTTCAGGTTGGAGAATGAGCACTTGAACAATGTAGGTAAATACAGAGCCTTCAAGTCAGTTCCACATCCTTTCCATTACTACGATGACGACGACGTTGACAAAGACGACTGAGCCATCCTAATAAGTTAATAACACACACACACACACTCTCTGTGATTATGTCTGATGATTGACCACTAAAATAATACAGATATTAGCCTTAATAGGAACAGTTTGTGTTTTTTTTTTCCGACGAATCAAGTCAACATGTAAAGACATATATATATACATGAATCCATAGAGTTTACAAACTTTTATTGAAAAATTAACTTTAAAAAGTTTTAGATTCAGTTGATATTAGAAAATCCACAACGGAGATCGTATGCTCTTCTCCTATCTTCGTCCATCAACTCTGCCACACCGATTCTGACCAGATCATAAACCCTCAAAACAGCCTTGGAAAGCCCAGCCTCGCCATCCAACACTTCTATGATCTCCTCGCACCGCCTCTCAATTGAAATTGCCACCGACTTCGAGGATCCGCGTTTGTTGATTCCCAACACAGCGTACCAGTCGGGCTCTCCTGTGACCATGCGATTGTTAGCTACCGTCAAAAGGATTCTATAAGCAGCGACGTGTGCATAAGGTTCAGGAGCGTCAGGATTCGCTATGGAGATTGAAATAGCACATCGTAATGCAAGTTCGAGATTTCCTCTCTCAAAGTTCTCTTCACAGTAACGAAGAAGCTTGTTAATCTTTTTTGACATTCTCTCAAGCTTTTTTTGCAGAAGAAAAAAGATGAATGATCACTTACGACTCAAGTAAACTCAATAATTAGAACTTAGAAGTAAGAGTGTTCGTTGTTTAATTTCCTTTTTTTGTAATCGAAAAAAGGAAACTTCTGCATTTTTTTTGTACCCTAAAAAAAAGGAAATTTATGTTAGCCTAACATTTCTCCTTCCTTGAGATCCAAGGATCACATAATGCTAAACCAAACCGGTCTATTGAGAAGAACCAAATAATTCTAGTTCGGTTTGTGTTCTGAATATGTGTGCTTAACCAATAAGACATATACACGTGTCAAAATCCCTTACATCGTCATCGAGCTTCGTCTACACAATCGAGGAAGAAGCAAAAGGAAGACGAAGAGAGATTCGAACGAAATTCTCTGGATTTTTGCAAAATGTTTCTCCAATCGCCAAAACTATGGAAGATGCTTCTAATTCTAGCGATTTGGTCACCGATTTCACACTCGCTTCACTTCGATCTACACTCAGGTCGTACAAAATGTATCGCCGAAGACATCAAAAGCAATTCAATGACTGTTGGTAAATACAACATCGATAATCCTCACGAAGGTCAAGCTCTACCACAATCTCACAAAATCTCCGTCAAGGTACACAGATCTCTCCGAATTTTGACCTAATTTCTCGAATTTTGTTTTTGTTCGATTATAGATCTGAAATTTCGTATATAAAAGGTGACTTCTAATTCCGGGAACAATTACCATCACGCGGAACAAGTTGATTCGGGACAATTCGCGTTCTCTGCTATAGAAGCAGGTGATTACATGGCTTGCTTCACTGCTGTTGATCATAAGCCTGAGGTTTCGTTGAGTATTGATTTTGAGTGGAAGACTGGTGTTCAATCTAAAAGCTGGGCTAATGTTGCTAAGAAGAGTCAAGTCGAAGTAAGTTAGATTATGAGAAGCTGATTCTGATTATATGCATAGATAACGACTAGTGTTAGCCTGGTTACAATGTTGATCCTTCATGTGTGTTGTTGTTATGCATTTTGTGGCAGGTTATGGAATTTGAGGTTAAGAGTCTTCTTGATACCGTTAACTCGATTCATGAAGAGATGTATTATCTTAGAGATAGGTAAAAAGTCTTTGTTTGTTGCTTCTCTATTGTTTGGTTTTTTATGAAGATATTGTTTATATGACTTGATTTTGGTGTGGTCTTAGGGAAGAAGAGATGCAAGATCTGAACCGGTCAACTAACACGAAAATGGCGTGGTTGAGTGTTCTCTCGTTTTTCGTCTGCATAGGAGTGGCAGGGATGCAGTTTTTGCACTTGAAGACGTTTTTCGAGAAGAAGAAGGTTATCTGAAACTCTACGCGGTTTGTTATGCTCTTTCTGTTTTCTTAGCCCAAAAAACAATCTTCTCTTCTTTGGGTGTTGTACATTAGATCAATGGCTGCTGCTACCATGTTCTCTAAGACTTAGGAATTTGGTTTGTGTTGCATGATTTGCTTTTTTCCAAGATAAGTTCAGTTTTTGTTTAGATTTGTTGGTCCTTAGGAAACTTTGATGGTTTAAAATCAAATAAACTGTGTTTGTCTAGTATATACAGCTTATCTCAATCAGAGCCAATTCTTGGACTCAACCTGATAATTATACATGTAAGCATGCCATTTCATATTTTGTATTTCAAAATTAGAATTAGAATTCTTTTAGATTGTTGTATGTGGAAACACAGAATTAAATCATAATATGGTAATATAATACAAAACAAATCAATCAGATAATAAGATTTGAACATGCTCACTTATTTGTGGGATTCATTCCATCCACCGGTGTTGATAAACCGTTGACTTTCCAAATATACAAAAATACCCTCAAAATGTCCTACGAGTATTAAAAAATCCCAAAGCACAGTGAGGGCGATTCGGGTAATTACCAATAAACAAAATGGGAAGCGAGGGAAGGCTTAAATCTGAATAAATTGGTCGGTGATAATATAAATTTTATAAAACGCGTGATCTTCGTGTTATTGACCGTCGATTTCAAAATTGATTTTTATTATCTGATTTGTTCTCATCTGCTCTTGCTTTCACATCAATCTCACTTTGAACAAGACTTTTGGAATTCAGAAATTTTTGTGTTTCTCTGATTCGTGGTTCGTTTTGCTCCGATCACTGACTTTGAAGCTTTCAAACGCATGTTTAGGATTTTTTCTTTGATTTCGCAGTCTCAAAACGGTCAGGTTTGATCCTCATCCGTCTCTGTATTTGAATGAGATTTTATAAATTCTTATTTTTGATTGAGTTCCATTGATGACGAAACTCGTAGTTGCGACAGACGAAGCTTTTGGCTCGATTTTTTTTTTTTTTTTTGTTTCCTATGGATTATTAGAGTATGGGGAAAAATGTAGAATCTGGGCCTTTTTGTTTAAATTTGAGCTTGTATAGTCTTGGTTCTTGTGTGTGTGTGTGTGTGTGTTTTTTTGGTTGGATTATTGATCAAAGGCTTCAAATTTACACAAACTGAGCTCTGTGTTCGAACTTGGTCGTTTTGATTTTTTTTTTGTCAGCTTTGTCCACTAGTTTAGTAATTGGAACTTCGAATTTCTAGAATTAACCTCTCCCATTCATATATGGCCTTCAATTTTCACTTTTGATCATATTATTTGGAAGTAGAGTAGCTAGTATTAGTAATCACACCGTTGACTCTCTATGAGTTGGGGGATAGATTTAGTTTCAGGGTATCATTCATACTGTTGCTCGTTTGATCTTACTTAAAAGACATCCTTTTTTTTTATTAAATTTGAGCTGATAGTATCCATCGCTTCATTTCAACATCAAACGGTTAAGGGCACATAGAAATGAGTTCCTACCTTGTAACCCTGAGTCTCTCTTTCACATCATTAATGCTCGAAATCCCGAAGCTTCTTTTATAAATTTTTCTTAATGCAAAGTTGATTTTTTTTTAACTTAGTTTTGGTTTGGAGACTTATCTTTGCACTTCTGATTTGATTTACTTATGCAGTTCTAGAGCTGAGTTTGTTACGAGGTTTTGAAGTATTGTCTCCAAAAGATGCTTTTGTCTGCCCTTCTTATGTCTGTTGGGATAAACTCTTGCCTCTGTGTATTGTTCTTCATACTTTACTCTGTACTGAGGAAGCAGCCACACAACTACGAGGTGTTTTTACCTCGTCGACTCGCAGATGGGACGTCTAAACGTAGACGTAACAAAGTAGCTAGGTATATACCTTCTGTTAAATGGATTTGGAAATCATGGAGGCCAACAGAAAGGCAACTGATGGAGTCCTCTGGCCTGGATGGTGTTGTATTTATGAGAATGATTACTTTCAGGTAATTATTCCAACTCTTTTATTTATTTAATCATTCCGTAACACTGGTATTTGTACATCTTAGACTTGAGATGTTCCACAGTTTGTACATTTTCTTTGTTTACTTATCATGCATGGTAATTATTCTCTATTATGCAGTTTGAAAGTATTCTTGTTTGCTGGGATCATTGGGGTTTTTGTTCTTTTGCCTGTGAACTGCTTCGGAGATCAACTTACAGTGATTGACTACGCTGACTGGTCAGCCAATTCTCTGGATCTATTTTCTGTTGCAAACCTCAAAATCCGCTCACAATGGTAACTTCAAGCTTTTATGTTATTATTATTATGGCTCGGATGATGTAGATATACTACAGCTTACTTTCAAGCCAGTTTCATTTCTCCTAGGCTTATACGGGATTTCGGTATAGCTAAAGAAACTCTTATCTTGTACTGGGCAAAGTTTACCATGTGTCAGTAGACAAGAGTAGTGATATTTCCTGCAAGAACCCATAGCACGGATGTCTAAAAGTATTATTTTTTTTGGTTTCTTGCAGGCTATGGGTTCACTTTGGAGCTATATATCTTGTGACTGCATTTGTCTGCTGTCTTCTTTACTTTGTAAGGGCATGTTTTCTGGTTACTGAAATTATTTTATCGAAATGAATACCAAGTGATCACTCTTTAGAAAACTGTCCCTAGTATTGGCTCTCAGTCAGATATATTGTCAATAGTATCGGCTTTCTTTGACAGGAATTTAGATATATTGCCTTGAAAAGGATTGAGCATTTCTATTCATCCAAACCTCAGCCAGAACAGTTTACCATATTGGTTCGCAATATTCCCTCTACAGATGGAAGCAGTGTGAGCGACACTGTTGATAGGTTCTTTGGAGAAAACCATTTCTCTACTTACCTGTCTCATGTGGTTATCCATCGAACAAGTAAACTTCGGAGTGTCGTTGTAAGTACAGAAACAGCTATCTGCTTTCCATTGGACAGTATATCTTTGTATGTGCATGCTATATTGCTATTGCGACCTATTACTCTTGGTTACGCTTCTTTTTCAATCCTGGCTCTTGCAGGATAAGGCTAAAAAGTTATATAAACAAGTGAAACATAAAAAGCAAGATAAGAAGAAGCCAATGAGATTCTTCAGTCGCAAAGACACTCCTGAGGGTCACTATGAGAGCGTGTTACAGGAATTGGAACAGGATATACGAATGGGGCAAGCTGAAGTTTCAGCACCTGGAAAAGTATGCCACAGATGGTTTAGCACCTGTTTATTATGTCTGGCTTGCAAATATATACAACCTGCGAACTGGATACTTCCTTCTCATTATTTTGCATGTTTTCCCTCATCATGTAGGAAGTTCGAGCTGCTTTTGTATCATTCAAGTCTAGATATGGTGCTGCAACGGCACTCCACATGCCACAATCAATCAACCCCACTTACTGGCTCACAGAACCAGCACCGGAACCTCATGACGTCCACTGGCCTTTCTTCTCTGCATCATTTATGCAGAAATGGCTTGCTAAAATTCTGGTTGTATTCGCTTGTCTCCTCCTTACTATCTTGTTTCTTGTTCCAGTAGTACTTGTCCAAGGTCTCACCAACCTGCCAGCACTGGAATTTATGTTCCCGTTCTTGACATTGATCCTATCAATGTAAGTGAAGATTTTTCATTTCCATTACCTTTGAACAATACTTTAAGCTTATTGTTCTAAACGTTAGAAACCTCTGTTGCAGGAAAGTTGTAAGTCAAATAATAACTGGATACCTTCCAAGTCTTATACTTCAGACGTCTCTGAAAGTTGTACCTCCCATCATGGAGTTTCTCTCTTCTATCCAAGGGCACATTTGCCACAGCGATATACAAAAGAGTGCTTGTAACAAGGTGATCTGGTTCACAATATGGAATGTGTTTTTCGCAACTGTTTTCTCTGGATCAGCCTTCTACAAGCTTTCTGTAATTCTCGATCCGAAGGAAATTCCTGTCAAGTTGGCTGTGGCTGTTCCAGCTCAGGTAAAAAAACTTCTCCCACCATTTCTTGGCACACACAATGGTCACGACTCAGAGTGGTTTACATGATTTGCAGGCTTCGTTTTTCATCGCTTATGTTGTGACAACAGGATGGACAGATACTCTGACTGAACTCTTCCGTGTAGTTCCCTTCATGGTTAGTTACATAAAAAGATCATTTGAACCGTCAGATGACAATGAATTTGTTGTCCCGCCAATGCGGTACCACAGAGACACCCCTAGAGTTCTCTTCTTTGGGCTTCTTGGGATTACATACTTCTTCTTAGCTCCATTAATTCTTCCTTTCATCCTTCTCTACTTTTGCCTTGCATACATCATCTACCGAAACCAGGTACGTATGACACACATCTTTACTCTTTTAGATTTCTCCGTTCACTAGAACTAAGCACTCAATTGCGTTTCGGGATGCAGTTTATGAACGTGTATGCTCCAAAGTTTGATACGGGCGGGATGTTTTGGCCAATGATACACTATACGATGATATTCTCTCTTGTACTCATGCAAGCAATTGCAATCGGTCTATTTGCGCTAAAGAAGATGGAACTAGCTACATACTTGCTTGTCCCTCTTCCCGTTTGTACTCTTCTCTTTAACGAGTTCTGTCGTAAACGCTTCATGCCTATATTCACTGCTTATCCTGCTGAGGTACAAATCCCACACAGACACACAGACAAGCAAATCTTAACTCATTTCAAAGATTTATGGTTTTAACTCTCTGTGTTTTGTGGTGTCTTTAGGTGTTGACAAAGAGAGATTGGGAAGATAGAAACGATCCAAGAATGCCTGAGTTTTACAATAACTAGGTCACTGCATACCAAGATCCTGCTCTGCTCCCACTTCGATTCTCAGGATCAGGAAGCAGAAATGATAGCCTCACTAGTCCTCTTCTCTCTTCGTCTGAGGTTTGATCCTCTCCTATACAACTTTACCTGTCTCTTCCTCTGTACATGCATGTGCATATATATAACCTCAAAAGTCATTAGAGATCTACATTGGAAACTCAATACCATAATTTATTTGTAAATCTTTATTTACTACAGAACCAGTCATTAGATAGATTACATCAATGAGTTGTTTATTCTTGTTTTCAGCTTTGATTTAAAAGGGGTAATCAAAGTGTTAAATATTTGATTAAATAACAGTACTAAACGTTATACTAACCATTGCTCTTATAGACATTACTTGTTTGTTACAAGAACACGTCAAAACTATAACAAGTGTGATATTTTTTTTCTTCGTTTAACATAATAATGTGAACGGAATTTATATCATTTTACTTTCTCTGAAAAAAGAGACAAAAAAACAAACAAATTGCAAAGAGAATGTATTTTCATGGAAATAGGTATCAAAAGATTTATCTCTGATGATATTACGCCATCTTTATTCTTTTATCGAGCTCTAGTCCAAATCAGAAATTGGTAAAATGGATATGACGGGTCATCTGATATTTATATTGCTTAGAACAATTAGACCTTGATATTTGAAACCAATATTAAATAAAATTTCCGAAACACACATTAAAAAAGAAAATAGGAAATTATAACTTGTACATGGAGTAAATAACCGTCGCCATCACCACATTCCCGTGAATTAAAATTTTAAAACATGAAATATCGTCTGATTAACGGCTTTCCATAACTGTATAGTTTTATACCAAAAAAAAAAAAAAAAAAAGCAGGCAAAAACTATATAAATTATTAATTAAAGTTTAAGCTATTTGGATTAAAAGTAGAGCAATTTTAGCCAAAAACATTGGGGATATAGGGAACTTTTAGCTTTGACCAAATCTCTTTGGTCCCAGTAATCAAAATTTGGTGTTCCATTACATAAAGTAAACTCTTTGAATCTGACCATTTTTCACAAAGATATCTTTTATTGAATCTAAACAATTCCATGTCATACATCTATAATCTATTATTGAGCATCTTTAGCACTGCTTCCATTAATTCGGCTTCATAGCTTCACAATCTTAGGGAAATGATAAAAAGGCTAGGATTGATACCTAATATCGATGTTGATATGATGACTTAAGACCATTGTTCTTGTTCATCACCGCTAGATCTTTTTCACGAAATTGTTCAACGAGATATATTATAGTGGGACCTATAATTGTAGGAACCATTGGTATGGGTTTTGGTCACCATCAAAAATGAAAAAAAAGCCAAAGGGCTCTTGAATTATTTTGCTTTCATGTAATACTATTGAATAGTTTCCAAAATAAACTACGAGTAGTAAAGAATCATTAATCTAACTTTGATAATGTTCCACATATTTTTCGTTGCTAGAATTTTGGTTCTGTGTTATTCAGCTGTAATTTTGCAACATGTATAAATTTTCCTAAAACAAAAAATTGGTGAAAGAGGCCAAAGTGTGTATTATTAATGAGGTACGAAGAAATAGTACAAAGAATAAATAATTTAATAGAATGGTCCCCATAATTCGATTTAATGAGTGTATTTTGGTCCATTTTATAAAACATGTGTTACAACAACTTAGGGTTTACGAAACCATATAAGACCTATCTAATCATTTACCTTTAACAAAAAAACAAAAAAAAATCATTTACGCCGTTGAAAAAACATATAAATGTCTAATATCATCGGTTAGACTCACACCAAACATTATCGGTAATCACCACTTTTTAAAATCATATTGCGTTTATATAATCAAGAACTATAACTTTGTTTTCAAGAACTATAGTTTACTTGTAGCTTTTGTTAATATCCTCAACAAATGTACTTTGTTAATTTTATATAGGTCTATTTTTATCTTTCGACATTTGAGCTCTTTTTTTGTTTTGTTTTATTATTGTCAACAATTAGAGCGTATTTATGACAGCATAAATAACATCATTTCATTATTTGGGGGCAAAAATAAGAAAAAAAAAAACAGAGGGAAGGGACTTTGACCTTTCCCTGACCAAAAACCCAGACAATCCCTTTCTGCTTCTTTTACCTCTCTCTCTCTGATAAACCTACACTCTCTTCTTCTTCTTCTTCTTCTTCTTCTTCTTCTTCTTCTGCTTTTCCAAAGCCAAAGGTCTTTCTCTCTTCTCTTTCTCTCAACCATGGAAGAAAAAACTCATCATCATCATCACAGTACCAACAAACACAACCCCAATTCCAAATCAAGAACACCTCTTCTCCACAAGCCTTATCATCACCATGTTCAAACCAATCCTCCTCCTTTTCTCTTGCACCCTTCTTCTCACCAAAACCTCAATCTTGTTGCCTCAAATCTTCCTTCTAGCTACTACTATTATTACTACTGCTACTTCTACTCTCAATTTCACAACTCTCTTCCTCCTCCTCCTCTTCTTCCTCTTCCTCCTTCTCCTCCTTTACTTCCTCTTCCTCCTCCTCACTCAATGACCCGTTTCCACAAATCTCTCCCTGTTTCTCAAGGTGACTAAACTGTCTTTTTTTTGTTCTTGGTTTTTTCTTGCATGTTTGGTCTAAAGGTTTAGGATCCTCACCTATGTCTGGATTTGTTTATTTTTATTGGACGAGGTTTTCAAGGCTATCTCTTTCTTTCTCTTGTTGTTCTTGTTTTGGTGTGCTTCCCCACACACACTCTAGTATTGTGTAAATTGTCTAAATGGTCCTCCTTCTCTGTAGTCTGTACTCTGTACAATATTCACTTTACTTTAAATGTTCTCTTTCTTTAATGTGTTAATGTCTGAAAACAAACTCTCTGTCTCCTTTAATACTGTCTCTATTGGTACTGATTTACTTGCATCTTTTTGTGTTTCAATCAAAAACCATTAAAGTCTAATTTGACTTTGACTCACCCATTTTTTGCTTCTTCCACCATTATCTGTATCAACAGTTGTGGAGAGAAAGCAACAACAGCAGAAGAAGAAGATACAAGTTTCTAACAACAAAGTGAGTGGGTCCATAGCAATAGAAGAAGCAGCATTAGTGGTTGCTAAAAGACCTGACTTTGGTGGTCAAGATGGTTCTGTCATTTATCTCCTCGCCAACCATTTTCTTGTCAAGTTTGATTCGTCACAGAGGATTTACCATTACAACGTTGAGATCTCTCCACAGCCTTCAAAGGAAATTGCTCGGATGATCAAACAGAAGCTTGTGGAGACCGATGTGAATAGTTTCTCCGGTGTTGTTCCGGCTTTTGATGGTAGGCAAAACATTTACAGTCCTGTGGAGTTTCAGGGCGATAGGCTTGAGTTCTTTGTTAATCTCCCTATCCCATCTTGCAAGGGTGTAATGAATTACGGTGACTTGCGAGAGAAGCAACCTCAGAAGAATATTGAGAAACTGTTTAGGGTTAACATGAGGCTTGTGTCTAAGTTTGATGGTAAGGAACAGAGAAAGGAAGGAGAAGATTGGGCTCCTCTGCCTCCTGAATACATTCATGCTCTTGATGTTATCTTGAGGGAGAATCCAATGGAGAAGTGTACATCAATTGGAAGATCGTTTTACTCGAGTTCAATGGGTGGATCCAAGGAGATTGGAGGAGGAGCTGTTGGACTCAGAGGTTTTTTTCAGAGTCTTAGACAGACTCAGCAAGGTTTAGCACTTAACATGGATCTCTCAATCACAGCTTTCCATGAAAGCATTGGAGTAATAGCTTACTTGCAGAAGCGGCTCGAGTTTCTCAAGGACCTTTCTAGGAACAAAGATAGAGAATTGAGTCTAGAGGAAAAGAGAGAAGTGGAGAAAGCACTTAAGAACATAAGAATCTTTGTTTGCCATAGAGAAACAGTTCAAAGATATCGGGTTTACGGGTTAACAGAGGAGATTACCGAGAATATATGGTTTCCGGATAGAGACGGGAAGCATCTAAGGCTTATGAGCTATTTTAAAGATCATTATGGTTATGAGATTCAGTATAAGAACTTGCCGTGTCTGCAAATCAGTAGGACAAGACCTTGTTACCTTCCTATGGAACTATGTATGATTTGTGAAGGTCAAAAGTTTCTTGGGAAGCTTTCGGATGATCAAGCTGCAAAGATCATGAAAATGGGCTGCCAAAAACCAAATGAAAGGAAAGCTATTATTGATAAGGTTATGGCAGGATCCGTCGGTCCATCGAGGTAATTCAATTTACTCGAGCTTCTATTCTCGTGTACTAAAACATCGAATAGAGTTTAATATTTTGGTTCTTTACTTTGACAGCGGAAACCAAACAAGAGAATTCAACCTTGAGGTTTCAAGAGAAATGACATTGCTGAAAGGAAGAATACTTCAGCCTCCAAAGCTTAAACTTGACCGGCCAAGGAACCTTAAAGAAAGTAAAGTTTTTAAAGGAACCCGAATCGAGAGATGGGCTTTGATGAGTATCGGAGGCAGCTCGGATCAGAAATCTACAATTTCCAAGTTCATAAACGAGCTCACTCAAAAGTGTGAGCATTTGGGAGTCTTCTTAAGCAAGAACACATTAAGCAGCACCTTCTTTGAACCATCACACATACTCAACAACATCTCGCTTCTCGAATCGAAACTGAAGGAGATTCAAAGAGCGGCATCGAACAATCTCCAGCTGATTATCTGTGTAATGGAGAAAAAACATAAAGGGTACGGAGATCTAAAGCGAATAGCAGAGACAAGAATTGGCGTTGTGACGCAATGCTGCTTATACCCTAACATCACTAAGCTCAGTTCTCAGTTCGTTTCAAACTTAGCTCTCAAGATAAACGCCAAGATCGGCGGATCCATGACCGAGCTCTACAACTCGATACCTTCTCACATCCCAAGACTGCTTAGACCCGATGAGCCGGTCATCTTCATGGGAGCTGATGTAACACATCCTCATCCATTCGATGACTGTAGCCCTTCAGTAGCGGCTGTGGTCGGGAGCATAAACTGGCCAGAAGCTAACCGATACGTCTCAAGAATGAGATCTCAGACTCATAGGCAAGAGATCATTCAAGATCTTGACTTGATGGTCAAGGAACTTCTTGACGATTTCTACAAAGCGGTAAACAAGCTTCCGAATCGAATCATATTCTTCAGAGACGGTGTGAGCGAGACACAGTTCAAGAAAATCCTCCAAGAAGAGCTTCAATCCATCAAAATCGCTTGCTCTAAGTTCCAGGATTACAATCCAAGCATCACATTCGCCGTGGTCCAGAAAAGACACCACACAAGGCTGTTCCGGTGCAATCCAGACAATGAGAACATCCCTCCTGGCACAGTGGTTGATACAGTGATAACTCATCCGAAAGAGTTTGATTTCTATCTCTGTAGCCATTTAGGAGTAAAAGGCACGAGCAGGCCAACGCATTACCACATCCTATGGGACGAGAACGAGTTTACTTCAGACGAATTGCAGAGACTTGTGTATAACTTGTGTTACACTTTCGTGAGGTGCACGAAACCTATTTCGATTGTACCACCGGCTTATTATGCACACCTTGCTGCGTACAGAGGAAGGCTCTACATCGAGAGATCATCTGAATCTAATGGAGGATCCATGAATCCTTCTTCTGTGTCTCGAGTTGGTCCTCCAAAGACGATTCCTCTCCCTAAATTAAGTGATAATGTCAAGAATCTCATGTTTTACTGCTGATTTTTTAATAGTATAAAAGAATTGCTCTTGATAATGTTGTCTTTCAAAGTTCTTAATTTAAGTTCCTTGAGATAGAAGTCAACTTTAAAACAAAGAATCATCCCCATTTGATACAGTTTGACTGATAATCTCTAATATCATATACTATAAATTATGTTTAATTTTGTATATATTCATCACATATTATTTGTGAATTATCATAATACCAAAGCCACCATCAATTATTGAACCTAGAGTTCTTTTTATTTTCTTTCTATAAATCATAGTATGTCTTAAAGTAAAAGTTCTTTTTGTTGTTTTGTTTGTTTCTTCAGAATGCGTGAAGTTGATGTTGATCATTTGTGTTTCTACTACGTTCACAACCACAAAACATAATGAATATCATCAGCTTTTTGTTTTATTTTCTTGTAACATTTCAATAATTTGGAAAGAGGAACATATCATCAACAATCAAAACTCCAACTATATTAATTCAATCACATTTCAATATCACATCAAAGCCAAACTTTCAACCAAAACACTCGAAAACTAAAGAGTAGTTGATTACTTGTAGGGACTCCAAAGTTTCCAAATGTTAAATTCAAATTGTCATGATTTGAGAAGAAAAATTAACTATTTTTGGTTGGGTGTAATACTGAAAAAAATAAAAATGATTGTGAACAAAATTAAATGCTCTGGAGTAATAAATAAAGATTTTGGAGTTTGGAAAGGTGAAAGTCCCGAAACAAGAGAAAGGACAAAAGAGAGAAAAGAGAGAAAAGGGGAAAAATTGAATAGTTTGCAACTTGGAAGAAAGTGTAGTTAATGAATTCTGCAGAGTGTTGCAGTACCATTACATGTATACTATATGAATTTATTTATTTATTTTAAAAGATTGGGTATAATAACGACGACACAGAGGACAAAAGACAGAATGAATGATTTGTTTAAATAACAATGAAAAAGAAAAAAGAGGAGAGAACAAAAAGAGGAATTAGGAGTCTGTGTTTTTGTGAGTTGTCAAAATATGAAAAGAGAAAGAAATACTTAAAAAGAATATGAATTTGTGAAGTAATCTTTTGGTTTTCTTTTCATCTTTTCCAGTTCTCGGGAACCCAAATTCTCCAGAGAAGTGAGACAACCTGTACCAAAATTCTTTCTCTTTAAATAAAAAAATACCATTTTTGGTATTTATATATTGAAATTTATATATCTATAAACTATAGTACTTTGTAACTCTTGTAGCATTGAGTGGTATTTGCTCTATCTCCCATACTGAAACTAATTATATTTGCCTTTCAATATCTTTAAAATAATTTTGCCAAAGTTAAGTTAAAAAAATTATGCTATGTTCCAAGATTAGAAGTTATATAACCAATCTCGAATGAACTGTTTATGTATTGTCAAATTGGTGTCTTTGTCTGTGCAGGGTTCGTTGACAAACGTCGATCTGTGTTATTATAACCATTTTGGATGCATTTGAACAGTTGAGAACAAGGCTATAGCAGTATATACGGTAGCTTTTAGCCTCCATCAGTCCAACGTATTTAAATATTTTTACCTATATCTTCTCCATTTTCTAGGGTGTTTTATTATATGCGAAATAGGATCAAATACATTATATATATATTTTTTAAATTACCATATATTTGAAAACTATATTATATGTATGGATGACCAATGTGGTTAATAGTACAAACTAAAATGTTGTTTTTAAGTTTTCTTTTTCTTCGATTCTTCCTTCTTTTTTTTTTTACTTGCTTGAATCACTAAACTGTAAATTAATTTAATCCTGCAATTTTTATTAAAACAAATCTGGAATTCGTTTTGTATATGTCATGGTCTAAACTTTTTAAATGAATATTTTTATTGTATGTTTAATGAAATATACTTTAAAGTGACATGTTATTGATTTGCATTTGTTAAAAATTCTTATATACTCTAGAAGACAAAAAAAAGTCTCAATTAGTTTTGGAGATTCATAAATACCAAGAAATACGTAAGAAAATATTGGAGCCACATAATATAGATTGATAGTTTTTTTTTGGAAAAATCATTGCTAGCTACACGAACTATACGCCAACACATCACCACACATGCAGACTATTTTAATGTCTCGCTAACTACACGAACTATTGGTATTACATACAGACATCCCCGAAATATCATCGGTTATGTGTGCAACACCATAACCATCATTTTCAGATAATATAAATGTCTTGTTAACTACACGAAGTATTTCTTTTTTTGTCAACTACACGAAGTATTTTCCATCAATTTTTTTTTTAAAAAGTAATTAAAAAATAAAAAATAACTAAAAAGTAAATATTACGCTATTATAAATTATATATATATATTATAACTTTTAATGCATTATACTTTTAAGTTAAATTAATTTAAGTAATTTAATATTTATTATATTAAATTGTTAAAAATTTAAAATAGTCACTTAGTTAAATTATACATCACTATAAGTTAAATAAAACTAAATAATATATCAATGTAAATTATATACCATAACCATCATTTCCAGATAATATACAGTAAAACCTCTATAAATTAATATTCTATAAATTAATAATCTCTCTAAATTAATAAATTCTCCCGGTCCCGAGTTGGGACAAGTGTAAAATATGACATAAATCGATAAATTAATAAAATAATATTTTTTTTGAAAATCTCATATAAACATATGGTCTCATCGATATCATAAATTAATAATTGTATAAACTTATCAATATATATATATATATATATGATATAAATTTATATATGTCAATTTGAATTACTATGATAAAATATCTCATAATAAAATATCTTTAACTCCAAGAGGATTATTATATAATAATGACGTGGACAGATCCAAGTGGATCCTACCAAAAATGTGTGGGATCCGACCCCAACACATATGCAGTATCCCTTATAATTTTAAGTTAAATTAATTAACTATTTTTTAATGCACACATATATTTTATATGAAATTAATTTAACTAAATTTTTAAAAGTGTCACTTAATTAAATTATAATTTACATTGATATATGTGTGCATTATAATTTAAATTGATATATTATATAGTTTTATTTAACTTATTAATTTTTTAAAAAAATTGATGAAAATACTTCGTGTAGTTGACAAAAAAAGGAAATACTTCGTGTAGTTAACAAGACATTTATATTATTTGGAAATGATGGTGATGGTGTTGCACACATAACCGATGATAGTTCAGGGATGTCCGTATGTAATACCAATAGTTCGTGTAGTTAGGGAAACATTAAAATAGTCTGTATGTGTGGTGATGTGTTGGCGTATAGTTCGTGTAACTGGCAATGATTTTTCTTTTTTTTGTGGCAGAGAAACAGAATCATTGCATGTCGTCTGTAAAAATATCCCATCAAACTAGATGATTATATTCAATCCCATCATGGTCTATGTCCAATACTTCACATTTGAGCCCAACGTTCAAAGAGGCCTAAGAGTGTTAGTCCAATGGGCCAATGGGCTGCAGATTGTGCATTTTCTGTTATATTATAATTTTTTTTAATAACATCTGGATTTGTAATGCAAGAATGACATGAAATAGAACAAAAGACACCTAAACATGCTTCAACTCTGAAATTAAACAAGAAATACAAGACAACACAATTCTTAACAGTGGTGAAAAGCCAAACACATGAGAATTATCTCATAAACTCAGTCCACTTATAAACATTTTCAAAGATTGTTCAACACACAAAACATATAACACCTTGCAGAGAAATGAACATTTTTCTATTGATTATTGACAAAATAAGACCAAAATACGAATGAACATGGGCCGTCACGACATGTGACAATCACAAAATGTAAAGAAAAAAAACTAAAAAAAGACGAAGCAGAAAGCCCATAAAAGAATGCTCAACTAAAAAATCTCCTTTCATATACATGACCTCTCAAATTAACTTCTGATCCAACTAACTCTTTTGATACTCTCCTTTGCATTATCTTAGATCCTCTAAGTTCTGAAACTTGAAGACAACTCTTAAAGCAGAGACAAATCTTGGGACACAATCTCTCCAGAAGCTTCCAAAGCTTCAACAGCTTCCATACTATAAGACCGGCAACTAAAATAGAACACTGCACTCATCATTGTATCAATAAGTACAACAAATGAATACATCACCACAAGTAGTGGACCTTCCCATAACCTCGAAGACCCGTCTCCATAACTCAAACTCTTCACTCTATGCTCAAACAATCCTTCCACAAAAGTTAACCCTATTGTTGATCCTAGAAATATCAATAAACCAACTTGAGTCTGCCCTTTGATCAAATCACTCGCTCTAACCAACGCTTGAGGCCCCGAAACATCTTCAAGAATCGAGATCACGATCGTGGTGTTGCAGATAATGATAGCATTTGCAAACACTACTGAGAACACCAAACCAACTAAGATAGCTCCATAAGCATTGAAATCAGGAGAGAATCCAAGAACATAAAAGGAGCTACAAACGGCGACAAGAAACACGCAGAAGGAAGTGAGACAAACAACAATCACCGTACAAATCCACAAGTAAGTGATCACAAGACGTTTCCATAGTCTCTGCATTATCACGAAGAACTTGGTTATCACAACTTTTTTCCTCGAATAAGTGCAATCCACAGAGTAAACCACAGCAGCTCTAGACAAGAGTGACAAAGTGACGAACAAAGGGAAACACATTGCAGAAGAAACAGCTGTCTCAGAGAATTTCTGACAAGAGTTTCTCACAAAAGGCAACAAAGGAAGACCACTGGATTTCGAAACTAAGAGAAGCCTCACTGTGAGTGAATTAACAACTGATTGATCAACTAAAAGGTTCGGTAACAGAATTGCGGAAACAGGACAGATCAAAAGAAGAGCGATTAACATGAAAGCACCAAGATTATACCGGAGAATTCGAACAGTTTCTCTCAAGATCTCAAGAGCATTCATCGAATGAAACTGATGATCAGAGGATGATGATGATGATGATGATGATGATGATTCTATCTCAAAT
Source organism: Arabidopsis thaliana x Arabidopsis arenosa (assembly GCA_019202795.1). Lineage (NCBI taxonomy): Eukaryota > Viridiplantae > Streptophyta > Magnoliopsida > Brassicales > Brassicaceae > Arabidopsis > Arabidopsis thaliana x Arabidopsis arenosa. Next base: position 11,106,125 of record CM032919.1, on the reverse strand, counting down.
TTCCGAAATTTTGATCCTCCTTGGTTCATCATCCCAGATAAACCCATTTCCATCATTGCTCTGTTTTCCAACGAAAAGGGTTCAGCTAAATACCATCAAATCGATGCAAAGTTTGGATTTTTCTGTTGTTTGAAGCAAACCCAGATAATGGGATTAGCTTTTCGTAATGATGAAGAGAGATTAGAGGGTTTGTTAGCGGCGCGTTTAAAGCATGAAAAGGCGTCAGTCACGAAAGCAATGAGAAAATTTTGGAGAGCGTGAAGAAACAGAAATCACGCAGAAAGGGCTTGCAGATATCAACCGGGTCGACTGGAGAAAGGTGACGGTGATGAAATAGCGTGAGATTCGGTGTTAGTATCGGATCCGGGTCCGGGTTTGGGTTTAGGTTTGGATCCGGGTCATAACAGAATCAAGAAGGAAAGACGCGTAGATGAGAAAAGAGATGTTGCCATTTGGCGCAATGCTTTTTTTCTTTTATATTTTTGGTCTATTTCATATACGTATTATTTTGTTTCTATTTATTTGATAAACTATGTTGTGTTTTTTTTTGTTTTTTTTTTGTAAACGTGTAAATTGTAATAGGTTAGGTTTTAATTTACACATCAATTTTTTTTTTAACTTTTTAAAGGTGAAAGTGCATATAGGCTGGATTTTTTTCTTTTTTTTGGTCAAAGAAAAAGAAAGCAATCTAATTTCCGCCTAATTAAATTATTAATAGAAATAACACAATCTCTTATATTTGATTTGTATATTCCAATTTCCCATGATTTTATTATGTAAAGGAATTAGAAATTGAATTTCTTTGGTGAGTTACATCCCTAAAGGTTTTTAAAAGAATAAATAGTTAGATTAGTCGGTGGCTTTGTTGACTAAATAATCCCAAATTCCCAAATTATCAACAAAATATTGAACTCAACACTTTCTTTGAATCACACAATTTGACATTTCTTCAGAAGAAACAAAGTTTTTTTTTTTTTTTTTTAACTAACAAACAAAGCAAAATAAGTTTTAGTAAATCCCTAAAAGATCATTCATCATGTTCAAATTGCTCAAAATAAAATCTTTAGAATTCACAAAAGTCTCTGGTGCTCTTCTCCTAAGAGCTCTTGGCAGGCACTGTAATAATATCTTCAAGATCCTCACAAATCGTTTATCTGAGAATATTGACTTTTTCTTGATCGAATGCAGCAGCCGTAAATCAAAGAATGCCCCAAAGATTCTCAACCTTTAGAAGCCAAAACTATAGCGAGTGATGATTATGCTTCTCTCATCTTGATTTGTGGATGTTTCTAGAAGGAACCTGATCACTGTCTTCTCCACCAGATGCATCATAACCATCACTTGTAGACCTTGACAATGGCATTATCATCATTGATAGTTGTTGTTGTTGTTGTTGTTGTTGTCCTCTCTGTTGACCCATCAGACCAACAGCTGAAGAAAACCCATTGAGCTGTGCTGCATCCTCTGCTTCAGACGAAACTCTAAACGGGTGAATGTCGTGCGAGTCTAAGCTGCTCTCAGGTGAAGATGTAACCATAACATTACCAGAACCTGACATTGCCCGGCTTGTCTGAAACGCGCTTCTTGCTTCTAGCTGAAGTGGAGCTAGCCCTGCACTTGTTGATGTCTCCATTGCTGCTTTTGTCTGAACATTCATCAGCGGTTCTAGAGGTAGTTCAGCTGGTAACCGTATGCGTTTAGATTGCCTTCGCTGCTTCCCGCTATTATTAACAGATTCAAATTTTGCTGGGAACATTCTACGGCCGCTGCTACCAAAGCTGCTGCTTGCTTCTAAGCCAACAAATGGATTTTCCCGTCTCGCCACAGGCTGAATTATTTTGGATTTCTTTCTTGCTTCTGCTGCTGCTTTTGAAACTTCTTCCGCATTGAGACGCGCTAGAGTCCATGGACTGATCTTCACAGGTTGGGGCTTCTTCTTGACGCATTCCTCAACCACTGACTTCTTCCCATATGAACTTACAGAAGCATTCTCTGGAGGGACCACGTCAAACTGGACACAGAAATGCACACACATAAGAGCAAATCATAGTCAACATCAACAAGGTAGAAAAAAACTGGTGAATAATGGTACCTGATCCTCAAGAAACAAACGCGGTGGTGTGCACCATGCCCCACGATGAAATGTATTGAAGGAACTTGCACTGCTTAGTCCAGTAAATGAGCTGATCATTGACATTTGAGGACTCTGTTGACCACCTCCAGCTTCTAGCTCTTGCTCTTGCTCCCTAAGCGCAACTATGTAATCGTAAGTACTGATTCCCTGTTAAAGAAAATTCACTTTGGTAAATTGAATAGTTAAAGGGCAAGGCTTGGCATATCTGTGAGCATGGGAAACAACCTTCTTAATGAGAAGAATGTGGAAGAAGAAAAGCTGAGCAAGTGGTAACGTTGCCAGCATTGCTAACACAGTGCAGACACCCTGCAAGAGAGAGAAGAAACCTTCATATCTTGCATTCAGGAGAAGATGGGAAGATCAACCGTACAAGAAGATAACTTACAACGACTATAACAAATGGAATTAGCGAGAAGCTGCTTCCCAACTTCAGGGCAATGTCTGCATTAAATTGGTTTCTTCGGAGCAAACATAATACCAGCACAAAAATCCCAGTTGACCATTGCATAATGAGCTGCAATTTCAAACCACAGGGGTAAAAACGATGTTTCTACCGGTTAATAATACACTAAACTTGATGAGAACTAACTCTTTGTTTCATCCACCAAGGAACAATTATTCAGAACATTTCGCGATCGGAAGATAGACAGAAGAAATTTTTTGCAGGAAGTCGTGAAAGATCAACACAACCTTACCAAAAAAATAGCTGATACCATAAGGCTGAAGAATTTGCGGTAATTCCGCTTGCCAATGCAGTTGTTTAGCCACTACACAAGTCATACGCAAACAAAGATAAAATAATTAAAACAGAATGAAGGGTTTAAACGTTTAAGATAAATCATGAAATTTGTAAGCAAATCCTTTATATACCCTGCAGTGATGATCAAAACGGTCCACGCATTTGTCACAAACTCTGCAATGCTTGCTGTATTTGAAGACCTGCAAAAGGAATACAATAATTATTGAGAATATGTGATGCGTTCTTGATATGGAACCGTGAAACAAGAAAACTCCAAAGCCAATCACAAGAAATAATAAGACAAGCCTGTGTTTATAAATGTTCCACGCACCTCAACTTCACACAGACTGCAATAAAACATCCCATCCTCACTCATCTGCTCAGAAGATTCATCTCTTCCACCGCAACAACTACAGAGCAATGCACAAGGAGAGCAGAGCAAACGCAGGAGAGTAGATTTTTCTGATGACTCCAGTTTCTTGTTAGTTTCATTTTCAGGATCCTCTACACAAGTTCCATCACGAGATTTAGCACCGCCTGTAGCTGATCCACATCCATCTTTTATATCCTTTGATAGAGGAAATTTCCCATTTTCAGGAATTTTAAGGTACTTCTTTGATCGGAAAACTCCACGGTCTGCAGGATCTGAAGCCGCACACCATATATACAGTCCAACCACACACGTAATCTGAAAAAGAAGATGTCACTAACTCAAGCAGTCTTTAAGACGATACCAAACCATCCAAAAACAGGAAAAGTAAAACACAATTTTCAAAGACTTAAGGTGTACATTATCTCAAAGACTAAGGTCTCAAGTGCAGCTTCAAATCAAAGCAAAATGGATCAAGTTATAAAAGAAGAAATGGCAAATTCACAGATGGTGGAGATCAAAGTTTCAACCAAAGCCCCTAAAATTGGCTCGGAATCAAGACGTATCTAGAGCTAACTCGTCCATTTTCAGGAATCAATGAAGCTTCTAATCTCTTAATGGGGACCAGATCAAGATCCAACTAAAAAACCAGGTAAATCTAATTTCCCTAATTAGCTATAAGTAACAAAAGAAATGTTAGATTGTGGAACCAATGGTCTATGTACTCCAGAAAAAGATAAGAATTTTCCCAAAAAGAGAAAGACAACAAAGTAAAGACAACACATAAACGGCCAACAAGTAACACAATTTTGATCTTAAAACCCATTCAAAGTTTATTGAAAGCGGATTTGATTTCAAAACAAATTAAGCTTACCAGAGGAGTGTAAATGCCCATCGCAATGTACTGATGAATCTTCTTCCCAACAAATGGAGCAAAGAAGACATAGAAAGCAAACCCTAAAGCCAAGAACACAGCAACAGCCACCACCTGACAAAAAAATCAAAACTTTCACTTCCAAAATCAAAACCCTCCAAAGAAATCTCAGTAAGAACAAAAGAAGAACCTGAAGAGGATGATAAGGAAGTTGCCATCCATGTTTCCTCATATCTCCTCTAAGAAGAAATGCTGCAAAATCCAGATGTAGATCGAAGAGAATCAAGTCAAATAAACAGATAAAGTTGCCTCCTTTTCCCTCATATCTTCTTCAGAATTCCAACATATTTGGTTTTTTCTTTCACGGACTCTTACTACTGTTGTCTCAGACCAAAGGAAAGAAGAGTAGAGAGGAAGACATTTGACCAGAGGGTGTGAAAAGTAATAAATACCAAGTAGAAACAAAAAGAAAAGTAGACTCTTTTTTCTTTTGTTTGTGGTTTCTCTGATTCTCTCTGTATCTTCTGTGCAAAGCTTTGAGCTTTGGGCTTTGGGTGGTGCAGAGATCTACTAAAAGAAGAACCCACCACCATGGGAGAGAGAGAGAGAAGAGGGAAAGGAGTTATAATTAAGAGATGAAAAAGCAGTTACCTTTTTTCTATGGCCAAATCATGTGTCACAGTCTGATACGATCCATCAAGGCTATTATCGCAAAAATAAGAAGAAGAAGCTGGATGACGTGGCAGACGGAGAAGAGCTCGACGTGGCAACAAATAATTAGTGAAGAGAAGCCTCTAGACGAATTAGAGGGTTTGGCGTCTCTAACGTCTATAAAGGAGCCGTTGCTCTGTATCTATCTTTTCCATGCTTTTGATTGTGATTGTGTGTGTGACGAGCCTGCGTGCTTGTGAGGGAAGATCTGTGTGAGATCGACCTAGGAGATTGATTCGTAACTTGTTGTTGCGGATTGATTGTTTATTTTCTGGTTTATCGATTTGTAAACTTCGTTATTCAAATCGATCGGAAATTTATATTGATTCTCTGGTTTTTTTGAGTTATTGATCATCTTTCTGGGTTTTGGTTTATTCGATTGCGTTAAACCTTAACATTGGTGCGGTGCTACTGGTTCGTTAAGTGTGTTGATCATGGATCGCGATGGATCTGATGTGTTTGAAGAAGATACGGGTTCTTCTGATGCGATGTATGTACAGATGAGGAATTTGCGTTTGGGTTTTCAGGGTTTATGTGAAGCGAAGGTCGAGACGGAGTCTAAGCTTGTTTCCTTGGAAGAGTTGGTCCGATCGATGGCAAAAACGTTGGATCGAATGGAGGTTCGAGCTGGAAAACTGGTTGATGATGGTGAACCTGCGCGACAGTCGTTTTTAGGCCCGATCCTTTCCGATTTGCACTCGTCGGAAACTAGATCGCCTGGGTTACCTTTGGCAAATCGCGAGAACCTGTTAAAAAAAATTAAAATGCATGTGTTTACGGGATCGCAGCCGTATGCTTGGATTTCACAGGTGGAGCGTTTTTTCAGGGTGGGTCGTTTTAGCGATGCTGCTAAGTTGGATTTGGTGTCCTTGAGTTTGGAGGGTGATGTGTTGAAATGGTTTAATTGGGAGGTTTCACGTCATGATTTTGGATCGTGGGAGGAGTTTAAGAACCGTCTGTTGATTCATTTTGGTGGTACTATTGATGATGAACCGGGGAATAGACTATTTGCCATTAAACAGGTGGGATCAGTGGCTGCATACATCACTGAGTTTCAGGATTTATCTTCTCAAGTGATGGGGTTGGATGATACACACTTGGAGAAAATTTTTTATAATGGTCTTAAGCATGAGATGAAGGAGGTTATCAAAATGAAAGAGCCTAAGGGACTTCCAAATCACATTACAGCTGTGTTGAAAATGGAATCAAGCTCCTTTTGCAGATTGGTTAGTGAAACTGGTGAAGGAAAGAAGCAACAGAGTCAGCCTATTCCTCCACCTGCACGGCCAGTGTTCACTTCCAATGCTCCTAAACCAGTAGGGATTCCTCCAAGTTCTTCTATTGGGAAGTCTCCAGAGAGCAGTCCAAAGCCTCTGGGTCGTCCTCGTATACGCCATAATGATGCAGAGTTGGATGTTATGCGCAGTAAGGGCATTTGTTTTAAATGCAAGGGCAAGTATTTCAGAGGGCATGAATGTCCTATGCGTGAGTTGCGTGTGATGACAGTGGTTAATGGTTATGAATTAGAAGTGTTGGAGGAGAATATGATCGAGTGCACTGAAGAAGAAGGGGTGTTGGATATGGCACCTGTAACTGAGTTGAAGACTTTGTCTTTCAATTCTTTCATGGGGTTGCATTCTCCTCGTACTACCAAGTTGGTGGGATGGATTGGTAAGCACAAGGTCATTCTTATGATTGATTGTGGGGCTTCCCATAATTTCCTTACTCCTGCTTTGGCTCAAAAATTGAAACTGCAAGTTACACCTGATGCAAGTTTGGATATCCTGTTGGGAAATGGAGCTATTGTTCAGGGGTTAGGGGTTTGTAAAGGAGTACATTTTCAGTTGTTTGGCGTTGGATTCACAAATGATTTCATCACACTGGAGTTGGGGAGTGTTGATGTTATTCTTGGAGTTCAATGGCTTGAAACATTGGGAAAATGTGAAGTAGACTGGAAATTGCAGGAATGGCGATTTACGTATAATGGGAAACCAGTACTCTTGCATGGAGACCCCTCTTTACATATGTCTCCCCTGTCTTTGAAAAGGTTAGGTGCACCTCCTGCTGTTGGACTTACTAAGACTCAGTTGGCTGTGCTGAAGGGGAGTGAGCCTCCAGCCCCTGTTTCTTTGGTACCTCCTGCAGTAGATGAGTTGTTGCATCAGTTTCCTTTGGTGTTTGCTTTGCCTTCTGGGTTACCACCATTGCGTGGTCAGGAGCATGCAATCACCCTATATCCTGGTGTCAACTCTATCTATGTCAGGCCTTATCGTTATCCTCATGCCAGAAAAGAGGTTATGGAAACTTTGGTTGGGGATATGCTGACTTCCGGGATTATACAGCCTAGTAACAGTCCTTTTTCCAGTCCAGTGTTACTAGTCAAGAAGAAAGATGCCTCTTGGCGATTTTGTGTCGACTACAGAGCTCTAAACAAGGTTACAGTTCCTGATAAATTCCCCATTCCGGTCATAGATCAGTTGTTGGATGAATTACATGGCTCTACCATCTATTCAAAACTGGATTTGCGATCCGGGTATCATCAAATAAGGATGAAGCCGCAGGATGTCGAGAAAACGGCTTTCAGAACATTGGAAGGACATTACGAGTTTCTTGTTATGCCTTTTGGCCTCACAAATGCACCAGCCACATTCCAGGCTCTCATGAACAAGATTTTCAAGCCATTTCTTCGTAAGTTTGTTTTGGTGTTTTTTGATGACATCTTGGTCTTCAGTAACAACCTCAATTCTCATGTGGAACATCTCAGATTGGTGTTGCAGTTATTGGAGAAGCATGTTTTGTTTGCAAACAGAAAGAAATGTTCCTTTGGCGTTTCTCAGGTGGAGTACTTGGGACATATCATCTCAGCAGATGGGGTAGCTACAGATATAGCCAAGACTGATGCCATGCGCTTATGGCCTACTCCATCTAATGTGAAGCAACTCCGGGGTTTCTTGGGCTTGACAGGGTACTACAGGAAATTTGTTCAAGGTTATGGACTCATTGCTAAGCCGCTTACTGATTTGTTGCGCAAGGATCAGTTTGACTGGACTCCTGCGGCTCAACAAGCTTTTGAGAAACTCAAGGCCGCAATGGTCTCAGCTCCAGTATTGGGTTTACCTGATTTTTCAAAAAAAATTTTGGTGGAAACTGATGCATCTGGAGTTGGCGTGGGTGCAGTGCTTATGCAGGAGGGCAGGCCTTTGGCTTATTTCAGTCACGGGTTGACTCCTAGAGAACAACTCAAACCAGCCTATGAGAGAGAATTGATGGCAATTGTTATGGCAGTCCTCAAGTGGAAACATTATCTTATTGGGAGATGTTTTGTAGTTCACACTGATCAGAGAAGTCTCAAATATTTACTGGAGCAGAAGGAAGTAAGTATGGATTACCAAAGATGGTTGACAAAATTATTGGGATTTGATATGGAGATTTTTTACAAACCAGGGGTTGAAAACAAGGCTGCCGATGGGTTGTCAAGGATGCAACAGCCTTTGTTCTGTTCTCCCCTGTCCTTGTTGGCATTGACAGTACCAGCAGTGTTACAACTCCATGATATTTACAAAGAAATTGAGGAGGATTCCGCAATTCAGGCTCAGATAAGTTTGGTCCAAACCACACCAGAGAAGTATGTGAACTATCAGGTGCAGGCGGGTAAATTATGGTACAAGCGACGTTTGGTCATTTCCAAGACATCCAAATTCATTCCCTTACTATTACAGGAGTACCATGACAGTAAGCTTGGGGGTCATGCGGGTATTTTGAAAACTAAGAAACGGATTCAACACATGTTCCATTGGGAAGGGTTGCAGCGAGATGTTCAGAAGTACGTGTCGGAGTGTGCTGTCTGTCAGACTCATAAAACCACTACTTTGTCCCCTGCTGGATTATTGCAGCCTCTGCCTATCCCTGACAGGGTGTGGGAAGACTTGTCCTTGGATTTCATAGAGGGGTTGCCCAAATCTGGAGGGTTTAATGCAATTTTGGTGGTGGTGGATCGATTCAGTAAGTGTGCACATTTTCTTGGATTGCTACATCCTTTCTCTGCTGCTGATGTTGCACATAGGTTTGTTTCTGAGGTGGTTCGTCTTCATGGGTTTCCTAGGACTCTGGTTTCAGACAGGGATCGTGTGTTTTTGAGTTCTGTGTGGAAAGAGATGTTCAAACTCGCAGGAACTAAGTTGCAGTATAGTACAGCCTACCACCCGCAGACGGATGGCCAGACTGAAGTCCTCAACCGTTGCTTGGAGTCATACTTGCGTTGTTTTGCTTCTCAGCATCCAAGAACGTGGGCTAAGTATTTGGCTTGGGCTGAACTTTCCTATAACACTTCATTTCACTCTGCGTTGAAGACCACTCCCTTTCAGGTGGTGTATGGGAGGGAGCCCCCAGCTGTGCTTCGCTTTGAGCAAGGATCTACTATTAATATGCCTCTGGCAGCTCAGTTACAAGAAAGGGATGCAATGCTGGGTAGAATCAAGGCCAATTTGGAAAGAGCACAACAACTAATGAAGCGTAGTGCAGATTTGAAACGCAGAGAGGTTGAGTTTGCTGTCGGGGATTGGGTATATCTGAAGCTTCAACCATATCGGCAACAGTCAGTGGCCCGTCGGGTTTGTCAGAAGCTGGCTGCGAAGTTTTTTGGTCCATTTGAGGTCAGTGAAAGAATTGGGAAGGTAGCTTATCGCCTGAAATTGCCGCCACCGGCGTCTATCCACCCGGTATTTCACGTGTCACAGTTGAAAGCTTCTCTGGGATCGCATCACCAGCTCCAAACAGAGTTACCAACGCTCACAGATGCAGAGGATTCAGTGTTGTTACCTGCGGCGATTTTGGATGTTCAGCACGATGACACGGGGAAACGCGAGATTCTGGTTCAATGGTCTGGGTTTCCGGAAGTTCCTAACTCATGGATGCGCTCTAAAGACTTTGTGCAACAATATCCACACTTCAAGCTTGAGGACAAGCTTGTTTTCCAGGGAGGGTGTATTGATACGATCCATCAAGGCTATTATCGCAAAAATAAGAAGAAGAAGCTGGATGACGTGGCAGACGGAGAAGAGCTCGACGTGGCAACAAATAATTAGTGAAGAGAAGCCTCTAGACGAATTAGAGGGTTTGGCGTCTCTAACGTCTATAAAGGAGCCGTTGCTCTGTATCTATCTTTTCCATGCTTTTGATTGTGATTGTGTGTGTGACGAGCCTGCGTGCTTGTGAGGGAAGATCTGTGTGAGATCGACCTAGGAGATTGATTCGTAACTTGTTGTTGCGGATTGATTGTTTATTTTCTGGTTTATCGATTTGTAAACTTCGTTATTCAAATCGATCAGAAATTTATATTGATTCTCTGGTTTTTTTGAGTTATTGATCATCTTTCTGGGTTTTGGTTTATTCGATTGCGTTAAACCTTAACACAGTCCTGTTGCTGGCAAATCCAAGTAACACTTGTTTTCTTTCTCCTTTGTTAAATTGCAATCACTCTTCTCTCTCTCTCTTTTCTCTCTTTTCTCTCAGTATTTTACTCTCTTTTACTTTTTTCACCCACTTATTTTGTTACCTTTATGTTTTCACCCTCACACTTTTCATAATTCAAATCCCACATGACATGTTTCAATTTGTAGTGATGAAATGAGCATAACTAGGTTTAATTGTGATTAGGTAGCCTAAACATGTCTCTATTTAACCTAATTACAATGTATCCTTGTGTAATAAATGTTTTGTACCAAATTACTATTTGGTCTTAAATGTTGAGTCTTCCAAACTGGTAACTACTCTGCACACTTTACAGTTCAAAAATGTTACAAGAATCAAAGCCGATTTGGTTAAAGAGAATTTTGAACTCCAAAGAAGTAACATTACAAAGGAAGATTATAAATAATAAATTTGAATGGAAGGAATATTATTGAAGTAGCTCCATAGTCCATTTGATTTTCAATATTCGAGGCTCGAGAGTGACAGAACAAAGCACCAAGAAAACGACGGTCGGGGAAAGATTAATGAATTTTCCCTATAAGGTTTAGGATTTGTTATTTTTATTTTTTAATTTTATGGTTTTTGTTTAGATTTTTAAAAGCTTTGGTAATATGTCTCTTATGGTCTCTCTATTGTCAGAAAATGAACTTTTTGTAAGAAAAAAGATAAACTTTTTTTTGTGTGTAATTGGTTTGCGTTTTAGATACCTTTTTATTGCTATTTCTCTTAAAAAGGGTCATTTGGATCGAAAGCCAATGTCTTACATTACATGTCTTTTGTGTATCATATAAAGTAAAAAAAAAAGTTTAATATACGTCGACTTTGCATGCAGATACATGGGTTTTTTTTTTAAGGGAAGTGGAATTGTTTTTGCTGTCTTCGTTGAATTGATTGAGAAATTCGTATAAACAAGTATCGATTCTTCTGACACAACACCATGAAAGTAACGGCCGAAGCCAATCCAATGTTTGATAAATTTGTTTTTTGCAAATAAAGTTATACATGTTAAATTTCGATTGCTTATGTTATTTGTACTTTTTCTCTCTAAACTTGGCAAAAAAAAAAACTCATTCGTTTGCAAAATCACAAAAAGAAAAAAAAATGCGTGAAGGAAAAATAATAGATTAAAATATAATTTAATGTGTGAGCTAAAATTCTACTCCCTCCGTTTCAAAATATAAGGTGTTTTGGACAAACTTTTTTGTTTCACAATATAAGTCGTTTTCAAGTTTCTATGCAAATTATATATTACTTTAATATTTTATGATTATTTCTATTATGCAGTCTCTTTTATGATTGGCTGAACTTTTAAAAAGTAGATCTTCTTAATCGGCGTGCTTTTAGCTAAAACGACTTATATTTTGAAACGGAGGGAGTATTTGAATATTTTCTGTTAAACTAAGAAATAATTTAAAAATTCAATAAGATCATTAAAAAAGGGACAAAAGGTGTGTGGGTGAAGGAGTAAATGTTAAGCATTAAATTCGAAGGACCTCTTTATGTATGTCGTTTTCCTTGTTCATATTCTTCTTTTTTCTTGGTTTAAGAGATTGGAATTTAATAGTTTTATCGATAAAAGAAGAAAACCGATGAGGTAGAGACAAGCATTCTTATAAAAATCCTAAAAACGTAATTGATAGGGTTTCTTTGAGTACTAATACTACGAATAATTTAAATTAAAAATCGTCTTTGTTAACATAATACCAGTGTTCAAGAAAGCGCTAGGCGCTAAGCGGGCGGTGACCTAGTGCCTAGCGCCTAAAACGTCTAATCGGGGCCTAGGCGATTTTTAAGGCGGTTTAGACGTTTATAACATAAAACATTATAAATATGATATTATATATAAAAGCTATATAAAATATCTATATAAAACTAAAAATTATGAAATTATAAACAAAAACTAAATAAAACATTTATTTATATTTTATATTAAACAATATATGAATATTTATAACTATATATATATATAAATAAAACTCTAATTGAAATTGAAAAAATACACTAAACAAGTTCTATATAATTTTAGGCGGTCAAGGCGGTTATTTAGGCGTCGCATGAGAGCCTAGCGCCTAGTCGGGGCCTAGGCGACCGCCTAGACCGCTTTTTAGAACACTGCATAATACACTAAGAATGCTACTCCCGGTGAATACGGATGATCGTTTCTCGAGATATCCGGTCGCAACCAACGTTGAACGATTCCGATGAATATAATAATATACCATTTTCAAAGAAACCATAGTTTATGATTTGTTATCTTAAATTACTACTAAAATTCTAAAATATCACAAGCTACAGGTTTTATAAAGAATTTTTGAAATTATGTAAAATATGATAATTTTTTAGAAACTCTTCCAAACTTATAACTTGTGATATGTTAAAACCTCCAAAGTATTAATGTTTAGTTAATTATGCATATATTTATAGATATGCACCAATAAAGAGTCTTGCTCAAGTATGAATTATACCAAGCTTGCGAAGCTAAAAATGCTAAAATCCTCAAAATACCGAAAGGTATTTCTATAATTCACAATTCAAACAATAGCGTTTCGGTAACAAACATGTCTTCGATATCACCACCGTACGTAGTAATGAAAAGAAGTCAAAACCGAGGTAGCAACAAAAGTCAATATAAACAAAAAAGATAGGACAATATTAACAGCTTTTGGGCAGGACAAACTCAATATTAAATTTTGATAATGAAATGTAATTTTGATTAAATTTTGAAGGATGAAGAATATATATGAAATGATCCAATTCCAAACCAAGGAATACAATACAACAAAATGGTAGATGGGGACATACAGAGAGAGCGACTTTGTTCTCATTTGCTTGGTTCTTTTCTTTCAGGCACGTGCCACTCTCTGTCTCTCTACCCATACCCGTGACTCACTATACCCTTGTTTCTATTTCTATTTTAGTTTTTGTAGCTTTCATTTATATGTTTGACCCCCTATAAAAAGGTTTCATTTATATAAAAACTTATTCCCCTACCAAATAAATGTATAATAGTAAAGTTTTTTTTTTTTTTTTTTTTTTTTTTTTTTTTTTTTTTTTTTTTTTTTAATAGTAGTAGTAAAGTTTATGGACACAGAAGTTATGATACTTAAATTTTATAAATTGTGAGGCTGTGAATTGTGTCAACTGTGGGTAATGGAAGCAATTATAAGATGTGGGGGCAATTACTACTTGATTGGTTTTGAAAAAAAGAATTTTGAGTATAATTTGCTTTTTATGTTTCATTTCTTTTACACTAACTAATTCTAGTTAGTGTGCTGTAAAATCAAAAGGTAATCAATCAATGGAAAAACGCAATGGGGTTCAATGGTAGACTCAACTTCTATTGAATGTAAATTTTTGTCAATTGTTCATGTAGGCAGGCCCACTCCATAGCATAACCAAGTAGAACTATGAAGTAGGCCCTTAAATATCTAAAATCAGAGATAGTTGAAGTCTTTTCTATTAGCATTTGAACAGTCAGCGACTCAGCGACAACTTACTCAAAGAGAGCACTTGGATCACAAGCAATGACAAACCACAATCAAAATGACTTGTACTTTAGGATCTAAGACTATGACATAGCACATAAAGAGTATAATACGTAGAGAGGTTTGGAACTGTCAACAGTAACTTCTCCACAACCAAAACCAATAGTAAGATAGATAAAATAGTGTCTTGCATGGAAACACATATGGGCTTTATATTATGCTAAGAAGAATAAAAAAAAGACCAAACTTTGTTCTTATAACATTTTGACTCTGTCAAACTGATGATACATAGCCTTTGTAAAAGAGAATGCTTACTTATTATTACTTGGGACCAACTTCCTTGAGAGCACACATCTGTTCCTCTCCCATTGCAGACATGACAGACACAACTATATCCTTGCCCTCATCAAATCCATTCTTGAGCTGTGTGAGCAAAGCTTCATCAGTTGGCAGCTTCAGATCATCCTTAGTGCTACCATTGTCAGTAAGAAGACTAACCTGTAAATGTAATCAAGCCAAAAAAACAAAAAAAAAACCTCTAGCTTAAGCATATGGGCAAAGGGGAAAAAACACAAAACTGAAGTAATGAAAAAGAAGATCACATACAAAGCCATCTTCAGAGATATCAATCAACTGGTAATCAACACGATTCACATGTGGAACCTGCCAAAAAAAAGAAACAGACTTTGTAAGTCAAAATTACAGAGTTTGCAAATGTTTAATATATCCATTCACAAGACTCACATCACAATTGTGGGAAGAAGGAACAATATCTTCAAGCTTCTTAGAAGTGAAGATATCAATGGCAACAAAATGACATTTGGCGTGACCATGCTTCCCAGTCTTTGAAGTTGATACCTCAACCACCTATCATAAACCCCAACAAAACACCAATTGAATCAAGCAAATTCAAAATCGACATAACTAGATTACAAAACCCAAAATCCAAAAACAGAGTTTTTTCACAACACTATACACCAAAACACAATCCAGATCAGTAAACCTCAAAAATCACAACGATCAGGTGAAGGAACACTGCTTAATACAATCCATGAAGACGAATCCTCAAAAATCAAATCGGAGACAAACCTTGCAGGGACGTCCCTTGATGACGATGTGACCACCTTTACGGATGTTACCGGCTTGTTGAGGATAAGTCTTAGAAGCTCCGGCGTCGCTGGATTCGAAGTGGTGCTCGTCGTCCGACATGATTCAATCGAAATTAAGATTTCAGAGAAAGTGTTGTTCTTGCGAAGTCAGCCAAGTGGAATTTCAGTTTTTATAGAACACTGAAGAAAGCGAAAGAGAGAGATGTAGGGTTACGTATTCACATTGGTATTTCTCAGCCGCTGGATTGAGAGATTCTTAATCTAAATCAACGGTTTAGATTAATTGACGTGTCGCGTCAAGTCGACCCGACCCCTACACGTGCGGCTTTTTTTTTCCTCAATAAATAAATAAAAGTCAGATCGTAAATATTACGCGACTTGTAAGATTCTCTATTTAATTAAATCTAAAAAATTGGATTATTTTAAAAGTCAAGCATATAGTTGACTAAAAGTCAAAACCAAGTTTAGAGAACAAGAACAACAAGTATAAGAGGACTTGAGAGATACAATCATTACATGTTGACTTGTCTAGTAGACACTGAGATTCAAGAAGCTAGCAAATCTTTCAGAATCTGTGTATGAACACTTGAGGAGCTTCTTCATCCCTGCAAAACATTTAGGATATATATCGATGATACAAGTGTTTTTGTTATGTATTGTGGGAGTGTGATGATGAAACGAAACGAGAAGAGTGTGGGACTTACTTCTCTTTAGCTTCTTGGTAAGTGTGGCTTGATGCAATGGCCAAGAGTTCTCCAGTGTGGTTAAATGCTAAAGACGCAATGCTATTTGAGTACCTTGGCAACTTTTTTAAACAAAACACAAAGATTAGTGAGGAGAACAAGAGAAAAAAATCATGTTTGTAATGTTTGAAACCTCAAAGAGTCTTCTTCTGCTTTTAGCATTCCATGAGATCACGTAGCCTTCATTGTCACCTGTTACGAAAGTCCCTGACCCACTGGCAACAAGAAAAGAGTCAGTTTGATGATCAATCATGTGTACCATTAGATGGTGAATGAGAGATATATACCATGGACTGAATTCGATTGCATTTATGCATACACCATCGAGTCTGCCGTTCCTACACTTGGGATGGCATCGGAAACTGTATCTGCCATGAATTTATGATACACATAATGAGAAAAAAGATTTAATCCTAACCAGTGGATGACCAAATGATCATTTTGTATGTTTCAACTTTCATGTTGTGGTCAGTCATCATTTACTTTATCTCATTGGAGCACGACGTATCCGGGAAATCTACGGCTACTTGCCCATCAACTGACCCAACTGCATATCCTGTTCAATAGCAACTACGAACATCTTAGAAATCAAACCAAACATGAACCCTGGTCTATGTAACATATCAATCTTTCCTCAGTGGAAATGTAAACTATGGCCACCTAACCCCAAAATCACAAATTATTGTAAATTATATATGTTTTACCTCTGGAATAAGGCACAGAGGTGATACATCTGATTGGCACCTCCACTTGGGATGAATACGATTGAAAAGCTTCATCTAAGTTACGTAAATCGTAGATATGCATCGATGCGTCCACACAAACAACTAAGTTGTTTCCAGATACAGTGACACATCCCACTGCTCCACCAGCATCAGTCGAAAACACAAGACTTTCTCTTTGTCTTGTATCCCAGAATTTGATCTTCTCATCAAACCCAGTAGAGATAACTTCACCTGAGCCGCATCAAACCACTTGCAGTTTAGTATAAGACAGTTTATATAACGTTACCAAAGTCTTTGATTCAAAACTCAAAAACCTGAAACAAAAATCATCTGAAACTAAAAAATGTGCATTTATTCAAACAAATGACGAAAGAACCTATTTGAACTTAGTAGCAGCGCAATCATACTTGCAATCATTTCGAAATCCAAAAGAGCAAATTAGAAGGGCAGTGTTTTGGTTGGAGATAGGTGTATATCTTAGATTCTACTGATCAAATTGACAACAATTAAGCACTTTGCACCAACTAAATCCTGGTAAAATACAGATACCAACTCACCCTTTCAACATATCTAAAAACAATCATCACTACTTAAAGTGTAAAATTCTGACCTTTCTCATAAGAGTAGACAATGGATGTTGCAATGTCGTCATGTCTTCCAATTGTATCAACTGTTCCAGCGTTTAAATCATACCTGACAAGCATGGCGTTATCATTCGCTACAAGATCAGATCTTTTCATGAAAAGGTTGCTATCTTCATACAATACAAAAGCATCCCCTTTTGAAATTCTGAAAATGTTTGTTAAGAAAATTGCAAACCTTCGGATGAATCCATCAGAACCAGAGGTAAATGAAATTGACTCATTCTCGAAACAGCAATCAAGAAGAGCAGCTTGAGAGTACAATTCCAGACTTAGCGAAGAGCTCTCCACATTATACAATCTCAGATACTACACAAGCAAGCAACAATTCGTCACTGTCTCTGAGACCAATACGGTATCGATCCGAGAAAAGAAGAAACTTACAGAATCCCAAGAAGCAACGAGGAGATTGTTTGATTCTGGGGAGAATCTGAGCCTCGAAACCGCATCCTCTATAGGGTTTTCAAATTGAACTCGATCTCCGCTCATGTTTCAAACCCAGAGAGACCCAAAAACCACTTCCTCATGCAATTTTGGAGCAGAACGTATTTCTCTAATCAAACGCCAGTCTAGATGAAGAAGAAGACTATCCCGAATTTCTATTTTTTTTTTTTTTTTTTTTTGTGCAAAGGCCCGAATTTCGAATTCCAAATTTCAAATTTCTAGACCTGAGCGATTTCAAATTTAATATGAAAAAAAGTTTCGGCTTTTGCTACAAGATTTTTTTTAGTAATTTTAATCACAAAAATACTATGATAAAATGCAATAGAAAAAAAAAAAAAACTAATTAAAATTTACTTAATTAAAAATCGAAAAGTATTTAATTTGGTTTGGAGCAATTTATCCAAATTGAACACTCCTACTTCAGAGTCCATCTATATTTTTGTGATGGGCACCACCATTGCACCATATTTTGATTGAGTTTAACGTATTTAGTTTTTGGTTACTTTTGCAATTGAATGAATATGATTAACTTCACAGCATGTGAAACTAAAATAGGTTCTTGTAGTGAGCCGACCAACTCGTGTTAAAAACAGTAAAGAACTTTCAAGAAAAGAGAAGTTGCATATATATATATATATATATATATATATACATGGGGAGTGTCAAGAAACTGTCTTTGTTCCCTCCAGACTAAACTTGAAGAACATCAACACAAAACAGACAAGATACAGATACTATCCAGGAAATAAATCTAAGACTGCGCCTTCTCATCACTCTGGAACATAAAAATCGAACCTGACATCGACAGAACCATCACGAGTATCTTTGTATTCCACGTTGGTTATGGTTCCAGCCTCGTCCACGTCTTGGTACTCTGGTTTCACCCTTCTAACAGGCACCGTGACCGAGTAAATGGTCCCAAGGTCACTGTCCGTGGAAACGTTTAGCTGAACTTTTTCCTCTGATTCTATCTCTACGAAATCCGACAGTGCATGGATAATGTTGTTGACGATTTTCCTTTTAGCTTCGTCACTAACATCACACCTGTCTGAGAATAGGATCATCTTGAGCCGCTGCTTTGCGATTCTTGCGTTGGAGCTTCTTCTTGATGCGTGTGATGGGAATATTATCTTCCAAGCCAAATTTAACCTGTCAAAGAAACCCATGTTGATGGCATTATAGAGAAAGCTCTCTATCTCTTGCTCAGCTGGGCTTGGTGATAGTTCATAGTCTCCGGTGTTTCTTGCAAGAACCTTCACGTGACGACGTGTGTTTTCGCGGCTGATCGCCAGTCCGGGAGTACATTTCTGAGTTTCCAAACTGTTTGCGCCATTGCTTACGAATCCCGTGAAATCAACCTGCAAATTTACACATCCATCACCCGCAAAAAGAGACTGTAATATCAGACTAGTTGCATTTGACAATTCAGTTACTGTAGTACATCTATAGGTTACTGTAGTACATCTATAGGTAAAGAAACTGTAACACCAAGCTCATCTAAACTTAATTAATGACATGGTTATGTAACAAAAGTTGCAAAATTTCAGGTCACAGTACCACAAAACATCTGCATATATCTAATAAAAGACCCATCTAGTCTCCGTAATCCTAGGCTCCATCGCCATAGCCCGAAAACACATCAAAATTACAAAAACAGAGGATGGTCATGGAGATTGAGTAGTTGGTTTTGTTACCAACACAAGTGAACTAAAAACCCTATCATCAAACACATCTAATATGGCCTTCACTGGCATTTTTCCAAGTGCCAAAGTATAAAAACAGAAACTAGAATGATAAACTTTGAAGAGCTCGGCGATGAACAAGCAAATCTAGAGCTAGAAGAAACATGTGAAATTGTTCCGCTAAAAGACGCATTTCAGATTCTTCCTAACCACACAGACATAGAAACGAAAGATCGAAGCTAGTAATCTAATTTCTCCTGATAAGCCACACGAAATCGGGACAATAGGTGGCGAATTTCATGAAACCCAGATCCCAAATTGCAGTGAAGAGAAAATTTGAATCGTAGAGTAAGAATTATAAGAAAATCGGACCTTGGAAGAAGAAGAAGGTAATGAAAGGCGATTAGGGTGGTGGTGATGATAAGGAGATACTAAGGTTGCAGAGATCCTGAGAGTTCCAGAAGACATCGCCATTACCGAGAAAGTTGAATTTGTTCGCCGGAGAAGCGAATCTTTTTCGTCTCAGTTAAAAGAGAAATGAGATTACAAAGTAAAAGGCTATCGAGCAATTTAATAAACGCTGTCGTTTAAACGCTTGAAACGCAGCGTTGTAACAACATCCTAAACGGTGTCGTTTCGCCTATTTTAATATTTAACCAAAAAGAAAATCCCTGTTTTGCAACCTTTGGTTTTTGAAGTTTAGAAGAATGACGACAATAGCAATTAGCAACTCATTCAAGGGTTTTGGTCCAATATATCTGACTGACATCAATGCGATCTATAAGCAGAATGTACACTTTTATAAAAAAAATCAGATTATTGTTAAAGTGGTAACAGCCACAAAGGACTAGTTTTTAAATTTGATAGATTGTAAGATTTGTTCCCTAAGATTTAATCTACAAAAAATTCGCAAAGATGACTATTTACGGGTTGTTGCTGCTTCATCAATAATATGATTTTTTCATAAAAGTATTCCAACTTTTACAAGTAAACCACAAAGAAATAGTTTTCAGATTTGATAGATCAAAATTTGTTCCTTGAGGTTCACAATCTACAAAAAATTCGCAAAAATGACTATTTGCGAGTTGTTGTGCTTTACTAATAATATGATCTTCTGATAAAAGTATGGCTACTATTACAAGTAAATCGAATTGATCTCGAAAATATCATCGAAAAATGTCATCGAAACCATAGAGAACTTCCCATAACCTTGTCATTCTTCTAAACCTCAAAAACCAAGGCTGCAAGATAGGGTTTTTCTAACTCTTTTTTTTTTTTTTTTTTTGAGCAAAAGGGCTCATTTTACCAAAAAAAGATAGGGTTTTTCTTTTACAATATGGGTTTAATGTTTTAAATAAACAAATAAAACGACATCGTTTCGTTAATCAAACAAAACACGGTCGTTTTGAAACAATATATACGCTAATTTGATTAGGGAACTGTGGTCACCGGCGGCGAGAACCAAGGCTTCTTCGTAACCATATCTTTGGAAATCAAAAACCATCTTTTGATTTTGGGATCAAAACAAATTTGAGTCGAGGGATTTTGAGGCAGAGTGAAAATTATCAATTTTGATATCTTTGAATGGGTAAATGGAGAGCAGTAGCTGCTCTTCTTCTTCGTAATCAATTACTCAATTCTTCAAAAAGACTAAACCTTTCTTCTCCATATGTTTCGAAACACCACCCAGCGATTGGTTTAGCTTCTCGCTTTCTCGATTTCCGACACTTTTCAGCTTTCCCGTCTCCGATTTCGATTTACAACAATGATTCTGATTCTGGGTCGACTGATGCGTATCAAAACTATGAATTTGGAACACATGAAGAAGAAGAACTAGGGAAAATCCCTATCAAAGCCTACTTTCTCAGTACTGGGTATGTTTTTGCTTATTGCACCTTTGGTATTGGGACTCACTTGTTATAGTTTAAAAGTTGAAGTTTTTTGGTGTGTTTTCATTTATAATTTGGTTTCTCAGATTTATGGTTTTGGCAGTATTGATTTGAAGGCAATGCAAGCTGAGAACTTATGCAATGTTGTTCCTCCTACTTCACGTTCTACTAATTCTATTGCCCTCAAATTTTCGGATTTTACACCTTCTGGACTCCATGTAAGTTTTACTCAGTGGAATGCAAATGACGTTCCTTTGATTACCTTGTGTTGATCTTGTGTTACTTTCTTTGCAGACTATGGACGAGAGGGAGAGTGTAAGCAACTGCCGGTTCATGGTTGTTTTTCAATACGGCTCTGCTATTCTTTTCAATGTTGATGATAATGATGTTGACCGTTATCTCGACATTGTTCGTAGACATGCTTCTGGATTGCTTACGGAAATGAGAAAAGATGGTTAGTGTCGGTCATGTCTTATTACTTAGCTTGAGTTTCTCAGAGTGCTTGAAACCATAGCTTTGCAAATGAACTGATCTTTTGTGGACTTTGTTGTGTTAGATTATGCTGTGAAGGAGAAGCCTTTGTTGACTGAGGAAATGAAAGGTGGCCATGACTACATCGTTCTCAAAACTTTGGATACTAATAGCATACGTATAATTGGGAGTGTGCTCGGGCAAAGTATTGCGTTGGATTACTTTGTTTCTCAGGTAACTTGTTCCTTCTCAGTGTTCTCAACCGATAAACAAGTATATGGTTAAATTTGAGATTTGTATTTATCTCAGGTTAACAAGTTGGTGGAAGAGTTTGCCGATATAAACCGTGCAATGGCGAAAACAGGAACTTTCACAATGACCAGGAAAAAGCTCTTCCAACTTGTAGGGAAGGCAAATTCTAATCTGGGCGATGTGATTCTCAAAGTTGGTTTGTTTGAGAGGTATTTTGTTTTCAATGATCTCTATATATATATGCTTTTACTCATATACAAAAAGCCGAGTTCTTGAAAATGATTTTGGAAGTATGCTTACTCTTGAAATCTCGTGGAAACAATGCTTTCTTTATAAATAAGACTCATATGTTCTCTTTTGTTCTCATAGATCCGAGATTGCTTGGAGAGAGGCTAGATATGCTCAGATATACGAGTACCTAAGAGAAGAGTACGAGGTCACTCAGAGATTTGGAGATCTCGACTATAAGCTAAAGTTTATAGAGGTATTATTGTTACATTACTAGGTTGATTATGTTATCGATAAACAAAAGTCATGTTTTTGTTTTTCTTTACATAATTTTCTATCTTTTCATCTGCAGCACAACATTCATTTCCTCCAAGAGGTGTTGCAGAACCGACGATCAGATCTTTTAGAATGGTGCATTATCTTCTTACTGACCATTGAAAACGCAATAGGCATTTACGAGATTCTTCGAGAATCCGCAGGAGCTTCACTCTGATGCTATAAAATTACAAGTCATTGTAGAGAATTCAAATTCTGTGAACTGAAGTTCATTTGTTTTGATTCTTAGTTTACTATATCTGTAATAAAATCAACATGACTCGCTAGCTTGCGCAGCTTATGTCAACATTATGGTTTTTGGAAATTAGGATCAAAACAAATGTTATGCTTCCTTCTTTGAAAACATTAATCCAGCCTTCTAAGCAAGTATTCAATTTGGACTTCCTTTGTGAGGGGCATGATTCTTTCTCCATAGAGTTTTGCAACTAAGCTAGGTTTAATTTTGTAGGAAGGATCAGCTCCAGTTTCTGGGTCGTTGATCGTTATGTCTTGACCGAATATTCTGGCTTTGATTTCAACTCTCTTCTTGACTACTTCTTCAACCGT
The DNA here is from genome assembly GCA_019202795.1 of Arabidopsis thaliana x Arabidopsis arenosa. NCBI lineage: Eukaryota > Viridiplantae > Streptophyta > Magnoliopsida > Brassicales > Brassicaceae > Arabidopsis > Arabidopsis thaliana x Arabidopsis arenosa. The sequence goes on along the minus strand of CM032919.1, from coordinate 11,083,277 downwards.
TTCATACGTTAGAAGTTGCATCAGCTGTGTCCGGTCCTGGAAAGACTCAAGCCAGTTTATGACAAAAGAAAATGCAGATAATCCATAAAGAGAGGGGATTTAGCATGAATCAAAATGAGATTACTTGTTCTCGGATAGCTGTTTCATAGGCAGCAGGATTTTCACGAAACTTGGCCTCAGCAACAAATTTACCAAAGTGAATTCTCTTTGAAAGTATCTGCAAAGAGAGCCAAACAAACTTTATTTCAGTTTCAAGTCTCCTAATTGAGCCATACGTAATGATGCATGCCAAGCTTCTTGCCTGCAAACACATTGTGTCACAGAGAGCAGCTGAACCACAATTACCGTCATCCCCTGGCTTGACCAGTCTGGGTAGAAGGTGTTTGAAATACATATTCCAGACCTTCTTGTTGATGTTTATCGATTCGGCGCAATGATGCAAAACCTGGTTTAGTCGCAAAGACGGAAGAGAAAAGTTGGTTAACCTAAGACAAAAGTTACTCATCCTTCTAGTTATTAAGTATATGATCTACTTTGGAGACTATCAAGTGTTTTTGCAAACTGCTCAGATAAAATGCAAACCTTTGAAGGCGAAAACTCACCTGTGGGTATTGAATCGGAGGAAGAATAGGCTCAGGCAAGCATTGTGGGAAAAAGGGATGCTCATCAGGACTCTTGTACCTGTCCACCTAACTTCAAACAAACAAATCATCAACAAAGACAAGATTTTCAGAAACTATGAACTAACTTCAAAGATTTTGCTGATAAATTTTCGACCTTTGCGTGAAGCTTTTCAGTTTCTCTGACCATAAACTCAACCAAAGATCCTTGAAAGCCTTCCATAGTAAAGGCATCCTCGTCATATGTATCAGCGTTGTAGCGATACTGAGCTCGTTCAAGAAGATTAAAGATAATACTGTCCTCTTGACGAATCAAAGAGTGTCTAATGCTGTCAAGTGTCAAATACTCACTCTCATCAACCCGTAGCAGCACCCTAGAGTATCTATAAGAAATAGGCCAAATCACATCAATGCCTTAAACAACTTCAGGTAAAATAAACACAATGCATCAACAAGTATAAATAATTCCTACTACATAAGATTCATAAGAAAACGAGAGACAAAGGATTTTCAACAAGAAGATAGTTTCTTTATACACATAAACGAAGCAGACGAAAGACAAAGCAAATTAAAAAGGTGGTGACTTTTTTTTAATCTCCGAGTGAAAACAAGAGTTATGATTCTTTAAATCAATGGAGGACAATTGGTAAATAAACCGAACGCATTACCGGATCGGAGAAGCTGCGGAGAGACGGAAGGAGAGAGACCCAGATAGTCCAAACCTCGATTTACCGTTCAAGATTGATAATTGCGAGATGGGTTTCGAAGAATTCGCAAGATTGAGGCTTGGGGAATTGGAAAACGCGGGTTTGAGTAGCTTAGCCTCCATCGGAGAATCAAAAGAGAAGAACTTTGAGGAAAAGGACAGAGACAGAGAGTGGAGAAAGAAAAGGACAGAGGAAGCGATTCGACGGAGTAAAAAACGGGTAGTGACTCAAAATCCAATCCGTTACAAAAAATTTATCCGGTGAAGGAGAGAGGATTGGAAGCACGTGTTTAATGTTTCATCAATATTTCTTTTAATTTTTTTTTTTGTCTTAAATTGTTTCTGCAATTGCTGTCCAAAAAAATAAGAAGATTTCTACTCCCTCCGTTTCAGTTTAGTTGTCGTTTTAGGATTAAAATTTTGTTTCATAATAGTTGTCGTTTTAGGTTTTCAATGCAAATGTTTGGTGAAAATTAATGTTTTGTCATTAATGTTTTAGTGTTTTGACCAATGAAAAAATTATAAAATATGTTAATAAAGGGTAAAACAAAAAATTTAATGATTTTCTTAATTTGTGTGCAAAAACCTTAAACGACAACTAAAACGAAACGGAGGGAGTATAATTTTGTGGTTTAAAATCGGGAAAATTCCCAAAAAAAAAACCCCAACTATTTAATATTTGCCGCTGACAAAAAAAACACGAACTATTTTTTTTCTTCCAATTTCCTCTCGTCTCCGTTACGGCCGTTAACGCCGTCGTTGACGCCGTTACTATTTTTAGAAAAATTCCTTAAAAAAACTTAAGTTATTTAATTTTGCCAGCAAAATACCTGAATTATTTTTTTGTTGCCAGAAAAATACACAGATCAACATTTTTCTCTTTTTCTTTTATTTCATTAACAATGTAAGGTGGTTAGACCTCATAACTTTATGTGTTCTCTTGAACCTCATACAAATTCTCACTACTATTAAATTAATCGATTTTTCAATTTTCCAATTAGAACAAAACTCACAATTACATTAGTTGATTCCCCAACTTTTTAACTAAAACAAAAAAACACAATTAGATTAGTCATTTTTTTAGCGTTGAGTAGGTTTGATTAAGCTAGCTTTACCTTTAATTTTGGTGGATTTTGCTTGATTGGAGTATTTTTTTTTTGCGATTTATGTAGAGAATTTTTGAAGATCTACCAAGGTTTTTGGGGCTCTTATGAAATTTAGAGTTCCATTGTTGATGATGTCCCAAAATTTGTAAAGTCTGAATAGATCCAAAAACAAATCTAATTAAGAAATTTGAAAATCGACTAATCTATTTGTATATTTTTGTTCTTAAATTTAATTGTCCTAAGTAATAGTGAAAACAGAAAACTTTTATGAGGTTCAAGAGAACACATAAAAGTTATTAGCTCTCACCATCTTACATTGTTGATGGAAGACAAAAAGAAAAGAAAAATGTTGATCTATGTATTTTTCTGGCAACGAACAAATAATTCGGGTAGTTTTCTGGCAAACTTAAATAACTTGGGTTTTTTTCAAGAATTTTCTCAAAAAATAGTAACGGCGTCAACGACGGCGTTAACGTCCGTAACGGAGACGAGAGGAAATTGGAAAAACAAAATAGTTCGTGTTTTTTTTGTCAGCGGTATATTAGTTGGGGTTTTTTTCCGGCATCGAAAAAAGTTCATGTTTTTTTTTGGCAAATATTAAATAGTTGGGGTTTTTTTTGGGAATTTTCCCGTTTAAAATCCGAGTAAGAAAAAGATGGAATCTAAATGGAGAAAATCATTTTTTTTTAAATGGAGAAAATCGCAAATGCAAGATTTATCAATGGGGTTTTGTTGTGTTAGATTATGGTTTGAACTACATATGCAATTCATTTAGAGAAAATTAAATTATGGTTTTAGAAGTTCTTAGAGGAAATATATAAACTATGGTATGCTAAAATCAAATAATTCAATTTGTCCAAAAATAAATAAAAATAACCGTCTAATGTGATAAACAATTTTTTTAAACACCTAGAATAAGAGCATTTGTGTTTTCTCTTTCTCCTAAATCTGGACGAGTTATTAGGAAATGAAGAGAAGTTAACGTTAGAAAAAGAAGTGGCAATCGTTCTTAAGCGGTGAAGAAGCGGAAAAATAAGAAAAAATCACATTTTATTTGTATCTATAGAATATATATTCTAAGAGGTAGAAAATAAATTCCATTAATTCACCTTATTTTTCTTGTCATATAGCAAATATATTCTTCATGAATGTAGTGGAAATTTTACTTTTAGTCAATTTAACTAAATGTTCATCTCAGATTTCAACTTTTAACAATATTCTACTTGTGGGGGTTTTTTTTGTGGGTCAAAATGGTTTATCTTTATGTGGTTACCATTTCAAGTCTTACTTTGTAAAAGCTTTGACATTACACCAAAATAAATATTTCAGTTACAACTTAAAAACACAAGAAGAAAAAAAAAACTCAAGAAGAATTTACATTTAGATGCACTACATAATAATCATGATCTGATAAGTTTACTGTAAAAAATGATAAATAAATTGTTGCAAAAATTAAAGACCTCAGTTTATTGGTGATTTTAACGATTATCGAGCAAGTAACTCTGCTGAAAACGAATTAAATTTTTGTTTAAATCAAACGAATACCTACACCATCATACTATTCTTTTATTACTTGTAAAGCTAATCACTTAATCAGAGCCATCGAAACATTTAATCAGTTATTGCATCGGCTCTCTCAATGACATAATGATGAACTTGTGGTTTACAAGACGAAGCACTTAAAGTCTTATCTTTACTTTACTTTTTCTCCACTGCTAGATCTAGCCAATCTTAGTTTTATAATCATAATAACATTGTTAGATACAATAAATTTCGTACTTGCAAAGGTTTGGTCCTTGTGATTATTTTACACAAGAGAGAAAATATAAAATTCATACGGTTTCTAACGTGTTAATAATGCATAAACACGTTACCGTTAATGTTAGTGTATATAATAATTTAATTATATATGTTTATTTTATATCGTTGTTTGACACCAGTGGTTTGTACAACTGGTACGTGGGTTTAAATAATCATAAACATTCCAAGTTGACTTATATCGGTCGATAAATTAAAAAAAAAAAAACTATATAACAAATGTAACATCTAGATTGAATAATATCCAACAAAAGTATGACACGTAACGAAATTCGAAAGAAAATATGCTTCCTTAGAAGAATGGCATTTTACGTAATAATCTACACAACAAAGCCTTTTAATTACATTATTAAGTACTAGATTAACCAATCAGTGACGAACAGAAGAAAACAAAACTTCAAAAGTATCCAAAACCAATCCCAAAACCGTAATTATCTTCAAAATTAAGGTCATTTAAATCCTGACCCCACATTTCAAACTAAAAACCTCAAAGTTGCATCGACATTGGGACCCCTCATATGGCTTTATAAATCTAACCTAATTTATAAACATTAAACAATTGATGCTTCATTTAGAAATTAACTAGTGTTATCATCAAACTTGTGATTTAGGGTAACTTATTTGGTCTTAATCTTAATCAAGTGTCTTAGCTTTATAAATGTCCCATCTTTGCTCTAATTATATTTTCTTACTCCATTTAGGAGTGGTTAACTAAGATATTAAGTTTTGTTTTAGTGTGGATGAGACAAAGCATGGAGACCAAATTAATTACCACATATATTTTCTTGTGTACGCTAAATTAATTAACCAATATATGTGCCTTTTTTTATATATATTTTTTCGAAAGAAAGCAGAAGTTTCTCGATCTTAATATTCTGAAAAGAATAATATTCGTATGAATGGAATTAAGAAAAAAGTTAAGACTTTTTAATATAAAAAGTGGTGGTCTTTTATAAAATTAGGAGAAGTCATGGGAGGGTATAATTTTGTAAATTGGTCATAGGCACAGCACTGTATGATTTTAATGCTCATTTATAGAAACAGTTTTTTTCCAATCAAGGAAAATTGAAAACAAATAGACAAATAGTTGTCACATTTGTCTAACCGGTATTTAGAGTAATTGCAAGATTATTTCAGGCACATGCGGACAAAGATGAATTTTATCTATTTTGATTTTTGAACCGTATATTATCTTTGAGGTATGTGTTATATGATGCATCTGATATACAATTATTAAAGGATTTTATATTGTTTTTAAGCGTTTAAATAGTAGCATATTTTGTAACTTTTGTTTATTAGAACATCATCAAGTGGATATAATAAATTTTTAAAAGTAAATTCAATAAAATAGCGTGTTAAAGCTTATACAATTTTTACTATTATCTTTTGTTATCTTCTTATAGCATCTTTTGGAATTGTCTAATAGCAAAATTTCTAGTGAACCTAAGATTTTTTTTGTTGTTTACATTGTTAATTACCTAATTCACTTTTTGGCTAAGAAGGTTTAATGGTTTATGGAGTTTAGAAATCTAAACAAAATATTCGATTAGAAAAAGTGTGATTGATGAGTTATCAAACATATCTATTGTAAGTAAGAAAATTATGGGTTCTCTTGGCGATTGGTGCTTGTAAACCCTAATTCCGCCGCCACCGTTGGCTGGCCTCACGCCGGCAAACGAGAAAGCCCCGATGGCTAAGAAGAAGAAGAAGTCCCTTTCCCTTGCTCTACCGCCGTGTTCGTCTAAGTTTGCTCGAGTCTTAGCCTCTGCTTTGACTTCCTCTGCTCCGCCACCGCCGCCATCTTCTTCGTCTCACCCTCCTCCGCCTCCGCCATCTGGTTCGTCTGCTGCTATCGTCAGCTCGGCCGTCGTTAATTCGTCTTGGGTTCACAAGAATGATTCAGTTGAGATGGAGGGAGAGCTTCCCCTTTCTCCTGTGCATTTGGTTGATCCGTCGGGTAACACATCTAGTAATTCTCCTCTCATTTCCACCGTCTTGGTTGAGACTCAGGGCCCATCCGCCCAGCTTCCCGAGAAAGGAGTGATTTCCTCCTTACCTGCGTCCACAGTGTCTGAGATCTCCTCCACTGTTGAAGTAATTGGTCTTCCTAGCAGCTCGGCCTCTGTGAAAGAAAAGCTCACTAAGGCTCCATCACAAGGTTCATCTGCTGAGCTCATTTCAAATCCTCCGAAGCTGGAACTCCCGTGGGTCTCCAAATTCAAGGCTTCTCTACACAACTTGAAACAAATGTCTTCGCCAACCTACTTAAAAGATGGCACTCCGGTTGTTGTGGCTCCTCCGTCAGTATTGTTGAAGACTGCTGAAATGTGGAAAGGCCACATTGTGGCTCAGTTTCATGGTTTATGTCCTCCTCTCAAAAGAATCTTCGCTGACTTAAATCCCATTTGGGGACGTTACGGCGAGATAACTGTGCGAATGATATCCGAGACTGCTGCTCTCATTTACATTCCTTCCATCAACACTCGCCATTGGGTTATCGACATTGGCTTCTGGCAAGCTGGAAATTGTTCGTGTACGGTCTATCCGTGGTCTCCTGATGGTTTGTTAGAGCTCGAAGAATTACAAACTGCTCCGACTTGGGCAATTTTGAAGAACGTTCCTCCTCAACTTTATTCCTTGGAAGGCATAAGTGTCATAGCCAGTGGGATTGGTGAGCCTTTGCACACTGAAAAGTCTCGTCTTGACCCGATCAATATAGGTTCGACGAAGGTAAAGGTTGTCATCAAGCTGGATTCTCCTCTTCCAACTACTGTTGTTGTTAAGGATGTGCAAGGGAATGCTGCGCGTGTTGCTGTGGAATATCCCAGGCCTCCTCCTAAGTGTCTTAATTGTGGAAGATACGGACATTTATTGAGCAGATGTCCTAAGCCCTTGTTGAAAAAACTTCCCTTCAAGAAAGAGGCACCTTCGGGAACTAATGTGGTCTCACACCCTGCGGTGTCTCTTCCTTCCTCTTTAAAGGTGAAGGATGCTCCACTGCTCTCTCACATTGCATCTGTGGATCCTTCAACCTCCACTCAAAAACGGAGAAGATCAAGATCGAAGAAACGATCTACCAGCACACCTCCCAGGATCTATGAACCTCTGTTGCCTGCCAAACCAGAGGACTTGACTTTGATTCGTCAGGTTGATAACACGAGATGGGTCGCAAGAGCTGCTGAAAAATCAGTCATATCCATTACCCAACAGAATTCCTTGTTGGAAGGCAAGTCTGTGAAGGAACAGATCCCTACCAAATCTAAAGGTTCTTTGCAGGATAAATACAAGATTGCTGGCATTGACTTTCCCATTCCACCGGGCTGGGACAGTCTATCTACAAAATCTAAGAAGAAAGAGTTGAAGCAATGGCATAATCATATCCGATCAAAGATGCCAAGTGCTTTTGTATCCGATCAAGCTAACACCTTGACCGGAGCAATCAGTCATTGAAGCGGTGATCTCACCTTTTGTGCTATGGTGGTCTCTCTTCTTCTTTGCTTACACAGCGTCACCTCTCTACTTCTCCGTGGTAAGTTTTCTGTTGCTTTGCGTTTGGGCTTCTAGACTAGGCTAGGCCTCTAGTGCCTTCTTTCCTTTTGGGCCTGCGTGCCTCTTTTTAGGCTTTTTGCCATGTATGTTTTGGGCCTGTGAGCCTTTTTTGGCCTTTCGGCATTGTAACTTCCTCCCTTTTTAAAAATTAATGGAAAAAAAAAAAAAAAAAAAAAAAAAAAAAAAAAAAAAAAAAACATATCTATTGTCCAGAAAATACCATATCGCGTTTTTTAGGAAGTATAACTAATAGAGATTGTTTTTTTTTAATTCATTATGGAGTTCAAAACATCTTTCATGAATCGGCATAAGTTGCATTCATCAAAATGTATGGTTTTGAATCATTAAGATATGAAGTGAACCATTATTTTTTTTGTTAGATAAGATCTTTAGTGCCATCATCAATTCCATGTTCAAATATCATAAGAAGTTGTTAAGAAACATGTTTTCTAATTTGTGGATAAAATTTGAACATCAATGCTAAAACTTAACATTAACTTTTTTTTAATAGGTAATGCAAGTACAAATCGAAGGAGAAAGATATGATTCTTCAAATGAATGAATTATGAAACAAATGGACACTTAAACTCGATCTATAGTAAAAGTAAATGTATTTTTTTTTAACCGCATACATAAATGTTTTTCTAAAGGTAATAATGAAGAAAAGATTATTCTTTGATCGTGTAGCTTTCTCCATTCTAAAATTAACTAGGATCGGACCCGCGGTCCACCGCGGGAGAATATTGATTTACATACGTTGATTTTAATATTGTGCGTATTTTTAGTAGAACGAATCGTGTTGTGTACTTATAAATATTCCTAATAACAAATTGTAAAGAAAATATTAAATTGTTTATTATTAAACCAATCATATTAATTATGATTTACAAAATGGAATTTTGTGTTTTAGAATTCAAAAATTAGACGAATCATGCGAATTAAAGCAGTCAAAATAGGTCAAAAATCGCGAGTCGAGCCCAAATCATCTCACTATTGGGCAGATTTGGGAAAATATATTAAACCCGCAAATAAACGGGCCACATGGATTGATTCGCAGTGGGTCATCGGTTTTCATCCGCGGGTTGGCCGATCAACCCGCATGATAGTATTTATTGATAAAAATATAATTTATTCAACATGTGGTAGTTTAAAAACCTTTTAATAAATGAAATTATAATATTTATAAATATAATGATATATAAGATTATTATCTATAAATTTTTTCTTATTTATTTATTTTAGTAGAATTTTAAATTTTGGTTACTCTAAAATTATTTAAACAAAATCTACGGATAACCCCGCAAATCAGCATACATTCGCGCGACGGGTTAGTGTTTCATATATGCTACCCGCGGGTCGTGCGGACAGACTAACTACATGCCAAAATATATTTTGCCTATTGCAAAACAGGCTTAACGGGATGAATCAACTCGTTTTGACAGCTCTAATGGAAATATTATTTAGTCATACAACACAATGGAGTTTGGACATAAGAATAATAGAATATGTATCTTATTTGTTAGATGAGAGATTGAAAGGTGAAATATAATGATTAAAAAATAATTAATATTTTTCATGATTCACAAAATTTAATAAATATTTATCATCTTGTTGAATAATTCTAAAAATCATATTCAAGAAATCTTTATAATTTGAAAATTAAACTTCTTTGGTAAGCTATAAGTATGAAAATACCATATTTTCGATTTAATCTAATTAAATTAAAATTAGTTACCTAGATTTCATCTCTATTTAATTTACATGACCAAAATAAAAAAAATCTATTTAATTTATAAAATAGATGGGTTAGTTGTGATAAATTTTCTAGAAATCTCTAGAAGCAAGTAAGATATATTTTAATTAGTGATAACTGGCTAAAATAAGCAAAATTAATGAGAAAAACGTTGATTATTATGGAATTAGTTCCAAAAGTATATGAACAAATATATTATACGTAATTAATGTATAATATTGTTCGGAATATGATTTTATAATTAGTTACCATAAGTACAATCAAATTTTATTTGATTTCCATAAACATTTGATTTTAGTTCGATTTTTCATTATTAATTCGAATTTATATTCCAAAATTTTTTCAAAAATCCGATTTCAGAATTTCGGGTCAATTTTCTGATTTTGACCCGACCCATTTACATTTGTACTTCTTTTTAATAGTATAGAGATGTCCCAGGGTTAAAACCCAAGGAACGAATCTAGGGGTAAAATTGTACTTTTGATCTGTGATTTACGCCACTCTAATTGCAACCCAAGAAAAAAAAAATAAAAGAAAATAAATTGTAGTAAACAGAAAATTTCACAAATTTAACTCAAAACTACAATAGCTTCCAAGAGAAAAAAGCTAATAAATAATGAAATAATGATTTACACGATGATGTTTATATAAAATATTTTTTTTATATCAATATATTTCAAATTCGGTGAGTATACAATATTCAAATATATATTTTTTTAAATATTTAAAAGTTTTTTAAATCTGAAAAATTCAGATTAACTTAAATATATAAAAATGAGAAATTTACTCAGCTTCCTAATTGATTCGCTGAAACTATTTGAGTTTCCTAGGTCAAAGAAGGAAAGATCCGACCATAACCATATAAATTCATACATAATGAAAAATATAGTCAAGCTACATTGAAAAAAACAATTTAATGCTGAAACAACCTTTCACATTAACACGACTTAACAAACAATTTTAATCATTTATTTTTTAACTGCAAGTGTGTAAACTAGAACAAAATCTAATGATTACTCATGATACACAATCTGCAAATCAAATAAAAAAAATAAACTGAATTTTTTTAAAACGATATAATGAAAAGATTACAAGAACAATCAATAGAAATATTTAAAACTGAAAATCATGAGAAAAGTCACTTTAAAATTTTAAAAGCCTAAAAGAAAACTGTAAAAAATGATGGAGAAAAAAAAAAGAGACCAGATATTGACAAAAATATATCGCGTCTCTGTTGTTAGAAGCGTCGTTTCGTGTTTTCATGTAATTTTCTCATTTTTAATTTTATATTTTTTAAAAATTATTTTACGGGATCTCTCTCCTTTCTCTCTCTACACCAAACTATTCGCTCTCTCTCTCTTCAGTCTAATAGAAAGAAAGAGAAAACACAAAATCCGAGAAAAAAAAAGAAAAGAATAAAAAAGGTCTTATTCTTTTGTTTAATTTGTTTTAAGAATCAGAAGATAGAGAAAAAGAGAAGAAGAAGACAGATGATACAGAGAGAAAGAGAGAGTTGGCCCAGCGGATCGACGTCGACGATGATGATCTGATTCTCTTCTTAAAGCTCTCTTCTTCTCTCTCCCACATAGAGTTCGTTCGTGATTTAGTCTCTCCTCTTAGATTTTTCTCTCTCTCCGCTTCTTATTTTTAGTATTATCTCAGAAACAAAAAAAACACTTTTTTATATATTTTTTATCTCATTTGTATAATTTTTGTCGCCGATTTGGGAGTTAGTGTAATTAAGCGAGATTAGAGAGAAGAGGATGTGTGTCGTCTGATAAGTAGAGGTATATCATATATCTCTATCTCCATTTTTTTCCTTCTTAATTTTCTACAGTTTTTTTTTTAATCGAAGTTGATTTTGATTTTCTTTATCTGATAAATTTTCATGGATTTAAAGCATCTGATAATTTCTACTGTTCATCGTACGGTTTATGATTTTTTTTTTTGGTCAGATTTTTTTTTTCTTTCTCTTTTTTTTTTTGTTTTTTAGTTTATAGATTAGTTTGAAGATGATATAAAAAAAAGATTAGTTTTTCGAGTAATTTTGAGTTTCTTAATCAATGATCGGCTTTAGATTCTGCTTCTTCACCTTCAATGGCTGCTCCAATTTTCTGGGAAATTTTATTGTTCTACTTGTGAATTTTACAGCTAAATTCATTTATTGAATTGATTACTTGATCAAATCATATACCATAATGTCGTCGGTGATTTAATTGATTTGAATCAATGGGCTAATAAAGCGTTGAATTGTGTTTTTTTTTTGTTGATGGAGGAATGGGAGAAACAGTTCATTGTGGAAGCTTCTTACCCTCAATGAGGGATTTAAGTGAAGATTCTAATACTTGTAGCTTTTCAATGTTACATTGTAATGCTGATCAAAATTTGCACTATCACAATGGTATCTCGGCGAGACCTCCTGCAACGGATTCTTTCGAGAGAGATTTTTTGAAACAAACAATGCTTCAACACGAAGCTGTTTTTAAGAATCAGGTATTGAATTAATGCCTTTCTCGTGTTTTTGGTTTTGTGTTTCTGTTAGATTTGATTGATTGTTTTGATTGATGCAGGTTTATGAACTTCACCGTTTGTATAGGACACAGAAGAGTTTGATGGATGAAGTTAGGGGAAAGAGCAATGAGCCTACACCGGAAAGTGCCATTAAACGAGACTTTCTTTTGGGAAACTCGATATGTGGTGAAGGAAGAACCTCTATGCAAAATGGAAAGGAGGTGTTAGAGGTTAGACCTGTGAAGCTCAGGAGAACAATGATTGACCTTCAACTCCCTGCGGACGAGTATCTCGATACCGAGGGTGAAAATATGACTTGTCCTCCTTATGAGCAGTCAAAAGAAGTTGGTGATGAAAAGTTGTTCTTTGAAAGAGGCAGTGCTTCTTCTCATCGGAACGATTCTTCTTTGGTTATGAAGAAACCTAATGGATTTACTGACTTGAACGAGCCTGTCAATTGCCAAGAATCAGTACCTCTTTCTTCTTCCAGGGACTTATATTCTCTTTATGGAAGAAACATTTCACATGTGCAAGGCCAGTGGTTGGAAAATAATACAAGTCAAAATGGATGGATGGTTCTACAAGCAGGTGAGATTTTTCATTAAAACAATATTAATGGGAGGTGAAACTGTATTATGCCTTCTGCTCCATGTTATGTGGGGAAAATTTGGCAAAGAGCTCTTATGATGGCAGTGCATGTCTGTTGCTCATAGATTAGTTTGTGGATTCTGTTACTAATACAGTAGCTATTTGCTTATTTTATAATCTCTGATGTTTCTTTATTGCTGCATTGTCATAGGGAACGAAAAAAGCACTCCAAAAGACAAGTTATGCCTGCCTTCCCATTCGGTACAAGTTCTTTCTAACAGTGCATTTCAACCTCTGGGCTACCCTTCAACTGACCATGGGAAGTTATCCGGCGAAAGACCATCTTTTGAATGGGAAGCTCGTCAAAGGAATCCTGAAGTTTCGTATGATAGCTATGTTGAATCAAGTGTGGCATCAAATGCTCCAAGCGTGAATCATGGCTACCGCCTTGAATCTGTCAGACCTTGGAGCCATTGGATTTCATCATGGGAGAACCGAAGTAGCAGCTCAGTTCAGAAACCCTTGCCACTTCAAGTGAATCCATTCTTGAATTTCAATACACAAGCAAGAGCAGACTCAAGTGCGGAGGTGAGAAGCCGTGATTCTAACGGGCTTAACCAAGGATTCTCTTCAGTGTCGAAGGAACCTGCCTTTAGTTTACCATCAGGAAAATTTAACCATCTTAACAATGGCCCGAAAGGGGCTGTTACTAATGGTTCTTTGAGTGAGAGTGTGAAGCATTGGAGTCTTGAAAACCTTCAAGAACCAAAAAAGCAGGAGTGCTCTGCGGGGTTGCCCTGGATAAAACCGAAGCCCCTTTACAAAAATGGAATAACCAATGGCGGTTTGGATTTGAATGCTTCTGCAAATCATCAATTCATGGATGGAAGTGATATGGGTGACAGCTCAAATAATGTATCTCCTCAGAATGGTTTGAGGTCTGTTTCATGTTCTAATGACGCCAACTTGAGACATGTTGAAATGGCCAAATCACAGAGTAGTAGAAAGATTCTTGGTTTCCCTATCTCTCAGAAGCATTCTATTTGCGAGGAGCACCCTTCCCTTACCACTTCTTCTGTGTGTATCTCTTATGAACCCAAGGAAGTAAACACCTTGGTGAAGAGAAACCTCGATATCAACTTGCCATGTGAAGCCTCGGTTTCTGAAGCAGTTGTTCTGGACAAGGAAGAAGGTAAAAAAGCTGTCACTCGCAGGCAGCACATTGACTTGAATTTCTGTGCTAGCGAGGATGAAGATTCTGGCTTGTGTTCTAATCCAAGAGTGGAAACAAAAGCAACTACTTTGATAGATTTGGAAGCTCTCCCGACTCTTGAGAGTGAAGAAGAAGGAGAGAAATGTCCAGAGAACAGAGATGCAGACATTTCAGGGTTAGAGAAAGGTGAAGCTGGAGACTCTGTGGATGGACTCATTAAGGCAGCAGCAGAAGCTATCATCACTATCTCACTGTCTTACCATTGCCGGAATACTGATGAAGCTGCTTCCTCTTCGACTGATGCAGTTGCAAAGGACCCGCTCTCTTGGTTTGTGAACACAATAGCTTCTTGTGGCAATGATTTAGAGAAAAAAATTGATGCTTGTTTGGAAGCCAAAGATTCTGAAGGCTGTCGTGAAGAATGTTCTTCAGATGAGTTTGATTATTTCGAGACAATGACTCTGAACTTACTCCAGACCAAAGAAGAAGACTACATGCCAAAGCCTTTAATCCCAGAATATCTGAAATTTGATGGGACAGGTTCCATGGGTATCACAAATAATAGGCCAAGAAGAGGACAAGCACGAAGAGGAAGACCAAAGCGGGATTTCCAAAGGGATATTCTCCCTGGGCTTGCTTCTCTGTCTAGGCTCGAAGTAACCGAAGATCTTCATATGTTTGAGGGACTTATGAAAGCCACAGGCTACAATTGGAACTCAGGAGTGGCCCGAAGGAGCTCAAACCGAGGAAGAAAACGAGTGGTCAGCAACATTGACAGAGCTCCGGTTTACTCGTCTTTGGCACAGCCTATGATGAATAACAGTAGTGTACAAATGGTGGGACTGGAAGATAGGAGCCTTACAGGATGGGGAAATGCAACCAGAAGGCCAAGGCGACAAAGGTGCCCTGCAGGTACTCCCCCAACAGTGATATTAACATAAACGTTTTTCTTGAAACAAAACCGATTTTCACGATTTGAGGAACATTATAGAGGGAAAAAGAACCAGAGAAAGTAACAATGAACAAAGACTGATTCAGCGATCGATGTTTTATTATTTTCAAATCACCTCACCCCATGTTTGTGGGTGTTGGTTACCCTGCCCTTTGTATATCTTGTCCTCTCTTAGAAGGGCCAAAGAAAAGAAAAACATGATTGATTTGTATTAGGCTTGTTGGTTATTACAAAATCTGCATCTCTGTTTTCTATTGGGTCAAAAAAGAATATAATATTCATACATGGCTCTAAAAATCTACGACTTGTATTTCATTCGTTGTTCTGTAAATAATCAGCTTCAAGAGTTAGATTCTGCAAATTCCCAAGAAACGTGTAGATTCCATCTGTTTGGAAACAGGTTTCTTCCCCAGCTCCAAATCTGAAAACTTTTTTATCAATCTCAATCGCGCTGTACCCAGGAACTTTCTTGAGATTCAAACTCTTCATAGCTGATCTCATTCTCCTGAATTCTTCCCATTCCCCTTCTTCAGCATATATATTGGACAAGAGAGTGTAGTATCCCGTATCATCGGTAACAATATCCGAAAGGTCATTTTTAATGGCTTTGATGATATCCATTTTCTGATGGATTCTGCATCCATTGACCAGAGAACCCCAAACGGAAGCATCAGCTAGGAAAGGCATCTCCTTGATGGTTCTGTATGCTTCTTTGAGATCACCAGAACGGCTCAAAAGGTCGATGAAACAGGCGAAATGCTCCGAGTTTGGTGATACGCCAAAACTTTTCATCAAGTTAAAGTAGTACTTGCCTTCTTCAACGGAGCCAGAGTGACCACAAGCAGAGAGAACGTTCATGAAGACAACCGCGTTAGGTTTCGTTCCGGATTCCACCATTTGATTGAATGTAGATATGGTGGATCCTATTCGTCCGTGCATTCCATAGGCGTTGATCATACTACTCCATGACACAATGCTCCTACTCGACATGGCCCTGAAGACGGTTTCAGCTGTGTTGAGATCTCCACATTTGGCATACATGTCGATTAGAGCTGTATCAGTGAAAAGATCCTTTATACCGCAAACGATGAGCTTGTGATGAACCCATCTCCCTTTCTCCAGTGAACCTATGCTTGAGCACGCTTGAATAACCGCCAAAAATGTAACCTCATTTATCTCAAGGCAGCTATGATACATATAGTCGAAGAGGTTAATAGCCAAGGAGTTGCCATTCTGAGAAAATCCGCAGAGCATTGAGTTCCATGTCACAACGCTCCTATGCTTGATTTGATCAAATACTGTGCTTGCTGAATCCACAAATCCGCTTTTAGAGTACATGTCTATCAACGAGTTCTGCACAAACTCATCTGAAACATCTGTCCTTATAACATGTCCGTGAATCTCTTTCCCTAGCCGGACTAAACCAGTATTCTCGCATGCAGAGATTGTGCTTGCCAAAGTGAATGAGTCCGGTTTTATTCGCCATGTCACCATCTGTCTAAACAAGCACAATGCCTCAATCACCATACCTCTGTGTGCATATAGAGATATAAGAGAGTTCCATGACACGATATTTCTATCACCAACCACATGTAGAATTGTCTCACAGTCACTGAGTCTCCCGCATTCAGCGTACAGCTCGACTAAGGCCGGAGAAAGCGACTCGTAGTTCGGATCCAGCTCTCGTCTAACTGCAAAACCATGGGCCGACTTGCCTTCTCTAATCAACCCGTTCAATCCACAAGAGCTCAAAATGCTATAAAGCGTAACCAAATTCGGCTCAATTCCAGACTTTAACATCTCACTGAAACTTCTCAATGCCTTTTCAGAGAACTCGCCGCGATTGTAACTAGAAATCATAGCTGTCCACGAAACAGCATTCTTCTCGGCGATCTTCTCAAAGATTCTCTCCGAGCTAAGCAAATCCCCACACTTACTGTACATTGTAAGCAAAGAATTGCACAGTGTTTCATCAAAATCAAATATTTTCCTCGTTATCTGTCCATGGACTGACCTAGCAATACTCAAACATCCAAGCTCAGCACATCCTTCTACAACACTGATCATCGTCACAGCATCGGGCTCAACACCATCATCCACCATACACTTAAACATCCTCAATGCTTTGACCACCTCACCATTCTCGAGACAGCTAGAAACAAGAGTACTCCAAGCCACAAGATCTCTCACAGGCATTCCATCGAACACCTTCTCTGCATCACTTAAATTCCCCGTTTGACCATACATACACAACAGAGACGTCTCTATCACAGCGTCGTCGTCTACACCGCTCTTGATAATCCTCCCATGGACTTTCCTACCAACACTCAGATGCTCCCTCGAACCCGCACAAGCCCTCAAAACAGACGGAAACACAAACTTACTGATCTGGGTCTTCTCCGAAACTAACCTATGGTACAGATCAATGGCGGCGTCGAGTAAATGACACCAGACGCTGCATTTGATGAGAACACCGTACATGAATGAATCAGGGTAAGGAAAAGCTTCAAAGACGAGCCTAGACGAATCTGGAGAACCCATGAAAGCGTATGATTCAATGAGCTTCGTCACAGGAAGAGGGTCACGACGGAGACGGCCGGTGACGAGGAGGTGAGCATGAAGTTGACTTACTAATCGTAAGCTCGAACATGATCTAAACAATGGCATGTACTGCGTCATCTTCAGCTGGTGAAGAACATTGCCAAACAGAGAAAAAAGAGAAGACTTTGGCTTTTTTTTTTGTTCTTCTGAGAAAATGGATTTATAAACAAAGATTCAAACTTTAGATTACATTTAGAAGAAGACTTTATTTGCTCCCACGATCATCAACACAAAAAGGGTAGCTAAAAACTTGAGAAGAAGATAAGCATGAAAGAATGAAGAAATATTGCACAAGCAAACATACAAGTAAGTACTGGATAAAGTAACGGTCTTTGATTTTGGTTCATGGCCGTTGGTAAACGTATTTTGTTCTTGGATCAACGATTAGACCTTTTCCTCCGTTAACTTCAAGATCATGCCTGCGATTTTTCACACAAGACCCGGTGATTAAAAAAAATCGACAACTGAACAATGATACTAGAGAGTAAAGAGGAGAGTGAACTTACTGGAAAACAAAGTCTGGGATTGTCAGCTGCTCACGAGGAACATATTTGAACAGCTGCAGAAGTCGGTCTGCATATACAACTTTCTTCCATACCTTATCGGATTTTTCGAAATGGAACAAGAAAACGACAGCAAATTAGAATGACTCGAGTCTATCGGGGGAAAGGCTGGGACTTTGAAATAATTCAGGACTTTACCACATTATCCACGAAGAATTGCATAGTTAAAATTGTAGCCTTCAAGTGGAAAGTTGGATGAAGAACATAGATTGCCTGGACGAAGCAGAGATGATCAGGATTGGGACAAGGAGGAATCTTCCTCTATGAGGTTTAGTAGGTGTGATTTCATACCTGAAGGTTACGCTGGTGTTTTCGACCAAGTATCTGTTGTAATCTTTTCATCCATCCCAAATCTGGTTGGCTGTTTATTCACATTGTAAAATCAAGACCCGTAAAAGCAAAAAAATGTTAGTGAAGTTTATAATGCACAGGAGTCTTTTTCCAATAAACAATATTAAGAATCAACTTACACTTGTAAAGATGCTGCAGAATGAAAATAGACAATCGAGTAAGGCTTTTGTATCACAGGTTCAAATTCCTGTAAAGTTGCACCAATTGCAGTATCGTCAGACACCGTATAAAGTCAAAGAAAATCAATACAAGATAGTATTTTTAAACAGAACTGCAGTGAGTTAGAGAACCACCGAGGTATGCGATTACATGCTTACCTTTATAACATAAAGCACAAAACGCTCCAGATCAAGACATCGCAGCAAAAAGTGAGCTCCTACAACAACCATTACAGGATGACCCTCGGTGTCAACACCACCACGGTAGCTGAAGAAATAAAACAGAAAGGGCTTTGTCAATGTCTGTTCCAGTAGTCATTGGCTCAAGGGCATATAAAGTGAACTTATGCAAGGCAAAGCGAGAGAAAGAAAACCAAGGACTTAGAAACCATACACAATTTTCATCTCTGCAATCTCGGAAAGGTTGAGAGAATTAGCTTTCGCTAGGTATCGCGAATGAAGTGAGTATTCCTCTGCAGCAGAGAGAGGGGGTCCTCCTAGATCACCAAATCCTAGCAATTTAACAAAATTGAATCCACTTTGTGCTTGTGCAGTCTTCTCCCATTGTTCTTTGCGCCTTTCATCTGGATCTTTAATCAAGGACATGAAGGCAGGATCCAGATACGAATCAAGATGATTCGAGTTCCTGAAATCATATGGCTATTAATAGAGTGAAAAGTAGTGAGACAATAAACTGCAAAGACTGCAGCAGTCAGAGTTCACCAACCTGCGTAACAAAGTAAGATCAGTAGAAGGGCGCTCGAGTGGAGTTGGAAAAGATCTGGGTGGAGGTTTATTTGGCAGCGCCTGTATTCTGATTTTACGTTCGTCTATAACCGTCTCACCATTTTCATCTCCAACATCAGCTGGGAGCTTTGAGATGGCAACCTCTTCCTCATGTTCATCTCGAGGAAAGTAAAGCGGAAGTAATCTACATTTAGAGAGTCAAATTTAGCAATGTTCGGCATTGCTTAACTATAAGAAATTATGGTATAATATACATTGCCAGCATTTCTACATGCTATGGTCTTTATGTGAATAATTCTGAAAGCAAAGGTTCTCAAAACTGAAAATGAGCAAATCGATAACTTCGATTACACAAAATAAGTAAAGGTTCTTGCAAACCAGTTGCAGCGAATTAAGATACCGTTTGTATATCTCCGTATCAGAGGATGTGGTGGTACAGAAAACAACGGCACTGATTTTATCCTTTTGCTTCTCTAGAAAGCGGCGAACAGTTCCTGAAAACGGCACAACCCACGAGTTGGAAAATTGACAGTCATTTGATCAAAAGCAAAGACTGTTCAAGAAGAGAAGAACTATCTTACTTATGGCAACATGAGCAGCTGGTTCTCGGGGATAGTTTTTGGCTTCTGTGTATATACAGCCCATAGCGATACTGCAATGTTGTATGCAAACCAAAATCAAGTTCTTCAGTTTAGCAAACAAAGAAAATCACAAAATTACTAAAGAATCTGATTGTTGCAAATAAAATAAGGAAAAACTAGAATTTCACTTTACACACCTTTGAAGGCCACTATCTATGAGAAGCTCCAGACAAGATCTATAGCAGTGACTTAGAGCATTCTCAGCAGCTGTATGATACTTTACCGCATACTTGGGTCCTACTGTATGGATAACCCGCCTGAACAAGAAACAAAAAGAACGTTTTTGGAGTTGGAGTTGGGGACTAAGGCACAAACCTATTTCAGTCCAAATTTTAAAGTCGCACAGAATGTTTGGTATATTGAAAAATTCCTCAGAAATCACAGGATGTAGAACTCACACAGGATGAAAAAACTGTTCAGAGGCAACAAGCCAACAATTGAGAAGCTCTATCATAGGGACAAGGATAGTTGAAAGATAGAGCAGAGACTAGATTCAAGGAGCACAATTTTCTTTCGTTTTTAGTCCTCTAGGTAAATAGTGAATTTATCTTAAACAGTTTTCTCCATCACCAATTACCTCGCTGGTAGATCATAGGCATTTGTTACTTTCGCCATCCCTGTCCTGCATCCACCCTGTTAAGAAACAAAGAATAAGCGAAAAATCCTCTTTCGCACAACCATCTAAGACAATACATAATAAAATACATTTTTAACTAGTATATATAAAAATCTTGTTTTAGAAATTAGTGAAATAAAGTATTTATACCAATGTAGCACATTGCTCTGCAAGGCCAGGTCCAGCAGCCACATGTAGACCAGGACTGCTATGTGCCTCATCCAAGTTCTGTCCTCCAATTCCAAGAAATTCAACCATATCAAAAGACGCACATTAAGAGCACACGCAATCAAATACAATTCCTTGACATCAGCTTACCTCATTTGTCGAATTCACAACAGCATCAACCTCAAGGTTCCAAGGTTCCCCTCTCCACAAGTATATCCTAGAGTTTATCTCGTGATCAACAGGAAACTTAGATACCATCCCATTCCCGCTACTCCCTGCTTCAGAAGACGAAGCCAAAGGGTTTGCATACCGTGGATTCGAATGTGCTGGATCTCCTGTCTCACCCTCCAAAGATGATCTCTGCTCAACATCACTCCACCGTGGAATTTGATCCAAAGTAACAACGTAATCACCACTCTCAGTTGGAGTTCCACCACGAATGGTTGCCGCCGTGGGAATGGCTTGATACATCATTGTAGATCAAACCAGAAACCACCTTATTACCTCCCCCACTATAAAGAGGGTTTGCCCAAGACTTAGTATATGCTCCTGTCAAAAGCTTATTCACTGGAAATGGGAAACAAACAAAACAAGTAAGAAAGTTGGGAAATTCTCAATGCCCAAGTAAAATTACGTCGACAATCATCAAAATTACATAACCAGATCTTACTAATGCAATCAAAAACCTAATAATTTCCAATCAGCCATAGTCTACAGCTAAAGAAAACAAAAGATGAAAACTTTCAGATAATTCTAATCTAAATCGTTGAGCTTTTATCACAAAATCGAAAATTTAAGAAACAGAGAGGTCGTGAGATTGAGGAATCACCTGAAATTAAAGAAATTTGATTCACCAGAAGCGAATCGAGAAAGGGCCTAATCAGAATTTCAACTTCATGTCAAGAACAAATTTCTACAACTGTGATTAGAGAGATGGATCGATGAAGTAGCCACAACATCAAAACCAGCTACGACACAAAAATTGAGTTGTCGTTTAAGCGAATATACCTCAACCTCGAAACCCTCTAAATCATCAAGAAGGTTTGACAAAACAATAATTTAAAAAAAAAAAAAAAGATTCAGCCGTTAAAACCGTCGTCACGAAGGTCACACTTATGGCACGTGCACATTGGTCAATACTCTGTAAGCTACCAACTAAACGACGTCGTTTTCTTCGTCTGCTCCGATGTCTTTATTTGCGTTTTGCCATTAAAAAACTATCACAGCGGATCAACGAGCGAGAGAAAAAGAGAGAGGCTTTATTCTTCTTCTCTTTCCCGTTTCGATCTCCTCTTCAATACATCTGCATATCTGATTTGAAAGATTTAACGGTAAGTAAAACTTCAATCTCCGTGAAATTTTCATCTGTTACGGAACCTAAAAATCGAATTTTTAACCTAGATTGCTCTTTTTGATCTATTGCGTCTTCTGCATCTAAAGGTCATGCGAGTTTATGGGCACTTTTTGTTTTTTTTGTTTGCCATTCTTTTGATCTGTAATCTTGTTCATGTCCCAATAACAGAGATATTTGAAATGTTGTTCCTTAAATTCGAAAACAGCTTTGAGAATTTAGGTAGCTTCATTAACTATGATTCTCTTCACTTGTTATCCAGGTTCGTGAAAATGATGGGTATTGGTCAAAGAAGCTCTTTTCAATCTGGGAAGGTTACTGGGTAAATGTTTGTACATTGGCTCCGGTTTTATAAAGTTTGATCAAAATGTGGGGCTTTGCGTCTAATGTCATTGGAAGTATGGGGTTAAAGAAGTCCCCTAAGGATCCAGCTCAAGCATCCTCTCAATGCTCTGATGATGAGGTTTCAAATGTTAGCAGGGATGAAGAAGGATTAGAATGTCCCATATGTTGGGAATCTTTCAACATTGTCGAGAATGTTCCCTATGTGTTATGGTGTGGTCATACTCTTTGTCAGAATTGTGTCTTTGGGCTCCAGTCTGCTGTTTTGAGACTCTCGAGCCAAGATATCAGGATTCCGTTTTTCGTCTCGTGCCCGTGGTGTCAGTTGCTTTCATTCAGGATTGTCTACAAGGGTAATCTAAAGTTCCCTCGGAAGAATTTCTTCCTTCTCTGGATGGTTGAGAGTCTGAATGGTGACAGGACAAGTCATCATGGTTCTTTGGTCAGCGATAACCAGCAATCGGTTCCGACTCCGAGGTGTAGCATGTCTCTGGGAAACCAGAGCAGCAACAACAATCTGATTGCAAGGCCTTTATTGCGTAACCAGTCTACAGAACTTTTGCCACATCATGACCACAGTAACCAACCAAGCAGACAACACTTCTCTTTTCACAAATCTCTCGATTTTTTTATCTCTTTCACCTCCAAGTTTCCGTTTGTGGTCATCTTCCTTCTGATCGTTTTCTTTGCTATACCTGGTAGCCTCATAATTCTTGCCCTTTACTTCCTCCTCACAATACTTTTCGCACTTCCAGCTGGTCTGGTACTATATTTTGCTTACCCTATTCTAGAAAGGTTGGTAAATGAAATAACATCATCATGAGATTGGTGCTGAACTCATAACTCCTATTATTGGTTGCTCGATGGAACCCTTTTCTAGCACTTGGAGTCTTTGATGGTCAGAACTCAGAAGAAGTTTTTATGATTTGTGGTAGTTTTGCACATTTTTTAAAATATTATTTATTACAAGCTTGGGCATTGTATTTGTGATTTTGAACTCTTGGTTTTAGTATTGTTGTGCAACTGTCTAAAGTTTTGGTTTGCAGATTTGTGCCATAATGGATCACATATGTGTTATCTCTCTCTTATACTCTAATAGATAAAAACACCTTATATTTGTGTCTGCATTTTACATGTTGGACAATAGTTATCAGCGGTTAAAGAATGTTTGGTTTTACATTTCCTGCAACTTTGCAGGATTCAGAGGCATGCAGATGGTTTCCTACCAGTTGTTCTCATGAGGTTTGCTTTCTGCTTAACCTTCAACTCTTCTTTCATTCGACTCTCATATGCATGTGCTCTTGCACTCGCAACGATGATCTCAATACGTTCATTTTCGTCCCTGAACCTCTGGACCGCCTTCAACTTTGTTTTCTCTACATTTCTCTGCACATTCATCACATCGATTAGTTATTTAATTATGCAAGAATCAGTTTCTGGAACCAAAGGAAAGTGATTAAAAGGTAAAGAAGAGGCACCTCTGTTCTATGAAGCTTTCTCTTTGCCTTTTTCCTCTTCTTATCTTCCCATGACATAATCTTCTCACTTAGCTTCTCGTACCTGCAAAAATCTCAAACCCATTAGCCTCTTAGCAACATTTAAACAGGACAACGAAGAAAGAAAACATAATACACACTTGTTTCTCGATTTGCTTAGCTCTGTTTCCTTCCATTGATCCACCACAGCTGCCATTGGTACAGGTTTTGCTCGTTGCTCCCTGGTTTCGTTCATAACGCTACAGTTTGTTCAGAATCGTATCTTGAAATTTTGGATAGTACCATCAACTAATATATAGATAGATATTGCATTTAGAGACAAGGAAGGTTTAGTTTGTGAAAGGCTGCATAAGCAATACCTTTCCCTTAATTCAAGTCATAAGCTTAGGGTCTCACAAAGGGTTTCTAGTTTAGGATCTCTTAGTAAGTCAAAGAGA
This sequence comes from Arabidopsis thaliana x Arabidopsis arenosa, assembly GCA_019202795.1. Taxonomy (NCBI): domain Eukaryota; kingdom Viridiplantae; phylum Streptophyta; class Magnoliopsida; order Brassicales; family Brassicaceae; genus Arabidopsis; species Arabidopsis thaliana x Arabidopsis arenosa. The sequence goes on along the minus strand of CM032919.1, from coordinate 11,058,990 downwards.
TTACCCAATTTAGATAGATTCCTTGTCTCCTAAGAGAAGTTTTATAAGTTTATGTGAGATTTGTTAAGCAATTCATGTATAGTTTATAGTATTTTACTTAACAATACCAATACTTTTTTCCAAACATCATTTAAAATTTAATCTTCTCTTTATTACGAAAACACCATAATAACCTAACAAAATCTAAGACAGAAAGAGCTACTTAGAAACCAGAGTGAAGAAGAAACTCGTTAAACCATCTCTCATCGTAGTCCGGAGAAACCAGCTGGTCCTAGAACCTTAGGCTGAGTTTTCTCATCTTGGTACAGCTTCTCCACCTCTCTCTTTAGCTTCTTCATGTCTTGTGCATATTGTTTCACTTCCACTTTAGCTGATACTCCAGATGAACAAAAAGCTTGTTCCCGACTTCGTATGAATCGATCTTGTGACCCTTTTCGATTGAGTATTTCATTAGATCATATAACTTTAACGTTCCAATCTCCAATCCATATCTTTCCTCTGTTTTAGACCAAACGTGACTTTAGCTCTGCGTACGTACGTAAGAGTGTAGAATCCGGTTTAGCATTAACCACATCCGGTCTTGTAACGATCCTCAAACTCGTATCCTCATTTCCCCAAATGCTGTTACATTTATTTATTATAGTGTACTCACAATTTATCATTTTGAAGGATGGTATTAGACAAATCCTGAAACCAAGAAAAGGAGATGTTTTTAAAAGTGTGTGAAAAATATAATAAGAAGTGTATAGGAGTATAGGACATACCAAATTGTTGAGACCAGATTGACATTGGCCATAGTCACACTTATCAGTGGGCCACCAATCTAGAGTGGCACAAATGAAATGATCATCAGTTTTGGCTATGGAAGTCACAGCTTCAATTTTAAGTTTTGATCACAATTGTTTTCTTTCTTTTTTATGTTTTGAAGGATTTATTTCTGTCTGTCACATCATCATTCAATGATTTAAAAAAAAAAAAAAAACTTTTGTAAATACTACACACTAGATTGTTTGTAAATATTACAAACTAATGTTTTAAAATTTTTGTGATTCATAAATAGTGTGGTAAATAGTTTTAGTTTTTCAACGATTACAAGTATTTTATTTTCTTAATAACTAGGTAGATCATAAAAATAATAGAGAAAAATCCTTTGAAATTAAAGAATTTGAAAAAGAAAAAAAAAGTTCAAAGAATTGGAAAATATCAAAATAGATCATTTTTGCCTTTGTAGCACCTTCTTCTTGGTCTGCATCTACATCTCAATACCTTCCTAGTTCCTACTGCCAACATATCATAATCTTTACCGGGACGAGGAGTGGAGGAGGAAGATTTTTGGCCATCAAATTCCAACATATCCAATTGCATAGGCCCATATTTCTAAAGCCCATTTATTATTTAAAACTCCAAATCAAGTGAGAGATTCAGCTCCAAAATTAATGGAACTCATGTGTTTCTTTTGTTTCTCAAATCTCAACCTCCTGTCTCAATCAAACCAATGTATGGAGCGACCTTCTTTTTTTTTCTACCGTTTTGTTTTAAAATAAGATTTTTGATGCAGTAATATAACAAGGAAGTGAAAGATCAAGATCCTTGGCAAATAAACTATTTCCAAGCTTGTTTCTGCCCTATTTCCACAATCGATAAGCCCAAAAACAAGCATGGAAATAGTACTAATTTCGCTAATAACGTAGTAGTTGCACAATACAAAAAGATCAAGAAAGTAATTGAAAGAAGAAAGATTTACAAGAAAATTGAGAAGAACCCTAGCTAGCTCTTTTCTTGGATCAGTTGTGAAGTGGGTTTGGACCGGAGGGAACAAGTCTTTTCTCGACGCCGTACCTTTGATCAATCTCCGACGAAGGAGGAGGAGGAGAGAACAACGGTTGTCGAGTGCTTCTGTGGATTCTTTCGAGCTCAATGCACATAGAGCGTGCGTATGGACGAGAGAAAGATTGGCATGAACGGTGAGGATATGCGTAGTACGCGTGTTGAACCCTAGGAACGGTTCGGTGGGTTCGGTTAGTCCAGTTTCTTGTTGCTCTTGCGGTCGTAAGAAGAAAGAAGACGATGAGGATATTGATCGGACGGTTCCGGTTGATCTTCATCGTTGGAGAGAGAGAGAGAGAGATCTTCGAGTGTCTTGTTGTGTTGTCTAATAGAGAAAAAGAGAAAGAGAGAGATTCTTGGAAAAAGAAAGTTGTGTGAGAGAAGGGAAGATATTGAGTGAATTGGAAATTTAGTGTTTAATGCTTAGCTACATCAGTGGATACGTTACGTATGATTTATTATGAGAAAAAAATCTAGGTTAAAAAAAGAGGGTAAGATAGGGAAAATTGAAAGATGGGTCTTTATAGGGAAGTTACATTTTCCATATCCATAAATGTGAATCCGTGACCTTGTACATTCCGAACCATAAATTTCCTTTTTTCTGTAATTGATTTGTTTCAGAACAAAAGTGTGAAGGATTACTGTTTTAGATATGGAAAATACAAGTTTGGCCAATAAATTTGACAAGAAGTTAAATTATTGTTGCAATATTGAGTGATTTCGTGAACCTTAAGTTATCTTCATTCTTCACTGTTTTTGCAAAATCTCTTCCTTCACTTACGACATGTTCTAGTTTGTGTCACCAAAACAGTAAAACCAGAGATTGTAGGTTGTGAAGGATTTCTGTTTGAGGCTTGGAGCCCAACCCAAATACTTTATACTAGAGAGACCAACTGAGATAGAGAACTAAAGATAAAGATCGAAGACTAATCGGTGCGGTTAGAGAAGAATCATGAAAGATTCTAGAAGATTATCCATATGTCAAAAAAAATTTTTAGTTCACTTCTATCTCTATAGTTTATATACATAAGACCATACACAATGGAGTAATTTGTGTATGGGTGTGAGTAATAAAATATACAAAAATAAGAGAACAATACGCTTGGAGTCGAAATGCGAGTGTAAACTTACACTCGGTTGTGAGGGACAGGTGTCTTGGTTTTGTTGGCTCCGAGTATTGTGTATAGAAAAATTGTTTTCTTTTATTATTTTATTATAAAATCTTACATTATTTTATTATTTTAAACTTCAACTCTTACATTATTTTATTAATAAATTAACACTCACACTCACACTCTCACATGCACCATTGTGGGTGCTCTAAGTGAATCCATTTTGTAATTTTATTCTTCCCAGTCTGAAATAATTTACCAAGAAACAAGATTTCGCCGCCAAATAATAGAGATGGCTTATGGATCTTGTGGGCTCATAATTAGTACGGCCCATTGTGATATATACAGATTTGACCCAAATATAAGGAGTGTATTTTTTTTACTCTCCTCCATTCATTTTCATTAGTAAAATAAGTGTTTACATGAGATTACAAACAGAAACAAGATACAAGGGTGTTGGTCTAAGCCTAATACACTATTTGTATCTTCTTTTCTCTTATAGAAAATGGAAATAATAGGGAATTTTAGTTGTTTTTTTTTGTTATGAGGTCAGTTCATTGGTTAATTGGATTGTAAACGTGACTGTCGTTTTCCAAAAAGGAGCAAACGTGGTCGTTTTAGAATCATGGATGATTCGTAATCTAGTACTATCTCTCTTTTAGATTTGCAATAATGATTATGATTTTCTTGAAAACATGGAGTTTGATTTTATAATGTTAAAAGATGATGATTAGATGCTAATTAAGAGAAAGTCTAATTGCGTTAAATTCCATGGAAATTGTGTGATGGAATACCAAGTTCAAGGTTCATCGCTCCTGACTGATGATGCCACTTGACTTATGTCACTTTATGACTCGATCTCGCACCATGGCCCCCACTTTTGTCGACGCGTACTAATCTCATTATTTATAATGTATCGCGTAGTCATTTGTGTATCAGTGATTAAGAGTTTAACCCTCTTTATTTTTTTAATAGAAATTCGAATATTTTTGTCAAAAATCGTCTACAATAATCAAGTGAAAATCACATCAACTTTTGTAGATGATGAAATTTGATCTTTGATTCATAAGACGAGTTATTTATTCACTTTAACAAGTATTAGATCACAACTATTTATACTGCTAGCTAATTAAATATTTTACCCATAATATATATATATATATATATATATATAACATATATATTTGACCTTATTTTGTCTTTAGTGTGCATTTTAAGAATTTTTTTTACATCTTAAATAAATTATATTTATCAACTATAATCGTAAACGTTCAAACCTAGCAGTAGATTTTACAAAAAAAAAAGTTTATAAAAATCTGGATTCATCCATTAACTTTTGCAAAAGAAAATTTTATTAAAAAATGTTCGTAATAGTGTTTTTTTTTTGCCCAAAAAAAAAAACCGTTTGTAATACAGTGTTTAGAGTCTAACCAAATTGTGAAACACAAACAGACAGAATAATTAATTATTTTGTTTTTTGATACAAAACAGTCGAATAACAAATTGCTCACACTTGATGTAATTCATTTATAATTTATAAATAACGATTTCATTCATGTTCAATTAGGTTTACATTTTGTGAATAATGATATGAGGAAAAGTAGTTTGTAGCTAGTGACGGGGGCTTGTAGCCGCAACACGATACTGTATATCACAATTTGGATTCCAACTTTATAATATTCGTGTATAAATTATAAATAAAATATGGTATAAGAAATTTGTGCATATATATATGATTTTTTATTTGTTTGTGCATATAAGATTGTTACGAATAAATCAATGGAATTTAACGGTAACATGAAGCGGTAAAAAATTGTTTAACAATAAGAGATGGCATGATACTTTGAAACGGTAAGAGATATAGTGATATGTACATAGATGACATTACCAATTTTTGTATCCGTTGTACCGATTTTGTTAAATCATTTTAATTTCCTATTTATATGATAAATATATAACATTAGAAGTGAGCAACAACTTTAAATGATATATAAAAACATAGGTCAGTCCTTCTATAGCTAATAATATATTTTAAGTTGTAAATCCTTGAAACTTAAAAACACTTATTTAATTAGTAACCATTTTAACGTTATATCATATAATAAATTTACCAATCAATATTTAATTATTTATGTTGATTTGATTTCCAACATGATTTGCTCCCATTATTGATACCTTTTTTTTTTTTTGAGAGGACCATTATTGATACTTCCTATTCATAATCCACTATTTATAAATATATCGAGGATATGTATATCGAATCAAAGGGCCTACGAGGATATAGATGGATTGTGGAAATACAAGTAGGTGTCCCTCTTGCGTACACGCACAAACGATTCTCGACGTAGATGCTAGCGTTCTAATAGCACCGAGATCGATAGACCAAACCCAAATATGGTAAAGAATAATATAATGTTGCTATTTAGATGTGTATTAATACTTAATTCTTTGATTAAAATACACATGATAAACCTAAATTATTTATATCCATATATTTTCACAAAAGTGCATATCGATAAAGTTATAGCTGTTTTTCTATAATCAAAAATTTAAAAACACAACTTGTATTACAGCTGTATCTATATATGTTGTTAGCGTAGTAGCGTGTGGTACATATGTTACATGATTTCAACAATATTCTAATAATGGTTAGACATCACCTAAACATGTGTCTCGCTCTAATCCGTTTATTTTACAAATATCGATTAATTTACTGATTATAAAGATAGACTTACTATTTGAACCAAAATAAAATAAAATAGACTTACTATTTTAAAAAATTCGATGTCGTTTAATTTTTTCTACAGTGAACTTTTACATGATTCTTGAAAATATATATGGTTTTGCTTGAGTGCGACCGCGAACGTTTATTTGATGGATTGCAATTATGGGAATATAAATAAGGAATAACATGTGAATATGATTAGAATGATAATCATCATATATGACTTATGAGGATTAAGCATTTCCACGTGGCGGTTAATTGTTTGTGGTTTACATTCGCTAAGATTCTTGTCATATCCAACACGGACAACACGCAGGAACCAATTACTTACTTTCTAACTAATTTTCAATCAATTTTTTTTTTCAATCAAAATTTAAATATACATACTTTATTCATTTTTAATAATTCCTCTTTTCTCTTCAAAAATATAAGCTTTTTTTTCTCGTTTCATCAAAACCACAATAAGTCGGTGGTATTTGTAAGTTAAAGCTTCTTTTTAACACAAAAAAAAAAAAAAGAAATCTCATGGACTCATCTAACAGAAATTTATACCAAATCGAACTATGGTTGTGATAGTTCGTATATCTGTTTCGTAATCGCTCACGACATCAACAAAGATCAATAACTCAATTATGTTTGTTTTGTAGTTGCCAACAACATTAACATTGACTACTCCTTGATGTGTAAAAAACAAAGTCTCCATGAACCAACAACTAGAAAACAAACAAAACTTAAACGTTATCGTTGTTGCTAACGTCGTAGCCTAACGACTATAAAACAAACAGTAAAAAATCTTGCTACTCGTTCGTCTTTGAATTAGTGGTACCAATTTTAATAAGAAGTCTAATTCAGGTTATTATTTTCTTTATAAATCGAACAAAATAGCGAAGAGGTAAGCAAAGAGTAAATGCAAATCCAAGTCTAAAAATAGGAGTCGATCTAGGGACGGAAAAGTAGACGTGGGCCTCTCACTTCCGCTACTAACAGCCTCCCGTTCCGTTTCACTTGACCCTTTCGACGTTGACGTTCCATTTTTTTCAACCTTCTCTTTTTTTTTCCTCTCCCTCTCTCTCTCTCTCTCTTGAATTATTATTAATAATTTTTGTGTTTACGCAATTTCCAAAAACTAAATTAAAAAAAAAATCTCAATGGAAAGAGAGTCTGAGATCGGTCCTTGACGAGACACCTGCACTTTAACGGGCTTCAAAGTTTTTTTCACTCTTTCCTCTCTTTTCTTTCTCTTCCAATCAAGAACAAACCCTAGCTCCTCTCTTTTTCTCTCTCTACCTCTCTTTCTCTATCTTCTTCTTATCAGTACTCTCTCATCATGAACGATCCTGATAATCCCGATCTGACCAACGACGACTCTGCTTGGAGACAACTCACATCTCAAGATTCTGACTTCTTCGACAGAGACACTTCCAATATCCTCTCTGACTTTGGATGGAACCTCCACCACTCCTCCGATCATCCTCACAGTCTCAGATTTGACTCCGATTTAACACCAACCACCGGAGTCAAATCTACCACCGTCACTTCTTCTTGTTCCTCATCCGCCGCCGTTTCTGTTGCCGTTACAGAGGTTTCGACCTCTAATAATAATAATCCCTCCGCTACCTCAAGTTCAAGTGAAGATCTGGTCGAGAACTCAACCGCCTCCGCCGAGAAAACACCACCACCGGAGACACCGTGAGTTTTTTTTTACTGAGACGAGAAACACGTGTGTCTTTTTTTGTTTTCAGGGGTCCGATCGTAATTTACTTCATCATCTTGGTGTTGGTGGTGGTGGGGAGGGTTTTAGTTTTACCTTGGGACCAAAGCAAAAAACCCCATTTTTCTCCTTTTGAGTCGTTTCTTTGGCATCACAAGAAAGATGGAGAGTGATGAGTTCGCCCGTACATAAGAATTTTTTGGAGAGGGAAGGAGAAATTAGTAATTATGTAAAGAATCGTCGGTGGCAGTTGGAGTAAATAATGATGAATGGGAGGAACAACACCGCCGCTATTGCGGCTGTGATATTAGCGTGCACTCTACATCTTCTTTTTCTCTTCGTCCTTTTTTTTTTTATTATAGTAATGTTAGGTCAAAAAGTGTCTCACGTTTTAATGATGTTTATCTACATAGTATCTATCTAGCAAAGTTATTAAAAAGACACTGATTTTTTTAACAATTCTTGTCTCGTCAATCGTTGTTTCATAAGATGTTCCGTATGTAGGGTTTTAACTTAAAAAATGGATGAAAATGTTATTTATAGCAATGTAGAATGGATGATTTTAGTGAAAATGTTATAGCAAGCGTTTTGAAGTCAAGTAACGTTTTTAGACTGTGACAATATTAGGATTAGAATCCATGTTTAATTTGTGAGATCTTTTAGAATTTGGCTTGATTCATTGGTTACTCTGTGATTCTGATGCATGGTGATGTACTAATCTTTTGATGTTTTTTTGTAGAGTGAAGGAGAAGAAGAAGGCTCAAAAGCGAATTCGGCAACCGAGATTTGCATTCATGACCAAGAGTGATGTGGATAATCTTGAAGATGGATACCGATGGCGTAAATATGGACAAAAAGCCGTCAAGAATAGCCCATTCCCAAGGTCTTCTATATGTCATCAGTTTCTTCGATCATTCACTTAGTTAACGTATATATGCAAGCTAATCACAATATTTCTCATTGTTGTTGTTGTGATATATAGGAGCTACTATAGATGCACAAACAGCAGATGCACGGTGAAGAAGAGAGTAGAACGTTCATCCGAAGATCCATCGATTGTGATCACAACATACGAAGGACAACATTGTCATCAAACCATTGGATTCCCTCGTGGCGGAATCCTCACTGCACATGATCCTCATAGCTTCACATCTCATCACCATCTCCCTCCTCCATTACCAAATCCTTATTATTACCAAGAACTCCTTCATCAAATTCACAGAGACAATAATGCTCCTTCACCGCGGTTACCCCAATCTACAACTGAAGATGCACCTGCCGTGTCTAACCCATCAGAGGAAGGCTTACTTGGTGATATTGTCCCTCAAACTATGCGCAATCCTTGAGGTAACTTCTTACATGTCATATATAATTTGTTGTGAATTCAAGCACTTGCACAAGTACATATACATATAGATAGATATATGTTTGTATTTGTTAATGTTTGTCTATATAGTCATGGAGTGATATCAATTCTTTAAAGAGATCAAAATATATATCTTTTGGTTTGCAAGGGTTTAAAAACTTTAACTGGACCACAAAGGCATAAAGGGTTTTTCGTTTTAGTCCGAAGCTGAAAATCCACATCAAGCGATATCATAAGTGGGATAAAATTCCCATTCTTTGACAGAAACAAAGTCTATCTGATGTAGATGTACTTATGAATATTAGGATCAAATATCGTGTTGGTCTAATCATTGATGCGACCCATTATCTCTCTTGTGGAACAATTTAGATCACTCGATAGATATGTCGGCTATTGCTTTTTCTTTCTCATCTAGTATTCATTTTTGCAGAACATATATATCATAAAGTTGGATGATGCATGCATATATAATAAGTGGATGATTGCATCTATATGTGTATATATATATTTAAATACACACATATATATATGTATATATTTACTAGTGATTGTATAAGGATCAAGCACTGGTATATAATAGTGCCTTTTGTCTCACTCCTCTTGCTATAAGGCATATATATAGGCTTACTTATGTATGATAGAGATGAGCCCAAAATGGGTCGGCAGGTTTATAGAAATGTCAACAAATATTTAAACCGAAGCTCAACTACTCCACTCAGTGTCACGATGATGCCTTTTCCCTTTATATATATAACCTTTTGTAAGTGTTCACAATTGAATGTATGCGTGATTCTATGTCCTGCATGGTGCATCAATCTTTATTCTATGTATATGTATATGTATATGTGTATGTACATGCATGTATATAAGAAGTACACGAGGCATGTAGGATAAGTTCTGAGGGGTAATGTGTTAGGTCATAGGAATAAATGCTTTCTGTTTTAGCCAAAGACAGCAAATAAAGGAAAAAGGAAGAAAATGAGTTAGAAGAGACGTATGAGCATCTTTAGCTTAGCTTCACAATTGAAACCTTTACTACGTACATTTGTGTATATTTGTTAATTATTAAAGTATGTATATAATTTGATTTGTAAAGATTTGTTATAAGAAGCTAGATAAACAACATGACAAAATTATACACCATTGACATTAACAAGAAATGTATCTATTACATTAACATATGCTATTTCCAAAGATGAAATGTAACATATATACGTATCTGTTTTGTTTGATATAATCTCCCAGTTAAGCTTGGTAACAACAGCTAAGGAGGTGCTAACTCATTATAGAAGAGATTGCAGACCGGACAATGCAGGGAGGATATAAAACCAATATGGCGTTGTAACCATGGATCTATATATAACCATATATATTACTTCATTGTTGATCAATATATAGCACCTCACCACCGGTACGTTTGCAATTCCTTCATGTATATGTTTTTATGTATGTAGTTATATATCCAGATATAATTTTGATGTAACTTAACATTAATCTACTCAATCGTGAATCCATCCCACATTTAGATGCATGTATGTGCACCTAATAAAAAGAACGTGGAGGAAATTTAACGTTGTTTTTATTATTCTTTTTATCAATTATTTTACAATTATTTTATGCAATTTTATCTTTATAACTTTAGGGCGATATCTGATTTACCTTTATGAACTTTACAGATTGCAAGAATATCCCCATTTTATATTGGAGAACAGAATTCGCAATGCGTAGTTCTATTGAAAAAAATGATAATCAAATGCTTTGGTGATGAAAATATCTTATAATGTGGGTCAAGGCATGAATAATCCGAACAATATCGAACAATACATGACATATTCACATATATAAGTCGCCATTGTAAGAGTTTCGTGCACATATCTCTTTATCTAAACACAATGATAACGCGAGTCCATCTCAAACTTTTTTTTTAGGGAACATAAAGAAATGAAAACCATCTTTCCTACTATATTTGTAGTATTTTTGATATAATCATTATTTTGTTGATAATAGTATATATGTGGAAGCTAGCTAGCATTATAATTTGTCATAATTTGGTGAGATTGTATCTTTTAATTCAAAACTAATTGATTATAAGTGAGGAGGTCCATATTTCTTATATAACAGTGTTTGATTTATCTTTGTCGGTGAGAATTATTCTTACATATAAATTTCTCTTTTGTTTAGAGCTGTCAAAATGGGCGGGCCGTCCATAGACTGTCCGATCCGTGTCCAACACCTAATGGACCAGTCATGGACAAGCGCATTTTGACATGAGTGTTAATGGGCATGACTTTTAATGGAAATGGTCGTTAATGGACTGGACGTCATGGACATGGGCGGCCCAATACACTCAAGATGTTAGATCAAATCAATTTGGGAAAACTGATTACTCCGGCGATTTACTAAGTTTACTAAGTTTAGTCATTTACTAAGTTTCTTAAAATCGAAATCAGATATTTCTCTAACGATTTCTCCGGCGATTTCTTCGCATATCTCTTGTTTCTATGGCTTCAACACGTCAATTTTATCAACTAGTTTCGATTCAGGTGAGAACATTTACGATTTAGGTTTTTTTTTTTAAACTTACGTTTTTCAAAATTTGTTCCAATGGTGACCAGTGGACAGCATGATCCTTAATAGATATGATCGTTAATGGATATTGTCACTATTTGTCCATAACTAAAATGGTCAATATTGGACCGGGCTAATGGACGTGGACAACCTATTTGACAGCTCTACTTTTGGTTCATATATCTCAGACCAAACCTCACTTTTTTCTTGGATCGGTTATACCCATTGTTTAGGTTTTCAGAGAAGATGGAATATATCTTCACTATAATAAACGTTAAAACAATCATTAAAACTCTATGGTTTAGTGGTTGAAATTAAAAGATAAAGTTTTTTCGAAATTTCTCTGTAAAATAACATATATATTACAAAACACAATAATCCCAAATGTTAACAATGCTTAATATACATCTATGGAGGAGGAGGCTAGTGCTCCCACCTCTCTTGCTCCTCCACCATAAAAATTCAGGTTTGATACTGGTATATCTAGATGAGATATTACGAACGTTATTACGGCCCAACAAAGTTTCCATGGGCTTGAGAGTAACAAGACAACCCAAAAGCAAGTAACGTTCGAAAATGTTTGAAAATTGAAAAAAAATGGTATATCTAGATGAGATATTACGAACGTTATTACGGCCCAACAAAGTTTCCATGGGCTTGAGAGTAACAAGACAACCCAAAAGCAAGTAACGTTCGAAAATGTTTGAAAATTGAAAAAAAAAAAAAATACTGATAAAAATGTTTCACTGAAAAGCTGAGGCACCGACTAACAACAGCTCAACTTTTAAGAATGTCCACACAAATAAACAGAAATGATTTTTTAATAAAACCAGAACAAAAAAAAAAAAAAAAGAAACTGTACCATTTTTCGTGTGCAAATGTGTGTTGTGTGTGGCTGTGGCACATCACACGTGTCGTAGTATGACGGCAAAGGTTGTCTTGTGCACATGGCTCGGTTCGCTCGTTTAATAAAATCCGAAACCCATCCTTTTTTTTTGTTACCGTTGCTTCTTACACAAAATTGAAATCCTCAATAAAACCAAATATTTTTGTTTGTTAAAATAAAACCAATTTTGAAATGTGTTCTTTAAGAATCGAGTTCTCAAAATTGTTGGAAGAGTGGATGAATTGAATTTTTTTTTTTTCATGAATTGAATTTGTACGTGTTGCTTTATAGAAGAAAAAGTATAAGCCAAGTTTTTGTTGGTTTAAAAAAACAAATACTAAAGTTTAGTGTTTAGGTTTAACTTCTAAGCTAGATTTATAATAATATGTACTATAGTTTTTGCATACTCACTAAACCATATTTTTAGACGTAATTTTTGACCGTTGCTAAAAAAATGAGTTTTTATTTTGGGGAAACAAAAAGAGTTTATTATTTTAGGACAGGTGTTTAAAAGGTAGAGAGAACTCATCTGAGATACGTAAATCGAGGAGGTGGCAAAATTGGTAAATAAGAAAGCATTTTAGTCCACTTTTACTATAATCTTTCGGTGCGCCGAATAAGTCTCACAAGAACAGAGACTAGAAGACAAGAATGCTTTTAATTCTTTTCTGCAAAACTACATTGGTTCGTGTAGGCTTTTTTTACTATCTTTTGTTATTTACTCAATTTCTTCTTACACTTTTGTTATACATAAAAGGAACATTTCTTTGATTCTTTTTTTGTTGTCACTGCCAAAACGTACTGATCTTATTTTAAAATTGAATAGTTGGGTTCCTAGGGTAAAAAAGAGACCCATTATTATAGTTTTGTTGTCCCTTGAATAAAATTCAAAGCGCTTTCGTTTGTTTTTTGTTAGTTGAATTTAAACACTTTGGATCATTTCATTTTAAGCATTGAATTGATGCGTTATTTTTCTTGTCTGTGTTACTTTTTTTTACCTAAATGTCTCATTATATCATTTTTTTTTTCATTGTATCATTTAACTATTTCAAAATGCCTGATATTCTGTATTTGTATAAATATTTAATTTATCAAATAGATTATATCTTTGTCACGTTTGATATAATTTGTATTTTGATTATTTAATGTGTTAAAATATTAATATAGCTATTTATGAAAGTATCAAGATATAAATAACTTTTAAAGTAGGTTTAATAAAATATTGTATTAAATTTTTCATTTTTTTTTAATAGATTTAGAAAATCCAATTGATGACACAAAATAGTATAATTTTTTTTGAACGGATTGAGACAATAGTAAACGGTACCAAATTAGTTAAAAACAATAAAAATAACGATTTAAAATGATATAAAAAAACTAAAATAAATATTTTGGTGTGGCTTTTGTTGGTAATTTATTAAACCGATTACCTAGAAAAGCCATACTAATACTATCTTTCAATATCAAGTTTGACAATTGTTGTTTTACGTAAATACAAATTCTAAGATATTGATAGCTACCTAACTCACTCTTTTAAATCCCCTATATATTAATAGAAAAACACTCTAAAAAATAAACTTTACTATGATATGTTATTAACAAGATTGCCACGCTGATGTGTCACTCTCACAATGATTTGGCTCCTATTTAAATAATTACCCAATTTCTATTAGACTATTTACAGAATTTGCCATATTTCTATATAAAATCTAAAGTCATTACACATTTTAGCCATTACAATAGATTATATAGTTAACCCTAATATTAAATTTATTTACTAATTATTTCTCCCCGCACAAGGTGCGGATTACTTATCTAGTTTTAGTTATATGATCTTAATTAGTATAATTACTACTACTAATCAGGTATTTTAAGTAATAAATTTATTTAGAAAATGCCTCAAAAAAGAAAAAGTGTTGGACCATGGTCGTATATAATTAATTATTTATCAAAACATAGTCACACACACTTGCCGTTATTGTCTAGAACTCTCTCTCGCTGCCTAAAACTCATCTCTCACCGTCTCAAAACTCTGAACCTAAACAAGTTCGATCTAAAAAGCCTTTTCCTTTAGATTCTCTGCTCTCCAACAACAGATCTCTCTGTACTACACAATCATGTCGGTTTTACTTCCTCTCTGCCTGATTATCTCCATGTTCACATACTCAAGTAAGCCCTGTTTCCTCTGTTTTTTTTTACCTCTTTTAACTACAAAATGTTTCTCCTTTCTCTTAGATTTCACCATTTAGTGTCAGAATTTTAGTATGAGATCTTAAATAGACCGACCCGTTTCAATCTTATATCTCAGATTCCTCAAAAATCTCAACTTTTGTCTTGTGGGTTAGTGTTCTAGCTCGAGCTCTGTAATGAATCTGAATCTGTTTTTGTATGTTTGGTAAATTTCAGACGCAGTGTATTGTGTGTGCAAAGATGGGAACGAGCAAGTTCTTCAGAAGGCAATAGACTACGCTTGTGGAAACGGAGCTGACTGTAGTCAGATCCAGACCTCCGGAGCTTGTTTCCAACCTAACACCGTCAAAAGCCACTGTGACGTCGCTGTCAACAGTTACTACCAGAAAAAAGCTTCCTCCGGTGCCACCTGTGACTTTAACGGCGCCGCCACCCCCTCTAACACCGCTCCTTCAAGTACTCATCTTTACCCAAAAATACCCACTTCATATTTCAGATCAAGTCTATTTTTTTTAAATATTGACTCTCTGTTTCTCTAATTCTTGCAGCTGCTTCGAGCTGTTTAACTGGTTCAAGGTATGTTTTTGATTCTTGATTCATTCTTTGTTTAGATGAGTTTAGTAATGTTTGATTCTTAATCTCCATAAAGTGTCTGAGTAGATTTGCTTTTACCACCGACTAACTTATTTTTATTTTTTTGAATTTGGTTATTAATTTGTCTTTGTGTAGACACAATGATAGTGATTTAAGACCAAATGAATAGGCAAAAGAATCTTGATTAAATTGTTTTTTTCTATATTTTGAATCATTCATCATTTCTGTTAATTTCACCTTTACTAAAAAGAGAATTCACATCAAAAACAGTCCATCATTCACATGATCCAGATGAGCATCATTATTAATTATCTTGTAACAAATGATCGCTAATGTTTTTGACTATTTTTGCAGCTCTAGTGGCACTCCTACCACAGGAACCCCAACTAGTGGGACCCCAACTACCGGAACTCCAACCACTGGAACCCCCACCACCGGAACTCCGACTACTGGGACCCCCACCACCGGAACTCCGACCAGTGGGACTCCAACTAGTGGCTTCCCAACTACCGGGACTCCGAACACAGGGACTAACACTGGGATGCCAAATTCCGGTGGGATGCCAACTTCATCATCATCTTCGGTGTTCCCGGGTACTACTCTTGGACCGACTGGGAGCGGGGGATTTGGTGATCCAAATGCTGGAGAGAAGCTGTCTGTCCGAACTAACATGGTGGTCTTCTTATTATCCGGTGTAGCTATGCTTGTCATATGAGGGCTTAGAAGTCACACGAGGTTGTGGTTGTAATTGGATTGCTGAGAGATCAGATCTTGCCAACGGCTCATGGTTGATAGAGCCATCTTTTTTTCACTCAGTCTTTCTAGGGTTTGGAATTAGGTTGGCCGAGAAACATAATGCTGGTAGTAGCTAGTATTTTGCGTATGTACAACTTAACTAAGAGCTTTACTTTTGTAAATCCGGAGGATGAGTTGCTCTTTTGTTTCTTCTATTCTTTTTTATCCTTTTTACTTGGATCTTTCATATTTTAATACGTACCAATCATTACCATTTTAAGTCCGGTTACGATAACGATCAAAACAAATGCTACCAAATAAAAAGTATGTAAATTTTGTGACTTCAAACTATTTACAAGGTATGAGAAATCTCTGTTTGGTCACTTTCACCTTTGGAATTATATAACAAACAAAACGATTGAGGAATCACTTTATTTGCTAACGATCAAAAGAGTGTCTCTTTCGATGTGGGTTTTGTTTTCTCCAGTCTGTCTACTAACAACGTGGGAAGTTGAGATGTAATGGTCTTAAAAGTGTTAACCTAATGATTGTTGACAATGAGCAAGAGAGATTAACTTTTGGTCTCCCAAATTAAGATGGCTCCTAAATCTATACATAAAATGGGTAGACTTTGGAATTGAATATAGTTTTATAGTCTATGGAATCTGTTGAGTTTCTTTTGTGTGTTTTGGAATCGGGTGCGGTTAGTAGTGGTGGTCAAGAATCTGATCCTCAACTTCTCCCAAAGCTGCTTTTCATTCCCAAGCTGATTCTTTAAGTTCGTTGATTATTAGCTTCAGAATATTTTCCATCTCCTTTCTCAACTCTCTTTATACACAAGCTTGTGTAACCAACTAGGCTAAATGCCTAAATGGCTAATGATCTTTTTAGTAACTTAGGTGGCTCTCTCAATTCTCAAAATACACATAACATATCTTACTTGTTATGGGCTTTAATAATGGTCTTTTGGTTCATGTGTGGCCGTATCTTTTGGGCTTGTGAGAGTAACAAAAAAACGCTAGAAGGAGGGGTCGAACCTCCGACCTTGTGGTTAACAGCCACACGCTCTAACCAACTGAGCTATTCCAGCTTCTTTTGTTCTTACACTGTGTCAAAATTATTTATACTTAGCTTTAAAAACTCGAAAGCAAATTGAATATGGCGGAATTTGTTCTCTCTCTCTCAACCAGATTGATCTTCGACTGATTCATAGAATGTTCAGAAAAACTGTAACTTCAATCTCACGAAGACATTTCTCTTCGTCTTCTCCTGAAAGTCCTTCCCTTTACTCTTTCCTTAAACCATCTCTCTTCTCTAACAAGCCAATCACTCTCACACCTTCACTATCGCCGCCTCAAAACCCCAAAACCCTAACCCAAGATCAAAAATCCTCCTTTGAATCTACCCTCCACGATTATTTAACTACCCACAACACCGATGAAGCATGGAAGGCTTTTCGATCTCTCACCGCCGCTTCTTCTCTACCCGAGAAGCGTCTCATCAATTCTCTTATTACCCATTTGTCCAATACCGAAGAAAGCGGTGAAAACACTGCACACAGACTCAAACGAGCTTTTGCTTCCGCTGCTTATGTAATTGAGAAAGATCCGATTTTGCTTGAGTTTGAGACTGTTCGTACGCTTATGGAGTCAATGAAACTTGCGAAAGCTGCAGGGCCTGCGTTGGCTTTAGTGAAGTGTATGTTTAAAAACAGGTACTTTGTTCCTTTTGACCTCTGGGGGCATTTGATTATCGATATCTGTCGTGAAAATGGAAGCTTGGCTCCGTTTCTTAAGGTGTTTAAGGAAAGTTGTCGAATTGCAGTAGATGAGAAGCTTGATTTTATGAAACCGGATTTGGTAGCTAGTAATGCGGCTCTTGAAGCGTGTTGTCGGTTGTTGGAATCTCTGGCTGATGCTGACAATGTGATTGAATCTATGGCTGTTTTGGGTGTGAAGCCTGATGAATTGAGCTTTGGGTTTCTTGCTTACTTGTATGCGAGGAAGGGGCTTCGAGAGAAGATAAGTGAGCTTGAGAATTTGATGGATGGTTTTGGGTTTGCAAGTAGAAGAATCCTTTATTCTAATATGATTAGTGGGTATGTTAAGATGGGTGATTTAGATAGTGTTTCTGATGTTATACTGCATAGTCTTAAAGAAGGTGGAGAGGAATCGAGTTTCGGTGAGGAAACATACTGTGAATTGGTTAAAGGGTTTATAGAGAGTAAAAGCGTTAAGAGTTTAGCGAAAGTGATAATCGAAGCTCAGAAGTTGGAATCTTCTTCCATTGGTGCTGACAGTTCAGTTGGGTTTGGAGTCATAAATGCTTGTGTTAATCTTGGATTCTCGGATAAAGCACATAGTATTCTTGAGGAAATGATTGCTCAGGGAGGAGGATCTGTGGGGATTGGGGTGTATGTGCCAATCTTAAAAGCTTATTGCAAAGAGTACAGAACAGCTGAAGCTACTCAGCTGGTTACAGAGATCAATAGCTCTGGGCTTCAATTAGATGTCGAGATCTATAATGCTTTGATCGAAGCTTCCATGACGAACCAGGATTTCATATCTGCGTTTACATTATTTAGGGATATGAGAGAAACAAGAGTGGTGGATTTGAAAGGGAGTTACTTAACAATAATGACAGGTCTCCTTGAGAACCAGAGACCTGAGTTAATGGCAGCGTTTCTAGACGAAGTTGTCGAAGACCCTCGTGTCGAAGTGAATTCCCATGATTGGAATTCGATTATTCATGCGTTCTGTAAATCCGGGCGTCTGGAAGATGCAAGGAGGACATTCAGAAGGATGGTTTTCCTCAGGTATGAGCCGAACAACCAGACATACTTATCCTTGATTAATGGATATGTGAGCGGCGAAAAGTACTTCAACGTCCTGCTCTTGTGGAACGAGATTAAAGGTAAGATATCGTCGATGGAGGCAGAGAAGAGGTCCAAACTAGACCATGCTCTAGTCGATGCGTTCTTGTACGCATTGGTGAAAGGAGGGTTCTTTGATGCGGCGATGCAAGTGGTAGAGAAATCTCAGGAGATGAAGATATTTGTGGATAAGTGGAGGTATAAGCAAGCATTCATGGAGACTCACAAGAAACTTAGATTGCCAAAGCTGAGGAAGAGGAACTACAAGAAAATGGAATCTCTTGTTGCCTTCAAGAACTGGGCTGGTCTCAACACATGATAAAAGTTTTCAGGACACAAGCCAAAGACATGTCTCTCTTCGATGTATTGTCGTCTCTTTCTGGTGTTGTGACAGTTTGCATTGCTAATAATAGAAAGCATCAAATAGGAGAGTTTTTAGTTAAAAAAAGATGGCGCCAAAAGCAGCCAAGATAGATTAAGACGAACTAATCCCTAAATTGTAGGAATGCCTTTGGTTTATAGAAATCTGCAGGAAAACAAAAAAGAAAGACCAAATGGAATAATTCTTTCAATTTTGTTCAACCTTTTTCCTTTTTACCCTCAAAATTTTGAAAGGATTTGTCCTTTGTGTGTGTTTGTTTTATGAATTTCTCATTGTTCTAATATCTCAAGGATAGATTTTACAGTTTCCTGTATGGAGGTTCGTTGCCTTTATTGAGATCACAACTTTCGTTGAGTTCATCATTATATTTCTGTTGTTTGTTCTGTGAAGCTTTTGCCCATTTGGTTTTACAGTTTGCAAAATTGTATTAAGTTTCAATTTGGTTTATAGACAGAGAAGAATTGAAGAGAAGATTACTTACGGAGGGAGCCATCGCGGGTAAAGTATAAGGTTCGAAGAGCTAGGGTTATTGGAACATTACATGGATATTCATAGATATAAGTAAGTTCTCTGTTTTACTCTTGTATAATTCTTCTTTATGCTGCTTTATCATTGAAGAAATTAAAGACTTCAAGGACTTAGGGTCTTGTTGTCCTTTACAAAAGATTAGATTTGAAGGATTCTGATTGGTTCGTTCAGTCATTCTACGATGTATCTTGTGTTCTTGAAAACATCTCCTTTTCGTGCATTTGTGAAGCGAGTTCAAAGAAGGTGATGAAGTTTTCATTTTTTCTTTCAGCTATGGAAACGAATCACAAGAAAGGAAAAAATAGAAAGGCTTATCATCTAAAGAAGCATAGAAAATCAGATAATAATAAGAGTTTCGATCCAAGACCAACGATCAAAGAAGTGAATGATGAGAAGCCGGTTTTGTTCCAATTGGGGAGCATTGCTAGTTATGGGGTCAGTGATGTTCGTCTCGAGGCAGATCCAGAGATCACCACTAGAAGATCCACATCTCTTTCCTTGTCTTCATTGTCTCCAACCTCTTCAGGGGATATACTCGAGATCAATGCAAAAGGAAGGAAATCCAGCTTATCTTTCGATAGTAGCGTACACAATAAGGAGCTCTTAAGCCTTTCTTCTAAATTATGCGAGTTACAAGGTTCATCAGACACACCAGGGTCACAAGTGTCTGGTGTAACTCATGCTTCAGTGGAGCCTTTGCTTATGTCACCTTCTGTTCAAATGATGGATAGAGAAGGATCTGATCAACCTCAGAGAAACTCGTTACCGACCTTGGAGAAGAATTTGAGCACACTTTCAAATGATTCGCTGTTTAGTCTTAGCATAGGTGATAACGCGATAGCAAGAGATGAGTTGTTTAGTTACCGTGATTTCAAGTCTGGAGAGATCACAAAATCGGGAGAGCTATTATCGTTCTGCCCTGCTATTCATGGTCCGGCTGATTCTTCTGATCTAGGAAAGAGCTTTGATATGGAGGACAAAGCGAGTGGAGAATGTGAGGATAAGTCGTCGAACTCAAATATATCGTGGAGGAACATTGGAGATTGCAATAACTCAGACGAAGCTCCGAGCAGCACGCAGTCATTTTCATATCCAATGTGAGTTTTGTTACTTTATACCATCATCTCATTGTAGTAGTCTTCAGAATCTTTATTTTTGATTAATTGTTGTTTTAATGCAGAACGAAAAAGAAGAAGAAAAAAAAGAAGGCAATAAAGAAGAAGATGACACAGCAGCAGCAACAGAAGAAGAGATGTTCTTGGTTGTGTTGCAAGAACACTGGACCGTGCTTCTCCTGCTGCAGATGGCCAAGTTGTGATTACAACTTCTTTTGCTGCAAACGGTTAAAATGTTGCCCGTGCTCGTGCTTCTCCTGGTGCAGATGGCCAAGTTGTGATTACAATTCTTCTTGTGGCTGGCTCTTCTGCTGCCATTGGAGCTGTTGGAGTTGCTGTTGCTGTTCCAGGTAGATTGCTACTTCCAGATTCTCACATTGGTCTTCTTTAATCTGTGATTGTTTCAATCGAAAAGCCTACCGGAGTTTTCTTTATGTTGCTACAGTTTTTCGAAGAAGGTAGTAGATGATGAGATGACTAGAGGGAGTGACAAACAGAGACTGCAAAAAGCAGAGTCTAAAACATCTCATAAATGGTTTTGTTGCTTTCTTTGTTGCTCTTCTTCTTAACTTTAGATTAGATTCTTACACAACTCTGTTTTCTTCTTTAGCTAAAGGTAAAAAAAAAAAATTAGATTTTACACAAATGTAAACGTTTCTTGCCTATTGAGAGCAGTTACCAAAAAAAATAATATATATATATATATATTTTTCTGTTATCATCATCAAGTCATATCCATTGATGTTGATGTATCTTACAGTGTACGTGGAGAGTTAAACTTCTCAAGTAAAATTATTTAAGCTATAAGTTATCAGCTTGATATATATGTCTAAAGGAGAAAGGAGTAATCAACATGATTTTGTTGACAAGGGTTTTGTGTAAAAAGAACCTTCCAAATATCATTTTTTTGTAAATTTACCTTTTAACTTACAAAAAATACAAATTAACCCACAAAATCTAATTTAACCCGCAGTATAACCCTTAGTCACCACTTTGAATTTTTTAAAAATGATGATAAATAATACTCCTATATCAAATCGAAACTCTTGCAATGATAAGCTTAAATCTATTCTTAGAATTTTAAAACACTAACATATGTGACCGTACAACCTCTTCGAAGATACACAGAGATTATATTGCCCATTAAATGTGATTTCGTATGTTTGATCTGTGTAAACTTACAAATTAAAAATCGTTTGGAGGTTTTTTTTGTGTGTAAACTTAAAATATATGTAAAAGTAGCATTAACACTAAATTATAGGCAGGACATGAAAAAAGATTTTTTGACAAAAAAAAAAGATTTGTAGTTCTTCCTTATAAATGAAGTCCATTTCATGAATGTTTAAGTTTTTGTTTTCTTTTTTCATGTGTGGTTGTTAACAGCACGTAATATGCCGGATTTGAATTTGTATGGTGATACAATGACAACACTAACAAACTTCTTTATATTACATAACAACTATTTTCAAGCTTATAGACATGGAGATTCGCAATACCATCACTGCTAAAAGATTCGCAATACCATCACTGCTAAAAGATTAAGGAACGTTTCTGCAACTTCCCAATTTGAAATCTTGTTTTTATTTCTTTTTGCCAAGATCTCAAAAGCCAATAGCTTTATGTACTTATATAACAACCGAACTTTTTCATTTTCACTAATGATATTAACATTCTTAACAAAAAAAAAACCATATTGTCAAAGTTCATTTATTCATGTATTATTTTGACATTTGAAATTGCACGCTAACCAAATCATAAAATTGGTTTGTTAAATATAAATTTTATAGTTTTTGTCACATATTTATATATTTGCTAATGTTTTGCTTAAATTTGATTCATATTTTGTTATTTTTTTGTCAATGTTGTTCCTTTTCATCGTTAAAATGGTTTCAATTCAAAACTAATTGGTACGGAATGTTTACACTATATTCATAAATGTCTTGCTCGATAAATGACAGAAAAAGGTTAAAAATTTTCGTTTTGTAATATTTAGGAAACCATTAAGGTTTAATAAAGATTAAGTATGAGGTCACATGCATAGTCACTTATTTTGTGGTAAATATATGCGACAAAATCAACATAGATCATCCATTGATGTTGATGTATCTTTAATTGCACGTCGACATCTTAGATATAAGTATTTAAAATTCTCAAGTAAAAAGAATTAGCTATAACTATAAGTAATCAATTTGATTTGTCAAAAGGAGAAAGGAAGAATCAATTTGACTTTGTTGGCAAATATAAACAAAATATATATGAAGTAGTAACGCTATATATATTGTCGGCAAAACTTGAAAATTTTTGTAGTTCTTCCTTATCGATGGAGTCAATCTCATTACTGTACGTTTAACAGTTGTTTATAGATCTGATTTCTATTATTACGTTATTAATCTATATATTAGCAAATTCAATCCAAAAATTAAAAACACTGACTCTTATTATATTTTTTCGTCTTGTCATTTAGAAGGACTAACTAGATTTTATAAGTGCATGTAAAATGAGCAACTTATCTTTACTAGTATAACTCTTGGTTCCGGAACTTTGTGTTTCTAATTATTTTTTGTCAACAATATGTAATAAGTTGGGTTTAAATAGAAAAAAATACCGTACAATTCAAATAGTTATAAACTATTAAATTATAATATAAATTATGCACAAAAACTTTATAAAATCTAATAAAATAGAATAAAAAAGCCCAAAACATCATATATTATGAAACATGAAGAGTATTTTTCAAGTGAATCAAATGATCGAAATTCTAATGAACAGCGTCATTAACATATTTCAAAATATTTGACACATTATTTTCAAATTAAAGTGACAAAAAAAAAGTCGATGAGATGTGAATCTTTATGATACATTTTTCACATGTTTTGCTATAACTGTTAATATCATATACATGAAACTGTTTGGCTTTTACAAGAAAAGCCTATGACATTGAATTCTTGGCAAAAAAGAATAAAAACAAGAAATTCAATATAAAGAACACACAAGAGAGTGCGGTCATGATAACCAGAGCTGCATCAAGGAGCGAAACTGCTTGCGGTGACGTTTGCGGTGATGATGTTTCTGATCTCTTTGTGAAGCTGCTTGAAAACAGTTGCCGTCGGGATTGATTGCTGGTTATGAACGACATTGTTACGCTGTTTCCAAATATGATAGATAGTAGCTTGAGCTGTGATTCTTCTAAGAATAGTAGGGGCTGTCGCAGAGGAAGATCGAGTCCAGGAGAGCAGCTCCTGCCACGAAAGGAACAACGGCCTGCTCGGGTCAATTTGCGCAAAGACTTGTAACCAAATTGAAGCCGAGTAGCTGCAGTTTAGAAATAAGTGATCTCTAGATTCAATATCCACAGAGCAAAAGGTACATGCCGAAGAAGAGGTGACACCCCAAGAGAAGAGCCGCTGCTTAGTGGGAAGTCTATCAAGGTTAGAAACCCACATGTTGAAGGCGTGCCTGGGGACTGCCCCTTTAAACCAGACCACAGACCACCAATCAGTCTCTTCCTTCCTTGGTCTCAGAACATTCCAAGTCGCAGAAGAAGAGAAACCTTTACACTTTTTGCCTTCAACCACCCAAGAGTACTCATCTTGAACTGCATCGGTAAGAGGTACTTGAAAAGATTGTTTTTATTAACAACAATCTTTTCACATGTTAAATTTTGAAAAATAAACACTTATTAACAACATAAGTTGTGTCTTTTTATTATATTGCGGTTTTTCCGATTAAAAAGATTGTTTTTGTAACAATTTTTTTCTTCATTCATCCGTGCTTCTGGATAGGTGTACTGTACAATATGTCAATACGGAATCACTTTTCCTGTCTAAATTTTTTTATCTTTAGTAAAGTCTTACAAATGTTCACATCCTATTTATAAAAATATCATGTCTCCGGTTAAAAGTATTTTCTAGGTCCGTTTCTTTTAGGAGTTCCTACACATAACTCATTGCTTATGTTACCATATGGTAAGATATTGAACACATTACAAGAATCTTTTTCTTGATTTAAGATCCGCACAAGTACAAACTGTGATTCCTTTTCTTTGTAAAGCGAAATCGTACTCTAATTAAGTTTCTTCTTCTAGTACTCGTTTTGGTTAAAGGTATCAGC
Organism: Arabidopsis thaliana x Arabidopsis arenosa; assembly: GCA_019202795.1. Classification (NCBI taxonomy): domain Eukaryota; kingdom Viridiplantae; phylum Streptophyta; class Magnoliopsida; order Brassicales; family Brassicaceae; genus Arabidopsis; species Arabidopsis thaliana x Arabidopsis arenosa. The sequence goes on along the minus strand of CM032919.1, from coordinate 11,034,269 downwards.
CGTTACAATCATAAAATATGAACTAAAAGAGTCGCGATTAAAACAAAAGAACAAAAACATATTTCTGACGCAAAATCTAACGTCATAATGACGATGATACACAGAGGAATACACGTCTACTTAAAAAAAAATGAATCGTTACGAAAGTTACGATTTTGGAATCTAATCATGGACCAATAACAAGACTAGTGTAGGTCCCAGTCCTATCCTGCCTGGTCAAACCAGAAGCAGCCATGTGGTCTCTCTCTTCACATAAATACATTCAGACATTGACTTCAGTAGGTCCCACACTTCTCTAAAGTCTCTATGACAACGACAAATTTTTAACGACAGAACCGAGAGAGACACGGCTGAAAGTGAAACACTATCCTATTTACCTCTCTCAAATTACAAGAGCAAATTTTAGAAATAAATAAGAAAAAAAATTCGTTTTATTTTTTCCTTAAAATTTTTATCTAATGGATAATATTTAAGTAACCTTTCACTTGTAGTGTGTTGAAATTTCAATAATTATAAGGAAAAGAGAAGAAAAGTTAAAAAAGCTGAGAGATTTTTCTTTCTTTTTTTCCTCTTTTCCTCGAAATGCATTCTTCTTTGACTGTTTCCAATACGTTAAGAACTTTTTTTTTTTTTAATTTATTATACGTCTTGATAATCGAGCCATAGAAAATATTTGTTTCTTTAATGTCATTTTCTTTTAGAGTAAAGAAACTTTCTTCTTTTGCAACTTGAAATTTCGATTTCGAGAGCGAGAAAGAGAGATCAAATTTTTTCACAAAAAGACTTAAAATTTGTGAAAAAGATACAATTTTTATTTTAGGGTTTTGATTTTCTTTGTTCATCTGCCGTCGTCTCTCTTTCTCTTTCTCTTGTGAAGAAGAAGAAAAATGAAAATTCTGGGTTTGGTCTTCTTGCTGTTTAATTTGTTTGTGTTTTCATTTTCTCGGAAACTTTTAACCGAGAGTGGTCTTCACGACGAAGCTGTTCTTTTGAAGCTGAAGAGTAGTTTCTTCGATCCAAATGGAGTTCTGTCTAGCTGGGTTTCCGACAGCTCATCAAACCATTGTTCTTGGTACGGTGTCTCTTGCAACTCTGATTTAAGAGTCGTCTCTTTGATTCTCAGAGGTTGTGATGAGCTTGAAGGTAGTGGTTATCTTCATTTCCCAGATTTGTCTTCTTGTTCTTCAAGTAGAAGAAGACTTGGTGGTGTAATCTCTCCGGTTGTTGGAGATTTGTCTGAAATTAGGGTTTTGTCTCTGTCTTTTAATGATCTAAGAGGTGAAATTCCAAAGGAGATTTGGGGGTTGGAGAAATTAGAGATTCTTGATCTTAAAGGTAACAGCTTTATCGGTGGAATTAGGGTTCTTGATGGTTTTTCAAGAAATGTTGTTCTTAGGAAACTTATGAGTTTTGAGGATGAAGATGAAATTGGTCCAAGCTCAGCTGATGATTCTCCTGGTAAACCTGGATTGTATCCGATTGAGATTGCTTCGATTGTGTCGGCTTCAGTGATTGTCTTTGTGCTTCTTGTTCTTGTTCTCTTGTTCCTCTACACGAAGAAATGGAAACGAAACTCTCAGATTCAGGTAGATGAAATCAAGGAGATTAAAGTGTTTGTTGACATTGGTATTCCTCTGACGTATGAGATCATTGTTAGAGCTACTGGTTACTTTAGTAACTCTAACTGTATCGGTCATGGCGGTTTTGGTTCGACTTATAAAGCAGAAGTGTCTCCAACGAATGTGTTTGCTGTTAAAAGACTCTCTGTTGGGAGGTTTCAAGGGGATCAACAGTTTCATGCTGAGATCTCTGCTCTTGAGGTGGTTAGGCATCCGAATCTTGTTATGTTGATCGGTTACCACGCTAGCGAAACCGAGATGTTTCTTATCTACAACTACTTATCCGGGGGAAACCTTCAAGATTTCATTAAAGAAAGATCAAAAGCTGCTATTGAGTGGAAAGTTCTTCACAAGATTGCTCTTGATGTTGCGCGTGCTCTCGCCTATCTTCACGAACAGTGTTCCCCGAAAGTCTTGCATAGAGACATCAAACCGAGTAACATACTCTTGGACAACAACTACAACGCTTATCTATCCGATTTCGGACTCTCGAAACTCTTGGGAACTTCGCAGTCTCATGTCACAACAGGTGTGGCTGGAACATTTGGCTATGTTGCTCCAGAATACGCAATGACATGCCGTGTCTCAGAGAAAGCTGATGTTTACAGCTACGGCATAGTTCTCTTGGAGCTCATATCGGACAAGCGAGCTCTAGATCCATCCTTCTCTTCGCATGAGAACGGGTTTAACATCGTGTCCTGGGCACATATGATGTTGAGTCAAGGCAAAGCCAAAGAAGTCTTCACCAAAGGACTATGGGAGACTGGTCCACCAGACGATTTGGTCGAGGTTCTGCATTTGGCTCTCAAATGCACCGTTGATAGCCTCTCGATAAGGCCGACAATGAAACAAGCCGTAAGACTGCTGAAACGAATCCAGCCTTCTAGATTGTGATACAAAGCTAGAAGAAAGTGTGTGTTTAGAGGATTTGTACAGCAGCAAACAAGTGCCTAGCCATTAGAATCTTTGTCAAGTCTGTTTTTAAAATTTTCAGTGTAGGGAGGTTTTTCATCTGTATTACTCTTGTTCACCATATGCATCAATCATCAAAATGTTATTCTCATTCTACTCTCTTGAAACTGATATAAATGATGTTTCTTTCTCCTTAATTCTCTTCTCTGTGTAAAGTAGTACAAATACATATATAACTTAAAATTGAGAAATGACGAGAGACTCTTAAAAACATCTTCTTCTCTAAACAAAAGTGGGTTTGGTTAGAGGGTTTTTGGTCTATTATAAGAGATTAGAAGGAGAAGAAGTGTTGACAACAATGTGTCTAAGAGGATGATCTACATGAGGACCACCGGCATGTTTAACGAAATCGGCCGGAGACAAGAAATCGCCATGGCAAACACACATGATCCTAACTTCTTCTCCATTACCGTATCTATAAAGAATCCCATCAACTCTCTTCCCATTTGGTCCATCTCCTTTGGTAAACACACATGGCATCTCACTTTTTCCTTTCCCTTGTGGCTCCATCTTCATGTTCATGTCCACTGAACTCAATCTTCTCAGCCGATTTGTTGGCTTTGTCGTTGTTTCTTGTTGTTGTGTCGTTGATGGTAAGCTTCTTGCTTCGTCGCTCGACGCTGTATTCACCAAAACATTACATGTTTTTTTCAGTAACATTAGTCCATTACCACTTAAACGACCTTTCGGGTTGCGAAAAGGCGATAACTTTGCATCAAAGTAATAATCTATCAAGCAGAAGTAATTTAAATTTGGCTTTAATGATTTGTTACATTACATCAATTTGCTTATAGTTCAAGTTTCAACAATTTTAATGATCATATTAGCGAGAGATTAGTACTACACCTTTAGTTTCCAACTCGGAGACGCTCGATGAACTTCCGGCGGCTCCTCCACCTCCTCCTCCGCCTTGAGATTCAACGGAAACTTGTATTGGATCAAGAGCAGCACTGTGTTGCCGCAAAAGCCCGCTTTTGTTAGCCGTCGCTGACCACCGAGGAAGTCCTGAAGATGGTCTACCTCGCCGTCTCGAAGTGGTGGCAGTGACAGCTTCTTCCGGATTAATACTGTTTCCTCCACCAGCGACGGCGACGGTACGAAGCTTCTCGCTTCTCCGTCTCTTCGCAGCCATTCTTCTCAAAGTCTGCATCTCTTTCCTCTTCCTCCACTCTTCCTCCGACTCAGCCGGTAACGACGTCGTTCTCATCAAACCCGTCCCCCGAGTCGCTCCCGCCACCGTCTCCGTCGAAACCTTCGTCGTTATCATCGCCGCCGTCTGATGAAGATGATCTTCCCTAAACAGAGGCATCGTCACAACCACGGAAGAAGATCTAACAAGCTTATTATTATTACTCTTATCAACTCCAAATCTCCCACCAAGAGATAAACCAAGATTTAACTCGATCTCATCATCTTCTTCTTCTTCATCATCATCTTCACCTTCAACAGAGTTAGAGATAAATCTCTGAAGTAGATCTCTTGGAAACACACAACTATTACTTCTCGCCATTTCTCTACTTCTCTCGTTTGCTTCCGCCATTAACAAAAGAATACTAGAGCTTATGAAACAGTATTCAGATTTTGATGCCACGATCCATAATCCACAATATTTTCAGAGGAAGAAGAAGAAAAAAGTTTCAAAGTTTCTCTTTAATCCATTAATAAAAATTTACGAGACACGTTTTGTTACTATTGAATAAAAATGGTGGAGACAGGAAAAAAAAAGTTAAATGGATGAGACAGAGAAAGAGAACTCAAATTTGAGTACAAGACAGAATATTCAGTTCAATTTTACTTGACAATATACCTATTTAGTTCATCATTAACATTAACATGTACAATAAAAACCAAATCCCTGTAAGTATTTTTTTCTATTTACTCGTAAAAAAGATTTCACCAAGAAAAGGAATTGTAATCAATTTAGATTCTCTCCTATATAAAATTTTTTATTTTACATACTTTAATAAAAAGTTTATTTATTTATTTATTAATTATTATGTTGTTGAGGAAGATTAATAAAATAAAGTTGAGTAAGAATATATAAATGTTGGGTTTTGGGCACGTAGAGAAGCGACGAGAATAGCCAATGTGTGAAAAGTGCCAAGTGGCAATCAGATGATCCCTCGAGTCGACACGTTTTTGTACGGCTGATAATTATTTTTAATTTTAATTTCTTTGTCCCCACACTTTTTGCTACTATTATTGCATTCTTTGCTTCAACTATTATTTAAAAAACAAAAACCATTATTAATTTGTTATAATATTCGCTGGCGAGTTACGTGTTATCATCAGCGTTAAAAACGGAGTAGGTGACATGTGTCGGACGAGACACGTGTTGCTCTGTTTCGTTTTATGTTCAGAGGAATGGGCTTAAGGTTCTTTGTCTCAGGTCCTACAATGGTAACATTCCAATACGTATTTAAAGAAATTTGGATTTTCATTTCACAACTTGCTTGTTCTATAGTGTGTTTTATCCATGATTGGTTCTATTCGTTTTAAAATAGAAATAATGTGTCTATTTTGAGATAAATAAAATTAATCATTAATAATCGACCAAGTAGTCAATTAATGGTTTCAACTTTTTGTTAAAAAAGTTTAATTAAACATCATTGTTAGATTTGGTGTCTCGTATAGATGAACTACTTTATATTTAAAACCATTATTCTAAAACGAAATCTCCTTATCGATGGTAATTACGAGGCTCGGAATTGGAATTCGAGTTATAGAAAAATTAATTAAAGCATGTATTGGATATTTGGATTTAAGTTTTATCATAGAGGTTTGAGTGAATCATTTAGGACCATGTTGAGTTTTATTTATTTAGGCGGATTTTTTTAATCACATTACTTTTAAATGAAGTATATAACTGTACCGGTTTTTAGAAGTATATTACATCCGAATATATAAAAACTTGAACAACTTGATGGAGGAAATTATTTTCGACATAGATCTCTCGAACGACTGGTTACTTGAAAATTCAAAATGGAGGATGGATAATTCGATACTCGTCGATTAGCTTCAAAAATCGATCATTGACCTAAACCAACAAGACGATTCTTTTACCAGATTAGAACCACTAGCCCACTACCTCGTGGTTTAGAAAACATACGTTTTTGATAATTACAATTATCATTTTCCAAATCATTTAGCATCGAAAATTCCTCAATATTCTAAAATTATCTGGACAAATGGACTCGAAACGATTATCCCACAACATATAGAAATATTCTTCGAATTGTACTTATCATAATTTAGAATTAATGTATATATATATATATATATATATAATGTAACTATATAGTACAAAGTTAAAATTATTATTAATTTATCACTTTGATTTCTTTATGATTTTCAGATTTGAACATGTAATATAATATGAGACTATGGGCATCTGATCTTATATTCCAGGCCGGGGATCAAAATCTAAATAACTACATTTGCAAATCTATATATCCGAAGTCTTGAAAATTCTAAGATATCGATTTCCTCTGTAACCTTAATCGAACGTGATCTTCATCGCATGAACAAATATTAATATGCAAAAAAATAAAAAATTATCAATACAAAGTTATTATTTTATAATCTTAAAGCGTTACCAATTGGCCTTAGGTACGTGGTCCTATATGGCCAGCTCAGAGATCTGAGAGACCTCCTCTTACACCGTGACAACGAACTGTCGCGGGAACGTGAAGCATGTCAGCTCTTGGCCATGTAAACACGTGTCCTCGTGGGTGTGTGGATCCTTGCGTGTCTGTCTAACATCCTCCGATCCATTTCTTGTATATTATTCCTAAAATCATCCTACTTCATTCATGTTAGAACGTGAATCATGCTTTTAATACTATAGTCTTGATTTCGTAATGTACTTTAGTACATAATTACTTATACATAGACTCAGAATAATCCTTTGAACCAGATAAATTATGAGTCTATAGCAGAAACTAGAAAACCAGATTTTTTTTTAATTTTGTCTTTAAGATTTAAATGTATACAATGGTAACACAAAAAATATAATATATTCCCAGTAATTGGGCGCAAATGAAAAAATCAGCGTCTTGTCAGTCTTTGAAATTTTACTAACAATAATAATACAAACTACTAGATTACATATTTATGTTCTGATCATTTATCTATTAATGGTCAACATAAATATATAATAGTTGAAATTCGAGATTCGATAAAAATATTCAACTATTCGAAGTATTCTCTTGTAACAGGATTTTACACTAGTATCAATGATAGAAATACATTAGCAGATAAATCGTCAATTTTGTAGAATCACCTAAATTTAATGCAAAATTAAATATATTTAACAAAAAAAAAATTAAATATATAATTCAACCACAAGACATTTTAAGCCAAAACTACAAAATTCATGTTTTGTTTTTTGTTTACAAAAAAGGCTGAAACTCTTGTATGATTCTAAAAAGAATAATGAATCTAGGCCACTCATCATCACTACAAGTCCACTGTCCACCACACATCAAAGCTAATAGGTGTTGTGTGATGGGCAATGGCGGAGGAAGCTTTATAAGTTATTGCCATAGGGGTCACGTGTCTCCAACGGATTGGTAAGTAAAGAATTTAATTACTTTAATTTGGTTATAATTTTTTTATTTGACTCATTAAAATCTATCCTTTTAAAAAGGATTCAAACAACTTATGTGGAGAGGTTCTAAATTTTCTGAGAAATTGTTGTGAAGGTTCAAGGTAGTAGAATGTAATTTGTTCTCTTAGGATGAACTTTCATTGCATCCAATATATTTATAGACCTTCATATATCAAAAAAATTGGAACAAAACTTGAGCCCATAAAAATGTAAAACCAATGAGTATTATGCAGTAATTATTTTTGGGAAGGATTATATATATATATATATATATATATATATATATATAATATAATTGTGAGGAGAAATATTTCGAATTTTATTTATGATAAATTCTGAGTTTTTCAAGAACATTTTGACATTTTTTTTTATGAGTTTAGTTTCTTAGGAGAGGGAAAAAAAATTCTTAGAATGGATTCGAGTCCAACGGTTTTTAATACTTTCGAATTTAATGATAAATCAAAAGTAACTGGTTTTAAAAAAATCATAAGTAACCATGGATACATTAATAAGTTTTGAGAAAGAATTCTTATATCATTGTAAGATGATAATCATGATATTATACCCTTTTTTATCCTTTTACATTATGAAATGTTATGGTCATTTCCTTTTTAGGTTCTTGCTATTGCTAAGAAATTAGGAAATTACTTCCAAAAGGGAAAATTTTCCTAAAAGATAAAGCAAGGTAGGTAAGCTGGAAAAGAGATTGGAATCAAATCTAGCATATTATTAGTTTTCTCTTTATCAAGCATTGCTAATTACTCCTTCCGTTTCGTTTTAGTTGTCGTTTAAGGTTTTTTCACACAAATTAAGAAAATCATTAAATTTTCTGTTTTACCCTTTATTAATATATTTTATAAAAAATTTTATTGGCCAAAACATTAAAACAGTAGGGAAAAACTGGAATTTTCACCAAACATTTGCATTGAAAACCTAAAACGACAACTATTATGAAACAAAATTTAAATGGTAAAACGACAACTAAACTGAAAGGGAGGGAGTACTTCTTTTTACAACTCCTAATTACTTGTTTATTACAAATTCTTTGCTTCTTTAGAAATTACAAATATTGAAATGATGCGACATTAGACCACATTTCATCATATAACTTATCTAAAATTACTATTTTTCTTCAAAGTGACTTGATTCGCAACGGAACAAACCATAGGAATAGGATATACGTTAACGTGAATTCTCGAATAATCAAAATTGGAATAAAAGAAGTAAAAAAACAAAAAGACAGTAGAAAATGACTGGTGAATAGAATAATTATGTTGAGTTCCATAAGAAGAAAACAAAAAAAGAAAACCTAAAGAAATAAAGATATTTGAATCTGTAATGTCGAAAAATAATCTCAATTTGCAAACTCTTGAAATAATAAATTTTCTAAGAAAGCTCCAAATTGTAAGTGTTGTTCTTGTGTTGGTGTTTGTGGAGGAGAGTATCATCGATCAAGATGCTTGAACCTTAGGGGCTCCTCCTTCACTTTTTTTTTGGTTATTGTCTCCATTTGCATTGCGGTTTTTTCTACTATTCCTACGGCTTCTGACCTGCTTGAACTCATCTTCGCCATCTTCTGCTGAGCCGTTTTGTGTCTTGCTGTCATCTGTAGAGCTATTCTCAGTCTTGCTGCCATCTGCAGAGCCATTCCGAGTCTTGTTGCTTCCACCTTTGGTTTTCCCAGAAGGTTTGCTTCCATCATAGTCAACTGCAAGAGGAAGTTTCAGCCTTGCACGCTAGAAACCGATGATTTTAGATTAAGAGGCGGGGGGTTAAGGAAGAGAAGTTTACCTTCCTTCTCCTTTACACGAAGCTTACGGTCTGCAAGCATGAAGGGCGTGTTCTTGGTAGCCTGGAATTGACAGAGTTTGAATATTAGAAATTCAGAGACTTTTAAAAGGGAAACAATAAACTGGTATCTGTAGTTAGTTACCTGAAGCACGCTCTGGACAGAGGCAGCAGATTCAAAGGCAATAAACCCGAAGCAAACTGGATTAGCATTGCCCTGGACACATAAGAAAAGTGTAGAATTCATGTAAGGAAACTAGGAGAGGTGATGAGTAGAAATAGCAGAAAGATACGAGAGATCAAAGATCGTACCCTGGAGCTTCGGACTTGAATCCCGTTTTCTTTGATAGGACCAAAATCCTTGAACAGTTCATAGAGTTGGGGCGGCATTGCATTCAATGGCAGATTTGCCACAAATATAGATTTGCCTGAAACAAAAACACACCCATCTGATAAATAAAATAGACAAGAAACGAGAAGAGATTTCAATCCGGAAACAATGGCAATCTCTGTTTTCTAACCTGGTTCTTCAATGATCTTCGGATCATTTTTCTTTATAGATTTACTGACGTAAGCAGGGTTTTTAGGTGCTGCAGCAGCACGTGGTTGTCCCATGTATTTAGGTTGCTGAACCGGGGCTTTCACTTGAAACGGAGCAGCGTTGTTTGCCAACGATTGAACCTGTACCGCATACTTATAAGTATGCATAGATGTCCCATGTTAAAGAAAAGTTTGCAAAAATATAACTTACAATCGCAGCAAACGATCTCTTGGCTCCATCAGGTTGAGGAGCAACTGTTTCAGCAACTTGCTCTGTTGGTTTTTGAGCAATAACAGCTTTTTCAGACTGCTTCATCTTTCCATTGTCCAATGGAGCAGCAGCATTCTTTTCAACAGCAGCATTAACAGACTTGGCCACCGAAGCATCGTTTTTCTGTTTCAGCTCGGTCTTCTTTAGCTCAGCAGCTGGCTTCACAATCTCAGTTGCTGGCTCTACAATATAGATAGTCCACAAAGAGTTATAATTATAGACTGATATGGACTTACTCGACAAACTTAATCAAACGGAAAAAAGGTAAGACAACTTACCACATTCAACAACTGGCAGAGTTTGTGGGGTGGAATCATCTTGATCAACATATCGAAACATGTCATTGAGGACAACATGGTTATTATGACGTGCCAAATAGAATATCTGAGAAAACTTCCTCCTCAGGTTGTCTTTTCCAGTCATGAAACCGATAACCATGATAATTATCCCATCATCCAAAGCATTCTGAGAATCGATACTCAGAACCTCAAATGTCGTATTCTCAAAGCCACATGAAAGGATATGCTCGTTGATAGCCTGTAAGAACCAACATGATAAATAATGTGAAGTCTGATACTAAACAAGAGTATAGAGTGAAATCTCAATTGAAGAAAAAAGAAAAGGAGTCAACAAAGCATTAAGTATGAGAAACCAATAAGTCAATTATAACTAGTTTCACAACAATCGCATACAAATCTGTTCTCATATCACCATCACCTAAACTATAAGAACACACTTATCTAAAGAGCTGTGATCTAACATAAACAAAACTAAAGCAACCAACAAAAAGTATGAGCAACATAAAGCTATACAAGTACACTAAAAGAAAAAAAAAAGCAAGCGTGACCTAATCAAAAGGATAGTTTCACTAGCATGATGAGATCGATTTCAAAACAATAGGAGCATTAAAGGACAAGACTTTATGTTATGAAATTGAAGGAGCATTAAAAAGGACAAGACTTTATGTTCTGAAATTACCTCAACGGAAGTAAAAGACAGCATAGTACCATCAGGACTAGGTCTGCTGAAAACACTATCAGCAACATATAACTTATGAGCTTCATGAGGAAGCTGACTTAAAACATAATAGTACTGTTCCACAAAGGCAGCAGAAATCGCCTTCGCTGAAGGAACAACTCCCTCGGTAGCCATATCTGCACACGTACTGATAATCAAACCAACAACAAAACAAAAACAGAGAACAATTCAGAATCAAATCGGAAAAACCCTAGATCAAATTAAAAAAGAAAAACCCAAATCTGAAATCGGATCAATAATAAACCTGGCGGCAGAGAAAGATGGAACCGAGGAGAGTCCGGCGATAAAGAAGGAAGCTTGAGAGGCGTGATTAGGTTTTTTTTTTAGGGAAATCGAGATTTGGAGAAGAAGAAGAGAGAAGCTTTAATAGGGTTTTAGGGAGGTTCCTTGGATTTTGATTTCTTACGGCGATGCAGAAACTAAATAAATAAGGAAGAAGGAATATATAATAATTTCTAAAATTCTATTTAAGGTAGGCTTTGGTTTTCTTATTTCCGAACTCAACTAGTAAATTTGGTTTTTTTTACTTGGTTACCTTTTTAAGTTGACCGACTTAAGAACTTTTAACCATCACACGGTTAAAAAGGTAAATCAAAAAAGGAAAATCTTAACGCACTCGAGTCAAGTGGTTCGTGTGGGTCTTACTTGGTTTCGGCGTGTTTCGGACCATGTGACACTTATGAACTTAGCTCTTGTCCAAATTTTGTATCAAAAAGAAGTTTCTAGAATTTTTGTACATATCTATGTTAATATTAAAATTCAATCTTTAGTTCTTGAATTATATAGTTAATTATAATAAATTTTGAAGATAGAGAAAATCTAGTTTTTATTTAATTAGAGATATCTAAATAGTAAATAGAAATCAATATATTTGAGTAAATCTTGTAAGATATTCTATTTAAAATACTGAGATTATTTGTTTTGTAGCTTTTGTTATCTTGTAAGGTATTCATTGTTTATTTATTTCTCAATCAAATCTATTTATAAGAAATTTGAAGCTTGGCTTTATAATTCAATAAAAAGATTATAAAAAAGAAAATATAACTACATTTGAAAAAGTAAAACAGAAAAATAAATATTTTGATTTAATGAGTAACTAGCTTTAAATTAACTCATAGTAAATAAACATAAAACCATGGACCATTAGAATATGTTTAAGCAATCTTATTATATAAAGCTTGGTTTTCAAAGTTAGTAACTCATAAGATCGTGTTATGTGTCAACTTCGTCGATATCAGATTTTGACACGTGTAAAACAAAAAAATTATTTTATTAAATTTAAAAATATAAAAAGATAATTGTAAATTATAAATTTAAACAATTTTAAAAAAATATAAGAAGATAATTAGAAGGAAATTATACATATATATCATACATAAAACAATTTGTGAAAGGAGATAAGGAAAATGCTAAGTCTGTTGGTGAAAGGAGTTATTCTCTGACCATGAGAGATCTAGACTCGCATAAGGGATCAGAGGACAGTGACTACAAGAGAGCCTTTGGACATGAAGGTTCTATCATCAAGAACAAGGCAAGTAAACTCGTCAAATCATCATTTCAAATAAAAACAGAAAGAAACTAAAAATCATGGACCACTATAATAAGTTAAGCAATATTTATAATACAATCACATAATAAGATAAGTTTGGAAAACAAAACTTAATATAATAAGATAAGTTTGGATAAAATAAAAGGTTATAAGATATCTTAAAAGGTATATTTTGTTGATTCAAATCCAAACATATAAGATTCATAATTGATTAACATAATGTTTGCATAAAATTACAAGAAAACTTACTAAATTTTCTAAAATACTATTTATCAATTAATTCGTGTATCACACAGGTCCTTATCTTTTTTTTAAGTAAGATCACACGGGTCCTAATCTAGGAAATAATAAATTTCTAGTGAATAATGAATTATAAGCCAATATTGATATAATTGCTCTGAATCCGCACTACCTCGCATATGTTTATAAACATAGACAATTAGAAAGGTTGTTTTTACCAAAGGTTGAAGATCCATAAATTTTGACCTTGGCCCATGATCTAAACATTGTACCTAAGTTCTGGTCTTCTGCCACGACGATGCTTAAATCTTTTGTAAGCAGCCATAACCTTTACCATATCCACCCCCTTAAACGTCTGTTTCGTATGCCAATCACCATTCACCCCCGCAAATTCTATTTCTTTCGTTTTGTAATCATACAGCAATTCATCCCATTGAACAACACCTCTGAAAGGTATACTGAAGAGATCATATGAAGATGAATTTTTACCAAAGACCAGAATAACCTCAAATCCTGCGGAACTTTGAATCAACCGAAGGAGGGATTCATAGTAATGATCCCCTCCGATGAGGAGGAGTAACCCTCCTAAACCCTCATCAGTCCTTTTCCGATACCAACGGAGAATCCTTTTCAGTATTTCACGATCAGCAGCGTCTTCGGCATTTTGTATTTCTTCATCAGTGTTTAAAGGTAAATCTAGATCGGTTATGACCATGGGCATGAAATTGAAGATCCATAAATTTTGACCTTGGCCCATGATCTAATGATCCTTTCGGTTGATCCGATATATCTACCACTACGAATTCCCACAAACCTGACTCCATGAAAAGATTTTCAAAATATATTATATTTTTGGCAGCCTTTACTCCCAATCATGCAACATGGAGTGGTATTCATAGAAAGGTTATGGGGAATATTGTTCGTCAAAACAAATCATGTTCGAGGTACAGTAAAACCTCTATAAATTAATACTCTATAAATTAATAACCTCTCTAAATTAATAAATTCTTCCGGTCCCGAGTTGGGACCAGTGTAAAATATGACATAAATCGATAAATTAATAAGATAATAATTTTTTTGAAAATCCCATGTAAACATATGGTCCCATCTATATCATAAATTAATAATTGTATAAATGTATCAATATATATATATATATGTATAATTAACTTATCAACATATGATAGAAATTTATATATGTCATATATGAATTACTATGATATATATTTAAAATATTATATGTAAAAATTTTAATGAAATATGACTCTATTATTCAAAAAAAGTCTGTGTTGTTTTTTAAACTTAATAATTGTTTTTGTACTTGTAATTAGTTTATAAAAGATATTGATTATTAAAAAAAAATTATTTTTAGATATAATTTTTTAAAAAAATTACAAAATTAGTAAAATCTCTCTATAAATTAATAATTATTAATTTATCGATAAACTAATACCTCTCTAAATTAATAAAATTTCTTGGTCCCAACATTATTAATTTATAGAGGTTTTACTGTATTTGACAATCGATGTGAGTGGTCGCATGTTCGTTCTACGATCGCTATATACATATATGTTTATTCTATTTTTGAAAATTTTAATTTATGAAAATTTATATTTTAAAATAAAAATTTGATTCATATATCTATACTAACTTGTTAAAAACTTTTTTTAATAATAATTAATTGAATATTTTGTTTATTTTTATTATTTTCATTTAAAAATATATTTTTATCTTATTTTATTTTTTATTTTGTGATCGCCATACTGTTTGTTTTGTAGTCACCGGATTCAGTGACCAATCTCGGAAAATCGCTAAAAAAAATTAGCAACCAAAAGTATCGCTTGATGGTCGCTATCGGATAAACAAGATTTAGTCGTAATCGTTGGTCGCAAGGGCTAGGAACTGGCAAAAGAAAAAGATCTATATATAAACAAGAAAGATACGAGGATTAATATGTTTTATCCTTGTAAAGAAATAGCCTGCACTTGAAAGTCAAAGTAGCAAAATGCTCAAAGAAAGTGCCCTCCCATGTTCCTCCCTCTTTCTTCTATCTCTATCTGTATAGGCAATCAAATTTCATTAGTTGGTAATAGAATAATCAAAACTTTAAACCTATTTTCTCATATGTGCGTTTTCGTGAGTCTCAAGAAAACATAAGTGTCAAAACTATCACGATCAAACAGATTTACATTAAGTCCAGCTTCACAACGTGAGAGTCTCAACTCTTCATTTTTCATCCATCAGAAATCAAAATAATACACATGCAAGCACGAACATGCTACATATATATAAACACATACACACAAACATGTACACAATACAAGGAAAAATTAAAAAAATGGGAAACTCTTTAAGATGCATATCGCAAGAACAAGATCCAAACCAGAAGAAACCTAGCTCCGTCGTCAACGGTAATAGCTCGGAGAAACACGTTCGGAGGCTGTCTCTAATACCATCTTTCCGACGCCGGACATTACTTCCATCTCTCTCTTGCTCTGGATCCTCAACTTCGTCGACGTCCAAGAAAGGAGGGATCAAGACAAAGAAGAAGATAAGAGAAAGACACCACCAAGAGCATCATCATGATCATGAGAAAGACTCTCTAATTCAAGAACAAACCTTAGCCGCCACTAATATCCTCTTTAGTCAAACCCCTCGTAACAGTAACTCTGCTCCTCCTTTCCGACGCTCCACCTCTGTCGTTTACACTCAGCCACCTCAGGCCGCTGTAGCCGCCTCCGTAGGTTCTGTTTCCGGCGCCTTGACTCCTAAGAAATCCACTTATGGATACGTTAGAAGCTCTAGCAATAGGCAGAGATCAAGCACCGATCCTGTTCTTAAACCCAATCAGCTCCTAGACAAGGCAAGTACTTTTATATTGTCCATTTAATTTGGCTCCGTTACATGATACTTTTGTTTCGATCAAGATATACACCCCTAGATTCATCTAACTGTTCAAACCGGTCAAAATTGAACCGGCTAGTTCCTATAGATTCATTTGAGCAATTGAAGTGAATAACCAAAAACATTGAATGAAAAATATATAAAAATGACATTTTTGTTAAATGTTTTTGTGAGAACAATCACTTGTTACATGGATGATTACATAAACATATTTGTGTTTTTAACTTGTTTAGCCAATTTCGGTATTGAGATTTTTTTTTTATATGTCAACACCTATATATTTGAGACTCATTATATGATATTATGATATAAATGGATGGAAACAGGAGCTAAAGGTGGAAGGTGCGGAGACAAAGCGGTTCGTCCTGGTTCATGGAGGAGGGTTTGGTGCGTGGTGTTGGTACAAAACCATAACGCTCTTAGAGAAACATGGTTTCCAAGTCGACGCCGTTGACTTGACCGGTTCTGGTGTCAGCTCTTTCGACACAAACAACATCACTAGCCTCGCTCAATACGTCAAACCCCTCCTCCACTTCTTCGACACCCTCAAACCCACCGAGAAGGTCTCATTTTCACATAATCATAATGTTTTTCCCTAACCAATATTATAAGTGTTACTTTAGTAACAAATTTATGACATTAATTGATGGTTGTATAATGTAGGTGATATTAGTGGGGCATGATTTTGGAGGGGCTTGTATGTCTTATGCCATGGAGATGTACCCTTCTAAGATCTCTAAGGCTATTTTCATCTCTGCTGCTATGTTGGCTAATGCACAAAGCACTCTTGATCTCTTTAACCAACAGGTTTTTTCTTTGTTCTCCAAAACATTTGGTTCTATTTTTTAAAGAGTTTATGCACTAATTAAGTAGCCTAATTGCAACCATTTGATTGCAGCCTGACTCAAATTATGATCTGATGGAACAAGTCCATCTATTTCTGTACGCCAACGGCAAAAAGAACCCTCCAACAGCCGTTGATTTCGACAGATCATTGCTTAGAGATTTTTTCTTTAATCAGAGCCCTCCAAAGGTACACAACACATAAGGGCTAAATAAATAGCTGAACCGGTACAATTCGGTTTAACTAAACCCGACTTGTTTTTTTTTGGTACAGGACGTTGCATTAGCGTCGGTATCTATGAGACCAATCCCATTCGCGCCAGTGGTCGAAAAGCTTCACGTGTCGGAGAAAAACTACGGTTCAATCCGTCGGTTCTACATCAAAACCATGGAGGATGATTACGCTGTACCGGTTTCTCTCCAAGATGCAATGATCAAATCGAATCCTCCTGAACAAGTTTTCAATCTCAAAGGCTCTGATCATGCACCATTCTTCTCACGTCCTCAGTCTTTGAACCGAATACTCGTCGAGATTTCTCAATTACCTCCCAAGAAATCTTCTTGATCAATGTTACCGGTTATGTAAACCGAACCGGACATAGGATCCTGTAAACATAAAGTTAGAGATTGTCGGATTTGTTTTTTTTTTTTTTGGAGAGATATGAACAAAAACACATTTGAGAATGGGTCCGTTTTTTTATAATTTGTAACAGTATCTGGGGCTCCCCGAACAGTTCACCGGTAGGAAAGCAGATATGCTACAGTATATCCACGATAATGTTAAAAAGAAGATTGAGGGCTGGCAAACCAAATTTCTATCCACAGCCGGGAAAGAAACGCTGATAAAGGCAGTAGCTTATGCTATGCCGGTCTATTCAATGAACTGCTTTCAGTTACCTATGGAGCTCTGTTCGGAAATTGATAAAATGATCGCTCGATTCTGGTGGGGTTCAACCAATGAGAAACGGAAACTCTCTTGGATTGCTTGGAAGAAACTGGTAACATCAAAAAAGATTGGAGGTTTAGGTTTCCGCGATCTCCATCTCTTTAACCAAGCCTTACTTGCTAACCAAGTCTGGAAAATTGCACAAAGACCACGAAGCCTAATATTCAGGATTCTAAAGGCTAGGTACTTCAGGGATGGTGATTTCTTCTCCGCAACCAGGGGCACAAAACCTTCATACGGATGGAACTCCTTGCGTTTTGGTCGGGATCTGTTAAAGTCTGGAATCCAAACTTCTATCGGTGACGGCCATAACACAAAAATAGGAGTTGACCCATGGTTGCCAACTACACCTCCGCGGCCACCCATTTTATTGCCAACAACAGATCCTACACTTGCTGTAAGCCACTTAATAGACCAAACCAATCACCAATGGGATGAGATAAAGATCTCAAACATGATCGACCCTATAGATCATCACCAAATAAAGAAGATCTACCTCCCTATGATCAGCAAGAAGGATTCATTTATTTGGAGTCATACCAAAGATGGAAAGTACACCGTGAAATCAGGATATTGGAAAGCAGTTAATGCTAATATTCATCCTGATGATCCCAAACCACCATTGGCCAGCAATCCTGACATCGCTACAAACGTGTGGAAGCTGGAAATCTCCCCAAAAATGAAACACTTTGTATGGAGGATTGCATCAAAGGCACTAGGAACCGCTGAAAACCTTCGACGTCGTAATATAAACGTGAATCCGTACTGTTCCAAATGCTGCACCGAACTGGAGACAAGTGATCACACCCTCTTCTCGTGTCCAGAAATCATACAGGTATGGCGAGCGGCAGGTTTCTCCACACATTTCATAGGCGATGCGGGAAAGTCGCTTGAAGATAAACTACGGTGGATTATGGATATGTCTACAACACAAAACGCTTCGAAAACACATTGCCTACTTCCTTTTTGGCTCATGTGGCGAATTTGGAAAGGACGCAATGAACTAGTTTTCAATCGTGTGGTGATAGAAGCAAAAGACATAATAGAGCGGGCTGTCACGGATACAAGAGAATGGGTAGAGAATACGGCTAAACGGGACAACCAACCGAGAGCCATACACCATCGACGCTCCAACAATGCAAAATGGGAACCACCACCAAGGGGTTGGATCAAATGCAATTATGATTCATCTCATCATGAGGGTAATACATCATCAGGATTAGGATGGATAATCCGCAATTCAAATGGCTCTCTACTACATTGCGGCATGGCTAAATATCAAGGACGTGCAACAGTCGATGAATCAGAGTGTACGGCATTGATTTGGGCACTACAATCGGCATATGGCCTTGGATATAAATCGATCGAATTTGAAGGGGACAACCTTAATATAGTTCGATTAATCAACGGAAAGGAAGAAAACCCTAGGCTGCGGCATTACTTAGAAACAATTTGGAGTTGGAGGTCAATGTTTACAACGGTCAAATTCACCTTCCGGCATAGGGAGCAAAACAAATGTGCTGATATGCTAGCAAGAAAAGCAATCATCTGTAATAACAATGGAATGATGTTTCATTCTTGTCCTACTTTCCTAGCTCATATTGTAAACACTGATATTGGTCATTAATAAAGTATTTGGAAGGAAAAAAAAAAAAATCAAACAGTAATGCTTTATGAAAGTTTTGATTAACTAATGCAAAAAGATTAGGAAGAAAGCTAAATTAATTTTTGGATTACACTAGAAAAAGGTATAAAGTTACAAAACGACACCGGTTTATACAGTGATTGTTGTTCTGTTGAATAATGACGTGCCAGATAAGCATTACCTTACTATTTCCGTTAGCTTTATTTACTATATATATCACAATTCACAGGCTTCTTGTTTTCTTTCATTGGCTCTTCTTCTTCTCTTCTTCTCAAATCACCTTGCTGATCAGGTAAACTAGATTGGTGTTTTGTTTTGTTTTCTTCTCGACTTAGGTGTTTGTTTGAGAAGTTTTTTTCATTTGTTGTGTTTTTTCTCTGTATGTTGTGCTCATAGCATTGCATCAACGGATAGGTTCGGATATGCAGAATTCGATTGATATTTGAAAGAATGTTTGTATACTCTAGCCTCTAGCTAGGTTATTGAGCAATTGCTTTTGTTAGGTTTACATAATGATAGTGTGGTTCAAATTCATCTGGAATCTTTTAAGTGATGTTATTAAATTGGTGATGATAAGTTGTTAATGACTATCAATTCTGAATTCATGTTTTGGTTTTGTTGCGTTGTAGATGTGAATGTTTTTTCTTCACAAACAAATTATGATTAATTAATTGAATGATCCCTCCACTATTCCTTTTTTTTTTTGTTGTTTCATATCGTTTAGTAGGCAATGTTTTTGTGTAAAATATGATTCTGATTCAAGATTTTATCATATTTTTGAATCCAAAAGCTAAAGAATCTTTGAGAGATAGAATGGGTCGTGGAGTTAGTGCTGGTGGAGGGCAGAGTTCTTTGGGATATCTTTTTGGGAGCGGAGAGGCTCCAAAGCCAGCAACCGTTAACAATGCTCCAGCTGAAACTCAGTCTTCTGCTCCTGCTCCACCTCTTCAAGCCGCTGCTCCAAAGGCTGTTGATAGCATAAAACAAGTTCCTGCTGGCCTCAATAGCAACTCTGCAAACAATTACATGCGTGCAGAAGGACAGAACACAGGCAACTTCATTACGGTATGTCTCGTTCTTTCAATGAACACAAACAATTACATGGTTTTTTTTTTGTGCGCTAACAAAGTAAACAATCGTCTAAAACTTATGGTACAGTTACTAAAACATCTTGTGGTTGTTGTGCAGGACCGTCCATCGACCAAAGTTCACTCAGCTCCAGGAGGTGGCTCGTCTCTGAATTACCTCTTTGGTGGTGGTAGCAACTAGCTATTTGAGGCAAACTTGGTCACTCTATCTTCTTTATCCCAAGTCACCCTTCTATCATATTCGTGGAACCTCTTATTCTCTAGCAAAAAATAAAATCTGTATAATCTGTAAGTTTGTACACATATGTGATTCAATTGTTGTATTCTCGTCTTTCAAACAATAACATTCTCTCTAGATTTCTACTATTTTTTTCACGTTTTGATTCATAAAAACCTCAAATAAATGTTAAAGAAAAACGAATTAGAACAATCTTGTATCCCATTTCCACAATTGAACACTCTGATTGGTAATATCTCAGTCAAGAATTTACTGTTCTTATTGTTTTTACTGTTCTTATTGTTACTAGGATTCCAGACCCCCGCGATGTCGCGGGGGAAAATATTTCAAAAATTGTTAAAAAAAATATCAAACGAAAATTAATAATAACGATGGTAGATGATTAAATGTTATAGCGATTTATAAAATAAACTTAAAGTTGCAATTTTCGTGAAATAAACTAAATGTTGCAATGGTTCAACTAAACGGCTGCAATCATTTTATGAAAAATTACGATAAAAAGATGCAACCGTAAAAAATATTTACTCGGATTGCAACTTTCTCAAAAAACTTAACGTAAAATAATTTTTTTAGTTTAAAAAGAAATAAATGAAATGTTGCGATATATCAAAAGTTGTAGCGGTTCGTCAAGTTCGTCAAATAAACTAAAGATTACAATGGTTCGTAAAACAAAACCAAAAATTGCAATGATTGGTCAAATAAACCAAATGTTTCAACGGTTCAATTAAACGATTACAATCTCATTTAAATGCATTTTGGTAATTAAAAATTAAAAATATTAATTTATGAAAATTATACCGAGAGACGCGACGGTAGATAATTAGATGTTATAGCAATTTGTAAAATAAACCAAAGGTTGCAATTGTTCGTGAAATACAAAACAAAATATATAAATCAAAGGTTGCAATCGTTCGTGAAATAAACTAAATATATAAATCAAAGGTTACAATTGTTTGTGATATAAACTAAAGGTTGCAATTATTCGTGAAATAAACTAAATATTGCAATAATTCGAATAAAAGGTTGCAACTGTTTATGAAGAGGTACAATAAAAAAAAAAAAAAGAGGTACAATAAAAAGAAGCAACCGCAGAAGATATTCGGATGCAATTTTCTAAAAAACATACCCGTAAAATAGAAATTTTAGTTTAAAAATTAAAAATATATCCATATGTAAACTATGAAATAAACCAATTTTATATGTAGTTTATTGGTTTTCGTAAAAAGAAATTCAATAAAACAACATGACCGTACAAAAATAACTGTAAGAAAAACAACCATAAATATTTAAACGAAAGATTGCAATAAAAAGACACAACCGTTCAGATGTACAAATAATATTTATTGGAAACGACATAACCGTAAAAAAATAACCAATTAAAACGAAAATTACGATAAAAAGACGCAACCAAAATAACCGTAAAAAATAACCGATTTAAACGAAAGGTTGCGATAAAAAGACGCAACCGTTCAGATGTGCAAATGGTATTTATTAGATTGCTATTATATATAGATTAATTCTCAGTCAATAATAATAATAATAATAATAATAATTATTATTATTGTTATTAATCGGTTAATCGGTAAAACGGTATGGTCAAAACGAAACGAGACTACGAGAGTATCGTCGTTCGATTTTTTTATACCATCGTTTTTTTTTTTTAATCTTCTGCAACTTTTTTGTTGTACGTTTACCGTTAATTTTTTTACCGATTTATGTCACCAATCGAATCCAATAGTGTAAATTATGCAAGAAACACTAACATAGAATTAAATTAATATTCCAGCTTGCAAAAAAATTTAGTTGGCCCATTCCTTTTTTTTAATGATTTTTTTTTTCATCATTAATTTTAACGACGAGAAGTACTCTTTGCCTGACTCTCTTTCTCTCTCTCCCGGCGACGACGGTTAGAGCCGCCATAGATGGATCATAACTCGCCGAGATCTCGTCGGAGCCGGAAACCGGAGCCCAAACCCGACATATACTCCACTTTCGTAGTCCACTCCGATTCCGATTCTGATCAAGGTCGAGATCGAGACAAACGTAAAGCCAAACCTGAGGAAGACGAAAATGTCGATTTATACGCTACAATGGTTTACAAAGGTGATAGTGACGGAGAAGGAGAGGAAGATGATGAAGACGATTCTATGCTTCCTCCTCTTCTCAAGCGTCTTCCCAAAGATTTCGGAGGCGGCGCGTCGCTCGATTACGACGATGACGACGGTGATGAAACCGGAGATTTCGGTACGATGATTGTGAAAACAGATCGGAGTAGTCATAGTAAGAACAGTCCGTACTCGTCCAAACCGCGAATGGAAGTTAGTCCTAGGAGGGGAGCGAGAGGCGGAGATGAGGAATCTTCCGATGAGGAAGACGAAGAAGAAGATGATGATGATGACGGAGAGTACGGTACGTTTGTTGTGAAATCTTCGTCTAAAAAGGGAAAGAATAAAGAGAAGGAGATTGATATGTCAACTATGGGAAGAGCTGTTGCGAGTATGCAGAAATCAAATTTTGGTGGTAAGACTCGGAAATTGGATCCTTCCTCTTCTTCTTCCAAGCTTCACGGTGAAGATAATCGGAAAATGCAGCAGCAGAACAGTAAGATGTCGACTACGTCTCTCCCGGATAGCATTACTAGAGAAGATCCAACCACCAAATACGAATTCCTCAATGAACTTGGTAAATTAGCCTATCTAGAGTTAATTTGTTGTTAGTCTATTATGTTGTTGCTATGATCATGATCAGCCATCAATATCCCTCAGTACTTGTTCCAATTTTTGCTTACTATATCAAATTTGGTATCTGGATTGGCAGGGAAAGGATCATATGGATCTGTATACAAGGCAAGAGATTTGAAAACATCGGAGATTGTTGCTGTGAAAGTCATATCACTTACTGAAGGGGTATTAAAAGCTTGTCTTCAGCATATAAAATGTCATAGTTGCTAAAGCACTCTATGTGATTCAAGTTCTACTTTTAATAGGAGGAGGGATATGAAGAAATCCGGGGAGAAATTGAGATGCTGCAGCAATGTAACCATCCGAATGTTGTCCGCTACCTTGGGAGTTACCAAGGAGAAGATTATCTTTGGGTGAGCATCTGGGCCTTAGCTTGGTTATCTTTGTTGGAAATAGTAGCTCTTACTATTTGGAATCAGTTTTTTTTTCTTCGTTTATATATTATAGTTTATGTATTCGCTCTCTCTAGTTATTAATTTATGTCTTCTGACAGATAGTGATGGAGTATTGTGGAGGTGGAAGTGTTGCTGATCTTATGAATGTTACCGAGGAGGCGTTGGAGGAGTATCAGATAGCATATATGTGCCGGGAGGCGTTGAAGGTATGCACACAATTGTCTGTACCTTTTTCACTTTATAGAATGGCTAGAAGCATGAAGAAGAAAAATGATGTCTGCTCTCCTGTATTTGATGGTTCCGTCTTTGCTTGCGCTCATTTGGTTCAACATGTTTTAGGCCTTATACTTCTGTTTGTATCTATTTTGTAGGGCCTTGCATACTTGCACTCAATATATAAAGTCCATAGAGACATTAAAGGTGGTAATATCTTGTTAACTGAACAAGGAGAGGTCAAGTTGGGTAAGTTAGCTTGGGGAATTATATAACCACCTGTTTGAAGAGTTGCCTTTACTTATGTTATTTTTATTACACATGCAGGCTTTTATGTTTTAAAGCTTAGAATCTTCCTTAGCCTTATCGGTTTTTAATTAGAATTTTTATTTATTGCTTTACAGCTGCATGCTGATTCCAAAGTTCGCTACCTTATCTTTTCAGGTGATTTTGGGGTTGCAGCTCAACTTACGCGGACTATGTCGAAGCGAAACACGGTAAATACATATATGAATAAAGTTCCTATGGTTAATTCTTCAAGCTTTCTTTGATCAGTCGGGCTATTAAAGCCTTAGAGACTTTCTGCGCCTGATGGTGGATTCTTTAATGTTTTGTCTTGTTTGAAGTTCATTGGGACTCCTCATTGGATGGCCCCGGAGGTTATTCAGGAAAATCGTTATGATGGGAAGGTAGGTGTCCTATTTGACAGTAAATTTGTCTGATAAACTCCTTCAAGTTTTTCGATTAATTTTAAAAACTTCACATTTTATGGACTGATTTAGTGGTCCCTTTCATATCTAAATGTTAATTGCTGGAGTTTAAATTTTCACGTCTACTAAATCTAATATTATATCTCTTGAAGAAAGTAACTAAGGTTTTACTAAAAATGGGTTTGCATACCAGTTCACAGGATGCTACTTTTAGAGGAAATTAGAATCTGGTACATAAGCCAGTTAGAAACTAAGACTGCGAAGTTTTCTAGAGAGTAGAATTAAGGATTTTCCTGTTTACAACTTGATGACATTTTGACTCTTTAATACAGGTGGATGTATGGGCTCTTGGTGTTTCAGCTATCGAGATGGCAGAGGTAATATGGGACTACTTCTCTTAGGTGACAGTTTAGTACTTTTTATCCGACAATTGTGCAAGCAAGCTAAGTTAGTGACTGTTTTGAGAGCTGATTGTCCTGTTAGCTGTACTGAGTCTCTCGCCTGACATGTTGTGGAAAAAAGAAGAAAATTGTACATTTGATTAACACTTTTGACCCCTTGTCACTTAACTCGCTTCTTCCTTATTTTATTCTTAATAATTCTGTGGTTTTCTTCTGACTTTTGGTTGTGTTGTTTACAGGGGCTTCCTCCAAGATCAGCAGTTCATCCGATGAGGGTTGGTATATTTATATTAAGCCATCTTGCTTTTTAATTATGTTTCCAAGTGATCAGATACCTTGCTGAGTTTAGGATGGGCAAACTATACAGTCTCGCCTTTTTTAATGATTTTGTTTTTTTTTCTCTGCTTCGAAAATTGAAAGGAATGACTTGAAGCCAAACCTAAAACAATTTGTTGCACATCAGTGCGAGTTTGGCTTCGTTTCAAGGGTTTCTGTAAATGTGGTTGGCTCGAACCATTTATTAACTTTGGTTGTAAGTGGTTTGGTTAGGTCTGTTATAAACCAATCTCAAAGCAGCTTGCTGTTGTTAAGTTTGTCCTATAAATTGAAATGGAATGAAATTTGTATAGACCTGGTATGAAATTTTTCATAAACATGAGAGTTATTAGGCTAGAAAATGGAGGTCTTGAAATACTCTTAAAAGGCCTTCTCTTGATTGGTTAGTGTTGAATACTAGGTAAGAGAGAGAAACTTTTGCTTGTTTGCTTACTTGATGGCCACTAATCTTATCATGCTATTGTCGTTATTTAATATCTCATTTCAAACATCTGTCTTTGTTAGGTTTTATTCATGATATCCATCGAGCCAGCTCCAATGCTCGAGGATAAAGAAAAATGGTATGTCTTCAACCTCTTTAGAATTGTCACGACGATTATCATTAAGGCAGAAGAGAATTTTCCAAATCATCCAAGCGCAATCAGTACCTTATATTGTGAAAAGTATAGTTCCTTGTAGTCGCTTCATAGACGTATGGGTCCACAGGTGCTGTAGTAATTGCATATCCACAATATATACAGTGCTTTATCGATTGATGGTCTATTATTAGCTTCAGAACCATTTTTCTCATGGGTCTAATAATTTTTCTAGCATTGGCAAAGAAAACTTATATATGTGGTTAGCAGCATACTTTTATACAAAAGCATTGACCTACAAGCGCTCTGAATCATAGTAATGCAATTCTCGTTAAAGAGGTCTTGGCAATATCTTATGCAACATTCGACTGTTGGTTGCTACTTTCTGCAGGTCCCTGGTCTTTCATGATTTTGTTGCAAAGTGCCTTACAAAGGAACCACGTCTTCGCCCAACTGCAGCTGAGATGCTTAAGGTAAACTATGATAGTCTTTTGCCTGTTCGCCAGAGATCGTTAGTATGTGTATCTCAATGCGCTCTTTTTTCCTTCCATTTTTCTTTCTTTTCAGCTAACTGTGACTCTGTCTTGTCAATATTAGGATGTCTTCAGCTTTAGTTGTCAGAATTACCATCAATTTCATAACTGGCATGCAATTTAGTGTTTAAGTTCTCTGTGTTCTGCTGATGCCATTTACTCTTTGGTTTTAAATTCAGCACAAATTTGTTGAGAGATGTAAAACTGGGGCTTCCGCAATGTCGCCAAAGATTGAGAAGTCCAGACAAATCAGAGCTGTAATGGCTTTGCAAGCGCAAAGTGTTGTCGCACCTTCTTCGGATGACACTGTATGTATTGTTTTTCTGAAACGGTTACCCCTCTCTTAGTTACCCCCATCTTCTTTCCTAATATCTTTGCAAGTTATAATTATCTACATTATATTATAATCTTGTAACAGTCAACACTGGGTCCAAAATCAAATGAAGAGATAGGAATTACTGTTCCAGCTAAACCTCCTCAAAATTCCACCGAAGCACCTCTAACTGGCACCCTGAATCGGCAGCATATAACTGGCAACACTGTGTTGGCTGGAGAAGGCAAGTATTATATGCATGCGTATCTATGTCCATATTGCATACTTCCACATAAGGAATTCAACCAAATGGTGTGTTGTTGTTGACTAATCAGTATGCTATTCTAAACATGTGCTGTGAACCTCAGCCTGTTATGTAGTAATTTACAAGTTGGCAATCTGCATTTCCGAACCATCATGAGAATTGTTGAGGTTGAGTGCATTTTCTTGGAGATGTATAGTAAACTCTGGGGGATGATGTTTTGATGATTTATTCAGCAGCTTTTTTAGCATCCAAGCTGTTGTGAAATTTTCTCCCTTCATGGTTTCAAAAGCATGTAACTTTATGTTTCCACTGGTTCATGTGATCAGGTGGTGACTTTGGAACTATGATCGTTCATGGTGAGGATGAGGCAGAGGAGAGTGACTCCAGGTCTCAACTTGTCAAAGAGAAAGATTCTTCATCTTCTCAGGTTGAAGGTGTTTCTCGCGAAGTCTCAGGAGAAGAATTACCTGACTCATGGTATTTTATCTTTGTAACCCTTTTTTTTTTACTTTATCGGGGGCATATCTACTTACATTAATAGGCGCTTAAATTTTCCTTCAGATCATCTAATTTATTGAAAAGAAAGTTACATGGATATATAACAATCAGGATCTGATGATGAACTTGCTTCTTGAGCATGATTTAACCTGATATTGGTTGCTAGGGTACATGACAAAAAGAATCCTCCGGGTATCGATCTTCCAATTGAAGCTTCGACTTCACAGAGCATCCAGGCAAGTTCATCTCATGAGCATAGAACCAAGCTAAATAACATAGCTGGAACACAGATTGAAGGTGGCAGTGATGCAAGTGGTAGTACCTTGAAAAATGAAACTGTTGGCAGGAAAGCTTTTGCTTTGCAAGATAAGGTTAGTTAGTTTTGTGCTGTGTATGTGCTACAGTCTAGTCAATGCCCCGGTGTAGGGTTAAAATGTGTCTCCTTTCCTGCAGTTATGGTCAATCTACGCAGCTGGAAACACAGTACCGATACCGTTCTTGAGAGCTACAGATATATCCCCAATTGCACTCTTGTCGGAGAATATGATCGGAGGCATGCAACAAGATGGGAATGGAACTGTAGCCGTTGAAGCACTTCAGGAGCTTTTCACTTCTGATCCCCAATCCAAAAAGGGTCGACGTGGACAAAACGAGGTCGAAACTCTCTCTCTCTCTCTCTCTGAACTCTATATAACGTGAATGAATCATAATGTTATATTAATCTGTGGGAGTATGAAATATATTCTGCAGATGCCTCTTCCTCCAAGCGTATACCAAAGACTGACTACAAGCTCTTCTCTGATGAACCTTGCACAAGTTTTAGCGTACCACAGAGCGTAAGTAGGAGATAAAATAGCAAATGTTTTTGTTTTGTTTAAATGAACTATAAAACCTAAAAACCCTTTCCGCTGATTGCAGGTGTTACGAAGAAATGCCGCTGCAGGAATTGCAAGCAACGCAGGAGCAGCAAACCATTCAAAATCTATGCGATACTCTTCGCACTATTCTCCGCCTCTAAGTATTTCTATGTTCATATCTGGTGCTACTCTTGTATTAGTATAGTATAGGTTGGCTCGACAAGTACATCTTTATTTTTCCTAAACGTTTTTTTTAAAACCAATCAATTTTGTATCCTCTTAGCACAATTGCTAGATGATTGAATGTAAGAAACGGATTTTATAACACTCGTATAAATAGAATCCCTTAGGTTGAATAAATATTATTACAAGTCGTGTCCTGTGGGTAATTCGAAGAAGCATGGTGAGATACCAAAGTCTCTCTGCTTTGTTTCGAGCTTCTCGCCGTTTAACCTCACCGGCGACTTGTTTCTCCGTTAGGCAATTTTCTTCTTCCTTACTACTTCCAAAGACGACTCCTCCTCGCTATTTTCCTTTCTCTTCTTCAATCTCTAGGTTTTCTTCTTCGTCTTCTTCTCCTTCTCCTTCAGTTCGACCGCCAAAATCCGCCGGTAGTAATGGCGACGAAGAAGACACTTTTGAATGTAAGATAAAATAAATCAACCTTGTCTTCTTTGACTGCCTCTCTATCTTCTGGGTTCAGAATTTGTTTAGGTCTTTTTCGTGTCTATAAGGTGTTTGTTAAAATGTCTCCTGCCTATAAAATTTAATGTTGCTCACTTTTAGCCAAAAGGTTGCTTCACCTGAGAATTTTAATGTTTTCGCAGTTGAGTTATGTGAATGCCCCTTAAGAGTTTCCTGACAAGTCAGTAACGTTTGGTCTCATGTAACACCACTTCTTGTATGTTCTAAGTTAGAAACTTCTCCACTGTCTTTTCTTGTCCATAGAAGCTGGTATTTCCTAAACGCCATAAAATACTGTTGGTCTCATAACACATTTGCTTCCAATCTAATTGGCAGATAAAACAACTGATGATGTTGAGGTCATAGAAGATTGGGAAGAAGAAGAAGATGAGGAAGTTGAATCTTATGTATATTTCTCCTACATTTTCTCATCACTTCGCTACTATGATTCTTCGATTCTTTTAAGCTAATCTTTCTTCTGTTTTACAGCTTGGTGATGGAGGAGATGGTGGTGGAATTGTTCTTCGAGATGTGCCATGGGGTGAAAAAGTTCTCTCTATTGCTGCAGAAGTTTTGAAACAGTCTGAGGAAGAGTTGGAATTGTTTGCTTTCAAAACTTCACCGCGTGGATATATATATGTCAGACTAGACAAACTCTCAAATGAGTAAGATTCTTTACCCTTCTATATTGAACCATTGCGAAAGCAGTATGTTTCAGAAACTAACGAAAGATTCTTGTTTTTCCTTGTACAAAGATATGGATGTCCTACCATGGATAAGCTTGAGGAATTTAGTCGAGAATTTAAGAAAAGACTAGATGATGCTGGGGCTGCAAAATTAGTCCCCGAGGATCTAGCCCTTGAGGTAAAAAGAGTCTTTCCCCATGAATCAACGATCACTCGGGTCAATTTGTTCTAAATCTTGTGTCCGTGTTGGTTTTTTCTGTAAAGGTGTCATCTCCAGGAGCTGAGAGGCTGCTGAGAGTTCCAGAGGACTTGCCTCGATTTAAGGAGATGCCAATGACAGTAAGCTATGTAGAGGAAACCAACTCAAGGAAAGTAGTAAAGACTGCAGTGTTTCTCTTGGAGTCTATCGATGCAGAATCAGATAACTGTGTCTGGAAATTAGCAGATGTGAAGGAGAACAGAGATCCCGAAAGCAAAGGCAGACCGTTAAGCCGGAAACAAAAGGACTTGAGAATCACACTGCCTTTCACAGATCACAAGAAGATAAATCTCTACTTGGATTAGTTAAGTAGACGTAAAAGTAGAGTTGCTAGTAAAGGAAGTTCATTGTCTCTGAGGGTTTCACATTGCTGTTTCTGGATAATTTCTCTATCCCGTTAGACATGTCTTCTCTAAGCTCACTAGTATACACTAGGCTGCGTTTATTATAATGGTCTAGATATTAAAACATGACAAAAATTCACACTACTAAGATGTTGTAAGATCCGAACAGGGAAAAAAGCTGACTAACAGAAATAATATCAATTCTTATGAAAATCATAAACTACCATCTTCAAACATTGAGCCAACAAGCTCTAACTTCTTGTATTCCCTTTCCTCTACTGGTTTCATTACGTATGGACCATCTGGTTCATCATAAGGCTTTGAGGTTCGGTATTCTCTCTCTGTTATCGATCTTATACCGTTTGGATCTGATTCCACTTCATCTTCTTCATCATCTTCTTCTTCCATGTCATCCTTTGGAGGATATCCTCGGGTTTGTGCCAGCAACCATTGATCAACAACCCCACACTCAATTGCATATCTTGCTGTTCGTTCCAGGTACCCTTTATTGTTCATAAGATCTGGCTGAACCGTAAGCATTCTTATTAGACCTGAAACAGAGAGTAATGTAGTTCAGCTAACGCCAGCATAACTTTCCAAATGCCATGAGAAAAAAAAGACACAAGCGAAAAATGTACCTGCAACGATGCCATCTCCAGATGCTGACATATCCCTTGTAAAAGGAGTAATGGGAGCATCCTCCATTCCAGAAACAGCACCATTGTGCTCTTTGGTATAGTAATGGATCTTAGAAGTGCCATTGGTCACAAACAAGACCTTGAGATTTTCATGCCAAAGCTGTTCCACAGTTTCTGGCGGATAATGGACAAACTTACTGATGTCATTGTTTTCTGTATCGAATTCTTCAGTTGGCTCGATTCCGCATAAGAATTCAAGTTCCTGTTTTGTGATTTCAATTATGTCTGCAAGATCCCACACTTCCTGTATGAAATATTTGGTTTCTTCGCTGGACTGCCATAGTGGTAAAGGGAGATTCAAGTCATAGAAAATGACATTGCCTAGTTGCTTTGATATCTTGATGGCTTGTATCGTAGTCGACATCATCTTCTTATCGAGCAGAGAATGCGTGCTGAAGTAGAACATTTTTGCCTGCACCAAAGTTAAGAGATTGGCGAACAAGAAAAAGAGTTAAAAAAACTCAATGTTCCAAATCTCCAAGACAATATTTACCTCTCTGAGCACATCAACGTTGATTTCAGATTTTGAAAGAGAATCCTCTGCACAGGGCTTGATACAAGTCGATTTCAAGCGACCTCTCTTGCTAATCTTCATAGTAGAACACGCCGTAACCCTTTTACCATCAATCTTAACTGATCTAGTTTGGACCTTGCACACATTCAGGTAATACAACATGGCTTGACCATAGTCATCATCCCCGAGTTTGCCCATAAAGGCAACCTTACCACCCAAGCTTGCAAGGGCAATAGCAACGCCTCCTGCACATCCTCCAGGAGCCCGGATATACTTCTCCGGGGCCCACTTTGCGTCTCTCATCCGTTCATGTAGTTCATAATCTAATAGCCTGTTTGCTGGCCTTCCTGAGGGCACAAAAGCATGTTGTGCAGATCCAAAGCAACACACAAGAGGAGGCCATCCATAAGTGTGACTAATATCTTCACCTTCATGTTTACTCAGATCAATCTCTTCTTCTTCACTCTCGGTATCAGTGCTTTCAACAGCCAAGGCTTCCTCGACATCACTAACCTCATCATGAGTACTAGTAGCTAAATCATCCTCCATTTCTTTATCTTTCTTAACAGTCCTCTTTCGTCTCACTTTCTTCTCGGGTTTTACTTCCTCCACATCAGAAGAAGCTGCTGCAGCTGTAAATATGTAGAATTCAAATTATGCACTCGTGAATCATCAAGTGAGGCCCATCATTCAGAAATGGTAAAGTCATTACCTTTCTTTCTAGTTCTTGTCTTTGGTTTCGAAGCTGAGACACTGCTTTCCTTGTCTAAAACATCATCACTATCTACCAAAAGTTGAGAACTTTCTTCTAATGGTTCATCAGTTGCTACCACCTTCTTCTTCGTTGTTCGAGCACCACCTCTCTTAGGACTTTTTGATGTTTTCTTTCCCCCAACCGCTCCGTTTCCATCATTGCCTTCTTCTTCAAGAGGGGCTGACTCTGATAACTTTCTCCTACCAGCAGTCATAGAAAAGCTTTGTTTCCCATTCCATCTTTCACCTCTAAACTTCACAAAACCCAGTGATTGCAAACAAGGAACATCTGCATTGCATCTGCCAAAATTAAGCACAGCTATGAGAATTCCATGACATCAAAATGTGGAATTTACAAAGAGAAACGCATGGTTTCAATTAAATTGAACAAGAAAGTGACAACAAGAAGTGAATAGCCCTCAATTCAAATCATTGTTACTCAATTCTTCTGTAGAAAGATAAGAAAAGCACAAGTTAAAGTTCGCACATTTATGGGTAACAAAGTAGTTCTACGCAAAATCCATAGATGCAAATGCCCTAAGATTAGAAAACAAGAGAGAGAGAAGCAAAGGGACCTGGGGAATGATAAGAATTGGGTGAAGGAGAGAGACGCCATGGACATCAAATAAGAGCTCTTTTCGAAACGAGATTGTATTTGAAACTAAGCTCCGAAACCCATAAAGTCGAAAGAAGCGTAAACCCAGAAATCAAGACAGGAGAGGAATAAGTTTATGAGTTTGAGGGAGATTGGGGTTTAAGCTCTGAAACCGCAAGAGGAGAGCTAGCTGGGAGAGGATGAGGGAGAGGTTTAGCGCTTTAACAAAACGGCACGCGTTCTATGTTATAAATGTGAAAACGTCAAGATGTCTCTACTCTTCTTTACGGCTCATTTTTCGTCTTTGGGATCAGTAAGAAAAATATGATAGTTTAGTGATACATAAAAGAAAGGGAACTGTGATTTTAATTTTAAATGTCGATATCTACCGTAAGTATAATGCATTTAGAATTGTCTATATTACATTTTTTTTAGTGTAGGTAGAATTGCATTGTTGTGTAAGTTTTTCGTGAAATTGTTTGCTATATTAAGAAACCTAATGCAAAGATAAGATTTTGTTCGTTGTGAAGTTAACTGGCTTCCAACAAAGCCACAGAAATTTACGATTCACTGAAATCATCTACAGTACTTGGTGATTTACGAGTAAATGATTTGATTGACATACGAAATAATGCTTAAAGATGGTGTGAGGAAAAACTTTAGAGAAATTGTTAAAAATGCCCCTTTTTCAATACCCCTTTTCAAAAATGCCTCCTTTGAGAGTCCATTTTTAAGTTTGCCCTCTTTTAATTTTTAATGACAATTTTACCCTTATTTGAAACAAAATTAGGTCCACAAAATACAAAATATTTTTTGGCGGGAAAAGTGATCCCGCAATTTTCCCGCCAAAACACTTGTAAAAACCTTTAAAAAACCTTGTAAAATTTTCCAGTAAAAATTTTTCCCGCCAAAAAAATTTTTTTGCGGGAAAAGTGATTCCGCAATTTTTTTTTGCGAAATTTTTTTGGCGGGAAAATTTTTGGCGGGAAAAATTTACAAGGTATTTTAAAGGTTTTACAGAGTATTTACAAGTGTTTTGTAAGGTTTTACAATGTATTTTAAAAGGTTTTACAAGGTACTTATAAGGTTTTATAAGGTATTTATAACTTGTAAAACCTTATAAAAAACTTGTAAAACCTTATAACTTGTAAAAACCTTATAAAATAGCTTGTAAAATCTTATAATATTTTATAAATACCTTGTAAATACGTTGTAAAACCTTTTAAAATACATTGTAAAACCTTATAAATACCTTGTAAAAAACCTTTAAAATACCTTGTAAATTTTTGGCGGGAAAAATTTTCCCGCCAAAAATTTAACGCCAAAAAAATTGCGGAATCACTTTTCCCGCAAAAAAAAATTTTTTACGGGAAAATTTTACAAGGTATTTTAAAGGTTTTACAAGTTTTTACAAGTGTTTTGGCGGGAAAAATTGCGGGATCACTTTTCCCGCCAAAAAATATTTTGTATTTTGTGGACCTAATTTTGTTATATTTCCTTATATATTTGTGATATCTTTTATTAAAAGAAGGGTAATTTAGTCATTTTGTACATAAAAAGGGGTATTTTTAAAAATAGACAGCCAAAGGGGGCATTTTTGAAAAGGGGTATTAAAAAAGGGGCATTTTTGTGAGTCTCCCAAAACTTTAATACAATTCTAACACGAGAAGATAAATAAATGAAAATAATGTCATTTGGAGTTATAATAAAAAAATTTTAAAAAATTGTACGATTAAATCGACTATAGGTATTTAACCATGAAGGGAATGAGAAAATTGATGTAGTCAGAAAAAATCTATAAACTCTACAAATGAAAATTTTGATGTGGTTTTAAAGATGGGAATAAACTAGCTGGAGAGTAGCAAACAATTTTCCATCATCTATCCAAATATATATTTAAATAGTGAAAAAAATAGAATAGATAATGAAAGGAAAATAATAATTTTCTGAATACAAAATTGATATAAGAAAACAACTACAGAAAAATAGGAAAACTAAATATATTTAGATGATATCAAGTCATTAAATAGAAAAAAAATCATATGAAAGAGATAAGAATAGATATTAAAATATCAAAGTAGGAAACTTGTTAAATAGAAACTTTTTTAACAGTAAGAGTTAATTAGATGATATCAAGTTATAATACAGAATAAATCATATAAAAAGACAAAAATAATTATTAAAATATCAAAGTATGACACTTGTCAAATAGAAAGAGTGCACTTGGTAAAAGATTATTACACTTTATCTAAAGACAGTTAAATGTAAATAAATAAGGAATAAGCAAAATCATCAATCTTCATTGTTAGATTGAACTGATATAATTGTTTATTATGGAGATGAAATGGTATTTCATTGGTAGCATCTCTCTACTTTTAAATCACCCAACTATGAGAGATTCACTACCAATTTCAAAATCTCTTTAACAAAGTTTTCTTCTCTTTTTATCTTCTTTCTAAACCTTCATATCTAATTCGACAGACGCTGATTTTTGACGAGCGTGAAAGACACAAGTACTCGAATAACAACAACTAGTTCAGAGAAAAAGTATATTAAAATTGGCTACCATCTTATCTCTCTCATAAAAAAAGTATTGTTTACTTCTTTGGTTCTTCTTAAAATATACTAGAACCCATTTTGTGTTTCTAATAATTGTTTTTTTTTTTTAATCTATGACTAAACTCATAGTTTTGTATACTTTCAGGTCAGATCGAAGCAAATAATACTGTTATTTTGGTCGGAACCGAATATAATAATCTAAAATGGGTTCGTATCTTCTTCATCCGTTTGATTATTGATACATTATTTATGTTTAAGTAATTATTTAGAAAAGTATAACTTTTTTAAATCATATTTCACCTTCGAAACATGTTTTGTATATGACTCAGATTTCGCATCTTTGGAAACAACAACTTTAGAAGAAGTCGTGATTGCTTTGGGAAGCAATGATGGAAACAGAATGAATAATTTTAAAGAAGCTTTACGATTAATGAAAGACTATGGGATTAGTGTAATCAGACACAGTTGTTTGTACGAAACAGAACCTGCTCATGTGACCGACCAACCAAAATTTCTCAATGCTGCAATAAGAGGTGTCACAAAGCACGAACCTCATGAACTCTTGAACGTTCTCAAGAAAATTGAGAAAGAGATGGGTCGTGAAGAGAATGGTCTAAGGTATGGACCAAGACCACTTGACTTGGACATATTGTTCTATGGGAAGCATAGAATAACTTCTGATAAACTCATCATCCCCCATGAGAGAATATGGGAGAGACCATTTGTTTTAGCACCTTTGGTTGATTTGCTTGGAACAGAAGATATCGATAATGATCATATAGTTGAGTATTGGCATTCACTCTCAATCCATCCAGGTGGAATTTTCCAAGCGTGGGAGCGGTTAGGTGGTGAATCATTGCTTGCAAAAGACGGTATACAAAGGGTTATACCAATAGGAGATCATTTATGGGATTTTTCTAAGAAAACTTATGTGATGGGTATACTTAATCTTACTCCTGATAGCTTTAGTGATGGAGGTAAGTTTCAATCTATAGATTCAGCGGTTTCTCAAGTCCGCTTGATGATCTCTGAAGGTGTCGATATCATTGATATCGGTGCACAGTCAACGCGGCCAATGGCCTCAAGAATTTCTACTCAAGAAGAGATAGATAGACTAATTCCGGTTTTAAAATTTGTTCGCGGTATGGCAGAGATGAAAGGAAAGCTCATATCAGTGGACACTTTTAACTCTGAGGTTGCTTTAGAAGCAATAAGAAATGGAGCTGACATTTTGAATGATGTCTCTGGAGGAAGTATAGACCCGAATATATGCATAAAGTTGTTGCGGATTCTTATGTTCCTTATATGATCATGCACATGAGAGGAGATCCATGTACAATGCAAAACAAAGAGAATTTGGAGTATAATGATATATGCAAAGATGTTGCTTCAGAGCTTTATGAGAGAGTAAAAGAGGCAGAACTCTCTGGGATTCCAGCTTGGAGGATTATGATTGATCCAGGAATTGGATTTTCTAAGGGAATAGATCATAATTTAGATATTATCATGGAGCTACCAAAAATTAGGGGAGAAATGGGTAAGAAGAGTATAGGTTTGTCTCATGCACCTATACTTATAGGACCTTCAAGGAAGAGATTTTTGGGAGATATTTGTGGTCGTCCTGAGGCAAGTGAAAGAGATTCTGCAACTGTTGCTTGTGTTACTGCAGGGATATTAAAAGGTGCTAATATCATTAGAGTTCATAATGTTAGAGATAATGTAGACGCGGCAAGGCTATGCGATGCAATGATGAAGAAAAGATTAAAAAAGGATGCTTAGTTGGTATAATTTGTAGCATGGTTTTAAGAACATATGTACTTAAGATGTGTTAAAAATGATCTTAACAATAATTAGTTTCATTTGTTTTTCCCTGATAAATTCAGTTCATTTTAAAAGTTTTTTTCGTAGTTTTCAAATCTGCAGTTTTGTCATCATTTCGGTTCTAAAAGCCATCAGGCAAATAATCTGTAGTTTTGCCGCAAAACACTTTACTTAAAACATCTTTGAACAACACACCAAATCCAAACTCAGTATCGATCATATTGTATGTTGGTGATATTATCGTCGATTTTAAATTCTTTTAAACCTCAATCATATTTTTGCCAAGAACTTGATCTGAATCTAGATGGTACTAAAATAAGGAAAAAAAAAAGAAGTAGAAAAAGAGGTACTTGTGTTGTGCAACTTATTTCATGGATGATGTGTTATGTTTTTAACGTTTATTTTTTTAAGTAATTTGATGTATAAAAAGAGATCTAAGACAGATGTCCTTCTACCTTCTCCACAACTTGTAGTTGATATCTTATGATTTTAATGGTTTTAAGTCCTAGGTTGTCTTTAATATCTTGCATATTCATAGCATCTTTAGGTGTTTGGAGTGGATGCATGAAGATTGGAGCTAGAAGAGGAGTTATGGACCATAAACTGTTTATATTTTACCTTTAGAATCATGCAGTAGCTACCAATATGAGTCAGATTTTGAGGAATTGTGTAGATCCACTCCTGACTAACTCTTATTTGCTGGCCTTTTTATTTAGCCCACAAAAGTTTAGTAGGATCTCTTGTAAATAAGCCCGAAACTGTCCAATAGGATTCATTTTCCAATTGGGACTAAACTTCCAAAGTACATATATACATAGGTAAGTGAAAATAAATTTGTACAGAATACTTAAAATAAACAAGAAGAAACGCAATTTGAACAAAAACAAGAAAAAGAAACGCAAATATACTCTTAACCGTTTTGAGATGTCATTTATATCAATGTAAATTATATTGTGGCAACCGATGGAGGTTAGGAAATATTGGTGCTTTCTTAGTAATCTTTCAATAGATAGAAGAAACTACCTACACAACAACGTTGAGAAAATGAAAAATTTAGTATATAGGAGAAAGAGACGACAAGATAAGTTAGTCTAATTAAAATTCATAAAGAAAACGTTAAATGGAGGCGGAAGATAAAGTAATTTAGAATAAGAGAACTTTCAAAATTGGCACGAGAAAGATCAACTAAAGGCTATATTGTCTAATGTCTATATTGAAAACACATAGAAAGTGATTAATTAGGAACAACAACTAATAAATAAAAAAGACAAGTCAAATCGGAAAGAGAGCGATAGGGTTTCCGAAAAAGGAAGAGTAGAAGCTGCGAATGAGTAGAGAGCTCTTTACGTGTGATGTGAACTGTGATGCTTCTTAGCTTTGTGTGTTTCTATTAAACTCAAGTGGGTTTGGTGAACTTTCCTTTTGACTTTTTTTTTTCTTTCAAATTATAGAATTTCTTGTTTTTCTAATCAGGGAAAGAAAAGAGGATCCCTCAAGGAAGTTTACAAATGTTGCATTCCATTTATCTGTAAAATTGAGATTGTTTTAATGTGATACAGTTTCATTTAACAAATTAAAACCGAAAATGATAAAGTTTATTTAGTGGACTCGGTTATAACAAATATTACTACTCCCTCTATTTCATGAAGATGTTTTGGAGATTATAAATGTTTTCAAGTTTTTATATTTATAAATGTTTCAAGTTTTTATGCAAATTATATATTGAATATTGATTAAATACTTTTTAATATGCACGCTTTTAGTTAGAATATCTTATATTTTAAAATTGAGGAAATATTGAATTATCAAACATTATGATCATGATTAGTCACCAGTAAAAAAATCCGTGTTGTTCTAGAAAATAAATGGTTTAATTTAGAAACGATCATATAGTAATCTATTTTGTTTGTTTGTGAATTATTTCTATATTGTCTTTTAACTAAATACCGTAAGTACGTTAGGAGCAATCTAAACGACATGCAAATATACTCATGATCCATTGATCCTCTTTTCCACGCTCAAATTACATGTCCATTATCAATTTTTTACCACCAAAACACTATAGCTGTCAATTACTTTGTGATAAATTACACATTTCCACATTCTGAATTTTGAACACGGAAACTATGATAGCATATAATACCCAAAAAAAACTATGATAGTATAATGTAAAAGTTCTTAATGGAATTCATTCAAAAACATAAAAGTCTAAACGCCCGTCTCATCATAACCGGTAGCTAATATTGAATTTTAAATATTAAGTCGACTAAGCCAATAAGCCATGCTAGCTAATTAGGCACACGAAAATTTTAGTACACGACAAGAAAAAGAGGGCATATTTTGAGATATATATGACAAATATAAAAAAGATTATATATTAAGTGTACGTAAAAGTAGTGGATGCATGAATAATGGGTGGTATTAAATAGATAGATAGCTAGAGGAGAGGGTAAAGGCAAAGCTTTAAAGAGTCGGAGTAATGAAGTTATACGAGCATGGAAACCTGACTAAACCCTAATTTCTTATTAGCTCTCTTCCCTTTTTTGGCAATCGTCCCATCTCTCACAGTCATAGTCCCCAACCTTTTTTTTCAATAAACATAATTTAATTTCAGTCACCTTTTTTAAGATGCAGACAGAGAGAGATATCTTATCAGAATTTTTAGTCCACGATTACCTTATTATATACAACTAATCTTCTATTTTCAACTGATCTTATTCTAAAAATTTCAGTTACATCTCTGGTCTCAAAATATGGAAATATTCACATTTCTATCTTAATGCCAATGAAGAGATTTGCTAAAAATTTGATTTTTTTAATGATGAGATTTTCTATTGATAAAAATGGATACATAAATAAAAACTTTAGGATAATTGTTCATTGTGCATATGGTTAAACTTTCTTAGATTACAAATTAAAGTATCAATAAATTTCTTAAATTAGATATGAAATCGATCAGAGATTTTGTTATTGTCGTAGATTTTGGAATTAGACTAGCGTACAGTGTTAAAAATAAATGTTTAAAAAGCATATTACATAAAAAAGAGTTATTCATGTTTTCTTCTTGTTTTTTTTTTTTGTTAATAGCTAAAGAAATTCAGGACTTTCATTAATCTATTTATATATATTAGTTCTAACATTGAGAGCAAACTTCAATCTATGTATATATTGGTTCTAACATTGAGAGGAAAACTTTAATCAAATGAAATTGTAAGTAAGCCAAATATGTGTGTAGAAGTAGGAAATCTAAGGAAAGTGAAGAATGCAAAAAAAGTTAGTCACTGAAAGAGACGTGTGATTGATCACTTGTCTCCTTCCAATTTCCCTGTGGGGCAGTGCATGCACAAAAGATGGAATCCATCCTATAGCTCCTCCTTTCTTCACTATCTTTTCAAGTTTCTATTTTTGAATATTTTTTAATATTTTTGATTTTGATGTAACTCAAATCCCACACTTCTTTATTCATCTTCTTTATAATTAGTATGCTAACAAATATGCTTAGTCTATCTCAAATTTCAACAATAAAGTGTATATAGCTCCCAAAAAATTGTGTTGATGAATTATCACTCTTTTTATGATCGGATTAATAGTTGGTCTCACGTCCAAATGATTATACATAACTCAGAATCCATCAGTCTAGAGAACTTAACCTTTACATGTATGTAAACCGTCATAACCTAAAACAGAAAATTTGTTGTGCAGTGTACAAAACATCCTTAAACATAAAATATAAAAGTGGTAAATCCTTTAACAAAAAAAAATATATATATATGGCAAATCAAAAAGATTCTGCTTTTGGATCCAATGTATGTATAGTTGGATGTGTCTAAAGAAGATCCATTGTTTTGGTTGTTTCCCTACAGTTAAAACGATTTTTGTATTTAACTTATTAATGCAAAATTTTACGATGAAGAAAAAAGTTGTGAATCATGACAAGTTTTGTTCTCAGTTTTGCAGTGAAATCATTTTGCGTGAAAATTTTATGAGAGAAACAAAAAACGAACGGATCAAAGATCAGGAAAGGACCATTCTTAATTTATAACATGTGGGCAAGTCAAGACTTGCTGGCATCAAACTTGAATGAATGTAATCATATTCACACCATGTATTATGTAATATATAATTTAAATATCTTAATTGGTCATCTCTTTTTGTCTTTTTGCATCGCATATGTGTCATAATTAATATCTGTACGATGTAGAAGCTGGTGAATATAAAGTGAAAATATATATACACCGATCTTAAACCAATGGTCATGACTATATATATATCTTACACCATGTATATCTGCTTATTTTGAAAATATTGATGTATAGGAAAGTATTGGATTGTTTGTTTTCATTATGATGATCTTGAGTTTATTTTGGACTAGTACTTATTAGTTATTTACACATAACACATGATTAATTAAGGTATATAGTTAACTAAAAAATAATCATATTTATACGAAAAACATGGTTGAATAATGTTCAGCACAGCTTATTATAGCAAAAACTAATGTACGAGGAGTGACATTTAGAGTCTTGATATTTTTGAACCAAAATTAAATACGTCTGCAAGATTTTGCAGAGGGAGGTATGTACTATCATCAGCAATAGTAGCAACACAGATAAAAGTCATAAAGCCCTAGATCCGGTCCCTTTAATTTAATTCATATATATGATTTGACATAAAATTAATTTGTTAAAAGTTTGCTTTTACATTAAATTCTGCATATTTTTTTTTTAAAAAAAAGTCAGTTAAATATATATTATAATTTATCTTTCCTAATCTCTAGCTTTAAGATATTATTTGTTTTCCTTTTTATATATATCCAGAGATATTTCATGCGGAAACGTAGATTAATCATCAAATTAAACTTGTTGTTCCAATTTATTTTATCTGTTAAAACATTTACAGTGATTACAAAATAGAATAGTAAGTAGAGATCCCTAGAAAACACATAACTTATAATGTCACACCATTAGAAAATTCGTGTCGACACCACAAGTCATTGGTTTAAGATATTAATTGTTTGTTTTTTTCTTGATAAGATAGATATTAATTGTTGTTAAATAAATTATAAAAATGCAATTATGGACTGCATATACGTCCAACACTTGGACAATCTTTCTCTCTCTCTCTCTCTATACATATCATGCCCTCACTTTGTTTGTTCTATAAATACAAGCCTTCCTAACTCATAAAATAACCATAACCCTAACTCTACAAAGTTCTTCTGATTCTTTCTCTCTCTTTCTTTCAAGAGCGGTTTTGATCGATCCATTCGCTAAAGATCATGAACCTTGAAGAGAAACCAACCATGACAGCTTCAAGGGCTTCCCCTCAAGCCGAACATCTCTACTACGTCCGGTGTAGCATCTGCAACACCATCCTCGCGGTAATTGACCTACACATAAGAAGATATATAAGCATATGTATTTTCATGACCATTATATATGTAGATTATATGCCATGCATGAGAAGCTATATAGTGTTGTTTGTTGTGTATTTCTTCAAAATTTTGAACTAATTGTAAACATAATCTACATATATATAGGTTGGGATACCATTGAAGAGAATGCTTGACACTGTAACGGTGAAATGCGGACACTGTGGTAACCTCTCGTTTCTGACCACAACTCCTCCTCTTCAAGGCCATGTCAGCCTCACCCTTCAGGTATATAAACACTTGCTTTATAGTTGTTATGCATGAGTATAATTCTTTTTAGACAAAAAAAAGTGATACTAAGCCTATCTTTGTTTTAACTAAGTAGATGCAGAGCTTTGGTGGGAGTGAGTATAAGAAGGGAAGCTCTTCTTCTTCCTCTTCCTCTACCTCCAGCGACCAGCCACCATCTCCCACACCACCCTTTGTCGTTAAACGTAATTAAGCTTATTACCATTTCTGACTCCTTTTTCTTCTATAATTTTAATCACTATCTACATATAAATGATAATTTGTTGAACATCTTTTGGAATTGTAGCTCCTGAGAAGAAGCAGAGACTTCCATCTGCCTACAACCGCTTCATGAGGTTTAACCTTTGATATATACTCTTCATTTTCCAAGTTATCAAATTTAATATATATTATTTACTCTTTTTCATCTTTTTTTTTTGAAAAAAATAATACAAAGGGATGAGATCCAACGCATCAAAAGTGCCAATCCGGAGATACCACACCGTGAAGCTTTCAGTGCTGCTGCCAAAAATGTAAGACAATAGTCTCTTTTTTGTTACCTCTCTAACTAAATGGATTCATATACCAACCATTCCTTTTCATTAATGTTAATTTTTGTTTGTGTAAATGAAAATGTCACAAACAGTGGGCTAAGTACATACCCAACTCTCCTACTTCCATTACTTCCGGAGGCCACAACATGATCCACGTAAGCTATACAAACTCATCAGTCTGCATAAAAACATTATATAAAGATTTAAAATTGTTAAAAAATTTCTCAAATGTTTTGTTTTAGGGCTTGGGTTTCGGTGAGAAGAAGTGAAAAAAATCTCAGGGGAAAAGAAGCCAAAAATAACAAACGCATGCACGTGTGCGAGTGGCTGCGTCGTTTTTCTCATCTTGTGTTGTTCATGTAATTTTACTTATGTATGTCATGTTGCAGAAAATGATGTTGCCTTAGTAGTTTTTATGACTTTATATTTCTGTCTGTCTTTAGATTTGAAAGTAACGTCACTTGCTATGTCCCTTTGGACGTTTATGTCTGGTCTTTATTTGTCTTAATCCTATCAAAAATTTATCTGCTTATATTCCTCTTCCATCTACGACACTTATTATTTTTTCCAAGGATTTGCAACTTTCAACATCGTAACTTCGAATTCAAGAATCTCAGATGACGTGAGTGTACATAACAAAACAAAACAAAAGTGAAAATTCACTTTTTCAGCGAATATTCATTACAATTATATATACAAATTGTCTGAAAAAAACAAAGACTGAAACGCTGTGTAAAAGAAACAGGCATAGATATCTGAAGCAATTTTCTTCAGAACATTATTGACTGATGAATAACAACACAACAGTTACAAATTACAATAATACCTGTAACATGATTTGATCTTCTTCATTCCTCTATCTATTTCACCAATCCAATAATTACCACACCCAAATTTATAAACTAATCAAACCATGTAGGCTTGTCTTGTCCTATAGTGCATAACACTCTCAAGAAACTCGAACCGGTTTAAAGGAATAAGAATGTTGTAACCTTTTTTTTAAGAGCCAGGGAAATAAAGCTCGTTATATTCCTGCTTCACATCACCAATGTAATTCCTCTGTTGCTCGATTCTTTGAAGATGTGATGACAGTTGCAGTAGATCAACCGTGGATGGTCCTTTTACAGTACGTGAACTAGAACCAGCAGAATTGGTCTTGCCAGGATCGATCCAGAACGGTTCCATTTGATGATAGTCTATTGGTGATGACTGATTGAGATTTTGGTTGGGTTGGGTGATTGAGAACGTTGTGTTTGGAATCTCGGACACGTGTTGTTGGGACTGAGCTGACAGAAGAGAGAGAGCACAAGTAGAGCGTGTTGCCGCCTCATGTAAGTCCCAAATAGAGGATGCTTCCGCTGAATAAATCGCTGGTTTAGATTCATAAGTGCTGCTGTTTTGCCCAATAGCAGGAAACATAGAGCAAGTAGGTTCATCTTTGAAACTCACGAGTCTACTTGCACGGTGGTCATCGTCATCTATTACTCGGTATAAAAGACTACCAGGAAATGACTCTGGCAATACCAACGATGAATTCTCCAGAAACTTGTTGCCTACTACACCTATTTACACACATATATATACAGAAT
Organism: Arabidopsis thaliana x Arabidopsis arenosa; assembly: GCA_019202795.1. NCBI lineage: Eukaryota > Viridiplantae > Streptophyta > Magnoliopsida > Brassicales > Brassicaceae > Arabidopsis > Arabidopsis thaliana x Arabidopsis arenosa. The sequence continues at coordinate 10,989,427 of CM032919.1, read as the reverse complement.
GGATTCAAACTTGCGCGAGTTTGCTAATTCAATACATCAATGGATAGGGAAAGGCAGAGACTGAGTACCTTGAGAGGTGCGAAGAAGCTTATGACGCTTACCCGGTAGGAAATAGAATGCAGGTTTCCTTCTTCGTTCATTGTGACCAGCTAATCGCCTTCTGCAACTTCTTTTGCCATCATCAAACTCTGAGAGGAAATGAAACCTGAACAGAATATAAAGGCAAAAGAAACAAACAATCATGATCCATCAAGCATGATATGTTAAAACCTGAGAGGAGAAAGAAGAAACCTGCTGCACTGTTGACAAAACCTCTGTTCAAGACCATTAACTACGACCACGGAAGTTTTCGAATGAGCCTCGCAAACTCTATGCCTTTTGTGGTAATCTTTTGAAGAGCTCAGATCCATATTACACCCATAAACTTGACACAAGGGATTCTGAGAGCACAAGACTGAACCTCGAGACTTTTTAGCTGGTAGAGCAAAACCTCTAGAGGATGTATCATCATCATCGTTTCCTAAATCCAAAAAGCTCCTAATTTTGAAATCTATCCTATTCAATTCCTGACTAGACAACTTTGAAGAAGAAGATTGGTTCTCCTCCTCCTCCTCTTCAGGAACCACTTTGGTAATAGAAACAGCACTGAATCCATTGGAGTTACCAGCCATGTCAGAAATCAACACATCATCATCATCATTCCTCAATTCATTAGAGAGTCTATGTTCAAATCTTCTATTCTCAGCAAAAGAATCACAAGGTAAAAGAACTTCATTTGACATGAAAACGCTTCTCCCGTAGCTCCAAGAATCATCCATCACCCAACACTATAATCAAGTTCTGCTTTCTTCAACGACAACTAGCAATTCGATAAGTAAATTCAAAAACCCTAAAGGAGGAAGCTTTATTCTTAAATGAGAAAACCCAAGACGACGATTCACTTATTCCTTCGTTTGGCACAAAACCCAGATAGAAAATTGACGAAAAGATTCAAACCCTAACAAGAAACAAAGATAAAAATCAATACTTTATCAAGGAAGCAATCAAACAAGAGGATCATCAGTAGAACATATATAATTTAAGACGAAATTTCGAGTTTCTTCTTTTCCATCTAATGCAATTTAGGTGAACCAAATCATAAGAAGAAGATCGAAGAATAAGAATCAATATAGTACTTACGGATTAGAGGAACAGAGAAGAACTGTGTATAGGAAGCAAGCAAAGAGACAGAGATGGAGAAAAATATAAGAAAAGTGAAAATGGGAATAAGGTGAGAGGTGACGTCGAAGCAGATACTGTTGGGGTCAACATGATTTCCACTAAACCCATCTTCTTCTCCATTTCTCTCTCTCTTTTTCTTTCCCCTTTTTTTTTCCATTCTGTAAATTGTTGTATTTTTCTGTAGATTTTCGAAGGTATTGGATACTGTATTTAGCTTAGTGTTATTGATATGTTAAAAGTAACCGAGTAAACTGCTGATTTCATATAGTTATTTTTTTTTGGTGGTGATTAGGGTTGGGTATTCGGGTACGCGGATCGGATTCGGATAAAACCTTATCGGATACAGATGTTTCGGGTAGAGGAGTTTAGGATTAAATAAGATAAATAAAAAATCGTTCGGTTTCGGTTCAGGTCTTTTCGGGTTTGGATATAAATTTTCACAACCGTTAAATATCCGCTATATAAATTTTCGGTTAAATTCTCGGATTTTCGGGTAAATATCCGGATTTTCGGATAAATATCCGGGTTTTCGGGTAAATATCCGGGTTTTCGGGTAAAATTTCGGGTTTTCGAATAAAACAATCGGATATTTTTGGATTCATGTTCAAATTCGGGTTCGGATTTTTGGGTATATGAATTTAGGACCCAATAAAGTAAATCTAATTTTCGGGTTCAGTTTCAGATCAAAAATTTTGGTCGATTTCGTTCAGGTATTCGGTTTCGATTTTTTTGTTGCCCAGCCCTAATGATGATGTACAATTGTTTCCGGAACAACACCTAAATAAAATCTTGGTTTAGTCACAAATAACACACAACGAATATGGTGGTATGTATTTCACATTGATGTAGAGACAAGCAACCAAACTGATGTGTTTACACTATCTCGAACACATGTATATTTAAATGATGACATAAATATGTTGACTACAATCAAGATCACAATGAACATCGAAAGTTTTACAATTTTGACAAACACATTTTTTGATTAATTATTTGGTTTGTTAGCAGGTTTTTTTTTTTTTTTTCGATCGGCTGATCCGGTCAGTTCCGGGTAGAACGTACCAAAATTCTATCATGTGGACTCGTCGCCAACACCTAGGTGTTCGACTACTATACTGGATACTGCCTAACCTCGACTACCAAACTGTCTAACCCCGAATTTTGGTTAATTATTTGGTTTGTTGGTAGTTTCAACCAGATTGTAAAGATTAAAAAAAAAAAAGACAACAACATGGAAGAAGCGTATTTTATATAGCAACTTGGAAACATTATTTTTTTTGCTTAATTTTCTTTTAAAAATCGTTTTAATAAGAATATATATCCAAATTAAGAATGTATGTGGGTTTCCTCAAAAGAAAAAGAAACTTTAGGGTCGCAAAAAGAATAAATAAAATATTAGAGAATCAGCGTATTGAAGAGATTGGTGGTGGAGCGTGTATGGGCAAAGCCTTCCCAAACCTTTTGCTTTATTACAAAATCAACCCTTTTCTTTTTTCTTTTTCTTTTATTGTCTTCAAAATCTAAACTTTTTTTTTTTTGGTGGGAGCCAGAGCATATCTTGTTGGCCAACCAACCGCACTTTGCAGGTTATGGAATCTAAAGCTAAGTCCTAATTACTTCCTTTTTTTTTTCTTGTTTTCATAGACTTAATTCCAAAGTTAAAAACTAAAATAAACGGATATGTGAGAAAAAAAAGAGTTGGTGTTGGTTCCAATTTGCAAAGCCAGGTCCATCAATTTACGTACGTAAAGGCCTATTTCAAGCCCATTAATTACGGCCCATCTGGGTCTGTTCCATTTTCACGAAAATTCTCAAAAGATATTTAAAATAAAATACTACTCCATGAATCATGATGTAACAGTGACTGTGCGGTGTGCACCAAAAAGACTGGTCATGATTACTGTCATACTATTTGAGAACGATGGAAAGTTCAGGTTTTTGAACTTTACACTTTAGATCGAAGACCAGAATTTATTTTATTCATAGTGGCACCATTAAAAATAGACACAAGAAGAAGAAAAAAATTGAACCAAATATTTTGTGATCCAAATAAAATTTTCTTTAACCGAACGATGACATTGTTTTCATACCGAATAAGTCGAATAATAACATTGATTTACACTGAATAAACCAAATCGAAACTGAATTTAGTATAACCGGTCCAATAATCGAATAAATAAAAATTTATTGAAATTTGCATATATGACAACATATATGACGTTAATTATTAACTCATCTAACAAAACTCCTAACATACTATTTGTGAGTGTCTTTATTCGCAAGATTAATTATTATATCATTTTACTTTGCATAATTACCTCAACTTTATGATAATCACATGTTTGGACCCTCCACCCACTAGATGATAGGAGAAAGCCATGTATTACTTATTCATTTCATATATCCGACTTTAGACTATATTGGTGACATGTATCATTGTTTCTACCGTCATGAGTATTTTTCTTTTGTTTCCTTCTTTTTGTTGCCACTACGCATGAGTTCGTTGTAGGATTGTACATTCATCTGCTTTGTTGGGTTTATTTGGTAATTTTTTTGTTCTTAAAAAAATACCTAATCCGATTGAAATACTAATAAGTAAAAAGCATATCTGGCTAATTACATATGCATAATTACAGTGTTTGTGCGATGAATACAACTAGATGTATAATTTTTTTAACCAAACTAGTGTGTGATAGAAGTGGAATTAATTATCTTTTGTTGGCATGAGACCAAAGACTAATTTTCATTAAATGTATATCGTATCACTAACTAGTTTTTTTTTTAAGTCAACATTTCAATCTCATCAGATCTTTCAAAGTAAACAAACACAAAATCAAAAAGAGTTTTAGTCACAATCAAAAAGAGTTTTTAGTCGGATATTTATCCAACGTACGACCAATACATTATAATTATCCTTAGAAAGGCTAGCTATGTAGTAGTGTTTATCCAAAAATAAAAAGGCTATATATATAGTACTCCGTATGCCTTATGCATGCATTAATAAAATAAAACTTGAAAAGCAAGCGCAATCTATGCATGACAAAAGCTTTTGGATATCTCTTTTGTCCTTGATTAATTTGTTATACAAATATCTAAAGCAATTGATAAATCCTTTTAAGGATAAATCAATCTTCAACCAAAACACTAATTATACTTTGTCATTTCTATCGAAGCTCTATGACGCAACTCGTGACAGGACAACAAAAAAAAACGTCTAGGCATACTAGATTAAGTTATTGGTGACTAGTTCTTATAATAATATATTAACGTTTATGAATGATTCTTCAGCAGTAGATTGCATGCTAAAGGTTTGAAACAACTTGTTTGGACCCGCTAAAAATGATATCCTTATTTTCGGAATAGCATGCGTTCTTGGTTCTCGTATGTTTTAGATTATTTGTCTTAAAAATTATATTTCTCTAGTTAATATAAGTTATTTTTAATTCTTCATGTTTTAGATAGTTCGGCTTCTATATATACTCAAAATATTAGAGCTCAAGATTTTCTTTTGTGTGTGTAGATCTTTCTACTTAGGACTTACTTGAAGATTGGTACATCTAATATTATTTATTTAGCTAATAGGAAAAAAATGCAAGTGGAGATCGTTGTTGGTCCCCAATTTTTGTCTGTTTGTCTTTTTCTCATGTTATCGACACAAAATTTAATTTGAGAAGTAGTGGCTCCATAAGTTGTAAGACTCGTAACCGACGACAAAAAATGGACTTATAACTAACCAACAAATGTAAAGAAAAAAACAAGTAGCCAAAATTTAATCGGTTAACTACTACAAGAAAACAACTCCAATTCGACAACATATTCGTGGATTATGTTTGCTCTATCCCAATGTATCAACGGTTTATATGGTCCGTAACATAGCTCTTTTTCCGGTCCGTGAAGCTCAATGATATGTAAGTGACAAATTTTCACCGAATATCTCTAATTTTTACTGAAATAAAAATGGTTTTACGTACCACGAACTCTAATAATTAAAATATTAACAATATTGTACAAAATTTAGTTTACAAGGAAAAAACGTAAAAAGATGGAAACAAAAAACCATGTGATAGACAAGAAAACTAGGTATTTATCAAATCTACCCTCAAATCTCATACCAAAAAAAAAAAAGATATCATTAAAGCTTCCACAAACAAATCCAAGAAACCCAAAAGAATTACATATAACTGACGAACAATCAGACAAGAACAAATCGGAAAAAACAATTTGTTTTATGGGTGTTATTACCAAGATCTGATGGAGTTTATGACACTCAGAGAGTTTTGATTATATATGAGTGTTGTTGAGGTTAGCTACATTGGTAGTCTCGTAGACTGGCAAGCCTCCACGAGACAACTCGTAGTTTTGCAACTCGAAGAGATCCGAACTTGAATCACTCTCCATTCCATCATCATCTCCCTCTCGCTTTATTCTCCTATCATCATCGTCATCGTCAGCCCAAATCCTCTGATTCTCCGAGAGGCTCTCCATCACCTTGAGTTTCTCGTCCAGCCAAGAGAACTCTTTGTTGGTCTTCTTTTCCTCTTCTTCCACTTGTTTTGTGGCAGAAGTGTAGTTCAAGAACTGCTTGTAGTTCTTGGTGGGAGTGTTCAAATAAGGAGGAGGAGTTCTGAAACCCGAGCTTGAAGACGACATCAGAGATTTTGATGATGATGATGCCGTGGTGGTGGTGGTGGTTGAATTAGATCTGCTTGAGCTCAAGAAATGGCTGATACTGCTTCTTCTCCTCCTCCTCATCCATCCTCCTCCAGGGATCTCCTCTTCCACTTCTGGATCCGTTGGCTTTGTCTTTGACTTTGACTTTGATTTGTTCTTCTTCGAACTTGCTTGATGGAACAAGGAGTTCAAGAAGCTAGCGATTTTCCCTCCTGGGGAACTTGGTTGCTTGTGTCTCACGTTACCAAGTCTCTCCTTGATTGTTGTAACTTCGTACTTCTCATGATGATCTTGTTGAAGATGGTGCACTTGTTCTGAGCATCTAATAGGCAAATCCAAGCTGATTCTTCTTCCTCCTCCTCCTAAGATTCCCCATCGCCTAGGATTCTCCTCTCTCGCTGCATTATAGCCATACTTTTGTGTATTTCTATGGTCACCGGAGGAGGCTTCATTGTAGCCGAAGTACACGGCGGCCTCAAACACGTCAAGCTCTTCAGAATTGCGCTTGTGGGTCAAAGATATTCTCCTGGAGAGCTTATCTGGCTCTGCTGATGAGATCCCTTTCATGGACATTATATTTTTAGGGTTTGAGAATCGGATACTTGGATGATCCAAGAGTCTCTTTCTATGCTTAATTTGCGGGGGATGAGGAACAAGTTGCTATAGAATGATATAATGAATATAAGGTGTTTAGGTTTTATATAACAATTGATGTGATATGTAACTCCCTTCATCATTAAATAAGGTCGTAGTAGTATGTGAATATACGGGTCGTAAACGTATCATTCGATACTCATACGTTGATATTAGTGGATTACGATTGTTTTATATTTTTTGGATTAAATGTTTTGAATGCTGTGAATTTTAGAAAATTTGGAGGGACACAAGTCATAAGAGTTTGTGTGACCCACTAAATGCGTGGGTGAAGAACTTAATTGAAGGAGAAGGTGGGCTCATTTGATTTTATGAGCTTTCTGATAAGGTGTAGGAAATTTAATTGATTGTATTTATGATAATGTGGACCTATCGTCTCTTGTTGCCTTGGATTCCAACTTTGAGTGTTTTTTTTTGGGATTTAATATTGTCGTTCATTTTTGAAAATCTTTATGCTTATGTACATCAAACCACACACAACCCATGACTCCATTAAATTTGCATAGATGAATATATATATATATATATATATATATATATATATACACGTATGTATGTAATTTTAAAGATATATTAATTAGTTGAATGGTGACTCGGAATCGATGTATGTTTGATTGTTCCATATATGAACATTAGGTTAAGGTATCTTGCATTGCCATTGACACAATGTGCAAAACATGAAAAACTACCGTACGCAACACAACTTGTTCCGTGTGTTTATGTGTCCAATTTATATTATTAGCATTTCTTTGAAGAACAAATTTACTTTTTGAAAAGATAAACATTACATGAAAATATTCTTTATCAATTAAAAGAATTTCTTTGTTAAAGAACCTTTAGTCCCGTAGTTAAGAGTTTAAAGTCTTTTATACCAGATCAGAAGGTCGATTCCCAGAAAACACAATTTTTTGCTAGATTATCAAAGCTTATCGGAAGTTACCGAACTCTGTAAGCAAAGCTGTTCGTTGTGGTTTCATATATTGTGGAGAGAGCATGTCCATCGGATATTTGATATTTCGATGGTAATTTCAATTGTAAACTTGTAGTATAGTTTAGTGAGTTATGTGTTAGTGCCATTAATTATCTTTTGTTGAAGAGCTTCGAAGTCACTCCTCCATGACATTTAAATCTTAATCATTAATTATGTAAGTCAAGCTAAATGATATTTTTTTATAATCACTCTCATCAGCGTACATATTTACAACTCCAAATAGTCTTCTTCTAGATATAATTTTTATTTTAGCGATGCGTTGCACATAAATAAATTAGAAACAAACTGATACACTTGTTTGTACATTGGTATAAATTACTTTACAAAAAAATGTTATGGTTTAAATTTTTGAGATATACTAATATGAACATATATAAACTTGATTTTTAATTTACTAGTATGAACATATACAATTTGATTTTAAATTTACTAATATGAACATAAACCCAAAAAAACAACTTGATATAATTTACTACTAGTTCATCAATTTCCCATTAAATTATTTACTGAATGGATTCTGCTACTTAAAGCTAGATGAGCAGGAGAAATTGAGACATGACACTAACTTCAGATAGTTGCGGAACAAGACATCAAAGTACAGTGGTGCAAACAGTTAGCGAGTTTCTAATATCTTATCCGTATTGATTTCTGAGAAAATCATTGTCAAGGAAATAGTTTTTATTGACGTAACATTAATTGTTCCGATATAATTTAGGAGTAATAAGGATATAAACCAAATCATACTACAGTTTGACCCGGAGTTTGAAAGGGATTCAAACCCATTAGCGTACATAATTTCATGAGCTAATCTTCTAAAACTTAAGTTTCATGAGCTAACGTTTGATTCGTTTTCCAAATTTTTTGTTTCGTTTTCTTTCATGATTTATAACATCCAGGCAAATTAAAGTGGATTCTAGATTAGGCCAAAATTTATTAGCCCTAGATATTTGTAGATATAGTCAGTTTTCATCTTTAAAATCTAGATACTTTCAAGTCAGAAAATTGTGGTTCCCTCTTTATCCGATTCGAACATAATCAAACGTTAGATTTAACTTCATAAAATTTATAAAAGCCCGGATTTTATAAAGGTTAAAGAAAGATTACGATGTATTTCTTTAAACCTTTAGCATTTATATTTAGTATTAACAGAAAAAAATCAGAACTACCGAGAAATATAAAGAAAAGTAGGCAAGGTCACGTTGTATAGATTCCATATTAAATGGTTACAAAGGCAAAACATAGACATGACACGAATATTAAGTAGTGGTTAACATGAGATTCGAGCCCACTCGTGCGGTGACAATCCAAGGGAGATGACACGTGATATGGTTTTGGTGTACCGTTGTACAACTACAAAGACATAACTAGAAAAGGGTTTTTGTCTTGAGGCGTAGAAGTTGAAAATGATACGTTAAGAACACTTGAGCCCTCGGTATTGGAAATTGACAGTTCCATCTACATCTCAATCATACCTAACCAATCCCTAATATGCAATCACATTATCAAATATTTAAACAAATTTCTGATTTCAATTAAAGCAGCCAAGTATATCGTTTATATTCCAAAGTTGTTAAGTAGCCTAATATTGGTCAAAGTTAATATGAAAGATTGTCTACTATCTTTGACAAATTAAGATTTAAACCCCAAAGTCGACTGGTTGAGCTACTGACACTTCGATACATGGTCACTGTATAATCTTCATTTCATATTTACTTGCCACCTTTAGATTAAGATTTACCAAACATTTTGTTGTCAAATTAGTTATACTTATACAATGTACATCAAATTATTGGATTTTTTGAGATGACATTTGTAATATTCAATATTTTTGTTGAAAGTGAAATGTGTGAATACAATTTAAATAATTCAAAACTCTATAATGACTTCACTGGACGATACATACCTATTAATATTATAATCGTATACATATGTTATATAAACGATTAACTTTATCCAAATAAATTATCGCCCCATGCTATGATTGTCAAGTCAAAATCTAAAATTTGGAGGAACTGGTGAAGGAGACAAAAGAGGGAAATGAGTGTGTAAGATAGCTTTCTTTTGTTGTGAACCTCACCATTCTTAAAGTTGCTTCTTATGGCTATACTTCTCTCACCAGTCCCATCTCTTTCTATCAAACACTTCCCATGTGTGATCTCATCTTCCTCCTTTGGATATTATCCTCTCCAATTGCAAAACAATCTATATATAATAGCAATCTAATAAATACCATTTGCACATCTGAACGGTTGCGTCTTTTTATCACAACCTTTCGTTTAAATCGGTTATTTTGGTTGCGTCTTTTTATCGTAATTTTCGTTTTAATCGGTCATTTTTTTACGGTTATGTTGTTTCCAATAAATACCATTTGCACATCTGAACGGTTGCGTCTTTTTATTGTAACCTTTCGTTTAAATATTTATGGTTGTTTTTTTGGTTGTGTTTTTATCGCAACTCTTCGTTAAAATAATTACGGTTACTTTTTTCGTTAGACGGTTATTTTTTCGGTTGTGTTTTTTTTTTATCGTAACTTTTCGTTAAAATATTGACGGTTGCTTGTTTTGGTTCTGTCTTTCTATCGCAACTTTCCGTTAAAATATTGACGGTTATTTTTTCTCGGTTGTGTCTTTTTATCGCAACTTTCTGTTAATATTGACGGTTTTTTTTTCTCTGTTGTGTCTTTTTATCGCAACTTTCCGTTAAAATATTGACGGTTATTTTTTCAGCTGTATCTTTTTATTGCAACTCTTCGTTAAAATATTGACGATTATTTTTTTTTACGGTTATTTTTTCGGTTGTGTCTTTTTATCGCAACTTTCCATTAAAATATTGACGGTAATTTTTTTTGTGTCTTTTTATCGCAACTTTCCGTTAAAATATTGACGGTTATTTTTACTAAGTTGTGTCTTTTTATCGCATCTTTTGGTTAAAATATTGACGGTTATTTTTTGGGACAGTACTATTTGTTCAATTGTAAATGTTTATTTGTTTGTTATAGATGTAATTTATGTTATCAAATTTTATATTTTCTCGATTATATATAATAGAATAAAAATTAATTTTATATTTAAAGAATGGTGGGCAAACAAAAAACACCATTCTCGGACGAAGTTCTTAGTCACCCACAAGTCGTGCTGAGTATCGTCTCCATCCGAATTTTTGGGTTTTGACCTGCTAGAATTTCCTATCTCTATATAATAACTCTTCGTTATGTATTTTGTCACTTATAAATAATTTTACATTCATAAAAATTGTTTCAAAAGTGTTTTTAATCATAATTCTTCCTTGAACATTTTTATTCATAAATTGTTTTAACATCTTTGGAAAATATTTACGATATAACTTTAAAACATAGTGAATTTTATGTAATAATTCAAAATTTTCAATATATTATCATAATAATTTAATACATAAACACAATCAAACATATTTGTTGAAAATGAGTTCCCCCGCGACATCGCGGGGGTTCATAACCTAGTTAAGTAAATAAGGAACAGTCATTTGTCGATGCACCCCAAAACGAAAAAAAAAAAAATTATGGAGAACAAGATAAGTTGTAATTGGGCCCATTTAGCCCAATAAGTTTATCGTATTTGGTCACAATGGGCCTCAATGTTTTGCCCCACAAATGACAACTCTAAGAACTCAACAATGCCCTACTTTTTTGAGACAACACAGTGTGGTAGGCCTTGAAAGATATGACAACTTTCATACATCACAATTCACAATTCACAATTCACATATATACTCTATATTAATTTAATATATCTCATATGTAAAATCAGACAAAATGAATACCATGGATCCACTATAAGTATATTCTTGTAGAGTTATGAAAATATTTTAAGCTTGTTGACACATTGTAAATTTTGGTCACTCTGGCGTTTGGAAGAAAAAAACTCAAATAACTTGCTTAAAATGACAAAATTTTGGCAATATTTGCAGAAAAAACAGGTGACAAGACCATAAGTCAAGACAATATTTTTTCGTTGATGATTTTTTAACAAACAGTGTGGATCTTGTATAAATTACGTATTATGTTAAAAAAAACAGCATGTCATATTTTAATATAATGTGTTACCAAAACTTTTTAGCGTGTCCTCCAAAATATTAATATGAAAGTTGGAAATTTCTATCATACTAATAAATATTTTTCAATAAAATCAAAATGAGGGTCATTTTGGAATTTGTTTTGTATGTAATAAGGTCACGTAGTGTATATTCCCTATAAAATTGTAATAAGATTCCTACATATTTGTATTACTATGATATTTCAATAAATAATTATAAATCTTTCAAATCTAGAAGAGTTTGTCTCATGCTATTAAGTATTAATAAAAAAACATCAAAATATAGAAATTTTAAAACTAGAAGCACAAGTAAAAAAAATATAATCTCCAAATCTAAAGTGAAATCAAAAGACAAAAAAATGAATACGCGAAAAATGAGTATGCTTTTGTGGAGAGACTTTAGTTGTTAAATCATAAATGAGTATGCTTTCGACCCAAAAAAAAATGAGTATGTAAGTTTACTTGGTGATGAGGACTTCAAATCCATGCCCATCCGAGAGGAGGATGAGAAAATGATCCAAGCAACAACATACCAAGACATGTTCCAATGAACTAATTTCCCGAGCCAGTTTGGACGATAAGACCTAATAGCGATCAAAGGAGGATTTCAGCCCATTTAAGCCCAAGACCCATACGCCTTGATCGATCCTGATTTTCGATAGCATGTGCAGGGCCCGAGCCACCTTGGCATATATTTTTGGGCATCTTAAGAGTACAGATCCTACCCAGACCCAACAAGATCCACCCTCGAGGGGTCCTCTCTTCTCCATTTAAAGAAACTCGTTAAACCCGTTAATCCAACGCTCGTTTCTTCATGTTTTGTAGACACTCTAGATCTATCTGAGGGTTATAAAAGGAAAAATACAAGAAATCACTTGTTCCATATACAAAGGAGATCATACTTTCGTATTTATGACCTCGTTTACACATTGTCATTAACTTTTTTTCTTTTTTAATTAAAGTTGATTGAGAGAGCTTCACCTACACACATCATTTGGATGCACAAGGCCAACCCCAACGTCTCCATTCAATTTGAACCATCCTTTGCATTTATTCTTGATTTATTTGTTTCCATCTTGTGACTTTTAGACCATTACCTAGTTGTATCCAAATTTATAAAAGTTCATTATTCTCCATTGTAAAAGTACATACGTGTTCTTTAATTTATTGAATCAAATTGGAGTTAGCATGCCTTTTAAGCTCAAATGCTTGTTCTATGTATCAATTGGTGTTTTAAGTTTTGTTGAATTTGGTTGAATTTAGCTGAATCTAACGATTTTTTTTGGTAAATCGTTGAATTTAACGCAGTTTGATAGTTTTTTTAGATAGCAAATAGTATTAGCGGAAATGTTGAATCTAATTGAATCTTGCAGGATTTATTTGGGTATTTGAAAAATTCTAAAATTATTAAAAATGTCTTTTCACAAAAATTATTAGAATTTCTCAATTATATGTTCCATTACCTAGATTACTGGGAGTTTGAGTAGTGATTTTTTAAATCAATTTCCCCAATCTTTCCCATTATCTAAATTATCAATTTTATAGGGAATAGATAGTACTTTTATTTATTTGAATTATACGTTCTGATATTTACGTACTATTTTTCGTTATGATATTCCAAATAGACACCCATATAGAATTAGGATTAAAGGCGAGAGACGGTTATCTTTCCTTTCGATTATAACCAAAAATCATATTTTGTTTTATTTTATGTTTTGCAATTTTTTAAAGATAATAGTTTATTTGAAGCATAAATAATTTAATTTAATATATACGTATCGAAAAAAAAACCCAATATATAATGACTCAAGAAAATAAACTAATTTGCCAAGTCAAGTCAAATATTATATGAAGTCTTACCCAACGGAACAAGTCTTATGAAATATTCTGGTCATATAGAACTCAAGTGGCAAGGTTATTAAAAATTAGGAAACTCGTCATTATCTTCGGCACGATACATAATAATGGTGGGTTTGTTTATAGGTATCTGTTAGATCTAAAAGTAGTAGTATTATAATGTTTCAAATTGAATTATTCTGATATCAATAATGTAGAATAAAATAATTTTGCCATGTCAATCGCGCTTCGTTGACTTTAGCATTATATAAAATGGTAGATGGTTACCTGTTAGATCTGAAGTTTAGTTTTAATAGTATACATATCCCAACAGCTAATAGTTTGATAATCAAAATGGTAGTTGTTATATAACCCGCCATTGCTTGAGATTAGAGAAATCTAAGCTCGATATTTAACAGGAAAAGAGCATATAGTTTTGAAGATTTTACTCGACTTTTTCTCCTTCTTCTTTTTTTCTTTTCCTTCTTCTTTTTTTTCTTTTCCTTTTTTCACTCCTTTTTCTGATCTACGTAAAACTTGTAATAATTACGTATGTCATGGAGCCTTTGAAGATAAACTTACCGTTCCACGAGCATCCATTAACGCCTGTGAAAATAGAGTCGGCGTGTAAATGGTGCGGACTCAAATTCAATGGTGTAAGTGATGGCTACCAGTGCGGCTCATGTATTTATGGCTTATTCCACAAGACATGCGCCAACAATAAGAATATTGCCCACCCTTCTCAAACATGTGGCAATATTCTTTATCATACATTGAATCTTGAAAGAGGCAAAAGGAGATGTGCAGGTTGTAGAGAGAAGATCTACGACGACTTATATTTTATATGTAACGACTGTGTTTTAGTACCTACAAGAAGAAAAGGAAGTTTTGGTTCTTCATATTTCCATTTCAACTGTGCTAAGTACCCACCGTCGAAGGTCATTAATGTTCCTCAGCACCATGACCATAAACTCATCCTAGAGATGGTGAAAAGCTCCTTCACTTGTGCAGCTTGTGGAAAAGATTGTGATGGATATTCCTACAAATGTTACGAATGCAATTTGAAGTTTCATGTAAATTGCGAAAAGTATCCGGCAGAGGTAACCCATTTTTCCCACTTCTTACACCCTCTAAAACTCTTCAAGGGTGAACCACCTGCTTATACCGATGGAAAATGTCGTTTGTGTGGAGAAAAACTTGCTAATTCTGAAGTCTTTTATCATTGTTCCGCTTGTAACTTTAGCTTAGATCTCCAATGTGTTTTTCATCCACCAAAACAAAATCCTCACGACCTAAACATTCATGACCATCAACTCACCCTTATGCCAAAATCCATCTCTTTTACTTGTACCACTTGCGGGCTAAATGGAGATCGGAGCCCATATGTATGTCTTCCATGCGATTTCACTATCCACAATGATTGCTCTGGATTTCCATGGGTTATAAACATCAACCGCCACGATCATCGGGTTTCACGCACTTCTCTTATTGGTGTGGTGAATTCGGTATGTGGAATTTGTCGCAAGAAAATGGATTGGAGTTGTGGGGGTTATTCTTGTAAGAAGTGTCCAAGCTACGTCTTTCATACCAAATGCGCAACTAGAGAAGATGTATGGGACGGCAAAGAAATGAAAGACGAACCTGAAGAAGAGGAAGATATTCAACCATTCAAGATAATCGATGAAAACACAATACAACATGTCAGCCACGAAGAGCATAACCTAAGACTTGATAAGTCTGGTATCTTTATCAAGGATAGGATTTGTGAGGCATGCGTTTATCCTATCTATCACCATTCTTTCTACAGCTGCATGAGTTGTAGTTTCATTCTTCATGAGAGTTGCGCTAATCTGCCTCTATCAAAACGACATGTGGTAAGCAATGAACGGTATAGATATAAATACTGGGATTATTTATTTACGTGTATGGCTTGTGGATTGCTTTCCAATGGTTTTAAATACGATGCTACAAGAAGCACATTGGATGTGCGTTGTGCTTCAGTTACTGAGCCATTTGTCCATAAAAGTCATCCTCATCCCTTATTTTACACATCACCACGAGGAGTCTGCAGTGTTTGCAAAAAAGAAGAACATCATGTGCTCAGATGCGTCGAAGATGATTGTGGATATGTCATGGACTACAGATGTGCTCTATTACCATATGAGGTAAAACATAGTGTCGACCATCACTTTCTCTCTTTATGCTATGGTGAAGAAAATGCAAGTGGTAAATATTGGTGTGATATTTGTGAGAAAGAAACAGATCCAAAAACATGGTTTTACACCTCTAAAGATTGTGACCTTACTTTGCATACGGATTGTGTGCTCGGTGATTTCCGAGGTCTCAAGCCTGGAATCGCTGAAGATGAGTACGTCCACCACGTCCGAAGAGATTTTAAGGTGCTTCGCAACAACAGTATGTCTCGACCACTCTGCAAACAGTGCAAGTCTCGTTGCATATTCCCGTTCTTCTTGGAAACATGGAATAAAAATTCCATCCATAATGGATATTATTGCTCTGAATCTTGTTTCTATTCCTAATATTGTTATGTAGATTTTATATATATATATATATATATATATATATATATATATATATATATATATATATATATATATATATTGTTTTTTCCGGTTCTTTTTTTTTTTTTTTATGTTTGATGTGTGACTTTGATGTATTTGACAACGACCATGTTCTTCTGTATTTTCGTCTGTGGCTTTAACATGAATAAAGAACTTCTCATTTGCCAAGGCAACTATTATTTAGGGATATTAATACTTTCAAAATAATATATTGCGATATTTAGATATCTAGTAGTAATTAAGCTTAATTACTAATAAACGTTGTGCATAAAATATAAGATATGGTAAGTTTAATGTGATATAACAAATATAAATTCATATAATAATAATGAACAACAATATATAAAACTTGAAAAACAGAAACATTTAATTTATTTTCTCACATGTACAAAACAAATCTTCATATGCTATCATCCCTATCAAGATATACAATAATTAAAGCAAAAATAACATTTTTAATCCTCAAAGTGTCATTGGAAATCACTTTAAACCTCGAAAGAATTCCACTAGCATTATAAACCACCATTTTAATAAATAAAAAATTATTTTAAATTTAAATAAAATTAAATAAATTTATATGAAACAAACAGAAATTAATTGTTCCGTCATTTTTAGGGCGATACAAACAGAAAGTAAATTTGGAGATTTAAAGTGTTATTAAAATTATCTTGGTGGTTTATAGTGTTAGTGAAATTCTTTCGAGGTTTAAAGTGTTATCCGGTGACACTTTGAAAGTTAAAAATGTAATTTTTCAATAATTAAAACAGGTAAGAACTCGTACTATGCACGGGATAAATTTTATGTGATATAATTTTATAAATAATCATATTTATGGTAAAAATAATATATTAGAGTAGTTTATTAATTTTTTTTACTTTATTTCAAGAGTATATAGTGATTGTATTTGGCTCTATAATATGTTTTAAACACAAATCAAAAATCGAACCGGAGTTTTTCCAGCTAGATTATTGGATCTCTGGGCCAAATTGGTACTAATGGTTTAACGAATTTCAATTAATATATATATATATATATATATATATATATATATGCTTATATATATAGCACACACATATGTGAGGTTAATAATCGTACTTCAATATAAATTATATATTTCATATATAAAAATAAATCATTAGAGGCATATATATAAGACTTTTATCAAAGAAATGTATACAAATTAGTTATGTTCATTTTTTCAAAAAATAATTTATATTAATAAATATATAGATGTCTGTAGTACGTACATGATATTTATATGATAAATTTGTATCAAATTTTAAGTCATATAATTTAATGGAATATATTTTACAAATAAATATGTCATAAGTTTAGGCATATAATATTGTGTTTTCAATATGGTGTTTTATAATTAGGAAAGAATTTGTATGATGTTAAATTCAAAATATTTACATATGGTAAGTTTAGTAGTATTTATATATGTTTGGCAATATGTTTTATTATAATAAGAATAATAGAAGTGTTTGGTTAATATAATTGTAGAATTAAGTAAATAAAAAATAAAATTACTTAGAAAAATGTGGGCTTACACATAAACAACAATGACTATCTTTTAATATACAGAGAATATTATTTGTGCATTATATATGCATAAATAATTGTATATATGCATATATAATTGTTTCCACGCATAGCAGGACCATCATCTACATGTTATAATTATCAGAATCAAACATTCAGTTATTAATCGGTGAGATTAATGGAACTACCCATTGTAGCTGCTCCGATCCAAAACCAGGGAACGAATCTCCCATATGAACCTTATTGAGTGGCTAAAAGTAACTTCATGGCTCCACCTCCATTAAACTCGTTTAGCAACGCACATGAAAGTCTTTTAGTCCCTCTGTGTCATTAAGAAGGTTTCATGCATGGTTCGGTTTGAGAACTAAAAAACAAAAAAACAAAAAAAACTGCATGATTTGGTTTAAGATATTTTGAAAAAAAGGTAATTTATATTACCTCAATTCAGTGAATCTCTGTGCGTGCAAGGTACCAATATCGTTCCTCGAACTGAGACGCACTCATCGAAAGATCAAGTACCAATTTAATGGGCCGGAATTGGTGACTCTTTTCTCTTGAATTAATACTAATCTTTTTGACATAGAACTAAATAAAGAAAATGGTGAATTTCAACCCGATCAAATTGTAAAGTGTATTTTTATACTTCAACAAAGTTATAGTGTTTTTTTCAATTTCAACACTAAAAATATCCAAATAAACTATCGAAAATATTAGATTTGAACGTAAAACTATATTGACTTAAACAAAATTAGTCAACAGTTTGTTTTCGCTCACTTAGCTTAGATTACACGATAGTGATGAAGTGTAACACTATTTTGGTCATTTGAGCTCATAAACTTAAGAGTATGTGCAGTGGGAGTCTTTCGTTAAAGTCTCTTAGATAAATGAAAAGTAATAAAATAATAAAAAAATATTATCTAATTGTGAGAGTGTGTCAAAAAAGTGGTGAGAGTGTTTCAAGTGAGAGTTTTTTTATTTTAATTTTTGAGAAACTCTCACAATTAAGTAATATTTTTTATTATTCTATTATTTTTCTTTTATTTGAGAGATTTTGGTAAGAGACTCCCATTGCACTTGCTCTAACACGGTTACAACGAAGTATCATTTTGTCTTTACCAATGTTATTTTGTCTTAACCAAACAACATCGTTTTGTTGACTTTATGGATTCAAATTACCAAAATGACGGTTCAGTTTATGGCCTCACCCTTTTCCCAACTAAATACCCGGTTTAATACGGTTCGTTAAAGAACTAGAACAAGCCAAATAAGAGAAAAAGTTACGCTTAAGTCAATTTGAAATATAACTAAATACCGGGCATAATTCCAATCTTGCATTCTCCAGACGTTTCATTATATAGAATTGCAGACTTATGTAATTATCTCTGGTGATTCTCTCTTTGACTTGCTACTTGTGCTGTTTCTGATTTAGGTACGTGTAAAGCCTGGTCCACAAGCCGAGGAAGATGGGAATTGCCTCACGATCTGGAACCTTGACATATGAAGCTGTAAGGTCTTTTTTTATGTTTAATGTTTGTTCTCTGTCTCCATCTCTCCCAAGTTTTATTTCACCATAGCCTTTGGCCTGGGCAGAATCTCAGAAAATATTATTATTGTTGAATGGGCAGAATCTCAGAACATTCAGGACAATTCGAAGCTATTATTCATGGTTACTATACTGTGCCAAATGTGATTATTTCTTGTGATAATTACTACTGGCCCTGATCTGAACGTTGGTGAAGTTTTAAAAAGATATGTGGTATGCCATGCATGTTTACAAAAAAAAAGGAAAAAGAAAAAAAAAATCACTAAAAAATTATAACGGGTGCTATCTAGTTTGATGAAGAAATTTCCCATCATTTTTATATGTTATGGTTTTTATGGAACCAGTGGCAAGTATAGAGTTGGAAGTGCACTTTTTCACATTAGTTTTCTAGACACCACATATTCAAAATTTGTTGCATAGGACAATCGCTCTATCGCTTCTCTCTTTTCTCTCTTTGGATCTTTGGAAAAAAAAAGATTTACTTCCGGGTTTTTTTTTGTTGCTTTTAGATCCTCATTGAAGGTGTGGATTTTTTTGGTGAAGCGTTGGTGAGAAGGCTTTCTTCTCCGGCAGTGATGAGGCGTGGATTATCCGCTTCATGATGCATTTAACGCAAACATCTCGGCAGTCTAGACTATCTAGAGAAGCCTCCTGACGTTTTACCTCGTGGCCAGGACGCCAGTGGTATCGTGGTGGAGATTTATCGTGGTTCAACTACTCGCACTGCTATAGAAAAAGTTAACACAGTGTATTTGAAAAATGATAAAAGATAGAAAATATTTTAATGTTGTCTAAATTATGTGCGACATAATTTCTTAAAACAAAACAAACTTTGGAAATTCAAGATACTCAGCAAATGCATAAGTTGCACACATATTAACCAAATATAAACAACAACATGGGTCGGTTGATATAATTTTATTATTCAAATTGAAAAGACACAATTACAAAGAAGAGATAGAGGAATAATGAAGACTCAAGGTCAACAAGCCTTAGATGAGCAACATGGCTTAGGTGAGATTCCAATCTAGGTCCACTAGTTTAAACACCGTTCTTTAGAGCATCTCTAGGATAAAGAACCTGTGCCTGGAGGTGTGCGGGGTGTCGGAGACGTTGGGGTGGTCGGTGTTGTTGGTGTTGCTGGTGTGTTTGGCGTTGCTGGGGTGGCTGGAGTGGCAGGGGTCGTTGGCGTGGTCGGGGTGTTTGGCGTGGCCGGGGTTTTTGGTGTGGCTGGGTTGGCTGGGGTGTTTGGTGTGGCTGGGTTGGCTGGGTTGTTTGGCGTGGCTGGGATGCCCGGGATGTCCGGGATGCCAGGGATGTCCGGGATGCCCGGGATGTTCGGGATGTCCGGGATGCCCGGGATGTTCGGGATGTCCGGGATGCCCGAGATGCCCGGGATCGGTGGCAATAATGCGGCAGATGTGTAAGTGAAGAAGAGGAGGTTGAGAGCAAGGAAGAGTGTAAGAGAGGTTCTTGGAGTCATTTGTTTGTCGAGTGGAATAGCTCCAACAATAGGTGAATTAGTACTGTATTTAGTTTTCTTCAAGTGTTTAGTGGGTATTTATAGGGTTCTCATTAGAAGAATGATGATATTTCAATTCCTAAAACTATATATAATATGTACTACGATTGTCGATAAAATAACTTTCATAGATTGTAAGTTGTGTTTTCCGTATTCAAAAACTTTTAATTTTTCATTGAGATATGAATTTGGAAAGTTAGAATTATTTCTTAAACAAAATCATCATTTGATAAACAAAAATCAATTCGTAGAGAAAGAATACTAATAGTCACATTAAAATTTCGGAAGCCATCAATACGAGTTGTGATTGATCTTTGGCTTTTTTTGACTAGATACTTTTAACAGTATGAAAATAAATATATGCATAGAAACGTGAATAAATTTTATATTTTAAAACAGAATAAAAAATCTAAAATTTTATATTTAGAAACAAAGAAAGTATTATTTAACTATTTGTTCGTTGAAAATTAAACCAGACAAATCACATTTAACGAATATAATATAGAGATACCCTTATATATAGATTTAATCTTGCAATATAGCTATACCTTTTTTTGTTGCCAGCAATTTAGCTATATCTTTGATAAACTTATTTTTAAAATTATTCATATTAATTTAGGGCTTTAGAGTTCGTGAAACAAAGTTAATCAAATATCCGAAGCATGCATAATTTGAAGAAACCCAATAATATTTATTAAATATCAGTATTATTTCAAAGAAGTATATTTGAATGAAATTATAATCTTATGATTATGGAACATAGAATAAGACTTATTATTGAGATATTTCATGGTAGGTAATCCGTAATCCAGGCTATATAACTTACGTTGGCCCTTAGCAAGTCGTTTGAATAAACGACATAATTTTGTTAGTGTCCGTTTATAACCGACGTCCTCGCATTTATGTTGTAGGGCATGTAATGTTGAGAGGCAAAAGAGAAAACTTTTGAAGATGATAAGAAGATAAGCGTTTGTTTATTAACAAAGATATGGAAGGAGTGGCTTTGAATCAGTTAACAGATTGGCGCTTTTGCCTCTTCGATTTTTTTTTTGTTTTGTCATAATAGATCTACGTTTCTATTGCCATTTTGCCAAACACAAAGATCCAACCATCTACTTTCACAATTGGACAGGCAAAAATATCATGATTTTTTCTACATGTTTTCTATTTTATTTAGTTGCTTTTCTTTTTCAAACAGAGAAATACTAAATTAAAATCAAAATTAATTTCCAGAACCCATAAAAATCATAGCTTATAAAAATATTTAAAATATCTAAGGGTAACCAATGTACTACAAAGTGCAGATTTTTCTTAAAATATTTGAGAGTAATCGATTCTTGATCTAGACCTACGTAATTTTTTTACATTTTAAGCGATAACCACTAGTCTACAACAACTTAGTCTCTCATATGTCACATTTTGGTTATTTTTGATTGTTGATAAATCACAAGAATTCATTAACCTTTGTTACAAATTTGTATTGTGTGGAAGTGAATTTGTAGTTAAGTTAGAAGAATGAACAGTGTTGGTGGCTAAAAAAATCCCCAAGAAGAGATTACAGTGCTTGGTTTTTTTGTTTTACTATGCACAGGAAAAATTTAAGCTTACAAACATTTTTGTTATCAATTCACACAAAAACTCTACTGGTGAAGAGACCACCTGAGTGGAATGAAAATCAAATATTGATGATGGTTGGGGAAGTTGGAACGACGCTGACTAAAAATATAAAAAGTAATGGCCTATACAGGGATCGAACCTGTGACCTTCGCGTTATTAGCACGACGCTAACTGAGCTAATAGGCCTTTGATGTAACCTACGAGAAGACTTATATTTGTTTAAACGTCAAGGCTTGGATCCGCATCTTAATGGGCCTTGACATACAATATGGGGTTTTATCAAAAGTATCCAAAGCCTACTTACTCTGAAGCAAAGCTCACGGACCTTGAATATGAACAATACCATATTTGGCGGAAAAAAAGAACAATAACATATTTTGGTAAAAGAACATTGAGAAATCTGAAAAAAACTTCTTTTTTTGTGTGTTACCTAATAAGACTGTTTGCTTCATTTCAAGTTCTTAGCAAAGAATTCCAATAACGTGTATATACTATATAGATATGTTTACGTATACATAGAAAAAGAGATCTGAAAATGAAATATAGAGGTTTTGTGGTGCAAGTGCAACAAGAAGGATATATATAACGTGGTGGTTAGAAGATAGCGTCAACATAGCGATCTGGAACCTTGACATATGAAGCAGAAAGGTCCCTTTTTTTATGTCTGATGCTTGTTGGTACCGGAGGCTAAGTGTTAGATCGATCTGAGTTCTCCCTTTTTGCTAGGTAGGGGATTAGATAGATTAGGTCTCAGATTTTCTGAGAACCGATCTATTTCGGGATATATGTTGCGGGTTGAGGCTTGTCGTCCGGATCGGCTTTGCGACATGAACTTATTACCTGGATTCGATATCGCTGATGTAGCCGCAAAGCAGTGTTTCTTGTAATCACCGGTAGTAGTAGTGGATGTGTTTCCTTGTTTCCGAACACCATCAATGTCCAATTTCGAGTCATCGGTTTCCTTCTTTTTTTGAAATTGTAAATTCGATGTAAACCCCATTTCCCAAGTCCATGACCTAAAATCCGGTTGGGATGAAATATTAATTTTTTCTATACAAAAAAAAAAAATCCTTTACAAAATACATTTTTTCTTTTAAAATTAAGTGTTGTTTTAGATCTTTGTTTTCTTTTCAAAAAAAGTGTTGTTTCAATGCAAAACTTTTACAAAAAGTCATAGTTTATCCTCATAAAATAAAGTCTAATTACGTAGAGAAATAGTAAACCTGTGTATTTGAAATATGATGAAAGTTAGAAAATATTTTATATGTTGTCTAAATTATGTGAGACATATTTTCTTAAAACAAACAAACTTTAGAAATTCAAGATACTCAGCAAATGCATAAGTTGCACACATAAAAACCAAATATAAACAACAACAAGCCTTAGATGAGCAACACGGCTCATGTGAGATTCCAATCTTAGGTCCACTAGCTTAAACACCGTTCTTTAGAGCATCTCTAGGATAAAGAACCTGTGCCTGGAGGTGTGCGGAGTGTCGGAGACGTTGGGGTGTTTGGCGTTGCTGGGGTGGCTGGAGTGGCAGGGGTGGCTGGAGTGGCAGGGGTGGCTGGCGTGGCTGGAGTGGCAGGGGTGGCTGGCGTGGTCGGGATCGTTGGCTTGGTCGGGGTGTTTGGCTTGGTCGGGGTGTTTGGCTTGGTCGGGGTGTTTGGCGTGGCCGGGATGCCCGGGACCGTGATGCCCGGGACCGTGATGCCCGGGATGACCGTGATGCCCGGGATGCCCGTGATGCCCGGGATGCCCGTGATGCCCGGGATCGGTGGCAATAATGCGGCAGATGTGTAAGTGAAGAAGAGGAGGTTGAGAGCAAGGAAGAGTGTAAGAGAGGTTCTTGGAGTCATTTGTTTGTCGAGTGGAATAGCGCCAACAAAAGGTGAATTAGTACTGTATTTAGTTTTCTTCAAATGTTTAGTGGGTATTTATAGGGTTCTTAGAAGAATGATGATATTTCAATTCCTAAAACTATATATAATATGTACTACTATTCATAGATTGAAAGTTATGTTTTCCGTATTTAAAAACTTTTAATTTTTCATTGAGATATGAATTTGGAAAGTTACGATGTATATCAAAATAAAATATATGATATTTTGGTTAAAACCCTTGTTTAAAAAATCGCTAGGCGCTCGGCATGGGCCTACCGATTAATCGGAAAATCGGATTAAAATCGGGGATTAATCGGGGATTAGTTTTAGGATTATTTTAATATTTTTAAAACATATTAATCCAATATTATTTCAAAATTGTAGTAAACACATAAAAATATATTTTTGAGACAAATTTTTATGATTTTTATTAAAATTTGATAATAAGTTATTGTAAAACATTACAAACTCCCAATTCAAATGATTGAATAATAAAAATAAAAAGTTTTTTTATACTAGCAATCTAAAAATAATCGGGGTATGTAAGATTAGGCGGGGAATAATCGGATTATGCGAGAAGTAATCAGATTAGACGGAGAGTAATCTGGTGATTGATTTCTTTAGGGGATTATTCATTAATTGAGGCGGATATGATGTGCCTAGCGATTAAGTGGGGTGTAATCGGGGTAGGCGGAGATTTTTAGAACAGGGGTTAAAACACACAAATTTAAAAAGAATTATTTCTTAAACAAAATCATCATTTGATAAACAAAAAATCAATTCGTAGAGAAAGCATACTAATAGTCACATTGAAATTTCGGAAGCCATCAATAAGAATTGTGATTGATCTTTGGCTTTTTTTTGACTAGATACTTTTAACAGTATAAAAATAAATATATGCATAGAAACGTGAATAAAATCTATATTTTAAAACAGAATAAAAACTCTAAAATTTTATATTTAGAAACAAAGAAAGTAGGGGATGTGCTTTTAGTCAAGTGGTTAAGTCCACTTGACTCCGCCTTCTCCACCGGAGTTCGATTCCACTAAATCGCATTACCCCGCGTAATAGGAATTGGCTATAGATATTGCTTTGTCGATTCAAATATATCAAAAAAAAAAAAAAAACAAAGAAAGTATTATTTAACTATTTGTTCGCTGAAAATTAAACCAGACAAATCACATTTAACGAATCTAATATAGAGATACCCTTGTATATATTTAATCTTGCAATATAGCGATACCTTTTTTTGTTGCCAGCAATTTAGCTATATCTTTGATAAACTTATTTTCAAAAATATTCATATTAATTTAGGGCTTTAGAGTTCGTGAAACAAAGTTAATCAAATATCCGAAGCATGCATAATTTGAAGAAACCCAATACTAATTATTAAACATCAGTATTATTTCAAAGAAGTATATTTGAATGAAATTTTAATCTTATGATTATGGAACATAGAATAAGACTTATTATTGAGATATTTCATGGCAGGTAATCCAGGCTATATAACTTACGTTGACCTTAGCAAGTCGGTTGAATAAACGACATAATTTTGTTAGTGTCCGTTTATAACCGACGTCCTCGCTCATTAATTTTGTAGGGCATGTAATGTTGAGAGGCAAAAGAGAAGACTTTTGAAGATGATAAGATAAGCGTTTATTGAATGAACAAAGATATGGAAGGAGTGGCTTTGATCAGTTGCCGGATTGGCGCTTTTGCCTCTTCGATATATATTTTTGTCATAATAGATCTACGTTTCTATTGCCATTTTTCCAAACACAAAGATCCAACCATCTACTTTCACAATTGGACAGAAAAAATATCATGATATTTTTTCTACATGTTTTATATTTTATTTATTTGCTTTTCTTTTTCAAACAGAGAAATACTAAATTAGAGTCAAAATTAATTCATGAACCCATTATAAAAATCATAATATCTTTGAAAATTAAAAATATCTAAGGGTAACCAATTAATGTACTATAAAATGCAATTTTTTCTTAAAATATTTGAGAGGAATCGATTTTTGATGTAGATCTACGTAAAATTAAGCGATAACTACTTGTCTACAACAACTTAGTCTCTCATATGTAACATTTTGGTTATTTTTCTTTGTTGATAAATCACAAGGATTCATAAACCTTTGTTAAAATTTTGTATTGTGTGGAAGTGAATTTGTAGTTAAGTTAGATGAATGAACAGTGTTGTTGGTTAAAAAAAAATACCCAAGAAGAGATTACATCCAGTGCTTGGTTTTTTGGTTTTACTATGCATAGGAAAAATTTAAGCTTACAAACATTTTTGTTATCAATTCACACAAAAACTCTACTGGTGAAGAGACCACCTGAGTGGAATGAAAATAACATATTGATGATGGTTGGGGAAGTTGGAACGACGCTGACTAAAAATTAAAAAGAAATGGCCTATACAGGGATCGATTTTTGATGTAGATCTACGTAAAATTAAGCGATAACTACTTGTCTACAACAACTTAGTCTCTCATATGTAACATTTTGGTTATTTTTCTTTGTTGATAAATCACAAGGATTCATAAACCTTTGTTAAAATTTTGTATTGTGTGGAAGTGAATTTGTAGTTAAGTTAGATGAATGAACAGTGTTGTTGGTTAAAAAAAAATACCCAAGAAGAGATTACATCCAGTGCTTGGTTTTTTGGTTTTACTATGCATAGGAAAAATTTAAGCTTACAAACATTTTTGTTATCAATTCACACAAAAACTCTACTGGTGAAGAGACCACCTGAGTGGAATGAAAATAACATATTGATGATGGTTGGGGAAGTTGGAACGACGCTGACTAAAAATTAAAAAGAAATGGCCTATACAGGGATCGATTTTTGATGTAGATCTACGTAAAATTAAGCGATAACTACTTGTCTACAACAACTTAGTCTCTCATATGTAACATTTTGGTTATTTTTCTTTGTTGATAAATCACAAGGATTCATAAACCTTTGTTAAAATTTTGTATTGTGTGGAAGTGAATTTGTAGTTAAGTTAGATGAATGAACAGTGTTGTTGGTTAAAAAAAAATACCCAAGAAGAGATTACATCCAGTGCTTGGTGTTTTGGTTTTACTATGCATAGGAAAAATTTAAGCTTACAAACATTTTTGTTATCAATTCACACAAAAACTCTACTGGTGAAGAGACCACCTGAGTGGAATGAAAATAACATATTGATGATGGTTGGGGAAGTTGGAACGACGCTGACTAAAAATTAAAAAGTAATGGCCTATACAGGGATCGAACCTGTGACCTTCGCGTTATTAGCACGACGCTCTAACCAACTGAGCTAATAGGCCATTTGTAATATCTATAATAAGACTTATATTTGTTTAACCGTCGCTTGGATCTGCATCTTAATGGGCCTTGACATCAATATGGGGTTTTGATCAAAAGTATCCAAAGCCTACTTACTCCAAAACAAAGCTCACGGACCTATATGAACAATAGCATATTTGGCGAAAAAAAAAAAAGAACAATAACACATTGTGGTAAAAGAACATTGAGAAATCTGAAAAACTAACTTCCATTTTTTTTTTGTTACCTAGTAAGACCGTTTGCTTTATTTCAAGTTCTTAGCAAAGAATTCCAATAACGTGTATGTAGATATGTAATACATAGAAAAAGAGATCTGAAAATGAAATATAGAGGTTTTGTGGTGCAAGTGCAACAAGAAGGATATATATAACGTGGTGGTTAGAAGATAGCGTCAACATAGATGCTAGCTGCTGCGTATACATCATATTCATATCATATGTACTTCTCTTTTTTGTGATTTTTCATGTGATTGAACATACTAGATAATTATTTATAAAATTGCAACAAATTTTTGTTTATGTAAGAAAAGAAAACTGATATATTATTTCATAGGTTATTCTCGTAATTTTGCGCGCAAAAAAGAAAAAAAAAATAACTTACAAATTCCATTAAAAATCACATTTTCAATAGAATGTATACTAAGGTTACTATAGTTTAATTTATGATTTCTGAATAACTGAGCCTTTATATAAGATACGTATGCATATATGTATGTAGCTGCGTGTATATATATATAGAATGGTGGGGCTCAAAAGCTAATGATGTGTACATTAATTGGACATTTGATGTGGCTGGATTGGACCCAACTTGCTCTTTGATAGAGACCTAACTAAGACAATTTTGCTCTTCATTCATTTATCTCGTATACATAATTTAATTAGTACTGTACATAATGTTTTTTTTTTACTGTACATAATGTTTCACAATCACAATAAGCGATCTAGCTATATATTTTATAATAATAGAGGTTGAGAGTTTAATCTGGTCATCTAACGTCAAACAAACAAAATCCGATCTTCTAATAACTAGACGTTAGAAGAAATTTATTATTGAACATAATTCTTTAATTTTCTATATTTTTAAAACCACTTGCAAATTGGATTATCTGTGTAAATTATTCATTAAAAGACTCACTATTCTCCTTATATTGAATTTTTATGATTATTGTAGATTATAAATGTTGAGTTTTTCTTTATTTTGCCTTCGGATGTTGAGTTTAAAACCAATATGTTAATATTCGAAACTAAAAAACTTACCTATATAATTCTCGTATTTAAAAACGAAAAAACAAATTGCGTCACCGTGATACAAAGCAACCTCACAACTCACAAGTCACAACTCTCGTGACTACAAAGATCACTCATTAAACCTTCTTGCCTTTTTTTTTCTAGTTATATACATCCATCGAAGACTATTCTTGGGATCTGCTTCAAAACGACGATATGTTTTATCTTCTAAAACCACTTCGTATGATGACTAACATTTGGGACACTGAAGATAGAGCTTACGTCCTTCTAATGAGAAGTAATCATTTTTAGTATTGGAATCTAAGATACAGTTTAGTGGATCGAGATATTGCATATAAATATGTACGTTTACATCGAATAATAAACTGAAAGAGAGTAAAAGAAAATGATATTTAGTGGGAAGAAAAGAAGGGTGGAGATGTAACAAAGGCAAAGAAAATGGATATTATTGGGATGTTGTCTTCAAGGCCACGAGCTTAGATTCTTTTAGTTTTGCTCAATTTGTTAAGTTCTACTTTTCCTTTTGTTGCTTAATTACTACTTTTGCTCATGATCTCTATATACATATCATACATATATATAGTATACTATCTGTAGACTGAGTTCTCTATACTCTTATTCTTTTAACTTTTGTATCGTTTCAAATCTCAGGACGTACATGTTTAAATTTGGTTATATAATCACGACCATTTTAAGTATATATGGTCATACCATACCAGATTTAATATAACTTCTATGAAGAAAATACATATAGTTGGGTTAATATACAATCTACAGACACTTAGTCGGAATGTATTCCAAACTCGGGATAGGCAGAGTGGTAGCCCGTAAGGACCTAACCGTTAACACGGTGGACCAATCCACTATGTAGCACCTCGGTGCGTTCCTACCGGAGCCGACCGGATAGCCGATAGGATTTATCAAAAAAAAAAAAAAAAATACAATCTACATCTTTTTAGCATAGGTTCAGTTGGCACAGAATATGTATATATAGATAACTAAAAAATGAACTTTAACTTAAAACTAAGTATTAATAATTTTGGGATATATTTTACTATATTACAATTTCTTTTTACATAATGGTCTAATTTTTTTTCTAAAATTAGTATGATTGTTGTTTTGATAAAACAATAATGACGTAAGCAATCTTTGGTAAAGGATGTCTTAATTTATAAATTACATGGTAAATCAAGTAAGGAAGAAGACACGTGGAAAACACCAAAAAAGAGAAGAAAGGAAAAAAACAGAAAGAAATTATTTAACAAGAACAATCAATTAGTCCACAAACCTGAGATATTTTAAGTAATCAACTAAAACCGGAACACTTGACTAACAAAGAAATTTTGAAATGTGGTCCAGCTTTCACTTAATTATATTGTTATCTAGGGCTTATGCAATATATGCCTTAAGCAAATGCCGATGATCTGTTTTTTCATTATTGGATGTTTTATTGACTAAAAATAATCAAGGGTTTTTGTAAAAGAAGTGATTAAGCAAATTGAGCAAAGGTTTTTATATGTGGTTTATATATGATTGACATCAAATAGTATATATATATATATATATATATATGGTAGTTTAATATATATGGATAGTTGAAACGCGAATTCATTTGTAATGTACCACATCTGCTAAAACTAAACCAGTTGAAACTTGAGTTTATAAATTTGGAAATAACGTACAAACTATATATATATATATATATATATTTTGATAACCCAAGTTTCCGGTCTTTCCGAAGTGGCCCGACTAGCGTTGTGTCCAATGTGTCCAAGCGGAGCTGACGTGGTCCTGAAAGCCTACAGCCGCCATGTGAATTCCGCAGTGGCCAGGAATCGAACCCAGGTGGCGGTACCCCCAGCTGGAAGCCCTTTACCACTAGGAGAAAACTCCTGGTTAAACTAAATGCGTTTGATTAACAACAAAGCACATATTCAATTGATTTTTTTTGTCCTGATCATCTAGAGCTTAATAAGAACACACATTATTGAACAAATCTTTGACAAAATACTATTTTTGGGTTTGAAATTTTGCATACTTACAATTATTCTTCTCTTCTTCCTCTCTTTCCTTAAATCCTGCGTACAAATCCGTCGACGCAATGCATTACACAGTTGTCAATTGGTTCTCAGCTCTACCAAAAACATCTATTGCCAAAAGAAAGGTCTATTTGTACTTCACTGTTACAGCTGAGAACATTAAATATAATGAGCAAATTTGATAAAACAAAGGGTTCTCACTTTATTCCAAAAGAATAGTGTAAAATAGGTTAATAGAGAAATTTAAATTAAAGGAAATTAAAATTAGATATTTTTGTTGGTTCAGATTTTGTTTCGTAGATCTACAGGGAAATCTCCGCCGTCAATGCAAAGCGAAGGTGACACTTGGGGAAGGACCAGTGGTCCGTACAATGTTACTTACCCATTTCTCTTCACGAGACGTCGATAATCAAAATTTTAAGTCCGAATTTTATTAAAAAATCATGGACCCGACATTAGTACAAGATATACCAATGAGAAGTCGACACGCAAATCCTAAGAAAACCACTATGGTTTTTGCAAACAAGAGAAACCAGCTTTAGCAATTCCCTAAAACCACTCTTACCCAAATCTCTCCATAAATAAAGATCCCGAGACTCAAACACAAGTCTTATTATAAAGGAAAGAAAGAAAAACTTTCCTAATTGGTTCATACCAAAGTCTGAGCTCTTCTTTATATCTCTCTTGTAGTTTCTTATTGGGGGTTTTTGTTTTGTTTGGTTCTTTTAGAGTAAGAAGTTTCTTAAAAAAGGATCAAAAATGGGAAGGGGTAGGGTTCAATTGAAGAGGATAGAGAACAAGATCAATAGACAAGTGACATTCTCGAAAAGAAGAGCTGGTCTTTTGAAGAAAGCTCATGAGATCTCTGTTCTCTGTGATGCTGAAGTTGCTCTTGTTGTCTTCTCCCATAAGGGGAAACTCTTCGAATACTCCACTGATTCTTGGTAACTTCAACTACTTCTTTCCTTTTTAAAAAATCTTTGATTTGCTACTTTATCTCGTTTTCCCCCTTAAGTTGACTACTTGATTTTGCCCTAATTATTAATTACTGCTTTTGTTTATATACTTTCTAGGGCTTCCATCAGATTTGAAAATTTTGATTAGCACATAAAAATGTTTAATACTAATTCTTCGTATTTGTATAATTTAAAAAATCATAACTTTAGGGCCTGGAGTGAAGTGAACCCTAGAAACACTAATTATACTATAGTAATCACCCTTGATATATATCTTTATTAGCATCATATCTTCAAATTCGAGAGCATATAGAAGGATGTATGTTTAATCTATGAGCTAGGGTTTTTGAGCCCAAACTCATAATGAATCCTTTGTTCTCCTATAGCTATGTCTTTCGAAATTTTGCAGATCTAAATTCTAATGTCATAGTAAGAAATAAAACGTTTAGTTTCACTCGCTCTTGTGTTCGATTTTTAAATGTAGTGTTACTTCTTCCTTTTTCATATGTAAGTTGCAACTGGATTATGATAAAACGAAATTATGTGACTAGAAAAGAAATTAAAATAGAAATAGATAAGGATGTCAAATTGAGAATTTTTTATTAGAATGAATATTTAACTTACGTTAGATTTTTCTCAGCTGTAAGAATATCTAATTTGTTCTCACAACAGTGCCTTCAATTTTTTTTGCAAATCTAAGCAAAGAAAATGTTTAATTTCACTCGTATCTAAAGATTATGAACTCGTAATATAAAAACACTATATATATATAGTATTAAATTTGAACTAGTATTGCTTCCTTTTTATTTGAATGTAGAAATTAAAACTGAAATAAAGACGTCAAATCTGAGTAGGGAGTCTTTGACCTCTGGGGATCCATAAAAAGAACTAACTCCATCCTAAAATCGGCTTCTTACCGATGGTCAAACTTAGCTCCAACAAGCAACAGCTGTTCTTCTTTCTTTTATTTTTTAAAAATATTATCTTTGTTCTGAATAATATTGGTAAATTGGCAAGATTATAATATTTTATAATAATGTGTCGCTTCTAACAAGATTTTCTGTACCTAATTATAGCAAATTCAAAAGAAACCGTAGTTAGAACTCGAAGCTAAAGGCATAGGGTCTATGATTCATACTGTTTTGTTATAGAGGAATTAAAGAGATCGGTACTTGATTTGATATAGGAATCTTGGTTTAATTGCATAAAACCATCATTAAGACGTTGCTAGATTTACCTTAAAATGTCATGAAAACACGAGTATCGATCGTATAGGATTTGCTTGTTATATATATCATATATATAATAAGATGATAAGTGGTTGATGATATGTAGCTAACCCTAATTCTGCAAAATGAACAGTATGGAGAAGATACTTGAACGCTATGAGAGGTACTCTTACGCCGAGAGACAGCTTATTGCACCTGAGTCTGATGTCAATGTATAATATCTATCCTTTTAACTCACATGCATAATATCAATCTAGTCTTGATTGATTAATTTTATTCGTATTCAAAATTGGTATATGCAGACGAACTGGTCGATGGAGTATAACAGGCTTAAGGCTAAGATTGAACTTTTGGAGAGAAACCAGAGGTACACACTTACACTAATCACATTTATATGTAGGCACAAACGAAATAATATATATATATAGGAAACTGGTAGCGTTAATGTTAGTTAAAATAAATGGATGCTATTGAAATTCAGGCATTATCTTGGGGAAGACTTGAATGCAATGAGCCCTAAGGAGCTTCAGAATCTGGAGCAGCAGCTTGACACTGCTCTTAAGCACATCCGCACTAGAAAAGTATTTGCCTTCTCCTACTTTGTTGAACATATCTATATAACTTAAACAATTACAAGTGTTATTGTAATGTGAACATTCAAATATTTATATGTGTATGTATATATGCCTATCTTATTGGTTCAATATATAAAATCTATGAGTTATCAATATCACGTTGAATTGCCTATAGGTTGGTTCAAATGTATGAGCTATGTTGTGTATTATAAGACTCTTATTAGTCAAAGTAATGGTTTATTAATTAATGTTGATCTGTGTGTATGCAGAACCAACTTATGTACGAGTCCATCAATGAGCTCCAAAGAAAGGTATGTAAAACCCTATCAAATGTATGTCATATCGAGAAACGTATAGATAGGAAAGCTAACAATCGTGCCGTTTCGGAAATGACAGGAGAAGGCCATACAGGAGCAAAACAGCATGCTTTCTAAACAGGTAACACGTGTCAATATGTCATCATTTATCCTTCATCAACATGTTGTCCACTGCATTACTGTTACCTTCCACTGTTTTGCTCCACTCCTCCAGCCAAGCTATACCTACGAGATATTCATATCTCCACTTAACTTCGGCACCATTAATAAAAACATAAAATCTTTGCAAATTTTTTTAAATAGCGTAGATGTTGTCTATTGATTGATATAATCATCAGCCTGTATACGTAGATGGGCTTTGTCCGTTTAGTTTTAAGGTTGTCTCTTGGATTGAAAATATTTGAAATGTCGTCCCATCATTCTACTTAGCTCATATCTATGTATGTGAATATAGACACTACTACTAATTATAAAAAAAATAAGAGTTCATTGCATGAGTGCAACTGTGAAAATAATTATCTGTAACCATTGCATATATATAGTTTCTTCACTTTGAAAATTGATGATGATAATATGGTATGAAATAAATTTTTTAACAAATTGGTGTGTGAAACCTGAAAATTGGCAGATCAAGGAGAGGGAAAAAATTCTTAGGGCTCAACAAGAGCAGTGGGATCAGCAGAACCATGGCCACAATATGCCTCCCCCTCCACCGCCGCAGCAGCACCAAATCCAGCATCCTTACATGCTCTCTCATCAACCATCTCCTTTTCTCAACATGGGGTAACAAAAATTTACTAATCAATTAATCTTTATTTCAAGTAAATACCTTTGAACCATATATGTTATGAAAGCTAGTTAGGAGTTGTAATTTCGTTGAAGTCATAGCTATTCTGTTAGTTATTGTTACATGATGTCATGATCTTGAAAATAAAAACCTGACTGTAAACCATTCATTTGTTAAAATAGGTTAATGCAATGGTCGCCAAACGAACATACTTATAGAGTGTGGAAAATATAGATGGAATAGTTGCGAAAAAGTCTAAAAAACAATTGGAATCTGCTCGGCTTTTGTTGTTGTTGGTCTATGTGTTTAAGTAACATTTGAGTTTGTTAGATAAATGAAATTAATATCTTTGACATTTCAAAATGGACTTATAATATTTGATTTTCCTTTGTTGTACGATGAAACATATGTTTACATATGCACTTTCATATATATCCTATGTATGATTGTGAATGCAGTGGTCTGTATCAAGAAGAAGATCCAATGGCAATGAGGAGGAACGATCTCGAACTGACTCTTGAACCCGTTTACAACTGCAACCTTGGCTGCTTCGCCGCATGAAGCACTTCCATATATATATTTTATAATCGTCCAACAATAAAAACAATTAGCCACATACATATAAATAGTGGCTAGGCTCTTTGCGTCCAATTAATTAATATATTGTGGCAAGTTCGATGTTCTTATATCATCATATATATATTAGCAAGCTCCTTTTTCTTTGTAATTTTATAAGTTTGTTTGCTTCAATGTGGGGCAAAATTGTAATATATTTGAAGGTCGGAGAGAATGAACGAGATAATTGATCGGACCTTTTTTTTTCCTTTTTCCTTTTTTCAGAAAAGTGGCAAAATTGATCATCATTACAATTTACAAGTTAAACTTTAGTGGTTGGGCCCTGTTAGAACCCATTAATATTTAGAATCCGATTAGTAACAAGGAATGATGTGGGCCCATAAAAGTCCAGAATTGGCCTCTAACTAAATTGAGCGATGGCCAATAACTACATTATGTTTATTACTTGTCCTAGTGGACTAGTTTGTGCCTCCGAATGGGTGTGAGGGTCTGTGCGGAATTTAGCTCTGCCATCTCTCCCGCTAACCATAATACATGTAGCACATTATTTGTGTGATTGGTAACATATAGTATCATGATACTTGATTTGATTTAAATTTTAAGCTGAGCTATGACTTATGATTCTAATTCAATATAGCTCAGAAATGCTTACCAATGATTTATTATGATTTTCGAAGAAATAAACTTGAGTTCTGTTGTGTTGGCATCATAATTTGACTTTTGGCTTACGAGTTCTGTTAAGAGGCTTGACTCAAATTACTCAACGTTAAACCAAAATCATGATATATACCATGTATTAATGAGGCTTGAGTTATACTTAACACTTAATTTGTTTCATTTATACATAAAAAGGGCATAATGGATTCGTTGGTTTGTTTTTTAATGTAACATTTAGTTATCTCTTTATGTAGGAATGTAACATTTAGTATTTAGTATGTGCGTTATTAGACAATACTCCCTCTGTTCCTCTATTTTTGACGTTTTAACTTTTATTCTTGTTCCACAATAGATGACGTTTGAACTTGTAATGAATGCATTTCTGTTTTTTGTCAAAGAAAAATTTATTGCACTTCACTTTACAAGATAAGTAATGTCTCATGCTCTAAATTTATTCATGTAAAATATTCCAATCTATAGCAAAATTATGATACACTAGCTATGATACGTATGCAATCTATAGCAAAATTAGTACTCCTATTTTATGTCATTTATTCAAAGAAAATACTAGAACAATATACAGCTATAAATCATGTATTAGAAGATGGATAATCTGTACAAAATCATGAGAAGTAATAAATAAATATTACATACATCAATATTAGAAAATGCAGTAATCAAGTAGTATAAATAAATAAGGTTGACAAAAAAAAAAAAGATAGAAATACCTGAATTTATAGAAGAATAATCTTCTGGTTCTTCATGAAATATGGTTAAACTATTCTCAGATGAAGTGAAATCTCTTGTTGGACTTTTATTCAAATCAAACAAAAATTCTCTTTCATTGTTTTGAAATGGTAAATTTAGATCAAAAGTAAAAGCCATTGCTTATTTTAATTAACGTAAAGGTGTAAGTGTAACAATATATAGAAGGTTCATGAAACCTAATTATTTTTGTTTTGGCCCCATTCTTAAAAATTTTGTTTAGCTCCATTCTTAAAATTTTGTTTTGAGTAATGTAATTGTGGCTCCAAATTTGATTTTTTATCAAAATTTCAATACCCTTGTTTTTACGTTACAAAATTTTAGTTCTCACATTATTACAGCCGTCGTAGTATCATGCGTTATCATGCATGTATAAACACTAAGTCATAAAGCATTTATTGGAAAATGGAAATATAATCAAGACAGTTTAATACTTGTGGAGTAATGATTTTTCTTAATAACAGTGTAAAAACTAAAACGTCAATAATAGAGGAACAGAGGGAGTATAAACTAAAACAATGCCTTTTACAAAAAAAAAAAAAAAAAAAAAACTAAAACAATGCCATTTGCGAAGGAGAAATTTGAAGCAAATCTATCGTAAATCAGTTTGTGCGATAAAAAATTACGACGAAATCCAATCCGTTACAAATCTCGTCGCAATTCCGTAACATAGCTAACGTTGTAAATCCCTTTAAAATCGTAAATTTGCTACGGATTTGAGAAGAGAAAGTTGATTGTGAATCCGTGGCAAATGTGTTGCGGATTTGGAAGGAAAATGTATATAAATAAGTAAAAATAATGAAATTATAATTTAAATGAAAATATTGGAAAACCCAAAAAATTAAATTAAAATATCAAAAACACAAAATAAAATTCAAAAACAAAGATAGTCTCGATTCTCACGGTTGCATATACTGTAAAGTGTAAACTAAAAACATCACGTCATTGAAACAAATTATGGAAAGAGAAAAAAAAAGAAAAAAAAAAGTAAGAAAGATTAAAAATTTATGGAAACTAGAAGTGAAATGAAAAGGGAATTTACGCTATAAAACTGGTGTTCTGTTTTTCTTTTTTGTTGGTAAAATTGTTAATCGAGATCGAGGAGTAGAGAAGCAATGAAAAGAAGATGTTCGATTTCTTGTATGTTTGAATTGGGATTGACCATGTCGAATAACGCTTCCGAAGTGCCATCGCACAGTAAGAGGAGGAAGAAATCGAAGGAGGCATCCCCGTCGTGGTATGGGTTATGTTCCTTTCCAGATGCGGTGGCTTTGAGCTGCCTGGCTCAGGTTTCAAGATTGGACCACGCAGCTTTAGCTATCGCCTCCAAGAGCCACCGCTCTCTCGTAGGCTCGTAGCTTCCCCTGAGCTCTACCACTTGAGACGGCAGATAGGTTGCACCGAGGCGTCTCTCTACGTATGCTTACGCATCTTTCCTGACCCAATCCCATGATGGTTCATCCTCACCCGTAAACATCGGCTGAGCCTGATCATGTCGAACCCTAATCAGGCTTCGAATTCATCCTCTTTCATTGTGATTGATTGTGGGATCTATATATGTAATCGGTGGACTCATAAACGGCAATCCCATTTCGGATGTCTGGTTTCTTGATTGTTTCTTGCACACATGGCGCCGTGTCCCGTCCTGAGCCGGCCATGAGTACAAGCGGGCCAAGCCCATGCTTGCGGCCTCATTTACTATAAATAAAATTTCGGCCGATTATTTCTGTAAATTTCAGTAGCATAGTTGGTTATGTGCTTCTTGAAAACGTATATCTTCCCGTCTACTAGGCCTGCCGACGCGGAAAAACGAGCCATCTTCATGGACGGGCAGAGCCGTCCCTAGTATATAATAGGCTGATTCCTCAAACTGGGCAGAAGTATTCGATCCAAAGACTCAAACTCGGGTTAACTTTATTACGCCCAAGACGGTTCACAATATCCACCAAAGTGTTGTGATCGAAGAGAAGAAGGTTTCTTATGCCGTGGATTTGGAGGATCATATCAAAGCTTCTACTTCTTGCCAAGTGAAGGTATATTCAAGACAAGCGAATGAAAAGATTCTTCTACGTCAAGAAACAGAAACGATTAGTGTGCCATAGGGAAGCTGTTATACTATCGTGGTACTCGCGGGAGAATACTGTGGTGTGAGCCAGATGAGTTGATTAGGAAAGAAGTGAAGGGTTTGGAAGAGCTGCAACTGTCTCTCTGTGGTTCGAGACTGCTCTGTTCTCTTGATCCGAAGTGGCAGAACCGTGAGCCAACCAAGGTCAAATATGATAATCAGTAGACTCTGTAGAAACTCTGCTGGGAACATTGTCATCTTCTGGAATGCGCATCTCGGAGATCCTGAGAGTTTGGAGCTTTGGTCTGCCGAGATTTCCATGGAGAGACGCGAGGGAGGCGAGATTTGGGGGAAGATTGAGTACAAACTTGATCCTCTCTCACACTCATACAACTTGAAGGTCTTATATTCTGCTTCTGTCCTTGCTTGAAACTATTCTTTTTTTTCATATGCCTACTCCAATCATCCTTGTTTAAACTATTGTTGCCTGAAAATTCCCTACTTTTTTTTAGATCTTGTTGTTTATCTAGATTCTAATGCAACCAGGAAGGGAATTTTTTTACTTAAAAACTTTTGCTGCTGAATGTTAATGGTGAGCCATCTCTACGTTTGAAAAAAGGTCTTAACTCTCGACCTAGTAAATACAGGACATAAACAAGAAACCAAATTGCTAATGTTATGCGAAATTCCATAAACTAGAAACCATATTGCGTGAGAGGGAAAAAAAGAAAAGAGGGTGTTTGTTAACACAACTACTTATGCATTGAATTGAGAGAAATTATGTAAAGTAGACACTTTTTTAACAAATAATTTGTAAAGTAGGTAGTTTTTTTAGAAATTAGAATAATAGACACTTTTCTCTTTCTTCTCTAATACAACTTTTTGTGTAATAGAGATTTTAGTAAATGACTTATATAACCTTTTGTTGTTTTGTTAGATAATGACAAAATTGACTTAAAGTCAAAGATTTTCTTTTTTTCTCTTTCTTATTTTCACTTAAATACTTTTAATTTGTTTTGCTATAAATTCTTAATAAAAATAAATTACTACAACAACATCTTAATCTTTAAAAAATTTATGTGATTTGAAAAAGTCTAATTTTGCTATATTTGCGGATACGTAACACTTTTTTATTATTTAATCTTAACCCGACGGTGTACGTAATAATGTAAACGGTGGTGTACAAACGGTAGTGTACGTCAAGAATATAAAAAGTAATGTATGATACTGATTTTAGAAAGTGGTATACAGAGTATGATAGTGCACAAGGTGGTGTACAAATGATAATCTATAATGGTGTATAACTACATAATACGATGGTGTACGAAGATGATGTAAAGTGTGGTGTACACAATATTATTAGTGTACATGAAATGATGAGATAGTGGGTCGCACCATACACCACCTTGTGTGCCCTCTACAACATCGTACACCTTCACATATTTTGTACAAACATCAGTGTACGAGATGACGTACACCAGTAAATTGAAATAATGGTTTATACATTCCCTATAAGTACTGTACACCAAGTTTTGTACACTTTATCTACCAGTCTTGTATG
Organism: Arabidopsis thaliana x Arabidopsis arenosa; assembly: GCA_019202795.1. Taxonomy (NCBI): domain Eukaryota; kingdom Viridiplantae; phylum Streptophyta; class Magnoliopsida; order Brassicales; family Brassicaceae; genus Arabidopsis; species Arabidopsis thaliana x Arabidopsis arenosa. The sequence continues at coordinate 10,949,178 of CM032919.1, read as the reverse complement.
CTGTTATTTAAAAGTTGTGTACACAATTCCATCCATCAATCTCGTACATCATAATGGTTTATATCATTATGTACACCATCAAAAGTAATTTAACTGTGTACACCATCATGTACACCATCATATTAAATATAACATTCGGTTTATACAATCACCATATTTGTACAAATATTCTAAACAATTATTACTTCAATTTATAAGTACAAGAAAATCGGTGTACTTGATGATTTATGAAATATCGGTGTACAAGATGATTTAGTGTACAAGTGTTAGTGTACAAAACGATTTTTTGAATGTTTGTGTATGAGAATAGTGCCAAAAAAATATAAAATTCAGGGTGATTAAAAAAAAATTCTCTTTAGAAATAATAATTCAAAGAGAAAAAAGAACCAAATAGATAAAGAAGGAAATAACAAAATAAAAGTGGTCCCTCATATTTTGTTTCTTCTCTCTCAAGATAAGGGATATTTTAGTATTTGATAACTATTTTGTCTTTTAGTCTATTAGACAAAAGCTCTATCTCACAAAAAGTAAAAAAAGTGTCTATTTCTCTATTTTTTAAAAAAACTACCTACTTTGCAAATTATTTTTCTAAAAGTGTCTACTTTGCTAAAAAGCCCTTGAATTGAAGATAATAAAACTGTAAACTTTATAAGGAGCAAGCACATTAGATCAAACAGTTTTAATTTGAAGTAAAATGACTAACAGAGACTCTTTCTTGAAACGCAAGAAAAGTGTCTTAGGCTTATAGTTCTAAAGGACAATTTGTACTTAAAATCCTATAAGTTGGAAAGATGTTCAAAACACCAAATCAACAAGATAATAAAGAGGGAGAGAGAGAGATAGGGATGAATATAATACAATAAACCCTAGACACCAAAACTCTGTTCTTTCCTTGAGGAATAATTTATCAGAGGTGCATGAAGAAGTAAAGTTTATTTAACAGGATAAAGATTTAAAAAAAAACTCAAGACACATTTGAATAAACCAATACGCTTCCTGTGACATAAGAATACTATATGTGCTACGATAAAACATTATAAAATGAAAAGGAAGTGATCAGTAGGCTTAAATTGAAAATATATAAAGTAGTGGTGTGTTTGGATAAGACCGGAGAAACATAATTACAAAAGAACTCACCTAAATGATTAATCTAAGGGCTTAAAATTCAATAAAAAATGGAATGAAATAATATAATAGTACTATTAATTATGCTTTGGTGCACAAAATTAATTAGTCATTGCTAAAATTCACTAGGATTCTATATAAAATGACAAATTAATTTTGTGCTAAAATTCACTAGGATTCTATATCCCATGACAAACACAAAACCTGATCGTACATCATCTTTAGTGAGGCGAAGAACTTTTCTGTCCAATTTCGAAGTAGATATCCCATAAAGCAGGAACCTTATCGCATTTAATTGTTACTCTCTGTGCTCCAATAGCAATCCTAAACAGTATGCAACAAAACAAACTACGATATATACAAACTAAACTATATACTCACTAAAACTATTTTCTTACCTCGGGGCCAGAAATGTCGGTTGTTCCCGAGTCAACGATTGCTTTACATTGTATAGTCATAAAAGATTTGTTCATGGTTTACCATTAATGTATATTTTGGACATTTTGATCTTCCAGCGGTCGTCGCTTGAAACATACGCATGTTCTCCGTGGAAGTGTGGGGTCAAACCCACCAAACACTATCTGGCCACCGTTAGGATCTTCGCCCTTCCCATCTCCCTTGTACGACCTCAGCCAAAACGAGAAAATGGGTTTAGTTATCAATTTTTGTTTCACCATGTTTTCCAAAACCGTGACAGATCCTGGCGCAAATGAAGATTTGAAGCCCAACCCAAGTACACCATCAAATTTAACACGTTTTAATAAAGCGTTTGTTACGTGCTAAAAGAAAATCTTGACTTTTTATACTACAAGAAAACAAGGGTTTTGCGATGGAATATTTCGTCGTAATTCCCTCGCAATTCGACTATAGCAAGGGATTTGCGACGCCACGTCATTCCTCGCAAATCGCGTGTCGCAAACAGTTATTTCTTGCAACTCCCTCGCAACTTTTGCGACGAACATAATTCCTCGCAATATTTTCGAGGACCTACATCCCTCGCAAAACAAAACTGTAGCACTTCCCTCGCATTATTTTGCTAGGGATTTGCTAGTCGTTTGCAAGTCTTTTGATTTTATCATTTTAAAATCTGATTTTATCTAGTATGATTGTATTGGTGCAATTTAACCTTTGATTTAAACAAAACAAAACTCAAATCAGATTACATGAAATAAACAGATAAAAAACCATAAGTCTGAAACAAAATAAACCATAAGTCTTACAAAAGCATAATAAAGTCATAAAACATGAAATTAAAAACATAGGTCTTAAACTTAGATTACAAACCAATCAATATTAAATTAAAAGGCTTGTGAAGTAGAGGAGCCTGGTCTGGTACCAGTTGCGGTCTGATCGCCCTCCGCAGTCCTTGTCGCGTCTTCATTTGCCGGTTCAGATGGTCCTCGATACATGCCTGCAAACACTGGGTCCTTCTCTGCGAGGTATTCCCAATAGGCATCGAAGCTATTGATCTTCTCAGCCTGAAATTGAAGACGAGCTTCAGCAGCAGCAAGCTTCTCCAATATAACCACTGGATCATTATGAGTAGGCAGTGGACCAACATGGACTGAAGATGCTTCATTCTGCAGAGAACCAACCCCATATATCCTTCCTTTCTTCCTTGGAGCAACCTGATACAAACCACACAAGTATAATGAGTTGGCTGCTAAGAGAATTATTATTATGCCGCCAACGTTAACCTTGTCTTGTGCACGGATACCGTCGGCGTGTCCGGTCACATATCCAAGTTTTACTTTGCTCCCTAGAAAAGTAGAAATTAGTTTGCTCCAAGTGCTTCATAGATCTCACGAACAGCTGTCTAAACAGTATGAAACAAAACAAAAAATTTTACTAACAAATTACGATACAAACTAATTAAACAATATATATATATATACTCACTAAAACTTAAGTAATTCTCTTACCTCCGGGCCATAAATGTCAGTCGTTCGGGAGTCAACGATTGTTGTGCATTGTGGATCACAAAGGTTGGTTCCTTGATTACCAATTACCAATGTTAATTTCGGACATTTGGATAGAGGCATATTATTCTTCTGTTATATCGTCGTCATAGTATGTATTTCAATTACTAGATGTTATACAATCTTTTGTCAAGGACGGAACAATGTTTAAGGTAGGGGGGTCACATGACTCCAATAAAAAAAATGAGCTAATTTGTTTATTGTTTTTTACATTTTTCTATATAATCATCTACTTTTAGTCTTTTACACCCAACTAATTTTTTTGACCTCACAAACAAGAACTTCAAGCAAATGAAACTCATCTATTATCAATATTTATTTTTAGTTTTCACTATTATTTTCTTGTGTTGAACTATAACCTATATTTATGTTTTCTTTCGAATTTTCAAGTTTTGTTGGCACTTTCATTAATTTATTTTTGTTCTTATAAATCTACTTTCAACAGTTTTTAAATTATTTTTACTAACATATCTAAAAAATTGAAATCTACAATTTTTATACTAATTATATATCTATTGGGAAAGTGAAGATTTTGGAAGAATTATATTTAGAAGATAATATTAAAAACAAAAACAAAACAAAAGCAAAACATAAGCAAAACCATAGCAAAACATAGTAATATGTTTTTTAAAAAATGTAATAATAATTAGTTTAGTGATTATAATTTTTAAAACATATAATAATTTATTATTAAATGTATATATGCCTAACTTAAGTATACCGTCATATTTAACATGTTTGAAAAAATTATCTGGGTTACTCGCTAGAATGATATATCTGACTGTTGATTATAATTCCGCCAACATTGACATTGTCTTGGGCATGGAGACCTTCGGCTTTACCAGACTTGTATTCCATTTCTACCTTTTCTACTCCTTAAGAATGAGAGAAGTGTTTATGGAATGTATAAAAATATTGGAAGAGTTAAAAAAACTCGAAAAGAATTGTCAAAGAATAGAAATTGTAGCCGCCGAAAAGAATATGAGTATATCTCTTATTGTATTACTACTCCACCTGCTCTGTAATTTCTTCACCCTCCAAGAAAAGCATTGTCTGTAGAAATCACAAACATAAATCAAACTCAATTTACTTTCCGGAAAGTGAAAAAGTCATAAAACTAAATATACACATTAGACGAGCAAGACTAAAGAAGATTGGTCCACGTCCACTCGGAAATAGACACAACCACGAATATGTGTTAGATATATTATAACCTTGGAACAAAAGGGACAAACTTTACTTCTCTCCATCCATTCATAGATGCATGCAAGATGAAATATATGTCCACATTGCAAAACTATCTTCGGGTTTTCATCAATATACTCTGTCTCCAATCCAAATAGGAATTGAATTATTAACATACATAATCTTAATCAATCAAAAGTTTTTCAATCTCATTTCAAAGTTTTTATATAATTCTTTGGTTTACCATAGAAACATGTCGGACAAACGTCTTCTTCGTTGGCAACAGAGTAAATTTCCTCTCTTTCTAAGCTTGGAAATAGTTGCTCGAGCTGGATCAAAAATGTAAGTTAGCTCTTGTTCTTGGTAGAAAAAAAAAGGAGAAATTAGGGTTTATAATGCGGAAGATACCTTGGGGGATAAGTTATTCGTTATTGGGTTAGTGAAGGCTCTGATTCTTGCAACGTTTAGAGATTCATCATTGTTCTCCGGAATTTGAAAACAACAAAGTAGAATACCCATTGATCTGAATTAATAAATCAACGTAAACTTATTAAATGGATATTAACAATGATAAAACACAAGATTTGAGCTCATCAATTAAGTAGGGAACTACGGTAAATAATCACGATTTAATCAAAGACGGGACATGGAAGAAATCAGAGAAACATAAGAACATTGATTTTAATGTTAAACTGTTCTCATACCTTGGACTTGGATCAATCTGTTGAAATCCAGAGAAAGAGAAAGAGAAGAAGAAGGACAAAAGAATGAATCAAGCATGAGAAAAAGCAACAAACTTTAGTTTTAAGGAAGATTTATTAAAAGCTTTGGTCCGTAATCAGAGCTAAGTAGGATTCTTTGGAGAGCAACACAAGGAAACGTGGAGATTTTGTGGGGATATTTTATGACGTGGCATACCAAAAAAGCTTAGGAAGTTTCATGTTTTTGGAATGTTGACTTGTTTGTTCAATTACTGGTTTACAAATTCGACTATAGTCGTTTATTGTATATCATCATTTTATTCCTTAATTAATCCTAAATTCTTAATGCAAGAAAAGTTAAAAGAAAAAAAAAATCACCGATTCAAGGAAATTTTTTAGGGAATGATAGATAAAAAAAAAAGTGATCAAGGAGCTGGATTTTTTATTTATTTTATTTTTACAATTTAATCATAAATGTGTAACCAATGTAAACAGTATGTGTTTCTTGGCACACGAAAGAGGAAATATATTAATTGGTTTAGAAAAAAGGTAAGATAATTATGGTGGTTACATTTACTTGATATCATGCCAAATCCGTTTAATTAAAAACCAAGTTGGAGATTTTGTTTTTTAAAATAACAAACCCACTTTTTTATTGGTTAATTAAATATGAGATCTATATGCAATCAAACCACACACCGAACAAGACATTTCTCTTGATAAACATTACGAACTTTTTTATTGGTTCCGTTAATTAAAGATCAGTTATGACTTATGACAATTCATGTACTTTAAAAAAATTATAGCTATGTTATGTTATATCACATGGCCCGTAACAATTATCGGTTGGCAGAAATTAGTGTTGGGACCTATGGTATGATGATGAGCATGATGAAGTAAAAGGGCCAACACTCGATGTCTAATAATAAAACAAAAGAGTTGAGACATCATTATCCATCATACTCAAAGCAATACAAAAGTATCAAGTAATTAAATAGAAAAATTAAAGTTTGGAGACAAAAGTATCAAGTAAATAGACATCTTTATCCACCCACAATGGATTTCGATAATTAGAACGGGGAGAAACATAATTACAAAAGAACTCACGTAAATGATTAATCTACGGACTTAGAATTTGATAAACATAAAATGAAAGAAAAGGAAAAGTATATAGTATTAATTATGCTTTGTTGTACATAATTAGTCATTGCAAAATTCACAACGATTCTATATCCCATTAGATTGTGAATATGGAATGTGGATGTCGGTGCTATACACTACACAAAATGTCTAAGGGGCAACCAAAAGAAGCATAATAACTACTCATTAAATAAAAATGTGGGTACTAAAGTTTGGGGAGAAACTGAGGATTACGTATATAAAAGTGTGGGGAGCTACCAAAAAAGAGATCATGATTACTCATTATTCTATAGCTCTTAATCTCATTTAGTTTCTCCACCATCTTATATCATCTTCTTGTCCTTCCATTGGCAAAGAGTCAAAGAGACAAAGAGAGATAGAGAGAAAGAATGGGAAAGAAAGGAGAAGGGTTCTTTCTGAGCAGAATAAGGGCTAATGTAAGAGTCCAACCACCGACAACTACGAGCCAGCATGGCTGCAGCCACGAGCCACCAACCACCTCCATAGGGATAAAAGGAAGAAGAATAATGGTTGTGGTTGATTCTTGCTCGGAGGCTAAGAACGCTTTGCTTTGGACACTCTCGCATTGTGCTCAGCCTCAAGATTCCATTCTTCTTCTCCATTTTCTTAAAGCTAAAACCTCTCAATCAGGTCAATTCTCTCTTTCTTGTTCTTATAATTTAATCTCCCACAATAATAATTATTGTTGCTTTTACTTATATATATGCTTTGTTTTCTAGGTGATCTAGCTAACAAAAAAGAAGGAGAAGAAGAATCTTGTGACAAACCAACAACGTCAAGAGCTGATAAAAAGGTTTCAGCCTTGAAAACCATGTGTGAGCTTAAAAGACCTGAGGTTCATAATATGTCTCTTTACCATACTTTTCTTTAATTATTTACGAATAAATAAACAGTTTTTTTTTTAATCTCAATTAATGTATATTCTTGGAAATAGTATATATGGTTCTGAATAGTAAACATGGAAGAAATTGATGGAATAAGACATAGGTAAACTAGATATGAAAAACAGAAAGAATAATTTACCATGCACATTCTTTTCGATGAATATTTTCCTTTTGAAATTTTGTTTATTTTAAAGTCGAATTAGCGAATATATTATATATATATATATATATATATATATATATATATATATATATATATGTTCATTTCATTTTGCACAACACAGATCATCAGATTTTCGTTTAAGTGTTGTATTTAATTTAAGGAACCATAGTATATCCCTTTAACTAGATATCAATTTCCACCATACATATATTTAAAACATTTTTTCCTACTCTAATATCTAGAAAGAAATGAATCAATAATTTGTTGGATTAGGTAAAGACAGAAGTGGTGGTTGTAAAAGGTGACGAGAAGGGTCCGACCATAGTGAAAGAGGCAAGAGAACGAGAAGCGTCCTTACTAGTTCTAGGCCAGAAGAAACAACATGCCACATGGCGGCTACTAATGGTATGGGCGTCGCAGTCCCGACCCGCGCCCAAACACGACTTCGTCGAGTATTGCATCAACAACTCTCCTTGCATGGCTATTGCAGTTCGTAAGAGAGGCAAGAAACTTGGTGGATACACTCTTACAACTAAACGTCACAAAGATTTCTGGCTTCTTGCCTAAATTAGTTATTTATTCACATCTAAATTAATATAACCTTTAAGAAACAAATTCTACTTTAAACCATGGTTGTGGATTTGTGGGTGCAATTATTTTACTACTTTTATTTCTTTCAATGTATTTGATTGTGTTTGTATGTAAAAAACGTTAGTCAAAGTATGGATTTCTTACTGCTATAAAAATGTTTAGGGGTATAAAAACGAGTTAATATGTTATTTTTGCAGCGGATTACAATATTGACGGAATAGTTTGCTATTAGTAACATTTTGCTACTTATCATGTCTACGGATTGTTTCGCTGTCCGCACGAATGTAGTTTTTTGGTGCTTATCCGCGATAAACTAACCCGCAAAACCGAGTTTTTTTTGTTCATCCAAAATTATAGTTTTGTATGATCAAATCCCGAATCTGACAGATTGTTCCTTTTTCATATGTACGAATTACAAAATATGAGATTTCACTAAGCAATTTCATGTGTCCACCAATTTCCCGAAAGAAAGGCCCAAATTGGGCCTTAAATTAAACATATGGGCTTTTGGGTCAAATTGTATCCGACCCGCCCGCTTCATCGTCTTCTTGTAGCCTGAGCAATTCGATATAGGTTAAACAAACAAAACTCTCCCAAAACCTTGTTTCGTTACTGTAATTCGTAAACCCTAGCAACCACCGTCACCGCCGCCGCCGGAGCAAAAATATCATGGGGAAAGATAACAAAACGAAGAAGAAGCCTAACAAAAAAGGCGAAAGAAGAATGGGACCAGATGCAGTCGCCATGAAAGCTAAGACCCAGAAGGTCGATAATCCATTTGAATTAATCCGATCTCGCCGGAAGTTCGATATCCTCGGAAAGAAGCGTAAAGGTGAAGAACGGTTCGTCAGTGTCTCTCGAACTCGTGCTGTTGATAAGAGGAAGAACACGCTGCAGAAAGAGTATGAGCAAAGCTTAAAAGCTTCGGTTTTTTTGGATAAGCGTATTGGAGAACACGACGATGAGCTTGGTGAGTTCGATAAGGGTATAATTCGATCGCAGAGACAGCGTCAGGTTAGTTGTTTGATGAGAGTGATATGATTCACTGAGAACAAAAAAAAAACTGGATTTGTGATTGTGTTTGTTTTGTTTTATGGTAATGTAGTTGAAACTAGCGAAGAAGAGTATGTATAATTTGTCTGATGGGGAAGAGGATGTATATGAAGATGGTGCTCTTGGTGGTTCTTCTGTTAGGGATGATTTTGATTCTGGACTTTTGTCTGATGAAGATCTTCAAGATGATGATCTAGAAGCTTCTGCATCAAAGAGTATGTTTTTCTTGATATCATTTTAACAGCTTCTTCAACTTTGATTGTGTCTGTTAAACTTTGACATAGCTAATATTGTCTAACCATCACAGGACTGAAGCATCTAAACAGAAACAGACAGGTTGACGCATCTGGAGAGGAAGAGGTAAGAACAGGTCTTGTAGATATTTGTGTGTAATTTACCTTGATGGTTGACATATAAGTTCTTGAAGATATTTTGGATTCTATCTGCAGAGGCATAAGAGCAAGAAGGAAGTCATGGAAGAGATCATCATGAAGAGCAAACTTGGCAGGGTGACTATTCCGCTGTTTTCCTGGTATCTTCTTTTGCATGGCATGTCAGTGTGCAGTTGATAATTCTTTATATTTTGTGGTCTCCAGATGGAGAAAGCTAAGCAAAAGGAGGAAAAGGGAAAGCTAATGGATGAGCTGGATGAAAATTTCAAGTCCTTAGTGAATTCTCAGGCGATGGAGAGTTTAACTAAGCCTTTTGATGTCGAAGAGGTGAACATAGATCACAGTTTGTAGTTGTTTAAATACGGAGCATATGTATCTATATGGGTGTTATCAGGATTTTCTGTTCATAAGTTTTCTTTTTCGTTTAATCCTTTTGTCTGCAGGATACACGCAATCCTTATGTATTAATGCTGAATGATATGGCAATGGATATTCGTGCTCGTCCTTCTGAGAGGACAAAGACACCTGAAGAAATTGCCCAGAAAGAGCGAGAAAAGTTAGAGGCTCTTGAGGTATGTTCTGTCAAAAGCCATTGTAGGTTTACATTGACTGTTACGAAATGTATATGATAAACCACTATAAATAAGGGCTCTTATCTTATTGTGAAGTCAAGGTCTTATGGTTGACATCATTTAATCATTATACAATTTTTCAAAACTCTTAGGAAGAGCGTAAGAAAAGGATGCAGGAAACTGAGGAGTTAAGCGATGGGGATGAGGAAATTGGCGGTGAGGAATCAACAAAGAGGCCAAGGGTCATTTCTGGTGACGATCTTGGTGATTCCTTCTCAGTTGAAGAAGATAAGCTGAAAAGGGGATGGATTGATGATGTTCTTGAAAGAGAGGATGATGTTGATAATTCAGAAAGTGATGAGAATGATAGCTCTTCTGAGGATTCAGAAAGTGAAGAAGAAGAAGATGATGAGTCAGATGGGGGTGATGAGAAGCAGAGAAAACGTCATCATTTAGAAGACTGGGAACAAAGTGATGATGAGCTAGGGGATGAGCTGGAAGATGAGGAGGAGGATGATGATGAAGAAGATGATGAGCCAAGAGTACATAAAAAGTTGAAGAATGACTATGCTGCTCCAAATAAAGGAGAAGGGTTGTCTGGAACAGTGAAACAAAAAACCAATATGAAGAAATTGAGTTCAACGCAGCGTGATATTCCGTTCATGATTGATCCTCCAAAAAATTTCGAGGAATTGCTTGCCTTAGTGGAAGATTGTTCAAATGAAGATATTATTTTAATTGTCAACCGAATCCGGATAGCACACTCAATTAAGATTAAAGCTGAAAACCGAAAAAAGATGCAGGTAAGATTTAATTTTGCTCTCAAAGATATAATTCTGGTTAAGTTTTCAGGCCATTTCATGCCTCACTTGCTTTCTGACTGTTTATTGTTGTTTGTCACCCAGGTCTTCTATGGTGTTCTCTTGCAGTATTTTGCCGTTCTTACAAGCAAAAAGCCCTTGAACTTTGATTTACTAAATATGCTTGTCAAACCTTTGATTGAGATGAGCATGGAGATCCCCTACTTTGCTGCAATATGTGCTCGCCAGCGGCTTTTAAAGACCCGTGCACAATTTTGCGAGGCTATCAAGAATCCAGGTTTATGATGCTTCCATAACCTTGAGTTTTAGTGTCCATTTAGATACATGCCTCTAGTATCTTTTCACCCTAACCAGTTCAGAAACATTCTTTCAGAGGATGGATGCTGGCCTTCCTTGAAAACATTGTTTCTCTTGCGGCTCTGGTCCATGATTTTTCCATGCTCTGACTTTCGTCATGCTGTGATGACCCCATCGATATTGTTGATGTGTGAATATCTCATGCGCTGTCCCATTTCCTCTGGTCGTGATATTGCCATAGGTTCCTTTTTATGCTCCATTGTTCTTTTGGTAAGGAGAAGTTAATCCCCACCCTTTTTCTTCGCGATTTCCATTTTCATTTTCTCATGCAAACGAAAATGTACTGTAGGTTGCTAAGCAATCTAAAAAGTTCTGTCCTGAAGCCATATTATTTATTCGGACTCTCCTGATGGCTGCTTCAGACAAAAAGTCACCATCATCAGCGGAATCTGAGGTACGTCTTTTAACAAGACCTTGTTTTGTATTGTGCTTATAATTTTAGATTGATAAAAGCCCAATACTGCATCTAAGAAGTAAGAACTGAAGATGCACAGAGCCAACTGTTATTACCAGGCTGATGAGCTGTTGTGTTTTATGTTACAGTTTTATCATTTCATGGAATTAAAATCGTTGACTCCATTGCTGTGCATACAAGACAACGTAAAGGAGGTCATGCCTTTAAACTTCCTAAAGATAATGAATGAGCCAGCAGACTCTCCATATTTCAGCTCTGATGATTTCAGGTCTGTTCTCTCTTCTGAAATCAGTTTTCTTTCTAAGACATCAACAGCCAGCAAAAGTGTGTAATAATACGTTTGGCTTTGGTTCAACAGAGCAAGCATCCTTTCAAGTGTAGTCGATACTCTTGGAGGGTTTGTGGAGATAAACGGAGGATTGAGTTCCTTTCCAGAGATCTTCATGCCCATCTCAACTTTATTGCACCAAATTGGGAACCAAGAAAAGATCTCACAAACTCTCAAGGAGAAATTAGAAGATGTCGCAAAGCTAATCGAAAAGAAAACCGACGAGCATCACAAGGAACGCAAACCACTCTCTATGCGTAAGCATAAGCCAGTAGCCATCAAAATGGTCAATCCCAAATTTGAGGAGAAGTAAGTCTCTCCCTTAAATTCATTCTCTCTCACTCAGTCAATAGTCAATACGTACACAGACCACATGAGATAATCTCTATAATGGTGTATATACGTTTGTTGTGCAGCTTTGCTCCAGGCAGAGATTACGATCCAGACAAATACCGTTCTGACCTCAAAAAGTTGAAGAGAAAGTTAAAACAGGAAGCCAAAGGAGCAGTGCGTGAGCTGCGCAAAGACAGCTACTTCATGAGCTCGGTTAAAGCAAAAGAGAAAGCTGCGCATGAGCAAGAGAGAGCAGAGAAACATGGCAAAGCTTGGGCTTTTCTTCAAGAACAAGAACATGCTTTCAAATCTGGACAACTTGGTAAAGGCAAAGGCAAGAAGAGGAAGTTACCACTGTGTTTGTTCTATTTTTACCTTCTTTAAAACCTACCAACACAATTTTGTTTTTTGTTGGATAATCAAAAAACTATTTACAGAGAGAATTATCCCTTCTAAGAGATTCAAAAAAAAAGATTTTCATAAAACGTCTTTGGTCAATGTTAGTGAGCAATAAGCTTAAATTTGTCCTTCATGCGAGCAATAAGCTTGAATTTTTCTTCTGCTTCAACTTGCTGTTTGATGTCACCTCTTGATGCTCTATCAGGATGAAATTTCAATACGGCTCGTTTGTATGCTGCGTGTACCTAATTTTACAATTGTTTCGATCATGATACGTGAATACAAAAGATGTTAACAAATACAAATAACTGTAAAAGAAAGATGATGGGCTAACCTCATGTGGCAGAGGATTTATTCCACCACCAACTTGAATCCCTAAGCCTCGAAGCAACGATGCCATGTTAAAGCTCTTGAGTTCCAGCAGTTTAAGCGATTTGGTTATTTCTGCACGGACTTTCTCCTTCATGTTCATGCTTTCTTCATCCTGTGATATAGAGATGGAAAAACAAAATGTGAATTAGCAGTGAATCAACACGTTATTCAGAGAAACCACTGAGGAAAAGTAGAAAACCTTCTTCTGTGTCTCTCTCACTTCCTCTACTCTCTCTTTTTGCCTTCTTTCCATCTCCAACTGTCGCGTGTTCTCTAACTTTCTTCTCTTACGTTGCTTCTGAGCTTCGTCTGCCTGTAATAGGCACAATATAATTCAGCAGACAAAAACTAAATTGAATAGGTTCTTTGAAGGTGAAAGAAACACTTAAAGTCGATTTAATTCACCAGTGGCCATACTTAAAGTTTTCAATATTTAACGGGAACTTTCAAAAATTTGAGCAGAGTGTGGTCAAACCTGGATCTGTAACTGTCGTTGCCTGGACTCCCATTCTTCTTCTTGGGCTTTCTTGTATTCATCAGTCTCCTTCAACATCTCTCTGTTAAGCATGACATCGATTGCAGGAGCTGTACCATTACTACCTTGCATTTGTCCACTTGTAGATGGAATCGGATCAATGATCGGTTCTCTTGATTCATCTAAACTCGAGATCCCGTGCTCACACCTGGCTCCATTACTTTGGGTGCCAAGCACATGCGTTGTATCTCCACCCCCATCAGAAGTCTCTGACGGAGAAAATTGTGAGGCGTCTTCTTCATCTTCAACTTCCTTGGTATAAGACTGATACGCAGCATTTTTCGTTTGGTTCTCTTCGGGTGACTGTGAAGTTTCACATTGAACTTGCACTTTGTTTGGCTGTTCTACAACTTTTTTGAAACTAGTTTGATGTTTCGGTTCTTTTGGCGAAGTAAAATGAGATGATGGTGTATCAAACCTTTCATGTTCAGCTCGTATTTCGGGTGACAGTGGAGAAGGCCCCTGAAAATCCTCTTTATTGAAAAAACTAGAATTAGCACAGTGTTTAGCTCGGCTGTCTTCCTCCATTACCGAGCCAAAGTAAGTCGCCATATCAGGAATTCTACCATCGGTTCCAAAGAAAGTAGAAGAGGTTTCTTTTTCACCATCTGGAGTACTTGCAGCAAAGAAGAAAGATGTTTGATCATGTTGTTCAGTTCTACTTTCAAAACCAGATCTGAAATTATTGTCACAGTGGAGATTTGAAGGACCAGCTTCTTCACTCAGACCAGCTTTTCCACCATCTGGAGTTCTTGCGGCAAAGAAGAAAGATGTTTGATCATTTTGTTCAGTTCTTCCAAAACCAGGCCTGAAACTAGTGTCACTGTGGAGATTTGAAGGACCAGCCTCCTCACTCAGACCAGCTTTACCTGCTTTCTTCATTTTTCTCAAGAGAGCTGCTTGTTCCCACTGCTCGCGGACCTCTCTATGAGACCCTTCTAAAATCTCACAATCAGAACAGTCGCTCTCGGAAAAGTCACTGTCAGTATCAGAGCCTAAACCAAATCGAATTCCAGAAGAGGGCATTGTAGAGAAAGTCTGTTTGAATTTCGAAAATCTAAAAGTAGCACACTTTTCTTGAATGAATTGGCAATCGTCATTATCCACTTCTGCAGATGTTTGCAAGTTAGCAGCAGGTGGATTACCGCTTGAACTACTCCCAGCTTTCTGAACATTTTCCGTCTCATCCTCATCATCATCATCATCGTCAATGCTAATCACTCTCGGCAAAATGGACTCCTTCCTGGTTCTGGATGTACCCGGGGCTTTACATTTTGATGACTCAGGAAAATCAAGAATGATAACCTCATCATCATCTACCAGAATAAACTCTTCCATTATGCCATTTGCACTGCATCTTTTGGTTGGCATTCTATTCCAAGAACGTGATCTAATCTGACGATTCTCTCCCATTACTTCCTTACGATGCACATACATAGAACACATGAACTCGTATCAAGGGTTCAAAGCAAAGCATCCGTTTTGCAGTTGAAGATATCCATATAGCTAAAACCACCTATAAGCAGAGGAGACGCAAATTACACATCATTACAACTATAACCAGATTCTTATTCCCACAAAGCACTCTTTTCACATATTCATCAAAATCAGCTAAAACTAAATTAGGTAACAACTCAAAACAAAAGTGAATTTGTTAAACTATTCACTACATGCTACGAAACCTAGAAACGATCATAGACATGAACTAAGTTTCTAGAATCTACCAAACGAAACCTAATCGTCGTAATTGCTAGGTTTTATGGTCTATCAACGAAAATCGAATCAAATCAAAATTTTGAAAACGACCCACTAATTTAAGGATCCAAGTGAGCAAAGATTTGAAGAAAATCGAACTAACCTCTCTCGACAACGACGACGGAAGACGAAGACGGAGGCTTAAAAACTGAACCCTAATTTTTGGGTTTGCGGGAAAAAAAAAAAAAAGGAACACAAAATCAAATAAAAACGAAGTTTGGGAGAAAAGAAGAAGATGATTGAGAGATTGAGAGATTGAGCGACTCGTGCCCTGCACCTCAGGAAACGTCGTGGCCTAATCGATCAATGAAAATGGGTTTTGTTCGTTGATTGGTCGGTCTTTGGATTAAGAGTGAAACTCTTGTCACCGTAAACATTTTGTATTAATTTTCTTTGTGACTTTTAGAACAAAATTTTTTGTTTTTTATTTTTTTCTGGAATAATAGGGTTTTTAGACGTTTAAATTAGAAGTTTTGTAAGGTTTTTTTTTAAAAAGGGAATTATGTAAATCAATGAGAATTATAATTTAATTCAGTACTTTGATTTTGTTATTTTTCCTTTATTGTAGTCATCAAATCGAAATCTCATATACATCATATTTAATTCTTGTTCTTGAATTCCTTTTCTTCTTCGTAATTAATCAAGTGGGCAAAACGTGTTTTAAGTAGATTTTTGATTTAGACTTTAAAGGAAACATGTGTAAATGAGAATTCAATTTTGGTAACCCACATTTATATATTATCCAAAATTAAGTCTAATAATGCAATAAGTAACTCCTTAATATATGGTATGTAAAGATAATACAGAAATGTAAAAGACTAAAAGTAGTGAGGTAGATTAAGTCAAGAAATAATCTGACGGCTCCAATATTCTTATGATCTTTATCCAAACGACAATGAATTTGGTCCTACATTATCTAACTTTCTAATAATTTCAAACAAATATGTAAAACCTTTTTCATTTTTCTAGAAATTTTACCAAAATTCTCACCAAAAAAAAAAAAAAAAATTTTTACCAAAAAACTTAAGATTTTTCATCAGTTTCTACTCTTAATTAAATTTTTGTTTTATGGAAAAAAGGGTTCCCACGTCAACGCACCATTAACAATGTGATGAAGAAAAATTAACAAGGTTAGTGTTTAAACTCACAAAGTTCTCTTTTCTTTATCAAAATAAAAAACTCACCAAAAAAAGATCAGAATTAAGAACATAAGGGCAATTCTCATTAATACCACTAAAATGAGTTTATTTTCCAAAACAACCATTATTAGTTTTATTATCCAAAAATACCACTAAAATAAAAAATTTACTAAAAATACCACAAAACTAAGCTAAAGTTTCAACCTTCAAAACTAAACCCTAATTTTTAAAGAGTAAACCCTACCCCCTAAAAACTATACCCTAAATCTAAAATAGTTAACCAAGACCCAAAATTTTAATTTCTACACTCTTGAAAATTAATTTTCGTGTTTATGGTAATTTTTGGAAAAAAAAACTTTTAGTGGTATTTTTGGAAAATTAAACTAAAAGTGGTATTTTTGAAAAAAAAACTTGAAAGTATGGTACTTTGAGGAATTTCTCAAACAATAATTTGCTGGTAGATTTTGTGAAAGACTAAGAAGTCAAGGTTCATCTATGGAAAATTGTTAAAAATACCCCTTTTGGTGTGTCCCTTTTCAAAAATGCCCCTTTTAGATGTCCATTTTCAAAAATGCCCCTTTTTAAATCTGAAATTTTTATAAAGTTTTATTAGGTTTATAAGGTACTTATGGATTGTAACTACTACTTGAAGACTCGATCCAAGTATTTATAAGGTTTTATAAGGTGTTTTTAAAGGTTTTACAAGTTATTTTAAAGGATTTTTAAGGTTTTTAAAGGTATTTAAAATGCATTTATAAGGTATTTATAAAGTATTTATAAGATTTTAGATACATAGAAATGTAGTTTGTGTTTGTTTTAATAATATTACATACATATTTGGGTAAATCTTATATTTTTAAGAGCATTTTTTATAAGGTTTTTAAAAAGGGATATTTTTGAAAAGTGGCATTGACAAAAGTGGCATTTTTGCAAAAGTCCCATCTATTGTGATTGAAAGAAACTTGTACATTGAATAAGAAGAAAAAATTCCATTAGCATGTAAAAAGGTTTTGTCTTCTCTAATTTTTGGACCAATTCCAGTTATATTACACCAAATTCAATAGGTATTAATTGGTGTGAGTGGCGTGAGGTGCACACACTCCTTGAATAATTTCTTGTAGAGACAATAAATCAGAAACAAAAGTTGGTGGAATATAGTGGCATTAATTGGACAAGATTTATGATGCACAATAAGCTAAGATTTTGTACAAAATATAAATGAGGTGTTAACAAAATAAAATCTTCAGTCTAATATTGAGAGAAGATGATCTTTGTGAAATTTGTATAGAGACAATAACAGATATGAATCTACGTTAATATGTTGAAAATTTCAATTAAAAAAGTTCCAAAATAGTCATTACAGAAGAAAGAAGAAGGAACCTAAAAAATGGAAAGAGAAAAAAGAATTAGTGAGAGGTGGTGGTTGGATTAGGTTGAAGCATTGAAGGAAGGACAAGAGGAGACAAGAGAGGGATCGGATCTGTGCCGTTTTGACAAAACGCAGACGCGGAAACGTTGGTCGTAGTAGAAGGAGCCTCCGCAGCAGGAGGAGGTCTTGGTGGTAAGAGAAGAGGACAAGGAGCTCTTCTCTGGAGCCGGTAGCTTAAAGATCGCCGGAAAACGCAATCGTCGTTGTGAACTCTCATCTCAAAACCTGGAAATGGATCTCCTTTACGTCCTGAATCCTCCATTCTTGCTTCTTGTTTCTTGTTTCTTGATTCTTGATTCTTGATTCTTGATTCTTGATTCTTGATACAAAATGATAATGTATCAACTTTGTTTTGTGTGTGGATTGGTGTTTGGGTTTGTTGATGTTTTAAATGTTGGTGCTTTTTTCTTTTCTTTTAAAGGGTTTAAATCTGATTTGTAAAGAGGCAGAAGATGAGAACGAAATTAGGGGTTGCTTAGCGTGAGGATTTTAATAGAGTAATTAATAGTATGGATAATAATAAAGAAGAAAATCCTTTTTTAAAAACGTAAAAAATTAGAAATTGGGTGAAAGTGTGGTTGTTGTTGTGGTGCCTGTATTGACTCAATATGGCAAAAAAAACAAACAAAAAAAAACCTGGTCAATGGTCAATAGATTGGATAGATATGAGATCTATTATAATGTTATGCTTAGTGTGTTTTTTTTTTTTTTCTTAATAAATGTGTATGTTTTAGTCTTATATTAGATGAGAATTTTAATTTTGGCATGAGGAATGCGTTATTGTTGGAAACATGTGTGGCCGCGTACGGCCGTGTATTTATTTTTAGGTTTTAGCTAATTCTTCTAGATGGAAATGTATAATGTTTTATATATATATATATATATATCGCATAAATACATAATTTTTATTGTATAAATATCATTATGCGATTATGCAATGTTACCGATCGCAACTTACATACATTTCATACAATTTAAATGTTATAAATCAAATCACATTGTAGACAAATCACTAATCTCAACATGTGAAAAATAAAACAAAAATGCTTCTTCTTATTTTTAGAAACAAATTTTTGAAACATGAATATCTACAGTAACAGTAGATATTCAAAAAAAAAAACAGTAGATATTCATTTTTTGTAATTCGAGAAAAATAAATTTTTTTTTTTTTGATAACTCAGGGTAAATCTCCAGACCTACGGAAGGGTCTAGGACTAATCCATGGGGAGAGGGTGTCCCACGGGTAAGATCTCCCCCAGGTTTTCAAATGGGCAGTAAACAATTACCCATACCAATGTGGCCAAAGAGATAAAGCTAAGTAAATATGCGTCTGGGAAAAATCGATCCCTGACGTAGACCAACAGGGTCACTCTTCCACCTAGGCCTGGGCATAAAACCCGAAATCCGAAAACCGATCCGAAACCGATCCGAAAAATCCGGAACCGAATCCGAACCGAATAGTCACAAAATCCGAACGGATAATGAATTCTCCTATCCGAATTACCCGAACCGAACCCGATCCGAACCAAAAACCGAAAGGATATCCGAAAACCGAAAATAAAAATTATATATCCAAAAATATTAGTTATATTTAGTTGTAATTTTATAGCAAATAACAAAAATATCCTAAATATCCTAGATTTCGGAAAAATTTTAGTTATATTTGATAAAATTATACATATTTTTGCAAAATTTAACCAAATTTTAGTAAGATTAAACTAATTTTTATCTAAATTGAACTATTTTTAAGTTTTTTTTCCCGAAAACCGATCCGAATCCGACACCTATCCGAACCGAAACCGAATCGATGACTCATAAAATCCGAACGGATAATAAATTCTCCTATCCAAATTATCCGAATCCGAATATATCCGAACCGAAACCGAACCGAAAAATCATAAAATCCAAACGGATAATAAACTCTCATACCCGAATTATCCGAATCCGAATATATCCGATCCGAATCCGATTTAAAATCCGAATGCCCAGGCCTACTAGTTCCACCAGACTAGAACCACTAGCCCACCACATCTGGTTAAATATTGTTAAATATGCATGTGATAGTCTGCAATATCATAATTTATAAAGACAATCTCTGAAACTTAAAAGATTTCCTCTGCCATGAAGAATCCTAAACCCACACAGAAAGCCATGTAATTGAGACGAGTCACATGTCAATATGTTAGTTTAGTAATTATGAGAAATTTCAAATTGAAAAGACAAAAAATGTAAACATTTAACAATGAATGTGAAAAAAAATCGGGCGGTGTTGTGGTGGTGGGGAGGTGTATCACTTTGTTGGTCTCAACATGTGACTCGAGAATCTATTATCTTCATCGACATAGTTTCAGTAAACACGCCCCCATAAAGTGTTCGGTGGTGACAATATCTACACACACCTTCACATGTTCATTTTTATTACATGTTATAGATTAGATTTCTTTTATACAAATTTCACTCATGAAAACTCTGTTGCAATTATGTGTAATGTTTGTTTTCGATATCATAGGCCAATAACAAAAAAAACTAATCAATTTTTGGTGTAAATTTGGGAGGTTTGTTTGGAATCATTCAATCATATTTCTTCTAAAAACAACTAAGTTCTTTGAATCATCCAATTATGAAGTATAACTATGTCTTATTGTAATTATTTTGTTTTAGGCCATGGAAATTTTCATTTGAGAAAAAGAAATAAAAGAGAGAGATCTATCTACAAAAAAAAGGACAATCGTTCCCTCTGCTTCTCTCTCCTCTCTCTCTCTCTCGAAGGCAACTTATTTTTTTCTAGATCTGCTTTTTTCCTTTTTTCTTTGAGCTTAATTGCAGAGATGGTGGAACAATCTTGAGTGAAGAACATCGATCTGTCTTCTCCGGCGGTGCTGAGGCGTGGAAGACCTCGAGACGAGGCGGAGCCGTGGCCGAGCGATTGCAGTCCGTGCAGGGATCGAGGTCGATTTCGAGCCAATTCCAGTCTGAGGGTAGCAGAGGGATATTGGGAGTAGAACGATTAGCGAGCCGCCGTGCATCTCGCTTGGTTTGGTTTTCGCGGCGGAAGTCGTCTCACGGTTAGGTGGGTGGTGCTGGGAGTGGAAGGTAGGAGGAGGTCTCGTGTGAGATTAACTCCCGTTTTCCACCGGATCGAAGACTGTTTTGATTCCGGTGCCTGGAAGTGCCCGACGACAAGAGAATCTGCAGGCGGCGGATTTTGGGACGGATTCGTTAGGGTTAGATTCTTCTTTGTTGTGTAGGTTGTACCGGTCAAACCGGGTTTTATCTGATCTCAATTTCTGTAAACCACCTTCTTATTCCCGGTTTGGGTTTTAATATTAAAAAAAAAAAAAAAAAAAAAAAAAGCGAAGCTGAGCTTCCGCGGCTGCTGCTTGACTCAGTCGCGGTGACCGCCGAACCGGAATTCTTCTCTTCCCCCCACGAGTTTTAGCCATCATCAGTCGGAATTTCAACAGAGGGAAGCGAGAGAGAGAGAGATTGGGATTCTAGGGTTAGAAAATGAAATCGATGTGTATAAAATGGCGAGTCAAACAAACTTCGCTAATTAATTGTAAAGTCAACAAAAACTTTATGATTTAAATGTCTTCATCGTAGTCCAAGATTAAATCGTCCCAAATTTGAAAGTTCATGATTTTTTTGACATTTTTCCGAATGAGGATTTGATATATATACAAGAGAAGGTTAACACTTGACACTTAGTCATGACATCTACTAGTTGGATCCTAGACCAAGAATTTAAGATTATATCTGCGATAGATTTACAGATTCTTCTCAATTTTAAAGCAGTTAAAACCTAGAGGAGATTGAACCTCACAGCTAAGTGAAGTTCTTCTTCAAGAGTAGGATCGGACCAAGCCAAAGTTGACAAAAGATTTCGACTTGAAGAGACCCCCAAAGAGAAACCTGGTTGGGGATTCGTGAGAAGGCGATTTCTGTCTTTGTTGTTGTTCTTGAGGGTTGTTTTTGACTTTGAGGATAGTTTGGCCTATGGTTTGCCTTATGGAATCTATGGTCTTGGCATCGATTGAGTAACCAGATGCATCGCTGACATAGAATGTGTTTAGAGCTTTTCCTCCTTTGGTTTTCACTTCAGCTCTTGTGACTGTTAGGCTGTTTTCACGGAATATGCGGGTCACATTTGACAATAAACCTACTCTATCCGTCGTGCACAGTTCCAACTTCAATCCCTAAAACATCAAACAATGATCTTTCAGTAACAGTTACAAAAGAGTATATACCATAAAACTATATATTCCTGGATCATGTACCTCAGATACTCTTCTTTTGATAGCTGCTTCAAGACATTGTATGACTCTTTGCTTCTCTGCCTCTGATTTTACAGGGGATCCATCTATATGTCTCACATAATACTCCTGCAAAGCCAAGACAAGACAGATAAGAAAATGGATTCAGGGAAACTCTCTGCTCTACTGCTATGGGATCTTTCTTTACCTGATATGCCTCTGTGCCCTCAGTATCAACACTTCCATGGAAAACCACATACTGCATATCAGTCAAAGTGCAGACTGTGTCAAACAGAAGCTTTGGTCTGTCTTTACATCTAACTGTGACCACAGAGTAATCCTTATCGAGCCAATTATCAACACAAACATCCGGTCTTTGCCTTTCATCTTGGATGGAGGAATCATCATCCACCAAACGGTGTTCATAGTCTCTATCTTCAAACATCATCTGATGAAGCCTCCTATCCGTGTGGACCTCCCCGTGAGACACTACGGTTTTGGCTTCCCTTGGTGTGTTGCTTCCCTTAAGCACATTTCTGAGAAGGTTCTTGATCCGAGACAACCTCTCTGGATCAGAAATACCACACCCGGTTGAGTCATCTGTGACCTGCATCACAGCAGCTGCTCTAGTGTTGTGTGTCCAAACCTCAGCGTTTAGAACACTGCATTTGAGATGTGTCAAAACAGCTGACAGTTCAGACAGCAGGCCTGGTCTATCACATCCGGTTAACTCAATAACCGTGCTGTCTGTTGATGGAATGACACCAACTGATCTCATGGAAGTGGAGAAACAAGCTTCAGGCCCAAGAGACTGAGAAAAAACCACAACACACTCATTAGACTCTCATTCACACAATAAGAAAGAGAGAACCAGTTTTAAAAAGACTCACTTTTTGGATATAGTCTAGAACAACTTCATCAGTGACTTTGTTACCATCTTGATCAGTGACATTAAACACTGCCAAGTTGCAGAGAGAATAAATAAGAGAATCAATTCCTTGTTCAAAAGCAAGAAAATCCAAAAAAAGACCATTTAAGAAATTGGAACATACCATCCATAAACCAACCACCATCAGAAGATATGTACGCCTTAGTGATAGTAAGGTTAAGATCAGTAAGGATTTGTACAACTTCAAGAAGAATCCCATATTCATTTGCACTATCCACCTAACAACATCAAGAAAACAAAAAAAAACAAAACTTCAGGACAAGGCTACATAAATGATAAACCAGATATGAATGTACATGAACCAAAATTAAAAAGTACCCTTATCACAGTTGCCTTCTTGCAAGAGTCATTATCAATCACAACCCTGAAAAAAAAAAACAGAGACTTTATCCAAAATCATATCACTATTAAAAGTAGTTATAACATAACAAAAAGGAAGGAGAAAGAAAAAAATGAAATATACCTTGGTGGATTCATTCTTCTTATCAGTTTCTCATACTCATTATCCATATCTTGTGAAAAACTCATACTAACATCTGTAATCAAAAAAATTTCCAAAAAAAATCAGTGAGTTTTAAAGACAGAAACTTTCAAAAACCAGAACAAAACCCATGAAAAAAATATCTTCTTTCTCTCTGTTTTCTTGTAAATAACAATAAACAGAGATACCACCGACATCAAATCCTAGGTAAACTTCTAAAACAGCTTAACAGAGAAAAACCCAGAAGAACAATGAAAAACAAAAACAAAAACCCTTTTAGTCCTAATTTCATAAAACCATAACAAAAAAAAAAAGCTTCCACCTGCAACTACCAAATACTGAAAAACCCATAATCATTAATGGAAATTTCTTCCCCAAAATCGTATGAAGAAGAATCAACAATGAGAAGAAAAAGAAAAAAAAAAAACGTACCCATTAATGTTCCGTTTTGGGTTTAAGCCACACTTTGAATCTTGACACTTGAGAGAGAAGGAGAAAATAAAGTAGTTTCAGTAAATTTCGAAGGAGCAAAAGGTTGGAGAAAGACCTGCATATATAATGGCGACCCACAAGATCTTTTTTTTTCTTTACACTCTAATAATATTTCTTTAAAATTATTAAATTAAAAATGGAAAACTAAACCAACAAAAATAGAAATTAATCTGACACGATTATCCCATATACGAGCAACTCTCAGGAAATTTTTTTTTTTTTTCTTTACATTATTTTAACTTTCCCGCGGCTTCGATCGGAGGAAAAAACTAAAAAACTGATTATGCTTACTGTTCTTAATATACAGTGAAGAAGAAGGAAGAGAAAAGATGTGTGAACTGTAACTTTCGGCGTACGTTAGTAAACAGCAGTGTGTTTTAAGTGGAAAATAGCTAAAATACGCGGATAAGTTAGCATGTGAAATATCTTTATTTTTATGTTTAACCACGTGATGGTAAATAGTAATTATGACAAGGTCTTCTCTAATCTGAAACCCATATTTCTCGGAGTGAAAATTTAATTTTTTACTGTTTCGAATTTTAAGCCGACTATATATGATTCTTGAGATTGGATCGTGTAATATATTTTCCTTATTAGTGTGAAAAAGAAATGATATGATTCCATGATTCCATCTTAATAAATCATATATATTCCATCGTGAAGAGAGATTCATGACCCGTATTGATTCTATGGAATATTATTAAGATATATACAAATGTGCCATAAAATCTCTGAAGAATATATATTTATTTCCTTACTTTTGCACCAAAAAGGAATATTTAAAAAAAAAAAAAAAAAAAAAAAAAAAAAAAAAAAAATTATATAGGTTTATTTCCATTTCAAATCAGGAAAAAAGATAACTGCAAATGGGTGTTTTTTAAGAGTGACCATATGGAATAGTTGTACCGTATCAAAGTATTTTGTCCAAGTCCAACGTTTTTTTTCCTTATATTAGAGTTTACAAGAGAACAAGAAAAGAAGCCAAAAATATGCATAAACAATAGTATTTTGTGTTTTTGTTAAACGTTGATGATTACTTTAAATGATCCAATTAAATTGAGTAATTAAAAAAACGTAAGTGTTAGACGAAGATATTTATTGAGTCATCACCACTACATGGATTTAAATCCTCGTTATATTACATGTTGTTGATAAAGAAAGAAAAAACGTAAAATGTTGTTGTTACGATCAAATAGTAGTTTTGTGTAAAGATTCTGTCGGAATTAAATACAATCAAGATTCAAGAATTAAACCGATGGAACACATAAATGTTGAGAGACAGAGGAAAAGCAAAATCAATAGCGTGAAAACATAACGCATACAGAGTATACAGGGTGGCAATGTACTATTCTTTTACGTACCATTGTCTATTGACCGTACCTTATTCATTCACATCTCTTTCCCAATATTCCACTAAATATTTTTTTTATTTATTTATTTTATTATTACAATTTACACATTACCAAATTATGATAAATGAATATATCAAATTCGAGACCTCCCCGGCATTTTCCATGTTTTTCAACAACCGAAAACACTATGGGATTTAATTATGTGTGAGTTTTTCTACCCACACTATTTGTGTTCCATCTTTTTCTATAAGAAAATTGAGTTCCATTTGACAAATACTACTATTAGATGTGAATATGTAGAAATATTTGAGTCCCATACGATCGTAAGTCATAATGTAAGTATGTTGGGAAACGATTATATTTTTGGAATTTCTTTATAAAAAATGGGGATTTTTTTTTTTTTTTTTGGTAATGAATGGGGAATGTGTTTTGGTGTACACACTGATGATCCACCATGATTGAATGAGTATATATTTATTTATTTGCATAATTTTAAAATGTTTCACAAAAAGATGTAGAGTTTTCAAAGTTTTTAATATAATTTTTTCAACATGTAATATACTTTTCAAAGCTTTTCAACATGTGATATAATTTTTAAAAGTTTTTAATATAAGTTTTCAAAGTTTTTGATATAATTCTTCCAACATATCATTCAAACATGTAATATAGGGGGGCTTATTGGGATGTTGATTTATAAAGACTTTTAAAATTTTAAGATTCTATTGTTATTGGTTTGTAGATTCTTATATTCTTAGTAAACTCTGGTGTTATTGGTGTTGTGATTTTGCAATTCAATTAAAATATGGTGTTATTGGTGTATGGATTTTATAATTCTATTTAAAATCTTTTGTTATTCAAAAAGTTGTGTATTTATTGTTTTTGCAAGTCTGTCAAACTCTAATGTTATTGGAACAATGATTCTTTATATGTTTACTCATTAACAACAACTTTCAAAATACTCTAGTTATCCTACGTATTTTAACAATTTCTATAACAAATTAAAAACTCCTCTCCTTTCCACTATGTAATAATATATGTATCTAATAGAGAGACATATACGATAAAAGATATCACATGGTATCAAGAAGAGAAGTCACGAACAAGTCACGAGCAAAGAACTGGTAATGGCTATAAATATTATTCATTCAACGAACCAAAAACAATAATCCAGTTTGATATCGTAAAGCAATTTAAAATTTAATCTCAAAACAATAATAAAAAAAAAAGAAATCTAGTAAAAGCAATACGGAAAAAGAAAAAAAGAACAGATCATTCAGAACTAATGTTGCTTTGGATCCAACCGTAGCCTTGTTTATTATACCACAAGAGTCACGCCATCCACGTTGAATACCCTCGACAAACAGCTCTATCAATACTTTGGTTTCTTCTGGACTCCACTGATTATATTGCTTTTCTTTGTCACCCATTATAATCTTATTCGAAAACTATGATAGTTAGTAACTTAGTATAACTAAAGACATGCTAAACAATCAATTATATAACAAACGTAACTTGCAAAAGGAGACAAAATAACAACTTTTCTATAATATAGTACAAATAAAATGTATCAAAACTATGATGAAGAAACAAAAAAAAAGATAGTTTTTGTACCTTCGCTCGCCACATATGATGATTGGAAAAGATGAGTTTTTCTCTACGTCAAACCACCGTTATAAGCAAATAAACATTCCTTATTAAAAGAGAAAATATTTTGAAAGCAAGCACATAAATTTTTGAAGAAAAAGTCATCAAAAATCTACGACAACCCATAAAATTGTAAGGATTCCACAAATTTGTGTAAACAGATTTATTAGAATCCACAAAAAATTTTAATTATTTTGCAAATCTCTCAACTTTTGAAATCCACAAACTTTACACAAATCAACGTCCCAATAAACCCCCCATAATTTGTATAGAAAGTGATTTTAAAAAATCCTGATATTTTACAAATGAAACGACATCTAAATCTAGTACCCATGATGAGTTATCCGAATATTTCATACCCAAATGTACTTACGACATGTCGACATATGACTACAATATATAACATGTAAGAACTTATGAAAAAAATACAATATTTTAAATATTCAGGAATTAGATTTCATACATGTGATGTCGATTTTTCAAATAGTTGCAATAATTAGCTATATATGTATATGTATATATATATACCTGAAAAAATAAGAAATCAAAGTGACAAAACCAATCAACATATTAAGAAGTATTAAATGAAAAAAAAAAGTATTAAATGGGTTTATATAAATTTGAGACATTTTGACAAAAAATAAACAAGTTGGACGTAGTAACAAGTGTGTGAGTAAGCACTAACCAGAGTTAAAAACTGACCATAGGTTCAGGTTAAGAACAAAAAAAAAGAAAGAAACAAGTAGCGGCCAACTGAATTAAATGGAGAGACTGCAGTCACATGGTTAGGCATACAAAATAAAGCATCGTGCTGCATGAGAGCCGGTCTAGGGATCTTCTGCGGCCGAACCTACCTTTCTCTTACTGTGTTCCTTCTCCTCTGGTTTTCTCATATCTATCCCACGTTTTGTCTACTCTTCCACTTGTTCATTTTCAAGCTAATATTTAATTCAAGATATTTGTCATTTATCTCAAAATATTAGAACATCTATTGTTTATTAGTAAGTTTTAGTGTTGGAGGTCAATATATCTTCGAGGTAATTTGTAATACTATGATTTAGGAAAAAAAGCAATTGGTGGTAAATGAAGAAGATTTAAATAATCGATTCTAAAAGATATCTTTCTTTTTCGTTACTCATTTTTATAAATATCTACAGTAAAACATGTTTGAGTTATAGCAATTTCAGAATAAATAATCTAGTTAGAAATAAATTTCAATATTGTGAAAGAAAAATAACAAGAAAAATTTCGAACTAATAAGTCAGACCAATCATTTCACAAGTGTTTTGAATTTTTTGGGACAATACATTGACTTACATATGGACCAAAATAAGCTCTAAAAAAAAAAATGAATGTCCTGGACGAATAATGAGGTATATATTGAGAATTGTTTTTATAATTTTGAAAAGTATTTGTCACTATTGCAAACGAAGAAAAAATGCGGAAAAAAGCTCGAGCTAATTTGTAAAACAATTCACAAGTGTTTTGAATTTTCTGGACAATGTACTGGCTAATAGATGGACAAATAAAGCTCCAAAAATCGAAAGTGAATGTCGGGGTCTACAAACGGTGGCATTAAGACATACAGTAACTATCATGTGAGTTGGATTTTCCAAATTAGTTTCTAATACTATCGTTTTAAATAGTTCAATTCTGATACACACATCGAGTCAATCAAGAGGCCTAAATTATTGGTGTATCTATGTTCAGAATTTTGTAGAATCCTTTACTACTTTTACTGTGTAAATGACAGATATATTTGCCCACATTGTCGCAATTTGATACTATTACACATGGTTAATAATATCTACCATGATTGGCTTTTATTACCTAGGGAGAAAATAAAAAATATTCATGGATTAACGTAATAGTTAAATAGTGGCTAAACACTGTTTATAAACTCTGTTTGTGCGTGTTCGAGGTCGTTGGTCCAAAAGGTTGCTTTCGGAAATCGAAGACAAGAGTTTAGCTATAAAGAGAAGATTTTTAAAATATATATATAAAAGTATTACGTTTGTCCGAATCGAAGTGATGTGAAGGTGACCATGTTCCTTATTAATTCATGGTTTTGTCTTGTCGAGATTCAAGCGCGGGGCTCTATATCTACTAACGTATATGGACTAGTCACTTCTTAGTCACGAACTTGGATTTTCTCTTTGTCGTTCAATTAATTTGGTCCAATTTTTTTGAGATTTTCTTCTATTATATTATTGTTCCTGCATTGACCCATATAAAATATTATACAAGTTTGCATGGTAATGAAATTAGCCTTAACGGTGCAGGCATGTAGTGGACATTTTTATAACGGTAAAGAAAATGTAGTACTAGTACGTTTTACTTGGTATGAGTAATATACTAATATCGCTTAACTCCTGTAATTTTCTTATATATATTTGGAGTGGTTGCTAATTGTAATAACAATACTTACTTTTATTTCTTTTTATGAAGGTTTTTATAACTACACTTTTATTTTTTGAACTTTATAACTACACTTATTATTATGACTTATCAGTTATAATGTTGTATAATAATACTTTCCGCATATAAAAAGGGATTTGGACCATGGAATTAAGGAGCAAAAAACGTCGTGGCCGACATATGCAACATAATTTCCAAGCGAATTCATGGAAGTGCGTCATTTAGACCGGCAATGATCAAATAATATTGCAAATACTATTATAGTAAATGCTAGCTTCTACACTTTCTGAGTTTCCTATTTTTTTGTTGTAATATATTACTTGAATGTAAAAAATTTCTTTATTAACAAAAAATATATTGAAAAATTGTATTAACTATGTTAGTTTATATAAAAAAAATATTTGCATACTTGCATGCATGAACAAAAAAGCACGATGAGCCAACGTTCATCGTGCTTTGCATACTTGCATGCATGAACAAAATAGTTTATATAAAAAAAATATTTGCATACTTGCATGCATGAACGTTGTCCGACGCGGTGGTTAGCTGTGGATCTGTTTGGATCTTAGAGGGCTGATGCGGGGTTCGGGTTTAGAGGTTCACGGTGAGCCAACGTTCTTTAGATCCGCCGCTTCTGGTCTCCACCGGTCCGGATCGATGCGTGAAGATTCAGGTTTTTTGGTGTTACCGGTTATGGGAGAAAAGGGTTACCTCCCAGCGGGTCGGGTTGCTAGGTCGGGATCCGACTCCGTCGATGCGCTGCGTCGGAGTGACTAACTTTCTGGGAGGCTTGTGGCGGGTTGGTGCGTCGGAGGAGAGACTCTTCTGACGGAAACCAGATTCTTCCTTCGGTGGTAGTCGATTTTCTGAGGCGGCCACGAAGCGGTGGGTCTTGAATCTGCCAGATTTAAGGCTCCGGTTGCTCTACGAGCGTCTATCAACAAGGGGCGAGCTTTTCTTCTTTTTCCGGCGAGATGCCGATTTACCTTTTTGTAACTGGATTGGTTTGTGTGTAGGCTTCGGTCCAAGCCCGTTAGGGTAGTTTTCTAATAAAATATTATTAAAAAAAAAAAAAAAAAAAAAAAGAACAAAAAAGCATGTTCTCTAACTTGGTCGGTGGTGGAAAACTTTGTGACGAGCTCACAATATTTTTCCATTTGATTTATAAAACTATAGTAAAATCTAAGTAATTAATCAAAACCAAAACTGGTTATACAGAATGGTCCCCAACCCTACGACTAGGTCTTATCAGGTCATAGCCTTTTAGGCCTATGGAATCCACAGGATTCTTGGTTCAGTCTCAGTTTAGTGTTACACTTAACACACTAATTAATCATTAAATTTTAACCTGTGATTAACTACTTAATAACTGTCTTCCGTTACGCAATTATATTACTTAAGCCATATAGAGTTATTAATATTAGTTAATCAAAAACTATAAAATAATCTGAGTCAACGGTCAACTACACCACCGCCCCTAATTCTATTTCTACCTAACTAAAGAAGAAAATTAAGCTTTCCCAATTTACAGTAAATAAAAGGTTAATTAATTAACTATCAAACAAAAAGATGGCCTTAAATTTTATTAATTAATAAGAGTGATTTATTTTAAAACAACATATTATTATGCCAAATATATACAAATGCAAACAATCGATCAACTAATTAACTTTCTTTTCAAAAAAATATATTTCAGTTGACAAACATATAGAATTTCGTCGACTTCATATATGCATTTTGTTTTACCTCAAAAAAAACTTGAACCACTTTGAATCATTAATATAGAAACTTAATTAAATATAGATATGCTTCCAGAAACAAATAAATATCTGCTTAACTCTTTTTATTTGGGGTTATTTTTAAATTTAGTAATGTTAACTTTTAAAAAGACAGAATTAGAGGAATATTAAAAGCGAAGTTGCACGCGACGTGAGGCAGACCCGTGAGTCAGATTTTCATGTGGAGACAGAGTGGCAGTCACGCACGTGTCACGTGTCTTTCATTTAATTTTTTTAAAAATTTCCAACTTTTTAACTGTTTTTTTTCTCACCAATAAGTGAATTGTACATTTGTACTGCTACTAATTATTTTAAGAAACTCGTTGTTGCACGTATAAATTAAAAAAAAAGTATCGTAATTGCATTATACACGACTGCTAAATTGATTTATCGACAAAAGTATAATAAAAATTCGTTAAAATAATAATCCTAAAAATAAGGAAGAGAGAGAGAGAGAGTCTCTTGGAGAAAACGAAGAGGCGTCGGTACGAGACTAAAAAGGGTCCACGTCAGACGGAGCTGTAAAAGCCAGATGCGAAGACAAGAAGGTTTTGTGAGATTCTGACTTTTGCTAACGTGCACACTTTTAAACTTTTTGTCTCGTTTAAATTAAAATAGTAATTAAACTTGTTGCATTACAATTTTTAATACGTATAAAAACTATGGGCAAAGGTATGATTCAAATCTGAAACGTTTCGTTTCTCATTATCACCTTTGATACGTAGCTTTAATGTGTATAAAACGTGAGAGCATTATTCATGCGAAAGATTGGCCTTTATTTTACTAAAGAGTCGTCTTTTGACGTACTTTTCTTTTGTCAATGAATATAGTCATCTAAGTCATACACCAAATAGTAAAACATGAAAAACGCACTATTATGAGAGACTTTTTTTTTTCAGGAGATAACCTATTTTTAAAAAAAATTGGTTGAAAATGTAACGATTTTTTTCTGTCGAAAATGTCCGTATGTGATGGCAATACTTCATGTAGCTAACGACACATTTTTGAAATCTGTATGTGTAACTACAGGAAGACGCCTCTTTCGTGTAGTTGGCAAATATTCTCCCTAAAAATTATGCTTGTTTGATACAAAACTATCGATATGTAGAAAATCTTATCGAAGAACTTCATTTTTTTGATCGAAAAAAAAAACTTGATTTTTTGGTCGTAAAAGTATAATTTCAACCATTATTTCAAAAGAGCGTTTTATCAGCTCTTTGAAGTTTGAACTAACCCCGACGTTGCCACGTTGCTAGCGTTCATAGAACTATATGTTGTACACTTGCACATTCCTAAAACAATTATGAACAAAACCAATTGGGCTAAATCATGAGTGGTGTAAAAAATATGTATAGAATTATAATTATAGATACACTTTCTAGCTTAGAGGGTTTGATTTTCACCAAATTTCCATATTGACGTAACTCGCGACTCTAATTTAGGCCACTGAATGTCCATTTTGTTGCCCTCCTTAGAGGTCTGTTCGATTATTTTCTTATGCAATTGGGGAACCAAGCAAAAATTTAAATATTTTGCTCTCTTCTCACGTCGCTGCAAGGTAAAATAAAACCTTAATTTATACGGCGGGCTTTACCAACGGAATATCTGTAACCTTTGTGTTGTCATTTGCTTTCAGCCACGTCAGTGTTCGTTTACAACAGTTGCGGCGAGCGTCAGAGACTTAGTTCCATCATACGCGCGTAGGTTGCGTATGAGTCACGA
The DNA here is from genome assembly GCA_019202795.1 of Arabidopsis thaliana x Arabidopsis arenosa. Lineage (NCBI taxonomy): Eukaryota > Viridiplantae > Streptophyta > Magnoliopsida > Brassicales > Brassicaceae > Arabidopsis > Arabidopsis thaliana x Arabidopsis arenosa. The sequence goes on along the minus strand of CM032919.1, from coordinate 10,916,400 downwards.
AACCTAAATTCCGGAGAAGTTTGTATGATATTGTATCACACAATGCAAATATATAACTTGTGGAATGGCTCAACCAAGTTCGTCTAGCTGCACTTGTACGTATAAGTAGCTTAATTAGGATGAGACGAGCGGGCGAAGAAAGAAAAAAGTCGTTTTAATAGTAAACTCCGATCATCAATACATTAACACTTCCTTAATCTTAAGTTTGGTTATTATTGCACCAACTAACACACATGGATCATATGATGTTAACACACGAATCACATGATGTTAATGTTTCCGCCACTACAAGCGAATAAAGAATCACATGTTTTATCCAAAAATAGTTAAGATTTATTTGCAATCTTTCCTTAAATTATATTATGTATGAATCTCCTAGTTTTACTTTTACTTAACCTATTATGTCCACTTTGCCATAATAGGCTTTAATTAGCCCATATTATTATTGAAAAATCAATACTATTAATATTGTAAAACAGCAAACTAAAATTTATATATCATTTTGTAATAAATACAAGTGATTTTAGAAACCAAATATACATAGAGAAATGCATCGAGACAAAAAGAGTATGAAAAGTAGATTGGAACGACAAGCTAATGACTGCTAAAAAATTGAAGTATATATAAACAAAAACGTAACAATCATAAAAGATTTGGATAAATCTCCAAAGAGATGGGCAACTTGGCTCGATCTCTTCACCAAAATCTACCAAAAATGGTCCACGTACCTATCAGCCTCACCCACAAGCCACTGTATACGTCTTTGAACACGATCCAACTTTGTTTTGATCTATATTCGTGTGTATAGTAGGCTAATTAATAATTACGATTACACGAATTAACACGATATTATCAATACAATGAATAATATATAGTTTGGCGGAGGAGTGGTCCCGTCGGGGGCAGAGAGTGGTCTCTTGCTGCATACAAAGATTTGAGTTCGACAACACCCCAACCATATATTCTTTCGTACCTCTCACACTCTCTTCCCATCTATCTTTTCTTCTATTTTCCCCAAACTATTATTTCTTTTTATGGTAATTTTTACTGAAAACCATAACTATTTTTGTTCTTCTTGTTGTTCTCCCGCTAAAATATAGAAAAAGTGTACTATAGCTATTGACAAAAACAGTTGTGCGTTTTCTTCTTGTACTGTAGAAGTTTTTCAAACACCATGTTGTAGCAAATTTGGGATCTAGTTGTGCTGGTTCTTAATGATTATTTGGAGTTTCTAGTACCAAAATCAACTACAGAATATAGTTATCGTAACATTGTTTGGTTAACATATCTGTAGAAAATGATCTATATACTGGAGAATGCGTACCAACATTTTTAATATGCTAAATTCTATACTGGAGGACGCTTCATTTTCAAAGAAGACCAAAAAAAAGATGGATAGTAATATTTTAGTATGCAGTTATTGTAAACTGCGTACTAACATGTATTTTATTGATCCGGAATTGGTCTGAAATTGGTTTAGAGTATATAAAAAAATTATGTGAATGATAAAAAAACAGATTGATTCAACTTTAGTCCGGGCCGGAGCATACCGACTAATCATTCAAGGACATAATGTTGTTATAATTAAACTGACACTTAATTTACGTACAATCTTGAAAACTCTTTACTTAAGTAACATTGATAGTAAAAAAAAAATCTTGAAAAGTCTAAACCCAACTTAAAAAAAAAATTTGGTGGACTTATGGACTGAATTATGGTGTCAAGTATTTCACACTTTCACTTTGTTTATGTGACTACTTTTCTTAAACTTGAAACATTTAGATTTAAATTGTTGAAACACAAAAAATTGAAATAATCCATATTTTCAAATAAAAACAAAATTTGCCGTTGGCCAATAGGAAATTAGGGATGGTGCGACCAATAAAGTCTTAAAAGTCAAACACCTCTGCGTGACCCAGAAGTTTGCTTCCGCGTTTGCCGTAACGTTGCCTTTAATTTCGTCAGTAACGCAAAATAACAGATCGGAAAAAAAAAATCATTACACCGAGAAAAAAAAAATGGAAGATCTATGGAAGAGAGCGAAATCATTTGCAGAAGAAGCAGCGAAGAAATCACAAACCATAACACTACAATCATCTTCAACAACCTTCGTCAATCTCGTCTCCGAAACCGCTAAAAAATCCAAAGAGTTCGCTCTCGAAGCTTCTAAGAAAGCCGATTCGCTCAATGTCTCCGAATTTGTCGCCGAGACGGCGAAGAAATCAAAGGAATTCGCCGCCGAGGTTTCGACGAAAGCGGATCAGCTTAAAGTCGTTGCGTTGAAACAAGCTGATCAGATCCAGAATATTAAATCGATTGCCGACATTATACCTGGAGGATTAGGATCAGGATCTGGTGGTGGTGGTGGTTCTGTGATCTCTGAATCTGAGCTTGTTAGCTTTGGTATTACTGATGATTTGAGAGAGTTTGTTAAAGGTTTGACATCTGCTACGTTTCAGGCTTTTCCTGTACAAGGTATGGTTGTTTGTTGTTGTTGCGTTATCTTGTGTTTTTGGTGATTCTTTGTTTTGGAATTGAGGATTTGCAATGTGTTATGATGAATGTGGATTAGATGAATCGTCGGAAGTTTCGGATTTGGAAACTAGTGCGTCGAATGTTCGGAAGGATCTTTCTGAGTGGCAGGAGAGACATGCCACTCTTGTTCTTGGTTCGGTCAAGGTAATACTTTAATTTGAGAGTTGAGAATAGTATTAGTTTGATCTTGCATACTGGCTAACTTATAGATTCATCTATTCTGTGCTACATTGTTTGATGTTTGCATTTTGTGTATGTTGCAGCAAATTTCGAAGTTGAGATATGAATTATGCCCGCGAGTCATGAAAGAAAGGAGGTTCTGGAGGATATATTTTACCTTAGTGAGCACTCATGTTGCACCGTAAGGCTCTACCATTGTCTTCTCAAACTCTATAAAATATTGTTGACGCTTACTTAGAGAAAAGATGTAGATTGAGAATTTCGTTAAGTGCATAGGAGGCGATAAAGATAGCTTTTAGACCTGTATATTCCTATGACTAGGAAGTCTCATAGCTTAATCACTACAGCTTAAGACATGTGATTAGATGCATAAGTTGGTAAAATGAAACTATAAGTAATCATATGGGAGACGGATTATACCTTATGAGCATGGATTTGATCCAGAGATAGTCTTAGTGAAATCTCTTGTTGTTGCAAATCATCTATGCTGCCTCTAGCTCGGTCCAGTAGGTATCTCAGATACCATGTAACTCACAAATGAGAATAGCAAAACCAAAGGAACATGTAACTGAAAGTATATAGAAGATCTTGGCACTTTAGTCGTTTTTGTATTTCTGATAAGTGATTAGTGAATGGAGCACCCTTGTCTTTCATTCGTTTGAGACTTAGATAGCTGCATGAATTAAGCGGAAAGGATTTGTTTTGCCTCAGATATGAGAGGAAGTACATGGAGGAACTTAGGAACAAAGCAGAGAGTAAAGATGAAGAAGCTAAGAAGAGTCCAGGGGTTGGAGGGACAGAATCAGCTGAAAAGAACGTGACAATGAACAGAACATCTACTGCATCATCTGAGCAAGATCTCGATACATTCCTTCTGGGAGATCTAGAAGACAGTGACGAAGCTCCTGGTGAGAGACCTTGACTTGTTGTAGCTTCCCAAGTTTTAGCTGTGTCTTAAAACCTGATTTTTTTTTGTGTAATTGTAAAACCTTGCAGATGATGGTGATGGTGATGATGATGGAAGCCTGGGTGATGATGACTTTGACAAGATTGGCAACTCTGTAAGTTAACCATCTTGGTTTAATCTAAATCTGCCTTCTCTCTGGTCTTTGAAAGATACAACAAGAGAACATCTTGGTTTAATCTAAATCTGCCTTTCACGTATTTGCAGGATGTTGAAGAAGAGAAAGAAACAAATGCAGCAAAAAATTAGAGATATATGAAGTTTTGTTACACCCAATTGTGGGGAAGTAAATGAGGATGGTATATGATCTGTTTCATTATCAGTGTATAGCTTTTGCTTTAAGCGACAATGCAAAAGAAGACACATTTTATTCATTCGATTCGCAAATTATTAAAAAAAAAACGAGACTTTCTTTTTGTTGTAGTAAAAAAGCTTGCAACTTTGAATACAAAAATTATCCAAAAAATCGAAACTTTGATATAAAGTCGCTGGAGAGGTTTAAGTTTGCTCTGTCATTGCTATGGCAGTAACATCTCTTCTCCGGCGTACCAAACCGCCGACGATATCATCATTTCTGTCTTTCTCGACGCAATGTTTTGTTGGACGAACATCATCACTCTCTGTTCCAACGGAAGCTCCTCCGATTCCAAAGAAGATCCCATTCGCAATCTCGTCTCATGGGATCACAAGGCAAGATCCTTACCGTTGGATGAAGAATACGGACGACCCCGATTTCGTCAACTTCCTCAAGCGTGAGAACTCATACGCTCAAGCTTTCATGGCTGACACAGAAACCCTGAGGCGTGATTTAGTCTCCGAGATGAAAACTCGTATCCCGGAAGAGATTTTCACTTCTCCTGAACGTTGGGGACAATGGTTCATCTCTCCAATCTTGCAACTTTTCTTTGATTCGAGTCTTAAGGAGTGAGCTTTTTGATTGACTGGGTTTAAATTTTCAATTGAGCAGGTTATATAGACAGTACATACCCAAAGGAAAAGAGTATCCTCTTCTATGTAGGAGATTGGAGAAGGATAAAACAAATTGGCTCTCTGGTCTTTTTCTTGGAGGAGAAGAAGAAGAAGTTGTGCTTGACTGGAATCAAATTGCAGAGCAGTTTGGTAAAGTTTATTCCTTTAGTATAATGTGTCAGTGTTAGTTTAGAGTCATAATCACTAAGCAAGTGTTATGTGTACTACTTACTTCAGGTTATGTTCATGTTGGGGTTTGTCGGGTTTCACCTGATCATAACTATCTTGCGTTCACGGTTGATCCTCAGGGAGGTGAGCGTTTCATTCTCCAAATTAAGGATTTGAGAACTGGTCGGTTAGTTCCGAGGTTGGAAGTTGATGGAGTTGTAAGCTTGGCATGGGCTTTAGATGGAATCACATTGTTTTATACTGTTGCAGATGAAAACCAAAGACCTCACAGGCAAATACAGTGACTCATTGTAGATAGATAGATAGCTTTTTAATTTTATTAAACTTGGGGAGTGTTTGTTCAATTGTGACTTGTTTTTGTAGGGTTGTTGTTACAAATGTTGAATCAGATGGGAGAGATGATGCTGTAGTGTTTACCGAAAGAGATTCCAGTTTCTGTGTAGACATAACGACCACAAAAGATGGCAAGTTTGTTACTATCAATTCAAACTCAAGGACTTCATCCGAGGAATTTACCTGTTTCTAACTTTCAACTGCATTTTTTGTTTTCGTGGTGTCGTCTATCACCGATATACTTTAGGCTCAAGCTGAGTTATCTTGTTTTTCAGGTTTATATTGTAAATGCTGATAAGCCAATGGCTGGTTTGCAAAGAACTCGCGAGCGAGTTCCTGGTGTGCAGTGTTTTCTTGAACATCACAATGGGTTCTTTTACATTCTTACAAATTCTCCCTCAAATGCAATTAGTGAATGGTCTGGTGAAGGCTATTATTTGACTAGATGCTTAGTGGAGGAAGTTGAAGTATCCGACTGGCAGGTTTTGGTTATTTTATAATTCTCATTTTCCGAAACTTTTTTGCAGATAGAGAATAATTCTGATTTTTCTTGTCAGACTGTTTTCTGTCCAAATGATGATGTGGTAATACAAGATATGGACATGTTCAATGACTACCTGGTGCTTTTCCTTAATCAGAAGGGTGTACCGATGCTCTGTTCCATTGATATGCCCATAAAAGCAAATACGAAGGTATTTCTGATTAATCTTGGGTTGTATTTTTTGTCTCTGTCCCTTTGTGTTCATACATTGTTACTAAGGTATGTTTCTATTTTTGCAGCATATGGATGATCTTGTTCCCTGGTATTTTCCTCTTCCAGTTGATCCATGCAGTGTTGCCCCGGGTTCAAACCACAACTTCCTGAGCTCTGTATACCGAGTGGTGCTTTCGTCTCCTGTGGTATATATACTTAGTTACTTACTTTAGGAAACAGGTTCCTCTATTTGTTTTAGCTTTGAACCATAACATAGTTTGTTTGCATTTGAATTATTCTTTCATCTCTAATACTTTCTCTGAATATCTTACTGTTATTTTTGGAATTGCAGATTCCTGACACTATCGTCGACTATGACGTGTCAAGAAGATTGTTCTCAATTGTGCAGCAGGAGGGAGGGGTTTTAGATAATTCTGATAGTAGTAAGCCATGGTACTCTGCAGATCGCTCTATGGAGAATAGCGGTCAACTTAATGATAGAACCAGCGAGGGCGAAGATGGTCAGTTAGATTCTCGAGTACCTAAATGGGAGGACTTATCTGATGCATATGTTTGTGAAAGACAAGAAGTTTCTTCACATGACGGAGTTGAAGTCCCTCTTACAATTTTGTATTCATGAGAAGCATGGAAGAAGAGTGAATCCCCGGGAATGTTGATAGGTTATGGCGCTTATGGAGAAGTTTTGGATAAAAGCTGGTGCACAAATCGATTGAGTATGCTTGATCGTGGTTGGGTGATTGCCTTTGCTGATGTGAGGTCAGTCACTAAACATAACCAAAGCATTCAATTATCATTTGCTTCGCGTTGACATCACTTGGTATAATGGTGGTTGATTTGAATGTGCTGCTATAAGAGTTTCATTTTGGCCTCAGGGGAGGAGGCAGTGGGGATTTTTCATGGCACAAATCCGGAACTAGATCGTTGAAACATAATTCTATCCAAGATTTCATATACAGTGCGAAATATCTAATCGAAAAGGGCTATGTTCATAGACATCATCTTGCTGCTATTGGGTACAGCGCAGGAGCTATTCTTCCAGCTGCAGCCATGAATATGCACCCGAGTCTATTTCAAGCTGCGATTTTGAAGGTAAGAATATTATGGCATAGCAAATGCATCAAGTTGTGTCCAGAATAATCGAAAACTCATATCATCAAGGTGTACCATTTGGGCAGGTTCCTTTTGTAGATGTGTTGAACACATTATCGGATCCAAATTTACCTCTCACACTCCTGGATCATGAAGAATTTGGGAACCCAGACAACCAAACCGACTTCCGATCCATCCTTGGCTATTCTCCATATGATAACATACGAAAAGATGTTTGCTATCCCTCCATGCTTGTCACAACTTCGTTTCATGACTCGAGGCAAGCTTCACACAAGAACCCTGAAACCCATCTCTTTTTTTTTTTTTTTTTTTTTTTTAAATAAGAATATTTGGATCACAGTTTGCGTGTGTTATTGTTGGGTCAGGGTTGGAGTATGGGAAGGTGCAAAATGGGTGGCTAAGATACGGGACAGTACGTGCCACGACTGCTCACGAGCAGTGATTCTGAGAACAAATATGAACGGAGGCCATTTTGGTGAAGGTGGTCGCTATGCTCAGTGCGAAGAGACTGCCTTTGATTATGCTTTTCTTCTCAAAGTTATGGGTTATCACAACAATAGATGAAAGAATCGTATCATCTTTGGTTTAGCTTCACATGATTTTATAATAGTCTTTCATTGCCCTGATCTCATTCTCTCCGACGAGGATAAACAACAAGAAAAAGGAAGATAAAATCAGAAAAAATAATGCAATAACTTGAAACGAAATCTGCTATTCCACAAGAGATTATATTTGATAGGTTACATGAATGATGCAGAAGATGATACAAACTCAGTACCACAAAAAACGTAGAATCTACTAACCAAAGTTTATCTTAACGACTATAGGAAGCCCCTAGAAGCCGAACAATGTACACGATAGAAGGAATCTGTCAATACATTTATATATTCCAAAGCGGTGGAGCCTGAGAGAGAAATGTCACAGTGTTTTCATCCGCTTGTGAGAATGTTCAGATTCTTCCTCAACGCTTGGATCCCTTGCTTGTGTATCAGATGATAATGGATTCTGCATAGAAAGTATGTATCAACATCATCATATATGGTTACTGTTACATGGAATGTGAAGCCGACTAGTTTACCTTACTTGATGGCTCGTCATGAGTTAGTCCTTGTTTGGCTCGTTTCCCAAGATCAATCTGCACAGAAAGTTTTGCATGCGACAGATCGATTCCTGCGTTCTGGAGAGCTTGTGTTAATGAGCTCAATAACCTGGTTATTTCAGAATACACATTATTAAGAAACCAACAGATCAATTCGATAAAAAGAAGTAACAGAAATGAGGCAGAGTTAGAACATCAGGTTTAACTCACTCATGCGAGTAGGCACTAGAGATGCTAATGGTTCCACCTTCAATAACCAGGTCATTACTTTGGCCTAGCCCATCACTAGTTGCAGGACATTCATTAGCTTGTTCGCCTTGTACCATTGGAAGAATTGGTTGTAGTGGTGGTAATCCTTTGTCGTCTAACTCAGGTTGACTTTCAATCGATATGCCGGTTATAGCTCTTCCTTTGTCAGATTCAATCGGGATTTGCGGTTCTGCAACAATTGCAGGTGTCGAAGTCACAGTGTTTTCTTCAAACTTTCCAGGAAAAGGTATCCCTGGACCAGATCCATTATTTATAGCTACTGGATGGTTCCCCAAACTTTGAACTCGCCAATGATTATTCCTCTGTTCCAATCAAGAAAACATAAGCATCAGCTAGAAGTCACACAAAACTGGCAGCAGAAAGACTTGCAGGTGCAAAAACATGCTCAGAATAGTGAAATAGCAGTGGGAATAAACATAGTAAGGGTGCTAAAATGTCTACAATCACAGAAACTCAATGAGAAACCGACAAAAGAAGAAGCTGAAAATTTTACCCATGGCGTCAACTTTGTTGGCTCCTGACTCCATCCCGGATACGATCCTTCATACTTTTGCACCTTCTCTTGTAAATACTGGACATAATCTATCACCTAGAATGTTGTAACAGCAATACTATTAAGGCTAACAAGATCTAAATGCCATGATATTCGTATTAAACATCATAAAATTGAATACCTCTAAAAGGAAGGAAGCAGTATCTCTTTTCTGTTCACTGTTGGGAATCAGTTCTCTCAATATCTGAAATCTGCGAAGAGATTTATAAATTCAGCACTCATACTAAGGAAACAAAGATGATATAGTATAACTAAGTCCCATACCAATAACCACAATCTGACTGAGGCAGAGCAAAATTCCCAAACACAAATCCTCTGTTTATTCGAACATACCTTTCATTGATTTTGCTTCTTCTCCGTTGCTCAGTGACCGAATGTTTAGAACGTATCGCACTAGCTTTATCATTTTCCTTTGAATCTGCTTTCAAAATCAAACACCGAATCATACAGAGAAAACCAGAAATCTCATCACAAACTCTTCAAAACAAATCCAAATCGATTCAAATCAACAATAGCTCCAATGAAAACACAAATCGAAGAAACAACAACTACGAAAATTCAAAAATCTCCCAAATCGAACAATTACCTCTGTTGTTGTTATTGTTGCTATGAACAGTAGTGTTGGAAGAAGGACCTTCACGTTTAGAGCTAAAGTCTTCTTCTCCGTAATCTTCTTCCTCTTGATTTCCTTTTCCGGTTCTCATCTTCGCCGGAGAATTGTTTTTCTTTTTTTAACTTTTGCCGTCGACGAGCTTCTTCTATTGGTTTTTTTTTTTTGATGACTCGTGACTCGGCTGAGTTTTGATTACCTGTGAGAGAGACTACGTGAGATCACTTGAGTTTTTGTCCGTCAGTTTCGTGATTTGGACACGTGTACGAAGCGATGTGGTTATCCGGTTAGGCCTCTGAATGAACCGTTGCTTGTGATGACACGTGGGGTTCACGTGATTAGACGGGATTCTAACCTATCAGATTTAAGGTTGTCACGTGATGCACGTGGCCTCTTTCTGATCTGTTAATTTTTTCACTTATGTACAGTGTTTGTTTCTAATCGAATGGTAACATATTTGTTTTTATGTATCACTTTCACTTACATATCAAATTCCGAACGTAATTAAAAAAAAATTCTTATATAATGACAGATCATTTGTATTCTTTCACATTATTTCCAAATTCTTGGCCTTAATGAACATTTGAATACTACATATAAAAACTGAAATCAACACATAAATAAAAGTATTAACATTAAAACCAAAAAACTCATAAAAACAAGTAGAATTAAGAGCAAATGGACTTCCAAAACAATACTATGAAGGGCTTATTGAATGATTAGTTTTGTGCCAATTATGGGTTTAATTTATTTGGGCTTGAGAAGCCCAAGAGTTACAAAAGAGCAAAAGAAAAAAAAAAGTAATAGTATCAGAGCCAGGTTTCGATCCTGGGACCTGTGGGTTATGGGCCCACCACGCTTCCGCTGCGCCACTCTGATTTGTTAATATTTAGTTAAGTATTTATGTTTTTATTATTAGTTAATAACTTGTCCTAGAATATGGGCTTTGAGCCCAAATAAGTGCGGTAACGCATCTGATAAGCGGGTCGGGTTTAACAAAGATCCATGAAATGTGAAGCAGAAACCGAAGGTTTTATGAAGGGTTTATTTCGGCGGCTGTGTACTTCACGGCGCCTTCTCTTTTCTCCAGATCTCTCTTCTCTTCACCAAAGTTTTGTCGAATCTTCACTCTTTCATTTCTATGTTTGTATTGATATCTCTACAAAATCCAGTAGCTATATAGCCCGAGATTGTACTCGTGGAAGAAGTAATCCATCAGAAGTTACCATTTCGTGGCGATCACAAAGACGATTGATAAAATGTGGAGGAACATTTTGGGAAGAGCTTCATTGAGAAAGGTTAAGTTTTTATCTGATTCTAGCTCCGGTACTCATTTTCAAGTGAATAGAGTTCGTGGGATTCTTTCTTCTGTTAATCTCAGTGGCGGTAGAAATGGATTATCGATAAACCCAATTGAAGAATTGGGAAGATTTAGCTCGTTTCGTTATGGTCAATGCTATGTTTTTGAAGGGTATGCTACAGCTGCTCAAGCTATTGATTCGACTGATCCTGAAGATGAGTCTTCTGGGTCTGATGAAGTTAATGAATTGATAACGGAAATGGAGAAAGAAACTGAGAGAATCCGTAAAAAAGCTAGGCTTGCAGCGACACCGCCAAAGAGAGTTATTGCGGGAATGGGAGCACAGAAGTACTATATGCTGAGACAAAGACAAGTGAAAATGGAGACTGAAGAATGGGAAAGAGCAGCCAGAGAGTGTCGTGAGATTCTTGCAGATATGTGTGAGCAGAAGCTTGCACCGAATTTGCCTTATATTAAGACTTTGTTTCTCGGCTGGTTTGAGCCTGTGCGTGATGCTATTCAAGCTGATCTTGATGCTTTCAAAATCAAGAAAGGGAAAATTCCGTATGCGCCTTTTATGGAGCAGTTACCGGCTGATAAGATGGCTGTTATCACTATGAATAAGATGATGGGATTGTTGATGACTAATGCTGAAGGCGTTGGCATTGTTAAGCTAGTTAATGCTGCTACTCAGATCGGGGAAGCCGTTGAGCAGGAGGTGGGTTTCAATTTCTCTTGGTGCTTTTGATGCTATTTTATGATATAGGTTGAGAGTGAATCTAGTATTGTGTCATTGATACATATTGCGTAGTCCCCATGGGTCATGAAGTGTATATTGGTTTGATGGTGTGTGTATCTTGTTACTGGATCAGGTCAGGATCAACAGTTTTTTGCAGAAAACTAAGAATAAAAAAAATGCAACTGACAAGACGATTGAAACAGAAGCTGTGCATGTTACAGAAGAAACCGTGGCCAAAGAAACGGAAAAGGCGAGGAAACGAGCTACTGTACTGATGGAAAAAAAGAAGTTGAGGGAAGTAAAAGCAATAGTGAGGAAACATGACTCATTCAAGCCATGGGGTCAAGAGGCTCAAGTGAAGGTTTGTTTATACTTCCACACTTGTTAATGCACAGAGCTTTATAATAGTTCTTCTCTTCCTTCTCTTTTTTTCTCTTCTCTGTGATTCAATAATATTTGCTCTTGTGCTTCTAGGTCGGCGCACGTTTGATTCAGCTGCTGATTGAAAATGCATATATACAACCTCCAGCTGAACAGTTTGATGATGGTCCACCTGACATCCGACCTGCTTTTAAGCAAAATTTCAGAACTGTCACATTAGAAAATACGTAAGAGTCTTGTGTATCTGTTTATGCTCATTCACATGTATCTGTCTCTGTCTCTCCCTCTCCCTCTCCTTGTCTCTGCTGTTTATTTACATTCTATTGTATTCTTCCTCAGAAAAACGAGCAGGAGATATGGTTGCATCGAATGCGATCCTTTGGTCCTAAAGGGCCTTGACAAATCAGTAAGCAGAATCGTGGACTATGTTTTTGCTGTTCTTTTATCTGATATCAGTTATACCTTTGTGATGTTTGGGTCGGAACAATGTTTTACCACTATAGATCAAGGCATTTTAAATTGATTCTTAGACAATCTCCCTACTCTTTTCTCACAATTTTCCTCTGTTTTAAACAGGCTAGACATATGGTCATTCCCCACTTGCCAATGCTAATACCTCCCCAGAACTGGACAGGGTATGAACTATTTTCACCAATAATTAGCACTTATATTCTTCCTTTCTTACTCTTGCTAGATCCCCTTTATAGATTTCTTCTTTTATGGGCATTTGTTCTTATATAGCCGTCATACAGGGGATATCTACAGTTTGCTCAAGTATGTTTCTTGAATTGCTACTGACAGTATTTTACAGGTATGATCAAGGGGCACACCTTTTCTTGCCTTCATACGTCATGAGAACACATGGAGCTAAACAACAACGTACTGTAATGAAACGAACTCCAAAGGAGCAACTGGAGCCAGTGTATGAGGTCTGAGTTCCTTTACCTGTATTGCGAGTTAATATTGCTTGAGCTAAACCATTTATTGGATTCTTAAAAACAGATGGGAGTTGCGAAATTATGAGTATTGTGTTATTGACAGATAAGTTCATGTGATTCCTTTTGTTTAATCAGGCTTTAGATACTCTAGGAAACACCAAATGGAGAATAAACAAAAAGGTGTTAAGTTTGGTGGACAGAATCTGGGCTAATGGAGGTCGCCTTGGTGGTCTGGTTGACCGTGAAGATGTAAGATCTCTCTCTTTCTACCCCCTTCTTTTTTTTTTATGTGGATCTACTTGTAGTTCTTATTCACCCATCCGCTAGCCATCTTCTTCAGAAGAAGGAAGTAATTTTGATTCCTACTTCTCTTTTATAAATTTTGATTTTTTCTCACCTCTTTATAAACTACAAAAGGTACCCCTTCCAGAGGAGCCGGAAAGGGAAGACCAGGAAAATTTTAAAAATTGGAAATGGGAATCGAAAAAAGCAGTTAAGCAAAATAATGAGAGACATTCACAAAGGTGTGATATAGAGCTCAAACTCGAGGTAAGAGAAGACTTCTTTCTTGCACTCTTTTTTGCTGCTGTGATGTATAAAAACATCATTGTACTTTCATTTGATTGAGCAGGTGGCACGTAAAATGAAGGACGAGGAAGGTTTTTACTACCCTCACAATGTTGATTTTCGTGGCCGAGCATATCCCATTCATCCATATCTTAACCATCTCGGGTCTGATCTCTGCCGAGGCATCCTTGAGTTTTGTGAGGGAAAGCCTCTTGGGAAATCCGGGTTGCGTTGGCTGAAGATACATATAGCAAACTTATATGCTGGTGGAGTCGATAAGCTGGCTTATGAGGATAGGATTGCATTTACTGAGAGTCACTTGGAAGATATATTTGATTCTTCTGATAGACCTCTTGAAGGAAAAAGATGGTGGCTTAACGCAGAGAATCCCTTTCAATGTTTGGCTGCTTGCATCAATCTTTCAGAAGCCTTGAGAAGCCCCTTTCCTGAAGCTGCTATATCTCATATCCCCATCCACCAGGTACTCGGTAGATTTTATCTATACTTGTACATGAACAACTTTTGTGACATCCTGGCGAAATGAAAATTATATAGGCGCCTTTGTTGCTTCGAGATCATCATCTATACTCTTTAAGTAGATAATCTTACTTTCCTGTATTATTTTTCGATTGCAAGGATGGTTCATGTAATGGTTTACAACACTATGCTGCTCTTGGGAGGGATAAGGTATGCCATTAGTTTTACAGTAACTCTAATTTTTTTTTTTTTGTATGCATCCTTTCGAGCATAGGCAAATGTATTTCTCCTCAAGGTTCTCTGATTCATTTCATTCAAATTGTTTCTGTTTATAGTTGGGAGCAGATGCTGTCAACCTTGTAACAGGTGAAAAGCCGGCAGATGTTTATGCACAAATTGCGGCTAGGTACTTTATCTATCTTTATATTCCCTTATCTCTCTGGCTATAGTAACACTCTAATCAGACAGGATTTTAACTTGGTTTAATTAAATCAGGGTTTTCAAGATCATGCAGCAAGATGCAGAGGAAGATCCTGAAACGTTTCCAAATGCCACATATGCCAAACTCATGCTCGACCAGGTTTTTCACATCTCTTGCTTGTTATATTGGCCACTTTCTGCCAAATATGTTGCCTGACAACCCATTCTGATCCCAGCACCATAAGGATCATATGTACTGCTACTATGTGTCACTTTAATACTTGTTTGTGATCATCCTATCTGACAACAGCACTCTACTATTGAAATTCCTTAGGTTGACAGAAAGCTGGTAAAACAGACTGTCATGACGTCAGTGTATGGTGTTACTTATTCTGGCGCACGTGACCAAATAAAGAAGAGGTTAAAAGAACGTGGTACCTTTGAGGACGACTCACTGACTTTTCATGCAGCTTGTTATGCAGCAAAAGTAAGGAAATGATAATTTACTTGCTTGGTTTAGGCAACAATATACTTTCTATGGTTATGCATTTGTAATCTGCGATTGATTTTTGGATTTTGGCATCGAAGGTTCACTTTTTTATTGGTTCTGTTTCTAGATCACTTTGAAAGCATTGGAAGAGATGTTTGAAGCTGCAAGAGCTATCAAGAGTTGGTTTGGTGATTGTGCAAAGGTCAGTTCTTATATCCGTGATGCTCTTATTGAGGCTTCTGCTTAAGAAATCATAAGTTACAAAGGAATTTTCACTTGACAAATGGTTACGACAATGAGAGTTGTTTTCTGTGGTGGGCAGATAATAGCTTCAGAAAACAAAGCAGTTTGTTGGACGACTCCTCTTGGACTTCCAGTTGTACAGCCTTATCGGAAGCCTGGAAGACATTTGGTAATGCTCTTAACTTCTTTGATAAATGAAGGAGCACAAATGATCAGCTGAAAAAAATGGATAGCGACTCTCTTGAATATCACTGAATTTGAGATGCATTAATTTTGGCAGGTTAAGACTACCCTTCAGGTGTTGACTCTAAGCCGTGAGACTGATAAGGTAACCCAACCAAATTTCATTCAACATAACCTTTCTCCATACTGTATTTCCATTAATTGGAAAATATGACTCGACATTCTTATTTGGAAAAAGAGTAGGGTTCAGCTTACATCTTATCGTAATGTAGCATTTGGGTAGATTTGATGAGTTTTAAGCAGAATAGTCTCATCTTTGTGCACCACATACTGTATTCTTGGTCAGATCATGGCGAGGAGGCAGATGACTGCTTTTGCACCAAATTTTATACATTCTCTTGATGGGTCTCACATGATGATGACAGCAGTTGCCTGCAACAGGGCGGGCTTGAGTTTCGCAGGTCAGCTCTAGCCTTTCCGTATACATCTACCTGATGTTGATTTCTCTAACTAGATTCTTACTCTTCACACCAATTTCGTATTTGTAGGGGTGCATGATTCGTTCTGGACGCATGCCTGTGATGTTGAAATAATGAACACAATACTCAGAGAGAAGTTTGTCGAGCTCTACGAAAAGCCAATCTTAGAAAACGTAAAAGAATCTACTTATTACATCTTTCAGTGGGAATACAATTTTCTTTCTTCGTTTTCTTATAACTAAACTCATAATGGGTGGTTTATCTGTGTATTGATAGTTGTTGGAGAGTTTCCAGAAGTCCTTCCCAGACATAAGTTTTCCGCCATTACCAGAACGAGGCGACTTTGATCTGAGGAAGGTCCTACAGTCGACATACTTCTTCAACTGAGCTGCAACACATTCAGGTTACTTACATATTGGAAGGTCCAATACTCCACGTCTAACATTCAGGGCAGAGTAAGTTTGCTTCTTCTGGCCAATACAACATCCACATTGATCAAAGGGGAAAGATTCTTTGCAATCAGGAATAAGGAATGTTGATGGTTAACCTCAACTCAGAGGTGGGCTTTGCTACTTGTAAATATACACAGAAAGAGTGTTTCAAAGCTTGGCAGGAGGGAAGGCGTTGGGTCGGAGTATCGAACCAGTGGCGTGGCACTCCAGGATTACTTGCAGTTTCTTATCGACCACAGAAAATTACCAAGAGATACAGGCAGTCTTGTAGAAACTATAAACGGGTGCTGAAGGATATTCATTAGATGGTCTTAGTAGACGCTCTTTTTTTATTGACGTGTAATCTATACTATATATATACTCTAAAATGCATTTTATATAATAGTATATGAACTTGAACATGTTCATCATCCAAGAAAGAAAAGGATGATATTATTGTGTATACATTGGGTGAAACAAAAATTATCCAAACTCTCTTGGAACTTTCAAAGAATTGATCTAAAAGCTAGCAAACAACTTACAGGGAAAACATTTAAGAAAACAAAACAAATGATTATAAACTCTCTCTGTTAGTGAATATTGGGATTAGCTCCTTAATCTTATCTTGGCCGCACAAAGACAAGTTTTGGATTTGATCGTTGAGAGGTTTTTTCATGTGGTAAGACCAACCCAGTTCTTAAAGGCATCAAGAAACTCCATTTTCTTCATCTTCCTCTTCCTCAACTTTGGCAATCTGAGGTTCTTCTGAGTCTCCATGAACGATGCCTTGTACCTCCACTTATCCACAAATATCTTCATCTCCTGACATTTCTCTATCACTTGCAATGCTGTGCCAAAGAACCCTCCTTTGACTAATGCATTCAAGAACGCATCTGCAAGAGCATGCTCCAGTTTTGCTTTCTTGTCTTTGAACTCTTTCCACAAAACCACCACCTCGAAGTACTTCTCGCAGCTCACATATCCATTGATCAACGACAAGTATGTCTGGTTATTTGGCTCATACTGAAGGAAAGCCATCCTTCTGAATGTACTCTTTGCATCTTCTAGACGCCCAGATTTACAAAAGGCATGGATAATCGAATTCCAATCATGGGACTTCACTTCTACGCGAGGATCTTCCACAACTTCCTCCACAAACTCTGCCATTAACTCAGGTCTCTGATTCTCAAGGAGACCTGTCATTATTGTTAAGTAGCATCCTTTCAAATCTGATACCCTTGTTTCTCGCATATCCCTAAACAGTGTAAGCGCAGATAGGAAATCCTGTTTCGTCATGGAAGCTTCGATCATAGTGTTATAGGTCTCAACGTCTAATTGAAGCCCATAGCTGCTGATCTCTGTAACCAGCTGAGTAGCTTCAGCTGTTCTTCCTTCTTTGCAATAGGCCTTCAAGATCGGCACATACACCCCAATCCCTCCAGATCCTCCCTGAGCATTCATTTCATCGAGAATACTTTTACCCGAAAAACCGAGCTTGACACAAGCATTCACGATTCCAAACCCAATTGAACCGTCAACGTCAACGGACAGAGATTCCAACTTCTGAGCTTCGATTATCAGTTTGGCTAAACACTTAACGCTTTTACTTTCTATAAACCCTATAACCAATTCACAGTACGTTTCCTCACCAAAACTCGAGTCTTCTCCACCTCCTTTAAGACTATGCAGTATAACATCAGAAACACTATCTAAATCACCACTCTTAACATATCCACTGATCACTCTAGAATAAAAGATTCTTCTACTTGCAAACCCAAAACCATCCATCGAATTCTCAAGCTCACTTATCTTCTCTCGAAGTCCCTTTCTTGCATACAAATAAGCAAGAAACCCAAAGCTCAATTCATCAGGCTTCACACCCAAAACAGCCATAGATTCAATTACATCTTCAGCATCAGCCAGAGATTCCAACTGCCGACAACACGCTTCAAGAGCCGCATTACTAGCTACCAAATCCGGTTTCATAAAATCAAGCTTCTCATCTACTGCAATTCTACAACTTTCCCTAAAAACCTTAAGAAACGCAGTCAAGCTTCCATTTTCACGACAGATATCGATAATCAAATGCCCCCAGAGATCAAAAGGAACAAAGTACCTGTTTTTAAACATACACTCCACCAAAGCCAACGCTGGTCCGGAAGCTTTCGCTAGTTTCATTGACTCCAGAACCGTACGGATGGTCTCAAACTCAAGCAAAATCGGATCTTTCTCGATTACGTAAGTCGTGGAAACAAAGGCACGCTTGAGTCTGTGCCTGAGGGAGGTGTTTTGATCTGCGTGGTGTAAGGATGACAAGTGAGTGATGAGAGAATTGAGGAGACGCTTGTCGGGGAGAGAAGAAGCGGCGGCGAAGGATCGGAAGACCTTCCATGCTTGATCAGTGTCGTGGGTGATTAGGGAATGGTGGAGAGTTGATTCAAAGGAGGACTTTTGGTGTGGGGTTAGGGTTTTAGGCGATGGTTTTAGGGAAATTGAAGAGAAGGGTCTTCCTAGTGAGATTAAAGTTAGAGTCTTTCTCAACATTCGAGAAACAAGGGATCGTCTCTGCTCTGTCTCTTTGTTATTGCAAAGTCCTAACTTTTAGTCTTAAGATACTCTGAAGTTTGACTCGTGCAAGGAAATTGAAGTCATAAGATACTCTGATACAGACAGAGGTTTCGGTGCTGTGATGATTCGCTGGCCAAGGAAACAAACTTTTTTTTTTTTTTTTTTTTTTTTTTTTTTTTTTTTTTTTTCAAGGAAACAAACTTAGATAAGTGAAAATCATCTTCATGTTGGGACACAACAAATTAGAAGAATCTAGAGAAAATTTACTACTTGTACTATCTGGACAGATGAATTTGATGAGTATCTTCTCCTATTATGTAATGAACATACATAGTAAAACCTCTTTATTTCGCAAACAAGTTCATGTCTTCATATTTTCAGAGAAGTATAACTAAAAAGCATCTAGTTTTTACTAGTTTGAATCCTTTTGTCACACTAAGAGGTCACTTGGTTATAAGGAAGAATTGCAGCAGAACTATTCGAGTTCGTAGTACAGATTTAAAACCATGCAAGTGTGCTATTGAATTGTTGATCAAAAAGTTTGCTCCTTCTAAGAGAGGCTAATTGAAGCCACAAATATCATATGAATTGCTTTAAAGAAGTGAATGTTTGATGTTTCATACACCATTGAACGCATAAGAAAAGAATCAAAGATAGTCCACTAACCCAAAAAATGGAAACAAACCATAAAGCAAAACCAGTTTCCAAAAATTGATACAATATATCATTATCTAGTTACTTATTACATAAAATAAGTTAACAAACAAGAAGCGGGGATAGCTCAGTTGGGAGAGCGTCAGACTGAAGATCTGAAGGTCGCGTGTTCGATCCACGCTCACCGCATTTTTCAAATTTTTTTTTTCCTTTTCTACAAAACACACTAACACTTAGTAGATTTTCGATTTAAGCCTAACTGATCAATTCCTTTCATTTTACAATGCTTAATCGCAGCACATATGATATTCCTATATCACAGGACAGCGTATTGATCTATTCAAATGTGTCTTGAGTTTTATAGAAAATCTAAACCTAAATATGTGCACATGAATCATGATCATTTATGTACCAGACAGGAACTTCTATGTAACAACTATAAATAGTGGGGTAATGTTAAAAACATCATAGAAATACGGGGTGTGTTTCTGAGTTTTCTTCACAGGCTTTTTCCGGTTGTAAAAACTTTACATATTTTTGCACCTCTAATAAATTATTCCACAAGGAAAGAACAGAGATTTTGTAGGGTTTTACTGTCTTTGATTCTCTTCTCCCAAATTAGGGTTTTACAACAATGTCTCAGCTTTTGTGCCGAATCTCAAAGCTCTCATCAGCCCGGAACCATTTCCTCTGTTTCCGACGGTCAGAATTCTCTACGTCCACAGCGGCGGCGGCAACACCTTATCTCCTCCTCGGCGACGATGTTGTCGGAAAATCTCCTTGCGGTGGGAAAGTTGTCAACTTTAACCTATACGATCCGAGGAAACAAGAGCAAGTGAAGATCGAGAACAAGATTCTATCAAAGGAGGTCTCTAAATCTCGTAGGATAGGATCATCAAGAGGATGGTTAGCTTTGGTGAACAAGAAAGATTTAACAGTGCGTCTCACTAACATCTTAAACCCTTCGAAGAAGATAATTTCTTTACCTCCAATAACCAGAGACAAATATGAACACCATGTTAATGTCTCTGTCTCATCTTCAAATGAAGAAGACTGTGTAGTCGCCGTCAAGTTTTACGGGTCACGAGTCAGCCTTTGTCGACCTGGTGACTCCGAGTGGACTCGCATCGACGTGCCTTGTCCATCTTTTCACTCTTCTACCGTCATTTACTCGGAGAGAGACCGGAGATTTTACTTGAACAATTGTAACCCTGACTATACTGGTCCAACCGATTTCACACCGAAAACCGGTTTACCCACTCCGGTTAGTGGCTACAAGAGATTCCTCTTCTCTAACTTTCTTGACGAATTGCCAGAGTTGAAGAACGAAATGGGTCTCTCTCGTTTTCAGGATCCAACAGCAACTAGTGGAGTCAGCTTCGGGCCAATCCTTCATCGTTTTATGGTAATAAGAACCCATTCTTCTGTCTTTCTCTCTACTTTCTGTTGTTATAAAGGTTTGAAGATGAGTTCATCTGTGTTGTTGTCAGGTTTGTGGAGAGATATACGGACAAAGGAGAAGTTGCGACATGGGGAGACGCACGTTACATAAACAGTAAAGACCTTTGCAGGAAGACACACAAGATCATGGTGTTTAGGCAAGACGAAGAGCAAGGGATTGGTCCTTATACCGATGACATTGGCGATCTCTGCATTTTCTTGGGCGAGAATGAATCTTTCTGTCTCTCTGCTAAGGACTTCCCTGGTCTTAACCCTAACTCTGTCTACTTTGCTGGACATAGTTCCGGTTTTGGCATATGTGATCTCGCCTCTCGCACCATACGTTATCTCTCCGACTCTACTCCACCACCCGGTCGCATGTTTTGGCTTCCTCCCACAATGTGCTAATAAGAGAGAAGGTTTTTGTCTTCAAATATCGATCATCTCGCATTATTAATATAGGATGTGTTTTGTACGATCATCGTTATCCCTATCTATCTTTATGTTGTTGATTTGGTGTTTCCAACTTAAAAATAAATAAACTTCTTTCCAAAACTTGTTGAATTTTTAACTACTGATTGTCTACATAAGATATATGCATATAGTAGTTTTATAATTTCAGATTTTCTGAAATTCATCTAAATTATTCAATAGATAGATAATTAGTTATGTGTCTATTTGTGGGACCGTACACAAACACAAACTCACCATTGTAAAAGAATAATTTGATAGGTGTGAGATTCTTGTCCTTTTTAGGTTAGAGATCTGATCTGCTCTAGCACTTTGTAGAAATTTAATTTGCAAAACACTTTTTAAAAAGTCCTTAAGAAACTAATAGTATTTGTTTTTCTAGAGAACTGAATAGAAGGCGTTCAAGGAACAATTTTTCTGATGAAGCGTTATTAGTAGTAGACGTGTTTCAGTTATATGCAAATAACACGATCACATATGTAAGGCCAAAACAGTCATGAAGTGTTATTTTCTAATGAAAAATCTAAAACTGCTAAGGACGCTATATAATATACTTCAAAAAAATATTAATATTCACATAGACAATCCATAAAATATTATTTGGTAGACAATTTTTTTCATATTTCTTTTATATTAAATTAGGTTTTGAATCCACGATACGCGTGAATTTGTTCTATATATTTTGATTAAAGTTAATAATGATTAATTAAAATATTATTTTTATAGAGAAATATTCTAAAATAGCACTAAAACAAGTTTTTGGACAATTATATCACACTCTGCACAAACTTCCAAAATAACATTAGTTTTTGGGTTCTACCCACAAAAATAACATTAGTAGATTGAACATGTCAATCAAGCTGTTAGTAGATAGAGAGTGATAACTCAATGCATAGTGTAAAACTGTACACTACACTCAACCAACATTGGATCTCAGTAACAAACTCCATCTAACAACAAAACAACTACTTAGAAAAACAAAAATCTACACCACGAGTTCAACTATGGATTCTCATAAGAAAATAGCTAACACCAAACTTCTTGGATTGCATGACGCAGATCTCGGTGAAGGTAGAACTGTTGAAAGGACTCATCGTTGTAAGATTGAAAATTATGCTTCAAAGCACGAATCCGATAGTGCCTTCAAACAAAAAAACAATGGGTCAAAGAAGTATTTCAACATAAGATAGGTTAAACAGTGAGATAAGAAAGCAACTTCTTTACCGAATTAAGTCTAGCCAAAATATTTTGACAACTTTGAATCCGTTAATCATTTCCCTTATTTGTGTTTCTTATTTCCAATTTAAGGTATATATTAAATATTTTATTTATATTATATTTGTGGTATTTTTGGAACTTTGTAAATGATGTGCTAAATTTGGGAACAAAACTTAATATTCTCATAAGTTGTAATTCATAGGATGCATGAGTACATTATTGTTCATATTCACCGACTTAAACCGGTGAATGGATAATTAACTCGGACTATCCCAATAACAAGAAAAAAAATCTTTTTCATATCAGTTAACTTTTTTTTTGGATAAAATGTATCAGTTAACTTGGGTTGTTTGTTCTTGCATCGCTATCTCTATCTTTATTATGTTCTTAATTTGGTGTGAAAAAAAAACAAAAATGAAAAATGCGGTGAACGTAGATCGAACAAGCGACCTTCAGATCTTCAGTCTGATGCTCACCCAACTGACGCATACATAGGATGCATGAGTACATTATTGTTCATATTCACCGACTTAAAGTCTTAAACCGTTGAACATATAATTACCTCGGAATATCCCAATAACAAGAAAAAAAATCTTTTCAATATCAGTTAACTCTTTTATTTGATAAAATGTATCAGTTAACTTGGATTGTTCTGTCTTGCATCGCTATCTCTATCTTTATTCTGTTTTTTAATTTGGTGTGAAAAAAAAAATTTTATTCTGTTCTTAATTTGGTGTGAAAAAAATAATGAAAAATGCGGTGAGCGTGGATCGAACACGCGACCTTCAAATCTTCAGTCTGACGCTCTCCCAACTGAGCTATCCCCGCATCATGCTTAATCATCTATTTTGTTTAATAAATCACTAGCTGAATTTTATAAGGAAGCTCCCGGTCCAATATTGTTACATGTTTGTGTTTTTGTTTCATCATAAGCAATGAAATCCTTTAAAACTCGGGTTGATTACAAATCCCTAGCATGGGACTTCCACTACATAATTTAACGTAATTGTGTTGGTTGGGAGAAAAAAAAATTCGATTATTTTGTACTCTTGGACGATCTCATCACAGACAATGTTTCTAATGGTGTGTTTTGGTCCTTTTACTTGGCTTGCTCTTCTTGTCTCAGATCAGTGTAATACTCACTGATCCATTTCTCTATCTCAGCAACTTCTTGTCTCCTCTGTTCTTTCAGCCACTCAGGGTCGTCTTTTGTAGCAACCCTGAGATCTGTATGGTGAGTTCCTGCTTTAAAACAAACAATGTTCAGTTTCCATGTTTATTATATTGACATGGAATATGGAATGAGTGACTTACCCTTCTCTGCTCCATGGATCATGCATTCCATTGAAGAATATAATGTTGTTACCAAATCTCTTCAACACCATCTCTATTCTCTGCAATTAACATACTCTGATTAAAAGCTGAGCTTTAGGTCTGTTATTTGGAAAAGAAAAGAGAAAAAACTTAAAACCTGTCCGCCAAATTCGGTGGTAGTCCAGTGGGGTCTAGGCTTGACACCATATAACCTGAGACAGTATTCTTGGTCTCCTTTCTCATCATTTTCAAATGGTGGAAACATGTTCTGGTTCAAATAGCTTATTGGCATTACCATATCTCTGTGCAATCCTTTTTTCATCTAATAGTAGCACTGATCCATTAAGTAAGTTGAATAACAAATTAATTAACATCAAGGAAACAGATAGACTCATGAATACCTGCCAATCCCAACCATTGAGTCCATGAGGATCAGTTTGGTTTTCAATATCGAAGCAATTCTCTGAATCTGAATAGCTGTAGAATAAGTTTGCAGCTGCAAACGCACGATCAAGTTTGCTGGCTTCTAGAGGAAACCCGACGTCAATGATCTTGCATTCTGATGAAATATGATGTCTCGTGGTGAGTAAACCAGTACAAGAAAGAAAGCACACTCTAACATGTATTACCTCCTCCACTGGATAAACAGGCAGTGGAGCCATGGAATTTGCTTGAGTTGGGTAATTAACCATTGCTTTAACAATAAAGGGTGACTCCAGCCACCTTGAGGCTGAAGTGACAGAGTGAAGATCCCTGTGATTGTTAAGGATTAGACAATAGATCATCAAAAGATAGAGAGCTCGAAGATTAGCTTTGTCAACAATGAGGGAAAGCAGATTTTTACTTCCAAGTTCTAATAAACTTTTTGCTGAGTTCTTATAACCAGCTTTCATGGTGGAAAAAAGCCTGCAGTTCTCCCCAGCTTCTCTTGATGACTACAAAACAGTTAACACTTGCTTCCTGCTCTTAACAAGGGCATGAGAAGCTCTTAACAGCTTTCATTGAATATATACTTTTTGTACCAACTATATATAATAGAAATATACAGACCTTGAAATCCTGCGAAACTGTGGTCATAGAAGCTTCAAGACGGAACAATCTTATCAAACTGAAGAATATGAGCGGAGGGTGCTAATGCACCGATTGCTATATACGGATACTTAAGCCTGAACCAAGCTGGATTACCACCATGCACTTATCTCAATTCCAATCAAAATGGATTAGCTTGCGAAATAAAGTTCTTATAATTGACATATTGTAGACTCTCATCACTGATTAACAAGTGTGTTTGCAACTTATCAAGGAAAGAACAAAGAGTAACACCAGTCTTGTCCATGAAGCAGCTCGGACACAAAACAACTTGTGTCACCATCTCTAAGACGTATCCTAATCAGCGTATTATAGGTACCACTATTTGGGCGAGGCCCGTTTTCTTTCAGTTGATTGAAGAACAAGGCATCTGCTTTCTCCTTTAAACCTTTCCTACAAAATCCTGAGATCTTTGTGTTATACTATATGTTACAACATCGGGCTTCACTCCTTTAAGGCCGAGGCTACAAAATAATTCCCACCCAACTTCCACCTTCCCATGTAAACCTGAATGATTTCACGAGGACTCCTAAACCCGGTTAAGTAAACCTGAATCCGGTTTAGTTAACCGTCACTGGCGCATTTTGTATTTTTTCTTGAACGACTGAAATACCCTTTCATCGGTCCGAGTGTTGAATAATCATCTCAGGGTAAAACTGGAAATTGGGTACTATAAATTTTCGGATCCAAAAAGGGGAGAATTTTTGGGTTCTTGATTTTCATTAGTTTAAGTATGAGGCTCTGCTCCCGGAGGTTGTTTTTGTCTTGCGGTGGAAGCGGAGCCGATGATTCAAAATCTTTCTTGACGAACCACTTTTTAAAGTGGTGATGAATCTTCCAATCATCTCCTCCATCACCATTACCAACTTCTGATCTTCCTCGCTTACTGTTTCTTCTTCTTCTTCTTCTTCTTCTTCTTCTTCTTCTTCTTTTGGGTTAAGCTCGACTATGATGATTCTTAAGAAGTCAATAGACCAGACATTGTGGTAACATTCTCTTTCATGGCAGGGCTATAAGGAGAAAAAAAAGAACTCTTTTTTTCTTTGTTAGCAGCCATGGCTGATGAGTATATCCTCTAATTTGTCTGAGAAAAGGCGAATCTGAGTCCTCTCCTCTGACATGCAAAGCTTTAATTTTTTTGAAGTGTTTTTTAAATCTAAAGTTTTGAAAATGACAGAGCTTTTATAAATTGATGATTTTTGTCTTGAGATAGATCTTATTCAAGTGTTCTCAGTAGTGTGTTTCTTCTATATATCTATCATATAATTCACATGAATGTGAGCAATTGACATATGATTATTGTCAAATGAGTGTTGCCAATGAAACGATTTCTGATTCTAAACCCAAACAAGATACAATTAAGAAAAGAAAGAGGAAAATTTTATGTCTTTATTGTTCTTAGAGCATGGGCAGTGGGGTGTGAGTCTTGGAGTGTAGGTATTAAAAAAACGAAAAAAATGTCTCTCTCTTCACACCCGGGTGTAACACTTTTTCTCTCTATCTCTCTCTTTCTCTTTTCTCTTTTGCTTTAAATTATAATACTAAAAAAATACTTACACCCACACAAACACATTTGCCACTGCTGATGGTCTTATAATTTACTCTGCCCTGAATGTTAGATGGAGTATTGGACTACTCTGCTTAAGACTCATCAGATATTTAAATCTATCCAAATGCTATCTACATTATGATAAGAAGTAGGCTAAACCCTACTCTTTCTCCAAATAAGTATGTCAGAGTCATCATAATTCCAATTGATGGAAAACAGAGAGGAAAGTTATCTCTTCAAAGAGGGTTTGTAATTTTAATTCAAGCAATGTAAAAAGTCTAAGAAATGATAAGACTAACTCAAAACAATTGGTAATGAATAGAAAACTCCATATCTTTTGATATATATTTTAATGTCAAATATGTATATATATTTTAATTTATCCTCAAGAGCCAACAAGAACCAACGACTTGATCAAATATAATTCTGCTCCACTATAACAAACATGAAAAAATATATATACAAGTCAATGTGATCCAATGGCATATCTTACCAATTCAAGATTTTATCACTAAACAAAACCCAATAAAGAAAGAAAGACAACGACATTGGACAGTACCCACCAAATTCTTTTGTATTTAAAAAAGTACACTGAAATATCAGGAAGACGTCAAAGTACAACAAAAAGTTTCAGAGCAACCATCATCTGCAGAAGAGAGGTAGTGCAAGAAGAAACAAACAAAGTCAACAAAATCCAAACACATGTTTTCGTAAAGAATATGCTTAACAAAGTACTCTGAATCAGAGTCTCTGATTTGACTCCTTCAATTTTACTGTGACCCCACTTCCTCCTAAAAAGTCGTCTCCTCAATCATCATCAGAGCAACAAATTTACCTTTAGTGGGTTCCAACTTCTCTGAAACAGAGGACCAAGTGTGTCCTTCAAGTCTTTTGATAGATGAAGTAACATTTGGAGACTTGGTAAGCAGAGTGAGACAAGACCATCTTTAAACAAATGGGATGTCGGTAAGACTTTCTTCAATCTTCTCTTGTTTCCTTTTGCACCTTCAAAAAAATTCTTGATCATATCTTTCGAATTATCTCAATTCTCAAACCAACGGAATCTCTCACCTTTCCGCCTATTTTTGTGATCTCAGACTCAAGAAGAAGATATAGGCACAAGTGATACACTGATTGGATCATTGTTGGCGTCCATTTCTGAGGTGATCAGATCTTTGGAGTCCTTACAAGCAGAAACAGAGAGATTCCTCGAATGCGCTTGCTACTTTTATCGAGTTTCAGTTGTGTTAATGGAGATACAGACAGCAGAGAGCAACGTCGTATGTTCAATTGATATTTTTGAATCACTTTCCGATAGTATAGATGTGGCCAAGAATCTGGTTGAGAAATCTCAAGAAAGCAACGGAGCTGAATCAACTACTGATCTGAGAAGCATTGAGGCAGGTTTTGAAGGTGTTGTGAAGCAGATGGGTGAAACTTTGCAGTCCATACCTGAATCAACATTCGACGAGGAAGAATATATAGGAGTTGTTATCCAGTCTCTTTCAAATGAGATGCAGAATGCCAGCATTGGAGATGGTAGTAAAAGTGAGATGATACAGAATGGGCAGCAGAAGATTTCTGAAAAGCATCCACCGGAAATTGTGTCAGAGCAAATGGAGGAAGATCTTTATCCCACTGATCCTGAATTTTCCTATGAAAGTTACATGATGTATAGTGAATCACAATCACAAATGACCGAAATACCAGATATCCCAAGCCAGAGCACAGATGTTAGCCGCCAGAGAAAGCATGGAAATCATAGTGAATCACAATCACAAGTAACCAAAATACCAGATATCCCAAGCCAGAGCACAAATGTTAGCAGCCAGAGAGAGCATGGAGATCTCAGTAAATCACAATCACAAATTACCGAAATACCAGATATCCCAAGCCAGAGCTCGAATGCTAGCAGCCAGAGAAAGTATGGAATTCTTAGCGAATCCTTGTCAATGTTACCACAGGTGACACAGTTCATGGAGCCTCCATACCAAGCTTTCATCTGCCCATTGACCAAAGAGATAATGGATGATCCTGTCACCACAGAAACAGGAGTAACCTGCGAAAGACAAGCAGTAATAGAGTGGTTTGACAGTTTTGGAAACTCCGATGAGATCAACTGTCCAGTTACCGGGCAAAAGTTGACTACTGAATTAAGTGAAAATGTTGTCTTGAAAACCATCATTCAGGAATGGAAAGTACGTAACGAGGCAGCAAGAATCAAAGTTGCTCATGCAGCTTTATCCTTAGGCGGTTCAGAAAGTATGGTTATCGACGCATTAAGAGATCTGCAAATGACCTGTGAAGGGAAAGAGTACAACAAGGTACGAGTCCGTGAAGCTGGGATCATTCAGCTGCTTGATAGATACCTGACATACAGAAGTAAAGATGTGAGGTATGAGCTGCTACGGTTGTTAAGGACACTGGCGGATGAAGACACTGATGACGGAAAGGTTGGATCTCTTTTACTTACCCATGATATGCGCTGCTGTATTTCTTTATCCTAGACACAGGACTTCTACTTCTTTTTTCAATAGATTTTTATGTTTCAAAGTATCTTACAGGAAATGATTACGAAGACAATAACTATGTCATGCATAATCAAACTTTTGGGAAGCAGTCACCAGCCTGTAAGGCATGCAGCACAAGCCTTACTGCTTGAGCTTTCGAAATCCCAACATGCGTGTGAGAAGATTGGGACTGCTACAGGGGCGATATTGATGTTAGTTACCGCAAAGTATAACAGAGAGTTGGATGCCTTTGCATCTGAAACATCAGACCAAATCTTAAGAAATCTAGAGAAGTGTCCTGAGAATATCAAGCAAATGGCAGAGAGTGGGCTATTGGAACCTCTTCTGGGGCATCTAGCAGAAGGTAATTCATTACTGCTTTTCTCTCCAAAGTATATGGAGCATAGTTACTATATAAGCATTACCTGGAGTGAAATGATAAACAATGAATTGATGTTGATTAATATCAGTTTGCTTCCGAATGATATATGGCAGGGAGTGAAGAGACTCAGGTGGCAATGGCTGCGTACCTTGTGGAAATTGATATTGGACATGAGAAAAAAACTTACGTAGCTGAGAAGGCTTGCCCTGCGCTCATTGGGCTGGTGCAAAGTGAAAATACTGACGCTAGAAGAGCCGCCTTCAAAGCTCTTGCTCATATTTCATTGTATCACCCCAACAACCAGATATTGGTAGAAGTTGGCATCATCAAGATCATGGTCGAAGAGATGTTCACCAAGCGAGTTTTTAGTGATCTGATGAACTCCAGGAACGAAGCTGCTACAATACTTGCAAATATACTGGAATCTGGGCTGGAACATGAGACCTTTGAGGTGAATACTCATGGCCACACATTAGGCTCGGATTACTTTGTATACAACATCATCCAAATGCTCAAGAACTCAAGCCCAGACGATCTTAACATTGATTTGATCAGGATACTCCTATCCTTGTCCAAATCACCCAGGGCGATGGCAACAATTGTCTCAGTGATCAAAGAAACCGACGCAAGCTTCGCCATGATAGAACTCATCAACAATCCTCATGAAGAATTGGGGGTTGGAGCATTAAAACTTCTGATAGCACTTACCCCCTACATCGGTCACACGCTATCAGAGAGACTATGTAAAACTAGAGGCCAGCCAGAGAATCTTATCCAGTGCCCAGTAGAAGCAAATCAAATAACAGAAAAGCATGCTGTTTCAGCTAAGTTACTTGCTAAACTGCCTCATCAAAATCTGACTCTTAATTTAGCACTGGTCAACGAGAGCATAGTGTCAGAAATCCTGCATGCAATCCATCTGATTCAAAGAAGTGGAACACGAACAAGCAGGTATGCTACTGATTTTCTGGAAGGTCTCGTTGGCATCTTAGTGAGATTCACAACTACATTGTACGAGCCCCAAATGATGTACCTAGCCAGAAACCACGATTTGACATCAGTGTTTGTTGATTTATTGATGAAAACATCAAGCGACGAAGTTCAAAGGTTATCAGCGACTGGACTAGAAAATCTATCATCTACAACTATGACTTTATCGAGGCCACCTCAACCTAGGAGCACGAAATTCATGGGATCACTGAGTATGCCTAGGTCTTTCTCCCTCCGTTCATCCAAAAAGAAGCAAATAGAAACCTGTGCAATCCACAGAGGGGTATGTTCTGCAAAAAACACATTTTGCTTGGTTGAAGCAAATGCAATCACAAAGCTTCTAGCATGTTTGCAGAGTGATAAAGTGGAGGTAGTGGAGTCAGCATTAGCTGCTATATGCACGCTATTAGATGACAAGGTCGATGTGGAAAAGAGTTTAAGCATGCTGAGTGAAATGAATGCAGTACAACTAATTCTAAATGCAGTCAAAGAACACAAGAAAGAGTCTCTATTGCAGAAAGCATTTTGGATGATTGACAAGTTCATTATTAGAGGAGGAGATAAGTATGCCAGTGAGATATCACAAGATAGGATGCTGTCAGGTATGTTGGTTAGTGCCTTCCATCGTGGAGATGGTAACACAAGGCAGATGGCAGAAAATATTTTGAGGCGTTTGGACAAGATGCCAAGTTTCTCTACTTATATCACATAAAAAACTAACATGTCAAAAATTTTAACTGTTATGAACTATTGCTCTCTCTCTCTGCTCACTGTGTATAAAGTATTCAGTTTGAAATGTGATTTTATTACGTTGTGGTCACAAAAGAAATAGTAGTTCACATTCTCCTGACAACTTTGATCATTACAACGTGATAACTTTGTTTATGGATCCACACGCCTTTATAGTACACCGATTTCCAGTTAGTGTATTGAAAGAACAGAAACTAAACCACCAATCTTCAACTTTATGATATATAAAATCACGAATCCAGTTAGCCTTACCATTCATGTTCTCCAGCTTTGTCCATGTTGCAGTCAAATTATATGAACAATTCACCCAATTGGAGTCCAATGCAACTATTCAGGCTCCGAATCCTATTACAAAGATTGGCAGCACAAAAATAAAATTAGAAGACTAGCATCAGAAAATGAGAAAATATTGGAAGCAAAGAGAAATAAGTCTTACTTGAATCTACCCGGCTCTGTTTTGATTTTTCAGACTAGTGATGGAGATTCATCATGCTTTGCTCTATGTTCAGAAAATTCCAAGATAAAACCTACCAGAAATCTCCGCATGAGCAAGTTCCATCTTTAAAACGGTGAAACCTAACAGCATCTCTGACAAGTATCTCTCTACCAGTGACGCTTGAGATATGTTTAGTGGCATTGTGGCAATCCACACACACTCGAAGATTTTTTCCTACTCTAATAGGTAGGCCTGAGGGTACAAATATCAACCCAAAAGCAATCGCAAGCCTTTCACTGTGACAGTTAAGCATCTTTATTTTAACAGCTTCCTCGACATCATGGTGGACAAAACTGGTATCTGGCTTATAACCATTATCTATGATTTTTTGGTTCAATTCCTCGAGCTTAGCATATATCTGATCTAAATATGGACTCGACTCGTCATCAGCTGAGAAACTGTGCAATTTTCCTTTCCATTTGATCCAACTCTGTCCGGGTTCTTTTCTCACGTTCTTCTCTTTCATTCCCCGCCTTAACTGGGCCACACAATCCCATTTCCCTTTTGAAGCATATATGCTTGATAATAGGGTATAGCCAGCAGGATGGTGAGGATCTAATTCTATGAGTGATTCAGCCGCCCATTTACCTATTTCCAAGTTACCTTTATTTCTACATGCGCTGAGTAAAGTAGTCCAACCAATTGCATCTGGAGGAAACGGCATCCCATTTATGAAACCCATGGCTTCCTCTAACCTTCCAGATCTACTAAACAGATCGATCATGCAAGAATAATGGCCATTACTCGGCACTATTCCATATTCATTTATCATTAACTCAAAATATCTTTGTCCTTTCTCCACTAACCCTGCCCTGCTGCAAGCAGAAATAACACCGGTCAAAGTCACTCCATCAGGTTTTAGTCCATGTTGAACCATTTTGTCAAACAACTGAATAGCCTCGACGGCCCTTCCAAATTGGGCATACGCAGAAACCATTGCAGTCCAAGAGACTTCATCCCTGACATTCATCTCGTTGAACAGCCTAGTAGAATCATCAATATCACCACATTTTCCATACAGAGTCACCAATGAATTCGAAACAGTGACGTAATGTATTAGGCCAGCAGTTATAGCTTTTCCATGAAACTGGGAGCCCTCTTCTAAGCTACTTATGTTGGCACACGCACTGATCGCTTGTCCTAGAGTATAATGATCTGGGTCAATTCCACTTCTTTGCATATCAAGGAAAATTTTAACAGCCTCTTCAGCACGCCCGGTCTGGCCATAACCCACAACCATTGCTGTCCAAGACACAACATTCTTCTGCTTCATTCTATCAAAAACAGTCTTTGCATAATGTAAACACTTACACTTGCAATACATGTCAATGAGAGCACTGCCTACATAAATGTGATCCTGAAGATTGGTCCTGATTATACAAGCATGAATCTGTTTCCCTTCGTTTATTGCTTCTAATCCCCCACAAGCTGGTAGTACACTTCCAAAAGGATATTGATCCATCTTCAAGCCTTCTATTTTCATCTCTCTGAAACATTCAATAGCCTCCTTTTCCAATCCATTTTGAGAAAGTCCTTTAATCATCGCTGACCAAGAAACTGAATCTTTCTCCATTACTTGAAATAACTGCTTTGCATCTTCGATCATTCCACATGCTAGAAGTCCACCCATCAGCGAATTGTACATAACCGTATTTCTATCGTCCAGCCCGTAAAAAACCTTCATTGCATCAGAGATAAAACCAACTTTTGCATACATATCCAACAATGGGCTCCCAACTAAAAGATAAGACTCAAACCCAAGTTTGATAACCTGCCCATGAATCTGCTTCCCCAAACTAACATGCCCATTACTAGAAGAAAGTTTCAACATTGTCATCAACGTAACCCTAGTCAAATTAGAAGAAAAATCTTTCATCATCGTATTATAAGTCTTAACAGCTGCACCAACCAATCCACTCAAGGAATAGCCTTCAATAAGCACGTTCCAAGTGACACCATCACGATCAGGAAGCTTCTCAAAGGTACGTTCCATCTCTGAGAGATGCCCAGATTTTGAATAAGCCAAAAGAAGATTGTTCCAGGAGAAAAGGTTTGGTTGGGGAATTCCGTCGAACACTCGGCGTGCATAAATGGAGCTTCTGATTAAAGCATACGCGTGGACGATGTTGTTATGCAAAAATGTCTCTGGATGAGGAAGAGTTCTGATAATATTCCCATGGATCATCTTCACATGGCGACTCGCTCCCAACCCAATGCATTGCTTTATCTGAGCAGAGTAGTAGTTCGACGCCATAGTCATCTTTTTTTCTTTTCTTGGGTATATAAAAGAATATAGTCCAATCTGATGGAACTAAACCAACCGGTTTAGTTGAATAAACCAGAGAGATCCGTTTGACTTTCTTTAGGCTTAGGCTACAACAATTCTGTAAATCTTTTTACTAATTAAAAAAAAAAAGCATAGTTTTCATTCTGATTTAAATACAGATAAAAATCTATTTTGCAAGTAAATGATTATTTAGTAGATTATTTTATTCTGTAATTCTTTAATATGCAGAATTATTTTATTATCTAATCACACCTAATCTCGTCTACTTTATATTGAATTAGTACAATTTATTTAGATCTTCTTGTTAAAGCCAAAATGAGTAATTTGATATCAACAACAGGGGCAAAAGATATAATATCCCGAAATAATAAGAAAATTAACATATTTCTGGTTATTCTACAAAGTTTATTAACATGAATTCATAATGTTCATACTTACTAAAGTTCCTCAACTCTCGAAGTTTGTATCTTAATCTCATATTTCTCACAACTCATCTCTTAAATATTTAAGTAGAAATTTATTTAATGAATGTTTTGTGAAAGTTTAAAGTAATCATGTTCTGCTAAAAAAAAAAGAAAGTACACATTCTCAGAGTCGGTGTTGGATATTTGGATGACGAATCATTACCTCTTGTGCTCAAGAATTTTCCAAATCTGAATAATTTCATCTTCAAAATACAAAAAAAAAAATCGTAGAAGCATCATACATTTATGCACAGATGATACACATAAATTTTTTGATTTTAACCTATTATGAAAAATTCATAAACTTGATGGATGAGATCGTGGATCATAATAACTGTTACAATCTCATCCATTAAGGAACTAACGCAATAGCTAATTTCCCACAAAACTTGAGTCTCTAAATCATTGCGATTGCGGTAAGATTTTTACTCAAGATTCTTTTTCTATTTACTAGGGAAAATTCCGGGCTACGCCCGGATATATATTTAACATTCATCATATTTTAAATTAATTAATATAGTTTAAATTCTTTTATTTTTTTAGTGTACATGCGAAAAATCATGTGATGTTTATTTTATTCCAAATTCTCTAGTTCTTTATTTATAATATGAAATTTATGATTTTCTTCATGTTAAGAAATATTTTAATTATTTTATGTTTTCAAAGATTAGATTACTATCATCTTACTCCATAGATAACATTTTGCATATTTGATAAGTTTGTGGAATATTTTAGCTAAACACTATTGAGTATGCATGGTTTTCTATGTTTAAGAATCATAACTTCATAATGCCAAGTTCTAGCGCGGGTTGTTTCTTTTTGTGTTTGTACTTTGTCGTTTGTACTATGTGGATATGAATTAGAAGGTAATTCAATTTCTCGTCCATATAAAAATTCGACTGTAGTTTAATTCAGCGTGAATATACAATTTAATTGTATTTTGCATATTACACAAGAAAATATGGAAGAGAGATGGAAAATAATCAATGGAGAGACTCGAACACTTATGCTAAAAGTCATCATATTAGCGAATTGAACACTTATATTTCAATTTTCTTTTCTCCAATCTTTGTGACTTGCAGCATTCTCCTTCTCCTCCAAAATTTTCTCATGCTTAAGCACGTGAAGAATGTTAAGTTCCACACAAAGCGAGTCTTACCTTTGTGAAAATATCCGTAAATGATATTTTGTTGGACTGAAAGAAATTTTTTTTTAAAGAATTTCAAGAATGATGAAGGTCTTTGGAAGTCACTTTTGGAGAACCTTATAAAATTTAGAAAGTGGATCCATACCGTAGTCATATTTGCTGCCTTTGACATCCTTAATCAATCCTTGGTAGATCTTCTTTCTCTTAGTCGTCCTATGCCTGCAGATATATTGTTCTAATAATACCATAATAACATGATTTTTTTAAATCGGAAGAGAAAGTGGAGAAGTGATTGTTGAATACGGAGAAGTGATAAGTCAATATAAAGATTGAAGATGCGATCAAAGTTGTGAAAGAGGAAGTGGGAACGATTTGGCTTTGTAACATTAATTTGTGTTATTATTTTCTTAAGAACATTAATTTGATTAGTGAGAGACTATCATAATTGCCTTAACCAAGAAAGAAGTTAAAGTCGTAATATGTGAGCTTATGTGGCAACTTGTAGTAGAGTTTTAAAATGATGATGTGGATAGCTTGAGAGGCTTCAAACAACACCTTTTATTAGTAAGAGATGATTTTTTATTTATTTTTATCAAAGTTGATTAGTCATTTTGGAAAAAAATGATGAAGACAAAAAAGCCCCTGAACATCATTTTGCAGGTGAACCATTAGTAATAGCAGTAAGTTCAATAAGTGTTCTTTGATCAATACTTCTAGACGTTTTTAGGTTTCGTAGATTAGGGGATTAGAGATCTTGCAATAGGTTTTTCGAGTTCTAGATTTTGATCCGTATGATGGTATATATGTGAAATTATTTTTATGATATTCACTTGTGAGTAGACCGTTTGCAGTTCAAAAAGTGTTTCGCTAAGAGTATTTACAACCCATTACTCTATTTTTACTCTAAATAGAGTTAGAGTTTTCTCTCGCATATTCATCTATTTCTCACTCTAAAAATAATATTCCAAAATATATTTTTTCTTCATTTAATAATTATTCATTTTTATAACAAAACTAGTTATCAAAATTGTGAATTTAACCTACTCACTTTATTACAACTCAAGATTTCAATAGAAATTATGTATTTTCGAGTAGAGAAATATTATTGTTATTGTATTTTGATGTTTTATTTTTTCTATATAACTATTTTTTAGTATACAAAATAAATTATCTACAATTTAATTAACTATATGAGTACAAATTGTTTTATAATATTGTTCAAGTAAAAAAAAACTTTAAATGTCAAAAATCATTTATAAACAAAAATAGTTTCACTCTATGATAGAGAAATGAAACTCTAAAATAGAGAACGAATAATATTACTTCAAATATAATAGTGTGTATCCTCTTTGGTTTGTAAAAAACAGGGCTTCTTAAAAAAAAACATTTCTAGTTTCGTTGTTAAGACTTTTTTTTCTCAAATGTTCTTATTATTTCATTACTCCGACAATAAGATACTCGTCAAAAATCGTATCATCACTATACTCCATTGGATATTCTATTATACATTATAACATTTATTTGACAAATTCTCAAAACGAGTTATATTTTCATATAGCCGTATGAGGCATTTTCCGTCGTCACAACGAATCCAAAATACAAATATTGAGATAGCAGAACAAACTACAAATGTTATGACTTATACAAACAGGCCCGGCGCATGACACAATCAAGTGAAGCGATGGCTTAGGGCATCAAATTAAAGGGGCATATATTTTAAAAAAATTTTTTAGGGTCTTATATGTTAAAAAAAAAAATTATAAGCTTTTTTTGAGAAGTAAATTTGTTGGACTTTCCTTTCACTATATTTTATGGACTTTATGCCTTTAAATTAATAAAATGTTAATTAATATGTTGTTAATGAATTTTTTTGGAAATTTTTGGCTTAAAATAAAATAAAACCCTAAACGTTTACAAAGATTAAATGGGTTGGCATTACTATCCATTGAGAGAGCTATGGTTGAAAAGCTCGACTACGTGAGTTTGATGAATGATTTTGCTGGTAAAAATCTAAATAGAGTTATATTTAGAGAATATATATATTTTTTTCCTTACAAACTTTTTATGAAATTAATTACTGTTTTTTTTAGTTAGTATGAGTTTTATTTTAATTTTATTTGTGATGCGAGAAAAAAAATATTTTTTTACTAAGGGCATGATTTCTTTTAGTGGCGTAGGG
Organism: Arabidopsis thaliana x Arabidopsis arenosa; assembly: GCA_019202795.1. Lineage (NCBI taxonomy): Eukaryota > Viridiplantae > Streptophyta > Magnoliopsida > Brassicales > Brassicaceae > Arabidopsis > Arabidopsis thaliana x Arabidopsis arenosa. The sequence continues at coordinate 10,878,717 of CM032919.1, read as the reverse complement.
CATTTCGGTATACCGCACCGGCCCTGTATACAAAACTATTTTGCATTGTTGGTGTTCACAATTTATACTCTTCTTCCACTAATCTCAAACGCTTAGTAGTAGTCGTAGTATCGTATTCGTTAATAGTAACATCATTATAATATAGTACATATAGTAACTTTCAAAAAGAAAAAAAAAAAGATTACAATAATTTAATATTCTATCTAACAAGAAGAAATATCATGGCTCAACCTTCATATTTGCAGCTGGAAGAGATGCTGTAATAAGAAAAAATTACAGAGAAGGTTTACCAAAAAATTACTATTATCATTTGGTGAAAAAAAAAGGTAATACAGGTTTCAGTTTTCACCTGTAGCTGCTGCTTGAGGGTCAGGTGTGACATCACCAGCTCCATAGTTAATGTGGATCACCCTCCCATCCATTTGTTTCCTATTTTACAAAGTTAATCACCAACAAAATCAGATTATGAGCTCGGATTGTTCACTTTACAGACCCCCAATACATACCTGTCGCTTGAATCCACCATTCATAGAAGACAATGGAGAGCTAATGGTCCTTCCGATGCTGGAAAGGGTCTGTTGCATGAATCCATGTGGTAGAGGAGGATAAGCCATTGCCATATTTGGGGGGAATGGTGTTGTAGTAGATGAAGAACCAGCTCGTAGTTGAAGTGCCTGCGCATATAATTCAGTTTATAAGAACCTTAGGATGATTCAAATGATAAGGAGAATTAGTTAAAATATCTTACATCTTTTGCAAGAAGACCTTCAAGGTTAAATTCCATTTGTGGGTTCACAGTTGCAAGTTTCATCGATAAAAACTGTATACAAAAACAAAAGAGAAAGAAAGGGAAAAATCAAATTGAGATTTACAAGAAGCAACACAAAGAACAGAAAGTTGAAAATAAGAAAACATCATACCTCAACTTGACGTTGTAGCGATTGCACATAGTTAATGATTTCGTCAAGCATAACTGCCTTCCCAGTCACCTGCAAACACACATTCAGTTTTCTGCATTAGCTTTGTTATCCCTTTTTACATATTACTATCCATCAGAAACCTAGGAAAGACTCTACCTTGTTGCAACCCGGTACAAGATCTTGAAGAAACTTCATTCTTTCACTGATTTTTTCTCTCCTCACCTATAATCACAAAGTTAATTAGATGAAAATACCATAAGAGATAGCTTCTACTCAACTTCCAAGATAGTTTTAGAAATTGTACTCTTTCTGCAAGACTATGGCTATTTGTAGCCTGGCCTCTTCGTGCCCGCACATGAATATATCCATCTTTTGGAGGATCAGAACTTTGTTTACCCTGTTGTTTCCCACTGTTTGTCTTGTTTCCAGGTGAATTTGGACTTTGCTCACTATTCCGCTTTTTATCACCATTGTTGTCTGGTTCTTCCTCAGATTGCTGAGATCTGTGTGATTGAGCTGCTTCAGAATTCTACACACAGAAAAGATTACGAATGTTAAAAAAAAAACATAAAAAGGCCGAGAGAACAAAAATAAAAGAGTAACTTCAAATCTTCACCTGCCCATTTCTTTTCCTCTTCTTTGTGTTGGAAGAAGTTTCTCTGCCTTTCCGACCGTTACCACCACTAGACTGAGTATCCTCGGATACATTGCCCGATCCAGGAACATTCGGTTTAGCTTGTTCAGTAGATCTAACAGTTGGGTCTTTCACTGCTGTAGATACATCATTGTGAGGTTCACCAACATTAAGTTCATTACTTTGACACTGCCCTTGCATTGTTCCACCACCTTGAAGAAACAAACCAATCGACTCAGGATTCCCAAGTGGTTGATTCACCATATCACTAAAATTCCCACCACTAAAGAGCGAAAACCTTGCAGCACGCTCTATAAACCCTGAATCAGCCGGGAACTGAGCCATACTCGGAGGAAGGAAGCTATTCGCATTCGGCAAGAAAAGACCATTGCCTTTAGGAGGCAACAAATTAGGCAGATTCCAACCCATTTCAAGAGATCTATCAATATTACCCCTAAACGAAGAAGACGAAGCATTACCACCATTGTTCTGGACATTAAAACCGCCATAACCCACAGCCTGAACACTAGTGGGATCATACCAAAGAGTTTGCCCAAATGAATCCATCATCTGAGATGGAGAACAAGACGCAGGACCAGCTGATATCAGATTCTCTGAAGGATATGAATCAATCGGGTTAGAACCCGAAACTCGCCAATCTCCAGACGGATTACTAACCAAATCATAGCTATCAGGATTCCTCTTCTCTGCTGAAAACTCATCTTTCTCACTTAAATCCATCTTCAATTCTAAATTTGATGAACACCACTAATCAAAAAACCTCCAAGATCAACAAAACCACTACAAACCAACCACCACACAAACACATTCAACTTCGTTTTTAGTGACACAATCCACCTTGAAGAACAATGATTCAATGAAGAACAAGAGAAACCCAAATCAATAAATTCAGAAAAGAAGCTGAATCAGTCAACGGAAGACAAAAAGGATGATGATTTATCCGTACAAACTCCAAAAACCCTAAACCAGATTTAAGCTAATAATCGAGCTAAAAGAGTCAGAAGAAAGATACCAATTTTACAGAATCTGTGCCACCACTTTCTGAACAAATTTTGAATCTTTTTCCTCAATTTCTAACAACAAAAGCTGAATTGAAACTGGGTCCTTTGGGTCAGATAATAAAAACTCTTTTTCTCTGTTCTTCAGCTGCAGAGAGAGAGAGAGAAAAAGATAAGCAAACGAGTGGCTTTTTTTAGAAATGGAGAAGAAAAAAAAAAGGAAGTGAAGAAGAAGAAAGGAGAAGAAAAAAAAATCGGAAAAGGTTCTGGATTTATACCCACGCTTGCATAAAAAACAGAGCTTTTTGATCATTAAACATAAACACCGCCATAGCCAAAGTATTCAAGCATTTTTTTTTTAGCTAAAGGTTTAGTTTCAGAGATTGGTTAAAAACTTAAAATTGATTTGATTAGTTAAATCTGTATGGTTTAATTTAAACACGTAGTTATTCCAATTATTACAATCAGCTGACAGTGACAACTTTCATTTTGGGGTTATTTTATTTTATTTTTGTTATTAAAATCCTCGAAAAACAGGCTTTCATGATTTCTTTTTCTTGTTTTTTATCATTAATGAATTAGGTTTGTCTGGTAAAATATTTCCTTAAATCTATCTTGCTTATGCTTACTTTATACTCCCTCCGTTTCGTTTTAGAACTTAAATTTTGTTTCGTAATAGTTGTCGTTTTAGGTTTTCAATGCAAATATTTGGTAAAAATTCCAGTATTATCCCTATTGTTTTAATGTTTTGGCCAATGAAATTTTTTATAAAATATATTAATAAGGGTAAAACAGAAAATTTAATGTTTTTCTTAATTTGTGTGAGAAAACCTTAAACGACAACTAAAACGAAACGGATGGAGTAGTTTATATATACAAATATCGAAATAATATTACACAAATATTAGTGTAAAGACTAATTTTATGAGCTAACTTTTAGTCAGTCTTTTTATTTTTTTTGGTCAACACTTATTTTTAGTCAGTCATGTCTTACATGTGCATACTTTTATGATTTTATTCAGCTAGTTTCAATGTTGAATAAGTTCAAGTTTCCATATTCAAATGTTTTTTTTTTCATATACTATAAGAGGGTTAATCTTTCTATTGCCCAGTGTTTATATAAAATACTATATGGTAGAATAATGCTTGCGAATAATCATAACAATTATTGGTTTCATGTTCAATGTTTTGGATTTTGTACCGAATCATAGGTAAATTCTTAAACAAGCATTTTTATTTTCATGCACGGTTTGTTGGAGATTTATTATATTTTTCTAAAAAAGTTATTTTTGTGTCTTTTGACCGCTTGCTTTCGCTCAAGAATATTTTTTGCAGCTCAAGTCTAGTTGTAAATGCTAAGACTTACTAAAATATTCATAGCAATTACAATAATACTAAGATTATAAAATAATATTTCATTGTTGAACATATAATTAGATCTTTTACTGTATCTTGGAATAGTTTAGTTTAATTAGATATTCAAGTTGTGTTACATTCTGTCAGTTTAGGCAACTTGAGAGTTGAGAAACTTTATTCAAATAAAAATGATTCGTACATCTTGGTTAGTCAAATAATCTACGAGATCTTCGTGGTCGATAGAGGTCTTAAACTACAATTATTTTGTTAGCGAGGAAAAAAGATTACAATTATTTCTTAGGCTTTTCAAAAAATCTATCCTTCTATAGTTCTATTATTGACATTGGACAACGCAGTGGAATTCTCCACTTATCATTTTATATATATCTTAAAAATAATTTGACTAGTCGTAATCATATTTAAACTATTACTCCATTAAACCAGTGCCAATTCTGGTTCAACATATGATATATTGTTGTTAATTTTACAATGTAAAAAAGAGGTTCAATAATTTTAATTTATTTTTTGCTTTTGCATTAAGAAAAATGTTCAATAATCATATATGAGGAATTTACAAGTAATACTAAAAAAAAAAAAAAAAAAAAAAAGTAATACTAAAAATTTGAGAAAAAACACGTTATTTTTTGTTACAACCACTACGATTTACGTTGTAAGAAAAAAATTCTTCGACCGTCATACAAATACAATAAGAGGCCTAATAATTTGAGCCTACCAATTCCGTATTTGCATATTCCAATGCTCCTTCGTATGATACCAATGAAGTGATGACGATTTCATTCAGTGCATTATATACGACTGCTAATCTCTTAGCTTGTGGTGAAGTCAAAGATCAAAGCACACGCAAGATCTTGTCCCAAGTGCTAAAAAAATGCATTGTTATTTTTTCTTAGAATTTCATTACTTCATTAGGTTTCTAGTAATTGTATTAGTGTAAATATTGAAATATGAAATAAATTACCGATCGATGGCCAAAGTTACTTAAATTTAGTTATAAAAATTAACAACTTGATGTATTTTATTAACTAGGTAAATGATTACTAACGCTAATTGTTTACTCCTACCATAAATTATTTTATTAATATGGGTCATGAACAAGTGTAAACGTATTAAGTAGTGAAAAAATTATTAGAATAAAATAAAGGAAGAGTTGATGGACGGTCCGGTTAGCGCAAAGAACGAGGTCATTATTAGTTGGCCTTGGGACTTGCAATTTCCAAAGACCTAACAAAATTAAACCTTATAATAATTGAATTCTCCAGCCCACAACTTCACTTTATCTCCTCTTTTTCTATTTTTAATCCCTAATTATTAACCATAGTTTAACTTTTTTGTTTTAACAATTAACCCAAACAGTTACGTTTTGAATCATAGTTTAAGCTTAGTCAATATTGTTTATCTCCACTATGTACCTAGTCATTTTTTTTTTTTACACATAAGAGCCATATAAGAGAGCTCGAAATTATTTTAGTCGATTTTACTAACTAAACCATGCACCCTTCATCACCACATGTGTGTAATACTCTTTCCATTTCAACTTAGTTAAATAAGTATTATTTTGGACTTTTAGGCATATGAAATATATAATATCAAAAATTATGTTTGACGACAAGAAAATTGTAGTTTTTATAAGTAACACTAGTATTATATTTTATACTAGATCATCACCCGTACTAAAGTACGGGTTGAATTTTATTTATTACAAAATTTATATAATATATATATTAGAACTAAGTTTTAATATATTATAATAGTAAGTGAAAAAATATTAATTTTTTTGTCAGTCCCTATATACAATATTAGAATAAATATATAATTTTTTCTATAATACTCAATTATGGATAATTTTTTTTTTAAGATATGAAAACGGAAAATAGTTTTATTTTTTAAAAAGTAATATTTTTTGAACAATGAGTTAATTTATGTTAACAACCACAAAATAGGATTGCATATATTTCAGTTAGATCAAAAATTAAAATATCATAAATGAATCGCATATAAAACATAGATTATTTTGAATTAATTAAGAAAATTAGCTATTATTTTGAATTAATTTAGAAAATTCTTTTTCAGTTTATAATTCTTTGGTTGTTGTTTTCATATAATTTGTTTTTTGAAATTCATAATTTTATAAACTACAAAAAAAATTTAAAGATTTTAATTTGGAATATTTAAAATAGTGTAGAACATTTAAATATGGTTTGACACCTCTAAATATTTAAAAATTTGATTCCGCAAGCAATTTTAGAATTAACGAATAAGAGATTGTGCACGCAATATTTTAAAATGAAATATTGAGATTCTAAAATAAAAATATAGACTCCACGCACGGGTTCATTTTGTTATTATTATATACTAAATATATGTTTACAACATATTCGATTATGCGAATAATTGGTAAATTCCGTAATTATAAATCTCAAACAAATTCTGTAATTAGATTAGCTCAAACAAATCTCTATTAACATAACTATTCAAATAGTTATAAGGATCGAAACTCATTTCATCATATAATATATTATATTTAACCCGCTATCTATTATAAATATTTTTAAAAATAATCAAATTAGAGTATTTATAATTTTTAACTTTTTGAACTATTAAGTATTGATGATATTCTCTAAAAATATCAAGTAAAACTTATTTTAAATGTTGCAAATTAAAATATTAAAATTTTTATTGTAGTATATAAAATTATACATTTCAAAAAAATAAATGTATGAAATCGAATATAAATATTCAAATTCTGACCCGTTGCTCAGTCGGAATTTTTGTTGACTTAATTTTTGTGTAAAAGAAATATATTACCCAAGTCTGAATTTTTGACCCGTTTAATTGTTTCCTTTATAGATTGAACAATTTATATGCGTTTTTAAAAATTCAAATCTTGGCATATGCAGAAAAAAAATTACTTTTTTTTTTTATTATGTAGATGATATGATGATTTATTTGTTTGATATTAATATAATCATATTAAGATGAGAGGTGAAGTTTAATGATTAATAACAAATTAATATGGTAAGTTAGATATCAAATCTTATATGTTCATTTTGATTGGTCATTTAAAAAAAAAATAACAGATTTTCGTTTTATAATTTAATTAAATTAATTAAATGACATAAATTAGTATTTTACTTGTTTATCCTTAATAAATTGAATGAAATTTGTTCTAAAAGAAGATTTTTGTAATGGCATTCTTAAGTAAATTCTTACAAAAGGAAAGGTTAATTAAGGGTATCTTATAAAGTGTACTCCCCAAATAATAGTATAGGATTTAACGAAGATCAAATCCAAACAACATGACAAACTTTATATCAAATATATTGTCAGTGATATATCAAATTGTAGAACGCTTGGAATAAAAAAGAAAAAAAATTAAGCTGTTAGAACGATTTTTGTTATATATATGCAACCAAGTTTGTTTTAATTATGCTCTAAATGGTATCAAGTTATCAACTAGGGGATAAATAAATTTATTCTAGCACCGTAACTTTGACACGTCCTAATAATTATGTAAGTATATAGGGTTTGAATGAATGTTGTGGACGGAACGAACTAAACCGTTAACCATTATTAGATTAGATTATTTTGACAATAATAATTCGTAATTGCTCCGCGATAGATTTTTTTTATTATTTTGATCCGCACCATTACATATTATAATTTATTAATAGTAAATAAAAAGCGGTTTAATTTAACAAATTGATTTGTCCTTCCCAACCACTGCAAACATTCAAATCCGTAAGATGCATAACTCGAATGTCTTAACATGCACTATAACAAGGCATGAACAACGTAACTAATGGTAAGTGAGACGATCTTTTTGTCCATACATATACTACAAAACAAACAATCTTATGATATATTTCAACACATGTTGTTGACATCAAGTTGATTTCTATACGTTCGCGATTCCATACATAGTCACGGCCACTTAAGAGCCCAATCATAATCACCTTCGTCTCATCCAAGTGATCTTTCTGTCATATTCTTAACATTTCACCATAATAATTGCCTATAAAGACGATCATTCCCATTTCACGACCATACACAACTAAACCATCATAAACAGAGTAATCACATCATGTAAACTATCAATTTAACATCGTTGGTCTCAAGTGTCAACCATATGTTGACAGCGAACAATTTATCTCAATTACAGATAGTCAGATATACATTAATTCGTCATGTTTAGTCACCGTCACAAAATTGAATTAGAGTAGATACATGTCATAAATTCAATATAATTATCATTATACTTACATGCTATTCTATAATAAATTGTACTAACTTCGAGAATTAAATTGTATATTAACAAAAAAAAAGAATATTTCAAATTTTGAATTTATAAATACAAAATATCAATATTAATAAACAAATCATATTCTTAAATGTGAGTGTATCATGTTATTCTACATGTTAAAGACAAAAATATGGTAAATCAAATTGTTTTTTTTTTCTTTTTTAGTTTTGAAATATTACATTAATTGTCGAGAAATTCCTAAAAATAGCCCTAAAACAAGTTTTATTGACAATAATAGCACACACTCCATAAACTTCCAAAAATAGCACTAGTTAACTTACTATTAGTATTTTTGTTCTAAACATTTTATCACTAGTTTTATTTTCAATAATACCACAATTTTATATAAAAGCTATTCAACAAAATAAATTAGAAATAAATTTAAACTATTATATTTGGGTTCTCTATTTACAATTTAGGGTATATATTTCCACCATTTAAAAGAGATTTTGATTCATTTTAATATTAGTTTATGGTATTATATTTGGGTTCCCTATTTCCAATTTAGGGTATATATTTCCACTATTTAAAAGAGATTTTTATTTTAATATTAGTTTGTGGTATTATATTTGGGTTCCCTATTTCCAAATTAGAGTATATATTTCCACTATTTAAAAACAATTTTGATTCAATTTAATATTAGATTAGTATTTGCTCTCTTTTTTATTTTCTATCTTATATTTTCATTAAGTTAAATTAAAGTTTATGGTGCTATTTGTGGAACTTTTCAAATGAGGTGCTATTTTTGGAAAAAACAACTTTTTTGGGGCTATTTGTGTCAATCTCCCGTAATTGTCTAACTATATTATCTCAAGGTTACAGTTATATTTAGGCCTTTTCAGCTGTAACCAATGAGAGCAGCTTAAGCAGTCGTTCTTCTTCCTTACCAATAATTCAACGTCCACCACAACATAGCACTCCCGCTAACGTAAGCTAAAACACTAACATGCGCCGCTCTTTCTTTATCGTTGGCTGACCTGTAAACAAACTCCGCGCATTTTAGCATCATTTTCCTGACGCCAGAAAACACGATACCACCAGTCTTGAAACGCAAAATTGAAGTTCGTTGACGGAGTAAAGGCTCTCTCTGTTTATTCATCTACTCGAATTACAGAGTTTCATCGGTAAAGTTTTGATCTTTCCAGATCCTGTTTGAATCTTGAACTCTCTGTTTTCTCTGTTTCTAATTGTTTTTTCTTGTTGAATTTTGATAATTTTGTTCTGCTTTTATGGTAAAGTTTGAATCTTGTTGTAGTAAAATTGCTAAATTAGTAAGAATTTTTGGTGGATCTCTTTGAAATGCTGAGTCTTTACAAGTATGTAACACTAACTGACTTGGCTTATGACAAGTGGATTCTTCTCAAATTGACTTCTCTTTGTATAGGTTTTGTGACAAAGTATGGATTTTGATTTGGTTGCACTTACTATATAATGTGTTTCTGGGAAGGACGTTTTCAATAATTTGCTTGGATGTTCTGGTTTTAGTTGATGAATGATTGGTTTCATATAAGAAGAATTAGCTATGACTAGTGCTAGGATTGGAACTCGAGGCCATTGTTGTGAGAGAGAGAAGAAAAGTGTTTATATTCTCTAGGCAAGAGAATATGTTAATTGAGAACTAGTATATTGGGAGATGAGCATTGTCTCCTTTTTTTAAGTAGGCGATATTGCGATAACACCATTCGAAGATAGTGCCTTTACCTAAGTATTCATTTCCCTAGAAAAATTCATAGTCACAAACTTACAATGTAATGGTTTTGAGTTCCATTTTTTCTTGTTCCTAGCTAAGCTTTGGAGTTTTGATTTGCATGCCAAGAATGGAGGAAATCATTAGGGAGGATCATGGTGAAGCTTTGTCTAGTAGGAGTGAGGAGGAGCAAGAGATGTTGAGGATGTTGACAAAACTAGAAATAGACTCAGCTTATACTAGTGAAAAGCTGCTGAACCTGCATGTTCTTCTTATGCATCTTTTGGCATGGGATAATGATCTTGAAGGGATGGGGACACCTGATTCTTCTCCAGCATCCTTTGAAAAAGCTTTGGCGTTTGATCTGTTATGCGGTATATTGGAGTCGGAGTTAAAGGAGGTGGACGAGGTTTTGGATGTGTTGGAAGCCCAAATCGTTGACACTTCTTATAAGATATCTAGTTGCAAACATACAAATTATATTGTTATCGAAGGCAAGTTGGGTGAATCTGCAGAATCCTTGAAGCAGTCTAGAGGACAAGTCTCAGAGATCACTTTGCAATTAGCTCAGCTTCGAAGAACACTTCATTACATAAGAAATGGAACAAGTAATCACTTTTGATATATGGTCATTAGAAAACTTTTGTGCTTTGGTTTTCTTAGCTTTTCGTTGTTATTGACAAACATGTTGGCAGGTGAAAACGAGGAGTCAGTGGAGTTTTTAGGAAACGGTCAAGATTTAAGGCAGAAATATGCGCTGAAACCATCGGACTTAAGGCATAAAAATGCTCTGAGGATGCTGGAGAAGTCATTGTCAAGAGAGCTAGAGCTTGAGAAGAAGTTAATGGAGTTCCAGCAAAATGAAGAACAACTGAAACTCAAGCTACACTACACTGAGGAGGTATCTTCTCGGATGGAAGAAGCATCGGAGTTTATATGGGGGCGGTTTCTAGAGGCAGATAATTCTTCAGAGGTTCTTACGGGTATTTCAAAGGAACTTGTTGGCCGTCTACAGATTCTCCAGTTTAGTCTGAATGGGTCAGCCCAACGGGAATCCGAACTTAAGTCTAAGCTTGAAGATTGCACTCTACAACTCGAAGCGAAAGATCTTCTGGTGCAAAAGCTTGAGGGAACAATTGCAGAAAATAGTGAGATAGTTTCAGAAGTACTCACTTTGAGGGAATATGTGAAGTCAGCTGAACAAAAACTGAAAAATACCGAGCTTGAGCTGAAAAGTGTCAACGCCTCCAAACAAGAAATCCTGGTACATCTAGCTGAAATGGAAAATGCACATGAGTCGGTCAAAGAAAACCTTTTCGAGGCTGAAAGCAGAGCTGAGACTGGAGAAGCTAAGATTAAAGAGCTAAATGCTGCAAATCTTGAACTTACTGAGGAACTAAATTTTCTCAAAGATGCTGATGATAAAAAGACAAAGAAGGTGAACTCTCTCGAGAAGCAAGTCAGGGAATTAGAAGTTCAAGTACAAAACTCCAAGGTATCATCAGAAGCAAGTCAAGAACAGCAGAACATGTTGTATTCAGCAATATGGGACATGGAGACCTTAATCGAAGATCTCAAGTCTAAAGCCTCAAAAGCCGAGAGTAGAATGGAGACATTGGAGGAGCAATGCATTGTGCTTTCTACCACAAACTCTGAACTCAACAAAGACGTGACCTTTTTGAGGCAAAAAGCCAAATCCATAGAAGCATTGTTGGATGTAGCTAACGATGAGAAAGAGAGGTATGCACAAGAAATAACTACAAGGAACAAGGTTTTGATGGATATGCTATTGCAATTATCCAGTGAAAGGGAGCGTATACAAGAGCAGGTACTTTTGGCTAAGTGCGTAAGTTTTTCTTTAGGGACACAAAAGCAAAGCATCGTTGACACATTAATGTTTTTTCTTTCTCAAGCTATATTCTTTGGCAAAGGAAAACAAAATGCTGAGAGGGAATCAATGCTCAAATACATACCAAAGAAATGGATCTTATGCTGGGGACAAAGAGCTGCAGTTACACACAGACGGTCCCGGAATAGAGGCACTGGCTGAAAGTCTGCAGGCAGGTATTCAGTTTATTTTCCCATATCCCTAGTTATTTCCTGTGTATTAGATAAATCATTACAGGACTATAGCTTTGTTGCTTCAGAATAACGATAGATAAACGCAAAATATAGATGAGAGAACCTCTCTTGTTACTAATATTATGTGGTATTTGCCCTCTTTGAACAGGAGGATGAGAGAACAAGGAAAGAACCAGAGAACCAGTCTGTGTCTGAAAAGAGTAGCACGTGCACGGAGATCAGAAGGGCAAGCAACTTGAAACACATACCAGTTTTGGCCTTAGTTTTTGTGCTGTTATGTTCATTCTTTGGTGTGACTTATTAAGGAAATATATCTTCAGTGAAAATGTCTTGGCAATAGCATTCGCCATTTGTACATTGTGTTGTAAATACTCATTTATCTTGTATTTATTACAAGCAATATCTCAAGTGTTGGTTTATCTCATTGTGTTGTAAATACTCATATATCTCTACAAAAACAAAACATTTCAATTATTAAGTGATTTCCTAAAATGGAGTGATCTCACAAAGTTGGACAAAAACAAAGTGTAATAAAAAAAGAATCAGACTAAACTTGGTAAAACCTACACACAAAAGATTTGTTGCCATTTAACTTCCTTCTATTATTCTATATAAGAGGAAAATCTGAATTCTCTCTTCATCACTTGTACAATAAAAAAAAAAGAAACAAGAAAAGATTTTGAGGTTACAATTTGCAATGGAGAAAATGTCTCTCAAGCTCGTCTTCTTGTTCTCCCTCACAGTCATATCATTTTGTAATGCTTCCTTGTATGATAACTTCTTCTTTGTTATACAATTTTTTGCTGCGGTTTTGTTTTGAAGTTTTGTTGTGTGTGTATTTGTGAAGGTTTTTCTTTGAGTGCCGCGAGAGAGATGGCGAAAGATGAAGTGAATTGCATCGGCGGTCATTGTCCTGATGGAAAGAAGAACTGTAACTGCTTGCTTCCTATAGCACCAACAATGGACATTTATGAGACCAATGCATCTTGCCTCGTAGATAACGAATGCATCAAGTACTGTCCTAAGAGCTGCAAGATTGTGAACTGTAATTTTGGAACCTGTTTGTGTGAGTACTGTTAAAGAGATTAGAAAGCATCATAACTTATAAGAAAGAGAGAGGAACAAGTGATATTCAAATACATATATAAAATTATTTAATTAATTAATTTATTATCCTCCTTGTAAAAAATATCTCTGCATCACTCTATACAATTGGAATTTTTGATACAATTAAGTTCTAAATGCCTGAAACAGGTTCCAAATTTGTTTTGAGAGCTTCTGATAAAGCTCTCTTTGCACACTCTTACTAAGAATTTTCTAAGAGCAAAGTTCACGCGAAGAGGGCTTGAATTAGACATGGTAGAGGATACATCAATATCTTTCTCACGGCAAGGCATTGTGGAAAACAATTTATCTATATTAGCTGTAGGGACATTGTTTTGTTTGTTTTGTTAGGTTCATCAAGCTACTTGAGACACATACAAGTTTTGGCCCTAGTTTTTGTGCTGTTTCTTTCATTCTTTTGTTTAAGGAAATTTATATTCAATATTGAAAATGTCTTTGGATTCTCTTGTATTTATTTCCAAAATGTATGTTGTTTATTTCCCTCTACAAAATCAAAGTCAACAAATTATAAAATGGAGAAATCTCACAAGTTAAATTAAAACGATGTGTAATCAAACTTGGTATATAAAAGAAGACAATCTGACTTCTCTCTAGTTAGCTTGTACAATCAAAATAAACAAGAAAAGATTTTGAGATTACATTAAGCAATGGAGAAAACATCTCTCAAGCTTATCTTCTTGTTCTCCCTCACAGTCATAGCATTGTGTATGCCTTCTTCTATGATAACTTCTTATTTTTAGTTAATGTTTTGCTTTGGTCTTGTTTTGAAGTTTGTGGTTTGTATTTGTGATCAAGGCTCGTTTTCAGGTGATGCCAGAGAGATAATGAAAGAAGAAGTGAATTGCATCGGCGGCAAATGTCCTGAAGGAAAGAAGAACTGTAAATGCTTGCCACCGATAGCACATATAATGGACAATCGGCCTTGACTGCAACAAGTACTGTCCTAGGGAATGCGAGCTTGGAACCTGTGTCTGTTCGTGTGATTTTGGTTGTACATGTACCTGTTATGCGTTAAAATAGTGAGATAGAGAGAGAGACTATCAATTAGTATTTATAAAGTAGTGTTTGAATCAGTTTATTATTATTCTTGAAAACATATCTCTGAAGCTAGTATTCAATAATACAATTGGAATTTGAAACAATTAAGTACTAAAGGCCTGAAACAGGTAAATCTGTTTTACATTTCTTTTAGTGCTAACAAGAGCTTCTGAGAAAGCTCTGTCTCTGTAGATCTTTTGTGCACTCTTGTTAAGAATTTTCTAAGGGCGAGAATCATGTGAAGAGGGCTCTCGAGATGGACAACGTGACCAGCCTGTGGGATTTCAACCATCTCGATGATATTGTTTACGCTATTCTTGCTTTTACTCATCTCGCGGTACATTCTAGTAGCGATTTGCTTGAATTTGACATCTTTCTCTCCGAATACGAGCGAGATATTTGTATCACAATCCTCCAACTCTTCCCACAATGACCTAATTTTAAAGGGGACAACATCATCATAGTCATCAGACATTATCCCATTTGAATCAAATTCATAAAAAATATATAAATAGTTGCAAGCAACATCAACTTACGGTTGTCTCCCACTGCTTAGATCAGACAGGAGCTTTGCAACACTAGGAACATCATCATGTAGCAAGCGGCTTGCAGCTATTTTACTAAAATGGGGATGATTTCTCAAGCTAGTCATTGACAAAATCGCTCATGTGAGTGATCAGTTTAAGTCCGGGGAACAAAAAAACGAAACTAACAAAAGTTGTATTGTACTAAGAAAGTCACCTCTTCCACAAGCCTCCATTGTACCAGTTCTCTAGAAAGATTTCGAGTCCATTGTCAACCATCATTCGTGCTTTGGAATCATCTGTTGCACTTCGAACTTTCCTTGCCACTGGATCCTTGAGTCCCGGGCTCCCTGATACCACGACAGCTCCTTCGATCTGTAGAACAGCATCCAAATTCCATTATACACATCATTAAACAATGTTAAATTTCCAGATTAATGGAACCCACCTTGTTGCTAAACCTCAAAGCCATGTACAGGGCTATTCTTGCTCCCATGGAATATCCAACTATAGTTACTTTCCCAGGAGTAATTTGCTCAATCAACTTATACAATGCCTTCGCTATCATCTCCATTGAGAAAGTTGGGGCCGTCTGGGTCTCACTAGCATGACTTTGTACCCTTGACCTTCCGTGACCAGGAATATCGACTGAAATGCATTTCGCAGATCCCGAGATACCCTTCATGATGGGGATCCATTCTTCACCAGTTCCAAGAAATCCATGAAGAAACAAAGCTACACTTTCCTGAAAAATATATTACAGCAGAGTGAAAAACAAGAGAGAAATTGACCAAGAACAGCTTTATATCTTTTTAGCTTCGGAGATACAAAATCACAAACAAGGACAAGCTTACTTCTGCATTCTGCCCAATGTCGTGGACTCTAATGAAATGAGAGAACCCATCTACATCCACCCTCAGTTCATACCTCCGGACAGGAATTCCTTTACTGGTTCTAACAATAACATCGTTGTTTATCTTAACATCCTTTAGATTTCTACTAGAATCAGCAACAAATCCTTCAACAAATCCACTATAAGGGCTACGAAATATCCCTAATGTATTCATCATTACGTCTTCACTAAGCCACCGATAAGTTCCAAGACCATGGGCTACAGAAGGGGATGTTCCTTGCTTCTGCTCTGTGGATGCTTTGACGTTTACCATCTCCAAATATGATGCAAATAAAATATATGCTGATAAACCTAGGCCACTTTCGTATGCAGCACTAATAACAGCCATTTTTCCATGCTTCTGTGCCCACCGAGCAATCAGGGCTGCATTCTCAAACCCTCCCACAACACTTGGTTTAATAACCTACAATTCCAAGTATGATAAAACAAAGTCAAGCCTATTTAATTTGAAAGCAAAAATGAAATAAGATAGAGCCGATAATTTAAAATTATAGCGCTGATATATTATGATTGTACCAACAAAAACTTAAAAACCCAAACAGGGGAGGCAAGATTAAATGATCATCAAAGAAATTAGCACACAAGAAAGAACATATGTTTTGACAGTGTCAGGCTCATGTAAATGAAGTAAAAAATGACCAGGGGCTTACAACAGCAACTATTCCAGGATGGGTATATTTGGTAAGCATAAGTAGAGGACATTCCTCAAAATCATCAAGAGTCTCATCAAGTGCCACTGGTAATCCAGTTTCTTCATGAAACCTTATAAGGTCATCTTTATTCTGGACAGGTTCCTGAGATATACAAAAAGTTCGTCACTGAAGTTATATAGGCAACAGAAATCAGTTATTTTGGAGTAATACTTCAGAACACAATCAGATTGCGATAATTCATACTGTACCAGACCTCAATATATTTTAAATTACAGCTTTTCACCAACAAACCAAACTCTGTAGCCTCTTCAAAAGTCCAACGACAATTTGCATCTGCACGGAGTTCAATTTGATCGCCAACGGCTCTCCTTACTTCTTGCATAACTAAAGCATCTTGAACAGAGTTCACTCGACGACCAACCTGTCATTTTAGGCAGGTTTGTCCCCCAGTCAGCAATCAATAGCTTGAAAATGCAAAGTGAGAAAGCCAACCACCTCAATTTATGCATAAAATAATAACACTCAGTCATAAGTTTAATAGCGTTGAACGTTAAGAAATCCAACACTCAATCATAAAATAAAATAATAATCCAGCTATCTTACTTGATAATTGAGTGTAATCTTGTTTGTATGATTAAAAAACGTTGGCTTACTTTAAGTTTAATAGCACTGAACCCTTCTTCAACAAGTTTTCTAGCAACGTATGCGACCTCCAATGCGGTACCTTCAGAATCAAGAAGGGCACATATTTGAACAGAATGTGGCTGAGCAGAACCATTTTCGTCTTTCTGATAATGAAGTATCCCCAACAAACTAGAATCATGTCTTACTGCCATAGCATTTAGAAGAGCCATTTCCAGACCACATCTGACACTAGGGAAAATCGATGATGCCTAAGAAAAAAGAAGGAAATTGATAAGCCTTCAATTATGATTCCCAGGCAATTATTCATCTGTAGATAGTTTTCTATTTCTTTAACAAGAAGACTACGAAGATCCAGAATTTTTGCACCTAGCAAGATTGAAAAAAATGAAGAACTAGCATTCTATCTTGCGCAACAGTCTTTTACTTCGCAATTTCTCCTGATAGAGAGCAGCTGTATGGATTAAACTAATTTTCTTCTGACAGAACTAAGGCTAGGGAAGCTTACAGTAATTCCAAGTTCACTCCAAATCCAGGAAGAAATAGAGCCATTTAACAAAGGAAGCATGTAACTAAATTTAGCTCCATTCATGAGGTGAAGAACTAACTGAAGCTGCCCCTCAACATTCATTAAGTTCTCTACATTACTGTCCAGAGGTGCAACCTGCTCATGAAACACAATACGAGAACATGATTCTCAGTGTAAGTTTAATACAAGCTAATCATCTGGCAGTGGGACCTGGGAAAAGTAACACAAATGTAAAAGAATGTACTATATACTGATGAAAAATTAAAAAGAATAAAATAGTCAACCTCTCCATAGCCAATGCTTCCATCCTCCAAAGTGAGGGAGAGTATAAATCCTTCTCGATGGAATTGAGAGAATTCATCAGAACATATGGTAGGTCTGTCACACAGTTTGACTCTACAAATAGAGTTTTTATTAGACAAAAAGAAAAAGAAAACGGTAATATTAGTCTCTGAGGAATTCTTACCTGTACTGCGAATATTGTATTCCAGAGACTTGGCAAAGAAGTACATTTCCGATCATCGGATGAAGAAGAGAACTGGCCGAGATAATACCTAGGGAATTTTCTGCAGCTTGGCGTGCAAACCTCTCCAAAGTGCTGTGAACAAGTATTCAATGTCAACAAAGAGCACGAGAAGTGAGGACATGTAAAACCCAAAAATAAAACAAAAGCCCAAGACAACCTATGAACGATTGCGTTAGCGTTTATAGAGCTTTCAACCTCCACAATGCAATCCATCTCTTCCACGCTGGGTACAAATAGAGCATCCTCAAGTTCACTTTTCGTCCCAACGTGTACATACCTCACACTGCATATATAGTAATTTGGCTGAGTTATTTCTTCTTATAAACCATGAAGACCCTACATAATCAAGGACACTGTAAATCATGGAGAACCGACTCGACTATAGACTAAGAAATAGATACAGTGAACAAATTAA
The DNA here is from genome assembly GCA_019202795.1 of Arabidopsis thaliana x Arabidopsis arenosa. Taxonomy (NCBI): domain Eukaryota; kingdom Viridiplantae; phylum Streptophyta; class Magnoliopsida; order Brassicales; family Brassicaceae; genus Arabidopsis; species Arabidopsis thaliana x Arabidopsis arenosa. The sequence continues at coordinate 10,860,333 of CM032919.1, read as the reverse complement.
ATGACCATCTATGCTATCAATACTGGATTTCTTTTTCTTGTATGTTCTATATATATATATGTGCTATGGTCATGCGTATATAAAACAAAATTAACATGTAAAACTTAAAAGTTCAGAAAAATCTTATCCATTTTTCTTTTCTCCAAAACCTACATGTTGTAGAACCAGAGAACATTAAAATAATAGCATAGTGGGAAAGGAAAACAAAGTAAAAAGTGTTAATATGTTTTTTACCCATGTGCCAAACACAAGTTTTCAATGGAAATGTCATGTGATGTATAGAAATATTGATTTAACACGCTAGGCTCTGTTCTCTTTGCAATAGGAAGAAGTCGGAAGATTCCACCTCCACGGTTGTTTATCACAAGAATTGTCATTGGTTTCCTTGCAATCCTAGCAAGTCAGATTAAACTTCAGAAATTAATCGTTATGTTGACTTATAAACCATGGCATATCTGTTTGGTGTATAAAATCCACCAACAGTGAAACTACAACAATAAAAACAGAGGAAAAGGGCTACCTCTGCTTCAAAATCGCCAATCCATTTGTATCATGAAGGAAAGAGATGTCCCCCACCACACAGACCACCTGATATACGGTGATTTACCAATTAACAAATTTAACTTTTGACATGGTAAACAAAACACATGAGTAAATGGTTCTGACACTTCTTCCACTTCACGCATAAAAGGGAAAAAAATCAATTAAAATCTTACTCTCTTCTTGCATCCTACAGCAAAGCCAGTGGCCGAGCTGAGCAACCCATCAATGCCACTAGCTCCTCTATTTCCAGTTACTTGTATCCATTGACATGGTAGTTCTGCACTCAACATCATATCTACCACATGAGAAGAATTTTCTGAACTACATCCATACATATCCACATCCCTTATTGGCATACTATTCCCGATGAAAAGAGCAGATTTAGATGTTAGTGCTTTAGAAAGCATGTGTGCAACGTAAGGTTCGGTCAGGGAGCTTTCAGCAGATATTTGAAATGAAATTTCCCGGGCAATCTGCATAAAAGAATGAACTATTAAAAGCAGTAAGAGTTAAATTGATTTTTTTTGCAATCTACAGGGATACATATGTTTCTGAAAACGGTCATGTTTGATCTTATAAGGCATTTTAAGGAAAAGGTTTGTCTGGAGGACATACAGCACTCTCCAATGCTTGTAGATGACCATGCAACTTGCTTCTCCTCCATGGAAATCGAGATTTAAGCACACAATCAGCAAACTGAACAATGTTGCTTTGGACCCTGTGAGTGACCAGGTGTGATGGGTCATGTCGGCATGGATGCTTATCAACCAAAATGTATGCAAATGGAAAGCATTTCTCTAGCACCTGAGAAACTCTTTTACTTGTTATCCGACTTCCAACCTATTCACGATTTCATTTTACAAACTCTGTCAGATGCACATCAACAAAATTAACATCCACTCAATGAATTCTCGTGTTGAATTCAGCATATGTTAAAAAGAACCCTAAACATGTGATGCAGATGAAAGATCTAGTCATGCTTTACATAGTTTCAATTCCTTATCATTATTGAAACTTCTTCAAGGCATTCCAAACCCAAATAAATTTTTGAATTGAGAAGTACTACAAGATATCCAACAGTACCTGTGTAACTCTATCTATCATCTTCAATACTTAGTCTTAGATGCATGAAGCAAAAATAAAAGGATGATATATTTACCTGAATAACAACATCAAACTCTATCAAATTCCTGACAGAGTCTGAAAGCAAGGCATGATCAAGATGATCAACAAAAACAGGCGTCAACTTCTCAAGAAAAGGTTTAAAAAGCTTGCGCAGCCGTACACCCGACAAGACATCTGCAACTACAGGCCACATCAGCTCTTTCGCCAACAGAAGCGAAGCCCAAATTTCATCCTCTGTATGGATTGCACCAATAAGAAGAAGACCCTTCTTAGCCTCTTTGATTACTTGTAAGACCTCAGTAATTTGGCCAGTTGTTACACCATTGCTTTTATGGCTTTGTACTTGAAAATATTTTGTGAATGGTTCAGCATTCGACATCCACATGTCTAATCCATTTAAGCAGTTGGATGACCAATTTGTTGGACTACCGTCAAGTGGGTCTCTAAAAGGACAATTGAGATGTACTGGTCCACAAGCAGAACCTGTTGCCCAATGTAGAGCAGAGTCTACAGTAGTAAGGACCATTCGGACTGGAATAAGATCAGTTGGAGGAGGAAGATTGAAGAAGAATCTGACAAACGAACCGAAGTGGTTTATCTGTTACACATGAAAAAACAAAATAAATTGTAGGATAAAGAAACGAAAAACGCCAACAGATCCAACTGGGATACAATAAGTCTTATCTCGACCTTACTTGATTTATTGATTGATTTGCGCCAACTCCCTGAAGTTCAGGAGGACGATCTGCGGTAAGTAGTAGCAGTGGTAAGAAATCCTCACTGGCTTCAACAACCTTTTTTGTCAAAAATCATAAGACAAACCCTGTAAGGGAACACATGTGTTTGGCGAAGTATGTGGCATGCAACAAGCTAACAAGATAATTTAGTGAAGTATAAATAAGCACAACTCTGACCGCTGGAAGAAGATTTGAAACGGCAGTTCCTGATGATGTTATAATGACTGCTGGTTTGAGGGATCCTTTAGCATAACCAATAGCATGAAACGCAAGAGATCGTTCATCAAAGCATGCAAGACACGTTGTAAGGGGATGGTTGGCAGCAGCAATTGCAAGATGGGAAGACCTTGATCCAGGAGCTACACAAAAGTACTGTGGCAGTGTGTTATGACAAAAGACATCCAAATTTGAGATTCTATCAGATGATTTGAAAGGTCAGCTCACCGTCAAACCAAGACGAGTGCATTCTTCAATTATAGCTGATGCCCATACAGCATTGATGTTAGCCTCATCTTTCAAGAAGTTGCTCACTTCAGTCTCTCGATTCAGCTGATAGCATCAAAAAAAAAAAACAAGAAAACCAAAGGAAAAGAAACTTGAATTCAGACCATCCCAAGATTCTGTTCCTAAAATTTTGATGATAACTAGAAAAGCAAGGTTCAAAAGTTACAGCCACTAGACAAAGACATCCCTTCCAAACCACTGAGCATCTTTGTAACATTCGTTGTGCAATAATCAGAATGCTTATAATTTGAACAACATGTCGATTCTTCCACTTCCCAAACAAGTCGAAGTAAAGAATCTCTCACAACGGGCATGCCGCAATTACTATGAGTGTATGATGAACAGTCTTTAGTAAAATGTAGGCCTACCCATCTAAGTTTTTTTTTAAAAAAATATGACCATATTTCTATCTTTACGTACCATATTGTTTGAGAAAACAACGTCACGTGAAAGCTTGCAATGGAACTGACATGATGATTGTATACTTTTCTGCAACAAAAGCTAGAAATCAAACCATATAGAATCCAAATGGTCTGAAGAGAAGAAATTCCAACGGACGACCTTCAAGGACGATAATTAAATTCTGAAATACAGGGATGAAAATTACCAGGGTAAAGAAGATACCAGTTCCTTGACGTCAGCCTGATCTCTCCCAGAAAAAGTGAAAAAGCCCATATGCTCCTGCAAACATAAACATAATAATGAGTGGCATGAAAAGAAAACTAAGTTTACATGCTTAGTCCAGACAAAAAAGTTGTAAGAAGAATCCATGTGGGCCAAGTGCGTAAAACAATATTTTAAGAAACTTCTTCCATTTTGCATGAGAGTGTTAGGTTTATAGAACGTATCAGAGAGTCAGCAAAATAAGATCCACATGGAACACGGGTTGCTAGATTTTTAATATCAGATAATGTTTAAGTGACTCTCCGGAGATGAGAAAGGTAAAATTTGTGCAGGAAACAGTTTGATGAATAGACAAATAATCAGATCTGTCCTTGCATCTTGTTCAGCTACTTAAGAAATAGGGGAAAAAGAACCTAAGTAAAGTATGTACCATCTCAATTGGATGTATCTCTTCTACACTAAACTTTGCTAGAGAACTTTTTAGATGTTTGAACCAGTGATCCTCTAAATTTGGGCTGAAATGAGAAGAAACCTGCAAGAAAATGAACCAAAAGTGAGATTAAAGAAAAAAACAGAACAAAGAAGAAACAGGCATTCAGGAAATCTTAAATAAGAACCAATAGCAATTATTAAAAAAATTAACTTTCCATCAGATTTTGACAGAAGTCAAACAAAATCTGCACTAAAAAGGTTTCAATTGATCAGTTCCAAACTAAAGAAATCAGATGATAAAGTTCTATTGAACGTAAAGAAATTGTTTTTTTGTATTGAAGTAATGTTTTAAAACTGTTAGTGTTGCTTCCAAACCACAAGCACAGATAAGTCGCAAGTAACTTTTACTTTCAAGTGATGAGCTGTCACTCAGTTCATGTGTATATAAAGAGTACCATAGCACATACGTTCTTACGTCATTCCAACTTTTAGAGAGCAGGGAGTTACAACCTAATGTTGTCATCTCTTGTTCTTTTGAACTCAATGGATATAAGAACAATTTTTTCACAAAGGTGAAGAATAAGAAGCTTTAGTTCCCGATTCCAATAAATTAATAATCAACTTAGGCACAGTTTTACATATACTGTTTAGTATCCTCAAGGATAGAACGTGGTGCCTTGGACATGTATAACAAAATGCTTGGAATGATTTTAGATTCTTAGTTTTAGTTGAATTTATTGCAGATACTAAAAAGAAACGTTGGAACATCAGCATACCTGAAAAATTGATTTCTCATATGAACTAATTGTTTGCTCAAATCTGTAAGAGAGAGATTCATTCCATGCCAGTGTAACTGCTAATATAGAGACCTCCTCGTGCTCATCTAACTCAATCTGTTGAAATTTCGATATTAAAACCATGTACAGTGTAAGAAAGCTTGTTACACACATTTCATAGATCAACCGGATATACCAAAAACAAGTTAAAGATGTAATTCAACAGCTAGACGATAAAGTCAATGCCACTTCACCTGAGGAACGAAAAAGTAAGAAGAGCCACCCTTGCTATTTACAGTAGAGTATTTGTTGAATTCAATATCTGGAAAACCATAGGCCGTCACCATAGCTGATTCATCTGAGAGGAATCTGCAGAAGTTAGTTAGCTTAACTGCTTCAAGTAAAATGCAGCACTTTAGAACATGAGACTAAAGCACATTCATCACATCTTACTGGGGTTTCCAAAGTTTAGCAAGAGAAATAATCATATATTCATTTTGAAACCAATTGAAACTAAACAAGCAAAAGCTTACGTTTTCATCATGCTATGTCCCTTGGAGTCGATTGAAGACGGATGAACGAAAGAGAGTGCATTCCCAATCCCAAAAACCCCATGAGGTTCCTTTACATATAGTGATTTATAAGAAGGCTCCACAGTTTCCTTGGAGAGGAAAAACACAGGATATACACCAGATGACTTGGGTTGAGAGCAAAACCAGAACAAAGCTTTTGCCCTTGGAGGCACAGCCACCTACAAGTACCATCATCAATTTACATATGTATGAAGTAACAAGACGAGTCGTATGAAGTAACAAGACGAGTCAAGATATGAAAAAAATCTATACTTGAAATCGCAAGACGCCAGTAGATGACTTAGGAGGATTAGTCTTCAATTCGTCAACAGCTTCCTTAATGCTCTCAAGGCCAAGCTCAAGAGTCAAAGCTGGAGACAATGTACGAGTCACACACACTTGAACCATTAAATCATCATCCAAATTCACCTCCAAAGCATCACTACTCATAATCGGACCATCAAATTGAACTCCATGAGCGACCTATACAACAAAAAACCCAGAAAATCAAATCATCTTTAAGAAACACAAAACATACCCATCAATGTTGTTCAAATGGGAGTCAAGGAAATAACCCAACCTCAATGTTTCTTCCGATTCCATGAAGAGAAACACGAAGAGACTCAGCGAAGGAGAAGCGTTCTCTGCTACGTCTGAAGGAGTTTCTAGAACTGTAACGAGGGATTAGAGAAGGTAAAAATGGAGGATTCGAAACCAGAAACGAAGATCGCATCTTCTTCGCTGTGATGAATTTGAGATTGTGAATCAATGGATGATGATGAGAGGGTTTTTGGAGGTTTTTTTTGGATAAGGCGCATAAAGATTAATGATTTAATGGTTTTTGATTTAGTAAAATTACGGTTTATGATTTAATGTTTGAACCAAGAGACCGTTACGAACCGGGTGTAGACCAAAACCCACAACGCATAGATTATGAATTTGTTTCTGGTTTGTGGAACGGTTATTGCTTTAATCGTTTAAATATAACTAAATCAGAAGTTATGTTACCAATCGATCCCTGGCTAAAGTGGTTTGTTTCCTAACTAGGAACGTCTGCCACCAGGGTTCGATGGTACTTGTGACGGGGAGAGATGATGTGGAAGAGATCTCGAGGAAGGGAAGGAGAGGTCACTAGAGTATAAGTGGAGGAAGAGGTGGAGGACGGGGAGAGATGACTTATCGATAGTCGATAGTTGTGAATGTGGAGGACGAGGGCCGGAGAGGTAGAGGTGTTGAGAGGAAGAGGTAGAGGAGGAGGGGGACGAGTAATGGCCGACTTATCGATAGTCGATAGTTGTGAATGTGTAGGACGAGGGCCGGAGAGGTAGAGGTGTTGAGAGGAAGAGGTAGAGCAGCAGGGGGACGACTTATCGATAGTCGATAGTTGTGAATGTGGAGGACGAGGGGTGGAGAGGTAGCTAGGTGTTGAGAGACATAGCCAGCCAGCGGGCAGGGGGTGGTAGGAGGAGGTTTAGTGGAAAGACGAAGGGTGTAAGAGGTGTTGAGAGAGACATATAGAGGTGATGACATAAGAGGTAATTTAAATTACCTCTCTTTTTTTTGTATATTTTGGTGTCTATTTAGATCGTCAAAGAAATCTATCTTTTTTGGAATCGCAAACATGTCATTTGTTGTTATCGTTCAAAGACCTATGCATAAGGCAAAACACACGAGAGAAAAAAAAAAAAAAAAAAAAAAAAAAAGACAAAGTTTCATTAATTGCTCAAACACCTACTCATGAAAGTTTCATTAAGAAAATTTGTGGCACCATTGGTAACTATAAGATTAGCTATTCATTTATGTGGTATCATTCTATTTAGAGAGTGTTGAGTAAGAAAGTAACTTGAATTTGTTGTTACCGCTCATGTCTAATTCAAGTAACTACCTATAAAATTTTACTCTTTTCATTTTGTTACTCTATTTGTAACTTTACATTTCTCAAATTATGAGCTTCTTAGATTAGTTTTTTTCTCTTCGTTTTCGGAAACAGAAACCTAATTACATACACATGGACTTGATCTACAACAAAGTCCAATAACTAACTGTTTACTCTTTGGTTTATCTCTCAAGACACAACCCAACAAGTTGTTGTGACATTGCTTCAAAATAGAAATCCTGATCAAACTATTTGGATTTTGTTTTGAGGAAGAAGAGAAAATACTTTTCTATAAGTTTGTGCCAAAAAAAAAAAAGTAATGAAGGTGGTAAGTTAAACAATGCTTAGCCAAAAAAATTCACTTTTGAGAGCATTGGTTTAACTTAAGCTAGATGGATTGGACTAGCTAGACGATTTAATATCATAGGAGGAATTGATCGAGGGGTTTTATATCTTCATCAAGATTCATGATTCAAAATCATATATACATCGAAACCTCATAGCTAGTAGTATCCTCTTGGACGTTGATATGAACCCGAAAGTTGAAGATCGTGGAATAGCGAAAATGGACAAAACAAGAGTAGTTGGAAACTAGTAAAAGACAAACAATAAATCTCTACCACTAGAGTTTAAAATTATAATATTTGCTTTCCAATAATCAAGACAAACCTTAATGGTCTATAACATCAGCAAAATAAGTGTTTCATTGTGAGTATGTGATACGTCACTTAGCTTTAAGATTTAGTTTACTTTCATTAGTTACCCCTTCAAGCAACTAATGGATTAATGGATTAATTAATATTTATAGAAACGTAATTTCTCTTCTTACATAAATTATGAATAACAGAGTTATATTATATTTTTATGTTATTGAATCAATCATTATTCTATAGCAAAATTGTTAGCCGATTAACAATGTCATGATGGCTAAAATTGTTTAATTAAGATATTTCAACATGTCACTATAATATGAACAGACTCGTTTGCAATTTGCTGCGTCTCGCACTCTCGAGTTTTCAAACATTTATCTGTATATGTTTGATGCCATCACGCCACTAAGATGATTGGTTTTAAGTGGATCTAGGAAACTTCGTTACTATCAGAAAACATCAATAATCTAATCTTTACTTTGGATAAAATATTATTTATAACTGCTACTAAAAAGTTACGGCCTAATAAAGCTAGAGAGCTCACGCGAGCTGCAAATTTAACCAATCCGATACCCCAACCCCAAGTAGACATTTACTCTAATTGGCTAAGATAATTAGCCTAATGATAAATTACCAATATATTTCATCCTAGCTATAAGTATTATTTTTCTATATTAGTTTACTAGACTTTTATATGACTTGGTAAAAAAATGTTACCTAATGCAAAATTTATAAAAGCACATTTTAGCTATATGACCACAACTCTCGCAATTATGCTTCACGAACTATAGTAGTGTGGTAAAATCTCTTCATTGTCAACTATTTAACACTATAAGTTATGCACAAGGACTAAAGTCACTTTATGCTACTGACATCATTACCCACAAATTTCATAAACCATTGGATTATCGAGTAATTAAGTGTTATACCCCTTTCAAAAAAATAAAGTATGCTCTTAAAAAAATTAGATATGGTTGCTCGAAAAGAAACATGGTGCGTCTACGAGTTGCTGCCTCTTACGCTTTCTTTGAATAATTTATAATATAATCTTTGATTTTCTCTCGCAATGGTCCCCTTCATGCCATCTACTTCAAACTTTCAAGTGCCTCATGACTCATCGATCTCACGATTAGAACTTCTCTTTCTCTTCTCGTTCTATTATATTAAAATTTTACGTGTACTTCAGCCACTTGGATTAGTTATTAGTGTAATCACACTACCCTCAATTTATTCATCTATAAAAACCAAATTAGAGTGCATTTCATTGATCTATACCATCATACTTGTTAATAAAAGTTACAAAAATAACACAACTGTTTTTTTCTCTGTATATGGCTGGTTTTGTTTATAACCTTCCATGTGAAAACCCTAATCCAAAGTCTTTATTCCAAACCTTTGTTGATCGAGTTCCACTTTTAAACTTGCCTGCCACGTCAGACGACTCTAGCCGAAGTGCAGAAGATGATGAGCGGAAGCGGAGAAGGAAGGTATCGAACCGCGAGTCAGCTCGGAGATCACGTATGCGGAAACAACGTCACATGGACGAACTGTGGTCCATGCTTGTTCAGCTCATCAACAAGAACAAATGTCTAGTCGATGAGCTAAGCCGAGCCAGGGAGGGTTACGAGAAGGTTATAGAAGAGAACATGAAACTTCGAGAAGAAAATTCCAAGTCGAGGAAGACGATTGGTGAGATCAGGCTTAATAGGTTTCTTAACGTAGAGAACGATCAGATCTGGACCGTCTAATCGTCTCGTAAGCTTGTTGTTTATTTAAAGAAGAGGACCAACGTATACAAAATATTTCGTAAATGAATCTAAAAAAAATATAATCAAATATATCTTACCGATAATATAATCTAAAGAGAGTGTTCTTTAGATTTCAGATTCGAATCTTGTCATTGGGGTGTCCAGGGGACTTATATTGCTCTGTTTTGAATTTTGGTCCAAAACTTTTTGGTTACAAAAATTAAATAAAAAATTTCATGTTCTAATAAATAAACAGGTCCATATTTATGTATGCATCAATCATTGTCTCTTTTGAAATTATTTTGATCCCGGTCTGAAATGTTTACGTGTCTATAAACCAAATATTTTCAAAAGAAAGTGCTCCTTAGATTCCTAAGAGCTACATGAACTTAGTAAGAAACTCCCCGAATTCTAGAAATGTAAAGTGAAAGTGTAAACCTCAATTTTGTTATTATATTGTCTTTTCTCCCTAATTCTGAATAGCTCAGGATTATATACTTATGGATACAAAATATAAACTCTTTAGTTTAATATCTTTTGAGTAGAAAATTTAGCTAAAAAGAATCACATCTGGATTCATTCAGGTGTAAGTGTTAGCTTCACATGTCAATGATATGACGTGTGAGGCTAGCACATATAGATGAATTGATTATGATATGATTCGTTTGAGCTAAATCTTCTACTTACAAAATATCACATTAAAGATTTTATGTTTTGTATTCATACAAATACAGTCATGTGCCGCTCATAATTAAAGAAAAATCAATATAAGCATTCATTTAAATGTTTACAGCTTTGCTTTATTTTTCTGGGAGTTGCTTACTAACAAATATCATTCAGTGAAATGTCTCACATATGCATTCTCTATCTTGCAAACAAAAGAAATCGTTAAAAAAATATATTTTAAAATGTTAGATTCTTTTTTTTTTAACACGGGATAGATCAAACCTTATGAATGTTCCAGATAAAGTTGTCTCCATCCTTGAATTTTGATGGACGAAATACTCGAATGTGTGTTTTGAATTTAAAGAGATTATTTTCCTATAGAAAAACTTGTGAAGCAGCTTGTGCTTAATTAGACGATATTAATGATACGACATTATAATAATGTACGAAGAAGCTTATTTCAATGAAAAATTGATTTGGGGAAATAACAAACTAGATTTTATGTTCTCTTCCACTTAGAAAAGAACAAATACGACGAGAGGATTTTTGAGTTTTCGAAGGCGAGGAGATGGTGATGGAGAATTTTAATCTAAGGGTCATACTCATATATAATCTGACCAACTATTTTATTAAACTGCCTTATTATCTACTACCTATATTGTAAAATTTATGTAACAATAGTCAAATAATTTATCATATTCCCATAAACCGATTCAATTTTATTCAAAGTCAAAAAAAATTTATCCTTATCACTGTGAATTAAAAAATAGTCAAACAATTATTATATTCCCATAAACCGATTCAATTTTATTCAAAGCTAAAAATATTATATTATTATCATCATGATATTAGGAGAAAAATAAATTGACCATAATAATTAGGCACGGGCATTCAGTTTTTCGGTTTAGTTTGGTTTTAGTTTTTTGGAATTCAAATATTTTGGATTTTGAAAATAATTTTCAAATAAAACAAATTTTATTTCGGTTTATTAGGTTTAGTCCAAATTTGAGTTCAGTCTGAATTTGAATAAAAATTATAAAATATAAAATGGACAATTGGTAAAAGTTTAGGTCAAAATTTATAAGTTATATACCAACTATCTATATTTGGATTCGGCTATACTGACGTATATTATAAATTTTGGATTTTGAAAAAATGTCACAAACAGAACAAATTTTATATTGGTTCAATTAGGTTTAGTCCAAATTCAGGAGATATATAGGCATTTAAAACCGGTATAGGTTTATAACTACATAACTATTGTTTTTTGTCTTTTTTTTCTCTGTTGTAATAGAATAGTTGAAGGTGTCGTAAATTTAAGTTTATCACGTAACGTGGCAATGCATTCTGTTTCACCATGCCCAAGGCCATTGCAATGCCATTCGGTTTCACCCTCTTAATTGTTCCATAATCCAAACCATTTCTAAAACTAAACAACTCAAGAATCTGAAGATGATGGCAATAATGAGCATTCAAACGCCGATGGATCTTATCGTCGCCGGTTTCTCTCTAATCATCGGATTTGGATTCTTTGCCCTCATTGCCTCCGTCCTCTGCTCCGTCGCTTTCTTCCACCATGTCAAAGCCGCTACTCCCATCTCCACCGCTTTAACTTCTCGCCGCCGGAGATAAATTCGTAAGAGACATTTTTTTTTGGTTTATAGTATCCCTTTAACCTTTTCTACATGGATCCGGTCACGTTAACAATGACTTCATTACTTGTCTATAAAATAATTCGATATTTATATATTTTTTCTTATAATTCGATATTTATTCAAGTAATTAAATTTTGAATCAATACGTATTGTTTCAGGGAACGTTAACTTTGTTTCTCACAAAGGCGTTTCTAGTTCAACGTGTACGACTGTACGAGGAATGTGTAGTGTGAAAAAATTGTGATCTAGAATTAATACAAATAAAGTTACACGTTATGTACTGATGTGTAACATTAATTAATTATTAGTTAACAAGCCTATAAGCATGGTATATACACTACTTCTTTTTGCTAATTGTCAATCTTGTTTTCATAAGACTGAGATGAGTGTGAATGTCGATAACAGAGGAGACTCAAGCTTCTCTTTATTTATATTTCGAGTAATATGTACGAAGAAACTCACTACAGTTACAGTTGCTATTGAACAAACATATATATTACTAGTTTAGTTGCCTTTTCTACATTATAACTATAATCTTGTGATAACATCTCAGTCCGATGAGATTCATAAGCTGTTTATTGATACAAACTATACAATAAAGACTCAACTTCTTTAGCTAGCTAGTTAGACTGTGGTGCCATTGCAGCTTCTTTCACCATCTTGAACTCATAGTTTCTGTTGATGATGATATTGTGTTTCAAGGTCTCTGGGATGTTGTAATGAACAGTCGACGGTTGTTTCGCTGTCTTCGTGTTGCGTACAAGAGATTCATACAACCCTTTGTCTAAATGTAAATGGAGTGCATCACATGAGCCACCATAACAAGTCAACGGTTTGCAGTACATGGTCTCTCTGTAACCAATACCACCTCTATATCGATTTCCGCCACCGTAACGGTCCCTGCCATAATGGACTCTGCTACCACCAGATCCGCCAATGCAGAGACCGGGGAAACAGAACCCGCCCTCGTAACCAAAATGACTTCCACCAGACCATTTCTGGTTTACGTTATGGGCTCCTTCAACTGCTAAGAGTAAAAGTGTTAGTGAGAATGAAATACATATCCTTTTGAGTTCTGTCATTTCTGCTTCTTTTGGTGGTAATAGTTGAAGGCTTAAAGAGATCACAAATTTATATAGTTGTCAATTTGGTGTCATGCTTTTTTCATTAGCCAGTAATAGGAGCAGAAAAAAATGGGCAATGTAATAAGCATTTTTTTTTGGAAACAAAGGTGGGAGTGGTAACGTTTTAGGGAGGAAATTAAGGATATTGTTGTTTTTATTGTATACAATTAGATTTTTTCCTTTCTTAAATGTAAATATAGTGTAAATTTTTTTTATTTGGAATAAATCTTAACATTAAACCAAAAAAATAAAAATAAATAAAATTAGATTTTATATATATACAGTAGTTATATATTGTGATTAATCTGATTAAAATATTTAATTGGTTATTACTTATTACTTATTAGCAAACGCTAATTTCCCTAAACAAACTATTCCACGTATCCATTGATCCCATCCGGGTCGGTAAACCCGAAAACCCGTGGATACCTCAAAGAAGGGCCTATTACTAGACATAACCCATCATCTATTAAAGCCCACACTAAGCCCATAACACTACTTGGCCCAGTCACCGATTTCCTGGGACCAATCCCTACACCGATCTTCGCCGTGTCCCGCCGCGGAAACCCGACGGAGATGAATCCCAAATTCCAGATGATCCCGATTCAGTCTCTCTCTCTCTGCGATCCGTCGGTTGATCGAGTAAGTCATTGCAACTCCGGCGTGAATTTCCGCTTGTGGTGGTTGTACGACGACATTTTCTGGAGTTTGCGCAGCAATGGTAGACACTTTTTTCTCTTCATGCTAATTGCCAATTTTGTTCTCATAAGCAAAATAAGTGTAATCTTGTGATAACATGTCAGAGTCTGATGAGATCATAAGCTTGTTTATTGGACTATTCAATAAAAGAATCAACTTTGTTTAGCAGCTAGTCTAGTTAGATTGTGGTGCCATTGCAGCTACGTACATGTCCTTGAACTTATAGTTTCTGTTGACATTGTGTCTATGTTAAGGGCTCATCCAACTGCTAAGCTTGGTAAAAGTGTTAGTGAGAAGGAAATGTATATCAATTTGAGTTCTTTCGGTGTTGATAGTAGAAGGATGAGAGGGTTCACTGGGCTTATTATGTACTTGTCAATGGAATGAGAATTGTTTTTGGAAGTTACGGTGTCGTGGTAGCATTGTTAGGTAGTTGATTAAGGATATTGTTAGTTGTTTTAAGTTAATTTAGTTTCCAATTCAAACAATTTAGATCAATAGTGCTTGTTAAAATCTGTTTTTGCGGTTTCAGGTTCAGCTGGCTTGGGCTCTGGACTTCAAACGGGAACAAGAGTTTCAACTCCAGAGTTTGAACAAGTCCATTGGCTTCTACAAGAGAGAGTTTGTACGTTGAATAATGAGGAGAAACACAACTACACAAGGGGTTAAATTCTGCTGCCATTCTCTTCCTCTTTTAGGTTTTAGGATGGTTTGGTGATTCGAAAGACTTTCTTGAAGTTTTTTAGAATTGTATCTGCAGGTTCTTCGTTTAGTTTTAAGAAGCGGAATTTAGAGTACTCTATCTTGAACCTTGTACCTGAATCTAATGTAATTATGTCAGTCTTACTTTAATATACTGATTGGCCTTCATAACTCTTCTCTTATGATTATGGAATTCTAGTTTCGTTAATTGATTGTACCAGTTTCTCGAAATCACACAATTTTTGATGAAAAGTTTAAGGTTCGTGTTGCTTGTTAATCTTTCCCTTGGATATCATTTGAACATGTGCAGGCTAATAGTTTGACAGAACTGCTTGGCTCTTTGCCTTTACTCGTTTGTTTCTTCGCAATTGTTTGTTTCTTCGGTCTTCCTGGAATTTGAAATTGGTAGACCAGGTCCAATGTGTTGTGCATTTACTGAGTCACATTCTCTCACATTTTGTGGGTCATAGAATTAGATTGGACGACCCTTATTTCATTATCATCTACCTGTTTATTGCTTCTGCACGTGCATGGTGGATTTGAGATTACAATGTGGAAAGTGACTTGAGAATCACATCTACGTGAGAGCGGTCCTCTCCTAGCAAGCTGCCAGCTAAAACTCTTTGTTGTTTTCTGCTCCCAATTCATTATACCTCAATAAGCTAAAACTTTTCAGTCATTTTCGAACACTTAACCGTATTGTTGATACAAATTACCAGCTTTGACTCAATAAAACCCTTCGTTTGTTTGTGGTGTTTTCTTTGATAAATACATTTCTATTTACTGTTGTGAACAGGCAGAAGCTACATGGTTCTTACTGTGTTGAAAGGTGGAGAAGAATATTACAAACAGGTTAAGATCCTCTCTAACTCTGTTCCTATTGTGAAATAGTAATTTATGAAAGTTTTGTGAGAGTTGATAATGACATATCTTGAATGATTGAAATTTGTTCTTTTAAAAAAAAGAATCATGTGAAGGTATTGAAAGCAGCAGGAGTCTTTGTTTATAGGCAAAGCTATGGTGTGTTAGCTACTTTGGGGCCACACCTATGGAACAATCTGGTAACCTTAGAAACTCCTGTTTTGTCATCAGCCTCTTTGTTTTATCCGAAATTCAATCGTTTGGATCTGAAGTTTGTTTGAATGATGAGTATTTCGTAAACACGTTTGCTTTTCAGTGGCTACGAATTATTGAATTTTTTCCTGGAATTACCTTCTTGATTGCTCTTTTGTTGAAGATGCAGATTGGGATACATGTTTCCCGTTTGTGCTAGAACGGAAAAAGGTAGATATTATTAGCATAGCTCCAACGGATAACCACACAGATAAGTTACATGAACGGAGTTTGCATTAAGCAAAAAACATAATCCTGTTTGAAAGAAAGCAATCCAATTACACATACATCTCAAATGAAGGTAGAAACAACTACATGGTCTGAATTCTGTATCAACTACATAAATTTTTTTCCTTGAGCAGAAAAGAACATTGGATAGATATAGAAACTAAAACCAGTATGAGTCTTATTTGGTTTTGGTCACCTTGCCTCTACTTTTGACACGACTAGCTGCAGTGGTTCTTGTTCTAGCCTTGAGCTCAGATTCCTCTCCTTCATCGCTGAATCTGTCACGAACTCTGTTCTCTGTCTGATGATTGACTTTTTTGGCATTACTATTCTTTGCAGCTGCATGATTCTTGGTGCTCCTTGGAGGCTGATGAGTGCTAGGCCATGACGATGCATCCGAAGTCATTGAGTCATCGCTCTCATTGTTACTACTATCATCATCACCATCATCGTCTTCATCACCATCACCATCATCATCCTCATCATCGACCTCTTTTACACAGAAACCATCATCACCATCATCATCATCTTCATAAACAACTTCAGAGTGGTGGTTTCCATGGAAGGTGTCCTCGATGTACATGGTCCATCCTGATTCACAACTACTCTTCTCCTCAGCACCTCCATGAATTCTTGGAGACTCCATGGCTAACACAAAAACTTAACTTAGCTTTTTTTTCTTTCTTAACGTTACGTACCTCAGCTTGTTCCAACCTCTTACCCTCTAATATAGCCTGTGTCTCTCTCGCTGTCTTTGGCTCTGCTCTTCACCATCAATAAATACTTGTCCTCTTTTGTCTGATTTATATATTTTCCTTTCTTGTGTTTCAGTATCAGGAAAAGCCGGAGCCTATGGAATCACACTCATATAATTGAATACCAGGAGTGAGTATCACCACATGGCAATCTTAGCACCATTGTTTTCGCTCAATTGAAGTACTACAAGACAAGCCATTTCAGATATATATCAAGGAGAGAAAGGTTAGCTCCTTCTTCAAATAAAAATAGTACTCTTCTATAATAAAATTTAAAGCCCTATAAATTCTCTTTTACCAATTTCTTTTATAGATATATAGGGAATTGGGCATATTATAGTTCCCAAAACACGGTTCAATACCCACCAAACCAAAGTTTATCTGTTTGACATCTCATAAGTGATGTGTAAGCAATGCTTATTGGTTAACACTTGTATTTTTGTTTTCTTTTTATTAATGATAGCCATATGATAGGAGGATAGCTACAACATTTCATTTACTAGTTTTTACTTCTCTCTGTCTCTCTCTGTTTCACTGAGCTATAATCAATCTCACAACTATAAAAGAGCAGCTTTTGAGGTGGAAATGAGATAAGACCCACTCAACAAACAAGAAGGAATATGAAACCAATTTTCTTAATTAGGTTAGGAGCTGTTCCTCTTCTTCATTCCTTTAATACTCTTCTTCCCTCCCAGTCCTGTCTTGGTCATAAAAAGTGTTGCAGCCTTTTGTTCCTCTCTCCTCTCTCTCCCATAAAATAGTTGTTTTATTTTGCATTGAAGGTAACGCAACTGGATTTTATTTATTTATATTTGGTGCATTTACTTCTATTCTTGAGGAATATGACAAAACAGAGATTAGTATCAACTGTGGTGAAAAAAGTAAAGAACTAAATAGTTTCTATGATGGCTTCACCTTTTCTTACAGTGATTGGAATCCATATTGGTAAGTAACAGCTAAGCAAAACAAGTGTGGGAGAGAAATGAAACCATATAACATTAAAAACGGTGAAGGTGTAGTAAGACTTTGACCCCTCTTTTGAGCATTTAAGTAAATCAGTTTTTGGCCTTTATGAAATTTGATCCTCATAGTACAAATAATAATACTCATTGTGGGTCTCACGAGTGGAGATATATTAGGATTTATTAGAATTGTACACATCGTTAATGCCTCCAAGCTTTGTTTTCTTTTAGGGACTCTCCTTGGATTTTCTCTTGTGGGTCTTTGTACTACAATTCATCCTACACGTGTGAGTACTGTTTCTCTTTTGTTTTGATTAGTAATTGTAGTAGCTTACACTTATGTGGGTGAGTATTAGTTGAGAAAAATAAATATAGAGAACACAGATTGGCTTCTCTTTCACTTGTTAGAACTCATATGCTTAATAATAAGTGATTTTGTTGAAAGGTTAGGAGAAAAAGAAAAGAAGTGGGTATATGTTTCTTATAGCACCAAACTTTTAGCTTTACTTTGAATGAGCCTGATTTTGTCAGGTATACTTCCCCATGTATTCATTTGTCTCTTACTTCATAAGTCTCCCATGTGATGTGAAATTGTTATATATAAATGTGTATGTATATTTATATATGTGTATATTACTTTGGAAACTTCTCTCATTTAAATTAGACACACCACTATACTTGTTAAAGCCTTTTTTCATGATTTGGTTTCCATCTTAGATAAGATGACAAAAAATCTCAGCTGTAACATCATACCTTTCGATTAGATTTCTCGACCCATTTTTGTTTTTTTTGGTTTTCCAAAAAGTTCAATTATTGAATACATTTTATTGGTTGCAGAATTCTCTGCTGTTGCTGTTTCTTTTTTAATTTGCTAGTTTGTTCCTAACCTTCTAACATAGCAATCGTTTATAGGTATGTGGAAAGACAGTTTTCCTTTAAAATATAAGTTCATAAACGTCAAGTCAATTATGGTCGAATCTCTTTAGAGTACATAGATTAGATTCAGTCGGATTTAATGTGTGTTAGTTTTAACTTTTTTTTCTAATATTACGCAGGTCTTGCATTACGAGAGTCTTGTCACAAGACCATTAAAGTCGCTGAAGTTTGTGTTTCTGGTGCTCTTAGAACTTGAGTTTCTAAACTAGTAGTTATCGTGGATTGAAGCACATTGACATCATGTAGATGGTATTTTCGATGTAAATGAATGATATTTTTGTAATATCTTACAAGTTAGTTTCATCTAAAACCTGAGAATGTGAGACTAAAATCCAGCTATGATTTGCTCATCGAGCATCATTGAACGTGTCAACATATCGAAACCACAATCTTCATTCTTTTTTTTGTATGGTCACCAAAGTGTCTGAGTGAGTTTACATGTGTAAACCTGAAGCACGGCATGAAATAGGTGGGATTTTTGAGGGCATCACTCTCAACATAACTTGCTTTTCGGTGGATGATTGGAAACAAGAAGATCAACAAAGTGATAGTTGTCAGATTTTATCAGTGCAAGAGGTAAAAAAATATCTTTCTACTTTCAAAGTGTTGTCAAGGCTAAAATCTAAATGTTATTTTCTACTTTAATTCAAAGATTTGAGGATCCACACGTTTGAGGATCTTACTCGAAGATTTGGAGAAATAATGGATTGCCAAATTTTCGCAGTTACTTTGTTCTTCCCATGTTTTTTCCATATCTCCATACAATGCTCAAAAGTTACTAAACTATGCGTTTATCGGGTCCTATGGCTAGTCCATGTGACCCTTACTCGCTCGAAATATGTCATACAGTCATAGTGAACTCAACCTAAACATTCATGGATCGCTATCGCCTTCATCAACCCCCATTCTAGTCAATTGTCACCTTGCTCATACTTGTCGTAACCGTTGAGCAATAATGTCCGTCTTGGAGGTGCGTAGAAAGTGTAAACACTTCATAGATGATCCAAACATTAGCAGATAATCGTAGCTATTTTTCAAGACAGACACTGATTGTTATAAAATATAGACCAACGTCGAGAGCACAGTCACTTCAAGCTTTTTCTTGTTAAAAAAGCATAAGAAGATTGGCCCATGCAGGTTTCGAACCTGCGACCTTCGCGTTATTAGCACGACGCTCTAACCAACTGAGCTAATGGGCCTTTGTGAAACAATTCGTCTTCTTTTAGTAATATAGCTTTCTTCTTTGTGATTGCACATTCTTGAGTCTTAGATGAATTAAAAAGCTCGGATATTAGTTTAAAGTTAAACTTAAAACTCCATTAAGGCGAATAAGTCCGATTCAACCACATGTCATAACAATCATCTACCACTATACCAAAACCACCTAACACAAGTTTTTTTCCCAACTAATGTAGCCCTGCCTGCCAATACATAACCTTGTTTTTAACCGTTTTTATGACTGAAAATATTCTTAAAATAATAACAAGTTGACGACAAATAAATAAATTCAGGTTTTTGCGAAGATCGTTGTACGACTACAACTACGTCGTTGTTCTTTTTTAAAAAAATTGTACTTCTTTTTTTATTAATCGTATAATTGAAGATGAAGCCAAAGAGTGGATCTTATTTTCCCTCCTACTTTATTTTATAGTCTGGATTTCGTCATTCGGAAGAAAGAACAGAGAGAGAAGAACACTTGGCAATATTAGTTCTAACGAAATGATGTAAATTACTGCTAGCTCGATTGAATAACTAGAAGAAAAATATTGAGAACGTAGTTGCTACCAATTTCTCATGATATTATTTCGTAAAGTAAACGGATTATATATAGGTTCCAAATTCACCACGGAAAAATTTTCAAAAGAAATTTTGTTGATTTGTTTAACATGAAGTAATATGGACAAGGGTTTGTAGTGTCATGGTCGTGTCAAAAACCTAGTTCAAATCCTATTGGAAATATGCAAATTCATTTACGGAACTATATATTTCTTAGTTGAACAAAAAAGTAGATCTATTACTCTACTAGAATTCAAATAAATTTTCATCTAGTTATCTTTGGGTCATAGGAAAACCCAACAACCATCTCACAAAATTAGTTGCATCTCACTTGACCTACTTCTCAAGACCCTTGCAACACAAGAAAACTAAAAACTCTACAATGCCCTCTTCTCAAAAAACTTATATATTTCTTTGAAGTCCAAACCATCTTCTCTAACTCCTATCTCCCCACAAACACTTTTCTATTTTCCAAAATTTTGGATCAAAAGGTTTCCGGTAGAAGAACTATGAGACTCCTCCTTGTGTTCTTTCTGGTTCTCACCATCTTTATCCCATGCTTTTCCTTTGATATACCGGGAAAGGATCTTCCTTTAACCCTAGATTATTACAAGTCTAGTTGCCCGACCGTATTTGACGTCATCAAGAAAGAAATGGAATGCATAGTGAAGGAAGATCCTCGAAATGCAGCCATAATTATTCGTTTACACTTCCACGATTGCTTTGTCCAAGTAAGTACTCATCCACACCTTTCTTGAAACACAAGATATCATCCCGCCAGTGAAAATTCATAACGGATATGTCAAACATTTACTGATATCAAAAATACTTCCTTTAAGGAGATATTGAGCTAGATTTTGGATGAAACAAAGATAGAATTTAGCTGAAAGGGTTAAAACTTATTGCAGGGATGCGATGGATCGGTGTTGCTAGACGAAACAGAGTCACTACAGGGAGAGAAGAAAGCTTCTCCCAACATAAACTCATTGAAAGGATACAAAATTATAGACAGAATCAAGAACATAATCGAATCCGAATGTCCTGGAGTTGTTTCCTGCGCTGATCTTCTCACAATTGGTGCTAGAGATGCTACAATCCTGGTAAATAAACACAAACGAAACATATAGAGTGAGTATATTATATAGTACTATCATATGAATTATGAAATGAAACAAAAATTTGATTTTTGGTTTGAAGGTGGGTGGGCCTTACTGGGATGTTCCTGTGGGAAGAAAAGATTCAAAAACAGCAAGTTACGAGCTTGCCACAACAAACCTTCCAACTCCAGAAGAGGGTTTGATCAGCATCATTGCTAAGTTCTACTCTCAAGGTCTCTCTGTTGAAGACATGGTCGCTCTTATAGGTAAGATCAATCCTCTTAACCAAACTAAACCGAAAATTATGGTAACAGAATCCGTATGATTTTGGTTTTGTCGTAAGCCGGACTACTAAAACCCTAACTTGACCAATAATCTATCTAGGAGCGCACACGATTGGAAAGGCACAATGTCGGAACTTCCGATCCCGGATCTATGGTGATTTTCATGTGACGTCAGCCCTAAATCCAGTTTCGGAGACGTACTTGGCAAGTCTTCGAGAGATTTGTCCCGCGAGTAGTGGAGAAGGTGATAGCAATGTGACGGCGATGGACAATGTGACGCCGGATCTCTTCGATAACTCGATCTACCACACACTGCTAAGAGGAGAAGGGTTACTGAATTCGGACCAGGAGATGTACACGAGCTTGTTCGGGATACAAACGCGACGGATCGTGAGCAAGTACGCGGAGGATCCAGTGGCTTTCTTTGAGCAATTCTCGAAGTCGATTGTGAAGATGGGGAACATTTTGAACTCTGAAAGCTTTGCTGATGGAGAAGTTAGAAGAAATTGCAGATTTGTCAATACATGAAACATCAACAACGAAACAAAACAATGGAGAAATAAAGTATTTCTGATAATTTATTTATGCAAGAAACAAAATTAAATTCGATCTTATTCTTCTCGTTATTTCTACATTTTTTAAATTATAGGGCTCTTGAATGTTTAAAAGATTTTCAAATGATCTGCGTTGTGGTTGTTGTTTGGTTTCGACTTTATATTTATGGTGATGGATGCAAAAAAATGAATACAAAAATTGAACTATGCAAAAACTTAAACTTAAACATTGTAAAAGGTTTGATTGCAAGCTTGAAAGAATTTAAGATTGATCAAGAGAGACAAGCAAAGCAAAATCCTGCTCGTGTAATACAAAAGAGTTTTTAAAGCAATTATGTGAGAGTGTGGAAAACATGAGAACAAGGAGACGTAATGGTTGCTTCCATCTCAAGAAAGAAATCTTCTTGACATATACAACATGTGCCAAACAAATCCATATCAGGGCCAAGCACTGGGAAACACTTGTTATCAGGATGCAATCTCTTGGAAACTCTTGGTGAAAAGTAGATGGAGTTTTTCACCTATCTCACCAAGCAATTAATATAAAAATCCGGGAAGTAAAAGCCGACCACCTCCAATCCTCCATTGCACCATTGGTCCATTGGTTAAGGGTTTAAATGTTTCTACACCGGGGCTCTTTGGTTCGAATCCCAAGATCAGATCTAGGATTAGATAAAACATTTTTAATAATGATGTAACATGACAAAAAAAAATTATAACAGATCCATTCCAAAAAGGAAATCTTAGGTTATATTTTCCTTCTTAACCAAAATCGAACAGAAAATTCCTTATTTTCCTTCTTATATAATGAGAAAAAATCATATCGATGGTCTCTCATTTGTACTAACGAAAACCCTAATCAATAGTGATGGAGGCATACAGGTCAGGTCTTGTGGCACATCCAAAACGCTCTTTGGCTGGAAAGTTCTTCACAAGTCTTCGTCCACCGTCCTTTGACAGAACAGAAATTAGACTGCGGCAGCAATGGAAACTTTCCCGCGGCTTCAAGGTTTTCGCTTTTGAGAAAGACGATATTATCTTATTCGAATTCGAGAAAAAGAGAGACAAGAATAAAGTTGTAAAGGATGGACATTGGAACGTGGATGGAATTATATTAGTCCTCAAGGAATTCCCACATGACATATCCATAGCCGATATTGATTTCTCGGTTGCTTGCTTCCGGGTCAAGGTAATAGGCCTGCCCTATTTTTGCTACACTGAAGAAGATGTTGATAAGATTGGGAAAAAGCTTAGTGACAAGCCATGGATTTCGTTTAAATATAACACTGTAACAAGATGCTTTTGGGTTAAAGCCGAGATTAATCTGAAACAGCCGCTCCCTCCCGGGTTAACTATTGGTAAAGGTCGTAGGCGTCAGTTTGTTCAGTTCAAGTACAAGAATCTTGGGGATTTTTGTGAACATTGCGGTATGATTAGCCACCGAAAATGTGAGAAAGTCGCAGAGCAGAGAGCTTTGACCCGCAAGTTTAAAACACATGTATATGGGCCATGGCTAAGATACGACCCTGAACCGGATGGTAAGGGTTTACCTGTGAAGTCCCACTACTCTCAGTCGTATGATGACATGGGCTTACCGTACGAGGAGACACTTACTTACGCTCAGTTCAAGGTAGAGGTCAGGGTTGATGTTGTTTACGCGAGCGAGCATGAGTGGGGAGGCAAGAAACTGATTCGTTCCTTGGTACTAAGTGAGTATGTTTATTTTTTCCGGTTTCCTTGTTCCCCGACACGATTCATTAAGGATGTTTTAGAATTTGAAGTCGACAAGATCTCACATCTAGCGAGGTTGACGGCCGAGGACAAGGCCATCATCGTCCATGGTCTCGTGGATCACTTAATGAAACAGAGGAATGCTTGGTCAAAGCAGAGATGGGTTCCTCTGTTAGTTCATGTCGAGAAAACAATAATGGTACCACCAGTGGATATGGAGACTATGCTTCAAGAAGCCAAAGATAAAAAACTTCAAGAAACCATCGAGGAAGTGATTCTTAAATTGGTTGACGGACGTTTAAAGAAGTCCGACGATTTGCTGATGAGGACTATTCAAGATGGCATCGGTGAGGTCGGTTTGACTCATCAAGTCCCGGATGTTTATATTGAGAAGATGATACGATGGGTGAAAAAAACGAACAAGTTTTTAGCTAGAGCTTTCAAAATAAGATTGCATCCTGATAACAAGTGTGTCACAGTGCTTGGCCCCGATATGGATTTGTTTGGTACATGTTGTGTATGTCAAGACGATTTCTTTCTTGGGGAGGAAGCAACCCTTACTTATCCTTGTTCTCATGCTTTCCACACTTGCTGCATCCAAGACTGGATTCTACAATCTCAAAAGTGTCCACTTTGCCGTCTCCAGCTTCAAATGTTATCGAGTCTTTAGCTAGTTTCCTAATCCACATAATAAGCTCCAGTTTCTCCTATTCGCATATTTTACATCTTTCCATGATAAACTCTTAGAAACTCTCTTTTCTTTGTTACACAAAACTCTCTGAAGTTAGTTACTAATTGAATCTTTCCGCTCATTTTGTTTCATTTTTAATTTCTAAAAACCTTTTGTAATCATTAGAATATATTTGAACTAAATCCACCAAATGAATTATAAAATACAGTTTCTTGAAGTCATAAAACAAAGATTGACAGAAACTGTTTCAAAGGCAGAGCCGCAGAGGTATGAACCACATGAATCTATCCGTAATGTAGGAAGGATAAGGTCTTAGAGCTCTTTCGGGCTAAGATACCACCTTTATAAAATCCAAAGTAAATCCGAGTCTAATGCAACATAAGAAATGGAGTAAGTGCCAAGCTCTAAAACTGATTCTTTTTGGGCTTTGTGGACTGGCCGGGTTTGCTAGGTCTCATTTGGTTCTTCCCTTTAGGCTTTTCAAAATGGTTTTTAGCCTTTTGAGCTACTCGTATCTGCATGTGTTCGTGTTCCTCTCTGTTTCGCGCTTGTATCTCTTCATCGCT
Source organism: Arabidopsis thaliana x Arabidopsis arenosa (assembly GCA_019202795.1). Classification (NCBI taxonomy): domain Eukaryota; kingdom Viridiplantae; phylum Streptophyta; class Magnoliopsida; order Brassicales; family Brassicaceae; genus Arabidopsis; species Arabidopsis thaliana x Arabidopsis arenosa. Next base: position 10,835,207 of record CM032919.1, on the reverse strand, counting down.
CTGAATAGGAGTTGTCTTATATATGTTTGCCTCTGGAACCAGACTGGCGAGATCCTGCTACTCTGGTTGCTTGTTATTTGGGGGGACGTTGGCGATGTTGAGCTCCCTCCTCCTGTTGATGTTTCAATTTCAAGCACTTCATAAGGTAAAACATGCAAGCAAGAAGTTGGGTTTTATAACATAAATGGCAGAGAGAAAGAAAGAGAATGCCTCCTTACTTTTGCTTTATTTTGCAAGACTTCAAGTTTTGCACTAAGCTCAGTTGTGTTGAGTCTATCATTGTATTTCAGACATTAAGAGGCGAGACTGAAAACTATGGTAGCTTCTTCTCTAGAGAACTCGCCTTCTAAATTTGGATCCACTAGCTCAATGACATCCTTTTCAAGTATAGACTAGAAGCAGAGTAATCAAAATTCACAAAGTCAAGACTCAAGAGGATTCACAACACAGCAGAATACTAAGCTGGAATTTGCTTTCCCGTTAGCAAAGTTAAGAGAACATAACCAAATATGTATGTCATACTTTCAGGGTTCACAAAACTTCCTGCAGTGAGAATATAACATCACATTCTGACACTAATAAACCGAAGAGAGAACCGTGAAATGATCACCTGTTGTTCTATGATCATCCTTGCTCTCCTTCATCAAGCCGAAACAAGAAAGACAGGCATCACCATCCTACAATATCCAAACTATTTAGCAACCTTGGATCACAAGGAGAAATAAGCATCAAAAGGTTCGTTTAGTTTTACCTCATCAAACAGAACCGCGTAGGCACTAAAATTATTGTAGGATGCAAAACCTGCAGTACTACAATGTTCCAACGCTTCAGCTATCTGATAAGCAATTCTCAACCTCACTGACCATTCCATGGTGTGATTCTCCTCTGTGATACACAACAGCGACAAAGTTCAAGATAGAGAATGGTAAGTTCTGATTCAGTAGAGATTCTACGAATACATAAATTGATTCCTACTAGTTCTAAATCTGTTTCTAATTCTTAAACCATCTATAGCACAATCAATAATTTGACCTAAACCATCATCGTCTCTGACCAAGTGAAAACATAAGCAGAAGAGGAAACGTACGGTGGAAGAAACGCTTAGCAAGAATATCATTTGGCAAAAAACTATGCAACAAGAAGCCTTTCATCGCCATCACAACAGCATCCAATCAAATTGATGACTCTCTTGTGCTTTAACAGCCACACTCTTCGTGCCTCTTTCTGGGAAACAAAGGAAGAAGAAATAGAGTAAAAACCTATCAAGAGAAAGTGTGAATCGAATAACTTTTCAGGCAAGAAACAGTACCCTAAATTGATCAGGATCAGGGCACAACATATTCTTGAAATTCTTTACAGCAATAGAGCCGAAGCTCTGTGATTCTACCCTATAGACCATATCGGATGATTCGTCTGCGTTCTCTGAAACACATTACTTCGCCGTAAGATGAGAATCTGACGGAGCAACTTCTTGATCTTCCATGGTTACCGTGAGCAAAGCAGAGAGAGATGGAGAGAGAAAACGATAGCCAAAATCTGTTAGAGAGAGATAAAGAGAGCGAAAGAAATGAATTATGAAACAATAGATCAGCTTATATAACAGAGCTTCACTAAAATCCAAGATTACGCTTCTTGATCATTGATCGCGTCATCTTTTAATTTCTATGCATTTTTTTTTTCTCATTTGAGATTTTTGCATGGTGGTGAGTGGTGACAAGTGGATTTGCAAAGCTCGAACTAGCTATATATTTCTATGATCTTTTTCAATAATTTAAAAATTATGTTTTGTTAATGGTATATTTTGTTTGATCGTCTTCTTAATGATAGAAATGTAATTGTCTTTACTCACAGTGCTTGGCCCTGATATGGATTTGTTTGGCACATGTTGTATATGTCAAGAAGAATTTTTTCTTGGGATGGAAGCAACCATTACTTCACTTTGTTCTCATGTCTTCCACACTCTCTGCATTAAAGATTGGATTCAAGAATCTCAAAATTGTCCACTTTGTCGTCTTCAGCTTCAAGTGTTAAGGACTTGGTATTTTACGCGTTTCGATATTTTAAAACCAAAGCCAAGACTTGATATCGAGTCTTGATGTCTTTACATAGTCCTTTTCAAATCCAAAAAATAGACTCCAGTTTCTCATATTCCCCATATATTACATATTTCCATGATAAATGCTTAAAAACTCTATCTTGTAACTACACGAGCAGGCTCTCGCTTCGCTCGACTCATGATCATTATTAACTTTCAGAGAGTAATTGCAATGCGTGTTGACAATAATGAGTTCAAGGCTTCAAGCCATTAACTTATATTCTATTAAAAAAATAAAAAAGGAAAAACTCCAAACCAATTTTTATCTTCTCCTTTGGTCTTTCTCTGGCCTTTTTATCGATTTATCATGCAATTTTAGATAGTTAATTTGATTCATCTAGTTTTAGGGACGGATAAACATCGAGGTTGTATCCGGTAACGTTTTAATATGAGGTAGGTTTATATCCGGTAATTTGGTTTCACTAGATATTCTATTCACCACTTTTCCACGAAACCATTTTTCAGTTTATTTTTTGGTCTTGTCCTCTTTTCCTAAATACAACTTAGCAAGAATCACAACCTACACAACTTGACAAATTCCAAAAAAAAAGTGGAAAAAGAAAATGTCACAAAGCATTGATTATTGCCTGCTTCTTGGAACACCGTAACGCAAACATATCATCAACATCTCGAGATCTCTTTCCACCGCAAACGGCTACGACGTCGTTTGGCTTCACGGTTGTCACATTAAAGATATCAACTCCGAAAAGCCGAACCACCACCTGAACCGGGTTTTCCCTCGGACCGGACCTGACTTTCCAATCGATATAAAGCTGCCGGTCTAGTCCGGTCGATCTCTCGAAAGTAACAACATCACCGGCTCTGAGATTCTTCTCCTTGACGAATCGACTCCATCCCTTGGTCAACACGTAACTTTGACTACTGTTCCAGTATGAGTAACGGAACCTCCACACTTTACCGTTAACGTCTTCGAAGTTAATCAAAACGCCTTTAGTCACTGCCGGTGACGGTGACGGTAACGGAAAGTGTTTCTCAGCGTGTTGTTTAGGTATCACGAGACGGTTTAGCTTCCCGACGTCGCTAGGTGTAACAGCTTTCTCGAAAAGAACTTCACGCGTCTTCAAAACGTTGTCGTTTTGAGTAGTACTCGATCCGTTACGTTTTCCGTTAGCGTCGACGGCGAGAAACAACCGCCGTTTATTGTTCTGTTCAAGCTCGTCGGCGTAAGTGTGTTTTCTCAACATGTCCACGATCTCGGCCTTTGAGTGAGCTTCAAGAAAAGCTAAATCGCTGTCTTCCAAAACGTTCTTGAAGTTGACGACGGCGTCACGGCCGCGGAATCTACGAGCGGCGATGTCGTAGGAACGAGCAGCTTCTTCTTGCTCGTTGAAAGTCCCGAGCCATACTCGTTGGTGTTTCTCGTAGATCTGAGCTCCCCATCTTCCGTTAGGCTGAGGAACCACACCTTTGTATTTTGACGACGGTAGCTTTCGTGACTCCGTCTCTAGGCCGTTCTCGGGATCCAACACGACGCTGCTTCCGCCACTTCCCATCCGGTAGAGGCGTAACACCGCAGCCGGATGAGAAGGAGGAGAGATCTTCGTTGCGGTGGCCGTGGCGGAGAAAGATTCTGAAGTGGAGGAACTTATCTCGTCTATGCAACTGGAATCCATTTTCTTTGTTTCTGTTTCTTGAAGATTCTCACCAAACCAAGAAACACAAATTATAACCTTTTAACAGAAAGATGAAACACAAATTAGGTGAGAGAGATTTTGGTGACGTTGTTACTTTTTCATTTCTTTGGTTGAGATATATATATACAAAGACATATGATGATGTGAGGAATGGACGAGGCAAGTGCATGTACATGTACATGTTATTATTTGTATCTAATTAATTATATGTTTCTGAAGTAAAATTTGATTGGTTTATGGAAAAAAATGGGTCAAATTGAGAAAACATTTTAAAAATGGAAAGGTAGGGTCAACGCTTACAAGAACGGCAAAAATAACTTTGAAGGAAGTTTCCGAGAAGGGCAGACAAAAAAATGTAGTACCACGGCTTTTACATCTTTCGTACGTTTGTTGTGTACATTTTTGGGAAACATATTTCAACGACGTAAGAACATTTTCTTACAACACATTACCACGTACTTTCATCAAACAAAGTTCTCATCAATCAATCATCATATAAGTTTTTTTTTTTTGTTGTTGTTAAAATCAATCATAATATAAGTTGGTAAAACTGATATATAACCATAGTCGAAATTAGATCTTTTATTGGATAACCAAATATTCTTGGTTTTATAACTCATACTGTGTATAGTTTTCCGGAAACGATGGATATATACCACATAGACTAGATATAGACATATAGTTAAACATTAACTTTCGATTTTATTTATGGATCATATTAGGGATAATAATATCTCACATTGGAAAGGATAAAAAATCTTGATTAGTATATAGATATGAGTTAGTACATGCGCATTGACAGTTGGTTTTGAGTTGGAAACCCATATTCTAGTATGATATCAGAGTCTGATCTATACGTGTCCAATTCAATCTACAATCGGTATAGTCCAATAGTTGGTCCGCTGATTCACGCTCGAGCATACAGAAATCAATGGTAGAAGAGTCATCATCTCGAATGAGCGTATTGAAGATAACAATATTCCATATTAGAAAGAATAAAAAATATTGACTAATATATAAGATATATGAGTCAATCCATTTATTGTTCGTTGGTTTTGAATTAAAACTTGTATTCTAATAGATCATTGATTCATTGACATATTAGCATGATCAATTTCATATAAAATTTTATGTACAATTCAAGACAGTTATGACATTCTAGATGCTAGAGGAGAAAGAAGTCACTAAATATCGATAATCCAAATATGTTCAATTGTTTTGTGACATTGACATACATGGAAGAGTCACAGATTGACAAAAAAAAAAAAATAGAAAAGTCAGAGAAGAGGATGAAAAATAAAATTAAGTCATAGTTTTGACAAAACAATACATACAAATGAAGAACCAATGGGTTACATGTTCATGGTAAATGGGGACCTACCAAGAGGGTCAAGTGGGATGGGGGCTCACATGAACCTATCCTCACTTCTTCTTTTTTTGGTATATTTTAGTTCATCCCCCTTTGAAGCAATTGTCGTGTCCATATTTTATTCACCATCTTTATATTTTTTTTGGTTAAATGTTTTGTAAATTGATTAGAAAACAAAAAAAAAGACTTTTGGATAGGTAAGGTCGCAAGGATTATGATCTTATCTGATACTGTTGTCTCATACACTCATACAAATATCCTAACATATTCTGCTTTTTTTTTTTTTTTTTTTTTTCAGTTTCCTTCTTAATGTGTAGCTCTTTTTTTTGTCTACACCAAAGGGAAATGTATGTATTTATTGCAATAAGCAAACACTAATAGTTCTCTTTATACAACTTAGCATGTGGTATATGATATTTCTAATTTATTTTATAATATATTGAATATTATCGATGTACGTATCTCTATATATTTCAGAGAAAGAAAAATGGATTAAGTGTGGACATGGCGTGTTGTTCCCGCTTGGGAGGGAGACAATTTGACTAGTTTGAGGCTTTGAGCTTATCCAACCAAATATTTTTGAAACACTCCAACGCTGCTATGTTTTCATTTTTCTCCCCCATTTTAAATAATTTTTACGTTTTACTTTACAGATTTATAGCAGTTCAGTAATTATAACGTCCAATTGTTTCTCGATTGAACAATTATTTTGTGTTGAATTTTTCTATATTGATAGTAATAATAGCAATGCTAAGTATTTCTTCTTTAGCAAAAAAAAATGTTGTGTTTTTATACCATTTTCGTAAATTTTTGAAATACAAATAACAGAAAAAAATAAAATCCGAAAATTAAAGAACACAGTAAAAAGTACCGTCTTACTCTATACAAGGGCCCTTGGTAAAACTAAAAAAAAAAACAAATTCTCTTAATAAAATTTTTTTTTAAAAAAAAAAATGGGCCCTTTTTCTTCACTAAATTTTTTGAAAATGGCATTGGACCCATGGCAAATGCCTATGTTGCCATGGGGTAGAGACGGGCGGTAAAAACTACAACACAACAGAAACAGTTCATATAACTAATTAACAGTATAATATTTTTAAAACTCTACAATATGTATGTATATATATTATATATCATCTCTACCCCAACACATTTAATTTTATCAATTAATGTGACACTTCAATAATCATTCAAATCACATGATAAGTTTGAATGCTGAATCAGTAATAATAATAATAACAAACATTACAGAATAAGAAAATTAAGCATATTGATAGAAAATATCTTGAAAAATCATTAAAATGTGGACATAAATTTTGAGGGGTAAAAAAAATTATTTGAAGAAAAAAGAAAAAAGTCCATGCAACGTAGGAAAACCTTGTGCGGGGTAAGGTGTCGCAACGCAAACGTCGTTTTGTCAACAATTTGGAGATGAAATTAAAGTAGGAGAAAACTTGTGATACGTTTTAACAAGGAAAAAGTCAGCTCCTTCATTGTCACTGTTAAGTATGGACCCAAACCTCATCTCATCCTAATTTTAGTAATATTCCGATTCCATCTTACTCGTTCATTTTAAATTCTTATCTTCCATCGTTGAGATCGTACAGTTTTGGTAAGAGACAGAGACTACATCTATTTATTGACATTTTTTCTTATTTCCATCTTCGGCTAATCAGACTTGACTAATTAAAATTCATTTTAATTCTGGTGGAATAATGTAACTCGTGGCCTAGTTTTGAGCCACCAGAACCAACTTAATTAAATATTTAGACCACCAGAAGTCCAGAACCAACTTAATTTAAATTTGGATTCAATTTTGTGGCTCCCACATACTATATAATTGGATACAAAGGTGAAAAGAAGAAAAATTAGATATTACTTAGCGTGCGACTAATTAAATATTATACACATCAAACCTTTTGTAAACTGCAGCAGCAGCCACTCGTTATCGAGTTTCCATGATTTAACTAACCCTGAATCTATCACAGCATAAACGAATCGATTTGTATTATACATTTTTATCAATGTGTATAGGAAAAAAAATGTATATAGTTGTTATTATAAACTTATTTGCTAGCCACATATACTATTCTCAACATTTAATGTATGTAAAATCAGCACAAATATGAGAAATTAATAAGAGTGTCATCTTGACACAGCACACAAACTAAGGGGTGTATTGAATAGAGGATTTAGAGCAATTTGTATTAAAATGACAAATCATATGTTACTCAAACATGTATTTAAAAAAAAAATTAAAATCAAGTGTTATTGGATTAGTGATTTTAAAATTTACAATCAAATCCACTATTATTGGAACCATTTAAGTTGTGGATTTGAAGTGATTTGAGTGATTTTATGTGAGATTTCAGGAAATTTTTTAGTTAAAAATTCAAACATCCAAATCTCATGGTTTTAGGTGGGATTTGAGAGAATTTTAATAACAAATTTCCTAATTCACCAAAAATTCACCAAAATCATCTCAAAACTCATTAAAATTTAAATCACTCTAAATTCCTCATTCAATATGTATTCCTCTGTTTAATATTAGATGATAATGACTTTGTTTTTTTTTTTTAAATAATTGGGTTAAGGATAAACTAGAAAATTGGTTTATAAAAATCACATCAAAAATATAAAACGATATTATTTATGAAAGAAAAATAGAACTCTAAAATGATCTGTGAAACAGATTTTTTTTTTTCTTTCTTGTTGTTCAATCAAATGATTTAATGTGCATTTGTTAGATTTACACAAAACAAAATAAACTTGAAAGTTATAAAATCAATTATTTATTTAAGACTTAAAGTGACTACCTGGAATTGAAGCGACTTTGTCCAACTTGATGTTCTGTTCATAAAGCCGAGCAAAACTACAAATAAATAATACTAAATGAAAACAAAATTGTATATCATGACTAGTTTAGCTAATCATGTGACTTAATGTAGTGATTAGTATGAGAATATCATGTGTGAGGCAAATGAGAATATATTTGACTGTATCTTTCATTCTTTTGATCACGTATCCACGTCGATACCGACAAGCTGTATATGTTGTGCGTACATTGTGGTCAATGTTCTTATGATTCTTTTCACATTTCTTTTCCAATGCTAATACAAATATTTTTATGAGTACAAGTTATGGGTTTATTGTAACTTGTTATGTCATTGGTGGGAATAATATTTGTCATCCGTCGTTGTACGACCCGCTTTAAAATATTTTCGTAATTGGTAAAACCATCAAATAGTGATTATAATTGTTACTGTAGTTTCTTTTCTTAGATTTTTAAAAAATCAATTAGCTGCATTAAATCTTTGAATATCCACTTAAATTTTATAACATAACATCAACAAAACTAGTACAACTGTCAACTATAGAAGTACTTGTTTTTTTTTAATGTCAAATAGTAGTGATTTGTTATCGATAACGAACCGTAAAGTTTTGGCCTTAAATGTTGGCAAGAAATATTTTAAATGCGTCGGTCAATTGCGTGACGAACTTTACTCCAGTCATTATTGTAGGAATGATGGTTATATTTCTTAATTTGATATGGAGTTTAGAAGAACAAGCACCCATTTCATACAATTATGAAAGGAAAAAACAATTAACTATATTGCAAAGAGGGGTTATGAAGACAATTAGCTTACGTACATCGAGGTCAACGAAGTAAACAAAATTGCCAAATCGTTGTCATATAATAATTGTACGGAAACGGTCAAAACACTTCATCAAGAAAGTTGATTTCTATTATTTCAATGGGTTACTGCCTTAATGGTATATGACTATGACATACTATTAAAAAAATGTGAGATTTAGAAAGACTGAAAGAAAAACAGATTTAAACTTAAACTTTAGATCAACCGAGTCTTACTTAGCTTTATTTAACTCGATAATTGATGGGGACTTTGCTAAACCACAGTTTAGGATCGTGTGCCGAAGACAATTAGATTTTTTTTCTATAATTCGTAGACACAAAATCTACGTAAAGAAAGATGGTTAGTGCAAAGAAGTCAATGGCGCCAAATTAATATTTGTTAACCATCTTATCACTAAACCCTCTATGAGGTGGAAAATAATGTGACCGACTGATAGATACAATCATACAAAACATAACAAACATACATTCACTGAATTTTCTCAAACAAATAAATAAACTAAAGATGATTTTTCGATTCTCCATCGTTATTGCACAAAAAAATTATATTGGATTTGTTATTATCAGTCACACGATTCGAAATAGAATTTTTATTTACCATAAACAACCACATGTCCAAGAAGTCCAATAACTCAATCAGTTTGATTGATGTACATAATTTTTAATGATTTAAGGTATAAAATTAAAACCTATGTAAGATTTTTATTTATTTTACATTCTATTCATTGATATGATAACTGAGAAACCAATAATATCGATATATACATATAAAGTTTTTGAGTTTTTTTTTTTTTAATTTGGGCTGGTCTAGAAAATGACTAAATTCCCGTAAACTTGATGAGTTTTTGAGTTTTTTTGCACTTCATCATTAATGGGCCACATAAAAAGCCCATTATTTAAAAAACATATCCGAACCTGACCCAATCCACGTGTCCTCTGTGGTGTAAATCTACTAAGTACGAAAAATAATTAATTTGAAATGAAAAAAAAAAACTAGTGGTGCGAAATCAACGACTGTTAAAGGAATTTTGATTTTTGTCTTCCAAAAAAACTGAAACTCTCTTCCGGTGAAAAAATTCCGCCATGGCTACAATATCTCCGGGAGGAGCTTACATCGGAACTCCCTCACCGTTTCTCGGCAAAAAGCTTAAACCTTTCTCTCTAACTTCACCAATTTCGAGTTCTAAACCAACGGTTAAGCTCAATTCCGATTGTCGCGCTCAATTAATCGATACAGTTCACAATCTCTTCGTCGGAGTTGGAGTCGGACTTCCATGTACGGTTATGGAGTGTGGTGATATGATCTATCGCAGTACTTTGCCAAAATCTAATGGTTTAACGATTACTGCTCCTGGAGTTGCTTTAGCTCTCACTGCTCTCTCGTATCTATGGGCAACACCTGGTGTTGCTCCTGGGTTTTTCGATATGTTTGTTCTTGCTTTCGTTGAGCGATTGTTTCGACCTACTTTTAGAAAGGTCCGATTTTTATGATGGGTTTTGAGTTTTTGAGGTTTTTGTCTCTTGGTTTTGATTGATTGATTGATGGGATTAGGTTTTGGTTTTGTGCAGGATGATTTTGTTGTTGGGAAGAAATTAGGGGAAGGTTCTTTTGGTGTTGTTTATAAAGTCTCATTATCCAAGAAACGTTCTAATGAGGTAAAAACAAAAGCTTTGATCATTTGCTTTGTGTTTGATTTGGATTGAGGTTATCATTTTGTTATTGAGGTGAGGATGATGTATTGTTGGTAGGAGGGTGATTATGTATTGAAGAAGGCGACTGAATATGGTGCGGTGGAAATTTGGATGAACGAGAGGGTTCGAAGAGCTTGTGGGAATAGCTGTGCTGATTTTGTTTATGGATTTCTCGATGTAATTTCTCTTCCTCTGAAATGATGTTTTCCTTCGACTTTCTTGGTTTATGATTTTGCGGTTTGTTAAAATTGTTGCAGAAGTCTTCAAAGAAGGGACCTGAGTATTGGCTGTTATGGAAATATGAAGGAGAATCAACACTTGCTGGTTTGCTGCAGAGTAAAGAATTCCCTTATAATGTATGTGATTTTTTCATGGTTATTTATCCTTTTGCAGTTATCTCCTATGTGTTGTCATATTCTAAGGCAATGGTATAGGTAGAAACTATCATCCTTGGGAAAGTCCAAGACTTGCCTAAAGGGTTGGAAAGAGAAAACAAAATTATTCAGACTATCATGAGACAACTCTTGTTTGCATTGGATGGTCTTCACTCAACTGGGATTATCCATAGGGATGTTAAGCCTCAGAACATTATTTTCTCAGAAGGTAAAGTCATCTTAGTTCTTGAACCTTTTTGAGCAATGAACCCAATGAAAAGATGAGGACTCATGTTTTGTGTCCACTAAAACTTGAGCAGGTTCTCGTTCTTTCAAGATTATCGATCTTGGAGCTGCAGCTGATTTGAGAGTGGGAATTAACTACATTCCCAAAGAGTTTCTCCTGGATCCAAGGTCTTATTTTCATTTGTATCTTTCTCTGCCAAGGATCATAACTGTGAACCTTTTGTTTTTGTTAACTTCAGAAACATAATTGTTTCTCCGTGATATAAGTATCTTTCTTTTCGGCTTGTTGCTTTCAGGTATGCAGCACCTGAGCAATATATCATGAGCACACAAACTCCATCTGCACCTTCAGCACCTGTTGCAGCCGCACTTTCCCCTGTCCTGTGGCAGGTGCCAACTTAATTGTTTGACTACGCGAGCGTAGCTGATATAAAGCTATCCTAGTTTCATAATTTAAGTGTTGGATTTGATGCTTATTGTTTTTTCCAAACAGATGAATTTGCCAGATAGGTTCGATATCTATAGCATTGGCCTCATCTTCCTTCAAATGGTAAGCAGCAAGATTCCAATTGGCTTTTAGTTTTCTCTGAGTTTTTGACTCAGGCAAGTTCAACTATCTTTTGACAAGCACAAAGTCCGTCTGTTCTGGTTGTGTCAATTTATGTTATAAATGCTTTCATCAGTCAGTGACTAGGATTAGAGTAAATAGGAGATCCTTCAGGTTTCTAGGGGTGTTAGTTTGGGCCTTGGGAAAGTAGGGAATGCTCTTGTATTTTTCATTTGCCTGGATTACTTTTGGTTCTGTTGTTCTGATTGTTCTTGGTTTTTATCATCCCGTCCTCGATTATCAAAGCAGAAACCAGTTTCGTTCTTATCAACTTCTCACCATGCTATTACCATTCCAGGCCTTCCCATCTTTACGATCTGACAGCAACCTTATTCAGTTCAACCGGCAGCTGAAAAGATGTGATTATGACTTAACTGCTTGGAGAAAACTAGTGGAGCCTCGTGCAAGCGCTGATCTCCGTAGAGGGTTCGAGCTAGTAGATCTAGACGGTGGAATCGGATGGGAACTTCTTACATCGATGGTCCGGTACAAAGCAAGACAAAGAATCAGCGCAAAAGCAGCTCTTGCTCACCCATATTTCGATAGACAAGGATTGCTTGCGTTGTCCGTCATGCAAAACTTGAGGATGCAGTACTTCAGGGCTACACAACAGGACTACAGTGAAGCAGCAAATTGGGTGATTCAGTTAATGGCAAAAAATGGGACAGAAAAAGATGGTGGATTCACCGAAACACAACTTCAAGAACTCAGGGTTCGTTGTCCATCTATACTCATTCATTTTCTTCGAGTACCTCAAGCCTTAACCATTGTTTCTCTTTTTGTATGATTATAGGAGAAAGAGCCTCGAAAGAAGGCGAATGCGCAAAGAAACGCACTTGCATCAGCACTTAGGCTTCAGAGGAAGCTTGTGAAAACAGTTACTGAGACTATTGATGAGATTAGCGATGGCCGAAAGACCGTGTGGTGGAACCGATGGATCCCCAGAGAGGAGTGAGGACAGACTATATCATTTTTCATTTTCGATCCGATAGTGTAAATCTCAATGTATATCTTAGTAGCCATTAGTAAAATTTCTACAACTTGTAAAATCAAGTAATCTTAAAGAAAACATTGTACCTAAATCCACACACTTGGCAGTCACCGACTCTGTTTCTGAAGTTTCATAACTCTTGTGAATACTTGTTTATGTCATAGGAATTTGTGAAACCGTCAATTAAAAAAAAAACACAAGGCAGGTATCTTGAACAGCACGTTACCCTTTCGGGTTTCGGACCTAAGAAAGTAAGAATTAAGAAACCATGAGATACGCACGAAGAGTTAGAGAAGTCTCTCTGGTCAAGAAATTTAGCTTGCTGGCTCTCGAGGTAAGTGATTGTCCATTTTTAATTTGTCTAAACAAAATCCTTTCGTACGCCATTGAAGCTGGAGCCTGGAGTCGTTTTCTCTATCACTCAAGCTTTTTTTTTTACACAGAGCACATGCGTTTAATACTTTAATACATAATATTATGGCTTTTTTTTTTAGACTTTAGATTATAACCCAATATTACAATAACATCTAACATTTCTTGGAGTAGGGCTTCAAATTGAGATAGCAGAATAGTCAAATGATCGAATAGCATAACATTTTAATTGCATAGTCGCAAACGTTAGAAAAAAGTGGTTTAGGTTTTTCTAGTTCTTTTTTTTTTTTGACATACCAACTAGTGGAATCATTTCTCAAAAATGCAAAATAATAAAAGAATTGATGAATGCTAATGATAAAAAGTATGAGACTAATTTTTTCACGTTATGAAACCCTAGAAAAATGGTATAAGTCTTTTCGTATAACATTCATGAATGTAGACTATGTAGTTATTTGAGCTTGTTGGATCTAAAAGGTATAATGATCACTCTCACGTTTATCCATCGCAGAAAGCAAACGTACGTAACTTTTTTTTTTATAAATTACGTATACATAAACGAAAGTAATTCATCTTTTAAAATAAATTGTTACAACCACGAGAGGTGAAGAAAAAGTTGGTTTATAAAAGGACGACAAGATTTCAAAGTAAAGAAGAATGACAGAGACCAACTCACATAATAAACCATAGATTAAAAAAGATAAGTGTAACTTTTAGTATTTTCTAAAACTTGTTCTTTTAGACGACCAAAAGGTAAAGGCATTTTGTGAATCACGAGAACCTCACGTGCGGTTCCACTCTCCATGTTCGAGGAGGACTTCACTATAACCAATGACAACAGCCCGTAAACCACATCAAACCACACCTAGCTCTACTTGGTTATTTGTGTAGCTAATTATTTAATTACTTAACGTTAACTAATGAAGCTGTGATATAGCTGTAGGATAAGATCTTTCAATGTTAATTTTAATTACCTTTGGGTAAACCATTAATGTGAATAAATAAAAAAGCTGGTTTAATTACTTCTCAAATCATACCAACTATTTGTCGGTTTTTTGGTAAAAGATTGATACAATACTCAATATATTTAGAAGAATCTAGAATTTAGGATTATGCCACCTAATTAACGCCTAACTGTCCCACATTTAGTTATAGTTTGGTCTTTAATACTGCTATTAACGTTTGTTTAATTGTTTTCCTCACCAATTTCGGCGCAAAGCATTTTTTATACTCTATAGTATTCCATACAATTTGTCTACCAATAATTTATATCTGACTCAAATAGACTAAACATAAAATTCGATCCTTTGAATATTTCTCCATGTGGCTACAAGATTTTAGTGTATATATTACTTCTTAACTAGAATTGGTCGCTACGGAAATATCACTAGCTCACAAGTCGCAACATATATACACAACTTACGTCTATTAATCAAAGGAATTTAATGTTATTCTTCATTAGTTATTATTATCAATCGCAATCATCATTAAAACTCAAATATGATTTATAATATGTTGAAATCTGTTGCGGGGACCAGGCCACTTGTCGATTTTGGATGGTTAGTAAAGTATAGTAGTTCCCGACAATTTTGGTTGGTCACATCTTTTGCTAACGTCGAATATGGTTTGGTATACTGTATACACTTTGGATTTTGGACAAAACCATATCAAAGACTGATACACTTAAGATTTTAGACAAAACCCAATATATGAAAGACTAAACCGATCGAAATCACAGAAAATGGTAATTGAGTGGATCCGACTTTAACAATTTTGGGTTTGGTTAATGTTTTCATGAAGAGAGAAGCAAAAGCATGTGATAGAGGATAAATAATTACATTTAGGGCAAAGATTCTTTCAAAGGTGGGGTCCACGTGGGTATGGAGGGGCACAGTGTCCGGTGGGTTAGGGAACAGTGCACAAACCCCAACGGACCCACTCGTTCCTCTTTCATGGACCGGTCTAGTTCGGTACGGTTCGGTTTCTGTCCTTAGCCACCACCTTTTTTCTTACTTCTATATATAACTCCTCTTCATTCATCACCTTCCTCATTATTATCATTCCCTTCTCATCTCTTTCACATTCACTTCCAAAAAAATCACACTTTCTTGATTTGTGATCGGTTTAGAGAAAATGAAGACGACCGGTTCGAGTGTAGGAGGAACTAAGAGGAAGATGTGGAGCCGTGGAGTGGGAGGAGTGGTTAGAGAGCAAAAGGCTAAGCTTTACATCATAAGGAGGTGTGTCGTCATGCTTCTTTGTTGGCATGACTAAAAATCTAATCATTATCAACATCATCATCATCATCATCAACATCATCGGCTTAATGAAGACTAACCAAAGATTTTTTTTTTTTTTTTTTTTTGCGGGTCTTGCTTATAATATAACCCTTGGGAAGAAAGCTTTATATGTATTGGCTTCTAAACGGAGCTAATATGTATATTTTTTTTTTGTAGTAGTTTTTTCATCCCAAAGAAGGTTTTTTTTTCAGATGTATATTAGTAACTTATTAATTCGATATCTTTTGTTGTTGTTTATTGCTGATAAGTTTCTTTAATTTTGCTTCCGATATAAAGACCTTCACACCAAACAATTTATAAAGGTACATACAATCCTTTTTTTTTTACTATCAAAATATATTGAGAAGAAATGGAACAAACAACATGCATGATCCATCCTGTTGTCTTCACCATTTACCAAAGAAAACACAGTCGAGAAACAAATAATGCTTGTAATTAACCAATATTCAGAAAATGCTAGGCTATAAATGGACGGCGACGGGTGACCTATATGTATCACGTAATCAAAACCTAAAACAGATTAAGCGTTTATAAAATAGATAAATATATTATATTATAATATATATACTATAGTACTACACTAAAATAACTTTACATAAATAATAAATCTGAATTTAATACAAATTTTTGAGAGTGGAAAATACATAGAAAATTCATGGATTTTATATATAGGCCATAGCCCATAGGATGAATGACATGTAGAAGAAATTCTGGTGTCTATTGTTGTTATTCATGTCTGTTAAAAGAAAAAGAAAAAAAAACAATATTCAAAACTACCAATTTCTGAAATAGAATAAAATCATCCCCTTGAATAATAGAATTATATAAATCTAGAATTTGATATTATACCATCGAAAATCCACGCATTTCTGTTGATCTCCATGTGCTCGAATCGCTCAATGTCATCAGCTCTGATTTTGATCTAATGAACCAATCTCTCAACCGAGTGGATCTAAGTAAACTGGTGAATCATAAAGTGAATGCGTGTTTCCTGGTGAATATGTTTCTCTCTGGAATGGTAGACACATTGGATGTCATAGTATTTCAGAAGACCAAGGCTCGGAAAACAGAAGATTTGAGGATGTTGATTTGGACGGCTAATAGCTCAACACTAGATAAACTGATGAAAGAACGTGTGTGACGTTTTGCAAGCTTGACAACCAGTAGCCATTGGTTTGGCTAGCGATACTTCAATGCATACAACTTTGCCTTCAACATGTGCTCTGCGTCATAAAAAACACACATTAAAATTCACGGATTATTTTATCTGTTTTAGATAAAGTATTCTGGTTGCATAGGCTGACATTAAACGAATTCTAATGTTTGTCGTCGTCGTCTATTAAAAGAGAAAAATCCAATATTCAAAACTACCAACTTATGAAATAGAATAAAATCTTCCCTTTGAATAATAAAATATTTTAATCTTTTTTTTGCCAAACTAAAATTATATAAATCTAAAGTTTGATATTATTCCATCTAAAAAAAGGTGGTGAGACGAACTGACTAACAGATCATGAAGGGATAACATTTTGTGAAATAAAAACACTATTGTCGGCCACATTGAAGATACATACATCCTCTCATCTAATTTTTTTTCACTTCATAATTTACTTATGACAATGAGTTTCACAACAGAATAACAACAAAATCAATTAGATTATTACCAACTTTATCTTATATAAAATGTGGCGGACTAAGGACAAAAATACTGGAAGATAAGACTTCAAAGATCTTTAAAAACACGAAATTTGTTTATTTTTCACCATTAATACTTATATCTTTACGTTGACATGCTTTTTTTTCTTTTTCTTTACATCATATGCTTTTTAAGTAAAGATCTGAAGTGGCCACCCAAAGGAATCACACATACTAAATTCACTTTTTGATTTGGACATATTAGAGTACATAGATCTGGTTTAATATTGGTTTATATGGTTAACATTTAACCGGGATCTTTGGACTCTAATAGGACAAAAATGAATTACATGGAAAAAAAAAAAAAAAGAGAAGATTCATGACATATACGATGGATTACAATATTATGTACATCCACTTTTGGATTTTCCTATGCAAGTTGTAACATATATATAAGTGCTTGCTTCATTACTAAAACAAAACCAAACAAGCCAGAAATATGTTCTTCATTTATGGATTAGTGCTCTGAATTCTACACATCGTACACAGGCATACGCTCCTCGATCAGGACACGACAAATCGGACATTTCTTGCATTTCTCGCAGCACGTACTGGAAACCGAAACATATCAGAAACACTATGCGATGAAAGTGAGATAGAGAAAAAAAGAAGAAACTTTGGTTTACCTGCAGAGGACATGATGTCTACATGGGAGTAGAACCACGTTGATAGGATCTTCAAAGCAAACTCTGCAAAGAATCTTCTCCTGAAATTCAAGATTTGTTTCTATTCGGTTAAGCAAATCGTTGCTTTCATGGAGGGTTATTGAACAGAGAAAATGAGTGGTTGGTTTACGTTTTGAAGTCTTTCGTACTCTTGCTGGCTATAATTGGTGATATCTGTTTGCTCACTCAATGCAGCTTGGAGTCTCCATATCTGAATGAGGAGTTTAAGAATTCAAGATTTTGCTTTGGTTTCAGATATTAAAAATGAAATGAGTTATGTGTAATTTACCTCTTCAACAAGATCAGACTTTGGCATTTTCTTCACAACCTCTGGTGAGAAAGTGTTGTATCTGAAATCATTCGGAGTCAAACAAAATTGTTGTTAACAGAGCCAAATTGACGACTTGATAGCAAAAGATGAGAGCTTTACCCAGTAGCTTCTCCTGAGTAGAGCCTTGCTTGTTCTTCCCGACTTCCTTCATCGATAGACCACCAGCCAAGTAATCTGTTATTTACAATATGAGAAAGATTAATATTTAGGAGGACTCCGTCACCAGAGATTCCCATGTTTAGTTCGTTTTTGCTATCATACCTTGCACCATGTTGAAAGAATCCCAGGAATTCACGAGCTGATGATGTTGCGGTAAAATATCTTCCATAAGAACCACTACCACTATTTATCAATAAGACTGATTTTTCAACCAATCTATACATAGCAAAAAGTACCCCAGCTCCTTGTAGCAGAAAAAGAGGTACAAACAGAACTAAAATTGGAATGTTTTTGGCAGAAGCGGGTGTTCCCTGAAGTAAGATAAAAGAGAATTAGCTCAAACCGGGAAATCGGTATTGTTTCAAAAGTAATGGAATTGTCTGTGTTGTACCTCTAAGCGCATGAAAAGGATGATTTGAAAGGTAACAAATGGAATTTTCATAACATGTCCACCAATATCTTGGAGACCGCATATTCTGTTGCTTTGCTGATGCTCGTCGTCAGCGGTTACTACTAGACCTCTGTTCCAATCCAGATATCTTACTACCATTGAAGATGAGCTAGGTTCCGGTATATGTGAATACCTATGAATTGACTGATTGCTCCACTTTGTACAGACAAGAAACGCAAAGCACTCTGCTATTCTGTAGATTGAGGAGACAGAACATTGTTCAAACCCGGAAAAAAAGACATCTTTAAGAGGCAGAAGGTCTTAAAGAGAGAAAATAGTTTACCCGAAGTTTATAAATAAGTCCCACCATCCCAATGCAGCTACGTCACCTATACAAGGTCTCGAAAGATAACAGATTCAGAAACAAAAGAAACAGTTTGAGATAGAGAGAGTATGAAACAGAACAACAGTAATGAGTAAGCAGTCGATTTTACAAAATTACACACACACTAACTGTTAGGACATGCAGTCACCAGATATCATAACGACCTAAAATTACTTTCTTCTCTTAATCTTTTAGTTGAACTATGGACATGGAAATAGTAACTTCAAGAAGACCTATAAGGTTGCAGTTGGAAAGGAGAGGATCATAACTCCAAAAAAATAGTTAAGTAATAGTGTAACATACCACATAATTTAAGAAGAGTGAAGGTTGTTGCGGCAATGAAGAAAACCATCGAAATGGAAACCCAGAAATGCTACAAAACCAATAGACAATGTCAGAACCAACCTGCAGAGACAAGTCAATAAGATTGAAGAACAACAAAATCAGAAATTTTCATTTCATCTTAAGCATAAAGTCCAAATGGAAAGAGAAATGGACAATGTAAACTGTAAAGTAGCCCAATGTAAGGAATCATATATTAAAGTTTCGAGCTTTGATGACTAAAATTCCTGGAATTCTCATGTATAAAGAGAACAACCAACTTACAGGAAGTGTTTCCCATATGGCTTCATCACTCATAGTTTCCTCATCTCCAGGCATGAGTGTCCTGCACATTCTGCAGGAATAGTTGCAAACAAGATTTAATTGTTCCGTACTCTAGCTTAGTAAGAAGGGTGAACAAAAACAAACATTAAAGCTTTCAAATGGAATACCTGACATTGTCTATCAAAATTGCTACCTCAAATGCAAGCAACGGTAGGAAGACAATCTTTAAGTCAACAACTGCAAACAGAGGAGCACAACCAAAGCTATAACAAACCCACCAATCATATATGTCTTGATTAATGATTATAAGTTATGGAGAATTACCATATTTATCTTCAAGATGTACACAGAGAAGGATCTCAAAGGCAACAAGCAGCGGTGTTGCCATCACCGAATGAAAAGGAGCCCACTGCCACAAGAACAAATTAGATTGTAAACAGGTTACAACCACCCTGTTAACTAAAGAAAAAAAGGTTCAAGCTAGAGAATCATAAAAATGTCATACATGTCGATCATGAGGCATTGATGGAGCAGGCAATGAAAATCTACCACGAGCAATCACAGCATGAAACAACCACAAGGGTGTAAATATAAACCTGTAAAACAGACAAAAACAACACAAATTCAAAAGGAGTGAAACCTATCCACATCAAAGTCTTAACCTTTAAGGATAGTAATGATCATACTACTTCTACTTTTTACATCACCAAAGATTCAAAGTCATAAAAATCCAAATTTTTAGCCTCTGCAATAAGAGAATCAGCCAAACCAATCGATTGATTCATACAATTTTCCTAATTCGCCAATACTTAACAGAAGTCAAGCCACCAAACAGCATAAAAAAGGAAACTTTAAGAAGAAGAAGAAGAAAAACTGACCACCATGAATGAGAAACAACATGATCAAGCTTCAAAGCAAGAAGAAGCGTGAAGGAGAAGAGTAAACAATGGGCAGAGGCCGCTTGAAACGACTTCCAGACTCTTCTCCAACTCATAACTCTTCTCTGTACCAACATTTCGCCACAAACCCTAAGCCTCTAAATCACTCAAACACAGCTCAAAATCAAGATCCAATTGTTTGATTCTGGGAAATTTCAGAGGGAAAAGTTGAGATTTTTCGCGGAAAATTTCAAGAAGAGAAGAGAAAAAGATTTATTCTTTAGAGAAAAAGACATTTTCCAGACTCGGAGAAAGGCTCAGCTTCCACGCCAAAGCCCTCTGTAAATGTCTTTTTTACCTAAATACCCTTTTACTTTTTGCAGCTACTATGGTCATAGATAAGGATAATTTCGGAAATATGATATATAATAGAGAATGCGATTTAAATTGGAACAGTGGTTACTATTGGTTAGAGATATTTTCTTACAACATAGGAGGTGACATGGAATTATAAGTTTTGTCGTTACAAAAAACAATTAATCTCTCTTTTTTTTTTTGCATATATTTATAAAGGTTTGTGGAAATAATACAGTATAGGTGTGTATTTAACTATTTATGGATACATGTGGTTGACTATATAAAATAAAAGAACATTAATACTATATGTGTCGGTGTAATATGGGATCAAATTCTAGGTCCTAGGAATAACGACGTGGTATTTATTTTAGGGCTGCTGATTGAGGAGTTTTTGACACATCTCTTTTATTGGGAAACATTTATTTCTTTCCCAAGCAAGAATCTGTTTAATTAATAATGCATAATTTTTTTCTATTAGATCAAAATCCGTTTGATGGGAAAGAAAAAAAAAACATGTCAACAATGAATTAGCACCACGAGCTACATATGATTGCAATTATTCCATCTGAAAATGTACAAGCTCGAGCATTGTGTTTGGGAGAAACAAATGCCAACGAGGTCAAATTTATCATTTTTTAGATAAAAAGAATTGTCAAATTGTAGCACATGTTACCATCGCGTTCTAAGAGCACCCACAATGGTACATGTGGGTGGGTGTGTGTTAACAATATATTTATTATATTTTTTTTAAGAGAGAGAGAGAGAGATTTGGTTAGTGGAGAAAGAGAGAGGAGAGAGAAAGAGATAGATGAAACATAAAATATTAAAATAATACCCACACCCAAGTGTTATCTCACACCCATATGTTACACTATTCTATTATTTTCCTTTTTAATAATACTCACACCCCACCAAAACATACACCATTGTGTATGGTCTAATGATTGTGGCCAGAAATATCTTGACATATGCACCAATAAATATATCAACCAATAGCAATTTTTTGTTTAAAAATATATATAAATTACTAATACTGTTCAATAATTTTTTGAAAAGAGAAGTATTAAAAGTCGTTTCTCTCGTTCATTAATTAAAAAAAATATCAATGTCTTGTCGTGCAAGTTTATAAGTCCGGCTAGAGAGATTCTTGTTGTTGATAAGATAGATGGATAGTTGTTTAACATTAAAACTAGATAAATGATTGATGGAAGTTGAGTTGACAAACAATTAAGTATCGCAATTCGCAACTAGTCACTAATTACAAATCTATATGATACTGTAAAACTTTGCTGAAAATTGATATTAGCATTATCTGGTAAAAATAAATGGTAATTTTTTGCTGAATCTTTATATCAGAAACTAAAGTTTGTAGTAAATGACTTAACTGTAAAAAGATTGCTGGGCTTGGTTTGGGCTGGGCCTTCAGATTTCCCAACACACATTTCTTAAACAAACAAAAAAAAAAGATGCCAAAAGTTAAAACAAAAAGTGTCTTTTGGGATATTGTTTTCAATGCAAATGGTAGTACAATATCTTTGTGGAATCTAGCCAAAATCAAACTTCTCTCGTTTTATGTCACTAACAACATGACCAGCTGAGCCCTAATTGCAAGTCTCCACAAAATTGAGAAATCTTCTAAGTTTTTGGTTTGATAATGAAGACATATATAATTAGCATAAATTTAAATTAAATTCAAGGTCATGTCTAGAGAAAGCCAAAAGAGGAGTCAGTACTAGACAATTCACATGGCCGTCACTTGGGTAAAATGTTAAAGACAAATGAAATGGCAGTTAGGGTACAAATAGTACGTAAGTACTAAAACATCATAATAATTAATAACGTCTTACGTACTTCACTTCATGATGCAAGCTTAACACAAATACGACGTCAATTACGTATGTTCTTCGTCATGAATCATGACCAATCTCAATCACAATCACTTATCATCAATTGATCATGCATATAAAATTTACACATTTCTTTTAAAGACAAAAAAATTTACACTTTGATTTGATCTTACTCACTTCATCCATCCTTAAATACTTCTCATCAATGCAGGTTTTAACAAACGCTATATACATATAGATAAAAAGACTACTAATTGAGCAACAAATGTGTGTCGAAGAATCAAATCAAGGTGATTGAGGGAGACTGCGAACTGAGAATTGATATTCGATATGGAAATATCAGAGATTTAAGTATCTTAGTTTAGAAAATTTACATTTATCTATAAAAATATTAGTACATTTGTATTTATCTTAGGAAATTATGTTTAGTCATAATTATAAGATGTATATTGTAACATTATTTTAATGAGAGTCCAACATAATTATTCCTTAACATATTATGTGTTTTACTTTTACTCCTATCAAATTTATCAGATCAAGGATCTGCAACATCCCATGATGTCATGTTAAATTTCATGGACCAACCTAAAAAACTAATTGGCTATATATGTATGTACTTTATATCTTAGTCTTGGTCCCATATCGAGGGAAAAAAAAAAAGTCTTGGTCCCATGTCTACCTCGGTATCTCCTACCAGTTCATGATGCAATTTATATGAAGCAAAATATTTGAATATTGTTTAGGTCTAATTCTTAAAACTTATCTGTTTATGAGAATTGTGGATATATGTAAAATCGTTACACGAAAAAGATTCTACAGAACACATAAATACACAAGGCAAAAGAGTCAGAGAAGCATCAACGTACGAAGCTCAGAATCCCAAACTTGTCACTTTTTGTTTTTCCCCGGACCGAACCCGACTAAATCAATTAATGATACACATCATCTTTGGTACGTTTCCTGTTCTTCTTCATTGTCTCTTTTTGGTTTCATTCACACAATTGCAAAAATAACCCAAAACCCATCAAAATTAAATTAAAATCCTCCCCTGCCAATCAAAACGAATATTGCAAAACCCATGCATTGGCCATACATAAATCAGTCTAGAGAACCAACTCAACGATACAAGTTAAAAAAAAAAAGAGTATCTTAGAACCAAACCAAAAGTCCCAACGGATACAAATATCTCCGTTATACATACACACAAACACACACATATCTTTAGTATAACGTGACGTACAACATTCATTTCCATAACCATCAAACAACACACACGTAGTAGATACACCGAAAATAAAAAGACAGCAATTAAGTAAAAATTGATTACCTCTGATGATGTTGTTGTTGTTGTTCAACAATAGTGATAGTATTGTGACTACTCATTCTCTGTCTCTTAGCATTTCCAGAAGAAGATGATTCCTCCACATTGCTCTTCTCCATCACCGCTTTCAAAGCTTCCTCTATCGTCCCTATACAGTACTCTTCCTCCACTTCTTCACCGGAGCTCTCTTCCCCGGTAACAAACAAAACGTTCTTGACTCGTCCCCCGACGGTGGTTATCTCCGCTTTGAGCGTTTTGAGACGCATTGCTTTCAATGTTTTAATCATGTCAGGCAAGAGATCCGATCTGTCTTCACAGCAAAGCGACGCTTTAATTACAAATCTGCCATCTCCGGTTTCTTCTTCCTCAGTGAAAGCTACCGTTAACTCATCGCTCTCCGTTGGGATAAGATTTGTCTCTGAGATCACTGAAGTCTCT
Source organism: Arabidopsis thaliana x Arabidopsis arenosa (assembly GCA_019202795.1). Classification (NCBI taxonomy): domain Eukaryota; kingdom Viridiplantae; phylum Streptophyta; class Magnoliopsida; order Brassicales; family Brassicaceae; genus Arabidopsis; species Arabidopsis thaliana x Arabidopsis arenosa. The sequence continues at coordinate 10,810,778 of CM032919.1, read as the reverse complement.
CTCTTCAACTCTTTCACATGTTGGATCACTTCAGCTAGTAACGACGCTTTATCCGTCTGCATTAAAAAAAAAAAAAAAAACATATTTGTATAGTTTCGAGGAGAAAATTATGTGGTCGAAGAAGTTATGATTTGGTCCGGCAATAAGACTTTTTATGCTTTTTAAGCAGCGCCGTTTGTTTCTCTTTATTACATCAATTAACCAAGCGACGACATAGACGTTCCATATTCCTTACTTTTTATTTATACTACAGTCTCTGACTGATTCTCTCTCGGGACTTTAACAAATATCCAGAAGATCATTGATCAAAACGTTAAACCTTTGAATAACTTACTTCTCCTTTTATAAAACCTAAATGTAAAAAAGAAAAAATAGACAAAATGTGACATGAACTTTCATGTCGCAGCTACTATGTTTGTCCACTTCAACTCTACATTGTTTTAATATTTTATATTTACAAAAATCTTAAACATTGTGTGATGATGAATGTTTTTACTTATGTTAAAGTTTATGGACTTACTTTGGTGGTGTTGGGTAATATGCTACGGAGCTTAGCGAGATGATTGTTGATTCTCTCTCTTCTTCTTCTCTCAGCTTCACTATGACTCTTTGAAGCAGCCAAAGCTTTGGCGTCCATGATCTCTTGTGCTGTCATCTTCCCTAACTCAGCTTGTAACCCAAAAGGACCAGACCCGGCTTGTACTACAGGACCTAGAGCTTCAGACAAGATCCGAAGCTGTTCATGATGATGATGTGCTGCTGACGTGGCTCCACCAAAACCCTCGTACCCGAATTGTAATCCCTGATGATGAGCTCGACTTCTGTTGAAGAAACTTCCGTACAAAGATGCTGGAGAAGAAGAAGGAGGAGGAAACTGATCAAACGGTGGTTGGATCGAGGTAGGCGGAGGAAGAGACCATATTGGAGAGACGGAATCTTGAGAGAAGATAGTGAATCCGGATCCAACGTTACCGGATGCTCCAAAGGTTTCAGATTGAGAAGGATCATGATGATGATGATGATGAGAGATGAGTTGGTGAAAGAAGAGGTCATTTTGGTAATTTTGTATGTTGTTCATGGCTCCAGAACTGTCTTCTTCTTCTTCTTTCTTTGCGCACATATCACTTGTTTCTATGAAGACATGAGAGTCTTCATCTTTCAACTCTTTTTCCTCTTCTCTCTCTCTCTCTCTATATGTATATATATCTATAAATGTGTAAAAGAAAGGAAAGGTTGGTAAAAGAAGGTAGGAGAAGAAACAAAAGTTAAGAGAGTTAAAAAGAGACAAAAGTTTGCTTTCAAATGTTATAGACGCAGACATATATAGGAAACTCATGCGTTTGTATGTTACCTATGGTTTGGAGGATATGTGGAGTTTGCAACTTGTGTTTTGTGTTGTGGTGGAATTATTAAAAAGGTAAAAAAGGTAATGGGTTTAAGATTCTTTAGATTATCTATCTCATTAATTTACGCATTTAGTACTTCACTGTCTATTTCTAATTTGCAGATTATTTGATTTACATATAATGAATAAAATTTACATTAGAGTACAAAACTAGTTATTACTTACTGTATTAGAGATCACATAACATACGTAACACCTGCCAAAAAAACATAACATACGTAACAAATTTGTAGGTATCAACATACAAAACTGACTATTTGTCTTCTAAATTAAATCATGATATTAATTAACATATGTATACAATACATGTGAACTAATATTTGATACAAATGTTTCGTTATATCACTATCCGAATTTAAATCCTCATAACATAATATTTCTACCCTAGCTATTAAACTGATATATAAGTCAAATGAGTTTTGACCTTAGTAAATTAATGGACTAAATAAGTTGGGTTGTAACAGATTTTATTTGAGTTATCTATTTTAACCACAATTTTTAAAAACAAAATAAGAAATTAATAATATTTTTCTTATTAGAGTCATCATATCATAATATCATCATACCGCGATTATCATCATCATACATACATACATGAAAACGAAAATTCACATTTTTTCCTGTAAATGATGATGAATGATATGTTATGATGATCATTATGTTATGTTGATGATAAAAATGATAGTACGATGATGGTGTGATACCGTATTACCGATTAATGCTAATAATTGTTAACGATGAAAATTATTTGTATGAGAAATTTTTAGGAGAAATTTCTTTTCATGGACCGAATTATTTAACTATTTGACCCATAAAATTAATTAAACCATGAGTTGACCCAAGTTATTTATTAAATGTTTATGTTAGTCCTTGACCTAGTTAACACCCACCCCATTAATATTATGGGTCAACTAGGATTGGGTTATCCATATTGACACATATATAAATTAATAAAATTTAGCATAAGGAAATTATGTTACAAAATACTAGCTAGTGTATAGTGCTAATGATAAACTCGCCTTAAAATTACAGTTGTTACAAAATTGTGGAACGAAGTTCTTACATGTAATGATAAACTTATACAACTTCTAGGTCTTCCTATAGAAATTTTTCATACGATGTATATGCATAGACGTATGGATAGTTTGCAACTTAGAAAGTCAATATATTATGGGTTTTATAGACATGGGTGTATAAATCTAGAGATACATATAATGTCATAAATCATATATAACACAAGGGTAAACCTTTACAACTTGTAGTTTTTTTCCTAAATAAATTTGTTTATATGATATGTCTCTATAGATGAATGGATGGTTTGCAACTTGGAAAGTTACTCTGCAAGTCGTCTTTGCTTTCAACTTACGGAAAGCTCAACTAAGGAGTGTAGCTATCAGGGGAATAAAATATAAAAATTTATAATTTCTCATTTCATAGTGATCGGTCCAAATTTTGCTTTAAATCACATCCCCTTATAGTTATAGGATATACGAGAGCTTGAGAAACACTATAACCGGAATATAATTAAATAAATTATAAGAAAAACAGAGAGTGAACACAATACACACAGATTGTCGGACCGACCAAAGACTCAAAAAAGGCTGGCCGTATCATCATGACCTTAGTCTCAAGCTTGCAACCAAAAAGCCCTTTTGCTTTCCTCGCACTTTCATTTCATTATAAAAGTTCTTAAGAAATTTTGTCTTTTAATAATTCTTATTTTCCCCCTAAATATTCTTCTTTACCAAGTTTAAAAAAAAAAAATTGTTTAGATGAAGTCTAATATACGACATCGGAAATTGACACGTATACACTCAGATATACATGCACGTGTGCGTATTTATAAGTATATATATATATATATATATATATTTAGGTTTTTATTTACAAGTATATGTAAGTATATATTTTTAGGTTTTTATTTTAAATTTTTCTGTTGGATACTACTTTCTCTATCTGACTCTATCTCTAGAGAAATGTCAATAAAAGTCTGAAAAGAACAGAATAATTAAGCATAGCAAAAGAAAGAAAGCAGGGAGCCAATTTTGCTCATGAAAAAAAAAAAACAGTGCTCTATCTCTTGAGCTTCATTTCCCACGCTAATCCTTTATGACTTCCCAAACACCTTTAATCATTTTGTCTTGGAACGTACTCTCTCTCTTTCTCTCACTCCGCCTATTTGTGGGCTTACATGGCTTCATGCACTTTGTAACCATTTAACATGATCGAAGTTTTTTTTTTTTGTTGTTGTTAATAACATGATCGAAGTTGTAGACAAGAATAAAAGGGATCTCTTTCAATGAATATGAATCATTTTTTGTATGAAAAACCATTAGATGCTTGATCATATATTTAAATTTTAAACTCCACTCCGTTTGAGAGGTTTTGTAGTTCCGTCCATTCAAACAATGTCAATTACTATACCGTATAACTTAAATACATGAACAAAATGTTAAATATTGATTTCGAAAAACATTATTTTTTGTTTTAAGGAATGGAATAAGACAAGAAGGAGAAGAGGACACAAAGGGGCATAAGGCAAAAGATTTGGGAAAAACAAGTGAGAAAAGGAGGAATGATGATATATGTTTCCATTCACTTTTTCAAAGACGCACGCACAGTTTCCCAATCACAATTCTTCTTCTATTTCTTCTACTTTCTTCAACTCCTCTCTCCTACTCTCTCCCCATAGTACTATAGGAGTATACTCTTGAGAAATTATACTTTTTCATTGACTAAAACTTTTACTACTATTTTTTTCTATCGAACCACGTTCATAAATGACCTGTTTGTGGAAAATTGTATTTCCGCTGAATTAGCTCATAATTGTCATAAAACTTCGTAAAAGTAGAATCAAGCTAAAATGACATACCAAAGACATCAGATCAAGGTAAACTAGGAATTTTGTTCTGAGAGTTGAGACAAAAGAAATAAAGAACAAAATCTGAATACATCAATGGTCTCACACTCAAATGCTAATGGTCTTGCCAAAGTATAGTAGAGTAGTGGTTAGCATTTAGAGTTGGTTCTATTGTGTTTTTAGTTCGATCCTTCTTGAGACGAGAATATTTCCAAAATGCTAAAAGACATAGGTCCGAATTTTTTGGTAATAAAAAAAAACGGTGGAATGAAAATTAACTTATAAGGTAACTCATAACTTAAGTTTAACAAAACAAAAGGTAAACTAGGAATTTTGTAACTTAACTTATGAGGTTTGTAAGGTAAATTAAGCAGTCAAATCATTTATTTCCTAGAAACAAAATCTTGATGCTCTTCTAAAACTTTCAGTTTTAGTTTTAGATACTGTAAATATTTTTTGGACCACTTTTTAGCATGTAAATGCCCGAAGAAAAAAACCGATCCAACACAAATGTTTTCTATTTTATAAGTAATAATTTCCCCTCACTTGATGATGTCCTAATTTTTGTAAATAAAAATAGTTTTTCTGATCAATCAAAAAGTTCTAAGTTTTCGGCTCAGAGTCTCTTCTCGAATAGAAAACCAAAGCAGAGTAAATAAGATTTCTTTCCGTTGCAAATTTGCAATGTCCCGAATTTGGGACCATAGCTTTCTTTTTTCATTGAATTACAAATATTTAACCGTTGCAATGTCTACGATGATTTTACGTAGAGCCAATGGTTTCGGGTGATAATGTCTTTCTTGGATTCACATTTTTAGTTATACGATGAAATACAATTGGTTTTGCTACATATATTATATACATGTGGCCTATGGGAATAGATGAGTGAAAGAGAAGGGTTTTGGAAACAAAAAGCAAAAATCATAAAAGAGGTTGACCGGCAAAGTGCGGACAAAGACTGCGTTTTTGTAAGAAGTTTAGTCAATAAAAGTAAAAAGAAGCCAAATCATAAGACACAACACAACATCTTTTTTTTTATTAACCCAAAAAGATAAATCACACTTTTATTTCTGCGTTTTACTTTCACCATTTTATTTGCACAGGCTCCAAATTTTTTCCAATTTGGTATAAACATTTTGGTGACTTTTGTTTTATTTTACAACATATTCAGACGATGAATTTTTAATTATCTAGTGGAATTCGGAGGACCGCACTCGTATTTTCACCGTTGTTATATATTAAGTCATATGTTGTGTTTGTGCCACAGTATCGCAATAAAATAGAAGAAATTTGAGAATTATGTTATTGCTGTTTATATATTGATATGAATTATCTTTTCAATAATTGTTCAAAACTTATTTAGATACATGTTTAGTATTTCATACTCAATAACTAAGGCTTAATTTTAATTTTTATTGTCGAAAACATATGGCTAATAGTTTGGACTCGTGTCATCGTGTGTGTTGTTGTCTAGGTTTAAAACTAGTAATGCAAGTTATTGACAAAAAATAATATTTTTTGTTTATAATTATTTGAATCTTATTCATTAAGTTTTTGAGACCAATTTTTTTTGGGAAATTGTTAAAAATACCCCTTTTGGTGTGGCCCTTTTCAAAAATGCCCCTTTTAAATGTCCATTTTAAAAAATGCCCATTTAAAAATCTGAAATTTTTATAAAGTTTTATTAGGTTTATAAGGTACTTATGGATTGTAACTACTACTTGAAGACTCGATCCAAATATTTATAAGGTTTTATAAGGTGTTTTTAAAGGTTTTACAAGTTATTTTAAAGCATTTCAAAGGTTTTACAAGATATTTTAAAGGTTTTTAAAATGCATTTATAAGGTATTTATAAAGTATTTATAAGATTTTAGATACATAGAAATGTAGTTTGTGTATGTTTTAATAATATTACATACATATTTGGGTAAGTCTTATATTTTTAAGAGCATTTTTTATAAGGTTTTAAAAAAGGGTATTTTTGAAAAGTGGCATTGAAAAAGTGGCATTTTTGCAAAAGTCCCATTTTTTTTCCCTTTTTTTTTCTTTATTTTTATTTTTAAACTTTGTAAATCGACCTATAGAAAATGTTACGGGCTCATAGATATATTTGAAGATTGTATTTCTGCTGAAGTAGTATATGATATACTGTATATCTGAACGATTAACTAATGTGAGATGATAGAGAAGAAACAAAAATTTCCAAATTCTTTCATGTCTGTCAAACTAATGTTTCATCGACCGGTTTGTTGGAAACCTCTTTAACATTCTTAAACATGAACCATTGATACAAAGGGTGACTCATTCACTTTTACTTAATACTTGGTGCATCTGCATCAGTAAGATTTCTTCCACTAACAAAAAAAAAGAAGAGCAAAGGGTCAGTTTCTGGTCACACGCATGGGTCTATTGGTCCCATATTATTTTTCTTCTTTCGTACCTTCTCAAAAGTCTATTCACGTTTTTTTTTTCCATATTCTTCCATCAATATATACAAAATTATTATGAAATGTAGATTAAATTAACATATTCAAATGACGGATGATCGTTGCACCACCACAAACCAGCACATCAATCACCACTAATGGACAATTTTCCCCAACAATATTGCGTCACTTCTACCTTATGATTGCGTTTAGGTAGGTCTCCTGTGTGTATATAATTTATAAATGCATTTTGTATCAATTTTTATTTCTAAATATATTCCATAAAAGATCAACAGATATATAGTTATTACCAAAAATATATATGCATGTGAATTTAATAAAAAGAACATAACAAACCATTTAATTCAGTTTAATACTCAGATTTATTATAGTGTTTGTACTTTACACCCTCAAATAAGAACATACAAATCTTAAACAGCACTTGATTTAAACTTTAATATAAACTATACGTAATTTAATTATTAGTTTTCTTCTCATTAGCAGTGTTAACGACATTTCTAATTTTGTTAACGTCCTTGAATCCGAATGTGTGAAATATGTGATGAATATGACTATTAAATTGAGGTAAATGTGTTACCGTGTAATTTTCTAAAATTTGACATGTTCACGTTTATTTCTATGATATCAAAGTAAAAAATTTAGTATATTTTTCTTTTCATTTTGTTAATAGATGAAAGTAAGCAAAACAAAAAAAAAACCAATAAATTAATAGTTTAATTAAGATGATATATAATACAATAATAATGTCCATTTGACTCCGCATTCCCCACCGGAGTTCGACTCCAGTAAGTCGCGTTACCCCGCGTAGTAGGGATTGGTTATGGATCGGGCCTTATCGATCCAAAGATGTCAAAAAAAAAAAAAAAAAAAAAAAAAATTAAGATGATATATAATACAATAATAATGTGTGGAACGATCGATGCCAAATGTCTTGAAACATATGGGGAACGTTCAGTGGCGGACCCAGAAATTAATTTTATCCGGGTCAATAATTTTTCTCAAATAATATTATATAATTTATTTTATATTACATAAACACTTTAAAATTATTTTCATAAGCAATTAGAAAAGGTATATAAAACACTGTGGTTTTTAAAAGAATTAAAAATATATAAGAGGAAAAAAACATGTATATATAAGTTAAATTGGTAAAAAACTAAATTAAAGTTGCCAAGGTGGAGAGTCGAACTTGAGTTAGGAGTACTAATACCCTGAAACTTACCAACTGAGCTATTAGTACTTAGAGCATCCTCAATGGGAATTTCTAAACATACGTTTCTTGAATAAAATCAAAGTGTAAGTATATGTAAATAATATTTTTTAATTGTGGGTATCTTAAATTTGGAGAAACTTAGCCCAATTGTTTCTTAATTAAGAAACAATTGGGCTAAGTTTCTCCAAATTTAAGATACCCATCTAATATTTAAATAATATACATATTTTATTATTTATTAAGAATCATGTTTAGAAATCTTCATTGGGGCTGCTCTTACAGATTTTACATGCAAAACAACTATTTAATTATTTTACCCGGGTCAGGTGACCCACCTACTCTCTAAATAGGTCCGCCCCCGAACGTATGTGTGATCATTAGCATATCTGCAATGATCATACAAATGTGTGCGTATATATTGTTTTATGATTGTGTAGTGTGTAATTCACGTATCAGTATCTTACAGCACTATAATCGTAATCTTACCGGTCTATTTTTTCCTTAATATTGAGGACAATAATCTGATAAAAGATTTGAAGAATAAGAGTATTAGTGGAGAACAAAGACGAAACAAAGCTAAGTGCAAGAAACTTGTGCGGTTTTAGTCATCAATAAAACATTATGAGTTTTGTATGTCTGGTCTGAAAAAGTATGTCTTCATAATGCATAATTAACCATTATATGTGTCCCCGAGGTAAGACAATTGCCAATGACATTTCTTTTTTTGCTCTATAAACACTTCAAACAATCTATTTGCTATATATCATTTTGAAAACAATCTAATTGCCAATGAATTCTATGTAATCAACTGTTATACAAAAGAGACAAAATTATATAAATGAAAAATAGGTAATAATGTTTCCTTAATCATGGGTAACCTTCTCATTATCATCCTATTCAACTTGTGTCTGAACCATGATCATCACAACTAGTAACACACACATAAAGCATCAATTTTGTTTGGTTTTGATGCTTTATGTTTTTCTTATACTTTTGAACTTCTATTTCTTTCGTTTAAGTTGAAGAAATAACCGTTGGTATTAAACTATTATTATGTAAGAATTTAAATAGCATTTTAAAGAGGGAAAAAAACAATTTTTTGCGTAGGGTCTTAGTAAACGTCGGACCAGCACTGCATTCTATTGATTTTGATTTTTACGGTCTGATTTGATACTTATGCAAAAATCGTAAGGTTAATTTCTTGATCAACCTTTGAAATTATAAAACAAAATCATCGAAAGATAATTGTTTATCACTTATCTAAAAAAATCTAGTCCACTTTGATGACATAAATAACCAATTTCATTTTATTTTTCATGCACCATCATATTTCATAAGAAATTAATACATATTGGTTTCACATATTTCGGACCATGGGATAAGAACATGTGGATTATGATTTAGAATTTGGTATCGACACTTTCAAGTTGACCGGGAAACTACTGTATTAAATCATACAAAAATAAAGTTTGTATTAAATTGTAGAAGTTACATACATTCAAGCATGCATAAGAAGAATGAAGTGGAGTCGAAACAGTGGCGTGCTTAATGGGAAGAGGAAGGGGCATTTGCCCAAAGCCACAAAAAAATTTTGAATTTTTTAGGCCACATAATTTTTTTTAGGCTTATGTATTTAAGTTGTATAGTGGGTATTTGTTTGAGAAGCCCATGACATTAGAATAATATCAATATGTATACGTTATGCATTAGAAAATTTCTGCACATGCTTTAGACTTTAGTTTATAAATATAACACTAATGGAAGATAATTTAAATAAAAGATAATTAAGAATAAAGAAAATCTGTTTTGGAATCATCTGCATATTTAAAAGAAAAGGATAATTTGAAAGAAAAAAAAGGAAATTGATTTTGAGTATTCCTTTTTCAAATAATTATCAATCAACCACTTAAAAATAAAAAGATTAAAAACAAAATTAGTTGAGTTTAGTGAATGATTTTTTAGGAAAAAAAGGATAGAAAAATAGTGGTTTAGAAATTTTCTTGTCTTTCATCTTATCACTATTGTGTATGCTTTGAAACAATATTTTCGTTATTTTGATTTTTTTTAGTAATAAAGGCCATATTTTTTATTCGCCCTAAGCTACAATTAGCCTCAGCACGGCACTGAGTCGAAAGTGAAACTGAATCTTACTATCTACTGTGCTTTCGTCTTTAAATGAAAGTATACTAAAATGGGCAAAAAAAGACTTAACACTTGGAGAAGGAAATCATCATTGCCACTCTCGTTATCATTACAACCCCATTCTCCCTATACACATAAATCATCGCTTTCGATTCAAAAGATTTACTAATAAGTAGAGAAACACATGTCTTTTATATATTAGTGTTCATGTTCTAGCACATAGAGATTATACTCCATCCAAAGAAAGATTTTGCGGTAATTTTCAAGACTAGTCAACAAGTCTTTCGACCTTTTAAAATAGCAAAGGTACTGCAATATATATATATATATATATATATATATATATATATATATATATATATGAGTGTTGATGGTGGGTTTTGGGCTCGGGCCCAAACCCCTTAACAGGCCTAAATCCTTCAACATGCCCATGCTTCCCTGTGGCCCAGTAGAGCCAAAGGAAGGCCCAGATTCAGTTTTCCACCGACCAAAGGGCAAAAAGGACATTTCGCACGAAAAGTGTATCCTACTTCTGCACCCTATAAATAGCAAAAAAGAATGATTGTACAGGGATCCCGAAATAACCGCTTTTACAGAGAATATCGTACAACCGTCAGAGCACTTTGCGGCTCGGCTCGTACTCTAAGTTTTTAGCTCGTCTATTTTTGTAATCGTCGGCTCGTTCTTTAAATAAGAGATTATTCTTTCACCCTTAAGACTCCGAATACGTACTTGTGTGATTTTGAGGATCAACAATGAGGGTGGGATCCATTGGCCAAAAAGGACGTAAAGCCCCACAAAAAATGGGCGATGCATATAGTAATGACTAATCTTCGATTTTATTGGTAGCTAATTTAGACATTGGCACAAAATTTTTTTTTTATATAACTCAGGTGATCCGGTTCAACGAGAGTTTCGAACCAGCTCGCGGGAACTTTTCTCCTTAGCTAGTTCTCGAATCAACGGGACATGAGATCCGACTAATCTCGAGACCAGGGGGAGACATGTGAAAATCTCTGACGCTCACACGTTTGTGAAGTAGTTTCCAGGATAGATCGAATTTGGGGTACCTCATTAAAACTTTCCCTAGTTTTACTACCACTAGACCACGCCCGTGTGGGTGGCAAAAAAATCTTTGTGTTATTGCTAAATGTTTTTGTGGTCAAGACATCTGTTAAACTAATAACGATAGTTAGTTAGGTTTTGATACCATGAATAAATAACGATGAGAATTTACTATGATCTTGCAAATCTTTCGAAAATGATATGATCTTTCAATAAACGCAGTGAGTCTTGGACTAATAACGTTACTTAGGTCCAAAAAATACATTACGAGAAACTATTAGAGTCCGGATTGAGAGATGTACAAGGGAAAGCTCATAGAAAAGAGTTGATTAATGAAAAACTATTAACTGGCTAGTTAAACAGGAGTGATTGGTTTTGTAACATACGGCAAAATAAACGGCTCAACAATTTATTATTGTGCGGTTTATTGGGTCATTATTCTCAAACACATTAACACATTGTATATTTCTATGCCAAAAAAGGGAACAAGAAGGATTTTTAAATCCCTCTCTTTTGGTACCACACGTATGTAATTGTTAACATGCATGCTTATAATTAATTTGCATGTACATGTGCATATATACATGTGACTGCGACTGTTTATATCGTGTGAGTTAATTATATATATATACACAAAGACAAAGTGTGTGTCTTCATAGAAAAACAGATCGTACATTTCATATATATATATTCAAGACTTCGCCGTTGCTTCAATCCGACGTCTCGTACCACATGCATTTGCATCATTGATTCGGTCCATACTTTCTATTCTTTTGGAGTTTTTTTTTTTTCTATTAGAAAAAAAGAAAGTTTGATACATCTTTTTTGGAGTTACTTGTGAACTAAATATTCTTTTAATTGTTTCCAACAATTTGATACATTTGAAAGAAGATCGAAACATGTTGACTGAATTTACATTTCATAGAAAATATTTCAGTTGCAGTTTATAGAAAAAAAACACTGATTATAAATTTATAAAAGTCAAGTATATGAACTATATATGGCTCTACCAATGTTGGAAGAAAAAATTGTTTCACCTCAGAAATTTGTAATCACCAAATCAAAAGAGTATTACAGTATTTCTGTCCTTGACCTGATAACATATATATGTCCAAAGCCCAATTATTTCTTGACCATGTATGTTATCCAATTATATGTATGTTATCCAATAAGAAGGCCAAGCCCATTTTTCAATGTAAAAGAATGACGCTAGCCCTAAATTTCCATAGCTTCTTGTTGAAAATTCATATAGCCATTGCTTTTTTATGTGACACAAACACAAATACGTTTTCGTCTCGTTAATAAAATTTGGGGGACAGTTGAATGGTTTGGTGATGTGCTTAAAATATGGTTTCGTGAAGGTTCTTACTTCTATAGTTGATGAAATGTGTTACAAGGTTTGAACGTATGTTCTTCTGGTAATATTATTTTATATTTGGAATATGTGTGTTCTTTTGCTGTACACATCTAATCCTTTGATGTCACTTGTTGATTGCTAAGCTTATTTTGTGACAAAAACGTCTTTATAGCATCTTGTTGATCCTTGAACCCAAGCTCCGTGGTTTGTTGATTGACTTGTGTACAGTACTCTATCAGTTTCTTTAAAATAGTCTGGAGGCTTTTTTATTTTATTTGAAGTGAGGTTCAAATTTGATCTTTTGGAAATATGTATTTGGATTACTTCTCGAATATTTTAATTTAATTATGTTGCGATATAATCGAGCTAGCCTGTAAGATGTAATTGAGATACGTATCACGTTTTTAACAATACATGACACTGGAAGAGTAAAAATGCTTTAGATTTTCATTGCCTATAAGGAGCATTTCAAGCACGTAGCTGCCATTCGAATCCCTGGGGTTATGAAAGCAATTGTAGACTTGTAGTGTCAACCCCTCTAGATAAAATCCACCAGAGCAAGTAATTTAATATTGGGGAAATTTTCAGTTTCCAAGTGATGTGTTTTTCAATTCGGGATTATCGTGAGACGTCTTCACCAGATAGAGTTTCATGGTTCATGACTTTGCAACCATTTACTAGAGCTATTGATCTCCACATCTGTTCATGTATTCCGGTCAATGTTGTTGGCTGGTCTAGGCGGGTCAATGGAATTAAGTTATCATTATAAATCTTAATATGTGTAATTTTGTGGCATTAGTCAAAAGGTACTCTAAACTCGGATTAGGTAGTGTGGTGGCTCAATTCTGGATCTTATGAATTTTATGACCCGTTCGATCCGAGTCCGTTCGGAGCTCATGGTGTCCGTTGAATCGTTGAACTGTTGAACTACGGGAGTAGTCCACTGTATAGCACCTCGGTACGTTCCTACCAGAAGCGACCGGATCAACCGATAGTATTTATAAAAAAATAAAAATATGTGTAATTTTTAAGAAAAGTATGTGTGGCTTACAAAACTCCTTATTTTATAGTGTCTTATTTTCTTCAGCAAAAATGTTTGTTGTAATAGAATTTTAATAACTAACTACATTTGAGACAACAATAAATAACTATATACAGTAAAACCTCTATAAATTAATAATGTTGGGACCATGATTTTATTAATTTAGAGAGGTATTAATTTATCGATAAATTAATAATTATTAATTTATAGAGAGATTTTACTAATTTTATAATATTTTACAAAATTTCTATCTAAAAATAAATTATTTCTTTATAAGCAATATTTTTTTAAAATTAATTGCAAGTAGAGAAACAATTATTAAGTTTAAAAAATAACACAAACTTTATTCGAATATTAGAGTCATATTTCAATAAAAATTTTACATATAATATTTTAAATATATATGATGTGAGTCAAATTAGACCTACGACTACTCTCTCAAATAAGAGATCAATTGCAATATTTCAGGGTCGAATTCCACAAACCTCTCGTGTTCACACAATAGACTAAGAGGTTTTAAATTATGCTAAACAGAAAATAAAAAAATTAAAAGACAAGAAAGCAAGTAAAATCAGTTGTAAATTCAGATGCGGGTAACGTCAGGCTTAGGGATTTCTCAGGAAATAAACTAATAGTAAATCTACCAAATTAATTAGGATTATTATCGAACCGTTCTAGAACTCAAAGCACTAATGTATAGTCAACCACTCTCTCGAATGCGTTGACTAACTAATCTAATATCAGGTAATTCCACCCTCTCGAATGTGAATTCCTAGATCTAGACTAGCATTAAAAACATGTTTGATATGTTCACAAATATTTCTAAACCACCTCTCGTATGAATTTAGAAATCTGTGCCCACCTAAGATAGTTCCAGTAATAGATGATCTCTCGAATTTATCTATTATCCTAAGATCAAATTCTAGGTGATCAAGCTAGAATTAGCATTAAGAACAATCAAAAGTGAAGAACTCTATAGACTTTATCCTAACAAGTTATTGATCTACTAATTCATCTAAATCCTTATTGAGAATTCCTAAACTTAACAAGCAAACTACTCAGACATGGAGATTAAAACAAACAACATGATTGAATAGAATTGCCTTAAGAGAATTAAGAAAAGATTAGCGTTTAGAAAGATCTTCTCTGGAGGAGCTCTCTCCAATTATCTCCCAAATGGTTCAAGCTCCCAAGAACAAAGTAAAATAAAGCTTAAGAGATCTGAGATCTCAGAGATGTCTTTAAAACAAAACCCTAAAAATCTATTGATATGTTCTTAAAAACGTGTAGAGACTTCTTTGAAAATAAGGAAAAGTTCTGGGACGATTTTGCAAATCTTCATAACTTCAAAGAGACTCGAAATTGCATTGCCGTCAGATATTGGTGTCGACCGACACTTACACGAATTTTGGTCTCCGGATTGCTCTTGCAGCATAACTTCTTGGTTTTGCTCCAAAATGATCCATAATCTCCAAATTAGTCCTGAACGTGCATAAACCTGAAAAAGACTAGAAAAGACTCTACAAATAACAAAAAGACTCTAAAAACAATACATATATCATGGCTAAAAACGGTAAAATCCATGATATATCAACTCCTCTAGACTTAGCTTTTGTTTGCCCTCAAGCAAAACACAAAAACCGAACCCGTTGAAGAAGTTTGAAAACACGAAAACTCTCAATTTCTCTAGCCTATTACCTTGATCATTCAAACCAAATCCATATGTCTAACAGATTGCATGAAATCCTAACCACCATATAATTCTCCGCAAGCATTTTCAACATTCCAAATTCTAAACCAAATACCACAACTATATCCTATAACCCTCATCGCATAAATCTCATCAATTATATTCAATATCTAACATGATTCATTTCGTCACTTTTAACCAAATAAAACACACACAAATACATATAAGAAACAACCAATATGTAATAACAAATTATTTGGTAAAGAAATATTTTTGTTGCTAATTGATGTTTGTACCCTATAACCAAAATAGGAGTTTTACACCAACCTAACGGTGAAACTTAACTTTCCCAGTGCCCACATAATATCTGCATGTTATTGTATGTGCTCACTGGAGTACTCCTGTGAAATGTTAAAACTGAGATTATTTTCTTGCAAAGTGGTTGTTGTGGCCAATGTTATGACAATTCCTAGAACTTTATTATAAAGTTTAAATAAATCATTAAGTTTGATTGATAGCGCAAAACATACATGTTCAAACAAATGTTCAAACTCATAGAATACATACATGTTATTGTTTTTTTTTTTTTTTTTTTTTCTTTTTGATAAAACGTACAAGTTATTGTTGACTGATCATATCAGAAATTTCTACCTAGCCAATAATTATTAACATGGTGGAGGACTATATGTGTTTGATAGGCATGTTAAAAAGATTCTCATAAAAGAGGATTCATCATCATTAGCTCCTGAGAAGACAAACTTTGAGCTCATTTTATTTCTCTTTACTTAATTTGAATATGACCTTTGTGGGTTTTCACATTTTTCCACAACTAAAACTAAAATATCATTTAAGCAAATTTAAAAGAGGCAAAAAAGTAAAAAAGAAAGAAAGAAATTGAAGGACATAAGACTATGGAATGCGCACATATATCTATAGAGCCAGCAAAATCTCTTTAAAATCAGATTCCTTATAAAGCATATGTGCATAATTAAGACTGATAGTTATACGAATATGATTTAGTCTCTTACTCTCTAGTACTTTAACAAAAATTAAACTACATATGTAAATTAAGAGGTTCATTAAAAATTTAATAGAACTATAAATTACAATTTTTTATAACATAAATTATACTAAAAAAAACAAGAGTGGGTTTCAATGAATTTTTTTTGGAAACTGGAAGTCAAATATATTATCATTCCTATATCCACAAATACATATCCCCTATATATTAATAGAGAAACATTTTTTTAAAAAAACCTTACCATCATGTGTTATTAACAAGATTGCCACGCTGATGTGTCGCTCTCACAATGATTTGGCTTCTATTTAGATAATTACCCAAGATTTATAAGACTATTTACAGAATTTGCCATTAGTCTCATACATCCATATATTCCATTAATAATTAAAAACATACACTTTTTGTTTATCTTATATTACTATATTTTGATATTTATATTTTTCTTTATATACATTTATATAAATTTTCTTTAGCGGATGGGTAAACAATCTTTTTATTTATATTTATATTTATGTTTATATTTAAATAATAAATTATATACATTTTGTTCAAGAATCTCGAATTCAAAACTACAAAATATTTACATCTATCATAAATTTTTTACTTAAATAAATAAGATAATCTCCTTTCTATATATGTTACGAATACTTAAAATCTTATTTTTTGGAGGAGTTCTAACTTTTCGAAGAAAAATATTATAACCACATTTGTATATAAACCAAAATCTGGCCACATTATAACCATTTCGTAAATAATCCATTCATAATCTAAGAATCTTAGATTTGGAACAATACAAAATCTTAGCTTGGAAACTATCAAATCTCATCTTTGCTAAATTTTGGATTTCTTATACTTATTAAAAAAAAAATTTCCTTTTTATACTACAAAATCTCGAAATCTTTAAAACATACGGAAAGACATATTACCATAAATGGTAACATTTCGTCAATACTTTTTTATCACGTTGAAGCTTTATTTAAAGTTCAAATATTTCACGGAAAAAACATATTCTTATATGAATAGTCCCAAATTTGAATAAAAGAAAAAAAAAATTGTAATATGTTTCGTTTTACACAAACGGATCTTGGATCCCGGATAATAATTTTAATCATAATAATTTTACTTGAATCACTTTATCCCGCACATCGTGCGGGTTGTTATCTAGTATGAGTGTATTTGTGAACCTCAGCCCTAATATAAGGTGACTTTCTTTTTCATTAGTAGTGATACAAATTGATGATAATATGAAAGCATTTCAAAAAAATATGGTAGAAGCTAAAGCTACTTTGGAACTTTTGCCCAGAAGCTAAAGCTACTTTGGAACTTTTGCCCATCACAAAAAAATAAATCGAATATTTGCTTTACTTATTCCTTAAAATTATCAAACCGTAAAACCAAATGTATGATTATCATTTTCTTCAAGCGATTTGTGATTGATCATAGTGGTACACACCGTACACTACATAGGTGAGACTAGAGATTCCCCAACCAAATTATCTGTTCATGTTTTATTTAACAACTCAAAATATCTTTTCATCATCAAAAGAATTTGATGGAGAAAAAGAAAAATGGTTTTAGCCCAAGTGACCTTTCTTAAAATATATTTGAATTTTTAGCCCAATATATTCTTACTGATAATATTACTTCTAAAATGATGGAGGTTTGTTTATCCTTTTTTTTAGATAGCTAATTCAAGAGGAAATAATATGAACAAAAATATGGACTTAATTTAAAAATTGTTGGTGTGATAGATAATTCAAGAGAAAATGATTCTAACAAAAAACGTGGATGGTAATTATCAAAAAAAAAAAAACATGGATGGTAATTTATAAACTGCTGATGTGATATACTTCTATGCCAAATTTTAAGTGAGAAATACATATATACATCTTTTTTTGGTCAATTATATATATATGTAATGCGCGAATTTAAATCTGGATAATGACATATCAACGACATTAACACAAACCACTACATTATAAGTTTTGGTCTTGACAATTCATTTTTTTTAACAGAAGAGTTAGAGGTAATATAAATGAATTGGGTAAGAAACTCTTTCAGTTTTCTAACTTATCTAAAATTTTGTTCACATTTTCTAGTAAATAATAGTAATATTTAAAATTGACATTTTTATATGTTGATGAGTTTTCGCTTTAGTTTTTATACTTCTTTCACTTTTTCTGTAATATCCCCCAACCAAATTATGGGATGTTACAGTTTCTCCTTTTCTTTTCAAAGCTTGTGGTTGATAACCAAGTTCACCCTGGTGTGAAATTTGGCGCGGTTTAATAGGGCATGCACTTAGAATTTTGGGATTATGATTTAGATTTTTTTATGATTTAGGTTTTATATGAAAAATAAAATTTTAATAATTCTAAAATCATATTGTAAAAACATATTTATATTAGGGAAAATTGGATATAAAGGATAAATAATTAAATTATTGTCCATCTATGCATTCTATATTCATGATTGGTCATATATGCTTTAATATTGGTCATATATGCTTTAGTATAATTAAAATCCTATTATATCCCTAGTTTTTTTTTAAATCTTGCTAAACTATAAAAAATTTCCAAAACTAATTTGACTTGTTTCTAAAAACAATTTGGAGAAAATATAGGAAAATAACAACATTTATTTACTTTCCATTATTTATTTTACTATTCTGGATTTTCTTAAATCAAGGTAAAATTCTGGATTTCTTTGCATGAGCTGGATTATTGATTTGTAGTACTCATGTTGCTTTGATTCTTGGATCATGTTTAGTTTACGTTTTGGGTGCTTAATGTTGAATTAATCAATGGATATCATTATTACGAATGAATGTGTGATGGTTTGTTCCAATTCAAATTTCATGCCCAATTGACTCGTTTTCTTTACTAACCAACGTTTTGCTCCAATAGGGAGAAGAAAGAAGAAAAAAAGAAGAAGGAAGAAGAAGAAGAGACGAAGGAAGAAGAAGCAAGATGAAAGGAGGAAACGACGAGAAGAATAAATAAAGAAGAAAATAGGAGACGTCAAAGTGAAAAAAAAAAATGTAATCTATTTACTTAGGTATAAAGAATTTTAAACTAATAATAATACAAGTTCTAAAATTTGCATATGTAATCTTAACTTCTATATTCAATTTTATTAGACGTAATTGTAACTTCTATTTTCCTATTTTAAAAAGAAATTCTAGATTACATAGAATTTGATTTCTATTTATTGTAGAATATATAGGAAAAATATAAGAATGTGTTTTCTAACAATTTTAGAATATGGGTAAATGTTAGAAAATATATTCTAAGTTTTCTAGAAGAAAGAACAAAGTATAGAATATGTATTCCAAATTTCGTAGAAATTAGCATTCTAAATACCGTAGAACATAAATGCGTTCTAAATTTTATAGAACATGTAGAATACATAGAATACATTATCTAACTTTTATAGAACATGTACAATGTATAGAATACACATTCTAAATTTAGAAGGCGTATTCTAAAATTCATAGATCATATTTTATTCATCTAAAACGGCAGCAAAAACGACACATTTTCAACGTTATAAGTTTTTCATTGACTTCTTCATTATTTTCCTACAAACTGTCCTTAATTTTATTTGAAAATTGGTTAAATCAATTATAAAGGGTAGATTAGGAATATGTGACATTTGAATATAGAATGCATAGATGGACAATAGTTTAATTATTTGTCCTTTATATCCAATTTTCCCTTTATATTATTGGAAACAATTCATGTTATGAAAAATATATTTGAAGTACATACTATAGTTATAACGCAGATAACTGAATGTCAATTTGATACTAAAGTTGTGAAGGAAACATGAAAATTTTCTTAAAAAACAAAAAGAAAATGTAAAGAAAATTTGTGAATGGGTTTATTTCAACATATTTACAAAAAGTAAAGATATTATTTAGCAAATTGCATATAGTTTTGTATCATGAAATGAAACGTGGACATCTATGGGGTGAGAAGTGGTCAGCGAGACAAAGGAAAAGCAATGAGAGAGTAGGTATTTATAAAATAGAAGTCTATAAGTTTTATAGGCTCAGTTTGTGTCTGTCTCTTCTAAGTCGTAGCCCTAACTCCCTACCTATATTCCTCTCCACCAATCACATCTTCCTCAGCTTCCTTTTTCTTCCATACATGAAACTATATAGTCTATAGATAGATTAAGAAATTTCGAATACAGAAATCTTATGAAATATATCAACAAAGATGTCGACTAGTTTTTCAGCCGATCACGAATCGTCGATATAGAAAGAAATAATATACTGTTTATTAGTAGTAAAATGCTTGCTAAATTTCTTTTACTGAATGATTTTTTTTTTAAAGGAACAAAATTAACCACGCATGCTTTGCAATTGCGTATGTTCTTGTTTAGACTTCTTCCTCTAATTGCAACTTATTTTGAAGATCCAAACTGAGTATAACAGTATACTCTAACCCTCTATTTCAATATAGCAGCTAGCTACAAATCCATCCGATATATATATCAAACCATAAAATCAAGGGTGTTCATTAAGATAGAAATTGGAATATAAGCTTTTAACAAAAAAATATGAAAGAATCACTTGCATTCATGATGGTTACCTCCCAAGTAACTCATAATTCATTATCAAAATAAATTAATAGAAGTACTCAAAAGAAATTCCATCTCTCTTTCAGTTTCAGGTATACAAATTGGTTTCTACCAAATTATTGTAACACATATATCCATATCTATCTATCTATACCGAAAAGATGATAATTAGTTCTATCCTGAAATTCTACAATTCTTTTTTTTGTTCCTTCGAACCCTAATGTGAGATGAAGTTTTTATAATCATATTAAACACTGTATGTCTCTAAATATCTAAGAAACAAAAAAATTAAGGAAAAATAAAATATATTGTCCATCTTATATAAGATGAAGATACCAATATTATCTTCGAATAAAGCAGAAGCGAGAAAATGAAGGAGATGGGGTTGCTATCAAACAACAAAGCAACGCCCACGTGAAGGCATGACCAAATAGGCCTTAGACTTGGTCCCTTTCGTTTTCTCTTCCCACTTTTCTTCTCTTTGCTATCACCACTTTTTTCATTACCCTAAATCACTATCACTCCCACAACCTCCAGTTTAACCTTATCCCATCCACACCACACTTACTAATAAGCCTTTTTCCAATAAAAGCACTTCCTTATTCCTTAATCAAAAGGGCTTGTTGCTGATCTACCCACTATGGTAGTATGGTACATACATACATGGTAGTTAAGAAAAATAGTTAAGAAAAACACAAAATTTCGACTACAACTTAGTTTTATGAGTGAAGAGTTAATTGCTTGTACGAGCCTTGTAGACTAAGTTGAACTCAGTATAATTAGCTTTCAATACTACAATTTACTTTACCTTTGATGCAAAAATCATACAATCTAACTTTTGAGTATGTAGTGAATTAAGAACAAAATCGATTAAGCCTCCCAAGTCCCAGACCAAACTATTAATCTTTTTCTTTGGTTGCTTCTAACATAATTATATCGTAAATACTACTATATGGAAAGTAAAAAAAATTACAAATTTCAAAGTTTAAAGTTTAAAATTTAATTCATATGTTTTTTTTTTTTTGGTATTAAAATTTAATTCATATGTAGTTACATTTGCTAACAATAGAGAATTCAGTAATCTTAAAAAAAAAAAAAAAAAAAAAACAATAGTGAATTTAGGTAACATTCGCTTCTATAAATTTGTGTAATATTATGTTCTGTAAATGTTATTGAAGCAATATGTGTATTCTGTTCCACAAAAATTATTAGGATGAAGATTAAAAGAAGATGATATACCAATGTTATAGTTTTTTTTTTTTTTGTGAAATATCTAAATTAATAAATGAAAATTGATATAATTTGTAAACTTTCATTAATAATAGTGTAAGTGAATATAACAAAAACATTAGCCATAGTCCCTCCTTTTGTTTTGGACAACCTTTTGAAGCAGAAGGTAGGGTATACCCCAACCGAAGGAACTAATCCATATTAGTAACGACCGACCGATCCATATTAGTAAAGACTGTCTCTCCTTATTTCTATTTAAATAGTATTAAAAGATATTTACGGAAGTGATAGAGTTATATAGAAAAACATATAGTGCTTTAATTTTCTTATTTTCTACAATATCTTTTGTCCATCTTCCTCAAGCTATCAACGTTTATAGCACAAGCACACACAACCACTAATGAACCAAAGGGCTTGAGTGAAGAAAGGAAAAAGAAGATTCTGTTTTCATTACCTATTTCTCTCTTCAATCTAATGTTTCCTTCTCTAGACACCAATGGCTATGACCTCTTTGATCCCTTCAATCCCACACAAACAACCATGCTTCCTTCTTTCACCAGTTACATTCAAAGCCCTAGTTCTCACCATCACTACTCTTCGCCTTCTTTTCCTTTCTCTCCAGATTTTCTTGACAGTTTTGATGAATCCTTGTTGATAAACCAATTCTTGTTACAGCAACAAGATGCAGCAGAAAATGTTGTTGAATCTCCAAGAAAAGTTTGCAAGAAGCTTCAGCTAAAGAATAATAATGAGAAGTGTGTTGATGGAACCACCTCAGAACAATGGAGAAGAATGGCCAAAAAAAGGGACAGACATAGTAAGATCTGCACGGCTCAAGGTCCTAGAGACCGGAGGATGAGGCTGTCTCTTCAGATTGCTCGCAAGTTTTTCGATCTTCAAGACATGTTGGGTTTCGACAAGGCGAGCAAGACGATTGAATGGCTTTTCTCCAAATCAAAGGGTTCCATCAAACAACTTAAAGAAAGAGTGGCTGCATCGGAAGGAGGAGGAGAGGATGAACATCTCCAGGTTGATGAAAAGGAAAAGGATGAGACATTGAAGGTGAGAGTCTCAAAGAGAAGAACAAAGACTATGGAGAGCTCTTGTAAGACTAAAGAGTCGAGAGAGAGAGCTAGAAAACGAGCAAGAGAGAGAACAATGGCAAAGATGAAGATGAGATTATTTGAGACCTCGGAAACAATTTCAGATCCTCATCAAGAAACTAGAGATCAGATCAAGATAACCAATGGTGAACAATTACTAGAAAGGGAACATAAAGAACAAGAATGGAGTCATACTAATGTGAACATGGTTGAGTATCAAATGGATTCTGTGAGCATCATAGAGAAGTTTCTTGGACTAACCAGCGACTCTAGCACCTCTTCCATCTTTGGTGACTCCGAGGAATGTCACACAAGTTTTAGCTCAATAATAGGTACTACTTTACAAGCAGGTAACGACAATGTGTTAATTAAAAACCCTAATTAAGTAATGTAGTTTTGATCAATGTTGGCTTTTTGATAATTCCAGGAATGTCGACACCAAGGGAACACAACACAACGGTAGATGAAGAGAAAAGCCCTATTTCATCTTTTTCTCTATATGATTATCTCTGCTACTGATGATTATGCTGCTCCATCCTTATGAGGTATTTGGACTTTATGATCTATGCATGAACATAAGAGCCTCATGAGCCAAATCTATTATATAGAAATGTAGGTAGAGATTTGTGTGTGTGAACGAGAGGGTTTGGTCTGCCTAATTTGTTTGAGGCTTTGGAGTACTGCTTGATTGATGGACATCTATATATATTCTATTTTTCTGGTTTCATTTAGTTGATTTTCTTGCAAGTTTCTAATTCTCTGGCATTTATTTGTAATTGTTGCTATTTGTCTTCTGTAATTAGTTCAAATAAGTGCCTTTTTCTATATGTTAGTGTTGGGAAAATTTCAAAGGTATTTCACAAGCACACAAACAAAGCCAACTTATAAGATTGTGATGGGCACAAATCGCTAGTCTAAGTATAGGAGCTTTAATTACCACATTCCAAAATGTGTAAGATATATAAGACAATAATTTAGATATGTTAGACTTTGTTCTACTTATTTTGTCAATTAACCATATGTATGAGTATTAACTAGTGTTCTAAAAACCACTTAGATGGTATTTATGTATTATACATACACATGTAGTACTGATTTCATAAACGTTGTGTCTAGCTTCTACTGGAAACCGTTTTCAAACTAGACATTGATTAAATCATTTTGAGTTGGACTAGACGGGTTAATAAACAGATCATCATTTTAAGCACGTTAGAAGTTAGTTAATTGTTCTCGAACAATTAGATATCGATTAATCGTATTTAGATTGGCTTTTGTATATATATTTTAGGGAAAAAAAAATCATTGTTTTAGGACTGAATTGAGAAAATGTTTCCCTATAAACTCATACAATTCTTTCTTTCTTTTTTTCTAAAATTTCAGCCACTCTAACTTCCATCATGTCAATTTTTCTCCCAAATTCTCAATCACTGTTTTTCTTCTGCTTTCTTGAGTTGGGTGCAGTGATATGCTTAAATTTACAGTAGGTTCTTTATTAGAAAAGAAAACATTTTCTTAAGACGGTGTTTTAGTAATGTGAATTTTGTTTGGTTTGATTTGTGGATTATTATATAGTCTTAACAGGTTAGCACCAACGAGTTTCCTTGACATGCATTTTCCCTGCTTGCATGGCAAAAACCTCCATGCATCTAATGATTTAATAAAATATACCCTTTTTACCAAAAAGTGAAATTGATTATCAACATAACGGAATTCTATAAACCTCTACCAATATAAAATGAACGAACGGAAACTCTCAACAATCAACATCAGAAATGACAATGTTTCTCCTTCGAATTTCAGTGTGAGTTGAAGTTCTAACCATGAAAAAAACTAATCGAAGCATAAGTTATCAAAGAAAAGAAAAACAAAGTGAAACTTATGTTTAATCACACGTTAAAATAAAAATGAAATAGCAATGGATCATGATCATCATCATGCCCTAGCGATAGCAGAAGTTGAAGCAGCAAAATACCAATGATACACGCTATGGGCCTGGCCCAGAAACATCAAATGTTCTTCTAAATAATGGGTTCACTAATACACTTAAGGTCATACGTGGGTAAATATCAAGATCGATCCAACCAAATCAAACCAAAACTGAGACGAAGATAATCTATAAGCCGATTATTTTTTTATAAATCCAAAAATCGAACCCAATATTACTATATTAGTAAGGACAAAACCAAAGCAAATAAACCGAATTAAAATTTTGTATTAATTAAATAAGACTGTAATTAAAATAAAATAGATATAATCATATTAAATTGATTAAATCATTATATCTTTATATCAAACTGCATCAAACCGAATAAATCTAATTCTGTAAAACAAACACAACCAAAATCTAGAAAAACCGAACACCTCTAAACAGATCATACCACCAAAAAAAAACTAATTCTATATAAGAATTTAAAATACCACGAGAAGATAAAGTACTAATATAAAGTTTTAACATGACATCTGGCCATTCTTCTCTTTAGGTCCTCTTAACGTTGTTTATTTTCTTCGGAGATCGCTCTTGTTCTAATAATATTTTCGGTATTCAAATTCTTAAAAGCCAATGTGTCAAAAACTCATTCTATTAATAAAAAATATACTGTAACATTAACAAATGAATTAATTAAAAAAGACATTTAACAACTGCAAAACATGACTATACTGTAAAATTGTGCATACATATTCTTTCTTTTCTGCCAAAAAACAAAATGCATAGGTTTCAGGTTGTTTGATTACTTTTTAACAGCAGAATTTCGAATATTCAAGGAGAAAAACAGAAGAGGCACTTTTCTCAGATCTAGCTACTAGAAACAGATGAACAGAGGAGATACTAACCTGTAATGTAATATCCTCGTTTTTTTTTTTCCATTCTCTCAGGGCCAGCTACTTTTGATCATGGGTGTATCTTTAACTACCCAAACCATATATTCTGACAAGAGTGAAGCAGAAGAAGAAACACAAAGGTACGTTAAAGGCCAAAACCTCACTCTCTGCTTTAAAAGCCTTTTAAAAAAATATGGAGCAGAATAGAGGAAATAAAGAAAGACATAAAAGTAGCAGTCTAGATTGTGTAATTGTTGACAAAAAAAAGATTGTGTAAATGTGTCAAAAGATTTGATCATGTCTGATTTAAAGGGAAAAAAAAAACGTAAATAGAGTCGATCGGTTTTGCAGACCCAAGCATGGTTTTTCAGCTAGGTCCAATCAGATTCGGATCAGTCACTGGACTTTTTTTTTTTTTTTTTTTAAATTGTAGCCAGCGTAATCCGCAGACAAAGATTATGTATTGCATGTTTTAGGAATTATTACCACAAATGGGTTCTACAATGCAAACTATTTTAAACAATCAAATAATTGTAGTTAGGTGGTTTCACCTTTTCTTTATAGACTAGGGAGATTGGGACCAAAGCCAGATTTAGAAATCTCCATAAAAATGCTAAATCAAGTCTTAATTAAGCCAAAAGTTATATATTATAAAGAAAAATAAGCCCTTTAAACATAGGTTTTGTCTGCTTGGTCCTAAGGACCGGTCCTGTTTGAAATTTATGTACATTTTTAATCAATATTAAAACGTACATTAATAAGGATTTTTTTTTTTTTTTTTTTTTTTTTGCAAATGTATCTATTATAAAGAGAAAAAGCCTTTAAACATAGGTTTTTTCTGTTTGGTCCTAAAGCCGGTTCTGATTGAACTTTATGTACATTTTTAATCCATATTAAAACCTACTTTAATAACGGATTTTTTTTTGCAAAAAAAAATATTCACTTAATATATATACTGTATTATTATATAATTCCTTACAATTAGTCGGATATTCTCAAAATTATTTAAGTGGAGATAAAAGTGACTTATCACATACTTTTGATGGATAGAATTGATAATGATGTATATTTTAATTTGCTAGGCATTGTTGAAGTTTTGCTTAATAAGCAAAAAAAATGACATATCACACATTTTGTCTGCGCTTTTGTTTCATATGCGATAAACTAACTAAAGAAGTGAATAACAGAAAAACTACTGTTGTTTATTTATTTGGAAATAATGGAAGAAATGGGATATGGATGTCGAGAGATAGATCTTTTGGCAAAATATAGCTGCTTCTAGATTACATAGACACATAGACTTGCACTGCAGCTCGTACGGAGCCTTGCCTAAAATGCCCCAAAACTCTTACAACAAACATATTGTCGCATATGATAAAAATCTATCTACACGTAAAATGTAACTCAATCAATTGTTTTTGTCACTTACGTACGGTTTCATAATAAAATTCACTTTTTAAATTCTTATTAGTTGTTGCCAACAACAAAAAAAATCCTTATTAGTTTTTCTCAATGCATCTTTATTATACATAGTGTCTATTTCGACTTGTGTACGAGAGTATTCATTAACTTAATTCTACCGTG
The DNA here is from genome assembly GCA_019202795.1 of Arabidopsis thaliana x Arabidopsis arenosa. Lineage (NCBI taxonomy): Eukaryota > Viridiplantae > Streptophyta > Magnoliopsida > Brassicales > Brassicaceae > Arabidopsis > Arabidopsis thaliana x Arabidopsis arenosa. The sequence goes on along the minus strand of CM032919.1, from coordinate 10,783,212 downwards.
TTTTAGTGAAATAAAATTGTTTGCATCATTCATGAATTTCAGCACTAATATCCATGTTGATTTTATGTTATAAGAAAATTTTTGTTCTTGACTTCAGATTATCTTTTTGATAATGGATGACTTAAGATTATCTTGTTTAAAAAAAAAAAAGAAGATTATCTTGTTTAACTATACATCAGTTTACAGTTTAGGTTAGTTTGTTTTGTGTTTAAACTTTCTAATATAAAAGAAATTTTTGAGCAAAGAAAAAAGATAAATAAGAAACTAATTAGGTAAGTTTGGTCACAGAAAGTGTGACGCAAGCATGTTAACTAGTATTTTTTTTTATCACCCGTCACTGCTTGTTGTCACATACAAAACTGGTAAAAAATTATTGATAAAATTTCCGTCTAAATTTTTATAAGAAATTACAACGATTAATTTTTTTTACAATATTTTCTAAAACAGATTTGCTTTTGTGATTATTTTTAAAGCTTTTGTGATTAAATAAATTATCTGTATAATGCGCTTTTACTGTAGTTTGTGTGATGTATTTCAAAATTTCGACTTTTTATGATATCTTTTTACTTTGAATTCTTGATCTGTTGTATTGTTTTTTTTTTTTTGATTAAGGTTGATGTCTTGTTAAGCATATGTAGGAGTGTGTTTAAGTGCATTGTGATTGCTTTCATCTTTCCATATAGGTTTTAGTTGAAAAAAATAAATCTATTTGAATATAAAAAAAAGAGTGACAGTGACAAATCATGTATACACTAGATCATAACCCGTGCTGGAACAGCACGGATGGAATTTTAATTTTTAAATATTTATATAAAGTTGGATTATTGTTTATTTTATAGTACAATTTTAATAATTTTTTATATAATACAATGACATATAAGAATTTTTTATTTTATTTTATTTTGTTTGATGAGAAAATATTAGGGGTGGGGTACGGTTTTTCGGTTTAGTATCGTTTTTTTCGTTTTGTAGAAAGTGAAACCATATAGAAACCCTATGTAATTCGGTTTAGTTACAGTTCGATTTTTACGGGTTTTTACGTTTTTTTGGTTAAAAATAAAACGTATGTATTTGATATATGCTAATAGTAAGTGAAAAAAAATTACGTATATAATAAAAATATTTTATTATATAATAAGATTAAATTCAACCCGTGCGTACCTATATTTTTATTTTAGAATCCCAATGAAAAAATTGTGTGCACAATCCATCATTCATTATTTTCGTATATACTTATAGAATAAAAATTTTAAATATTTAGAGGTGTCAAACCTTATTTAACTCATCTCATCATATAATCTTAACATGGTTTCGGTTATAAAGATCATACCTCTTTTTATCATATAATACATTACATTTAACATGCTGCTTGCTATAAATATTTTAAATATTTATGCTTTGAAAAATAAAATTAGAGTATTTATAACTTTTATCTTTTGATTTATTAAATATTTATGATATTCTTAAAAATAGTATATTAAAATATTTTAAAATTTTTCCAAATTAAAATATTTTTTATTTTTGATCTTAGAATATAAAATTAAGGATTTTAAAATAATAATTGTATGAACTTAAATATAAATATTCAAATAGTTATAAGGATCATAACTCATTCCATCATATAATACATTATATTTAACCCACCGTCTATTATAAATATTTTTTAAATATATTTTTTTAGGAAAACCAAATTAGTGTATGTCTAATTTTTAAATTTTTTATTTATTAAGTATTGATGATATTTGTTTTTAAATATCAAGTCAAACTATTTTTAAATATTCCAAATTAAAATATTTAAAATTTTATCGTAGTATATAAAATTATATATTTTAAAAATATATATGAAATTGAATATAATTACTCAAATTCTGACCCGTTATTCAGGCGGAATTTTTGTTTAAAAGAAATATATTATCCAAGTCTAAATATTTGATTCGTTAAAAATTTTTTTTCATAAATTGAATAATTTATATTCGTTTTTAAAAATTCAAATCATGGCATATGCGGAAAAAAAAATCTATTTTTTATTATTATATGGATGATATCATGATTTATTTGTTTCACAATAATAGAATCATATAAAGATGAGAGGTGAAATATAATGATTAATAATAAATTAATAAGGTAAGTTAGATATCAAATCTTATATATTCATTTTGATTGGTCATTTAAAAATAATAATAATGTATTTTCGTTTTTATAATTAAATTAAATTAATTAAATTGTATAAATTGACTTGTTTATCATTAATGAGATGAATTAATTTACTCTTTGAAATTTTATCTCTAATGGCATTCTTAAGTAAATTTTTACAAATGGGAAGGTTAGTTAAGGGTATCTTATAAAGTGTACTCCCCAAATAATAGTATATGATACGTTCTGAAAGATTGTATAAGATATTAAACTCTTCAACGTTTTTAGAACACGTTTAATTCTTTTCATAATATCCCCTCTATATCTAAATAATGTATTTTCTATAAAAATAATTTGTTTCAAAAAGATAGAATTTTTAGGTTTTTTATGCAATATTTATTACAGTATTACTATTGATGAATTGCAAACTTCAAGGAAAAAATAATTGAATACTATTGGTTTAAAATTATAGAAAATTGTAAATAAGAAAAAATAATACTCCCCCGTTTCACAAAGAGTGTCGTTTTAAAGTTTTAATCTCGTTCACAAAAAGTGTCGTTTTGTGTTTTCAATGCAGTTTAAAGACTAATTCTCCTTTTTGTCCCTACTATTTCAGCTTATTAATTAGAGAGATGTTATTATTTAGTGTATTAATAAGGGGTAGAAATGAAATTTGTTTAATTTTCTTAATTTGTGTGAAGAATGATAGAATGACACTCTTTGTGAAACAGAGGGAGTATATTTATAATCAACTTTTAAGATGTTTTCTTAATACTCTATCTGTTTCACAAAGAGTGTCGTTTTAAAGTTTTAATTGTGTTTCACAAAGAGTGTCGTTTTGTGTTTTCAATGCAATTTTAAAACCAAATTTCTTTGTTATACTACTATTTCAGCTTATTAATTAGAGAGACTGTGTTATCTAGTGTATTAATAAATGGTAAAAATGAAATGTGTTTATTTGCCTTAATTTATGTGAAAATGGTAGAATGACACTTTTTGTGAAACAAAAAGAATATGAGTGAAAACTTTAAAGGGAGACTCACAAAAATGCCCCTTTTTCAATACCCCTTTTCAAAAATGCCCCATTTGGCTGTCCATTTTTTAAAATACCCTTTTTTATGTACAAAATGACTAAATTACCATTCTTTTAATAAAAGATATCACAAATATATAAGGAAAACATGAGAATGTACACACATCAAAATTACAAATTTGATTTTGTAAAAACTTAAAATACCTTGTAAAATTTTCCCGTAAAAATTTTACCCGCCAATAATTTCTTTTTGCGGGAAAAGTGATTCCGCAATTTTTTTGGCGGGAAAAATTTACAATGTATTTTAAAGGTTTTCACAGGGTATTTATATGGTTTTACAATGTATTTTAAAAGGTTTTACAACGTATTTATAAGGTATTTATAAGATATTATAAGATTTTACAAGCTATTTTATAGGTTTTACACGTTTTTTGTAAAGTTTTACAAGTTATAAATACCTTATAAAACCTTATAAGTACCTTGTAAAACCTTTTAAAATACATTGTAAAACCTTACAAAACACTTGTAAATACTCTGTAAAACCTTTAAAATACCTTGTAAATTTTTCCCGCCAAAAAAATTTCGCCAAATAAATTGCGGAATCACTTTTCCCGAAAAAAAAATTTGGCGAGAAAATTGCGGGATCACGTTTCCCGCCAAAAATTTGCGGGATCACATTTCCCGCCAAAAAATATTTTGTATTTTGTAGACCTAATTTTGTTTCAAATAAGGGTAAAATGGTCATTAAAATTAAAAGCGGGCAAACTTAAAAATGGACTCTCAAAAGAGGTATTTTTGAAAAGGGGTATCTCAAAAAGGGCATTTTTAACAATTTCTCAACTTTAAAACATACGTTATTTAGAAATAGAAGAAATATTCAAAATTGAATTAATTTTCATTTAACGGTACTTTAAAGTCAATTAGACCATCAGTTTGAAAGATTCATTGGTTTGGCATGTTTTTATTATTTTGCAATATAAGTATATAACATTTACAATTTAAAAGTTAGTAACATAATAATAAAATAATCATACGTTTGGTTTTAGATTCTTAGCAATATTTCTATTGCAATGTAAAATTACATTTTTCTTTTTTGTTAATATTAAATTAGATATTTCTCCTATATATTTTTAACTCATAAACTTTTTTAGAATTTATATGTTTATATATATATATATATACATATTTTAAGGAATTGTGATAGTGCACACCTATGGAATATTTGGAAAAGGTTTTGATGTGCAATCATAGTTCGAGCACTTAATATTAGTGCAAGAGAAGATATACACAGTTAAAAAGGCTGGTTTGGAACTGCACCATACCCACCAGTTCCAAAATCCACTCAGGAAACCTCTTTCGTGCATTGGAAAACCTTTAATCAAATTTACAATCTCATCATCTTTTTTCTTCACTATAGAGATTCACAATCCAAGTTTAAAAAAAGAAATCAAATTACTTTCTTAACAAATATATTGCCTTATATTAAAACCAGTATATTGTCTAATTTTTAAATAGAATTTTAAATAACAAACTATCAAATGAAATTTGCACGGTACAATTTTATTTTTTAAAAAACATGGCCACTATAAAATAACAAAAAAATCTCTTTACAGATTATCATAGAATTTCGATTCAGGATCTCTTATGTAACGTTATCAAGATTTTTAATATTTGTATCATGCAAATTGTTCTATTCACCTGTTTTAGAGTTTTAGGTGGGCTTTTGAAAAAATAAAATAACCAGTCATTCAGTATATGAAAAAGAAAATGTCATATATAATGTGCGACAAGACAAAATTTCAAACACATTGAACATATGAAAGTCAACCGTCAATGACAGAAACAAATTTATTGTCTGAAAAAATATTAAGCTTTCCAGAGCACATGTAAAGGCAATGGATCGATAGTTCTTTAATAACTACTCTGTTCACACGTCGACTATAATTAGACCTATAAACACGATACGAATTATTGCAATCATCTCCTGCAAATATAATACCATCGATTACACATCTTTATAATAAAAGATCTCACTATCTCAAAGATTTTTTTATTTTATTTTATTTTTTTGGTTAAATTTTTTATTTTATTTTCATAATTCCAAAGATTTTTTCATAATTAGTAAGTTGCAATCATGCCTCTTTTTCATTCCTTGAATTCTAAGAAACCTCGATGCATTAGTTTAAATTTCTTTACACGGTTTAATACACCATAAATAGTTATGGGGTTTTCTTTTGTATATCAATAATTAATCACTATAGATTTTGTTAAAGTAACTAGTATCCGCTCTAATGATCTTTAAGTCTTTTAACTTTAATTGACTTGATATATATATTTTTTGGCTTTAACGATTCTGTTATTTTTATATAGTTAATCGTTGTTCTTTACCAAGAAGAGACTGTGTTTATTTCTAATAAACGTGAATTAATATTTAAATATATAAATTTAATACAAATATAAATTTCCTTTAAAACAATCAAAACTAATTCTTAAATGATTCTTCTAATACTATATAAATGGTACTTAATACGTACATAGGTAATTCGCTAATTAAGTAATAGTACATCCCTAAAAAACAGAAAAATAAATCCGTTTTTAGAGTTTCTTACAAAACGATAACCGCATATACACATCGTTTTTGTAGTCTAATATTAACATGTTTAGGTTCTCGGTCAAAATGATTATGAACCTAAGACTAAAAGATTATGAACCTAAGTAAGACGTCGAAGCTCTTGGTAAAAACTAAAAAGTAAAAACAAATAATACCGATCTTAAAACTGAAATCTACGACAGTTTTGACTACCGCCAAAGCTAACAAAGATCAGCCAGACAGCCACTAGGCAAAATTTTGACGCAAAAAATAGCTGGACAGTTTTATGAAATTGGTGCACGTATATGTCATATGATAAAGCATCTTGCGTTGAAAAGACAAAATCCCACTCTCCCACATCTCTTAAGCTTTACATTTTGTCAACTATATACTATCATATATAAATATCGATGAGCTTCTTTCATATTCTCTTCTAAACCGTCCAACAAAACCTTTTTTAGTCTTTTTTTCTTTCCCAAAAACATACAAAACACAAAAAAAAACAATATCTTATTTACTTTATTTGTGGCCTATTTTTATTGATTAACACACCCATATGCTTAGACTTTCTTCATCATCTTCCATGGCCTTAAAATTCTCTCAAATCCTCTTCATAGTTCTATGGCTCTCTCTCTTCTTCCTCCTCCTCCACCACTTGTACTCCCTCAACTTCCGCCGTCTCTACTCTCTAAACGCGGTGGAGCCATCAGTGTCGAAGCAACACCACCGTAGCTACACCATTAGGTTAGTAAGCAGAAAAACACTCTCCCACAAATTCGACTTCACGCCTTTCCATAGCCGAGATAACAGCCGCCATGATCACCGTCATTCCGGTGAGCAATACGACGGTGACGAGATCGACCCTCGTTACGGAGTGGAGAAACGCCGTGTTCCCTCCGGACCTAATCCGTTGCACCATTGATGATTACACGTGTTTGGTATGTGTAGTAACATTTAAGACAAGATCAGACCTTTGCCTAGCCTTTTTTGTTCTTTTTAATATAAGTCAGGTCTGAAAGGGAAACAAATTAAAGATTAGAGCTTTTTTAAAAGGATACGTTTCTACAATTTGGTTGTTCATATATTTCATTTTATTTTTCTTATTATTTTTGACGATTGTATTCGTGAATATGTTGATATATACTAGAGATTATTGACATGTCTTGATTATTGTTTTCTTACCGTATGTAGTTATGTTGACTGTTATGTATATTGATTACAAGTAGTAGTAGTATTAGTTTAATTTAAATGAAAATAAATTGGTCGTTGATTACAATGATGGATGTTTAAATAATTGCTTTGACTTTGGGATTAGCCAACCAGTAGCTGCGACGGCACGTCACAATCCAGAGATATTCTAGATGCATTATTATACCAAGACTATGGGTCTGACTGGTTTAAACGCAGCGGTTGCGGTTGCGGTTGTGGGAGTTTGCGGAAGCGGGCGGTTGCGGTTTCAAGCGTTACCAAGCGTTTTGAACGACTGGTTTAGCATTTGAAAATGAATGCGTTTGCGAGAGTTTTATGACTGGTAAATCAGCGGTTGCGGTAGCAGTTAAATAAAAAAATGACCAAAAAAATTAAAAAATATTACAAAAAAAAGAAATAAAAATACTAATATATTATTATGATAATATTAGAAAAATTGAACATGCTTAATAATTAAAACCATAAATAAAGTACTAAATAGTTATTCAAAGATAAAGAAATTTTGTAATAAGATAGTATTTTATACTGGGTTAACACCAAAAATTGCATCAAGTAATGAGGCAAACTGTAAATAACGTTGAATTCAATCAAAAAGCAAGTGATTTTCTATTCGAGAAAATAAATCGAAACATATATTCAATCAAAAAGCAAAGCAATACATAATGAAAAAAAAAAAGATTCTAAGAAAAATATTCAAAGAATTACACATGAGGTGATGAATGAATAAAATGATATATGATACTTACGTTTGGTTCTTGATTTTCATCAGTTTGGGTGGAAGACATTGAGAAAATAAAATTTTAGAATATTGATTAGGGTTTATGATGAGAACGTGATACAAAGATGAAAGATACATATAGGATAAATATATTTTATAATAATTATAAGTAAAGGTTTGTTTGTTTGTTTTTTTTTTTTTTTTTTTTTTTTAAATCCAACCGCTACCGCCCGCAACCGCAAACGCTTGCGGGAAGGAGTTTTTGAAATTCAGCGATTTCGAGCGGTCTGAAGCGGTATGGAGCGGTTTCTATGATTGGTACCAACCGCTAACAACCGCAACCGACCGCTAGCAACCGCTAGGAGGGTGCTAGCGGGAGAACCAATCAAGCCCTATATATATATATAACAATAAAAGGTAATGAAGAATATTTTTTTGTTTGTTTCACATGACCGAAATTAGGACTACAAGTTTATAATTTCTGTCGATCACCAGTGATCATTTTAACAGAATATAAATGCACTAAAGAGTATAGAAACTGCTTTTTTGTATAAATCAGATCAGAGAAACTCAGCCGATTTTTTTTCTAAGTACAAAGAAATTGTAATTTTGTAAAGAAAATTGGTTTAAAACGTTAAAGACATTTATTTGGTACGTCTAAACATGACTTGAGGCGCCTCTAACGTTCTGTCATTTCGATAGGAATAAGGAAATTGTCATTTTGCAAAAGCTTCACTTTCTCTCAGGATCTGCCGACTTTTTACTATTTGATTTCTACACCAACTAAATATTAATATAAATTTTATTTTTGATAATGACATTTTACATAATGCAAAAAGGGACCACGAATCCAGTGGAAATGGTAACTGACTGATTTAACAATTTTGAGTAAATTAATTTCGTCTTGTATTAGTAAGATAGACTGAATTTATGAAAATTTTAAGGAACTGGAGAAGAATTTTTTTGTTTTTCTTAACGCTCCATGAACAATGCTAAAATAAAGAAATTTATCTTACCTCATAATGTATAACACAAATAAGTTAATGTTATTTTCAGGTTTCTGTCAATTCAAGGATAAAACTATCTAAATTTGTTGAAACTGCTATTTACTAAATGAAAAATGAATTCATATTATGTGAACAAGTTAAACCTGTCTTTTTATTCATCAAATTGCCTCAAAAATTTATGATATTTTTCATAAATGTTGTTATAAGATAAAAAGTCGCCCTTACACAATAGTCTAGAGACTCTGGTAGTGGTTGGGTGTCCATCATTTTTCAATGGACCCCTTTCAGATATTAGGTTTTGTGTGGCATGGTTTTTTTTTTTTTTTTTTTTTTGTGTGTGTGTGTGAAAGTATATAGCATTGTATTAAATTTAGTAATTTGAAAACACACTAATCAATTATTTCAAAAAATAGATAAATTTTAAAAGCTTTTTTTAAGCATAATGCATGTGCTAAATGGAGTTAACTCGTCGTGAATAATCATTTGTTATAGAATATGATTCAGTGATGATAGAAAAGACGATAAATAAACATTTAACTTCGTTTAATACTCTCCGACTCCAAAGAATCTATACTATTAATTGGGAATCACTCAAAAATAAATAACCTCATAAAGGGTAAAATATTACAGAGAATGCCATTGGAAATTTTGCATTTTAAGACTAATAAAAAAAATTTGTCAGAGGGCAAAATCGCAAATTGCTGCTCACTATAACGCGGATCTTGGATATTCAGATCGGATCTAGATCCATTGTGATTGTAAAACTCGCGGATCCTGAACCTTCACGATTTGGATCCGTAATAATCGCCAGTGTCATCTTAATGGGCTTAACGGATAAAGGCCTTTCTTATGTTCTCAAATTTATGTTTGAGATCTGCAGAAATATATGAAGTTTGAACAAATTAGATTCAATAACTTAAAAGATATTTCTATAACAAGCAAATCCTATATATTGTGATTAGTATATACGAACAAATCGCGTTATATTCGAATTCAGTTATTACTCTTTACCAAAAATATCAAAATGACAAAATCTATAAATTCAAATTTGATATAATCACTTAAACGATATTTCTTTACCAAAAATATCAAAATCTATTAATTCAAATCGGACTAACTAAATTCCCTTTGTAACAAACAAACATATATATTCTCCTCTTCACCGATATGTCCACAACAACTCAATCCCATATAATCAGATGATTAAAACTAAACTTATCTTTTTATATTTGATATCCTTGATTAGTTATTAGTTTTACGAAAAATAACAAACTCTATATATTCATATCGGAATAAATTAAGCATATACCCTAACTATTCTTATTCGCAAATCTTCTCTTAGGCGATAATTCTCTAAATCCTAAGCAACCCTAGACGTCCTCCATCTATTATAAATATAGAAATCAAACAACATTCTCAATACTCAAAAACCTATCAAACCACCTCTATACCAAATCAAAAATGGCTCTTCCCATCACCGAACTTAATGCAGTGAAACCATTCAAAACTCAATGGAAGATCCAAGTGAAAATCGTCCATTCGTGGACTCAATACACCCAATACTCTGGCGAGACTGTCGAGATGGTTCTTGCTGATACATCTGTAAGTATATTTTTACCAATAGTATAGATTTACTCTTTTAATGGTTATGTGTTCATCTAATGTTAAATTCTCCTAATTTGCTAAATACAGGGTACCTTGATTCATGCAACTGTCAAGAAACAGCAAGTCAACAAATTTCAAAGGCTCATCACAACTGGAGAGTGGAGAACTGTGGAAAATTTCACAGTTGCAAAATCTACTGGAAAGTACCGGCCAACCAAACTTCCATTCAAGATGACCCTCATGAATACGACTGCTATAAGTCGTATTCCTTCGATTTCTGAGGAGTTTTACTTTGATTTTGCTAACTTTCCAGACATTCTGAATGTTAATGGATTGAATGAAAACATCTTGATTGGTATTTTCCATTCCTCCTAATTCTGTATATAGTGTTTAAAGCAAAAAAAATAGTAATCTAACACCATTTCATATATTTTACAGATGTTCTTGGTCAGGTCGTGAGTTTAGGTGAGATGACTACTCACGATGTCAACAACAAAGCCACCAAAAGATTTGAGTTTGAACTGCGTGATACAAAGTTTGTGATCTATTTACTCTCTTATTTTTTTTCAAACAACTGTCTATTTTTTTAATACAAAGTCTGTCATTTATCTATTATAGTGATGAACGCTTGACATGTACTCTTTGGGGGAGATTTGCTGAGAGAATGTGGGATGCATGTCAAAATGGAGGCAATGAAAGGGTCATTTTTTTGATTCGCCTTGCTAAAATTGGTTCATTCAAAGGTATATTGTTTTCGATTATTTACATGTGGATGCTTAATATGTTTATTAGATTATTAGATATTACTAATATATTTTGACATTAAATAGGCGAAAGATCTATTTCAAATGCCTTTGACATGTCTTTGTTGGAAATAAATCCAAACTATCCTGCTGTCCAAGATTTTGTGAACAAGTAAGTTTCTGAAAAAACTTAAAATATACCTAATCTTTGCTTTACTAACGTATTTACTTATATTAATTATCTTATCTTACATTGAACAGCTTGCCAGCAGACGTCCCTGTACTTACTATTCAAGAAGTAATGCCTAAGGATATCAAAATCATTAAGAAGAAGGCATATTTTCAGACTTTTCCCAGGAAAACCATTTCTGAAGTTTTTGAAGCCACTGAAGTAACTATTTTCCATAGATTTTGAAATCAAATCTATATCTTTAAATATAAAGACTAATATGTTTCTACTATGTGTAGGTTGGTAAGTGCAATGTTATTTGTACTATCTTGAAAGTGGACACAGACTATGCTTGGTATTTCTTTAGCTGTCTTAAGTGTAGCAAGACAGCGTATAAGATACCAAAAATTGAAAATGAGATTGTCAAAAAAGGGAAGAAGCCATTGTTTTGGTGTCCAACATGTAAGGAAGATACTCCTAAGGTCTTACCAAGGTAACTACAATATTTAGATTTTTTGGATACACGATAATTAATAAGAAACTTTCTAACTCCTTTATATTAAAATTTTGTGATATAGGTACATGTTAAACCTTGCAGTGATGGATAACACTGGAAATACTATGTGTAAGCTGTTTGACAAAACAGCAGCTGAGATCATCGGAGTGTCTGCAGAGGATCTTTTGGAAGGGAATTGGGATGAGGTAGTAACATTTTACATTAAATTGCTATCAATAGAAGTTTAAATTACAATTCCTAAATACTGATTTTACCATGCTTGACATAACAGATAAAGGATCCAACTAATTTGCCTGGACCCATTAAAGATTTGGTTGGGAAGACTTTCCAGTTTGTGCTCAGTATTGGAAAGGAGAACATCAATGAAACAGATGACACATACAAGGTGTTCAACGTCTGGTTGGGTAATGATTTATACGATCTTGATAATGTTGAAGAATCCGAGAACCAGATTGATCAAGCTAATGATCTGTCTATTGATCAGGTAATTTAAACATTTGGTGCACCCAAACAAGTTCAATCAAATACTTATTCAACTATATCACTAAAGGGCAGGATCTTATTCAAAAATTAGTGAGTATCACCTATTGTTTTCTAATATCGATTAGTGTACTGGAATTTTTTCAGACTGTTGACATCAAATCTCTTATATACTACTTTCACTAATATACACAAGTTTAACTAATTTGAAACAGGAAGCTCTTGCTTTGACTAATAGCAGTGACACCACAGAAGTAAACACTACTTCTGCAACTCCTTCTTCAAAAAGAAGTAATGAAAGTTCTGATGAAGCTGAAGGGCAGTCTTCTACTACCAAAAAGGTTTGTGTATCTTCAATTCGTGAAAAGATTGAAGAGGAGAAGACTGAAGAAGAGAAGATTGAAAAGCAGAAGATTGGAGGCGAGAATATTGAAGAGGAGAAGGTGGAAGATGAGAAAATTGAACCTAATCAGAATTAGGGAGCTGTGGTAAAGTGATGCGGGGTTGACGTGTGAAGTTGTTCTGTTTCAATGGTTTTTATGTTTTTACTCTTTCCAGAATTATTCAGTTATTTTGATTCATGTTTGCTACTCAAGTTAATTTTATTTCAATAAAGACTTTTGGATTTAGAGTTTACTAACCTCGTGAGAGATCTTTTTCATACATGAATAAGGTCCACTTCCAAGCAATTTCCATCTTCAGTAATCCTGGAGACAATAAAAATTCAAATCATATATGAACAAGCAATCCATGAAATTAAATAATTACAATATACAAAATCACAGAAATAGTAAAACCTTTGCTTATTTCTCAATCAAAACAAAATACTTTATATATGAAAATCTTTGCTTAATCAAATTACAAAGTTTGGTGACATTGTTACAAAATCAACATAATAGTTGGATTCCATAATAAAATACCTAATGCCTATATTTGTTTGGTGTAATATTATCTTATCACCTAAACATTAGGAAATTCGATAAACATGAAGTCTTTGCTATCAAAATGAAATCTTTTCTGTTATCTTAATCATAATCAATACTATTGATTCGATTTTGATTTTAGATTAACATATAATAAAAAAATTTAGTAGCTCTGTCGTCTACAGAGAGATATCTTTGAAACTTTGATCACATCATAGTTAGATATATAATCTAAATCTTCAAAGGTTATTTTCAAAGGTTTTGCAGAATGAAAAGGAGAAAAAATGATTTTGCTAATGAAAATAGCAATTCTATGCAGACTGATAACACAAAGCGTTCTAGGTCTCGCCACAATGATGAAAACAGAAACCCAAATATCAATCATGAAGGTCCTACCAGTAATGTTCAAGTAAAAGGAATTTTCAATCGATTGTTAGGAGGAATTAGTAACATACCAGCCAATGAAAATGAAGTCTCTGCTTCTACTGTTGTTGTTCCTACATCTTCTACAAAGAGAAGACATGAAACCGGTTAGTAACTTGATTATTTTTTACAACTAAACAATATCATTCTATTATTAATCCATATAATTGTATAGGAGATGAATCTACAGTTACTTCTACCAATTCTCTAAGATCAGCAAAGAAAAATGCAAGGACACAGATCAGACCTGCTCAAGTATTGCAGAATATTACAAACACAGCAAATCCTGACAGTGAGGTTGTCCAAACACCTCTGAATCCAAAAAAGGTTCCAGCAAAGAATCCAAAAAAGTTGAGTCCTCCATCTGTTAACACCAAAAAAGGTATACATGCAATGTCAATAAAGGAAAAAGTTTGTATTCATTTCAATATTAATGCACTGAAATTCTATTGAAGTACACTGATGGAAATATTATTTGAACTGTAGCTACTAAGGGTATTATACTTACAAATTCAAGAAACTCTTTGAGGTTTGCTAAGTCTTTCTCAAAGGAGAAACAAACAACAAACAATAGTTGTTTAGTAAGTAGTGAAGGACACTCTGATGGAGTCCTGCATTCAGAAGAAGAATCGGGAATTAATATGACTGATCATCAAAATGACAGTAAGTGAAAATTCAGATGATATAAATTCTAAACCAGCTAATTAGTCACTAATCAATTTATTATTGATATAGGAGCTGCGGAGGAAAAACTTGAACAGGTTTACGATTGTAGTAGTGCAGTTGACACTGATTCTGAAGCATCAGTTGATTATGAATGCATAGAAGATATCCCAATTGAAGTCAAGCAAAGATACGACTTTTTAGCAATGTTAGATGAAAGTTTGACCAAAGCTTTTGGAGAAAAAAAAAATACTAACGTGTCTAGCAGAAAGAAACAACAAACAGGTACCATCTAATCGGATCAACTTTGAATATTTTCTAAAAGTAAGTTTACATCAACTAATTTCTATCTTTGTTATTGTAGATTACCTAGATCATGGAGATCCTGTCTACTCATGTTCGTATTGTGGTGCTATTATGTGGTACGGAGAACGCATTAACAGACAAAGGAAAGTTCGTAAACCAGTTTTTACGCAATGTTGTTTGCAAGGATCGGTCAAACTGCCTTTCCTCCATAATCAACCAGAATTGTTATTTGCTTTGCTAACCAATGATGATGACATGAGTAGACACTTTAGAGAGAACATCCGAGCCTATAACATGATTTTCTCATTTACTTCTCTTGGGGGGAAATGTGATAACTCTGTTACGTTAGGGCGTGGTCCTAATATGTTTCAGATACAAGGAGAAAATTACCACCTACTAGGAAGTTTGAAACCTGGAGAAGGAGAATTTGCTAAGTTTAGTCAGCTATATATAGTCGATACAGAGAATGAAGTTGAAAACAGAGCCGGAATTTTAAGGTACTTTTTATGATCAAAAATAAGAAATTAGAGTTTGTTTATTCGAGTTCTGAAAGCATCTCTATGGTATAGCTAACTACATTTTTGTTTCAGCAAAGGAAAATCTGCCGGGAAATATAAGAAGAAGCCAACGCTGAGAAAAGAAATAATTGAGGCCATAATCAAGCTGTTAAATGATGTTAATCCATACGTTGCGCATTTTAGACAAGCTCGTGATAGGTTTAATACGAATCCTGAAGAGAGCTTTCACATGAAAATTGTGAGTGACCGTGTCAAAGATGGAAGAACATATGCAGTGCCAACAGCTTCAGAGGTTGCAGCCCTAATTCCAGGTGATTTTCATATTGGTATGCCAAGTCGTGACATTGTTATTGAAGAAAAATCTGGGTATTTACAACGAATTAGTGAAATAGAACCATGTTATCTAGCTCTACAATACCCTTTGTTATTTCCAAAGGGTGAGGATGGTTATAGGACAGGTATTAAGAAAGGGAATAATCATGGTAAAAAGAAAAACAAACCCGAAGGAACTGAGGAGAATAAGTGCATAAGCTTGCGTCAATGGTATGCGTATCGTATACAAGAGAGAAAGACTGAACCGAGTATCCTGCTAAGGTCAAAACGGTTGTACCAGCAGTTTTTGGTTGATGCTTACACCACTATAGAAGCTAATAGACTCAAATATATTAAGCTTAATCAGTTAAGTTTGAGAGCTTCTAACTACGATTCTGTTAAAGAGGCAGCAAATTCAGGAAAGACAGATATGAATGATGAAGGAAAAGCATTTTATTTACCAGCTACGTTTGTTGGTGGACCAAGATACATGAAGAACATGTACATGGATGCAATGTCTACATGCAATCATTATGGATTTCCAGATCTATTCATTACATTCACGTGCAATCCAAAATGGCCTGAGCTGGTAAGATTTTGTAGTGAGAGAAACTGTAATTCTGATGATAGGCCAGAGATCATAAGCAGAATGTTCAAAATGAAGCTGAATTCTCTTATGGATGATTTGACGAAAAAGCATATATTGGGGAAGACTGTTTCATGTAAGTGAATATTTTTGTTTAATGCGTTTATTGTGAAAAATTGTATGGTCCGTTGTCTATAATATCTTACGTTGAGTTTGATCTAAATCTATTTGTCAATGTGGTTATTGCAGCAATGTATACAATTGAGTTCCAGAAAAGGGGTCTTCCTCATGCACATATTTTGATATGGATGCATCCAGATTCTAAATTTCCAAAGCCAGAAGACATAGATAAAATCATTTCTGCTGAAATTCCTGACAAGAATAAAGAACCGGAACTATATGAAGTTGTTAAAGATATGATGATTCACGGACCATGTGGCGTTGTCAACCAGTTTTCACCATGTATGATTGAAGGCAAATGTTCTAAGTTTTTTCCAAAGAAACTTAGAGATCATACTAGGGTAGATAAAGAAGGTTTCCCTTTGTACAGAAGAAGAAAGACAAAGCGCTTTGTGGAGAAGTCGGGATTTAAATGTGACAATGGATACGTGATTCCCTACAACAAAAAGTTGTTGCTTCGCTACAGAGCTCATATTAATGTTGAGTGGTGTAACCAAACTGGCTCTATCAAGTACTTATTCAAGTATATAACTAAAGGGATGGATCGAGTTTCAGTAGTTGTTGAGCCTGCTGGAAAGTCTACAAAGACTACAACTGAGAAAGAGAAGCCTAATAGTCAGAGTAGCGGAGAAACAAGTAAAAATGAGATACAAGACTTCTTCAATTGCAGGTATGAAAATATTTTTTTCTACATTAGCTTTATCTATATCAAACTTCAAAATCTAACATGTTTTATGCTTTGAAAACAGATATGTATCAGCATGTGAAGCTGGATGGAGAATCTTGAAAAATCCGATACATTATCGGTCAACATCTGTTCAGAGATTATCGTTCCATCTACCAGGAAAACAACTACTATATTTTAAAGCTGATGATGAAGTAGAAACAGTTTTGGAACGATCAGAATTACAGAATTCGATGTTTCTTGCTTGGTTTGAATTGAATAAACGATGTCCTAAAGCCAAAGGACTCACGTATACTCAGATTCCTCAATTTTACACGTGGGATGGTAAAACAAGACATTTCAATATGAGGAAGCGACCAGGGAAGACACTTGGAAGGATAAATTATGTCCCACTTATTTACGAAGAAGGTTATTATCTAAGAGTGCTTCTTAATACACAAACTAGACCTGAAAGTTTTGAAGATCTAAAGACAGCACATGGTGTAGTGTACAAATCTTTCAAGGAGACATGTTATGCTTTGGGTTTGCTAGACGATGACCAGGAGTATATTGATACCATCAAAACAACCAGTTTCTGGGCCACTGGAAACTACTTGCATTGTATGTTTGTTGTTATGCTCCAGTCTACCACCTTATCTCAACCAGAAGTAGTTTGGGAAAAAACATGGGAACATCTAACAGAAGATATCGAAAGAAAAAGGAGAGTGTACTTTAACAGGCCAGGTAATTTTGCAGCTCTAAATCATTACCTATTATATATTCAAACAGTGGTTATTTAAAGAATGGTTACCAGCTAAGACATGATTATTATGTCTTTCTAATGACCGTGTATGTTTTTTTTGGCACGCAGAATTAACACTAACTGACGAGCAAAAACAAATTTTGGCTTTAAAAGAAATCAACAGCATCTTAAGAAGCAATGGAACATCTCTAACAGCTTTCAAAACAATGCCTCAGTTACCTGATGATGAAATTGATGATAGTAACGTCTTGATACTTGACGAAAAAAACTATGATCGCAATGAACAGAAGGAAAAACTAGAAGAATCGTTGCAGAAAATGACGGATGAGCAGAAGAGTGTTTATAATGAGATAATCGATTCTGTTGATAATGACAAGGGAGGTGTCTTCTTTGTCTATGGCTTTGGTGGAACTGGGAAAACTTTTATATATAAGACACTCTCAGCTTCTCTAAGATCTAGAGGTTCAATTGTTCTAAATGTAGCTTCCAGTGGCATTGCTTCTCTACTCTTACCTGGTGGGAGAACAGCGCACTCTCGGTTTGGTATTCCAATAAATCCTGACGACTTCACTGTATGTAATATTGAGCGTGGTTCAAATCAGGCAGAATTAATAGAAGAAGCGTCTTTGATAATTTGGGATGAAGCTCCAATGATGAGTAAGCATTGTTTTGAATCTATGGATAGGAGTTTCTCTGACATTATTAAAGGTGGTGGAAACAAACCCTTTGGTGGCAAAGTAGTTGTTTTTGGTGGTGATTTCAGACAGGTACTACCTGTGATACATGGTGCTGGGAGGGCAGAAATTTGTATGGCTTCACTTAATGCTTCTTATCTTTGGAATCATTGCAAAGTTCTGAAGCTCACAAAAAATATGAGGCTACTTTCAAATGATTTGAGTCCAACTGAGGCCAAGGATCTAAAGGAATTTTCAGAGTGGATTCTAGCAGTTGGTGATGGTAAGATATCACAGCCTAACGATGGAGAAGTGATGATAGAAATTCCCGACGAGTTTTTAATCACAGATGTTGACAATCCAATTGAGGCAATAAGCAGGGAAGTTTATGGAGATCCTAAGTTATTGAAGACAAAAAACGATCCTGTTTTCTTTCAACAGAGGGCGATTTTATGTCCCACCAATGAAGATGTGGGTATGATCAATGATTATATGCTTGATCAATTGGAAGGTTAGTATCCACTACTCTTAATGTTATTGAGCTTTTGGGTAAAAAATACGTTTTTAAAGTCAATTTAAAATTGTGTGTAGGTGAGGAACGATTATACCTAAGTTCTGATTCTGTAGATCCTTCTGACATTGGAGGTAAGAATAATCCAGTTATAACATCAGAGTTTTTGAACAGTCTAAAGGTATCTGGATTACCAAATCATGGTATAAGGTTGAAAGTTGGTTGTCCTGTGATGTTACTAAGAAACTTAGATGCAAGAGGAGGGTTAATGAATGGCACCAGGCTACAAATAACACAAATGTCTGACAAAATTATTGAGGCTGTCATTATTACAGGTGATAGAGTTGGAGATAAAGTTCTCCTTCCCAGGATTTTGATAACTCCATCGGACAGTAAACTCCCTTTTAAAATGCGGAGAAGACAACTTCCAATAGCAGTTGCTTTTGCAATGACCATTAATAAAAGTCAGGGGCAATCTTTGAATCATGTTGGCATCTATCTTCCCAGGCCATGCTTTTCACATGGCCAACTCTATGTGGCTATCTCAAGGGTTACTTCAAAGAAAGGACTGAAGATCCTAATAGTGGATAAAGAAGGCAAACCGCAGAAGAAAACGATAAATGTGGTGTTTAAGGAAGTTTTCCAGAACCTATAAGACTAAGCGTTGGAAGAGACATTTGTTCACAGAGGTAAGAACCAATAAGAAATGATTCTGATATATCTCTGTTATACTATAATGATTTATGATTTCTTTATGTCTGAACAGGTCAAACAAGGTATGAAAACGTGTGTTTGGCAAATAAATGAATCAGTGAATGAAGTTTCAAGAGAAGAACTGATACCCAACCCTACTGTTTCTGTTATTTTCATGATAAACTTTGTTTACGTATTACCTATAACAGCTTAACTTTGTTTTTCAAAAGTTTTCTGTCCTAATACCATCATATTCAGTCATATGAAGTAAACTATTTCATATTTATAAGTAGTAAAGGTTATTATTGCTAACCAAACAGTCTGATCAATTTTAATATAGAAAATCTAACAACTTACTACTTCTATTAACAAACGACTACAGATTAACGATCAATAGCATAACAAGCAATCAAATTACTTTGTAAAAATTTCCGACATATTTAACAATAGATATGTAATTCATCTACACTTATTCAACCTAATTTCTGTGATTTTGTAAGTAGTTCTATATTCTTATCACCTAATCAAAAATGTTATGTTTAATATTTTACTAACCTTTTAAATTTGAAGTCTGTGAAAACCTCCAAATACATCACCAAAACTCTTTCCTCCATCAGACCCCAACTCCCAACTGATCCTTGGTCTGCAGATTTTTAACAGTTATCAATGTTTCATTAGTACAACCATATAAATCATTCTAAAGACTAAGTAACATTATCGTTTTAAGTTAAAAGGATTGTGAGATTTTACATTTCAAGAATTATCCAAATCCAACCGTTACTGCTTCTGTTCCATAAGAATTAGTGGCGCAAAATGATACTTGGCCTGCAGATATTGAACTTTGTATCATGAATATAACATGAACTAAAGAATGATGAAGCAGGAGCTTCTTGAAATAAAGTGCTCACTTGATATACTAATCTTACTAAGAAAACTTATCTTCGTGGTTCTTCTTCTTTTGAGAATCCATCAAGATATTTGTAAACATCTGAAAAAATTATAAAAACAAAAATAAGTTTATAGACTTACAGGTTTCAAGATATACTAAAATAAATTTGATTTAGTCTCTATATTGTTATCACCTAATCAAACGTGTTATGTTTAATATCTTACTAACCTTTTAAATTGAAGTCTTTGAAAACCTCCAAAGACAACACCAAAACTCTTTCCTCCATCAGATCCCAACTCCCAACTGATCCTTGGTCTGCAGATTTTTAACAGTTATCAATGTTTCATTAGTACAACCATATAAATTATTCTAAAGACTAAGTAACATTGTCGTTTTAAGTTAAAAGGATTGTGAGATTTTACATTTCAAGAATGATCCAAATCCAACCGTTACTGCTTCTGTTCCATAAGAATTAGAGGCAGCAAAATGATACTTGGCCTGCAGACATTGAACTTTGTATCATGAATATAACATTGAGCTAAAGAATAATGAAGCAGGAGCTTCTTGAAATAAAGTGCTCACTTTATATAATAATCTTACTAAAAAAACTTATCTTCATAGTCCTTCTTTTGAGAATCCATCAAGATATTTGTAATCATCTGAAATAATTATAAAAAGAAAAATAAGTTTATAGATTTACAGGTTTCAAGATATACTAAAATAGATTTGATTTAGTCTCTCTTAACACTATGAATTTGATTAAACAGATTGATTCACTAACTAACATTTTTAAACTAAACTAAGCAAAATTTGATTCAGTTGGAAGCAATTAGATATGGAAAGGGTAAAAATTATTCAGATTTCTCTGGGTTATTCACAATCGTTGAACAAGATCTATAATATAACACTAATAATCAATTCTATAAACTAAATCGACAGGTTCTACAAAAGTTGAAACAAAAAACAAAGAAAAGAAAAGTTTACCTCTTTTTAGATCTAAAAATTTTCAAACAACGATGTATAATCGAAGAAGAATGAAGTGGATTTAGTATGGTTTTCGATATAGACTTCACTCCTATTAGTCAAAGCAAGAGCTTTGATCTGTCTAAGACGAATGAAGTGGATTCGTGTTCGATATGGATCAGATCTATAATGAAACACCAAAAAATCAATGGTAGAAACTCAATAGATAGATTTTAAAATAGTACAAACATAAATCTAAGACAAGAGAAGCTTACCTCTATCAAGATCTATTAATTTTTCATGATGTCCAAGCAAAGATGAATTATGAGGATTTTGAATCGATTCCGATATAGATTTGTCGATCGACCGACAACGACAACTTCTTAGATTGTAAATTTTTTTTTCGTTTCAGACAAAGAATCTTGAACAATTATCTGTTCAGATAATTAAAAACGTAATTCTATAATGTAATGGACCTAGATTTTCTGAATTTTTTACGGCCCATTAAGATTATTTAGTTTGAGATTTTGGCCCACATACTGAAAGTTTTTTAAATCATGTTTGAGACAAAAAATGTATTCATTTAAAACATTTGCCAATTATAGTATAGATTTGATATTGTTTTCTTTACAAGACTAATTATTAAACACAATAATTATATTACAAAAAAATAACACAATAATGTGTTATATTATCCAATTATATTTTTTAACAAAATATACCAAAATACATATTTTCGAACTATTTGCTCAGTTCCGCATACCAATATATTCAATACTGTAATTTGTTACATAAATCTATTTTAAATATCATATCGTAAGTTACCAAAACCCCGCACGTACGTGCGGGTCCTGATCTAGTTAATTATATTGCGGAAACCAAACACTCAGAAAGTAAAAGATTCTTGTCTTTAACATTACTACATTAGCCAGTAGCCACTATATGCTACATTAACCATCTAATGTTTCGTTGTCATAAAACAAACTTGGGCTGACTTGTAATCAAAATGGCTCAATTTAAGTGGATAATAAAATAAGCCCAAAACGGCCCAATAATTTTTTTCCAGGAGCTAACGTCGTCGTTTTGCAACTTGCAAGTAAGCACCGAAGAGTTAGTTTTTGGAGTTGGAGAGTGACGATTACAGAGTAGTTTTTGTAAGCGGAGGAGAAACTGTTTTACTTGCTACTTCCACGACGGCGCGTGTCACAAAACCCACAAAGAAAGCTTTCAAATTTGAGCAATTCGCTTCTTCGATTCCTCAATTTCGCAAGTTGTGAAATTGGTGTTGTTTTCGTCCTCTCTTTCTTTTAATGAATCTGGGTCACTAGGGTTTCGAACGGAAATGTTCACTCCGCAGAGGAATCGGTGGCCGGAGACTGACCGGAAGGGAAAGGCCATAGCTTTTTCCGACGAAATCATGACACCTCCTCCGCAAACAGTGCTTCTCCGAGAGGACGATGATTGGCGGAAGTTCAAAGAGGTTGGTTTGCTCGATGAAGCTTCTCTAGAGAGAAAAGATCGTGATGCTCTTATAGAGAAAATCTTGAAGCTTGAAAAAGAGGTACAAATAAAGTTTCGATTTTTGCATTATTGTGTTACTGAATAATATTTGTGTTGTGAATTGAGAAAGTGTTTCCATTTTTGGCAGTTGTTTGATTACCAACATAATATGGGGCTTTTGCTAATTGAGAAGAAGAAGTGGACTTCAACAAATGTACAACTTCAACAAATGTACAACTTCAACAAGCTTATGATGAAGCTACAGAGATTCTTAAACGTGAAAGGACGTCGAATTTAATTGCTTTAAATGAAGCTGACAAAAGAGAAGAGAATCTTAGAAAAGCTTTGATCGCTGAGAAGCAATTTGTGGCTGAGGTATCTCATTTCTCAATTCATTATGCTCTGTTGTGGCTCTGATGTTTATTAGATGTTTATGCTATTTGTGTATTTCAGCTTGAGAAGGATTTGAAGTATTGGCAACAAGAACATTCTGTGGTGAAGTCTACTTCTAAGGAAAAGTTAGCGGAAGCTAATGCTTTGGTTATTGGTATGAAGGCAAAAGCTTTAGAAGTGGATAGAGAGAGGGCTATTGCTGAAGAAAAGTTTTCAGTGATTAATAGAAAGAGTTCTGAGTTAGAACGGAAACTAAAGGAGGTGGAGACTCGTGAAAAGGTGTTTCAAAGGGAGCATCTTTCGCTAGTTACAGAGTATGAACGATCAGTTTTTACTTGTTCGTTCTGTTCCTTGTTTGTTGGTATGGAGATCTGATCTCTCGTTTTCTCTTTTGCTTATGTTTCTTAGAAGAGAAGCACATGAGGCAGTGTTTTACAAGCAGAGAGAAGACCTACAGGAATGGGAGAAGAAGCTAACACTAGAAGAAGATAGGCTGTCTGAAGTTAAAAGAAGTATTAACCATAGAGAAGAAATAATTATGGAAAAGGAAAGAACCATCAAGAAGAAAGAGAACATCCTTGAAAACTTGCAGCAAAAGATTTATATTTCTAAGTCAGAATTGACAGAGAAAGAGGAATCTATAAAGATTAAGCTAAATGACATTTCTTTGAAGGAAAAAGTGAGTTATTTAGTTGCATTTTTTTTTTTGCTTCCTGTACCTTTTGGCTTATATATCAATCGGGTTTCTGTTTTAGGACTTCGAGGCCATGAAGGCTAAAGTTGATATCAAAGAGAAGGAGCTCCATGAGTTTGAGGAGAAGCTTATTGAAAGGGAGCAGGTCAGCCTCAACTTGCCCGAAACTTTCTTCTATTTGTTAAATATATATCGCCTTTTCTTTCTTGTTCATTGTAATGGTGGTACTGAATCTTATAAAAGGGAAGATGTGCTTCTGTGCTTTGAAATTCTATTACACAAACATACCAACCCACCTCTATTAGCTCCGTCAATTTAATTTGTCACATACAGTGAGGCATATACGTATTCACAGTCACTAGTCTCTTAGTTGTTTGGGGATACCCTGTCGTTTTTGTTGTGAAATGTTATCGTCTACTAGTTAACAAAATCAGAGTTTGTATACAGAGCTTGGTTGTAAGTTGTAACTAAGAGGAATAATTTTAAAACTATGGTGAAATTTCTTGAAATTTTTTTAAGTCACTTTCCCCGGTTAATAGTTTTCTTTAGTTTCTATCTGCTAAGTGCCAATATATATATATATTCAAATAGAAGTGACATGGGATTAAAATTTAACAGATGGAAATTGGGAAGCTCCTTGATGATCAGAAGGCTGTTCTAGATTCAAGAAGGCAGGAGTTTGAAATGGAGCTTGAACAGATGAGGAGATCCCTTGATGAAGAACTCAAGGGAAAGAAAGCTGAAATCGAGCAGCTGCAAGTTGAGATCAGCGACAACGAAGAGAAGTTGGCTAAGAGAGAGGGAGCTTTAGAAAAAATGGAGGAGGGAGTGAAGGAGAAAGAGAAGGATCTTGAAGCAATTCTCAAAACTGTGAAGGAAAAAGAAAAATCTCTAAAAGCTGAAGAGAAAAAGCTGCATATAGAAAATGAGAGATTGCACGAAGATAAGGATTGTCTGCGTAAACTAAAAGATGAGATTGAAGAGATTGGGGCTGAGACAACAAAGCAGGAATCAAGGATTCGCGAAGAACATGAAAGTCTCAGGGTTACAAAAGAAGAGAGAGTCGAGTTTCTGAGGCTGCAATCTGAACTGAAGCAGCAGATAGATAAAGTTAAGCAAGAGGAGGAGGTTCTCTTGAAAGAACGTGAAGAACTGAAACAAGATAAGGAAAGATTTGAGAAAGAGTGGGAAGCTTTGGATCAGAAGAGGGCTGACATAACTAAAGAGCAATACGAAGTTGCTGAAGAAAAGGAGAAACTGAGAAATTTGCAAATATCAGAAAAGCATAGGCTGAAGAGAGAAGAGATGACCTCAAGGGATAATTTGAAGAGGGAATTGGATGGTGTCAAGATGCAGAAAGAATCATTTGAAGCCGACATGGAAGATCTTGAGAAGCAAAAAAGGAATCATGACATGGAGTTTCAGAGGCAAGAAGAAGAGGGTGAGAGAGATTTTAATGAAAGGGCGAGAACATATGAGAAGAGAAGCCAAGAAGAGCTTGACAACACCAATTACACAAAGAAGCTGGCTCAAAGAGAGATGGAAGAAGTGCAATACGAGAAGCTTGCTCTTGAGAGGGAAAGAGAACAAATTTCTGTCCAAAAGAAGTTGTTGAAAGAACAAGAAGCTGAGATGCATAAGGACATCACTGAGGTAGATGTACTTAGAAGCTCTTTGAAGGAGCAACGAGAAAAATTTATCTGTGAAAGGGAGCGTTTCCTAGTATTTCTGGAAAAACTTAAGAGCTGCAGTTCCTGTGGAGAAATAACCGAAAATTTTGTTCTGTCCGATCTTCGACTACCTGATGTTGAAGATGGGGACAAACGTTTCGGGAAACAAAAATTAAAAGTAGAGGAAGCTTTGAACATTTCTCCCAGTGCAGAGAATAGCAGGAGAACATCTTTGCTTGGGAAAATCGCTTCAAAGCTATTGAGCATATCACCAATTGGGAAAGATAAAGTCACTGATCTGGGTATAACGGCTAAGCTTCCAGAATCTTCGCAACCTGATGATACTCTGGATATAGTGTCAGGCGATGATCATGAACCGTCTGCTACTGAACAGAGTTTCACAGATAGTAGAATACAAGATGGTCCTGAAGGTTCCCTGCAATCAGAGATAAAGAGTGATAAACCTAGACGAGGTAGAGGTAGAGGTAGAGGTAGAGGTAGGGGTAAGTCTGCTAGAGGAAGATCGCAAGCAACAAAAGCTGCCTCTAGAGATTCAAAACCATCTGATGGTGAAATTCCAAGGAAGCGACAACGTGAACAGACATCTAGAATCCCAGAAAGTGAACAGGCAGCTGGTGATAGTGATGATGGTGTAGACAGTACCACAACTGGTGGAAGTAGGAAAAAAAGACAGATAGCTGTTCCAGTCTCTCAAACGCCTGGACAAAGCCGATATCAACTCAGGAGACATAGAAAGTAAGTTCGTACTTCCTTTTAACTGGAAAAATGAGTTTCAGGGATTACATATGAAATCGTGAATTTTTTTGTTTGTTTGAATGTATAATTAGTTGATCAAAATAAGAATGTTATGTACAATGGGAAAATCTTAAGAAACTAAAAACACCAACATTCTAGGTTCTTACTAAACGATTTCAGCTTGAGAAAAAGAAGAAAAGCCTTAGGTTCTTCCCGTAGGTGGTGATGAGTGAAATCGTGAATTTTATACGTGCGTGACTTATATTTGTATGGAAAATCTTTTTCAGTGTAGGAACAGAAGAAGATAAAGCACAAGCATCAATGGGTGCCACTAAAAAACAAGAGAGTGTCAATGGTGATATTAGAACAGTGCCAAGTCCGAAGGAAACTCTTACTCCACTGCAAGATGAGAATAGAGAAAATGGCAAAGCTGAAGTATTCGTGGAGACGGTAACACATGAGGAGATTGTTAGGGTATGATTTTCTGAAACATTGAATTGGATGTTATTTTGTTCTGTCTGAGTGGAACATATGGGTATGTTAATCTTGGGATATATTTATTCAAACCATGATTTTTATACAGGTTGAAGTAGAGACTGAGTTCAAGGATAACAACACGGGAAATAGGCTAGTCGAAGATCAGCAGTTGGAAGCAGGAGGCAGCGGTGAAATAAGAGAGCATGGTGAAGATGATGATGAGAATTTCAGCATGAACGAAGAGGAGAACGAAGGAGAGGAAGAAGAAGAAACAGAGCGCCAAGGTGATGCTTCCATAGGAAAGAAGATTTGGGTCTTTTTCACAACTTGATCATTTTCTTTATTTCTCTCTAAATAACAAAAACTATCCCACAAGTAGGATTTTGCAACATCTTGTTATGTGTTGGTTCTTTTTTAACTTCTTTTTCTTTTTATAAGCAACTTTAAACAAAAAGGGATGGGCATTGTAGGAAATGTAACATTTGATTCTTACTCTGCCACTCCATAGATAATGCTGGTATTCAAGGAACCAAACCAGAGACTCGAAGGTAAGTAACAAAGTTACATAAGTCATTGTCATGGACCTGACATCTTTTTTTGGTTATCTTTGCCTGAAAGTCGCCAAACCGTAATAAAGTTCCAAAACACAAAAAGGTAAAAAGAAGAAAAGGACTACACAATGGCTTATATGTAGGATCTTACCAAGATTTCAAACTTAAATTGTTTAGATTTATAGTGAGTAGATAGTAGATACGCCTCACCTTTCAATGTTAAGACAAAAAAGAGTGTGGTCCAAAACAAAGGAAATGCAATAGCATCAAACTCACTCTTCATTACCACTCTCTTAGAAACATCCTCATTAATTTCTCAATGGCAAACTTCTATTAATGCTCTTAATTAACTAATTCTAAATTTACAAAACATTAGTTCCAACCAATTAAGCTTCTTCCTCTCTAGTTGTATTTTTGAGTTTTTTTTTTATTCTTTTTTTCAGGAAATATGATAACTGTTTTTGAAGAAAGGGACAGTTGATAGAATTTCAGAAACCTATAAAGAAAAATATTAGTATAATAAAATAAAATAAATATGTGGAGGTTGCAGAATAAACAGAGTCTTTAGACCATCAGCAATGGTAAACTTGGGTGGGTGTGTGTTAGTGGGGTGTAAATATTTTTTTATTATTTTAATTTAAAGAGAGAGAAAAGAGAGAGAGAAAGAAAGAGAGAGAGAAAGAGAGAAAGAGGCTTACACTCGGGTGTTAGTTAAGATTCGAGTGCGAAGAGAGAGACAGCCTAGTGTATTATTTCTCATTTTTAAAATACTCACACCCCATGCTCGGTTACTCCGCTGTGTTTGCTCTTATAAAAGACTTGATCTTCTCTGTCTTTCGCTTTCACTTGCATTATCAACACAAGGTGTTGGACCTCTCTCTTCTTATCATTTTCATTACCATTATTGTTTCTATGCTTTGGTAACTGTGTCTTGCTTTTAAAGATTTGTCTTCTTTTTTTTTGGTTTATAAATTTTAATTGCTTAATGCTAAGTCGTTGTCTAAAACCTCTGGCTATGTACCCTATAACTTCACAACTTAATTCAATTTGCTTCTACTCTATGTATAAAACCAGCTACGAACATGTTAAACATTGTAACTTTATAAGATCCTTTACATTTTCTTTTTGTATTTATCAAATATTTGTCATATTGTAGACTGGTAAAGGTTCTTATATAGGTGTCTATATCCATACACATAAAGCTGTGTAATATGTAATCATAAGTTAGAGAAACAGATTTGGCTTTTCCTCTCTTGTTCTCTGTTGTGTTTTCTTCTTGGCATTTCCTCTATAATAAACCCTAAAGAGAAACAAAACAGAGAAACCTCTAAAGCTTTCTCTCTTTTTTTTTTTTCTAATGAAATTTTCTTGTCACAAACCAAACTCTATAAGAAAAAATCTTGTATACAAATCAACCAACATTCATTGTTTTTAAAAGGGTCCCATGACTCATTGTGGTGATAGCTTTGTTTTCATCTTCCAACATTAACACCCACCCCAAATTCTTGATTAACCTTTGATAGAAACATATGCAACAAGTTGAATAATTCCAATACAGATAAGATCCACACAACACTTTTTTCTCCTTCTATTCTCTTGTATTTTCTCAATGAAGATGCTTAGATTAAGGAAGAAGCAACATTTGGTGTTTTTACTATGTGTGTGGTGTTTGGTGGTGGATTTGAGCAAGGCAGAAACAGAGGAAAGTGAAGGAGGTCCCATGGAGAAAACAGAGCAAGCTGCTCTATACTCTACCATTCAAGGCTTTGTTGGTGAATCTTGGAATGGTTCTTATCTTTATCCTGACCCTTGTGGCTGGACTCCCATACAGGTCCTTTCTCTCATCATTATTTTTTTATCTCATTTGAGTCCTTACAAGAACAACAACAAAAATTATCAATTTTTTTTTTAAAAAAACTATCTTAGTAATGTTTTAAGCCTATCAAGATAATGATTCTTGAATTCGAAAGCCGATGAAAATTGTTGAACAGCTCATGTAACTCTCTGTTGTTTCACTCTTCAGGGTGTGACTTGTGATATGTATGATGATCTTTGGTATGTAACTGCTCTAAGCTTTGGGACTATGAAAGACAACTCTCTTGCTTGTTCTGATATTCCAGTGATCAGACCACAACTCTTTGAGCTCAAGCACCTCAAGTCCCTCTCTCTTTTCAGCTGCTTCACATCGCCAAACCGATATCTAGCTTCAATCTCGGATGAGAAGTGGTTGGATCTCTCTAAAAGCTTGGAGAGGCTTGAGATCAGATCAAACCCGGGACTGATTGGTGAACTTCCTTCTGTCATCACTAACCTCACCAACCTTCAATCTCTGGTGGTGCTAGAAAACCAGTTAACAGGTCCATTGCCAGAGAATTTGGCCAAGTTAACCAGATTGAGACGTTTAGTACTGTCTGGAAACCGGTTCACAGGGAGAATACCGGAGGTCTACGGCTTAACCGGTTTGTTGATATTGGATCTGAGCCGGAATTTCTTATCTGGGTCGTTGCCCTTAAGCATTGGAGGATTGGATTCTCTGCTGAAACTCGATCTTAGTAACAATTACTTGGAAGGAAAGTTACCTAGAGAGCTAGAGTTTTTAAAGAATCTGACTCTTTTGGACCTGAGAAACAACAGATTCTCAGGTGGATTGACCACAGAGATCCAAGAGATGACTTCTTTGGTAGAACTGGTTCTATCCAATAATCGCCTAGCCGGGGACTTGACAGGAATAGAGTGGAGAAATCTGAAGAATTTAGTGGTTCTTGATCTCTCCAACACAGGCTTAAAAGGGGAGATTCCTGGTTCAGTCTTGGAGCTCAAGAAACTGAGGTTTTTGGGTTTGAGCAACAACAATCTCGGAGGCAAACTCATTCCACAAATGGAAACTGAAATGCCTAGTCTCAGCGCGCTCTACGTGAATGGAAATAACATCAGTGGAGAGCTGGAGTTCTCTAGAAAGTTCTATGAGAAGATGGGAAGGAGACTTGGTGTTTGGGGGAACCCTAATCTGTGTTACAACGGAAATGAGATCAAGAACCTTAGCCATCATGTTCCTTTTGGAGTGAACCAATGTAAGAGAATTAAGGCAGATAAATATTAGAACAATCAACGGGTTTGTGAATTGTGATAACAATAACTTGGAATTTGGAAATGATACAAAGCTGTGGTCTATTCAATTTGGTATTTTATTTAACGCTACATAAATTCTTGAGAACAAAAATATATAATTTCTTGTTTGATTCTTGTTTTTGTTAGTTTACTAGTTGATCCTTGAAGTATTTACATACTAACAAACATATAACTAAAAACCCCTAAATCAATTTTATGAAACCCTTAAATCGGTTTAATCCAAGATTACTCCCGGTGGGACTTCTAAAAAACGAACTACAAGTAGAGTTGTGTTGGGAGATAATTCTTTCCGATAGAATCAGTCAACTTCGGGCCGGGTTGATTAAATATACCAATGAATCTCTTTTTGACTAAATAAAATAATGAAATTTGTTGAACTTTTTAGTTGTCAACTATTTAATTAGGCACAACTTGTTCATCTATGTACAAGAAATTAATATTATATGTTTTAAAAAAATTTAAAATTAAATGTTAATTTATGAAACCACGGTCCAATTGGTTGACCCGATAATAAAGACTTTCCGGTTCAATCGCTGGTCCGGTTTTAGAAACACAAGGTTATGAACTCTCACGATATCGCGGGAGAACTCATTTTTTCAACAAAGTTTTGTATTTATGTATTAAATTTACAAAAAATATTT
The DNA here is from genome assembly GCA_019202795.1 of Arabidopsis thaliana x Arabidopsis arenosa. Taxonomy (NCBI): domain Eukaryota; kingdom Viridiplantae; phylum Streptophyta; class Magnoliopsida; order Brassicales; family Brassicaceae; genus Arabidopsis; species Arabidopsis thaliana x Arabidopsis arenosa. The sequence continues at coordinate 10,752,129 of CM032919.1, read as the reverse complement.
GATTGTGTTTTTGTATTAAATTATTGTGATAATATATTCAAATATTTGAATGATTACATAAAATTAACCATGTTTTTACGTTATATCGTAAATATTTACATGAAATTTACCATGTTAAAACTTTGGAATTTTTTGTTTTACTTTGTAAAGCACTTGCCGATCAAACCCCGTGGTCTTTTCGGTTATACATTTATTTAACTTTACAAAAAAACCTTAAGAACCCAAATTATATAATCTCTTGTTTGAGTCTTTCTTTCCTTTTTGTTACTAGTCTAGTTTGGCCTTCAAGGATCAAGCATAGTGTGTTATAATTAAAACGAGGAATACCATTATACAAATCTTAAAAACCTTCTCCCATACTAAAAAAGTATTTACATACTAACAAACATTAAATAATATGTTTTATTGCTTATAATTAATAACTTATTTTTTAGTATATAAAGATGTGTTTCCACCAAAGTAGAAGAAGTGTATGACTTTTTGCGACATGTCTAAACGTAGGAGGTATGTTGGAACTTTACTTTATTTTGGCATTTCATAAATGAAATATCAAAAAGTCTTTTTAGGGAAAAAAAAAAAGTAATCCGTCAAGAAGTCCGATATAGATGCAGAAATCAGGTTGATATCCAAATCAAAATTGCCATAATTTAAAGAAAAATGTGAATCATGGAAAGCCACTTGTCAAGTTGTAAAATTTTGTGTATAACTGAGTCAACCCTCTAAGCTACTTTTTGTTTCTCTCTTAATTTCTTAAAATACCTTCTCACGCAAAAGATAGAGTTGGTATACATTGTTTTACGTGTTTTATGCATGAATTTTCAGTATCTTTCATGTGTATATTCGTTTAATTAAATTATTATATTTTTTCGTATCATGATTAGCCTACGACATGTTATCATTTAGTTCTATTCCTTTTACTATAATACTATACATACGTGTACTGTATACCACTTTCGTCCAAGGATAATATCTAATTTTCTTTCTGCACGACATATATATATATATATATTGTGTGCTTAAGAAAGCTCATGTCTGATAATTGATTTAAGTCGTGTGCTAATCTTGCTTTACTATTCATACATCTTGTGATATAATTACTATTGAAAGTTGAATTATAGAGGAAAAAAAACAAAAGATAGGTAAACAATGATGATGTCCATAAACCATTAAATATATATTCCTCCCGTCAACGAAGTTGTACACATTGAAATCTTGAATAAACGACTATCCCATCAAACCAGATTCTCATTTCCTAGCGTACAATGGACTTCTATATAAAAATACAAAAGAAAATTAAAGTCGAAGGCGGCGACTAAAACAACGAGAAAAAAACCTCAACCTTTGAAAACTTAAGAATTCTTATAAAATAATATGGAAAATTCAAAGTCTCATTAGCGTGGGATTCACTCCTCTCTTACCATTCCCCGACTTCCCCCTCATTTCCGCCACACTTATTTCCAATCAAATCCACACACACACACATGTTATAAATATAACATATAGTCATATACACATTATTCATTCATTACTTAAAGAAGTGGAAGTGAAAACTAGAGAAAGAGAGAAAAAAACATTAATTACCAAATGGCTCTGTGTCGTACGATGATGGTTCTGCTCTGTTTTGTTCTGTTTCTCGCAGCGAGTAGTTCGTCTGTGGCGGCTGCAAGAATCGGAGCCACGATGGAGATGAAGAATAGAAAGAGCTTAGAGTTTAAAAACAGCCATATTTTTGGTTACTTACCTAAAGGCGTTCCCATTCCTCCTTCTGCTCCTTCTAAGAGACACAACTCTTTTGTTGACTCTCTTCCTCATTGATTTCATTTCATTTTATTCATTGTATTCTTTTGGGTTTTATTTTGTAGATTAGATCAACACAGGGTATACTCTTTGTATATGCATACGATTTTATATATACTTTTGAATTTGTTCCTTTTTATGATTATGGACTAATATCTATTTAAGGTCATGATGGCCATATAAAGATCAAGAAATGGATTAAGCCCCTTCTTATGAATTGATTTATACTTTAAAGAATATTCCATAGACCTCACTCATCATAAGCTAGTGAAACATATGTTAGTCTTAATCTTGTCATGTTCTTTTTTTTTTTTTTTTTTTTTTTTTTTTTTTTTTTTTTTTGTCATGTTCTTTAACTATGTCATATCCGTAACAAGAACAACTTTATTCTCGATTAGTCGTCGTCTTACTACTTTTGGTTTCTATGCAACTTTTGTAACATTTGTCTTTCTCATAGGTCGATGTTAGAGTTAAGAACATGATAATCTAACATAAATAAATACTACATGACATAGAACAAACAGTTATAAGTTTCAACAACAACAAAGTCTAATTAGAAAAACAGAGACCAAAAATACAATAAAAAGGATAAGAGAGAGGGGCATTCCGAGAATTGAACTTGGGACTTCTCGCACCCTAAGCGAGAATCATACCACTAGACCAAATGCCCATTTTGAAACATCCAAACCTAAATCAATACATCTCTCAGTTTTCACCACCACCATGAGTAAAAGGATTGAAACCACTTCCAAACAATTTCTCAAGTGGCCAAAACAAAGGCGTTGGTAGATTCTCCCAATCATACCAATCCCATCCTTCACTCTTCTCCGGTTCCATATTCTTCGGTTCTTGACTTGGATCCACCAACACCGCACGCATCGAAACAGTGACGTAGTGCGATGGCTTTGGTGCTTCTTTGAAGACATTGTTTGTTACAGTCAAAAGCTTCATCTTCTCAATCTTTAGACCTGTTTCCTCCATTACTTCTCTCGCTGCACATTCTTCAAAGCTCTCACCTGCTTAAAGAACCAAGATTAGCTCAAATCAAGATTTGGGAGAAATAGAGGGAGAGAGGAGAGAGACCGAATTCGAGGTGGCCGCCGGGAAGAGCGAAAGTGGAGTTTCCGATTGAGGAACGGCGGCGACCTAATAAGATTGAGTTTCCGTTGAGAATGAAAACGACGACGGCGACTCTTGGTATCGCTTCTCCTGTCGCCATTATTTGTCGAACACAGTGAAACCCTTTCTTGTCGTGCTTTTACTTTTGTTGACTTATTTGCGTTTAAACGGTGTCGTATTACTTCTGCCTTATTTAGCTACTGGCCCAAATGTGTCGGTGTGATTGGCTTACACAAATATCGCTGTTTTTTCCATTGCACTTGTTTTCATTTTTTTATTTTATTTCTCAAACGAGTCTTTTGACTCTTTTCCCTCACTTCATTTATTGTTAAATTGTTTAATACAAAAATGGAATTGAAGAACAGAGAACTGGATTAGCAAAATGAGAATATAAAATTGAAAGTCTAAATTATCCCCTACTAGCTTCATCTTCTTTACAAAAAAACTAAGATGATGTACGTTATGATGTTGCTATAATGAGAACGGTTCTGTATTAAAAAAAAACACAGATTTTGTCATTTGTTAGCTAATAAAACTTAGCAAATGATAAATCATATTTGACTCTTAATATAACAATCAGCAAAAAAATCACTTAGAATCCCTATGGGTACATTTGATAAAATTGGAATGATAGAGAGAAGATTAGCATGCATGGCCGTGTGCACAAACATAATACGGACAATTAATTCGAGAAATGGTCAGAGAATCAAGTACAATGATAAAATAAAGTTAGTTAAAATCGGTTATTCCTCCGTAAATTTTTTTGTAGAATTTCCTTCCTTTTTATTATATCTAGTTATTTACTTGTTTAGAGGAGAAAGAGTACAAAATCAAAGTTTGGAAATGAAGAAGAATAGGCCCCAAATTTTTACGGGAAAGAGAAGTAACACCACAAATTTAACTAGGCCATAATTTACCGCATTGACCACCATAATTAGTAAGTCCCATAGTTAACCATAAGTCACATTTAGAAATACTTAACTTTGATCACTAGAACTCCCATTATTCAATATTCATTCCTTCACTCTCTTCACCGATACAATGACAGACACGACAGACGATATCGCGGAGGAAATATCATTCCAAAGCTTCGAAGACGACTGCAAATTGCTCGGCAGTCTCTTCCATGACGTGTTACAAAGAGAAGTCGGCAACCCATTCATGGAAAAAGTCGAACGCATTCGGATTCTTGCTCAGGTTTCATTTTCTATCTATTCGCTTTAATAAGCTTTAAAAATTCATCTATTACTTGTCCAATTTTTTAATCTGCGTAGATCATTTAGAAATCTCACATCATATAGTAGTAATAAAGAGATATAAGATCAATCCACTTATCGAAATAAATAGGAATGATACAACTTAATTATTCTATGGTTCTAAACGTTTCAGAGTGCGTTAAATTTGCGTATGGCTGGTATTGAGGATACCGCAAACCTTTTGGAGAAGCAATTGACTAGTGAAATATCCAAAATGCCTCTAGAGGAAGCCTTAACATTGGCTCGTACATTCACTCATTCTCTTAACTTAATGGGCATTGCAGACACTCATCACAGGTCATGATATTTTCCTAAAACACATTACAACAAAAATATTTACAAGTAATAATAAACATGCATAGTGTTGCTTCTAAATATAAACATTTTTTTTTTCAGAATGCATAAAGTCCATAACGTTACACAACTTGCAAGATCTTGTGATGATATATTCAGCCAGCTTTTGCAAAGTGGAATTTCTCCAGAGGAACTTTACAATACTGTTTGCAAACAGGTCTAGCTACTTCATATTGTATCATTATAGAAAATGCGAAAGGTTCCAATATGTTTCTAACACATATGTCGTGTATGAGTCTCATTTTCTCAATTTGATATTTGATTGTTTATCGCGCTTTAGGAGGTCGAAATTGTTCTTACGGCTCATCCTACTCAAATTAATCGAAGAACCTTGCAGTACAAGCATATTAGAATTGCTGTAAGTTTCTAATGATGTTAACATATATGGATTATATCTCTATCTTTAATTTTAATTGAAAGTTTAAATTTTATGCTTCTTGCAGCATCTTCTAGAATATAACACCAGATCAGATCTCAGCCTTGAAGATCGTGAAACCCTCATTGAAGATTTGGTACTCTTCAACTCAATATTTCCATATAAAATTTCTGAGCAGAATAACTAATTAACTAAGAGTTACTTATACTCTAAAGGTTAGAGAGATAACTTCACTATGGCAAACTGATGAGCTTAGACGTCAGAAACCTACTCCAGTTGATGAAGCTAGAGCTGGTATGTTAAATATAATTTATACAGTACAGAAAAATTTCACTTTGAAATACTATATTTTTTAGTTCTTTTTAATTCATTAGGTCTAAACATTGTTGAGCAATCTCTTTGGAAAGCTGTACCACATTACCTGCGTCGTGTCAGCACTTCCTTGAAGAAGGTATTATTTTACCTTTAGAATTCTAATATATATAGGGGAAAATATGAATAATATTTATACTTTACCTTAAGATATATATCTAGTACTGATATTTTGTATTTTCTTGTTTAGTTCACAGGGAAGCCACTTCCACTAACATGCACTCCTATAAAATTTGGTTCTTGGATGGGAGGTGATAGAGATGGAAACCCAAATGTCACAGCAAAGGTTAGTCTTTTGATATTTTACGGGTTTAATTTGAACTCAAAACCAACCGGTCATAAATTAGTCCATGGTCGTTATATATTACTCTAGGGTCACATCTCCCTTGTAATATGGGATTCTTAACAATTATTTTTTCATGAAGAAAATCTTTAACTAACACTGCAATCAGAAACTTTGATTGTCTAGATAACACACACTTGAATGTTGTTATATCATTTGGTCCAGGTCACGAAAGAAGTATCTCTCTTGTCTAGATGGATGGCTATCGATCTGTATATAAGGGAGGTTGATAGTTTAAGATTTGAATTATCTACGGATCGATGCAGTGATAGGCTTTCAAGATTAGCAGATGAAATTCTTGAAAAGGGTATATATATGCTTCAATTTCTATCAAATCCTTATTTCTTCATTCATATAATTTTTTTTTCTTTCTAAAATCTTAAAAGTTGATGTTTTCCCTCCTCAGACAATTCTGAAAAAGATTATGATAGAGGCCAACCAAATTTCCAAAAGCAACAAAGTTCATCATCCTTGCCAACACAACTTCCAGCTAAAGCTCACCTTCCTTCTTGCATTGGTAAAAAGATTTCTTATATTTTGCATTTGGTAAATATATTCAAAACTGTTCATGTTTTATATCCCATCCCATTGTAGACTTTGGTGAATCACGACATACCAAATTCGAAATTGCGACAACAGATTATATGCCACCCAATCTTCAGGTAAAGGAAAACCTTTAAATATGCTTGAGATATACATGAAACATACTTTGCTGAATTTTTCTCCATTCTTGAAAATTCTTTTGATAATTTTTTTCTTTAATTTTTGTTTATATAGAAGCAAAATGAACAAGACTTTCTGGAAAGCAACTGGGAGAAAACTGACAATGGTTCGCAGTCCGGTCTTACTTCTCGAGGTTCTTTCTCATCTACTTCTCAACTTCTTTTACAGAGGAAACTATTTGAGGAATCTCAGGTTGGCAAGACTAGTTTCCAAAAGCTACTAGAACCACCTCCACTTAAACGAGCTGGAAGTGCTCCTTATCGTATTGTTCTTGGAGAAGTAAAAGAAAAGGTAAAGATCATAAGCTTCTTAATTAATCAAGATAATATAAAGATTTAAATTTAGCATCCTCACAACTAAGTGCTTTTCAAAATTAATGATTTGTGATCATAGCTTGTGAAGACAAGAAGACTTCTTGAACTTCTAATTGAGGGTCTTCCTTGTGAGTATGACCCTTTAAACTCCTATGAAAAATCAGATCAACTTCTTGAACCATTGCTCCTCTGCTACGAATCTCTGGTACTAATTTTAACTCCATGTAAAAATGGGCTTTACCATAATAATTTATGATCTTCAAATTTTAACATCATTTATTTTCTCAGCAATCATCCGGTGCTAGTGTACTAGCTGATGGACGACTTGCTGATCTCATCCGTAGAGTTGCTACCTTTGGAATGGTTTTGGTGAAACTTGATTTACGCCAGGTGAATTTGTTTCCTATAATCCTAATGTCTCGGTCCTCTTATGCAGTGATACATTTCTCTAATTTATGTGTGATTCAATTATTAGGAATCTGCAAGACATTCTGAAGCATTGGATGCAATTACAACATACTTGGATATGGGTACTTATAGTGAATGGGATGAAGAGAAAAAATTAGAATTTTTGACCAGAGAACTAAAAGGGAAACGACCTCTTGTTCCTCCATGTATTAAGGTCATAATGAAATATCTATTGCGTATACTACAAGAAAGAACAATATGATGATATGAAAGTTGGTAAGTTTTATTTATTTATCTGTTTTTATTTATGTAGGTTGGTCCTGATGTCAAAGAAGTATTGGACACATTCCGTGTAGCTGCGGAGCTTGGAAGTGAATCACTTGGAGCTTATGTTATTTCTATGGCTTCAAATGTATGATTTCTCCAAATTAAAACATGACGATTTTTCACATTTTCATCCACAAAGAAAAAATGACATTTATTTGTTTGCGACTTGCAGGCAAGTGATGTCCTTGCTGTGGAGCTTCTTCAAAAAGATGCTCGACTCGCTATCACTAGTGAACATGGAAAACCATGTCCCGGTGGAACGTGAGTTCAAATCTCTACCAAAATGTTACATTGTTCATACTTATTTATAGCAACCACTTTATAATTACATACATGAGTAACATTTTGAGTAGCCTTAAATCTCTTATTATTATCTATTTACTTCAATAGGCTACGAGTGGTACCTCTTTTTGAAACGGTGAATGATTTAAGAGCCGCTGGTCCTTCGATAAGGAAATTGCTCTCAATCGATTGGTATAGAGAACACGTCCAAAAGAACCACAACGGTCACCAAGAGGTACATTACGCGTAAATTTAAACATTTTAACTTTGAAGGGAGCCTTTAATAACTTGTAACAATATCACTTGTAGGTGATGGTTGGATACTCTGATTCAGGAAAAGATGCTGGACGTTTTACTGCAGCATGGGAACTCTACAAAGCTCAAGAAAACGTTGTGGCTGCTTGTAATGAATTTGGAATCAAAATCACATTATTTCATGGAAGAGGAGGAAGCATTGGTCGTGGTGGTGGTCCGACCTATCTCGCTATTCAGTCTCAACCACCAGGCTCTGTAATGGTCAGTTTCCAAACTATTTTTTGATAGATCAGTTTATTGGTTTGTACTAATGCTATCATTATGTCCATACGGCGATAAAAACTAAATAAAAAATGATTGAATTGTTTTGAGCAGGGTTCTTTGCGTTCAACTGAGCAAGGTGAGATGGTTCAAGCTAAGTTTGGGATACCACAAACGGCTGTTAGGCAACTAGAGGTATACACAACCGCGGTTCTACTCGCTACCTTAAAACCTCCTCAGCCACCTCGAGAGGAAAAATGGCGAAACCTAATGGAAGAAATCTCTGGAATCAGTTGCCAACACTATAGAAGCACAGTGTATGAGAACCCAGAGTTCCTATCTTATTTTCATGAGGCAACACCACAAGCAGAACTCGGTTTCCTCAATATAGGAAGCCGACCAACGCGAAGAAAGAGCTCTAGCGGCATAGGACATCTCCGAGCTATCCCTTGGGTCTTTGCTTGGACACAAACAAGGTTTGTTCTTCCAGCTTGGCTTGGTGTAGGGGCTGGCTTAAAGGGAGTCTCTGAGAAGGGTCATGCAGATGATCTTCAAGAGATGTATAAAGAATGGCCATTTTTTCAGTCCACCCTTGAACTTATAGAGATGGTGTTAGCTAAAGCTGACATCCCCATGACCAAACACTACGACGAACAACTTGTGTCTGAGAAAAGAAGAGGACTTGGCACTGAACTAAGAAAGGAACTAATGACTACTGAGAAGTATGTTCTTGTGATAAGTGGCCACGAGAAACTGTTGCAGAACAATAAGAGCTTGAAGAAACTCATTGAGAGTAGACTTCCGTATCTCAACGCAATGAACATGTTACAAGTTGAAATTCTTAAGAGGCTAAGACGTGATGAAGATAACAATAAGCTTAGAGATGCTTTGCTTATCACAATTAATGGTATCGCTGCAGGAATGAGAAATACCGGTTAGTACTTAATACACTACCACAACACTTGCTTCCGTGATTTAAAAGATACTTTTACTTTTGCTGTTTCGTGTTGGACAAGTTTTGATGTGTGTTCTCTAATCTTACATTGTGTTGTTGTTTGAGATTGCAATTGTTGAACAACACGGCGTTCTTACAAATGAGAACGGCAAAGAGTTTATAATTTCTCACTTGGCCAAGTAGTTTGATATTTGTCTATCTTTTGACATAAATGATTTTTTAAGCTCGAATTATTAAAAAAATGGGTAAATTACAACCAAATAATTTTTTGCCATTTCCATACATCCACATAATTTTATAATATAGATATCAAAATCACATCCTGTAACCATAAACATAATGTTTGGAAATACCTTTTCATGTTTAAAACCCACTACCAACTTGTGGTCCAAGGTTAATGGATCAAAATCCTATACTATTATTTGGGGAGTACACTTTATAAGATACCCTTAACTAACCTTCTCTTTTGTAAAAATTTACTTAAGAATGCCATTACAAAAATCTTCTTTTAGAACAAATTTCATTCAATTTATTAAGGATAAACATGTAAAATACTAATTTATGTCATTTAATTAATTTAATTAAATTATAAAACGAAAATCTGTTATTATTATTTTTTTTTAAAATGACCAATCAAAATGAACATATGAGATTTGATATCTAACTTACCATATTAATTTGTTATTAATCATTAAACTTCACCTCTTATCTTTATATGATCATATTAATATGAAACAAATAAATCATCATATCATCTACATAATAAAAAAAAACTAATTTTTTTTCTGCATATGCCAAGATTTGAATTTTTAAAAACGCATATAAATTGTTCAATCTATAAAGGAAACAATTAAACGGGTCAAAAATTCAGACTTGAGTAATATATTTCTTTTACACAAAAATAAAGTCAACAAAAATTCGGACTGAGCAACGGATCAGAATTTGAATATTTATATTCGATTTCATAAATTTATTTTTTTGAAATGTATAATATTATATACTACAATAAAAATTTAAATATTTTAATTTGCAATATTTAAAATAAGTTTGACTTGATATTTTTAGAGAATATCATCAATACTTAATAGTTCAAATAGTTAAAAATTATAAATACTCTAATTTGATTATTTTTAAAATTATTTATAATAGGTAGCGGGTTAAATATAATATATTATATGATGAAATGAGTTTTGATCCTTATAACTATTTGAATAGTTATATTTAATTTCATATAATTTGTTTTTTGAAATTCATAATTTGATAAACTACAAAAACAAATTAAAGATTTTAATTTGGAATATTTAAAAATAGTGTAGAACATTTAAATATGGTTTGACACCTCTAAATATTTGAAAATTTGATTCCGCAAGCAATTTTAGAATTAACGAATAATAGATTGTGCACGCAATATTTTAAAATGAAATGTTGAGATTCTAAAATAAAAATATAGATTCCATACAAGGGTTGATTTTGGTATTATTATATACTAAATATATGTTTATAACATATTCGATTATGCGAATGATTGGTAAATTCCATAATTATAAATCTCAAACAAATTCTGTAATTAGATTAGCTCAAACAAATCTCTATTTCAATAACCAAAGAATTATAAATTGAAAAAGAATTTTCTAAATTAATTCAAAATAATAGCTAATTTTCTTAATTAATTCAAAATAATCTATGTTTAATATGCGATTCATTTATGATATTTTAATTTTTGATCTAACTGAAATATATGCAATCCTATTTTGTGGTTGTTAACATAAATTAACTCATTGTTCAAAAAATATTACTTTTTAAAAAATAAAATTATTTTCCGTTTTCATATCTTAAAAAACAATTTATCCATAATTGAGTATTATTGAAAAAATTCTATATTTATTCTATTATTGTATATAGGGACTGACAAAAAAATTAATATTTTTCACTTACTATTATAATATATTAAAACTTAGTTCTAATATATATATATTATATAAATTTTATAATAAATAAAATTCAACCCGTACTTTAGTACGGGTGATGATCTAGTTTGTGTTTAAAGTAACTTTAGTCTTCTATGATTATATCTCTAGTTTCAATTGCTTTTTTACTGTTTATCTCTTTTTAAAAATACTATATGGTAGCCTTTTACATGTCTGGAATTAAAAATATAAATACTATAAGCATGATCCCAAAGCATATTCCTCTAGAATATTATTTGATTGTGGGGTACATCGTTTTTTGTTTGTTTGTTAAGTGTTAATGTAAAGCTTATGATCGATTTCACAAAAGTTAATTTCATCATACAGGTTTGATATTATAGACGTTTATAGTCAATTGTCATAAATATCAAAGACCTTATGTAATAAATCAAACTGAAATTTTGTGAAATTTTGTTAATTAGTACAGCAGGCAGTACAATTTTGTCATGTTAAGAATGAAACAATATCTTGTTTACCGGAAAAAAAAACTAATTATTAAACAAGCTGCAAAAGTACATGTCTAGGTATAAAACCTTACTTCCATACATCATATGATTCTTATAACATACAAGTTTTGAGTATTTAAAAAAAAAAAGAAAATTTGATCTAACATTAACTATCTATTAAAATAGCAATGTGTGCCATAAGCCAATTTCTTCATTCGGCTCTATTAAGAATCAGCCTAATAGTAGGTTTAGATTATGTATATAAAAACTCAATCTAGTAGATTGAGTTACTTTGATATGAATACATAAAAAACTAGAAAGGTCACGTAAAAAATATGGTATAGTTCTATTTAAAATAATAAAAATCACACTTTAAATTTTTTTTTATAACGCTCTACAATAAGAGCAAGTCATCACAAATGCTTAATTAGGCTGGATCGCAAGAAGTGAAGAAAGCGGTGGGAAGACCTTTGTTGAAAATGACGACATATTGGTGTTTGAAAAGGGCATTAAGAACACAGACGTAACCAACTGATACCTGTTTGAGAACAAAATGTACGTAAAAATTGACCTACTTAATTAGCTCGTTGATGTGAACGAGGTTGATGGTAAAATACACGCGCGAGCGTCATTTATCGCAATAGACAATGGTGGCTATGGAGACATAACATCGAATTATATGGAGCAGGTTACGAATCCATGTGGTCTTAACCATACTCTTTACGACAACTTTGTATTATTTTTCGATGCGAGAGTGAAAGATGATCGGTCATGTTTGGAGGAAATGAGATAAAGTTGTCGCCAAGAAAGACGATTATTAGAAAATCAGCCACATGAAAATATGTGACCATAATTTTAGTCATAAATTATCCAAAATCGGCTGAATCATTGAACAACATTGTTGGGTGAGAACGTTTTGGCAATAGACCATGGAATGATGTCATAATAGTGAGATAAGCATGCATGGGTCCTATACATTTTTTTTTGGTCCTATACATAAACATACACAAACACATATTGTGAAGATGATGTTGCCTGAAATGATTGAATTCACTTTGCCTTTTTATCTTTTTGAATCAAATTATGTGTACGTCGTACAACCACAATCCCTACCTCTTTTGACAAATTGCTTATGAAATAAATAAAATGTGATTAATATATCAAATTTAATATATAAGAAACTATATATTCTTTCTAAAATATAAAATTCTAACTACTAAAAAAAACAAGAAGATTTCTAGGTTTTTTATGTTGTCATATATAAATTTTAAATTTACATGCCAGAGAGACTTTCGATGACATTTTCTATAACTCATTTGTTTTTTACAAAAATAAATAAAAGGATTTGACATCATCTTTTAATCTTTTTCTTAAAGTAAAAATAGTAACCTAAAAAAGATGCCTAGTGTATAGAAAACTTCAGTTGAAAATATTGAACCCAATTTTGTTGGTTAGCTAGTCCATCGTGTATGTCTTTGAAACTTCCTTTTTGTGGCAACCCGAGGTAGTAGAGTTTAAAAATAAAATAAGACCGGTCTATTTTTAGTACTACGAGTTAAACTATATTTCCGAGAATTCAAATTACGTGAAATCAATTTTTTACTTTACGTGAAATCAAATTTTTTTATTTTGTTCAAATGTGAAATCGATTAGGAGAAAAATTTATTCAATCTAACTTAGAAAAAACTGAACTAAACGGATAAATTTGGGAAGGTCTATCACTCTGTTGATGACTGTGTCATCTTCACCAACTAGAAACTATCCGTCTCGAACACTTGGCAATAAACTCTAATGAGATAGCTAGTTTAATCTTTCATTTATTTTCGTCGCAATTTAGTTGCTAAATGTGCCGACCTAGTTGGGATATTATCTCTCTATTAACTACATCTACCTTTTGACTTAAGTTAGAGTAATGCAAACAGTCTCAAGATGTCCATTTTTTAAATTGTGGCTAAAATGCTAACTACAGTTCTGTCTAAGGGATTTTTTTTTTTGTTGTTGTTGCAAATGTCCTGTCTTAAGGTATCATCACAAATCCATTGCATTCATCACCAACAAAAAAAAACAAATCAATTGCAACAAACGTTAAGGAACATTGAAAACTTGATTTACGACGATATCTTAGCTATTTAATTTGCAACATAATAGTAGTAAACGGATTTTCTTCCATTATGATGTATGGAATCGGAGGAAAATGTATGTGTGGATAGTATAATTTTACATATTTGAATGAAATTAGATGTGAAAAAAGGTTTACAACAGAATTATCCTCGGCATTATACTAAGAAGATAAGGCATAATCTTCATATAGTATTCTAAACCTAATAAATTATACAAGATAAGATGAAAAAAGTTTATATTCAGATTCCCCCGATACGTTTGTTATAAAATGGTTTAAGAAAATATTTAAAAATTATATAAAGATTCTTTTTGTCCTGTGGCAATTTAGATTCATATGTCTTTGTATTCAAGAACATTCGGAGAAAGACATATGATCCGTTTTTTCTTTCTTCCTAAATTGACAAAACAGATTTGTTTCATAGAATTAATTTGTTAACTAGGTGATACACTGACAACCATGTCGACGTTTTGATGAAATAAAATATATATAATGAATGATACGAATTTTTCCTGCTGTCCAAAATGAATATATAATATGATTATAAATACTTAAAGTATAGCAAATATGTTTTTCCTGGGGTACAATTATTTAATAATCTATTCTACATAATATTTGAAGTCGTTATAATTATTCTATTTTGAATAATTTAATGAAACTTTATATATGTGATGTTGAAATTTTTATAAATAAGATTTGGAAAATATATAAAGTACCATAAAGATTCTTTAGATCAATTTTAATTGAGCCAAGTGTTGCTTTGTTAAAAGGCTTAGTGAAATATTTCATATGGATATACCTCTTTTCTGTTTTGTTTGAAACAGACGTAAAACTAATTAAGATTCCACATTAAAATATTATACAATCCAACCCCGGATCAATATAAAATTCTTAGTACTAAAACATGTGAGAATGTTAAATTAGGAGGGATGTTTCATCAAGAGAATAATATCAAAGTTCCTTAAAGTTATTGATCCACAACTTCCATGCATGAAGCTTCTCATTTCATATTACTATATCAGTTTACATTGCAAAAAATTAAAGGTGTACCATTCAACTATAATTATGTTCTACTTACCAAAAAAAAAAACTATAATTATGTTCTATTAATAAATAGATATATTGAAAAATCTCACTAAATATATATATAACAAAATTGGCAGGTAAAACATATGAAGACTTTATATACAATACACGTCATACATAATGAATAGTATCTTGAACAATGTCCAAACACATGGAATTATTCAAGTAGAAATACATCACAATCGCAAAATACCTCCAAACCAACCATTTTCTCTAAAGGATCGTATATATATATTCTCTTCTCAACGATTCGAAGATAATCGATTCTTAACACATTGGTTGGCTTGAAGGAATCCGAATCCAGACACAGCAAAGGAGACTTCATTAATCCATCGCTGCCTTAAATTGAAGGCATATGCTTCCACATATACTAATTTAAGTTAGCCATCGTTGTTACTCTTTTGGAACTGTAAATAAATAGATGATTCAGTCTAGCATTATTAATACATATAACGTAAACATGCATGCATGTTGGCAAAAGTTAAATAAAAATAAATAAAGACTGTGCATAACCTTAGATGTGCGACATACACGTACTTCACGAAGGTGCTAGCTAAATAAGTATATATTCTTTAGACTTCAATAGTATTGTGCAAAGGGCATCTGCTTAAGCTTTTTTGGTTAAAAAAACATATTCTACTAAAACTCGATAGATCTGCTCAAAAGATATTCTACAGTATTCCACTCACATGATCGAGTGACAGCGGATACAAATAAATTATTAAAAACTGGTTTGGGTTCAAAGAAATGTATGTGTCTCGGCGCATAACTTCCTGCTACAGAGAATTATAGAATTTATATCAAAATATTAGCTTATTTATCTCCAAATATTATCTTACATATACATTAATTTTTTTTGCAGCACATACAACAACCATTTAGTTAACAAAAATCTTATAGTTGGTTGATCAATTTATAACTTCAAAAAACTAGACCATATTTAGATTTTAGACGTATAAGTAGTAGTGCAATTACAGATAATTAATACTAATTTTAAAGTTTTTTTTTTTTTTTTTTTTTTTTTTTTTTAAGTTTTTCCAAAAAAAGTTAATTTTGCTCGTACTGTGCGTTGGATGAAAAAACAGAATGAAGATTAAGGAGCATATAGTATATATAGACACTCAACGTACGGATATTCTCCATATAGTCTAAAGTTGGGCCCTATATTTTTCTTACGACATCAAAGAGAGTGTACTATTGAAGGTTGGTATCTTATTCTTACAAAAAATGGATTTTATTAGGTTTAGCTAAACTCTAGAGTTTTCTGATTTGATTAACCTACTGTTCTATCTTACCTCATAGATTCACTAAGTTACATGTCACCGCACATATACCTCATTCTCACTAAGTTACATGTCACCAGCTACATATACCTCATATCAGTTTTAGGCCATACCTAGAGTTTGGTTGGATTCGTTTATACCACAAAATTGGATTGTTTTTTTTTTTTGTTAAATTTGATGGACTTCCAACTCAAAATCAATTGGCAATAAGTGGATTGTTCAATATCCTTTATATATTATTCAAATTCCTTCCAAATTTTTGTAATGTGAGATCTTTCTCTACACGCTTCTTCGAAATAGTGATTCTTCTAGTCACTAATCTCGACATAACCCATCACGATCATTCGGCAGAATTCTCTTTTATCTCTATGTAAGTTAACCTTCCTTTGGACAAAAAAACGCTGATCAACGCTAATTTTAGTTTAAAAATTAAACTGTAAGTTATATTTACCATTACTACAAAATTTTATATTTTTTTGTTTGAAAATATTAGCACAATGTGGCGACATGTACTTTTTATTATATAACTGAATCTAACAGTTTTTTATTATTTGCCATTACTACAAAAAATATATTTAATTATAATATTGTTAAAACAAAATTACGTGAAGGAAATTGAGAACAGAAGAGTTTTATTATATAACTGAATCTAACAAACTTTTTTTAATTAATAAGAATCGTGTCATATATATTTAGTGAGAAAAAGGGGAGTTAAAATATGGGAAGCTGGACAAAAATTGTGGAACCGATGTCTATAAGGTGGTGGAATATGTGAAGCTAGAAAACAAATAAATGCGGTCCGACTCAGACCATCATTTTCCTCTTGTCTCATTGGTTTTAAAATTAATATATTTGGTCTTCTTGTATAGTCAATATCTATAATAGGTTAAAGTTTTAAGAAACTGGGTGAATGATTTCTTGGATCTTTGGTGGGATTTTTCAAGCGTTGTCCCGGCTAAATAGTTTGGATTGCATATAAATTCCATCCCGCTCAAGCCTCTGTTGTCTAGTGGCAGAGGAAGTTTTGGTGAAGAGTGAAACTCCCAGACCCGAGTTCGATTCTCCCTGAAAACAAAAACACATTTGTTTGGAAAGTCTGTCAGTTAAGCCAAGGCCCAATTAGTTTACCTGCTAGTCAGAAATGCAGGCGGCCTAACTACCCACTGGCATTAGTCGAAAGGTATCCAAACTCGGATCAGGCAGTGTGGTGGCCCAATTCTACCTGGATCGGGAGAAGTCCACTCTGTAGCACGTCGGTGCGTTCCTACCAAGGCCGACCGGATCAGCCGATAGGATTTATCAAAAAAAAAAAATAATAATAAATAAATTCCATCCCGACTATTATTTGGGTTTGCGGTTGGACTCTATATAAAACAAATACTGATTTTAATTTCAAATGAATTTTACGCTTAGATCATGAAGTAAAATTCAGCAATCCATAAGAAACATATAGATAATATCAAAACTAACTATTTTTGAACTATTTTACTTAACCGATTGACATATTTAACTTTAGTAAATTACACATTTTGTCAATATTAAACTAGATGTTATGTTTTTAAGTGTGGGAAATAAAAGAAGCAAAGTTCCATGAAATATGGACTTTCCGTAATTGGAAGGCCGCCATATGTTGCCTTCATTTGTATTTTCCTGTTATTGACCCTTTTGTTTTCTTATAAAATAAATAAAATATATAACTAATTAGGCAGAAGGTGAGTGGCATTTGTTAGTGAAATATATATTTATCATTATCCCAAATTCTTCTAGCTGACATTAGTACATTACTTTGAATTTATATATTTCTTCTCCGCAAATTTTTTACTAATACTAGTAGTACATCGAATAGAATATATTGGTGCACATTATGATCCACTTTCAATGCCATCCATTCGAATGGTTGCTCAGAACGTACTTAGAAACCGCGTGCATAAAGCTTCATATGAGCATCCTGTGCTTTGCTATTTTATCTTCCCTAAATTATCATACTGAAAAATTCATAAACTTTTTTTTATAAAACCAACCAAAAAGACGATAATACTACGAAAATTATGGCATCTAAACACAAAGTTTAATATATTTTGATTACAATGCATCGTGAAAAATGGAAAAGAAACAAAAATCAAATGAAACTGTGTGTTACTTAGTGAACGAACACATTTGAAGTCACATATTATTTGGCTCAATTAATTTTTCCGATAAGTGACAGAGGAAACGCATTCGGCTCCCTTGAGTACTTATCTTCGTTTTTTTTTGGTTTGAAACGTCTATATAACAATATACAAAGAATTAACTTATTTTTGTAAACCTTATAATAATAAGTTAATTCTTTGTATTTTGTACAATGTAAGGTAACAAAAAAGTGTTAAAATATACAAAGAATTAAATATGTTACCAATTTTTTGTTTTTTGAAAAGTGTTAAAATGATGTATATGTAGCCCCTAATTTTGAAAATACAATTATTTCAATCATATTTCAAAATTAAATTTAGATAAAAACTAAAACATAAAAAAAAAAATTTAACAGATTTTTTTATAATTCATACAGTATTTTTTTTTTTCATCACATAATTCATACAGTATAAAAGAACAAAAGTAACATATAAATTATGACATGGAGATCAATGACATTACTTTAGGAATAAAATTTTGTCAAAAAATAACTATAACTGTTTGACCTAAGTACATATCGCCAACATTTTATAAAAAAAATTCTTGAAAAAGGGTTTCTGCCATTTAAAATTTTGCAACAGACAAAAAAAACTTGGTATGAAAATTATTTTTATATGCGCCTTTTTAATTAATTTTATTGTAATTTTGTAGATCTAGAAGTGGATTTTAAAGAACATTAATCCATGTTCTGATTGGTGAAAACTCACACTACTTGACTCCTATAACATGGTTTGGCAGTATCTGCATTTGTAATGTGAAACTATGAAATCAGAATTTGATTGGTAGTTCTTCTTCTGCTTCTTTTTTCTTGATTCTTTAAGATTTAGTATGTGTTTCAAAAGTTTCATTATCCTCCGAAAAAATGTAGTGGACATCGAGCTGGTCCAATCCAAGTTCACTCACCTTTTGTGTCTCTTGGCACCTAATTTCTTTTTGGTCCATTTCAGCTCTCTCCTTCATTTTCCACACAAAACATTACAAAATACTTACTATTTCTAGTTCTCCCATTTACAATACCCAAATTACCCTTACCCCTCAAAATCCTTCATTTTCCAAGCTTCACTTTAAGATGAAACATTTTGAGTGCTGAGAGAGGTATATATATGAAGCTCGGCGGCCGGATGAGGCACGGTGGATATATCCCGGTGAGAATCAGACGGTCCCACACGAGACAAGATTTACCTCTCCCAAAAGCACAAGTGGAAGAAGCATAGGATAAAAATTAGTACATGAAATTAGGTTTCAAGAAGGATATTTGAGAATGTGCTTTGTGAGGCATCGTCAGTAGGAGCAAGCAAGCCAGTCAAATATATTCTTCTCTTTTTCTCTGCCTTTTCTTTTGTCCACTATAAAACAAATCTCATCCTCCTCTCTTGCCCTACACTCACAAAACAAACACACTCTCTTCTTGATCATTTTCTCTTTTGAGTTTTTAAATTTAAGGACTTAAAAGAGAAAAAACTATGGTCAAGTTCACAAAGCAATTCGAGGGGCAGCTTGTGCCCGAGTGGAAAGACGCCTTCGTCGATTACTCTCAGCTCAAGAAAGACCTCAAGAAAATCCATTTGTTCACCAATGGCGTTGAGAAGAAGCATACAGAAACTTCTCTCATCAATACCATTAAGTCCTCTTTAGGAAAGCTTTTCCTTTTCGGTAACAAGCAGCGGGAACAGTCTCGTGTCATCCAAGTACTAAAACTAACCATGAGACTTTGTGACTTTTATTTATCAACTATTCATGGGTTTGTTGTGCTAATGGTTTTGATGCTTTTTGAACAGGTTCATAAGAAGCTTGCTTCTTCTGGAAGTAACAATGACGTGTATGAAACGGAACTTCTGGAGAAGATTGCTGATGATACTGATGCTGCGAAAGAGTTCTTCATGTGTCTGGACATGCAGCTTAACAAAGTGAATCAGTTCTACAAGACAAAGGAGAAAGAGTTCTTGGAGAGAGGAGAGTGTTTAAAGAAGCAAATGGAGATACTCATTGAGCTCAAAGATGCTTTCAAACAAAAGCAAGCCAATGGAGAGTCTACTCAAGAATCAAAAGAAGACGATTCCATATCATGCACCATCTCTTGCGGTAATAAGAAAATATTATTAAAAGACCATATAAAAAACTTGCTTGCTTATTTAAGAAGACCTTTAAACACACATAAAGAAAGACTTTCTTTTTCAATGTTATTTAATCTCAAAATAATTTGGTTAAATGTATGGATTTCAAGATTTGGTTTAACTGTTTGCTCTGTTTCTGGATACAGAGGATGACTCTGTTAGGGGCAGAACCGAGGAAATGCAACTTCAGGAATCTTGCTTAGAGGATTTGGAGGGTAATGGGGTAGAAGCATTGGAGTCTCTAAGATCAGAAGAACCGATCAAAATCAACAACGAGGACTCGAAGCTGACAACAGTTTCTGGTCGGGTTTTCAGCTGCCAAGGGAAGAATGTCAAGATAAAGATTCCATTGACCAATCCTTCTCGTACATTTTCAGCTATCAGTTACTTGATAAACCAGTCTTCGTCGAAGAAATATGGTCCAGATGGAGGAAACAAGCTGCAAATCAGCAAGAAAAAACTAAGCCACGCCGAGAAGATGATAAAAGGAGCTTTGACAGAACTCTTTAAAGGGTTAAATTACCTCAAAACTTACAGAAACTTGAACATATTAGCCTTCATGAACATTCTCAAAAAGTTTGATAAGGTAAGCCTTAAATCAGAGCAATTCAAGCAGAGTTTCTGTAAGTCTTTTTTTCTATATGCGATGTTAAGACCAACCCTTTTATGTTTCAGGTAACTGGAAAACAAATCCTTCCAATTTACCTCAAAGTGGTGGAAAGTTCTTACTTCAATATTTCAGACAAGGTAACTAAAAAAAATCTACTTAAGATTTTTTGTTTTTCAAGTTTGTGCAAGCGGAAAATCGATACCTACACACTTGTCTTGTCACTTTAATATCCTATGCAGAAAAATACAAAATAGTTTTTCATTATTGTTTTGGGACATGACAGGTGATGATTCTATCAGACGAAGTTGAGGAATGGTTCATCAAGCACTTCGCAGGAGAAAATCGCAGAAAGGCGATGAAATATCTGAAACCGCACCACCGTAAAGAGTCTCACTCTGTCACCTTCTTCATTGGTAAGATTTTTTTGCTTTATACTTTACAAAAAATATTTACCTGTTGATGTTGTGACATTTTTATTTGCACTTGCATACACAAAAGCCTATGGACCCCATCACACGCTTACACATTAGGATTCCACAATGTAACCTTTAATCTTTGAGTTTTCGGTGGACAACTAAGAGCGTCACATTGTGTTATACTCTCTGTTGCATAATATGATCTTGTCTGCTAAAGAATCTTTGGAGATTATAATCAAATCAGTTCTAAAATTTAATATCTATTCAGGTCTTTTCACTGGTTGCTTTGTTGCTCTTCTTGCTGGCTACATCATTGTGGCTCATCTCACTGGAATGTATAGACAACACTCTGAGAACACTTTCTACATGGAAACTGCTTATCCTGTACTTAGGCGAGTGATCTAATTAAAGCTTAAAAGTTTTATGATTATGGTAATTTTTAAATAGGAGAAATTAATCCAATAGAAGCTAATGCCAAATTTTCATGTGTTCTGCAGCATGTTTGGGCTCTTGTTTTTACACTTATTCTTATACGGTTGCAACATATTTATGTGGCGAAAAGCGAGGATAAACTATAGTTTCATCTTCGAACTTGGGTCGAAAAATGAGCTCAAGTATAGAGATGTTTTCTTGATATGTACTGCTTCAATGACTGCGATAGCCGGTGTCATGTTTGTTCATCTATCACTTCTGGCAAAAGGTTACTCCTTTCGACAAGTTCAAGTGATTCCTGGCCTTCTATTACTGGTAAATTATTACCAAACAATAGTCACTCTTCATCATGTGATTTTGTTTTCTGTAAGTTTGTATCCTAAATCTGTTTGCTTTTTTCCATGGCTTTTTTTTTGCAGGGTTTCTTGCTGATACTGATTTGTCCCTTGAACATATTTTACAAATCGAGCCGCTACCGGCTTATATCAGTCATTAGAAACATAGTTTTTTCACCTCTTTACAAAGTCGTGATGCTCGATTTCTTCATGGCTGATCAACTTTGTAGTCAGGTAATACCTTCAATCACATTTCCATAGACTGAAACAGAGTTATAAAAAAAAAACTGATCTTCTCCATAGGACATGTATCAAAAATCTTATCTTTGACAATGGGGTTAACTCTACTTTCGCAGGTACCAATGCTAAGGAACCTAGAATACATCGCCTGCTACTATATAACCGGTAGCTATGCAACACAGGACTATGGATATTGTATGAGAGTCAAATACTACAGAGATCTTGCCTATGCAGTTTCCTTCCTCCCATACTACTGGAGAGCAATGCAGGTAAATTAAACTAAACATCATTCCTTCTTCCCCAAGTTTCTGTTTCTTCTCTTGCAAGTTAGGGAGAAAATACTGAAAAAATGATTCTGGAACAGTGTGCAAGGAGGTGGTTTGATGAAGGTGAAACGAGCCACCTAGTGAACCTAGGGAAGTACGTGTCAGCGATGTTAGCCGCTGGAACCAAAGTGGCTTACGAGAAGGAGAGGAGCATTGGTTGGCTCTGCCTTGTGGTGGCTATGTCAAGTGTAGCTACAATTTACCAATTATATTGGGACTTTGTAAAAGATTGGGGTTTACTTCAACACAATTCCAACAACCCTTGGCTTAGGAACCAACTCATGCTTCGCCAAAAATCCATTTACTATTTCTCTATGGTACAAATCCAAATCTTTTTATCACCCAAACACTCACATAAATCTCAACAAAAATATGAAAAAAGAAAACAAAACTAGTGAGAACAATTTGATTCTCTTGTCCATGTTTTCTCATACTTATGCTCCGCGATTCTATCTGATTTCTTTTGTAGGTTCTAAATCTTGTTCTGCGGTTGGCATGGCTACAAACAGTTTTGCACTCAAGTTTTGAGCATGTGGATTACAGAGTCACAGGATTGTTCTTGGCTGCTCTTGAAGTCATCAGAAGAGGACAATGGAACTTTTACCGGTAAAATTAATCTCCCTTTAAGAATCTTTATTGGAATCAGATTCAGGATATATACTAATTCTTGTGTGGACAAAAACCAAAACATATGCAGATTGGAGAATGAGCATCTAAATAATGCAGGGAAATTTCGCGCTGTAAAGACAGTGCCGCTTCCTTTCAGAGAAGTCGATGAAGAAGACTAATCTGATCAAATCGATCATCATTGTTAACTTTGTCAGATTTGAATGAACAAGAGAAGAAAAAGAAGCGGGGAAGGATTTGTTCTTTCTTGATCAACCATATTTTGTGATCAGTGATCAAGAATCTTCAAAATTATTCTTATTCTTGTCCAGAAATTGATGTAACTAAAGAATTTCACTCCCCTTTGTTTTCCCATTGTTCATCACCAAAAAAATTGAAGGAAAAGAAAATTTAACTAAAAGAGCTATATCTTATTTTCTTGAGTATTGAGTTAAAAACTTGAGTAGATAAATCATTTAATAGTAGATGCTAGATTGGGACCGGTGTAATACACGGGTTAATCGATAAATGTATTTTAATTTTCTTAATGAAAATACATGTTTTGAACTTTTTTGTATCAAATCCAAACATATGGAAATAATTGTTCATTCAAGTACTCAATACTGTATCAATTCTTAGTTTTCTAATAGATTTTTAAGAAATTGATCCTAAAAACATAGATTCCTGAAAACCATTGGATTTTATGCTATGAATTTTCCGGACCTCGACAATCATGAATCATGAAAACTCCGACAATCGCCATGTTTTCAGCGAAGATAGTCTCAACAAATCGAGATTCGACATATGAATTAGAAATACTAATTTATAGTTTCTACCTTATAATTGAAATCATAATTCACATGCACATAAATACTAGAAAATATTATTTATTTTTATTAGAATTGAGAATAGTTTATAGAGAGGAACATAAAAATTAAACTGTGCAACTAAAAGTGCAGAAGCATTGATGGACCGCTGGCCCGCAAACGCCTTTTCCAGTCTTGTACTTCGAACTACACATATCGATACACTGTTGTTTTTCACATGGTGCGGTTAACTGAAAATATTCATGACACAGTTCTTGTCCTTGAGTCTCCTTTATCACCAGTCCTAATATAAATATTATAATTTCAATTTTTTGTTATAAAATGAAAGGCAACGAAAGAAAACTATCAAATAGAAGAAAAAACATGTGAAAATACGTAATGTGGATTCTTAGTTTAAAATATTATTGATAGAATATGTAAAAATGTGAATCAAACCTAGAACGAGGACGACCATGAAGATAGCAAGAACAGAAGCTTTAGACATCTTTGATGATATAACCGAAATGAAAACTTCAAAATTAAAAGTGATGGGTGTAATGGTTATTTACACATGAATGCCGTATATATATAAGAAATTAGATGCATGCACTATCGATAAAGAGTAGAAAAGAAAATTAGATTCTGAAAACGGCTAAAGATTAGAATGACACATATAGGCAAGATCTCTCAAAATTAATTAAAAGTGAAAGTTGATTACAAGTGGTCAAAACATACAAGAAGGTCATAAAAGAATTCAACAAATAATAGAATACATGATGTAAAATGGAAAAAAATCATTTTAGAAAATGTAGCCAAATAAATCTATGAGTCAAACAAAAACAAAAATTTCAACTTAAGATTAAAACAAAAAAAATTAAATGGTCTAAGTAACCATAGAAAAAAATTAAATGGTCTAAGTAACCTTAGATTTCATATCTTTTTCTATAAAAAACCAACTTTTTATGTTATCATTTTTCTGATTATTGCCAATTTCATCAACTACAATTTATAGTATTAATATCTTATTATATGAAGTTTATTTTTTTAAACTGTTAATTCATATGATCGTGACACGTGTTAATTGAAATATCACATGTTGTCACGTGTCAAATTTAAATTAGTTAATTTTTTTACAAAAAAAAAAAGTTCTTAACCCTATCGGAAAAAGAAATATATGCATAAATAAAAAGGAATATTCGTTTATATAATTTTTAATAATATACTAAACTATTAACCTAATTATATTGAAATGGTTTTTGTTTATATATTCAAAAGAAATAAAAGATCTTTATTCTATCAAAAAAATGTGTTAATATATTAAACTATTAAACTAAAAAAATGTCTTAACATTCTCAAGAGAGATTGACATGTGACAAAACTGTATTTTTTTCTTATCCAACTATAAATCTAAATAAAAATAAATGAGATTTTTCTAAAGGATATATCAAATAATATAGAATAAAATAGTTTTTTGAACTGTGTTTGATATGAAATCTCACATACATATATATATAGTATTATCACCAACAATCCAACATAATGTAAATTTTCCTAAACACATAAGAAAATAGTTTGTATAAGAAGTAATATAGAAATCTAAAATATTTTTCGGTTTGGACTTCACAAGCTTTACTTCATCAACGGAATTTAACGGTTCATATTACGTCGTCCGCAAGATATACATCTTGCTCTCCAAATGACTCTAATAAAATATTTTCAAAAAATCATTTGGAACTACATCTACAAAAGGTCTTTGAGCTTTGTATTAGAAAGAAATCTGGATTTAGAATTGTTTCTGTTTACACACGTGTCCGGATCTGAGACGTTGAAACCTTGAAAATCAACGATAGATATTACTCCATTGTAGGCTACCATTTTACTTAGGGCTTGATTGGTTCTCCCGCTAGTACCCTCCTAGCGGTTGCTAGCGGTCGGTTGCGGTTGTTAGCGGTTGGTACCAATCATAGAAACCGCTCTGTACCGCTTCGAATCGCTCGAAAATGCTGAATTTCAAAAGCTCCTTCCCGCAAGCGTTTGCGGTTGCGGGCGGTAGCGGTTGGATTTAAAAAAAAAAAAAAAAAAAAAAAAAAAAAAAAAAAAAAAAAATCAAACGTTTACTTATAAGTATTATAATATATATTAATCATATATATATCTTTCATCTTTGTATCACGTTCTCATCAGAAACCCTAATCAATATTCTGAAATCCTATTCTCTCAATGTCTTCCACCCAAACTAATGAAAATCAAGAACCAAACGTAAGTATCATATATCATTTTATTCATTCATCACCTCATGTGTAACTCTTTGAATATTTTTCATGGAATCGTTTTTTCTTTTCATTATATATTGCTTTGCTTTTTGATTGAATATATGTTTCGATTTGTTTTCTCGAATAGAAACTCTCTTGCTTTTTGATTGAATTCAACGTTATTTACAGTTTGTCTCATTACTTGATGCAATTTTTGGTGTTAAACCAGATGCATAAAGTACTATCTTATTACAAAATTTCTTTATTTTTAAATAATTATTTAGTACTTTATTTATGGTTTTAATTATTAAGCATGTTCAGTTTTCTAATATTATCATAATAATATATTGGTGTTTTTATTTTATTTTTGTAATATTTTTTATTTATTTTGGTCATTTTTTTATTTAACTGCTACCGCACCCGCTGGTTTACCAGTCATAAACTCCCGCAAATGCATCCATTTTCAAACGCTAAACCAGTCGTTCAAAACGCTTGGTAACGCTTGAAGCCGCAACCGCCCGCTTCCGCAAACTCCCGCAACCGCAACCGCTGCGTTTAAACCAGTCAGGCCCTTAATAGTTCGGTTCCAACCACTCCAGTCAATACACAGAGACAAGGACGGAAAACATGGCGAATACTGCCGCCGGTTGGTCTCCGGTTTTGCCTCCAATCTATTCTCCGATAAGTGCTAACACAAAGCCAATCAATTTTCACATCTCAGCTTCTTTCTACAAACCTCCTCGTCCGTCGTACCAGCATCAAAACCCTATATCGGCTCTACACAGGTCCTAAGCTTAAATCTTTTCTGCATCACGTTTCCTTTCATGGGTCTCATCTCATTTTGTCTCCCTCACTCTAAAATCTCCGAAAGACGCTTCCTTTTGGTGTTTCTCTAGGTCGAGAACTGCTCGTTTGATAGAGGTAGTAACACCCAAGCAAAGGAATCGTTATGTTTCTGTTTTTGGATCACTCACTGATGATTCTAAGCTAAACCCAGATGAAGAATCAAATGATTCCGCAGAGGTATTAATTAAATTAGTTCTCTTTATGGTGATTGTGTCTTCTCGCTGAAAATTTGGTATCTTGTTGTTGTTTTGCAGGGACAGGTTACTTCTATAGATATTAAGCTACCAAGAAGAAGTTTGCTTGTGGAATTTAGTTGTGATTCATGTGGAGAAAGAACTAAGCGGCTTATCAATCGGCATGCTTATGAAAATGGCCTTGTCTTTGTTCAGGTAAGTCTTTGATTCTGTTTCCTTTGATATGATCAATTTTTGCACACCAAATGTTTGCTTAATTGTCCAAGAGACATGCTTTGGTTCGTTGATTGATTTTTTTTTAATTTGGCAGTGTGCAGGATGTCTTCAGCATCATAAACTTGTTGATAATCTTGGTCTCATTGTTGAGTATGATTTCCGGGAAACATCCAAGGATTCGGGTACCGATCAAGTTTGATTAGCTACGTTGAATTTTGAATCAAGATTTGTTCTTTTTTTCTCCTATGTGTTCTTTTATGTATGGTAAGAAGTAAGTTATTTTCCGCAAAGAATACAAAAGAATGTATTATTTTTGAATCAATGTGTTGGTATACATGGGGAAAAATGTAGCTGTTCGAGTCGATACATCTGTGATATCATGAGATATAGAATTTTAGGCTGTCATAGCCAGCAGAAAGAGGATTCCTAGTCCAGTATTGAGCCACGTTACTGCTCTTCCTTTCAGCTGATTTAAGGCATTTCCTCCATTCTATAAACCAGAAAATTAAAGAAGGTTAGAATCATATAAGGATAGCAGTGATAGGCGAGATTGTTGTTTAGTATTGAATTGTTACCGTGTTTGGTGATGGTGCTGGAGCTGCGTCCTGTGAATCTGTTATAACTGGAGGAGATGGAGGGCTTGGGGGAATTGGTGCTGGAGCTGGGGCATGGTGATGCCTTTTGTGTTTGTGCTTTCTCTTGTGCTTGGCAGGAGCCGGTGCTGGGGCTGGTGGTAGACTTATAGGTGTAGGCGCTTGTACTGGTGGCGGTGAAGCTGGTGCAGGTGGTGGAGAAGCTGGTGCGGGTGGTGGAGATACTGGTGCTGGTGGTGGTGAAGCTGGTGCGGGTGGGGGAGGAGTCGGTGCTGGTGGTGGTGATACAGGTGGTGGTGAGACGGATGGAGCTGAAACAGGCGGGCTTTGTGGTGTTTGCGGAGGTGGAGTAGCGGGGCTGCTTACTGGTGCAACTTTTGGAGCCGGTGATGAAGTTGGAGTAACTGCTGGTGGCTGAGTAGCTGAAACTGGTGGAGCAGTGGTAGTTGGAGGCGGAGCAGTGGTTGTTGGAGGTGGAGCAGCTGTGGTTGGAGGAGGAGCAGTGGTGGTTGGAGGAGGAGCAGCTGTGGTTGGAGGAGGAGCAGTGGTGGTTGGAGGAGGAGCAGCTGTGGTTGGAGGCGGAGCAGTGGTTGTCGGTGAAGCAGCAGGTCCTTGTGCATTTACACTAAAGGGAGCGATGAGAGCAGAAGCCAAAAGAAGAGACCAAATGATTGAATTTGAATCCATTGTGTTGTGAGGAAGCTACAAGAAACAATTGGTGAAATATTATGCATATAAAAAGCTTGAAGATATTGAGATTTCTTCAAGTATTAATAAAAAAGTTTGGTGCAACGATGAGTTAGGTGGTTTAAAGAGATCCAGTCTTCATCAGAATGCTACGTTGCTTCTAATTCCAGGCCATTAATACGTACTTATCAAATAACTGTCCCAAATAATAATCAGCACTTTTAATAAAACGTGTTAATCATCAACTAAATGGGACCAATGCTTCCTTCGGACCTGAAACTGGTAAAGAGTCCAGATCACTACCAAGAGAGGTTGGTTATTAAAATTTTAAGACAAAACATGTGTTCATATAGATATTGTGCATAACGTTACAATCAATGGCATTACAAGGAACCAACCTTGTCTTCAGATTTTAACAAATGACAGTGGACATAAAAATATACAATTTTGAGCAGATCAGATGCAAAACTTGTTCTAAAGACAGAAAAAGGGTAAGACTTGATGCATTTTGTTGAGGAGTTTGGGAAGATGATGATGATGATGATCGGTAGGAGTAGATGGATCTGAGTTCTTGTCTTTCTTTTTTCTCCTAAGTTGGAAAAACTGCTGCATTGTCTGAGCACATTCTGATTCGAGAACTCCGCGCCGGATTGTCATCTTAGGATGGAATGGGTGAACTGGAGGCGGTGGCTTTTCTGAAACCTCTGATCCATTTCCTTCGCCTCCAGGGAACAGCCTGAAAAACATCTTTGTTCCATGATTTTGTTGACTCTACAATGTTCCATAACATTTTTCAGTTTTGAGAAGTTATTGGTACCTGATCCAACTGCCATCGGCTCCGAGAAGCTTATTGGGAGCACCCCACACTAGAGTGTTAACCCTTGCTTGAAGTATTGCTCCCGCACACATTGGGCACGGTTCTAGTGTTACATAGAGCGTTGTATCCTGTTGGGAGAATAAGCAAGTTATTGCAAATAGTTTCACTGTAGTTTCACTGACTAATGATCATTTTATTCAACCCCAAAAAATTAATCATCAGCACGCCAAAAGGTAAATCTTTTGTTATGCTCATATACTGTTCCTGCTATTGCAATGTAACAAAAATTATATTCGACCATGATGGAGGTGTTTTAGAGAGAGAAAGAGAGAACATTACCGCGAGCCTCCATGAACGAAGTGCTTTGGAACCCTCTCGAATGCAAATCATTTCTGCATGGGCGGTTGAATCCCGAAGCTCCTCTACTCTGAAACACAAAACTATGGTTAGATGAATCCAGCGGGAGAAGGGGTCAAAGAAAATCAAACTTACAGGTTATAACCCCGGGCAATAATCTTCCCATCGTGAACGAGCACAGCACCGACAGGTACCTCCCATGTATCAGCAGCCTTCTTAGCTTCTACTAACGCTTCTCTCATGAATATTTCATCAACTGTTCGCCTTTCAGCTTCTACTCTGTATGCTTCCTCCCACTCCTCAAAACTATCCCTCACAACCTGTTTGTTCCTCTGAAGTTTCCTTTGTATCAACGCAGAGTCTGCCGATACAGAACCTGTTTCTTCCTGGGACTTCGCACTTAGAGGTTGTTGTTGTTCAACCTGCTCTCTTAAGCTGCTACTCCCGGATACCATGCTGGGACGGGATACTGGAGGTTCCATTACAGCAGGAGACCGTAGGTTTCGACCTGGAAATAATAACGGATTTTGACCTGCATCCATTCCAGGGTAGCGTCTTCCTTCTCCCACAGTAACATTTTGATCACTGGGTGCCTCGGTGGGACTAGATTCTGAAGGTTCCTTGATAGCAGAAGATCTTATCAGGTTTCGACTAGGCAGTTTCATTGGCACCTCTGTCAAAGCTGTTTCAGGAAAACGGAACTCAAAGTTTCCGCCTTCTTCTTCATCCACACCAACAATTTGATTACCAGATGTGGAAGACATGCGATTGGATACTGAGCCACCCTCCAATATTGCGGAAGATGGCGATGATACCAAACCTTCATGCTGTTCAGATCGCTGCTTCAGTTTTGTAGTGCTGGAATATTCAAATTGACTTCTAGGAGAAGTTTGACCAACCTCCAACTGATTTAGGGAAGGAGCTTCTTGCGGCAAAACTTTATCCCCTTTTGTATTATCATCACTGCTTCCGTCATGCTCACGTCCAGAAAACCATGTTGCACTGCTAACTGACTCGTTGGGTGAACTCTTTCCAGCGGCCTTTGCACTCGAGTCAGGGCTTCCAGCTCGGGAGCCCCACCTAAGCCGAGCAATATCAGCTATAACATTCCACAAGGACCTACCATTTCTTTTGAAAACAGCATTCCCCTCTGCTGCATTGCCTTCTGTGGCTCCTGGATGAGGAGTTCCCTGAGCAGAATCCGTTACCCACATTTCATCTGAAGGTCCCTTTGCTCCTGAACCACCAGATGATCGCCTTGAGTCCCGCCTCCTCAATTGATTGCTTTCAGCTCTTTGCTCCTCAGTCTCCGGATTAATAACTTCATGTTTGGCCTTTTTCACAAACTCCCCAACATATTTCTCTGATGACTGTTCCAACCGATGAGCAGAACCCATAGCATCTTCATGTGATGTAAATCCCATCAGTTCTCCAGCAGACTGACTATTAACAGAAGCTTCTGCTCTTGGATGTTCAAAGGCTGTGGGATAACCACTTTCTGAAGTTCCATGGGAAATTTCTTGAATGGAAAGTCCACCAGTTCCATAGCTTTGTCCTGATCTTCTGCTTACCAGCTGAGAAGAAGGAGGAATCAGTGTTGTTTCAGATCCTTGCATTTCCTCTGAAACCAGATCTACCAGTTGTAATTTGTTTCGTGAGACCATCAAAGATGATTGTGAACTTGAGGCCTCTTCAGATAGCTTTGACTGATAACTTTGCAACCCTAAGGTCGTTTGACCTTCTTTTTTCAAGTTAGCATGATCTAGCCTAGAGTCTTCTTTCCAAGCACCACTTTTTTCTACTTTGCTGTCCGGTTGCACAATCGTAGTACTTCCTTGACCAATCAGCCTCTTCTCAGATTTTCTCTGAATTTCAGTATACCTTACTGCATCACTGGTATGAGATACAGACACGGAAGTTCTGTCAGACTGCGTCTTTTGCAAGGGATTATGTTCACTATGATAATCATCCTGCTTCCTTTCAGATTGCAAACCAGAAACCAAGCCAGCATGTACTTCTTGGTTTCTAATCTGGTCTTCGCTTTGTGAGACATATGTATTTCTGATGTCTATGTCATGAATTTCTGAACTTTCAGAAAAGTGTTCAGTAGTCCTTCTCCTACCAGCTTGCTTAGATATCTTTTCTTCCACTACAGTTTGCTGATCATTTGTCGCCTCTGGAAAATTTTGGAGCACATTTATACCTTCCTCCTGGCTATTGCTATATTTGGTTCTTCTTCGCATTTCAGATAATCTATCCTCACTGCTATAACGAATCTCCGATCTTTCCTTCAATAGCTGCTGAGAACTCTCAATGTTTTCGTTTCCAGAATCATTACGAATTGAGTGGACTCTATAGTCCTCCCTTTCACCAAAGAGCTTTTGATTTTGGGAATTGGTGGTCTCTACATCGTTGACATGGATCTCATGAATTTCCATATCCTCTTCATAATTTCCCGTCGATTCAGACACTCTATTTTCAATTTGACTAAACTTCTTTCTTCTTCTCTGGTTCAAAGTCACTGCCTGATTTGAATTTTCCCCTTCCTCAAAAACCTGCTTCTGTGATGCGGTCATCAACCCAAGAACCAACCATGGAGAAGATTATGGGCGAGAAACAACAACCCAGGAGCAGCCAAGTGGGAATTTTAACCAAGTTTTACCCAAAACTTCGGGCCAAAGCCAATTCAGCCTACCCGAGAAGACCCCTCAGCCTTTTTCAGTCCAGACGAAGGCCAAGATCTATTCCTCCTGCCCAGAAATCACTTGGAATACATTCTCAGCTCAACTACCGACAACCACGAAGAAGAATCAGCCCAAACGGAGTTCACACGAAGGAGTTATTCAATTTTCAAACCAGATGATGCTCAGCTTGCCTTATTTGGAAGCTGACGGGTTTAATTACTTGCAAACCAAACTTTGGCGTCCAGGAGAATTTCTATTACAACTAGAGACTCCTAAGATCACCTCAAGCTTCATTCTCAGCCCTTGGATCAAGTGGATTCAATCTTTCCTAATCATACACCAAGAGTTACCATATATGGACCCGAGAGCATTCAAAGCCCAACCCCAACGTCTATCTTCTGATTTGGTGCGACTTAAGGGAGTTATTAGAAGATTAATAAGCCATGGAATCATCCAGAAGCTGTCAAGATACAAGAGCCCACGAATTACTCCTTTTGGCCTAAGCATTCAAAGCCTAACGGCTATATTCTTTCAAGGCACATCTCCACTTGATTTCTTTGATTTATTTCGTGTATTGCTTTCCTATTTTGAGTCATTAGCCTGTTGTACCAATCCTAGAGTCGAGCCTATATAAGCTCAAGTCATTTCTTTGTAAAAACCACCCTTGATCATATTAAAGTAATAGAAACGTTTTCTTCTTGTCAAAGTTTGAGTCTTTGTCATTGTTCTGTAGTTCTTTGTGAGTGAGTCACTAAGTACTTCAGGATTCTGCGGATTAAGTTTGTTGAGTGATTCAACATCCTTCATTCGTTCATTGATCGAGTGAGTCGATTACCCCACTGATTGAGCGAGTCAATCACCCTTCTATCCATCAATTCCCCTTGAATCGATCCCACACGAGAGAAGCGACCGCCATCGTGTCAGATCACCACCTTCATCATCCCACCTTCCGCGTGAAAAGCTTGGAATCTCTTGATCATCAAGTGATCTAAAGTTGGAGTGATTCCAATCTTGCATCATCTGGTATCAGAGCTCAAAGCTCCTATCAACCCAGGTGAATTCGTTTCACTTATATCTTTTTCAATTTTCAGTTTTATTATTTGTTTCCTATAAATCAAAAATCAAATAAAATTTTGTTTCTTCCTTTTGTTCTAATTAATTTGCTTTAGTACCATTATAAAAAAAAAAAAAAAAAAAATTATTTTGGTTTTTGAGTATTACTATTTTATTTTTCGGTTTAAAAGAAAAATCCATAAAAAAAAAAATTGTCTTTCTTGTTATTTTAAATTGATTTTCGTAATTTCCTTTTATTAAATCAGAAAACGAAAACAAAAGTTAATTTTCTCTTTTATAATTATTATTTTGCTTACTGTTTGTTAAAAAAAAAAAAAAAAAAAGAAAGAAATTTACCATATTTTTCTTTCCATATTTTGTTGATTACGACTTGATACGTTCTCTTCTTCTTTGTTTTGTTTTGCTAGATATCCTTAGAAGAAAACCAGAGTACAACCATGGAGTATGAAGAAGATGAAGGGAGTGAATACAACACTTCAGAGGTGGATTGGGGACAAGAACCTGACCCGTCATGGAGTGGAGAAGGAGATTACGACTATGGCTCATGGAGAGGAGAAACTGATTCTGAAATCAGTATAGAAGAAGTAGATGAACGTGATGAAGAGCCTTGGTATGAAGAGACGAATTCACAAGGTGCTTTCGAAGAAGAAGAAGGCCAAGTTGATGATGAGATCGAACCAGAGCCACCAGACCATTTTCAAGACACCACGAGCAACTATGAATGCTATGAAGAAGAAAACCATGAACGTGATTCATGGAGTGAAGAGACTGAATCTCGTTTCAGTCAAGAAAAGGAAGACCACAACGATAGATTAGAACATGAAGAATTTAATCACGAAGGAGAACCAGACCAGTTTGTGGCACCTTATCATAAGAGTAGGCCATGGTGTGAGATACCTTACTCTGACCATGAGGAAGAGCACCAAGAAGAGGACAGACCATGGTGCGAGCTACCCGAGGATGATTATGAGGACGCATCAAACGATGGAGTCAAACCATGGTGTGAAGAAACTGATTCCCAAATCAGCTTAGACGAGTCTCCAACAAGCTATGGTGACGAACCAGAATCTAAAGAAGAGTTTGATGAGGATAATGAAGCCGAAAGTGAGGCTGGAAGAGACGATTCCGGTGAAGAATACACCGAAGCGGATGAAGACGTAAGTGTGGTAGGAAGAGATACAGTTCGTTACATAAACTTTGCAGGCCATCACCAAGGACCAGTAGCCTATTTGCGTTGGGAACAAGAGATGGAAGATTGGTTATCATCTAACCAAATTCCGGAGGAAGAAAAGACGATATATGCGGAGGATACCTTAACCGAGGATGCCTTTAGGCGTTGGGAACAAGATGCATACATCCGTCTTGAATATGACGAACCAGACGCTTCTTGGGAAGAAATGAAGCAACTTTTGTATGAAGAGTTCGTGGAAGATGCTGGCGACATGCGTCAATACAATCTACGAGTCTACGCAAATCCCGAGCCAAGAAGATGGATTCTAGCAAAACCGAAGGCTACACCTAAGAGAGCTTTCA
The DNA here is from genome assembly GCA_019202795.1 of Arabidopsis thaliana x Arabidopsis arenosa. Lineage (NCBI taxonomy): Eukaryota > Viridiplantae > Streptophyta > Magnoliopsida > Brassicales > Brassicaceae > Arabidopsis > Arabidopsis thaliana x Arabidopsis arenosa. The sequence continues at coordinate 10,716,779 of CM032919.1, read as the reverse complement.
TCCCTAAGCCAAAGAAAGAGACCACACCTGCTCTAAAGGAGAAGACTGAGTCTAAGTCAACATCTCAAGTAAAGAAAAAGAAGTGGAGTGCAATTTCGTTGCTTGAACCACACGTTGAACCACACTCTGAACTACATGCTGAACCACACCCTGAACTAAAGCAAGGTAAGTTTTCTAACCTTTCTAAATCTAAAGAAATGATATGTTATAGGTGTCATAAAAGAGGACATTTTGCTGCAAATTGTTCAACTAGGCAAATAGAAAAGTCAACCACAAGGGATTTTAAACCGAATGCTAGTATAGTTTCAAAAAGTTTAGAAAGTTTCAATTCTTTTATGATACACTTGCTCTTGCCAAAGAATATTGATTCAGGTCACACTATGGAGCATAAAGCTAATGAAGTTCAAAGGAGTATGAGCATGAAGAGGCAACCATTGGAAATACTAGTAAGTGGAACCTATGATCTTATTCGATATTGGAATAATTTCATACTTCATATTTGCTTTAAGTACTCTATTTTCAATGATTCAACTTCAAGTATAATGCACTTGTCTTTGCCAAAAGTTGTTGATGCAGGTGCAAGTCATACTATGGATAAAACGGTTGTGTTGATAAGCCAAGAGACTACATGTTGTGATTTAGATTCACAAGCACCACATCAGTCTTCCATTACGATTCAAGAGGACAAAACACCTACTCTAAAGCAAGAAACAAACTCCAATCCGATTGGAAATCAAGGTAAGTTTCTTGTACCTAAAGATTTCAAAAGACTAACTTGTTATAGGTGCAGAAAGAAAGGACACACAGCAAATTTATGTCCCACAATGAGAGATGAAGCAAAAACAGAACCGGTCACACCAAGTCTGAACCGTGAGCCACAAGTAAATGCCAAACCTATCACGGAATCTCTCACTGTAAGTCATAGTGATACTTTTCTTAAATTAGATAAGAACTTTGAATATGTGCTGCAATTACCTAAGTCCAATGTTGAACAAGAGTCTTTAGATGCTAAGGTGACACAAGAAATTGTTTCAATTCCGAGAAGTGAAAAGGAGCAATTTAAAAATTGCCAATTCGATTTACATGCTTCCATGACTGTTTTAACACACTTGTCTCTTGTCAAAAGTGTTGAAGTTATTACAGGTACAAAGGATGACAACAAAGGCGATACATTGAAAAGTAAGGAATTCATGGACCAAAACAGAAATCGTGAAGAGTACACGCCTTTACTTATCAAACGAGCTGCCAATGGGGATGAGAATTTCAATGAAACCATTCAGATCAAGGAGAAGCCACCCGATGAAAACCCACTTGAACCGATCCAAGGTAAGATTCTACACCCTCATATAATTCAATGGACTAACTTGACTTATCTATGTGTAGGAGATCAAGTTTTGAGGACAAAACTTCTTGAAGAGGGAGGGTATGATGCGGTCATCAACCCAAGAACCAACCATGGAGAAGATTATGGGCGAGAAACAACAACCCAGGAGCAGCCAAGTGGGAATTTTAACCAAGTTTTACCCAAAACTTCGGGCCAAAGCCAATTCAGCCTACCCGAGAAGACCCCTCAGCCTTTTTCAGTCCAGACGAAGGCCAAGATCTATTCCTCCTGCCCAGAAATCACTTGGAATACATTCTCAGCTCAACTACCGACAACCACGAAGAAGAATCAGCCCAAACGGAGTTCACACGAAGGAGTTATTCAATTTTCAAACCAGATGATGCTCAGCTTGCCTTATTTGGAAGCTGACGGGTTTAATTACTTGCAAACCAAACTTTGGCGTCCAGGAGAATTTCTATTACAACTAGAGACTCCTAAGATCACCTCAAGCTTCATTCTCAGCCCTTGGATCAAGTGGATTCAATCTTTCCTAATCATACACCAAGAGTTACCATATATGGACCCGAGAGCATTCAAAGCCCAACCCCAACGTCTATCTTCTGATTTGGTGCGACTTAAGGGAGTTATTAGAAGATTAATAAGCCATGGAATCATCCAGAAGCTGTCAAGATACAAGAGCCCACGAATTACTCCTTTTGGCCTAAGCATTCAAAGCCTAACGGCTATATTCTTTCAAGGCACATCTCCACTTGATTTCTTTGATTTATTTCGTGTATTGCTTTCCTATTTTGAGTCATTAGCCTGTTGTACCAATCCTAGAGTCGAGCCTATATAAGCTCAAGTCATTTCTTTGTAAAAACCACCCTTGATCATATTAAAGTAATAGAAACGTTTTCTTCTTGTCAAAGTTTGAGTCTTTGTCATTGTTCTGTAGTTCTTTGTGAGTGAGTCACTAAGTACTTCAGGATTCTGCGGATTAAGTTTGTTGAGTGATTCAACATCCTTCATTCGTTCATTGATCGAGTGAGTCGATTACCCCACTGATTGAGCGAGTCAATCACCCTTCTATCCATCAATTCCCCTTGAATCGATCCCACACGAGAGAAGCGACCGCCATCGTGTCAGATCACCACCTTCATCATCCCACCTTCCGCGTGAAAAGCTTGGAATCTCTTGATCATCAAGTGATCTAAAGTTGGAGTGATTCCAATCTTGCATCATTCTGATACCTTGAATCCACTCCATTAGAGCTCTCATCTCTTTTTTTCCTCAAGTGCATCAGAGAGGCTTCCTGTCTAGATTTTAATCCTTTGGCTGACTGGTCAACAATTCTCTTCTTTGAACTTCTCACGTTTTCGCGACGAATTTCCACATCCTCCTCCTGATCTTCAGTATCACTCTCAAACTCCCCTGAAGAAGCAAGGGAATAATACGATGAACAACTCGAACTCTTCGTTCTTCTAGGCCGAACTTCTCTTTCTTCAATATACTCACCAGTAACCAATTTAGAACCACGCCGAGATTCACTCTCCAACTGAGAACTTTTCTTTCCCCTCCCACAATGTTCACAATCATCTCTTTCCTGTAACTTCACATCTTCCTTAACCCCATTTCTCTTACCAAACCCCTCAGGTCTCTTCACTCCGTCCCGCTCGTTTCTTCGAGAAACTTTCCAATTACCATAACTATCTCTTCCTTCAACACTAACCTTTCTCAAATTCCCCACTTTCTTCCTCTCTTCAACTCTACTAACCAAATTCCACTTCCTCTCCTCATCTATCAATTCCTCACTTAAAAACGAAATCATAGCTTCTACATCATCTGAACAACTTCTACCACCACAACATTCATCAGATTCTTCCAAACCCCTAAGCTTAAAGCTCCGATTTTTCCTTCTTATACTATCACAGGAATTATAAATCTCACAACCCATAAGTCTATTCCCACCAACAAGCAACCTCCTTTGAAACGAAGGCCACTGAATAAGCGTAGATTGTCTAATCCCATAAAGCACAAATCCAGGGTTTATCAATACCTTAGGCTTAACAAATGAAGAAGAAGATGGTGTTGAACAACAACAGCAACAACTTGAGCGAGAACTAACACAGTAACATCTCGACGATGTATATGCTTTTGAAAGTTGGTAACTTTCAGATCTCTCAGTGAGCAAAGAGCAGTAATCTTGGTGATTTCTACTTCGAATCGGCCATAGAACTGAGTTTGTGTATGTATTGAACATATTTGTCGTACCTTGTTTCAAGCACAGAAGAAGCTACTGGGTTTTCATTTTGAAATGAAGGGAACCATTGTTGTGATCTTCGATGAGATGTAACATTGGAGATGAATATGAAATTGTGTGTGGGATTTGCAGAGGAAGAAGAAGACAAGAGCGAGTCATGAAATAAACCGGTCCGGTTCGATTGAGTTGGTAAAATTGAATTGACCGAGTTTAAGATTGAGGATAAATTCGGAGCTCTTAGGGCTTTGGTATTGGGCCTGATTAATATGTTGGGCTTCGTTAGATTCGGTTTGGTTTCAGATAAACTTTAAAACTCGTTTAGTTTGAATTTTTTTGGAACTTGGAAGAAAGAAAAAAAAAATTGTTTCTGGTATATAAAATAAATATGGCTATTTGGGTGTAAAATAAGCCACACGAATTTTTTTTATTTTTTGTTAAAAGGTTTATACAATGCGAATTCTTACCTAGTAATATTATAATTTGAGAAAATAAAATTCTCATTAGAGCATCCACAGTGGCGCATTTTCTTTCCGGGTGTGACCATTAAAATAATCGAAAATAAGAAAAAAGTTGTCTCTCTCCTCACATCCGGGTGTAACTTTACACTCGGGTGTAAGACACTCTCTCTCTTTCTCTCTGTTTCTTTCTCTCTCTCTTTTCTCTCTCTCTTTAAATTATAATAATAAAAAAAAATTTACACCCACACTCACACTTACCCCAGTGTGGATGCTCTTAGTAAGAACTAAAAATTATAGTTTGGAACTAAATTTAGCAATAGCAAAGTAGAAATTAAAATGCATATATATATATATAGCAACAGATAAACTAATTTGACTTTGAATATAATAGTATTTTCGGATACCAAAAATAAACGATTTATCTCTAAATAATGAGCTAGTTTGCCTCTTGGTCTGCCCTCTTCCTCTTAAGTCTTAGCTATATGTTTAATTAAATGTATTTTGTAATCTTAGTTCTCACTAAATTATTATTATTTTAAAACTGTATGACCCAAAAAGTCATCATAACAATGTAAGTAATACTCACTTACTCTCTTTATCAAGAAGACAACAAAAAAAAGTAAACGACAACTAGTACGTAAAATATCTCGTATGCTCGTATCCATTAACGCAGATTATTGAGCCAATAGGTGTTATAATATTGAGACTAAAATAATGTTTGGTAATTCCATAAAAAACATGATATAATAACATAGTGACGTCGTTGATGTGTATTAATAGTGTTGTTACATGACTTATGTGCATGTATTTATGTATGTATGTATGGATAATAGTACTTAAAAAGTTGGTTAGAGTTACTTAGAAGCTAGCTAATTATTAGGGACAGGTAAGGTTTTGTAGGTAATCGCATGTGTTGGACACTAGCCTATTGGGCTCCTCTCTTTGCACTCTCCATTTCTATGCCAAAGTTTTCTCTTATCTCTTTCGTTCTTCTTCTTCTTCTTTTTTGTTTTCTTTTTCCATTTTTGGTCTTACTTGCTCTCTTTTTCTTTCTTCTGTCTTTATTTGCCTTTGTGCGTGTGTATGTGTGGTCCATTGTCTTGCTTGTGTTTTTCATTTGAAACTTAAATTTTCTTTTGCATTGGATATAATTAACACAAAAAATGGAATTTTCAAGAAATCAAAAACAGAAACCGAAATATAATAATGTGAATTTTTTTATTAATTCGGACGATTACATATATATATTAGAATAGGATCAGTTAATAGAAAATATATATATCGACCAGATAATAGAAAATATCGATGTGGATCTCATTTTTTGTTTTAGTGTTGAACAAATTTAGAGCACAATCAATATTTATTTGGTATGTTTAGCCAAACATATAGGTAACACTCATTAGAACATGCTACAAAGTTCTCATGCTAAAAATGGGATTTTATCAAATTATTTCAAATTTGGTTGTAGTCTTGTAGATGTAAAGGGTCTTAATTGGTTGTAGGTATTATCCAAAATTGGGATTTAACCCAAATCAAAAATGGGTTTAGGGTTTAGGTTGTAGATGATAGGGTCTTATTTATTTCAAATTAAAATTTATGTGTTTCGTGTTTATATGTATATATATTAAAATAGTGTGTAAATTTCAAACATCTTTATTCTAAATAACTATTTTCTAAAAAAAATAAACAAAAATGATTACGCGATTTGCCCTGGTGTGCAATTTGCAATAGGCAATAGAGGTTTTGTCTGAAATTACTAAGGTTTATGGTTTAATTAAATTTGAAAAGATACACATTTAACATAAAAGCAAATGCGATCACCAACAAAGAAATGAATTCATGACCAGTCTTTCTTACTTTGTTGTATCCAGGACAAAACCATAGTGCATTAACGATAAGGATTCTGTTTATTCCAAGGAATCAATTTAGCTTTACTTGTGGAGATGTCTGTGAAAGTGTGAATCATTGTCCTAACATGTCCTCTTTTCTCCAAAGATATTTGATTCGTTTTTTTTTTATGTGCCACATGCGATATGTGAATGTGAATCATCAATTGGAAATTTGCAATTAATTTAACAGGCGCTCTGTTCAAATCTTTATATACGTAAATGAATTGAAGCTCTTTAATGGTGTGTCAAAGTTCACATGCATAAGATAGCAACTTATTTTATCAGTCAGACTAACAGTTTTGGAAAGAAATTTTTTTAATCATAAATTGGATTTACTTGAATGTCAAATGTGTTATATAGCATACATATTTGTATTATTTAATTTCTTCCATAGATGAAATATTGGGTATGCGAACAAAATAACTTGGCAGATATATAGGCTGAGGAATAAACTATACCATATTATAAGGTATTTCTTAATTTGGTGCGACCACAAAATTTGGGTTTTGTGTTAGTGTTTCCTTTTATTATAGAAAAATAATTCTAGTTATGCAAATTAGGTTTAAAGATATTTTTGAAATTACATTGAAATTTACAACAACAAAGGAAGCATTTGATCATTTGGTAATAGTTTTGGATTCATTGAAAAATTAAGTCAAAAATGTACCCAAAAAAAACTGGGAAGAGCTTGAGAAGTGGTACGTAATAAAACGGAAAAAAAAAAAAAGTTAGAATAGCCGAAAGAAAATGAAAGAAGACTAAAGATATATAATTGCATAAAAAAGGAAGAAGTGTTGTAAACTGTGTCTTTCATTAATAGAATAAGGGATATATATACAAGGATAATAGCAGGATACAGAGAATAAGGTAAAACCCTAATGGGCCATGGGCCGGTTATGGAGTCCATCCATATGGTTTATAACACTCCCCCTTGGAAGACATAACCGTGCCCGATACTAAACCGGGATCTCTATAATGCGCTGGGGAATGTTGCCTCATTAAAACCTTACCAGGAAAACCCAGTGGGACAAAACCATGGTGAAGGAAAAAGAGTACAACACGCATTACTCCCCCTGATTTGAGCATCACTGTAGATCCTTAAGTCCGCGCATCCCGATCTGATGAATGAGCTTCCGGAACGTTGAAGTCGGCAATGATTTGGTGAATAGGTCAGCTGAATTCTCACTTGACCGGATCTGTTGAACTTTGACCTGACCGTCCTTCTGTAATTCATGAGTGAAGAAGAGCTTTGGCAAAATGTGCTTCGTCCGGTCTCTCTTAGTGTAGCCGTCCTTGAGTTGAGCAATACAGGCTGCGTTGTCTTCAAATATGATGGTCTTTGATGTAGTAGTAGTAGTAGTAGTAGTAGTAGTAGTAGTAGTAGCTGCGCCTTAAGGAAGGCTGCCTACGTACCCTTGGAAGGGATCAAGCCACACGTAGTTCCTATTCATTGACCATGCCATAATCTGATCCTATGAATAACCTGCATCAGCAAATCAAACTAAACCAAAGCAAACTGGACCTTCTTTGGTTAGATTAGTATAGAATAAACCCAAGTAAACAACGCAGGAAGAATAAACTTTAAAATTTAACCAAACCTTCCTTTAAACCTTTCCAGTGCCTTTGGGTTGATCATGAACTAAATTTAGATAGGAGACTCACGGCAAAACAAATGTTTAGTCTAGTGTGTCTAGCCAAATTCATTAGAACTCCTATGGCACTGAGGTATGGCATTTCTGGACTAAATGGATCACTATCCAATCTGAAGCTTCTCACCACCATTGGGCCTGGTCAATGGGCGGGCCTGGTCCTTATTAAATCTCCTTGAGTACTCTTTCAGTGTATGCCATTTGATGCACAAGGATTCCATTATTCACGTACTCAGGTTGTAATCCCAAACAGAACTTAATTATTACCTAGGTCTTTCATTTCAGATTCTTTCTTTAGATATACTCAACTATTTGGTCGATTACCCAGAGGTTTAAATCATTCATATACACTGCTATGATTACAAATCCTTTGTTTGCAAACCTCTTGATAAAAATACATGGACTGATCGGATCGTTTTTATAGCCTTCTCTGATGAGATATTCGCTTAACCGGTTATACCACATACGTCCGCTTTGTTTCAGTCCATATAAGGATTTGTCCAGCCTTATGCAGTGCTGTTCTCGAAAATCTTTCTTATCTTTGAGCTCAATACCCTCTGGTAATCTCATATATTATCCAGTGGACTTATATAAATATGCAGGCATTACATCCATTAGCCGCAAATCTTTCTCTTTTATATAGCCAGACTTAGCAAAAATTTAAATGTCTTAGCATCCACCACATGGGAGTATATCTCCTCTATTTCTGGTCTTTGTGTGAATCCTTGTGCGACAAGCCGTGTCTGATATATCATGCTTTCACTATGTTTATTTCACACTATCACAAAGACTCATTTGTCCCACTGGCTTTACATTGAATGGTGTCCTTTGTATTGGACCAAACACATTCTTCTTCTTAATGATTCTTAGCTCCACGTTTTATGGTCTTGTACCATTTTAATCAATCTGGTCTTTGAGTGCACTCTAGTATAGGCGTGGGCTCCTGATCCTCATTCATTTCAGTTGCTACCTTGTGCGCAAATATATTATCATTGATGTCGACATCTTTTCGGTTCCATTGTATTCTAGACATGATATAGTTTATAGAGATCTCTTTACACCTTCAGGACCTTGAGGTTTGGCGTCCCAAACCTCATTGATTGGTACCTTAGGGTTATGTCTATTAGCCGGCCATGTCTATGGTTTCTTGAACCTTCTCGGTTTCCCTTGCACCTTTCTTTGATTTCCGAGGGTTCTTATCTTTGGAACCTTTTGGGTCTACCACGTTTCTTACGTGTTGTAGCCTCTGTAGCAACTTGATTGTGTTCTTTGTGAACATCAATACGTACTGGTGCATTACAAGCTGGTATGTACGATTTTGTTACTCTCTTTGGGTCATTATAGGAACCTTGGCAACTGTTTTAGCTAGCTTTTGCAGATATATAGTCTTTTGGATCTCTGATGGAGTCCGAGGATCTTGCCATGTGAAGGATGTTTGATTCCATGTAAGTTCTTTGACCAGCTTGTTAGACTCTCCACCCAGTGTTGGGAAAACGGATTCATTGAGATGACAATCCTTGTATCTGGCCTTTGGCTCGAGATACTTAATGATGGTGGGAGAATCATTTTTAAGGTATATTCCCATCCCCTTTTGAGGTCCCATTATTTGCTCTCTGTGGTGGTGCTATGGGTAAATATGTGACACACCCAAATATCTTTAGATGGGACATATCTGGCTCCTGACCTGTGAGTAGTTGGGATGGTGAATATCTATGCTCACTAGAATGGCCTGATGCGTATAAGCTCTTGTTGCATGTAATATTGCGTGTCCCCAAGCAGCTACTGTGAGTTCAAGTATGGACATGTGCCACGGGGTATACTACTCTCCCCCTCATGGACATACTGTAGCCATAAAACGCTTGGGACATAATTTACCAGCATTATCTAGACATATAGTCTTAAGTATGTGGGCTCACAGACTTATGGTCTGGGCCAGCAATCTAGCAAACACCAAGTTTCTAGTTGCTTTGACTGGTGATGGCCTTAGTATGAGTTTCCCTTGTGTACATGCTATACACGTGAGGTCCTTGAGGGGTGTGCCCTTTTGATTTTAATATCAGCTTTACGCATCATGTTAGAACCAGGCTGGCCAAGCCGGTCATGCCATTAGTGAATTTCTTAGTAAACCCTTTTGTTTACTGTATTAGCCTTTATCATATTGACCTTGGCATAGTAAAGGTCTATGACGCGGGTATAGTCTCTAAGACCTTCTCATGGTCTTGGGTGCTCTTAGTAATATATGGGAATCCTTTGTTCCCTTCACCCTTAGTTTCAATGTGGAAACCATTCAAACACATTTCTTTGAAACTCAACAAGCCCCTTTGAGCTGGGTGAATATAAAGCATCTGAAGATGCGTGCCCTTGGGAATATGGGCCTGCCATGGGCCTGCCCTTAGCCTTCACTAAATTTAGCTATATCCGCAATTTGGCTAATGAACCATGTCTATAGATATTTCGTTTATTGAATTCTCATAACTCATAAATCAATCAATTCAAAGTCAATCAATTTGGCTAATGAACCATGTCTTCACCATCATGATGAACTAAATGAGCTTCTAGATTCTTTTCAAACTCTCTTGATAGAGATCAACGAGATGCTTAGGTGTCCTGCACGTCTTAGTCCAATGGTTTCCCCATTCCTCATCAGTGGCAAACAAGTTTATTTGAGTGTTGTGGTTTGGGTATACCGCGGCCTCTACCTCGATTACGACCAAAGTCGGGTCGGCGGCCTTAACCATATGAATGGTTTCCTTGATCATATAAATTATAATTGCCACTTCTACCACGTTCATTCCATTTACCATGACTGTGGCCATGATACTTATCTCTTTGGACGTGGTTAGACTCTTTAGTCTCTTTAGGCTCTTTAGGCTCTTCAGCCCAACGGGCTTCTGATAATGAGGTAGGACCAGAAGGTCTCATTTCACTATTTATAACTCATTGTTTTGCTCAGCAAGTAGCAAAACAAGAGTTTAGACTTGCATATGTGGTAAAAACCTTTTTCACGATATTGTTGCTGAGGCAATATATTGTTTGTGTGAAAGGTCGAGAATGCTTTCTCTAGCAAGTCATTCTCAGTAACTTTCTCACCACGGAATCTCAGTATTGACACTATTTTAAATAGTGCTGAGTTATACTCATTCATGGATTTGAATTCCTGGAATATGAGATTCTTTCGATCGAATCGGGCTTTTGGGTAATAGCACCGTTCTTTTTTTTTTTTTTTTTTTTTTTTTTTTTTTTTTCCAACTCTGTCCTGAGGTCCAGAGGATTCTTAATAGTGAGGTAGTGATTTTGAGACTCTCATTGAGGTGATGGCGTATGTTAGTAATCGCCTTATATCTTTCTCTTCTGGTGACATTGTTTCCTTCCACAATAGATTCACCAAGCCCTTTTTCCTTTAGGACAATCTCGGTGTCCAAAACCCATTGTAAATAATTGTCACCAGAGGCATTGAGTGCCGTGTATTCATAATAGTTGATTTCTGACATCTATAATATATAGAGTTAAATGAGAACTCATGTAATCGGTTAGACCAAGTCATGCGGTATTTAAGACCGAGCCATGCTTGTCTTTAGCAAGTGTTTTCTAAACAATCATGTTATATATATATATATATATATGCATGAAATCAACCCTAGAAGATTGATCTAGTATGCGGTATTAGGATTTCGCGGTTAAGTTTTAGGGTTTTAGCATCCGCGATTTATAGTACTAGGGTTTTTGCTAGGATTTCGGTTTTATGTATGGAACTTTCTATTTATGGAAACTTTCTTTATATGGAAACTTTCTATTTCTCATCTAGAAAGAAATCCTAACAAACGTGTACTTTAGGGTTTTGGAATATTTCCTTATGAAGGAGTTTCCTATTTTGATTTCCCTTTTATTTTGGGAAACTTGCTATTTTACGAAACTTTCTATTTCTGGAAACTTTCCTTATATGGAAACTTTCTATTTATGGGAAAGTTGATCTTAAACCGTGACTTAGGGTTTATTAAACCGGTTTAACCTAGGATTTAGGGTTTCGGTTTACTTTCGGTTTAACCTAGGGTTTATATTAAAACATTCAATCTATCATGCCATTAAACATCTTTCCATTCACTAACTTCTCAATTAATTCTCCAATCATAAATCAAATCACATGTGCCAATTTTCATGCAAATTTTATCTTATCAAACTTTAATTGGATCATGTATATAAAGCATAATAAATAAATAGCACTTATCTTAATTGGAGAACTGAAACAGAGACCCGAGATCTGATACGGAGATTGGAAACAGTTATGTCTCTTAGCTGGTTGGGACCTCCTACAAAATCTCAATATATACAATCCTGATTCCTGAGAAACTCAAAATTTTGCTCATGGAAACATGGCTATTACTCAGATGACAAATTATAGCATGCATGGTATTTATATACCAATAAACCAAGCAACCAATAATTATTTAAATATAGTTTTATTTAGTTTAATCTTTATGATCGGCAATTGCAAAATTATAAAAGCATAAGAGGAGATTAAATAAACATCCTAATGGATCTCGGGTTACTAAACGAACTGGTTCACCAAACCAAATAATAAAAGTAACAAGACAATAAAATTGCACCGATAATGAAGCAATAAGATTTCACTCCGATTGATCGTTGAGCAAGAAGACATGATTATATTATAATTTTGTTCTTTTAATTACTAGATCAATATTTATAAAACATGAACCAATATATCATATATCTTACATGTCGAAGAGAAGTTAAGCATATGTCATGATATAATGTTTTATATGATAAAGCAATAAGATCCTAATGGCAAGCACATGAGCCGAACGATTATAAAATATGAGGTTACAGTACTTATCTTTAGAATGTAACGTAGGCTCAGAGGGATCGGAGATACCAAAACCGGAGACAACGACGTTTGGGAAACGGGGATTGGATCGACTAGGGTTTTGATCTAATTTTCTTTTCTTTGCTCAGACGGCTAGGGTTTTGTGTTTGCTCGGTTGGCTAGAGTTATCGTGCTGATAACGTGTTGTAAACTGTGTCTTTCATTAATAGAATAAGGGATATATATACAAGGATAATAGCAGGATACAGAGAATAAGGTAAAACCCTAATGGGCCATGGGCCGGTTATGGAGTCCATCCATATGGTTTATAACAAGAAGAGGAAAAAAAAAAGAGAACAAAGATTTTGTCCCAAGCAAAACGGCGACCTAGGATTCGAATGGGATGTGTAAAAGATCACTGATTGGATATTTCATATTTATGAAGACAATCTTCCACTAAAATTTTATGGTAAAATAGGATTTGACAATTTAAAGGTTACAAAAAGTAGTACAATTATTGTTCTATAACACTAAAGAAATTCAGTAATAAGCAATGAATTATTCTTTCTTTTTTGGACAAAAGCAGTAAATTATTCTAAACTTATAGCTTTATATGAAAAATGTCAGTAGCAAGTTTTAGTTGACCATTACAACGTAAAAATACAATCTTAGGTAAATCCATGAAAAACAATAAATTATTCTTATTTTAGTGAAGAAGAAAATATCAACGCTGCAAAGAAAATGTCAAAGACAGAGAAGTCTAAACGTTAATTAATTTCTCAAATCACATTTTAATGGAATATTTGTCTCAATTAACTGAAGATTCCGTAAACCGTGTAGATTCATCGTCAACTTCATAAAGTCTTTACTTAAAGAAAAAGTCCCATAAATACAAAATATCCATCACAACTTTAGATTTATTGACTACCAACTTTATTTATTTTTTCAAGCACCACACGAATATAAACCGTGTGATCTAAATCCTTTTTTTTTTTTGATAAAAAATTAAAATGTGTGATCTAAAACTTCCAATAATGTCCTAATTCACTAATAATACTTCACAAATAAATAAAACAAACATGGATATCTTATAACTTTTCAAGAATGTATCCATCAAGTTTTTTTTTTTTTAACTTATAACAAGGTTGCATTGAATTTTTTGTTTCATTTATTTTATCCTCGCATAAAATTATCACAAACAATAATAAATGATGAATATCAAACTGTGGTATTTATTAGTTAGTAGTATATTTGGAAAACAAAAACAAAAGTCATGGTCTTTTAGCTCTGTCGGCTTCTACCACCTTCGTGGCAAGCTCTCCTCATTCACGTTAACGTCAAATTTTTTATTTTTTTCACGTCTACATCAAATAAATAAGGGGATCATACATTAGGAATTTTTTTTTTAAGAATTCATATTTATCTGAGGAATTTTTAGAAGCTTCTCTCTTTTTTTTACGCCGGATACCGACGAGGCGACGACCACCGAAGATATTAAAATGTTGGAGAAGGTTTAAGGAATTAACGAATTTTTATAACATTTTAATCACCAAATCCACAACGATTATTAAAGGAGAAGAATTATATGGTGTAATTAGTGAAGGTACTTTGGCTTTGCATGGGAATATGGGGATTATTCTAAGGCATGTGATGTGTAATTCGATTGACATTCTAACAACTAAGTTTTGAATTCTTCGCCAAAGTCTTGTTTTCCTTATTTCCTTTTTTACCATGTCTGACATTTATTGAGAGTGTGACATCTCGATGATGCCATTGCACACATAAATTCATAGTACCATATAACAAAATTTATTATATAAATTAACATATATTTTTGTAGATTGAATTTGTCAAGGATTACCACAATCAACGGACCAATAACTCGAGCAAATACAAAAATACCCCATATTAATATTATACATGTTTAGAGGATTAGTCTGGCTTTTGATCTAGAGTATACCCCGGTTTATATATAAGAAAAAAAAGAATAGTGTTTTGATAAGGTAAATAATTACTAAAATACACCAAAACTGATATTGTCATGTATGGATAAAGTGACATGTGCAATGTGTTATGTTGTCATGGTAGTTATTATGATATCCAGATTATAAAAAAAAATCCAAGTGTAGTTATTATGAGAAAAGCCCAAAATTTTTATTAGGTACATGAATTATATATAGATTTAAAATCTAATTGCTAAAATTTTTTTATAACGACTCCCAAAAGTTTGGATAAGCCATGCAATTTAAATTTACTAAATAGAAGTATCTCAAATTAAAATAAAATACGAGTCTGACGACCAAAGATTTGGATAAGTCATGTTACAAAACATTGCAAAACGTATTTATTCTTCATATGGCCTTACAAGAAAAAATCGGATGCTTCATAGATTTTCATGTTTTTTAATTTTTATTTGTATTTGTATTAGTTGTTTATTTATTCACACAATAAAAACAAAAAAAAAAACTCATAAAGTTAAAAAAGTATACACATCAACTCGTGTTCCTTCGTGTTTAGGCTTTAAGAGTTTAATCAAAGTTCACTCAAATTCACGATATCATGAACAAATACAAATTTACACTGATCTTTAATTAGCAGTTTTTAAGTATAAACACGTTTTTACGAACTTGTCATTGTTGTAGCAGACTAACGACCAAACCAGGAGAAAGCCTACAAGGCTACAAACAAACCAAAAAAGAACGTTCAATTTATATGTGATGCCAATAAACAGTAGTTAAGTAATTGTTAGAGCTTAGAAGTCAGATCCTAACAAATCTAGCGACTTAGTGCTTCTCCAATGAATCAGGATAACACTATTTTTGGTCTATTAACAATGGTATAAAAAAAAAATTAGTGTTTTGTGAACAGTGTTACATCATCTTTGGTGTGTCACTGCTCATAGTAATATAATAAATTGTTATTATGTTTTAAGTAATATAATAAATTGTTATTTAGTTTTACCAACTATAAAAAAATATACATTCAATATGTTCATATGTTTTCACTTTTAATATTAGTTTTAATTTTCGATTGTAATTTTATATTACTCTTTCCATTTTGTTTTAGTTGTAGTTCTAGTTAATTTAATATAAAATGATAAAACAATTAAATTTATTGTTTTACCCCTAATTAATACTCTTTTTTTTATATAAGTAATTAATAAGCTTAAAAAATATGGATAAAACTGGAAAATTTATTATAAATCTGCATTGTAAATAGCAAACGAAAAGTAACATGAAACAAAAATTTAAGTCTAAAACGACAACTAAAACGAAACGGAGGAAGTATTAATTAAGTGATAAGAATAATTAGTATCTACGATTAAAAATAAAAAATCTTAAATTAATAATTTAATAAGAAATATTATTCATTTAAATGTAAAATTTTGTGTTATGGTTGTGGATGAAAAAAGGACCACTAAATTTAGTGTGGTTTCAACACCAAATTTGGTGTTGTGGTTGAAATTTCCCTTAATTAAGAACCTATATGAGGTTCAATTTTCTCATTTTTGTAGATCTATTCTCTCCTATGAAATGACCGGTAATATGTTAACCACTCGGTACTTGTGAACGGGAAGTATATTTAGTTGAAACTTGAAAGCAAAATTCATGCATTAAATGATGTTCACCAAACTATACAAAGCCGGTGCCATGTTTTATGCATTAAAGTAAAAGTTCCCCTAATAGCCATACCAAAATCCTAGAGGTTATAAAGTAATTCACCAAACTCCATTAGCACTGAGAAGTGAGAACAATAAAATGCGCTAAAACCAAGTGAGTCATTCACCAACCCAAACTCAATTTTGTGGTTAGCATTAGACAAAATTATAATGAAAATACTTAACAAAAAAAAACATGTTTTAAAATTATGATTTAGTTATTTTAAGTGAAAATATTTACGTTTGTATTTGTTTAAAAAGCTTAGATTTATATAAAGAAAATATTTAATATTTTAGAATTTTAGTTAATTATTTGAAAATGTAAAACAACAGTTATTCTTGATATTTACCGCTTTTGATTCTTCTGTTTTCATCATTTTCTTTCTGTTTTTCTTGTGTGTTTCATTGCATTTTTGTTGAATTAATTTATAATAAGTCTTGACGTAATATAGATGTTTTAACTTGTCTCTGTCTTTTTTTTTTCTTTTTTTTTTGTCTATTTATGTTCATTTAGATGTTTGGGAGTAGCTTTAAAATGCATGAAGCTTGAAGAATAATGAAGAAAATGATTTTTGGCTTGAGAAAATCGGCAATCACCCAAAACCAACATTCATGGTTCAAGTTGGGTCGACTTGGTTCGGCCATTTTCTACTATTTATTTTACTATTTAAGCCTAAAATCATTTCTAAAACCTAAAATTAGGAGAATGTACATTGTTCATAGCCAATATTTGGTGTACGGATACTAGACGTGGACAAATCATGTTTTAAACAGCGATTATTTCACCTAATTTATCTAATCAAAAATGTGAATACTAACACTCTTATTATGGTTTACCCTCAACGTATACATCACTTATTAATATAAACATATACTCATAATAAGTAAATCAATGTCAAATAATAAGAAATTACAATTAGAGAAATCATGCATATTGATTGATTGATGCATCTAATTTATATGTTTGACCCGCATTTTGTGTTTTGGTCACCTTCTCCGCCATGACGGCGCATCTAATGTTCCTCCAATCGATTCTTCTTTCTCTCCAAACCAAAACTCTCACCTTTTTTTTTCTTTCTGATTATCTGACAGTAAAAATCATCCTAGATTAGAAACTGTCAGATCAATACTTAGTCCTTGTCTCTTTTTTTCCACAGTCCAGTTTTTGTTTCTTTCTTCACACATATAACTTAAAAGGTGAATGATCATCAAATTCCCAAAAAAAATTTGTTTGTTTGGGAAAAAAGTTTCAGCATTTTGATTTGCTGTTATTCCAAAAGAAACCATGACTTGTCCGAATCTTGGCACTTTCTCTGTGTTTTTTTCTTCTTCGTCTTTGTCTTCCCAATTTTTTTGGATGAGATGAGAAATTTTTGTTCTCTATAAAAAACAGAGTCAATCGAAAAATTTATGAGATCTCTCACTCAAAGCTCTCTCATAGCTTTAAAAATCTCAACTTTCTCATAGATCATAACTTTTTATAGATACCCTTCACCTCTCACTCACTCCGATCTCTGATCTTTTCCCGAGAAAATTCCTCATTTTCCCGAGAAAATAAAAAATTTAGGTTAACCGGAAAATTGCAGAACACGAGGTCGGGGTTATATAACCGACCAGTCACGGTCTTCTCTCTGCTTTTCTCTGTTCGGTTAGTTTCACGGTACTGTCTTTTTATCTCTTTTCTTTTTCTTTTTTCCACTTTATAAAAAAACATTTTTTCTTGGTTTCTTCGTTTTAAATTGTTCTCGCGGGTGTTGAAAAAAAAACAAAAAAAAGATTTGTTTTTATATAATTTCAAGGTTTCTTGAATATCTAAAGAATCTGAAATTTGTTTTTTTTTTTGTTCAGTGAAAAAAGATTCAAACTTTGGGTTCCGTTCTTCTACAGTGAGAGATCTTTTCAATGGTAGGAGGTGGAACAAAGAGAAGAAGAAGAAGATTACAACTAAGTAAGCTTTATACACTAACATGTGCTCAAGCATGTTTTAAGCAAGACCATTCTCAAATTGGTGGACCTGGTTTCTCTCGTGTTGTGTATTGTAATGAACCTGATTCACCTGAAGCTGATTCAAGAAACTACTGTGATAATTATGTGAGGACTACTAAGTATACTCTTGCTACGTTTTTACCTAAATCACTGTTTGAGCAATTTAGGAGAGTTGCCAATTTTTACTTTTTGGTTACTGGGATCTTGGCTTTTACTCCTCTTGCTCCTTATACTGCTTCGAGTGCTATTGTTCCTCTTCTTTTCGTTATTGGTGCTACTATGGTTAAAGAAGGTGTTGAAGATTGGCGCCGCCAAAAGCAGGTAACTTTTTTTTATTCTGTTCTTGTGGTTGTGATTAGAGCTGTATTAGATTATGTGTGTTGTTAGCTAGTAGATTTAGTTGAGTTTCATTGGTCTGAAACTGAAAATAGAAGATTTTTTTGTGTATGTGGTTTTTAGGATAATGAGGTGAATAATAGGAAAGTTAAAGTGCATAGAGGCGATGGGAGTTTCGATTCGAAGGAGTGGAAGACTTTGAGTATTGGAGATATAGTGAAGGTAGAGAAGAACGAGTTTTTCCCGGCGGATCTTGTGTTGCTCTCTTCTAGCTATGAAGATGCTATTTGCTATGTAGAGACGATGAACCTTGATGGGGAGACTAATCTGAAAGTTAAGCAAGGACTTGAAGTAACTTCGTCCTTGCGTGAGGAGTTTAACTTCAAGGGGTTTGAGGCTTTTGTCAAATGCGAGGATCCAAATGCTAATTTGTATTCTTTTGTTGGAACCATGGAGCTTAGGGGAGCCAAATACCCTCTCTCACTGCAACAGCTTCTTCTGAGAGACTCAAAACTCAGGAACACAGATTTCATCTTTGGAGCGGTCATCTTCACGGGTCATGACACAAAGGTTATTCAGAATTCAACAGATCCTCCATCTAAGAGAAGCATGATTGAAAAGAAGATGGATAAGATTATCTACCTAATGTTCTTCATGGTGGTTACTATGGCATTTATTGGTTCTGTTATCTTTGGAGTTACAACAAGAGATGATTTCAAGGATGGTGTGATGAAGAGATGGTACTTGAGACCAGATAGCTCCAGGATCTTCTTTGACCCCAAAAGGGCTCCCGTTGCTGCGGTCTATCATTTTCTAACCGCGATTATGCTATACAGTTATTTCATTCCTATATCCTTATATGTCTCAATAGAGATTGTTAAAGTTCTTCAGAGCATCTTCATCAACCAGGATATTCACATGTACTACGAGGAAGCTGACAAGCCAGCTCGTGCACGTACCTCTAACCTGAATGAAGAACTTGGGCAAGTTGATACAATTCTTTCAGACAAGACGGGAACATTGACGTGTAACTCCATGGAGTTCATCAAGTGTTCTGTTGCAGGGACAGCTTATGGCCGTGGTGTTACAGAGGTGGAGTTGGCTATGGGGAGTAGAAAAGGTGGTCCTTTGGTGTTTCAGAGCGATGAGAATGATATGGAATATAGTAAAGAGGCAATTACTGAAGAATCGACGGTGAAAGGATTCAACTTTAGAGATGAAAGGATAATGAATGGAAACTGGGTCACTGAAACTCATGCTGATGTTATTCAGAAGTTTTTCAGATTACTAGCGGTATGCCATACTGTGATACCTGAAGTTGATGAAGATACAGAAAAGATCTCTTATGAAGCTGAGTCGCCCGATGAAGCAGCATTCGTTATTGCAGCAAGGGAGCTTGGGTTTGAATTTTTTAACAGAACTCAAACTACCATATCGGTAAGAGAGCTCGATCTGGTGAGCGGCAAACGAGTTGAAAGGTCGGTCTATCTCCTCTACTTTATTGTATTATGCTATCAAAAGCTTATTGGTTTAAACTTACTTAAGTGAAATGGTTTTGTGTTTCAGGTTGTACAAAGTCTTGAACGTTCTTGAGTTCAACAGCACGAGGAAAAGAATGTCAGTTATAGTGCACGATGAAGATGGAAAACTCTTATTACTTTGTAAAGGAGCAGATAAGTAAGTGACCTTTGACTTTAGAAAACCTTTTCAAATAGATTTTGAACTTATTTGTTCGATTTGTTTTGTTTTCTAGTGTTATGTTTGAAAGACTTTCCAAGAATGGTAGAGAGTTTGAAGAGGAAACACGGGACCATGTGAACGAGTATGCTGATGCAGGGTTGAGAACTTTGATACTTGCATATCGTGAACTTGATGAGAAAGAATACAAAGTTTTCAATGAAAGAATCAGTGTAGCCAAGAGTTCGGTGAGTGCTGATCGAGAATCGCTGATAGAGGAAGTCACCGAGAAAATTGAGAAAGACTTGATTCTTCTTGGAGCTACTGCTGTTGAGGATAAACTTCAAAATGGAGTAAGAAAACCGCTGATGATATTCATATAATTACTTTATGGTTACTAAGTCTTCTCTCTTTAATCCTTTATTTCTTTCAGGTACCTGATTGCATTGACAAGCTTGCTCAAGCAGGAATAAAGATTTGGGTTTTGACTGGTGACAAAATGGAGACTGCTATCAATATTGGGTATCAATTTCTGGGTATCACCTTAATATTGTCTACTTTTGAGTTCCTGCATACAGGTTTTCTTCAACATTTCCAGTCTATGAACTCTTTGTATGTATGTCTTTGACAGATTCGCTTGTAGTTTGCTCAGACAAGACATGAAGCAGATCATAATCAACTTGGAGACCCCTGAAATCCATTCACTAGAAAAAACCGGAGAAAAAGATGTTATTGCAAAGGTAAAAAAGTAACCAAAGCATTGATATTTCGCGGAATAGTATTAGCTTAAGATTATATTATATGAATGTATCAATGTGGCTAGTTTTATCTTGCAGGTATCAAAAGAAAATGTCTTGTCGCAGATAATTAATGGAAAGGCTCAGTTAAAGTATTCTGGTGGGAACTCTGATGCTTTTGCTTTAATCATTGATGGAAAATCACTTGCTTACGCGTTGGATGATGATATAAAGCACATCTTCCTAGAGCTAGCCGTTGGTTGTGCGTCTGTCATTTGTTGCCGTTCATCACCGAAACAGAAAGCCCTGGTTAGTTTTTTTTACTTATTCTTCAGTCTACTTTTGGCCTTTTGATGCTGTCAAGATTTTCACAAGATTTAAATCGCAATGTAGGTGACAAGACTAGTAAAATCTGGAAACGGTAAAACGACATTAGCAATTGGTGATGGTGCAAATGATGTTGGGATGCTTCAGGAAGCAGATATAGGTGTTGGTATTAGCGGTGTGGAAGGAATGCAGGTTCAGTTTAGATTTATTTAACTATCATTTGCTGCTTTTCGTAGTGTGTTTGTTTTTTTGTGTGGATTTAATCCTGATCGTTGTTCACAGGCTGTTATGTTCAGCGACATTGCGATTGCTCAATTCGAATATCTGGAACGTTTGTTACTAGTCCATGGACACTGGTGTTACAGGCGGATCTCGACGATGGTAAATATATTTCTACATTTTCAGATTGAGACCAACCTTTTGTGGCATGAGTCTTGACATAATAAATACTTTTAGCCTGACTAGTTTTCTCTATCTCACAGATTTGCTACTTCTTCTACAAGAACATTACATTCGGTTTCACACTCTTCTTATATGAAACATACACAACATTCTCATCGACACCTGCCTACAACGACTGGTTTCTATCTCTTTATAATGTCTTTTTCTCATCCCTTCCGGTTATTGCTCTTGGTGTCTTCGACCAGGATGTCTCTGCACGGTATTGTCTAAAGGTAAACTTATTCATTGCATTACAACAGCTTTATCATCTCACCGGTCAAACAATTTGCGCCAACTTCTTCCTTTTTTTTGCAGTTTCCGCTGTTATACCAAGAAGGTGTGCAGAATGTTCTGTTCAGCTGGCGCAGGATACTTGGCTGGATGTTCAACGGATTTTACAGTGCAGTTATCATTTTCTTCCTCTGCAAAAGTTCTCTCCAATCTCAAGCTTTCAACCAGGATGGAAAAACCCCGGGAAGAGAAATACTAGGCGGGACAATGTACACATGCATTGTCTGGGTTGTGAATTTGCAGATGGCATTGGCTATCAGTTACTTCACTCTAATCCAGCACATTGTGATTTGGAGCTCCATTGTCGTTTGGTACTTTTTCATCACGGTGTACGGAGAACTCCCATCAAGAATATCAACCGGTGCATATAAAGTCTTTGTTGAAGCGCTCGCGCCTTCACTTTCTTACTGGCTCATTACTCTCTTTGTGGTTGTAGCGACGTTGTTGCCATACTTCATATACTCTGCGCTTCAGATGAGTTTTTTCCCAATGTACCATGGGATGATACAGTGGCTAAGGTACGAGGGTCAGTGTAATGACCCAGAGTACTGTGATATGGTAAGGCAAAGATCAATAAGGCCTACAACAGTTGGGTTCACCGCAAGATTAGAAGCTAAAAAGAGATCAGTGAGGATATCTGAGCCTGCATCATGACAACGGAAACTAACCAAACATCAACCTGTCACCTCTTGAATGGTTTTTTTCATATTCAACTGATTCGCAGAACGTAAATAGAACCATAAATATATGGAAGTAAGAAGCTTTCTTGCTTCAGACTGGATCGATAAAGGCTGTCCAACCAGTTGTTGTACATTCTGATTCTTGCTGCCTTGCCCGGTTACGAAAGGAGATCTTACAGTTAAGTCCAGTGACTTGTGTTTACAGAACAGCTGAAGATGATTATACATCGGAGTCTCAGTAGAGAGATTTCCAATTGTCTTTTCTCTTCTTTTGCTCTTCCAAGATTGCCATTAGTCCTTTACTTTTTTACTGTCATTCTCAATCTTAGAGAACATGGAGAATACAAAGATAGGGAAGTTAAATACCCCTTTGGTTCGATCCTCTTAACGCTTCATTATTTGGATTCTTGAATCCAATAAGACATCTTGTGCAATGAGCAATGACAAAGAATGATGGTTGTTGCTGTATTTAGCTATTTCGTATTGTGAGTTTCCGAAATCCACATCGTTTGCAGAGTCTCCTTGTCGCCAGAAACTCCCAAACACAAACTCTCCTTGCATGGAAAGTTCCTCCATCATCTCCTCAATATCTTCCACGCAACTATATCTCGACCCATGCTCCTCTCTGCAATCATCCTTCTTTGTGGGTAGGACGATTTCCGCGTCTCTTCTCTTCTTTCCTCGAAACCTCCTTCTAGTCACAAATCTCTTCATCGTCTGAGAAAGTTTACAAGGAATCTTAAAGAAAACAAAGATAAAGAATTGTAGTATAAAGCACTCGCAGCAGCAACAGAAGATAACACAATCTGCTGCAAAAGCACCACAATCTTCTTTCATTATTACTCAAAGATGCATTAAAAAAACTCTCAAGGTAACAACAAAGATATATATGAAGGAAATGGAAGAAAACAGAAGTTAAGAGGTGACATCAGATTGTGTCAAAGGAATATGTTCCTTGCCAATATTGGTATCAACAAATGCAACGCAAAGCAACACCCATGTGTTTGTTTTTACACATATTACAGAATCACATGTGATATGAGACGCTCTTAGAAGCTTTGTTTTAGGAAAGCTTGGACGTCAAAACAACTAACAATCTTTCGTTTTCTTTGATTCTACTACTCTCCAACATGGTAATACACAATGACAAAATGACACATTGAGCCTTATTGATTTATCTATCATAAGTAATGTCACAGAATGTTCAAACTTGAACGTAAAAGGATTATAAAAAAAATAGATACAAAAGCAAATCTCATGTAAGAAACGAAGCCTCTCTTGTGCTAGAACATAAGTATTTACCCATCTATCCTTTTTTCTCATCTTTCTGTTCAACCTTTAGCTCCTCTGTAATCCTCTGTTTCTACAAGTTGTATTGGTAGTCTCTTTAGTTTAACCACAAGGAAACAAAACATGGACACAAATCACGAAAAAAGCAAAAAAAAAACATCAGAGGGAGATTCTTACTGTTTCAAGCTCTCTGAGAAGGTTCTGCTTTGATATGAACAGGATGTGCGGGTTTGAGGCGCGAAAGATGGTGAGTTTTTGAGACAAAACTGGGATATTCTTGATGTGTTGTTGCCACTAATGGCGAGAGAAAGAAAAAAACAATCTGTGTATGATATTTACACGTTTTCGTCTCTGCTATTGTAACTACTATGTGTGAAAAAATCTGTACTGTAATTTTGGCTACCAAATGCCATTCTCCTAAACAATCTGATCTCTGCTGACTGTTGAGCTGAGTTAAAGACCTCGCTTTCACCTAGTCTCATTCCGTTGGTAAGGTCTTCCGCAGCTAAACTTTCAAAAGCTCTCACAATCTGCAAAATATATATCAAGATTCCTTCAAGTTTTAAGCAAATAAACTCATATCAAGGAAAGAAGAAAAGAAAATGTTTGTACTTGTCCCATCCGAGGTCTCTTTGTAGCTAAATGGCGTACGCAGGCTCCCGCTGCTTCAATCATTCTAAACATTTCAGATTCGACATAGTTTCCTCCAAGCTTGGGATCTGCTAAAGAAACAAATTCCTCGGTTTCTATGGCATGACTTATCAGAGGCCGGGCCTGAAAAACAAATAATGCAAAGGTCAAATCAAACTTCTTAAGGATATGAAAGAAAAGTTGGAATAGCGGGCGTACCCATTCAACAAGGCTCTCGTCTCCAAGTGGTTGCGATGTATCCACCGGTTTACGTCCAGTGATTAACTCGAGCAGAACAACACCAAAGGAGAATACATCTGATTTCTCTGTTAATTTTCCACTTGATGCATATTCAGGAGCCATGTAGCTAAAGTAGATGAATGAAAAATATCAACTAGATGCCAAAATATGCAACCATCTAATCAAACAAGGCAAGCACCTACCCAAATGTTCCGATAACCCGTGTGGTGATATGAGTGTTACAATCAAGAGCTAATCTTGCAAGACCA
Source organism: Arabidopsis thaliana x Arabidopsis arenosa (assembly GCA_019202795.1). Classification (NCBI taxonomy): domain Eukaryota; kingdom Viridiplantae; phylum Streptophyta; class Magnoliopsida; order Brassicales; family Brassicaceae; genus Arabidopsis; species Arabidopsis thaliana x Arabidopsis arenosa. The sequence continues at coordinate 10,691,815 of CM032919.1, read as the reverse complement.
AAGTCAGAGACCTACAAAAAATGAGAGATCAAATACTATTTAAGTCACAATGTAACTGAAACCTTGATAATCTAGAATAGTAGACTAATGTTGTACCCGAGCATCAAAGTTGTCCTCTAAAAGAATGTTAGACGACTTAATGTCCCTGTGAATGATACGCGGGTGACCTGACAATAGACAAATGTTTAGAGTCTACCATTAAGAAATGTGGAATTAACCATCCAAAGTAGAAATATGACTGAAAAGGTTAAGCAATAACTTACAATCTTCATGGAGATAAGCTAGTCCACGAGCCGCCCCAGCCGCAATTTTAACACGTGTTGCCCAGTCCAGAACAGATATTTCTCCTGTTTAAGACATAGTAGATAGTTTGAGGAGCAGTGGCGTGTGTATATATGAAATGTAATCTCGGAAATGTTTTTTACTTACCATGAAGGTGGAAGTAAAGGTCATTGTTAGAGACATAATCATAGATAAGTAATCTGCGGTCACCAGAGATACAATGTCCCACGATTGAAACCAAATGGCGGTGATGAATTCTACTAAGAGTTTCAACTTCGGCTTTGAACTCCCGGTCACCTTGTCCTCCACCGATCTTTAGTTGTTTGACAGCAACTACTCTCCCATCCGGTAATATCCCTTTATATACACAACCAAATCCTCCTTCACCTAATAGATTTTCTTGTGAAAAACCATTTGTTGCCTTCACAAGTTCTTCGTAGGAAAACAATGCTTTCGAATTGCCTAAGCCACCAGATTGTGATTGTGAGAAATATGTTTGATGACTTCCCGAACGCTTTTCTCCTACAACAGGTGCAGATGACTGCATCCTAAAAAAAGCTGAATCTGGACATAAGAATATCAAAATGTAGTGAGAATCAAGAAACACAAACACAAGAAAAAATTTTAACATCTTAATGAAACAGTTTTAAGGATTCCTATCAAACTAATACCTGATCTTGCGGTAGAGCTCATTGGTGATGGCGTAACATCGCCACCACTAACAGCTGAAAGTCGTTTTTCTCGTCTTCTCATGCACCAGACAAAAATACCAATAAGAGTGAACACCACAAGTGCCACTGCCACACTGATACCAACAACAGCCCCAGTACCAATTCCGCTACCATTAGTAGAATTTGAGCTATCAGGAGGTCTAAGAGTAGGGTTGTTTTGGGGTGGATTATCAGAACCTGGGACAAGTATTTCAGGAGGAGAACGTGGAGGAGAAGAAAATGTTGGTGGTGGAGAATTTGGACTTCTCCTGGGAGGTGGGGGTTTAGTATTCTCTGGTGGAGGAGGTGGAGATTGAGAGGGACGGTCTGAAGGCGGTGAAGGAGGAGGAGGAGATTGAGTGGGAGGGTCTGAAGGCGGTGAAGGAGGAGGAGGAGATTGAATGGGGCGGTTTGAAGGCGGTGATGGAGGAGGAGGTGATTGAATGGGACGGTTTGAAGGCGGAGGAGGAGGAGGAGGGGAGCGTTCTAAGATTGGTGGTGAAGGCGATGGCCGTGGAGGAGGAACAGATGAAGGAGGTGGAGGAGAAGAAGGTAATGGTGGGACTAATGCAGGTGGTGGAGGTGGAAAGGAGGCTTGCGGTGGCTGCACCGTTGGTGGTGGTGGCGATGAAATTGAAGGAGGAGGAGAAGGGATCACTGGTTGTTGTGGTGGTGGAGGAGAGCTCTCAGGTGGTTTTGGCAGTGGAGGAGGAGGAGCTCCATTTGCAACTGGTGGTGGTGAGGTAGTAACCGGAGGAGGAGGAACTCTATTTGGTGGCGGTGCTGACGGAGGAAGCGGAGATGTCACTGGTGGTGGTGTAGCCGGAGAAGTAGCATTGTTACTTGGAGTAGAATTATTCAGTGGCGGCGGCGAAGCCACCGGTGGGGTATCTGAAACCGGAGGCTGTACCGGTGTTGTTGCCATCTCAATTCCGATCAACAAATCAACTTCTCATCCAAAAATTTGAAATCTTTCCTCCAAGAAACGATCAGAGACAATGATCAATCACCAAATCAAGAACCAAAAACCTAAAAGTCCCAGACTTTTGAGTATGACAGTATCCTGAAAGCACCAAACTTTACCAACTAAGAACACTAAACGTGAAGAAGTAGCAAACTTTCGAAATCACAACACAGCTAATTTTCTTTGATTAAACCCTAATTTACTCAAAAACACCAAGCTTCAAGACAAAACAGAGAAGACGATGTAATAGATCAAACCCAGATCGGCCGAGGAAAAAAAACACACAAATTTGCTTGCTTTAACCAAAATTCCAGATCACTGAGATTACCCAATTTGATTGAATATACAATAACCTCAGATCTCATAACGGAAACATCTCCGTTATAGAACTTCAGCCATTGAAGAACAGAGCAAAAAACACAAGTGGCTAACTTTGTCTTGTCCCTTCTTCTTCTTCTCTCAAACTTCGAATCTTGAATCTGAAATAATGAATCAAAGTTTCATTCTTTTCACTTTCTTCTGAGCTTGAAAGTTTGATTTCTGAGCATTTTTTTTTTTTTCCAGCGTCTTCTCTACTCTCTGAGAATGCTTCAATGCTACGTTAAATCAACGGTCAAAGAAATTGAAAGTTTTAATTGTTTTTAAGGAAATGAATTCAATTTGTTTCCATAACCGAACAAAATATCAAATTAGCTACTTTACAAATTTCACCGTAACCTTTTTATTTTAATAAATATATTTGTTTTGTTTCATTTATTTTATTAAGCTTTTACGCGCTTTGTCATCAATAGATCGGTGCTCATAAGCAAAAATGAAAAATCAATTTAATAAACGAAGATTTTCACACCTAAGAAAAAAAAAGAACTTTGAAAATTAGCTGAATTTACAATGAATTAATTTGTTTAGTACACATCGTTTTAATAAAACAATATTTATCATATTCAACACTATATTGATTCTTGTTTTAATTATGTCGAAGAATAGTAATAAAATAATGTAGCTTGATAATTTAGAGATTGAAAAACAAATTTAGGTTTGGGTTATTAAGAAGCTCAAAGTTTTTATGGAGTTCATGTAGTAATCGGTATAGGAAAATAAATTAGTGTATATAATTTCAAGATGGTGTTATTTGGTGCTATTTTTTCTAGTACAATCTCACGCTAAATTGATTCTTAAATTAAACTGTGTATTATTTTAATGACAAGTAGTTTGCTCAATACTCAATAGTAATGGCGGTTAATTTTATATTGAAATGTGGTTCTAATATTTACATATTTAATATTTTTTGTGAACTATCTCAAGTTGACTTTTTCAATATGCTCCAAGATGTGTTTGACTTGATCGCAAAAAAAATAATTTTATACTCTCGGTTGCAATATTTATCTTTTTTATACAACCAAAATATTAGTAGGTCTTTCATTTTGTAGCACATGACATCTAAAGGACAAAATGTCTAAGGATCGCATTCTTCGAACTTCAAAGATTGTGATGAGAGCACATATGTCATCATCGGGTCGTCTTTACGCTAATCTTTACATAAACGAACACTACACATCAATTTGGACAACAGAAATAACTCAAATAAAATTGGACAAGTTAATGTTGAAACGGTCCAAATATTTTTGGTAGAAAAATGAGGAATATTTCAGGTTGGATGGTGTGTTAGATAATATAAAACACGTGGTTAACCAACAAATAATGAAAATTTGAATAGAAGCATTTGCCACATAATTATAAACTAAATCACATTTTCTATGTTATAATATATTCAAGTGGGAATTTCGGAGATTCACCAGACGGTTGGATCGTGGTAATGGTGTTTACTAAAGAATATATATTGATCATCGGTCTTCAAAATCGTAAATGTTTTTGATCTCACAAACTCAGGGACCGGTTATGCTCCTATGGATGTAGGTCCGGAAGATCCATCTCAAATGCAAAAAGTTTCACAAGAAAATAAAGTGCTACGGCCTACGGTGAAAGGGAGAGACACTTGAGAGTAACATGAAATACGTGTCGTCGTCAATAGCTTAAAACCCCAAAAGAACATTCACTAATCCGTGATCCCAAAACATTCCAACTACTCTTCTTTTGTTTTGCTTTCCCTCTTTTTTTTGTTGTTGTTTTACAACACTCTCACTCCTATGATCCTATCTCACCACGTACCATTTCTCCATCATTACTTGTGAACAAGTCCTAAATTTAAAGAAGAGAGAAAATATTTTAATTTTCTATTTACTTGGACATGTGGTGTGAGAGCTAAGTGAGGATCTTGACGTTAAAAACAATTATAATCATATGAATAAACGCACTTGTTGATCCATCATCATTGCACAAGAGGTGTAATTCACAAACACCTGCCACCTCTTGCTGTCTCCACTTAGATACTATTTCCAAACACAATTGCTATATTGACTAATAGAAATATATTCCTTATTCATATCATAGACATGTGTTCATGTGGATACCATATTAAGGGTCAAAGCGGTTTTGTTCTCTCCACTCTACTTTTCACATCAAGACATTGAAAATCAAGAATGGGATTGAAAAATGTAAAAGTTGATACACTTTTTCTCTTAGGGAACAAAATGACTAATGGATTAATGAGTCGGAAGATTAAACCCAAAAGCAAAATTTATTTATCTAAAAGACAGACATGTGAGAAAATATTGAGCTCTTGTTGAATGCTGCAACTCCAAAGGTTTTCATTTGCTCTCTGCATCATATATATCCGTTCTGTGATTTCTCTATAAGGAACAATCAAAACAAAATAACATTCCAAAAGAGATTATCAACACTAACAAATGCATAAATCAACATAATACTCCTGTCAATCAAAGCTTAACAACATTAAAAAAAACAGCACCAGCTCAAACTATTCTCTACAACTTCATCTCAATCACTAAAATGTTGAATATTTGCTCTCACTACTAACAGGAATCTTAGGTTCTCTAAGCTACCAAACTATTACATTTTACTCCAATGTACCATCAGCATGGTCATAGCTAAAACTACCTGAATCAACAACTACAAGCAAACTTTCTTCAATTCCTCAGTTTGGTATATAGATGGTCTATAGTTTCAATTCTCCAAATAAGATGTATAAGACACACACAGATTGGAAATGGTATAATTTTCGAAACACATAACCATATATGACTTCCAGTGATTCGACGATATAAGTCAGGATTCATTGCCTTATAGTCCATATGCTAACACATAGCTCATCTCAATAGAAATTTCTATAAAGTATCGGTTCGAACAATCACATCCTAGCTCTCAGTGCATATTGAAAATCTACAATGTCAATTTACACCACTATTCACTGCAAATGATAATGCATTTTCGTAACAAATCCTCAACAAGCAGCTATACAAGTTGACTAATCTATAAGCTAAGAGTTCCAATTAACAAATTTATTTACCAAATCAATGGAAATGCAAATGAACTAATTGAACCCTAAACCCTAACAAGACAAGGAGCTATATATATATACATGCAAGTTGACTAATTTAAAAGCTAAGAGTTCCAATTCAACAATCCACAATGATATCAATCACATAAGAAAGAGGATACACAAGATAGAAGCCATGAGCAAAAGCACCAGCGAGGACAAGACCGAAGAGACGGTCTCTGAGAACTGGTTTATGTCTCAAAGACAACCGAATCAAAGGAAGAGCAGGCGCGTAGATGAGAGGTACCAAGAATTTGATCGGAGCTCCTTTCTTCTTCCTCTCCATTACTGGTTTTGATGGATCACTTGACGACGCCATCACGATTCAGATACAGAGATCCCTTTCCGATTCCAAATTGTTTCAATTTAGGGATTTTTTTTTATTTTTTTAACTTTTGGAGGAAAACACTTTTGCTTTAGCATTTTGTAAGCAAAAAAAAAAAAAAGTTTTTAAGGAATCCTTAATCTTAAACGGACCTGGATCATAGGCCCAAGACAAGTATAGATCTTGTAAATTTTTTGTCACTAGGGTCTAGGTTGGTAAGAATATTTTGCAATATTTATATAAATAGATGGTTTTTTATATATTTTTATTGAATATCATTTTGAAGCTACAATCCTAAATTTGTAACAATTTAACTTATTATGTATGACAGATTGGGGTGTTCATCTTCATGTGATTTTAGTTTTTAGAGCTCTATGTGTCAATCTTAATGAGATCCTTTACGTTTTTGTTTGTGTCGTCGTCTAAAACATTTTTTAGCAGATATACAAAATTTAATTTGCTTTCGTATTATAAGCGATAATCTCAATCAAGATGAGCGAATCTAACTAGCTCCTTGCATTTGATCTGTTATTCGACTCATATTCGTTTCGAAAAAAAGGAATTTGTGATTTTAAGAGCGGGTAAAAAATATTATAATTCTATTACATGTGGATAAGATTTGAAAATCGAATATTATTTTTTTAATATCGAGTTATTACTTATTTTACTATCCGACCCGTAATATTAAAAAAAAAAAGTTATAAATATATTCTAGAGTGATAGTTAAAACCTAAAATAAATATATGTGCCGCACAAGATGTATCCGAGAGAACTCAGAGAAGGTCTTGTCTTGTCTCTTGACTTTAACTGATCACAAAATTCAATTAGTAAAAATACTTATTAGAATCTCCAACCCCTAGTTTTCTCTTTTACTATACACAAAGCAAATGTCACGATGTATTGTATATAGACCTGAAATTCTATAACATATAAAATCAAAACATTAATAAAAATCTAATCGTCCTCTTTCCTATAATCAAGGAAGACTTATTCAACATGGACTTAGTCAACAAAGACTTCAGTATAAAACTCAGAACATGACCTTTTATTCTCCTTTAGAGCAGGATTATTAAACTGGTTTCTGAATTTTCTAAAGAAATTCCGGTTCTAGTCAATCACCATAACATTGTGGGGAAAAAAAAAGATACTATAATCTAAACACACTATGATTTGATTATGGTTAACTAACTATGTATTAAGTAAGTTTCAGAGGCGGCCACCGGCCACGGTAGATTTTTTTTAATAAATTGCCATGCAAAGTGATAGATTTGGTATTCTATTCTGTGAATGGTTAGTTGGTCGATTCATGGACCTTTCTATGAATCGAATTGGAGATTTTCGGGGTTTAGATTAAGTCCAAAACGATGTCGTCGTAGGCAATAACGGAATGGTTAACGTGAGTTAAACGGCTGTTATCGAATCTGTTAACGACAAATAACGTCGTGTGATTTTTGGCCTGGTCAACGATTACGTTTTTGCAAAATAACCGGTCAACGTTTACTTCATGCTTAAATTGGTCATATAAAAAATTGACGTAATAAATAGTCACTTTTTGAAAGTTCGGATATTAAACAACATTTTTCCCAAAAAAAACAAAGATTCTTTACTTATCTTTCGTGTATATACTACATAGCATTCGTTTACTTTATTCAAAATTTCCAACCTAGGAAATAACATTTCTTGGTTACAAACAAAACGGACGAAAATTTTTCTTACACTCACATAACATTATAAAACCTACCAAAACCAAATCACGAGATGATTATGATACAGGAGTAGAAGTATTTGTATTTGTAGAGGAAGATGCTGCCGGCGAGTTACAACTTCTCTCCACCGAACGTTTTGGAGATTGCGCCACCGCAACCGGAGCATATACACCACCCTTGTTTGCTACATCGGACGGTGGTGGAAAATCTTGAGGCGATGGTACCCATATGCCTCCAACCACCACGAACTGTGGTTGTTGCGGGTTTCCGTTGCTCTGTGCGGCCACCGATGCTGCTGCTGGCCTTCTTGTGTGAAGTCTATATTTCTGAAATATTTACACAAAATGGCTTTTTAGAAAAATAGAGTATCAATTAATTTAATTACCATAACACAAATTATTAACATAAAAATAATTTGGAACATGTCTGAATATTCCACAAAATGGTTTGGAAAAATTGAGAAACTGAAATGATTATTAATGTTAAAAAAGATTAGTAACCTGTAAATGGCTTTTAACTTCGTCATTTGTTAATCCATCGACTTTCATATGATCTCTAATCTGTTTAGGCGTAGCAACTGCAAAATAGCCCAATAAAAATCATTAATTTAATTTAATTACGAATCACAAATGATCCAATTAGAAAAAAGATAATCCATTCAGTAATTAAATTTAATCTTAATTACCATGAGATCCTCCAAGCTGCTGAAGCGCGTTTAAGAATCGCCGGTGTAACTCCGGCGACCAGCACCGCCTTTGTTTTCTATGCGTTTGCGACTGCGATTGCTGCTGCTCTATCTGTCTCTTCTCCTCTCCCACTTTAACCAACTCACTTTTACCACCACCAGTTTCCGTCGTAGAACTCGTCGTCGTCGCCGGCGTCGAACAAGCTACTTTCACCGCCGGTTGCAAATCAGTCTCCAAAACGCGTTTTTTCTCCTTTTGAAACGGCTGAAACGCACCGCTTTTTGGTTTCACCTCCACCACTTTCGCTTTCTTAACTACACGCTCCTATATAATTCGATTCATACAAAACATAATCAAGATTTTTCCTCAAAAACAAGAACTAAAACTCTTTCAAAAAAGCTCAAAATTTTAAATACCTCTTTTGGGTTAGGATCTGGTGATGGAGTCCATAACTGAACAGATCTAAGCCAATCAGATTTCTTATTATTACCAATCTGTTCAAGCTCTGGAGAAGATTCATGTTCACCATCTTCTTCTTCTTCACACAACGACCTCTTCTTGATAGGAATAAACTCTTCAAAGACAGGACCACCACAAACACTTGTGGTTTGTTCCGAACACTGTTCTGATGTTGTTGTCGTACCAGATAACTCCTTCCGACATGCTTCGATCGCTACAGAAACAAAACAAAACAAAAAACCCATCAAGACCCATAAATTGATTTGTAAGAAACTTGTGTAAGAATTGAGATTTGGATTGGATTATTGTTACCTTGAGTAACAAGCTCTAAACATAAAGGAAGCTCGCGTTGAAAGACTTGGATTTTCTTTTGTTCTTCTTCAAGTGCTTCAACGTATTCATGACATTTCTGCATTTTCTTAGCGTAATCAATCTCCACCATCATTATTATTCTAAAGGGACCAAGAACCAAATGGGTAGATAGATCTATAGAGAGACGACAGCGAAGAAAAAGAAGCTTAATTTTCAATGGAGAAAGAATATTGGATCTTTAAAATGGAATCAAAACATAGAGAAATTGATTCCAATGTTTTGATTTTTGAAGAGATAGAGAGAGAGGGTTTTGGTTTAGGTTTTGGAACAAAGAAGTGAAGGGGATCGAGGTCGGGCCGTCGCGTACCCAAACGAATCTTTGAGAGTTAAATGTTTTTTTTTTTTGGTAAGAGAAGGGTAAAATAGTAATTTTAGGAGGATGTGGTGTTTTGTTGGGTGAATATTCGGAGGATCAGATTCGATTATAGGTTCGCATCTCTCTATGGGCTGGAACTGACGTCACTATTCTCAATCTCTTTAGCTTTTTTTTTTTAGATAAGAACGAAGACTCAACCATTTTTCTTCTCCCCAAATTAAGATTCACACTCAAAAACAAGATTTTCCCATTAATAAATTTTACAAAAAATTTAGATTCCAGAGTTTTAACTTAACTATCATAATAATACAAGTGATTTTCTGTGTTTCTATGTGGACATGATTTAGAATTTCAAATTTAAAGATTTAGTTTTTATTATGCGTCTTTTCCATAAAATCTTTAAATTGACGTTCACCTAACAAAATATGCATTCATTAAATAAATTAAAATACTAGTAGTATCTCATAAGAGTTTTTTTTAGTGACAATAAACAACTAATGTTATCTAAATTCAATGAGAAGTAGCTTTAAGTTAAGGGTAAATAAGGAAATTTTGTGTAAAAATCACATTGAAAATGTAGAATGACACTCTTTGTGAAACAAAAATCAAACTCTAAATGACACTCTTTGTGAAAGAGAGAGAGTATCATTCACCATTTATGTAACCAACCACTTGAATATATATTTTTAAAGATAGTTGATGTTTTAAATATCCCAGATTTCCGATATTTTAGAACGAATATAAAAATTTGAATTGGAAATGAGTTAATTTGGTGAAGGAATATTCTAAGGGGAAAAAAAGAATCACGAGAAAAACAAAAGAAAAAAATAGAAAGAAGAATCTTTTGGAAGGAAGTGTGAGAATCACATTTGCCCACGCCGCATATTATTATTACCATTTTTCCCAAACGACCTTTCATATTCCTCAAGAGCCAATTTCCCATTTGCCAATGTTCACTCGCTTCTAAGCGCGCGTGCCCACGTGACAATATATTCAATTGACGCAACCAGATTCTCTGCTTTTGTCATTCATTTATCTTATTGGTTTCGTCGTTATCTTTCTTTAGATTTTTTTTTTTTCTAGAGAAAAACAAATGGTTCTTGATGACAAAAAAAAAAAAAACAAATGGTTCTTTGGTGGTTCGATTCCTTGGTCGAATGAGTTAATGCATATGATAGTATTTTTAGATGCAGCAAGATTTTGGACTAATTTAATTCATCATAATCACCATTCACCAACATGATCGGTCACCAAAATTTTATTTTATTGGTCTACCTATGATTTATGAAACTATTCGAAGCAAGATTGAAATGATCAATTGTTTCTTGTTAATCATCATGATAGACAAATATCAGATTCATTACTCCGCATGTTCTCCTAATTAAATCTGTTTTAAGAAAACAAACATATAAAATTTACACAGAACTTTGTTGTCTCAGTTTTGATGGTTCAGACGAATCGAAATACACGTTTGGTCTTTATGTGAGAGGAGTGGGACATGAAGATTTATACGAGATTGGCTCCATCAATTATTACCTTTATTAGCACATGATAAATTTTGTTTCCATGGGAAAAGAAAACAAACAATGTTAGTTGGTATGTGGTCTTATGACTGTTTGAAGATGCAGGTAAGATCTCCAACACATGTATTGGAATTCTCTTCATAATAACTATTGCATAGCCAGTTAGAGCTGAAAAGAGATGGGTTAATCGGTAAATGCAATAATTATCAATTGGTAATGCAAAAAACAGATTTTTTTGGGTTAGTCCATAGCGAGCAAACAATCTCAAACAAAAAAACTAAACATGTACACAAGCTACAGATTTTGTGGGTTAATAGCGATCAACAATTTCGAACAAACTAAACATGTGCTAATAATAATTCATTAATATGTGGACATGATTTTTCTTTTTAAATATCAGTTTAAGATTTTAGGTGAAACTCTAGATTATGTAAAATAACAAAAAGAGAAAGATAACATTTTCAAATACGAAGCTCTCCAACATAGTGATTATCCAATGATTCAAGCCACTTAATAAAGCCAGTCAACTATGAAAACCCGTAAAATTCGATAGAATGAATATAACCGAATTCTACAAATGAAAATATTAATATCGAAAAAATACTATTTAGTTTTAAATAAAAAGAGAACTAGGGTAAAATAAAATAAAAAATAAAAAACAAGCGATAGAAGCAAAATAAAAACTAAAAAAACGTTTTGATACCAATTTAGTTTTAGCATAATCTAATTAGAGTTTTATGAATTTCTTCTCCTTTTCTATTTAGAAAAGAAAGAACAATTACATTTGTTATATATAGAATTGACAGAACCAACTAAATCAAAATATTATAATAAACCGTCTATTCATACATATGCACAGCATATTGAACCGGTTCTAACCAATACTAACTAATTACAGGCAGGTTAACAGAATTACGAATGTTCAAGTGTTAAACAACCTTAAAACGACTAAACCCACCTCCAAGTAGGCCCCCCCAGAGCAACTAAACCGGAAATAGTTTATAGGTTCGAATTTCGGTAAACCGGGACAATCAGACAAAAATGGTGTTAAAACGCAGCGTTTTGAGGCAGAGGCAACGTAAAATTCCGTAAACCACCAATTTCTGAAATTTCTTCATTTATTCATGTGATTAAAATTGTTCGGTCCTGATTGTATCTGTGTTTTGGAGAGGCTTGAGAACTGAGAAGCATCCACTCGACAATGGAGACTGCGATTTGTGGGAGATTAGCTCTCGCACCATCCTCTCTCTTCAATTCTAAATCAGGTTTTCTTCTTCTTCTTCTCTATCTTTGGTTCCGTATCAACCAACACCTCTTTGTTCTGTTCACAGAGTCTTTGAATCAAAGTTCGAAACTTTAATTAGTAATCAAATTCTGTGTATAATTTGCTCATGCCAATTGATTTACATACAGATTTTCTTGGTTGATATTGATTTGTGAGACAATTAGGCGCAGAAAGAACGATGCTTTAGCCTTTTACCTTGTCTGAAACTCTCTTGTCTGAAAGCAAATTGAATTGAATAAACAAAAAACAGAACAGAATTATAGGGTTTTTGATGTTTATGTCTGTTTCTTACATACAGATAAATTTAGGTTCGTTGAAGTGATTTTGATAAGAGGGGTTTTATAAAAGACATGTTGATGGTTTGCTCTTTCTAAAAAGATTCATACACTTTTTTTTTTTATCTTTGTGGCTTTTCTAGTTGTGATTTGGTTTCCAGCAATATTTCCTGGATTCTTGTTAACTCTTAAGGCGTTAGGGAAGTTCATGATTGCAGCAGCAACACACTTGAATCGTGAAGAAACATTTGGAATGAGTTTATGATCTTTGTTTCTCTGATGTCATGTTTTCGCATCACCTGCCATTTAGTTTCCATGGATATCTTCTGATAACAGTGGTTTTCTCTCTTACTTGATGTGTGCAGGGGACAAACATTTAGTCTCGAAAGGACCATGTGTGAATCGTGGTGTTCTCATGACCTTGTCTACATACGCTGCATTAGGTAAAGGAGGTGGTGTCTTGGACAAACCGATTATAGAGAAAACCACTCCTGGTCGTGAATCCGAGTTTGATTTGAGGTATTGCCTACAATAATCTGAATTTAGTTTCAAAATGCCAAATTCATATGCTTTCCTCAGCTCTAATTGAGGACATATTCTCGAAGAATGTATTGTAATCCGCCTGATCAATTTCGGTTTTTTCATAGTTTTTATCAAGAATTAGGCTGAAAAGTCCGAAAAATGCTTATTGTGGTTCTACTTTGGTTTAATATAGGAAATCAAAGAAGATGGCTCCACCTTACAGGGTGATACTACACAACGACAACTTCAACAAGAGGGAATATGTGGTTCAGGTGTTGATGAAGGTAATACCCGGCATGACTGTAGACAATGCGGTTAACATTATGCAAGAAGCCCACATCAACGGTTTGGCAGTTGTGATCGTCTGTGCTCAGGCCGATGCAGAGCAACACTGTATGCAGCTGCGGGGTAACGGCCTTCTTAGTTCTGTCGAACCTGATGGTGGAGGCTGCTGAAACTAATTAAACTCAGTATAGATTTTCCCATCTTCCAGGACTCTATTTAGTCAAAATTTGTCGTTTTGATGTATATAATATCAGAAATTTGGTACAAGACTGTTACTATATGCAGTGAACCTTCCCCTACATAGATTTGTTGTTGAGTTATGTGTTTGTGTTTTTCATAATGCAAATAACAAGAACTTTATTGAAGTCAAATGGTGTTACAGATGAATCTTTCTGATTCTGTAATCACTAAGTAAATGTATCTAATCAATTGTAAGGGAGTGACGTGTTTCAGTTTCATCTCGCCAAAAAAGTATTCAAACCCAAGAAACCTGCAGTTTCAAGACATTGAGGGGATACCATATAGATGTATCAAGCATCAACCGGAGTAAGAAGCGACTGGATGCCGAAAATAATGAAAAGCATTCCACCGGAAAGAGCCACCTGCAATAACATAGGACCCATTTGATCAAAACTCTTACTTAACACCGTAGAATGTTGCTTAAATGAAGAGAGGGAATATCAAAAAACATTACAATTCGTTCGGATATTTGAGATGCTAAGCTCTTGCCACCAAGCACAGCAGCTGTGGTACACAATGTTTGTGCCCTGTGCAAGCAGAGAGATAAGTCAGCAGTGAAGAAAGGGCTATCAGTTTGATACAAACCATTATGTTGAAGACTACTTACAAAATTCCGCCAAGGACCACGCCAAGTGGATTTTCATCTGCAGCCAAACCAATAGTCGCAAGCTAGAAATAGAGCAAGTTACAGTGAGTATGTGAAGCACTAACTAAAGTAGAACCATTCACAATAATGCAGAAGGAAAGTTACCTGACTCTTGTCACCCCACTCACCAAAGAAGTTAATTGAAAACGCCTTCAAAAGAGAGAAAAATGAGAATCAAGTTGCAAAAAGTCCACTACTTCTTTAAATAGAAATTCAGCAGAGATTTTATATATTACCTTGAGAAAAATGGGAGAGAAGAAAGCAGTAAGGAATGGTCTTCTCTGCTTTTTCTGTTCATCTTCAATCTACAACATCAGAAATATTTTATAAAAACCTTACGCACAAGTACCCTCAAGCAGTCTTGAATCTTTTAAGATCTAGTTCCATACCTTACTGCTGTCTTTTTTCGATTGATCATTAGTCTTCTTCAAATCAGAATCCTAGTACATTGAACAAGTTTCAACCCCAAAAGCATTGTCTCAAAACATGAAAAAAAAATTTACAAGAAGAGAAAAGTACCAACCAGTTCTGCTTCAACTTCTGCCAATTCCTCAGAACCCCTGCCATATGTAAAACAGATTTGGATGAGAAAATGCTACCTGAACATTTATGGAAATAAATATTGTTCCTCAAAAGTCATCTAAATTCTCGTACCCTCCTTCTTTAAAACCGTCCCATAAAGACCATAACCCGAAGCCAAAGAACAACAATGTTGTTATATGATGAGTCCATTTACGAGAGATCTGCAAATTATATTTCGAATCAGCGTCTGTCTAGTTCCAACTTCGTAGAGATTCTATGGTAACAAACACAATCATTTCACAATATCTTACCAGATTAGGAGCAGCCCAACCAAGTGTAGCAGATAATATAGTCATGACCTAAAAGTATAAGCAAGACATAAACTTTTTCAAATCTTGAAGAGTTCATTGAACTAAATACTTGCATTACGACATTGAAAAACTTACAATCAAAGCCGATAAACAACCAGCCAATACAAGTCTCCTAGGATAACGCATGGCCAAAATCTGGTTACAGAGTAAAAACATTTAACATATTACCACACAAGAAAACATCTATGGAAGCTGCTTAAGGAGATAAATAGTTAGCTCATGTGACACTTAAAATTAAAAAGTCAACAGATTTGGATCAAAGAACATAACCATTTCAGCATTAACAAGAAACATTGGCTCAAAACTCTCCAAATTAACAAAGAAACTTTCATATCAAATTATGAATGTTGCTAAAGCTTTGAGCTTTGAAGAGGAAGAAGATGAGTAAGATGACTTACAGCAGCAGCGAAGAACGTTTTGTCACCAATCTCGGAGAGGAATGTCATGGCGAGTGATTTAGTAAAACCCTAAAGAAACCCATTAATTAGCTTCGATTCCAAAAGTTAAGAACTTTGAATTTTCAGAGAACAGATTAAGGTTCCTACTGGGTTACGTACCTGCAAAAGAGAGCCCATGGCTTCCGAGAATAACGGCGACCTCACGGCGGAGCGATCTGTTTCCGGCGAGAGTCGCGTAAGAGAAGGTGAATGTTTTTGTTGTTGTTGATTCTTGGGATTTGTTTGGTGGGAGTGTGGAGAGCATATGGAAAATAAGATTCTCATTGGTTAGATCTTGCCACGTGGAAGAATGTGATTCGAAGATCTTGCTATGGTAGGACCCATGGAAGCCAGCTTTGACAGTTGACTCTATGAGGGTTGTGTTCATTTATTATTGTTCCATTGTTGCTCCGAGACATGAAGAATTCTATAAGACAATTTGTTATTTTTGAGACATTACATTTCTTCAGAGACAAAGAGTAGTTACATAGGAACCAAACATGAGTTATGTTATTGTTTTGTTACACAAAGCAGGAGGTTTTGTGAAGAACAAAAACAGATGGGACAATATAAGAATTTATCATTAACAATGGCCACAAAGAAGAGGATTACCTAAGTAGCTATGAGTATCGAAAGTGTTAAACTTTTTTCCTTGTTGCGAAGAGGGTTGCATTGCAGTTGCAAGACGAAGAACGACTAAGTTACAACATACCTCTAAGCCTAAGGTAGTTAGTGAAAGTCTAGTGTATTGGAGCTTGAACATAATGCTAAAGGGATAAGAGAATAAAGAGAAAGTTGTTCTGTATTGATACTAAGAAGAGAGTATATATACATCTTACACATAAAACCCTAAACATACTTAGGGAAATTAACATAATAGCCTAAGTATAATATATTTACATTATAGGTCCCTAATACTCCCCCTCAAGTTGGAGCATGAAGATTATACATGCCCAACTTGCGCCGTAAATAAGCAAATTGTTGAGAACCCAAAGCTTTAGTAAAGATATCCGCTGGTTGCTCGGTAGTGGTAAGATGTGCAGTAACCAGTGAACCATCCTGAATTTCGTCCCGAATGAAGTGACAATCCCTCTCAATATGCTTCGTCCGCTCATGAAAAACGGGATTAGCAGCAATATGTAAGGCTGCCTTATTGTCACAAAACAAACGCATCGCCTGCGGATGAGACACTCCAAAACATCCCAAAAGTTCACGATTCCATTTCAACTCTCGAGCAGTAAAACTCATCGCACGATATTCAGCCTCGGCGGAAGAAAACGACACCACATCTTGTTTCTTTGTCTTCCAAGCAATCGGCGAATCACCCAACATAACAATAAAACCTGTAACCGATCTCCGAGAGAGGGAACATGTAGAAAAATCTGAATCACAGTAAGCTGTCAATTGTAAATCAGAATCAGCACTCAACACAATACCTTGACCCGGACAACCTTTAAGATATCTTACAACCCGTATGACTGCAGCCCAATGTTTGGCACGAGGTTGGTGCATAAATTGAGCCAACATATGCACAACATATGACAATTCTGGTCGAGTAAAAGTAAGATAGACCAAACGCCCGACAAGCCTTCTATACCTCTCGACATCCTCATAAAACTCTCCTTCATCATCTGGCAACTTATGATTCTGCTCAAGTGGAGTAGACACTGGTTGACATCCCAACAACCCACATTCAGTTACAATGTCCAACGCATACTTCCTTTGTGACAAGTAAAAGCCATCAGGAGATCGAGATACTTCAATGCCCAAAAAATATTTCATAGTCCCCAAGTCCTTCATATGAAAGCATTCACTAAGATATCCCTTAAACTCCTGAATACCAGTAAGATCATTTCCCCCAATCAACAAATCATCAACATATACCAACACAAAGAGCTGCATAGACCCCCGCACCAAGGTAAACAAAGAGTAATCTGCTACTTGCTGTTCAAAGCCATAGCCTTTAAGTGCTTTTGCAAGCTTAGCAAACCAACATCGTGGAGCTTGACGCAAGCCATATAGAGATTTTTTTAGCCTACAAACTTTCGATTTATCTTGAGAAACGAATCCTGGGGGTAATCTCATATAAACCTCTTCCTCAAGATCCCCATGCAGAAACGCATTATGAACATCCATCTGATGTACCTCCCATCCTTTGACAGCTGCGATTTTAAGAAATTCTCTGATAGTTGTCATCTTCACAACCGGAGCAAATGTCTCATCAAAATCCAAACCTTCAACTTGTCTATTACCCATAGCTACCAATCTAGCTTTGTAACGCTCAATTTCACCATTCGACTTATACTTTATTGTAAAGATCCAATGACTGCCAATAGCCTTCTTTCCTGGTGGTAGATCAGTAATATCCCAAGTATCATTTGCTTCTAAGGCATTCACCTCTCCAGACATCGCATTACACCATTTCTCATCCTTAACTGCTTCCGAATATGACTTAGGAACCGAAATAGCAGTAATAGCAGCCAAAAACGCTCTCTGTGACTCAGAAAATCGGTTACAATTCACATAATTAACTTATAGACACAGTAAAGAATCTAAACAATCTCCAAAGAATCTAAAAGTCATAAAGAAGGGTCCATGTTTCTGTTCCTTTCTCAAATCTTTGCATCTGTTATTATATCATTATCTTTATTCGTGTCTGTGCTTTCTCTATGCGTCTCTGCGTTCTGATTTCTCCTTCTTCTTCGTTCCTCTCTAGGCATCACAGGGTATTCATCAGATTCAAGCATTCGAGCCACTTGACTCATCTTTGGCCTCTTCTCTGCATCAGGATCAACACATCTCAAAGCTGTCAAAAGTGCTCGTTTAAGTTCACTCGTTGATGGTTTGATCTCAAGCTCTTTATCCACCACTTCCTCAAACTGTTTCTGTTGAACCATCAGCTTTAACCACTCCACCATATGCACCTCTTCTTTAGGCCGCGCATAATCCACTGGATATTGTGGCTATTATGTTAATTTCCCTAAGTATGTTTAGGGTTTTATGTGTAAGATGTATATATACTCTCTTCTTTTCCCTTTGTTTGATTTTCTTCTTAAAACCCTTGCTCTGATACCATGCTAAAGGGATAAGAGAATAAAGAGAAAGTTGTTCTGTATTGATACTAAGAAGAGAGTATATATACATCTTACACATAAAACCCTAAACATACTTAGGGAAATTAACATAATAGCCTAAGTATAATATATTTACATTATAGGTCCCTAATACATAACAAGAAGAAAAGGAAGGTAGGATCTCAAATTAATTGGGAGGATTTGGAGCTTGGTTTTCACGGCTGAAATCTTCGATGAACTACTCGGATTTGTGCCTATTTAAGAGAGACTTTGTTCTTCAATTTCATTAGTGAAAAAATCACATCTTCTCTCTTCTACTTTCTTCTTTTTCTAAATTCTGTTTTTGAATTTGAGACTTCCATCTCTCCTGGATCGAGAGTAAGACTTGTTTAGGCGGTTTTTCGCTCAAGTGCAATAGTTTATACAACAACTTTGCGATTTTATTTTTTGACAATTCTGATTTTCACGTTATTAATCCAACATTGATGCAACAACTATCAGCCAAACAGCACATAGAAAACACACAAGTACCACAAAGTTACATGAAACTAAGAATAATGAGACCGAATCTATATTTCGGGCTTTCTTCTAGACTCATAGTTAAATAGTCATCAAACCAATGAGAACTATATGATCTTGTTTGTTTCATATAGACATAGTACACTTTCTTACGAGTTACAAGTATGCTTGGATCTGAAAATCTAATTTCCTGACAGAGTTATAAAAGGTAACTAGGTAAGATCTACAGAAATGTTGTTGGGAATAGTAGTCCCTGTAACCTTTTGCACCCTACTGAATCCAAAGCTCTAAGACCAAGTAATTTTGTTTTGGCTTATAAGTAATGGCTAATAGTCTCTATGCTCACAGCTAAGTAATTAACTGTATAACAACAACATTACTCATTTTTTCTCTACTTGTCAAATCATCAATACGAAGTTGTGGAAGATTTGTTTTGGTCAAATGTAACAATCCAATGTACTGTATTTATCTTTGGAAAAGAGAAACACTCAAGACTCTTAACCTTTTTATTTATGAAAGAACAAAAAAAATGGTACATAGGATGCAGAGAAATGTTCTCACGATTATTACTTCTCCCAAATTGTTCACAAGCAATGAGAAGAGAAGAAAGAGACAAGATCGGATTCTGACGAGTAAAAAACAAGAAAATACCCACAAGACTAAACAGAGCCTAGACGTCATTGACTCTGCCAATGTACTACTCCACTCTCTTGTCCAAAACCATTTCATTATTGGTACGTTTCCGGTTTGGTGTAAACAATTCCCGGTTATGAGTGAATATTTGGTAAAAGAAAAGTCAATGAAGCCACCGAGAGAAACGAGTGTTTACTGGTTTTAGAATAGGAGACAGTAATAAATGTTAAGACTTAATTTGGGATTTCATAAAAAACAAAGTCATAATAGTTTCTACATTTATATGAGGAAGATGTTTCTTTCAAGCAAAGCTTTTCTTTTTAATGCTCTTCTTCATCGGTCCACTGAATATAAAGTTAATAATACTGCATAAATTATTTGGTTTTTATCATTAAATAGGGATACTATTAGAATTCATTTATTTGTGTAAGATTTTTATAAAACAAAATTAAAAATATTGGAAGATTTGTTTAATTAGCTTTCCATCAACATCACATCAGCTTCAGAGCAGAAGCCAGCCAGCCAGACTATTACCTGCTTTATGGTAACTAGATTTCATTAATATCTGATTTTTTAATTTTAATTTAAAATTAGTTAAATTAAATAAATAAAAATACTCATTGAGAAAATAACAGCTTAGGCTAGGCTTTTGACATTTTTACAGGAGAGAGGAGAGATAAAAAAAAACACATTGCTTCAACATTACATCATGATTCATGAGTATATCCAATTATCAACTAAATAGTGCATTAATTACAACTTTTTATAATACAGTATTGATTAGGAAGTCATAAGCTTTATTATTTATATTAGTTAATTAGATTAAAATTTTATCTTTGGTGCATGGGAAAAAATAAAAACTCAGAGTGCCAGTGGTCGAGACTCGAGAGGCCATTTTCAACTTTGGCAGACACAGTAAAACAAGATGGAAATGACACTCTGCATCTGAAATATCCAGGCTCTGCATTACATATACATACAAATTTTACACATTTTTTCCATGTTTATAATTATAAGAGATAAATAAAAAATGTTATAGAGAAAAAACTTGAATAAGTTTAAGTTTCTTTACCATGTGATTTTCCATAATTCCAATTTTTCTCAATGATCCTAAGAACATTTGATCCTACACATTAACAATTTCAAAATTAATTAAAAACTAATAAAAATAAGCATAAATATCGTGACAATTTGATTTTTACTTTTCCTCAAACCCTAAATTTGGATTATAGAAACTTTCTTGCAAAAATAATAATAACAATCTTTAGTTAAATAATAAATCAAAGATTAGAGAAAGATATGAACATATATACTCCCAAGTTTCAAGAGACATTTTGTCAGCAAGCATCCAAACTATCGTCATTCTCGATTCTCTCTTCATATCTTGGTTAAAGACCATAGACTTAGTAATTCCAAATACTAATGTTAATGTGTCGTGTAACACCATTATCCCAATTTAAATACTAAAGTCGAGAGTTTTAGACACGTATGGTTGATTTAAAAATTAGCATGACATTCAAAAATTAGCATATACACCTCTGACCGAATGATTAATCATATTATTTCATTTGTAGCTATCTTCATATTGAACGTATATTGACGAATGAACTTTTAGCTGCTAATCTAGCTGCAATTGGGGTAATCGTTTACGAACACAATGAACATAATCGTTTACGAACACGATGAATAAACGAGTTATTCGGAGAGTCTGTTAGTGATTCAGGATTTGACTTTGAAGAAAGGATTAGACCATCCAAGAACAAACTGGTCATGAAGCTGATCACTTGATAAATCCAAGACAAAGCAAACCAGTCGAAGATTGTCTGTGATACGAAGGTTGGATCAGTAGTTGTGGAGATTGTCGACCGGCGCACAGTCTTTCGTAGAAAATCCTTGACACATAGATCCTAACATTTGATCTATAGTGTTTGAGATTTTTTTTATACGATTTTGATAGACGAATCACTTATACAACTATACAATGTGAGATCGAAAAGAAATTGCGAAATCAAGCTTAGAAACTAACTTTGATTTAAGCTTTTAGAAGACTTGATGGTCACTAATTTTAATTTTTTATTTAAAAATTTGTCAACTACAACTAAAGTTATATATCTTTCCTAAACTTTTTATACAATTCTGTTATCCTAAATTTTTTGCTTAGTCTAGAGCCAGATCTGAGTGATCGGTTAGGCTTTAAGTTTACGTTCTTGAAAGCTAAAGATACGATCAAATGTAACGGATTTTTCCCACAATAATCCCACAAAAATAATTAAACTAGATCAAAGTAATCTATAGAGTATTTAGTAAATACGAATATAAAAAAAGAAAATAGAGTAACATTTTTAAAATAGAAAAAAAGGGTACGTGGGTGTGTGTGTTGGTTATTGGGAAACTAAAATCCCACCCTCTCAGACGCAATTCATTTACACTTTTTATTACTATTATTCACAATAAATATAAATCTCAAAATCTCTTCTCTGATTCTCTCTCTCTCACAATATTTATAATTTCGTATTTATTAATGATGAATCCTCTCCTCTAGCCGTACACTGATTCGCCATCTTTTCACCTCTTTAATGAATTCTCCTCCCTTTTAACTTCACTTTCTTCTTCTTCTTCCTCTGAACACAAACCCAACTCTAGAAGAAACCTCAGTTTCTTTTTCTGATTTTCTTTGTGTCATCTTCTTGTAAGAAAGCAACAACAACAATGCAGAGCAGCTTCAAAACCGTTCCTTTCAATCCTGATTTCTACTCTCAATCCTCTTTCTTCTTCAGGTAACCAACAACACATCTCCTTCTCTCTTTATCTCTTAACAACAACAACAACAACAAAAAAACAATCTTTTTTTGTTTCTCTGTTTTAAACAGAGGAGATAGTTGCCTTGAAGAGTTTCATCAACCAGTTAATGGGTTTCACCATGAAGAAGCTATCGATTTAAGTCCAAGTTAGTTTCTTTCTTCTTACAAGTACAAAAAGGTTTAAGCTTTGTTAAAGGAATCTCAAGTAGGTTCCATTTTCTGATTTCTGCAGATGTCACTATTGCTTCAGCCAACTTACACTACACGACGTTTGATACGGTAAAAGTTCACCAAACCCAAAAATTTTAAAAATAGAAAGAAAAAATTTCCTTTTTTTTGCTCATTCTTTCTATGTATGTATACTCTGTTTTTAGGTTATGGATTGTGGTGGTGGTGGTGGCTTGAGAGAGAGACTTGAAGGAGAAGAGGAGTGTTTGGACACAGGGCAATTAGTGTATCAGAAAGGGACAAGATTAGTCGGAGGAGAAGTGAACAGCAGTTGGTGTGATTCGGTTTCAGCTATGGCTGATAACAGTCAACATACTGACACTTCCACAGATATTGATACTGATGACAAGACTCAGGTTTTGTTCCTTTGTCTTCTTCAATAATCTTCTCTTCTGTCATAACCAAAAAATAAGATAAAAAGATTCTGTTTCATTTCTGTTTTGTTTCTTCTACACTTGGAGTTTTGTTTTGTCCCTTTTGTTTTTTTTTATAAATTTCTCATTGATATGTCACCTTGGTATTCGATCAATATTGTTTGCTCAGATTATGTCTGTTTCAATAAGAGTTTGTCTGTTTTTTGGGTCTAATGGGACACACCATGGATGATTGGTTTGTTGAATTTACAAGGTTTCATGTAAAGTTTCTTCCTTTTTATGGTTATGATATGAAAAACTTCACTGGCCCATGGCTTAAAAAAAATTGTAGTTGCTTGTAAAGTTTCTTGCTTTTTCTTATTATAATATGGCCCATGACTTTATTTTTGATGTATATTGATTGCTTTGTGTTATATAGTTAAATGGAGTTCATCAAGGGATGCTTTTGGCTACTAATTGTTCAGATCAATCCAAGGTGAAATCTTGTGAACAAAGGGTAGATTTTCTGATTTAAACCAGACTAGAGTTTTGGGTACGTTTTTGGTTTATGGGTGAATGAAGTTTGACATTTTGAATTCTTGGCAGACACTTCGACGACTTGCTCAGAATCGGGAGGCTGCTAGGAAAAGTCGATTGAGGAAAAAAGTATAGTAGCTGATTCATTGAACTGTGTTTTTTCATCTTTCACTATCTTTCTATTTACTTCATAGTTTGAAATTGCTTTGTCTTTTAATAGGCATATGTTCAGCAACTTGAGAATAGTCGAATAAGGTTAGCACAGCTAGAGGAAGAGCTCAAAAGGGCTCGCCAACAGGTCTGCTTAACACTGTTGTCTTCCTAAATTGTGCTCTGTGGAAGAAGAAAGCTTCAAGTTTTACTAAATTGTATTAAAGGGCTTATCTTGTATGCAGGGATCTTTGGTCGAAAGCGGAGTTTCAGCTGATCACACACATTTGGCAGCTGGAAATGGTAAGATTTTCAGAATCCCACATAACACTTCTTGGCTCTTTGGTAACATGATGTGATCATACTAAAGATGAAGTTTGGTTTTTTGATGTAGTAGGTGCCTTTTCATTTGAATTGGAATATACACGTTGGAAGGAGGAACATCAAAAGCTGATCAACGACTTAAGATCGGGTGTGAATTCGCAGTTAGGTGACAACGATCTACGAGTGCTAGTGGATGCTGTGATGAGTCACTACGATGAAATATTCAGGCTAAAGGGAATTGGCACTAAAGTTGACGTCTTTCATATGCTCTCGGGCATGTGGAAGACTCCTGCTGAGAGATTTTTCATGTGGTTAGGTGGATTTAGATCATCTGAGTTACTTAAGGTAAAAGAAAGGGTTCACAACATTTTTTCCACAATCATTGGTTTTGATCTTTTTTTCATAATTGGTAACTATGTTGTTAGATATTGGGGAACCATGTGGATCCATTGACGGATCAGCAGTTGATAGGCATCTGCAACCTTCAACAGTCGTCTCAGCAAGCAGAGGATGCATTGTCACAAGGCATGGAAGCTCTGCAACAATCGCTTCTAGAGACGCTTTCCTCTGCTTCAATGGGTCCAAACTCTTCAGCAAATGTTGCAGATTATATGGGTCATATGGCTATGGCTATGGGCAAACTTGGCACTCTCGAAAACTTTCTTCGCCAGGTAAGAAACAAAACCTCATTTGATAGCATTGACAATTGGCATTACAAATCAAACAACTGAAAAGATTTCTTTGCAGGCTGATCTATTGAGGCAACAGACTCTCCAACAGCTTCACAGAATTCTTACCACACGACAAGCTGCTCGCGCTTTTTTGGTCATCCATGACTATATTTCTCGGCTTAGAGCACTTAGCTCTCTATGGTTAGCCCGGCCTAGGGACTAAAAGCCTGTAGTCATGACCAAAGGAAAGCATAGTTCTGGTCTTAGATTTTCACATTCAAATATTTTAACTAAAAAACTAAAAAGACCAAAGCTCTCTCCTCTTTAGTGTCTTTTAGATCATCTGTTTATTTAGTTGGTAGTGAACGTTACCATTCAGAATCAATCATCGTTATTTTATTTTTCTTTCCCTAGCTAAACTGAGAAACACCACAAGCTTACAAGATCTACAGAAAAGTTTAAAACCGTAAGAGATAATGGCCTCATTGCGTGAAAGTATCATCTAATCATGCCAGGTACAACTATGGGAGGTGTTACTTTCTCTCGGCTCCATTTCTCTACATTCGAAAGCCATCCTGAAAAATCACGAAAAAACAAGAAAACATATTTTGTGAATCTTGTGGAAGCTTAATCTTTATGTTTTGATGTTGTTACATCAAGTTTCCCGGAAAAGAAAATTTCTTTAAAGCATTGGATGAATACCGATAGAAGGGTCAGCGCCGCGGTTCTTGAGTTCTCGGGACTCTTGGCATATAGCACATGGGGTGCAAAAGAGATGGACTAAAAAGTCACGGCATGGTTCCTCAGGCAATGCGAAATGTTCCCTAAGCCTAGACCGGCTTGGAAAAGCGTAGAGCCAGCTGCAACCAATAAAGCCTAACGCTAGATGAATCAAACCAGCGTTCATACAAGCTGCATTTTTCCCCAAATCCAATTTTCAGATTTTTTACAAATAAACCAATGCTATTACAAAAATGTTAATTATCGGTTTTTTCTTACGTATGGTTCCTCTGTTTACGATCTCGACGTTTTGAGCGAAGGAAACGCATGGCATTATAGCTGTCTGAACACCTTTATGGATCCAATAAACAAAAACAAAACCATATGAATTTGAAACAACAAAGAAGAAGAAAGATCAATCAAAACACGAAGAGATACGTTTTGGTACGTACAAATGTGAGCATCTTCGTGACAATCACAAAGACCGGTGGTCCATAGTCCTTGAGGAAGCTGTTCGGCGTATGGTTGATCCCGGAACGACGTCCCCTCCGCCTTGAACACCGGCCCATTCCCGTACATTTTCAGTTTTGTTAATAACAATTTATATACCAAAATCAAACAAGAAATAAATAAACAATCACTCTCTGATTTTCTCGACGTTATTTGTTAGAAATTATAGCAGAAGAAAGATTAATGTTTCTACAGAATTAAGAATCTGGTGAGAAAAATATGGAAGAGAAAATTATTTAAATATGTACTTTTTTTCGATTGGAGCTGGACATACGCACCAAAAAAACCTTCAACACAAAATAGAGAAGCTAAGCGTCAAATTTGTTGGTGAAAACACTTATAGACGAAGATGATATTAAATGGTTAATAATGATTTATCTAAATGTAGTAGTGGTACTTTATAGTGTAACATTAAACTAGCTGTTGTTAATATACAAAAATAGAAAACCGTTGTTGGATAGATAGTTTGACCACATTATAACCAAACAAAAATTAAGATTATCTACATTATAATTCGTAGATGTATTTAGTTGACCAGACAGAAGTTAAATCTTGAGATTTTGACAACACAGAAGTTAATTGCTTCTACAGAGTTCTAGGAAAAGTATTTGCTTCTAGAAAAAGAAAAAATGAAATCTTGTCCATGAAAGAGGATTTTTTTGTTGTTCAACAGTCCCTGATAGTGGTTCATTCCCACACATAGTAGTAAATTAAGAAATGAAAGAGAACCATCACTAGACCTAGCCGATTGATGGCTTTCGAGAAAATATGGTTTAGTGCATTCGAATTTTCTAATCATTAAGAGAAAAAGAATAGTGTTAATCTTGAAGGATTTTTTATATAAAAAAAAATTATTTGAAGGTGATCTAGACTTTTACTATCCGACTAATCTTTACAGGATAGTATAGCCGTCGAATAGTCCATTCACCGGATTTTATAATGGATCTAAAGTATGACACTATCTCCACCGGAAAAATAGATTGATTTTATAAAATTTATAATTGAGAGGAATTAATCTCTAGCATAATTACACATGGCGACTCCTCCTCAAGTAGGAACTACTAGACTACTGCCACTTAATTTAGTATAACTTTTTCAAAATATAATATATGTAAATTGTGATTTTAAACAAAATACTATAGATTAAAATAAATGAGAGAGTTGGGAAAATAGTCTAAAATTATAAACAAAATAGTCAAATATATAAACCCTGAACTCTAAATTTTCAATCTCAATTCCTAACCCATAACACCTAGCTAATCTTTAACCATAAAACGTTAACAAAATGTTTTCAACAATTCCATTATTTCCAAGAGAAAAAAAAAAGGAAAAAACTGGCAGAATCAGAAATGGTCAAGGTTAGTGTGTACATTGTCACATTGATAATGCTAGTTTTCCAAAAGTCACGAATGATAATAATGCTGATTTGAATAATAATTAAAAAAATAGGGGCAAATGGAGAAAGAACAAGAAAGTGAGGTTGCCTTCAAAACGAACCACGAACTAGGCTTTTGTCTACAATTTGTCCGCCACTAGAATTGTCTGATTCATTCTAAGACATTATTTTAGTTGATAGTAGTTACATTCTTCCAACTTCAATCTCAAATCCTAACCTTTTAACAAAATTGATCTCAAATCTTAATACTAATACTTCCTCAACCTAAAAAGTAAAAAGTGTTATCCAGATTCATCAATCCAAGCCATGCACCTATATGGGATATGGCCCATATCCAACAACATGCACGCTGCTCTATTAAAATTTTAAAAAGTTTTAAAGTGTAAATCAAAACGAATTCGAATATTTATAATATATACTAAAGATAACTTTTTATAATTTTAATCGTCTATAATTTTATCATTAAAATAGTTAAAAAATTTCGTAAGTTTTCTAATTTTGAATATGCATAATTTAATTTCCATAGTCGTATAGGCGGTTCAAATACAACAACTAAGGTCATTATTCATAATTTTGAATTTATGTATATTATTTGTATATATGAATTCATCTATAATCTTTGTTATTTATAGTCAAAAAATATTTTTTTTTTCTAAATATTAAATGTTCAAGTCTAAAAATATAAATTTATAACATCCAAAGCATTATTTTTATTTAGATCACATTTGTTTAAGTCATATTTTAGAAAAAAAAAAAAATTAAAATAAATTTTCCTATAAATTAATAAATATTAATTTACATTATAATTTAATCAATATATAATAGCAATCTAATAAATACCATTTGCACATCTGAACGGTTGCGTCTTTTTATCGCAACTTTTCGTTTAAATCGGTTATTTTTTACGGTTATTTTGGTTGCGTCTTTTTATCGCAATTTTCGTTTTAGTCGGTTGTTTTTTAACGGCTAAATACCATTTGCACATCTGAACGGTTGCGTCTTTTTATCGTAACTTTTCGTTTAAATCGGTTATTTTTTACGGTTATTTTGGTTGCGTCTTTTTATCGTAATTTTCGTTTAATCGGTTATTTTTTTACGGCTATGTCGTTTCCAATAAATACCATTTGTACATCTAAACGGTTGTGTCTTTTTATTGCAATCTTTCGTTTAAATATTTATGGTTGTTTTTCAGTTATTTTTGTACGGTTGTTTTATTGAATTTTTTTTACGTAAACCAATAAACTACATATAAAATTGGTTTATTTCATAGTTTACATATGGATATATTTTTAATTTTTAAACTAAAATTTATATTTTACGGGTATGTTTTTTAGAAAATTGCAATCCGAATATCTTCTGATGTTGCTTCTTTTTATTGTACCTCTTCATAAACAGTTGCAACCTTTTATTTGAATTATTGCAATATTTAGTTTATTTCACGAACAATTGAAACCTTTAGTTTATATCACAAACAATTGTAACCTTTGATTTATATATTTAGTTTATTTCACGAACGATTGCAACATTTGATTTATATATATATTTTTTGTATTTCACGAAAAATTGCAACCTTTGGTTTATTTTACAAATTGCTATAACATCTAATTATCTACCGTCGCGTCTCTCGGTATAATTTTCATAAACTAATATTTTTAATTTTTAATTACCAAAATGCATTTAAATGAGATTGTAATCGTTTAATTGAACCGTTGAAACATTTGGTTTATTTGACCAATCATTGTAATTTTTGGTTTTGTTTTACAAACCATTGTAATCTTTAGTTTATTTGACGAACTTGACGAACCGCTACAACTTTTGATATATCGCAACATTTCATTTACTTCTTTTTAAACTAAAAAAATTATTTTACGTTATGTTTTTTGAGAAAGTTGCAATCCGAGTAAATATTTTTTACGGTTGCATCTTTGTATCGTAATTTTTCATAAAATGATTGCAGCCGTTTAGTTGAACTATTGCAACATTTAGTTTATTTCACGAAAAATTGCAACTTTAAGTTTATTTTATAAATCGTTATAACATTTAATCATCTACCATCGTTATTATTAATTTTCGTTTGATATTTTTTTTTAACGATTTTTGAAATATTTTCCCCCGCGACATCGCGGGGGTCCGGAGTCCTAGTAAATATTAATATCATTATAATTTAATAAAATATCATGGTTTTTTTTTTTTGACGTCTAGATTTATTATTTATTGCAAATTATGAGAACTGTTACATAGACGATTCTACAACGGACAATTCCTTCCGACCCTTATTAGATCTACGACAGACGACACTTCCTTCTCCATGCTCTTGACGGACACCTTCAATGATCTGCGACCTAACGACACTTCTCTCTCTGCGTAGAATCTTGGCGAACGGCTATAATTGTACTTCGCTGGAGATCTCCTGCACACTTGCCTCATTTAATCTACAAATTTATTAATAAATCGCAATATTTAGGACTCGAACCCCAGACCTTTTGGTGTAGAAACATTAATTAACCCTTGGTCAACTAATAGGCCAAGGGGGCTTCCACAATATCATGGTTCTAACATTATTAATTTATAGAAATTTTAGTGTATATTGTATATGGTATACAACACAAAAACTTTGCGAGTACTCAAGATACAAACAACAATTTAAAATAATTTATACAAATACAGAACTATTTCAAGGGATCGTCGTGGTGGATAAAAGCGTCGATGTGGCACAACATCTCTAGAGTTGTGGTGTGAGCAAGCTGAGACTTTCCGAGAATATGAAACGCGTGACCAACGCCTTTGTGCAGCACGCGCTTGATCACTTCCTCATTACCATCGCACATCTCCATGTTTCTGTCCATCAGCAAATCCATCTCGGCCACGCACACCAGCGTCCTTATCACCGTCGAAGACTTGATCTTCACCGGTTTACAATAAGGATGCTCTCTGTCTGCACCACGTGGTAAAGACAACCTCCACCACGCGTCCGAACCCTCCAGTGTAAGCACTGAACTTTTGTTGTTACCCACGCGCTTCTCACTCTCCGTACGCTCCTCTCCGCCGTAGAAAGGTTGGATCAGGATCGTTCCTTCTATCTTCAGTGTGAGATCTTCGGTGGATGCTAATCTTGCTGCGACTTGGTCCGCGATATTGCCTCCAGCGCTATCTCCGGCCAAGAATATTCTGCCAAAGTCACATAGCTTGGCCCACAAGTTATCGTTTCTTGCTTTGTTAAGCCAAAGAATGGCATTGACTCCATCTTCGTAAGCTGCCGGAAGAGGATTCTCAGGGGCTAGACGGTAATCTACAGACATAACCATGCACCGCGAGCGAGAGGACAATCTAGCCAAGAACTCGTGGTAACACGACCAAGAAGTCGAGCCAACGCAGAATCCTCCACCGTGGAAGTAAACAATCAAAGGTAGTAGCTTAGAGACCGACGACTTGGTCGTGGTCATCATCGGGACGTAGAGACGTGCCCATACGTTGTTCAAGTTGTCTATGACAACATCAGAGCAAGCCACGCCGAGCTCTAGGGGTAGTGAGGGACCAACACACGGCACGAGCTGGGATCGTTCCACGTGGCCATCTTTGTAAACTTTAATAAGGCCTTCTACTTCGTCTACGACTGGTCCATGAATGTTGGTGTTATTAGGGTTAATGGTGGTCACATGGGTCAATTTGGTGGCTCCCATATTTTCTGATTTTTATGTGTGATTTGTGTAGTTTCGTGATCCACAAAGAGAGCTTTTATGTTTTAGAGTTTGGGAGATCGATGTGTTTGGAGATTTCTTATATAGGAGGAGGATGTATAATGGAGGGTGATAGAGACGGGTAAGGTCGAAAATGTTTCCAACTTTACTTTTGCATCAAAATACTATCAATAATTGAAACTAAACTAAATTTGTGGGCTACTGAGTTTAATGTCTAGGACCGGAGATGCCACGTGATTTTATTCAATATAACAATTTGACTATTCGAGGTGTTCAACTTCCTTCCATAAGATCTAGTCACAAGTATATAAAATTCAACCTATCTCTGTTTTTATTTTTCTTTATGTTTTATTAATTTCTCTAAACTTTAATTTAGAATATTGTCGATCGTCACTGCTGATATAATAGAAATGTGTGAATAAGACTTAAAAGGGTTGTTCTTATCCAATGAGCGTGGGAGGCAAAATTCAACGTGACTATTTCGTTGTGAGCTAGTCGATGGACTGTAGTGATATTATTAATTCTCTTGAACTTTCCATTCACCAAATCGTATTATACAAATATGGAGTATATTGGAAAGATGAAAGTGGCACGTGGACATCAAAGATTGTGGTGGTGGGTGATAGTCTCCAACTTTTCAACGGCATAGAGTCAGACGAAGTATGGGATTGGTTGTGAAAGGTTTTGTCAAAATGCACTTACCAAAAAGATGCATTGCCCACTTTTGTTCTTCATTGTTCATGCACCAATCTTTTCTTTTTTCTTTTATTTATATAATCATTTACGTAAGGAAACATTTCAACATTTTTGCGTTTTAGTAATAGTTTAGTCGTTGAATTCACACTGTTAGCTTCATTATTATATATTAGTGGCCATTTCTAATTGGTGGTTGTTCTTTAACAAGGCTTTCATGTTAATGTTAGATTTTTGTGTAAATGGGAATATGATAATGTTGTAAACAGAAATGAAGAGCTTAGAAGCAAAATTTAGTAAAAAACTAGAGAAATTAGTTGTTATTTGTTAAAGTTATTATGAAAAGTTGATTGAAGTATGGGTAGTGATAGTTGATTGGTGATTTCTGTGTTAAGCCAATCAATGAATTGGCAAGTAGGAAGGAGCTTAGGTGGGATAAATAATGTATAATAAGAGGATGATAGTGTTGAAAAAAGTGGGACAAAACGAGTTTGATTTTGTGGCACATAGGTGTATAAAGTCCTAACACAATTATAGTATAGACTTTACTTCTGGTCTGCTTCATTTACAGTAGAACCTCTATAAATTAATACTCGATAAATTAATAAACACGATAAATTAATAAATTTGGCCGGTCCCGTGTCGGGCCAATGTAAAAATTAACCAAATTCGATAAGATAATAAGATAATAATTTTTTTGAAATCTCTATGTAAAAATATAGTCCCAATAATATCATAAATTAATAATCATGTAATTTTCATATATATATATATATATATAATAGTTTTAGTGTTTTTCATAAAAATAGCCAAAAATTTTTGTAAGTTTTCAAATTTTGAATATGCATAATTTTTTTTTTAATAGTCGTATATGTTTTTAAAATACAACAATGGATGTCTTTGTGAATTTTAATTTATGTATATCGTTTGTATATGTGAATTCTATAATCGTTGTTATTCATTGTCAAAATAAATTATTTTTTTCGAAATATTAAGTGATTAAGGCTAAAACTATAAAATTTATAACATCCAAAACATTAATCTTAGTTAGATCACATTGCTTTAGCTCGTATTTTTTTAAAAAAGTTTTTACAATTGAAACAAAACTTTCTATAAATTAATAAATATTTATTTACGCTATAAATTAATAATTATTAATTTATAGATAAATTAATATCACTATAAATTAATAAAATATCATGGTCCCAACATTATTAATTTATAGAGGTTTTACTGTACATGGTAGCAATCAAAATACTATTACTTGATTTTATGAAAGAATTTACCTTCTTTTTCTTTGGTCTGATCAGAGATTTCTCCATACACGTAAATTAAACATAAAATTCATTGTAATTGTAGTACGTAACTTATGTCTGAATTAGATATAGATAATTTACAAAAAAAAAAATTGCTTCCATATTTGAGTAATGTTCCCCAAAAATAGGGTAGATTAATAACAACATTGAGATTGTTAAGATTAATCTCTAAAGTTCAAATATCTGAATAAATAAACTTAAATATACTTCTTTTTTTTTTTCTTTTTTTTTTTTTTTTTTTAAATATGCTTCTTAGAGAAAAGAAAATTCCCATATAGGCTACTTTTGTCCTTTTGAGAGATTCTGAAGTAAAGAATAATGAGGAAGCTACACCACATTGACACACACGAAGAGAATATTAATTATTAATCCGGAATATCCAACACAACATATGAGTGAAAATTTTGAAGGAATATAAATAACATCACGGTATCAAAAAAACTAAAATAGATATGCATAGTTTATCGAGATATATGTAACCTATTGTTAATATAGAGATAAACCAATCTAATTCAATCTAGACATGGGCGGTTGAAGTGGAGGAGCCGAAGGCGCAGATGCGGCAAGTCGTGCATGTCGTTCCATATTCCCATGCCACCCGATGGACAAGTCGAAATCGCGGTTGTGTTGAAGTTGCCTATACTCTTGACAAAGAGCGCATGGCTCGCAACAAAAGTGGACACAACAGTCACAACAAGGTCTCTCCTTGAGATTGTATTGTGCTCTTAGTTTGGTTCGGTAAAAGCAAGAGTAGAGACTGCTCCCTCCATATCCGGTCAACATGAATATGATCATGTACATCGCTCCGCTCACACCACACGATGTGGATCCTCTGTCTACAACTTCCGCGATGCGTCCAAAGGCAACACATGGGCACCAACAAGTCAAGCAGCATGAGTTTATGTCCATCCAACATTCACACAAATCAGTCGACCAATCCTTGGCCTTGACACGGCCTTGGCTTGGTTGGTCGGTGGAGGAAGGGTTCATGGTGTGATCTGTTTGAACTTTGAAAAAACGATATTTAATTTTATTGTGTTCACATATTTATAATTATTGTTATGTTGTGGTACCTTTTCATGGGTTAACCGTCAGAAACTGCAAGGAAGCACGTAGGGACGCCTCGTTTAGTTTTGCTTTTGTTTTTTCACTGCCTTTTTGTTATTTTAAACCCATATTTGCAGAAGATACAAACCGAATTATTTACTTGCTAAAAATAGGCCATGAATTTTTGTAGTATTTGAATTTTGAAGTGGCTTTTGCTTTTTTTTTCTCGTTTTATTGGATTTAGTTTTTAAGTGTTTCGTTTTTGATTATTGGTGTAAATTTTAGTTTTTTGCAAAACTTGAATGGTAATTTGGTATAGGTTGTAGTTTATTGCCAATACTTTCTATGAGTTTTTGCATTTTTTATTTTGTTTTGGTTCAATAATTGACAAAAATGTTGAATGGGTAACAAATTGATTTTCTGAAAATCAGAAACCAAAAGCCATTTTAGAATGTATTCAAGGCAATCACATACCACCATAAGAAATCATAAACTTTGTCAATACATTTATCAGCAAGTAAAAACTAAAGACATTCCTCCAAACATGTGATTCGAGATATTGAAGTTGTTTTTGCTCTCACAATCAAAATGATTTAAACAAATATACATAAAGCAAATAAACAAAAGAATAAAGTAACTTATGTTTGTTTTAGTAAATTTGCTTACAAATCACTTATTACACCATGCTCATAATATTAACGTTGTATCACTTCTTTCACACACTCAAACCTTAGGAATCTGATCAATAGGATCTTTGAAACCAGCTTTTGTGCTAAGCTCCTCAAATGCATTGACAATGTTTTGGAGCCTTGCAACAAACTCGATGAGAAGGGAAGCAAATGTAGCTAGAGACAACGAACTCGCGCTTTCGTATACTTTACATTCGATCTCATTCACCACAGTACCACCAATGAAGGACATGCTTGGCCACATTTCTCGGTTCTTGAGCATCATACTCTCTGTTGACATCCAATTCTGAGATTGATCATTACTCTGATGATTGTTGTTGTTAGTATCCCAAATCTGGCTTAAGGATTTGATCACTTTGGTCTCATCGTCTTTGGCTTCTTGGTCGTTTTCTCGAGCTTCTTCGGCTTCAGCTTGCTCTTGAATAGCTGCCCAGCTCTCTGAGTTGACAAGAAGATATGATTTACTATCTATCTTCATTTGTAGTGCCTCGGCTGCTCGTTGAACGTCTTTCAAAATCTCTCCGAGGCTTAGGCTTAGCTTCTCCATTTTCTCCACTTTTTCTCCAAACAATCGTAAAACTTTTGCTCCTTCATTACCAACTCTCCGAAGCTCGTTACTGAAAACATGTCTTTTCTCTGGAGCTGCCTGCCATATCACACAGCCCATAACATTCAAACTAACAGTAATTGAACCATTATATATATCTAACATATATAGTAACATTAACATACAATACAAGTACAATCGAAGTATATATATCAACTTATTATAATGCTGGGAATTAAAGCTGATATAGAAAGAGCTAACTCACTACCCAAACTCTCACTAATTTGGATAAAGATCGATTTCGTTTCGGGACGGGTAAGAATCTACCTTAGGACGAGTATTTTGAAAACATCAAGTACTTTTGGAAAATCTTAAGACAATTTTTTTTTTTTTTTTTGGTGGGAAAAAAATCTTAAAGACAATTTACAAAGGGATTAATTATTTGTAAAAAAGGGTGTGAGACAATAAATTCTGGATGAGACTGTCTTTTAGTAAGTGCGAGTGAAGCGTTCGAAGAGAACCACGACTAAAAAAAAATATTTAACAAATTTAAATATGAGGACCTAAAAACTACTTTCTTTCTTTCATAATATAAGGCGTTTTGAATAAAGTTTTTTGTTTTACAATATACTCCCTCCGTTCCTAGATATTTGATGTTCTAGAGTTTTAGTTTGTTCCACAAAGTTTGATTTTTTAAGTTTTTGTTTTATTTTTTATTGATTAAAATTAATATATCGTAAACTTCAAGACGTAATGATTAACTGTTTTCTAATACTATTGGTTCAAAGTTATTAAAAAATGTTTGGTATAAAAAAAGTAATTGATTAATAATTAAACAATGATTGCTTCTTAATATATGTGAAAACTCTAGAACATCAATCTTTTAGGAACAGAGGGAGTAAGTCGTTTTCGAGTTTCAATGCAAATTATATATTACTTTAATATTTTATGATTATTTATGTTATGTAGTCTCTTTTATGATTGGTTGAACTTTTAAAAAGTAGATCTTCTTAATCGGTCTGCTTTTAGCTAAAACGATTTATATTATAAAACGGAGAGAGTTTTATTTTTCCTCATTCTAATTTGAAACCGGGCCTACAATTAAAACTTTAGATTTTCTCCGCACATGTATGCTAAAACATTAATGACACCTACAATAAAACGGATGGAGTGTAGTAGACATTTTTTCCTCGGTTATTCAATTCATTTGCCATCATCTTTTCTTCTTCACACATGTATGCTAGACATTTATGACCATATACACTCAAGTAGTTATGTTTATAACTTTCTAATGGACCAGCGAATTTCTTCTATTAATAATAGTAAAAAAGTCATGGGTTATTGAAATATAGTTTAATAAGGAACCTGTATTTCTGAAAGAATGCATCCATGCATTGCCATGACTGTGAAAGCGCAATGCCTCACTGCACCACTAAGTTTGACGTAGTTTTTCCAAGGATGGTTAAACGTTTTGTAAGGTCCATGTGGAGGCTCCCATATAGCGAAATCAAGCTGCAAAAACAGAGGTCTTTTAATGCTCTATATATATATCACCATAATTCTTATTTTGAAGTTGTATCTCTACTACGCGCAAAACATACCAAAGAATCTTCTTGGCTTGTAGATTGAACAGCGGATCTGTATCCGCTGTATAATGGATCATCTGAAGCTTGGTACGTGAGTATCTTCGACGGTATTCTCTCGTATTCAACACATTGCAAGTAACCATTAACACATCCTAAAGGATAAAAACAAAAACCTGAAATAAGGGCCATCGAAATTATAAGCTAACCAAGTTATGACTGATTATGTTTTTTTATCTAACCTTCTAAGGAATTTGCCACAGTCTTGAAGTTTTTAGCCACCAGTTTATGGAGATCTTCCCCCGCCCATATCGGAAACAGAAATACATTCACAAGCAAACAAATGGTTGCACCAAGAACAATAAGCAAGATCCTGTAATAAGCAGTGCTTAAGAAATCTCTTGAGTTGTTCCCGGAAACAAGAACTATACAATATGTCAACTTGAACACCCTGAATGCGTATTCGTATGGTTTCATGGCCGCGTAGAGTTTCAAATAACTAGCACCAAAACCTGATATAGACAAAGAAAAGTAATTTTAGTATCCTCATTGTGTGCATAATGGAATTGTTGATATAAGGGAATGTTGCAAACCTGCAAGGAATATGCAGATTACGATGATGACTTCTTCAAACTCTCCTGCTAAAACAGAGAGTTGCGCGACGCCGAGAGCAAGTCCCCCAGCTAACATTGTGCCTAAAGCTCTATTGAATCCTTTAACCAAAGTTGCTCCTGAAAAATTGAACATAAGAGTGACTCAAAAGTATAAGAATTGATCTGAAAATGTGAATAAAATAGTAAAATGCAAGTCAATAAATAAAAATCCGAACAGAGAAAATATAAAAAGATTGAATCCAATAAAAAAAAGAAACAAAATTAGTAAGTTCAAGAAACCTCGCGATTAAAGTAACAAACAAAACAAGCAAACAAAGTATAAGAGTTTGTCTGAAAATGTGATTTTCTTTTATCAAGATCTGAAATGATACAGTAAAATGTAACTCAATAAGTAAATCCTAACCGATCAAAATGAAATATTGAATCCAAAAAAGGGAAAATCTTAGCATCAAAATTTAAAAGAATCTTGACTAGATTTGGTTCACATGTGCAAGTGTCTTGAGTTCAAGATTCCAATAAAACATAAAACAAAACTCAAAGATCCAATCAAAGGATCATAAACAAGGCTCAGAGTTACGAATCAATACCAACATAATACTCAAAAATGAGAACGACGGTGAGAATCGCCCAAACTGCGAATTTACTCGCATCTTGAAGCGGTTCTTTGAGAAAGATGACGAAAGAACAGAGTGCCAAAGCAATCCCCATCTTGAAGGAGAAGTAAAGTTTCCGACGATCAGAATGTCCCATGGCATACAACTTCGCCGGAGCCTCGTAGAGAGCCCTCCACGAGCAACACCGGAACTTAGAGTCACGGCTATCGGCGACATCACTTGACTGCCAAAGAAGCTTCTCTCTGTTTTGCTCCGGTAGTGATCCCATTTTGCCTCCCATTAGAAATTATTCTGACAATTCTTCAGAACCTGAGAGATCAGTGGCGGAGCTACATGAAGGGTAAGGGGGTCAGTTGACCCCCATAAGATTTTAAAAATAATCATAATCCTTAGGTGATTATGACCCAAACACACATGAAATGGCTGAAAATCTCTATATTGACCCCTATTATGATTGTTTGTGATTATTTGTGATTATTTGTAATATGATTGTTTGTGATTATTTGTTGTATTCAGTAATATTTTTTTTATATACATTTTTGTTTTATTTTTATGTAAAATACAACAAAAATATTACAAATAAATTTTTAATTTCCACGCATTTAGCTCAAATATCGAGTCAACTACATAATACTATATGTTAAAAGTTACCCGATTTAGTAAGTTTTTTTATTGTTGAATCTAAATATCAACGTAGTGACCAGTAAAAGGGTCGAAGAAATAACAACAGATGGATAAACAACGTGAGAATTAAAATTTCGTGGACCTGTGTTATGTAAATGGACCAATAATGTGACGGTGAATAAATTACACACATATCTTCAAGTCGCTTCAAGTTCAAGACTCTAATAATTGAATTACAGACCAACAGTTTTGGAAAAGCTGCAAGTATCAAAGAGACGACAAGTTTCATGGTGACTTGTGTGAATGTGACATCTTAAAATCATTGAAACTTACTACCGCATCGCATCTTACTACGTCCTCACAATGCTCAAAAGCCAAGCCCTACCCTACCCTACCCAGTGTACCCACCCTCACATGAGAGATGAGATTTTTCCAACGTTTTTCTCAAAAAATGATTTATGTATTTTGGCTAAGTTTGATTGTTTTCGAACCACAAATTTTAATTATGATTTGCTGAAACTAGAAAATATCATGTGCACAATATATGATTAAATTATAGTGTAATTAGTATAATCATTCCCTTTATTTTGTCTACTTATGGAATTATGTTTCATCCTCGTGCACTAAATAAATGAGTCCCTCGAGTGCTACTTCAAATCCAAAGAAGATCCCTTTTTGGTTTGAGATCTCAGAGATACAAAATCAATATACTTTATGGTCTCAAGCAAACCTGTGAAAAAAGGGAAAGAAGAAAAAAAATTTGAAGATGAATCATGTGATAAAAAAGCCACTTTCCCAATTTTATTTTCTTTAGTTATAAAATATACTTTGAGAATATCTAGCAATGGTTTGATAACTATATTTTGTGAAAAAAAAAACAGTATGAAGAATTAATTAACCAATAACATCGTACATTTTAAAACGATGACAAGATGAGTTACTTCCATTTTATTTGAATAACACAAATGTGTTGGTTCTTTTATTTTTTCGTCAACATTAATGTGTGGTTCAAATTAATAAATATCATTTGATTAATACGTTTATATCGAGATTATTTTTTGGTGCAAAATATTGAGTTTTATATGATCAATAATTATTATGAAAATTAATTTTAGTTGATCTTGAATTGGGCTTCTATGTCTTCCCAATATTTATTTCTTCTTTCTGTTGTGGGCTTGTAAACTAATTTCTATCAACTCGGCCCAATAATAATTAGGCCAAGTCAACAAAGCCCATATATCAATTGTCAAACTACTTTGAAACTCCACCCAAAAATGTGACCATATCTTCCTTATCCATATTTTCTCACAAAATCTCTCTATTGCTCTCTGAGATAACACAAAATGATGTCATCAATGGCACTTTCTTCTGCTTCCCTCTGCTCTTCTTTCATCTCTCAACATCCCAAACTCTCCATCACTGCTTCTCCTTCATTGTTCCATAACCAAACAACCAAACCCATCTCTGTAAAACGTAAAATCATAACTCTAGCAGCTCCAGAGACACTCACGGCTGAAACAGTCACCGGAATTGATACTTCCGACAACACTTCACAACAAACAACAAAGGTAAAAACAACAACAACATAATCTTCTTCTTCTTGTCGTCTCTTGTGTTTCAAAACCAACAAATCTTTGTTTTTAGGTGGTGAAGCCAGATGAGAAGTCGAGAGTAGTACTCAAATTTGTGTGGATGGAGAAGAACATAGGATTAGGATTGGACCAACATGTACCTGGACATGGCACAATACCACTTAGTCCTTACTTCTTCTGGCCAAGGAAAGATGCTTGGGAAGAGCTTAAGTCTACTCTTGAAGCTAAGCCATGGATCTCTCAGAAGAAGATGATCATTCTTCTTAACCAAGCCACTGATATCATCAATCTCTGGCAACAAAGCGGGGGCAATTTAACTTCACAATAATCTCTTTTTTCAATTTCTGCATTTCAAGAATTCATTCACTTTGTCTATGATTATTATTGCTATTGAGAGTTTTTGTTTATCTAAACAATATCCAATCAGATTCGACATAAAAGATTTCATTTTATTGCAAAGAGAAATGATAATAAAAAGCAAAAAAAATCAAGCAATTTTGAGTTGTTGTTTCCTTGAAGGACATATCA
Source organism: Arabidopsis thaliana x Arabidopsis arenosa (assembly GCA_019202795.1). Lineage (NCBI taxonomy): Eukaryota > Viridiplantae > Streptophyta > Magnoliopsida > Brassicales > Brassicaceae > Arabidopsis > Arabidopsis thaliana x Arabidopsis arenosa. The sequence goes on along the minus strand of CM032919.1, from coordinate 10,650,974 downwards.
AACGCTTGATGGTTGAGATTTTGCAGAGAAGAGCTTCACCGTATGACTTAGAGACTCTCCGGTCACCGGAATATGTACACGTCAGTGTCACTTTCTTCTCCAACACACTCACCAATATTGAATATGTTTCTGCTCCAAAAAAAACAGAGAAACCAAGCATGAGAGGAAGAACAAAAAGTGTCTCATCTCGGAAGTAAGTAACCTATTTCTCACCGATCATTCTTGACATTATGTCGGCGACTTTCTCTTGGCAGTCACTACATCTGATGTCTGCTGATAGAACAATCTCCTGAATCTGATAACAGACAAGATCACTAAAAGAATCCACAGAGTTGAATCATTCTAAGACAAAAGTGTTGAAAGAGTAAGTAACGAACAAGTGGCATGGATAACGATGCGACTGAAGCAAGACTGGTTTCACTTGTTCTTGAAAGCTTGCTTCTTAGTGATGTTCCAAGTTCTTCCTCGACGATTTCAGAAAGAGTAGCCATGACACTCTCGTTGCACAGTAGATAAAACAGGAATGAAGAATCCTTATAGATAAATAAAACAAAAATCAAGAATCCTAAAGAAACCACCAAACCGAGAGTGGGAAACGAAGAGTGTCGTTTTCCGAAAAGGACGAGTTAGCAAAACTAGTGACAGAGGAAGCCCATCTTTGCTTTTGCTTTAATCTATGGAGAAAACTAAGTTTAAAGACTCAAGAGACATGGTAACACACAAAGACAGATATAATATATGCTTTGGATCCATGACTTAGTGTCCATTTATCTTGAGTAAGAAAGTCAAGACCTTTTGGTTCCTCTTTATTTCCTCTGCATTGTTTGAAAAAGATGCTTCACTCACCAAAATGCAACCCCACCAAAATCATTCAAGTTGGAAGATTGCTTCTGAGTTCTGACTTAGTCTTAACAAATTTAAATAGCTCTTTACCTTTTTCACCATACCCTACCTTTTGGTAAGCCAATCATCTATAGCACAAAAAGAGATGATATTAGGTAAAAGTTTAAAATGGGTTTAAGATAACACACTCAACTTTTCATCAGTGTTAGTAGTTTCTTACAAGCACTCTTACAGTCTTGTACAGACCAGACTGTCTCTAAATGAATTATCAAAACGGAATTATGGTCCCAGATTCTAGAAAAACATCAATTGATACCAGCTAGTTACACAACTTACAACCAAAGAGCATCAATATCATTTATTGGTCCCCTTTGGATGCTGCACAAAACAAAACCCTATGGGGACATGGACATGGCCATGGACAAGGACATAGTTAATTTACGTACCATTAAGATAATCATGTGTCCTCAACTTCGAGTATCAAATAATGCAGTAGCTAATCATAACATTCAACACAGGTAAGAAAGGTTTGTATCATATGGACACTGAAGATGAAATCAAGGTAAGAAGATAGTTTTATTTAATGATACATAGGTTACATGAAAAGAAAGATCTGACCAGAACAAAAAGAAAACAAATCATCTCTATGCTAAAGAGAGAAAAAAGATAACTTAATTCTAAGAAAAAAAACACTGATTAATGCCTAAAAACACTAGCGAGGTAATGCTGTTATTACCTACTTCTATTGCATCCAAAATTTGGCTGATTGTATTAAAGCTCTATGCCCTACTGTTACAACATAAGTACACAAACGAATTTGGATGCCATTACTAGCTAATCCTATGATCTATCCCAAGAAATCTTACGAGTCACCAATAATCTATAACCCAAAATCGCAATGAGCAGATGCCCATCAGGTAATAAGTACCTCACAAGAAGAAACGCAACATTATCCCCAAGCTGATGATCATCTCGACATTACTAGACCTGTCAAAGGCTGCCCAACCGAAGAACCAAAATCATCTCCCATGAACTTACAGTTCTCACAATCCAAAGATCTTTCACTAGAGAAACCACTATTCAAGCTAGGATCGTGTGGACAGCAACTGACAACTCGATTGCGTTTCCTCGATGACTTTTTCCACTTTAAGTCAGAAGTGACTAGGACATCTTTTAGAAGATCTGGAATTGGTCGCTTAGGTAATGACTTTTTGGTTGTAGCTACTGGAAGAGAGATGGTACGCTTAGCCTCACCCTTGGCTGACATCACACCATTACAAACCCCAACATCAGATGGCTTCTCATCATGTTTCACCTCCGTCTCTTCTTTCTTCATCAAAGACAGGACAGAACTCACAATATCAGTTCTTGATCTTATGTTTAGCCACTCATTATCCAACCATTCCCGAGATCGTCTAAGGTCGCTACGATGGAAGGCAGACATTTTCTTTTCACCTGGGAGAAAACAACAAAAAGAGCATTAATTAGTCCCACAAAATAATATGCAGATCTCAACAAATCTGCAATAAAAATTTGCATTCAGAGGTGTCTTAACTCACCTGGCAAGTAAACTTCAAATTTCTCTTCAGAAACTTTCTGCACCACGATCCCTTCCCACCATCCATCACACCACCACACATCCACAGGCATACCAACCCCGATGACACATACATCATTTTCTTTGCCGGGCTTCAGCATTGGTCGTACTACTTTCCGTCCTTTGATTCTAAGACCTCCCAGATCATCACCACCAGCAACCCGAGATGTCAAAATCCACTCCTGCGACAAAAACAGGCAACAGGTGTCAAACTGGGCAGTAGAACCAAAACCTAAACGTCGGTTTTAAAATGTGTACCTCTAGCTTTTTTGATTCATCATCTGCATCCGGAATATCTTGGTACTGGACCTTAACCTTATCTTTGTGTTTCTTTAATATCAGTGCCTTAAACCAACAACCTCTGATGCCACTATCTTCGGAAAGAACTTCAACAAGTGAGCCCTTTTTGATGTGATGGGAAGAACCATCTTCGGTGCCCTTGCACATAGAAGCATCTGAAGCACCCAAAACAGAATCTGGACTAGATTTGCAGTCACCTTTGATGTCACCTGCGGATGGTAGATTCAAAGTACCAACAGGACTAGGACGACGCCTTTTCCTTGATCTAATCCCAACACAACCAACCAATGGAGCTCCTAATCCTGGGTCAGTACCAGGTGCTTGAGCACCTTCACCTGATTTTAAAATGGATACATTCAAGTATCTAAGCATTTCTTGTCTCCAGTAACCTTCTAATTGTGTAATGTCATAGGGCTTTATGCCATCATCTCCATATAATTTCTGGCAGAAGAAAGCTACTGGCTGAACATGCATTGGCACCTTAAGAAATTTCTCATAATGCTGAGGACTGAGGACAGTAGCCAAATAATCTATGCACTCAATGCTGATATCTTGACGATAAAGAGAAAAGAAAATCTCTCTGTCATTAATATCATCAGGTAAAACAGAACCAACCTCCTCAGTTTTGTGAAACCATCGTACCACAACCATCTTCTTGCCTTTAGAATCTTCATAAAGGTCTTCCAAATATGCAACAAGTCTCTTATTTTGCTCCGCTAAAACATACACAAAATCATTCACCTGCAATTCATTTGTGAAAAAAGAACGATGAGGTTTAGCACAAGAAAAAAACTAACAGCAAATCACACCAGCTAACTTCAATAAAAACATTAAAATAAACTCACAGATATTCTAACACCATTCCGGAGAAAAGATTGATAATGCTTACGCCGTTTCCTACAAGTCCAAGAAGAACCCATCCAGGAGAACGTTTTGATCTGCTGAATAGGCTCCTTAAACTTCCCATTCTGAAAAGAATCAAAACAAAAACCGATTACTATTTTTCATTATCTAACAAGAAACCCATCTACATTCCAAAAAACAAAAACTCTATTTAGTTAAAGCAGTACCATAAAAGTGCTCATATTCAATCCTCCAGCATCTTTTTCAGTCATAACAGTAGCTGGTACATCTGCTACATGAGGCATCACACCTAAATATTAAAGAAAACCAGTAAACAAAAGATCAGCAATACACATCAATAAACGTTGAGCTCTAATTAGAAATTCAAACAAAACTTGAAGAAATTATCAATTCGTGCAGACATGCTCAGTACCAAAAGGTGGAAACCGGATCTGTCTGCAGCAAAATTAAGTCATTAATAGGTTTTAGCTGCAAAAGTCGCAACGGAACCAGTTAACATCTAAATACCCATAAAATCAAATTATCGAAAGAAAACAGATTCTTCAGAAATTTAAGAAATTGATACGAACCCAGATCCTAAAATTCGAAATCTAGAAAAGGGCAGAGAAGAATTCGAAACAGAGATTGAGAAAATTTACCAGAAACAATGGAATCGAGCCAATTGGCAACATCATCTTTCGAATTAAGCTTTTTCAAAACAGAGCGATTCTTCTTCAAAGCGTATCTAAAAGACATGCGTTTAGAATTCTTCAACCTCCCAATAACAGCTAGATCTGCAATTCCATCTTTCCTCTCGAGGTAATAATGAACCTCCATCTTTCCTTTCGTGTTCTTCACATGTAGCTCATTCCAGCCGCAATACGACGGCGTTTCCGACGACCACGCCATTATCGAATCTCTCAAATCGGAGGAAGAAAAAAAAACCTAATTTGAGCTCTTGGGTCTCTCTCAATGCGCGTGAAGTGATGGAAAATTGAAGAAAGAGAGAGATTTTTGGAGGCGGAATTTGAATAATATAAAAAAAAAAACAGAGGAGGGAGGAGATTAGGGTTTCGAATTTGGGGATAAGATTAAGGGTTGTGATTGGATCCACGTATATGATTCGGAAGGAGCGTGAGTTTGAAAATTACGGTATTATCCTCTAGTATTAGAGAATATTACGATAGTACCCTTGAGGAGGGGTTTATTGCTTCCGTCACGATTTTGGAATTTTTAAAACGGAAAAAAGGACAAAAGACAAGTTGTGTAATAAAAATTGAAACGCGTGATTTACGGAGTTTTTATTTATTTTAGAAGACTTGTTCTATTTATTTGCCAGCTGTGCTTTCACGTCTTTTTGGATTTTTTTCTTTTTTTAGGTGTTTCAGTATCTGTTTGTATTTATTTTAATTTTTGGATCTTGGTAGAAAACTAAATATAGAAATAATATATATTCTTATCTTTTGACTTTGATCGAATTTTGGGGAAGTTTTCAGATTTGTGGTAAATGGAACGATGTGTTTATGAAAAGATTGCACCAAAAAAGGAAACAAATAATTTCGGACATATCTATTGTATACTTTTTAGTTTGGATAATGGATATCGATCCAATCTAATATAAATCAACCCTATCTATATATTATAAACTATATAAATGGAATTAGTCTCTTCTTTTTTTTTTACATCATTATAGCTGTTTGTTTTACTTTTAACTGGGTTTTTTTTTTTTTTCCAACCACACAATAATAAATTAAAAAATAACTCCTTGGTTGGTTGCCCAATTAGGAGGTAAAGTGTTTACAAAAGTAAAATTAGAAAATAAAAGTCTAGCAGAACGAGCTAAGCAGTCCGCTTTAATACTTTTAACTGGTTATAAAATCAAAATCAATGCATTTTAAATTTGTTGACAAAAGATGGTGGATATGTTTTCAACTTTTCAATATTCAGCATGGTAATAATTAATGGGCCTTATGGCCACAATCTCAACTTAAACGAAGACTAGCAATATATTTTTTCCGCAACACTTTGGGTTTCACAGAAAATGATAATTGTTCCAACATCAATGTATTCGCCTTTTGGCCCATTTGTATTACTTTCGGCCCAATATGGCTTAATCAACATACATCTTCAATTCCTTTTTAAATAATAATAGTATCAAAAACAACCATATAATATGAAATCAGTTTTAAAATACGATTGTAGTTTCATTTGTTTGACATAAATTATATTCATGGTCGTTTTTCTTTCTTCGATTCAGATATTGCAAATATATTAGTATTAATCCAAAGTAAAATTGTTTTGGAATTACGTATGTTGTTTGAATTTAATTCGGATCGGATTAAATGGGTTTATCAGGTATTGAACACTGACAACAATGGACAACGTCATTCTTTCTAATTTTATTGAATTGATAAATACATATTACAACTATACTAATTTAGTAATTTTACATTACATATCCAACACAAGACTCATGCATCAACTAAACTCCTATTGGACAACTGCAATTCATCCTTAACCGGACTACTATGTTCCTTGCTATGATGCACCTGAACCGGTTTATACGTGTAAATCTTGGCGCACCATAGATAATACACAAGATTAACAGCTTGTAACACTGTAATCAACCAGTAAAAATACTCAAGCCTCCCTCGGTTCAAATTGTTATCCGGTAACCAATTGCTCCCATCCGGTTTAGCACTGAATTTATGAACCAAAGTCACTAGCAAAGTGCTCACATAGTTTCCGATCGAAATCGCCATCCAAAAAAGCGCCGTCGCCGTGCTCCTCATACTCTCCGGCGCCTAATATTAAATAAATGATTAAATCGTTAGTTATTCTGTTAGAGAAGTTGTTAGTTAGTTAGTTAGTTAGTTAGTTAGTTAACAAAAGTTAGTTAGACTCTTAACTAACTCTCTGTTTAATGTAACAGAGTATGCATAGTGTTTACATTACCTGATCGTAGAAGAACTCTAAATGTCCGATAGACATGAAAGCTTCCGCGACTCCATGGAGACCGTACTGAGGAATCAACCAAAGAAACGAGATAGGAACAATCGTGTGAGGTTTATCGAGGAGACCGTGCTCGATCGCAACGCTTTTTCGCTTGATTTCGACGAATCCAGCGACTAATGTGGCGATTATCGAGATTACGAATCCGATTCCCATACGGTGGAGGAACGTGATGCCTCTTTCGAGTCCGGTGAATTTGCGAGCGACTTTGACGAAAATGCGGTCGTAAAAGACGATTGTGGTAAGCATTGCGATAGTTGTGAAGACGGACATTGAACCGGCTGGGATTTGGAAGGAGTTTGTTAGGTGACGGTTCATGGTTTTGGCTTGTTGTAAAGAGAAGGTTCCTTGCTGAGCATAGGCTGTGATTAGGAGAATCCCGGAGGCTCCGATTGGACCCATTCGGATCACCGATTTGAGTTCTTCGACTCGGTGGACTGTGCTTAGCCTCCAATGGTTGGGGATTTGACCCGGTTTCAAATTGTCTTGCTCCGTTACTATTGCCGCCTTGTCCAAGAAACTATAAATAAGAGCAGAGTTACTTAGTTAATTAATTTTAAGATAAATACAATGATTTGTTTACAAAAAAAAAAAAAAAAAAAGATAAATACAATGATTTAAGATACAATTTGGTAAAAATGTTTGGATGCATTGTTAATTTTAGATTTTGATTTAGGATTTTTGTTTAAAACCATTCAAATAATGTAGATGGAGAAGAAGAAAAAAAATTCTCTAGTATTAGGATATCTAAAATTGTAAGAACTTGAATAGACAATTAATTAAAAACAAAAGAATTCTATAAACTTATTGGTGTATCAATGAGTTTTTGAAATACAAAATTTCATATAAAATCTACAACTAGTCAAAGATTATGAAAAATGAGCAAGACAAGTGACAGTGAAAAGGATTAGGCAAGTCATTACTATTAATTATCTAAACACTACACCTACTACTATTTTCGTAATGGATCCAATAATCCAATTATTGTTACATAGTATATGCCAAAAAAAAAAAAGTGACAACTTTGATATGTTGTCTTCTTGCTTTTGGAATTGTCTTTTATTTACAATGAACCACCGATTACAATTATGATGTAAGTTTTTGGATGTATTTTGTAGTTTTACTTTTAGTTTGTCTGGTTTCACCCAGTGGACAAGTTGTTGTACGATTACTCAATTGTTTACGTTTACTATAATTGATTTTTAGTCTTCATGTCGTATTGATAGAAATATCATTATTCAGATTCAGATTCTAATACGTCTCCTCATGACTATCTGGATATATAATCAAACATTTACATGAATAGAATCGTTACCTCATGTGTTTGGTGTGGGTAAGTTTACCACCTAAGGAGATAGGAGCATCAATCTCATCGTTGAAATAGAGAAGAGAAGGATCAGAAACCATCCTCAGTTTCCTTTTACGAAACGCCGCGACTCCCACTTGGATCAAGCGGGTAAATGGACTACCCGCGGGATCCAAGTGACGGTAAAGCTGGAAACCGCCGACAAAAGCAATAACGGATAAGAACATAGCTACTGTCGGGATGCCTAAACCTAGACCCCACCCAACGTTATCTTGGATCCACACAAGAACCGTCACCGCTAGTAAAACTGCTGCTCCCATGCAAAAGTAGTACCTATAATGCAAACCCATCAACATAATTCATTATTTTGGGTTATAATAAGTATAACTATACTTTATTTTCAATTTAATTAGAAAACTATCAAGGATATCTATTGTATAATAAATTCTTTAAACTCTATTAAATAAAAAACTCTATTAACAACGCATCGAGTATAACCATCAAACACTTGCACATAAATATTGATCTTACAACTTTTAGAACACTTTCATTAAAAAAAAGGCCAATAGCTAATAGTTACATTTTTTACTTAATAGTTGTGTTATAAAGTCATGTTAGCTATTTAGTCTCTTATAGGGTTAAGACAAAATACAGTATTATTATATGTTTCAAACATGTTAGGTCATCCTAGTACTATTTCAATAATTAGATACCTTTATAACCACTTCAAAAAATAACAAAAGTTATTATATATAAGGGTTTTAATTATAGATATAAATGTAGAAAGGTACGTATAAAAATACCAGTTGAAGTAGTTCCAAGTTTTGGTGGTTTGATTAGGATCCGACTCGTCGAACTGATCAGCACCAAAAGCAACAACACATGGCCGGATCCCACCCGACCCGAGAGCTCCAAGAAGAAGAGCTACGTATAATATACTCAATTGTGCTGTGTCAGCTACTACACAAACCTCTTCTCCTTTACATGGTGGTGGCCTTAACGTTGGTATTATTGCCGATATCGTAAGCAAAGTCATCCCCTGTTTTTTTTTTCCCATTTAAAATTTCTAGTAAAATAGAATGATCGAGAAAATGTAAACTAGACTAAGTTTGGTCCAAAGAAACTGAGCTTTGGTTTTTCCCAACGGTTTTTCAGACAACTTCTTTGTATATATATAAACTTACGATTTGGTAGATGATGGAAGCAAACGTGATGGTCCAGAACCGGCCGGCGAAAGAGTCGGCGATAAAGGCACCGAGGAGAGGAGTGAGACTCGAAGTTCCGGCGAAGTTTGTGAGAGTGTTGGCTGCTTTGGTTAAGGGAAGGTGAAGCTGTGTTGTTAAGTAACTTATCATGTTTGCATGAAACCCAACCACCGCTAATTTTTCACATATCTCGTTCGCTGAATATATATCATTAGAGATTATATATCAACTTCATATTTTTCACAAAAATATCAAATAATAATCATATTGAATATATGTATGTTTTCATACCGAAGATGAAGGGCATGGTAATTAATCCTCCCTTTGGTCGATTTGGTCTCCCATGAAGTTGTTTTTCTTCTTCACTGATCTTGTTCTTGCTTTGCTCTTCCATGATGTTTCTGAGTGTTTCTTGTAATAATTAGTTATGTTTTATATTACGTTTGTTGTAAAACTTGCGTGTTGAAAATAGTATTAGCCAGGAGGGCATATATTTATAGGCTTTTTTTTGGTTCAGAAATTATTGAGTGCTTTATATATAGTGTGGCTCTCGTCCGTACGAGATCTATAAAGGAACGAGACAGTGACGTCTACTAATTTACTAGCCATGAATTATACCAGATTTGGTTTACGTGGACCGGATTGAGTTTCTAGATTCCGGTTCATCCTTTAGTAAATATGTATCTTCGGAATTGATATTGTGAAGATGGGACAATGCTTCAACCGACACTCATTCTAGTCCTGGTTTACCAATCTACCGTTTTGGTAACTTTTAACTTTTTAATCGAGCATATCTTCCACTGTACATGCAACAGTTTTTTATGATCTTATAGTCTAATACTAATTACCATAACCAAAAAAAAAAACACGTAAAACAACTTAGTAGTGTGAACGATACCAAAAGGCGAATGTGGATGAATATTATATTATATATGGAAAATATAGATTTTACTTAGTAGTGTGAACGATACACGTAAGTTTGTCTAGAGATGAAATTTGATAAAAAGTGGTCCACGATTATCTAATAAATTTGGATGATGTTTGTGGTGGTATCTGTATTTACATCATCGTTCAGATGCATTTTACCAATTTTATGAACAGTGTCTATCATATTGGCTTTCAAGACGAGATTGTGCGGATCGGATCAATATCGTTAAACACAAAATCCAAATTTTTGTGGTTGTGGTGCAACACCATCCATAAATTATTTGTTTGGACAAGCGTTTCTCTGTGTATTATTTGCATATGTTCATGACATAAAACTGCTAATAAAAAGTAATATTTACTATATGTAAATTAAAAAAAATCCATCGAAATTTAAATGATGTGAAGATTTATCTTGACTAAATATAGCGTACATTTGTACTAAATGTTTTGATTATTGCATCCGCTTACTCGATCCAAAGAGTTTCTTGTATCGTTTATTTTCATACTCACTCTCTCGATATCTTACGAACAATCGCAAATAAAGAATGAAAAAAGGAAACATGTTACAAAGAAATCGACGAAGAAGAAGACTCGTGAGATGTTACGAGTTGGGATCAGATTGAGATCTCTACGTCTCAACTAGCAATTCACTATATTTTCATTTACAGAATTGCTCACACGAGATTACACATATCATACACAAGATCACTCTAAGCTCTACTTTTATAGGCATACTCTATACTACAACAATCCAATAACCGTAAATAAAATCGTGAACCAAACCTAAATCAATTCTAAATCAACTCACTTATCGGTTCTAGTCTGATTCGTATAAACCAAACCGGTTTAAACTTGATTCTTGTCACTTATAATTAACAATATATGGTGAGTTTGTGTAGTTATACGTAAATAAGAAATAAGTTTGGATACTTTCTAGTTTCTAAAATATATCAATCTGAAATTGAGTGCTAGTCCGTGTAGTATTTTAGCATGCGTCAGAAATGGATTGCAAGTGACTAGAGTTAGGGAAATCAGATCATCAGAATTCACATGTATGTGGGGACTCTCTATCTCCCTTTTTGCACACCAATCCCACTCTCTAGTGCCACCCAATGACTTTCACTTTCATACGACTTCTCTTCTTCTTTTACTACCAAAAGTATATCTCTCCATTAATGATTGTAAATTATGAATATTATCAAGTAACATAACGTGAATATAAACCAAGTTGTAATGCTTTCACGATATTTTGTTAATACTTTTTTATTTTTAATATGATCACTAGATAACAGCCCGCACTATGTGCGGGATGAAGTAATTTAAGTAAATTTATTATGATTAAAATTATTATCTGGAATCCAAGATCCCTTTGTGTAAAACGAAACATGTAATAATTTTTTTTTTTTAATTCAAATTTGGGACTATTGACGAAGATTTATATAAATATATATAAAGAAAAATATAAATATAAAGATTTTTTAATATAAGATAAACAAAAAGTGTATGTTTTTTAATTATTAAAAAATAAATCATTAACATAAATAAACAAATCTCTCGTGATTTCTTATTAAATATAGATATGAAGATTAGTTGCCTAATTATTTGCTTTTTAGTTATAATTTTGTTTTTTATTTGTGTGATATATATATGTATTAAGACTAATGGCAAAATCTGTAAATAGTCTAGTAAAATTTGGGTAATAATTTAAATGGGTGGAAGATTACTCTGAAAGCGACACGTCAGCATGGCAGTTTAGTTAATAACACGTCAAAGTAAAGTTTATTTTTTAGAGTGCTTCTCTATTAATATATAAGGGATTCTGACATCAGGATGCCTATCATTTCTATTAGTTAATCATAAAGTAGTCGAATTGTAATAGAAAAAAGGTTTGTTTTCCTGACGTCAAAAAAACAAAAAAGAAAGAAAAAATGTATGTTTTCTTTCTGGAGGTAATGTCTCTTTCATCTAGAAACGATTATAAATAATGAAATGTTTTTTTTATTCTAATGGATTTGTATATGAGCATTTCTTCACGTTTTATGGGAAACCCAAAAAAGAAATGTAATGCATGTTGATAATATAATAAGTCTAATCATTAAACATTAATGTTACATACACAAATACAATCGCATAAAATTAAATTAAACACTTATAATTTTCATATTTTAAATTAAGCAGAAGACAATTTTTTTTTTGAATCAAACACAAGACAGAACTTTAAGCGTTTCTTAAACTTATGAATGTTTCTATAGATGGTACACGTGACTTTTTAAAGAATTTGACCAAATCGTCCACTCTACATCAATTACACAAGATTCGCATATGTTTACTAAAATTCAACTGTTGCAACTTGCAATCATATACAAATAAATGCATGTATCACATTAAATTTCGTCTATATTGCACTTAAAGTTCAACTGGTTTTAGGACATCTGGAGTGAAAGCAAATTAACGATTATGGTTTCAATTTTCAAATGTTATCGTGTATATTGTCAGAGAGACTCAGGTTTGAAGTATATTCAACAATATCACAAACTGAACTTTTGAGATGCATATCACAATATCTACATACTGTAATAAGTTATAATGCGGATATATCCTTATCATGGACAAAAAATTTTAATACATAAACATGCATTTATCAACTAATATAAATTAGGCCTGGGCAAAATATTCGTTAGATCCGCTTCGACTCGGTATTCGTTTTGATTCGATTCGAAAAATCCGAATATCCGTAATATTTTGGAGCAAATCAAATAGAAAAATGTAGTATTCGTAAAACCGAAGCAAATAACAAATATTGTTTTTTTAAAAGTCGGATATCCGCTTCGATCCGTATTTTTCGATATATATTAGAAATATATATATATATATATATATATATATGTATATCGTAATATATTTTTGGCTTGTATTTGTAAACTCAGTTTTTTATCCTTCGGACCTGTATTTGTGACACAATTTAATAGTTTTTATTAGTGAAGTGGAATTTATTATAAAAAAAAATCAATATCCCTTAAAAATAAGAAGTTGGAATCCTGTGACGACTTCTTTTTCTCAAATTTTGTATTTTTTCTTCGTAGTTTTACATACGAGCGCTTAGCTTTTTAGGGTTTTAATAAGTGCAGAAGTATCGAAGCGGATATCCGCAAATATCACAAAAAAATCCGGATATTCGATATTCCGAATATCCGGAAATTTTCGGATCAAAGCAAATCACAAAATCAAGTATTCGGTTAAATCGAATCGAATAACAAATATCCCAAATTTTCCGGATATCCGCTTCGTGCCCAGGCCTAATATAAATTTAGAATAATCCATGTATCAGTGGGACGTTTCATTTTCTTCCCATGATTGGTCAGTGCATTAAAATATATGATGGCGTTAAAAGTTTTTTCATATGCTTTATCATTATTTCCTGATAGTTTCCTCTAAATACATAATAATCATATTGATTTTTGCAAGATTTTAATATCTTTAATTTTGTCAAGAATCTATTTCTACTAAATCAGCAGTCACTTTAACAAAAACTGCAGCCTTCTCCATCTGCCACGTGTCATAAGTCTTAAATTTTCTACTTTTACTTTTCTATTTTTTCTCTCGATTCTTTTCTTCTTAATTAATTTTTTTTATCAATTAAAACTTTTTGTTGACAAAAAAAAAATCAATTAAAACTTAAAAAAAAAAAATTGCTTAGAATCAGAAGGCAGTTTCCTCAATCCTTTATTCCACGATTTATGGGATTAGACTTATAAAATTTTTACTTGATCACGGAAACTGCTTCAGGATATTTACTTCTTATTTTCAATATTATAAAACAATTATTAAAGCAAAAATCTTTCCCACGATCCTTTTCAATGCAACCGTTCCTCCACCTCTTACCACTAGATTGATGCAGATTGAACAAGTTCATGTAAATTCATATTGTCATCCAATGCGCCTTAACAGAAACAAGTTTTACTTTTGATTCAATGGTTGCAGTTTCTCACGGTTTGATCTTTTATTTTCTTCTTGAATTCTGATTTTTACCAAAGTTTTTTTACTGTATCTTTTTTTTTTTGTAGGTTCTACAAAACAGATTTATAACGAAATTAGTCAAGGATCACCATTAAAGGACTTTATCGAACACAAGAGTAACCGTCAGTCGTCTTTTCAAAATTCAATGGAGTTTGAACATCTGCGAATATACAATTTAGCTTATAATCATTTTATTGCTACCAATTCCAGGTTTCTTCCATCGTCTTCAAATCTTTGGATTTTCTTTTTTCAATGACTTGACTAACAGATTTTCCAATCTCTCTTTTTTCCTTTTTAATTTTCGTCCCCAACTACTTGCAATTGTAATTCCAATTCCCTATTATATTTTAATGTTGTCTTGTGTCAGGAACGAAGCTATGGCCAATCTGCTTAAGTACTATGGCTAACTTAAACATCTTCATATCTATTGCATCAGTCTATTATCATGTGCAATGCATCGGGTCATGAAGAGTCTGAGTTGGATTCTAGCTGAGGTTAGTTTCACTAATAAACACGAACTGTATAATTCTCCATATATCCTTAACATTCTTTCTTGATTTCATGTCCACTTTTATAATATGGAAACTATTTCTACTCAGGAGCCTTGCATGGTCAAGAACTAGATCATGGCCAATTCCATCTGATCATCGATCTTATGAGCATTTGATTGATCTCTCTATTTATTTTTCTTTTTATTTTATACATAAATTATATTTATAATATCAAGTAATTACTAATTAACAAACAAAATAAATTAAGCACGGGTCTTAACACTAGTAAGATACTAATCCATAAACCTTAGTGTTGTCGTCTATAGGCTATAGCTTATATTAAACTCTTTTGTAGGGGTTTTCATCACACCTGGATTATAAAATGAAATGAAGTAACGAAATAACCACAATTATATGCTAAAAGTTACATATTTACGATTCAACCAAAACAAAATTGAAAGGAAAGGAAAAGGAAGAAGAAGAAGAAGAATTGGAAAAGATCACATGAGATTGCCTCTTTCTAAAACTGATCAACATATAATAGCTGGCTCTCTTTGCCTCCACACACGTATGATCAGCTTTTGTTCCCATCTCAAATTCGGCAAGCCTATCTTTCTCCCATTTTTTGTTTGTTTGTTTTTGTTTTTTGTTCTCAAAGTGAAACGAATTTGAGTTCCATATAATAATATCTTCAATAGTGTTATATCATCCATACCAAATTGAGAAAAGATAGGATATGGAATATGTATACAGTAAAGTAATAATAATAAGAACTCAAGCATATATATTGAATCATAAAAATAAAAATTTGAAACATAAATTTGAAAAATAAAAATAAATTATTTTTAATAAACAAATATTTTAGATCATTTCGCTCTGTCGATCCTAGCTATATCAAGATAATTTGTGATATATATAGATTCGTACTCGATTTGACACTTAATCATCTTGGCGAAAGACAAATCACATTACATATTATACAATTTCTAGCCAAATTTGGAACTCACTGGGCGATGTAACTTTGTTTTTAAAAGTTCGAAAGGTATGTAACGTTGTATCTCTGTATTTCAAGAGAAACTAATTTTTTTGTTATGAGGAAAAGACAAGTTTGTATCTACACAGGTTAACGTAACGCGATTTGATAAAACACACTCTCCATCTTGATATTCATATATCTCCACTAACTTTAGTTACAAATGTTTTTATTCACACAGATGATTAATATCCATGGAGTTCACCATTCATGAAACTGACATCCAAAAATACACACACACAAGAAGAAAAAAAAACAAGTTATTTTTTTTTTTCGCCAGTTATTTAGTTTCCTTCCGACATTGACACCAATGCACACCAATGCGAATCATGCGACCAATTCTTTATAAAAATAATTACACAAAGTAATTAAAGATGTTTCATGTTGACTGGGTCACTTTTTTGATTATTCAATGATGCAATCATTATAGTTTCAAGTGATGCTATTGCTTATTGTAACATCTTTTTTTTATTTATTATTATTAGTATTATTTTTTTTTTGCAAAACCCGAACCCGAAAATGGGCACGGCTTATTGTAGCATCATCCCATGTGTAGGAGGAAAAAATGAAATATTGGTAATTTGCAAAGTGATTTAATGGCCATATTAATAATTTCTATATAATACTCCCAACATTAATAGATAACGTAATAACATATTACTAAGTAACGTGAGATTTTATTGAAACATTTTCTACACATATTTTAATCTAGCTGAGTTTCGTTTTGTACTCTTTTGAATTCATACCTGACGACACACAATGAGACAATGGCACAGGAACATAGTGTAAATACTTTAAAATTTTGTGTCTACAATGCCAAATATGAAATGAAATCAACATAACTAAAAAACGCTTTATCAAACAAATTATTAGTTTTTTTATGCCGTATGATATCTTACCAACAAGAAATGTTTCGACAATAATTGCAACTCAAACGGGAAATTCAATAAAGATTGGCTCTCGTGGACTGGTAATTGATATGAATTGATACCTAAATCATTTGAAGCAGAAAAAATAAAAAAATTAAAGGGAGAGAAAAGTGGAGAAAATACGTAACCAAACCAGTAGTGCGATACCAAAACACAACGTGTCCCATCATTATGATTATTGCAATTTTTGGTGTTTGAAGATTGGTTAATGTCATTATCCTAAAGATTGGTCCATGCCACTCAAAATTGTAGTTTCTAAAGTGAATTTGTATTGCTTCTTGACGGTCCATTTCAAATCGACATAGAACATAGTGCACGCCTAAAAACAATGACACTTCCGTTGTTATACATATTAAAGTGTTTCGTCGTTTTGGAAATCAACGAATCTTATTTACCATTTTTTCTGTGTATGATATGAAGATGATGTGATATGTCTTCTACTCCCATGTTATCCCAAAAGATGTGAGACCTTTTTAAGCCTCATAAAACTATAGGATAAATCGCACCAGTTACAAAATTATTATGCGACGTAACAATTCGCAAAACCCTTGATAGCATATCCAAAATACATGAAAGAGGTTATAAAATACGGATTACATTTAAAAGTATAAACTTCTTATATGTGCTTCTACAATGTACTTATGGTAATATGTAGAACATGCGATTAGCATGTAATATTTAAAAAAAAAATACACAAATGTAGAAAAGTAAAACGAACTATATTTTAAAATTCTTT
This sequence comes from Arabidopsis thaliana x Arabidopsis arenosa, assembly GCA_019202795.1. Lineage (NCBI taxonomy): Eukaryota > Viridiplantae > Streptophyta > Magnoliopsida > Brassicales > Brassicaceae > Arabidopsis > Arabidopsis thaliana x Arabidopsis arenosa. The sequence continues at coordinate 10,633,735 of CM032919.1, read as the reverse complement.
TTTCAAACTTAGAAACTAAAGTAACACTAAAAATTTAACCCCAAAAAAAGAAGTAACACTAAAATATAAAAAAATTGAACAAAACTATATGAAGATATAGAAAAATTCTGTAAAAATTGCTTGTCAATTTGTTTTTTTGAATTTATTTTTAATTGTGTAGGGTCTCTATAAAGGTTTTGGGCCTTTTGGCAAGAAAAGATGGATATATATAAGCTGATTAAAACAGTGTAAGTGACCTATAAACAGAAATGAATTCACAATTAGCCAATTAGCTAGGTCATCCTCGTCAATCTTGCAAAATGCAAACTACAATCACCTGCATTAAGTTAACTCGTATCAGTTAGAATTAAAGCAAAATTAAAGAAAACAATTAGACCTTTAAGCCTAAGAACCATATTTGGATCCTCTTCTTTGTATACATATTACAGTTTGGGCTCTCTTCTTGTATCTGCTTAACAATTTGGGGCCTGTTCTTGTAGGAATGTTGTGGTGGGTAAAAAAGCCCAGCCCGACCTGAACCCGAAATGAGCCCGCCCACTAAAAGCCCGAATTTAAAAAACCCGGATGGGTTTTGGGTATTGTGGGTAAACCCAAAAAAAACCCGATAGGTTTCAAGACTACCCACGGGTACCCGTGTTATTTTTTCTTTTTCTCTTTAAAGTTTATGCTTAACTTTTAATATATCATTTATATCATATGAATTTATATTCTTTATTTTGCATATAATCATGTATTTATATTTTTTTTATTTTGCATATAATTATGTATTTATACTATGTATTTTTGCATATAATCATGTATTTATCTTCTGTATTTTGCATATTATCATGTATTTATATTCCGTACTTAGATTGATCATGTATTCTCTTGATTGCGAATCCATTCAATAAAGAGAAAAAAAAATCCAGTTTGGTTACTATCTTTAACTCAGCCACAAAATCCAGTTTGATTACTCAAAATCCAGCCTTAAGTATCTAACTAAGTAACACAAAATGTCTCGTACAATTAACACCAATATAAGCAAAATTAATACCAATACCCAGCGTCTAAATCACCACAGACACACATTCTACAAGGAAATATAATCCAGTTTGGTAACACACGTAACTTACTACACACACATTCTCATCCCACTTTCTATGTACATAAGTACATTATTACACACACATCCCATTCAAGACACATAAACGCATTTAGAGCTAAATATCCTAATTGGCTTTTTGCTAGAACCAGAAATATAACCCAGGAACAAAATCCAGAAACTAAACTATAAGAGGGAGAAATAAAAAAACCCAGTAACAAAAATCGAAACCTAGCTACCCAAAATCGAATTTGGGAAAAAAAATTGAAGAAGAAGAACTTTCAGTTTCAATCGAATCTGATGGTGAAGAGGAAGAATCTAAAGAAAAAAACCCGTGGGTACCCATAACCCAGTAAGATAAACCCATATAAGACTCTCTTCATCTGGGTACCCAGACCGTTTAAAACCCGTGTATTTTTAACATAGAAAGTAGATCTCTGGACTTCTTATTTTATATGGGTTTCGGGTACCCACTGGGCTGAAACCCACTTTTAACATCCCTATGTTCTTGTCTCTACCGCACTATAAACAAAAACCATCATAAATAGACGTCTCTGTTTTTCAAATTTGGGTCCTCTATTTTCTTGTTTTCGTTTACATTTGGGCCCTTTATTTTTTTGTTTTGGCCTAAATTTGGGCCCTCTATTTTTTTTTTCATTTTTAACAGCAACCCTCTCTTTTTTTGTCAACTGATAATATATTTAACAGCAACCCTCTATTTAACTATATCTTTTTTATACAAATCTGATGGTTAACTTTTTTTTTTTTTTAATACCAGGAGGTTCTGGACTAAAGCCCGTAATCTCTCCAGATCCGAAACCACATGTATTATTAGTTTCGTCCCAAACGTCACTCGAACCGGCGACCTCTAAGTTTCGCATAGAATCTTTACCGGTTTACCGGTTAATGTGATTGTTATTAATATTATGTATCAAATAGATTGAAACTTATCAAACATTAAACAAAACATAAATTAAATACTTTTGCAATACTTTGCAATATTTTATCTTTCTTCACGAAAAAAAACGGCCCAATCATGATGGAATTTATAAAAGTTGAAGAGGCAGAGGGAAGTCACGAGAGTGGAGGAAGAGATTGGCAAGGGCATGAGAGTACACGTGATGTGGGCCTTAACGTACCCACGTGTTTTAGGCCCGCTTTCTTCACGCCTATTGGCCCACCCTTTCTTCTCTAGCTTCCTTTATTACATCATCACACACACAATCTCCTTTTCCAAAATTTGTCAGACGCACAAAAAAATATCTTCTGATTTAACGGCTGTATGTCTATGAAACAAAGAGAGATCACCCATGTTGTGTCTCTTTCGAACATGTAATCTATTAGTTTATGTTAGTGTCATTTCATCATCTGAATTCGAATTCGAATTCGAATATTACATAAGAAAACATATATTTGTAACTTTTATACATAATATGAGTTACTTGAAGTCTTGATTCTTGATTTATAAAAGTATCTAAAATAAAATTTAGGGAAAATCTTTAAACAAATTGAAAATTTTGATACTAATTTATTCTATCCATCTGTAAATGTTAATTTTTGTAAATCATTTGATAATATATGAGTTTGTAGTTTTATATGGTGTTTGGATAAAAATAATCACATTTTGGTGCCACGTAAAATTTTATTTACACAAACCTTTTATAGTCAAATAAATTATAATAAAATTTTGTTATGTAATATATTTGAATTTTTTTTGCTATTAAGTATTTTAAAAGAATCTTTGTAATTATTAAAATTTCTTTGATTTTATTAAATTTAAGTTTATTATGAGTTTTCTACTCAAAACCAATTGATAATAAATAATAAGTAGATTGGTCATAACTCATAACCTTTTATATAGCTTGGTAATTTCTCACTACGGACTTTACTTCCTTAACAGATTTTTTCTAAGTAATGCCTAGAAATCTTTGTAATGTAAAACATTTAAGTATATTAGTAATGGAATAAATTTTTATATTGTGACAGTATATGTATGATTCTATCCAGAAAAAACGAAATGATAGTGATCGAGGATCTGGAATAGAGATTTGTCTTATTTTAATCGAGAAAGAGGCGACGCAGAGACTGGTGAGGCCATTCCTCGAGAACCACACTTATGCTTTTCCTCCATAAATCCGTTTCTTGTCTATCTCAACTTCTTTTCATTTTATATTTCATACGGTTTTGCTTTTTTAGTTGAAAACAATAAAAACGGCCGTAGTAAATATATACACTATCGTCGGCCGGTGGAGATTTAATAAGAGAGTAAAGAAGATGATGCCGACACAAACCAAAAGGTTAATCCGATTGAATAAAATGCAAATTATAAGATTAGTTAATTTAAATAGTTTACAAAAGATTTTTATTATCTAGTGGCAGTGTTTATTCCAACAAAGTTTTATTATGATAGGAACAATCCGAAACAAAATTATTAATGTTTTAAGAGAGTTTTGAGTGTAAAGTCACGTCGAAATACTGTTTTAATATCTCATTGGAAATGGTTTTTGGGTCTAAAAATACAGGTTTTGATTGGTTACCTTTTATCGTAGCGGTACGAGATATACCATTTTCATCCTATTTAGTTATAAAAATGGTATAAAAAACAATACAAAAAAATTATTCTCAGCTTTTTTACTGCTATTTTGTATTGTTACATCTTACCTTTTTAACTATTCATGTATTAATTATTATATCGTTTTGAGTTACCAATTAGATCAACAAACTAAGTCCGTTTAGTTGAGAATGATATTTTCTCCGTATGAAAATGATATTTTAGTTTGTTCTTATCATTTTCGTCCAACAAAAACAAAAAAAAAAAATTGTTCTTATCATTAATATTTCTTTTGTCTGTTATAATATTTATATTTAATGTTCAATGTTCAGACTTCAGAGTATGTTGCCAAAAAGAAGCCAGGAGATGGATGCATCTGAAATATTCAAATTTGGATCTCGTGAATCCTTCACATCAATACAGCGATTAATTTCTTATATGATTTATATTATTTGTATAGTGAAACAAAATAATGTGATGATAGTACTTGTAGACAATGTGCAACTCCTGAATCGAGACGCTACATGCATGTATGAATATCGATTTTGGAATCTTCTTCATTTTTAATATTTTTTCTTGCATTACCTTAATTACTCTTGTCGGGTGTCCAAAATCCAAAACTCCAAACTCAGATTTTGCATCTCGTTGTATTTTGTTTAATACAGTTTCATTGTCACGGAGTATATATTTCATGCATGGACAAACATTTTCTTGTAACTGATACGGTGGTGAAATAATAACATTATTGTAAACAAAGTTACAAGTATCAGCTAAACGATCTCACTATACAACAAACGGAACCTATGTAATTTCCACTTAAACTGTTAAACTACACTGAATTAGAAAACCACATATTTTGGAAATAATAAGGTTTCGAATGGTGACAACTGACAATATTTTGGATAGTACAGAATAAACTGTTATAGAAATGCAATATAGTTTTACTATGGTACGGTAAAAAAACGCATTTTGCGTAACAAACAGTGTGGATCAATATATAATTGGTAAAAAAAACAACATGCGGTATATTTTATAGAGTAGAGGTTCGATTCGAGTTTGAATTCCTTGATATGATATAAAGTCGAAGTGGATGGTTGGATTTGAGTTCTCTCTTTTTGTTAGGTCTGTGAATCGAGAGATAAGGTTACAAATGTCGCTGATATGACCTATCCCAGTCAAGAGGTCGAGGTCATATTATTTGCTTCAATAGAGTAGTGTCGGGTTTGGTAGTGTAGATTTTGTGTTTTCGTTATACCGTTCATTTAAAAGAAAAAAAAAAACTATGCTGGTTCTCTTATTTGGATATGGTCTTTTTGTAACCGTGTATTTTCAACAAGCGACAATGGTCTAAACTCCATATAAAAAAATTAAAATATAATTATTTAAAACAAATGAAATTGTAAGAGTAGTGAAAAAAAAAGAAACTAAATTTGTGTAAAGGCTTAATTAACGTGGAAATTGAGCAGACAGAGGAAATTAGTTTAGGAAGCGAGAATCACGCTTCAATTTAGAGACCGAGATGTATGGAGCCACGTTGAAACATATCACCTCTCCTTGGATTTTCTTTGTTTTATTAGATCAGGAGAAATTGTTAAAAATTCCCCTATTTCAATATCCCTTTTAAAAAATGCCCCCTTTGAGAGTCCATTTTTAAGTTTGTCCTCTTTTAATTTTTAATGACCATTTTACCCTTATTTGAAACAAAATTAGGTCCACAAAATACAAAATATTTTTTGGCGGGAAAAGTGATCCCGCAATTTTCCCGCCAAAACACTTGTAAAAACCTTTAAAATACCTTGTAAAATTTTCCCGTAAAATTTTTCCCGCCAAAAATTTTTTTTTGCGGGAAAAGTGATTCCGCAATTTTTTGGCGAAATTTTTTTGGCGGGAAAAATTTACAAGGTATTTTAAAGGTTTTACAGAGTATTTACAAGTGTTTTGTAAGGTTTTACAATGTATTTTAAAAGGTTTTACAAGGTACCTATAAGATTTTAGAAGGTATTTATAACTTGTAAAACCTTAAAAAAAACTTGTAAAACCTTATAACTTGTAAAACCTTATAAAATAGCTTGTAAAATCTTATAATATCTTATAAATACCTTATAAATACGTTGTAAAACCTTTTAAAATACATTGTAAAACCTTATAAATACCTTGTAAAAAACCTTTAAAATATCTTGTAAATTTTTCCCGCCAAAAATTTTCCTGCCAAAAAAATTGCGGAATCACTTTTTCCGCAAAAAATTTTTTTTGGCGGGAAAAATTTTTATGGGAAAATTTTACAAGGTATTTTAAAGGTTTTACAAGTTTTTACAAGTGTTATGGCGGGAAAAATTGCGGGATCACTTTTCCCGCCAAAAAATATTTTGTATTTTGTGGACCTAATTTTGTTATATTTCCTTATATATTTGTGATATCTTTTATTAAAGGAAGGGTAATTTAGTCATTTTGTACATAAAAGGGGTATTTTTAAAAATGGACAGCCAAATGGGGCATTTTTGAAAAGAGGTATTAAAAAAGGGGCATTTTTGTAAGTCTCCATTAGATCAATCCTTTTTTTTTAATAATAATTCAATCTCTTTAAGTTTATTGCTTTATTGGTCACCGCATTAATTCTCAAACAACGTAATATCAAAGATATCTGGTCCATGTGAGCATAAATTTTCAAGATATTGTATTCAATTTTAATTTTGCTGCCCATAAAAAAAAATAAAAATGGCGAAAGAAATTAGTGTTTGAAATGTTTGAAAGAGATACACACATAATTCTCAAACAAAAACTGATTGACAATTTAATTTCCAATAACATTACTTTAGAGAAATATATGTATTTGTTTTATAAATCTATATCTATTGTTTATGAAAGTATCTCACTATTGGAGACATAACCCAAATAAATTTATCTATTTTTACACAAGGAACCATTTTGTTTTAACTCAATTAATAGGAAGTATATATGAATGAAATTTCTATTTAAAATTTTAAATTTTAAAGTTATATATAGATGTTAAAAAGACTAAAAATATATATTTATATATATAATTTTAAAGAACCAAAAAAAGCTCTTTCAATCACTTTCAAACAATACGTTAACCATTTTTTATTTTGTTTCACAATTACATTATAAAATATAAAATTTATAACGCGTAGATAAAAAATATATGTTGTGAACATTTTAGTTTTTCCTCGAATTTTTTATAGAAAATTATATTATAATTGATGGTGTCAAAACAAACAAACTCACTCAATTCAACCCATCATAAGTTTGTATTTAAGTTTTAACTATATATTTACTTTTAACTCAAATAAATTAATTAGTATCTCAGATATCCTATTTTTGATTTGTATATATAACTGAGTTTTCCACATATGCCTAAATATCGTATTCTGAATAATTTAATTATATAATACATTTTATTGGCAGAAAGTGAAAAACGCCAACTTTCTAAGCTCTTCAAAAAGAAAAAGCTTATTTTCTTCATTTTCTCAGCAAAAAAACGCCAATGTCTTTTTTGGTTTTTACTATTTTTATAAACTTTTGCTTAAACCGATTAATGAATAGTTTTTATTATGGTTTTCAGTGGTAACACATAAAAAAAATATTCAACTGAATTAAAGCAGATTCAACAATTTTACAGTCACTATTTGTAAAACTAAATTCAATTGAGTCAAAAATTATACATCAAAATTATTTTTTAAAAATAAATCAGATTATACAAATATGATATATGAATAATTCAGATACATAAAATCACCACCAGAACAGAAAAACAGAAATTTATGTTCGAATACATATAATTTTGGATATTCTAATAATTTTTAGATAATATAAAATTTTAGCTGATTTGAGCTGAAAATTACTAAAAATTCGGTCAAATTCAGCAGTTTAACCAAATTCAGCCTGATTAGATCCTATAAAATTTTAATGACTAAGCAATTTTATCATAACCGGTTCATACAGTTAGATAAAAAAAATATCGGTTATTGTAAAAAGAACCGCAAAATCATTTTTCTACTATTTATATCATCGTTTAGTGTTCCACAAAACATATCAAGAACCATAAGCTAAAGAGGGTTCTGTTCTTTAAACCCCTCCCTCTCTCTCTCTCCACTGTAGAGTGTTAAAGTTTCACTCTATAGCCATGGCTTCTTCTTCTTCTCTAGCTTTTTCTCTTACTCTTCTTCTAGCTTTAATCCTCTGTTTCTCACCCACCCAATCCTCCAAAACCATCGGCAAAGGCTACCGTTTGATCTCCATCGAAGAATCTCCAGATGGTGGCTTCATTGGTTACCTCCAAGTCAAACAAAAGAACAAAATCTACGGCTCTGATATCACCACTCTTCGTCTCTTCGTCAAGTAAAAACCAATCCTCTACTTCGCACCCTACATTACTTACCAAACTCTTCTTGATTTCTAACCGTTGGATTTGTTTTTTCAACAGGCACGAAACAGATTCACGTCTTCGTGTTCACATCACAGACGCGAAACAACAACGATGGGAAGTTCCATACAATCTCCTCCCACGAGAACAACCACCACAAGTCGGAAAAGTCATCGGAAAATCAAGAAAATCTCCAATCACAGTTCAAGAAATCTCCGGATCCGAACTAATCTTCAGTTACACAATAGATCCATTCACTTTCGCCGTGAAACGTAGATCCAACCATGAAACACTCTTCAACACCTCAAGCTCATTAGTCTTCAAAGATCAATACCTAGAGATCTCAACTTCATTACCAAAAGAAGCATCACTCTATGGTTTAGGTGAAAACTCACAAGCTAATGGTATCAAACTCGTACCTAACGAGCCTTATACTCTTTACACTGAAGATGTTTCGGCTATTAATCTTAATACTGATCTTTATGGTTCGCATCCGATGTATATGGATCTAAGAAACGTTGGAGGTAAAGCTTATGCTCATGCTGTGTTGTTGCTTAATAGTAATGGTATGGATGTTTTCTATAGAGGTGATTCGTTGACGTATAAAGTTATCGGAGGTGTTTTTGACTTCTATTTCATCGCCGGACCTTCGCCGTTAAATGTTGTTGATCAGTATACTCAGTTAATCGGAAGGCCTGCTCCAATGCCGTACTGGTCTTTAGGTACGTTCATTTATTGCTCTGTTTTCTTTGTTTTAGTTCTCTCTCTTGTCTTAATGTTTTGTGGTAATTACTAAAAGGTTAGTGATTATGTTTGTGGTCTTGTAGTATTAGTTAGTGTCTTAATGATGAGTATTAGTATCGATTCAGGTTCCTATGAGTTTGACTGTTAGTCAAACGAAGAGTCACGTGAATATAGATTTTGTGTATCGTTTCTAAATCACTATTTTATTAATGTTCCATTAGTGTTGAAATGGCACATGGTGGAAGAGAAAAATTCATTGTAAAGAGTATCTGATTTTCCGACACAACTTTTAGAATAGAAAAAGCTTTACCCTTTTTTCGTGGGATATTGCAAAATAATGAAAAGTGTCGCTTTCTAATTATGGTGTTTCCAATTAAAAGATAAGATTGAGAGATTGGTCTTTGCTTTCCATTTTTGTTGATCGGTTGAAAAATTGAATATGATTATTGCGATTTTATTTGGTCCCTATAGGATCTTGAAATTGGACCATTATAGACATGGACCACGGTTCTTGATTTGAGTTGAAAATAAATGCAAATCTTGATTTTGCCATGTGATAGATTTATAAGCCCATATTTGTTTTAAGTACTAATTTGTTTTGTGTTTGTAGGATTTCATCAATGTAGATGGGGATATCATAATTTATCAGTTGTTGAAGATGTGGTGGATAATTACAAAAAGGCTAAGATTCCTCTTGATGTGATTTGGAACGATGATGATCACATGGATGGTCACAAAGATTTCACTTTGAATCCTGTGGCCTATCCTCGTGCTAAGCTATTGGCGTTCTTGGACAAAATCCACAAGATTGGAATGAAGTATATTGTGATTAATGATCCTGGTATTGGTGTCAACGCTAGCTACGGTACATTTCAAAGAGCCATGGCCGCTGATGTGTTTATCAAGTATGAAGGAAAGCCTTTCTTGGCTCAAGTGTGGCCTGGTCCGGTTTACTTCCCTGATTTCCTTAACCCGAAGACGGTTTCTTGGTGGGGCGATGAAATCAAACGCTTCCATGATTTAGTCCCTATTGATGGTCTATGGATTGACATGAACGAGGTGTCGAACTTTTGTTCTGGTTTGTGTACAATCCCACAAGGGAAGCAATGTCCGAGTGGTGAAGGACCTGGTTGGGTTTGTTGCTTGGACTGCAAGAATATAACCAAGACGAGATGGGATGATCCTCCTTACAAGATTAATGCTACTGGAGTCGTAGCTCCTGTTGGGTTCAAGACTATTGCTACAAGTGCTACTCATTACAATGGTGTTCGAGAGTATGATGCTCACAGTATCTACGGGTTCTCTGAGACCATCGCGACTCACAAGGGCTTACTTGATGTCAAAGGCAAACGTCCCTTCATTTTATCCCGGTCTACTTTCGTGGGTTCGGGTAAATATGCCGCTCACTGGACCGGAGATAACCAAGGAACATGGCAGAGCTTGCAAGTGTCTATCTCAACCATGTTGAATTTCGGTATTTTCGGAGTTCCCATGGTTGGTTCAGACATTTGTGGATTCTACCCTCAACCAACAGAAGAACTCTGCAACCGTTGGATCGAAGTTGGCGCGTTTTACCCGTTTTCGAGAGATCACGCCAATTACTACTCACCAAGACAAGAGCTCTACCAATGGGACACAGTTGCAGATTCAGCTCGTAACGCTCTTGGTATGAGATACAAAATCCTTCCTTTCCTCTACACTCTCAACTACGAAGCCCATATGACCGGTGCACCCATCGCTAGACCGCTCTTCTTCTCATTCCCTGAATACACTGAATGTTACGGCAACAGCAGGCAGTTCTTGCTTGGAAGCAGCTTAATGATATCTCCGGTTCTCGAACAAGGCAAGACCGAAGTAGAAGCATTGTTCCCACCAGGTTCTTGGTACCACATGTTCGACATGACTCAAGCGGTTGTGTCCAAGAACGGGAAGCGCGTAACTCTCCCAGCTCCTTTGAACTTTGTGAACGTTCATCTTTACCAAAACACTATCTTACCAATGCAACAAGGCGGGTTGATTTCCAAAGACGCGAGAACCACACCTTTTGGCCTCGTCATTACTTTCCCTGCTGGAGCTTCTGAGGGTTACGCCACCGGGAAACTCTATCTAGACGAAGACGAGCTTCCGGAAATGAAGCTAGGAAATGAACAATCCACGTACGTTGACTTCTACGCTTCGGTCGGAAACGGGACTGTGAAGATGTGGTCACAAGTGAAAGAAGGTAAGTTTGCATTGAGCAATGGATGGGTGATTGAGAAAGTGAGTGTTTTGGGACTTAAAGGAACAGGACAAGCTTCAGAGATTCAAATCAATGGCAGTCCAATGACAAAGAAGATTGAGGTAAGCTCGAAGGAGCATAGTTATGTGATTGGTTTGGAAGATGAAGAAGAGAACAAGAGTGTGATGGTTGAGGTTAGTGGACTTGAGATGCTTGTTGGTAAGGACTTTAACATGTCCTGGAAAATGGGTATCAATTAATTTACATGTTAAGAGTTGGTAAACTATTGGGGAGGAGAGTGAGATTATTAAAAACAAAAGGTTATGTTTCATTCTTCTCCATTTCGGATTATAAGAAAAGAAAAAAATAGAGGTTTGGTTTTTAGATTGTGTGTCTTTTTATTAGAAGATGTTTTAGTCTGAATAAAAATTGGAAGCACAAGAAGTATTTATTATCTTGTGGTTATGTGATTTATTTACTTCTTTGTTTTGAATGTTTTCATTGGCTTTAGCTCCTAAAGTCAGAAAACCTGACAATGGATAAGTTTTTGTGAATTCCCAAATATTTCAGAGGACCATATATGTTTTCTGACGACATCTTTCTCTACAAGATCGATGCAGAGAAATTGGGACTTTCGAAAAAGTCATATGGTTCGTTATCGTTACACACATTTCAGTAAAGTTTGGGTTGGGCTTTGGGCTAGGGTTTGGACACTCCTCATATATACTTAATCTACTCCTCATATGAGTCATATGAATCCAAGCTTTGAATATCTTAATTTTCGAAACATACAAGATTTTAGATCAGTTTTTGAATCATAGATATTTTGTCCACCTTTATTTCAGAGTATATGAGAAATCTAACCAAAGTGAAAACCTTATATAATATCTCGAAAAGATTTTAGTCTACATAACCAACCCGATCACATAAAGTTAGATGTATTAGCCGATCGTACAAGGCTTAGGCTTGATACTAGTTTTCAAAGAATTAGATCAATGATCGCCCGATTACTCATTCGAAATTAACAATCCGTTAATAACTTGACAACAATATTATGTATGTCGACATTTATTGCGCCATATATCAACCCATCAATTGTATATTGTGTCACCAACTCACCATTAAAAGCGCATGGTTATGTTCTAACTTGTATGGTTGTGTCATCATTTTGGCACCAAAGGACGATGCAATCGCTTGAATATGTCATGTAACGGTCGATGATAGACTTTTTTTTTTTTCTCACTCAAATTTGTTGTTTTATGCCTAAGTCCTAACCATTAATCTTACATTAAATATCAAAGCCTATGTATTTAAAACTTGTCGCCCTCTTGAGTGTCGATGTCCTTGTCACAAAACACATGCTAAAATAAAATCTTTAGTAAAGACAACAGAATCTAACAAAGTTAGGCAAAGATCTATGACTCTAAACTAATTCCAAAAAGCCTAGTAGATGAAAAGTCCAGCCCAGAAGATCCAATATTCAAAGCCCTACGACTTTTAACTATTCTCACTCACACATCCAAAAACTTCAATTATTCTATAGAGAAACAATAATTTATTAAATTGCTAAACCTTTTTACTTAAGAACAAGTGACTGTACATAGTCGTGGTGAGAGATGGGAAAGAAGTTTCCACTCTCCAACAACTTTTGTAAACTATTATTCAACTTGTCGGCTTTATACTTCACACTTCGTTATTATTGTTAGCTCTGTCAATTTTGTTTCCCGTGATGATAATTTTTTTTACACACTAATATTTGATTTCAGATACTATTGTAACAGACTAACAGTTTCTTTTAACCATAGCCAAGTTAAAAAATGTTTTTTTTCTTTGTTGTTAAGGTTTTGACCACGTTTCACAGCAGACTAGAAATGTTTTTTTTTTTCTTTATGGTTAAGGTTTTGATTTCACATAAGACCAGGAAAAAAAAATAGTAACAAAATTAGCAATTAAAAAAGATATGTTGTAATAAAGGTGGTGACGTTGGGAAACGAGAGAAACAGAGTCCATCGCAGAGGACAAAAGGGCACGTGGCGAGATTGAATACGTGGCAGGAGATGAGAGATGGTTAGGTGTGGTGACAGTTTTTTGGGCGGGAAGAATAATAATGGCGGGAGAGTGGGACCCAGCAGAGGCGGCTAAATGGCGGGAAAAAGAGAACAGAGGACAGGCACAGTGCTGCTTTGAGCCACGCGCCACCGCTTGCGTGCCCCACTTTCCTTCTTCTTGCTTTATGCCCAAGCTCTTTATTTCTATTTTTTTTTCTTTTTAATTTTTTTTTTGGAGAAGAGAAATTTCAGTATATATATATATGCTAAAATAGAAAGTATATAAATAAAAATTCACTAATGATTTGTTTTTTTTTTCCCTCACTAATGATTTGTTTAGTTTGGTCTTTATACAAAGCCGACTTTGGACCTATCCGCAAAAATATGGGCTTGTGATCGATACTCCTAACATTTATTTTCGGCCTTCATTTTTAAAGTTAAAGTGGTGTGATGGTACATTACTAATTTTACTACCCCCTCTATTTCATATTACATGATGTTTTAAATATTTTATTTTGTTTCATAATATACAATGTTTTGAAAAAATAATTCAAGTTTTTATGTAAAAAGTTAAATTTATATAATTAATATAAAGATAACAATTGAATTAAATATAAATAATTAAAATTTTAAAAATGTATCCATGCTTTTAATTATACAAAATAAAAAAAATGTTTTACACCATCAGTTTTTTATTTATTTGATGTTTTAAAAAAATAAATTTGTTCACATTAAATTTATTTTATATTTGAATACAAAATTAATTACAATTTTTAATATTTTGACGATTTATATTTTATAAATTATTTTATTATTAGTTGAGTCGTGCACAAAAAAATTTAAACATCAAAACAGAAAAATACTAAAATTTATGTACTAATCGGCGCGGCTAAACCTGCTACTATAGCGAAAAATGAGTTACTTTTGTCATTTTATAATTTGTTAATTTGGGCAGAATAACCTGTTGGAATCTTGGCTATCGTAATTCAATCAATCCACAACAAGACGTGTTAAATCAATCAGACCCTAGTTCAGTGTGATGGTTATTGTCTTGCAAATTTAGAACATACACGAAACTCGAAGTGAAATTAATCGTGGATTAGAATGGCTAAAATTATGACATTACACTGAACTAGTTAGTCTTTTACTAGTTGAACCAGAATCTTTCTTTACTGTCGAAGATCAAAAACCAAACAAAAAATAAATATATTTTTGATTTGACGTCTTTTGAAATAAAAGTTGATGTACGTACGTGCAGTATTTTTCAGAGATTAGTGATTACTAATTACAGAGATTATATGAACTGTGGAGATTTAAATATTCGTTCTCAGTTGCTTAATTTAGATTAATTTACTACAATAGAGTTGTCCACATGAATGCATGCACTGACCTAACACATCTTAGTTAAAGCGGCTTATCACGCACCAAAGGAACATTTGGTAACGTGACCAAACAAAAAAAAAAACATTTGGTAACATGTTCATGTTATAAAATATTAATAGTTTGGATTTGGGAATGAATATTGTGGGGGAATACTTTTATGGAGGTCACGTGATAGAGCTGCAGGACCATTAGAGGACATTTCTGCTTCTGCGAACTTGGCAGGTGGCGAAGAGCCGATGCTTCTTCTTTCACCTACGTGGTCTTCCCATGAACCCATATCTTCATCTCACGTGCATCTCACATGCCAGACAATTAGATTCTCTACCTAAACCTTTTCATGTTTTAAATATACACTTTTCTTTATTTGTTAGTTATTATTACCCACACCGGGTCTTATTCGTGGCCCTATTAAATTTTGTCACACATCTAGATACTCTTTACCAATGGTATATGCAATATGGAATTTAAATCTCTTTCTTGGTAAAACAAATATATGATTTGGTAAATAGAGGTTTATATATATATACCTTAGTACGAGGAAGAAAGAAGTATGATATATAGTATACCAGTTGCATTGTATAAGATGAAATGAAAACTAGCATAAATCACCGTATTCATTTTCCCAATCACGGTTATACACATACGTTTACAGTAAAAATAAAACAAACTGAAAGTATTAGCAAAAATCACTAATTAGTCATCTTTTGTTGTTGTGAATTCCTGATTTCACTATCACTTTTACAAAAAAGGGTATTATGATTACTGTTACGAGTTTGTGTTGTGATTGATGATTGATACTAAAACTCGCTTTTAGTAAGATTGAAGCAAACATAGGAAGGATCTTTTTCATACACGTGTCGCATGTGTTATAAACATTCTTTGCTAAATCTTAGCAAAAATACTATATAAAATTAGCACTTTCGTTCCAACTCTAAATGTTGTTCCTTAAATCGACAGCTTGTTGATTGATTATTTTTTTACTTTGATATTTATTCCACGACCACTTCACTACTTTGTTAAAGATTAACAATTTTGAACATTTGAGAATAGAGTGAGTGAAAGTCAAGCCTCACATCATGCATTATTTTGGATTATTTTTGACAACGCTCAATATTTTATATATTCTAATTTTGTTTTTTACTTTTTCTAAATTTTATGTCTTGAGAAAAAACTCCTCAATTCTATTTGAAAAGTTAATAAATTTTTGCTTGAAAAGAAAATGGCAAAATTATCACTAATTAGTAATTAGTCAAAATTATCACTACAAAGTCCCTGATTTAAGTTAGCATGAAAATCGAGAATCTAAATTTAGTTTGTCTTGTCCTCCATCCCGTACAACAAAACCATTCAAAGTTTTTAAATAAACCTAAATTTTAGCAGTACAATTATATAAAGATAACCAATTTCTTGTTTAAAAAAAATTAAAACATTCATATTTAAACTATTTTCTAAAAGTTATAGATTCTTTTGTTTAGCGAGAACTTTTGCAATCTAAGCAGTAAGCACCAAAACATGTGAGATTTATGCTTAGATTACAACAATTTCTAGTTAGCTCAATTTAATTCAACCAGAATCCAAAACTAATTGTGGCATTCTTTTTTTAAAATATTAAAATCTAGGGAAAATTAGATTTAGTTAGATTTGTATGAATTTGGCTGAGATATTATTTATAATTATAGTTAAGATTCTTTACCAAAATTGAAAGATTTCTAGATATTTATCCTAATATGGTTATATATAAAAGATATTTATCCAAATAATGTCACACATATAAGAAGATACTTACCCAATTAAAAAAACTTAGCTTTTTTTTAACTTAAATAAATATCAAAAATCAGAAAAATTAAAATTCCGAACCACAAAAATAAGGATTACTCATGTAATTTTGTTTTTTTTTGTCAAAACAATGCAATTTTATTATATAATTTATTTGAAGGCAAAGAAGAGAGTGAGGTACACGCGTTAGGATTCTTAGGCGGGCCATGATAGATGCATGAGTAAGAGAGAGTCATGCGCCATTAATGTATATTTGTCCCTACTTCTTTCTTTATGCCAGCTAATATTTATTTATATGTCTCCTCAAATGGAAAAATTTTATTCTAAATTTTCCTTTTTTTTTATAAAAATGTTCTAATACTACCAAATTAAATATGTAACGCAAGAAAAATTGAAGTCAAAAAGGAGCCACTACAGTCAAATACTGTTATTTTTGTTAAAAACGGAAGAATTATTAAATTCAATACATTGAATGGTAACTAAATCTTTTAAGTTGGGGTCAGTAAATGTGAATTTTGCTATAAATTAGGAATGACTTGCAAAAAAGGTTATATTTGTTTCCCAATTTTCACCATTTACAGTTTCTTATTGGCTGTTACAAGTTCATGATTATATTCTGTATATTTTATTTCCCTTGTTAGTCGGTCTTTTCATTTCTTTGAATTGTTTACTTTTGACCGTCATTGAAAAAAGGGCAAAAAAATCAGTACTAGTGAATGTTAAAATCAGAATATAAAGAGCGTGAAAAAGCTTTATTATTATTATTCACAAGAACAAAAAAAAAATAGAGAGAAAGAGAATCAGAAGAAACTCACCAACAAAGGTTAGATTTTTTTTCTTTGCATTTCTTCTTCTTCTTCTTCTTGTGATTTGTTTTTTTAATTTTGCTCGTCTAGAGATTTGCGTCGTCTCTGAAATATTTTGTAAAAACCAAAGCTTTTTTTTTAATATATAATTTATTTCAACACTTGTTTACTGTTTTTTCTCTGTGAAATTGTCACGGATCCTTCGTTTTTTTTTTTATATACTCATAACAAAATAATCTCATCCTCAGATTTCTTACCCATCTATCTATCTTCTTCTCTGTCTCTAGGGTTCTGGGTTTTAGCTGTTTGGGTTTTATTTGGTCGTCTCTTGGTTTCGTTTCTCACTGTTTGTTTTGTCTTTTCGAAGAACAGGAACAGTGTGTGAAAAGGTTCGGTTTTTAGGGTTTTCGATCTGAAATATCAACAAGAAAAAGGCGTTTGTTAACGCTTTGATTTATGTCGGCTGGGTTTGAATCGACTGTGATTTTGTCTTTGATTCATATCTCTTCTCCGATTTCATCATCATCATCTTCTCCATCATCGTCTTTGAAAGCTGGTCTTCTCAACGCTCTTCACTTCTGCTTTAATAAGCAGAGGCTTGTTCTTGAGACTCCTTCTCTTTCCATGCGCTTAAGACCCAAAAGGTATAATCTTTTTCCTTTATCTCTCACTCATATATTTCTTTTTGTACCTTCTCCGATCTGAGATTTTCTTTTTGTTACAGGACTTGTTCTAGTGTTGAAGTCTTTGGGGGTTTTCACATAAAGCAGCAAAAATTTTCTTTTTTCATAGTTCGCTGAGAGTTTTGAGTTCTTGATACAAAAAAGTTTTGACCTTTTAGAGTGATTTTTGTTCTTTTTGTTTTCTGGGTATTTTGAGGAGTGGGGTTTAGCAACAATGGTTGAGGTTAGAAAAGAACAGTCTTTGAGTGGTACTAGTAGCGAGATTAAGAAGAGAGCTAAGAGAAACTCTGTATCATCGTCCCTTCCTCAAGAAACCCAACCTTTGAGAAAAGTCCGTATTATTGTGAATGATCCTTATGCTACTGATGATTCCTCTAGTGATGAGGAAGAGCTTAAGGTTCCTAAGCTACGGAAAATGAAACGTATCGTTCGTGAGATTAACTTTCCATCAATGGAAGTTTCTGAGCAGCCTTCTGAGAGTTCTTCTCAGGACAGTACTAAAACTGTAAGTAAGAAAGCTGTGTCTGCTTCTCCTGCTTGTCCTGGGTTGTTGACTAAGAAGCCTGTTGGTGTGAGGCAAAGGAAATGGGGGAAATGGGCTGCTGAGATTAGACATCCTATTAAGAAAACTAGGACTTGGTTGGGTACTTTTGATACTCTTGAAGAAGCTGCTAAAGCATATGATGCTAAGAAGATTGAGTTTGATGCACTTGTTGCTTCTTCTGTCTCTGGAAATGTGTCGACTAAAACTGTTGTTTCTTCATCTGAGACTAGTCAATGCTCTCGTTCTTCACCTGTTGTTCCTGTTGAGCAAGATGACACTTCAGCTTCAGCTCTCACTTGTGTCAACGTCTCCGTTGCTCCAACTCCTAATGCTCCTGCTGGTGGAAACAAGGAAGTGCTGTTCGATTTCGACTTTACTGATCTACAAATCCCTGATCTTGGTTTCTTTGCAGAGGAGCAACATGATCTAGACTTCGATTGTTTCCTCTCGGATGATCAGTTTGATGATTTCGGCTTGCTTGATGACATTCAAGGATTCGAAGACAATGGTCCAAGCGAGTTACCGGATTTCGACTTTGCGGATGTTGAAGAGCTCCAACTAGCTGACTCTAGTTTCGGTTTCCTTGATCAACTTGCCCCTCTCAACATCTCTTGCCCATTAAAAAGTTTTGCAGCTTCATAGGATTTTCCTTAATGTTAAAGTGAGAAGAGTGTTTTTACTTCGTTTATGTTATAGTGTATTCAAGACATACAAATGTGTGTTCCGGAGTAGCAAGTTCTTAAGACATAAAGCCGGGTTTTGCAATTAGAAGTTGAGTTTTTATCAAGTTTTAGTTTATGTTGAATGGTGTTTTGCTGATTCTGGTTTCTTTTAACTTTGGGTTTTTTCTGTGCGCTTTAAGAGCCGTCCAAAGTGAAAGAGCTTGATGATGAATCCATCGTCAGTTTTATTACATCATTCTCCACTTTCATCGTTTGTTAATGTTAAAACAAGATATTAATGGAAGAAGTTTTTTAATTTATAAATTTTGATGTGTTTTTTTTTTGTCATTGTTGTTATCGCTATAGTTTTGTCATCCTTCAATTTAAGCCCCCACCAGTTGGGCGTTAGATTCTGACGTGTTGCGATTCTAAGAATCTAATGGAAAATGACAAATGCATGAATTTGGTATGGTCACTGTTTCTCTGCTGATTCGCCGCGCCATCACAAAACACCACCATTATTGTTTTTAGACGTTTTTAATGCAGCTTATGAAATTTTAATCAATAATGCGTTTGTTAATTACGTTATTGTTTGTTTTAAGAAAGGTTGAATAGTAGTAGTAGTGAAAGAGAGTGGGAATTAAAGAAGAGATTGCACGGAAGTGGCAACAAGTCAGGTGTTTGGTTTTGTCAGGTTTACACTTATTATTTTATTAACTCCCAAATATTTATAAACAGCTGTATCGCATTTTGGAATTTAATTGAATGTGTTATATAATAAAGAAAGGTTGGTGTCTTGGTGATTGAGAATTGAGGAAAAGTCAAAGGAAGAGTGTTATAGTGTATAGTATTAGTAACAACACTCTCCCACTACTTTGTGGTTGCACATGCTTTTGTAGTATCTTTTTTTTTTTCTGTACGTACGGGTAAGCATGTCTCAAGCACGTGATACTGTACTATAAGAACGAGAGGTGGACATGCACATGAAGTTAGAGGATCTTGTGATAAGCTCTCAAAAGAGTGAAAGACTATATTATAAGAATATTCATATTCATACACATAATGAATCCAAGTGCTTCTATCTCTATGTATTGGATTTTGGGCTAAAAGAAAGAGGTGATTTTCAAGCCCATTAGCTTTAAAGCCCGGTTTAACAAGTAGTAGTTGACAAAGAAAACATTGAGGGCCATTCTCATTTACATGTTCTAATTTCTATGGTCAGTGTGATTTTAAAGCCATTTTCATTAGTTATAGCTTGATTTTAACTGTCCATTATTCAACAATTGAATGAAAATGTTGCAGCTGTGTTGATAACTACGAATGGAGATTTGGAGTTATTTCTATTTGTGATAGATATAACTTGGGTTGTGGCATTGAACCTATGGGTATAAATAGGCGTCCACGCACACATTGTAAATCACATAGCATAAGAGAGTTTTTAAGCAAAGGGTTTCAGGTTTTTCTAGTATAACAATTGAGAGACGTAGTGCTGGTATGATTCCAATTGTAACAAGATCAGGGTGATCTAGTAGAATCGTGAAAGGCTAGAGATTTACAGTTACTTGCGAGGTACTGTCCTGAGCTTGTATAAGTTATATTTCCGATTAGGTAAAAATTTGTAACTGTGTTTAAAGAATTTCTAGTAATATTCTTTTTGTGAATCTCTTGTCTCAAGTAATGCTGCATCATTTCTGCCACTTTGACCATTTTGCTAATGCTTAAAAGTACCAAGATTAGAACAAGTAATTGACTAAAACCAGCTTATTGAATTTATACTGGAGGCAGAATTTAAAAACCAGTTACTACTTGCCAGAGTTCAATCCATTGACATCGATCCATAAATCGACAATACGATGTATGAAAACATATATATTCAGACTTTCAGAGCAGACCCTTCTTCTGAAAACTGATGATGCAGTCATCAAACATCTCAGGTAGTGACTTGAAGGAACCAAATCCCAACTCATGTATCTTCCTTGTGTCCATGCTATGTGGACTATTGTCCCCTTCTTTGTTACTACACCTGAAAAGAAAAAAAACCACAAAGAATCAATCAACCAAATAATGAAATCTTGGTGAATGTAACGAGAGTGAGATTTAATACTTGTTCTCAAATGGGTAATTAGGATACTTGTTTCTCATCAACTCAATGATCTCAGACCAATGAGCAACCGAACTCGAACATATGATTCTCCCTGATGCTTTAGGCTCTTCCATAGCCAATACATGTGCAGCAACAACATCATCTATATGCACAAACCCTACTGTAAAATTCGGATACTCTCCAGCAAGACCTTTGGCAATAGCGAGAATCATAAGTAGAGTACTTGTTGGTTTTGGTCCAAGCAATGGACCAACCACAAACGAAGGATTCACTACAACCAAGTCTAATCCTTTCTCTTCAGCTATCCTCCAAGCTTCTTTCTCACCTAGAGTCTTTGCATATCCATACCAAAGCTGTGCATCAACCAAATCACCAAAATTACAATTAAAGAGTCAATATCAAGCAGAGTAGAGAGAAGAAAATGTTTCTCACATTGAAACGTTTGCAGTATTCAGGATCACTCCAATGAGACTCATTGAGAGGAGAAGCTTCAGTGGCATCGAAACGGTACCGTATCGAAGAACAAGAAGACGTAAGAACAATCCTTTTGAGACTTGTTTTGGACTTAGCACAAGAGCTCATCACATTGGTTGTTCCTTTTATAATTGGATCAACCAAAGTCTCTTGAATGTTATGATCCTGTGGAACAAGAACAGGAGAAGCTGTGTGGAAAACTCCATCAACACCGTTCACTGCTTCATCAAAACTTCCTTCAACCGTTAGATCAGCTTGGAGAATCTTCAACCTCTGTTTTGCTCCTTGAAATTCCCATAAAAAACCAACCTTTTCTTCATCACCTTCAATACAAACGAAATCAAATCAAAACCCAGAGATTGATTTGAATGATTTTTGTGTGAGAGAATTGGGAAATTACGTGGGTTTCGGACAGTGGTTCGAACGGTGTGTCCGAGTTCGAGAAGTGATTTGATGATGTAAGAAGCAATGAAACCAGTTCCTCCAGTTACCAAATACTCAGACATGTTTTGTCTCTGCAACGAAATTTGATATTGAAATTGCAGAGAGATTGTGATTAGGTTTAATAAAAGTGAGATTTGGGGATGTCAAAGCAGAGTGGGTGATTCATCACATTCGTGTTCTCTCACTATCACCAAATTTACGTTGGAGATATGATAATTATTTTATTTTATTTCAAAGAAGTGCAGGTCATTGGGCTTTCGAGTTGATTTTCAAAGCCCATTGGGCTTCAAAGCTTTCAAAACTTTTTTTTCGCATTTTAGAAGTCCATAATACCTATGCATGGGATGTAACACACCCATGTCGCATGGAATGTAAACACACCAATGTCGCATGTGTTTGTGATGGTTATCAATCGTAAAAATAACATAATCTAATATGTAAAAGACTAGAAGATACAAACGATTCTACTTAATATGATATATCGATCGAAGTACAGTATAACGACTGCGATCAGATTGTTGGGTTATATAAATTAACTTTGATTGTGAAAGTAAAAACATGTTTTTTTTGCGATTTTCTGTTGAAAATTTGATTTTGTGATTTCTCGCCAAAATGAGATTCCGCAATTTTTGTATTGCTAATGATTTGTATTAGTGTTGTCGATGTGTCATAACTCGAATTCAAATTTAGAACACTTCCAACGGAGGTTCCTGATATGGTATCTATAGATTAAAAGAAAAAAACGTAAGAGAGAGAATCAGAAACGTTTCTCGTTTGAGAACCGGTGAGAAACGTTTTTGATATTTGGCTTCATATGAGTGGTTAAACTTTTTTTTTATTATTTAAAATTTAAATAAATAACTTATTTATTATAAAAGAATTAAATTAATATATTTGAGATACCCATATAATCTCTTACCGTTGAAGATGCTAGTTTGTGTAAGTTCATTACAGATGAACAAATAATTTTATAAGATCACAAATGTGTTTTTTTCTTAGTCATCCTAATTAAAACTAGGGTTGTGAAAAAACAAAAAAGCGAAAACATAATTTTAGCACCAGGTGACAAAACCTTATAGTCAAATCATTCAGCTCGTTTGCATAATTGATACTCGAAAATAACATATGATAGTGAGAATACTTATGGTCCAATAGTCACCAATATATTACTACAATATTATCAAAATCAAAATCAAAATTAATAAAGATAGTTGGGAAGATGGTCTCCTTAATGATCAATCTTATCAAATACCACCCAATACTATATAACACGTTACACGTCACTTCATCATTGCTACTTAAACTATTTATTTTTCCTCTAAAATGGAACAGACGAAAAATCAACATTATTTTCAATTCAAGATTCGGAAAATTGTTAAAGATTTGGAAATGAACTTTGATTTTGTAGTAAATGCTTAAGTTCTATCAATAAAACTAAAATATAGACCAAAAATCAAAACACACCCACGCTAATACCAAAAACGGCAAGACCAGAAGACATTCTAGAGTTCATCAAGGAACTCAAAAGCTCCTTTAAACTGAAAGCCACATCCCATTAGATTAACTGTAACAACCCGCAAAAGATGAAGGCTATTATAACATAATCTCAATGATAATAAGCAGAATCCGATGAATATTAATTAATCACAAAGATAACCTCTTATAAGTAGCACATGAATTTTAAGCATTAGAGGATCTTCGAAAGCTACCACATCGATGTCTTAGACGATTTCACTGTTTTCCTACACTTGTTTAATCCCTAATATTCAATCCTCTTCGAATAATTTGGGGATAGAACCGCCACAAGGAGATGACGAAAAATCTATACGAACATATACTGCTTCAAAGGTGGTTTGTAGATGCTTAAAAATGTTGTTAGTGAGGAACAAATGTACTAAAACAAACTGCCAAACTAGATTAATTTTTTTGCACACGTTAATTTTTCGTAATGCTTTTCTTACAAATATAAATTGTATTTAGTGAACGCATTTCTACCCAACATATTTCCGAACTAGTTTTATTAGTTTTAGGGCTTATTAGGTAAAACCAAGAGCTGATATTTTCGTAAATTTGTATATTATCATGTAAAATAGTGTGTTATCAGATACAATAACTTAAAATTTGTTAAAAACCAGCAGAACAACCTAACCCACTTGAAGTAATGAAGTTACTATGTCCTCTATGTTTTATAAGAAAATTATGAATAGTTATAAAATATGCTGCTTGTGGCGGCTCTACCATTCCAAGCATATTTTGTAGTATTATGTTAAATCTGCCAGGCCGATGAAATAATTGATTGCGCAGAATCAAAGTAATTCCTTTATAGGTTGTCTTAAGATAGCAAACAAAAAACAGCTTGTCAAGTTTATAAGAGAATTGCGAAGTTTACCATGAAACATGAATTTAAGTGTAAGAAACAACGTAACACTTCTGGCATGTGGACTGGCATTACTATGAAATAAGGACAATTCTCACAATAAATACAAATTATAAAATAGTTGAGAGTTGCAACGAATTCCTACAATCTGAAAAGGTTCGAGATAACATATAATTATACATTTATTTATTTTTGTTAAACGTCTTAATAGTTGGTTGGCCGCTGGTTGGTTCGACAATCCGTGTATTGATTTTATCACATCACATTATCTTTGTGCGGGACCGTTATATTGTAAGGAATTAATAAAGTTTCAATTAAATTAAGGGAACATACTTTTAATAAAACCAAAAAAAAAAAGATTTAAGGGAACATGTCTTTGATATTTATATGTTAATGTTATGTATATTTCATTGTTAATTTCAAGGGAAAATGACTTTAGTTATATATGCCTTCTATATATTTTCTTAATGTTTTACTCACGTCAAATTTGTTGATTACATTGAAATTAACTCAAGTATATAGTATTAGCCTTTGAAATTCTTGAAGTTTTCAATCATTTTAGAAAATATAATAAATGCATTATTTATTAATATCCCAATTTAACGAAAAGCAATGGAAGGAACACAACAACATGATCAAAATGTTGATATACAAAATCGTATAAGTCTAAACTTCGATATCACTTTCGATACAAAATGCTCAAGATGTGATTTTTGGTTTACTAATGAAAACTTATTTTCGGACAACAGAGAGGCTTGTGTACACTACAACTTGAGAACGGACTACAAATTACATAATCTCACCGTCTGCGAGAAATATCAAAAGTTAATGTCCTTGCTGAACCTCCTCGCCAATGTTGATTCATCCAACTTGAAGTGAATTCTTAGCAACATCATCAGCAGGGCCGTCCCTGAGCACAGCAAGGTGAAACAACTGTTTTGGGCCCCCAAAATTTTAGACATTTTTTCTTTACAGAATAGGTCCCCAGATTTATTTTATTTTTGTAAAAAGGCCCCAATTTTAGAAACTACTATAAAACCGTTAAATTTTTTTAGGCCCCCAAAATTTCAGGGCCGGCCCTGATCATCAGTGTGATCAAGAATCGATCACCATTCCCATGCTTTATTGAGCACGATCAATGTTTACCATGTATAAGACTGGCTCACAGAGCAAGTCAAATAAAGCCTAAGTAACAAAAATTAAAGTTCTTTAAACATTAATAGAGAAAAGTCGTCCGTCCCAACCATCCTCTACACAACATTCCTAATCTTACAACATCTATTTAACAAACGCGTAATTTGTATTTCATGTAATTAAGTAGTTATGCGAAATAACTATAAATTTAAATATAAAAGTGAAAATATGGTTGCACAAAAAAGTGAAAATATCATAACTGAGAACTTATGAATAACTACAAAGTACAAAGTACTAAACTTTTTTTTTTTTTTTTTGTAGCGATGGAATCTAAATATATTGATGCTCAGAACTTCTGGCAGATTGGATATAATGAAATTTTGCAACATATGATTGAATTGTAATTCCTAAGAAATCAGAAAATTATCTTTAAAACATTTGATAAAGCCAGTTTTATGCCAAATGTATGTTAGGGTGTGAATGTCTCTGAGAAAATTTACAATTCCACATCTTTATTACAAATGAGATGAGAAAAAAAAAACAATGACGAGTAGGTCAAATTAACACACTAGTGTATTCATGTTATTCTATCATACAATGGGAACCCATAAAAGGATCATTTTATCAAAGGAAGAATAGAAAATACATTTACATGTTTAATTATTCTGGAAGATGAAGGAAGAACTGTATCATAGACTACGAAATCGGTGTGGCTAATGAAATACAGACACATTATATACATATTAAATGTACATGTCAATCTGGTGGATAGTTCCAAACTAAACTTCTTCATCAAATTTTGTTGGCATTAATGATCTCACTATAGAACACGAAAAATTCATCCATGAATTCATTTTTAGTTTAGAAACAAATCCTCTTATTATTATGCAGACTCATTATAGCTTAAAAAGCTTTTGATCTCAATTTCTGTATAGCTTTTACTAGCCTGGTTCTTTATACATGTTTGCTACATAAGGATCTTACAACTTATTTAAGCATGGAATAAAACTTCTGTCTGGCAAAAAAGAATCATAGTAGAAAAGATTTGGACTTTATTTGAGCTTTTGGTGGATTGTGTCTATATGTGAAATCATGGGATCTCAAGATTTGTCTGCTTTCAGTTTCCAAGTCAAACATCGTAACTACTGTTTGATTTTCCCTCATGTTTTTCAATTTTCATGGATCTCAAGATTTGTCTTCTTGCACTTTCCAAGTCAAACATAAAGTAACTACTGTTTGATGTTCCCTCGTGTATTCCCTCTTTCAAATGACACTATTGGGCCCAAGTAGAGGAATTTCATAGTAAAATTAAAAGATTAATTGGTAATCCACCGTCGTATATATTTTGTTAACATTTAGTTTTTTTTCTTTCTTGTATACATTTATTGTTGGTTTGGTTATCAATCACATGTTAATTTTCTTTTGGAAGGAAATTGTTTATGCTTTCTACAATAAAAGAATTGTCCATGCTTTTTTGATACAATTCAATGCATTTTTTTTTGTCATATATATACCTTACAAACGCACATTTTCGGTATAAACCACTAGATTACAAGTTCCAACTACGCAATATTTTTGGTACAAAGAATTTGTACCGAACAACATCATACCACTTATGTAAATAACATTTCTCAGGAATGTATCTTTTGAGCTTTATTAATTTAAGATGTTGACAAAAAAAAAAAGTCTATGCAATATCGTTTAACATTTCATAAAAGATACAAACAAATATAACTGAAAATTAATAATATTATCTTTTAGGTCTCTATACTCAGTTGGGGTAGTATACCATTTCAAAAGATACCATAGACCGGTTATTACATGAATCGCCAAAACAACATAAAAATCACAAAATCATTATATTTTGGTATAGTCAAATTAACATACTATCAAAATCTCATATGTGAAATTTAAATTTTATTTTTGAAAATTAAAGTTTCTTAAACAACATAGTTATAAATAATTATCAAAATTTGAAGTAAAATGCGAATTATATTTTAATATTCGATATCGGTTGTTGACGATTAACCATGCAAAATGAACATTAATTACGATTGTAAATAACAAAACATATACTCTTGTCGATATACATGTATCGACATTTAAACCCGAATATATATGTATACCTATAATTTCTCTGATTTTCACGCTACCTGCCACGTACATGGGTGATAGGTCCAAACTCACAAGTAAGTTTACGTACAGTGAATTCGTCTTTTTGGGTATAAACATACATTTATTTTACGCGTAAGAAAAGGATTACTAATTCTTTCATTAAAGGAACTAGACAGAGTTAAGGCAAACAATAGAAGCATATAGAGTTTTGATATGTTTTCTTTGATAAATATTTTTTTGTACGTTTATACCCAAAAAGACGAATTCAATATTTAATTGATGCAATATTTAGGGGTCGACACAAGGTAATATATGCTATTTAAAAAATATATATATATGCTATTTAAGGTATATTTGCTATTTGAATCGATTTATATGGGTACTAAAATTATTTGGCCTTGCTTCATATAAACGAATTCCAACAAATTCAAGTTTTTGCTAAAACTAGTTCTACGGGTTATTTGCCCATCATATTACTTGCTACTTGCAAATTATTCACCAATTACTTGCAAATCACTAGTATGTCACTTCCTAATTTTAACGGGTAAAACAAAGCGGATATTACTCTTTTCAAATCTTGTTACTTGACACAAACTTATGACTATCCGATTTATGTTACTGCTATGACAACGACCATTTTTCTTTCAGAACCACAAAATAAATTACAGGTACGTGACAAGTACTAAGTATTTATGTCCACCCGTAGTAACAGTGCCAATATTGCGCCTACCGGGCAACGTGAACGTGATCATCAAATCAAAGTAGTTACCAAACGCTTTGATCTCGATAAAACCAAAAGCTGACACGTCTTGCTGTTTCTTAATTTATTTCTCTTACAACGACAATTTTCAGAGATGAAAATTTTTATATCGAAAGAGAACAGTCCTTATCATTTGCTCCCATCACTTGCTTTTGTCTAGTTACAACTGGAAATCGAAGAGAAGTATTACAAAACATTTTTCTCATAATAATACAAAATAATTAAATAGAAAGCAAAGCAAGAGCGTTGGGTGACGTTGGTCTCTTCATTAACTCTTCTCATCTACCCCTTCCTCTGTTCGCCTTTATATCCTTCACCTTCCCTCTCTCTTCTTCATTAAACTCATCTTCAAAAATACCCTAATCACATTTTGTAACAATAATACAATTACACATTAAAACTCTCCGAAGATGCCTCAGGCACCGATGCCAGAGTTCTCTAGCTCGGTGAAGCTCAAGTACGTGAAACTTGGTTACCAATATTTGGTTAACCATTTCTTGAGTTTTCTTTTGATCCCGATCATGGCTATCGTCGCCGTTGAGCTTCTTCGGATGGGTCCTGAAGAGATCCTTAATGTTTGGAACTCACTTCAGTTTGACCTAGTTCAGGTTCTATGTTCTTCCTTCTTTGTCATCTTCATCTCCACCGTTTACTTCATGTCCAAGCCACGTACCATCTACCTCGTTGACTATTCTTGTTACAAGCCACCTGTCACTTGTCGTGTCCCCTTCGCAACTTTCATGGAACACTCTCGTTTGAACCTCAAGGACAACCCTAAGAGCGTTGAGTTCCAAATGAGAATCCTTGAACGTTCTGGCCTCGGTGAAGAGACTTGTCTCCCTCCGGCTATTCATTATATTCCTCCGACACCAACCATGGACGCGGCTAGAAGTGAGGCTCAGATGGTTATCTTCACTGCCATGGACGATCTATTCAAGAAAACCGGTCTTAAACCTAAAGACGTCGACATCCTTATCGTCAATTGCTCTCTTTTCTCTCCCACACCATCACTCTCAGCTATGGTCATCAACAAATATAAGCTTAGGAGTAATATCAAAAGCTTCAATCTCTCGGGGATGGGCTGCAGCGCGGGCCTGATCTCAGTTGATCTAGCCCGCGACTTGCTCCAAGTCCATCCCAATTCAAATGCAATCATCGTCAGCACGGAGATCATAACGCCTAATTACTATCAAGGAAACGAGAGAGCCATGTTGTTACCCAATTGCCTCTTCCGCATGGGCGCGGCAGCCATACACATGTCAAACCGCCGGTCTGACCGGTGGCGAGCCAAATACAAGCTTTCCCATCTGGTCCGGACCCACCGCGGTGCTGACGACAAGTCTTTCTACTGTGTCTACGAACAGGAAGACAAAGAAGGACACGTTGGCATCAACTTGTCCAAAGATCTCATGGCTATCGCCGGTGAAGCCCTCAAGGCAAACATCACCACAATAGGTAACTATAATAAACATCATTTTATTTCACCTACATATATACCCTAACAATGATATATATACGGTGAAAACTATATCAAGGGGTGGGCATTAAATAATTATTGGTCGCCTAGGTTTGACTTCAATTTCGTTTTAAATAAAAGAATAATTACTCTATATGTTTTGTTATTATGGTTAAATGTACTTTCTTGGTATATGTCTCACTTCTATGGAAATTTAGGTTACTCAATTCGGTTGCATTAAATTAGCTTTGTTCGATGGAAATTTTATTTGGTTTTAAAGTAAAGTTTGGTTTGGCTTAGGTTTAAGGACTTATGCTACGGTTTGGTTTTGATATATGAATTTGATGAAACAGGTCCTTTGGTACTACCGGCGTCAGAACAACTTCTCTTCCTCACGTCCCTAATCGGACGTAAAATCTTCAACCCGAAATGGAAACCATATATACCGGATTTCAAGCTAGCCTTCGAACACTTCTGCATTCACGCAGGAGGCAGAGCGGTGATCGACGAGCTCCAGAAGAACCTACAGCTATCAGGAGAACACGTTGAGGCCTCGAGAATGACACTACATCGTTTTGGTAACACGTCATCGTCATCGTTGTGGTACGAGCTTAGCTACATCGAGTCTAAAGGGAAAATGAGGAGAGGCGATCGTGTTTGGCAGATTGCGTTTGGAAGCGGTTTTAAGTGTAACTCAGCCGTGTGGAAGTGTAACCGTACGATTAAGACACCTAAGGACGGACCATGGTCCGATTGTATCGACCGTTACCCTGTCTTTATTCCCGAAGTTGTCAAACTCTAGACTGAAAACGTCTTTGGACGGTTTAGTAATGGTTTGATTTCGTGTTACGGTTTAGGTTTATTTGGTCTCGGGATTTGGTTGAAAGAGGGGATTGAGAAATGGAAGTTAGAGAGAAGAAAAAGCGAAGCATAAATGTTTGTATTTAATTGCTCTGCATATACTTAAATCTCTGCTTTTCATTTGGGGTATTTTTTAGTTTCTCGTGCTGTAATTAATAACTTGTGGTGTACTATCAAATAAGAATATTTCTCTGTTTTATTATTTTTAAATTGGAGAATAAATTTCTTTGTTTTCATCGCTGCCGTCTATATTGCTTTGGATTTGGTTTTAATTTCAATAATGTGGTTTATAAAGGCAAAATAATCAGAACACAACAAATTTATATATATATATATATATATATATATATATATATATGTGTGTGTGTGTGTGTGTCTGAACTTATAATGGTTGACCATCCATCCAATTTGCGTAATCCTATCGCAGTAAATATGTCCACACTAATGAATGTGGTGCATGGATAGTGTTGCATGATGATATATTGATATGTAATGAATGTATGATGTCATGATGATAAAAAAAAATGTGAGTCCATATATTTTATCGAATAATATTAAAATACTAGTAGTACATTAATATGTTTTCCAACACTGCCACAAAATGTATTGGGCCTATATCAATTAGTGATCCTGAAATTCCAGCCTACATGATGGCCTTAATTAGTCTGAAATACTTCGACAAAGATTTGATCTTCAAACCAACGCATCATATGGCCTCTTGAGAAAAATAAGAGAACAGTATTATATAATTTCTTCGTTTACTAAACCGTCAACGTTACGTTTTAATTACTATCGGATTAGTCTAAACGCGGTATAGTGGAAACGCAATTGAAGGTTTAGTAAACAAAATCAAAGGTTGGATTAGATATGTGGAACTGTTAAGAAATTAACTAAGTAAAGTATCGCTTATTCGAATAGTGCTTCAGAGAAAATCAAATAAAATACTTTGGGATCCGGTCCGAGTGAATGTACGGGCCTAGGCCCAAGAGATCGTATAGAATGAAAAGTTTAATAGTCTTTGGAATCTTGTTTTAGCGCTATAAGTTTAATAATTTCTATCTTATTTATTTTTTATCGTCATATCAAAATAGAAAAAAAATTGTAACTTTTGAACTTTTTACTCATAATGAGATATGTATTAATTAAAAAAAAAATAGACGCAATTTTTATATTGAAAATGAACCACTATGCAATTATTTTCTGCTTTTTATTTTTGAGGATAAGATTTTGAACCCAATTTTAACACTATGAATTTGCAGTGTTAAGGACATCTCAACAGACATGATTTCCTAGACAGGACAAAAGTTTAAGGTTAATGATGTTTTATCAAATTCAATCAGTCTCCGAAATCTTAGTGTTTACAAATGACGAAAAAAATATAAATATCATTTTCCAAGTACACGAATAATGCCAAGAGTGGAACATGTTATCCATCGAGCCTCTTATCTTCTCAAGAAAAAGGTTGATGCCTTTGTTTTTGATGTTTTCTGCATATTGATGTGGTCCAGCACAAACCATAGTTATCCATTTTATCTTTTATTTTCCTTTAACCCAACGTTTTCGGATATCTTGATATCGATTAAGTTTTAATCCTTCATTATCTATTTATTTTGAGTCTAGTTGGTGTTATAAAGTAAAATAGTAAGAAATCAATATCGTTCCTATCCCTCTGGTTTTATCACTTCTACTTATCGCCCACTTCGTTTCTACTTCTCATTCCTCTTTCTGCCCTCTTTTCTTAAATGCTTAAAATGTACTCCAAATTGTATCCATATAAC
Organism: Arabidopsis thaliana x Arabidopsis arenosa; assembly: GCA_019202795.1. NCBI lineage: Eukaryota > Viridiplantae > Streptophyta > Magnoliopsida > Brassicales > Brassicaceae > Arabidopsis > Arabidopsis thaliana x Arabidopsis arenosa. The sequence continues at coordinate 10,601,355 of CM032919.1, read as the reverse complement.
ATATATACTTTAAACAAACAAAAAAACATAGTAAGAAATATCTGTATAATTAGGATCGATAAACACACAACAGTAAAAGATAATAAAAGTTTTTGTTGAATCTTTTTACGCTTGCTATATTTTTTTTGAAGGACTCCTAATAATTGGGGATTTAAATGATTTTTTTCCTCTATATCTTAAATTTTAAAAATATTCAGTAAAGTTATTATTATACAGTTTCATTCTCTCTAAATTTTTAAGATGAACATGTAGAAAATAAAGATGTAGACATATCATACCATAATTAATGTCATTACTCATTATCTTTAAACGTAAACCGACACAACCAATCAAAACCTCGCTTTCCACATAATCACGAGAATAATCCACACTAATCGACTTTTTCCATGGAAAATAATGAAATCTAGCAAAAATGAATGGTAACAAAATCCAAAAATAAGGAGTGATTTGGCCCGTGAAAACGACAAGTGGACCATAAAGATATCCATCTGATTAAGAAGCTGGCCAATCAAAACACTAAGAAGAGGATCAACTTGAAGAACTCGGCCAATCAGAATCGAGATAAGACCTCTTCATGGCCCTCATGGGGTATAAGCTACCAAAAAGTGCATCAAATTTTAACTTTAATATACAAGAAAAGAAAAGCTCACATCGTGTGGGACATGTACTAGCCTACAACGCCTCTAAACTTAACCCTTCTGTGCCTCATAAAAAGAAAATGTAGTCTCTCTTTTTATAACCACTTCTCGAAAACTGAAACCTTTGTAGAGAGAACCCATAGTTCGATAAAACATTCTTTTTGCAACTGAGACTTGGAAACTTGGTTTTACTCAAAGTAAGGTTTCTTCTTGTTGATGGTGATAAGTATAATATGATGAAAAGTTTGGCTAGTGCGGTCGGAGGGAAGACGGCGAGGGCATGTGATAGCTGCGTGAAGAGGCGGGCACGCTGGTATTGCGCAGCTGATGATGCCTTCCTTTGTCATGCTTGTGACGGTTCGGTCCACTCGGCGAACCCTCTTGCTCGTAGGCACGAGAGGGTTCGCTTGAAGTCGGCTAGCTCCGGGAAGCATCGCCATGCTTCCTCCTCCTTACCGTCTCACCAATCTACGTGGCATCAGGGATTTACACGTAAAGCTCGGACCCCACGTGGAGGCAAGAAGAGCCACACGATGGTTTTTCATGATCTTGTGCCGGAGATGAGCACAGAGGATCAGGCGGAGAGCTACGAGGTGGAAGAGCAGCTCATCTTCGAGGTGCCGGTGATGAACCCGATGGTTGAGGAGCAATGCTTTAACCAGTCCGTGGAGACAAAGGTCGAGTTTCCGATGATGCCCTTAAGTTTCAAGAGCAGCGACGAAGAAGATGAGGACAACGCTGAGAGTTGTCTGAATGGTTTGTTCCCAACCGACATGGAACTAGCTCAGTTCACAGCTGATGTGGAGACTCTACTCGGTGGAGGGATGGAGCGAGAGTTTCATTCCATAGAAGAGCTAGGGTTAGGTGAGGTGTTAAAGATCGAAAAAGAGGAGGTGGAGGAAGAGGAAAGAGTCGTGACAAGAGAAGTGTATGATCTAGATGAATCTGAGGAGACTTCTCCATTTGAAATAAGCTTTGACTACGAGTACGCACACAAGACTACATACGAAGAAGAAGAAGAAGAAGATGAGAAAGAAATTGTTATGAAGAAAACAATGGATGTGGGAGTGAATGAGATGAGTGGTAGGATTAAGGAAGAGAAGAATGAGAAGGCTCTTATGCTTAGATTGGACTACGAATCTGTGATTTCCACTTGGAAAGGCCAAGGGATTCCATGGACCGACCGAGAGCCATCTGAAATTGACCTCGACATGGTTTGTTGCCCAACCCATTCCTTGGTAAGTCTATCACGCCTTTCCTTGTTCTATCTATCTCAAACTAGCAACAAATTTTTACCAATAGACCGCAACCATTGTTATTACTATTTGATATTGATATAAAGAAAGCATTGTCTCTAATTTACAAAGTTATTTGTGTTGTGAATCTTAAGGGTGAAAGTGGAGAGGCTTATCATCAGAACCACTTCCGCGGCCTAGGGTTACACATGGGAGAGGCTGGGGATGGAGGAAGAGAAGCTAGGGTTTCGAGATACCGAGAGAAAAGGAGGACAAGGTTGTTCTCCAAGAAGATACGGTACGAGGTACGTAAATTGAATGCAGAGAAAAGGCCTCGCATGAAAGGAAGGTTCGTGAAGAGATCTTCAATTGGTGTTGCTCTCTAAAGAAAATTAGTTATGGATATTTAATTACTCTGCTCTCTTCTTGCTTTTTTTTTTGCTAGTTTTGGTGATTTTTAGCCTTTTCCTGCATTCAAAGAGAATTTTTGCACGTTTTTGTGAGCTACGTATGTACATATATCACCAAAAATGTGACTATCTTGTAAACACTGATCTATATAGTTGATATAACGTGACTTTTGATGAATTGCTGGTAATTAATATGCTGTCATATGGATGTCACAAATATCCCACTCAAATATCTAAAAAAACATTATTTTATTTACATATCGATGATAATTTATTGATTTATATAATTGTCGCCAGCCAGAACAAAGAATCTGACGATTTTAATCCAAATTCTACTCAAAATATCACATTCAGGTATAAATAAGATACACTAGTTTTCTATGACAATAGTTCAGTTTATAGTCTAGAACAATTCGTTTAACACCGGGTGAGGGATACTTGAAGAAAGAATAACAATAAATTGAATTGTCACAGTGGAAAATACTGATCGGGACTCGGGAGATATCTTTTCGAAATTTTTAAAGAGTTGAATAGAAAAAGTGAAATATGTTTTAAAGAAAAAGTGATAAGACGAAATCATATAATTGTGTAGTGTTTTTGTATTTCTGATTTTTATTTGGTTATAGCTGTATTTTTATATTTTGCAATTATAAATATGTGTATGTTGGACTATTAAATCCATCAATATTTCTCTTGTTTTCTTTTTCGATTTTATCGTTTCCTTTGTTTGTTATACAAAAAATCTCAATTTTCATTTACATGTATAAATATACTAAATATATAGCCTACTATTTAAACTATATATGTAAAACCAACAAAAATGTTTTCACACTTTAACGTAGGCCTGGGCATTCGGATTTCGGATCGGATTCGGTTCGGATTTATTCGGATTCGGATAATTCGGGTAGGAGATTTTATTATCCGTTCGGATTTTATGACTATTCGGATCGGGTTCGGTTCGGATAGTGTCGGATTCGGATCGGTTTCGGATTAATTTTGGATCGGTTTGTGAGGAAAAAAAACTAAAAAAATGTTCAATTTAAATAAAAAATAGTTTTAATCTTACTAAAATTTGGCTAAGTTTTCCAAAAATATGTATAATTTTAACAAATATAATTAAAAACTTTCCGATATCTAGGTTATTTAGGATATTTTTGTTATTTGTTATAAAATTATAGCTAAATATAACTAATATTTTTGGATATATAATTTTATTTTCGGTTTTCGGATATCCTTTCGGTTTTCGGTTCGGATCGGGTTCGGTTCGGATAATTCGGATAGGAGAATTCATTATCCGTTCGGGTTTTGTGACTATTCGGTTCGGATTCGGAGCCGGATTTTTCGGATCGGTTTCGGATCGGTTTTCGGATTTCGGATTTTATGCCCAGGCCTACTTTAACGTCTGTGTTTCGGAAAACAAAAATTTGAGTTTTATGTAGGGATGTGGAGGAGAGTCGGTTTAATTCTAGTTGATTTAATAAGTTGATTGGTTTATTATTAAACCAAAGGAGAAATAGAATATTTTTGGTAATTCTAATTCGTTTAATTTGAGTGAATCAGAAATAAATTTAAGTCTATTTTAACCAGGGCCGGCTCAAAAAAATTAAGAACTCTGAGCTGAAAAAACAATTGGCCCTAATTTCTTATGTATATATATAAAAAAAAATTTGGACCCTAATTTTAATAAATTTAGTTGAAAAAAAAGACAAAAAAATTTTGGACCCTGTGCATGAGCACTCACCGCACATGGGTAGAGCCGGCACTGATTTTAACCCTAAAATCTTAAAACCCTAGTTCTTTGTCATAATATCGTGGCCACATTCATGGAGAGAAAGAGAGAAGATGAGTGTGGCTGAAAGAGAGAAAAAAGCTTGCTTTAAAAGGAGTTGCAGACAGATCTGACACGTCGTGGTAGAAAAGAGATTCGACCTAGCATATCGGTTTTACAATTCAATACAAAATATCTAATACATATCCTAATGCCTAAGTAGATTCGTCCTCGAATCTCTACAATTCTCCCTCTGCCCCCACTAACATAGATTCGTCTTCGAATCTAATGCCTCAATCTATCTTCAATGAGTTCAATCCACAATCGTCGCAACAACCGCTCAATTCTTGACCAACCCGGCTAACACAACTCGAATACGAGGTCAAACACTAACGCGATTTCCAAAGTTTATATTTAGTCACTATGTTTAAGAGTCACATCATAGAAAAAAACGGGTACGGTCGTTTGAGTGAGCAAAAAGCCTTTAGAGTTTAGACATATTAATTATTAGGACATAATGTCCCACATCGGAAGTTGGAAGGGATCTAAGTAATTGGTTTTGTTAATTAACAAATATCACATTACAAAAAAATCCTACATCCAGAGAAGTTAATTTTACAACTGTTTCATCAACTAATATCACCAAAAATAATAAAAAATAATAATAACAGTTACAAACACTGAATCACATCGAGAAAAATAAAGTAATATTGTGACATTTTGTAAATTACTTAGGAGGAAAAAGTGTATTAAAATGAGCCAATATAGCATTAAAATCATGCATAAATTTTTATGAATTGTTATTGGCATTATAAATAGACAGCATTAAACTCTAGTAAATTAGAAAGAAAATATTTGACGTTATTACCCTTGAGACTCTTGTTTCAGGTGATGGTGAATTTGTTGGATTTCGTGGCATATGAAGATTTTAGTTTGTGTGGGTTTTGTTTGTTTTTGTCGATTTTTGTGTTTTTTTTGGTGGCATGCGAAGTTTTTAGTTTGTGGAGTTTTTGTCGATTTTTGTGTTGTGTTTCGTGGCATGTGAAGTTTCTAGTTTGTGGAATTTTTGTCGATTCTTCTGTGATTGTGTTGTGAGTTTTCGTGAGTTGTTGTTGTTGTTGTTGTTTGTGTGTTCGGTGTTTGTGTTAACTTTTTTACCCTGAGAAGAGAGACATAGATTTTACCTGACTCTTCAAAGACCTGTACATATGCATAAAGCAAGAGAAATATCAATTATGAGCAAATAAAGAGAAAATTACTTCACTCTTAGAGATAAAGAAACATGAAGAACAACTTACCTTAAAATGAAGCATAAAGAAATTATTGCCTCTCCCAACTCTTCGAGAGTACGATTCCATACTTTGAATTTGATCTCTTGCTTCTTTAAGTGTTATACCTCTGCAATAGAGATTTAACAAAACTATTTAGAGAATTGAATACCAATTTCTTTTTTACCAACAAATCTATCACTCAGCCACCAAGTATCAACCTTTCTAATCTTTGGCCAACACATTACAAAACACAAATTGAATACATGAATATATATATATATATAGGTTAAGAGCCAGAAACTTACTGACCTATTTCCTTGCTTCAGTTTACCATTAGAAGTTGATTTTGAAATCTTTGAAACACCTTTTAACACTCTGGCCCTGCCAAAGCTTTTGATGGTTAAAATGGTTAAAAAAAAAACACATCATTAGCATGAACATAAAAAGGGAATGGAGAGGAGAGAACATGTTAATCAGACAAACAGATCATGGAGAGTTACCGTGAATAAATCTTGGTCTTGCTTGACAATAAATCTTTGTCAAGCACAAGAGCTAGCCAATGACTCTCAAGCCTGAGTTATCTCTGATATTCTTTCCAATCTGAGAAAAATGCACACGACGACTAATCAGATTCTAGCCAATGAATAGAACAATCTAACTCAGGAATACCTACAGTTTCTTGTCCACTGACTCTCAAGATCTCTGTCATGCATCATTCCGCTCTTTCTCACACATTTGTTGATTTTCCTGAAAGATTCATAGAAGCATAACAAATTGATATCATTACAAACAGATGTCAATACTGATTAAAGCTGATGAGGCAATATAACAATTTTAGATAAGTCACCATCATTACGGTGCTTGCAGGTTTCAGAAATGTTTGGCATCTAGTCCACCAAGTCAATTAATCCAGCAAGCTGTTTCGTCAATCACCAATAAAAAAATATATTTTACGTCCATCTGCTCCCATTCTCCGATTTGTTACGAATATGCATTAACAGAATAAAAAAGACAAACAGAAGACATGTCTAAGGAAGATTATTACCAACACCAAGAAATGAATCACGAGCAGTCAAGGTGCATTCTCTCATCTGCCTCAAGTTGTCCCTGGGACAATCCTGAAGTAGATCACTGAAGTATTTGGTAAATCTGGCAAGCAGTGATATCTTATAGTGTAAAAAATATTTTTAATGCTTGACATGTATCACCAACCTTGCTCGCCTTCTCGATAGCTGGTCCCATAGCTATTACAACACCTCCAATGGTAGTCAACGTTTATTAGCTTATGTAGAATTATATTTACGGCTTCGATTTACTCCAAACGCATCTACAGAAGTTTAAAAGACTCAGTTTCAAATCTAAAGCTTAAAATAAAACTCCCCAAAAGAATTTTTAAGTTTAGACAACAAATGAACTTTTCCAATTTGTACAGAACCTTCCAATCAGGACTCTCATATCCCTTAAGAGGAATAGGCTAATCTTGCTACTGACCTCCACGACATAAGTTGATGTTGAAACAGACGTCTTAATACAACTCTATTTGGAGCCGCAGTCCCCTGAAGAAAAGAATATAAGTACAACAAGAAATCCAAAAATTTAGACAATCCAAAGGGGTTTTCTCACATTTAGCTTCAAGTTCACTTAGTAGTGCAGGTTTGACATCATTACGGAACCTTTCATTATCTGCAAACAGAAATAACACAGTTTAGTTCAGTTATTAAGATATGTTCTTCTAACAAACGAAAGTTCGACAAAGCAGAAGCAGCTTACGGAATTCATAGTCACCTGAACCATTAAACTTGTTTAAAGCACCCAAAAGTTTGATTCTAGAATTTCTGGTGGCAGCTATATTAGATTGCATCACAACATCCTTCCTAATATCTATCAAATGGACAAAAAAAAACTCTTTAGATATAAGGAAAATAACTTAAATACTGCAGATTTTTTATAAACACGGAAATCAGGGGGTGGAAATTTTTGAGTAGAAAAAATTCAAAACCTTAAAGTTTTCAGAAGTGAGACACCAAAGTCATCAATTACCGAAGCCATCCACAACAAGCCTTCACTAAGAACCTTGGGATTCTTATTCTCTTTCATGATTTTGTAAAGCTACAAACAACAGCCATGGATCATCATTGTGATCAAGTTAAAATAAAAGTCAAAGAAAAGTTACCGAACCAGGACATACCCTCTCGAAACAAATCAGGACCAACTGCTTTGCAGAAAGCAATAGGGCACTTCATAGCAGAGGCTAGCGTCTTATATCTTCATCTCGATCACTAGTGCCTGCAAATTAATACAAAAACTCGGGAAAATGAGCTAAGAACTAATTATGCAGGAAAAAATATAACTAACGTAAGAAGACAGCTTTCATCAACTGAAGCATTCTTCATATTCCTAACCTGTAATGCAAAGTACGACACACTTCTTAGAAACTTTTCCGCAGTCGAAGATATGTCAGTGATGATTTCAATGACTTGTTGATGAACCTGCATTTCCAAGTAATATGCTCATGTACTACTTTAAATTATTTTGGGGAGTATAATTCTAGAAATATATAAAAGAAGATTTCAGACGGAATAACAAGCATACCTGCCCATTTTTCTCATTCCCACCAGGAACTGAACACAAAAAACCGGACCAGGATTTCCACTGACTTGTCTAGTTCTTGTAAACCTCCTGTCTCTTCTTTCACAACCAAAGTTCCTACACGGCAATTTAATGCAAAATAATCACCAAACTGATAAATACTTAAGAACAAAGAGCTTATGTGACATATGCTTATGCAGATTTGATCTCATTTTTAAGTGGTTCTTCATATCAAATTCAGGAACCTTGTACATCAGATTTATCCTATGTGTAATGAAAATTGATGAAGAACCACTTAAAAATGAGATTAACTACTTAAGCAAAAGGCAAAAAGATAAACATAGAAAGAGGTAAGCACTAGTGATGGAGAGAGCAGCATTTGAGAATAAAAGAGTCTTCAAGCCCTTCAACAAACCTTCAAGTTTTTCTTTCCATACAGAGCTCTTTAACTGAGATATAGTTTCTTGTTTTACAGTAGATCCTACTGTTTTCAATCCCTTCGAGACCCATCTCGGTAGGCTAAAAATGAAAAGAAGAATAAGATATTAACACCACAAAAGTCTGAAAAAGGACGAAGTCGATCACAATAACCATTTATAAGGGAATCAATTAGCACATATGAATTCAACAATAAGAGAATCATACCACAATATTATGTAGTCATAACACGAGCCTTAACCTTCTCCTCCCTTACTGCATGCCACCTTCCCTGGAGGCATGATATATCACGTTCCATGTAAATATGGTCATCTCATCGTGCAGTTTATCCCTGTTCAAGGGTACGTTAGGAAGAAAATATTGGAAAAATGTGTCTGCTAGACTAAGAAACATCCAAGGAAGATAAATATGTTTTACCCTGCATAAATTCAGAGTACTTACTTGCTGCTATGGAGGGTACTTAGTTCTGATTGGATTTCTTCCATAGTTTTAGCCCAAAGACCCCTGAAATCGAGCTTATATTCAAGATCTTCAATTTGCTTTTAGTAGGATACGATTTCCTGTAAGATCCTGCCAGCATTTTCCAGGGGTTGCACCAGTGCTTCAATTGAGTCTTTGCCAGCTTTTGTCTGGGCAGAGATTTCTAATACCTGCAGACATACACATATATGATTTGAGATGCTATGAACTGGAATTAAGATTTTCCAGCTTGTGTGCATGACAACATGATTTAGTGGAAACAAAGCAAGCAGAAAACAACAAGACTTCTAAAGAAACTGATAGAACTTGGGGCTGCAAATCAGTTATATTCAAGAAAATTACTAGTGATCCCCAACTCACATCATTCAGAGCTCTTGCAAAGTTTTCTCAGCGAGAGGAATAACTTCTTTGTTAGTTTAGAGTATTCTTCAAAAACTGTTGAAATACATAGTGAGCATAGGAAGACTCCACTGCTAATACGTTAAGATGTTCCCCCGTGCTTGAAGCCTTTAGCCTTTGTGGTATTCCTTTGCTGTATTTGAAAAGAAATTTCCATACTCAAATAAAGAGACATTCCGATATTTCAAAAGCATAAAATAATTTGAATCGTAAGGCAAAACATGAGAAGATTGTGTAACCTTATTAACAAGCTATATCCTCTTCTTCAGCTGTAAAAGAGCGCTCGCAACAATGACATAATGACATTCACATGCTACCTCCTCAAAAGATTCAAACATCTGATCTGACGCAAACCACTTGCCATGTTATATTTGCTGCAAAACAGAACTACACTTTTGAGTGCAAGACAAGAATATATTGGAATTCACGCAAACATAAGGGGTGGTGGGGCTATGGAAACAGTCCAGTTTTAAACACAAACCTTTTATGGTAACCACAAACATTGGGATAAGCATCAATGGTAACTGATTCCTGTTTCTAGGCCTGAAGCTTGGACTCAATGTATCTCTCTCTTGCTGCATATAAATACTCAAGTCAGATTGAGTGAATAGATATTTTCTAATCATCGACTGTGACCGAAAATGGATTCCTATCTATGTTTGAATGTCAATCCAGGTACATTGTAGAAACAAAAAATCAAATAATAGGGGTGATAGATGACACCACATTATATTAACATGGTCTAATAATTGGTACCACTGAAAAAAATTTCAAAAGCAGTTTATTCACAACTTAAAGCGCTAGTCCGAGAACTGGCCAATAGCTATCTAACTTTAAATTATTCATCAGTGCTTACATTATGTATCCTTGTTATGCTTGAATAGGCAAAATTTTCACTGGCCATCTAGCGAAGGCTATCAAAGTGATCCATATTCAGTGGCTGCCAAAAGTTCTAATTGTTATAAGAAGCTGTAAATAAGTAATTTCAACTAAAACAACACACCAACTACCAAGGATGGATCATGAGATATAAAAATGGCTTAGAATTTTCCTATTAGCACAAACTAATGAAAAATTGATTTAAGCACTAAGATACCTCATCCTAAAGTAAAAGTAAGCTTTGTACCTATGGGGTTTACTCCTCAATATCTTAACTTCTTTCCACATGTAACTTTCCTTGAATCATCCCTGCTTGCACATCAACAGAAAGATAGTTTGGGTACATGCGTCACTTACAAAAGCTTGAGTGGGACAACACATGCTTACCCTGCTATAACTTGTCTACATGGTACTTCATAATCCGCAAGCCTTGGATCAGAGATGTATTCATCCGATTTCAGATGATCGACTGTGAAAAATAAGTGGAATGCGAATGAAGAACTCAGAGTGTGAAGCAAAATGATCAGCTTACACAACGCAAAAAATATACTGATGGTGCATAAAAAATCAAAAGACGGTTTGTAATACCAGGTCGTGGTGAGTTGTATGTCAAGACACGCATGCCTTCACCCCATTTGCAAAAGTATGGACTGATCCGATACTAAAAAAAAGTCACTTTAAATGGAGATCCAATTTCTTGTACCACTCTTCACTTCCATGTTTAACATCAAAACGATCCTCACTTACAGTGTCAGAGACGCTTATAACAGCAGGGAGTATAATGAAAGGAAGCAATTTAAGGATATAATGTAAAGTAAAAAAAAAAAAAGTTCAACAGTTAAGGAAGAAAGACAATATGTAAGAAAGTAAGTGTGTAATCAAGGAAGCAAAATAACCAATGAATTAAGGACCACAATACAGAAGTAAGTAAGCAAGCAAAGAATTAAGGAAGCAAGCAAGAACGCAAGGAAGTAAACAGAGGATCAAACAATGAATTAAGGAAACAAGTGAGTAAACAAACAACAAACCACATAAACAGAGAAGAAAATATGAATGTGTACAAGCAAGTATGCATAAATGTATGTATATATGCATGTAACAAGTATGTAAACAAGGAAGCAAGTGAGTAAACAAACAACAAATCAAAGAAACAGAGAAGCAAATATGAATGTGTACAAGCAAGTATGCATAGATGTATGTATGTAGAAAACAAATCAGAGAAAGAAAACCAGGAAGAAAGTGAACAAGCAAGCAAGGAATGGAAGTAGAAATGATAAATCAAACAAAGAATCCATGTATGCGTGTATGTAAGCAAGGAAACAAGGAAGCAAATTAACTAAGGAATTAAGGAAGATTGAATGACAGAGAAATTAAGCATGTAAGATAGGAAACAATGAAGCAAATTAGCCAAGGAATTAAGGAAGAAAATACAGAAGCAAGTAATTAATTAACCAAACAAGGACACAAGGAAGTAACAAACAAACCAATAAGCAAATAATGAAGAAAAGAGTAAGCATGTAAGTAAGGAACGAAAGAAAAAATAAGTAAACAAAGGATCAGACAATGAATCAAGGAATCAAGTGAGTAAACAACAAATCAAAGAAACAGAGAAGCAAATATGAATGTGTACAAGCATAGAAAGCATAAAATAAGTAAGCAAAGAAGGAACTAGGAAATAAAAACAAATCAAAGAATGAAGAACAAAAACCAAGAAATGAAAGCAGAAATGATGAAGTAATCAAAGAATCCATGCATGAATGCATGTGTGCATTTTGGTATGTGTGTATCAGTACATGTCTATTTTCTTCAAGCAAAGAAGACTTTAAATGATCTGCAACATCAAAAAAGTAAACCATAAGAACAAGAACAAAAAACAAACCGGAGCCACAATGATGCAGAACAAATCTAAACCAAAAACAGAGCAGCACAAAACCATTTTTTATCTTCCATTACCAACCACCACGTTCACGTTGAAGCTACGGCCATCAAGTTCTTTCCCGATAGCATCACATGGAGGATTTATTGTCCTTGGAGATCACGAATCAGAATCCCCTTGATATTCCAATTCTCGCGATCTGTAAAAACCAAATCAAACAAATCACAAAACTATAACATAGAGATGGTATCGATGAAATAACAAAATCGATCGACCTCTCCACTCATAAAAGCAGGAGGATTAACACACAGATTGGGATAAATTAAGTAATAGTAACAATAATCGAATCAGAGAAACACAATTCGTAAACATTTCAGGATTATCGTAATTGCCTCGACGAAACCCTAATTCCGAGAGTTTGATCTCTCGTGTAGCAATAAAAACCAATTCATAAACAGATCAATTGTTAGAACCAGAATTACCGGAACCCTAAATTGAGTTTGACTAACCTTAGAATCGATAACCGTAGCCGAACTGAGAGAAAACGCCCTTTCTAGTGTTTGACCGCCGGAAAAAAAGTATCGGTACTCAACTTCTAAAGACATTTTGCAAAAAGAAAAATTTAGGGTTTCAGGAAAATGAGAGAGAGATTTTTTTACGTCCTTCTTCTTCTTCAAACGTTCATTTGATTCCGTTATAAAGGAAATTCAAAATTTGAAAAAGAAGATTTAGCTTTGCACAGCTGTACACACATTGGCCGCATAATTCTCCATTGTGAATATTTTCAGCTTACCGAACAATACCGGTTTAAGGTGGTTCTTCCGGTTTTAATTTTGAATTTGGTTTCTTAGAGATGAGGGCGTTTATTTTATTTTAATGACTCCCACACCGGTTTAAGGTGGTTCTTCCGGTTTAACTCAAGCAACACCATTTTAACCGTTTAAGATAATTTCATAATTTTCATTTGGTTATCTTCTATGCTTTCTTCATTCACCTCTATTTTCTTTGTGTGGGTTAAAATGTAGTGGATTCCTAATCCAAGAAAATCAAACATTTGCAAAACCAAACGACAAAATCGGCTATTGCCATAACGCCACGAGCCCACGATTATGGAAGGTTTGGGAAAAAGACAAGATACAGTAACTTGCTCGATACGTTGCTAGTTGCTACATGCCTACATAGATGCAAAATGTTGTAATTGAGAACAAATAAAAATTTCTATATCTTGTTCTGTGGTTTGCATACATGTAAAAGTTTTGAGACGTTTTGGGATGACTTGCATTTGTTTTTGTTTGTGTCCCCTGGGACAATTATGGATTAGAATGAAAAATCTTGGACTCTCCTTCACACATAGATTCCAAAATCATGTATCCTTTTTTAGAAACCCGCTTTTAACTCACCACAGAGGACACAAAATCTTCCAAATCCAGAATTGGGAACTAGAACTACTACAACATCAGGAGATCAATGAAAACAAAATGGAGATTCGTTAAGCTTTAATGGTTTATGTAGTACTATGAGTAACTTACTAACAGTGCCCACAAAACACCTGAAAATTTTGAGTTCATGGACTCTAAACATCAAAAGACTCAAGTAGTTTATTTGGCCCTGTCTCAAAATTTGTAGTAGAAGCAAGTAGAATCGAACGAAGGAAATTCATTCCAAAAGAATACATGGGAATAAATGATATATGAACAGTTACATGATCAGAAATTATGCCAAAGAAGGAGGTGCAAAGCAGAACAGAGGAGTTTGTTGGCACACGTCTCAGATAACCTTGTCGGATTCATGCTTCCATGGCATGATGACTAAGACCTGATTTCATGAAAGATGCATGTGGAATAGGAAGGATTTAACTTAATTAAGCAGTTAATAACAACGCAAGAGGGTTATCAAGGAAGTGATTTCAGATGCTTCTTCAGAGCATACTTAACACACAACCTGAGATCAAATCCCCAAAGAATCATCTTGGTCATGGACACACTTGTTAGTTAATTTGGCTATACGAACTTGCAAGCTCAACTGATATCCAATAACATTAACTACACTTATTGAAGCCCACTGAAGATTTTTTTTTTTTTTTTTTTTTTTTTGTCAAAGTGCCCACTGAAGATTAAGCAGATAGTTTGAAATCGCTCTGCTCTGCATAAGATAGAGCAAAATCTCGCAACCCTCTAAATCCGTTTTAAGAACAAAGATCAAAGGAACATAACATTATCTTTTTACAAGGATTATCCCAACCCCACAATATCGAATCGATTAGCTTAGCAAAGAGATAGCATAGAGTGTGCATCATATGTAATCATTCAATGTAGTTCATTAACAATCGGATAATAAATTTTCTTGACATTTAATTAATATAGAGTACATTGAAAACGTAAGAAAAAATATTCATGAGACCAAAGAAAAACTAGAAAATTAATGGTAATGAAACGTACGAAGTAGTAATTAAAAACATATCTGACCGATCAGCTAAAAACGTATATGGAGTAGTACTAGTAAATAGTAATTAGTAAAAAATTCAAGGAAATATAACCTTCTGTAGTAATATAAGAAAACTATATATTGATAGTTAATTTGTATTGGATGTGACAAGTTAACAACTGCCTTTTAGTGAGTACAAATTAAGTTTAATGATCATAAAATTAACTCTTAGAAATGCGCTAGTAACGCGTTAAACAAGACATCAACAACTCTTAGTAACACATTGAGACTTCGATCAAATATACCATAACCTAATGATTCACATTAATACTAAATTTAATACACTTATGAAAGCCAGTAGACCAAGTTTTATATGCTTAACATTTTTTTTCCTTCTTTTATATAGAAAGTGAAATTATTAATTAAAAAGACAGAATTATGATAATAACGCTATCTATTTTTGTCCTTGATCCAAATTTCTAACCAAGTCTGAGCTCTAAGCCAACCTCGTTGATATCGACTTGATCATCAAACCCAAGATTTGAAGAACTTTGATTTAATGGAGCTTCCCTTCCGCTCTCCACAGTCTCCAACGTGAAGTGACCATAGCCATGCGTAGCACTAGAACTTTGGAGTTGCCACATGTCATGACTACATTCACCTAGTTGGTTCACAGATTCACGTTTGAATCGGCCAGTTTGTGTCTTGCTCTTGTTAGCGTTTACACGTGTGGCTAGATTCTCAGAACTGTCGCCGCCGGTTGTTGGATCTTTAGCCACGTGGCGTATGTCGTAAGTCCTGTGAGGAGGAATGATCTGGTGCGACGCGGATGCACTTGGAAGAGATGTGTGAGTTATGGGTAAGCCGTTGAGCACGGCGTCAACAGCTGCTTGGCACTGAGCCCAGTTCCCTGACCACATCAAACCAACCGAACCATCTACAGGGTTCACGATCCGACCACAAGCCTCGTACAGAAGTGACCTAAATATTGCTACAAAACACAATGAAGGTTATGTAATCAACCTGGAAAATGAAAAACATATGTGTGATGTGATGTGTGTGTCTGTGCATGTAAGACTTTTATGACAGAATATAAAATACACATTTAGATCCTTATTTGATACTCTGTTACCAAATCTTGTAGATCTTTTATAATCCAAAACACATTGTCACTTTTTTGTGTACTATTTATTCGCAAGATAATTCGATGGACCATTGTGTAATAAAAAAAAGAAAGATAAAAAGAGGAAAACATTCGTTTTCAGTACCGGGGCGAAGGTGGTCAGGACCGGATTCGATGAGGTTGAGAAGACCGGCTCGACCATAGAACTTGGCGAGGAAGAGTGTGGCATTGGCTTGAGAGTCTGCGGATTTGATCCATTGAAGGCATGGTCTTATGGTGCAATCTTGGTTGCAACCTTTGCGTAGCACCCTACACCCGTTGCAGCTGATTCTCATATTCCTTTATATGTTTATTAGTGAGATATATACGTATAAGGTGTGTTTGTGTTCGGAAATGGAACTCAAGGGAGTTGTGAACAATTTGAATTTATAAGGAAGGAGTTACTCATGAGTCATAAGTGAATGAGCTGGTATTTTTCAACTTTTGCGTTTCTTGGAGAAAGTGGTGGAAAAAAACTGGTGCAGTCCAGGCTTTTATGATTCTAAATAAAACAAATACATTAAAGATAATTACTTTCTCAAGAGAGAAAATTAGTAAAATATTTGTGTTGATTTCTCAAAAGATAAAGAAAAGGCCAAGAAATGAGGGGAAGGAGGTTGTGTGTTTCAGTGAAGTTGGCATTTTGTTTTGGCAAAAGTTGGGGAGTTCCTTCTTCGGGAATACCAACTTCTCTCTCTCTTACACTTTTCTTCTTCTTTGAGATTTGCCATCCATGCATTCCAATATTACGACTAGTACCACTCACCTTTATCTATATACTACTCCCAATCAAAGGCCTCTTCTTTAACGCTCGTAATCTTAATCCTCATCATATCATCATTTATTCCACGGTCTCATGACTCTCTATGCAATGGCAATGCAAGCTAATTTTGAAATTCAAATTAAAGCAAAAAAAGAAGTAAAAGACAATAAAATATAAGTGATAAAAATGTGAGGGTGTTTACGTAATTGAGTGTTAGCAGAGGTTCAGAGGGGTGGAGATACGAGGAAACTTTGGAGATGAAAAGTGGGAGACATGCACGAGAACCACCCAGAGAGATGATAACGACAAAAAACAAACCAAAAGAAAATCTTTAAGTCTTAAAATTTTCTGAAACAGAAAATAAAAATGTTAAGCCAAAATGTGGCACGTGAATTACACACGCGAGACAAAACTCCTTTGTTCATCTTCAATCACCTAATGCCTATAATGCCTATTTCTACTCCAGGTTTTAGGGAGGCTATACGGAATTGGACCGTAAATTTACGTGGGGAAATACAACATTTAGTATGAAAAGACAATTTAAGAGTTTTTTTGAACAAATTAAAGAAGCGTTAATAATTTAATATTCCTCATTTCAACTTAGTTGTCATTTGAGGTTTGTCACAAATATTTTTTTACTTTTTTTTTTGTGTTTTAGCTCAAAGAGCATTTCCAACTCACCTCTATATTTGCCTCTAAATTCTATTTTAAATGTAAATTTGCTCCAACCCACCTCTATTCTCACCTCTTAAATAGAGATCTCTATTTTTTCCTCTATATATAGAGGATGATATAGAGAATCTCTATTTTTTCCCTATAAATAGAGTTAAATTTTTTAGAGAAAAAAATAGAGGAACACATTGGAGTAAAAATAGAGAAAACTCATCTCTATTATAGAGATAGAGCTAAAAATAAGGAAATACATTGGAGATGGTCTAATTAACATATTATTTTGTTTGATATTATTAATTAATAAGCTTAAATAATAAAGATAAAATTAGAAAATTTGTCAAAAATTTACATAGAAAACACAAAACGACAAATAATTTGAAATAAAATTTAATTTTTAAAACGAAAATTAATTTGAAACGGAAAGAGTATGTATTCAAATTTTTTTATTGTTAAACAAATTACAAACGTTACAATTTTGCTTTTGGGAAGAAAACAAACAACGGGAGCCGCGTGTCGAAAATTTTGCCACCCGTTTTGGTATATATAAAAAAGGTTTTTGATGTTTATTGGCTCTTATGATTTGATTTCAATAAGGATTTCTTTAATTTTCAGAAAATGTTATGTTACAAAAAAAGGGTTTAGCATTTTTTTACATCATTAAAAAGATATTTAAATGTTTAAAATAAGAACATGTTTTTGTTATATAGTCCACGACGCCAAGTCCGAGTCCCACTTTTACACTATTACCATTACCAATTTCATTATATTGGTTGATTTTCTTAAAAACAAAAAGTTCAATGCTTTCGAAAGACATCATGTTCGAGTTTTTTTTTTTTTTTGGGGTAAAAGGTTAAATTATCATGTTCGAGTTTCATAACCTTTGAATAGTGAATATTAACTGTATAAAAGGTAATAGTATATTTCTTTTCACGCAAGCTAAGGCCGGTATATAATTTGATGTAGAAAATTAAAATGAAAAAGGAAATTGGTATAGTTTGGGTAATATTAGTTGTGTTCTAAAACATGATATATGCTAGTTAGAGATGTCAAACGTGTCGGTCCGCGATGAACATTATTTTTTGCAACATCGCGATGGCCAGCTATTTTATGAGCATGAAAATCGATGTTCAAACCCACCTTACCGTGGTACTAAATGACCAAGCCCGCGGGCCTAAGGCCCATTTCACACCTCAAATGTTAGTCGTATTTTTGTACAAGAGAGTAAGGTAGAACATTCTACATCATATAAAATTATAAATGTATGTGGTTGTATATACGGAACTATATAGTTAATACTTTTTGGTCAAAAATATATAAATAAAACTTGTTAATACGTATTGTCATAAAACTTAATAGTAAAATATAATATAAGTTAATAAATAAGACGGAAAAAATACCAAAAAGACTTTAAATCTCAAAGAATTAATAAATATCGAAAAAATAGTTTAATTCAGTAGGAAAAATACATACTAAAATTTATTTTAAAAAAACTGTAAACAAAATGGCATCATTTGTATTAGAAATTAAACGACATTTTTTGTTTCATGACTTCTAAAATTGTAGATGTATTATATACGATAACGTATATATGTTTTATAAATAACGTATAAACTTATGGTCGTTTTACTATCTCTGCATTATTAAATTCTACATAATAAAATAGTATAGTTTCTCACCATATCTGGTATATATAGTCATACATACCGTATTTTAAAACAATATAATTTTTAAGTCATTGAAAATGATATTAGATCGATTAAGAATTAGAAAAAATTGAAGTTATTTAATTTGAGAATTAAATTCTGGATTTTTCTTCAAAATCTAAACAACTATATCATTTTAGTTGGAGATTATATTGCGAAAAAAAATAGACTGAGAAAGTGGAAATACTTTTCGATAAAAAGAACCGTTTGGGGTTTCGACAACAATAGAATGGATTTAAAATGGGTTTGAAGTTCAAATCAGCTTAGTGTTTCATTTATTTTTCTCTATGTTGGTCAGTAGTCGGCCAGTCGTTACTCGTTATCTAAAATCTCATTTATTTTGCGTTGTAGAGTCAAAAGAACTTTTAAGATATGATTGTGTTCGTGTTTTTCAGGAACTTTTATAGTGAAGATCCGAGAAAATCTTCTTTTTTTTTCTTGCGAAATGGGTTTCCTCTAAAAATGAATTACGAAGTTATGGTGATATCTGCGGTAGGTGTGGATGTAAACCAAGTCTACTAGAAAACGGTCAGGGAAAAACATTGATTACAATGATCAACTCTAAGATTGAAGCTGGGATGTCCAAGGTTGGTAAGTGACAATCCAACTATATTCGTCTCGATTTGTTGAAAAAAGTGACACGCCACACCTCAATTTCTTTGCGAAAGAACCAAGACCGTAAATACGAAATTGTTTGAAGGTTGAACCATAAAAAATGCATGAATATTAATATAAATAAAATATTTAAAATTTGAAAAGCAGTATATAAATGATTTATTTTCCCTCAAATATAATTTGTGTCGAGGTCGGCTTGTGTTGTCCTTTGAGATTCGACTCTTATCATATAGTACTTATGTATATATATAACATACCAATGGCCTTTTGTAAAACAAACTCTGGACATGAAAAAGTAATAATGTGATATGCCTCACAAGTGGATCTCATATACTGTCTTTATATGACAAGGTACAAGTGGCCCTTGTACTTTGAATCTTTGATTGAGTCGTTATAAATTTGCAACTTGTTTTCTGTTATAACTGGGAACAACTAGCCAATTAAATATCAAAACTCATCTGAGAAAATAGTGAACTTTGGAAAGGTCGGCATTATAATCCGAAGTGTTAAATAGGTCCACATTACTGCATATTTGTTTTGATATGAACATACTTTATATAATAGATGTGTTGGAATCTCTAGTATTTATAACGGAAAGTTCAATCTTCTCTTCAATGAAGGAGGAATTTCGATTCATGATCATCCAAATTCCAAAGGGAGCAATTCCGACTAATAAATTGATGAGAGTGAAAACACAAAAAAATGGAAAAAAATATTTTTGATTCTCATAAAATTAGAGTTATAAGATATATATACATTTATATAGAGAGATAGACATTAGACATAACATATTAATTAAAAAAAAAGTTAAAACTAAGAAAAATACAGACAAAAATTATATATCCACACATAAAAAGTAAGTTTTCCAACTAAGAAATTGACATATAGTTAAGATCTTTCTATAATCACTTGTCGATCTTGGTTTATCTCCCAACACTAATAATATGGTAAATCACCAATATCTACTTTTCCTTTTGATATCTCAACACACGAAATTAGAGTGTAGAAGAAATGAAGGGCTAATAGAGGTTACCTTCTCCGCAAGTTGATGAGTTGAAAAAAAAAAAAAAAAAAAAATTGATGAGTTGAGATAAGATAGCGAACTTGTGCCACGTGGCGGAATCTATGGTTAAAGAATTCTTCACAAAGCTCTTCAATTTATGACAAAGTCTGATCATGTGGCCGTGGACGACTAATCCATCTTAAATTGATAAATTGTGTATATAAAGACAAAAATACAAAAGAGAAAAGTAGTGGCTTCATCGGCAAAGACATTTTTCAGTGTGAACCGGGCACCAACTCAAGCCATATGGTCGATCCATTCACCGGCCTCAAGTCTTCGGCCACATTCCCGTGACCCGCAACACCAACTGCGATATCACTTCATTGGCTAGTAACAGTGATAGGGTCCATTGCATGCAAGTCCGTTCTAGACTCCTAGTCGAGATATATAACACTCCCACTTGTATAGTATATCCACATTTCAATATTTATTTGTAACCATATAGTTTGAGAGGTAACCAATAAAGTGAATCAATACAATCACGTGTTTCATATTTATTGGTAGGAAGTGGAAATTAATGGTAATGTAGGTGGATAGGCTATTTTAAAAGTGTGCCTAAGATGCAGATGCACAAGCTTTAAAAACTTGTTAATTTTTTGCTTTCATTTGAAAATATATTATCAAAAAATGATTACAGAAGAAAAATCTCACGACATAGAACGATTGGGTAGAAGCAAACGTTGACTCACATCAACGAGTAAACGATACAACAGATGAAGCCAATAAATGAGCTTAAGAGATGATAAAGTGACAGTTAGAAAATTTATTATTTATGCATAAAGCCACAAATGATATTTTGTATTTTTTGTTCCTATTGGACATATACACTTGTATAGGTTATGCACAAAAGTACGAGTGTATGACACTCATAAAGAAGAAGACACACGAAAACTTGCTTTTTATTAAATTACATGGCTTAAAAAGGTTTAAGTGAGTTTAAACCCGAATTAAAGATAATTTAGTAAAACTGGTTTCGAATTTACCGGGAATTATTCTAAGATTAATTAAATTTTACCTCGAATCTCGATAAGGAGGTATATCCGCAATAAGTGGATTCTCTGTGGCGAATTCGAGTTCGAGGTAAAATTTAATTAATCTTAGAATAATCTCTCTAAATTAATTAGTCGTTAATTATTTCTCTAAACTAAACAACGTCGTTTTGGATAGCACGGGTTTGTGTACCGTGAGCACAATGACCGGGGTACTACGACGGACGTTACTAGAAATTAACTTACATGGTCTATTATCACATCTTGTTTCGTCCGGTAGAAAATTGATATCTTCTGAACCGAACCACAAAAAATCTACCCTGGTTCGACTTTTATCAACTCGAGTATACCTAACCAAACTACCTGGCTTCTTATTGACTTGTATCTAATAAACCAAATTTCAGTTCCTTATATGGGAATTGGATTCAAAAGTAATAAACCGGAACCGAAGCAACATTCAGTTGACTTCGACCCGGATATTGTATCTATTATCTAACAATTTAATGTGGGCATAGTGGTCATTATGAAAGGTGTATAATATTTTGGAATCTGGTGTGAATCACTCCCGAGTCTTGAGACAAGCCAAGGCAACGGCGTCTATAAATATAGAAGATAAATATATGCATTTAACAGTATTATTAAAATATGAACATAAGTGTTTATAAACGGACTAACTCACAAATCTAGACAATTGATTTAAAAAAAGTAAAAAACCCATTGGAGGATAAAGGAAAATTATCTAGAAAGGGAACTATAATCCGATTATTTTTTCATACACAACAAAAAGTTAAGGACTATGAGGAATGAGTTAGATTGTGGATGTTCCAAATATCATCGTTCCATACAACATCATTGAACAAGACACCATAGTTTCTTCCCACGAACTCAACGTCCCAAAAAGGCAACCACACAGAGCTCCACGTCATCTCCTCCACCACTCCACCGCCCCAACATTGCTCCTCCTCTTCCGCCGCTGTTGCCGCCGCTGCAGCAACCGCAACCGCCATGGCTGCAGCAGCCAATGAGTGATCTTCATCATCAGTCCCTTCTTCCTCCATATCTTTTCTCTGTCTCTTCATTTAAAAGTGTTAGTTGTGATTGGTGTGATCTTAAAAATGAAGAGTGAAGTCGAGGTTTATTTATAAAGGAGAGGTTGAGGAAGTAGTTAGTGGAAGAAGACATATATGAGAGTTGGGTTTAGAGAGAGACGTGAAGATTTGTTTTTGAATTCTCTTACCGACATTGGTTTCGCACCTTGTTTGAAAAATCGCTAGGCGTTAGTCGGGCGTTCGGTATGGACATAGCGATTAATCGGAAAATCGAATTAAAATTAGAGATTAATCGGAGACTAATTTTAGCGTTATTTTAATAATTTTAAAACATATTAATTAATCTAATATTTTTTAAAAAATTGCTGTAAATATATAAAAATGTATTTTTGAGACAAATTTTTATGATTTTCATTAAAAAAAATTATGATTTTTATTAAAATTTGAATATAAGTTATTGTAAAACATCACAAACTCTCAATACAAATGATTGAATAACAAAAATATAAAGTTTTTTTTATACTTGCAATCTAAAAATAATCGGAATATATGTAAGATTAGGCAGGGAGTAATCGGATTAGGCGGGAAGTAATCGGATTAGGCGGAGAGTAATCAGGTAATTGATTTCTTTAGAGGTAGTCATTAATCGAGGTGGATAGGATGGCCCTAGCAATTAATCGGGGAGTAATGGAGGTAGGCAAGGATTTTTAGAACAGGGGTTTCACGTAAACTCAGTTGCCTTACGTCACACTCACAACATCTGTCTGCTTCCTTTTGCCCTACGTGTCCTCCTTTTTTTTCTCCTTTTTTCTCTCCCACTCCCAAATATCTTGTGCAGTTAAACCAAAATATCTGGATATTGTAAAAAATGATACAAAAGTATAATTATATTGATTAAATTGGAAATTTTGTGATTAAATTCATCTTAATGATTAACTGAGGATGATTAGTAGGAGTAGTTTAGTTTTGCATAAAGTATAAGGGTAAACGTAAAACTAAACAAATAATTATGTGATTTCTGGACAGGAGTTGATGCTTCCGATAATTTTACCCGGTTTCGAGCTCAACTTCCGGTTGACTTCTCCGTTTACTTTATAGTTTATATACTTTGGACTTCTTGAAAAAAATAGGAAAATATCCCAAAATATACTCTTTGTATTTTTTTGACGTTTAAGACCCAAACGTTTTTGGTTGAAAAAAAAATTCTTATTTAATGTTACCACCAAACCTTGCTATTATATTAGTAAAATTTTGAAAAAAGATTATATACATCTATTTAAACATATAGAGTTAAGATTTTATGTTGTTCAATGATCCAGTAATGCCTTTTAATGGCTGTTAAATCGTGCGCTCGAATCCACTTATAATTCAAAAATAAGGTATGTTTAGACCAAATATATTTAAATGAGGTATTTTTCTTCCAACCAAAAGAGTTCGGGTATTAAATATCCAAAAAAATAGGTGGAGTATATTTCCTATTACAATCTAACAACGTTTATTTATTCTGTAACGCCCGTTAAGTCACGGATTTGAATCCACCAATAATTTAAAATGAAGTATTTTAGATCAAATCTAATTGAATGAATTATTTTTTTCTAACCAAAAATGTTAGGATTTTAAATGTTCAAATACAAAATAGATTGGGTATTTTCGGGTTTTTTCCCAAAAAGAAAATATATACTTAGGCTTGACTGGTTTAAATGTATCAGGTGCGGTTGCGACTGTGGGAATTTGCAGAAGCGGACCGTTATGGTTTCAAATGTTATTAAGCATTTTGAACGACTAGTTCAGTGCCTAGATAATAGTAGTTGTTCTCAAAAGTGAATATATAATATATATGATTGATTTGGAATCCAATGACCTTCGGATTTTAAAACTCAGTGTCGACGGCGTTTTTCTTTGGTTGAAATTTAGCCACGTCGTCTTCTCCCCTAGTCCCCACCAGCCACCAGGCCACCATAACATTAGGTATCTACTTATCAAGCCATATTCTCTTATATTTCTAATTTTAAATAGTTTTAACTAAATTAAGCAGTTGGTGTATGCTTTTAGCACAACATCCACATATTAGTCTTGTGGCAATCTGATATTTTTCTTTACTCAGTTTTTTTAAAAAAATTGCTACGGCAGTAGACAGTTTTGTCTAAAAGTATATTTTCTCTCTGACTATCTTCCTCTTTGAACATATTACAAAAGATTTTTGCAATATAACTTTCTAATTCACTATTTTTTGCAAATTTATTTTATGTGTCAAAAAATATAGCTCAGTTATGTGAAATCAAAAGTAATATGTAATATAACTTCTTTTTTTGATGATACATATATATAAACTTTTATATTATGTATTATTTTGATTTCGCAGAATCAACGTATATATTTAGAGATAAATAATAAAATTGTAAAGTATAACGATTTACAAATTTTTTTACAGAAAACCCTATTGTAAACAATTATTATTGAATTTTATATTTGGTCGACAACCTTTATTTAACGATAAGTCTATAACAAGAGATAGGGATGTCCTCATGTACATGATGTGTTTTTCTAGTGGGGGTGTAACTACCAAAAATGGATTAGAAGAAGGAAAAACTTTCTAAAAAGAAAAAATAATAATGTGAAACAAAAAAACGAATTCGTGTAGGACTATGAAAGGGTCAAGTTGAATATTGTGGGGAATCGGGAAGGGGCAAGTGGCAATTGGACCTCCTTCTCTTCGTCTACTTTCATTTGCTTCTCTCAATCACCATCAAATGCCATCACCATGCCACGATTTTGTTTTGCAGATGGGTTAAGTTCAATAGTTTTTTTCTCTTCTACAAGCCTTCTTCCGTGGCTCCTTTGTGGTTGTGGTTTTGGGTTATAGGCGAAGCAATGGAATCGACCTTCTCTTCTTCTCTGGCGGTGTTGTCACTGGTTTTATGGCTGTAGGTGGCTGAAACTGGGTCGGCGAATGCCCGCGTGCAAGAGGTGTTTGTCTTATATGGCTTGTCTTGTGGCGAATCTCAAGGGTCTCCCTTGGTCCTAGTTTTATTTCCATCTCCTCGGGTGCTTTGGTATGACATGATTGTTGTGGTTGCTGTCTCTTTGGTATCATTTGGTTCTTGCTTTCGTTCCTAGCGGTTCGACTTCGGAAGGATGTCTTATTTTTGTGGCATTACCGGTCTTATTGCTGCTATCCGACTTTCACAAGGTTCTTTGGGAATGTTTTGTCGGAGCCTCTTTGGAACAGTTGGTCAGCTGTAGTGCATTGGTCCCAATTTCTTCCTTTAGCGAGTTTATCTTGTTGTCTTTACCGTTTTTGGTAATTTGGCTCCCTGTTTCTTAGGGCTTAGGTTTCCCTCTTTTGGGCTTTGTCTCTGGGGATAATGTTTTATCCGCCGGCTTCTGTATGGTTCTTGATTTGTATGTTTTCTTGATAATTCTAATAAAAACAGATGAAAAAAAAAAAAAATGGCCGATCTCGTTAGAATTATTTGAATTAAAGAGCTTTTGTATAAACATCAAATCAAATCAATTTTGCATTAAAATATTTAGGTTTCTTAATAATGTTTTTTTTTTTTCGTCAAAACATTAGCTTTTATTGCATTAATCAATGTGAAAAGAATACAACTGATGGTGTAGCCAAGGGGGGACATGAGAAATGTTTGAAAAATAGACACGGTTTATAGAGGTGCTTTTAGCTAAAAGATGAGCAATCCTATTATTACAACGGGGCGTGAATTGGAAGGAGACGTTATCAAACTTCTTCGACCAATGCTTGATATCTTGACAAATGCTCTGAATAGATATGTCGTGATCATCATCGTTAAGTATTTTAACCAGGACTTCACAATCACTTTCAAAGATTACTGCCTTGAAACTCGCCGTCCAGACCTGTTGAATTGCTGCCAATAGCGCTCTTGCTTCTGCTTCCAAGGCAGACTGTGTTTGGCATAGGCGCCCTGAACCCCACATGGTTGAGTGACCTAGACTGTTATGAACAATCCATCCACCTGTTGCTATGGAAGTGTTTTTGTCAAAGCCGGCATCAACATTACATTTAACATGTGAATGGGGAGGAGGCATCCATATCCCGGTTGTAGAACCTGTTGTCTCTGAGCGACCTGTAGTATGATCCTGTTTTTGGACAGAGTCTAGCCATTCTTTTACTTCAGCCTTTGATTGGGAGACTACCTTCACCGGATCCTCACGAAATTTATTGAAAACAAAATTGTTGCGTGCTTTCCATATTCTCCAAAGAATCCAAAAAGGTAACAGTTGATCTTCTTTTGTGAGGACATGATTATTTTGCAGATCAACAAAGGTTTTGATTAATTCATCTATATCATCGGATAGATTGTGCATTTGGCGGAGAGGTATGTTCGCTTTACGCCAGACCAATAACGAGTGTGGGCATTCAAAGAAGACATGGTTTATCGTCTCGTCCGAGAGTCCACATCTAGAGCAGATAGGGTCTATAGTCATGCCTCTGGAGATGAGTCGAGTGGTTGTTCCCAAAGCACGAGAAAGAGTGCGCCAGAGAAAATGTTTGATCTTCGGGAGTAAAGGTAGCTTCCACATGCGTGTTTTAAGCTCAATAGATCCATGAGGAGTGGGCACTACTTGATCATTCGTTTGATGCGTCCTCGCAAACCAGTACCCTGACTTGACAGTATATTCCCCTGACTTTTGGTAGTTCCATACGAGAGTATCCGGAGTAAGCTCAATTGGTAGATAAATTTGTGTAAGTTGTCCTCGGTCTTCGGGCAAGACAGAATCAGTAACTAATCTTTCATTCCAAAAACGATGGGATCCTTGATTATTAATTAAGGTACAAATGTGATCATTCGTTTCTGGCCATTTCGTACGCACTGGTCGTGGAGGATGTGAATCAAGAACATTATCTTAATAATGTTTAATTTTAGATTTTTATCCCCTATTCTTCCATCTCATTAAAAACTTTTGTCTAGAATTTTAGTGTAACTATTTGTCAATCGTTAAACAACAAATAAAACTACATAGTTTGGAAATTTAAAAGTTAACACATACCCAAATCCGAGACAAATTTACACCACTTGAATTAACATGGATTAGGGAGATTAAAGTCCTACATACATGTAGTAAAAAAGTAAAACGTATTGTTTTTCACGGATCAGGTAAATTAAAATTTCCAAATATCTTGATATTCAGCAAATTGGTCATGGATGCCGACTTAATATTTTATCCACGTACAAGTTTTATCATCTCCAACATTATCCAAACTTTTAGGCAAATAAAGATCATCTCTATCCAGAGCGTATAATAGAAAAGTAAAGAATATCACATAGGAGTAAAAACCGAAACTTGTGTATAGCTGATGAGAACAGTATCATCGTGGTCCGTGGATATCATGTGAAACCATTAATAATGCCTCAGTATTTGTTTTTGTAACACCAACACGTTTTTCAATGGCCTATAACGGTACCAATCTTAAATGGGCGACGGATAGAACTACCATGTAATTGATGGCCCACGTAGACTTTAGGCCCATATGATTAAATGATTCATAAACATTTTGCTAACTCTTTTACATTTTACAAAATCTCCTCCTAGTGAAGAATCCATGGGATCCGTCGATCCGATTTGTGGCATGATAAAACAGTTAAAGTGATTTAACGGAAAAAATTATCATAAGCGATCACAGAATGATTAGACATTAGAGTAGATAGAGAGAGAAACAAATACTCCATTTAGCAATAAAATAATTGAAAAAAACAATTTTCTTGATTAATAAAAATTCTCGTTTTAGAAGGTTTAGAAATGTTGGTCCCAGAATAATATAGTGATCATCTAAAATTTTAGTTATACACATTTAAAATCTCCAAGGTTAAAGGATTTGTTCGATTAATTTTATATATATATATATATATATAGTAAAATAGTTTTGGTTACTAGTTACTACTTACTAGTAATTAAATTGCACTTCGTCTAACTTTTGCAGTTTTTTGGTACTCTTAAACATTTTGTAAAGCGGTTTACTTTTTTTATGTTGGCTCTGTTACAATTCTTCTTCTTCTTTTTTTTTGGTGCAAAAGCTCTATTACAATTCTATGGTTGTTTGTTCACAATTTTGAAGGGCATAAATATGATAATAAGTAGAATAATAAGAAATCGGAGGAAGTAGGAAGAAAGAGGGAGACAAATGTCATGTGAGAATGGGTGCACAATTCTCGAAACTAAACTACTTACTAACGACCGTTACTTCCCAGTGACCTTTCTCTTTGGTCAGTTTTATCGGCGCTCCACATTTTTCCGCTATTTTTTTTTTTTTTTTTTTTTTTTTTGGCTCAACATCAACTTAGCATTTACCAAAGTTCAATTACACAGCATCTTTATCCACTAGGTTTTTAACCCAACTTGGCACTATAGAATACAACTTAGGATCATAATTCCGAAGTGAAAGAGATTCCTTCGCTATTCTATCCGCCACTCCATTTGCTTCACGAAAAGAGAACTCAAACTTAACCTCTTCAAACTGTTGACACAGGTGCCTTATATCTTGTAGGATTGGATTAAGATTTGGCATACTCCCCTGCTCCTTAACCAGAGATATAACCTGTTGAGAGTCTGATTCAAAAATAACCTTGTTATAGTTAAATCTAGCCACCATCAACATAGCCCACCGAAGTGCCTCCAATTCTGTTGCCACCACGCTTTGAACCCTCGGCAGCGCCCTTGCCCCCAACCACTTTACCCTCCCCCTGTAGTCTCGGAGAACCCAACCAATACCACTAATCATGCTGTCTCGAGACCAGGCTCCATCCGTGTTACATTTCACCCATGTGTGTGGGGGTTTCTTCCAATTGGTTCTTTTCTGCCCATTAGTGGTTAGTGGAACTGTTTGGGTGCTTGCCTCCTTTCTTCTTGCCCAATCCTCTGAATCCTCTATTGCCCTCCTTAGTACTTCATTTGCTTCATACTCCCTTCCCTTAAATATAATTTCATTCCGGTTCTTCCACAATCTCCAGAGAATCCATGGTATGAGTTTCTCCTTTCCAGCCCAATGAGGATCGTTCTGGTTGATGTTCAGGACCGTGTAGAGATTCCCATACAATGATCTCGACCATTCCCCTTCACTAGGGGCTGGGATTGGAGATATAGCCCACACTAATCTGGCAAAAGGGCACTGGAAAAGCAAATGATTCACTGTCTCAGCCTTGTAGGGACATCGAGGACATGAATTATCTCTAGCCAGATGTCTATAAGCCATATTTGCAGCCACTGAAATACTGTTACTCAGACATTTCCAGAGAAAATGGTGAATTTTAGGAGGTGAATCTTGTTTCCATATGAGCTGATATATGGGCTCCAAGCTTGGTTGAGTCACTTCTTGGGTACATTTCTTCTTCATGATTTCCTGAGTTAAAGTCCAGTACCCTGACTTCACCGTATAGTGTCCCGACTTTGAATAGTCCCACGTGAAGCAATCCCCTGTGGCATTACCTCCTGGTCTCAGCTCTTCCACCATGCGTCGGTCCTCTTCTGATAACATCGCCCTCAGTAGTTCCTTATTCCATTCTCTTCCATCCTCCAATAGGATATCCTTCCCTAGTATGCTATGGGAGACCTGTTGGTACCAATGAGGGTCCGTCATTTCTGCCGATCTGAGGGGTCTTGCTGGTTTTGAACCAAGCCACTGATCCTTCCATATATTCACTGTAGCTCCATTACCAATCACAGCTCTAGCCCCCTGCTTTATGAGCTCTTGTGATTCATGAATACTTTTCCATGCAAATGATGGCCTAGATCCCAGGGGAGCATTGATGGGGTCAGATTTACGGAAATATCTACTCTTGTAAACCTTTGCCATAAGGGACTCTTTTCTCTCCATCATCCTCCATAGTTGTTTACCTAGTAGAGCAATGTTAAAGGCCTCTATGTCTTTAAATCCCAGCCCTCCCACTGCTTTTGGTTTACACAACTGATCCCAAGCTTTCCAATGCATACCCCTGCCTTCTTGTTTATTCTTCCACCAGAAATCTGACATCACTGAAACCAGTTGCTGACACACCGTTTTTGGAAGTTTGAAACATGCCATTGTGTAGGTAGGGAGAGCCATCGCCACCGCTTTCAGCATAACTTCCTTACCTCCAGGAGATAGGAAGTTTGATTGCCATCCTGAGACTTTCTGAGATAACCTTTCTTTCAGGTAGCTGAGAATGGCCACTTTTGATCCATTGAAGGATTCTGGCAGTCCTAGGTAAACTCCTTCTCCTCCTTCATTCTCAATTCTCAGTTGCTGTTTAATCTCTTGCCTTCTCTCCTCCGGGATGAGCTTTCCAAAATGGATGCTTGACTTTTGGTAATTTACTCTTTGTCCGGATGCTAGGCTGTACTCCTCTATAATCCTCACCATCTGGCTGAGTTCCTCATTCTTTTGTTTACAGTAGAGCATGCTGTCATCTGCAAACAACAGATGAGAAATTGCAGGGGCTCCTCTAGCAACTTTTAGTCCTGTAATCTGCTCTTTCCTCTCTGCAATCTGAAGCATTTTAACCAGCATCTCAGTACATAACACAAATAAGTAGGGAGAAAGGGGATCCCCTTGCCTGAGCCCTCTTGATGGTTTGACATCTCCATACGGGGTACCATCTATGAGAACCTGATACCGCACTGAGCTAACACACTCCATAATAAGACTGATCCAATCCTCCGCAAAACCTAACACTTTCATTGCCTTCTTGAGGAAAGACCATTCCACTCGATCATAGGCTTTGGAAATGTCAGTCTTTATGGCCATAAATTCCTCGGAGCACTTCTTCCCTGAGTTCAAAGCGTGCACCAGTTCATGTGCCACTAGGATATTATCAGTGATGAGCCGACCTTCCACAAATGCTGCTTGGGTCTCAGAGATGATCTTAGGGAGAAACTTCTTCAATCTGTTAGCTAGAACCTTCCCAATGATCTTGTATCCTACATTGCAGAGGCTGATTGGCCTGAAGTCTGTGAGCCTTTCTGCTGCCATCTTTTTGGGAATTAGGCAAATGTTTGTTCTATTTAATTCCTTTTCCATACTCCCTGACCTGAAAAAATCATTCACCATGCCAATAATATGCACTCTCATACTATCCCAGAACTGTTGAAACAGATACCCTGTCATTCCATCGGGGCCTGGACACTTTGATGGGTTGATGTCAGTGGCGGAGGCAGGGGTTTGATAGGGGGGTCAATTGACCCCCATGAATTTTCAAAAATCCATTATATGTTATTAGCAATAATTCTAATGACCCCAACTTATAATAAATTTTGACCCCAATACAAAATTAATGTTGCAACTTGAAAGAAAAAATAGTCTAAATACTTGAAAGTTGGATTCTCACTAAAATTTTAGACCCATAATTTACCTTAAATAAAAGAAATACTCACCTAATATTATTTTAGTTTTTACGAAACAGCAAATAAAAAATATCAAAATTTTTAGTGTACTATCTTATATACAAAAAAAAAAAATTTGACCCCCATAACATAAATTTCTAGTTCCGCCACTGGTTGATGTCAAAAACTGCTTTCTTGACCTCTACCTCTGTGACAGGAGCCAGCAGGGACTCATTTTTCCGCTATTTACTTCACAACCTTTCGCGTCTCCCAAACTTTATTTATAAAAGTAATGATATATTTTTAATGTAACATGCATGTATTTACTTTGTCAACTCTTAACTACAAAATATAATAATAATATAGATATTTATGTACAGATCAATTTTGTTTTGACACACGTAAGAAATATCATAAAGTTGATAACTCAACTCTTCAAACTACCACGATCCTCTCGCTTTGTGTTTTATTTTCTTACGAACCTATAACCTATTGCTTCGTGTTTTTTCTTTTTTAATAAGATAATTATTAAAGTATGAATGATTACAACTGCCTAGGTTATTACTATTAGAGACTATCGTATAAAGTTTCTTTACATACGTATAAATTTTATTGGTAGTGATATAGATGCGGTCATGGGGAAGTGAAAAGCTTCTAATGGGTTTTTGAGAATATGTGACAGTCTTCAAATCCCATATGTGATTTTGTGGTCCGTGGACTACTTTGAAGGATCTTCATTCTTCAACATATAGGAAATTAAAATGCAGTATCAATCCTCAATCACTATGAAAGGAACACCTTATTTTAATCGTTCAAAAATGTAACTCTAGGTGTAGGAGGCAATTATTCTAAGTGGGTGAAAGATCTCTTTTCTTACTTCTGTGTAAATCATTTTATTATAGGTTTTTGTATGATTCTTTCTATTGAACATTACTTATTGATTATTTAAGATGACAAAAATAAAATACCAAACACTTGAAACAATTTCACATTCAAACTAATTTTTATCTCTAGAAGTTATTTGCTGAAGTAGGCCACAGTTTATTTTTTTGGCTATTACCTTTATATGTAAATATACAGTATATGTTAAAAAATATGTTACCTGTGAAATAAACTATCATAGTTGTAATTTTTATATAAAAATGGTTTGATTTTCTTTTTTCTCCATGTTTTCATATGACTTTAATACATGAATTAAATTCTTGTAATTGTTTTTCTATCTTCTGAGAAATAATACAAGAATCAAACCAATATATATATATATATATATATATATATATATAAAGAAAAGTTGATTTGTAAAGAATAAAAATAAAGGGAAAAAAATGAAAAGAGATGGAGCAGCAGACGCAGTGTGTCAGACTTTCACAGATCTGACGATATTCTTGCAACCAAAAGCGTTGAAGATGCGCTCAGACCGCATGTTCTTTCTCATTTCTGCCTCTCCTTTTCCTCTTCCCTTATTTGTTCATTTTTTTATAATTATAAGAAAAAAAACACTTTATCTTATCACGAATATATTCACACATTTTCATTTTACTTTTTTTAACACTTTCAAGTTACATTATAAACCAATATATCTTGATTTTTTTACACAAGTTTTTAATTTTTTTTGTCAATTTTCTATTTTTACAAGGTACAACAACTCTTATAGAATGATTAAATCAGTCTTCACTCCTAATTTTGTTGCATATTCCAGCTTCCTTAATTCACTGATTGTAAGAAGATGCAAGATTTTTTTATGGAAGGTGAAGATTTTTTATACAAAAGTAATAATTAAACCAACCAGATATTTTGAATGAGTCACCAACCTTTGTGTAACACATGGCACTTCTCAGGTTCACAGCTTTTTACTCATTACATCATCTCTTTCTCAAAAATACAGAAACAACAGATTCGCTGCTTTCAAAGTAAAATATCATTTGAATTTCTTTTTGTACAAATTTTTTTCCTCATCTCTCAAAACAAAAACTAAATGAAAATATCCAAAATACCCTTCTTTTTTTCCTATCTCTCTCTCACTCTGATTAGGTCCAAATCTCTTTCTTTACTTTACACAAATAAACCATACAAAGAAACCTGACCTTCCCAAATATTTAATATTCCTCCAAAACCTAACTCTTTTATTTTTACCTTAATACTTACAAAATGACCACAAGAACACTAGATACTTAAAAACTTAACCCAGAAAATTGCTCCGTTACCTATTTACACTCTTGAAAAAAACGAAAACGCAAACACCAACGGATCGATCGATCTCTTTTTACTCATTCCCCTCAAGATTTCCCACACAGCTCAATCTCCTTAACACTTATATTTACGACGCACTAATTGGGTTCTTGTGAGTTAACTCAAAAGAGTATGTATGAAAATCCTAAAAGGGTTCGAGTTCGGGTTCAGTTTCTAAGCCAAGGCAGGGATGCTGCAGTTTCTGCTATCCCTGTCAAGACAATCAAACCCTTCGATCCTAACCTTTGGGCTGTTACCAAAATTGCCTCTAACAACACATCCTCCTTTCCTCCCAGAGGAAGAAGAAGGAGATGATGAAGGAGGTAAACCCAACTGAGGCGGAATCACTGAAGAAACCGATACAATCTCATCTCGAAATCGAGCATCCTGTGTTATTGGGTTAGCGACTCTACTCGGCGGCGACCCACATAAAAACGGGGACGGCGAGTCTATTACCTGCTTATGAACTTGTTCTGCACCATAACCATCCTATAAACAACAACAACAGTAACACATCATCAATATACTAACATAAAAATACAGTTTCTTGATGACTAAATCAAGTTGGCTAAATGGTTTAAAGAAAGGACAGATATTTATTTAAATGGTTAGAGATTTGGCCCACTCTATGTGCTGTACTCGAAGACGTCAAGTTTATCGACAAAGTCTTAATCACATGTTTTTTATAATCAAGAATCGTACACGATTACTCTTTTTGTAAGAAAATAAAATAATCTTTAGAAGAAACCGACTTGCTACTGAATTTTATTGGTTTCTTGATTAAAGATCCTCACCAAAAACGCAACTAAGTTTCTGATAAACAAATTTCACCTACCAAAACAAAACAAGAGAGAACAAACAAAATCAAAAAATACCTTGGTGAGTATGATATCTAAAATATCAGTCTCTGCTTTGGATTCACATAGCTCCAATTGGTGACTGAAACAAATCACAATTACAAATTCTCAGTCAAACGAAATTCATGAGATTGAGAATTTAACGAGTGAGTGAATTTATACCTGAAGTAACAACGGAGAGATCGAGAAGGATGGTGGTTGTTACGGAGACCAATACGACGTGGTTTTGGACAAACGACGGTGGTTTGATCTCTTTCAACAACAGAAACGGAGCTGCTTCTTAAATCTCCGCCGGCAGCGAAAGCGTTTGGTTGAACCGCAAAGTGATTCATCTTTTTTCGTTCGAATTCAAAAATTAATGAAAGAAAAACCTGTTCACGTGAAAAAATTTGAAATTAGATCTGAGCACAAAACAAGATCTAAACGATTATACAATGAATCGAGAACAGATCCGTCGATTTTGTAGAGAATTAGTGAACACGAAACCAAATTCGAAAGGAGATTTACAGATCTGAAGGATCTAGAATCGTCGATCTAAGAAAATTGATCAAATACATGGAAGTGAAGAGAGAGAGCGAGAGAGAGAGAAGGTTTGGGTACCTTAAGCTTTAACTGTACAGCGTGAGAAGGAAGGTGAAGCTATGGCGAGAAGAGAGGAAGAGAGAGTTAGAAGATGAAGAACATAGAGAGGAAGAAGAAAGGTGTGAGAGAAGAGAGCGTGAAAGTGTGTGGTAGTGTATTGTTAGACAGAAGAAGAAGAAGGACGAGAGAAGGGGCCATTGGAGAGGTCCCTTGTTTCATTTATAGGGCCAATGTTATTGTAACCTTATGATAATTGTCAGGCAAATTTTTATTTTTAATTCAAATTATTATTTTAGTTTTAGTTTTAGTTTTAGTATTGTATTGAAATTAAATATCAAGCGGAAAATGAGATTTTTTAAAGGTTTTTGGGTGACTCATAATGCTATATGATAGTTTTATTTCTCTTTATAAATTTGATTTGGTTTTGGTTAAAAATAGAAAGGATATATTATGATTTATTTCTAGGGATTTTAGTTTTGAGTATGACTGGATTAGCTAGGTTCGGTTTAAGACTTTTTTTCTTTTTAATTGTTTTGCTTAGTTATGGCTAGTTGTAAGTCATAACTACGGTTGATAAAATTTGTTGATATATGGTTGAATATCTTTAAAAGTATTTCGGTTCAAATTGGTTGATACGGTTGAATATAAGTATTTACGGCGTAACGGATATAATCGATTAGTATAGAGAAAATTTTTATTTATTAATTCAAAATATAAAGATGAAGATTAAAGAAAACATCTGCTAGTACAGTATTTACAAACCGTTTTTATAAAAAAAAATATTTGGTTTGTAAGAGCGCTAGTTGTTTTGTTTTCAAGAAAAAAAATTGTTTTAGTGTGGGAGTTTACATAATACGTTTTTACGTGATTTTAATTTTTGAAAAATCACTAACTAGTAATTATTTTTAAAATTTTCAAAGAAATCCCATAAAGCAATTAGCACATAAAATCCATTTGACCTCGTAAAAATCAAATTCTAGTTCTCTGATTATCGTAATTTGAAAAAATTATTTGATGGAGTTCCAAAGACTTACACAACGTTATGTGTAATACTTACTTTTAAACATACCTTAGAAATTCTTGTAGGATAATTCATCATGGTTACTAGATTTAGTTGTCATCCACCATTCCCATTGGTAAAAAATCAGGACTTTCTGATATTTTGTTCGAATACCCATTAACAAATGAAAATCGTGTACGTCATTGTTGGGTTTATGCTGATTTGACATTCATTTCTTTGGCTTGAGCAGTAATTAATCACGTGAAAGACAAAATTATGTTTGGTCATGTTTTTGGGAACGGAGCATAGTAATCAACTGTTACATCTCAAAAACTCGTTTAAGTGGAAACAAGAAATATATTATTTGTTATAATCAACATCATTCATTTTAAATTCGGATAGAGATGCATGGATCGTACTAAGAAAGCATATACCACTTGTATATATATATATTTTTTTTTTGGTAAAATTACCACTTGTATATCTTTACGAGAGGGGAACAATTATTTAGAATCCATATCGTGTATTTGTTTTCAACATTACTCTTTCCGTTTTTCAGTTGTTTAAAGTTTTTTACACAAATAAAGAAGATAATTTTTTCAATATAGTTTTTATTTATCTATATTTTTTTCTTTTCGTTAGTCAATACATCAAAATAGTAGTAATAAAACTGAAACTTTTATCAAACTTCTACATTAAAAGTTTTAAATAATACATATTACGAAACAAGTTTTAAGTTCTACAGTTATACTAAAACGGAAAGAGTAATAAAAGTACTTCAAAAAATTATAACACAATTTGTTATTGTCAAATCATCTCTGACTCACCTCTATTCTATTCATAATCCAAACACCTTATTGACAGATTTTTTAGGTTAGAGAATATTTTTAACTCTAAATATTATTTATAAAATTATCTCTCAAAATTTGTATGCTTTCTTTAATATTTTAATAATTTTAAATTATACACAAATCAGAGTTATCCAAATTTGTAAATGTGCATTCACAATCCTTCATCATGTTTCAGTTTCACAATTGTAATGACAATTTATTTTTTTAGAAGAAAATATGATATGTAGGATGATACCTACATGTATAATAATAAGTTAAGGTAAGCTTGATCTCAATGCATCGATTATAGTTCGAAGAGACATTTTCCTTCTAAAAATAAACCCATTTTTCAAAAATATTTTTCGTTCGATATAAATAAATCAAAAGAAAATAAACGTTTTGCACTTAAAAGATGTTAATATTCATTAACTGACACTTAAATGAAAATACACTATTTATGTTCTAATTATACTAATTGACTCATATAAATAACATTTCTATTTTACTAAATGGTTGTCAAACATAAAACAATTAATTTTGTTTACAAAGAATTAAATCTGATTAATCAACAATATATTTCAATATTATATGCCTAAAATGATCATTTTAAAATTAAATATAAAACAATAAATTAGGAAAAAAATTGAACTACATTTGATTTAGGGTTAAATTAGAAAAATATGTAACAAACAGCTAATCCTAAAGTTAAAAAATTTATTAGATCTGAGAAAAATGCTACGTGTCCTTCGATAACTCAATCTAAAACATAATAGTCATAATAATTCATAAACTAAACGCATTCTTTGCAAACAATCATAAAATATCATTGGCATGTGAATACACTATATAATATTTAAAACAAATGAAATAAATTTTAAAATTACTAAACAATAGCTCCCACTATCTTTACATTTTCATTCACTCCTAATGTCCCACCACTAAAGTATAGCATAAAAAAAATCACAAAATGTTTAATTATTCGATTGTGAAGGAGTGTGGGAGGTATCTTATAGTTTTTTTTTTTTTTTTTTTTTTGTCACTGAGTATTATTGATATATGAAACATTACAAAAAGACAGTATCTTATAGTTAGATCTTAAAACCTTATTATTATTTATTTTTTCTGTCTCATAAACTCCTAAAATAATTATTTTATTTCATATAGTTATTTAATTTTGTTATCATCTACCCACGTTCAAGCGGTCCCCTTTGCTCCCGTGAGAAATCTCATCGATATAAGCGATCTTTCCGTAATATTGTAATAAAAATTTTAATTTTCTTTTCTCTAATTTTTTTTTTTTCCAATTATAATTTTTTATAGCAAAAATATCTTTGACGATCAGAGAAAGCTGGACCGCCTTAAACGCGAAAATGCCTTGCTTCAACCACACGCGAGATCGTCAAACAACTCTCGCTTTAAGATAAGACACGTGTACGGTAGCAAAGGCTTGTTTGGACTTGGGTCACATGTTTGTGTATTTAGATTGTTTGAGTGATTGTTCCTTTTTTGCGTTTGGCGATCATCCACGTTTAGAAGTTAGTTACCGGTAATGGATTGTTTTACTTGTGCGATTGACAAGAACCAGCTTTCTTTTAAAAATTTGTGGAGACTGAAAAGTTTGCAAATAAGCAAATTACATTCCTCTATAAATCGACTTTTCACTTCAATTTGCTGATAATAAAATCAAACACAAATATTATGTACTTTTTAAATGTGATAAAAATTTATTTATTTATTTATTTTTTTTGATGAAAATTTATTAATAAACTAAGAGTTTTATTTTTTGGAAAAATATGTAAATAAGACTATTCATAAAAACTAATAGCATAAAAATTATCCGTGGATTCTTACCTAGTTAACTTTAAACCAAAAGTTTCAATAAATACATAATTTTTTTACTGCATTCTGATCCCCATCTGACGCGGTACTTGTTGAGTGTACATGTTTAGGACCAACCATTTGTTATTCTAACCAAATATCAAAAGTATAATTTGGTTATAAAATCTTTTTGTAATTGAATTTCGTCAGCGTATATTTCCTTTGATTTATGGGTCCCCATAGTATCATACCACTTGATGAGCATATCCACTTTTATAAAATACCCGTACACATACTTTTCCAAAAGATACGTTAATAGAGAACAGTAGAAGAAAAAAAAGTCCCATAACAATTCAATCACATATGGCCAAATAAAAAGTTAAAATCATAAACCATATTTTTGGTTTCTCCCAGTAAGCCCACTGGGCTTGTATTCCCATCCGCAGTGTAACCCATATAGATGAATCACTAGAAAAGAAAAAAAAAAGAAGAAGAAGAAACAATTTAATGTTTCTAGAATTACACCAACTATGAACTATAAATCAACAACAAATTATTAAATAAACGAAACCATTATCAGTTCGAATGACACATACTATGAACAATAAATTTGTATCAAAGAATACCCTGGTTTTGAGTTATGTTCTTAGATACCGAAACTCCGAAAGCACGTACATTAGAATCGTGCTTAATTTGTTATATATCGCAAAATATATAACAAAAAAAAAGAGCTGCAAAATCAAAGTTGGGCTTTATTGACATAGACATGGTCTATTAACTGATATGGGCTTAGCACTAGTTTAGCCTTTCTTGTACAAATCTAAGAAGATATTCACCAGAATTGTTGCATTGTGGGCCAGAATTTCTATGAATCAATTGAATGAATTTATTAAATTCATCTAGAAAAACACAAAAAAATCCTGTTGATTTTAAATGGTGCATTCAAATGTATCTCTTTAAGTAAAAAAAATAAAAATGTCTAAAATACCTTTATATAAAATAAAAAATTACACTAATCCATATTTTTCATCGACTTCGATTTCCCGACAAAGAGAAAAAAAGATATAGGGTTTTTCATTGTTTATCTCTTTGTGTTTTCTTTCAAATTTTACGAAAAGTGTGTTTGTGTCTCTTTAACGTTCAAGTTCATTAAATTCGGTAGTAATCGAATTTGGTGTAAAAGTGATAAACCTGTAAGAGAGTATCTATTTCTTTAGATTTATTAACTTTAGTATAAAATATAGATTAAATTTCATGAAAATAGAAATTTATATATGTAAAAGATAATAGTTTGAAAACTATTTGTGGTAATTTAAATCATTTTTTTTGTTAACCACACATTAATTATTAAAAAACTCCTTAACTGGTTGCCCAACTAGGAGGAGTAGTGTTTACAAAAGTAACTTCAGAAAATAAAAGTCAAGAAGAACGGGCTAAGCAGTCCGCCTTAACATTACATAAACAAGAGATAAGGGAAAGCGAGAATAAGGGGTAATTTAAATCATTAAAATATCATTATTATAAAAACATGTTTAGTCATTTTGATACTACATGCATCTATATG
The DNA here is from genome assembly GCA_019202795.1 of Arabidopsis thaliana x Arabidopsis arenosa. Classification (NCBI taxonomy): domain Eukaryota; kingdom Viridiplantae; phylum Streptophyta; class Magnoliopsida; order Brassicales; family Brassicaceae; genus Arabidopsis; species Arabidopsis thaliana x Arabidopsis arenosa. Next base: position 10,560,719 of record CM032919.1, on the reverse strand, counting down.
CAAATATAAAATTTTGAAAACAAAGCAAACAAAAAAAGTTGCATCTCTCCATCTAGATATGGACAACCAAATACAACATCATCCAAATGCATAGTCTGGATAAATCAAATGGATGCATCGTCGTGATGAACAAACAACATGCCCTAAATTTCTTAGACTTTTCTACTACCTCCGTAGAAAATAAGTTAGGTTGCACTTGACTATGTCTAAACATTCACACCTTATATGATGATCTCCATTCACATTCAAACGATTTTCCAATGAAATATAGCTTATGTAGTAACAAAATGTGTTTATCACCTTAGCAATACGTACTAATAGAAACAGATTTCCTTAAAGATAGATTTGTCACTTTAGGATTTAGGAGATAAAAAAAATCAGTTAATTAGTCAATTGTTTTGCACCGTTTTAATTGAACGTACGGTCAACTTTTTTTACATAATTACTATTTCTTTTTGCGGTGCACAACTTATTATTCTCAAACACTACATGATTTTCATAAGAGTTATGACAAGGATGATACAGAACAATTTAATTATTATGCTCCTACTATTTGAAGTATCAATATACAAATTTCTGTATTCTTCATATCAACCATTACAAAATATAGGAAACAAAAAGGAAAATTGTGAAATATAAAAGTAAAAAGAAAGAAAAACAAAGGGAAGGACCACGTAAGAGAGTAAGGAGTAAAAAGTATGATTGTCCGAAAGAGAGTTGCAGATGTTACATGAAGAGGGAGAGATTAGAAGTCGTAGCTTACTAGCCGTGACAGTCTTGGAGTAGTAGTGTGGTCCTTCCTCACCTGATCCCTTCTCTCTTTCCTACTCATAACTTATGCAAATCATTAACCTCCCAACAAAAAAAAAAAAAACTTATGGTTTTTGGTGCCTCACCATTAACATTTTAATTAAAATCAGTCCAATTTGTACCCTATATTATATTCATGTATTCTCTTATACTGATGATGCATGTTTTCTTATGTATTGGATATTGTAACAAGCAATCAACATCTTACCTAAGATACAAGTTATTGATCATTTCATAATTCATATACAAATATCGACTTATGTCTATTTATACACAAATATTTTACTTATAATTTACATTAATACCAACTCATAAAGAATTCATTAATATCTTACAACAAAAAAAAGTTAATTAACGAATTTGTTTCTTTATTGATTTCAATTTGTTCGTTCGTAAAATGATTTCACTTATACTTACTTAGTGGATTTTTATGAAATAAAGAAAAAGTAATGTTAGATTTTAATTCATTGTGACAAATGTCAAACAAAAATGATAAAACAACAAAAACAAACCAAATCGTTTTGGTTCAGTGGTAAATGAGAGAAAAAAGTCTCTGCCACCTGAGTTCGAGTAGCATTGGCCACCTAGGTTTGAATTTTAACATGGTTTCTCCGGATTTTACGATTAGTCTTTGGACATAAATAGTTTTTAAGATCACCGTGTTAAATTTTGATTGGCGAGATTGTAAAATATTGGTCTTAGTATATTCTAAAAAATATCCACATGCAAAATTCTTATTATGGTTCCATATCTTATGATTATTACAAAATTAAGTAGATCTAACTAACTAAATGACCAAAAACACGATAAAGAAAAGATGTTCCTAGCTAGTGTCGACTATGATTGGTTGGGCTTTGGCTTTGCATTGGTTTTGATTTGATGAACTCGAAAATATCAATCTCTGTCTCGTCACCATTCATACTCTGCTTATCATATAAACATAACGCCGTGAAAAAACGGTGTTGGGCTTGACTTTTTAAACAAATACTATTCCTTTTTATCTTGTAGGTCGGCACGAGCATACTTTTTTTTTTTTTTGAGTTTTGACCTTCAAGCCACTTGACACGTGACTCGCACGCTTCCGCGAGTGTGAATTGTGAAATGTGAATAATCACACAATGTCTACTAAACAGACACTAATTTATCTCATTCTTTTATGGATGAGGATAGTGTTATAGATCTTATTACGTTAGTTCTGCAAGATATGTAACATTATAAATAGCATGTGGTATAGAGGGAACTTGATAGCATTCTAATGTTTTACTTTTGATTGAAATACATTGATTGGGATAATTTACAATAAGATTATATTAACCATGAAATATGGAAGAATAGAAACAAGTAATGGGAAGATAGGGATAATACACGACATGCATATCTAACTTAAGATCACAAAGGACCCTAATAATTAGTTATGTGATAGCAACACTTGCATGTCCCATTTGCAAAACCCTAGGGTACAAAAACAATTTTGAATGAAATTTCTTTTTGATGTGGATGCCCCAGGAGAGGCCTAGCAATAGCATAACATTACATCTATCTATGGGGGACCATTACTAGCTAACTATTTTCTTACATTTATATACAAATATTTATTGTAAAACTTCTCAAAATGTAATGTTCAAAGCAGCAGGACCATAGAACTAGCAATGTCTCGGATTGTCCTTAAAAGTATAAAATCTATTCTCTTTTAGTTACTTGGTTCTTTCCTCTGAGTGTTTAAGTGAGGATCACAAGTTCATCAAGGACCATCTTTGAGCTGCAAACTATTCATGAAAGATTCTTTATCAAGAGACAATGATTCGCTAGATGTGTCTTTCCACATTTAATTCATTGTTGATAAAGTACTACTCTTGTTTCTTTTAAGACGCCTTATAATAATTAAACCTAACTAAGTACAACGTTTATCATATTCTTTATAATTTATATTCTTCTAAATAACGCAGCTTACACTTAACGTTTCCTTCCATTATGTGTGCAATTTTGACGTAACCTTTTTTTTTTTATATATCCTAAAAATCTAATTAACATATAGTCATTTCTTCAAAAATGGGAAAACAAATAATTAGCATGCTCTTCAAGATTTTTTTACTATCTACAGTTAAAAAATTTAACTATAGTTGAAAGGAAATTTCTGTAATATTTTTTGATTTTATATGAAGATATGTACACAACTAAAGATCCAAAACCCATTGATTCTTTTTGAAAAAAAAGAGTTCTTAAAATATTAAGGGTTTGTCTTTTTTAACATGAATTAATTGCACAGTAATAGGGTTCTAGAGTAGTAGCCCTAGCATCTCCTTTCACTCAGGAAATGTCCCTCTCATCTCTCTCTTTCATCACACACACACACATAGATGCACACACACACAAACTCAAACACAAACACAAACACTTTCTCTCTGGTTTAATTAAACCCCCTTAAGCCCACATGACCACCTCTATCTTTTTAAGGTCACGAGACCCACTTTGCTAATTTAGTTTCCACACGCAGAGAGAGAAACAAAGAGAGAGATGGGAGGGAGGGTTTGTGGCAGATAAACTGATAGAAAACTTTCGAACCTCTCTTCTTTAACTTTTACTACTCTCTATTCGTTTTTTCTCTTCCTTTTGTGGTGCCGCCTCCAACTGCAAGTCTTCTAATATATATTCTCAATTATTCTAGCTCTCCGGGAGAAGTCTTATCTCACGCCAATCTCTCATTTCCCACTATGTATATGCCCCACAAGATCACTTTCTTAATTCTATCTTCTATTCATTTCCTAATCTTTAAATTCACACTTTTCTTTATTGAAATTTCTGGCAGGAGGCATGAGGAGAATTACTTAGACCTCAATAATCTTCCAGATGATTTTTCTAAAGATGGCAATAAGCAAGCCCTCGAGGAAGGTTCTTCCTCTGGTATGCATACCTTGAAAAACCCTAATGTCTTTTAATGTGTTTTATGTTTTAATATATTTTTGTTAGACTAGTACTAGTGTGTATAATGGTAACTGTTTGGATTATACTTGTTAATTAATGTGAGGGTTTATTTGTTTGGTAATTAGGTCAAAGAAAGAAGAAAGGAAGTAAAGAAGGGAAAGATGAGAGTGGGAAGGTGTACGAATGTCGATTTTGTTCACTCAAGTTCTGCAAATCCCAAGCTCTTGGTGGCCACATGAATCGTCACCGACAAGGTATGTCCATTTATATACACTCTTCTTCAACCTCTTTTAACTTTCATATAATCCACACTTCATATATATTCACACTTTTATTTCGTCCAAATAAACCCATTTTTTCTATATAACTCCTTGTCTTTGATAAATGATTGATGTCACATCCATGCTTTGACTACAACTAAGTACCAGTAGATAGATGTAACTAATTGCATTTAAGACTAAAATTAGTTTGATGTCCTTTTGGTTCTATAAACTTAAAGAGAGGGAGACCGAGACATTGAATCAAGCTCGTCAATTGGTCTACCGTAACGATACCTTAACCCCACCAGGAATTTCTCCTTTCGGGTACTCTTCCTCCAAAAAACTTCATAATTATAATATAAGTTACTAAATGTACTTATTATCATTATTTCGAGTAAATATGTGCTTTATTATCATATGAATTGAATCTTGGAATATTTGACAGCTATCATACCACAGATCCAACAATATACCGGTCGGTTTACTCATCACCAATGCTATACCCTGGAAGCTCTTCAACAAACTTGGTTCCGCAACCGCCGATGCCACCACCGCCGCCGCCATATCCATACTCTTCAAATCAATACTCTCCTCACAACCACTTCAACGACTACTACTTAAACCCATCTTTTAGAGGCAGCAGAAGCATCTCTCCAAACCCTAACCTCCCCACCACCACAACCGTTGATTACATGGCCGATAGTCCCGTGGAACCGAGCTACACTTGTGTTGGTGCACCCATTGGTCCGACCGGTTTCCCTATCCGTGGCTCAAGCAGCGTCCGTGCGCCCCTTGAACCACCACAAGGTCGTGATGGTGACGCTTCACGGCAGCGTTTGGATCACTCTCTTAGGCTTCCCATCAATCGGTTTCAAGATCATCACTCGCTCTGAGTTTTTTAATAGATTCCCTCTGCGTTTCTTTTATTTTATTTTTGTTTTTTTGGATATTTTCTTGTTCTCTTATTTTGTAATTTTGTTGGTTCTATGTAAAAGTAGGGATCTAGAATTGTCTAAACGACATGGATCCTACATGTGTTATTATCATAATAACATGTTTGTTGTTTTTTTATTGGTCTAGTCGAATTTTAAATGAGTATCTAATTAATCTCAACCGGGTTTTGTTTTATGTCTATTATTGATATATATCAAACATTATAATTTGTGTTGTGCTCGAATTTAGTGCGGAATAAATACAAAATGTAAAAATTATCGTACTGATGCCAAATGATGTTAAATCAATTCATTTAAGAGAAAAGTTAACATAGTTATAGATGAGAGGGACCATATATCATGGATGTGTACTATTGGATATAAATTAAAAGGTAAACGTTTAACAAAGTTTCCATTTATGGATACACAATGGAAGTGATTACTATAAGCAAAAAATAAAGCTTTTGCAATATATATTAGAGAACAACGAGAGGACAGAGGAACCGGACAAAGTGGTCAGAGAGAGAGAGAGAGGGAGAGAGAGAGATTGTCTTGATAATATATGATACAATGTGTAGTGAGATTGGAACAGCCTTTATCTGAGCTCATCTAGAACTCTCAGCTACTTTGGCCTGAAGCTAGCTGTGAGGATTGGGGATTGGAGGGAATTGGTTTATGGGTTTTGGTGTTGGTTGTTCAAAATCAAAATTAAAAAAGGACATTTTTATTGTATATAAAGTTATAAAGTGTAAGAAAGAAGTAACTAGATCCAGATGGAGACCGTTAGATGCAAGCTGAATTCCCCTAACTAGTAAAACTTCCCCTTTGCATTTTCAGCTTTACTCTAGTTTCTATCAACTACTACTTCCATTTTCTTTATTTCCTAAAAATACCCTATATAAAAATAATTCGAGTTGTTTGTTTTTAATAATAAAATAAAAATTTAGACTTGCGTACACTGACCAACATTTACGCCCACTTTACGTGCTACATAAATATTTGTCATCCATAATCAGCTAATTTATTTAGTACTCTCGAATAGTGTACTATAATGCATAGAAAAAAAAAAAGAAGAGTAAATTATGATTCTTTTGGTAAAAAAAATCGAATTATGAGGATAATTTTCTAAAAGTCATAAGTAATTTTGCAAAATTTTAACTTTTGTGCAACGTTTTTACGATAACCTTTTGTTTTGCAATTGACAAAAAAAGGATCTTTTGCAAACCCCCGAAGGGATCATCATATATATCGGCGATCGTAAAATATAAGCAAACAGTTGTTTTTTTTGTGCGCAACCATGAGCAAACTGTATAACAAAAGAATTATATGTTGGACAAGCACATCGATAGTGTACCTTGCCTTGTTTGAAGAAATTATAGTAGACTACACAGAATAGAAAGGCACATATATATAGAGATATGTGACTATGTGAGGTTGGCGAATCTCTAATTTGATCTGCATTGATTTAACATGATGTCATGAGTTAGCTAGCAATGTTTAATTGTACGGACACTGGCCTACTTGAAGAAGCATATGTTAGTACTTAGTACGTAATATGTATGTAACAGACAGAGATAGGTCTTTACGTTCCAAGCAACGTTTGCTAGGTACGAATCACTGTCTACGTATATGTATGTATGAATACACTCATGACTTATACACATGCACATATTTGGAAATTAATTAAGTATATTATAAATGCAGTTTGTTTAGCTATGGTCGTTATGATCCATGAGACCAAACTGATTTTTCATTCTATCGTTCTATAGTAAAACATATTTAGATTAATGAAGCAATAAAATTAGATGTTTTTTGATATGGAAAGGATCACATTAATCAGCCCACAATTTTTAAATCTTTGTCTCGCTATATATAGTTAACCCAAACCGGTCTATCAGTAGCCCGACCTGATTGGACATTTTTCTTATGTAGCTTCGGCCGATCCTACTTCTGAATTTATTTTATTATTATTATATCGTTTGTTTTATGATTTTATTCTCTCGGGTGATGTCAACTCAAAAGCATGTTGACCAAATAATGTAAATTGATATTAATTTTTTGGACGAAAGAGCTGTGAATAGTTCCACGGCAGTGCCGTATAACAAGGCACCTATTACACTTTTAGGTTGTCATATTGAGATGCTTGAGACTTTGAGTGAAGATTGGAATATAAGATTTGAATCGGGACATATAATAAAACGTACTATTCTGTATCCTTATTTCCAAAATGTTATTGTCAGTATCTTAACTATTTTCTTACTACATAAAAATTTGTTTTATCTCTTGTTGGTTAAATATTAACAAATATGAAATTTTTGCACAAGTTGAAGATATGTGAATGTGAATTATTGTCAAAGCCAAACTGAATTATCTCTTAGGCCAAAAAAAATTTCACTTTATCAAAAAAAGAAAAGAATATCCGGTTTAGCCCACGCACCCTTAAAAATAATGTTTTAAAAAAGATATTTAAGTTTGGAAAAACCTTTGACCTGAGAGGTTTTGAGTTTTAACCCAAACAGTTGATATTTTTGCGATTAATCTAAATTTGATCCTTGATTTTAAGAGCTGGGATGGACCAAATTTAAGATTTTAAACGTAATTAACATTCATATCTAAAATTTTTTCATGTATGTTAGAGATGCTTTGACAAGTAAATGCTTTTAGTATCGGTTCAATATACACTTTGTTATTAATCCTACAATGCGTTTTTAGAGTCCATTCATTGCAAGTTTACGTTGGCTATTGTAAACATCTACTGTGGAAAAGATGTTTGGTTATCTAAAGGCCATGCGATTAGTTTGGATTTCGACATACAATTTGAACTGTTTTCTTCAAAAAAATATGTATTTTAAGAAAGTAAAAAAAAGATAATCGCTTATTACAAGTGATGAAGATAACACGGTGGCTACACACTAGGAAGATGAAGTTAAATGGTTGTGTGATGGAATAGGAAAAAAAAGAAAAGAAAATAGAAAGCTATAAAAACTTGAAGCACGAACGAAAGATGTGAACAAGTCACGATTAAGACAAAGAAAAAGAGAGAGAGAAAGCAATGTGAAGACAACTTTAACTAAATACAAATCTTTCGTATATCGCTAAAAGCCAACATCACACACGTAGAGACAGATCCGGCAAGCAAAAACGTTTTCGTCCCGTACCTTTCTTCCGATTTATCTCGGGATTCTACGTCCGTTATCCACCACATCTCTACATGTATATATGTATATTAAATACATACACAAATATGCTATACGTATAGATAAATACATATACATGAAATTTATATATGTATAGAAGTAGGTATGATATGTGCCTAGTGATAGGCTCAGAACTACACTAAAAATGTTGCAGCTAACTGTTAAATAGCAATCAATCTACACTGCCATCGATTCAAACACTCTGGACCGTCGTGCAGTCCAAGAAGCAGAAGAATGTTTAAAGTTGCTGCCTTAATATATGGTTTCTCATTTGCATTTCCATTTACATTACATGCATGTTCTTAACTCTTATTTATTCATTTATCATTCTCTTATTTCTCATGTTCATTAATATATGTCTCTATTGTCTTAATTAACTATGAAAATTTCTTGATGGAAACTTGTGTGGAAGTTGTATATAGTCACGTGGGGACATGATCTTAACTTGCAGTTTTAAATATATTTACCAATTTCAAATATTTTATTCATAAATATCTTTGAGTTAAATTAAAGTTGAAATTTTAAAAAGACCGAGTTGTTGTTATCATTGTGAGTAAAAATATTTTTGTTGTAACTCAAAATTTTGTATCTTTCTGCTTCTACTGAAGCTAGGAGTAGAAGTCTAGTGGCTAGGTTATGTGGTTTTATATATATATACGCTCTTGCCAAATAGTACAGTATATATGTATAAGTTTATAACTTTCTAGGAATAAATTAGTGACCCCTTGATTATGAGAATATAATAGACGATCGATCATACGTCTGAATCCAAAATTTATGAATAAACCATTTTTTTTAGATTCGTTGAAATATCTTCATATTACCGAAATCAATAAACAAATAGACAAAATCTTAACATTACTTATAACTGACATGTTTGAAACTTTGAATAAACATAAGTAGATTATCTATAAAAACTTGAAAATTCATAATCCGTGGAAAACCTAAAACACTATCTTACCCAAATAGAAAACTATTAAAATACACAATATAAAAATAATTCATATTAATCCTAATCATAGAACTATGTAAGAATAATGATGAATATATTAATATAACATAAAGTGACTCTATAGAAATTTAAATTAATTTATACGATTAATATCAGTTGCAGTAACATATAAATGTTATTTACCTGTACCTATTGATGAAAATAGGAAAGAAGAGATTTTCCTTTTTGATATCTGAAACAGTTATAATAATAGACCTATACTAGCCTTGCCGCATGCAACCATGCTACTCTACTTACCATTATTAATTAGCCTCATTGTTTTTATTCTCTCTCATTTGTTTTCTTCTGAACCACACACAAGAACTCTCATAAAACAATTGCTGATGAAATAAAGTACGAACTCTAAGTGTTCAAGTTTTACTTGTATAAGAGATTCAGAAATCTGTTTTGATTATCTTGGTTGTTCAGTTCAATCCGGAAAGTTTAATAGATATTCAAAGGTTAAGGTATGTTTTCAAGAGAATTCTAGACAAGTGTTTGCAGCTCATATGAGCTTTATTTAGAAGATAGAAAAGTAAAAACTAAAACTATTTACAATCACCAAGAACACTCAAATTGTTTTCTTATAAGATGAAACTGAGGGAGAAATAGAAGTTGCACTTTCTGTAACCTTATATACTTTCATCAATGGTCATTACACATAAATATGAATCACTTGCTAGAAACCTAGTTACATGGGCTATATATTTTAGGCTTGTTTGTCCCATAACGTGTGGCTTGTGATGTTTGCTTCAGTACTCTCCTGCAAACTTAGCATCATCCTTAACACAAGCCATTGTAGTGCCAACAAATCCAATATGTTTCATTAAATCAATGATTCATAATCCATCCACATGGATCACAAAACCTTTTTGATATTTTTTAAAACAGTTTTGTTTTGATCATATTCGAAATGAACAACCAAGAGGGTCAAAATATCAAATTGTATATTGTTTGGTTCATATTTATATATGTCTATATTTAATATGATTCAGTTTGAATCCAAGAGTGATAGGAACCCACAATACTCAATCTTGCTTAATAATAATACATTAGTTTTTCAGACACTAAAGTTTGGCAAAAAATAAATATTCCAGACATTATTATTTTTAACACACCCATACTGCTTATTCTTCTGGGCTTCAAAATTTGAGGCCCTTTATAATTACATTTTTCAGTTGGGCCTTATTGCAACTCTAACTCTAAGGCTGAGAATTAAGATAGAGCTTAAAATTTTGATAAGGGCCGACAATGAAGATAGCATGTAAAACCGTTTATTATAAATTTTTGTGATGCATATAGGATTGTCAATTTTATAATTCTCGGTAGAACTATTAGCTATAAGAAAAGGATTGAGATTAAATTTAGTACTAGATCATGACCCGCACGTACGTGCGGGTTTCATATTTTAAATTTTTTTTAACAAAATTTAATTAGATATAGATTATTTTATTGTTTTATGATATATATTTTAGTGTATTAGATCTGAATCCACGTACGTGTAGAAATATTCTTATAGAAATTGTTATATATATTTTAAAAATATAAAATATTTTGTTGTATTAGTGAACTTCGTAATAATATTTATATTATAAAGTTAGAGTAATGAACAAAAAATTCAGTTGCGTTAATGCATAATTATATTTTAAGATCCGGACTAATTTAGTTGCAAAAGTTAAATGGTGTTACATTTTTATTTTCTTAACTAATCAAAACAGTTCTAACAGTTTGATTACATATGTTAAATAGGATATGAATTCGGTTTTAGTTTGGGTTATTTCATGTATATTAGCATGATGTAGGAGAGATTTAGCAGTTTTACATTTCTTTTGATATTTCCTTATTTCAAGTTTTCTATTTTATGTTTTGGTTTCTTCTCTATATATAGAGAGACCCTAAGTTGTTTGCTAGATACGTTTTATCATTCTAATTAATAAAAGCAAAGAGTTTTTCTCTAATCTGGTGGATTTCCAGAGTTTCAACCCTTCAAGTTCGTCGCTAGCGAACTTGATTTCAATCTAGGTTTAGCGCTTGCTTAACGTAGGGTTTTCCGACTGCGTCAAGTGGTATCAGAGCAGGCTTTCTCCTGTCTCTTTTCAAGCTTGATCAGCTATGGCAGATCAATCATTGACGAAAGCAGACCTTCAGGGCTTTACCGAGGCTGTTACCTCGGCTCTGACTGCTATGACCAATCAGATGGCGATTCTGACAACTGAGCTCAAAAACGTCAACAACAATGATAATCAGCAAAGAGGCAGAGAAGGAGAACAAATAGATCTTAACGAGAATCAACGCAGAGGCAGAGAAAGAGACCCAATTATGGTTAACGAAAATCAGCATAGAAATCGGGGAAGAGGAATCCCAAGAGTGGATAACCGTGTTATCATCAATGAAAATTCAAGTTCTGATGAAGAGGAATTTGTGGAGGAAGAAGTTGAGCAAAGGAATCGACAAAATAATCATGATTACCGTGTAAAGGCTGACATTCCATTGTTCTATGGTACTATTGGAGTTGAGGATTTTCTAGATTGGCAAATCAGCGTTGATAGGTTCTTTGAAGTTATGGGTGTCCCTGAAAACAAGCAAGTTAAGATGGTAGCAATCAGATTAAAGAGTACTGCTGCTGTGTGGTGGGATAAACTTGTTGTTCAAAGACAAAGACAAAGAAAAGGGGCAGTGAGGACATGGAGGCGAATGAAACAGCTCATGATGGAAAGGTTCTTGCCGGAGGACTATGAACAGATTCTCTATAAGATGTATATTGAATGTGTTCAAGGAAAAAGGAATGTGACAGAGTATACCGCGGAGTTCCTGCGATTTTCTGAGCGTAATGATCTAGGGGAGACAGAAAATCAGAAAGTAGCAAGATACATCAGTGGGTTAAAGAGTTCTATACAAGAGAAGATGGGTTTGCAAACTGTATGGACTGTGCAAGAGGCTTCTAGTCTAGCTTTGAAAGCTGAGTTAATGGAAAAATCTCCCCGTAATTTTACTCCGTTCAGAAGATACTCACCCCAAAATAATTCTGAATTAACTGGAGATAAGGAGAAGAGTGTAGTGTCAAAGGATGCTAACCTTGGTAACAAAGGAGCTGGTAGTTCTAACAATGGTTCTAACAATGTTCAGCAGAGTAAAACACCAATCCAAAGGCAAGGTAATATTTATGCGAGACCATCCATAGACAAGTGTTACCGTTGTCAAGGACAAGGTCACAAATCAAACGTTTGTCCGAGCAGGAGAACTCTAGCTCTCCTAGAGGAAGAAGAAGAACGTGAAGAAGAGGATGAGTATGCAGGTGTTGAATTTGCTGAAGAAGAGTCGAATGAGATTATAAATCTCGTACTTCAAAGGATCCTGTTATCATCTAAGGAAGAAGGACAGCGAAAGAATTTGTTTCGAACACGGTGTTCTGTTAACGACAAAGTGTGTAACTTGATTGTGGATAATGGCAGCACTGAAAACTTAGTTTCTCAGAAACTGGTTGAATATTTGAAGTTACCCACAACGTTACATGAAAAGCCATATGCCTTAGGATGGGTAAGTAAAGGCTCTCAGTTTGGAGTAACATTGTCTTGTAAAGTTCCAATCTCCATTGGAAAGTATTACAAAGAAGAGGTAATTTGTGATGTTCTTGACATGGATGTTTGTCATATCATACTTGGTCGTCCTTGGCAGTACGATAATGACGTTATGTATCGAGGAAGGGATAACGTGCTAATGTTTACATGGAATGGGCACAAGATCGCTATGGCTCCTGTTTCACACTCCAACCAGAATCTAGGGAAGAAAAATTCAAACTTCTTGGTTTTAACACACAGTGAAAAAGAGCTTGATGAAGCAATTAAAGAAACTGAATGTATCTGTCCAGTGGTGATTAAGGGGCTGATGAGTGCTGTAAAAGAAGACGTAACGACTCCAACAGAAGTATTAGAGATTCTGAAAGATTTCAAGGAGCTTATTGCAGATGAGCTGCCACACGAATTGCCTCCTATGCGCAACATTCAACATCAGATTGATCTTATTCCGGGATCAAGCTTACCTAACCTTCCCCATTACCGTATGAGTCCTAAGGAAAATGAGATTTTGAGGGAACAAATCGAAGATCTGCTGAGAAAAGGGTTTATTCGTGAGAGTATGAGTCCTTGCGCAGTGCCAGTTCTTCTTGTTCCTAAGAAAGGTAACCAATGGCGAATGTGTGTCGATAGTAGAGCCATCAACAAGATAACTATCAAGTATCGTTTCCCAATTCCTCGATTAGACGACATGCTTGACGAGTTAACTGGTTCTAAGGTATTCTCTAAGATAGATCTTCGCAGTGGATACCATCAGATACGAATTAAGCCTGGAGATGAATGGAAGACCGCTTTCAAGAGCAAAGATGGATTGTACGAGTGGCTGGTGATGCCATTTGGACTGTCAAACGCCCCTAGTACCTTCATGCGACTAATGAATCAAATTCTTCGACCGTTTACAGGTTCTTTTGTGGTGGTTTATTTCGATGATATTCTGATTTATAGTAAAACCAAAGAAGAACATTTGGAGCATGTGAGACAGGTGTTGCAGGTTTTAGAAGAGAATAAATTGTACATCAATCTGAAAAAGTGTACATTCAGCACCAATAAGTTGCTCTTTACGCAGCTTTCATGGTCTTGCTACCTTCTATAGAAGATTCATACGGGATTTCAGTACTATTACTTCTCCTATTACTGAGTGTCTAAAGAAAGTAAAGTTTCATTGGGGTTTCGAACAAGAGAAAAGTTTTGATTTAATTAAGGAAAAGCTTTGTACTGCACCTGTTCTAGCATTACCCGATTTTGATAAAGTGTTCCAAGTTGAATGTGACGCTAGTGGAGTGGGAATAGGTGCTGTCCTGTCCCAAGAAAAACGACCAGTGGCATTTTTCAGCGAGAAATTGAGTGAAGCTCGGCAGAAGTGGAGCACCTATGATCAAGAATTCTATGCAGTATTTCGAGCTCTAAGACAGTGGGAGCATTATTTAATTCAGAGAGAGTTCATTTTGTTCACTGACCACCAAGCTTTGAAGTTTCTTCACAGTCAAAAAGTGATAAACAAAATGCACGCTCGTTGGGTAAGTTTTCTGCAGAAATTTCCTTTTATAATCCAGCATAAGTCAGGCGCGCTTAATAAGGTTGCAGATGCATTGAGTAGGAGAGCGTCATTACTACTTACTTTAGCACGAGAGATTGTGGGCTTTGAGTTTATGAAGGAGTTGTATGAAAATGATGTTGAATTCAAGGAACTTTGGGCTAAGTGCAACGAGAAGCATCCTTCTGCAGATTTTCATGTCCGAGAAGGCTACTTATTCAAAGGAGATCGATTGTGCATCCCTTGCTCATCGCTAAGAGAGAAGTTGATCCGAGATTTGCATGGGGGTGGTCTTAGTGGGCATTTGGGTAGAGACAAGACCATTGCTAGTCTGGAAGAGAGATATTTTTGGCCACATTTGAGAAGAGATGCTCGAACTATTGTCAGAAGGTGTTATATATGTCAGGTATCAAAAGTTGATAGATTTTCCAAGATGACACATTTCATTGCATGCAAGAAGACCGCTGATGCATCCAACATAGCCAAACTGTTTTTCAAGGAGGTGGTGCGCCTTCACGGGGTTCCTAAGTCCATCACTTCGGATAGGGATACAAAGTTTCTAAGTCATTTCTGGATTACTCTATGGAGGATGTTTGGAACAGCTCTTAATCGAAGTTCTACAGCTCATCCGCAAACCGACGGACAAACCGAAGTAACTAATAGAACCTTGGGAAATATGGTTCGAAGTATTTGCGGGGATAAACCAAAGCAATGGGATTTAGCTTTGCCTCAAATAGAATTTGCTTACAACAGTGTTGTACATTCTGCGACAGGGAAATCACCTTTCTCTCTAGTGTATACTTCTGTTCCTAAGCATGTGGTTGATTTGGTTAAGTTACCAAAGGCTCCTGGGGTAAGTGCATCAGCTGAAACTATGGCTGAAGAGATTTTAGCTGTTAAGGAAGTTGTCAAGGCTAAGTTAGAGGCTACAGGGAAAAAGAACAAAGTCGCTGCTGATAAACGTCGGAGATTCAAAGTTTTCAAAGAAGGTGATGATGTGATGGTGTTCCTCCGTAAAGAGAGATTTCCAGTTGGAACGTACAACAAGCTCAAGCCTCGCAAGTATGGCCCGTTCAAGGTGTTGCGGAAGATCAATGATAATGCTTATGTTGTGGCTCTCCCGGAATCGATGAACATTTCCAATACCTTCAACGTAGCTGACATTCATGAGTATCATGCAGACGGGGTCCTTTATCCAGAAGAGAACTTGCGGACAAGTTCTTCAGAGGTGGAGGAGACTGATGTAGGAGAGATTTAGCAGTTTTACATTTCTTTTGATATTTCCTTATTTCAAGTTTTCTATTTTATGTTTTGGTTTCTTCTCTATATATAGAGAGACCCTAAGTTGTTTGCTAGATACGTTTTATCATTCTAATTAATAAAAGCAAAGAGTTTTTCTCTAATCTGGTGGATTTCCAGAGTTTCAACCCTTCAAGTTCGTCGCTAGCGAACTTGATTTCAATTTAGGTTTAGCGCTTGCTTAACCTAGGGTTTTCCGACTGCGTCATAGCAAGACGTAACTATTTTGGAACAGGAAACATATCCTGTCCGGTATCTGTCATAAATTCTCTGTCCCATAACCTGTCACGTACACGTAAAATAAAAATATTACGGTCTCATATCTGTCATAAATAGAGTATGTGTAACGGAAAACGTATGTACATGGTTATGTGTAAACAAATTTATTTTATATAGTGCTCATAACCCGAACTCATACCAGTTGGGTATTTAGTTTGATTTTTAATATATGTTCCCCTTCCAACTCGTCTCGTAATTTCTATTTCCATTTTATTCCATTAAAATTATGCTCCAAATTCTTGTTTGCTTACCTTTAAATACCATACAATATTACAATATATACTGTGAGTTTTGCGGATTAATATGTATGCTGTTAAAGTTATAAATATATTTTAACAAATTTATTAATGTTTCTAGCTAAATTTTGCATATTTTTGTTTTCATTGTTTAATCATAATTAATTCGATTTTTTGGACTAAAACTAAAATTTGAGATATATCTATAAAAGGGATATGCTATTGCTGCATAATTTGTTTTGAATCCAAAATATATAATTAGTTCACATTATTTCAAAAACTGTGTGCAATATATTATGGATTGGTGTAAAGAAGATCCGGTTGAGAAGAAAAAAAAAAGAAAACACAAAATATTTCGAAATTAATATGTACAATCTATTGTTTAGATATTTTCGAAACTTGCTCTAAATGAATGCCCAATATCGTTTTTTTAGAACTTGTGAAATAAAATTTTGTTTTATATTTCAAAATTTGTGAAAATATTATAACAAAACTGAGTCTTAAATATTTCTATTTAATTTTTTTACGAAATTTCAAATTCAATCTTAAAATTCTCCATTGATAAATTTTTTTAAACCATAGTGTTTTTAATTTTGAATTAAAATGGTATTATTTTCTTTTTATTTTTGATATAGAATAGTTTATTAGGATTGGTTTAGATAAAATTTTAGTTGGATATCAAATCTTAGTTTTTCAATTCTCATTGGTTAACAACTTTTTAGAAAAAAAAATTAAATTTTCGTCCATAATTAATAAGAGAGAAAGTGAGTTTAATTTTTTGGAAACTAATAATTACTTTAAAGAATTTTATTATTTTTTATTTAAGTATATTATTTTGTGATTACTATTGTATATTTAATGAATTTATTTAAAAAACCAATGGCATTTTTGTAATACTTTACATTTTATAAGGTTATTTATGTTTGAGTGCTTCCCAATTAATAGTATAGATTTTAGAAGTTAAGATAATATTTTCAATTGATAATAATATTAAGAAAATGACACGATTCAGTCAGTACTCAGTAAGTTGAATTATTAAAAATCTTTAGACAAATCTCTACAGATCTAGAATTAATTATATATCTATTTTGGAGATGCTCTCGAGATCTCAAATATGCAATTGCATTTCTAATTCTCTTGTGGCATTTCTAAATTTGATACCCAACAAATTACAGTTTGAAAAATATATTCTGTATTTGCACCATATTTCTTAATTTTATTATATATACCACATTTCATTTTCCACCGTCAAAGTAATTTGCCTTGTATTTGACCTAGCTATTTCTTTCAATATTTCATTAACTTCTCATTTTCCACATCTCTCTCTCTCAATTTGCCATGTCTTACACTAAGAGACAGGTCAAGATCGATCTCTGGCCAGAGAAGGAGACAGAGAAGGAGAAATACCCTAAAAACAAAGAAACCCTCAAGTTAACAACCCCCACTCTTCTCCTCTTCTGCTCAATTTCTCTCATTTTCCTAATTCTCCATTTCCCCTTCATGTCTCGGGAGTTTGCAACAGCCTCATTCCCCCGTACGTGCGGCCTCAACTTCACCGTCTACGTCTACGATCTTCCAAAAGAGTTCAACCTCGGTCTCCTCCAAAACTGCCGACACTTGAACATCTACACCAACATGTGCCCGCATGTGGCCAACAATGGCCTGGGACAGCCTCTCAACCGCAGCGGACGAACGTCGTGGTTCGCTACGCACCAGTTCATAGCCGAGATGATCTTCCACGCACGTGTAGAAAACCACCCGTGCCGCACGTATGAGCCAAACAATGCCGACATCTTCTACGTACCTTTCTACGGTGGCCTCTACGCTTCAAGCGTCTTCCGAGAGCAAAACTTGACCAAGCGCGACGAGCTAGCCGTCAGATTAGTTGACTACATTAGTGGCCAACGATGGTGGAAGAGAAGCAACGGTCGTGATCATTTCTTGGCCATAGGGAGGACAGCTTGGGATTTCATGCGCTCCTCCGACGACACTGATGACTTTGGAGCTAACATCCTCATGCAAATGCCACGTGTCATGAACATGTCGGTGCTGACCGTAGAGAGGCAGCCTTGGAAAGGTGACAATCACTTTGGTATACCGTATCCTTCTTATTTTCATCCGTACACGTCAGCAGAAATGGTGACGTGGCAAGACAAGATGAGAAGAGTCGAGAGACCAAACTTGTTTAGTTTTGTCGGTGGGCCGAGAAAGGGCTTGGAGAAAGCAGCCATTAGAGACGAGCTGATCAAGCAATGCGCTGAGTCGAGCCATTGTGAGCTTCTCAAGTGTGAAAATGGAGGGTCCAGGTTTTTTCTAGCTTTATAAATGAATTTAACAAGTTCGTAATTATACACTCACCACAATTTCTATATTGGAGGGGTCCATAACGATAATGGCACATTGGGTTCATTGGTTAACTTTCTTAACTTATTTGGAAATGAGTTAAGAGGTTTCCTATTTTATTTCATTGATTATAACGGTAGATCTGAAGTGTTTTGTGTATCCATTTTTTTTGTCTTCATCAGGAAATGTTTTAACCTTGATTATTTGGTCAATGTAGGTGCCACGAGCCGATGACAGTATTAGGAATGATGGCTAGGTCACGGTTTTGCCTACAAGCACCGGGGGATTCATTCACTCGTAGGTCAACATTTGATGCGATGTTAGCCGGCTGCATACCGGTCTTTTTCTCACCACACACTATGTATACACAGTACTTGTGGTATCTTCCAGACGATAAAAGAAGTTACTCAGTGTTCATGGAGGAAAAGAACAACACTCAAATAGAACAAGAGCCCTTGAGGATCTCGGAGAGCGAGGTGGTTCAAATGAGGGAAACAGTCATTGATTTGATCCCAAGTTTAACTTATGCGCACCCAAATGCTACTAACTATGATTTGCCAGATGCGGTTGATATAGCGTTAGAGACACTAGCTAAGGAAGCAAGAGACAAGGATGTAATGAGTGTTGACGAAAGTCACGGTGATCCCCTGTCACGCGATTCAGGACCGGCCCTGAGCCCAGTAAGGTAAAACATAGGCTTAGAGCATGTGCAGTTGTAGTCTCTCACCAAAGTCTCTCAGATAAAAGAAAATTAATAAAATAATACAAATTATTATTTAATTGTGAGAGTCTCTCAAAAAAGTGGTGAGAGTCTCTCAAGTGAGAGACTTTTTCAAGTTTTTGGAGAAACCCTCACAATTAAATAATATTTTTTTTATTATTTTATTATTTTTCTTTTACCTGAGAGACTTTAGTGAGAAACTCCCACTGCACATGCTCTTAGGACTCCCAAAAATTCAATTATTTTTATATTAAAAATAGGTTCCCAAATTTTTTTCTTTTTTTACAAAACATACCCCCAATTTTTGAAAATTTTCAGAATTCGTTACATATTTAGAAAATGTTTAAAACTCTTCCAAATTTTACTTGGGCTCCCAAAATTTTAGGACCGACCCTAGACGCGAGCTTGATGGCTAAGTGTACAAATGGGTTTACATGACCTTGAAATGGATATGGGATCAAGAGAGCATGGAGATGATGATGATGATTTTTTTTAACGTTTTTAACGGCCGCCATTAAAATATTAATGGGTTTTGTGGAAAGGTGGAAGATGAAGAAATGAGAGAAATTTAAAGGTTACATATATGTTTTCCTAATCAGGTTTTTGTTGCGTAAGACCTTTTTGTTTTTATAAATTTGTTTCTTATGTCCAAACTAGACTATATTCTTAAGAGCTTTTTTATGACCGACCAGACTATATCACTCATTTTTCAAACTTTAGCTTGCTGAATATGTTTAGTCTCTTTACTTAAAATGCCCTTCATCAAATTTTGTAGGAATCATATATATGAAAGTTGGCCAACTCTCTCCATATAAGTGTCACATCATCACAAAAAATGACATGTGTCATTCAACATTATTTAATTTAAAAATCAGCAAAATTAATTGAGAGAAAATCAAAAGTCTCATATTGTGTTAAATCCTCCATTAATCTTATTCTTAAATGATTTCTTCAAAATAAAAATAAAATTTTAAAATTATTTTAATAAATCAATCACTACTTTCATTTTACTTTTATTATTTTTCTAATTTTATAATCTAATGGTCAATGGTCATCACTCGTAATGACTAAATAACTATTTGTATTGTAGTTAAGTTGTTTGCTACCTAATATCTTACTAGTTTAGTAATTTTACCTTGAATATTTTCTTTTTATTACGTTATGGTTCATATCTTATCATATGACATTCTCTCTTTTTATTTTTGTGTCTTATGGTAAGTTCGTGACATTGATATGCAAAAAATTTCAAGTAATAAGCTTTTGAAACGTTAGACATACCACACAATTTAAGACAAATCTCATTCTCTTATATGGCTATATGCAATAGCATAAAATCTAAAAGTGTTAATTAAATAACTCTTTCATTTTTTATTTTTATTTTCTTTTCATACGAAAGCTCCTGAGATCAAAATATCATATATTCTTGTTGTGTGTATTCATGATAGTGAACAAATATTAAAATCTGAGATATAAAAATAATCAAATTATACATGAAAATGTATAAATTGATATTTAGAGTCAAAAACGAATCTAACCATAAACATTGTAAGTACATAAGATGAGTCTAATTTTATTAACTATAACAAAAAAAAAACATAAATTAGCGACAAAAACAATTAACATATTTTTATCATAACAATTTTCAAAATAAACATATGCGTAGCGTGGGAATTCATCTAGTATTAATGTAACAAGAAGCTATACGGATGCTTATCGTCAGCCACTTCAACATATTTTTACTATGAATACTGTATTTGTTAAAAAGCATGTAATAATTTTATTACATGAGCCCAATCACATTTGTCATTTAATTGGCTTCTTTGGTACAATAACTTACGAGTGTTTGATTATAGGTTCTTGATACGAAGAAATAAACATTTAAAGCAAGACCCGTTGAAATTAATCTTGGTGGAGATGTTGTGATCATGGATGTTCTAAAATTCTGTCTAGGCGTTTTGATTTGAGCAAAAAAAAAAAACTACTATTTGCAATTAAAAGGAAGTAGTGGCTAATGTAAAATGTGACCTGGACAAGAAGATAATGTTTTGAAGAACCCCATGTCACTTCATATCCCATGACTTAGAGCAGGAAAGCATGCATATAATATTACAGCTAACTCTAAACAATTGTCATCAACAAAGATTACCAAATTATGATTATGAGATTTCTCCATTACCAAGACAAGTTGTTACCGACAAATTTTTTTAAAGATACTGTATAGAACATTAGCAGTTTCAAATAATTTTTAATTGGAAAGAAATACTGGAATTTGACTTTTTTTTTTGTTTTTTGTTTTCATTATATGCAAGATAAATTTAATGAGTTTTGGTTCAAATAAAAAAGATCATTCAATTTTGAATATAAAACACATTAGAAAACAAAAAAGGTCCCGGGTTTCATGTTCCACCAAACGTCAAAGTAAAAGTAATAACACTCATTGTCCCATTCTTTAAATATCTCACGACTTCTCACCTCATATTTCTCTCACACTCCATTTACCATGACTTACACTAAGAGGCAAGTCAAGATCAATCACTGGCCGGAGAAGAAAGACAAAGAGAAGGAGAAATACCCAAAAAACAGAGAAACCATAAAATTGATAATTCTCACTCTGCTTCTCTCCTTCTCAATTTGTTTCCTCTTCCTAAGTCTCCATTTCCCCTTCACAACAGAATTCACAGTTTCACTCACCCGCACATGCCACCAAAATTTCACCGTATACGTCTATGATCTTCCCAAAGAGTTCAATATCCGTCTCCTCCAAAATTGCCGACACTTAAACATCTACACCAACATGTGTCCTCACGTAGCCAACAATGGCCTCGGACAGCCTCTCCACCGCAGCGGTCGAACGTCGTGGTTTACCACACACCAGTTCATAGCCGAGATGATCTTCCACGCACGTGTAGAGAACCATCCGTGCCGCACGTATGAGCCAAACAATGCCGACATCTTCTACGTCCCTTTCTACGGTGGCCTCTACGCTTCAAGCGTCTTCCGGGAACAAAACCTGACCAAGCGCGACGAGCTAGCCGTCAGATTAGTCGACTACATTAGTGGCCAACGATGGTGGAAGCGAAGCAACGGTCGTGATCATTTCTTGGCTATAGGGAGGACAGCTTGGGATTTCATGCGCTCCTCCGACACTGATGACTTTGGAGCTAACATCCTCATGCAAATGCCACGTGTCAAGAACATGTCGGTGCTGACCGTAGAGAGGCAACCTTGGAAAGGTGACAATCACTTTGGTATACCGTATCCTTCTTATTTTCACCCGTACACGTCAGCAGAAATGGTGACGTGGCAAGACAAGATGAGAAGAGTCGATAGACCAAACTTGTTTAGTTTTGTCGGTGGGCCGAGAAAGGGCTTGGAAAAAGCAGCCATTAGAGACGAGCTGATCAAGCAATGCGCTGAGTCGAGCCATTGTGAGCTTCTCAAGTGTGAAAATGGAGGGTCCAGGTTTTTTCTTTTTTACTTTATTAGCAATTTTTTGTTTTTTTGCAATTAAGTATTATTTAATACACTCACCAAGTCACCAGTCACCACAATTTCTTAAGGGGTCCATTATCATAAACATTATTTAATTTTTATTGACAACTACTGGCACATTGTTTTACTTTATCACATTACATTTTCATTGGTTAACTCTCTCAACTTATTTGACTAAGAGGTGTAACAATAATTCAACGAGGAGACTTGGTTGTTCAACTGTATCTTAAGTGTTTTGTGTATCCATTTTTTTTTTGTCTTCACCAGGAAATGTTGTAACCATGATTATTTGGTCAATGTAGGTGTCACGACCCAATGACGGTATTAGAAGTGATGGCTAGGTCACGGTTTTGCTTACAAGCACCGGGGGACTCATTCACGCGCAGGTCAACATTCGATGCTATGTTAGCCGGCTGCATACCGGTCTTTTTTTCACCACATACCATGTATACACAGTACTTGTGGTATCTTCCGGGTGATAAAAGAAGTTACTCAGTGTTCATGGACGAAAAGAACAACACTCAAATAGAACACGAGCTCTTGAGGATCTCGGAGAGCGAAGTGGTTCAAATGAGAGAAACAGTCATTGATTTGATCCCAAGCGTAACTTATGCGCACCCAAATGCTACTAACTATGATTTACCAGATGCGGTTGATATAGCGTTAGAGGAACTAGCTAAGCAAGCAAAAGACAAGGTTGTGGTTTCATTGTAATACCTATATTTTTGTGCTTTTCTGATGTAATTAGTCCCAAAGAATAAAGAATTTTAGTGGGCAGGCATCATCAAGCCAAGCAGGTGATGATATTTTCATCTACAAGTTGATATTTTCATCTACAACTAACCCTATCAACCTCTCTTAATATCATTTTACGAGTCACAAAAGTGGTTTTAAGACGCGTTTGGTCATCGTAGCCAGGAACCACTGAGAACAAAAACATCAAAAGAGGCAGTGAGCCAAAATGATTCAGAAAGTGTTCCATTTAAAAGCTAAGACAACTCTGCTCTCTGAATAACAGAGTTGAAATAACAGATTAACACTTGCAAGACTAGCAAGCTTTACCATTTTCTGAAATCTTCAGGTAATTTTGATCATGAACTAAGTTGCTGTAAAATGTGAGTGAACTGATTTGTACTTACACATTTGGGGACACAAAGACAAAGACAATACCAAGCTCAGAGGTTCTTTTAGATGAATGATCAAAAAAGGTCTCTCTAGGAGAATCATACCACTCGATAAAAAAAAAAAAAAAAAAGACTAATTTTCCAAATCACTGCTTACCTCCTCTGTTTTTGATCCCAATCGGTGCTCTCTGTCACCGGATTTAGATTATTAGTGCAGTGAGGCGATCATATTCACTACATTGATCGTTTGACAAAGAACTATTTCCGGCGGAAAACAGCGACATGGCCATGTATGAACGGAGACTCAAATCCAAGAATTTGAGATTGTAGATCAGATGGGGAAGACGAAGAAATAGCCCATGAGTATTTTATGGACATTTGACCGTTAGCACGAAGAAATAACCCATGACTATTTTATTGGGCCCATGACTATTTTTATTAGGCCCAAGCCTAATATAGTTGAAATTATTTCTGAGGTTGTTCAGAACAGAGTTATGCTAACACGATTTTTTTTTTTTGTTGACACAATAAAATCAGTCAATAAGTTTACTCAACTAAATGGTTGAAAAATAGCAGAGAAATATGTAATTAACCAACATTTTGCAAGAACCTCTCACAAGTCACAATATTTGTCATTAGCTTTTTTTTTTTCAATTCCAAACTAATACTTTACAGTTTACATATATATATAACATAGTACTATAAAGTAATTTTCTTTATAATTTAACCTACAAAAATTTTGACGTTGAGTTTAACAAAGTTTGCAAACAAATCATTGATATTTGGCAGAAGAAATCATCAAAACTTATAGTATTGTTTAAACATGATTATTATCATATTAAACCGATCAATTTATGAAAAATTAAAAATTCATGAAATTATCAAAGTTTCAGCCAATTCATATTTTATATACATAGGTGGTTTTATACACTCGTATAGTTTTCGACCACACAAAAAAAAATTAAAAAAAAAAATAATAGAAGAGGGTTTTAAGTTTAGTTTAGTTGAGTTGAGCATATATAATTGAATAGGGAAATTATTAAATTAAAACGACGGTGTACGGGTTTGTTTAGGGACAAGCGTGTGGGAGATGCAGAGCATGACAGCATGTGGATGCTCAATCTGCAGAGACGATTAAAAGTAATTATATACACACATTGTATTAAAAAAAAATTATAGTTTCACAATTTTGATAGACATCATCATAATGTTGTGTTTCCCTTGTAAACATTTGAAGAATTCAATTAGTTTATTGTATCTATAACATTTTTTGTTTTTGTCTCATCTTTTTATTACGTCATGACTAGGTACCTAAACCTCGTTCTCAGCTTTAAGCTTTAATAAATTATTACAAGACCCATCGTTCCATTTAACTTATATAATAAATTATTACATAGCAGCTTGTCGTATATAGATGGTACTATATCGTATTATCTATTTTGAAGCTGCTTGTCGTTTATTTTCAGCGTGCAACAAGTTTGGTAGAGTTTCCAAGAAAATAGTCGTCATTTTTTTTTTGTGACATTGTTAGTGGTGAATGATGATGCTATTTTCAATCTACTAATTCATGTTTTTGATGAAGTTCTTAGCCGCTTTTCAGTCTTACTTATCAAGTTTAACGTGGTAAGAGAACGACGTCGACGTAGGCAAAGTGCATATCACATATTAGACGGAATTACTTGTTGTCTTTTGACTACGGATTTCCATTACATACATTTTTGATATTTTATGATATCTTTATTTTTTTTGCCAAGAAATCATATTTTAGGATTTTATTTGGTTTTGATCTAGGATTTTCTTTCTTATCTATTATTATTTGTCATTATTATAAAACGAAAAAAGAGAAACTATATTTTTGACTAAATAAATCCCCTGAATAAAAAAGAGAGACATATCTCTCATGTTGACGATAAACCATTATAATATATATTAGATTTAGATCTAAATCCTAAATTCCTAATATCTCAGAATTTTTAAAGATTGTTCGTGCATGGCTGGAAAAATATCGAGAATGACCATTTCACTTAGCAATTGTGGTGCATGCATAGTTCGGGGAATAATTATGGTCATAGAAAGAAATCTAGTTTTAAGAAAAAGAAAGAAAAAAAAGACTAACGAAAATTTTAGAAAGTTCAATTTATATGTAAATGATTTTAATATATTTGTGGCTGATGATGATATAACAAAATTTATGGTGAAGCTTTTTCTCTCTACCTTGCCGAATTTTTTTTTAAAAACTTGATTTTCAGGACGAAGGTTAACCCACATCCAAAATTATGTCGACTATATGTCTACATCGAAATTACGTTGTAATTTTGGTTTTATATAGCTCCAAAAATCTCATATCAGAGTTTTTTTTTTTTGTTAAAGGGCTAGTCTTATATGAGAGTCGTTCAAACAAATTTTCAGCATATGTAGACCGTAAATGTCATGATTCGCGATCTTTGACTACTACTTCTTTAGACCACTTAGCTTGGACCAGTTTAGACAAGTTTTTGTTTTCTATGCATGGATTAGCTGTTCAAGTCGTTGAATACGAAACCGATAACAAACCTTTGTCGAAATAAAAAGTCACCTATTTTTTTTCCCTTTTTTGACTTCGAAAATAAAGTCAGCTATATAATAATCTGTTTATAAAATCAGATGGCTGACTATTTTAATACATGCAATGATTATTCTATAAGTTCAGTTCTAGCGCTACACTTTTTTTGGACGTAGTATAGTGTTTAATATACACTTTAACAATTATTATCTTCTAATTATTATATTAAAATGAAGTTATAAGGAATATATAATCTGTTTTCCATAAAAGACAAGACCTACGAACTTAATCATGATTAGAGCAACAGGTTAACATTAATTAGATACAGATACAATACAGGTCCGGATGATGAATGCACCGTTGAGTTGTGCTGAAGCCAAGTGGAGGCTTTGTCTACATTTTTCTTTGTCATTTACTCAAAATTATTTCTCAAGTTTTCAAATTATAGTGGTTCTTTCTAATAATTAATTTCTCACCATATACCACTCTCTTCTTCCTAATGAGGCAAATAATTTGAAACAAAAATGAAGGAAAATAACACGGTTCTATTTTAAACCATGTTTTGAATATCTCTTATAGTGCCCTCTATCCATTTGAATCGGTGACATAAAGAAGACCCACTTTGGATCATTTTTAATTTTTTCATATCATCTATAAACTAGAAACATTTTGAATCTTAGTCTAGTTGTATTAAGTGTCGGTTTATATCTTATAATAATTGATGATAATATGGGTGAAAGAGAAAGTTTTTGTTAGTTAAATATATGGATAAGAAAACCTGATTAGCTTTTAACAAATATCGTAGTTCTCTTATTGAATTAGAGAAGCCGTACGTTGACTTTGCAAAAACATTGGTATACAGTTTATAAAATACTCCAATATTTTTTATACTTAATAATTAATCCACAAGGAGTAGCTAGCTACATGATAAAATACATCAACATCATAAGCCTACGACCGAACAAAAGGAACCATTTTGCTTCAACGTATAAGCACGTATAGATTATTCCCATCGGTTATGTTTGTCTTCGTTGCATAGAATATAAGCTTAATAACGAATTTCGCAGAAATAGGCAGTTGAAATGTGTTGTACGTACGTAATTATGGAGAGAAATAAAATGTGTAATATACATTCTTAGATGTGGACTTATTTACATGGTCTGATTTTTGGTCCGAGAAGGTTAAAAACATGGTAAACTAGAAAGAAAAAACATGCAGTTCATGTGTCTTTATATAGTAAATTCAATTATTTTCATTAGTATCTATACTAAATCATCTTCGTGGTTCATGATCCGGATGCTCTATGTCCAAATGCTGTTTGTTTGACATCGTGGATTGGTTATATGGTTCAATAACTTCAAAAATATTATATATTCGATGAATTGTGCAATTAATCCACGATTTTGCTATGACAAACCGAGTTTTAATTGTCATATTCATTAAGCAAATTTCAAATAAGACGATGAGGGATCCATCGAATGCAACTGGTAAAACCAAACATTAATTTACAACTTAATACCATAATCAAGGAGAGCATTACACGAGCTACTCTCACAAACTGACATTCAAAGAACTTTTAACTTATGCTATATAAATATTTTTATGTTACTTACTATTTGTACTAAATCATTTCTCTTACATAAAATACACTTATTAAACCCGTTTTTTCGACGAAAATTTTGAATCCGATAGATGTTTCATCATAAACCCGATTGTTTAACCTTCCGTTTCGGATCTCACATCCACATTCGGTTTAATTAGAGAAAAAATGAATTAGAAGAAAATGGTTTCATTGCTTCCAAGTTAACATATGAAGATTATAGGGTGTGTGTAGAGTTTAAACAAAGAGGAAAAAACACAATTAAGAGTTTGTTAAGTGAGGCATGTGATGTGGTAATTCTCGCTAATTGCAATGGCCAATAAATCCTCTTCCCACGCGTCTCTTTTGCCACACCCTTCATTTGTTTTCCTCCCATTCTTCTTATACTCTTCCCACGTGCCGACACGTGGCATTAACATTTCATCTGCATTTTTAAAAACCCAAAGCTATATTCCTTTTTTTGCCATTTGGATGACCTATCTATTTTTATCAGTAAATATAGCTTCACTTCCTATTTTAAATGATACTAAAACACATTTGTGTGTTGAAATAATAATGATGAAAACACACATTCAAACCCAAAACAAAAATACTTTCAAACACATTTTTTATTTCCTTAAAATAAAATGTCAGTAAAAAACAAATTAATCTTGGGACTAAAAAGTTGTATATATATAACTGAAAAAAAAAGAGTGATGTTTTTTTTTTTTTTGTTGTCATCGTTTCCTCTTTGTTAATATCTAGGTTTCATTCACGTCTATAGGTATAATAACAAATGGTCCTTTAAAAGCTAAAAAAATCAGAGAAAACTCTCTCTGGTTTTTAATCATGCAACTGCGTTATTATAACAATTTTTGTAACCTCAATTTCATGATTCATTTCTCTTCTAAAACCCTCTCCAAACCCAAAAGATAGTGACACATTTGAGGTCAGCCACCACCTCCATTGAAGTGAAGAAGCTTGAGAAAGAGAAAGAGAAAGAGAGAGAGACAAAAAGAGAGATTGTAGTGTGGTGCATCGTTTCAAAAACACACAACAAAAAAGAACCGTACGAAACTTTTGTCTCTTTCCGTGTTCTTGTTAGCTAATGACAGAACTCAACTTCCTCCTCCTCCCAATAATCTCCGATCGCTTCACGACGACGACGACGTCACCGTCTTTCTCATCACATTCTTCTTCTCTTCTCTCTTTCACCAAACGAAGACGAAAACACCAACCTTTAGTATCATCCATACGCATGGAACAGTCACGGTCACAAAATCGTAAAGACAAAGTCGTCGTCATTTTAGGAGCAACCGGCGCCGGAAAATCAAGACTTTCCGTCGATCTCGCTACTCGTTTTCCTTCAGAGATCATAAACTCCGATAAAATCCAAGTCTACGAAGGATTAGAGATCACAACGAATCAGATTACGTTACCAGACCGTCGCGGCGTTCCTCACCATCTCCTCGGTGTCTTAAACCCCGAACACGGCGAACTCACCGCCGGAGAGTTTCGCTCCGCCGCTTCAAATGTCGTCAAAGAGATAACTTCTCGTCAAAAGCTTCCGATAATCGCCGGTGGATCTAACTCTTTCGTTCACGCACTCTTAGCTCAACGATTCGACCCAAAGATCGATCCTTTTTCTTCCGGGTCGGGTTTAATCAGCTCCGATTTGCGTTACAAGTGTTGTTTCATCTGGGTCGATGTATCGGAGACTGTACTTTACGATTATCTTCTCAAAAGAGTCGACGAAATGATGGATTCAGGTATGTTCGAAGAGCTATCTGGATTCTACGACCCGGTTAAATCCGGTTTAAAACCCCGGTTTGGGATTCGGAAAGCTATAGGTGTACCGGAGTTTGACGGTTACTTCAAAGAGTATCCACCGGAGAAGATGATAAAGTGGGACGGTTTAAGAAAAGCGGCGTACGATAAGGCGGTGGAGGATATCAAAAGGAACACGTGGACGTTAGCGAAGAGACAGATAAAGAAGATAGAGATGCTAAAAGACGCTGGTTGGGAAATAGAAAGAGTTGATGCAACGGCGTCGTTTAAAGCGGTGATGATGAAGAGTTCGTCGGAGAAGAAGTGGAGAGAGATTTGGGAAGAGCAAGTGTTGGAGCCAAGCGTAAAGATTGTGAACCGGCATTTGGTGGAAGATTAGGTTTTTTTGTTTTTCCAGCTATTTTACAGCTCATTTTTGGGAACTATTTTTGAAATAATAAAATTGGAAAAAAAGACATTTTTGTTGTTGTTGTTGTTGTTTGGTTTTAGTCTAGAAAAAACATAGAATACATATGATCTCTTCTCCGCCATTTTTGGTCCTTAAAAACATCAATTTGAATTTTTTTTAAAAGGTTAGAAAAAGTACTTTAGTTTCTTGTATTTTTCTTTAGTAGTTTCTTGTTTTTTTTTAATATGTAATGTGTACCTTTTTCAAAAGTATTTGATTTAAAGTTTTGATCTTTAGGAAAAATTAGGAGCTTGTTGTTGTTTGTTTGTTGTAGTCTGCAGAAATGTTGTGTATAGAGAAGAAAGCAACGGCATAGAGAGAGAGTTTTTGCATTTAGCGTCAGAACAAATAAAACCTTTTTGCATTTTTATTTTGTTTTTGTATTTTTTGTTATTGTATAAAATGTAGTATATTTCTTTTTCTTTTTTTTTTGGAAACGGAAGTCGAGGTTTGAAACCTCAATATCCGGCTCTATGCGTTATCATTTCATATGTTTCTTGACAAATGACAACAAATTAAAGTCGTAACGGAAATGAATAATCAATTTTGCAAAGAAACATATTTACGACATTTATTTTCATTTTTATAACGAATTAGCACCATACTTAACTACATTTGTAAACATATGTAAGCTTAGATTTTATATAAAAAAAAAAAGAAAAAAAAATGCAATAGTTTTAATATATTTCAGGATTAAACATAAAGTTAGTCATTAGTAGTAAAAATAGTGTGTAGCCTGAAGACATCAAACCAACTACATAAAATTCCCTAGACGTTGGTGGTCTAATTGAATTGACTACGTAGGATGCTTAACCGGTGGTTTAGGAGGCCAACATAATTCATATGCCGTCTATAAACGATTTTTTCTGTTTTGTTTTATGTTTACGTTATTATTTCATACACGTTTAGTTTATCATAATAACAAAACAAAAAAAAGGAACTGATGTCAAAAAGGAAAAGGCAAAACACGAATGATTTCTCATTCATACATTTCATTTTGAGTTAACTAAAATAGATATATAAGCCATAATCTTCTAAAAATATTTTAGAAACTAGCAAAATGTATTACTTTGCATTATCTAAATTTGAAGAAAACATAATGTTGCAACCTGAGCCGCAAGGAGGTTTTAGATTCAGACAGCCCCACGAACTTCTTTGAAGTCAGATATGACAACTAATACTAATCAAAACGAAATCCTCCAAATCTTAAAAGACAATCTTACATAGATTTTATTCGACTAGTTTTCAATGATCTCTGTAATGATTTGTTTGGACTTTAAAACACCCTTTTTGGTCCAAGTTATTATAAAAGTATTTTAGGTTCAATTAAATCTTCATCATAACAGACATAACGAGCTGCTGGATTCTTATTCAACTCCCACACGATATTTTGTTCCATATCTAGTTAGCCGTGGATCTATAAGCTCTCGTCACAAAGATATTGATTCTTGAGTTTCAAGTGCATGCACCACGTATAAACAATTCGTAACTAAAACATAAGATATATAGAACAAAAATTGTAATAAAAAGATCATTATTTGTGAAAACTACACGTGGTAGGTACGTACGGTGGTCTTGGTTTAGGACCAAGAACTTTAAACTCGTCTTATTTTTGTGTTTAGTCAATGTTTTATATGTATGTAAAACTACACTGCGATACAATGTATATTTTCGCCATCGATCTCTATCACCCATTTATTATTCTCTCGTTGTTCACCATTGTTGTTTGAAGTTTCATAAAGGCGTCATAATTTGTGACAGAACTTGATCAGAAAACAAAGACAATAATATTGGCACGTAAACTGTAGACTGCAGAAGTTGCTATCAAAACTTTTTACCATTGATATAGGTGTGGTCAACAACGCTTTATATACAATTATTTATTTCATTCCAATCTAAGGAAAATGATATATATGTACCTAGCTAACTCATAGATATCTCCTCTCATGTATAATTGAATGTTAGATTGTGTATTGTCCGTAGTGTAAATTTGGAGGTGGTCCCATACTCCCATCTATTCGAATATATTTCAATTGGTTTACAACTATATATTTGAATTGGCAGATTTTTTTTTTCAAATTTTTTGCAATATATATACATATATAAATGTGTTATCTTGCAATGTAAATTTATTAATCACTGGATTTTTTTTTTCTGCCGAATAGAATAAAAACTTTAAAAAGATGAAATCGAAATTTAAAGAAGTAGAAAGCAAGACTTATGTAAAAGCGTTAATCTAAACTACTATGCGAAAATTTAATCATAACGGTGGTTTTGCCAAAATTTAATAGAGATTTTTTTTTGATATTTAGAGATTAGTTTATTATGAATAATTTGTTTCGATGAGAAAAATTAAATCACCTTCATATGATGTTAGTTTTTTTTTTTTTTTTTTGTGGTATCTTTAGTTTCACTCACACCAAAGTATTAAGAAATAAAACAAGAGTTTTTTTTTTAAAGAAACAATAAGAAGTAAAATCTCCATAATTGAAATTAACAGTTTGATGACATCGAGTGTTTTACCTGATCTCGCCATATTATTTCACAAATCCAATTTGAAAGGAAGATTCTCTTTATCCCCAAACTGTCTAAATGCATGCAAATGACAGCTTTGAATCAAATGAAAATATAATTTTATCAAACTCAATAAGATTATTCGCTGTTTATTCAAATACAAAAAGGTCTACGAATCAAAGTACATGGTTCTTTGTACCTTTTTTCAATCAGTCTCATGGTCTTCTATTTTTATATACAAATATTCTTTGTACATTTTGGCATATTTTATCAAACTTAAAAAGTCAAAACACGATGTCAAAAAGGATAAAATAACTATACGTCAAACTTTGAACACATGCTATAACTAATGAATTTATGAAAACTAATTATGGCATGCATGCTATGGTTGCGACTTATGGTCTGAGATGTTTTGTACACAATATAATGGTATATATCTTCATCAAATTATTAATAACAATACAAAGAAAATTATTCATTGCACTCATCAAGTGTTGTGTTCCACAGTAATGGACCTATGCGAAGAAAAAATAATATAGCTAAATTTAGAATAAGATCATAATATACCTATTATTTATAATACAAATGTATATTAATAAAATAATACTATCTAGAAATCTGAATACACAAAATTTTTAACGTTTTGTTTTAGAGAAACTAATATTTTAAAATTTTAGAAAGACACATATCTCTTTATTAAAAATTGAAAATTACATCTTTCCACAAACAAGTATTAAAGTTATATCAGTAAATATGTTAGGGTATTTTCTTAAATAAATTCATCTTAAAAAATACAATAATTTAGATCAAAAGATTGTTACCTCTTAACTTTTGTCTTCATTGATATTTTGGTTTTAACTTTGAGTTTACCCTCGTTGAAAACAACATAGAGCATGTGATGATCGTGCCTACCCTCTCGAGCAAGGGATAAATGATAAAATCCTGCAATTTGGAAGATATTTTGATTCTCCTATCATATGCTAACTATTTTTTGTTTATCTTGGTTCCAAAGTTAGATGTTACCTAAAGAGCAGGGAGAAATAATGGTGGGGCTAATATGAGGTTTTCCCCCTACGCATTTTTCATGATTTGGACAGCATAGATGCAAGAAGAATACACATATATAAAATTATATGAATTCAGGCGGTCTGACTACCCTCTGACATTAGTCGGAAGGTATTCCAAACTCGGATCAGGCAGTGTGGTGGCCCAATTCTACCTGGATCGGGAGAAGTCCACTCTGTAGCACCTCGGTGCGTTCTTACCGAGGCCGACCGGATCAGCCGATAGGGTTTTTCAACAAAAAAAAAAAAAAAAAATTATTATATGAATTCTAAGTAGAATAACTGATGCACAACAATAAAATTTTCATGCCTTTCTTACTCCAAGTCCAATATGGAAATCCAAGAGTTTAACATCATACTCAGTTGGTTTAGGAAAGACATAAGCAAGGAAAGACTATTTTCTTTTATATTTTCTTTTTTTTTTTGCCATCATCTCGGCGATCAAACAAACTCTTTAATTTTCTTATAAGTATGATAAAAAATGGAACAATAAATTATGATTTTAATGAGTTAACATGGAATCGTGAGAAACAAAGAGGACCATTGCGGTTTATCCTGTATTGACACTTTTTTTTTTTTTAGTTTTTCTATATAATTATATGAATTATTATTTTTTCTATAAAGAGAAAAATATGATGAATTTAAAAACACCTCGCGAGTATGTTAATGTCTAACCAAACAAACACACATATTTTGTTTAGGTAATGAAAACCAATTAACATATAAAAATAGCGCAGTAAACACATTTGTATATCGTGAAACAAGAAACTGACATGCGTGATCATATTCATATGTTCTTATTGACCAAAGGAAAATGTTGTTGCTTGAAGCAAGTAGAATTAAGGGACAAATGTAATAAGGGACAACGAACAGACCAAAAAAACAAACAAACAGTAGCTGGGAGAGATCCGAGATGTGTAAGAATTGAAATAAGGCCAAAATTTATTGAAAATTGAATCATTCCTTCATGTATTAATTTATTTGAGTTTTTCTTTCCCGAAGCATAATAATTTGGCTCCATTAAATATGACTGTGCCTAAACAACAACAATAGGCACAGTTTAGATCCAAATGTTAGCTACATGATGCAATAGTACGCGTGCGTTTTACGCGTGATCCTATAATCTCGAGGTCTCAGCTTTTCCATTTTTTTTTTTTTTCTTTGCTAAGAAGCTTTTCCAATTTAAGATTCTATATTACGCTCCATGTTTTTGGCTCGTGACTTGTTTTGCTCTTTGATTCGGGCTTTAGTCTGTGCAAATGTGTTTTACTTCATCCTACCTGAGATATTTGGGCTCGTTTTTGGGCTTACCAGGCTTACTAATGTTACAAGCTTATATTGTAACAAGATTTTGGTGGTACATATTGTGGCATCAAATGGAGATTCTAGTTAAAAACTCACTAGAAAAAAATTGAATGAAAAACTGCTTAGAAATTAAAAAAAAAAAACTAAAAAGTTCAAAATCTAAGCTTAATGAAAAAAGGACTATAAGATGTTTTGAGAGTTTTGGCCTTTTGGGGTTGACTCGTTTTTTTATTTGTTTATTTTCTCTGGATATGGTGAAACATGTACATGAGCAAGATGATTAGTGTGAGTTATGAAAGAAAATCAGAATCTATGTATGAATGTAAGAACAACTAGTGAAGATAGTTGCTAGGCATAAGTCTTTGACGAGATCGATGTACTCTTCATCTTGTTTTGAGATGAATGAGTACTTGTAAATCTTTGTGACTACTTTATTTTAAATTTCTTAAATAGATTCATCATTCATGTAATATTCCACATAAAAATAGAGACAAAAGATTTATCTTTGGAATAACTTGAGTTTGGGTTTGTTCTTACCAAGAAGATTTAGATTCTTCTCCGATCTGAACCATTGAAGTTATACTATATATGTGTCGTTCAGCCTCTTGAACCAAAATCAGGTTATATGTTAAGCGAAGAAGGCTGGATTTTTTTCTTTTCTTTTCTTTTCTTTTCTTTTCTTTTCAATAACATGCTTTCTAATAATATAAATCCATATAAATGACACAACAATGTACAAATAAAAACCACTAAGCAATAAGAGAAAAGAGGCTGACCTTGTTTTCAGTCTTGTTATTCCACAACAACTATTTTGGTTTAATAATGGAAACTTTAAGGCTTTTGACTTTTGAATTTTGATAAACAATTAGTGTTTTACAAGTCGTCTTCGAATTCTCATGGTACATGTACACATTATATCTATATCATACACTTTATTTAAGCACGTGGACAAAAACTTATGATTTGTATACTTGTAGTTAAAAACCCACATGGAAGAACCCTACTTGTTACTATTGTCATTGAATCCTTGATAGTGAAAATTATCAAAAGTTAATCGAAGAATTTTGGCTGAAACTCATACATCTTCTCATCGTAAACATTTTATTTCCTTCCAAGCGGAAATCGAATCAGGGCTCAAAGACACACATACATGAAACAAAGTATGATCTTTATTGCTTTCTCAACAAATATAATATATGTAAGTGCATTTTTATAGTATAGATGTACAAGAAGCTCAATTAGCCGACAGAGCAAAAGCCAAATTCTGTCTAAATACAGATTAAGATTTTACATTTCCCAATTGCAAAAGAAAAATAATCTGTTGTTTATTTATTTTCAATAGATGTATGTATTTAGAAAAATAATCTGTTGTTTATTTATTTTCAATAGATGTATGTATTTAATAGATAGATCAAAACAATGACAATGATAATCATTATAATACCCAGCAATTTGGGGAAAAAAAAAGATTAATGGTTTCAGCTGCCTGTAAGTGGGTTTAATTATTTATTTTAATTTATAATTAAAAAGCCGATAGTTTTGAACCTTTTTACAATTTCTTATTACGTAAAAGGAGAGAAGTAAAGCCATTTCAACCATCTGCAGCCAACCTTGCATGGTCACAACCAGTAATATTCAAACATGAACAAATATGAAAAACTCTCCACCAAAATAAAATTAAATTTTATTTTGGATACAATCGTGCATTTCTGAAATAACTAAACTCGACTGAATTATATTTTAAAAATCTGAGGTTTTGGAAAAATCGCAAAGGGGAAATACATATTTTAGAAAAATGTTTTCCAATTTCATTAAAAAAAATTTCAATTAAAAAAACAAGAGAAATTCAAGAATTTTGATGTGTTAGAAACTATTAATAAACAGGATTATACCTGAGGCATGTTATAATACTATTCAACGAAAACGACCGTTTTACTACAAAACTATAATCGTAAATAAAGTCAACGGTCAGAATAGTTGGCTGCAATAAAATACGATTTATTTATTTTTAACCATGCTTACACGCAAATATATAATTCTACATATATACGTATTATATCAACAAAGATCTCCGTTTATTTTCAAAGCTTTCTTGATCTTTCATTCTCAATTCTCTTGATATATTTTACCTACGATGATTCCAACAAGATGCAATGAGATCAACGGCTCACGTCCTCCGTCGCAAAAACTCGCCGGAGAATCCCACACCATCAAGAAAACGACGTCGTGTAAGTCGCAGCCACGGCCACATGGACGGGCCTCTCCAGTAATCATTTACGCGCATTCTCCGAAAGTGATCCACACGCGTGCCGAAGACTTCATGGCCTTGGTTCAAAGGCTCACGGGTCTAGATGAGATTATTAGACGGAACCCTAACGACGTCAGCGAATCATCCTCTTCTGTGGTGACGGAAGAGGCTAACGTCGGTGATGATAACACGGCGGCTCCGTTTAGTCAGGAGAGAACACAACGACAGAAGCTAACTGATATGCCATTGTTCACACCGAGCTCGATGACGTTGTTTGGTTCTCCAACTCAACGTATGTATATGTCACCGAACCGGACTGATTCATTTCGACCCTTGGTTTTTAAGTTCGAATAAGACTTCCCTATAAAATATGCTTCTATATTTTCGTTTTATATGTATACTTTGGTTTGTTCGTTAATTCGTTCGTTCATAAGTTGTTTCACTTAGTCGTTATCGTGATTAGTTGGTGTAAATGTCACTTACATTTATAAACCAAAAACAATATCACTTAATTTCTGTATTTAGTTGATTTAAACATGAAAGTTAAGGGCTTCCACAAAATATTTGAAGACCAGAAATGCATTATTGGGCTTCGTATTAAAATGGGCTTCAGGCTCATCTTAGAAAGCAATAATCCGTTTTTCTGATGACGGTCCATCTTAACAAATCATTTAGGAAGTTTTTCTAACTAAAAATGTAAAACTGAACGTGGAGATTTTTATTGATATTTAGTAGCCTCTCAAAAGTAAACAGTAGTAAAAAATTTGGAAACAATGAAACCAAGTAGAAACTAATGGCATGCAATTAAAGCAATTGTACTTTTTATTCCAATAATCTATAAAGTAAAATTTCCTTAATCTTAATAATTAACTTTTATTTCTATGATACAATACGATTCTCTCCTCTATATAATACCTAGTTTTCTTCTTTATAAAGATGCTAACTCAGAATATTGGAATAAAAAAAAAAATGAAGAAGATGGAGTCCTCGCATTTGGACATGATGATATATATTCTTGTAATCTTTTTTCTTGCTGCTGGGGTAATATACGCCTTTGTGAAGCTGAAGCATAAGCGTGGTCAAGAGGAAGAGATTAATTAATTATAAATTTATGTAATGTTTCTTCCTTTCTTATTAAAGCTGTTAGAGTGAAATTAAAAACTCTTTTTATATTTTTACTGTGTTGCTCATATTACTATGGGGTTATTTATCTAAGACAGTTTTTAGTATGTTTCGATGGTTCAGTATTATATGGTGGATCACATGACAATTCTGATTACAGATGCACAACATAATGCTGAACATAAACCCTTCAAGGCAAAATTATAACATAGTTTGCATCTTCTTGTCTTCATATAAACTGGGCCTACTTGTTGAGCCCAATTGACTAATTAAAATATATATCTCTATTTTATATTCGTTATACATCCTAGGCCCATTATTAACACGACATTTAATTAATTTTGTTTTCTTGACAAGAAATCATTCATGCTCACTATGATTTTTTTTTCCCAGTTCCCACTGTGTAATTATGCTATTGATTTACTTTTAGTTTTAGACTTCCTCATCTACTTACAATTCTTGAATTTGTTTTCTTTTATCTTAGTCCACAAATCTCCATCTACTTTTCTTAGTGACACTCCAATAGATAATTACATTCTCTCTTCAATGAATCTTGACTCTAAACTGCATGGTCTAGACTCTAGCTACATAAAATATTCCAAAAAAAAAAGAAAAATGTATTACGAAAAAAAGAGACATGGAAGGTTCATGAGATAGATGGAGTAACGATAAACCATTTAACTTGGTCAACTAGTTGGCCATCTATATTCGGCAATCTCATGGATTACGAAAATGTTTCATGAGTATTAATTAAAATTGGAGCATAATTGGTTTAGCGGTTGAGAAAATTTTATGGTTTTAAACTTTTAATGTTAAGTTTTAAATTTAGTTTCTTAAAAATGTGTTTTTTCTGCTAGTTGGACACAAAGTTTCAAAAACAGTAGCTTGCAGCATGAATCTACTAGAGTTCGTATTAGAAAATCCGACTAGCCAGTCCGATACGGGTTTTTTATATCATTGTTGTAAATAAAAAACATAAAGCCATCGTAACTCGAAATCACTTTTCCAAACAACCCGATGATATCACTTACTTCCATGGAACACGAAACATACGTAACTAAAATGTAAAACTAAAGCTTTTTTTGTTAAATGCTTGAAGAGAGTTGTTTGCGTGAAAATGTGAACCACACGAATGAAAAAACGTGACTTCCAAAATCAAAGAACGGTTTAATTCAATGTGGAATTTGGTCAAAGTCTCGCATATTAACTTTTCACTCCCATATTTCGAACAACACGTTTCTGTCTTCTACTAATAAATCATTGTCGTGTATTTCAATGATTTTGACGAAGTTAATCATATTGAAAAATATAATACTCCCTCTGTCCCATTTTATTAGATGTTTGGACTAAAAGCACAAAGATTAAGAAATAATAAATGTTTTCTCATTTATGAAAATTCAACCAATAGAAGAAGATACTGCATAATTAAAATAATTAAAAACTATTAAACTAATATAAATCATGCATTGAAAGTAGAGAAAGTCTTATATAATGGAACAAATGAAAAGGTCTAAAACATCTTATATATTGGGACAGAGAGAGTAATAATTTATATGTGTTCATTTTTAATAATATCAATTATATATGGTTGTTTATTGTAAAGCTTTTTTGTTGTTGCGTAGTTTTATACTTTTATTGTTCGGCAGAAAGAATAAAAACTCATCTGCATGACTCACCAATCGGGTTAATCCATCTTAGGTATTAAAGTTCTGGTTGATCGATTGAGGCATGAAAACTTTTTCCGAAATAATTATGTGATCTGTGTTGTGGCAATCTCCACCAAGAACATTCCAGTTATGATGATATAAAAGCACATGTCATTCCATCACGATCGTGTGCTCTCTTAGCCCGATTGAGATCACATCAGTACATTGACAAGGTTTATTATATTAGATAAAACTTTTCGTATTCTTTTACAAAATCGAAGAAGAACTTTTTCAATAATGGATCATACCAAGTACCAAGTCAGGTTTGACAAGAGTTAAAATAAATCAATCGCAAATTTGTTCTGTTTGATTATCAAAAAACCTAAATATAGCTATGAATTCTTCTCATAACTGATCTATTATTCTTGTTTAATTCAAATTTCCTTCTTATAATTTATCTTTAAATAGTATATGTATAAGACTATTTTTAGTTAAAAAATCTCGTTTTTCATTAAAAATGTTCTATTGTTGAATATTATAAACTTTTTAAAAAGCCTTTTTCAAAAAAGAAATTAAAACAAAAAATAAAATAAATATTTTACCTACCTTTTCTAAAAAGGTCTGATTGGTTTTTCTTCTTCAAGTTCTTATCTTATTAGTACTAAATATAAACACATTTCACGACATTATCTTCTAAATTGTTTTTATTCATTTTATGATATCTGACCCTTCTGTCCTATCTTAATCTCATCACATTTTTTATTCAAAACCAGAATCTCGTAACCGGCCACATTGGCTAGTGGCTTCACATAGAGCCAGAGAACAAGTGAACTAGTAACCGACCAAACACACACGAACACTTTATTAATCTGAGGTTTTTATTCAATCAAAACTAAAATTTTAAAATAAATCGCAGAGAAGCAAACAAACAAATTATTTACAAAATGTTGCGTCGTTCTCATTCTTTTACACTTTCGCGTTGAATCTTTCGTCCGTCCCTCTTAACTTTAAGACAAAACCGTCCCAACCAAATTATCTTCTCTCGTCAACAAATCCGTCAGCCCGAGATAACGACGTCAGCGTCCCACCAAGTCTCAGCCTCACATTCCGTCAAGTCCGTCAACACACCGTTAAACTTCCTCAAATCTCCCACGGCGATTTCTCCACTAACATCATCCCTAACGTAAACTTTCTCCACACCACCAGCATCAACTCCGATAATATTCCCTAACAACCGCCCCGGCTGCCTCCACTCCGCGAGCAAAGCCGGCATCCGAAAACCGGCGCGTGGATCACACGCCTTCACTTTAACGGCGTCAACACCTTTCTTCTCCGCCGCCAAAAAAAGAGACGAGGTTGAGCTACAATTCTTGAGAAACGTAGCCACAACATTCTCATGATCATCATCGTCACCATCAATATCTAAATGATCCCAAAGCTTCACGACTCCACTCGAACCAATCCCACCAAGATCAGGCCACGAGAACAAATCTCCAAAACTACCACTACATCGCCTCCCCATCCATGTGCAATTACCATTTTCTCCCTGACCATCATCATCATAATAATCAGATCCTCTCACGCGGAAACCTCCGTTGACTCGTCTTCGATTAAAGATCGAGTCAACATCCTCATCTTCATCATCATCCTCATCTTCTTCGTCTTCTTCATCGTCAGACGAGACGGTAGACGAACAAGAAACATCGGAATCGCTATCGTAATCATCAAAAAGAGTTGGAGAAGAAACAGAGACATCTATTTTTCTTAACCTAACAACTAAACTGTTGAGTTTACTAACAAAGTTTGTGAAATAAGCTAGAAATGCAATAATCAAAGCTCCCCATTTCCAAAAACCATAAGCTTGGTGTAGCTTTCCGATTCCGGAAACAGCAACAGATCGAGAAAGAAACGAAGGATCGTTTATAGAGTTTATACCAACTTCGAAATCTCTTATTCTATTAATCACCGGTACCTCCATAATCTCTGCAGGAAGAAGAAAACTAATTAGGGTTTTTTTTTTTTTTTGGTTATGAGAAAGAGAAAAAAAAAGAAGAGAGATTTGGATGCAAATGCTTAAGCAAGCCTTAAAAAGACCAAAGTGGAGGGTTAGAGAGTACACGTGGCGGAGAGCTAGTGGATGAAGATGAGAGTTTTATGGCAACACGTAGGAAAAAAGGTAAGAGGAAATGGGAAAGATAAGATACAATGAGTCAGCTTTCTGACAAATGTATTCTCTGTGTCTGTAAACTATCTCATGACCACAATAAATAATTAATAGTTTAGTTTGTTTTTGGGTGTTACTAACTTGTTATCATAAATATTTATGAGTGGTTCGAACCACCTACTACAATATAGCTTTCTTTTTTGTTCACAGTTATTGAAATAATCAAATAAGGTTTGGATTTGAGGCGTCCAAAATAATTGTGTTGGTGGTTACTTTGTGAAGCGGACGGATCTAGGCATGACCACGGTTACGGTTATTACGGTTACGGTTTATTAACCACCGGTTACGGTTATAAATTTCTTTTAACCATAACCTTAACCACTATATATACGGTTAAAACGGTTACGGTTAAATACGGTTACGGTTAGAACGGTTACGGTTAAATACGGTTACGGTTATTTGATGATTACAATACGGTTAATATCGGAGGTGAAATCTTAGTAATTAATATATAAACTATTTTATGATTTGTTTTATGAAAAATGAATAGTGGATTAGTGGAATTGCTTAAATTTAGTAGTGGACAAAACCATCTAATGCACTCTTTTCGTGAGCTAATTATGTACTTAGTTAATAGTTTTCCAAAATTCGCTCAAGTCTTTAACGTGGGTCAGTTTTTTAAGCAAACATATTATATGATATTTTAAATTTTTTAATATTATGAGCCTCATTAAATTGTGTTTTCACTCTAGACAGTCAAACATGAACACCAAAACACAATCTACTACTTAGTTTATAACTAAGTTAGTTAGTCATAGTCCGTGATATTTGCAAATCTACAATCCACTTTGACTTTGTTAACAAGAATAATTTCAATTTATTAAACATCAGAATTATTAACCGTAAACGTTTGAGAAAATACCATTTTTTGAGTAGATTTGTTCATATAATGTATCATTTACTTTTTTGAAAAATTGTATCTGGACATTCGATATTTGTCTTTTCATTAGACACAGTTACGACTTACGATTACAATTTTAAGGTTTTAATTGCACGGTTAACTATACGGTTAACCTCACGGTTAACCATACGGTTAATAACGGTTTTGATACGTTTACGGTTAATTAACGGTTACGGTTAGTATATTTTTTAACCGTAACTAATCTATTTTTACGGTTAACGGTTACGGTTTTTAACCGTTTTATACGGTTACGGTCCGGTTACGGTTGAGATACGGTCCGGTTACGGTCCGAAATACGGTTACGGTTAGGTTTTGGTCATGCCTAGACGGATCATTGATGATAAAAGATTTTTTTTGTTTTTGTTTATCTTAAGAATAAATATGCTATGTATAATATGACAACTCATAAAGTCAAATTAATAATATGACAGCTCATAATATATTAATTTTGTATGTTTACATTTATTTCTTATCAATATGTATAAAAAGAAAATTTCAATATTCTTTGACCAAAAAAAAAATCGTATATATATCTACAAATAAATGATTTCCACTATGATTTCCACAGAAATAAAATAAAAACTAATTATAAACTCTGTAAAGGATTTTCTCTTTAAAATGGCAAAAACTAATTTATTATTTGGAAAATATATTAAATTAGAGTAAAAATCACAATTTGGATGTGAATTTTCGGACATATATGAATAATTATTGGAAATATAGTTGATCTATTCATGAATTATTATTCTTAAATAAACACAGACAAAGGGAAAGGTGCTAGAAGCACTCATATGGACCAATTTATGACAATTTGCAATGTAGAAACAACGACATGATAACCACAGAATTAATGCCACGTGTAATCTCCTGAATGAATAGAAGAAGAAAAAAAGCATTGTAGGCTTAAGATTTTCTTACCAGAATGACCTGGCGTTAGATTTGGTCCAAATTAGTGAAATCACAATAAACGTTTTTCTGGTTAGATGCACGCCACGATTTCGTCTACGAGAAGGTACAATTTAATCTTACTAGAAAAGGGGCTTATCAATTTAGTTACGTTTTTGGTTTTTACTCAAAAACAACTTGTATGTTCTTCAAGAAACTTCGAAGCAAATCTAACTTGTGATAATGGATTGAGTTAGATCTAAAAGCAATATGTATTTTTAAGGTTAAGAATTTTCAACAGCTGTATACCACAATAATTGTCATTTTGATAATTTTCACAAAATTTAAGAAACGTGTAGAAAGAAACTTCTTACTCCAAAATGATTTAACTTTTAATTTTTTTTTCCAATTAATTTGATATACGGTATACGAAATACGTGTTTT
This sequence comes from Arabidopsis thaliana x Arabidopsis arenosa, assembly GCA_019202795.1. Lineage (NCBI taxonomy): Eukaryota > Viridiplantae > Streptophyta > Magnoliopsida > Brassicales > Brassicaceae > Arabidopsis > Arabidopsis thaliana x Arabidopsis arenosa. The sequence goes on along the minus strand of CM032919.1, from coordinate 10,516,297 downwards.
ATACGAAACAATAATGTGTTTTATACAAAATATTTTTATTAAAAATCCAAAAGAACACTTATTTTGAAACATAAACAAATTAATGTAAAATGAAATGACTATTTATTGACGGTAAAAAAAACAAAAAAATTATTGACGTTTTTTTTTTGGTTTTAAAATTATTGACGTTAATGGGTTACACTCACTAGAATGTGTTTTCGATTGACAGCCGGAAAAAGTTTCAGAGTTGGGACTTGGGACTTTGGACTTGGTACTTGGGACTTGGGCCAACCGTGGTAGCTTCAAATTCAGTGATCCAATTCGTTTTTACTATTGAGCCCAAAAATAGATTCCCAAACCAGGCACTACGTAAATAAACATAGGGCTGAAAAACGGCCTATGATACTAAGTACGTTAGCCTAGATTATGCAACACTGACACAGTGGTGACACACACCAATGGTAAAAGAAACAAAATAACAACAATCCCAATTTAAAATGTTGTAGTTTTGACGGATGTGTACCGAGTTAAGTCAGAAGTTCCAAAAATACATGAACCAACTTAAAGTGACGTAAAAAAAAAAAAAAAAAAAAAACTTAAAGTGACGTGGACATAACGAGAAAATGTTGCAATATTCTCAGCAAACAAAGTGAAGTTGTGGTAACTACTAATGGAGACTTAAAGTTATTTCTAATCTATGAAATATACTTATAAGGTTGTGGGATTGAACTATGGGAGAGTTTTGAAATATACTTATAAAGTTTTTTTTTTTTTTTTTTTTTTTTTTTGCAAAATAATAAGCTTTAAAAATACTTATTACATTCAAGGCCACAATAAGCATGACCTTGAACTGTTTATATCCATTGGCCATTTCTAGGTATAAATAGATGTTGTATAACAGAGAGTTTAAGAACTAACAGTTTTGAGTTTTCTAATATAGATGTTGTATACTGTTATCCATTGACCAAGTGCTAGTGTGATTCCAAATGTATCTTGTTGATGCATGTGAGTGTAGATAGTTTTGGTTACAAGTACAAGGTTCTGTCTTGAGCTAACATCAAATCTCCAAAATTCCCATTTTCTTCAGACTTCCTTTTTTCCTTAAAATCTCTAGTAAGAATAACAGTATGGTCTCATTCTAAACACAGTAACACGACAAGAATTCTAATGAGAATCTATGACCAAGAAAGACTAACAGTATGTGTCTGAGTGTCTCTCATCTACTCTCACATTATTTCATTTTCAGCAAATGATTCTTCCTTCTATGCACATTAAGGAAAAAAGTAAAAGAGCAAATAACATGAGTAAAAGCAAAAGGAATCGAATAAACAAACACTTTATCTTTTTCAAAATCTCATCAATAATGACACAATTTGGAATTTCATTGGAAACTGTGTCCTTATGGTCCACAAAAATTCCAATTCAAAGCACACACTTTCGAGACAAAGACTTGCTTCAAAAGAATCAAAAGGACAAAGTTTTTTGTGTTGCCAAGTTTTGGATCCTTTTATAATGAACCTCACTTGAAAGCAAAGTTTCCAAATCCCATGGCGACACTGCAGAGATTCAAGTTCTTGGGGACGCAGTGCGGAGTAGCAGCACAGAGCCCGACTCGAAGTCCGAGTCCGAGGACAAGTCCGTTGGTTCAACTTCGACGTAAGAAAACAACTCTAAAGATGCTTTTGAGTCTTGCATCGCCGAGTCGCCGAGAGCAGCAACAGTTGATTCAACATCATCACAAGGACGTAGCAGGACGCAAACTTAAAGACTTATTCGTCTCTTCGTCTTCTGTAGAGGAAGAAGAAGAGGAGGAGAGACCGAAGGGGAAAACAAAAGAAGAAGTTCTTGCAGCCATGGCAGCTAAATTGAATGCAACTGCTAGATTACAATGTGAGTCCACTGATACAGCACCCGCTTGGTTCGGATTCAGCAAGCGGCTTCTTCAGCGATCTTGGCGACCTAAGCTCGGTACCATTCCGGAGTAATGTAACCAATTTTTCTTCTCTTTCTTTATGTGACCTTGGAAACCATTAGTTTCCCACATGAATGAATAGATATGTTTCTTCTCAAATTTGGTATCTTTATGTTTAAATTCCTAATAAAGACGAGCAAAATTTTCACATTTTCTCATCATTAAGTTGCCCAAACTTGTAAAAAAGAAAGAGAAAGGTTAAAGCCTTTGTTACCTATTTGCTTCCAAATGGGATTGGGGAACTACTGATTTTATGATTAGCTTCCTAAGTCTTTGTGTTTTTTCTTCACAATTAACTAAAACTCTGTTTTTCTCTGACTTTGGCTTGCCCGGTGATCATTCTCTGGGAAGACTACTTGTAGAAGTAAACCTATGCATCATCTCATAGCTTATAAATGTAATAACTGCTAATGGTGATGTCCTGAGTAGGTTAGTAGCTCAACCTCGGTGAAGCCCGGGAATCCCTTTTTTTCTAAACACTTTCTTTATACGGTCCATAATTCTGAAAGACCGAGCCTCTACGTTTCTTTCTTGTCATTGCTCTTGAAGCTTGGACCTGAAATGTTTAAGATAAGAGCATTGTGTAAATGAGGACCAAGAAGTGAGATGGAGAAAACAGAATAAGGAAAGTGACCTTGTTCGGGTATGTCCATACAGAGGCGAAAGGCGATTACTTTAGCTATTGAAGAAGCAACCGCGACATTTCCGAAACTTTACCTGCCGTTTCTTGAATGTCCAGCTTCATTGGAGACACTGACCTGTATAACCCACGAAATCTTCTTCCTGACGAAAATCAGTCTATTCCTTGTGTACGAGAAAAAAACATAGGAGAGTTGAGAGACTTCTTATCCAGTAGGAAGTGAAACCAAAGCAAGAAAAACTAAGCTTATGAGGAGCAAAACTTTTCATTAATCTTGTCCCAAAGTGGATTAGTTGCAATAGCTATGGAAGTTCCAACACCACCACCAGCAAACATACAAGATTAAGTAAAATCAGAGCACAAACAGATTGGTAAGCATTTGAGTACACACCGTTTTGACTGGACCAGATCCTTTAGCTTTCCATAAACTGAGTACACCTGCGGATGAAAAGAGACCTCTTATGCCATTTGAATGATCTTAAGTAACAAAGAGAGGCAATTCTTATCCTGTGAAACTGAATACACACCACTGAGACTCATAAAAAGGAAAGACCAATAAGCAAGTGCAATGTTGGGTGATTAAAAAATGATGACGAGAAATCACATGATTCACAGCATCACAAAATATACTTTTATTTTCTCAATTCTTTTTTGACTTAATTTCAGAAAACCAAAGTTGGTATTATAACTGATATTTTTGTACTTGGATTAAATTAGATGTTACATATTATACTCCTAAAAAAAACAGTTTACTCTTGAACTTTTTTTATTATTCCCCGGTTAGGTTCAAAGGTCAGCTCTTCCAGGATAGCGAGGGAAGGGAATAACGTCTCTAATATTATCCATTCCTGTAGCAAAGAGAAGCATACGCTCCAAGCCTAGTCCAAATCCTGAATGCTTCACTGTTCCATGACGTCTCAAGTCAATGTACCACTCATATTCCTTTATTGGTAGACGCTTCTCCTCCATTCTTTCCATGAGCACGTCCATACGTTCTTCCCTTTGGCTTCCACCAATGAGTTCTCCAACCTTTGGAACGAGGACATCAAATGCAGCAACTGTCTCTCCATCATCGTTAAGTCTCATGTAGAAAGCTTTGATCTTTTTCGGGTAGTTATAGACAATAACAGGCTTTTTATACAAAACCTCTGTTAAGTATCTTTCATGGTCAGATGCTAAGTCGAGTCCCAACTCCACTGGGTTCTCAAATTTCTTTCCTTTAGCCACAGCTTCCTCGAGTAGAGTTATTGCTTTGGTGTATGTTACTCGTTCAAACGAAGTCAAGGCAACCATTTGTAGCCTGTCAATGCAGGCTTCGTCGACATTCTTCATAAGTTCCATGTCATCAAGACACTTTTCAAGCAAATATTTGCATATGTCTTTCACAAGTGCCTCTGCGCAGTTCATAGCTTCCTCTACACCGGCAAAAGCTAATTCAACCTCAACCATCCAGAACTCAGCAAGATGCCTTGAAGTGTGAGACTTCTCTGCCCGGAAAGTCGGGCCAAATGTATACACATCTCCCATACTACAAGCATAGGTTTCCGCGTGTAACTGACCAGAAACTGTCAGGTAAGCTTGACGCGCAAAGAAATCTTGGGAATAATCAATTTTTCCATCTTTTCTAGGTAATAATAATCCAGGCTTAAGCTTTGACCTATCTTCAACCTTAGCTAAAGTCTCCTCTGCTTCAGTGAGTTCAATGTTCTTAACTAGATCCTTCTCCAACTTTTCAGATTGGTTGATCAAAGTTGTCACTTGGAACATTTCACCAGCACCTTCGCAGTCACTTGTTGTGATGATAGGAGTGTGAATGTAACATATATCATGTTTATCACAGAAAACGTGGGCCGCAAGACAAATCTTATGTCGGATTCTTGTAACTGCTGCCATCGTTGTGGTCCTTGCACGAAAGTTAGTATGGTCTCTCAAATACTCTAGAGTCAGCTTCGTCTTAGGAATCGGGTACGGAGTTTTACCGTGTTGATCCACTGTTCCCACGTCAATGACCTTCTCAGCGCTAAGCTCAATCTTTTGCTTCGTAGCTTTACCTTGCGGAGGAATCTTCAAACAGCCATCAATGGTCAGACTAGTTCCGGTGGTAACCAACTTGGAGAGATCTGACACAGAAGCATCCACCTTGACCTGAAGATTCGCTGCGCAGGATCCATCGTTCACCTCAAGAAAAGCGAATTTCCCTTTTCCTTGCTCTCTTCCCTTTTTAACCCACCCGCTGATTTGGACCTTCTGACCCGCAAGTCCAGCTCCGCCGTCGGGTCGACCCAAAATCGATCGAATTCGGGTCCGACTCGGAGACCAGGGTTTGTGCACCGTTGATGACGAGGCTCCGGCGTTGTCCAAAGGGACGGCGGCTAATTGATCTGTCGGCGGTGGTATCTTATCAGCCATTATTCTTAAGCCCTAAAGAGGTTTCAAGGTAATTAGATGGATGTCTTCAAAGTTCGGATCTTTTGCTTTTTATATGTGGTTAGAACATCTCTCTATGTTTAGTTCAAATTAATTTAAAAAACTAAAAATTAATTTTCATTGATGAGATACCTATATAATAAAGTAGGGAAATGAATATTTTATATTGTTATCATTTATTTTATTTTATTTAAACATATCAAATTACATCTTGTTTATTCAATTGTGTTAACTAATTATAGTTATTTTGTAAAATTAAAATTAAAAAATCTGAGTTTTTTAAATATTATTTTATTGTATTAACTTAAACAATAATAATTTTGTATTTTGTATTAACCTTGAGTAATATCAATTAAAATTAAAAGTAATATTAATATATGATACACTTATGTATAATATAACTTTATTGTGTGTTTTTTTTTGTAAACAAACTATATATTAAGAGAATGAAGACACAAAGGTCCACCTATGGATAAATATGATCTTATTCTACCATCCCGAGTGACATTTTTTTGCAATATCTCTACTTAATAGCATCTCCAACTCACTTTTATTTTTGTTTTTATTCTTGATTTTAGCAGTGTTCTAAAATACGCTGGCGTACGGTGGAACACCGTATAGTGTATAGACGTATATACGGCCGTTTATGCGGGGACTATACGGTGTATATTTTTTATTAAATAAATAAATATATATAATAACAATAAAACATAAATATAGTAACATGATGAATACTATACATGAATACAAAAAATTTCAAATTTTCAACTTTACAAAATATTTTTAAAATTTTAAATAACTAATAAGCATAAAATAATAGAAAAGAATAATAATTAAGTTATTTTATAGTTACTTATTATGATTAATTTTTTGAGAGCCAAACAAATAATTTTGTTAAATCATTTTTCCAAACATTAATAAAATGACATAGTTTTTGTTTTTGAGTATTTTTTTAAAAAAGCGTCGTATATACGGTGAAACGCCGTATAATCGCTGTATACGGACCGTATAGCTTTCACCGTATTAAACAACTGTATAGCTATAATACAGTACGGCTTCCCACCGTTCAGCGTATATACAGCCGTACAAACCGTATTTTAGAACACTGGATTTTAGAGTAAAATCTACTCCAACTCATCTCTATTTTCATCTCTTAAATAAAGATCTCTATTTTTTTGCTCTATATATAGATCTCTATTTTTTCCTCTATAATAGAGTTAGACTTTTTTAAGAAGAAAAAATAGAGGAATATATTGGAGTAAAATCCATCTCCATTATAGAGTTTCTCTATTTTAGAAGCAAAATTAGAGAAATACATTGGAGATGGTCTAAAGTGTTACACTCATCATCTATAATGAATTATCATACAATTTACTAAAAATTTGGAAATGTGATAAAATTTTATAAGTTTGCATATACATTGTTAGGTCTAGACGTTCGGATACATGGATTGATTCGGTTTGGGTTTAGGCCTCGAGGTTCCATTCATGTATTTTATATATGCATGTTATGTTCGGTTTCGGTTACTTTGGTTCCGATATCCGAATCATCAAAAAAATCTAGAAAAATTGGTTTGATTTGAGAAAACTTGGGTTAATTTTTTATAAATATAACAATTTTGTTTTGGATATTTCGATTATTTTAGCTATTCTAGTTATTTTGATCTATTTATCATATTTGATATTTTTAGATTTATGATATTGGGATAATTGGGCTACATCAAGCCTATAATAATTATATTTTGGCTCCATTTCGGTTATTCGAATATAGAAATCATCCATTCGGATATTTATTAGTGTTTGGTTCACATATTTTGAAGATAATTCGATAGAGATTAGGAAGAATCGATGATAATAAGAAAGTGCTTCAATTTTTGAGAGTGCGTAGATTTGTTTCTATATTTTTTTTCATATTGTTGTCAAAATTATTTGAGCAAATTATATATATATATATATATATATATATATAGAACTAAATAGAAGTATAGAACTAAATAGAAGCAATGAAGTGAGCAAAGAAGGAAGCGAGTATACAAAAAATGTAAGAAGCAATAAAAAAGTAAGTAAGCATGTAAGAAAACAAGGAGAGAAGTAAAGAAACAAAGAATCAAAGAAGTAAACATGTAAAAGAGTTGAGCAACGAATGAATCAGTTGAGTAAGCGAATATATCAAATAATAAAAGAAATAAAGAAAGCGACAATAAGTAAACAAGTTAATTGCATGTATGGTCCGAGCAAACAATTAAGGAAGTAAATAAACAAAAAAAATCAAAGAACCAAGAAGGAAGCAAGCACACAAATTAAGAAATGAATGAAGCAATATGGAGTGAGCAACGATCAAATAATCAAAGAAACAAACAAGAAGTAAACAAGTTAAACATGTAAGCAAACAGAGAAAAAAAACAAGAAAGCTAGTTAAGAAATGAAATAAGTAAAAGAAGCAACGAAGAAAGCAAGAAAACAATGTAAGTAAAGAAGCAATCAATGAATCAAGAAAGTAAATATGCATGAATGTAGGTATAGATGCACACATGAATGTATGTTGTATGCATATATGAATGTATGGATGAATGAATGTATGAATGTATATATGCACACATGAATGGAGGGAGATTTAAGATCACACTATCAAAGAGGTCGGTTGTTCTGACAGATTTTCAGAGTTCTGGAAGCTGAGTGTGGAAGAGGATGATCAAGCTTCGGCCGTTTACAAGACTGTATCTCCTTTATCAGCTAATTGGCCATTAACCTTACCTTTGGCTCATGTGAAGAGTCGACCAGTGGGTTGTCAAACAATGTCAAGCAGCGATCTGCAATGAGAGGAATTCCATGCTCCAGAGAATAAAGACACGTCTGCTTATTGCAAATCAACGTTTTATGACTTCTTTTTAGCTTTGCATTTGCATCCCAAATCTGACCAGTGTGCCTAGTAAGCGTTCACATTAGAATTCCATTAGAAAGAGAAGAAAACCGTGAGCAACAACTACACATTGTTGAATATGTAAATCTTACCATCCACATCACATATAGTATATATGAGAACTTTGTTCTGTAGAATCTTAGGCCATCCCCTTTTTTCCAGTCCTTCAACAGTGGTCACAGACATTTTCGGAGTTTGGGCATATAGACACCTAAGATTGAAAATAACATGCTATAGGAAACCATTAAGAAGTTTAGTTTGGATTGTTAGTGACAAAGTATAAGGATGGTTATAGCATATTTCCAATCTACTAGTCGTTTAGCTATGAGCATGTTTACCTATTTAGCTGCCAGGCATTAGCTCTTTCCAATATGATCAGTTTTAGCAATGAAGCTTTGAAGCTGCAATGATACTATTATGCTTGCTCCGCATCGTCTTCAGTCGAAGTCTCAACCTATAACATGTATTCCTTAAATATGTTAACCTTTGAGAAAGAGAAACGAGCTTTACCTTGTTCTTCCCTGTTAGCTAAATTGAATATGCATAAATATGAATGACCGAATTAGAATAAGAACAAGAGGACTAAATTACAATACCTTGATGCATTCATGTTTCTCTTACTAAATTATGTCGTTCTCAGCAGCTTAATGTTGTACTAATTCCCACACCAGGAACACGATTATGGAAATCCATCAGAAACAGCAGAAGTTAATCACCAAATTAGATAGATTTACAAAAGTCTCTTCTCTTGTTCTATTTTTTCAAGCTTCTTCCCTGTGGAAAACACACATTTGTTAACTGAATCAGAGACTCAAAAATACAATTCGATTAAGAACAAGAGCATTAAATTTACATTACTTTGATGCATTTCTGTTTCTCTTACTAAATCATGATGATGATGGTTGTATTGATCCCATGAACACTTATTAACGAAATCCAACTGAAACAGCAGAAGTGCATCCCCATATATTAACACAAAGAAAAATATCTGATAAAATCATAATGAAACCTGGAAAAGGAAGCAGATAAGTGGAACTCATTGCATAGATAATCTTCTCTTAGAGACTTTGTTCTTCCTGCAACTTATGCCACTGCTTATACCACAGACTAACAAATAACAAATTAGAAACAAACCAAGAAAGAGAGTTAAGAGGAAGAATCATCGTAGAACTTGATCCTTGTCTTTCCGATAGTCTTTGTGGTAGCAACATTAATGATGACGAGGACTTTGCCTTGTAACCTAGTATTATTAAAGCACAATAGATATTTAAGTGGAATATAAACTGAGACAATTAGAGAGCAAAGAACAAGCGATAGAAAGTAAGAAGCCATCTTTCGGCTAACCTAGCATCAGTAAAGAAAAAAAGACAATAAAGAAACAAGGAAGCAAGTTAACCAAAGAATTAAAGAAAAAAGACAGTATGTAAGAAATTAAGCATGTAAGCAACAAAACAAGGAAGCTAATTAACCAAGGAATTAAGGAAGAAAATGCAAAAGCAAGCAAGAAAAGAATCAAGGAAGCAAGAAAAGAACACAAACAAGCCAAGAAGCTGGTAATTAAGCAAGGAATAAAAAAATAAAAGAAGAAAACAAGCAAGTAAGAAATGAAACTATGAAAGCAGAAAATAAGCAAGCAAAAGGATCAGCCAATGAATCAAGGAAGCAAGTGAGTAATAACAAATCAAAGAAACAAATAAACAATTATGAATAAATGTATGTATGTATGCATGTAACAAATGCGTAAACAGGAATCAAAGAAGAAAATAAGGAAGAAAGTTAGCACGCAAGTAACCAAAGAAGGAAGCTAGGACATATTAGCACGCAAGTAACAAAGGAGGGAAGCTGATTAGTAAGCAAGGAATGAAGCAAACAAGCAATTATGTAAGTAAGTAAACAGAGTATGAGACAAAGAATCAAAGAAGTAATTATGAAAGTGCAAGGGAAGCAAGTATGCAACTATCCATGTATGTATGTAGCATGTATGTATGTATGAATGCATGGATGCATGAATGTATGAGTGCATGCATGTATGTGTGTATGCATTCTTCAATTGATTACCAACAATCAATCAAGAATTCTCTGTTTTCTGAGTTTTAAGATACGATTCTAGGCTCTAGAATTTGCAGCTGTATAAGAAACGTGACAGAACAACAAACTCCAATAACAAAATCAAAAGACCAAGCAGAACAAAAAGATTGAAGAGAAGATATTTGGAAAAAAAACTAAGACAACTATACTTTGTGTTTATTAACGTACCAAAGAGCAGCTTCCTTGATTAACTATGATGAACCACAAAATCACCTGAAATAATAAGAACAATGTTGTAAATATTTCCAAACTCTAATTAGCACAAAAGAAAAGAGAAACACATAGTTCACCATTAATCTTTTGTTTCTTTTGTCTTGTTTGCAGAAAAACCTCACCAGTTTTAAATGAACTAACTTGTGATCAGACTCCAAAATTTCCATAACTTGTTTCTCTCCATATAGTTCAACTAACCAAAAATTCCAGAAATCACAAGACATAATCCTGAAAATAATATTAAAATGGTGGATCAAATGAAAACCAATCACAATCAATTCGATGAAAAATACACAAAATTATAAAAATGTTTACCAAAGTAGAAAAGAAGAGCGTCGTCTTCTTCTTCAAAGGCAAATAAGACTCAAAACGATCTGGAAAATCAGAAAAGATAAACCAAAAGAATCAGAACAAGAACCAAACACAGTGATGCAGAACAAAATCTATATCAAACACAGAGCATCACAACACCACTTTATCTTTAATTACCATCCACAAAATCTAAGCCATAAACAAAGAACGAAAAGAAATCGAATCGAGTAACAGAGAAACACAATTCATAAAACAGATCAAAATCGAGGAGTCATAATCATCGGAATTGCATCTACGAAACCCTAAATTCGAGAGATTGATCTCTCGTTTAACTGACCTTAAAATCGATAATCCTAGCCGAAGTGAGAGATCGTCCTTTCAGGATCATGATCGTCGGTGACCAAAGCAATATCGCCGGAAAAAAAGCACCGGTACTAAACTTCTCCAGACATTTTGCGAAAATGAGAATTTAGGGTTTTCTAGAAAATGAGAGATTTGTAGAGAGATTCTTCTTCTCAAACGGTCTCACTCCAATTTTATTCCGTTATATAGAAAATTTCAAAATTTGAAAAATGAAGATTCGAAGATCAAAGACCCGTTTCAATTTCCAGCTGTGTACACGTCATAATTGTCATGTGCAACAAGTTTGAGCTAAACCAGGATTTTAAAATTTTGGTTTAGTGTGAAGGCCTGAATTTCTTTTGGTTAAAGCTTAACCATGATGTAACTAACAAGTAACAACCACTGTGATCTCATGAACAATTTAAGATTGGTTCGGTTTTGGTTTTAAAATGTGACCTTAATTTCTAAGTCTAACCCAATTACGTATCATCAACTATACAATGAAAAGTAAAAGTGATCAAGTTAGATTATAAAATGAAATCTATAGCTCAAGGGACTAGAGAACATATACATGTTGAAGCAATAAATTAAACAAACGCAGTAAAACAAAATAGCTACCACGGTTAAAGGATTCATGCTAGGGTTCGGCATAATTACTCATTATCCGGCTTGTATCTGCTACTTTTCTTGTATCCGGTTAGAAAAATCAAGTATTTGCTTTAGACAAATCGGTTAACAAGTCAGCAAATTAGATTAGTTGTAAGTCAATTCAAATAATAAGACAAATTTTTTTTTTTTTAACTTGCCTGTTACTTATTATTGGTTAAAAATTATTTGATACTTATTACTTGATAGTTGATACTTGTTTATAGTTATTTGTTACTAAAATACTAATGCTTAACTTATTATAATAGATTTATAGTTATTTGACATGTCCATTGCTCACTCAGCTTAGAACTATCGATTTGTCCTCCGCATGATCTGATGTTCTCTCATCAATTTCAGTCAATAAAACAATATGAAATCTTGAACAAAAAGTAGTGACGTAATCTTATGATGGCTCCTCATACAACTTAGAGTTTCGAGAATATCAAAGTTAAAACTGGTTATGATTCTTTTTTTTTTGTTATTTGGTTTCATTAAATTAACTTACATACGTTTCTTATAGCAAACTCATATTGGTTTGTTGGCTTATTTGAAAATGTTTAATGATGTGGGATAATGGAACACACATGTGCTCATATCCGTTTGTTAGGTGTACTGGTATGATTTAATTTTCTTACACACCTTTAAGTTTTATGATAAAGCTGTTTGTGTACGATGATTTCACGATAAAGCTATTTGTGTATCTAGTTTGATACGTCACAAATTTTGTGTATCTAGTTTGATTTCACAGATATCTCAACTTCTTATGACCATAATTTCCTCTCTTGTTTTGTTAGGATTTCAGGGGGTTGGGGCTTGGTTTTTAAGAACAACGGCAAAGTGGTTAGACTGCAATGTCCACCTATAACCGGGATATGCTAATGCTCCATATCCAAATCCACTAGAAACCTCTGGTTAACGAACGCTTTAGCTAATTCAATCTCTGGCGTCATGAGGTCAAAAAGCTTGTTTGGGTCATAAATGCCTCTTTTTATTAAAATCTAGGTTGACATTGGTATGATTGACATTGGTAGTGGCTCTCGATGAAAGCATCATGGCAGTGATTTATGTTTTCTTCCTTAACTACTGTACTTGTTTTAAAATTTATGGCTCACAATTGACATGGGTGTTAGGATTTATGTTTTCTTTTTGCCGTGAGCCATCTTTCTCCGTAGTGAAATATTTTTCGATTTGACCGAAACGATGTAACCTCGATTTATATACCTTGTTGTGATCATGAGATCTAGAGATGTTTTCTTAGGTCCTAGAGTGTTAAGAATAATTTTAAAATTTGTATACCTTGCTGGACATAATTACTCATTACTCGATTTGTACTCGCTAACTATCTCGTACCCGACTTAAAAAAGCAAGTATTTGCTTCGGATTAATCGGGTAACAAATAAACAAATTAGATTACTTGCAAATCCAAGTCAAGTAATAAGACAAACAAAAAAAATTATGTTACTTGTTACTCGCTAAAAATTATTTGATACTTATTTATTATTATTCGTTACTGAAATATCAATGCTTAAATTATTATAATATAGATTTATAATTTTTGATTTGATCCATAAAAACTAAAATCCAAAACTTCCCTTGCGACAAAACTCATCAACATTGGATATCATGTATGAAATAGATATTTTCATTTCAAGTTTTTTGTATTCAAGTAACAAGTATTTAACTTTGACAATTAACAAAACAGATCAAGTAACTTGCAAGTAATCAAATTTTGGATGGATACTTGATCTAGCAAATACTCGTTTTAGACATGTCAAGTAACAAGCTAACCCTTTAATTACTTGTACAAAGGAAACCGGATTGCAAATATCTTAAAATTAGCAAGTATTTGATTTGTACCGAGACATAAATTAGATGTTATATTATACTCCTAGAAAAACAGTCGACTCTTGAACTTGTATTCTGTTTTACATTATTGATTAATAATATTAAATATGAGCAAAATAAGAGATCAAAACTTATATTGAAATCATAAAACCACTCTTATTTTTTAGAAAAAAGATTAGTCGAAAATGATTATTACTTAAAATAAATGTAAAAACATAAAAAGGAATTGCTAATAAGAATCTATGTCACCAATCATAGCCTCGAATGTGGGGTTTTTGTGACAGCTTGCTTTCTCACATTTGGTCAAGCTAGCCATTTTTCTCACCGGCACAAAGTACTTAAACAAACATATCATGTTTTTTTTTTTTTCCTTTAATCTAAATCCAAATTTGTCCTTAACAAAACCCAAACTTGTTTCGTGTTTGGTACAAAGGAAGATGTTGAGAAACCGACTTGAGTTCTTCTTCTCCTCCTCTTCTTCTTCTACTCATTAAACAAAAAAAAAGTTGCAATCTTTTTCCCTGGATTCTTGTTTGCAACCTACCGGTATTTTCTTATTGAGATTCTCCTTAAAGTTCTCCTTTTTGTTCCTTAGAAAAATACAATCTTTTTCTCTTTCTTGTGGATTTGGATGATTGGGTTTGATTTACAGTTCATTTCTAGTCACCATTACGCGTTTCTTTCTTCTTCCGTGTCAAGCTTTCCTTCTACCTTGGGAGATTCTTTAATACTTCTTCTTCTCTTTGCCCTTCTCTGTTTTTGCCTTAGTCAGATCTGCATTTGTTGTTGTCGAAAACAAAAAGGCGGAAGAAGAAGAAGAAGAAGAACAACATCGGAGGACTAAGTTAGTTTCTTCTCTCTTGGAGTAGATATAAAGCTACTTCCTTTTCACCAACAGATTCAGATTTGCTCTTCTTCAATGTTATTTTCAGGTAAAGTTTGTATCTTGGGGGTTTCTTGGCTACGAATTCATGACTTCTTGGCTCAATAAGATTTGAGAGCGTGAAGGGTGTTTGAGAAGTTGTTACAATGGCGTCTAGAGAAGGAAAGAGACGTAATCATCATCATAATCATCATGATGAGAAGCTTGTGCCTCTTGCTGCTTTGATAAGTAGAGAGACGAAAGCTGCTAAAATGGAGAAACCTATTGTGAGATTTGGACAAGCTGCTCAATCTAGGAAAGGAGAAGATTATGTCTTGATCAAGACTGATAGTCTTCGAGTTCCTTCCAATTCTTCAACTGCTTTCTCTGTTTTTGCGGTATATACCTCAGTTACATTGTCTTAATAGTTATGATATATTACTTCTTGAGTCTCAGGAAAATCGATATGCATATTATTAAGTCTTTGTATTGGATCCTAACTGTCTGATGGTTTAGCTAGATGATTTGTGTGGAATACGCCATTGATGCATTGACTTTGTTTGTGTCATTTGTTTCTGTGTTATGACTGTCTATAGTTTTGTGTGTTTTGGACTGTTAGGTATTTGATGGGCACAATGGAAAAGCGGCAGCGGTTTATACGAGGGAGAATCTGTTGAACCATGTTATTAGTGCTCTTCCTAGTGGGCTTAGCCGTGATGAGTGGCTTCACGCTTTACCTCGTGCATTAGTTTCTGGATTTGTGAAGACCGATAAGGAGTTTCAGAGCAGAGGTATGTGAATTACAAATCATTTACTCGCTCTTTTGATGGATCTTTACTTGTGGTTGATAGAATGAATGAATGAATGATGTGTGGTTTATTCCTCTCTTGATACCAGGGGAAACTTCTGGAACAACAGCAACGTTTGTGATAGTAGATGGATGGACTGTGACCGTTGCGTGTGTTGGGGATTCGCGGTGCATCTTGGATACTAAGGGTGGTTCTGTTTCCAACCTTACTGTGGATCACAGGCTTGAAGATAATACAGAAGAGTATGTACCTGAAATAAAGCTTTTGTTGTTTGATATTGAAGCACAATCTAAATCTATACCCTTTTATCATGATTCAGGAGGGAACGGGTTACTGCTAGTGGTGGAGAAGTTGGCAGGCTAAGCATTGTCGGAGGTGTTGAGGTATGTTCTGTTCTGTTTTTTTTCAAATTTAGTGTTTCCCATTAAGCGGCAGCTCACTTTCTTGTCTTGAACAACATATGAAATTCTGTAGATTGGTCCTTTACGGTGTTGGCCTGGAGGTCTCTGCCTTTCAAGGTCTATCGGGGATATGGATGTCGGGGAGTTCATTGTTCCAGTTCCCTTTGTAAAGCAAGTGAAGGTACTAAAATATTCGGTGTTTCCTTATAGACTTGTTATGTCATTTCACAAACAAAATCTCATACTGTTCTTCACAATTGGTGTTCATAATTAAAGCTATCAAACATTGGCGGAAGGCTTATTATCGCCTCGGATGGCATATGGGATGCTCTCTCCTCAGAAGTGGCTGCCCAAACTTGCCGTGGATTACCCGCTGATCTAGCTGCAAGACAAGTAGTTAAGGTAAATGAATTTTCTTAACTCAGTTTCAAATTTGTGTAATCTTTGCTTGGAAAGAAGTGACAGATTCATGAGGTTTGTGTTGCAGGAAGCATTGAGAAAAAGGGGACTTAAGGATGACACAACCTGCATTGTGGTTGACATAATCCCACCCGAGAACTTCCAAGAGCCACCGCCTTCACCTCCTAAGAAGCACAACAACTTCTTTAAATCATTACTCTTCAGAAAGAAATCAAATTCATCTAACAAACTCTCGAAGAAATTTTCCACTGTCGGTATCGTTGAAGAGCTCTTCGAAGAAGGCTCCGCAATGCTCGCAGAAAGGTCACTCCTTGTTCTCCTCAAGACTAAGAAAATGGTTACCTTTTGTGTCCTATCTAACAACTTTTCTCTGTTATTACTCGCAGGTTAGGATCAGGTGACTGTTCTAAGGAATCAACAACAGGAGGAGGGATATTCACGTGTGCGATATGTCAACTAGACTTAGCTCCAAGCGAGGGAATATCAGTCCACGCAGGTTCAATCTTCTCGACAAGTCTAAAACCGTGGCAAGGACCGTTCTTATGCACAGATTGTCGTGACAAAAAGGATGCAATGGAAGGGAAACGCCCAAGCGGAGTTAAAGTCATATAGAATGAAAGATGGTAATCTCCATCATCTTGCACACACACACACACTCTCTCTATTCGTTCGTTATAATTCTTTCTTCTTTTGTTCTTTTGTTGTTACATCTACGCCTCCATTCGAATAAAAATTTGAGTAGACCTGATTCTATATGGATCTGAGAATCGGGTTCGATATAGTGAGTTTGATTGATTGGTATACAATGTGAAAAGCTTGTGTTCATGCTGAAAACAAAACAGATATATGAAAAGTTTGGATAAAACTCTTTATCTTTGCCATTCTTAAATATGTTGTTATTTTGTTAGAACAAGACCGATTGATGTCTATAAGTAACACAAACTATATAGATAAGAATATCGATTGCGGTCGTAATGTGGAGCCAAGGACAACACGAGTTTCGTATGATATGGATTCAAATACTTTTGTAGGACCTGCACTTAAAGCTGCACTTAAAGCATACGCTTCTCATTTGGCATATTTTTACTTGTCTATTACTCAATCGACTTAGAGCATGTGCAGTGAGAGTCTCTCTTCCAAATCTCTCATGTAATAAAAAAAAAAAAAAAAAAGTATCATTTAATTGTGAGAGTCTCTCAGAAAAGTAGAGAAGGTCTCTCAATAACACTTTTTATTATTTTATTATTTTTTTTTTACATGAGAGACTTGGGTCAGAGACTCCCATTGCACATGCTCTTATGTTTTTGGAAAAAGGTCAAAAGGCAAAAGATTATTCTATATTCGGATTGTTTTTTCTTTCCAAAACATATATTTGAAATAATTAAAAGTTTTGTCACGAAATTATGGGACTTTACGTATTCATTATATTTTGAAATTTAATTTAAAGACTTGCTATGAAATTATGGGACTTTACATTGGGATAAAAATAGATTCCTCAGAATTTTAGTACTATATAAATATATTAATCTTTAAATAATAGTAATGGAATTTGTAAGGTTGCAATTTATGCTTGATTGGAAACAATTTTGCTTGAAACAAGCAAAATAAATACATTGTTGAAGCAAAAAGCTTAGCTTCTTCTGTTTTATTATGAAAAAAGCCAAAAAGCTCAGTTTATGCAGCGATAAATCAACTATCAAAAAAAGGAAAGCCCCACACATTTCGCTTTATTTACCAGATTGTCCCTTCTTTGGAAAATATTTAATAAAGAACGAGTTTTGGAATTTGTAAGATTTGATTGACAGAGAATTTAATTCTTGGTTACGGAGACTAATTATGACCATTAATCTTCTTCACATGGAGAGAGTTTAACACGTGAGAATCACAGTCACGCGTGTGAGCAAAAACCCCAAATTTGTCATTATTATTTTATTACCGTTACTGGGAAAATCAAAACCCTTTGACTATATATAAACCCTTAACCCTTAGTCAAATCTGAAACAATCGTACGGTCTAGATTCATCAGAATGAAGGGTATATTCGTCATTTCACAGATATTTACGTTTCTGTTGCGTTAATTACAACCATACCACTCCACTTTCCTTGTTCTGTCTTGAAGTCCTCAACGCTCGTTTCTATTCTCTCACTTTCTTTCTCTCTGCAAATTTCGCAGAGCAACAATGGCCAAAAGCTCTTTCTTCAATACGCATTTGCTTCTCTCTCTTTTCCTTCTTCAATGTTGCTTCCTTTCTTCTTCTTCAACCTCCGATTCAGAAACTCTCTTAAACTTCAAACTCACCGCAGATTCCACCGGAAAACTCAACTCATGGAACAAAACAACAAACCCATGTCAATGGTGTTGGTGTTTTTTGCTCTTGTATAATTGTAGAAGCCATTGCTTCAAATACAGAGCATGGTAGAGAAAACAAAGAATCGAAAAGTGGAAAAACTTCTTTATTATTCTCGACAAATTATACAATAACACACATACACTTATATAGATGTCTTACGGTCGTAACCGTTGGTAACAGTTGTGTCTTAACAAACAAGTCACAACTCTTACACACACACCCTTTGACTTAACATATTTTTGTATAATTAAATAATATAGACCAAACTCAATTATAATCTAACACTCCCCCTTAATTGAGTTTCTGTCTTACTCCAAGCTTCCTCCTTAGTTCTTCAAACCTTGACCTTGTTTACTTCTTCTTCACTGGCAAGTAAAGCACTTGTGTCCGACTTTCTCCATCTCAATGGAAAACTCTTCTGCTTCATCTTAATATCCAATATCCTTCTTCCTTGAGGATCGTTGATGATACATTTATTGTCTTCAAATAAGTCTCTGTATCCATTGGATATCATTTGAGAAACACTCAACAGATTTCTCGCTAAACCCGGCACTCGAAACACCTCTTTGATGATCTTCTCTCCTTGGCTTGTCATCACTTGGATATTTCCTTTTCCTGCCGTCATTACATGTTGACCATTCCCCAGAAAGTCTTCTCCAAGTCACTTTCAAGTTTACCCGTGATCTCTCTCACGTTTTTCTTGAAGTCTCCATGAACTTTCCTCACGTCTTCTCCGTGATCTTTTATCATGTTTTCGTCGGCTGTTCTTGCAACCTTCTTCCACTCCCTTTCTCTTAAGTGAGCTTTCTTCTCTTTCCCTTTTGGTGTCCTCTTGATCACCAAATATGTGATCCTTTGATCATCATCACGTCTCTGTGACGTCTTGTACGTGAATCGTCTCCACGTCTTCTTCGGTTGTCTATACAACCAGCCAATGCTTCCTTTCACTCTTAGGTAAGCATCTCAACTTTTTACTTGGTGTCTTCCTTTGATCACCATCACGTCTCTGTGACGTCTTGTGCGTGAACATCTTCACGTCTTCTTCGGTTATCTTTGCAACCGGCCTGTGCTCCCTTTCTCTTAGGTAAGCAGCCTTAACACCCGTAGGCAAGCTAACATCGTTGTGTTGCTTTCTCCAACAATCACTCCCATTGTGATTGTCACACGTACAAAAATCACACCATTTCTCGGCCTTACTTTGACTTTTGTCGCTACGTTTGTTTCTTACTTTTTAAAACAAACTTTCTCCACGTCTCGTTGACGACATCGGTTCCCTTGAACCTTTTTGCTGAGTAGCCTTGCACTGTTCTCCCAACAGAAGCTTACTCCGTGTTGCAGTGTTCTTCACAACTCAACAACACCTTTTGATACTAAGCCTTGCCCTGTTTCTTACAACAGGCGGCTTCCCCGTGTGAACATCATTCTCAACGACTCCACACCACTTTTTGCTAACAAGCCTTGCTCTGTTTCTTAAAACAGGTAGCTTCCTCCGTGAGATTGTGTTTTTTACACCTCACACCACTTTTATTGATTTTCTGGTTTAAAACCAGAATCCCTTCTTCTTGGTCGAGCACCGAACACACCTTCATACGTGTTCTAATTCTGTGAAAGACATGATCTTCATGTGCTTCACAGTGTCCTTAATTCCTCCATTGACGCTTCCTTCCTTTGATTTCTTAATTGCACCCCTTCGGATGTCTCTTCGGATTGCGTCAGTTTGTTAGGAACACCTTTCACCACCAGCCACAGTTGTCTCGATATTAAGATGGTCTTCATCTTGATACACACCAGATTCCATCGTTTCTCCATCAAACATGTGAATCACTTGCTGCAACGTCTTGCCATGATCTCTGTTTTGACTTGAACCTTTTTGCAGATTCTTTTTATGCTTCTCTTAATGCTTCGATTGGTCCTTGAATCATTAAAGCTCTGATACCATGTTGGTGTTTTTTGCTCTTGTATAATTGTAGAAGCCATTGCTTCAAATACAGAGCATGGTAGAGAAAACAAAAAATCGAAAAGTGGAAAAACTTCTTTATTATTCTCGACAAATTATACAATAACACACATACACTTATATAGATGTCTTACGGTCGTAACCGTTGGTAACAGTTGTGTCTTAACAAACAAGTCACAACTCTTACACACACACCCTTTGACTTAACATATTTTTGTATAATTAAATAATATAGACCAAACTCAATTATAATCTAACAAATGGACCGGAGTCTCCTGCAACCGCAACAGAGTCACAAGACTTGTCCTCGAAGACATCGAACTCACCGGCTCAATCTCACCACTAACCTCACTCACATCACTCAGAGTTCTCAGTCTCAAACATAACAATCTCTCTGGTCCAATCCCAAACCTCTCGAACCTCACAGCTTTAAAGCTTCTCTTTTTATCACACAACCAATTCTCCGGTAACTTTCCTTCATCAATCACTTCACTCACTCGTCTCTACCGTCTTGATCTCTCTTTCAACAATTTCTCCGGTGAGATTCCACCGGATTTAACCGATTTAAACCATCTCCTCACTCTTCGGTTAGAATCAAACCGGTTCTCCGGTCAGATACCGAACATCATCCTCTCCGATTTACAAGACTTCAACGTCTCCGGTAACAACTTTAACGGTCAGATACCAAATTCATTGTCTCAATTCCCTGACTCTGTCTTTACACAAAACCCATCTCTCTGTGGAGCTCCATTGCTAAAATGCACCAAGCTCTCTAGCGACCCGACTAAACCGGGTCGACCCGATGGAGCAAAGGCTTCTCCTTTAAACAACCCGGGAACTGTACCTTCATCTCCAACTTCAATTCACGGCGGCGACAAAAGCACGACAAGAATCAGCACCATCTCACTCGTAGCTATCATCCTCGGAGACTTCATTATCTTAAGCTTTGTCTCTCTTCTTCTCTACTACTGTTTCTGGAGACAATACTCATCGAACAAGAAGAAACACTCAAAGGTTCTTGAAGGAGAGAAGATTGTTTACTCATCAAGTCCTTACCCAACATCAACCCAAAACAACAATCAGAATCAACAAGGTGGTGAGAAGGGTAAAATGGTCTTTTTCGAAGGAACTAGGCGTTTTGAGCTTGAAGATCTTCTCAGAGCATCGGCGGAGATGTTAGGTAAAGGAGGATTCGGGACGGCGTACAAAGCCGTGCTTGAAGACGGCAATGAGGTTGCGGTGAAGCGGCTAAAAGACGCGGTGACGGTGGCCGGAAAAAAAGAGTTTGAGCAACAAATGGAGGTTTTAGGAAGGCTACGTCATGCTAATCTTGTGAGCTTAAAAGCTTATTACTTTGCTAGAGAAGAGAAGCTTCTTGTTTATGATTACATGCCTAATGGTAGTCTCTTCTGGCTTCTCCATGGTACGTCGTCGTTTTTGGTTCCTTTCTCTTACTAATTTTGGAAATTAATCACTATTTAGTTGGCTTAGCTTTATGTTTCAATAGGAGGAGAAATTATGGTAAATGGTAGGGTCAAAACAGGTGATTCTTAATTCATGGTACATAGAAGGAAATGACATTAGTAGGGTTAATTTTTTTTGGACTTAGTAAGAATGAATTATCATTTTTTTATATGTTAGAAAAATGGTTGGAAAATCATTTTCATGGGGCATTTATTATTACTATATAGATAATGAGAATTTAAAGTCTTTGGATAGATACTAGCATTGGCAACAAGTTGGATAAATAAAGTTCTGATCTGTCTCATTTAACTTGCTCTTTTTGGGATTTTTTCCTTTTTGTTTAGTTTCTTGTGTTTTGTCTTTACCTAACCATTTGTTTATTCATTTCATTCATTGATTTTAGTAACTAATAAAGCGACTAATTACATTTTTTGAGGTAATTAAGTGGCAAAATTTGTAATATTGGTTTTTGATTGTGTTTTGGACAGGAAACCGTGGACCGGGTAGGACTCCATTGGACTGGACCACGCGTCTTAAGATTGCAGCGGGTGCAGCGCGTGGCTTAGCTTTCATCCATGGCTCGTGTAAAACCTTGAAGCTCACACATGGTGACATCAAATCCACCAATGTGCTACTCGATAGATCAGGCAATGCTCGTGTTTCCGATTTTGGGCTATCTATTTTCGCGCCGTCGCAAACTGTTGCTAAATCCAACGGCTACCGTGCGCCGGAGCTGATTGATGGTCGAAAACACACGCAAAAGTCTGACGTTTACTCATTTGGAGTGCTTCTTTTGGAGATTCTCACCGGGAAATGTCCTAATATGGTGGAGACGGGTCATTCGGGTGGTGCGGGTGGGGCGGTGGATTTACCGAGATGGGTCCAATCGGTGGTGAGAGAGGAGTGGACGGCTGAAGTGTTTGATTTGGAGCTGATGAGGTATAAGGATATAGAGGAAGAGATGGTGGGGTTGTTGCAGATTGCTATGGCGTGCACGGCGGTTGTGGCGGATCACCGTCCAAAGATGGGTCATGTTGTCAAGTTGATAGAGGATATACGTGGTGGTGGCTCTGAGACCTCACCGTGCAATGATGGGATCAATTCTGCGGTGGACTCGCCGTGCTTGTCCGAGGACACTTGCGGTGGGACTACGAGTCAGTAGTAAGATTCGTTTGCTTAAAAAATGTAAATCACGTGTTTAGAATCTTGACTTTTGTCATTCTTCTGAAATCATAACACTTCTAGTGTCGTAGGCTTTTGTTTCCTTTGTTTGTTTCTTTTTAGTTTGTAATTGAAGGTTTATGTGAGTCTCGAGTGCTTTGCCAAAAAAAAAAAAAAAAAATGTGAGTCTCGAGTGTATTGGATTAAGGGAAACAAAATTTGCATATCTATTTTTGCCTGAAGCTACTACCCAATAGCAAAAAAACATATCGTAAAATTAGACCCCAAAATAATATTTTATGTAGTTCTATTTTTGTATACACAGCAAGGTTTTGCTTTTAATTTAATATTAACACAATTATAGGTATAGTTATCCTCTAGTTTCTTCGTGCGATCGCTGAGGATTGTTTGTTTGGTGGTAAATTAACGTAACAACACCGGTGTGATGTCTTACAAAAATTTCCTAACACTCAAATTAAATTGTATTTTCGAGTTTAAGAATAATAAAACTCTTTTTCTCTTCTACATTGTTATTTTTTGAAATTTCATTTGTAAACTATCTTCTTCCAAGTTGGAATACCAGTTATGGAATCATTTTTTTAGTTAATGTGTGATTGATAAAAACATAAAAAAGAATAGTAAAACTATTGAAATGCCATATATTTGGGATTTGATTTTTATTACAACCTTTGAATATTTTAACTACCATATACACCAATTATCATCACCTAGTCTAGGTATTAACTAAGGATGTGCTTACTCTAGAAAGTCGGGGCCTAAATGAGAGGAACGCCCACTAGAGATGCCTTAAAGTCCGGTCCATTATTATAATTTCTCCGACGATATATAGAAATGACTTTATAGAGTTATGTGGCAAGCATGTGCGCATGTTATCGCATAGTATGTAGCATTTTCGTCTTCTATATAGTATACATAGTGGTAGAGTTACACGATAGTCAACTAAATAAACAAAATATCTAACATATGTAGTCGTTGAAGCTTGTTTCGTCGGCCGATATTACGGAATTAAAAAGAGAAAAAGTTAAATGCAATGTGTAGATGAATCACCCAAAATATAATACTCCTCATTTACGAATAATCAATAATAGTATACAATATTACGGTGAAATTGAAAAAAAAAAAAAAAAAAAAATGAAAGAAGAAAAATAATAATCAGAAATATAAAGCAGTACATGAAAGCCTGAGCAACCGGTCGAGAGCAGTAGGCAAAAACTTGCGAGCAAATAAATAACAAATATTCGTCTCTTCTCCATTGTAGAGACACTCACCACCAGTCCTCAGATTCTCCATGAACTCTGCAGTCACTTCGTGTCTAATAAACCGGTTCGGGTGCGGGCCACCTTTCGACCAATCTACCCACGTGAGAGTCCGGTTCGCGTTGCGTCGGTTCAGGCTTGATTTGATGTTGAGTAGTGTAGGAATGTAGTGCTCGTCCGCGTAGCAACCATGGTGGCAATAACTATAAAAGAGAGGCCAATAGATTCTATCAGAGATGATCTCAAGAGCCATGGCACGGTCCATCTCGAACCACTGGGAGCCTTTGCGCCAGTGGTGTAGCTGGACATGTGGCTGCATTAGAGGGCTATATCGGCCACGACCAACGCCATTAAGTTGGTCATAGGACTCAACGTGAGTTTGAGTTGAGTTAATAAGGTAAGAGTAAACAGTGGTGAAGTTGAATAGAGGGATGCATGATTCGGAGAGAAGTACAAATCGTTCGTTTGATATGTCTAATAAAGCATTTGCTAGTAATCTTTGTTCTGCTTCCACCATATTCACATATCCCCAATCCACTCTCTGCATTTTCAATAAAGAAAAAATAAAGAATTTAGAAACCCGCATTGAAAATTATACTAATACTATATAAAACCTTTGCAATATTTTTTTTAAGCAAAATAAATGTTAAAAAACCAAAAACATAATGTCCCACGTTGCAAATGATTTTCATAAAAGTGAAAAGTAGTTTGATGACGCCATGCTTTATATTAAGAAATCTAACAAACTTTGACTACAAAAGAAAGATAGCGATGGACATGACATAATAACCGGAATTGCCGACTCGATCCGTTACTATTCTTCTTTGACCCGAGTTTTTGGGTATTTGAATGCTTGGATACATATACGAGTACACGTAAATATCTCTTATATATCAAATACTCGAGTACCATAAATTTCTAAATATCCGACTAGTGTACACCCTTAAAACAAAATTCTATTCATGTGACCGCGTGTAAGAATGGACCAAGAAAAAAAAAGAGTCGTCATCGTTTGAGAGAATAAAATTCCAAATTGTTAACCACACCTTTCGTAGAAACTTCCTTATTAAGAAGTTCTAAAAGAGACACACAAGCCGCCGTTAACAAAAGTCACATCATAAGAGAAGATTGATGAATCATATCTTGAGAAAGTCAGGGAAATAATTAAGACACATGCGTTTGTGCCAACTAAATTAATCAAGCACTAATAAGTAACACTTTTGTTTTTACGGGTAATACATGCGTTGGTGCCTCAAATACTTGTCGGCAAAAACGATATGTTTTAACTAATGAAGAGACCATGCAATACTTTATATTAAAAAAAAACGAAACCATGCAATTTACTGTATTTATATTATTTGATAGCACCGGCACCGACGGACCACAAACAATTGCTTGATTAAAGGTATAATAGTTTATTTAACAAAAAGCAAACCGTAATGTGCAAGATAATCTACATTCTCTTCACAATTCCTTATGAATTTTATTCTTTTTAGTATGAGATTTTTGTTTGATAATTACTCAATCATAGTCAGAGCATGTTTACAACAAGAGCACACAGTTTTCGAAAATTCGAAAAATGTAGTATAAGCTTTTGGCATACCTTTAATTTATAGTTTTGATTTATATATGCATTATTTTGTTATATGTTAGGACAAATGGTGGCCAACTTGAAATTTTGACATTTTTTAAGACTACTAAAGTCACAACATTATAAATATTATACCATTTTTTCCCAACGTAATTTCACAAAAAAATGAAAAATCATAAAGGAAAAACAAATATTAGAGTTTGTAGGAAGCTGACCTTGCTTGGAATGTGGCGGCCATGGAAGACAGAGTCTTCGGGATCGGACTGGTTATAAGAAGGATATGAGTGAACGTAGATAGTAAAAAGATCTTCATGCCCTCGAAAGAATCTCTCCCATAGACGAGCTAGAGGTAAATGACCCTTTGTCATGAACATGAAAGCAACCTTTGGTGTTCGAGGAAAAGGGTAATTCTTGATCTTAGGTGCCATAGAAGCTCTCCATAGAAGCTCTTCGTCTTCCATATCGTGCATAAGCTTCTCTGGTGGCTTGATAAAGCGTTCGAGCCCATCAAGCTCTAGCTCAGAAGGAGGAGAAGGAGGAGGAGGAGGAGGAGGAAGAGAGGTGACGAGGAAGAGCTGAGAGATGCGTTGGATGCTGAGTGAAGAAGTGGAAGAGAATTCTTGTAGAGAGGAATGGAGAAGGATACCGATGATTATGCCGCAACAGAGGATAAGGGAATACGAAAGGAGATTGAGGAAATGATGGTATTGAGCATTGAGAAGCTTTGTTGTTAGAGATGGTGATGAAGAAGACAATGATGATGAGTTTTGATCCTTCTGGTTCTTCATTGAGACAGAGACAGAGAGAATTGTGTGCTTGTGATGTTCCAAAAGAGGAGTGAATGCAGAAGAAGAGACAAGTTCTTTGCTTTAAGGGCAAGAGATACGATATCGCTTTTACAAGTGGACAAAATTTCCCAATTTGTATTTTTCTTTTTTTTAGGGTCAAAATATAAATTTTTGGGGTTGAAACCGTGGAATTTTCTTGTCGCCGAAAAAAAGAAAGAACTTTATATAAGATGTAAATAGTAACAGTGGAATCTAATTGAAAATTGAATTTGGCAGCTTTTCATGCATAATTGTTGGTGATTTCTCTTGAATTACAAAATTGGTTAATTAGTGGAATAACTGAAATTTATAGAATTAGCTAATACAGTATCTTAAAATCTTTTGAACATAAAATATTAAAAGGACATAAATTTACCATTATAAAATAAAATAAAAATTAAAGTAACATTTAAACATAAACTTATCATGTGGCTTTTCTTGTAATGAAAAATAAAATCAAAATCATTAAATATGTATTTAACTAAACCAAAGAAAAGGAAAAAAATGTCAATATGTTGCGTGAAGTTTTTTCTTACAATATTCAACGAAAATAAATGCTAATCCGCAATAATAAGTTTAGGGAAATAACGCTGGACATTTTAAAGATAAACATAAATAAGTTGACGTTTTTTTTTCTTTTCATTTAGTAAGCAACGCGTTTCAACATTTTTCAAATTTGAAGCTAATTGTGTGTTATCATTTGTAACCATTAAACCATACATTTTCATTTACTATTATAAGAACTATATATAAATAGCATTTGATTATGTTTGTGAAAACCTTGTAAGTGCTTATAATTCTTCTTTATATCAATTGCAGGAAATGCCACTTAAAGTACTCGGAATAACAATAAAATTTTAAAAAGTTAAGAAAAATTCTTAGTAATTAGCGTACTTTGACCTTGTGGATCGTTTTATTAGATATGATAATATATATGTAATCTATGTTTATATTTTTCACCACTCGACGTATTAAAATGGTACATCTTACACTTAGAACAATGTATGAGCTGTTATAAATGTGAAACTAGATCTTGTCAATAGTAACTTCCTAATTATTCACAACCGTTTGTTTCATCTTAAATTCGCAATGGGACAAGGACAACTCTATTTTTTGTCAAAAAGAATTATAATAAATATTTATGTAAAAACTGTTGTTATTATAATTAACCATGAAAATATCCATTGCTATTGAAATCTTCATATATATCGCTCGCATGAAATAGTCTAAAAAATTAAGTAGGTGCCGTCTAAAAATAAAATGAAATAGTTCGTTATGGAAAAAACAAAAACCTATTCTCGTATATGAACCCAAGTGAGCCTGATCACATATATTTTGTTGTTTTTAACTCAGCCATCATTAGTCGTTTTAGCCATCACTAGTCTTCGTCTAACATGACGGTTCTCAATTGACTCTATATCCAATATGCAATGCATTTTTCCAGCAATACGTCATGACATTCCTGGGGCTAATGCCACTTGTTGCACAATTATTGTCTCTTCACTCTACAGCTTTCAACAATGTGCAACCAACTTTACACGTAAATTTGACCGATCAATTTCATTGTGCAACAAGTATTTTCTTTCAGTTTAGAATTCACAAGGTTGACTTCAAATTAGTTTCATACTCCCTCTATTTCGATTTATTTGTAGTTTAACCAATTTTTTTTTTGTTGCAAAATAAATGTTGTTTTTAATTTTCTATACAAAAAATAAATTTTGTTTAATAATTTTTGACCAATTATATTTTATTACATGTTTTCTTATTTGTTGAATTAGTTGTAGTTAATGATGTTTTTATGTAAAAGAGGTAAATTAAATGAGATTGTTGTGATTTTTTAATCCGTGTGCAAAAACCTTAAAGTAGAAATAAATTATAATTTATCATTTATAAATTATGCATTTTGTGTATGTATATAGTTAATGTTTAAATAGTATAATGATTTTGTATGAACGGCCTGATAAAACAGTCCCTCATAAATCTTTTTCTTAATTAGAAATACATAATAAACATTTCCATTTAATTACATAGGCTAAATCATTTTCACTCACATAGTAACATGGATCATTTTTTTTGGCATCCATGGACAGAACCGACCCATGGCACAAGTCCATGAAGCATTTGCTTGTGGTCTTTAATAATATATATAATTTTTGGTCTTAGTTAGATATATATATATTTTTAAATATGTAAAACAACCCATTTTTTTCATTTGCTTGTGGTCTTCAAAAACTTGAGCCGGCTCTGTCCATGGATCTACAGTTTTTTAAGAATTAAAATATAAACCATGAAAAAAATCCTATATCTGAGATACATGAGATTAATTTTCTAACAAAAGCTTTAAGCAAATAGTGTTTGTTACTTTCATTTGAAAAAGAAAAAACACACACAAAAGAGTATTTTGTCTTGAGAGAAAACATGTAAGAGACTAAATATCCGAATGAACAAGATATATGTTGGTGTTATTACAAGATGATTTAAAATTTACTATTAAGGATCTCTTTTCATATAGTGAGCTTGGAAGCTCTAATATGTACTAGATTTATGATATTTTTGTATATTTGTTTTTCTTATCAGGTTTTAAAACATACAGTGGGTTTGTAATTTATTAATTAATCACAAGATTAATAGAAAGTAAATTTTAGAAAAATGGTATTCGCCTCAAAAAGTATTCGTTTCCTTTTTATTACGTTTTCTAAGATTTTCTAAAACTGCTGGCAAATTAATTGGGTTAGTTAAAAATCACTCAGTTGTTACACAAGATTGAGTAGTTCAAAATCTAATGGATTCATCGACCTTTCAACAAACCAACATATATCCTAGCAAAATCAGATTGCCGGAAAAGTTTTCATTTGTGTATCTTGATTACGACTTCGTTATATTGGGTATTGTGGTGCCCACTTATGTAATTGTTTCTCCATTTTATTTCTTGATTTTATTGTCTAAGTGGTGGTTGGTTCTCTATAAGAGTTGGTATCATGTCTATAAATTGCATACTATAAACGTCAGGTAAATGAAATTCACATCTTTGTTCTATAAACATTGAATTTTAGTGCTTTTTAATAGCAATCTACACGATCCTGCTTTTACGGCCGCATCATTTTCATTCTGGTAAATAAACTCACTCCAATAGACAATAGTTACGAAAAATCCAAATTAGGTTTAACTTCTAGTGCTATAAGCTTCATATCGTTTTCATTACGATCTTATATATATTTTTTATACAATGAAATTGTTGCAAGCGTTAAGCAATGTAAACGTGAACGTTTCAAGAATGTATATATGGTGAACGATTACCAGAAAACAATGTATATTATTGACAAGATATGCAATAAACTTATGGGCAAAAAAGAAAGAAAATAAACCATATACATTAGGTATACGTAAAAGCAAGAAACTTAAACTTCCGAAACTACAAGTAAAATATTTAAACCACCATCAGTATTAATATCCATTTATAACAAGGAGATATGGTTTTGGGAAAACAAACTTAAGAAAATAAATATTGCATGGAAATACATAAAATATTTCATTCAAAGACAAAGATTGGTTAGTCTACTCTCGTCAATTTTTGTAAAAAAATTAATATTGATGTTAGAAAATTTGTGATTTTAGTTTAAAGAATTAATGCTAGTGAAAGAGTAGTAATAAGATGCTACGTAAAACCAATTGAATTTGCTTGGATCATTAAAAAAAACTGTCTCAAAATGTTATACTCCATTGCGTGTGTATTTTTTATTTACGACTTCATCATTCACGCCACAAGATCTCCAATTTTACTTGCTCTTCTCCACTTTTTCACCTCATTCCAACTAGGAAGTAAGATCCATATATCTTCTTTTAACCCTTAAAAACATTGAAAACAAGAATTCTCCTACACATGTATCGGTAGTTGGAAATGCCGACCCAAAAGGACCAAAACTCACAATTATCTCTAGTGATAGAGCTTCTCAAGAAACTACTCCACCATTTCCACAATCTCCTTTTGTATTTCCCCATCCTCTGGATCGCCGCGATAGTCGGAATCATTGTTTATATCTCTCTACAAGCATTATCTTCGGGTTCTTTGCTAACCGTCCAAAGTGTCTCCCAACTCTTCTTTGTAACCTCTCCTCCTCCTCTTCCGTCTCCTTCATTTCAGAAAAATGGGCTCGAAATGTTTCTGAAGCCACCGAAGAACATCATGCACGATACGGAAGACGCTGAGCTTCTGTGGAGAGCTTCAATGGATCCCAATATCAGGGGTTACCCTTATCCTAGAATCCCAAAGGTTGCTTTCATGTTCTTGACTTGGGGACCTTTACCTTTGGCTCCTCTATGGGAAAGGTTCTTTCGTGGGCATGAAGGTCTTTTCACTATCTACGTTCACACCAATTTGTCTAATTACAACGAGTTCATGCTCCAAGGCTCTGTGTTTTATGGCCGCCGTATTCCAAGCAAGGTCAGCTTCCCACATTATTAAGAAATTTATTTTTGATAAAATTTAAAAGGTTAAGAATTAATTTGATAAATAAATTTTATAGATATATAATAAGTAATATGTCTATATATAACGGACCGAAGTGGACCGTTAAATAGTTTGTAGCAAACTACATAATTAAAAATATAAGACAAGTTATCTTAAAAAAAAAAACTTATATTAGCACACTTTAAAACTTAAAAATCAATCCAACGTCAGTATTTATAAACGCATGCAGAGAGTGGATTGGGGAAACGCAAACATGGTAGAAGCAGAAAGAAGGTTACTAGCAAACGCTCTCTTAGACATCAACAACGAACGTTTCATTCTTCTCTCCGAATCATGCATCCCTCTCTTCAACTTCACCACAATTTACTCTTTCCTCATCGACTCCACTCAAAGCCACGTCGACTCCTACGACCTCCCCATTGGCCGCGTCCGTTACGACCGCCGCATGTATCCTCACATCCACATGCATCATTGGCGCAAAGGCTCTCAGTGGTTCGAGATAGACCGAGCCATGGCCCTAGAGGTCGTCTCTGATACGTTCTACTGGCCAATCTTCAAAGCTTACTCTCGCTGCCCCGACGAGCACTATATCCCGACGCTACTCAATGTGAGGCCGAGCCTTGGGTTGCGTAACGCGAACATGACGCTTACTTGGACTGACTGGAGCAAGCGTAGGGCTCACCCGAGATTGTTTGGTGAGTGGGAGGTTAATGTGGAGTTCTTAATGTGGCTAAGGATGAAGAGTGTCGGTGATTGTGAGAAAAATGGAGAAAATAAGATAAGATTTTGCTTTCTCTTTGCTCGCAAGTTTTCGTCGACTACTTTGGATAAGTTGCTCCGGTTAGCATCTACCGTCATGTATTTCTGACCTCTCTTTTCATCCTTTTTTTGTTATAGGTGTGGAAATTTTATAATACATGGATATGTAATAAATTAAAATAGATATCCAATTTGTTTTATTTATTTATTTTATGCTTTTAACTTTATTACAATTATGTATATTTAGTTGTATATATGGAGTATCTAAACGACTAATGTGTATATATGATAATTCAGTCAAAACAGAGAATTTCTGCTAATTATAATTGTAATAACAAATGATTAGCAAATAAAAAACATATAATTAACGTCTAATAGTAGTGAATGTTTGAGTGGTGGAACCGATATTTATCAACGTGTTATTCTGAAGTCACTTAATAACTTTCTATGAATTAGTTCAACTATTTGTGTTTATTTTACTAAATTTTATTAATTTATCGTGTTTATTAATTTATAGAGGTGATATTTGGGCCAAATTATCAAAGGGAGATTGACACAAATAGCCCCAAAAAGTTGTTTTTTCCAAAAATAGCACCTCATTTGAAAAGTTCCACAAATAGCACCATAAACTTCAATTTAACTTAATGAAAATATAAGATAGAAAATAAAAAAGAGAGCAAACACTAATCTAATATTAAATTGAATCAAAATTGTTTTTAAATAGTGGAAATATATACCCTAATTTGGAAATAGGGAACCCAAATATAATACCACATACTAATATTAAAATAAAAATCTCTTCTAAATGGTAGAAATATATACCCTAAATTGGAAATAGGGAACCCAAATATAATACCATAAACTAATCCTTTATCTTATAAAGCACAAGTCACTTGGCCAATCAAATTTTGCCACATAAATTTTTATTTTTTTAATTCAATTAAAAATAAACAAAACAAATTACAAGATCGTCTAAAAAAGGGAAAAAACTAAAAACAAAACTAATTATTAAACAAACAAAACTGGGCTTCCTAATTTTAAGGCACGTATCAATTACATTGGTTTTACTAAATGTTGAAGATATCCAGAGAACTCTCTAAAAAAAACTGTAAAAAAGCTATATCCTTAAATCAAAAAAAAATATATATAACTGTTCCATGAGGCACTACTCCACTATCCCTTTTTCTCGCCATCCTTCTCAAAAAAGCACTTCATGATTCCCATATATAAACATGTCTGGATCTCTCATCTTTGCCCGGTTCATTATTTTCCTAAAAACCTAGAGTAAATTTCTAGCTTGCTTCCAAAATCCAAATCAGATTTTTAGGTTCACTTTCAATCCTCCTTTTGATCTTTTACATTTTACTATTTATGCTTTTTTCGCTTGCTTACGTCTGGTTTATTTACTCAATTCAAAAAAAAAAAGCTTGCTTTTCCTCTCTGTCCCGATTATCAAGACCCTCCTTCTGCCCACTTTCTCCGGCGCCGGCAAAGCCTTTGTTTGCCGGCGTCGGGACCCCTGGTTCACCGCTTTCCTTTGCTTCCCTAAGATCTCTGTTTCTCTTCGCTTTTGGCCACTTACTCAATCATCCCAACCTTTCCCCCTTAACTCCATGTCCGACGGCGGTAGTTTTGGTGCTAGAGCTGTTAGGCGGTTCCCGGCGACCCTCCTCCCTAGTCAATCTCTGCCCACGATTTCTCCATGGAATCTTAACCTCGAGGAGCCATCTCTTACCAGCGGTACTTCATCCTTCAAAGCTGAGACGGTTTGCTCCCGTTTGCTCAGACCTCACGAGTTTGGCTCTCTCTTGACCTCCATTGCTGCCCTTTCCCACCAGAAATCGCCACCGATGATGAACGGCGGCGGTAACCTAATCTCTATGGATGTCCCTCGTTTGGACCATCTTTTTCGCCAGCTGGGCTTAGGCCCATTTCACATTTCTTCGAAGCCCAACTTCATAAGGTGTATTCCACTTTTAGCTCTGCAAAAACCCAGGTTTGGTCTAAACATTCTTTTGTCCCTTCTTAGCAAATTTTTGTGTCGATTCAAGGAACCAATTGTTAGAGGACGTCGATTGGAACCTAATCAAACATCATTGCTATTTTGGTACAAATTTTATCTAAGAACCTGGCCTTTAGATTCACCTAAGGGTTTTACTCATGATTTCCAAAGCTTGAAGAAGACTTTGTCTAATAGCTTCCTTTATCGAGGCCTGTTGGAAAAGTTGAGGAAGAACGGCATTATGATCCCGTCTCCAAGGAGCGGTGGTTACCGCATCTTTCTCAACCTTTTATCTCCGTATCCCCTGTTTACCGAGCTCATTCATGTACAAATTATCAACTTTAGGGATTACTTCCATACGCTCAATGCTTTGAAGCTCAGGTCTGGTTACTTTCTTTATGTGTTAAGTCGACTACAAGCTTTGTGTGGAATTCTTAATCTCCATGGAATAGCCCATGTGAGAGAGGATCCACCTGTTCTGTTACGGCTTTACACTCATATTTTGCGAACCCTGGTTTTAGCTTCCTTTGGTATCTTGAGGTATGAGTTTCTTTGCTTGAAGGACCATGGCCTAATGCTCTTAAACCCTCCCTGCGGGATCTTTGATGGTGGTTTTGGAAGCTTTTCCAATGACCACTCGTCATCAAGCTCTTCTAACGTCTTCAAGTTATACGTTTTCAATACCACCTCTTTTTGCTATGTTTTGTCTAAGCTCAACTCTCACTCCACAACAATTCTAGCAAGCAACGTCAACCACCAGAGCACCATCACCTTTGCTCGAACCTTTGTCAAAGCACTACTTTGTGTAGTTTTTCTCGTGCCGGCGAGATTCAAGTCTTTGGCCCCTTCACCAACGCCATCTCGTCTCTTGACAGTGGCAATTTGTTCATCCATTGACTCGTTCTTGGAAGAATTGTCGATAAACTTTGACCTCACATGTACCAAAAAGCTTTTTAGCTTTTGGCTCAAAGCTCTCAAGGATCCTTTGTCGATTAACCTTATCTATCCTTTTATCTTTCTTATGGTAACTTTGGGGTATGCCCCTTATTATTATGCTTTAAACTTTGGGATCTCAGATCCCTTCTATCTCTGTATTTGGCTTCTACTCTAATGGAATGAAAACAAATCTTTGTCCAAAAAAAAAAAAAAAAAAAAAAAAAACGTCTGGTTTATTTACTTCATCATCATATTCCTTCTCATCAAATCTGTCATGGATAAAGAACTATGAGTTATTTGTGTCGTAGTCATTTATTCAAGTATCCCTGAGGAGAGATAGACTCAATTACGATGCTTCATCATTGCTTAGGTCATTGAATAATTCCATGTCTTGATTTTTTAGAATTGAGAAGATCCGCATTTACTCTTTTTTTTTAACTGACAGTTTCTGTATTTGGTAATATGCAGAGTTCAAGGAGTTGCATGCAGAGCGATAGTGAAGGTCTTTATATATTATGCTTGATGCTTCACGTCTTCGATTGGTAAGGAAAAATTGGAAGACACAAAGTAAACAACATGACTAATTCAGAGACGCAGTTGCTAACAAGGGATCATGTTGCCGACCTACAAATTTTGAGGAAACAACGAAAAGTAAAGGTACTCAAACAGTAATTCCGAAATCCACATAATTATTGTTTACTCTATAACTCTAATTCGAACACCAATTCACCAAGTTCCAAATGATTATTTTTTTACTTTACTCTAAAACTTTGCAGAAGAAGTATGCCTTCAATTAGGAGAATGATTCAAGGGCTTTCAGGGAGTTGGACAATAGAAGAAAAAGTAAAAAATTCCACATTTGTTACACATTTATTTTTTCTATATATACCGATGAATAGGCTTCGGATGATCGTCAGCTCAATTAAATTGATTAATTAAATGAAGCAATAGATCAAGGATTGGTGTTGATGCTAAAGATTTTACCAAATGTTCCCATAAGCTGATATGAAATCCTTATACATTACTTAACTGGCAACTAGATTTGTAATTGATATTGACTATACATTATCTTACAAAATTAGATATTTCTATCCCACGAATAATTGATATTGACTGTAAAGTAACACATTTAAAATATATTATATGATTTCAATAGTTTTAATTCCGTGCGTATGCACGGGTAGAATACTAGTATTAAAATGAATCAAAATCTCTTTAAATGGTGGAAATATATACCCTAAATTGGAAATAGAGAACCCAAATATAATATTTTAAATTTATTTCTAATTTATTTTGTTGAATAGCTTTTATATAAAAATTTTGGTATTAATGAAAAAAAAACTAGTGATAAAATTTTTAGAACAAAAACACTAATAGTAAGTTAACTAGTGCTATTTTTGGAAGTTTATAGAGTGTGTGCTATTATTGTCAATAAAACTTGTTTTAGGGCTATTTTTAGGAATTTCTCATTATGAATTTAGGATTGGAAAAAATTATTAATTAACGAGGTATTAATTTACTAAGTATTAATTTATAGAGGTTTCACTTTATATATGTGAAACAAGTTTTAGTCTCTTTCATTAAATATAGATGCTGATAATATATATATATATATATATATATATTTTTTGTCAACATAATAATTTAATTTTCAGGAAAAAAACAAAAATTAAACAAATTAAATGATAAGGAAATAAGTTCATGGACATGGACATGTGGTTAAGGCAAATTATGATAGCTAATGATTTGAACACATCTTGTCGATCCAAGAAAAACGAGATCATGTATTTAGATCTATTAGCATTCCGTTTCGTATCCATAAATTCGACTAAGTAAAAATGGTAGTTTATGGATGAAATAAGTTTGGTTGGATGCTGTCAAAAAAAAAAAAAGTTTGGTTGGATAAAGTTTGTACACCTTGAAGATGTTTGTCTTTATGTTCATGTAGTTTACGGATGAGAGAAAAAGTTAAACCCTTGTATGAATTAAAATATGTATTGGAATGTTATTATTGAAATATGTATGCTAACACATCAAAAGGAGAAGTATTTAATAAGAGTTGTGATGTTGTATAATGTATAGTATATAACTAGTTTGAAGTTTGATTGGTTTGGGGTTTTCCAATAGAAGATTGTAATCTTTTCTTCTTTTGTATGTTTTTCCCCTGTTGGGTTCTCTGTAACTCTTGGTTTCGTTTTATATAAAAGGTATGTGTTGAAGTTAAATAAAAAAAAAAATCAAAAATAAAGCAGTTTGATTGATTTTTTGGTTGGCAACTATGATTCCCTAATAGCGAATTTGGTTTTACTTCGATTTTAATATTCACAGTTTGAAGTTTGTTATATTTGCAATGGAGAAAAGAAATTTAAATTTTGAGCTAGGAATTTTTTTTCATTTTATTTTAAAACAATTATTTTCATTTTAATTATCTTCCTCGTATGCTTAGCAAGTTTCTCATTAAGACAATAATCTCTCTAAAATCAAGACACACGCGTTCTAGTATTTTGGCTAGCAAGTTTTCAAGATGGAGACAACTTCATCCCAAGTATTCATAAAAGTTTGGCCTCTCACCTTTTCACAAAAGAAAATCAAACATTTTAAAATCTTTTTTCCGTTTTAAGTTAAAAATGTTAGATTTGTGACGACTTTACATGGTTTACAAGATAAGGATATATGAGACACCTTCCTAAATAGTCTTAAATTAGTAAGCAACATCTAGAAAACTAAAGCGAAACTGTAAACCTCAACCTTGTGATTATGATGCCTTTTTTTCTTCCCAATTTCGAGCTGCTGACGACTGCATACCTATGATACAAAACATAAAATCTTTAATTTGATATTTTCTACGTAGAAGATTTTATGTTTTGTATTCAGAAATATAAAGCCGTGTGCCCCTCATAACTAGAAAAAAGCATTATGATCACAAGGCTGACGTGTACAGCTTTGCTTTAGTCTTATGGGAGTTGCTTACAAAAAAAATACCATTTAGCGTAGTGTCTCACATCTGTATTTCATATACTGCAAACAAGGTAAAATCACAAATCAAACATTTTTAACTTAAAAGAAAGAGAAAGTTTAAAATCTATGATTGTCTTTTCTAACAAAGTGAGAAATTTAGCCTTAAGAATATTCTAGATGAATTTGTCTCCATCTTGGAATCTAGAATACTCGAATGCGCGTTCTAAGTTTAAAGAAACTACTATCCTATTGGAAAACTTGTTAAACAGTTGTGGTCAGACAATATTAGCGATACGATACTATCAAACGAAGAAGCTTATCACGATGATGAAAATAATTATCTCAAAATCGATTTAGATAAAAAACAACAAAAAGAAAACAAATTAGAGTTTGTGTTCTCTTCAGTTTAGATGAGAACGAAGATGTCAAC
Source organism: Arabidopsis thaliana x Arabidopsis arenosa (assembly GCA_019202795.1). Taxonomy (NCBI): domain Eukaryota; kingdom Viridiplantae; phylum Streptophyta; class Magnoliopsida; order Brassicales; family Brassicaceae; genus Arabidopsis; species Arabidopsis thaliana x Arabidopsis arenosa. The sequence goes on along the minus strand of CM032919.1, from coordinate 10,478,239 downwards.
TAAATGTTTTTCTTTTTACTCTTCGAAGGCGAGGGATCGCTTATCTATTTGACACCCTCGCCTTCAAAAACCTAAAACCCCCCTTTATGGACGACGTTGTTGAAAAACAAAGTGTGTCCCGATTCTTATATAGATTGAGATATAAAGAAAATAAGGCATATTAATTAAAACTTTCAAAACTATAGTCAAATAATTTATCATAAAAACTTTCAAACTAAAGTCAAATAATTTATGATATTCCCATAAACTGATTCAATTTTATTCAAAGTCAAAAAATCCATATATGAATCATTATGATATTACGAGGAAAACAATTGACCATTATAATTAGGCATGTCATTCAGTTTTTAGGTTTAGTTTGGTTACGGTTTTTTGGAATTCAAATTTTTGGATTTTAAAAATAGGTCGCAAATAGAACCAAATTTTATTTTAGTTCAGTTAGGTTTAGTCCAAGTTCGGATTCAGTTAGATTTTAGATAAAAGTTCGAAGAAAAACAAAATAAATAATTATTCTAGTTCATACTATGCAGTCTAGTGTTTTTATATATGATTGATAAAAATATCAAATTTTCATGTATTACGGTTTATTCAGATAAATTAGTTTAGTTGCACTAAATTCAGGTTTGGTTTGGATAATTTGGTATAAAACTTGTTATACCGTTTATGTTATAATAAAATTTAATTCGGATTTAAAATGATGGGTTTCAGTTTAGTTCGGTTTTTTTTTTACCACCACTAATCAATATTTTGTGAAAAGTTAATATACAATATATAACTTAGTTATGTCCACACGTTTTATTCTTCCTTCTGCATATGTTCATGCAATATATTTTCTTTCATATGCATCTTTATCCTATGCTAAAAAATTTGCGTTCGATTTGGTCGATACTTAGTTCCTAAATGCGTTGGTGATATTGCCATATCCTGTTAATTGACACTACATTTAGTCATCTCTCTCACTTCATTGCTTAAATAATTTTCGTATGAAGGTAAAAAAAAATACTAATCCTTGCAAAATTTTCTTTACTTTTACAGTTTTTGATATTTTTCCCAATTACATATTGAATATTCCATTTTGCTAAATTGTTAAACATTTATGTTAACTTCTACCATTTTATTTTAAAAGATCTAAATTTATATTAATAGAATATATATAAATAATGTAATCACTCTTCTTATGTCCACTGATATAAGAGATGTGAAATTAGATATTTCAATTATTTTTTTAAGTCGTGTTGAAAAGTTAGTGACTTAGTTCCGTCGAGCTCTCTCTTTCTTCTCTCTCTAATATTTTTCAGAGAGAGAGAGTTCATATACGAGGTCCGGTATCGCCGTAAGTTTAGCTGTCAACACGGCTTTTCCGTTGCCGTGTTCTTGCCGTCGACATGGCTTTTCCGTTGCCATGTTCTTGCCGTCGACATGGCTTTTCCGTTGCCATGTTCTTGCCGTTGCCATGGCTTTTCGTTTGCCATGTCTTTTTGTTATCTCAAAAGCTTGATGGAGAAGATTTCTGGCTTGTGTGATTGTTAGATCGGGAGAGTTTTCACTTCGTCAGATCTATTTTCCTTTGCCTTGATATGCTTTGCCGTTGAGTTTTTGTTTTTGGATCTAGTGGTTTTCCGGCGATGGGTGGTGTTCTTTTCCAATTAAAAGCGTTGGATCTACTGGATTTAAGACAGTTTCGGTTTAGTAGAGTCTTAAGATTTGGTTAAAAGCTCGTTTCCTTTGCGTATTTCGATTGCCTTTTGCTGCTTTTAGAAAATTTCAGAGATTCACGTAGATCATCAAGGGTGGATTAATTCAATCTATTTCATTTCCTATCTTTTGGATGAGATTAGTAGATTGGTTTATCTTGTAACCCGTTATTGTCATCATCGGTGAGGAAAAAAGAAGATTCATTGCTGGTTTTTGTTCCGGCGACGTTTCTGATTCACCGGATTTAGAATCTCTTGCATGCGGTGAAGGTTGTGGAAGCAACACGTGTCCTCAGCTTATCCCAATCGGTCTGACACGTTCTTGAGCTTATTCTCTTCTTGGGCCTTTTGTTTGGGCTTTCCTGAAAGCCAGCTGGACTGTCCTTTATGTTTATGTAAAAGTTCATGACTATCCAAAATGGTTCATCCATTGTTGGAAGCTGTTGTAAGATGTCTTTGTCAATATAAATAAATACCATCTTTGAGAAAAAAAAAAAAGAAAAGTTAGTGAAAAAATGAAAAATCAACGAGTTATTACGTCATACGAATAAAGAAATAAAACAGATTTTAATTCCTTTTTTTTTTTGGACTTGTAACTTGGAAACCCTTGTTTCGTTTTCTTTCCTCGATCTTCTTCTTCTTCCCCAATCTTCTCTTATTTGGTGAGCTTTTTAGATCCTCGTTTCTGGTTCTTTTTTGCTCATTGTTTGTTTCCGAGGTTTTAAAATTTCCTTAAATTCGTTCAATTCCTCGATTGAAGATACCTGAAAATCGTTTTATTCTAGGTCCGCCGCTGTTTGGATCTGCAAATTCCCTTCGAATTTGAGATATTTTTTATTCAAATTCGTCGGAGTAGCGAAGATGAGCGCGAAAAAGCTTGAAGGTTCGTCGGCTCCGGCGAATCGACGGGATCCGTACGAGGTTCTTTGTGTATCGAAGGACGCTAATGATCAAGAAATCAAATCCGCTTACAGAAAATTAGCTCTCAAGTAAGCCAAATTTCGTAGGGTTTCTGGTTTGTTATATTTGAAATCTGGAATTAGTCCTATTTGAATTGTATACTGTGTCTATGAATTCCATTGATATGTGAAGAATCTATCTCATGCTTTTGACTTTGTTGAAGATCCTTATTGTATCAATGACTTAACATTATTGGATCCAAAACAATTGATAGGTATCATCCGGATAAGAATGCGAATAATCCTGATGCTTCTGAGCTTTTCAAGGAAGTTGCATTTTCCTATAGCATTTTGTCTGACCCTGAAAAGAGAAGGCACTATGACAATGCAGGATTTGAGGTGATTGATACTTGTTTCTTGTCAATCTTCGTAGAATTAATAGGAAGAGTATTTTCGATCTTGTCGGTCTTATAAGTGGTCAATAGGAATAGAGTTGTTTCACATCTAATGTTGCCTCAAATAAGTGTGTTTGTTCCATTATCAGCGCCTACTCTATCCATTCTTAGTGTACAGCTTGAATAAGATTTGTTTCATGATATTAGGCACTCGATGCGGATGGAATGGACATGGAAATTGACTTGTCAAACCTTGGGACTGTAAATACTATGTTTGCAGCATTATTCAGGTGCAGTTAGTTACCTTTATTTTTTCTGGAGCTCTTAAGAAAGCAATTTGTTTCAAATCCTCTTTTATTAACCTTTTATTGACCTCATAATTGTCAATTTGCAGCAAACTAGGTGTGCCTATCAAAACTACTGTGTCTGCCAATGTTCTTGAAGAGGCTATGAATGGAACTGTTACAGTTAGACCCCTTCCTATTGGAACATCAGTTAGTGGGAAGGTGTGAACTCAGATTACAAAACTATCTTCTTACCTTATTTTGTTATGTATTTCGAATTGAAGTTATCTAATTTTTCATATCAGGTTGAGAAGCAATGCGCTCATTTTTTTGGAGTTACGATAAGCGAGCAACAAGCTGAATCAGGGGTCGTTGTTAGAGTTACTTCAACAGCACAAAGTAAATTTAAGGTATGCTCGGAATGCCATTACTGACCATCCTGATAATGTTCGGTATATTCAATGCATGCTCCTTGTCTTTTGCGACTAACTTGTGAGTTGTTTCACCTAATTAACTTCTAAATTTGTCCATCTGCAGTTACTTTATTTTGAGCAAGATTCAAGTGGCGGCTATGGATTGGCCTTACAGGTATAAATCATTTCTCTTTGTATTAAAAGAATATTGGTCTTAGTTTTACTGTTTTACACCATTACTGAACTGTCTTCTGACAAAAAAAAAATTTCGCTAGTTCTTCAAAAAGCTTTTCCATTGTTCTCATGGTGATTCCATGACAGCATTAAGCATCTATTTGTTATTTCAGGAAGAGAGTGAGAAAACAGGCAAGGTGACATCAGCTGGCATGTATTTCTTACATTTTCAAGTGTATAGAATGGATTCAACTGTCAATGCGGTATGCAAGTTCAGAGCTCTCTTCCTTTCATAATTAGCTGACAATTTAGAATGTGCAGAGGTAGTAAAGCAATCCACATTGTGATTATTATGCAGTTGGCTGCAGCCAAGGACCCTGAATCTGCTTTCTTCAAGCGATTGGAAGGTCTTCAACCTTGTGAGGTTTCGGAACTGAAAGCTGGCACACATATATTTGCAGTTTACGGTATGAGTTATTACTTTATTTACAATAGCTGGAGCATTTTCGAGACTGTAGTTTAACTGGTCTCTAGTTACTTTTCAGGTGATAACTTCTTTAAGACTGCATCCTACACGATTGAGGCACTCTGTGCCAAGACCTATGAGGATACAACTGAGAAGTTGAAGGAGATTGAAGCTCAAATCTTAAGAAAGAGAAACGAGTTGCGGCAGTTTGAAACAGAGTACCGAAAAGTAATTTTCTACTATTTGAGAGCTCAGTCAGTATTTCAGGGAGACATGTAATCTGATGACTTCCTATATTCTTTTGCAAGGCTTTGGCGCGGTTTCAAGAAGTCACCAACAGATACACGCAGGAGAAGCAAACTGTATGTTTGATGAAGCTCTTTTCTTTATATGACAATTTAGTCCTTAACGTATTTTATACTTTGATTAGCACTCAGTGTTTATGAAAAGAGATGTTGTTTTTGTCAACTTTGTGCACATGGACCCAGAGGAGCCCTAGCAGATATTTTCTGACATACTTTTTTTATCATTCTAAAAGTGTTTGGTTTGTGGTGAAGGTGGATGAACTGCTAAAGCAACGGGATACAATCCATTCGACCTTCTCTGTCGTGAAGACACCAAGCAGCAACAACTTGAGCAATGGAAGTAGCAGCAAAGCTCAGGGAGAGGAATCAAAAGGTGATGGGGATAGTGCGGGAGAAGAAGGCGGAACAGAGAGCAGAGACAAATCCAAGAGGAAATGGTTCAACTTGAACCTAAAAGGATCTGATAAGAAGCTTGGTTGACCAGAAGCCGGATTTGTTGTGGGTCATTGGTATTTTGTTCATTCGTTAGACGGAAGTGACTCGGGTGACTGTTCGTCACACTAGGGTGCTCTATGTAGGCATATATAATCATGGGAATGGTCTGAGAGAGATGCAAAAGCTCTTAAATGAGTGAAAGGATTTGTATTGATAGGAGTGTTTTGATATGTATGCTTATGCTTCATTGATTCATTGTTTGTTATCTTTATATTAAACAGAATTGTCATTGTGATGGTGGATTGATTATATATTTAGATTCAAAATGATAATGCCAGACTTGCTTCAATCCAGATGTATTTTATTTCACAGTTACTCCACCTTAAAACTAATAAATCAATAGCTAGTATAATTAATTTAGTTATTTGCATATAATTTGATGTTACAAAATTTGTTTTCATGAAATAAATTTTGAGATCTTTTGGTTTACAAGAGATTTGGATAATAAAAATTGAAATCAACCACTTAAAAGTTAAAATACAAAAGTAAAATCAAATAGTGTCATACATAACAGAAATTTCGTCTTCATTCTATTCAATATTCGCAGGAGAAGCAAACTGTACGTTGATTAATCTCATATCCTTTAATCTGCCATGATTAAAAGTGTTTAATCTTGTGTTTTATGGATGATGGTTCAGGTAGATGAACTACTAAAGCAACGGGATTCAATCCGTTCGACCTTCTCTGTTGTGAAGTCACGAAGCGGCAACAACTGGAGCGGGAGGAGTAGTAGCAAAGCTCAGGGAGAGGGATCAAAAGGTGATGGGGATAGTGCGGGACCGGAGAGTAAAAACAGAACCAAAAGAAAATGGTTCAACTTGAACCTCAATGGATATGAGAAGCTTGATTGACCAAAAGGTGTGTTTGTTCTTATGTTCATTGGAATGATCTAACCAGTGAGAAAGATTCATAAGCTCTTTCATTGCAGAAGGATTGTTGAGGTCAAAGGAAATTTTTTTTCAATTTGGATGTTTCAGCTCAAGATCCAATAATATGATAATATGCAACACTGATTCATTTGTAAGTTTTTAAGTAGCATATCCTCTTTTGGGCCATATGAAAATTTGTTTCTCACAGAATCGGCCCCTTAACGAGAATAGTGGACAAGTTGAGAAAACTTTTTCAAAAAAAAAAAAAAAAAATCAATTTAAGACATTCGACCACATTTTAAAAATGAGTTGATTGTTTTATCATTTTGCAAAACATTACAGTATTTGGTTTGTGTTAGTGATGGACAAATGGATGGATCATGAAACGTTCAATTCATTCAATAAAAATATGTTTAAAGGAAAGTCGAAGCTAAATATGTTTTATATGATTCTCAAACTTTAGTCTTTATGCGTATGCTAGAAGTTACTTGCCTTTTTCTTATTGAAAGTATTTTTCAAAGTGATTTGTATTGTGATATTGTCAAATGACTAGATTTCAACTAACATCGTCAAAATGAACTAAGGATGTCAAATTATATTAAAATCAACGCACAAAGTAAAATGATTATTGGGTTATGTTATAATTATTAATATCAAAAGGTCGGCTATAAAAAACGATAAACCTGTTTTGACTTTTAAAGCATTTGGATTAACAATAATGTGATCAAGTTTTATGTAGTGCGGTTAGAGAGTTTTTAGTAGTTACGAAGTAAATAAGAGATAACAATTTATAATAATTGTGTTGGTAATATTTGATTGGTTACTATACCAAGAAGAAAAACAGTTTGATTATTGGTTAAAACCATAAAAGTTGAAGCAAACAAAGTATTTGAAAAACATCAAATCTCGTAATTTGGTATTATAAAACCCGAGACTTGGTAATTTTTTCTTTAATTTTTATGTATTATAAACTCAAATCAGCGTCGTTTAATTTTGTCGGGTTATAGGCTCGAATGCGGTTTATTTTAGTTACGGAATATTAAACGAATGCAAATTCGTGGTTAAATCTGGTTTCTAAACCGTAATTAAATGGTTCAATAAGAAATATAGTTATTTGGATAAAAAATAATATACATTTAGTTTATAAAGATTAAACCTTTTTATGGTAGTATTATTTAAAGAGAGAGAACAAATTGTGTGGGAAAAATGAGAACCCTTTTGTTTTTAGAAAAGTTTATGCAGTACCTATAATTATAAAAATCATATCTTATCAAAAAAGTATTTTATAAGTGATAAAATCCGTCTGACATACACACTTGTGACTTGTTTACCTCTTCATCTTTCGCAAAACCTAAGAAACTTCTTTTTTAAAGTCTAAAGAAATATCAGCTTTCCATGGTTGCTTCCTCGATGTGAGGCATAAAATGGGCTGCTTATTTTAACCAAAATTTTATGTGGCTGCTTATATCTGGAAATCACAGATCAATGGCACCATCTATGCAACGCAACTTTTAATTCCTTTTTTATATATGTACTTACAAATGCCAAAGCACATGCATCAAGGCTTTATCAGAGAACATTGCAGAAATGTGTAGTAAAGTAAGACTTGGATATGATTAATAAAACCATTATATATAGATCTATAATTGGACTATTTGCATGACCAAGAAAAAACAAACAATTCAACTTTCGTAGCGAATATTATTAAGATTGCTATTGGCATTAAGAGTTTAGATGTATCATGTATGTGAATGTGTTAATGCAACCACTTGACGTGTCCCACTTGGATTAATATGTAACCTAAAGCCCTTCTACTTTAAGAAAAGGAAAAATTATTGTAATTAAAGATTTAATTAGCTCGATTAGGTGTCACTTGGAGTTCATAATGGGACTTTGTGATGAATCATCACACCCCACCATCTTTGTCTAGCTTCATAAAAATGCTTAGAAGATATCCGTTAAAGGAGATTTGGACTTGAAACATCAAATATTTAATTTTAGTTTTTCTTCTTCTTTCGTATTCAGATAGTTGAAAAGTCGAGTCCTCCTGATGTGTGGGTTATAGACTAAATTAATCGCATTTGTGAACCAAAAGCTACATTATAGTTTTATAATTAACCCTTTTGTGGGAGCGACTTTGTTTTAAAGTATTCGTTTATAAACTCTATTGGTTGAATTTCACTACTAATCAACATTTGGTGGGCCATAATTTGATCTTGGAGATCTTAAAATTGATAATATATAACATCATTTCTATCAAAAATTGATAGACTTGACATGGGTACCTAAATGGTGCTAGACAAAAGCATTGAGAAATAGACAGCTGGTAGTTCTATTCGTCAAATAATAACACTTTTGCCGGGACATCATGTTGTATATAAATTGGAAGAAGAGATTAGTAACTAAATAATCATTCTTAAAGTCGAGATTAATTATGAGATTAAACACCACTATTTTCAGATTGTCAAACTTATTGGCTATTGGTTGTCATCAATTTTGGTAAATAAATTATTCCAAGAGTTGGGATGTCGCCACTTCTTTTGGAAAAATCTGCTTAACCCATTATTTGTTTTGATTTATGCTCGTCGTAATTCATGTGGTAAGAAACTTTCAAAAAATAGTTTGTAATTAGTAAAGTGAAATTATGAAATCATTTCATAATTCTGTTGCTATGTGGTTTATCTACAAAACCATATATAATTTTTACTTAAATCCATTATAGTCACATAGTGACATAAAATTAAATACATAATCCAATTGGGTTGCATTATTTTTAGTACGTGGTTTTACCACCACCTAACAAGAAGAAGAAAAAAAATGCAAAAACAAAAAATATTTCATATACAATTTTATTATAATTTTCACATGGACTATATCTTTTATATCAATCGAATTTAAATGACCAGTTGAATTACCAAAACATTGTCTAATATAAAAGAAGATAGCCAAAGCCTCACCAGTGTTATAAACTTTATACTCAGTGAAAATTGGCCAATACTTTAGCCTCATTTTCCTTTTTAAAACTGTTATTCATGAGTATATTATTTATTCTATAGTGCCTAAGTTTCAGCCTAAAGTAGTTTTTATTTTAGGCCATATCCTAAAAGTTGATCTAAAGAATGCGAAAGTTAAGCCATAAATCATAGGTCAAATTATTATGTGGACAATTGCTGGTGAAACCAGTTCTCAACGGTCTAAGCCTCAAAATTAGTAATTAGCCTTGTCTCCCATCCCAAGAAAATGCAAAGTTTGTTTAGAACAATCTAGAATTTTTGCAGTGGTATGTTTTACAAAGTGGGACCAACATGGCTTATGGTTCCTAACTTCCCAAAACCCCTAAGAAAACAAAATTAACGAACAATAAAAAAAAATCAATTTTATGATCTCAAGAGATAGACAATATGGATCCATAATCACATGTGTAATCCTACATTAGTGGAGAAAACCTAAGTGCCTATGTCCACCCACTTTCTCATAGCTTCTTTTCTTCCTTCTTCACTTTATTAGTTCCAAACTTGCTCCTTCTTTTAAATTGGCAGGACCTAGAACAATTTTAATCTTTTTTTGTTGATTCATTAATACATACTTGAACATAGATAATGTTGATTCGAACACAAATATTGTATTAGCGTATTGTTGGTGACTTGATGGAAAGGCGATTTTTCGGCTGGCAATTCAATCATAAACATAGATAAGGTTGCATCTGAATCACTTACAAAAAATCGACTTTGTAGCATGTAGATTTTAAGCGCCACAACCTATGATTGATAGCTCACTTTCTAAAGCATTTTCAGTGAATATATCGTTTTACAAAGGTGAATTGGTCTTAAAATGAGATTCAGTTCCAAATGGACATATGAAAATCATTTTAAAAGAACATATTAGGATCCTGTATTTAATATTATAAAAGATCTAAGATAATATATGTGAGATAAACATATTCGCTCATTATCAAATTTTAAATTAATAGCCTATAAAATTTAAGATATTAGTTTCACACATGGGATCAATAATTCAGTGAATACAAACAAACATTAGCAATTAGCAAATATTGGCCCAAAAAAAAAGAGAGAAAAAAATTGTATGATGAACAAAGAATGAGAACTTAATGACTATGTCAAGTTCAGAAAAAAATGACTTATATATCTGGTCCCCCCACAAGAAAAAAACCTATGACTTATATTTGAACTCTTAGATTACATTTTAATATTGATTTTAGAATTGGCCAATCCTTGTTTTCCTAGTCATAGGATAGGCCAATCTTTATTTTATTTAGTCATAGGATAGACCTATCTATATGATTGTGTGTGTTTTTAAAGCTAAGACCCATACACACACATTATTAGAGTGCTTGAGTTCCACCAGGAGACTAGCTAGAAAAGAACATATTACTCGATGCACAAAACATTATTAACAAAAGTCAAAAACAAAGTTTCATTGGATCCTCTAAAGATATAAAGAGAAACGTTAATTGTATGTTGGCATCTTTTTGCTTTTAGTTATTTCCAATAAGAACTATTTGATATATAGAATGATTATAATCATACACCTGAACAAGTGACAAAATAGTCTACCCTATATCAATTGTATGCATAGATAATTTTATGTTTTCTCTATGCAAACTCCACATGACATGTAATTGCATATCGAGGAGGGTATGCTTAGGAATCAATTATGTTATCAGCCTTTTTCTTTGGAACAGAAACTATTAGGTCTAGTCTACAAAATTTTGAGTATGTCAATATTAATTAATCTATTCTGCGATGATTATCTATACATGTGTTAACCGAATATTACAAATTTGAAGCACTTACTAAGTTTTCAACTAAATTTAAAGTTGGATTTTTTTTTTCAACTTACAAAAATGTGTTCAAGCAATATCGACGTTTGACAACACTAAAATAAATGTTTTAGCAGACCCACCGAGCCGAATTCTATGATCATGTGCTCCATTAAAGTGAGATCTCAAGAGATTTAAAAAGATAATAATAATAATTTAAAGCATCTTCCACACACTTCTTAATGAACTTTATAAATCAGTTCGAGTACTAGGGATTTCTTTCATTGTGAAATTTCTAGATAACTATATGAAACTATTTTATTTACAATATTTACCATCAAAATTAAAATATTTACAATTTTATCATCCGTCGTTTTTTTATTGTTAGCTATTGTTGGTGTGAGAAGAGAGATTAAAAGAAGATACACGGAAACAACCAAGGAAAACGAACTATGGAGATTCTTGTGGAAGATATAATTAATAGGGAGACAAGATGGGACATTTCTCCAGCCCCTAACAAAGACTTTAGTTTTATCAGGGTTTACACAATTATTAATTTTTATTTTATCAGTACAAAGAAAAGCCTTAATCAAATCTCAAACCACCCAATTAACTTTTAATTGAGTTAGTAAGATTCGCAGATCTCTGAGCCCTCTATCTATAGTTATATACTTATATGTGTAAGTATGATTATTGATATGGGAAAAGCTATTAACAACGCGTGTGTGTATGTGAATCTTGACGTCAATCACGCAAACATACTCGTGAAACAAGGATTCGTCATTTGGCACGTAATTCGTGGGGAACATGTTAACATCTGAGACTTTTTTATGGTCGTTCCTCGTTTTTTCCTTAACAAACCCCACTTTTAAGTAGTTTTCACATTACTTAGCTTTGTCTTCAAATGCTTTTTTCACCAAACTATCTTACTTATTCAGAGATTAAACTGAACATTCTTTCTAATCGAGATTTCAAAATTATGATATATGTTTGACTCAAAATTATTGGTGGTAGGGTTGAATTTTTGAATTTGTGTACTGTAGCAGTTCATTATAACTTATTTTAAAAATAAGCGGAAAAATTGTAATCTAGCCATTTGTGTTAGTGTAATCGTAACGTTACCAACTTACCATTAAAGTTTAAACCCGTATAAAACTTGTTTTTGACAGAAAAAATTATGCGGTAAAACATGTTCAAAAAAAAAAAAAATTGTTAATCTGTAACGTAATTTTTTTTAGTTTACTAAAATAATCGATAATATGAAAATGAAATTTACACAAGATTAATATTTTCCGCTAAAAAATAATCCGGTTTAAATGACAACACAACTCGTTAATCTAGAGATTTTATAGTAATGAATTACTGAATATTACTGAATATAATTTTAATAGAAGTCACAAAAAATTAAAAAAGATTATAACTTTTATATATACATATTACAATTTGCACATAATAAATTATTAGATAAATTTAAAAATAGAATTAAACTCTCACTTTTGATTGCAAATTTTTGCGTTGACTTATAGTTACCTTAGATCTTTAAAGTGTGGTACATTGCAAACACATTTTTGTTATAGTCATAATTAAAGACAACGTTACTAGAGGTGAGAAAGTAATTGTAATTATATTCCATAAATTTAAGTAATTTGACTTTCATAAAACTTTGAGATCGTATCTGAAAATAGATACGCACGATAATGCGACGGAGACACGTGGGACACACAGAAGTGAGATGTGGGACTTTTGTTCCTTTTTAATTTTCACATCTTCAATTAGATTCTCATGTTTCTTTCTCACACATTTCAAACTTTTTGGCTTCTGGGTCACTTCAGATCACATCCCACATTATGCTTTGTCTTTTTTTTTTTCTTTCAATAAACGAAGCTAAGTTATGTTTATGATAACATTTGTTTGCATCTACTCATCTTGACTTTATTGATTACTTTCCGTCTGTCGGCATCTTTTTTAGTCTGTAATATAATAACATATTTTTGGATGAAATTATAAGCAAAATACTGTTGTCTGAATTTTTGAATATTTTTTTAAAAATATTTTAATTAGTTTCTATATACTTCAAAAAAATAGTTTGTTTACCAAAAAAAAAACAACAACAACAAATGTAAAGAATCGAATTCCAATTTACACTGAACGACTTTTTAAGTTATCCGAATGGTTACGAGTCTCGTGAAAAACTCTTTTAAGCTAGAGTCTTCCAAATTTTAGATAGATTCCTTCTTCTTCACAAATCACAATGCATTGACTTCAAGCTTCTGTATCAGTTTTATTTTTTTTCAAAGTTAGATCATAATTCATAACATTAACAGCAATCAAAAAATGAATTTTACGTGGTTCGTAAGCAAAAACAAATATTTATAAAATTAAATTAATATTTTGCTGACAAATGTTTAAATATAATTTAACATGTTACATGCGTATGTGAAGAATACCTTTTTTTATAACCATATATGAAGAATATATCTTTGATAGATATGTTACATGAGCATGCATATACTTCATATGCGACGCTCGTTTTGTCTTATTTGTATAAGTTCTAATGTTTGCGCGACGACTGAATCTATAGCCATCTCTCGATTTACATTTAGTATTAAAAATTGGAAGTTACAATAATTATACAAATTGGAAGTTTACTCCAACTTACCTCTAGGTGTCACGGGATTCTCTTCAGTAGCTTGAGAAACTGTCCCATTGTATTTGTAGGTTAATATTAAATTGACTTTATAGTTTATAGTACATCCTTTATACCTTAGCTAAGAAGCAAAATATTCTAAAGTTTGTTGACTGTTCTAGATTATATTAAAAGATATGATTTAATTTGTTATATATTTTGATTCAAGAGAGATCCGCTATATATGATATCTTGTGAATGTTTCCCCTTTAGTTGCACTATGAAAGCAAAAAAACGAACACAATAACATGGTTATATTAGCTTATAAGAACACGAAGATAAACTTGTGTTTCCGAGGATTTTTCGACGTCCTAGTTAGAATTGATTAACAAAATTGGACAGAAGTCAGATTTTTAGGAGAAAAATGAAAATTTTATTTCTTGGACTTAGTCAGATAGATATATAGAGTTCAATATGTTGATTTTGGATGAGTTGAAGCAAAAGAAGTCATCTGCCACAGTGCAAATTGAAACTCTTGAATTGAAGCAAGGATTGCAAGAAATCCGGAAACTAGGGAAAGGAGAACTTGTTATTTTGCGCACCAACTTATTAAACTTAACCTTAGAGGTTTATAACTAGATGGTTTACCTCATTGTCTTGATATACGACATATTTACATAATAGCATACTTTTTTTTTTTTTTTGAGCAAAGCATAATAGCATACTTATGTTTATTATTTTTCATAATAGCATATATACATTATATATTTATTTATATATGCTGACAGACAATATTACGTGATGACAAACTTATTTTTTAGATCTATGCATGTGATGACATACTTATTTTGTAGTATGTACGTGATGAAAAACTTATTTGACTGATGACATACTTACATAATAAATTTATTTACATTATGACAAATTATTGTATGATGACAAACTTATTTGGTAGATTTAGAAGAATTCAAATTTAATTTCATAGAGGTAGACCTAATTTTTAAGGAGGTTAGTCGGAATATAAGATTTTAGTGATGACATACTTACATTTTCCTAGAAGTACTATTAGTTTTTTTGATGGGATATAATGATTTTTCTCCATAATCTGCGAATATTAAAAAGTATATTAAAAAAACTAGTTAGTGTCTTAAAAATTAGGTGTACCTCTATGAACTCAAATTTGCAGAAAATTTTGCCATTAACAAATCTCTGAACTTAGTATGTTACTAAGAATAAATTTGCGTCGTAGAAAATATGTTCAATAAGTTTGCAAAACAAATAAGTTTGTACAAAATGTATATGGTAAATTAATCTGTCACAATTACTTTCATAAACTTATTTCACGTATTCTTCATTTAAAAAAAAAATATGGTGGTTATTTACGTAAATAGCAGTAAATATTTTGTTAATAACTTCAATTTACATCGAACACATAGTTTTTTTAATTTATCATTTATAAAATTATAACAAAATCTTTGTAATGTTTTCAAACATGGACGTCGCAATTATTCTCTTTCTATTTTATAACAAAATCTTTGTAATGTTTTCAAACATGGACGTCGCAATTATTCTCTTTACTTAGAATCACATAAAAATAAAATCTATGTGGTATAAATTAAATATGTCATAATTATTTCGTAAACATATTTCACATATTTTCATTTCAAGAAAATATGGTGGTAGTTTTCGTAAATAACAGTAAATCTTTTCGTAAATAATTTCAATTTACATCGAACACATAGAAAAAATGGGGTTATTTTTAATCATAAAGCAATTTTATAATTTTTTCAAACATGTATATCGTATTCTCTTTACGTAGAATCAAAAAAAATAAGTAGGTGGAAAGATATGAATTTTCCCGAAGAGAACAAGTAAGAATAAACACATAAAAGTGGAGCCAAACTCGAAATTTCCCTTCACATGAAAAAAAGAAATAAAACAAAGAGACAAATGAAATCCAATAGGGTCCCATTATCCATGTCGTCTCGGTTCGTGTGTACCTCAAACTCCCACTTTCACTGTTCTTTTTCTTTCTTCTTGGGATGTCCGAAAAATAAAACAAATACGTAGAAAACAAAAACCAAAGTTAATCACAACAATCTCTCATATCTTTCACACAACACACACTTGCACAGTGTCTCCCATGTTACTGTACAAAGTCGCACATCTCAGTTTATATAAATATATGCCCTCACTCATCAACCTCCTCTTATTATAAACCTTATTCAACATTTCTCTTTCTTTCTAATTCTCTCTCTCTCTCTCTGTCTCTCTAAAGACATACATATTTAATGGAGGAGCTGGATTTTGGTTCAAAAACAACTACTTCTCGTCTAAAGTTATTTGGATTTAGTGTTGATGGAGAAGAAGATTTCTCCGATCAATCAGTCAAAACTAGCCAATCTTCTGTATCACCTGAACGTTGCGAGTTTCCGGCGGGATCTTCCGGAAGAAGTGGCGGTGGTGTACGAAACCGAGGCGGAGGAGGAGGAGGAGGAGGAGGAGAACGTAAGTACGAGTGTCAGTACTGTTGTAGAGAGTTTGGTAACTCACAAGCCTTAGGTGGTCACCAAAACGCTCACAAGAAAGAGCGTCAACAGCTTAAACGCGCTCAGCTTCAAGCTACACGAAACGCAGCCGCGAATTTCTCAAACGCTGGATCAGCGTCTCAGTTTTTAAGGAATCCTATAGTCTCTGCTTTTGCTCCTCCGCCTCATCTTTTATCATCATCCGCCGTGTCTCAGCCTATGGGAGGTCCTTGGATGTATCTTCCACGTGTTTCTCCGTCTCAGCTCCACGTGTCGCATGGTTGCGTGATTCAGGATGGTTCGGGTGGTGCTGGTGCGGGTGGGTTCTCGTACGAGTATGGGGCTCGTGATTCAGGGTTTGGAGTAGTTGGGCCTCAGATGAGACATGTTCAGGCCCATGGGCCGAGACCATCGGTGAATGGGTTTTCCAGAGAAGTAGGAACTACTTTTGATGATGGTTTAGGGTTGGATTTGCATCTAAGTCTTGCACCAGCTGGTCATTAACGTTTCTTTTCTAGCTCTTGTATATTTTTCTACATTTTAATTAATTAATTTATTTTTAGTGATTTTTTTCTTCTCTATCAACATTTTTAGTGACTTTAAATTCCAGTAATTGTTTGCCTAATAAATATTTTAGACTCCAATTATGCTTCCTACCCCAAAAAAGTAGAGTCTCAAAATGCTTAACCAATTCATGAAAAAAAAAGTCCAGAAGGTAATATTTGTTGAGACTCCAAGAAAAAAATATAAACAAATAGGACCAAAGACTATTTATATAAAAATAAACGTTAGGACATAAGTTTTCAGGTGTACTGTAAGTGATTCTATAGAATGTATATATAAAAAAACATACAAAATAATCATTACACTATTCAGATCCATTAGATCTTAATCTTTTTCAAAACATTTTATTATAGTCGCCAATAGAATTTAGAGGTGAGTATGAAAACTCTCAAAACTTTTCTCACAAGTTTGCTGCAAAATTGTTGTTAAAATTAGTCAAAAGGGCCACGTTGCAACCTTTTCGGATTGCGTTTGAAATTGATGCGCCTCCAAAGCTGATCCGATATAAGCACACCAATGAAATTATTACTGAAGTGTTTACTTTTGGAGTTCTCACATTTTTGACATATTGGTTTTATTTTATTAGAACCAAAGTATAGAAAATTGTTACTTTAGATTCGAAAACTGTGTACTAGGCCTCTGTTTTACAACAATGAAAGTAGGAACTTATATTTTCTAGAACATTGCAAATTTGTTCAATTATAAAACCTATGATATGTTTTTTGTTATAGAAATATGAAATATAGGATGAAGACAGCAAACATTACAAAAAATTTCAAAACCTAATTTTAAAAAAGGAACCACTAAAATGCGGCTGAATTATTAATCTATGTGAAAAATTTAATCTACAATTGGCATCGTAGTGAGATTAATCGGTCTATAAGGTCTTGTACTCTTGTCGGTACTGGATATTCGATTACCCTGTTTGGTTAGAATTAAATTTAGTTGATTACCCAATTTGGTTAGAATTAAAATAACTAATCTAACACAATTTGGTTAGAATTAAATTCTTTCTCATATTTAGGGACTGTAGGACCACTATAAATCTTTTGGTCAATATGATTCAACTCCAGGTTTTCAAAGTCAATTACTCTCAATTCGTCAATACATGTACACACTAGCAACGGCTATAAAAAAGAGATGTAAACATACATAGAGATAGATATGTGCTAAACATAGCCGGGTCGAAAATACAATTTGTTAAATAATTGTGACTATAGGTGAAGGTGACACGTTTCTGCGACTTTATATATTACTAGGCTCCTATATCTCATAATTTAAGGCATACAAACACTTATATAATGGAGGAATCTTACACTATCCTAACATTACCAAAAGAAGAACAATTTTTTAATAACAAAATATAGCTTGGCGTAACATCTAGAAAATATTATATGTCACACAGGTAGGGAGAATCCCCGGGTACTCGAATTTGAAATAATAAAATTACTCTAATTAACAATCATATATTAATATGTAGGGGGTAGACCAGCGCATTTCGTGTTTAAACATGAAATGGGATCCTAGTCACTATGAGCCAATGAAAATATATGAATGACCTAAAGCATATTTGTTTTTAGATACTTGATAATGCAATTGGTACATATGTACGTGTCTGTGTGTATATATATAGTATGGGTGTGATGGGAATTGGAGCAGTTGGGTATTATTTAGATACTTATAAGTTTAGAAAGTAGTTTTGAACATTGCTTGGTTAGAGACTTTTTTTTTTAAAAATAATTGTGTGGTTAGAGACTTAGATGATGTGATGGTGTAAATTTTAATTTGCACGTAAAGTATTTTTCTTTTCCATAACTTTCATTTTTTATAAGTTGTTTCCAAAAAGTTTCTAAGGACCGTCTTTGACTATCAGAAACAAGTCGTATGGAATTTTTTTGTTATTGATGATATGCAAGTAGCCAAGGACCGAGCCGCGTTATTTTAAGCCGCATCTTTGAGCTTATCGTTATCGGCCTTATTGGTCTACAATCAAATGCTGCCAAAAAACACGCATTTTCAAAAATAACATGTGTGCAATGAAAATCAATGTTCAAAATAAAGATGATCAAATTTTATTTAGCCTAGAGAACAGCATAATTGAAGGGTCTACAAAAGAGTCAAATTATGGCATTCTTTGTAGCATGTGGGCAGCTTTCTTGATTCCATTCAGCTTTAACTGAGTATGCTGGTCCAATAGTTCGTAATGCTGTTTCAAATAGTAATTGGTTCTTGCATTGTTCTTTCCGTACACAACAATAACCTAGCATATCTCCCTCAGACTTGCGACGATTCGAGTTTTAGAGGTCGAAAGATAGGTTCTCATTAGAGAGGATGGATAGAAATTAATTTGCAGAAATGATTAGTGATTATGTAAAAAGTTTTTGCTTTTTTGGCTAAATGACATTTTTTACACTATAGATGGCAATTTTCTCATTAAACTATACATATTTTTCATCATCCAATTTTGGTAAGTAAACAACCTAGAGAAATCCAAATTGTAATCTTTCAAATTTCTCAATTAGAGAGGTCATTATTAGTCGACCATCCTACAATACCCATATTACTTTTTCCCAATGAATACAACAAACAACTATGATGAATTGTGTACATATACATTTCAAGTGTATGTGTGTGTTTTTTGTTACGAACCGGCCACCTCATCCGCATCGTTGAAAACTCTGCCTGTAACCGCGTAGACTCACTTGGCTACCAAGAATCAAGCGAATATAGAGATATACTTTGTCACTATTTCCATATACTTTGTCACTATTTCCATATACTTTGTCACTATTTCCATACAAGAGGATTCTCCTAAACATTGTTCTGATCTCTTCTACTACTCCTAGCAATAGTCTTTAAAGTTTTTGTTTTTCTTTAGTAATAAATCAGTATACTTTACTTTTGAAAAAAACAATACTAAGTGCATATGTAAAAGGTATTCTTTTTGGAGGGAAAGTTTTTGCATAGTCCCTAAACGTGCTCTTTTGCTGCAGCATGTGTCCTTTTTAAGGAATCATCAAAGTCCTTATCACACTATCAATCATGCAATATATACCCTAATCTAAAGACTAAAGGACACCACTAAGTTATTAACTCTTGAGGGTACGTCTTATTTATGCTTTTGCTTTATCCCAGTCTGACAATTACACATATACATTGCATATAATCTCATTGGCTTACAATATCAGAAACATTGGACCTTCAATAATGTATCATGCATGCACATATGCATCCCCACCGAACACAAAAACGAAAATAGTAGAAACCAATGATTTCTTCTTTATTATACACTTAGGTCGCAGTAGACAGTAGTCTAGACTTTAAACCTAGCTATAACAGATTCTCTAATAACAATTGTGTAAGATATATATACACATATGGAAGAAAGTATTGTGTTTCACTGTTTTGTATGGTCCTCATCATGTATTTTGGAGTTCGATTGTATCAAACACAAGTACTGCATGCCTTAGAGCATCCACAATGGTGCATGTGGGAGTGTGGGTGTGAGTGGTGATATATTAATAAAATAATGTCACCAACCATCAATGCAGCTAATTTCCCTTGTGCTATAGGAGCAATGAGAAGCTTGTACAGCTCTAAAATGAGTGGAGGAAACAACGACTTCAGTATTCTCACCTGTATCCACCAACCAAACTCTGCCACGTCGCTTCTACACCGGGGTGTAAACTTACACCCGTGTTTTGTGTCTTAGCCGAAATTTGCATTATTTCTCATTTGTTTATTACTAACACCCGAGACTTGATTACTCCACTGCGTTTGGT
Source organism: Arabidopsis thaliana x Arabidopsis arenosa (assembly GCA_019202795.1). NCBI lineage: Eukaryota > Viridiplantae > Streptophyta > Magnoliopsida > Brassicales > Brassicaceae > Arabidopsis > Arabidopsis thaliana x Arabidopsis arenosa. Next base: position 10,457,965 of record CM032919.1, on the reverse strand, counting down.
CTTAGTAGTTAAAATTTTTGTTCACGCTATTACGTAAACGAAATTCTATTCCCCTTATATTTTTTTGCTTAATATATAAGATAAATTTCGTTAAGTTAATTAGTAATTTTTAAATAATGTTTCGCAAAAAAAAAAAAGAAAAATCTAATGTCTTCTTTTAAAGATTGACATAATAATTTAACTTAGTAATTTAAATAAACGCAAAAAATAGAAATAAAATAAGAGTCAATACGTAGTTGAAGAAACATTATATCAATATAATTTCTATCCGTAAGCTAATAGATTTATAATTTCGGTTGATCGTGGATTAGCGGAAGCAAGCGTCAGGCCGTTGTGGTGGTACATGTTATTTAACACATGTTTTGTTTCCTTTTACCTCCTCTAAGAAACCAAGAAATAATAGTCGTAGGTTTAGGAGTAATGTGGAGATAGGTTAGTGGTTAAAGTACGTTTGTGGTAGGTTAGGGACAAGCACTAATATGACAATTCAGATTCCAGCTTAGAAACACGATAGGGCTTACGTGGAAAGTGATACGGACATGTGAAAGCAAGACAATCCCTAGGGTTTAGCTTTTGTTGACGTGAAATATGGAAAGAGGAGAAAGATGATGTCGATGTGTCGAAGCCTCGTTGGTTCCAACTAAATCTGTGGCTTAAGTATATCCAAAGAAAGTTCCTTTCTCTCTAAACGTTCTTACAATGTAGTTACAATTATGATGTCGATGGATCAATTCCATATAGGATAAGAATAAAGTACTAGATCTTGTCGGGATACGCCTTTTTTCCCCCTTTTATGCAAGATTCTCGTTAGTTAGAAAATTTAATAAACAAGTAACAAAGTTACATGTACTATGTATAAGAAACAAACCAAATGAGCTTTCATATATATACGTTCCATTAAAACGCTTCATGTAATAACTAAATGGATTTGAATAGAACTTGCTTTGAGAATTTGGATTTGTGTGTCATATTAACTAAATTTTCTTGGTCGAGTTTAAGAACACTTATTGGCTTGTGTATAGGCACAATCCAACAAGAATCTATAACTTTAAACTCACATGGGGTGGGACGTAATGTGTGCTCGTTTTAGTTCATTGCTTAAGTCGTTGGTCCACATAGAGATATCTTTTGGGATTCGAAGTGGCATGATGACCCAAGAAAACTAAAAACAAAAGTGCACGTATGTACGTGTTCGATACATACAGAACAAATAATATACTGTCAATTATGAAGACACTTGAAGTGGACTAGTGTACGATACTGTCCTACCAGTTTCAGAAACAAAAGTGGTAAAAAGACATGTCTTCCTCTTGTCGATCTCTCATTCGTTGCTTCATCACCTCTATCTTTTTTCTCCTCGTAGTATTTATCTAATCTGCGTCGAATATATAGGCCAACATACAAATATTGGACGGCCCAATAGACTATCTAATGGATCCCCATAACAATTTGTGATTAAAATTGTTAGAAAATGGCCTTTGCGCATAACAGTTATGATTGGAAGTGTTATATTTTCGATTCCAAAATATAGATAATACAATTTTCAAAAGAGAAATAAAGATTCACATGAGCTATAATGGTTCACCCTCGACGTAAGAGCAGGGCCGGCCCAAAAGATTTGGATGCCTAAAGCCCAAAAAATTTTTGTTGCCCATTTACCAACAAAAATACAAAAAAATGTTAAAATTTCGGTATAATATGACTCGAACTCGCCACCTCCTGCTTATAAATGAGACAATAACCACTGAACTACGAGACTTTTTCTGACAAATGATGCCCCTTAAAATTAAAATATAATCTGATGCCTAAAGCACCTGCTTGATGGGCTTTAGGTCTGGGCCGGCCCTGCGTAAGAGCATCGTGTTACTAATAACTAAAATTCAAAATTCTGAAAAGCTTTTTACTCTTTGGGCCTCTCTTAAGCTGTCTACGATATAGAGATTTTAATGGTTTTAGTGAAATGATTTTAAAGTTTTAGTGAATAATACCTTTTGGAAAGAAGAAAAAAGGCTCCACAACACTCAACATAAATGAAGAGGGCTTAATTTTCATCGACTTCAAACAACAATTAGACGATAAACTTCCAGACAATAAAGACAAAACTCTCGGATGGGCCAACTTCTTATCCGACAAGCCCAATGGCCAATTCTACATTCTTTTGTTTTGTTTTCAAGAGCCTAGTCTATATTCTTATAGAATCAATCAAGAAAGACAGAAAGTGATCAAACTTAAAATTGTAAAATTGATAGAATCAAATACTCAAATAGAGCGAAATAACTGAGTCTGTCTCCAAGATCTTAAATATGATGCGGAGACAGTTAATAATACTTGACGTTTGACGTTTAAAAGAAAACTAACACAATAAAAAAGGATTCCAATATTCAAAAGTAATTAACACTTGACGTTTGATCAATCATGCAAATTCCCGCGCCTGCATCCTCATCTCATCGTAGAACTTTTCGATAAATCTCTCAGCCTTCACGTCAATCGAATCATCTTCGCTGAAGTAGTCGAACGGCTGCAGAAGCTCCCTTGTAGGAGAAGCAACTCCAAGGGCACAATGCAAAGGCTCCATCTCCATCCAACTTTGCGTTATTGTATCATCATTACCATTAGACCGGCTGATACACCGAGAAAGAAACAATAACCCGTAAATGCGTTTAAGACTCGAACTAGATAACCGAATTCTCTTCCTACAGCATCGGATAAGCGATGTACTTGAAGGAGAGAATTGATACTCTTGGAGAAACTTATAGTTATATTGCTGAAGGAGTTTGACCCTTTTGGATGATCTTCTTCGTTTTATGGGAATTAGCTTGAGTCTTGGGATGATGGGTCTTCTCAAGATCGAGACTTTTAGTAGTTTCGAGACCCTCTGGAAAATTGGTCTTCTTCTTTGGGACATTTTGATTTAAAATATTTTAGGGTTTAATTCTTCGAATGGACATCAATGTTCAAGATTTATAAAAGATGAAAAGTTTTGAGTTTTTAGATCTACGCAGGAGCGCCAAGCAAACATGTGAAAAGTCATATGGTCGGTTGTCTACTTTTTCCATTATATGTATTAAGTAGCCGTTGGAGGTTTTCAATACTAAATTAAATAAAGGTGAAATTTACAATTACAACATTTTCACATATGAAGTGGAATTTTGTTTGCTGTACACATCACATATTTATACTGACTATTTAAGTAATTATAAGAATATGTTGCACACAATATTTTTCTTAAATGACTTTTAGATATATTTAAGGAAAAATAACAAGTTTCCTCAAGTTGAAGAAGTTTTATCTTTTAAGTTAAATAAAGATGAGTTGAGAGAGGCTGAAAGAGAGTGAGGCTTTCAAGATAAATGATCTTCTAGAATAGTCCAAGAAAAAATATAGTGTAGTTACAACTTTATATGTGAATCTCAGGTGGATTCATGATTTAGTTTTGAAGGAGAAAAGGAGATTGTTCCTTAGTTGGTTTCGTCGGGTTTGGTAGCTTGTGGCTCAACAAGTTCTACACTGACATCATTATATTGGGCGAGAATTGTTTCTTTTCTAAGATTAGTCTCTAGATTCGATTTCTCTTGGGTATTATCTTGACTTTTGGAATGTGGTTTTTAGGTTGTCAAAATCATCTTGTATCATTGTATCATATTTGATGCAAGATTGAAATCACTCCAACTTTAGATCATTTGATGATCAAGAGTTTCCAAGTTTGTCACGCGGAAGGTGAAATTTACGAGCTGGCTTTGAAGCACTCTCTCGTGAATCACGGGGTGATTCAATGGATAGAAGAGTGATTGACTCGCTCAACCGGTGGAATAATCGACTCACTCGATCAATGAACGAATGAAGGATGTTGAATCACTCAATAAACTTAATCTGCAGGTTTCTAAAGTACTAAGTGACTCACTCACAAAGAACTAAAGAACAAAATGACAAAGACTCACACTTAGGCAAAAAAAAACAAAAAAAAAATGTTTCTATTACTTTAAAATGATCAAGGTTCTTTACAATGAGGCTAATGATCAGCTTATATAGGTTGTGTACAAACGTTCTAAAAGCTAAGCAAATAAAGAAGATATGTGAAATAAATTAAAAACTAGCTGTTAGCCTTTAAATGCGAAATCAAGCCATTTATGGAAAGTCTTGAGTCTTGAGAGCTTGGGTGCGAATCCATGATTCTTTGGAGTGTCTAGGATCATTGTAGAAAGCTTCAAGGCGTGCATAAGTGAATAAGGAAGGAGCCGTTGGAAGTTGATCTCTTTTGGCTCCATATATGGTAAGTAGTGACTCCGCGGGTTTTTGTGTGGTAAGGTGTACCAAAGTTCGTGTGGTACATGTCTTGTGTGGTCTAGATGTTCTCATGGTTCGCAAATGTAGTAAAAGATAGTTTCCTTATGTATCTCCAAGTAGATCAACGGCATGATCCAAAGAGTGGTTTGGATCTACTTCTTCTTCGGGGTGGTTCTCCATGGGCTGAGGCGTTGTGATGGATCAAATAGGTGTGTGGGCTTCTTCTTGGGCTGAGCCAAAGGTAAAGGCTGAAACTCCTCATAGCTTGCAATCAGGTCATGTCTGTCAACGAGTACTTCAGCAAGTACGTTAGACGGTCCATCAATAAGTATATCAACTATATCCTCTTGTACCATCTTCGAATTAGGTGGTTGGTAAATGATTTCTTCTAAACCATTAGTTTTCTTAGGATTAATTTGTTGGTGAATAATTAACTCTAGACCTTGTGCTTGATCAGAACTCCATTTGGGTAAAGATTCTCCAAAATTCTCCACATGGACCGGTTTGGTATGTGTACCGGCTGGTTTGGTGTGCTCCCCGTTTGGTCTAGTTCTGATGTCCAAATCAATACTTGTATTTTTTATTTGGGCTTTTGTTTTTGCAGATATTGGATTCATCACGAGATGTTTTCAATTTAAGATTATCAAATCTGAATTAACGAAGCTAAAACAATCAATTGAAAATTAAGCAATAGTTTTTTTATCCTAGCTTCATTCAGATTAGATTATATGAGATTGTCATGGTTTAGTTTGAACCTCAAGGGAATTTTTGGTTCATTTTAATGTAAATCTAAATAAATTATGGATATATATATATATATATATGTATATGACTAAATATCGAATACAAACTAAAACTAAAATCATATCAAATCATCTATTGTTTATTTGGTATACTATTATTAATAAACCAAAATTCAAAAAACTGAAAATTTGAACGCAAATCGAACTGAAATACAAATTGAAGATGAATTGGGCATTAGTAATATCCAACCATGAAATGTTATACAAATTTTCAGTCTTCGTTCTTCTATTGTTGTCGGATTTTAATAATTATTTAGATTTAAATTTTTAGGATTTAACTAAGGTTTTCGATCGATTTTTTTCATTTTCTTCACTTTGTATGTAAAGCTGTACTTTCAGCATTTTCTAAAACTTTTGGTTTTGCAAGTTGAGCTAATTAAAAGGGTTGCTGAACTCAAATCTATAAGTATGGGCGTCCGCATGTCAGTTTCTATCCTTTCTTTGGCACTTGGAGAAGCTGAAAACAACTATCACCTCTAATAAATGGAGCATCTCTTGATATTTCACTCTGGCCTTTAGGCTTTGTTTGATTATTATTTTTTTGAACTTTTGTTTCTTCTAAAAATATTGGGTTCAACACGAAAGATTTTTAATAAAATATGATCTAACCTGAACGTTGCTAAAACAATCGTTTGAAAATTAAACAATATCATTTTTTATTACAACTTCATGAAAATTAGGTTATATCAGATTGTCATGGTTTACTTTGCACCTAAACGAAATTGGTTTTTATCGTAATTCTAAAAAAATTATGGATATATTAGATTAAATCTGAAATACAAACTAAAACTTAAGTCATATTAACTCATATATATTGTTTTATTCTGTATAGTATTGTTCATAAACCAAACTTCTTAAAATTGAAAAATTTGAACTCAAACCGAACCGAAATCCGAAATTGAAGATTGGCCATTAGTAATATTGTAATATGCAACAATGAAATGTTATATTTCTATTAAAATTAATATTTCAAAAAGAAAAAAAAAATACTTAACTCCGCAGCTACTTAGTCATAAAACAAATACGATATATTTTTAAATTCCCTAAGTAAGCTGACACAAACAAAGAAAAAATAAAATCAAACCCTAAGTAACAGTAATCACTAAAATCACCCTACACATTTAGACATTCCTAAAATCCAAATTAGAAACAGTAAGGCCCAAATAAAAAAAGCCCTGGACTCATAAAAGAGTTTCAGATTTCACGAGATCAAGATCAACGGCTACAATAAGAAGTCAATAAACAATCGAACGGTTATTAATCAATCCCATCACTTAAACCGACTATCTCAAACCTATGCGCCAAGAACTCACAGCGCAATTTAGCAACTCTCATAAAAACTTTTATTTTCCCCAAAATACCCTTCTATGTAAAAACGGCACTTCGTATATAAACAAAACTCTTTCTCCTCCGTTTCTCAAAAGCGAGAGCAAAAAAAAAAAAAAACGAAGAAGACGAAAGAGAGAAAGAGTTTTTTTTTTTTTCTAGGTTTTTGATTTTCAATGGCGACGAAGACGGGACATGAGAGATCAAAGATTCTTATCAATTTCTCGTTACCGAAGTTATGGGGGACTCAACGACATCTAAGGTGTGTGAAGGGTGATGATTCTGACGGTGGTGGTGGTTCTAGCTCCGGCGGTGATCAACGAATCCGTCGCCGTTCTTCGAATTTCGAATTCGATCATCAGAATCGACGATTGATGGTTGAATCATCGGAGAAAGAAGGAATCGAAGAGTTTAGAGAGAAGATTATGTTAGATTTTAGAAACGTTGCTGATAAGATGACGGAATCGATATGTAGGGAACAAGTTCTCGGCGAAGAAGAAGATAAAGAGATGGAGATAGAGAGGGAGGATTCTCCGCCGGAGAGAGAGGTTTCACCGCCGTCACCGCCGGAAGCGACGGGAGCAACGGTGGAGGTACGGCCGTGGAATTTGAGAAAGAGAAGAGCAGCTTGTAAAGCTCCGATTTCGGGAATCGATTCGGGATTAGTGATTGAGGAGAATAAACGAGTGAATTCGTCGATTTTAGGAAACGAATTGGGGAAAGATCGGAGTAGATTGTACTATACGTTGTCGAAGAAGGAGATTGAAGAAGATTATATGAAGATGACGGGACAAAAACCACCGCGTAGACCGAAGAAACGATCAAGAAACGTTCAAAAACAGATCGATGTAAGTCGAAAAATTCGCAGTTTTTTTTCGAAGTTTTGTTGGTAAAAGTGTTCTGATTTTGGTTTGTTTTTGTTTGTTACAGTTGTTGAATTTTGGTTCTTATATAACTGAAATCACTGAAGATCTCTACAATGTTCCAGACCAATCTGAGAAGGGAAAGGTATGATCTTGTTTTTGAACTTTTTTTCATATTGTTAAGTAAAGTGTGTTTGCTAAATTTTGGTTACTGATTCTGCAGAGATGATGATATTGATGGATTGGAGACTTGGAGTGCTTGAAGTTTGTGAATTGCACAATTTTGCTTCTTTTTAAAATTATTCTTTGTTAGTTTTGGGGTTTCTAATGTTCATTGGCTGAGAATAATCTGTACAAAGATATGGGACAAAAGTAGTTCTGTTTCATTGGAACTTACATTGGAACATACTCTTCATTGTAAAAGAAAGCCAATATTAAACAATAATAGGATTTAACATTTTTTTTTTTATCAAATCTTGCCTTGTGTGATGATGATACAAGCTTAGATTTTGACTGTTGTTGTGTGTCGTTTCCCATTCCTCTTATCATCTGCTTATTGATGATTGAATTACCGCAACCGGGTTACCTATTATCGTCTATGATCGATTACTAACCTTCCGCGGGATTCACTACGATAATGTGTTAAGACTTTGTGAGTTTACCAGTCATGAGTTTTGTTTTTGGGTGCATTGTATATTAGAAGGTTCAGTCATCTTTGGCAAAAGCGTGTGTACATGGTCAATGAAACGCAATGTCAATAATTTTGTTTCAAGGAGTGTGTGCTAAATTATTCCATGTGGGGGTCATTCACTTTCCCGCGTTGGATTGTTTTCCGGTCTGGTTCAATTCAGTTAACCAGTTGATATGGTTGAGTTTATATTAAAGTCTATGGCAATGGTTCAATTTAGTTAACCAATGGCTATGCTCGACTTTATTTTAAAGCTTATATTGATGATCATATAGCGTGAGTAGTGAGACAAAAGTAATTTGAGTGTTTTAGAAAATTAAAAATATTTTAAAAATATAACTATAGTAAAAATTTTAAGAGGATAAAAGTTTGTTATAGTTAAAACGTTGAGTAATTTCGAAAAGATGGTCTATTGAATAAAAAAAATGAAAACTATAGTAAAACCAAAAAACTATATGTAATGTATTTGATTACCTTAAACCAATTTAAAAATCCAACCCGGAGGTACAAAATAATATCATATGGATAGATTTTAGCATTACATGTTAGTATATCCCGCCTTAGAATTTTAATTATGTGGAATGTAAGATAGAGAATGTGACGTCAAGAAAATAACTTGTTTGGAAGTTTTGGTAAATTTTTAGTAATTTAGATATTATAGAGAATTTCAATATTGTATTCTAATTCTACTTATATTTTTAGTCCAAACTATAGGTATTGATGTTATACATTTTCTTTTATCCAATACATGTAATTGAAAGGTATATATTGAGATAAAATGCAACCACACTGACATTTAATTTTTTCAATATCTCATTTACAATTTATATACAACTAATCATATTCATATTTAGGCCCGACCATGGGTCAAAACCCATGAAACAAGAGATTTGAGATTTAGGCATTAAACTCTATAAATAAATTTATGGGGATTATATCTAAGGAAATTGTTGTGGTAGGGTTTCCATATGTTTCCACTTTCCACTTTCAAGTCGCCAGTTCAAACCCAAATCTCCAAACTTTCGTAAAAAAAACAGAAATTCAACTGTTTTATAATGATTTAAATCTTTTTTATTTTTTTATTTTGCTCTAAACAACAAATTTAATCAGTACTCCACAATGCTTATTACCACCATTTTCAAGAAGTGCGTAACCGCCACTCATGCGTTCAAAGTTCAAACCAATTTAACCGGTATGTATTATCCCTTATGAACCTGAGGTCCAAATCCAACTCTTAACAAATACAAGAGGTGGCCCTTAAGAGTTCTTTCATTTCATTTAATCTTATGATTAGAAAATGTGGAATGTTGGAGTTTTCCTGGTCGAGCCACTCATTGTTTTGGTGATGACGCAAAAATAAACAAACTTACAATGTCGACTAAATTTACCAAACCCAAGTCTAACGAGCCTAGCCCACCTCTACTACGTCCTCTCGAGCGACGTAAAATGCCAGTCAAAGTCAACCCAAGAATATGAATGGACATATTCCACTATATCACCACGACGATCAATTTTTCTGTCAACAATTCTATGTTTTAATTTTTTGAAAATCATAATCTTTAATTATCTTCACAATTATCTATTTTTCTTTACAAATATCTTCAAAAATATCTATTTTTATAAATCTATTTACATGTTGATACTATATATTACTCTAATCCAAACTGCTAATAATCTTATCACAAAGATCCAATCAACGAAGCGTTCCTATGATCTTCTGCTACGGCCTAGTTTGTGAATTATTCTTGTTTTTTGGTTTTTGAAATTACAGACAAAACCCACATGCTGTCTAATCTTCACATGTGCTGTCGATATTTATATTCCATCATTAATTATACAAACAGTAACAAAAAAAAAAGACATTTTCTGTTTGAATTTTTTTTCCCTCTCCGGCCACAAAAACAAAAGATGTTTTTCACAATTTTGTCTTTGTGTTTGTCTTACCATTACAGAGAGATCCAATGCTGAAAAATCCGTCGGCGACGTTTGAGATAAACGCCGGCGGTGGGAAATTCAGGACCGGACTGACTCGAATTCCACCGTTTCCGTTTCCGAAACTCTTTCTTCCGAGTGGCTTCGAGTGATAAGGGACTGATGAAGAGAGTGAAGATGATCTTCTTAAGGAAGACTTGTGTTTAGGAAGATTATGAGTCTTGTGAGGTTGATGAGTTTCCTTGGAGAGCAAGTTAAGATTAGGGTTTGGAGTGGAGTTGCTCCGTGAGAGGAAATGAAGCGATCGGATTAGCCCTTTGCTGTTTCGGCTCTTGTCGTAGTTAAGACTTATGCTTCTCTTGAACTGTAAGAATAGTCCTCTTGGCTTGTCTTCGAAATCAGATTCAGGATTCAATAGAAGCTCTTTGAGTCTCATCTTCTTTTCTGGTGCTCTGGATGAGGAAGAAGAGGAGGAAGAAGAAGATGATGATGATGATGAGAGTGAAGCTGATCTTTGAACCCGAAAGGTTACTGTCTGGGGAAAAGATTCGTCTTTCTTGATCTGTACGGGAAGAATCTTGCCTTCGGAGAAAAGTTCATCAGCCGGAGACACTTCTTGAATAGAACAACTTGAGCCAAAGCAGAAATCGAACTCCGAACCTGAATCAAGAAGTGTTGAGTCTAATCTAACTTCACCGTCGTCCGTTGAGTCTAGATCGTAGGAGAAAGAGATTCTTGGACTGATTCCAGAACCAGAAGCCTCCGAACAACAAACGTCAATAGCCATAACCTCTCACTCTCTCTCTCTTACACACACCTATCCCTCTCTATAAAGATACCTTAGTTTGATATCATTCAAGAGGCAAAGCCTCGGGAAAAGAATAAAGAGACCTTGAAGATTTGAAAAAAAAGGTATTAAAGAATGCAAAATGAAGAAGATTTGAAATCAAAATAGAGGAAGAAAAATGAAGATTCCTCAAGTCAAAAATGGCAGCTTCAGCTTTTTTTTTTTTTGTTTTGCTTTTGTAGATTGTCTTACGAAGGAGACAATAGGAGATGGAGAGACTAATCAGTTGTTGTAGTTTTCACAATAAAACAAAAAGAAAAAGAAGAGGAACAGCTTAAGAAAGATAAAGGAAGAGGGAAAGAACAAAATAAAGATAGAAAAGTAATGTTGAGATTTCAATCTATTTGCCAAAACCAATATTAAAAGAAAGATAGATACCAATTATATTTGTCCTCGTTCGTAAAAGATGCTTAAAATGTATGTAGCCGAGCAGTTATGTTGCATAAACTATTGTTGATGTGTTTAGCATAATCCATATAAGACAAATTATATTTATAATTAAAATGTTAATGATGAGTTGAATCTAACCAACTTTTAATTGATTTTTTTTAACTGTTTGAAAGATTTAATTTTATTTAATCAAGAATGTGTCTTACACCTATGATGCAAGTCGCACGAATACACTGAACGGGGATCACTTTGAGGTCCTCGAATTGCAAACTAATACATAAACCAAAAATTAGATAAAATAGCAACTGAGATTCTGTGTTTTAAGTAAATATGATTAATGGAAAAATTATCATTAGTAAGAGCAAAAATGTATAGTTCACAATTCGATAAAATTTATAAAGCTATTTTATTGAATTATACGTATCTTTAATCGTGCGTTAATGTATAATCACAACCTATTAAGATCACACATTTATATGAGAGAAAAAAGATATACATTTGATAAATTAGATTTTAACAAAGAAAAATAACAATCCGGAAAAAAACTTCAATTGTTGTAATTAAGTATAATTATGTATCATAAATAAATTAGATAATCTATTGATTCTTGTTCTTTTCATCTTCCAAAGAAGATAATAGTGTAAATAATATGAAGGAGATAAAAATGTAGGGGAAGAGAGTATAATAGAGGCTGTACGATACTTTTCGTAGTAGAATTGTGTATTTTACAACTGAAAATATAGATAAAATTTACAGTAAAAAATAATGATAATGAACTCCATATTAAGTTATATAGGCAAATTGTAATGCCTCGACCGTCCCTATCTGTAGGTCCCACATCCTCTCTCGGGTCCATGGGTCCACCCCTGTCCGACGGCCGGTCCGCTACGTCCGGGAGGCTTTAAAGACTTGTTACCGACCCTACAAATCACCCCATAATCTTTTCTTGTGTGTTATCCTCACTCACACAGTTCCGACAATCACTTCCCGGAAGGTCACTCATCCTGAAACTACTCTACCCTAAGCACGTTTAACTGTGGAGTTCTCTCAGGACGGTTGACCGAAAAGAAAAGTGCACTTTGGTGACATAGGTGGCCAAATCAATTCATATAAACTTCTCTGCATACACCACCACATTCACTTCTCTGGCTCTGCATGCACCACCACATTCTTGAAACCGGCCGGAGTGTTACACAAATGTTTTTTTGACTTTTCGTAACATCAATTTCATTTTAAACTTTTGTTTTTGGTAGTAACTATTTATTTCTTCTTTGGTAGTAGAATTTCAAAGTAAGTAATATAATATGATCACCTAGTGATTCCTTCTATTTATCTTTCACCTTTTTGTTGGAAATGACATCTGATAATAGTGTCTGACTGTCTGCATTTGAATCTACATAGTACCACAATTATTAATAACCAAGGGTATCATTTGATACATTGTACTTGATCATTGCCATATCATATCTCTCAGATATTTTAATATATTTTTCACTATTACATAGATATGTCTGTAAAGGACAGTAACAATATCCACTAAGAAAAATTTAACCACATATTAAAAAGAAAATGTAATCAGCAATGCACGTTTTCTGGTTGAAAACATTGCAGCTATAAAGTCGCTCAATGATCTGAAATAGTTTGTATATATAATTTAAGATCAATCGTTGGATCAATAATACCTTGCATCTATATATAAAATGAATACTTATTGCTGGCGACACCATTATAATTGAAGTCATTTGCTCTAATCATGTGAAGAGAATATAGATCACGTACGTGACTATAATAATCTTTAGCAGTTATTGATTATACAAATGCGACTAGCGAGCATGTGTTTTGGGGTTTGATCCGATCTCTAACCGAAAGATTTGAGAACAACGTACAAGATCTAGGGAGAAGCATCTTTGATTTGTTATTTTGTTATTTTAAAATTGGTTTTGGTTTTGAATGATAATCATGCTCGCGTTCGTGTTCAGGTGAACTGTTGCATTATACAAAAAAGGTTGATACGTTGTTGTATGGTGAATGTATTTGTTACGTCAGGCCCATATTGTTGTTTTCGGTTGTTCAGCGAATTTTAATACTGTATAAGAATATTTGTCCAATTAATTATTTTCAAAAAAATTTGTAGACTTGATTGAATGTAAATTCCTAGTGTTGAAGAAGTTATCGAATTCGAATGGCTAGTTTAGTAGAGCTATGTCGGAATATAATCTCAGGTTGTTGAGTTTAGAAGAAGACTTGTCACGGGTTTGTGTAACGCGCCGACCGGAACCTTTACGGTTTTACTGGATTCCACGTCTTTTTTTGGTATGTAGACCCATTTTTGTCCGACGGCCGGTGCGTTATTTCTAAAGGATTTAAAAACTTGTTTACGGATCCTATAAACTACCACATGATCTTTTCCCGTGTTTTGACCTCACTCACACGGTACCGACAATCACTTCCCGGTAGGTCATCCATTCTAAAATTCCTCTAGCTCAAGCACACATAACTATGAAATTCTTCCAAAATGTTTGACCGAAAAGATAAGTACACTTTGGTGACATAGATAACCAAATCAATTCTTTTAAGCTCTCCTCATGCACTAACATATTTTCTGAAACGGGGAAGTTATAGTTTGCCGTTTGGATTATTGATTTGCTTATAAATATTTTGTTCTTCTTCTTGCTTGTACGTTTAATGTTAATTTTGTTTTACTCACAAGCTCGGTTCTTGACGTACGAGCTACTTTTCTTGTGTGTTTTGAATAGTGGATCGATGGTACAATCAAACCCATTGGCGGACCCATAAATTTTTTTAACCCGGGTCATTAATAAACTAAAGTTTACTTTTTAATATATCGCATAATAAATAATATTCAAGTACACTATATCTAAAAAGAAAGTTGTTCTTTTGCAGAAGAAAAAAAAATTATAAGAGAAAAAACGTACTTAAGTTGTCATAAAAAGGAAAATTAAATCAAGGGAGTCAATGAGAGGAATCGAACATGGGTCACGAGGTGACAAAATTCAAAGAATTGCCAAACCTGCTACTGGAATTTTATTAACTTTTATGCATACAAACAGATATATAATTATTTTACCCAGGTCAACTGACCCACCTACCTGCTTAATGGGTCCGCCCCTGATCAAACCGAAAACGTAGATTTCGATCATATCCATCGAGTAACTCGTAAAAATTTTGGTCATGGAAAAAATAAGAAAAAAGAAAAAGGCACAATCATTGCATCGGTATTAGAGTTTTTCTCTCTCTCTTGGAGACGTATCTAATGTTTTAGATCTAGTTTTTTTTGAGTTTCTTGATCTTATTGCAGGGTTGGGCTTGCATTTTTGAAGGTAGGAGTGAGCCAGCGTTTTTGTCGTCGACGGAGTACTTCTTGTTGGTGATGCGGTTGTGGTGTTTCCTGCCGGTTTGAGGAGCCTCGCTAGTGGTTCTTCTGGTCAAGAACGCTGGAAGATCTGCCTGAAGCTGCTCGCGGCTCACCGGTGAAGTGTCTCGGCAGAAGTTGCTAATGGGGTGACGGGATCCAAATACTCCAGTCTCTGTTCTTGCTCTCGTCGATTGAATCACAAATCTCTGGATCAAGTATTTACCGGTCTAATTAGGTCAACTATGCTTTCCAGCCACCGCCGGATAAGATCTCGACCACCGGAGATCGTAGAAAAAATTTGTTTCCTTTTTGTACCGGCTAGATATTATGTAAAGCCCAGCCCTGGCCCATTTCGGATTGATTATTAATATAATTAAAAAATAAATTTGGTTTTCAGACTGTTTTCACAATTCCTTGTTTGATCGAGTGTAATGAGAGCTTAATTTGTAAGTGTTCAAGTGTGTGCGCATATCGTAAAGATAAAGTTCATGATTTGTCCCCACAAGTGGTATCAGATCGTTTCAACACAATCTGAAGTTGATCGGTTCGATAAGATTATTGATGCGATTTCCAACACAAAAATTTAAAGTAGACCGGTTCGATAGTAAAGGGGATTTTACCCTGTAGAAAGCTACAATGTTATAACATCTGAATGTTGACACAAGTGTTAGTATTTTCGGAATTAACAATTTCTTTAAATAATGTTAGCCATCTGGATGAAAGAGTATTTGGGCTTCTAGAGGACTTCTTGATAAGGAACTGTGGCATACATAAAGCTTAGGACACAAAACTTTGGTCTGATCCAGTCCATAAGCATTGGCATAAATCGAGCTCTAGGTTTAGAAAGGATGATTTTCTAAACCTGCCGCCGTAGTGAGAACCTTTAAAACCACACAAAAAATATAACAAAATAATATTTTTGTTTCCTCTTTTAATTTAATTTTTAACTCAACAAAATCTTATGGAGTATATTGTGCGTAATTGAACGAGAAATTTTCTTTTTTTTTTTGTTGAAAACGAGAAATTTTCTTACTATATCTTGTTTACATATGATCACGTTTCCATTTTTCCATGTGAATAATTTCGAAATTACAGGTTAATTTGTTAACTCCTCAAATTATCATATTAGTTGGTTTTTTAATTTTTTTTTTTAACCCAAAAAACGTTGTCAGAAATCGGGCAGTGAAAATCAAATCGGAAAAAGAGTTGGCCTCACGCAAAACCCTAAGGAGATGACGATGAGTGTTAAAGAAGAAAACTCTGCAAACCCTAAGGAGCTCTTCCTCAAGATTGGTTTGGATGAGAACACCGCAAGTAATATCCGCAGCAAAACTGTCATCTCTGATCTCACCGCCATCATCTACGAGGTCAAAGTTTTTCTCTTTTATCACCCATTATCAGATTTCTCAAATTTCTCTCCTCAGAATTGGGGTTTTTTGTACAGGCTGGTGTGTCTGATGGATGTGACCGAACAACTGGGAATCTACTTTACTCTGTGAGTTAATTTATGATTGTTTTAAACCCTAATTTGCTAGCAATGGTGTTAGAAACTTGACTAATGGTGGTAATGATGTTTTGGTAGGTTGCAACTAAGTTTGCTACAGGTGATCTTCTGCATCGTTCAGAGTTAATCAAATACATCAAGTCCTCTAAGGTTTGTTTATCAGTTTACATAGTTAGAATTATTGTATGATCTCTTATTGTTTTGATTCTTTGTGTATAATAACTCCTGCAGATTAAGTTACCAGCACAGATGGATGCTGCAATAAAATATTTTGATGATATTGGTTCTAAAGAGTTCAACATGAATGAATTTGAAGAAGCTTGTGGTGTTGGTACGAAATATTTTTCGATGCAATCTTTAGCATGAATTGTGTATTAAGTCAGTGACAACTTAAGTTGATAGCTTCAATATGTTATTGGAACAGGGGTTGATGTTTCAGCTGAAGATATTGAGAAAACTGTTAGTGAAATCTTTGAAGAGAACAAGAATACAATATTGGAGAAGCGTTACCGGGTTAATGGTTGGTCTTTGCTCTTTACATCATTGTCCAAGATATCGTTGTATTCGATGTTTTTTTTTCACACAACGTGATGCATTTATGTTTTTGTAGAAGGTAAATTATTGGGAGATGTCCTGAAAAAGTTGCCATGGGCAGATACTCAGATTGTACAGGTGAGCAAATTCTGTTTTCTTGTTTGGAACATGATGGTTTTTCTGTTGTTTTTTGGTAGCCAAAATACCAATCTTCCATTTCCTGATTGAGATTTTTGTCTGACAGAAAGTCATAGGTGAAAAAATGTATGAATTGCTTGGTGAGAGAACAGCTGCGGATAATGAGAAACCGGTTAAAAAGAAGGAGAAAAAAGAGAAGCCTGCCAAAGTTGAGGTGAGTGTATCTAATCTTACTGTTTTTCTCAATGGTTTAAAGTTGCGAGTTTATATGTTTTCATATTTGTGTCTTAATTTTCGGTAAAGAAGGCTGCTGCGGAAGCTGCTTCGAAGCCATCTGAAGAGGAGCTCAATCCATTTTCCATATTCCCTCCGCCAGAGAAAAATATTAAGGTAATAACTTTTTCTATGAAGGTTCTTTTGCACACTTTAACATTTGTTTTGTCTTCCTTCATATACTTCCAAGTAATGGTTTGCTTAAGAACTTGAACGGAACATATATGATTTGTATGTTTATGAGTTCTTATGGCGGTAATGTGGAACAAATCTGCTTATAAATTGTTGAAAAGACAGCACAAACTCCTATAAAACTCGACATTTCTATTGTGAAACAAATCAAAGATATGAATATGTTTGTTTTGAATTTCTTGTAATTCTTTTGTAACCTTGTTATTGCATGATATATTATTTTCATCAGGTTCACACAGAGTTATCTTTCAGTGACGGCTCTGTTGTTAGATATTGCAATACTAGAGAACTTCTTGATAAACATTTGAAGGTGACTGGAGGGAACTTTTACACCCGCTTCCCCCCTGAACCGAACGGATATCTTCATATTGGACATGCTAAGGTAAAGTCTATATATGAATGAGGTTTTAGATACTTTCTAATGTTGTATATATGATTGGTAAGACCAACATGTTTTTGGTTATATTGTGTGTCTAAACAATGTTTTTACTTTCAGGCTATGTTTGTTAATTTTGGTCTTGCAGAAAAGCAAGGTGGTTGCTGTTATCTACGGTAAGAGTTTCTTAGCTTGTAGCAATGGTTATTTCTTCTATAATCACTAGAGTTTCTTAGCATTCTTTTCAACATATCATTTCTCAGGTTCGACGATACAAATCCCGAGGCCGAAAAAAGAGAGTATATTACTCACATTGAAGAAATTGTTAACTGGTTGGGTTGGAAACCCTTCAAGGTATTAATATGCACAGAAGCTTAGTATTACTCTGGTCAAAGTTGTCTCACACACACTTACCTTTATTTTTCTTGTAGATTACATACACTAGTGATTATTTCCAAGAGTTGTATGATTTGGCAGTGGAGTTGATCCGGAGAGGCCATGCATATGTTGATCACCAGGTTGAACAGAACTAATTTTATCTGATAGTGGATTCTTAACATGCTTCGGTATCAAATTCTGCGCAGTAACTGATTCTAATAGTATATTGTTTTGTGATTTCAGACTGGAGAAGAGGTAAAAGAGTACAGAGAGAAGAAAATGAACAGCCCTTGGAGAGACAGGCCTATTGAAGAATCTCTGAAACTTTTTGACGAAATGAAACGAGGATTGATTGAAGAAGGGAAGGCGACGCTACGAATGAAAATGGATATGCAGAATGATAACTTTAATATGTATGATCTTATTGCATATCGTATAAAGGCAAGTGAAAAAATTTTAATCTCTTTTTGCATAATCCAAATTCTCTTTCCATGTTTCCGTTGGTGATTTGAGGTGTTCGTACATATTCTTTGCAGTTTACGGCTCATCCACATGCCGGTGACAAATGGTGCATCTACCCAAGCTATGATTATGCTCATTGCATTGTTGATTCTCTTGAGAATATAACACATTCGGTTAGTCTTTTTTCTAAAACTTAATTCTATTTCATTGCGGTACGAGTTGTTTTAAGTTTCGATCTTCAAAATGATGCAAGAATGGCTAACCTTTTACTTCCAAGACCATCAAAATTTTATTTGCATCTCTGATATATTCTTATGTGTATATGTTATGTAGCTATGTACACTCGAATTTGAAACTCGACGTGCTTCTTACTACTGGCTATTACATTCTTTGGGACTCTACATGCCTCATGTGTGGGAATATTCACGGTTGAATATAACAAACACCGTAATGTCAAAGCGTAAGGTTGGTCAAAATAGGAACCAAATACATTCATTAACAATTATGAAGGTTTTTTTCTCTTAGAGAATCATTCTGATTATATCATTTTGTTTCTTTTGTTGTAGTTGAATCAAATTGTGACAGACAAACATGTCGATGGTTGGGATGATCCGCGTCTGATGACACTTGCTGGTTTGAGACGGAGGGGTGTGACTCCAACCGCGATCAATGATTTTATAAAAGGAATTGGCATTACCAGAAGGTTCATTTATGTGGCTAGCTGGTTTATTTCATTACTAATTCTTACTTATCTTAGTTATTTTGTTTTAATAAGCCATCAATTGTATATACTGCAGTGATGGTAGTATAATAAATATGAATCGCCTTGAGAGTCATATTAGAGTGGAGTTGCATGAAACTGCTCCGCGAACCATGGTGGTGGTTCATCCCCTTAAGGTGGTCATCACCAATATGGAATCCGATAAGGTCATAGAGCTTGATGCAAAAATATGGCCCGAAAATAAGAGTAACGACCCCTCATCCTTCTACAAGGTGAGAACTCTGTTTTAAGAACTCGACACATGATGTGAATGTCACCTTTTTTGTTTTGGTTCTTGTATTAAATTTTTTTTTTGGTTTTGTTTCTTATAGGTTCCTTTCTCTAGAGTTGTATACATTGAACGGGGCGATTTCCGATTGAAAGATTCAAAAGATTACTATGGGCTTGCCCCTGGTAAAACAGTCATGCTAAGGTAAATGCAGTGCAATACAGAGACAAATGCAGCTTTCTTAAAGTAACTAATGTCATAATGTGGTTCTTGTTTTGCAGACATGGTTTCCCTATCAAATGCACTGATGTTGTTCTTGCTGATGACAATGAAACTGTTGTTGAGATCCACGCAGAGTATGATCCTGAAAAGAAAACAATACCAAAAAAGGTTCTTCTAACAACACTAGATATAAATGATTCTTTACCCTCTTAAGAGCCGTTTTTATCAATTCGTGTTTGATATAAATGATTTCTTTGGCAGGGATTTTTACACTGGGTCGCTGAACCCGCCCCTGGAAAAGAGCCATTAAAGATCGAAGTTCGGCTATTTGACAAATTTTTTTATTCAGAGGTACGCGATTTCTCTGTTTCTTTTGTTTTATGGATCATTGGACAGAGTTGTCACCTTATGCTGTCTTAAAACAATATACAGAACCCGGGAGAACTAGAGAATTGGCTCGACGACATTAACACAAACTCCAGAGTGGTAGTTTCAGATGCTTTTGCTGTACCAACACTTAAAGAAGCTGCCCTTGGGGACAAATTCCAGTTCGAGAGACTAGGTATAAACATCAAAACATCCAAGTGTTTCCTTTTTCGATCGTTTATTGAAATCAAGAGATAGATGAAAAATGGGTGTGTTTCTTAACAGGTTATTTTGTGGTTGACAAAGATTCTACCCCAGAAAAGCTAGTCTTTAACCGGACAGTCACACTGAAAGAAAGCTCTAGTAAACCTGGAAAGTGAGAACAGTCAGGCCCGGCCTGGACGACTAGCCGATTAAGAAAATGATAAGGGCTAGGGCCAACAAGTTAAAAAAAAAATCTTTTTTAGAGTAATAGTTACATATTATGATAACCAAATTTACTGATTGTTTACTAAAAATTGTTGTTTATACAAATATTTTTTTAATACAATTTCAATTTTCAACATTTTTTAAAAAAGGTGAAGTTAACAACATTTTGGACAACAATTTTGATTGGCTTGATACGCACGGAATGCAACAACTTTTCTTACATTTGTTATTTTGTTCATCATCATCTTGAATTTGAAGTGCGTTAGAGTTTGTGAAAGTCATTGGTCAAAAATTTTAGCTCGTCAAAATACACGAACCATAACCATTGGAAGACTCTTTCTCTATCTGCTATAGTGTGATGTTGATACTTACTGTCCTACAAAGTGGCCGAAAGCTTTGTGGTAGAGACTAAAGAGAGTTTAGTCTTTTCACGCATGTGATTTTGATTGACTCAAATACTTGAAAGAGATTGTTGTATTGTGCTATCTTGCCTTTTTTCACTCTGCTTTTTTTAACTCCATCGACATCATTCAATCTTATTTTCTACCTCTACATTGCTCAAAACTCAAAAGTTTAATAATTGGTTCGACGAATGTGGCATTTATTGTGTATGAATATTCTATAAAGAACCATAGAGGCACATGGAAATATTACTGGATTTAGGAAGGAATAAGGTGCCATTTGCCTTTGGGATTTAAGCCTTTAAGGATAATGCTGCTGACGTTATTGTACTCCTTCACTAGACTTGATTCTATGCTCTCTACATGTGTATTAGTGCAGAAGTGCATATGGCATCACTTATCCTTCTTTTTTTTTTTTTTTTTTTTTTTTCAAAATGGGATAGTTTAATTTTTTCACATGATGATATCAGGATAACTAGACCCAAAAGCATGTTTTATCTCCAAAATATCGGTCCGATACGAAAGAATTTTTTTTATAAAGTATGAATATCACATGTTACATGTTTAAAAGTATATATTTTTGAGACCATATGGTCCAGTAGCTACCCAAAAGTTTAGTATTTCTACACCAAATAATTCGGAATATATATAATCTTTAAGAATGCAAACTATTACATATTAATAGAAACAAAATTTACCAAATATTTCTCGAATGGTGCACATAGAGCCGTTTGGCATGATTTTTATATAAATGTAAAATTATCAATTGTATTCATCTTTGTAGTGTTGATAGAATTGTTCGTTTGTAGAATCGTATGTGGACTCATTTGTCGTGTTTATATATTGTAAAAAAAAATGTCCGTAATCGATAAAATTAAATCATCATTTATAAAAATTTAGTTTTAACATAACAATGATGTAATATATGTAGAAAAACATTATCAATCACGAGTTAATTTATTGTGGCATCTCTGTGAATCTTCACAAATGCACGTTGCTAATACACAGTCGACATGTGAGATACGAGGTTGGTTCACTATTCGCCGAAACATGAGAATTTCTTCATGTCTTAGGTTTGACTAAAATTGATTTTGAATAGTTATGGAAGTGAGGATTTAATTTGTTTGAAGAATGTGAACAAGATGATCTCGGAAACACGGAACAAGAAAATGAGCATATATATGCGTAAAACGTGTAACGTGTGGTTCTAAGATTTGGTGCCAAAATAACACTGTTTGCTTTAAGAGATGGTCATATAACTTTTGTTGTAAATGTCGTGTTTCATGAACCAAACCAGCTGGTGTTCTTAAGTTGGTGTCTCTTCTTAAACAATCATCTTGACTTTTGACTTTCTCTAGTCTTTCATACTAACCTACCTAACCATATCAACATTAATATACCAGTGCCACTCTACTTCACCATAATTTGTAGTATTTCTTAACCAAAATGTATTGGATTTTAAAACTCATAGTTTCTTCAAACCAAAGATTAGAACATGGTAAATTAATCTTTCGTACGAACTGAAATATTCGGTATTTTTTCCCGATTTTCTTTTCGGGTTAAACCGATGGAACTATCGATTTCGAGTTCATAAATTTCGACACCTCATTTCTGTGCATCTCCAAATTCTGTTTATTTTTGGTCTTTCTAATAAAATCAATATAGCACTAGGAATGTTATTTTGGCCTATCTCGACCTTAACAAGCTAATACGGTTCTACGACGATCTTGATTTGAGCTTGATTATTTTAAGATTTAGGTTTGGTCTCACTATCTGGTTGTATATACGTAGCAATCCGCAGATAATCAAACTATCCAGACAAAATAAAGATTAAGCATTGGTGATATATAGACCAAACATGACTTCATTTTATTTGTTTCCAAAACATTTTTTTTAAAAGGTGGTTTGATCTTTTATTTTGTCCTCCACAACATCTTTCTATTACAGTCATTAAAGTAAATGTGGTTGCTGTTGTTGAGTTGGGAAAACATGAATTTATGGGATAAAATTTCCAGTAAATATTGAGCATTATATAAAATAAAATTGTAAGATGCAAAGAAATGATTTGGCCGGGTGAATTATAGTCTTAAAAAAAATTGCAACTAACAATATCCGTAATTAATGAATATTTGACCTATACAGTAATGTTTCTTATCAAATTGGGTCCACGTTACTCATGTCTTTTCTAAAAGTATTTGGCGTTTATCCACCAGTTTTAGATATTTATCTTAAGTCACAATATTATAATTTCGCGTCCACAAGGAATATATTTTTTTTTTTTTGAAGATCTATTCTTTCTTTCTGAAATACTATATCTTTATGTAGAAAAAACAATTCGTTCATTATTCGAAAAAGTAACATGAAATGTATGTAAACGTTTAGGAAAGTCAGCCATTTCATATCCGACCTAAATTCAAGTGTTCAATTCATACTTAACAGTTTCTTATGTGCTAAAATATACATAATCTTTTTAAAAATTTAAATTTCATACCTGAATTTCTAAGGTGATGATGACGTGACAACGACGTCATACAATTCACGTCCTTGGTAAATTCAGGTATGAAATTTGAATTTTTAAAAAGATTAGATATATTTTTAGCACATAAGAAACTGTTAGGTATGAATTGAACACTTGAATATAGGTCGGTATGAAATGGCCGACTTTCCCAATAAAAATTTACATACACAATGAGTGTGATCTATCGTTCATGACCTCTCAAAAGTGCATCAATGTTTGTTCCAACTTTTAGTGGTACCTTTGGGTTCAAATCATTGTGGAGTTTCCATGTACTTATGAAAGGCTTTTGAAGTGACCTCCAATAATTCGATCCCATTAACAAGACTTCTCCAAAGCCACCTTTCTCTATCATTTTAGTTGAAGCTCTTTTGGGATAATTATAATAAATAATTGATAGGTCCTTTGTCTCTATTATCTTCTTGAACCAACATTGATTACTGCTGGTATACAAAAACAATAAGGCATTGGGATATATAGAATTGATAAATAAAGAGTGCGATCCAAAAAATCTATAATCTAAATGATCTTTTGTATGGAAATTAACTATATATGGTTTGGCTAAATGCTAAATAAACTTTATGTAAGAGCATTCAAGAATCAGTACTTTGATTAACTTTTTTTTTTATGATGATTTTTTGATTTCACGAAAACGATTTATGTCAATCAAGCCAACTATCCTGTAATATCGTCAACGGTCTTCCAAAGAAACACATCAAATTTGGTGAAGAGACAGATGAACATGTCTCTATCCCCATCATTTTAATATCTTGGGATAGATCGTCCCTCCTAGCTTTTGGGTTCTTTCACCTGTTGAGGTGAGATTAGATAGGTTCTCATGTTCTCTTTTCACAAAAATCCACATAAGTCCCAAAGATTTCAAGACAAGAGACCACCCTTTACTATTTACATTTAAGTTTAGTCATGTATAAAATTGACCTGGTTAGCTCATAAATTCCATATACTGATACAAGATTTCATGAATTCGAAGACTTGTATAACAAACAAACAAGCATTATCAATAATTATCAAAAAACTTTGTTCATATTCGAGTGTTTGGTGAGAAAATTTGAGACTATTAACATGTTTTAAT
This sequence comes from Arabidopsis thaliana x Arabidopsis arenosa, assembly GCA_019202795.1. Classification (NCBI taxonomy): domain Eukaryota; kingdom Viridiplantae; phylum Streptophyta; class Magnoliopsida; order Brassicales; family Brassicaceae; genus Arabidopsis; species Arabidopsis thaliana x Arabidopsis arenosa. The sequence goes on along the minus strand of CM032919.1, from coordinate 10,433,584 downwards.
CTCCAATCCGAAGATAATATGATTAATGTTTAAAACTTCAGAAATTCCATACATTGATACAAGGTTTCATGAATTCAAAGACTTGTATAACAAACTATCATTATGACTTAGTAATTACTCGCAACAAAGAAGATACAAATTTAAAATGTTCTAATCTCCAACCCGAAATAATATGGGTAAAAAGGTTCGAAACTTTTTGCTTACTTAAAAGAAAAAGTATATTAGTACATAAAAATAAATCCATATATAGTGGTAGGCTCTACCATCTCATCTCTTGACGACTTAATTAGTCCCTAAACTGCCAAATGTCATCCACATTCCACATGGGATCTTGTGTAACATCCTCGTACGCTGAATAACCATCTGCCATGTGGCATTCCATTGAGATGTCCGAGTTAACCATGTAATCCTCCATGCCAGGGACATAACCTCCCAATTCTTGATCATTACCTTCATGGAAGCACATCGAGCTATCGATGATATTGGTGTTGTTCTGATCCATAAAGTGTGGAACTGTCGTTAGATGAGACATGAAAGTAGAGGGTGTAGAAGAACCGTCTATGTTGCTGAAACCCGAGTAATCTATATCTTTTTGCATACTCATGGAGTCGTGAGATTGAGAAGGAAGAAGAAGAGAGTTGTTGTTGTTGTTGTTTTGGGGACAACAATAAGTAGTAGTAGTGGATGAGTTTTGTTCCATCTTCTCGATCAATCTAGGGACCCAAAAACTACGAACAGCGTCAAAGAACTTGTCGCTGTTAGATTCGATGTTGAGTTGTCGAGCTTGTTTTTGAACTCTTGTTCTCCAATAGTTCTTGATCTCGTTATCCGTTCTTCCTGGTAAGTACTGTGCAATCTTGGACCACCTTAGAAAACAAATATTCGTTTAGAAACAGAACAAAAAAAAACCAAAAGAGTTTTGAGATATGAAAGTGACTCATCACTCACCTATTACCCCATTTAGAGTGAAGCTCAAGGATCAAAAGTTGTTCTTGAGGAGTAAGATTCCCTCGTCTTATGTCGGGTTTCAAGTAATTTAACCATCTCAATCTACAACTTTTCCCAGTTCTCTTTAGTCCTGTTCTCATTTTTTGTTAAAGAAAAAGATTATATATAGTAAAGTGAGATAATATCTAATTAAAGAATCAAAATCAAGTTCTTGATTAATTACCAGCACATTTAGCGACGTAATTCCAACGACCTTCACCGTTATGGAGAATGTAATTAGTGAGAAGTGTGTCTTCCTCCAAAGTCCAAGGCCCTCTTCTCAGCTCTGCCTCTTCACTTTCTTTAGTGAAGTTCTTCTTCTTCATTGAATTTTCCATCCTTATTTTCAATTTCTTAACTATTGTTTCTTTAGTTTGTTTTGTGGGTTTTCGTATCTTTTAAGCTCTATGCATGCATGACTGTTTACAGAGAGAGATAGAGAGAGACTTTTAGGTGCTTTGAGAAGTGAAAGTGAATCCACAGGTTCTTGGGAATTTATAGACTCGTGGTATTGGAAAATGTTGTTACTTTAGCCATCAGCTTGCTTTTTTCCAATGAAAAATTAATTATCACACGTTTCCAAATTAAAGTAAATATATTCCTATTTCCTGAATTAGTTTCTCGTTTTAACTCATAACAAATTTATCAAAAAAAAAAAAAATTAACATTGTCCAGAACATTTATACATTCTCTCTTTTATAAGAGTAATAGATTACCTAGTCCCTCTGTTTTCAGTCGAGTTTGTGTTATAACGAAAATTAGAATTCTTTTAGTTAAATACTATTTAATTGAAAAAAAAATCAAGCATCCTATAATGATTAATTAACATTCTAAAATTGGCAAAACATGTTTTAATTCATTTTATTTGTTATCGCAAAATATCTAATTGACATTTTCTTAATCGCGTCTCTGTTTACATCTTATGCAATTTTTCGAGCTACCATAATTCAAAAGCCAACACATATATGCAAACATTTTCTTTGAAATCATCTGTTTTTTGTTTCAGTTAAATATTACATCCAAATATCACTTACTTAAAAAAAGTTTATTTATATTTGGATTAGTCGAATCCTGCGATGAATTCTGGTCCAAGTATATAATTCATTAGAAGCATAGAATATATCGATACAGTTTCATTAACTTTTTTATGTGACGATGAAACAGAAATGGAATTTTGGTGATTTAACTATATGGATTAGATGTTCACGTGAAAAGAATATGGAACAGAATTTTGGAAGAAGAAAGTACGATTTAGATTCTTAAATACTAAAAATTAACTATACAGAAAAAGTTTACAATAGTCATATTCATAATATGCCAAAGATTTCATTTTAACTCTTACCTCTGTATAGTAGTCATTTTTCTTTCTTCTACTTCTAAAATTATCTTTAGTTTTATAAAAAATTTGGTTTTTCTATTTGATAACGTTACTTAATAAGTTAATATTGATGTTTAGTTAACCTAGTTTCTAGGCCATAACATAATCATTGGTATAGGAAGAATCATACATGTTCTTATTCGAGCCAAACAAAATATTACAAAACTTAATAAATCATTGTCCCATAAATTATTGATTAAATAAAAATTTGAACCAAAACAATCCAAAAATTGGAATAAACACTCCAAATGTTTGATCATGAGTCAAGACTTTTAGTTTAGTAGACTGTGGTCGATGTATCATCATCATCCGTATTTTACATGTTGTTGTGAACCAAAAAGAAGAAAAAAAAAAAACTAAATGCTTTATTGTGAAAAATAAAACATTATATAATCACTGACAAATATCAGATTTACACAAATTTTAGAATGATATAAATTGCAACTGTGATGTAAATGGTAAAACTAGAAGACAGCTATTTTTAACAACAATTTCTAGAAGCCAGCTAATTTGTGCCGACTTAGCATAGCATATTATCCTTTCAAACTTTGAATATTCAAAGATTCTTCTTCCTATATCAGTTTTCATTAGCTCATATTGTATTTTTAAACTATTTTGTTAAAAAAAATAATAAATTTGGAAAAATAAGGAAGGGTCGTGTCGCTTTAGATCGGCAAGTCAAAGAATGTCTATGTGCATGTATTAAAAACTTATGGTATTGCCAAATAACTCTTATTTACTGTTCAAACCAATCTTTTGAAGATGATAACCTCCAAGAAACCAAAAAAAATGTACATAAAGCCTAAAGACCAGGAATAAAGAAAACAAAGTCGATTTGACATTTGTGTCTTCATTATCCTCTTATGATATAATCAACAATGACATTTAAAAAAAAAAAACAATGACATTTTAATAAATTCTTACTATAGTATTAGTAACACTCATTTTTGTTCTGTAGAATTACAATTAAATTCATTCATGAAAATTTATTATCAATCGAATTGGACTAATGTAAACAAATTTAAATATTTTTGGTCGTCTACAACTCACATACGCATATTTTTAAATTTAAAACTCTAATTATAGCCTAACGATGAACGAGGACAATAATACAAATCACGAGACTACATAAGAAGATGATTGATTGTTACATATACTCTCTCTGTTTCTTAATAAGTGTACGTAGTTTAAGCAAAATAAATTTGTTTCCTTTTATTTGTTTTTTTTCAAATTTCAAATTTCAATGTAATAATATTATTTTTGACTCTTGAAATTCTGAAGTTTGTTTTTTTCATTGGTTGAATTGTTTATAAATAGATAATTAAACATATTTTAAAATAGAAAAAACATAAAATTAAATGATTTTTTAATCTATGTGTCAAAACCTTAAACTACAACTAAATATAAACATAGGGAGTACAAGATAAAGATGATTGCAAGATTCTATCGAAACCTTAGAGTTATGCAACTAGGTTGATCTTGAGACCAAGTTGCTATATACAAGATTCTTGTTAAAGTAAGATTCGAGTCCATACATTATACATCGAAACAATAAGCATCATATATTCTGGATATATAATCGAAAACCTAAAGATAAGTTGGGACACAAAAACAACAAGTGTGTAACAAGTTTTACATATCCTTTCCAAAAATATCCATATCACTATTGTACAGCCATAGGTCTTAGAAGAAGAGGATCAAATTAGCATTCTGTGGATAAATTCTCATAGTTCATAGCGATAATAGACAGCTTTTTGCTTCATAAACAAGTTGCTGACTTTGTAATAATGCATTAAGATTTAGATGGAGAAAGAGAGATATGAAGTACCCAACTTGATGTATATGGATTTTGAAATCGAAATGACACTTCAACTTTTAGTAAAAAGAAATTGTTATTGAGACTTTATTGAAATGATTGAGAACAAACTTGAAATCAGAGTAAGAATTACAATGCAGTCCTAGTCGATGTGATGGATCAAAATCTTTGCAAATAAAACAGAGACATGTATTGATAGTGTAAACTGAGACCACCAGGCTTGTGTAATCACTTGCTCACAAGAAAATAAAAGCAATTCACTCTTCTGATGGCAGGCATTCATCGACCATCTCCACGAGGTTTGGATTCTCTAGTGCAGCCGCCACACGTTCTTTATCGTTTAGTTGTTTATTCACTGCATTTTAAAGACCAAGAAACCAGACATCATGTCTAAAAGAAGTACACTCGATGTAAAGCAAAACACGCATACCAAAAAAAGATGGATAGAGATATTGAAAAATGACATACATGCATCCTCGGTTGCATGAGAACCAGGCGCTACCCGTATATCAATCTGAAAAATATAGAGTTGTTTCAGAAGATTGAGGCACATAACAAATTCTGTCGTGTGTACTTTTAAGGCAGCCGTAATGACATTTAGTAGAGGCTAGATCTATATTTCTCTTAGCAAGTATCAAGAACAGTTGATTAAAGAATGAAACAAAACAAAAAGGTTCTTTGCCTCATATATTACAATGAAACATCTGTTGGTAAAGTTTATTTAATGCAACACTCTATGAATATGATTCTCGCCAAATATTGCTTACTTCAATTATGTTCAGACCTCTATCAGTAATGCATAAATCAGAAGAAGATCATATTGGCAATGCTCAAAATACGCAGGAAAAGAGAAACGGAGAAACAAAGAAAACAAAAAGTATCAGAAAGGTTTGTACCTTGTATCGAGAAGGAAGGCTTCGCAGAAGTTTCACGCGGACACAAAGACCGATAACGGTTGCCATACTACAATGTTCCACAGTTGGAGTGAACGTAACCCTGAAAAGAAACGTCACAGCTCAACAGATTGGCTCAAAGGAACACTAAAACCCATACTAAAACGTTAAATCCCAACATGTACCTAACATAACTGTTCTCATCATCCACTTCAACTGAGTCTTCTGTAACAACTCTGAGATCTTCCAGAGTATTAGGATGCTCTGGATCCTTGATATCTCTTATATGATTTGTGTATTGTCAAGGAAAAAACAAAAAAGAGATAATCCAATATCTTTCTATATCAACTAACACAAAGTTCAGTCTTTTTGTAAATTACCAGACGGATATTACACATTCTTATGAGAAATTCAGCTAAAAAGCAAGTCTAGTTGCTCCGAAACCTACTTCGAAAAGATCTCGATATGCATACGAGAACAAAAGATTCATGATTTCTAAATAGCTTAAGGAGTATGTCAAGTTGTTCCAATACCTACTTATCAATATGTATAAGTACACTAGCTACTGCTAATTGCAGACGATAATGGCATCAAAACAAAGACACAAAAGGATTGCAATTAAACCAATTCGCAAAATTAAGGATATCAAAAATCTCAAGTTGATCAATTGGTTCTGGTGTAAACTCATCGGTAGTGCTTGTATCAGTTCGAAGACGCCTCTCTTTCTTCGGGTAAATGATTGGGTTCTCGTTAATCAACCCAGTTACCATTTTCTTCTCCCCTGCCAAAATTAATCAACTCGTCAAAGAAGAAAGTTTCACAAAACCCTAAAAACCTAAATTTCCAGCGAATTGAAAAACCAAAAAAGCAGACATACCGGAATCTAAAATCAATCAATCAGCAAAGTTTTAAGCTTTGATTCGATTAGGGAACAAGAGAGAGGCAATCAATTTTGCGAAATTTGTAAGAAACGAAATTAACAGGAAAACAAAATTGGAGATAGGTCAAAAGCTAGTATATCGGCTTACGAGTACGATAAGGATTGAAGAATAGCTCTGTGAAACCTCGCCGACAATTTGGAATCCTATGATCCAATAAGAACAGCGCGCGATGGAGATGATGATGATGATGGTGCTAATTTTTTTTTTTTTTTCCAAATCCTCTATATGATGCTAATTATATCGTCATAACTCTATTTTTCGATAATATATAATATTCACATATTGATATATATATATATATATATATATATATATATAAAAGATATAGATTATAAAATTTATATTTTGTTAAGTTAAAATCTACGAATATGATTAAAAAGAAGCTTAACAAAATATTGATCTTATAAAAAAATGTTTATAATATAGTTTATATATAAAAAAGCTTAATTTTTTTGTCTAAATAATATCTTTAAAAATTTGATGTCCTAAGCATTGCTTTATTTACTTGGCCTATAGGCCGGGTTTGAGTACAAATAGAAAAAAAAATATTACAACATAATTATCTCTTTGTGATCGATTTCTAGTAAATGGTAACATGTAAAAAATGAGACATTTGTTGTTGACTAGTGTATCTATCTATATTTTAGTTTGTTATGAAACTAAGCTGTATTTAGTCTAGTTAGAAGAACCATTGAAGGTTGAACGGCAGAAACAACATAGCATCATCAATTGTGTCTTTGTTAAAATAAAACTACCAACAATTTGTTTGAATTACCATTTCAAACAAAGAGATTTGTGCAAATAGAGTATCCGCGTACACTTATTTAAGACATTGTGAACATTTTTTTTTGTATGGGACAATTTTGTTTTGTTATTTACTTTAACATTGTAGTTTACTATTTTCTATTTAAATAATTTATGTTAATAAAAATACGGAAGATATTTGATCTTGATCTATTTTTCATTTATTCTTTGAACTTTGGAAGGTAAAAAAGTATTTATGGACTCTAAACAATTAGTTAATATGCTCTACCAAAATTTATGACAAAGAATATTATATAATTATTCATCACAAATATTGGCACCCCATATTTATAGACTATAATATTTTTTCATAAATATTACAAAATGTATTTGATGTAAATTCTTCACAAAAATTAAAATATAATAAATAAATAGTTGCAAGTTCCTTAAACTAACAACGAAATTAAAATGAAAACTAACTACTTAGAATAATAACCAGTAATAATCGTACTTTTTAAAAAAAAGTTGCTTGGAATACAATTGTGACTAAAACCATCAGAGTATACGAGAAACTACCTAACCTTGTGGTTAAACTAGTTTCAAAATTTACCTCCATTTTTCTAATTAATCTTTTAAAAATGCGTACATAGCTATCATACTTTGAACTTTGAAAAACTTTTTGAGGTAAGGGTTAATAATGTCATTCATCACATTTTGAAAGGTGGATGTAGTATTAATGAATTCAAATGGCATGACTAGAAACACATAATGTTCCTCATGTCGGTGGTAACCAAATATGTGATCATGACCCCAACGACATTCACATTAATGGTTATTGATCAATTTGTTTTACAACATAATGTCTAACTTACTCAAGTACTATTTCTTCTAGCGTGATTATTCTTGTACAAATACAGAACATCGATACAAAAAGAATTTATGAGTCTGAGTTTTTGTTGTAGGTTCAATGCATGATTAGTGCAAATAAACTGTTTTACTCCAAGGCTGTTTTTTTCAAATTGGAAAAAGAACATGAGATCCAGTGAAGTAATAGTAAAGTATATACTTTACAAATCTGTCTCTTTGAAAACATGTCATTCTTCTTCTCTTTATTCTATTCATATGTTATTTGTTCTTTGCTTATTTTCTAATTGTTATTTTATGTTTATCTTAAAGGGTCTTGACTCAATTGAATGAGATGATTGCATAGAGTTCTTTGAAAAATTTTCTGATTACCAAAACGATTTTGTGTGGGATGGTAAAGTTGAACAAGTTCTTGAATTGGCTGTTGGCTGTATGATTTACAAAACTGAAGGAACTCTCTATCTCGAGTATCATGGATCACTCAATGCCCAAAAGGAGGGATGATGGTTTATATGCCAAAGTCATTCATATCACTGAGTTACCAATAGGTACTTGGACTGTGGGTTACTTAGAGTTTTTGAAGAAACACCCATCTGTGAAATAGACTAGAGAGTATCCTTTATAATTTATCTTGCATGAATGCATTCCACAGATTTCACATCTTGTAAATATCTCCTTTATAGTGTGATTAATTTTTTTTTGCTAAATGCATTCCCGTCTTTCAATCATCCTCAAGACGATTCTATCGATATCAAATTAATATGGGAATCGAAAGTGGCTATTACGATTGAGGAGTTGAAAGTAAGTCTGTGTCTCATCTCCTACATCCACACACGCAACATGTACCTATAAACTCCAACCGGCGAAATAAAGAGATATCCCACTGCAAAAGAAAGTAAGAACAGATTCAACTGTTTACTAATCTGTTTCACCATTTACTATAGCATAGCTATGCTAACTAATATTTCATTTCAGTTCTTTTAGACTACTACAAATTCAGGTTCGAGTAATATGAAAAGAGGCTGTCTAATAAGAAGGCCAAAGGACAAGAGAATTTGGAGATAGTCCGTGAAAGAATAAGATTTAGGGAAAACATGTGCGATGGAACAAGTGGCAGATCTAGAATTTTTTGTACATGCGGCACAATTAATTATTTACAAATGATGTATAAATAAAATATATAATATAACATTCCTAAAAATGTGACATGTACAATTATAAAGTTTATTTATAAAATTATAAGAATATAAGTTTATTTATAAAAATAAGAATATTTTGTATTGATTTTAAAGTTTATTTATAAAATTATAACAATATTTAAACTATTTTGAAATAAATAGTTATTTGCAAACATATAACCATTAAGAAATTTGTTCAAAAAAAAAAATAACCATTAAGAAAAAAAGGTGAGAAAAATATATTTGATAAATGTATTACAATATTTAATTTCATTAAATATTGCATAATTAAAAAAATTACATGAATATATTAGAAAATAATAAAACATCTAAAGTAGATAGTAGAAATGGATTGTTCAACTTCACTATCTTGTTTTGCGATGATTGGAATTGATATATTTAACTCTCTATCACCAATAAACATGAAAGTTTTGTTATAATCATCAAAACTTTTATTTTAAATATGAGAATTTAAATTAAAATATGAAAATTAAAGAAGAAATAAGTATAATATAGTATGACTTTAGAAATATACAAAATGAATAAATTTAAGATATATATAATACTTTCTAAAATAAATTTAGAAACAAATTCTTGATTTTCAACCTATATAACAACATAATAATAGACACATAAATGAGAGAACGCATCTTTAAAAAAAACAAAACAAAAAAAAACTAATGTAAGATATATATATATATATATATATATATATATATATATATATATATATATATATATATATATATATATTATATTGTATATAAAATTAAAATTTAGAATTAAGCTTTTACAATAATATTAAAATGACTTTTTAATCCATACAGCAACAACAACCACAAAACAAAAAAAATATTAAGATTTGAGATATAGTGGAAGATGATGAGATGATGAGAAGGTGAGAGAATTAGAAAATGAGTATCTATAGGATGACAAGTGAGAAAAATTACATTAAAAAAATAAACTATAGGAGTTACATTACAAAAATAAATTATAGGAGTTACATTTTCCAAATTATTTTATAAATAACAATTTAAATGCATTTCCTATAAAATCAAAAGCTTTTAAAAAAATCCTTAAGATTACTCTCATTGTTTAAACTCTTTTTGTTCCGTTTAATTTAAGTTATATTGCTAGGTTTAATTCTAAAATTTTTATCTTTGTAGTACAAGTAGGGGTGTCAAGTTGGTTAAACCAAACCAAACCAACTCATATCTATGTGGATTTAATGTCTAATGGATAATGAATCAAACCAACTCATTTACCAAATGGTTTGAATCAACCCATAACTCATTTAAATTAATGGATTAATAGATTAAATGAGTTGACCTATTAACAATTTTTTTTAATAATTTAAATAATTAATAACCATCATCATACTACCATCAACATTATTATACTATCATCATCATCATCATCATCATCATCATCATCATACTAATTACTAACATCATCATCATCATACTACCATCATCATCATCATACTCACATCATCATCAGTATCATCAACATCATCATCATCATCATCATCATCATCATCATCATCATCATCATCATCATCATCATCATCATCATCATCCTCCTCCTCAAAGGATTAAAAGTAACAAAACAGTGACTGTGATTTAATTTCTCTTTAAGAAATTACAAAATTTGAATATAGAATTGGAATATCAATTTTTTTTTTATATATACAAAATTTGAATTAAATAAATTTTTTAATGATCTTATGTAATTATATGTTGAATAAAAAAATAAATATAATGATGAGTATACTAAAAATATGTATTACAATTTTTTGGAGGTAAGAGAGAGTTAAGGAAAATTACGATAATTGTATTACAAAATTATTTTGTTAAAACATTGCATACTTTTAAAAATAAAATAAGTATACATGAATATGTAAGAAATTATCAAACATCCAAAGTAAAAAAGATGGAAATATTTTCTTTAGCTTGATTCCCTTATTGTGCTATGGCCGGAATTAATATTTTTGAATCTGCATTAATAATACAATTTTATCATAGCCATCAAAATTATATTATACATATGTAATTTTAAATTAAAAAATATTATTAAAAAAAAGCAAAGAAGGAAGGATGAAGTACATAAAAACAAAGAAGAAATAAAATTGAGAAGTTTATAAGATATATATTTAAAGAAATATATAATCAAACTCTTACAATGATATCTTAATTGAGTTTTCAACTATTGCAAAAATATAAACAAAAGAGAGAAAATATTTAGGATTTAGACATGGTAGAAGAGGATGTGAGAATAATTATTTATAGGAAAAGAAGTGATGGAAATTACATTTCTAAAATAATTAGATTATAGGAGTTACAATTATAATTATAGTGTGTTTAAATAACAATGAATAGAGAAAAAAAAACAGTCAATTCACTGAAATGTTTACCCTGCTAACAGAGAAGCGTATAGTTAAATCAACCAAGTCAGCCATGGAGTCTCAACAACTGAGAATTTTAATCACATCTTAAAGATGGAATCACTGGATATCCTAAGAACCTCCAATATTATGGAAGATAAGAAGAGAAAGGAAGAGTTGGAGAAGGGATATGTGAGGGTAACTGCTGATGATGAATGGAAATCTAGTTGGCAGCATTAATCGAAACCTTGTCTGTGACTAGGAAAAAACGAAACGCATATGATGCATGCATTGAGATAAATTCTCGCAAGCTGATCAAGATTAAACTAAGTCACTAAAAAGAGAAAGTAGAGTCTCAAACTATAAATTTTAGATGTTTTGAACACTGAAATCGTTGTTGAGTAGCTGAATCATTAATTTTTGTATCTTTTTCACTTGGATTAGTTAAACCTAAGTGCAGTTAAACCTCTATAAATTAATACAATTAGAACTATGATATTTTATTAATTTATCGATATACGAATTGACCCAAAAACCAAATTTGAGACCGGAGAATTATATTGGTTTATCGAGTTATTAATTTATCGAATATTAATTTATAGAAGTTATATTGTGCTTGAAAAAGTTAGCATTAGCAAACTACGTTTATCCCCAACTCTGATAAAAAAAGGTTCAATAGTTTGGTCTATCTCATCTCAAGATGGAGCTTTTATGATGATGATGATAATTTTTTATTTTATTTTGTGTTTCCAAATTATGTGAACATCTAATTTTTCTTTTGATCGTATATATAAAAGTAAGATTTTACTTTCTCTTTATTTGTTCACTTGAAAATGTAACTTAAAAAAAAAATTATTTCCAATTAAACCACAAATAAAACACATTTAATCATATACATTTAACTCACACTTTAATATAAAACTGAAATCATATAAATTATGCATTAACTATATTTCTCCATTCAATATATTCAACCCACAATAAATTAGAATTGTAACTCCCATAATTTATTTTTTGTAACCCCCATCACTTCTCATCCTATAAATATTCATTTTCCCATTCTCTCATCTTCTTCCACTATATCTCAAATCTTACCTTTTTTTTTGTTTTTTTTTTTGTTTTGTGTTTTGTTTTTATTATGTTTTTGTGTGGTTGATGTTATATTGGTTAAAAAAAATCAAATTAAATATCATTGTAAGAGTTTAGTTCTAAATTTTAATTTTAGAGGCCATATGATATATATCTTACAGAATGTTTTGATTTTTTAAAAGATTCATCTTATAAGTAATCAGTCTCTCATCTTTCCACCATATTCATGTATCTATTTTTTTTATGTTGTTATATGGGTTGAAAATCAATCAAAACATCATTGTAAGAATTTGATTCTAAATTTGTTTTAGAAAGTATGATATATATCTAACATTGTTTCATTTTTTTTCTCACACCATACTTTATTATAATTATTTCTTCTTTAATTTTAAATTTTTTTAATTTAAATACATTGTTTCAAATTTTTTTCTCACACCATACTATATTATAATTATTTTTTTAATTTTTAAATTTTTAATTTAAATTCACATATGTAAAATAAAAGTTTTGATGACTATTACAAAAATTTCAGGTTTATTGGTGATGGAGAATTAAAAAATATCAATTTCAATCATCGGAAAAAAATAAATGAAGTTAAAAAGATTCATCTTTATTTTCAACTTTAGATGTTTGATTATTTTCCAACATATTCATGTATTTTTTTTTTAATTATGCAATATTTAATTAAATCAATTATTGTAATATTTTTATCAAATAAAATTTTCTTACATCTTTTTTATCTCGAATAAATTATTGTAATTTAATTTTAATATATGTATCATTATACTTAGTTTTTGTGATCTAATAGATAATTATATAAAAATTATTATAATGTTTATTTTATTTCAAATTTGAGGTTTAAGTGTTTTTCGAAAATATTTGTTCCTTCAAATTATTTTTTTCACTTACAAAATAATATGAATTTGAACTATTATGTGGGAGTTTATGTCAATAATTTATTTTATAAAACTAATATATACGATACATTTATTGTTATAAAGTAATATATAACATATGTTTGTTAATATATACATACATAAATAACATAGTAAAGTAAAAACTACTAAATTATGAGTAAATGCAAGATATCAAATTTTAAGAGTTTTTTCATTTTTTTCAGTCATACTTATTCAAACAAAATTAATTTATAAAAAAAATACCCCGCGGGGGATTTTATCTAGTATTTATATGGGTAAGTTTATTTTGTTTACTACTTTCTTTTTTTACCAAACACAAGAAATGGTAATTTTCTATTTTAAAATGGAACTTCCACTTCCATCATAATTATATATATAAACAAATATTTTTTATTAACAGTTTCATATTAATTAAAAGGTTCGGAGAACCAAACTAGAAAAAACCGAGTTATCTAGTATTTTAGAGATATAATTTATTAATATCTATCGTTTTGACAGATTTTTTTTAGTTCAATTTATTATAATATTAATATAATTTTTTTCCAAAAAAAACAAATGGTTATGTTATTTGCAGTTGTTGTAATGTCAATGTAATCTCAAATTTACCCATACTCTTTTGTTATTTGCAGTTGATTATTATTTTTTTGTTTCAGATATTTTTTATTTATACCATAAACAGTACAACAAGGAGAGTTTACAATTTACTTAGCTATTCTAGCCAAAAACAAAAACAAAGATTGTAGACCAAAAATCTAAATTAACAACTCTTAAAATTTTTCATTTTTGTCATTAATAAAACAAAGACGAATTAGTATAAAACGAAAACCGAAACTGGATCCGGCCCATAGATTTAAAAATCTCCAGAAAAACCTCGTGCTTTCCTCTAAACGACACGTCATCATTCTGACTTTTCTATAACAAGAGGAGAGAAATCAAATCACCAAATCATAAACAACAACATCTCCTCCGGTTTTCTCACTTTCTATATACGTAGTCATCGACTCATCGGACGATAGATCACAGAGAAGAAGAAAACAATGGCGGAAGAAGAGAAAAGCTTGAAGAAGCAAGTGATGGTGGCCATTGATGAAAGCGAATGTAGTAAACGCGCTCTTCAATGGACGCTTGTGTATCTCAAAGATAGCCTCGCCGATTCCGATATCATCCTCTTCACTGCTCAACCTCCTCTCGATCTCAGCTGCGTTTATGCTTCCTCCTATGGCGCCGCTCGTTAGTATCTTCTTCATCTTCGATTTCTGTGTTTTGTTTTTTTGCTTAATGGCGATTTCATTTGTGGTTTTGATTTTGAAATTGAGTTTGAATTTAATCTTCTGTGTTGTAGCGATTGAGCTGATAAACTCAATGCAAGAGAATTATAGGAACGCTGGATTGAATCGGCTTGAGGAAGGGACCAAAATTTGTGCTGAGATTGGGGTTTGTCTCTAGTCTTAATCACAACCATTCTTTGTTGTTTTAAGATCTTTCAGTGATATGAAATTAGTCAGATAATAGCATTATAAATCTGTATTAGAGCTCGAAAAAGGCGACGCATCGTTATTTTAGAATGTTATGGGTAAAATCTTGTGTTTGAACTAATTGGTTTGGTTGTGTATCAGGTAACTCCAAGAAAGGTGTTGGAGTTTGGAAATCCTAAAGAAGCGATATGTGAAGCTGCTGAGAAGCTTGGTGTTAATATGCTTGTTGTTGGAAGCCATGGTAAAGGAGCATTACAAAGGTGTGTAATTAGTGAACTGAACATTAAGATTGTTGACGAGGTTAGTTTTCGAAGATGATAATGTTTCTTACGTTCTATGTGTGTGGACAGGACTTTCCTTGGGAGTGTTAGCAATTACTGTGTTAACAATGCTAAGTGCCCAGTTCTTGTGGTGAGAACAAAAGCTTGAAGACCTCTTCTCATTACAGAGTTTGAGAACCCTGGCTTGATGTGTGTGTTGTAAAGTAAACATATTGATGATAATAATGCTCTGCTTGATTACTACTGTTTGAAGAAGATACTTTGTGAGTACACGTAATTTATTTTGTTTGATAAATAAAGAGATTTTCCTTGCTTGGGGCTTGCAATCTGCAATTTCTTAGTTTCCACATGCAGTTCTTAATCTGATACTAAGACAGGCTTAGAGTAATCAAATGCTATAAACTCGGCTTCAACCGAAAATCCTGTTTAGGGTAGCTGCCAGTCTCACCCCTCCTTGTGCTAAGCGCTGATACACTATTGGTAGACGTGAATAAAAGTATTCATCTGTGAAGATCACATTATGTTTTTGTTAGCTTCTTTCTTTTGTGAATCATCATAGTTTTTTTGGTGAATTCTTTACCTTCTAGAGTGTCTCCTTCAGTTACCCCCTTGTATGCCCAGTCACAGGCTGCTTGAATTCCTTCGGATGCGTATCTGTGTGAAGTTTACAGGGGAAAAGCAAGTGGAAGTTAAGTCTGGTTCGTGCCGGCTTGAAGAACAATCACTTTTATTCAAAGGTACTGTAATCTTGTATCTGACTTACATGTCTGGGCATGCTGTTTTCTTTGTGCAACTCTCCCATCTCTTGACTTGATCTGCCCATTCTGTCTGCATTTTATTAAAATATGTCAACAAGTCAGAAACACCTTGTAGCATACAGGTAGAGAACAGTCTTTTTGATGCATGAGTACCGTGATATTCTTTTTGAGTGCATCCACCATTCCTTCTAGTTCAGAGTTATAGAGATCTGCTTCAGCTGTTTCGATAATATTGGAATCCCATATCTGTATGAAACTAAAGTTTAGAACTTTGTATTATCTTATGCTGAAATTATATATGCGTTTGGCAGTTCTTACATGGTGGAGGTTAGCTTTTCTCCTGTACCAATGTACTTCGATGGTGTTCCCTCCTTTGTCTGAAGCGTAACCCACATGTAGAGGCTGCATTTTACAACTATGATATTCAGACATACTCAAATAAGAAACCGGTTCTCTTGATCGAAATTTATAATAATACCTGATGGATATCACCCATGAAATGGGACACGAAGAGCAGGGCCTCGGTTAAGTTGTCTGATGACAAGAAAAAATAGAAACGGAACATGAGAGGGAGATAAAAGATGAGGAAATTGGTGAAAAGCAAAAAGGTGGCAACGTTTTGTTACTACATTGTGACTGAGATGAAGCTGCAGTGTTGTAGGAAAGAAGCTGTGTAGTGTAATTGTAAATGGCTCCTGCAACACATCTTCCTTTCTCTCCAGCTTCGTCCTTGCAGTCCCCTTTGGACCCGACACAAAGAAAATGTGGTTGGAATCATAACACTTATGCTTTTGATGATTTTGTGAAATGGATATTATAAAAAACACTCACTATTGTATTGGTATGAACATGCATCAGGAGTGTTGATGTAATGAAGAGGAGAAGACCAATGGTATCTGAACTTGACACGATCAGCCCAAAGACACAAGCTAGACAAGTCTCCTTCTGCGGATTCAGGTAACAGCTCTTTCACCGCCTTTGCTGCAGTTTCATCCAACCTAGTCTGTTCTTCTCCTTAACTTATTAGTTATTTACATACTTTGTTACATAAACAAATACGGAAGAAGATGAAAAATCAAAACCTGAGCGATTTTACAGATGATTTCATGACCTTCTTTCCCCCAGCCATGGATGCTAGGTGCTGCATAAAGAAGCCAAACAGTGATGATCATCATCACTACATGTAACCCTCTTTGGTTTGCCATCTCAGAGTTCTTTGAAATGTGAGTTGTTGTTTTTATGAGTTCTTTATCTTGCATATATATATGCTGATAAAGAATAGAGACTTATAAGGAAGTAAATTCCAGAGATTTATGTGTTTAGGGATGTGTTGGTGTGTGAAATGAAAGCTTCTTTTTGATTTTTAGTTTTGGCCAAGTGTGTGAAAGCTCTTTAAAGGTTAAAAGAAAGAAATGGGTATATTATGATTTGGTAGATACGGTATCTTTTTTCTTTTTGTCAGTTTAGGAAATGAATCGTGTGTGAAATCAAATGGATTCACTTGGAAACAGATTTTACTTCTTTCTTCGTTTTGCTTCTGTTGGATCTGTGATCTGTGTCTATAGGTAAGCTTTTTTACTTACCTCTCTAATATAGTTGACGTTTCCAGTAACTAAATTAGCGTATAAAAGAAGTTTTTTTTCTATAAAACAAGACGCTATTTTCATAACATAAAACTAACTCATAAAACTCATCCAAAAACTAACTAGTGTTATTAAAATCCCATTCACTCATATATAAGCTAGTTTTTAGATGAATTTTGACGTTGTGTTTTAGTGGACTTGTTTAAGAATTTTGTACATAATATATTCTTGTCAAGTGATATTGGAGTAGTTTGAGCACTTTTTTGTTCTTTATCTTCAATGCCATAATCTTTTTTTTTTTTTTTTGTCAAAAAAATGACATAATTCTTCTAAGAAGTCAAATAAATTTGCAGTTCAAACATGGGGGAATGATCACCATTATCCTCTCAAATCCATCCATTTTTCAGCTTTTTCTGTCTCAATATATAGTTTACCAAATAATTTTGATTGCTCATTTATCCTAGTTTACTCCAAAAAAAATTTGGATCACTTGTAATTTGTAAATACTTTAAACGAATAACCACTTGGTCTTGATGAATTCAAGAATCGTGCCACTGCCACATGCATTGTATCATCACGGAAACCGGAAAACTTAATTCCATCATTCTAAACAATGTGATGTGATAGTCAAAAGCATAATTCTAAACAAGGGGATTTGGTTTCCTCAAGCTACCCCCAGGCCCAAGTACTCGTTCATTGTGTGGCTTGCAACACATAATCTGTTAATTAGAGGAGACAAAATGAGAGCATGGAATTTGGGAGTGAACTCTAAATGTGTTTTCTGTCAACAACCAATCGAGTCAATGGACCATTTATTCTTCACATGTAACTACTCTTCTCAGGTTTGGGAATCGCTTACTTGGTGCATATCCCAACAGATATATTCACCGCGCTTTAATAAAAAAAAAAAACAAACCGGTATGTTTCAAATTACGGGCACCGGAACGGCGGCTCCGGCAATGTCTATGGTGTTTCCGAATTTACCAAGACGACCGGTTATGCTTCCTATCCGGAGCGGAAAGACCTTCAAGCCTCTCGCATTTTTCGATCTTAAAGGAGGCAAAGGGTACACACATCTCTCTAATTTCATATTTGCTTCTCTAGCGAAATCGGATCCGTAATTGTGAAATTGAGTTTCTGGGTTCAATGTTGTCGAGCTTCTATATCTGATTCAGTGATTCTGATTGAAAATTTCGATATTGTTGTACAGGATGAGTGAGTTCCATGAGGTTGAGCTCAAAGTTCGTGATTATGAATTGGATCAGTTTGGTGTTGTGAATAATGCTGTTTACGCAAACTACTGTCAACACGGTTAGTTTGCAATGTTGATGCTTCTGATTGTTGAAATTGTTTATATATTTGTGAATGTGCTTGAGAGTGTCTAGATCTTGCTACTATGTTTAGAGTCTTTCTACTAAATCTGTTAGTTTTTGATGTTTCTGCTTCAGATTGTGTACTTTTTTATTGTCGAGAAGAGTTTCGGATCGCTTAGTTGACAGAATCTGGACTCTGCATAATCAAAGTTACTTCTTTTCTTAGTCTGATTGGAACATTTTTGAATGTGGTTGAGTAGAACTTGAGAGCATTGGATTAAATGTGACAAGATCTTGCTAGTAAGTTTACAGTCTTGCTAGTAATTTAGTTAGTTTACGATGTTTCTGCTTCAGATTGTGTACGTTTCTGTTGTCAAAGAGGAGTTTCAGATCGTGTTCTTGACAGAATCTGGAGTGCTTGATCAATAGTTACTCCTTTTCTGAGTCCAATTGGAACACTTGTGAATGTGGTTGAGTAGAACTTTAGGGTATTGGAGGAATAAATGTGTCAAGATCTTGCTACTATGTTTAGAATCTTGCGAGTAAATCGGTTTGTTTGCAAGATTGTGTACATTTCTGTTGTTAAATAGGAGTTTCAGTTCGTATGCTTGTCAGAATCTGGACCGCAGGATCAAACTTACTCCTTTTCTGAGTCAATTGGATCATTTTTGAATGTGGTTGAGCTGAACTTGAGAGAATTGTAACACTAAATGTGACAAGATCTTGCTACTAAGTTTAGTTATTTGCTAGTAATTCGGTTGTTTAATTGGTTGCACTCTTGCTGCTTCAGATTGTGTATATTTCTATTGTCAAATAGTAGTATCAGATCGTTTTCTTGACAGAATCTGGACTGCATGATCAATAGTTACTCCTTTTCCGACTCTAATTGGAAACCTTTTCATACATTTTCTGAATGTGATTGGAAGAATGATATTTATTAAGATCTTGCTCGTTAAGTTTAGAGTCTTGCTTTTTGCATTTATCTTCGGCATATATTGGGAAGTGGATGACTTTGTGGTTTAGAGTCGAGTTTTGTGTTTCTTATCTCATTCTAACCAGCTGTTACTTGTTGATATCTTTCTAACTAAAGGTCGACATGAGTTTCTAGAGAGTATCGGTATCAACTGTGACGAAGTAGCACGTTCTGGGGAAGCCTTAGCAATATCAGAGTTGACAATGAAGTTCCTTGGACCTTTACGTGTAATAATTATATCCATCTTCTCCTCAACTTAGTACCTCATATTAGTACAAGACGGCAGATACTAATGCTAAAGCCGATTCCATCTATTGAAGAAGTCTTTAACATGGTAACACAAGATGAAAGGCAGAGGAGTATCAAGCCTTCCAAGAGTGATAATGTTGTGTTTCAGGCTTCTCATACTCAGAGTGAGACATCTAATATTCAGAATCAAGCTAATGTTCAGAATCAAGTGACTTATGGTGGTCCTTATGATAACAATGTCTATGCTGCAATGCATAATCAATTTAGACCAAGATCATCTAGGCCTCTTTGTACTCACTGTGGACAGTCTGGGCATGTCATACAGAAATGCTATAAACTTCATGGTTATCCACCTGGTTACATCCCTGGTTATAAGAGTGGATATGCAGGTTCTCAAATGTCACAGAGACCTTTCTCTCAGACGCCTCAAACGTTTGCTCCATCTTTTCAACCAAGGGGACAGTTTCCTCCTCAGTTTCAGAGTAATACACGTCCTCAGAATCATACAGTGGCTAATATAATGAATGGTCCTTCATCATGTATGACTGCTTCTTCATCAACGTCCAATCCTTATATTCCTCCTCCAGCGATGAATGCTGTGAATTTAGATGTCAGTAAGATGACAAATGATCAGGCACAATCCTTGATTCAGCAACTCACTTCTCATGTTCAAGTGACAGAGCATCCTGCTCCTTTCCCATCAGTTTCAACTATTACAGAGAATGGTATAATGGCTGCTCAATCCTCATCTGGTATACTTTCTTTTCCCAAAACTTTTCCATCAACTTCTCTTCGTTTTGAAAATAATCACCTTACTTTTCAACATCAATGCTTATCTTCTCTTTCAACAAATCTTCCTCATGGAAGTTGGATAATTGATTCAGGAGCTACTAGTCATGTTTGTTCTGATCTTGCTTTGTTTAGTGAAACAATAACAGTATCTGGAGTTACAGTCTCTCTCCCAAATGAAGCTAGAGTGGATATCACACATTGTGGCACTGTGCATTTATCATCATCACTCATATTACATAATGTGTTGCATGTTCCTTCTTTCAAATTTAATCTCATTTCTGTAAGTAGTTTGTTGAAATCAAGCCATTGCTCAGCTCATTTTTATCCTGATTTTTGTTATATTCAGGAGTGTATTCAGGGCTTGATGATTGGTAGAGGAACCCTTCTGCACAATCTATACATTTTACAACCTGATATTACTTCTGCTTTTTTACAATTCATTGGATCCTTGACGGTGGATGGGACTCTCTGGCATCAACGCCTCGGACATCCTTCATCGGACAAGTTAAAGAGTCTATCTGGTACTTTGTCTATGTCTAAATCTTCTTTACAATTAGAGTCTCATTGTCCTGTTTGTCCTCTTGCAAAACAAAAAAGATTAGCTTTTGATTCTAATAATAATAGATCTGCTTTACCATTTGATCTTGTTCATTTGGACACATGGGGTCCTTTTTCAACAGAGTCTGTAGAAGGTTTCAAGTATTTCCTCACTATAGTAGATGATTGTACCCGTGTAACTTGGATTTATATGCTCAGAAATAAAAGTGATGTTTTACACCAGTTTTTTGCTTTTATCAAGTATGTTAGTACTCAATATAATGCTAAAATCAAAATGATTAGAACTGATAATGCTCCAGAACTTGCTTTTAAGGATTTAATTGAGAAACATGGCATGATTCATCAATACTCATGTCCATATACACCACAGCAGAACTCTGTAGTAGAACGTAAACATCAGCACTTGTTAAATGTGGCTAGAGCCTTACTTTTTCAGTCTAACATACCTCTTGCATATTGGAGTGATTGTATTCTTACAGCTGTATTCTTGATAAATCGTATGCCTTCTGTTTTGTTGGGTAATCTTACTCCATATGAATTGCTAACTAAGAAGAAACCAGAATATTCTTTCTTAAGGTCTTTTGGTTGCTTATGTTATGCATCAACTCTGTTGAAAGATAGAAACAAGTTTAGTCCTAGAGCTGATCAATGTGTATTTTTAGGCTATTCTTCAGGATATAAAGGCTATAAAATTCTTCATTTAGATACAAATGTTGTCTCTGTTTCTAGGAATGTGATATTTCATGAGACTGTGTTTCCGTTTAAAAATGATTCAAATCATGTTTCACATTCTGATATCTTTGATCATACAGTTCTACCAATGCCTGCATCCATTAATGTTGACCATGTTGATGATTCTATTGAGCATATATATACTCCTGCTTTTCTGTCATCACATGCATCAACATCCAGATCCAGTGCTACACATCCTTCCCACTCTAGTGACATCAATATTTCATCAGAGACTGTACCTGCAGAGACAACCACTGTTTCACTACCAAATGCAAGGCCAAAACGCTCTGCAAAAGCTCCAGGTTACTTATCTGATTACCATTGCTCTTTAGCTACCATTTCAAATTCTAATATCATTTTTCCTCAACCTGTTATCCCCACAAAAGTAACCACTCCTTACCCCATTTCTTCATATCTTTCTTATGATAAATTCAAAACCCCATACCAGTCATATATCTTTTCCATTTCCATAGAAACAGAACCTAAAAACTTTAAACAAGCCATTATTTCTCTGCAATGGACGAAAGCTATGGATGTGGAAATGGGTGCAATGGAGCTGAACAAGACGTGGAGTGTTGTTTCATTGCCTCCGGGCAAGAATATAGTCGGTTGTAAATGGGTGTTTACCATCAAGTATAATGCTGATGGTTCCATTGAACGGTATAAAGCCCGTTTAGTTGCTAAAGGATTCACACAACAAGAGGGAGTAGATTACTTTGATACTTTTTCTCCTGTTGCTAAATTGGCAAGTGTGAAACTAATTCTTGATTTGGCAGCTAAGAAGGGTTGGAGTTTAACTCAGATGGATGTTACTAATGCATTCTTACACAGTGACTTAGAAGAAGAGATTTATATGAGTTTGCCTGAAGGATACACGCCTGCACCTGGAACAACATTGCCTCCTAATCCGGTGT
Source organism: Arabidopsis thaliana x Arabidopsis arenosa (assembly GCA_019202795.1). Lineage (NCBI taxonomy): Eukaryota > Viridiplantae > Streptophyta > Magnoliopsida > Brassicales > Brassicaceae > Arabidopsis > Arabidopsis thaliana x Arabidopsis arenosa. Next base: position 10,410,766 of record CM032919.1, on the reverse strand, counting down.
GCAGACTTCACAAGTCCATATATGGTCTTAAACAGGCGTCACGACAATGGTATAAGTGCCTATCAAAAGCACTCCTCGATGATGGTTTTACTCAGTCATATGCAGACAACACACTGTTTGTTAAAGCCAGAGGTACATCATTCATAGCCTTATTGGTTTATGTTGATGATATACTAATTGTCAGTAATAATGATGAAGCTGAGAGGTCTGTGAAAGCTACTTTGGCAAGTAAGTTCAAGATCAAAGACTTAGGACCAGCACGTTTCTTTTTGGGTCTTGAAATAGCAAGAAATTCAGATGGAATATCGATTTGCCAGAGGAAATATTGTTTGGATCTTCTTGCAGATTCAGGTCTCTTAGGGTCTAAACCAAAGAGTGTTCCTATGGATCCTAAGATACCTCTCAGCAAAGAAACTGGTACACTTTTGGAAGATGGTAAGCCTTACAGAGAAGTCATAGGAAGACTACTTTATCTCTGTATTACTCGACCAGATATCACATTTGCAGTACATAAACTGAGTCAGTTCTTATCATGCCCTACTGATGTTCATATGCAAGCTGCTCAACATATACTGAAGTACTTAAAGGGTAATCCAGGACAAGGTCTGTTTTACTCTTCAGCTTCGACAGAGCTATGCTTGAATGCTTTTTCAGATGCAGATTGGGGCACATGTCGTGACTCTAGGCGATCAGTATCAGGAATATGTGTTTTTCTAGGCAAATCTTTGATCACATGGAAGTCCAGAAAACAAGATGTGGTGAGCAATAGCAGTTGTGAAGCAGAGTATAGAGCAATGGCAGTCACAACAAGGGAGCTATTATGGTTGAGTCAGATGCTTAAAGATCTTCATATTCAGGTTGCTTCTAAAGCCAAACTATTTTGTGACAGTAAATCTGCAATGCACATTGCAAATAATGCAGTCTTCCATGAGAGAACAAAGCATGTGGAGATTGATTGCCACACCACAAGAGATCAGATTAAGTCTGGATTTCTGATGGTACATCATGTGTCTACAGAGAATCAACTGGCCGACATCCTCACCAAGGCTCTTCATCCGGGTCCATTTCACTCTTTACTCAGCAGGATGTCAGTTTCAAGCTTCTTTCTCTCAAAAGAGAATTCAGCTTGAGGGGGGCGTATTAGCATATATTAATATGTATAGTTTACTTAAGTTTCCCTTAGCTTAAGTTTACTGTTGTATATATAGGAGACACATGTGTACATTTACAATCTAATGAGAAATTTACTTTACTAATTGTAAAGTGTTAATACCTCACATATGGCATGTCAATGTGCTGTGGTATATTCATTTCATCTCTTTGAACAGAGCGGAGACAAATTTGTGGTGAAAGCAAGGATATCGGGGACATCTGCTGCGCGTATTTACTTTGATCATTTCATCTTTAAACTTGGGAGATTTTTATAAATATACTAAATTATATAAGAAATTTGAAAACTACACTAAGTGTTATAGTAATTTGAATACTACTCTTTTTCTAATAAAAATTTACCATAATACCCTTTTTATTAATTTAGGTATTATTTAAATTAATAAATTAAAAATAATATTAAAAAATTTAAAATAACTAAAATTCGTTATTACAGAAAATATTTGTAATAAAAAAAAACTAAAATTCGTTATTATTTATTAATTTTAAAAATCAAAAACTTATTTACAATGTTTGGAGTAATAATATATTATCTAAAATGTTGAATAGATAAAATTATTAAATATCATTGTTGATAATATTAGTAAGATTTGTAATTTACTTAAAATTAATAATTAAAAATTATATAACTTATAAGAAATAAATTCTTCTTATTTTTTGGTAAATTTCTTCATTCTATGGCGATTTATTGATAAATTCGATTTTTTTGAACATTCGACTTATTTTTCACTTTTGTTGACTTAATTTTCTTTTCTGTCGATTTATTTTATAACATTTGACTTATATTTTAACTAGTTGATTTATAAAATAGTCGATTTTTTGAACTATTGACTTATTTATTTTGTTCATTGATTTATAATTTTTACTGTCGGCATGTTTATTCATGGTAGATTTAATTTATTTTATGTTGACTTACTAATAAGGTCGATTTTAACTGTCGACTTATATTTTATTTCGTCGACTAAATTTATTTTCTATCGACTTATTTTAAAACAGTCGACTTATATTTTGGTTGACTGATTTTTGACATAGTCGACTTATTTAAAATATTGACTTATTTAATTTTACATCGATTTATTGATAAAGTTGATTTGTTGAACTGTTGACTTATACTTTATTTTTGTCAACTTAGTTTTATTCTCTATTGACTTATATTAAAACAGATGACTTATATTTTGGTTAATTGATTTTTTACATTGTCGATTCTTTTGAACTGTTGATTTGTTTTCTTTTTAATAGAGATAATTATTTTTAGTTAGAATATTTTAATTAGTAATTAATTTTAGGATAATTAAATTTAAGTTATATAATTTATATTCGTAATAAATTTCAAATAAATATAGTGCATATATTTATATATCTTGAAAATATTAACTATGAAAAAATCTAATTTTTAAAAAAAATTATATATAATTAAAATTTGTAGTTAATATTAAACGAATCATTATCCAAAATTTTAGCTACATCAATTCAAAATCTATATAATTTTATTATATAATTAAAATTCATAATTTTATCATAATTATTAGTTAAGTTCCATCATTATCTAACATTTTCACAAAATAATAATAAAATTTTTGAGCATATAATTTTTTTAATATGAACAGTTTAATTTTGAATTTAAAATAATATTTGTAAACCCTAACTACTCATAGTATTTATATTTGTTTCTTGAATTTTTAGTTATTAATTAAGGGCAAAAATGTCATTTTGGAAAAAGAATAAGATACATCTCAAATTTTAAAAAATTATAGTATACATTTCAAATTTCTAATAAAATTTTGGGCATACAATCCAATTATTCCTTTAAACTTCCTAATCAAGAGGTTAATATTCTCACTAAGCCTTTGTGTTTTAGTTAAGTTTTTTTTACTTGTGAATTACTAACTAAATTTGGATGCTTTTGATATATATATAAAAAACAAAGCAGCCTATATTGGAGGCCAAAGGAACAGCTGTGTGGCTTGACAACAAGTACCGTCCTGTTCGTATCCCATCTTCCATACGCTCTAAAATTGTTCACTTCCTACGCCAAGACGACGCCGTTTGATTCACCTCATCTGACCAATTAAATCTACTTAATGGGCCTGTAATTAGCCCATATATTACAAATATAATATGTATATTCGGATAATGCAAATGCCAAATGCAAATGCCAAATGCAACATTGGATTTCTCCCGCCGTTACAAGCCATCGAACTTGCGCATAACATGAGATAACAAAAACACAAAAGTTGAAATCATTGTAAAAATACAAATACATAACCAAAAATTAAATGTAAAATTCATGTGGCTAATGTTGCATTGAGTCATGAGGCTCGTAAGTTCATAATCTTATACACATACTAGGATTTGTAAATTTTTGTTTTATAAAAATTTAATTAAAGTAGTTTAGTTTGACATGTCTAATAATATTGATTTTAACAAAAAAAAATTATTGGCACTGTTAACAAAATAATAAAATGTTGATTTAACCCGTATTGAAACGTCTGGTTAATGATATTTTAAATTTTTATTAATGTCGATTCAAACTTTTTCCACCATATAACCCGTCCCGCAATATAACTCGTCCCGTGTTATCTCAAATTTTTCTATGTCTAAATATTTTAGCCAATGTGGGACGTTGAACTGTTTAATATTTTTATTAATGGAGTAATATATTTCCGTTTTCTAAAATTTGAAATCACAATATATGCAAAAAAAGAATCAGATTTTTATTAACTTTATCTATTATATGATGATTCCAAATATTTAGAAAATAAAATCAAACAAGATGATAGAAGAATTATAATATTAAATTTTAATAAAATCTTCTAAATATCTATATCATTAAGTGTGGAACATTATATGAAAATTTTATAATTAATGTTAAACTTTTTAATTGTGTTTGGTTATATAGCTAGTAGATAATTAATTGTAAAGTTGTTTGGATACATGGATATTAAATAAAATGTACTTCGGTGCACAAAAAAAATAAAATAAAATGTACTTCAATATATATATTGAGAAATTGTTAAAAATGCCCCTTTTTCAATACCCCTTTTCAAAAATGCCCTCTTTGAGAGTCCATTTTTAAGTTTGCCCTCTTTTAATTTTTAATGACCATTTTACCCTTATTTGAAACAAAATTAGGTCCACAAAATACAAAATATTTTTTGGCGGGAAAAGTGATCCCGCAATTTTTCCCGCCAAAACACTTGTAAAAACCTTTAAAATACCTTGTAAAATTTTCCCGTAAAAATTTTTCCCGCCAAAAAACTTTTTTTGCGGGAAAAGTGATTCCGCAATTTTTTTGGCGAATTTTTTTGGCGGGAAAAATTTACAAGGTATTTTAAAGGTTTTACAGAGTATTTACAAGTGTTTTGTAAGGTTTTACAATGTATTTTAAAAGGTTTTACAAGGTACTTATAAGGTTTTATAAGGTATTTATAACTTGTAAAACCTTTTAAAAAACTTGTAAAACCTTATAACTTGTAAAACCTTATAAAATAGCTTGTAAAATCTTATAATATCTTATAAATACCTTATAAATACGTTGTAAAACCTTTTAAAATACATTGTAAAACCTTATAAATACCTTGTAAAAAACCTTTAAAATACCTTGTAAATTTTTCCCGCCAAAAATTTAACGCGAAAAAAATTGCGGAATCACTTTTCCCGCAAAAAAATTTTTTTGGCGGGAAAAAATTTTTCGGGAAAATTTTACAAGGTATTTTAAAGGTTTTACAAGTGTTTTGGCGGGAAAAAATGCGGGATCATTTTTCCCGCCAAAAAATATTTTGTATTTTGTGGACCTAATTTTGTTATATTTCCTTATATATTTGTGATATCTTTTATTAAAAGAAGGGTAATTTAGTCATTTTGTACATAAAAAGGGGTATTTTTTAAAATGGACAGCCAAATGGGGCATTTTTGAAAAGGGGTATTGAAAAAGGGGCATTTTTGTGAGTCTCCCATATATATTTCCTAGACTCCAAAAATGTGTCTTAGCTTGTTTCTAAGGTCTATATATTTCATTATTAGTACTACTACAATGTCAACTTTTTGACAGAACCTAAGTCATTAATGGAATATTGTCTTAGTTTGTAAAATCCAGAACCACCCCTTTAAGTTTTTTGATGTTTAAACATATGGACAAAGGTTGGAAAAGCTGAAATATCTTGGACATGACTTCAAAACACTTGAATGTGAATATAAGTATGTGCAAGCTAAAGACTAGAACTGATAGTGGTTGGTGTTTCTATAGTGAACAGTTCATGTGCAGTTCTCGTTCCAAATCCAAATCTAGATGAGATTTAGTACGTCAAGAGCATTCCGACGAATGCACCTTGATAATTGTTGAAGGCGAGTCGACAAAAATTATTGACGCAAGAAACATATGGGCTTCTTCTTAGAGAAAATATCAAACATCTATGAAGGCCTAAAAAAATTACATCTACCTTAATTACAAACATACTCAGAGAACTTGAGTTTTTGCATTAGAGAGATATACAATCGCTATGATACCATCATGTAGTAATGTACCAGGATCCTGACGGCATTCATATTAAAGGGTTGCTTATCAGTTTGTTTTATAACATAATGTCTGACTTACTCAAGCATTTCTTATCTCGGAGTTTATCACTCCCCTCATTAATCTTATACAAACCAGAACGGTTTCTACCAAATGATTTATGAGACTTGAGTTTTTGTTTTACTCCAAGGTTGCTTTTTCATATTGGAAAATGAATATGAGATCCAGTGAAGTGGTAGTAACATACTATAAGGTATATATTTCTATGTGAAAAGATGTCATTTTCTTCTCTTTGTTTCATTCCTCTCCTCTTCGTTCTTCGATTCTTTTATGATTGTTGTTTTATGTTTATCTTATAGGGCATTGGCTCAATTGAATGGAATAATTGCATAGAGTTCTTTGAAAAATTTTATGATCACCGAACGATTTTGTATGGGATGATAAAGCTTAACAAGCTCTTGAGAATTGGTTTGTTTTTTTTGTAAAATGAAGTTTAAGGAGCGTTTTGATTGGGTTCTAAAACAAGCAAGTGTTGTTGTTAACCGCATCGGAGATAACATAACTTACTGTGCTTTTTCCACTTCGACCTATAGACCTATGCACACACAACTCTTCAATGATCGATCCCCTCTCTTGTGGATGGCTTAAAACCTGGTCAGAGAAATGTTTTGTGGAGCACATTAAAAAAAAAACGTGTTGGCTGGAGGGTGAAATTTTCAGAGTTCGAAAGTTATTTTTGTGTGTGTATGTTTGCAGAAAAGAATGAGAGAAAAGAAAAGAGACAATGCGGGAGATATTTGTCTCGATCTTTATTTCAGTTATTGTTTGAACTAAAAATTTTTAACGATAAGAATGTAGTTTTGGATTCCAACTATTAGTTACATATGTTGTACCAAAATTTAAGACAAAGAATACTATACAATTATTCACCGCAAATATTTGCGACCACATATCTATAATATTTTTTCATAAATATTACAAAGTGTATTTGTTCTACATTGATATATAGTTTCCTTTTCCTTAAACTAACAACAAAATTATGTAGACAAGTACTTAGCATAATAATCAAGTATAAATGGTACCTTAAAAAAATTACTTGGATTGCATAAGTGTGACTATTTTATAGCTTTTGACTAAACCATCAGAGCACAAGAGAAATTACTTAAGCTTGTGGCTTATAAACTAATTTCAAAATTTATCGTGCGTTTTATACAATGAATATTAGAAAATTTCTAACATATCTATCACCACTTTGAAGAATTTTTTGAGGTAAAGTATGAAAATGTCATTCATCACACCATTAAATGTGGATGTAGCATTAGTGAGTCCAAATGACATCACCGAAAACTTATAATAGTCCTCACGAATCCTGAAATTTGTTTTCTCTACGTCACACCTCTTTCCCGATGATTTGATGGTAATTAGATTTGAGATCAAACTTGGAAAACATGACTGTCCTGTGTAAATCATCTAACAACTCTTCTATGATCGTATATGATACATGTTTGGGATGGTTGATTTGTTTAAAGCACTAAAGTCCGCACATAATATCCATCTTCTATCCTTTTTCTTCACCGATAAAACAAGGCTTGAGTATGGCATGATGCTTCTATACAAAAATTTCTAAATTTCAAATTTGGGTAGCATTAACTCAAATTCATCACTACAGCTGTTCCTTTGAAAAAAAAAACGACACCGTTTGGCTTGACAACAAGTAACCGTCATGTTCGTAATCGTATCCCATCTAATCAATACGCCTAAATTTGTTCACTTCCTACGCCAAAACGACACCGTTTAATTCACCTCATCAGCCTTCCGTAGTGGGCCTATCAATAAGCCCATATATATTTATAACTATAACAAATCTGTATATTGGGATAACTCAAAATGCAACATTGGATCTCTCCCGCCGTTACAAGCCAACGAACATGCGCGTGAGCAACTGAAGAAGCGGTACATGAGAAAACAGAAATACGTTTGAAATGATCAAAAACAGTAAAATACAAATAAACAATCGAATTTATGTAAAATTCATGTGGCTAATATTGCGGTGAGTCATGAGGGCTCGTAATTTTATAGTCTTTTACGTTCGTTTCCTAGACTCCAAAATGTACTACATGATCCAAATACTATATCGAATTTTATTTATGTCAAATGCGTGTGGCTAATGTTGCGGTGAGTCATGAGGGCTCGTAAGTTTATAATCTTATACGTTCGTTTCCTAAACTCCAAAATGTACTACATGATCGAGAACTTATTTTATGTAAAATTCATGTGTCGCTAATGTTGCGGTGAGTCATGAGGAGGCTCGTAAGTTGATAATCTTATACGTTTGTTTCCTAAACTCCAAAATGTAATACTAGAATAAAAGCTCAAAACTTAAGAAAATAAAAGGACACGTAACGTTTCATGGTAAACACTAGAACCCTAGATGTCGAGCAGTGGCACCTTCATAGAACACAATCTTTGTCTTTTATTTCGAAACCAAAACAAGTAGTTTGAATCTACTAGATTCTGTACATGATGCGTAATAAAAAAAAAATACATATGGGTTACCATGCGTCACTAATTTTTTATTTTTGTTTTAGTCGGCACAATGCGTCACTATAATCGTCGTTTTTATGTGTTTGGATGACCATAAGAAAAAAAAATAATAGAAGTAAAATGTTGGAACTTGTAACATTTCAGGTGTATGGTTTCATCAGGCGAAACCTCAGCTGCTATTCGTGATTTGTCGCTTTACAATTTTACCAATCTTATAAGAAGAAATTTTTTTTTACCATAAACCTTTACCAACTAAAAGTATTAGTCCTTTCGAGGTAAATTTCTTAACCATGAATTACGAAAGAATTTATCGAAGTGTAAAGAATTTAATCAAGAAACAAGTTTTTGTTTCAAACAATTTAAGGAGCAGAAGGTGATCTGAAAAAACATTAATGGATGATCAAGAACTATATAAATATATTTTTTCCATGGAAACACCAAAATGTCAACATGTTTATTTATTAATTAGTTCTTACTACTTGCCATTATTTATTTCAACAGCTGTATTATCAAATTAACGAATATATTAAACCATTCCTGCTAAAATTTTTAAAATAGAATGTTTTTTAATTTAAAATAATTTAATCAAAATAAAGACAAAAAAAAACAAATCTCCTCATATCTTGGACCAAATCAACTGATGAGATTCTCCATATATATTGGACTGCGTAACTTTTTTGGATACAATTTTTTTATAAATATTTTTAAACAATATCTACTGCTTTAGTTGCTAAAATTATCTCTCCACTTTTTTTTTTTTTCTTTTTTAGTCATTGCATTTGGTAATTAGTTTACAATTTTTTTACTGAAAACATATGTTCCCGTGAATATACACATGAACATTTCGTACATCTGTTGTTTCAGTTGCCCAAAATTCATTTTCTGTCGTTTTGATTCCTAAGTGAAGTATTCTTTTTTTTCAGTGAAGTAATTTTAAACTATTCAATAATAAAGTATGTATTTGTGAGAAGCTCTTAAACTACCATCATTAATAATATTGAAGTAGCTAAAATCATAAGAATTTGAAATTTAAATCCATGAAAAAGTTGATGGATAATATGAAACCCGCATAGAGAGAATATATTTTGAATTAGAAAAATAAAAAAATTGACCATAAATTTATATTTAGTTTTCTAGTAAAAGAAAAAAAAGGAAATCTAGTAAAAGTAATTATCTTAGCTATTTTGTTTTGTTCTAAAATGAAAACACTCGATCTTAACATTTTAATTAGAGTAAAAGTGTAAACCGTTCAAGAGAAAACATCAGATTTACTATCTCCTTATTTAAAGCTTTTTTCAAAGTGTATTGTTTGTCAGATTTACTAGATTATCTCATATCATCTAAAAAATCTTCTTATATAATTATAAAATGACTCGTCAAAATTTATTTTGTTCTGAAATATTTTAATGTCGAAAGTCGAAACATCCATATCATATTGCTCCCCGGCCCTCTACATGTGTGTTTGGATTCCTAAGTTTGGGATAGTAACATAATTTTCATTAAATAAAAATTATCAAAGTGTTACAGTGATTTGAAAAGGAAAATTTTACAAGACTTAATTCACGAAACAATACATTTTTCAATAAAGAAAAATCATAGATGGTTTAAAATACTATTTTTATTATAAATCTTGTTTTATACGGAAGAAAACAAATACCCTGTATTATTTATCAGTTCTTAGCATTGGTAAAAGACATAAGAATTTTCTATTAGACCATCCGCAGTGGTGTAAGTGTGAGGGAGGGGTGTAAGATTTTTTTTATTATTATAATTTAAAGTGAGAGAGAAAAGAGAGAGAAAAAGAAAGAGAGAGAGAGAGATAGAGTGGCTTACACCCGAGTGTAAACTTACACCCGGGTGTAAAGAAAGAGACAACTTTTACATTATTTCTGTATTTTAAAATAATGTTTACACCCGCAAAGATACACCACTGCGGATGCCCTTAGTATTTTAAATGATAATTTTATTTTTCTTCTTCCCAAGTTTAATTGAAATAAAGACAAAAACAACATATCTCCTTATATCTTGGATCAAATCAACTGATGAGACTCTCTGTATATATTGGATTACGTAATCTTTTACAATTTTCTTAAGTAAATATCTATTACTTTATTAGCTAAAATATATCTTTATATCTATAATCTGTTTGTGTAAATACTTGTTGTCACTTGAATATGCATCTACTTGTTTGATTCTCGACTTTTTATATTTTGATTTTATCTTTTACAAGTTAAATAACGACAGTCGTCAGGTATTTTAATTTTTAATAGTGCTTATGAAATGATGTTACACTTTTAGTGTAAAATTATAAGTGTATAACCTTGAAGAAAAACGATCCCAGTTAATAGTATTAGAATCCTTATTTTGGATTAAAGTATGACCACCAAAATGTATTGTTATAATGTTATGTTATTGTTATCTTCCTTATATTATCCCTGCATTCCCGGGGGCCCTCAACAATCGTTTCGAGACATTTTTCTTAACCATGAAGAAATACAAAAACCAATTATGTATCGAAAAACATTTAATCAAGAAACAATAATGATTTAATTAAAAGAAAACAAGCCATGATTTGAAGAAAAATGGATGATCAAAAACTCGTCGGATACGACTAAATCTCAGCATGTTTAATATTTTTGTTAATTCTTATTTCTTAGCAGTAGTAATTTCAACAACTGTGTTTTAAATTTAATATTTATGCAAGTTTTAAATATTACAAAAAGATTTTTTCTATTTTTTAACTTCATCATAAAAAGTTAAATTAAGTAAAGACAAAAAAACAAATCTCCAAATATCTTGGACCAAATCAAATGATAAGACTCTCCGTACATATAGGATTACGTAACTTTATATTTGTTTTTTTTCCAATAATTTAAACAATTTCTACCAAACTACTACTTTAGCTCCTGAAATATCTCTCATTTTGTTTATCTTTATATTTGTTCTATAAAATCTTACTTTATTGGCAAGATTTGTTTCAGTTAAAAACACATATTTTTTATTTTCAGTTGCGTTGAGTTAAAATTCTATCGTTGTAATTCTCTTTGCTCGAATAATCTCAAATATTAATTGTAAGAAGCTTTAACTACAATCAATACTATAGAATTTCCTTTTAAAACCAAAAAGTAAAGAAGTTAATCATAAGAGAAAAAACTAAAATTAGTAATGTTATATCAGCTTATGTTTGAAATATGTCGCTTAAAGATCAGATATTTTGGTTATCAAAAAATATATAGATCAAGTATCTAAAATATATTTTTAGTATTTTCGGAAATGATAGTCTTATTAACATTTTCAGTAAAACAAAAATAATGCATGATCTAACATAATATTTTTGTTATACTCTAATAATTCCCGTTTGTGGATGTCGGATTCGCACACTTGAATATTTGTTTGATTAGTGGGAATGATTATTCTTGAGGACAAAAATATGATGAAAAAGCTATGAATTGAAATGGAAGATGATTATAGTGTATTTGCTAGAAAAAATTGTGTCCCTTCTACATGGCTATTAGCCCTCTTATTTATATTGGCAAACGACATTTAACTCTCAATTAAACATAATTATTCTCTCTTAAATGCGTCCGTTTTGGTCTTCGAGTTTTAATGCCCAACGTTTGAATTTGAATTGACTCCGATCTTCATGGGCTTCGCCTTTTGGCCCAAGTCATCTGACTTCGATTCCGAGTCATATCCCGAGGTGTGACCACTCCGGGCTCTCTTTATGGTGATGCCCACTTCGATTATATCTTGTGATCCATGGGCTTAATGGGCCTTATCCCTTGCGGGCCTTCATCTTGATTATGTGGCAATCTTTGGTTGGTCCCGGTCCACTGGTGCGGGATCCGACACCAACAATTAGCCCCCCAAGTCCTTCGAAGTGCTTATTCCAGTTCGGAGGATTTTAATGCTTTAATGACCAAAGATTGCGCTTGAGGGATCTTCTGATTTTCCCGCCAAGATCTTGTCAGTCCTTTAATTTCGTTGTTTCCCATATTTGATCGCGTGACATCTGTCACCATCACGACCGTCTCTTAATTATTTACTATTAAAACGGGGAAAACCTTTCCACTTCCTCCACGTCTTCCGAGGCGGTTCCATCATTACCACTTAGCTTTGCGTGAGGTAACCTCTTTTTCACTCTCATCTTTTGATAAAAAATTTCTTTGCTTTTCTTGCTAAGTTTCTCTGTCTCCTTCGCCGAGTTTTCTTCTCCTTGAAACTTGAATTTTCCATTCCCGATGACTTCTGATTCCGACAGACCCGAGTCTCCGTCTTACGACGAGAGACGTCCTAGCAACGACGAATGCACTCGTCCTAACGATATCGCTGGTCCGCATTATAGATCCACCTGTACTCTTCAATCCCTAGAAAGATTAAAGGGGCTTTGCCAGATTACTCCTGGAATTATAGCAGAATCTCAAATAGCCGATCCTACGGAATCTCCGGAGAACCACCGCGACGGCTACTTCTGTGTTTACGAAATCTACTTCAAGGGCTGTGGATTGACCTTCCCTCTTCCCGAAGCCCTAGTTCGGTACCTGGCGGCCCTTGAGATCGCTTTGCCCCAGCTAACTCCCAATCTCCTCCGAACCATCCTTGGAATCATAACCGTTGCGGCGGAAGCTGGCTACATTATTGGGGTTCCCGAGCTGAATGAACTTCTAAGTGTGAGAAGTTCATCGAAGAAGGCGGGGTACTTTTCGGCGTACCCGAATGCTAATAGGAACATCATTTCGCATCTCCCGAACAAGGATGAAAGCTGGCACCATCCTTGGTTTCTGATTAAGAAAACTCCCGCTTCGATTGGAAGTCTTTCCGATGTACTTCCATCGAAGTGGTCCGCAAAGCCTGGTAGAAAATAGGTCACAGACACTTTCCCAATCATCCTATTATTTCGCTAATCACACTTGTTGTTTTGTTTTTGCAGCCTTCATTGCTCCAATTCTCCCAACTGAGGAATTCGTCAATTTCTTCAAGACAATCCTTAGAGGGGAAACCCTTTGGAATTCTTTTACTCTCGATCGGTTCATCGAAGCCAATCGAAAACTCAGGATGAGTCCGCCCAATCACCTTCATCGTCTACCGCCTCCTCCTTCAACTCAAGGACTGTCAGCTCGGGCCCTTGCTGCTCAGCGTAAGAAGCTCTCCAAGCCGATAGTGGAGGCTTGTGATGAAAACAAGGCACTCCTTGCGGCCGCCATTGACAAGAAGGACTACAGCAGGACTTTACTGGTTGACGACAACAGCACCGAGGGGACTAGATCTGTCATTGCTTATAGATTAACACCTCGTCGTGAGCATCGTAATGATCGTTCTCCTCGGAGAGACCGATCTCCTCGTCGTGGCTCTCCTCGACCTCCCCGAGATGACTTTAGCAGCGCACCACTTAAGGATTTGATTCGTAAGAAAAGAGACAAGTCATCTCGCAGCGATTCCTCTCCGCATAGGGAGAAGTCAAGGGCCCGGACGGGCCGTTCACCTCGTTCGTCCTCTCCATCTAAAACAATGGGTCCTCCTGCTCCGGTTGACATGTCTTCTCTTCCCGAACATGATGGCGAGAAGACCACTCGGAGCGTATCTCCTCAGAAGGAAGGTTCTGGATCTCAAGACGCTTCTCCGAAGTCAAAACCTGCTCTTGTCCCCCAAATCAGATCGCTTACAGGTAACGATTCACACATTCTTAAGGGTTTTCACTTCATTTTGATTCAAAATATTACAATTCCTTCTTCTTCCTTCACAGCTATGGAGAAAGAAGGTAGCGTCTTTCGGTGCTTTAAGACTCGGTCGGGTCTAATTCTGCCGGAGTTCGACAAGTGGCGTCCTGCAATTCGCGAACGCTATTTGCTTCATGCGCATCACTCATCTCGGGTTAGTCTTACTTCATTCTCCCTTTTTATGTTAACTTTCCACCTGGTTCATCATTTCGAGTTTATACAAAATGCCAGGCGAACAGCGAACTCAACGACATGATCGAACACTATGAAGGACTGTTACTTAGCCAGCAACAGGAAATTGAGTCGTGGAGAAGCAAGTTTACTACCCTTGAGACCGACCTTCACTCATCTTCGGGCTCCAAGCAACATCTAGAAGATCAGGTAGGCAGCCTCACATCTGAGCTTGAGAAGATAAAGGGAGATCTGAAGGATCAGTACGATCAGTACTACCAATTACAAAACGAGCTTTCTGGTGTTCAGGGTAGACTTCATGAATCCGAATCATCTGCCGATACCCTAAATAACCAACTTATTGAACTTCACGCGAAGTACAACGCGATTACCAAATTGCGCGATTCCGAGTTGGCAAAGTCGGCTTCGAAGGCCAGAAAGGAGGTAAAGGGACGTGGGATGGAGTTGATTCAAGGGGCCATCCGTTTTATTCAAACTGAGAAGGTTAAGTCGGATCTGGAGTCAGACATCAAGGAGCACGAGAGCAACCTAATCTTGCTGGATCAAATTCATGACGATGATTTCTCCGAAGAGAATGAGAGATCCGAGCTGTCGTCTAGCTTATCCGAAAAGAAAAATCGTCTGGCAGCTCTTCCCGCTTCGTCCTTTAACCCTCAGGATTTTGCGGAGTTTTTCACTGAATCTCCTCCCCTAAGTGAATCAGGGTTAGACTGGGCAGGTAAACGCTAGTTCTTGATGCTTACTTTCTCCTTCTTGCCTTTTGCTTGACCTGAACCGTCTTTTATAGGTCCAAGTGAGACAGAGGGCGTCGTCTTATCCGAAGTCTCTGCTGCACCTAAGGTCACCCCAGGAGATGTTTGTACTGCAGTGAATGAACAAGGAACTTCCCCTGAACAAGTCCCGGCCAAGGAGGCGGATGGAAACCCAACAACCGAAATGGAGGCCGAAGTGTCTGTTGACCCGTAGTGGCTGTGTCCACTCCGAATTGGGGCTTGTCCCATTATTATATATTTTTGAGACTTAAATCTTTATGTTTTTTGTTTTTGCCCCAGGAGGCTTTACTATCAGTTTCTTTTGAACAAGATATTTGCCTGAGGAGGCTTTTAAACCTTTTTTTTTAAGGTTATGATCCCGAGGGGGTTTTTGTTAAAAATTATATGCGGGTTTGCAAAGTCCGCTTTTTAACATCTCTTGGCCTTGTGGCTATGTTTTTCGAGATTTTTAGGCTGATCAGGCCTTTCTCTTAGAATGCGAGAACTGAGCTCGGCTTAACACGAGTTCCCCACTTCGGGTTTAGTTAACTCGGTAAATTCTTTGGGCTTGGGCCTCGAAAACTTTTGTGCTTAATGGGCTTCTTGCCTTAAATGCGACGGTTGATCTTTCCCTTCCTTGGAAATAGGGAAAGTCGCACGCCTTTAAGGCAATAACTGCTTCTCTATTTCCAAAAACAGTTTAAACCACTCGGGCACACTATCATCATTAAATTACGGTTTCGAGATAAACCCTAGACCTATTATAAGTAGAGGCAAGTTTACCTCTAAATTTTTCCAAGGAACTCTAAAATTCTTTCGATAATTTTTATAACAATGGAAAACGCAACTGTGGTCCCCACCGATCCTGGCAGTCCTTTGTTCTTGTCCGGCGATGGCTTCGAACCGGCCGGCGTTCTCTTTCCTCATGCTGTGTTCCACTTCCCTTCGAGGGAAAAGAAAGAGGCTTACGACTTCATGGACAAGGTTAAAATTCGACTCTCTTGACCAAAATCTTATGCCTTTCACTTTAATTTATTCTTTTTGGTGATAGGTTGTCGACAAACATCGCCGCTTGTGCGACGAGAGGCAGCGGCTGGGACTAAAGAGGCAAACACTCGAGGCTCGTATTGCTCGAGTGGAGAGGAAAGTGAGAGCCTTGGAAAGTGACCCCTTTCAATGGGAGTGGAGGAACTTCGACTGTATCGCGGAGATCCCGCGAATGCTCCGGATGTACCTCCGTGCTAAGGGTCAAGTTCAGGGACCGGTGAATGCCCCGACTGAAGCAGCTCTTGTTGATAGTGAAGAGGAAGACGAGGAAAACGATGACAATCCTTGGAAACGTGTCCCGAATGAACCCGAAGTTGAGGATGGGAACGGTGCTTCCACTTCGAATTCCACATCGGCGATGAGGGAGCCTGTTCCTGAGCCCCTTCCATAAATGTTCCCTAACTCTGCTTATTTTTCCTTCTCTTCACTCTTTGTTTTGAACTCGTAATGGGCCTCGGCCCCTTTTATTTATGGAAACACTTTAATTCTCATATTATTCTTGGAGATACGTCTTTTTAATGCAGGATCGGATTGAGAGCATAAATCTCTCCGCGAATCACTCCATTCCTAGGATAGAATCCGCAGCTTAACAGGGTTATGAAGCTCCTATAAATTATAGTCTCAATTCCCCTTTACTCCTCACCAACCCTTTTCATTTTAGCAGGTATGGAGTTCAACCTTCGATGTTCAGAATCTATGCCGGACTCCTCCAGGGTCGGAATGATAGATGATGATGTTTCAGATGTTCCAAGTAGGCGATCTCCTCCACCTCGCGGCTTCTTTAGATCCCAGATCCGAGCTCCATGTGCTTTGATCAGAAATCTCCCAATCAGGGACCAAGGAACAGCGATGGCATTCATAGAGGCGCTTGCGCTTCAACACCGGAAGCTTACGTTGGAAGAGAAGAGGCTTCGGAAAAGGATTAACCGAATGCAACGCAGGCTTACTACGGTGTCACGAGATCTTCACACTCTCGGCTCTCATCCCGGAGATTGGATCGAACTCGGGATCTCTGACTTTGCCCGAATCCCGGATTGTATGATGCCAGTTCTAGACCTCGCAGGTCAAGGGGTTCAAGTGTTCTGCTCTCCGGGAGGGTTTTCTTAACTCGAAGTGTGCTAAGATCGACACTTTGTCTTGCTCGTTTGAATAAATGTTTTACTTTCGATTTCTTGTATGTTCGCACAGCCGAACTTCTTCATCTTGTATGTTCGCATAGTCGAACTCTTTTCCTAAGAAATAAAACGAATTTTTATTATTAGTAGCTGAACTCTTTTTCGAGCTGCCTACGTACCCATTTCGGGATCAAGCCACACCGTAGTTCATGTATATAACAAAATGCGTATTAAACATAAAACTTCTTTAGATTGATCACGTTCCAAGGTCGCTGGATTGGACTGCCTTCCAAGTCTTTCAACCTATAAACACCATTTCGAACCACTTCGGTAACAATATAAGGTCCTTCCCAATTAATGCCGAGTTTGCCCGCGCCTTCTTCTTTTTTATTATCAAAAACTCGCCTTAGCACATAATCGCCTACAAAGAATGGTCTGCTTTTGACTTTGGAATTGTAGTATCGAGCTGCTGCTTGCTGGTAATTTTGTATTCGAATTAAGGCTTGATCTCGTCTTTCATTAATGGTATCCAGCGAGTCATCGAGCATTGCTGAATTTTCCTCTTCGTTCAATGGTGCTTCTGTTCGGCGAAGACCGGGTACATTGAGTTCAGCCGGTACTACTGCTTCCATGCCATAAACTAGGGAAAACGGAGTCTCTCCGGTAGGTCGCCTAGGAGTAGTTCGATAAGCCCATAGGACGGGTTGGAGTTCATCATACCATCCTCCTTTTAGGTGACTCAAGCGTTTTTTGAGATTGCTCAAAATTGTTTTGTTCGCAGCTTCAGCTTGACCATTTCCTTGTGGATACCGTGGAGTGGAATAACTGACCTTGATCCCCCATTCTGAGCAAAAAGCTTCGAATTCGTGCGAAATGAACTGTGGCCCGTTATCAGTAACTATCTCGTATGGAACCCCATGTCGGCATATGATGTTCTTCCAAATGAAAGTATTCACCGCCGAATCTTTGATGCTAGCGTATGCTTCAGCTTCGATCCACTTTGAAAAATAATCCGTTAAGACCAATAGGTATTGTGCTCCTCGAGTTGATCTATGCAATGGTCCAATAATATCCATCGACCACCTCATAAACGGGTATGGGGCAGAAATGGAGGAGAATAACTCCGAAGGTTTATGGATCATCGGCGCATGGAGTTGACAACGTTTGCACCTTTGAGCGAACTTAACACAATCCGTGATCATAGTGGGCCAATAATAGCCCATCCTTTTTATTTTAAAAGCCATGGCCCTTCCAGACGCATGACTCCCACATAGACCTTCGTGTACTTCTCTCACGACGATTTCGACTTCGGGCCCAAAGATGCACAATAGGTAGGGGTCGCTAACACCTCGCTTATATAATATATCCTTTGATAGACAAAATTTCGCGCTAACGACTCTCATTTTCCTGGCTTGCCACTTGTTTTTCGGGAGCTCGCCTGTCATGATGTAGTGCTTTATTGGCTCCCTCCAATCAGCCCCCCAGTCTTTAGCCGGAATTTGGTCAATCTCATGAAATATTCGCGGTTCCGGTTCGGGATGTTCATTTGGTTCAAGGTCTGGTTCGGTATGGTCGTCTTCGATTACTGGTTCCGATTCTATAATAGTTTCTGGAAGTACATCTGGCTCCTTGTTGTGCTTTTTCGACTTCCTCCGTTTAACAGGTGGCAATTCGACTTCGGGTTCGCCACGTTCACGCGCTGCTGCTCGAGATCTTGTAACAGCAAGGACTTCTTTGTCAGTTCTAATGCTTCGCTCTGCGATACATTCAACCGGAATGATCCTTTTTAGTTCAGGATCTGATGTTGACGCTAATGCGGCAAGTGCATCCGCAGTTGTATTTTCTCCTCGAGGTATGCGAATTAGTTCGAATTTCTTGAAGTCTTTGGAAAGACCCTTTACTACTTCGAGGTATGCTTCCATTCTTAGGTCTTTTGCTTCATAGGCTTAAAACTTGGATCCACGTTCAATTTGTGGCAAATTATGCTCGAATCTATGCCAGGCATATCAGCCGCTGACCATGCAAATGACGTCTTGTTTTTCCTTAGAAGTTCAATCAAAGCTTCTTTTATTTCGCTAGTCAAAGTGACTCCAATTCGGACTTTCCGATCTGGTTTATCTTCTTCCAATACTACTTCGATTATCACATCGTCTTCTTTTTGCCCACTAGGAAATCTTGGAATTTCCTTCTTCGCAGGTTCCGTTAATTGCTATTGGATCTTTAGTCGATGACTGGTCAGATAACACGTTCGTGAAGCTTCTTGACTTCCTCGAATTGTTCCCACTCCATTAGGAGTTGGAAATTTGATGCACTGATGGTACGTCGATGGAACTGCCTTCATTTGATAAATCCATGGAGTCCCAAGGATGATGTTGTAGGCTGCTGGTTTATCAAAAACAACAAAATCAACTATCTTTGACACGTTTTTGGCAAGAACTGGTAGCTTGATCGTCCCAAGAGACATGGCCGATTCGCTTGTGAATGCCACCAAAGGAGACGGCGGTCCTACAATATCCGCTCGACTGATTCCCATTCTTTCCAAGGTACCTAAAAAGATTAAGTCGACCGAACTGCCCGTATCAATGAGAATTCTCGAAACTTCGAAGTTGGCAACGTCTAAAGTAATGACTAGGGCGTCATCATGAGGCCTTTCGAGGTGACACGTTTCTTCTTCGTCAAATGATATTGACGTGTCTTGAAAGTCCTTTTCTTCGCCTAAATTTGCTTTAAATAAGGCATTTCGCCTATGCTTCTTTATGGCATTGATCGTATTCCGACAAAGCTTGGAACCTCCAATGATTACATTGATTTTTCCCTTTGAACTTCTAGGTTCTTCTTCGTTGGATTGCCTAGGTCTTTAAAAACTCTGATCTTTAGGGGTATCCTTTGCCTCGTGATATTCTTTCACGAAATCTTCTAACTTGAATTTAGAAAGATCTCCACTGGCCCACAGCTCTGCGAGGTGCTTTTTGAGGACACTACAGTCTTTGGTTAAGTGTCCGGTTACCTTATGGATGTCACAATACAAACTTTCGTCACGGACCCAAGTGTTCGACCTTCCTTTTCCTTGAAATTGTTTCCCGACGGTATTGTTGAGGGGTTGCGATCCGAACTTTTTAGGTCCTTGGTTCTCTCTGGGTTCAAACTTTTTGGTAGGGAAAGTGACCACTGGTTTTGCTTGTTTGTTTCTTTTCGCAAAACTCTCTTTTTCATCTTCTACTTCCATCCAGTTATTTGCACGGAAAAGTGCGTCTTGAATTGTGTCCGGTTTGTGAAGTATTAGATCTTCTTTGAACCTTGAGTCATGCCATAAACCTTTTCGTAGGGCAGATAGAGCTGACTGCTGCGAGATTCTTGGGAGTTTTGACAGCACCCCCTTGAATTTGGTGATAAAAGTTCTAAGTGACTCATTTGGCCCTTGTGTTAGATTCCAAAGGTCAGCATCCGAAACGCTTTTATCCATGAGGATAGAATATTGTTTCAGGAAAACAGCCGACAACTCGTCGAAGTTATTGATTGAGCCTGGTTCCAGCTGAGTGAACCACATTAGTGCTTGACCGCAAAGGTTTTCCGAAAAGAGTTTGCAGTATCCTGCATCCTGATCAGCTTCATCCAATTCGACTCTTCCAGCGGCAATCAGAAAAGCTGCGAGATAGCTTTTTGGGTCTTCTAATCCACTGTACGGATCCAGTTTGAGTTTCCGAGAATCTTTGATTCTCAAATTTGCAATTCGCGGAATGAAAGGAGTTCGCCTAGCTTCCTCGATAACTCGGTTGATGTCCGGCTCCGAACTGGTGGCCTGGTGGAACTTTGACTTCATTTCTTTTAGTTCCTGGCTAACCTTCCTCATGGTTTCGAGCTGATCAAAGCTCTCTTGATCATACTGATCCACAAGCTGATCTTCATCTCCGAGCTGCGTCTCTTCTTCCACATCCGGTTGGATTGTTGGGTTAGATGTTGTTTGTTCGTTGGTCTCACTTCGCACACGGGAGTTTGGCGTACTGAACATGCTTCTTCGGACTCCCACGGTACTTCCTGTGCCTAGAGAACGAACACGAGATTGAATAGTATTGATGTTTTGACCAAGAGATACCTGGGTTGTTTTAAGCGTGTCCACAGCTTTTTCCACATCCGAGAACTTCTGCGACATTTCTGTTATGGCTTGCTGCATGGTCTTGAGAGCCTCAGCTACTGTCGAATCAGGGATGCTTGTTCCAGACATTGCTGCTTATCTCGGAAATGAGAGAAATCTGACAACTCAAGAATCTTCTAGATCCCCACAGACGGCGCCAAAATGTGGATGTCGGATTCGCACACTTGAATATTTGTTTGATTAGTGGGAATGATTATTCTTGAGGACAAAAATATGATGAAAAAGCTATGAATTGAAATGGAAGATGATTATAGTGTATTTGCTAGAAAAAATTGTGTCCCTTCTACATGGCTATTAGCCCTCTTATTTATATTGGCAAACGACATTTAACTCTCAATTAAACATAATTATTCTCTCTTAAATGCGTCCGTTTTGGTCTTCGAGTTTTAATGCCCAACGTTTGAATTTGAATTGACTCCGATCTTCATGGGCTTCGCCTTTTGGCCCAAGTCATCTGACTTCGATTCCGAGTCATATCCCGAGGTGTGACCACTCCGGGCTCTCTTTATGGTGATGCCCACTTCGATTATATCTTGTGATCCATGGGCTTAATGGGCCTTATCCCTTGCGGGCCTTCATCTTGATTATGTGGCAATCTTTGGTTGGTCCCGGTCCACTGGTGCGGGATCCGACACCAACACCGTTCGTAAGAACTACGCAAATCTTGTTTCCATGGAAATATCAATAGCAGCCTGATAAAAATTATTTTAATTCTTTTTTCCTTTTTTTGCACCATTAATTTATAGAGTGCGTAATTATTACGAATAAAAGTAAGAAATTTAGTAAGCAATTTTATAAATATCTGAAAATGATAATTTGGAATTTTAGTGTAGAAGTTTAATTGAAAAAAAAAATCTCTACATATCTTGGATCAAATCAACTGATAAGACTCTCCGTACATATTAGATTACTTAAAAAAATTTAATTTTTTTCTTTCTTAATCCAAAATATCTCTCTTTTTAATAATTTTTTAATAAACTATCCAAAATATCTCTCTTTTTTAATAATACTAAAATAAACTATCAAAGTGTTATATTAATCAGGAAACAATAATGTTTCAGTAAAATACTACTTTTCTTATATTTTAGTTCCAGTTCTGAAGAAGTATGCAAATCTTATTTTCATGAAAATACCAAATAGCAGCCTGTTTAATATTTTATTAGTTCTTAGCGTTAATTAGTAATTTTACTAATAAAATAAGGAATACAGGAAGAAATTCTATTAATATTTTAAAATGATAAATTAGCATTTACACTCTAAAAGTTCAACTAAAATAAAGACAAAAACAAATCTCCACATATCTTGGATCAAATCAACTATTAGACTCTCCACATATATTGGATTACGTCATTTTTTTACATAATTTTGTTTTTATTTGCCAAAATATCTTCTTATTCTTAATTATTTTGTAGTATTTAAATTTATTTTCACCTTAAAACATGTATGCTTTGTTTACTTTGTATTTTAGAATTAATTTACCTTTAGAAAATCTATCAATATTTGATATATACAAGGTATTTGCGTTAAATTAATATTAGATTTTAATAGTTACATCTGTAAGTATGAATTGCTATTTTATATATCTTGAAAACTCATATACTTGTTTGATTTGTATCTTACCATTAGTTACTCTATGGAAATCCATAAATATTTGATATATAAAAATTATTGTCGTTAATTAAAAATTTAAAATTATATTTTAGTATTAGTAGTATATGAGTATATCTATATTCAGTAAGAGAAATAATGCATGATCTAACATAATATTTTTGTTACTCTTATTTCCAATTCGGAAGAACTATGAAAATCTTGTTTTCCATCGAAATAGCAAATAGCAGCGTGTTATATATTGTATTAATTCTTTTTTTTTTTTTGTGTCAGCATTAATTCTTATAATTAGTTATTGTTACGAATAAAATAAGAAATTTAGTAAGCAATTATATTATCTGAAAATGAATACTATTTAAGATTGAAATTAAAAAAAAAAACAAATCTCCACATATCTTGAATCAAATCAACTGATAAGACTTTCCATATATATTAGATTCGTAACTTTTTTACAAAATTTTGTTCTCTATCCAAAATATCTCTCTTTTAATAAAATTTTTTTTTGTGAAGTACATTTTTATTTTATAATTTTTATTACTTTTAAAAAATCCATATCTTATATATAAAATTTAGTGTCGTTAAATCAAAACTAGAGAGTAATATTTATATATGAATTTCTTAGTGAACCAAATTTAAATTTTAAATCAGTATGTATTTTCTTTTGTATTAACTTTCGTGTGTATTTGTGAGATTCCTTATAAATATTTTGTTGGGTGAAATAGTTTTAGCATGGATTTTACTAATCAAGTTTCCAATTCCTTATATTAAATTTCCGGTTTTCGCTCTGAAAAAGCTATATGCATTTAACGTCCATCTTGTTTTTGTATTCTTTATTTTCATGAAATCAGTTGACTTAATTTATGTTTCTTAAAACATTCATTTGAAGAGCTTTATAAAATCTTTTATCTCGTCAATATATTGATTTATCTACATTATTTCACATAAACTATCGTTTATAAATACAATTTGTCTCATCGTTCTGAAAGCTTGGTGAGAAATAATTTTGGATCGGATTTCATTGATCAAGTTCCCAATTTATTAAAGCTAACAACAGTGGGAATACTGGATAAATAACGAAAACACAAACTGATGGATAAGGAAATTAACATAAAAACAAGATGGATATATAATACATATTCAAGCGACAAAATAGAAATCCTATAGTAATATGATCCAAGTTCCGACAGAAGTTTGAGTCGAGCACCCTCTTTCCCGCTCTTGTTTCCTCTCCTATAAATACCTCTTCCTACTGGCACAAACTCTTCATCACACTTTGCTAGTAAGCTATCATGAATATGGACACCGATCGAGATACCGTAGAGTTTTGGTCCTCACTTTTCCAATCCTTTGCTGACTCAGAACCTAAAGATGGTCTATATCCGGTGGTAAGAAGCCCGATAATGACCATGTCTACACTGATGACCATTGATGAACCGGCTGAGCCATGGAAGGTTCTTGAATATGGAGGCCAGGAGGTTCGACCGATGGCAATTGATGTGCCGTCTGAGCCATGGAAGGTTCTTGAATATGGAGGACATGAGGCCCGACCGATGGCCATTGATGTGCCAGCTGAGCCATGGAAGGTTCTTGAATATGGCGGTAACGAGAGTCGAACAGAGAATGCTCTAGCCGAAGTTGGATATCAGAACCTTATTGAGGATCAAGAGAAATATACACAAAAAGCGATAGAGAAGGTAATTATGTAGTTGGTTTTCTTAGATATAATATGTATATTGATTGGTCCATACACACACACACAAAAAAAAAAAAAAAAAAAAAAAAAAAAAAAAAAAAAAAAATGAAAAAGAAGAAAAAGATATATGTATGTATGAGTTGATGTCTTAATACGAACTTTGTTCGTTCTTATATAGGGTAAGGAGAAGGAAGAGGTTGCGAAAGAAGAAAGCAAGAGTCTTGGTAAGAGACCACGTGGTAATGAAGCTCGCGTTATCAATGAGAAGGTGAGGACACGTTTGTTTGTTTAATGCGTGTCTATCAATGAAAATGACCACGTTGTTCAATGTTTTGTTATTTTGATTTTCATCATGCAGAGGAGACGTCAAGATATTAATAGCAAAATTGAGACGTTGAAGGAGTTGACACATTGTGATGGAAAGGTTCATATATACCAACTTTTTTTTGCCTCTATGTTTTTCATCTAATCGTTATAAATACAACTTAATACATGCATGTATTTACCTAATTAAAATATTTTGTTCATATACATAGGTATAAGAAGAAATTTCTTCTCCCATTTGTGTTTGAAACTTATTATAACATATGTGTCTTTAATTCAAAAACTAAAATATCGTACGTTTTGTTTTTAATACAACGATTTAACTTGTACATGTAAAACGTAAAAACGAACGCTAATGAAAAACAAATTTGAGTCTGATCTTACTAATACAACTTTTTGCTTTGTTTTTAATTTATTATCCGCATGAATCTGTAGAGAAACATAGACTCGAGCCTTCAGTATATCATCGATACTATACGGGAGAAGCAGCTTTGGATAGAAGTAAGTAATCTGAATCGTCACATTGTTGTTATCTCAAGACATGCATGTATATTTAGGGTTTCGTATAGGTTTCTCCGGTGCAAGAACGAATATTAATGAAATAAAAAACAAATTTAGTTAATTAATTATATTTCGGTTTGTATTGAATTCAAAATATTTATTTCTTTAACATTTTTAACCAACAATATTATTTTTTTGATAAAGAAAATTAAATGTTGTTTTTGGCTTTGTTTAATTCAATTTATCATATGTTATATGATAATTAAGTGAATGTCATTTTTTCACATGCTGGATTAGACAAGAGCAACAATTAAAGAAAACCATTTATCATGACTAAACTCAATATTTAACAATGCAGAATAATTGGAGAAACATGTATGGTCCAATGATGCCAATGGGCATGGTGACGGATATTCAGGCACCATGGGTGTATCCTTATAATTATGTCCCTCCACATTACATGATGTATTACAATCACTTTCCGGCACCAGGAGAAACTAGCGGCTACGTCAACCCAATTGTACCATATCCCACTTATCAGGTTTTAATTTGTTTTCTTCTTCATGTGTTTATATTTTTGTGATTGTTGATTGTTGCTTTATTTATTTTTCCTTTCTTGAAAATGAAGAATTTTCAGGGATTCAACAACAATAATCAACCACCGACGACAAAGCCGATGTAACTATTATAAGAAGCTTATGTATATAAGACAGGTTCATGTTTTAGTATTAGAGACCGGTTCTATCAAGTTCTTTAATAATGTGGTTTGTTGTTAATATTAAGGAGTTGTTTTTGAAACTAGTACTGTGTGTGGTTCTGAGTATACTCATGTAGTCATGTTGTAACGTTGTATATTTTTATCGTAAACTTGTAAATGTTGGTTGTTTGAATAATGCAACGTTATCGTTTTTAGTTCAATTGCGTAACATCATATTAAATTCACTTCAATCACATTAATCACCAAGAAGAAATCTATAGATTCTAAAGTCCCTACTCCCTAATGCAATACACCCCCCTAAGGGTTAGTTGTTCCGAACACAAATGAAAAATGTGTTAATATAAAGTATTTATAGCTAAAATAAAACACAATAAGAATGATAAAGGAAAATTTTGTAATTATTAGAATGATAAACATAAGTGATATATTATTATCTTGTTAATGTTTATAATTTGTAAGAAATTTTGATAAAATAAAATAAAATAACTCTGCATATATATGTTTGATTAGATGTTTGATCCGCAATTTTTAGGCATGCATATAAAATCGATTAATGAATTTGTTTTGATAAAATAAACTAATTCAAGTAGTAAACTTTCATTTAATATTGAGGTAGAAATAAATTTTGTAACGAAATAATAATTTATAATTTATGGCAAACATTATGGTCACATGTAACTATAACATTTTATTATTAAAATTTTAAGTGCGAGAATCAGATTTTTTTTTTCATGAAATCATCTCTTTATAACTTTCCAAATAATATATAAGCGATATTAAAAATTAATCCTTGAATTATTTTTATTTTTATTTTTTTATATTAAGAAGAAGTAAGGAGAGTATGCAGTTTAAGAAAAAAAAATACGTACAAATAAAAAAAAAAAAAAAAAAAAAAAAAAAAAAAAAAAAAAAAAAACGTACAAATAACCCAAATTAAAATATTACATGTACAGAAAAGATAGTTATTCGAAAGATCATAAAGCTAGCAAAAGCTTGCGCTGCATCCCTTAAGAAACGTCCCGTCGCAATGAAGTAATCAGACGAAGGTCTAATGACTTTGGGTAATATTTAATGGCGAAGCTATTCGAGAATGATCTATGATCAGCACATGTTTATATGAAAAGATTTTGGTGCATGGTTTAAAATATGTATAACTATTGAAGTGGCACGTAAGTACGTAACTCGACAAATATATACAAACATATATACGTTCTAAATATGAAATCAGAAGCTAGCTTCCTCAGTGTTAAGCCGGTCAAAAAAAATTTCTGACTAGATACATTTTCTTGCCCTTGCATGTCTTGTCCATGCATGGTGTTGATAGAATAGAAAGTTTATCTTGTTGTCGATCAAAATAAATAATTCTTAAATATGGAAATATGTAATTTTTGTTCGAACTTGAAATATGAGTTTACAGTTCTATCTTTTCCAACTAAATATTTTTTTCCAATTTTAGTGCAATTTATTGTAACCATAGCTAGCTCGAGAGAAAAAAAAAAACTAAAGATTAAGTACTGCCGTTTATGAACAAGAATGACACTATTTGTTTCCCTGCTGTTCTTGGAGTTTCAAGAAAGAGCGAGAAAGCAAATGGAAGTAAACAACAAAATAAATGTTTTCTTCTGTCTAATGGATGTGTGTAAATATGGAACACAGAAATATAATAATATAATGGAAAATGAGTAAATAAATTGTTAGAGAAAACCATGGAAAGAAGCAAAATCATCATTGTTCTTCCCGCTCAATTGTTGCAACTTTCAAAAGCAGCTAGCTTCTTGTATCTCCCCTTAGTCCCCTATATATATAGCTTTTGGCTTCACTAGTTTCTCCTTAACTCTCCACTTCTCACAAAAATCAAAATCCTCAATGGAGATAAAAAACCACAAAGAGGGTACTCATGAAGAAGAACAATGTTCAATTTCCAATATAATTTATTCGTTTTGTGCAGAAAATCATAATGAATTAAACCCTTTGCAAGAGATATTCGGTGCTCACTCGAGTTCAAAGCCGGAAGATGTAACCAAAAACAGTGAGCAAGAGAAACACGGCGAGGAGCAAGACGAGGGAAGTTACCGTATGGCTAAACGGCAACGTTCCATGGAATATCGTATGATGATGGAGAAGGTGAAGATGATTTTTTCCTTCTTCACTTACGTGCTTCCCAAGCTAATTTGTATTTTTGCTATCTAAACTTTGCAGAAAAGACGAAAGGAGATAAACGATAAAGTAGATATTTTGCAGGGGATGATGCCTAATCGTTCCCCAAAGGTCAAAGATACTTCATATATATATTAGAGTCAAATACAATATCATATTTCGAATATCGAGTTTCTTGTGTGTTTATCTACAGCCCGACCTTGCATCGAAGCTTGAACACATCATTGAATACATCAAAAGTTTGAAATATCAAGTAGATGTAAGCATTAAGCTATATCTAATTTAATTAATTACATGTATCCATTTAAAGTATGGATTAATAAAATTCTTGTGTGGCATGTGGATGTGGTCCAGGTTATGTATATGGCATACACAACAACTCCGGTTTACACATCACCATTTTATGCAGCAGCTCAAGCACCATGTATGTCGCCTTGGGGCTATTATACGCCAGGAGTTCCAATGATGCCTCAGCAAAACATGACCTATATCCCGCAATATCATCAGGTTTGATCCAATTTGACTTTGATTTGACTCAACAGATTCTGATTTCTGCCATCAATCTTCATCACAGGTATATGAAACAGCGCCGCCAAATCAAACTCATCCTTAAAACAAGCTCTAGCTATGTGGCTCTTTATGACCCTCCTGCTTTGGACTCGTTTCTGTTTATATAGACTGTCTTTGTAAACTAAGTTATGTACATAGATACATACATACATACGTAGTTTTAAAATAAAGGACGAGTTACTTTCATGTATGAAGTTTAGTTTGATGCCACAAAATGTACAAACACTTGTTTCCTATGTTCTGTTTTGGTTGAGCATTGGTCGCGGATCCAGAACAAAATTTTGGGTGGGGCACAAATTTTTTTATATAATTTGTATTTTAAATATTTAATATTTATATATTATTAAAAATATATATATATATATATATATATTAATAAAAATAAAACAATGTAGAAAAAAATTAAAATTGACATTTAAATAAAAAGGGTCAACCAAAAAAACAAATTAAAAATAATATTATTTAAAAAACTAATATAAAATAAAAGAAAAAAAGCACCATTGAGCAGGTTTGAACCCAAGTTGGGTGAATTAATATACATAACACAACCAAATTGCCAAGTCATGTTTTAATGTTAATAACTACATGCGAAAATTTATAAATCAGTGTGGGGCACGTGCCCCACCACCTCTTCACCTAGATCCGCCCCTGACTCCTCTGTTATGTTCTGTTTTGCTCAACCTTTTTCTTTGTTGGTATGTAAGTTAAATAAAACATAACAAAGATATTAAATTACGTGTGTTGGTACGTTTGTACAAAAAGTTACTACAACACTAGTTTCGATTCCATTGTAGTCACTTGAATTTTGGAATGGTCAAAAGAAAAACACAATATTAATTTTATCTTGAATTAACAAAAACGAATTAGATCACTAAAATGTTAAATTCAAGAAGCATAGTACATTCATTGGCTACACATTATCTACACACTTTAACTTTTTTATTAAAGCAAGAAAGCCAATATAGTTTATCTTTAAATGTTACTAAAGTGAACAAAAAATGTCTCCCGTTTAACCTCCACAACCACCACCGCAGCCAGCGGCGCAAGCGGAGGCATTGACATCGTCGTTAGTGTGAGGTTTAGAAGCTCCGTCGCTACATGAGAAAATCAAGGTTGCTATGACGGAGAGAACCACAACAGCTGCCCAAATGTAGAGTAAGACTTCGCCATTACCCGCCGCTACCACCGCGAGTTCTCCTCTTACCATCGAAAGAGTTTTTGTGCATCGCTCTGTGACAATTGTTGAGACTAGTTGATAAAGAGAGTTGTAATTGGCATATTTTTCAAATGTGTGGTTTTGCGTTTTCGAGTCAGAAGTCACCAAAAAAGATGCGACGACTCTTTCTTATACTGCCCTTTGGTTTAACTCTAGGGTCACAAGCTAGTTTACCAATTGTGTGTGTGGCCATTCGTCATATCTCACCACTTGATTGTCTTAAAACATGAATTACAAAATTTCTAGTTATCAAAAGACAGAAATTTAGAGTGAGTTTCTAAAAGTGGTCATAAAGTGAACAAAAATTAAAGTAGCACTATAAATGACATAATTACATACATAAATGACTATTTGGACTTTGGATGTATGGATATACGAAAATATTTTGGAGACCTTTTTTGAAGATTCAAAAAATTGATTTGAAGGGTCCAGTTAGTAACCTAAAACGATTTGAGTTACTAAACGATTTGAAGTATCTAGAGAATAAACAGTAAACGATTATGGAATAATGCAAAGATGTAAAATAGAACTGTAAACATAAGCGATAAATAGAAAAAACAAAGTCGAACAAAGTGCCAAGAGTGTATGTTAACTTAATTTGGTTTACGCAAAAAAAATATGAATAGAGACAAGAAAATAGATGAGCCTTGACGAGTCTTTATATATAGTAAGAAATCAACATGTGAAGCAACATCCCTTGTGACCCTGACGAAGCCAAAGAGGTATTGCGTTTTATATACAGAAAAGCAGATCCCTAATAATGAAACGAATGAATATCTGTTGAATCCCTAATAAAGTTGGACCTCAAAAATTGTAAAATTTAGACTAATAAATAAACTGAAATTTACCTAGTTTGACCCAAATCTTAGGAAAAATAACTAGATTAACACCCAAATATTGTGGTTTACTAGAATAACACAAATTTTGTGTTAAAAGACCAAATACCCATTTTATTTTCAATTCTATTAAAATAAACTAATTAACATATAATAATTAAATTAAATAAAAAATTAGAAAAAAAAAACGAAAAAAATATATAAAACGAAAAAAATACAATAAGAAAATTTTTTTTAAAAAAAACGGAAAAAAAAAATATTAAACAAAAAAAATACAAAACAAAAAAAAAATTAATTAAAAAAATTATATATATAACGAAAAAAATAGAAAACAAAATAAAAAATTGAAAAAAATGAAATAAAAAATACAAAACGAAAAAAATAGAAATTAAAAAAATAAATATATATCTAAAACGAAAAAAAAACTTAATCATATATTAACGAGGAGAAAGCCACACATGAGCCATTTAATGTAAATATATCTGTCGCGGTAAGAATATGTATGTCATTACCTAATTATGCAGATTAAAATTTTATTTTCATCGATAAAACTGTCATCATATGACAAATTTTTTTATATCCTATCTGAAATCTGTCGTAATATAAAAAAAATCTGTCATAACATAAAACATTTCGGTTGCAAGTATATGTCATTCTAGCAATTTTTATTTTTAAATAACAAATCTCCTATCACACTCCAGATTTTTGTTAAAACAAAAAAAACTGTCATAACATAAAATAAATCTGCTATCACTAATAAGTCAAACTAGTAATTAATTTTTCATTAACAAATCTGCTACATTATAACAGATTTTTATCAAAAAATATTAGTCTGACGCCACTGAAACAATAAATCTGCCACATATTTGAATAAATCTGTCAAAATTACAAAAGTCTGTGGTGTCATCATAAAATAAGTCTGCCGTAGAGAAAAAATCTGTTACAAATTAAATATCTGTCGTAACCTATTTCAAGTAAATCTGTGGGTGACAAAAAATCTGTCGCAAAAAATCTGTCGTAGACAAATAAGTCTGTCATGGAAATTAAATCTGTCACAACTTATCCAACAGACTTTTCAAATAAATTTTTTTTTCCTAATATTTTTTGCCCACGTTTTTATTATTTATTTAAGGGTAATTTTGACTTTTTTTTTATTCCTAACAAAGAAAGAAAGGGTATTATGGTCACGAAAATAACCCATTTAACCCTTAAATTTTTTAAGACATTCTAGTAATTAAAGTCATAATTTGGGTTAATCTAGTAACTCTCCCATAAATAAATTTGGACCTCAAAAATTGTAAAATTTAGACTAATAAATTTTTGTACGTGAGTTATAAGATAACTTTTACGATTTACTGCTAACGTTTGAGGAAGATTATACCAAAGTTGGTATCAAAAGCCAGTCAAGTTTCGTAGCAGAATGGCAATTATCGAATTAACATTTTCATTGCACAAGAAATATTTCCTAGACTTTGAAGAAACCAATCATGCTTAAATAGTGATGGCCACTAATAACAATTTTTTAAAAAAATTATTCTAAGAACACCTCCATTGGGAAGGTTCTCAAATTTTTGGTATCTAAAAAAAGGTAAAAAAATAGTTTTTAATTGATGAGTATTTCAAAATGTTGAGATATCCTTCCAAAACTATCTCAAATGAGATACTTTTACATTCAATTTAATATTTTTTTTCTTTATTTTTGTGGTAGATACTTAAATTTGAGAACATCCCCAATGGAGGTGCTCTAATCACATTGAGTCACCTTCCATAAACAACGAAAATATAATGATCTGTACCCATTGAATCCTGAATTCCTGATGAACAATCATGATTACATGAACAAAGACTTACTATAAGTTTTAATATGTAACAATATGTGCAGATTCAGAAGATTGATATACATAAAGTTACATAGTCCTCCTAGTTTTAGCTTGAGCTTTAGGGATCTTGTTAATGACTTTGGAGTTGAATTTGTTTAGGAGCTTTTTCATGTCCCTCCCGCTTTTACTTGCTGCATAAGTCAGCTCTTCTTCGTATTGCTCATACAACATCGGTATTGTCTCCAAACCCACAAACACTTAACCAAAACACCAAAAAAATGTTTGTAATTTAAGACATACTTAAATAGAAAAGCTTTTACCAAAATAAAAAGTTTTGAAAAATGTACAATCTTAACTAGTAAGTGTGTTAGATAACCTCATAAAGACTTACCAATGTATAATAGAGTTAGAGAGCTGAAATAATTTCCAACCACTGATAATATCCATAGGGAAACAACGGCCTAAAACGAAATGAAAAACATGTTATAAATTCCAAACAATCTTGGTATAAATAATTAAAATGAAATTGCATGTGTGTATTGATTTATACCAGAAAAAGGAGTCTGAAGTCTTTGCCACTTGAGATATCATACAATTTGATAATGAACCAGTTGATCTTGTTGAACAAGAATCTCCAAGTCGATTCCGAAATCCTTAGATCATTAATACTCGGAGGTTTACTGCGCAAAACGACGTTTCTTGAGAGCTTGGTTGATTGATTCATAAAGAACTAAAGAAGTATCAAGTAGTGTGAATGTTTTTTTACCTCTGGATTAGTTGTGAGGAGCCAATGTAAGACCAAATGAGGAAGATGAAAATGGATAGCAAGAGGATCTGGCAGATGAAAGTAATGAAAGGATATTCAACCACTTCGAACAAGAACCATATCAATGTGAATACCGCCAAGATTGTTCCTGATTCTTTCTTGTTCTTCCAGAATATTATATCAGCAACTACAAGTATTTCAAGATAAAATCCTTTAGAAAAAGAAAGATTTAAAGAAAACAAAATTAATGTGAAAAGGGTAAGAAAAATATATGTTACAGCGTCCTCCTCCTAGATTATGGTACAAAGATCTTCGTCTTCTCGATGAAGAAGCTCTATGTTCATCCATTTCGTATCCAAAAACCGCCATAATTGTTTTGGTTTCGGGTTTTGAAACAACTGTAGCCTTTTTTGTGAGCTAAGGTCTAAGATTCAAGGTTTATTATATAGTTCCGAACTCTCAAGGATAAGAAAGGTTTTGTTCTTGAATTCATAAAGAAGAAAGCGAATTGAGAAAAAGGGAAAGGTATGGCTTTAGCATATTGCAAAAACTCACCATTTTATTATTACATGAATATAGATTTTTATATCTCGTAGAGAATCTTTCATAACTTGAGCTAATGATCAAAAATGTATTCCAAAAAGTTATCAACATTTTGATCATAGCTCTTGGTAAACCCTTTCTCATGCAAGTATATTCCCTAAGTTGAGGCTAGGAATGTTAGGAATGCAATCATTGGGCCTCTTCATAGGCCCAGTCCATTATGAGCCGATATTGCTTTCTTGTATAAGCTCAGATCTAATTAAGCCTGTGTGACAACGGTTGGTTGGTACAGGTCAGTCCGGACCAGACCAGGCTTGACACTGACTTTCTGTGAGGACACGGATCGAGCCAGACAGAACCAGCTAACAGGCTTTTGGCAGATGCTAGCATTTCTAGTTGAGGTCAAGTGGGAAGCTAAGATGATGATTGAGCCAAACCAAATTTCTCATAGACATAAGCCAACAACACATCTTACATCTGAGAACACAAGTTTTTATATGAACAATTAACAAACAACTATTTTTATAGTTTACCCTGTTTTTAAAAGCGTAGCCAATATTAGACCAAACAGAAACTGGTTTAGACCTTGTTGAACTCGGTGTTTTGTTGCTTTGGAGCTTCTGAAGGAGTGGTCATACCAATGTTAATGCCATCGTTCTGATGTTTCTCCCATCCACCAGTGTCAGCCTTAGAATGAGCCAAGTAGTAAAGAATGGTTGCAATCAAAGACATGAGAGTGAAAGCAGCTCCAGCAGCAAAGACCCCAACAGGTAAGACGGCACACGAAATCTCTTTCCCTTTGTAAATGCCTTCACTTTTAGTGTGGTACGCGTTCCTCGCTGATCCAGCCAACAAACAAGCCTCAGCTCCTAAAAAGCTTACCCTGAAGTTACACAATAAGTAAGACAAAACTACTCAAACATAGATATGAATCAACTAGTTCTTATTGTTGTAAGTCGTTTCTTTTCTTATAGAATCCACATAGTTTGGTAAGATCACAAATTGTACAACCAAACAATCCCATATCATGGAGCCAGGGCCGGTCTTAGGATTTTGGTGGCCTAAAGCATATTTAAAATATAATTTTTGATATAAAAATTAATGTTAAAAAATTATCAAAATATGTTTGAAAAAATGCATTAGAAAAAGTCATTAAATTTTTAAAATTCAGATTTGTTAGCGAAAGTTAAGAATATCATAACACCTACTAGGCTACTAACCAAGTTAAATAGAATATTTGGAGATTTTGTTGCTAAAAAAACAACTAAACATAAATTAATAAATAAATTAAAAACAATTTTCTCCTACTCTACAAAACAAAAAGGAAAGACACGTAAAGAGGAAAAAGAAAGACATGTAAAAAGTCAAAAGGGAAAAGAAAGGAGAAAAAAAAAAAAACAAGAGAAACGTATATATTGAAAGACTCGAACTGACGAAAAGTGAGTCATTGAAATAATACACATCCAACTTGACCACAGCAAACAAATTGGACTTACAGCTCTAAAATTTTATTTATATTATGTGGCCTAAAGCAAAAGCTTTGGCTGCTTTATGGGCGGGCCGGGCCTGCATGGAGCAAGTACACATAGAATATTCAAGAGTGACCATGACCAAGCCTACCACTATCATTGTACTGAGATAGAGACATACATATCTCACAAGTAAGAGTTAAAAGACTTAAAGCAAAGAAGTCAAGTTTGCAACAAAGTGACTTATAAATCATAAATCACTTAACCAAACTTCAATACCCACTAATCTGAAAGTGTTTACTTTTCTAGTTCACAATACTAAAAAGAGTGGGAAAAAACTTTCCTTTTCACTTCAAAGTTAAAACCCATAAATATACACAATCAAATCACAAGCCCTAGTTCAATCTCAATCAAACATAAAAGCCCTAATCAGAAATTTCAAATCTTGGTAGCTAAATAACACTTAAAATCCACTCAATTTCAAATCTTGATACACAAAAGATTCAATTAAAGAGTAAAGGATTAAACTTTACCAAGAAACAACGAAGAAGACAATAGCCCACACAGTGTAAGAAGTGCCAGTAACAAGACCCTTTCCAAAGCAGAGACACTTAGTAACACCGTTAACCAACGCCTGGCTAACAAGAAGTAACCCAAACGCCGACATACCGTACACTGTCGATGCCTCAGTTCCGTACTTACAAAAGGTCTTCTCATCGTACTGGTCCGGTACCGGCACAGCCTGAAAAAAAAAAACACGAATCAAAACACAAATCGGAAACAAAGACAAAATTAGTAAGAGAGAGAGATGAAATGGGTACGGTGCTACGGCGACGCTCGGCACCGAAGGCGAAGACGAAAGCAAGGAGGTGAAGAGCAGTGACGACGGTGAGGATTGAAACGGAAACAGCCATTGATTTGGTTTTCTTTCTCTGCTTTCTTCTCTCTTTACTCTTTTGTCTTTATCTTTAGAGAGCTTTGGTCAAGTGAAGAAACGTTAAAGTGTCCTTATAACACGATATTTGTTTTTTTACTTTATCATTTTTTTTTCGATTTTTGAACACTAATATTTATGACTTATATGTCAAAGTGTCTCCATCTAATCATTATTATTCTAGCCTTCTCTTTTTTTCAATGTGGTTTACAAATGTTTTGTAGGGAAATTCTGGGAGATATTTGATTGGAGATATATATCAAAACATCATTTGTTGGATTTGTCGTGTAGACTATAGAGTAATAGACACACACACAAAAAAATCAATAACAAGAGAAGAAAAGATTCTTCAGGTTCCTTTTTTTTTGTAGAAAAGATCAATATGTCTGCCGGAATAGCTGGATAACGGCTAACTTTGTCGGTCACAATTGTCTTTTTTACCGGTGATAGTAGGTCTGGGTCATCAATACCCACAGAAAATTAGTATAACAATTAGTTTTAGATTTTAGTTTATACATATCAAGTTGTAAACTTGAGCCGTATTTGGTATTGGTCTTTAAAACTAAATTAGTAAATGTTATTATTTTCTTTTTGTATGATTTTTGGGATATCGTTATGAAGTTTAGAATATTTGATTGTCGGACCAAATAAAGAACTTGACGGCTAAATTATTTTATATAAAAACTGAATTATACGTGCAATAATTTTTGCAAGATTCGAAGAACTAATGACTAAATTTCTCGTATATTGGAAATGATGATAATAATAATAAAAATAATTATTATTATTATATTTTAATTATTAATTTATTTATTACATATATAGGTTAATGGGTCAACCCATTTAACCTTCTAACCCATCAAATTAAATGAGTTTATGGGTTGACTCAACTCATTTGTGTAAATGAGTTGAGTCAACCCATGAACTCATTTAACTCTAAACTCATTGGGTAATGAGTTGAGTTGAGTTAACCATTTTGACACCCCTAATTGGAATGCAACAAAATCACAAAACCTTTCATTTTAAAAAGTATCCAATTATGTTCAAAATTATGAAAATTTGATATTAAAAGCATATATTTAAAAGAACTATCAAGTTGAATATTTAAATTAAAATCATA
Source organism: Arabidopsis thaliana x Arabidopsis arenosa (assembly GCA_019202795.1). NCBI lineage: Eukaryota > Viridiplantae > Streptophyta > Magnoliopsida > Brassicales > Brassicaceae > Arabidopsis > Arabidopsis thaliana x Arabidopsis arenosa. The sequence goes on along the minus strand of CM032919.1, from coordinate 10,373,288 downwards.
TAAAACCAACTGTTTTTTTTTAATGTATTTCAAAACCAAAGACTTCCTCGTAATGATGAAATGAGTCATTGTTATATACAAGATAATATTTTTAAAAATAAATCGAGATTTATATGAATACTTGGAAACAAGATAAGATTATTTTATTGGCTAAAAAAAGCAGTTTGTTTTCTTATTTCAAAGATCATATTATATCGTGTTTATGCTTGTTTGAAAATTTGATGCCGTGTTAATGGTCATATGAAAAATATTTAAATTTACATAAAATATTTTTTGTTAAGAAAACTAATATTAAAAATATATTTTAATTGTTTTTGATATTAAGAACACCATTAGATAATTTAGTACTTGGCCAAAGGTTTTACTATAACTAAATTTTATGGGAATACTAACCTTGGCCAAATCAAAAGTATTTGATTAGTTTATAATGTGGAAATTAATGACTACACACAATTTAATGAAAATAAAATTTTAAAGTGGTACGATGAATAACTTTTGGAATCTCTAACTTTATTGATATGCCCAACAAATATATGAATGATAATTCTGTACATTATAGAAGAAAAAAAATGATGTTTATGAAATTATATTATTTTGTTGTTATTCTTTCCTTAACCATTAAAAAAATCATACACATGATATTTTCCAAAACTTTTATTTTTATCTCGTCAATTCAGTCCATGCACTCATTATCATTATCAAAATTATCTTCTCTCCATTTATATCATCTTTTCATTTGGTTGACAATTTCTATAATATGACATTCACATAACTTAATATTATCTTGTTAGCTTGTCAATTCCAAATTCATAGTAAGAGAATGATCATGAATTTTCATAATAATATGAGGGATCGAGTCCGTTGAACTACTAAAAATAAAGTTATAATCAAGATAACAATAGCTAAAACACCTCATATTAAACTTTGATAATAATCATAAGTGCATAGATTAGATTGACTAAATCATAAATAGAAATGCATGACGTATAAAATAGGTAATACAATTATTTGAATACTTTAGTACGCTATTTATTGAAAATTTTGAAATAAATCAAAATTTATATAAAAACTTGGAAACAAAAGACATCTTTTTATTTTAGAGATAATATGATGTCATGTCAATGCTTGTTTAAAAAATATAATGTCTTGCTAATGGTTATCTGAAAGTATTATAATATTTAGTTTATAGTAAATAGTATTTTTAAACAAAAATATATACTAACACTAAGAACTATAATTATGATTGATTGTAACTTTGGAAGTAAACTATTAAAATTCCTTTAAATTTAAGATATTAAAGCATTTACTACTTGGTCATAAGTTTAGAATTGAATTTAATAGACATACTAATCTTGGTCAAATTAAAAATATTGGACTACATTATAATTAGTGACTGAAAAAAAATTAATAGAAATCGAAACTCAAATCATATGATGCGAATAAATTATAAAATCTCATACATATTGTTTGTGACCAACATACATGTATATCTATGATATGAATATGCAATATTAAAAAAAAAAAAATTATGTTTATAAACTATTTTTATTTTGTTGTTCTCCTTTTTCTCACCATTAAGAAATATTCATTACCTCGTAAATTCAATCCATGCTGTCACGATAATCCATAAAATTATCTTCTCCCTTCAAATGATGTCTTTGATTCACAATTTCTACATTGTGATATTCGCAAGACTTCATCATATTATCTCTTTCAGAAAAACCATTGTCTTCCAACCAAGATGGCATATCCTTCTCATCGATGTCATTGTCAAAAGAAATCAGATCGTCAATCGGAGCATCACAACTTTCATCATAAGGAACATAGTTCATCTCTTCCATATTGGCTTCAAGAGGAACTATGTTATCCAATGGAGCAAAACTTGTTTTACAAGAAAGCAAATCCTTTTGGATGGAATTAGTTTCAAGTGAACTTATATCTTTAAGAAAAACACAATCTACCAGGTTTGAATAATTGGTTTCAAGAATGGTCATATCATTTTTGGGAGGGATGTCATAACGTATTTCAGAAGAAACAAAACCCACATGGTTTGTATTAGTTTCCTCTTGAGGAAGAATACTTCCTCCAGAATCACCCATGTCCATCTGGCTTATATCTACTTTAGAGGAATTCACATTTTCAAAAGAAACATAACTTTCTCCTGAAGAAACCCAATCCATCTGGTTTGTATGTTTTTCAGGAAAATTTATGTTCACATCAGTTTCAAGAAGAATGAAATTTTCTATTGAATGATCCCAATCCATATGGTTCATATTAATTTCATGATGACTATGATTTTCTATAAATGGAAGCCAATCCATTTGGTCTATATTAGTTTCAAAAGGGTTCATGGTATAGTTCATAGTGCTTAGATCTGCTAAAGGATGAAAAGAATCGGGTGTAGATGTAAAATCTAAATCTATTTGGTTTACATCATTTTCAAGGACAGATCTAGGTGGGTGAAATGGATTAGGATCATACTGCGGAATAGAAATCTTTGTGGACTCCATCTGAAATGTGCATGTGTTAGATGCACGAACATTTGATGGTAAACCAGAAAGGATAGAAAGGTTTTCACTACCTAAACCAGTTAAAACTAAACTAGTATGGTTAGCATTATCGGTAGAAAGAATATTGTAAGGTGGGTTATTACTAATGGTTGAAGGAACATAGTTAACATTTGTAGATGACTTGTTAAATATGTTACCAACAAGTGAATAATTGCTCAGATCCGATTTTCCGCCTACATGAAACTTTGGCATATTTTTCTTTCCCTCGGCGATAGGTTTTTTAAATAAAACTGCATAAAAATATATTATTATCAATATGATACAAAATGATAGAATTTTGAAAAAAAAATAGATAGTAAAAGAATACTTGCATTGACTCATGGATGATGATGAAGAATTTTTCTTTTCCAAAGAATTCCACAAGGAATTACTTGCAATGAGATTATTCAATAAGTCTGATGTTTTGAAAGGATATTTGTATTCTGAATGGTATTCGAATGTTTCATCTGTCGATTTACATTCATTTATTGGCAATGTATCGCTTAAACGTTCAATTTGAGCTTTGTATTTCTGAAAATTTATAAAATAAAAAAAATTATAATAAGACTATAATAAGAAGATAAAAGTATTATATATTAAATCAAAATATTTAAGTATTATATATATGGACCTGAAGGTGGCTACCGACTTGGCGATAAGTCAAGTTTGGGTCATTCATAATCGTTAATATGGATTTGGGACGAAAATCTGCAAGATAAAGGAATGTAAGAAACTGATATAAATAGAGACAAATTGGTCAAATGTAAAGTATAAATCTTACCTTTTTCACCCAGAATGGAGATAGCAGCTAAAAACTTCATATGACGCTTATTAGTCCATAAACTTCTACGTCTTACAACACTACTATCCATTTTCTTCCATTCCTTTCTCTTATTCTCAGTCTCAATAAGACAACCTGGTTTAGTTTTCCATTCAACATTTGCCCTGCTTTTTCTCTTTTGGGATGTTTCAGAAATTGTGAATGTGTCGATAAAAGGTTGTCTTCCTAACAAAGAAGCTTGACTGGTTCTCTGTCTCTTAAGGTTTGCCCTGAAAACTTCTATCTGATTTATATCTTTGTCTGTGACATTCTCCTGGTTTACAATCGTTATGTTGATTTTCTTTGATTCTTGAATCTTTTTAGGTAACACGTGCTGCCATAAGTTTTTGATGTCATTTTCAGAAATTGGCTGATCTAGAGAAAAGCACGCTCTTTTTATCAAAAGATCAGATGGTTTCTTTGTCTTTATCTCTGGATTAATCACTTTCACATAGAGAAGAAAACAAATATCATTTAGTTGAAAAAAAAAATGGTGGAAACAGTAAAGGTAAGAAAGATGTGTGAACATGGACATACATATGAGAGGAATATCTTTGTGAAGCAAAACGGTGAGGAAGGAATCTGCGTCGATGTGAAACATTTCAATGTTGGCTATGATAAGTCCGATGTCCTTCTTTTGCTTCTCAATCATCGATAGAGCCTTACTTGCCACATCCACGCTCATCACTAGTACATTAATTTGTATATAAGATATTTATAAAATTTCAAAAATGGTTAAAACATAGAATTATAATTTTTTTCTTTATTATACTTTTTCATTTATAAAAAAAAAAACTGAAAACAAAAATATAATAATGAACACGCTTATTGTTAGATAAATTTGATAAACGATCAATAAATACATAATAACTAATTATATTATAATTTGAAGGTATGCTTTGCAGCGAATATCTCGAAATCTTAATATCCGACAAAAATATAGGTAAATCAACGGACATGTAAATCACTTTATTCTTCGTCATACACCTTTCTGAATACGAATTTTGATTTTAAAAAAATTATATGTGATTAAATCATTGAGATCTAAGACCAAATAGTCTCAAATATATTTTTATGACAAATATTATGATTTATACATTTATATGTGATTTGAGACTTCTTCAAATTATTTCATAGATCCGTATGCAAAAACCACAAGATCTAGTGATTTATAATTATAATCATCAGAAATTGTTTAACAAATAATAAATTTTAACATAACAAATGCAACAATTCAGAAAAATTTGATATGTAAATGAAAAAATGATCAACATTAATATAAACGATGTAAATAAAAAAAAATGTTTTACAAAGATTGGCCATTTCTTTACCTCTTTTTGAAAATTGTTTAAGCATTGACGTGAGAGACGCGACTGATGCAGTGTCATGGTCGATTAGCAGAATGGAAATGTCATCAAAACATTCATGAACTAAGCTTCTAGCCATTTTCTCTGAAATTTTCTCAAAAATATATGATTGGGGGTTTGAGAAAATGACTAAGATGAGAAAGAAATACTAATGCATGGTCATATATATAAGGATGGATATAAATAGTGGACCCAACTAGGTCATACATTGCAAATAATAGATGTAAAAGTTAATTACCTTCTCAATAGATTTTAATTTATTGCTTTGACCCTATGATGTATATTTTTTTTTAATATAAAAATGGCTATTATGTCTAATATTTAATTTATTGATTTTATATTTTTCAAAATTTCATCAAACCCCTAATGGCTAGAAATACATTTTGAAAGCTTATTTTTAAGGTCATTTTTGTAATTAAAATTATAAGGTTCTTAACAAAATAATTGAAATTATATAAAACTAAACCAGTTTTTAATAATATTAGAAATCATTTGAATGTATTTTAAAAATATGATATTTATCGATTCACCAAAATCAATATATATCCATATATATTTATCGTAATTTCATTTATAAAATTTGACTCAGAAATTGTTAATAGTCGTCTGTTTTAAATATTATGTTACACAAAATGATCCATTAATTAGTCAAAAAAGAAATATAGAATTAATTTTCTATACGCTAAAATATTGTAACAATAAAATTTTATAGCATTATATTTTAAAATTTCAATAACAATTTTTTCTTTTTTGGTCAAAAATAATGATTCTTTTTTCAAGAACAATATAAATGGGGTGAGAAACATGTGTCTGGTCAATTTGAAACCATTAATAAACTTCCTTAATTTTTTGGAAGTCAAACAATTTCCGAATTGGGACAAAGGTAAAAAAAATTATGAATCTATATATACAATTTTTTTTAGAAAGCCATGCATTTAATTAAGCCCTTGTTCAAATAATTGTACCTTCCTCTGTTTTGTGACATTGGTAAACGACTAAAAGTATATCAAGATCAATATACACATATATGGCCCCAACTCTCTGTAGTACCAAAAGACTCCTTTTATAACCACATTTGGATAATCGATGATACTTTTCTCGGTTTTAAAGTCTCAGAATAAACGAGAAAGAAATATCAAACAAACAACTACTAGACCCAAAAGTGTTTACAGGACGCTCTTACTTATGCACATTATTCACTTTTTATGTACTATTATGTATGAGTTTCAGACCCTTTGTTGCTTTACCTTGTGGTCATCAAAGCAGCTTGAAGGAGGGGACTTGGGTTTGAAACCAGGGTCAGGTCATGTAAGCAGCTTGAGGGATGACTTGGGTTTGAAACCAGCAGCAACGAGCTTCTCCTGCTCAGATAGTGAGTGGCGGAAGTGGCAACGGTGACCATAAGGACAGTTATCACCAGCAAGAACCATTCTGCAAACCTCAGTCTTGTAACGGGGATGGCGAATCACTGGGCGGAGTTCCTTAATGCCATGAGCGAACTGGCAATGGTCACCATATGGGCATGTCCCTGTCTCTTGCCATTTGTTGCACAGCTCTGTCTTTGTCATCCCTTGATTGTACACCTCCACTTCTATCTCCTCCTCCTGATCTTCTTTCTTCCCTCCTCCTCGCACATACACCTTCTGCTGCATTTCATTCATTCATATATCCACCATCAATTTCTACTTCAAAGAAAACAAAGGAATAAAGGATTGTGGTACTTTAATAAAGTCATATATGCAGCTCAGATTCAACAGTCTACTGTCAATAATTGCCTATTTCCCAAAACTCTAGACCAATATCGACCTTCTCTCAGATATACTTTTTCCTGGAATCATTCATTCATCCATTACCATTACTATTTACATATATAGTTCAGACTCCGGAGAAAGCAAACAGCATCAAGACAGTTCTTCTCAAGAATCTAAATCTAAACAGCATCAAGACAGTTCTTTCTCTAACAGATAAACCTTTAAACTACACCACCAAATGTACAATTGTTATAAGGAATAGATTCAGAACAGTCAATTGTTGCCATACCAATGAGGAATAGAGGATTATGGTATCTAAAAAAGACAGACTGTAATCACATTTGCAGGTCACATTCAATAGTTAGATAGTTAACCAAGTCTATAGTCTTAATGATTACCAAAACACTAGACCAACATTTTAAGGAAGCAAACAGCATCAAAGTTCACTATTACTCTTTAGAGAAAGCAACACTTCTTCTTTTGTTTCTTTCAAGAATCTAAACCTACACGACCAAACGTTACAAGCAGCCTTATATTCAGAACAGTCAACTTTTAACACTTCTTCATAGAGGAGAATTGTGAGATTGTAGGTCAGATTCAACAGTTAACAGTCAATAATCTCAATGATTACCTAATTCCCAAATCACTAAACCAAAATCAGTCCTAACTTAAGCAAGATCTCATCAAGATTCCACAGTAATCAAGAAAACAAAGAAAGAAATATACCGTCGTACTGACTTGACCACAAGTCCCAGGCTTAGTTACGGTTCCACGAGGTTTTCCACATTGAGCAACCGCACCACCACCTCCCTGACTCGCCTTAGAGTAACCACTAGATCTCACAGAGATGCTCTTCGGAAGCGAAGAACGATTCAGATCCTCATTCTCCATAACACTCGTTGGACTCTCATCACTGACATCATCACGATTAACCGTACGGTTCTGATTCTGATTCTCCACTTCGTCGGCGTCATTACCTCCGATCGAAAGATTGCTAAGCATCCGAAGGGGAGATCGAAGATCAAATCGGTTCTGGATCGAAGATCTGATAAGACTGTTGAGCTCAGTCTTGAGATGACGATTCATCGATCGGAGTTCAGTGTTCTCTAGACGAAGCGCTTCTGCTTCAAGCGAAGCCTCATGAAGACGCGTGTAACACAACGCCTCGCGATTCACCATATCTTGACGCTGTTGCATGATGTTGCGAGTCGACTTGTAGAGTTGATCAGAGAAAAGAGACGACGAAACGACGCCGCTACAGGAAGAATCTCCTTGGGATTTCTTGATTCCGACGACATCGGCGGAGCTTCCGCTGTAACTAAACGGCGCGATTTTGTTTTCCATTTTTCCCGGTGACAATTTCGACAGTTCTGTTTCACAAATCAACCACAAAGAAATCAAAATTCATGCATCGGAAACGGAATCGCGAAGAATTAAACAACCGTATAATGAAATTTCTTCGAGAAAATGATAATCGGAAGTTCAAAATCACGGAAAATAACTCAGATCTAGTTTCCGAGAAAGATAATCTCATCTATTTCTCACAGAGGATACAAATTCAAACGATGAAATCAAGAATCGGAGAAGAAATTGACATGTAAAGCGATAGAAATTTTACCGAGAAAATTTGAGCAGAAGAGAAACCGCCGGGAAAATTCGAGAGAAACTTCCGAGAAAATCTTTCTTGGCTAGAGAGAGAGATTTCAAGTTAGAGAGAGAAAGTAGCTTGAAAGAGGAAGCTACAGAGTCTTTATACAGGCTTTTGGATTCGCATCGCGAGGGAAATTAATCATTTAAAATAAATACAAAATTAAAAGGAAAAATTCGGTGGTTGTTACGGTTTAACAGAAAGAAAACAAACCAGAGTCTTGAAGTCTCTTTAGCTGATCATAATTACGGTTATGCCACTGTGTTTGTGTTAAAACTATATATTAAAATAATTTTTGATGTAGAAATGATTAAGAGAAGTGTGTTTCATTTTTTTGAGAATAATAAGTAGCTGAAGATACTAATAACCAAGGCCCAGCTTGTGGTTAAGAGAATCATTTGTTTCAACTAATTGCTTGATTTTGAAGATTATTTTGAAGGGATAAGATTGGTCTTTTGTTACAAAACTTGCAAGATAGTGGAACTTAAGCAAAAAAAGGTTTTGCTTATTTATCACAACTATAACTAACTCCTTTTTAATGAGTCTTGTCAAATATGATTTCATCAAAACACCAATTATGGTTATTGGTGGTAACACAAGTTTTTTCTATTTACATTACACTGTTGCTATCTCATCTTTGTTTTGTTTAAGTTAACCTTGTGATTTGACTGATACAAAGTTAATTCTGGTGAATTTGGTGCAAACATGTTCTGTGATTACAAAATGGAAAATAAGCAACAAGTGATGAATTTAAGATTAACATCTACATGCAAGAAATTGAGTCATGTAAAATAGATGAAGAGGTAGATTAGTGTCTTATGTACAAAGGCATTGTAATAAAGAAAGAGATGCAAGAAATTGTGTTTACTCTGCCATTTTTCTTGGGACCATATTAAGCTTGTTTCTCCTCCCTGAATTCAGAAAATGCTAGTTAAACCATGGAGAGTTTAAGATATACTCTCTAATGGGATTTGAGATTATCGGTGTTAAGACTTACACGCGTGCTCTCTTCTTTTCCTTGAGCCTTGAGATGGCCTTTTGACGTGCATTGTTAGAGAGAGGGGAACAAAATGAGATTACTTCCTCTGTGTGATTATAAGGGTTATCGGTTTCGCTGCTTGAGAATGAGATGGATGATGAAGCGGGTTTAGGTGCAAATATGGGGTTATTGAATGAAGAAGAAAATGTCTTCATCTGAACATACATGAAAAAGGTAGAGAGGCCTTAGGTTATAACAAGAAATATTAAATGGTTATAAAACGGAGACTCTATAGACTATAGTAGTAGATGGAAGATTTCAAACCTCATGAAATTTGTCTAGGGAAGAAACAAAGAAGACGTTCTTATTGTCTGCAATTGGCTCTGGATCAGCTCCAAATTCCTCTTCAAAGTTTCGGAAAGTGAGATCGATGTCTGGTATTTGGAAGTCGTCGTCACTGCATATTGTATCTTCACAAACTCCAATGTCTTGTATATTTTGATGCCACAACTGCAGAAGAAACAGAGCTAATCTCATGTAACTAATGGTTTCCACAAAGACTATGTAATGTATAATATTTAAACCAAACCTGATTGTTCTTATTATATGGGCTTTTGCAGTCCCAAAAGGAATCACCAAGTGTGGAAGAAGAAGACAAGTGTGAAAAATCAACAATCAGCTCTTTTCCGGTCTGCGGAAGATCGATTAAACGTTCTTCAGATTTCTTTGGAAGCTCCAGTGGAGATGGATCAGCTTGTTCTGTCACAGAAGAACTACCATTCTCTTCCCTCAGCTGAACCTTCTCCAATTCAAGAATCTGTTCCAAGATAAAACCACCTTCTCTTTGCACCTGAAACCATCAAAATCATTGGTACATCAGCTATAAAGAGATCTATTCATCTACAAAGCTATAAAAAGATACAAATCAAACTAAGAGCGTATGGTCCAGTGGTTTTTTCGAGTAGATTGAAGACTCGCCCTATGAGTTAAGGCCAGAGAACGAGCTCCACCATCTTGTGGTTCTTTCTTAGCCACCTGGCTATCAAAAAGTATATATATTACATACAAAACAAGCATCAAACCTTGTTCATTTCGGATCGTCCCTTAGGTTTAACCATTCGAAAACATTGCTCTAACGAAACATCATCATCATCATCCATAACTCGAAAACCCCACATAACCGCGAAATCTTTAGCAGCAGGACAACCTGTATAACACCTCAAATCCCTTCTACGATGCTCAGAAGAGCCACCACCATGACACTTATCGTTACATCCATGGCAAAGAAACATTTTATGGTCAAAACATCGAACAACACAAGGCTGATTCTTACAAGAATCACATAAAACAGTACGTAAATGTCGTCCCGAAAGCGAATTAGCTGAATGAACCTTAGCATCACACGTTAAACAAAGATTTGCTGTATCAGCTATACAATAAACCACTGCTATATACGCTTTACAAAACTCACATACTCTTTCCATTTTCTCAATCCATAACATATAAAAGATTCGTCCCTGTTACATCAAAATAGTTTTATCAGAGATCACAGATCGAACAAAAACAAAGAAACAAAAAGAGAAGGAAAAGTGTTTACCGATGAGAGAACTAAAAAAATCAGAGATTGGTGACAAAAGCTTGTGTCTGTTTTAGGAGCTTTTTTTCCTATTATCTGATAAAAATCCGTCGGTTTGGTTAGGATGACGTGGCAAAGCCACGTAGATATTTGGGTGGGGACTTGGAAAATTGGTGATTACGTTATCCGTATGCACGTGAGATATGGGGAAGCCACGGACGTATGTACCACTGTGACAGCTTCTTCTTTCACGACCCATCATCTCTAACTCTAAGCTTACCTTTTCCTAACCAATAAGGGCAAGCCACATGTCGTAGCTAACTTCGGACCAAACAAAACTAGAAATATCCGTTTCATACTGGTTAATTATTGGTTTTATTATCTAATACTTATGTGTTAATTCTTAAAATTTTACATTTTTATGATTTTTATGATGGAAAATGTGATTTGTTTATTTTTTATTATCAAACTTATATTAAAAGCTGATGTTAGTGGAAGCCACCTTGCCCCATTGGTTGACTAAGGGTTAATTAATGCTTCTACACCAAGAGGTCTGGGGTTCGAGTCCCAGATATTGCGATTTATTAATAAATTTGCAGATTAAAGGAGGCAAGTGTGCAAGAGATCTCCAGCGAAGTACAATTATAGCCGTTCGCCAGGATTCTACGCAGAGAGAGAGAAGTGTCGTCAGGTCGTGGATCATTGAAGGTGTCCGTCAAGAGCATGGAGAATGAAGTGTCGTCTGTCGTGGATCTAATAAGGGTCGGAAGGAATTGTCCGTTGTAGAATCGTCTATGTAACAGTTCTCATAATTTGCAATAAATAATAAATCTAGACGTCAAAAAAAAAAAAGCTGATGTTTAAAAAAAACTTATTTAAATAAAATAAAAATATCAGTCTAAAACGACACTGTACAAGAAAAAAAAAAAAGTACAGTAAACCGAATTAAACGTATAGCTATATTTGGTAAAAATGATTCATTGGCAAATTCCAGCTTTTGTCAGTTAGTAAAGAGCCATAATGCAAACTGCTTAGTGCTTTATACAAGAGTTTTGGTTTTTTTTCTTGCATTTGTAATGCAAATCCATTCGAACCAAACAAAAGTTTAGTTGGGGTTTTCAGATTGGATTTCTTTGATTTAGTTAAAATCAAAATAGTTTGGTTTAATCTTACATATTACACTCCTAGATAAAATGTTGAATCTACTATCCAACCGATGAAAGAAAGAACGAAAGAAAGAATTCCGATAAAATGAGAAAGGTCACAGATACAACACCAGTTGTTAGCCAGAGATTCCTTTCATGCCCTTGTTGATGTACAAAAAACTTGGCAGAACCTTGTTTACGCAAAAGGTTGAACAGATCGACATTCCAGATTTGGCAGACGCCTTGAGCTTCACCACCAAATCCGATAAGCGCCTGACTTGAATTCAATCAAAGATAATGAGCATCATTGTATCACGATGAGACCCAAAAACAAGTTGAGGAGTTACCTGTTTGTCATCTTTGTTTGGTGTGTACTTCAATCATATCATGATCCTCCATGTCAAGTTGAGAAGGGGTGGTCGACGGATCAATCTTATCACCGTCAAATATAAATACAAGATTTTGCGGGTCAAGCTTAACTTTATCCGTATACAGTTTGATAACCCGCTCAAACTTTTCATCCTACAAGAAAATGGTAAATACCAAATCAATATCAGTATACAATATTACAAAGGCATCTCATATTTTACAAGCTTTAACAGAATATGCATATCTATTAATGAGCCGCTCATTGTAACACAAAGAGCAAGCAACAGAAAGAGATTTTTCTAAAGATCTGTCAACGAATCCTCGAAGACTCTATCTAACACACGTCTCAAATACTCAACCCCATTCAAAGATTTCTTGTATTTTATACTCCTGCTTTCCTAGAAAGTTCAAAATATCTAGCTATCTGGATGTTAACGAAGGTGACATAACAGCTAATTCTTATCTCTACTTATCCCACATACAAATTTTGGATAGTAAGCTTATTGTTGATGGAAGGTTGTATAGTAAGTGGCAAGCAGTGAAAAAACTTACCGCAAACACCCGGAATGTCTTCTGTCCATCTTTGTCCTGTATTGTTAAGACAATCTTGGCCCTGTCATTCGTAGGCTCTGGTGGTAACTGAGCAGCAGCCTCTGAAGGTGGATTGCGAGATTCTTCAACTTCCCTTTTAGCAGACTCCTCGACTTCCTGCATCACATCTGCTACAGTTTTTGTAAATGACATGAGCTCCATCTTCTTCGACCTACATTACATATTTCATTCAGGAATTTAGAATCAAATTGTAACAATGGGACTCTTTCGCTAATGACATTACAGTCATCGAAATCATATCATCAGGGTGCATTAACAAATAGTAACATACTACGATTAAATTAGCAGAGTCCTAAGTTAACACTTCATAGGAAAGTGAAATCGACCAAGAGCTTTGAGAAGTAGGAAAAAACCGTAGCTTTCTAATAGCAACATGGGAAGCCTAGAGATGAGAAATACTTTGACATACAAAATTTACCTCAATGCTTTAATAGTTGAATCTTCAACAGACTCTTTATTTTTGTCGAAGATAACCTTTGGCGGAGGAAGCAACCAATCGTCATCACCCGCCACTTCAATCACTTTCACATCATCATCTAACTTCTCAACCTATATAAAAAGTAAATCAATATGATTCAAATTCCAAAAGGAGTGGTGATAGATTCAAACTATGAATTGTGAAGGACATAATCAAAAACTGTTCCTTCATTGAAATTGATTCGTCTATTACAACAGAAATCAAAGAGACTGACACAAAGGAGCTCAATGAGACAACCAATCATTAAGATCAAGTCTTACTGTTTGTGAAGTTTTGGCTTTCTTCGGAACCGGCGTCTTCGAGGCAACATCATCATCATCGTCTACAAGATTTCAAAGCGAGACAGAGCAATAAGAAAGAAGTCATCTCTATCACTCTCACGCTCTCAGTCACCAAATCAAGTGAAACTCACCGTCAATACAAACGAAATTCGCTGGTTGAACACGACGATAATCAAAGAGTGGCTCTAGATCTTCTCCTTCACCTCCCTGATCATCAATCAGTAATACAAATTCAGGAACCAACACAATCCCACAACAGAAAAAATTAGGGTTTTGAAGAAATTGAGAAATTCTCACCATTGTAGTAAATTTTGGATCTTCTTCGCCTGTTTAATCAGAAACCCTAGATGAGAATTGGATATAGATTTTGAATTTGAATTTTATTTGTTGTGATTTTGAATTGCTTGACCCAAATTAAAATAAAAATAAAGTGATTTTGAATTTGGAGATTGAAGAGGAGAGGCATCGGCGATTCCGATATACGCGCGTGAGGTTAGGAACATGTTGGGTTTATTGGGCCTATTTATTGGGCCGAGTCTTCATTGTTTTTTAGTTCCAAGATTTTTGAGATTGGTTTAATTGGGTTGTTCACATTGATGATGATTGGGCATTTGTCATCTGAATCTGTTGTCATAATTCATCTATTTTGTTACAAATACTTTAGTTTTTGAAATAATCAATATTTCTTGCTACAAAAATTTCGAATTTATTTATTTTACCATCTATTTGTTGCAAGTTTGGTATGATTATAAGTTTGGTGAAGTATATTAAAACTAATTAGCTACATATACTAACAAATTTTTTAGTATATCAATTTTTTATAATATGAACAAATTTTTTCCGATCTTTAATGTGTATCAATTTGTATTTGTAGTAATTTTATGTTACAATTTTTAGTTGTTGCAAATGACGTAGCTATACAACAACAAAATTCTTAAAGTTAAAAGTTAAACTCTTATAGCTTCAATGTTTTTTTTGTATCTAAGTTCTTAAATTTCAACCAAACGAATGCACGAGTTGTAAAAACGATATGTTTCTTTTGAATCTAATTTAATATAATTTTCAAAAAAAAAAATGATGAAAAACGACGGTTTAATAAAACGTTTTTGTTTGGATTTTTTTTTAAAACTAATAGGTCCAGAAATGGTTAACATGTGATTTCATTCCACAATCATGACAATCACACGAAATACAAATTTAACTAAACACATCAAATTTTAATAAAGAAAAAAATAAGCAAATACTGAATTAACAAATTTTATTCCGTCGGGTACAATACATATATATATTTTTATGATAAAACAAAGAAGTGTTTCAAAAGAGAGCTCATGGTGTCGTGACTGGTGCATTTGCATCGCTTATTTTTGTTTTGACCAACAACGATAGATTACAACATACATGCAAATAAAACTTAAAGAAAATTCATGCAAGCAAACACGAGAGCGTACGTACGTGTCAATAGACCATCAAAGATTTATATGTATAGGTCCACTCAGGGCCAGACAGGCTACATTTCCAAGAGTTGACTGGATGACTCTAAGTAAGCCCAGTGAGCCTGTACAGTAACCAGTGGACGGGAAGACCGAGCATGAGGCCACCGGAAGGTTAACCCTAATGGAGCATCTTTGTAGGTCAAAGTTAGCAATGTTCAGGAGTCTGAGCATGATGTTGAATGATCCGTATTGATCTGTGACAGCTTGAGCTAGGTCAGTGCTTGAGCCGTCGCAAACTAAGTGAACGGTGATGCCAATGAGTGGAGCTGCGTATTGGTTTCCGTTAAGGGAACAACGCAAGACACCAGTTACTTGGACGGCGTTAATTTGGAGGCCGTTAAGTACAAGTGCGTGGGAAAGAGATGATAATGATGCCATGAAGACCATGGAAAACAAAAGAGCACTTTTCGTATTCACCATTTTCTTTTTTCCTCTTTAATATGGTTGATGATTATATTTGTTGTGATTGTAAAGGACATCAAGGTGGTGGTATGTATTTATATGAGTATGGAAATTCTTATTATAATACAACTTGGGTGATGGATGGATGATGATTATATGATTAGATACGATATCTTGATCTTGTGATGGGGCTTCGAGTGTGTTGTCTTTTTTCGTATTCATTGTCTCTTTTGTCTTATTCCATTGACTATATTGATCACCCACCTAAAAATTCTATCATCAAGCTTTCTTTTGATAAGAGATTCCACTATTGAATGCATGAGAATAAAAGAAGGTACAACAAGACTCATCCCAAGTCTTTTTTTTTTTTTTTTGCTAAATATGTGAATTTTCATTCTCATCCCAAGTCTTAAGTAGAGAAGTCCATGGAAAGCTCTAAATGGAGGTTACAGAAAACCAAACCGAGAAGGCACAAACCCGGCTTTACAAAATCAGACCAAAAATAAGATAACCGGCAAATAAAAAGGGTTGGTGAGGGTATTCAAACCGTACCAACTAAAATGTCTTCAATGATCACGAGAGAGAAAGAAACAAAGAGAGGGAGACAAATTAAAGCAAGATTTTACCAAGATTTTTTTATTTACATGTTGTTAATTACAACTTAACAAATGAATAAAAGATAATTAATGCATATATAGTCTTGTTAATGCCAAAGTTTTGTTTCATGAAATGTTCCATAAACGCCGATTCTAGCCTTTTCACCATCTTTGCCTCTTTATATAGTTTTTTTTTTTCCTTTCTCAAACCTTTTTATCTTATCTTTTTGATTTGTGTTTCGTCTCCTCTCTCTCTCTCTCATAATTAACTTAATATGTAGTCAATATTCCTAGTTTCATACATTCTTGTTTGCAATTCTTTAATTTTTTTGTCAAGAGTTTGTTATTCATATATCTGCGAAATTATATATATTCTTAAGAGTTAAATATCACAGTTAAAAAACGTAAAAGCATAATAGGAAAGCCATGAAAGTTAAATCGGGAGGTGGAATCTTACCTATGAGATTATGTACCCAATCAATCATCATTCGGAGAGGCCACAAAGAACAAACTCGAGTCCGAAACCGATTTGATCGATCATTGTCGACGTGGTGAGACCCTCTTCCGTCTACGTTACTTTCGGAAACACCTAAGTTAACCTCAAAGCGACAAATGGGACAAGTGTTGTGAATGTTCAACCAAGACACAATGCAGCTTGAATGATACAAATGCAAGCATTTCAATTCTTTTCCTTCCTCTCCAACTTCAAATTCCTCCTTGCATATCGCACAAACTTTCTCTCTCGCCAAATCTTCCTCCGTGATTGTCACCTTCCTTAAAGCCTCGATGGCGGATTGCGAGGCTGGTGGTGGACCGATTTGTACACTAGGCATAACATCAGCGAATTCCTCGTCGGTATTATAAACTAGATCATCATGATTGAGCCGGTTACTTCGCGGTGGGTTGATAAGATGGAGAGTGATCCAATCGGTATCGGTATCCCAATAAGGTCGGCTTGGCCTCATAATGTCAAGCTCATCGTGAAGATTGATCTCTCTAGAACAGAAAGGACATATAGGACCATATAGACCAAAGCTTCTTAGCCTAATGGTACGGCTACAATGACGACAATAGAAGTAATGGAACGTTCTTGTTCTTCTTGTTCCATTCACAATAACTCTTGGACGATACGCAGATGTCATGTTTCCAATCTTTTTAATTTTTTGTTGGTAGAATCTAAATATATGCATTTATACTTAAACACGTGTACATGTTTTTACGAAGAGGCAAGACAAAGCCTATACGAATGAATTGAGTTATTCTTTTTTGTGTCTAGGACAGTGTCGTATGTTCTCTGCTATGTCAACTTGCGAATCTTTTGGTGATTTGTCTTGTACGAATCAAAGATTCATAAGGATGCTTGGAGAATCAATTACAAGAAAGGGTTTAGGTTTAGCAGAGAGGACAGTTATTTGAGCGGCCCATTATTGGCCCATTCCAACCTATTTGTTCATGTATCCTTTGTCTTGCTTGCATTACACGACGACCAAACAAACTTCGACTTTGTTCTTCCTTTTAGCCTTTTGAAGAGTTCTTTCTCCAGCCAATTCGTTTTATAAAATTGAAAAATCAACCCATCAAAAAGGTACGACCATTTTATAGAGGACACTATCTACGGTTAAATTCATGTAATTTTTTTGTTTTATTTTTAAGACATCCATTGTAATTAGTGAAATCGAACAAATTATCATAAAGCTAAAACATGGTTGTTTTTTTAATTAGCATGTGAAATTAGAGTATTCGAACACGACAACGTTCTAACTAAATATTAAAATATATAAATTAAGTTCCCTAATTTAAATTAAAAGATTTGTTCATAGTAAAAATATTTTGACCTCACAGCTGAAATTATTTAGAACCAACATCAAGAAAAATAACCCATGCAACATCCGAACATATGAAGTTTTGTATGTGGTAGTACAAAGGTCAAAGGCACATAATAACTTACATACATGGTTCAAGAAATCATTGTTAGTTAGAATAATACTGTTAACACTGCACTCACTTAATCAAATATATATATAATGAGTCTAAATAAAAAATACGAACATATATAAATGATGGTTGATTTGTAAATGGAATCAAGGGACATTTGTACTTAATGTGGGGAGATTGTTGAGTGTGATGTCTTTGCTAGTCTTATTTGTTTCAATATGATTCGAGGTCGTTGGGATAGTACTCTTCATTTCCTTGTTTTTACCCCATAGCACAAGATATAATCCTCCAACGATAATCACTGTACCAACTATGCTGTAATGTCGCCAAGTAAAAGATAAAACCATTATATACATACATACATACATACACCAAATCCATCTCCACAAAACAACACAATATACATGAGTTTGTACCTCCCCAAATGAAGTGTTTCATCTAGAACTAATGATCCAACAAGAGTTACGATCACAAGTCCTATAGGGCTAAATACCGATACAAATAACGGCCCTCTAGACTCGACGCACCATGCGTTGACTGCTACCACCATCCCGGAAATCACAATTGCCTGAAATGGACAACATCAAAACATATGTTTTAAAGGTAATTAACTTCAATGAATCTTACAAATTTGTGATATACACAACAAGACATATATACTTAATAATGGATGGACTAATATTTTACCGCATAAGCAATGGTTAAGAGTCTTATATTCCATCCTAATCTCCATTCCTTCAAATCGCGTTTCCAGCAAAGAGCGACAAGCATAGCCACTACGCTTCCCATCATGTTCATTAGTGTCGCGTTCCAATAAGGCCCTCCAAATTGTTTGCTTATTTTAACCTGTAAACCAAACTAACTGCATGCCTTAGTACACAAACACACATGACAATTTACATGGAGAAGACAAAAAAAAAACTTGCCTGCAATAAAAACCAAAGTGAGATGGAAATGTTACCACCAAAGACTAGAAGAGCCCCAAGGATAGAAATATGGTGAGTGGTAGCATCACGTGGTTTGCTCACTAGGTCAACATGAGTTGACCATGGATGAATCTCTATTCCTCTATAGAATATAAAGACAAGAGCTCCACCAACACCAAACAATGTTCCAAAAACCTTAGCCAACCCTACGCTCGATCCAAGCCGTACACTCTCTATCCTATGGAACCCACCCAATAAAAATGGATTATGTTTTGTTTAATGGTATGATTAGACATATCTTAAAACGGTTTAATTAAATTGAATTAGCTAGACTTGTGTCACTTGCCTAAGAAGTGCAGCGAAGATGAAAGTGATCAATGGAGTGAGAACGCCAGCTGCAGATGTGAATGTTGCTGACGTTAGAGCCAGACCCGCAATGGTTAGGATACTCGGTATCACCACACTGCTCAATTATCACCTCATTAATAAAGTGTTATAGTCTCAATATATATTCTTTTTAACTCTTTTTTTTCTTTGTTACATTTTAAGCAATATTTCCAGCTACTAGTTTAAACTTTGTCCTCTATGTTTTGGTACATTTTTCTTCTCTAAATGTAAAACCACTGGTTGATAATATATGGTTTTAACTTTTAAGTTAATTACTAACTGTAAACTCTCTTCGATTATGTTGTAAAATTAGTGTACTCTGGATTGTGGATTTGTGGTTGAAGAGATTTTGGTAAGAAGTAATATATCCTCAACTAATGCTACCTAAGTAGCTAATGGCTAGGTATTTTTGAAAAACATCTATAGAGAATTTTACAGTCTTGCATCAAACTTGTACATAACACTACTCAAACCATATAAATTTATTTTTCGATTTCATTTGGAATAAAATGGTTTTGGTTTGACAAAGTCACAAAGAAATTAACATATATAACTTTAAGACAAAACAAAAAAGATGCTTCTTTTTGTGTGTGTGACAATTACGTACCCGAGTAATCCTGAGATTAATGCTAGTAACATGAGCCTCCATGTAAAATCTGGCCTCTTCTTCCTAATCGATCTCATAGAGTTAAAAACGAGACAACTAATTAATATCAAAACATCCAAACACAACCATATTATATAAAAGAAAAGCAACCTTTGAAAGATGAAGGACAAAGGAAGCATGAAAAGTGTAGCAAACAAGAGACGATAGGCCACGAGTACACTTGGGTTCATACCATCATCCATTGCTAGCTTGAAAAATATGTTTAATCCTGCCGAAGCTATTTGAACCACTACCATTGCCGTTATATCTTTCATTTCTCTCCACATTTCACATATTCTCTCCAACATTTCTTATTCCTTCTAGCTAGTTTCTTAATTACCTCACACACTCATTTACTTATCAATTTATAGAGAAAGAGGGAGAAAGAGAGAGAGAGAGAAGCTAGCTAAAATGAGTTAAGGAATCCTGACTTCTCCTGAGCCCCTGAGCTTTATTTATCACACCAATACTTCTCTTTTTTCTAGCTGTGGTCCACTCAATTTCAGTACCATAAATGAGTTATGTGATATAAGTAGATGCTAAATTCAGATTCCGGAATATTTTTATAGATATGTCATATCCAACCATAGAGTCTAATTGTAAAGTGCTTCTAAACTTTTTAATACTCTAAAAACACTAAACTTATCCAATAAAACTTGAGAAATCTACTCTCTCGTCACAAACGGGCGGTGAATCCAGAGAAACATTTCGTATAATAAAGATTTTAATAGATATAAGTTTCATGAATATTAATTAACCAATGATGGTAGTTGCATTTATTTTTCTTTTGGCTAGTGCATTCACATAACATAACAAATGCATTTCAAGAATATTCTAATTTTCTGACCAAAAAAAAAATGAAATAAATTACTAGACCTCCCCGGATATGAACTGTTTTGCACTCCACTTGACGTAGATAGTGTACGTGTGTAAGTGGGGGATTTTGTTACTTTACAAAAGTAGTTTTAAGAAAGAAAGAAATATATACAATTTGTCGAAAACGTAGTTAACGTTTATATACAAACCAGAATGCATAGGAACAAAATAAGAATCCAGCAACGTGTTCAGATGCTGTTGACACGTGCGACGCATGCTTTAAGCTTTGTGGTTCACTGGTTCTCCATTACGTTACGTACGTCCACGAAATGTGAACAAAAGCTTTGTAACCATCAATAGTTTTTTCATCAGAGATTGATCCTATTTGATGCCAACTTCTACTTATCAAACTAACAGTGTCGAGGAAGCGGAGAGGATGTTTCTCTAAGTTTCACGTTCTGTACAATCCATTAAAAATAACTAATCTCCTAGAGTTTAGGTAGAAAAGAAAATATACCAGTTCAGGAACCTTTTTCCTCTAGCTGCAAGTTCTTCAATTGTTTCTCTAACATCAGCCTTCCATAACTTGTCTTCCTCGCTTTCTATCTGAACGCAAATTTAAATGTGAGGAGTCATTTGAAGCACATATAAGTTGTTTGGCGGAGCTGGGCGCTGCTATTAGTCAATTGGGCAACCAGAAGATTACAAGTAATAATCAATGCCAGGCACAACTAAGACTCTCAATTTTACTTGCCAGTGAAAAGTCAACTGCAGGGAAAAGAAACTGATAGTCGCTGATACTTCTCCTCTGATCACATGGATGCACTCCCATGAATCTACATATCTCTATAGTTCGTGTATAAATTGGCTGTCTTCCCTCATTTCATAACAAACAGTGTTGCTTATGAATTAAGACCAGAACCAGGAGAATAAACGTAACACACAAAGAAACAAAGAAACAAGAAGCGAAATAAGGGTTATACAACTGTAACATGAACTGAAAATACATTAAAACGAAAGAAGAAAGCACAAATAACCCCAAATAGAAGAATGGGCGCACGCGAAACCACAAAGCTTAGAAACAAAAGATGGACAGAAAGTAAAATCAATCAAACACTAGATAAAGGCCCTTCTGTATACACTCACAAAGCGAAATGACAAAAAAAAAAACTAAAATGAGTGACCAAAACGACACTGTTATTCCTTCTAGTTTCTTAATTACCTCACACACTTATTTACTTATCAATTTATAGAGAGAGAGAGGGAGAAAGAGAGAGAGAGAGAGAGAGAAGCTAGCTAAAATGAGTGACCAAAACATAAAAGAAAACCCCGAAAGTGAATCAAAGAACACACTTTATAAACTCTTTACAAGCCCACAATACCAAAACTCTCTATCAAGCTAACAAAAAAGAGCTCAATGAGACAACCAATAATAAAGATCAATTTTTCTTACTGTTTGTGAAGTTTTCGCTTTCTTCGGAACCGGCGTCTTCGAGGCAACATCATCATCATCGTCTACAAGATTTCAAAGCGAGACAGAGCAATAAGAAAGAAGTCATCTTTATCACTCTCACGCTCTCAGTGACCAAATCAAAATAAGTGAAACTCACCGTCAATACAAACGAAATTCGCTGGTTGAACACGACGATAATCAAAGAGTGGCTCTAGATCTTCTCCTTCACCTCCCTGATCATCAATCAGTAATACAAATTCAGGAACCAACACAATCCAACAAAAGAAAAATTAGGGTTTTGAAGAAATTGAGAAATTCTCACCATTGTAGCAAAATTTGGATCTTCTTCGCCTGTTTAATCAGAAAACCCTAGATGAGAATTGTATATAGATTTTGAATTTGAATTTTATTTTGCTGTGATTTTGAATTGCTTGACCCAAACTAAAATAAAAAAAGTGATTTTGAAATTTTGAGATTGAAGAGGAGAGGCATCGGCGATTCCGATATACGCGCGTGGGGTTAGGAACATGTTGGGTTTATTGGGCCTCTTTATTGGGCCGATTCTTCATTGGTTCTCACACTTTTTTAGTTCCAAGATTTTTGAGATTGGTTTAATTGGGTTGGTCACATTGATGATCATTGGGCATTTGTCATCTGAGATCTGTTGTCATAAACTCATAATTCATCTATTTTTTTACAAATACTTTAGTTTTTGAAATAATCAATATTTCTTGCTACAAACATTTCGAATTTATTTATTTTACCATCTATTTGTTGCAAGTTTGGTATGATTATAAGTTTGGTGAAGTATTAAAACTAATTAGCTACATATACCAACAAATTTTTTAGTATATCAATTTTTTTATAATATGAACAAACAATTTTCCGATCTTTAATGTGTATCAATTTGTATTTGTAGTAATTTTATGTTACAATTTTTAGTTGTCGCAAATGACGTAGCTATACAACAACAAAAATTTTAAAGTTAAAAGTTAAACTCTTATAGCTTCAACGTTTTTTTTGTATCTAAGTTCTTAAATTTCAACCAAACGATGCACAAGTTGTAAAAACGATATGTTTCTTTTGAATCTAATTTAATATAATTTTCAAAAAAAAATGATGAAGACGACGGTTTAATAAAATGTTTTTGTTTGGATTTTTTTTTAAAAACTAATAGGTCCAGAAATGGTTAACATGTGATTTCATTCCACAATCATGACAATCACACGAAATAAAAATTTAACTAAACACATCAAATTTTAATAAAGAAAAAAAGAAGCAAATACTGAATTAACAAATTTTATTCCGTCGGGTATATTTTTTATGATAAAACAAAGAAGTGTTACAAAAGAGAGCTCATGGTGTTTTTTGTTTTGCATCGCTTATTTTTGTTTTGACCAACAACGATAGATTACAACATTTTTTTTTTTTTTTTTTTTTTTTTTTTTTTTTTTTTTTTTTTTTTTAATATAACCCAATAAAGGGCAAATGGGCCAAAGCCTTACAACCACCAAAAGCCCAGTTACAAAATGGGACATAATCGGAAAGTACATCGGAGAAGAAGGAGAAGCTCGGAGAAGATAGATTACAACATACATGCAAATAAAACTTAAAGAAAATTCATGCAAGCAAACACGAGAGCGTACGTACGTCTCAATAGACCATCAAAGATTTATATGTATAGGTCCACTCAGGGCCAGACAGGCTACATTTCCAAGAGTTGACTGGATGACTCTAAGTAAGCCCAGTGAGCCTGTACAGTAACCAGTGGACGGGAAGACCGAGCATGAGGCCACCGGAAGGTTAACCCTAATGGAGCATCTTTGTAAGTCAAAGTTAGCTACGTTCAGGAGTCTGAGCATGATGTTGAATGATCCGTATTGATCTGTGACAACTTGGGCTAGGTCAGTGCTTGAGCCGTCGCAAACTAAGTGAACGGTAATGCCAATGAGTGGAGGTGCGTATTGGTTTCCGTTAAGGGAACAACGCAAGACACCAGTTACTTGGACGGCGTTAATTTGGAGGCCGTTAAGTAAAAGTGCGTGGGAAAGAGATGATAATGATGCCATGAAGACCATGGAAAACAAAAGAGCACTTTTCGTATTCACCATTTTTTTTTTCCTCTTTTATAAGGTTGATGATTATATTTGTTGTGTTGTAAAGAACATCAAGGTGGTGGCATATGTATTTATATGAGTATGGAAATTATATTTATACTACAACTTGGGTGATGGATGGATGGATGATGATTATATGATTAGATACGATATCTTGATTTTGTGATGGGGCTTCGAGTGTGTTGTCTTTTTCGTATTCATTGTCACTTTTGTCTTATTCCATCGACTATATTGATCACCCACCTAAAAATTCTATCACCAAGCTTTCTTTTGATAAGAGATTTCTATTGAATGCATGAGAATAAAAGAAGGTACAACAAGACTCGTCCCAAGTCTTTAGTAGAGAAGTCCATGGAGGTTACAGAAAACCAAACCGAGAAGGCACAAACCCGGCTCTACTAAGTCAGACCAAAAATAAGATAACCGGCAAATAAAAAGGGTTGGTGAGGGTATTCAAAACGTATCAACTAAAATGTCTTCAATGATCACGAGAGACAAAGAAACAAAGAGAGGGAGACAAAGCAAGATTTTACCAAGATTTTTTATTTACATGTTGTTAATTACAACTTGACAAATGAATAAAAGATAGTTAATGCATTTATAGTTTTGTTAATGCCAAAGTTTTGTTACATGAAATGTTCCATAAACGCCGATTCTAGCCTTTTCACCATCTTTGCCTCTTTATATAGTTTTTGTTTTTCCTTTCCCAAACCTTTTTATCTTATCTTTTTGATTTGTGTTTCTTCTCCTATCTCTCATAATTAACTTAATATGTAGTCAATATTCCTAGTTTCATTCATTCTTGTTTGCAATTCTTTCATTTTTTTGTCAAGAGTTTGTTATTCATAAATCTGCGAAATTATATATATTTTTAATTACGAGTTAAATATAATAGTTAAAAAACGTAAAAGCATAATAGGAAAGCCATGAAAGTTATATCGGGAGGTGGAATCTTACCTATGAGATTATGTACCCAATCAATCATCATTCGGAGAGGCCACAAAGAACAAACTCGAGTCCGAAACCGATTTGATCGATCATTGTCGACATGGTGAGACCCTCTTCCGTCTACGTTACTTTCGGAAACACCTAAGTTAACCTCAAAGCGACAAATGGGACAAGTGTTGTGAATGTTCAACCAAGACACAATGCAGCTTGAATGGTACAAATGCAAGCATTTCAATTCTTTTCCTTCCTCTCCAATTTCAAATTCCTCCTTGCATATCGCACAAACTTTCTCTTTCGTCAAATCTTCCTCCGTGATTGTCACCTTCCTTAAAGCCTCAATGGCGGATTGCGAGGCTGGTGGTGGACCGATTTGTACACTAGGCATGACATCAGCGAATTCCTCGTCGGTATTATAAACTAGATCTTCATGATTGAGCCGGTTACTTCTTGGTGCGTTGACAAGATGGAGAGTGATCCAATCGGTATCGGTATCCCAATAAGGTCGGCTTGGCCTCATAATGTCAAGCTCATCGTGAAGATTGATCTCTCTAGAACAAAAAGGACATATAGGACCATATAGACCAAAGCTTCTTAGCCTAATGGTACGGCTACAATGACGACAATAGAAGTAATGGAACGTTCTTGTTCTTCTTGTTCCATTCACAATAACTCTTGGACGATACGCAGATGTCATGTTTCCAATCTTTTTAATTTTTTGTTGGTAGAATCTAAATATATGCATTTATACTTAAACACGTACATGTTCTTAAGAAGAGGCAAGACAAAGCCTATACGAATGAATTGAGTTATTCTTTTTTTGTGTCTAGGACGGTGTCGTATGTTCTCTGCTATGTCAACTTGCGAATCTTTTGGTGATTTGTCTTGTACGAATCAAAGATTCATAAGGATGCTTGGAGAATCAATTACAAGAAAGGGTTTAGGTTTAGTAGAGAGGATAGTTATTTGAGCGGCCCATTATTGGCCCATTCCAACCTATTTGTTCATGTATCCTTTGTCTTGCTTGCATTACACGACGACCAAACAAACTTCGACTTTCTTCGTCCTTTTAGCCTTTTGAAGATTTCTTTCTCCAGCCAATTCGTTTTATGAAATTGAAAAATCAACCCATCAAAAATGTACGACCATTTTATAGAGGACACTATCTACGGTTAAATTCATGTAATTTTTTATTTTATTTTTAAGACATCCATTGTAATTAGTGAAATCGAACAAATTATCATAAAGCTAAAACATGGTTGTTTTTTAGCATGTGAAATTAGAGTATTCGAACACGACAACGTTCTAACTAAAGATTAAAAGGTTTTACAAAAAATATATAAATTAAGTTCCCTAATTTAAATTTAAGATTTGTTCATCGTAAAATTTTTTTGACCCCACAGCTGAAATTATTTAGAACCAACATCAAGAAAAATAATCCATGCAACATCCGAACATATGAAGTTTTGTATGTGGTAGTACGTACAAAGGTCAAAGGCACACAATAACTTACATAAATGGTTCAAGAAATCATCGTTAGTTAGAATAATACTGTTAACACTGCACTCACTTAATCAAATATATATATAATGAGTCTAAATAAAAAATACGAACATATATAAATGATGGTTGATTTGTAAATGGAATCAAGGGACATTTGTACTTAATGTTGGGAGATTGTTGAGTGTGATGTCTTTGCTAGTCTTATTTGTTTCAATATGATTCGAGGTCGTTGGGATACTCTTCATTTCCTTGTTTTTACCCCATAGCACAAGATATAATCCTCCAACGATAATCACTGTACCAACTATGCTGTAATGTCGCCAAGTAAAAGATAAACCATTATATACATACATACATCATGATCCATCTCCACAAAACAATACAATATACATGAGTTTGTACCTCCCCAAATGAAGTGTTTCATCTAGAACTAATGATCCAACAAGAGCTACGATCACAAGTCCTATAGGGCTAAATACCGATACAAATAACGGCCCTCTAGACTCGACGCACCATGCGTTGACGGCTACCACCATCCCGGAAATCACAATTGCCTGAAATGGACAACATCAAAACATATGTTTTAAAGGTAATTAACTTCAATGAATCTTACAAATTTGTAATATACACAACAAGACATATATACTTAATACTGGATGGACTAATATTTTACCGCATAAGCAATGGTTAAGAGTCTGATATTCCATCCTAATCTCCATTCCTTCAAATCGCGTTTCCAGCAAAGAGCGACAAGCATAGCCACTACGCTTCCCATCATGTTCATTAGTGTCGCGTTCCAATAAGGCCCTCCAAATTGTTTGCTTATTTTAACCTGTAAACCAAACTAACTGCATGCCTTAGTACACAAACACACATGACAATTTACATGGAGAAGACAAAAAAAAAACTTGCCTGCAATAAAAACCAAAGTGAGATGGAAATGTTACCACCAAAGACTAGAAGAGCCCCAAGGATAGAAATATGGTGAGTGGTAGCATCACGTGGTTTGCTCACTAGGTCAACATGAGTTGACCATGGATGAATCTCTATTCCTCTATAGAATATAAAGACAAGAGCTCCACCAACACCAAACAATGTTCCAAAAACCTTAGCCAACCCTACGCTCGATCCAAGCCGTACACTCTCTATCCTATGGAACCCACCCAATAAAAATGGATTATGTTTTGTTTAATGGTATGATTAGACATATCTTAAAACGGTTTAATTAAATTGAATTAGCTAGACTTGTGTCACTTGCCTAAGAAGTGCAGCGAAGATGAAAGTGATCAATGGAGTGAGAACGCCAGCTGCAGATGTGAATGTTGCTGACGTTAGAGCCAGACCCGCAATGGTTAGGATACTCGGTATCACCACACTGCTCAATTATCACCTCATTAATAAAGTGTTATAGTCTCAATATATATTCTTTTTAACTCTTTTTTTTCTTTGTTACATTTTAAGCAATATTTCCAGCTACTAGTTTAAACTTTGTCCTCTATGTTTTGGTACATTTTTCTTTTCTAAATGTAAAACCACTGGTTGATAATATATGGTTTTAAGTAATTAATTCTCAGAACTTCCTGGTATTCAAAAAAAAAAAAAAATCTCTCTTCGATTATGTTGTAAAATCAGTGTACTCTGGATTGTGGATTTGTGGTTGAAGAGATTTTGGTAAAAAGTAATCTTCAACTAATGCTACCTAAGTAGCTAATGGCTAGGTATTTTTGAAAAACATCTATAGAGAATTTTACAGTCTTGCATTAAACTTGTGTAACACTACTCAAACCATATAAATTTATTTTTCAATTTCATTTGAATACAATGATTTTGGTTTGATAAAGTCACAAAGGAATTAACATATATAACTTTAGGACAAAAAAAAAAGAAAAAAAAAAATCTTCTTTTTGTGTGTGTGACAATTACGTACCCGAGTAATCCTGAGATTAATGCTAGTAACATGAGCCTCCATGTAAAATCTGGCCTCTTCTTCCTAATCGATCACATGGAGTTAAAAACGAGACAACTAATTAATATCAAAACATCCAAACACAACCATATTATATAAAAGAAAAGCAACCTTTGAAAGATGAAGGACAAAGGAAGCATGAAAAGTGTAGCAAACAAGAGACGATAGGCCACGAGTACACTTGGGTTCATACCATCATCCATTGCTAGCTTGAAAAATATGTTTAATCCTGCCGAAGCTATTTGAACCACTACCATTGCCGTTATATCTTTCATTTCTCTCCACATTTCACATATTCTCTCCAACATTTCTTATTCCTTCTAGCTAGTTTCTTAATTACCTCACACACTCATTTACTTATCAATTTATAGAGAAAGAGGGAGAAAGAGAGAGAGAGAGAAGCTAGCTAAAATGAGTTAAGGAATCCTGACTTCTCCTGAGCCCCTGAGCTTTATTTATCACACCAATACTTCTCTTTTCCTAGCTGTGGTCCACTCAATTTCAGTACCATAAATGAGTTATGTGATATAAGTAGATGCTAAATTCAGATTCCGGAATATTTTTTATAGATATGTCATATCCAACCATAGAGTCTAATTGTAAAGTGCTTCTAAACTTTTTTATAATCTAAAATTTAGAAGTTTATTAGGTAACATTCGCTTCCGGCCATTATTTTGGAAAATTTTTTAAGGCCTTCATTTTCATATGTTTATTAATTATATTAGGTCCAATAGAAAACATTGTTGTGTTGTACTTGTATAAGAAAGAAGAAAGTCACGATGGCTTATCAAAATAACAGATTTAAACATCACGTCTTTTACTCTTTTCCCTGCCACTTTTCAAGAGTCACATCTTAAGCTTTTTTTCTTCTTTATTGATTGATCACAATTCACAAGTATGTTTATTTAGTAATTAGTATTACAGTTTTCTTTTTTAATAAATTTTAGAGTTGAATTTTTTCATATATTGAAAAAAGTTTTTCAAAGTTGAAGTTAATAAAGTTTTATTTCGGTCGAGTATGTCACAAAAAAGATTGAACGATTTGGCTTTTTATTTTTTGTCTATCGAAAGGAAATTGATTAAAAGCGTTGATTTTGAAAGTTTGGTTAATGATTTTATAGCACAAAAGGGAAAAAAGTTGCGTTTTAGAATCAATATTCTAGCTTTTACTCTTGTTTTGTTTATTTGGACTATGTTGGTTATTACTTTACAGTGTTTTTTTTTGTATTTGAATTAAGGTCTTTTTTTTAATACCGCTTCTGGTCTATACAATGTTAGGCACGGCTCTGTGTGTAAGTGGGTAATTTTGTTACTTTACAAAAGTAGTTTCAAGAAAGAAAGAAAGAAAAAATTATAATTTGTCGAAAACGTAGTTAACGTTTATATACAAACCAGAATGCATAGGAACAAAATAAGAATCCAGCAACGTGTTCAGATGCTGTTGACACGTGCGACGCATGCTTTAAGCTTTGTGGTTCACTGGTTCTCCATTACGTTACGTACGTCCACGAAATGTGAACAAAAGCTTTGTAACCATCAATAGTTTTTTCTTTCTTTCTTTCTAAATACGAAGTATTTGGAATTTGTTGAGTGTCACAAGTAGTTTCATGTAGGCATGCATGATGGCTTATGAAAATATGCTTCACCTTGGCCGTTGATTTATTATCTAGCTTTAAGGAATCTCATCTTTATTTCTATTCACGAACATAGTTCTAGTAACGTACGTCAGTTTTGTGTTATACCTTCAGTATACACCGTTACTTTAAAGTTACAGATGAATTATCTCTGACAATTTAATCTAAACTTTTAAGGTTTTCTTTAGTGGAACAAACTTTATATATAGCTTCTATGTTATTATTTTCCTTTCTAATTTCTAAAAATATTACGAAAATAATATATATGAGAGTGGTTTCAGCAAAATTAGCTAGGACTTACTTACATGAGGACTATATATGAAAAAAATAATGAGAATGTGAATTAAGGCCACGAGTTTTTAGTTGAGGGATGATAACATATGTGCTTTGTTTTGGTAGTTAATTAGTAACATCTTAAATCAGTAAAAACCATAATCCATTTCCTGCCAACAATTTTGAAATTAAAATGTATGGATCAAGTTTGAGTGAGAGTGCATCAAGTCCAACAACAGCGTCTTTCACTCATAGCATATGTATATAGAAAATTAGAAATGGTGTTAGTAAAGCAAGTATAGTGTGCAGGCTCGGTTCTTGGCCCATATTACTTTAGTAACCGTGGTCATGTCTACGGACATTGCGTACCGTCCCACGAGGGTAGGCCCAATGGTCCAAGAGAAGGCATAGGCCCACAAACGGTAGCGTTTCAGTGTTGATGTTAAAAATTAAAACATTCGTTCTCCTGAGCTTTCTATATGCTGAAAAAATTAATTGAAGATTTAATCTAATCTTGAGAAGATTCCTTAAAAATTGAGTTTTGAATCTTTAAACGGTAAAAAATTGAGTTATGTAAATGTCAAAGATTGGTCCTAAAATTTGGCCACTAATGTGATTGGTGTAAGAATAGATAAAATTGTCAACTATCAATTGACTGATTCTTATTGTGGTCATATACGGACACAAATCTTTTCGTCAAGTGTTTTGATCAAAGAAAGTTGAAAACTTTAAGGCGATGCCATCAATTTGGTCTAATGAATCCGATGGATTACGAGAGCATCTTGTGGACGTTGGTGTGTCTGGTTCAGAACCAAAGATTCGGGTACATGATCTGACCCGAGTCGCTGATGATGGATCTCGGATCTTGAAAGGAGTTACGGTGGATATACCAAAAGGTATGATCGTTGGTGTGATTGGACCTAGTGGAAGTGGAAAGTCAACGTTTTTGAGATCTCTGAATCGTCTTTGGGAGCCACCGGAGTCTACTGTGTTCTTGGACGGTGAAGATATAACGAACGTTGATGTTATTGCTCTTCGTCGTAGAGTTGGAATGCTTTTTCAGCTTCCTGTTCTTTTTCAAGGTAACATAAAAATTTGGAATTGATTAGTCTCTTTCGTAGGTTTGATTGTGGAATTTGGAACCATAGGAGATAAACTCTTGTGTTGGTCACAGGGACTGTTGCGGATAATGTGAGATATGGTCCGAATTTGAGAGGAGAGAAGCTAAGTGACGAAGAGGTTTATAAGCTGCTAAGTCTTGCAGACCTTGATGCTTCCTTTGCTAAGAAAACTGGTGCAGAGTTATCTGTGGGTCAAGCTCAACGAGTAGCACTTGCAAGGACTCTAGCCAATGAGCCTGAGGTGTTGCTGCTGGATGAACCAACAAGTGCTCTTGATCCGATATCGACAGAGAACATTGAGGATGTTATAGTGAAACTTAAGAAGCAGAGAGGGATTACTACTGTGATTGTTTCTCACAGTATCAAGCAGATTCAGAAAGTTGCTGATATTGTTTGTCTTATTGTCGACGGAGAGATTGTTGAAGTTCTGAAACCCAGTGAGCTTTCGCACGCTACGCATCCAATGGCACAGAGGTTTCTTCAACTCAGTTCTTGAGACCAATTTCTCATTGTCTTGCAAGTCATTTGCTATTTTGCTTGAATCTTAATAATCTCTTTTGAGAGAGGAACAAAATGCTGTCTGAATGTAACAACACCTTTTATGGTTTATGTATTTTTATCTTTTCTTTAGCATACGAAAGCATATATATGAACAACAAATCTATCAAAGAATTTAGTCGAGATCCGATTGGTTTGATGAGATCTGCATCAACCGAGCTTAACAGGAACTACAGCAGGATCTTTAGGTGAAGAGGGATCAAGTGTGATGATCTCCTTTCTTCCCTCTCCTCCATTCTCAACTTTCTCTTTAACCGCCTTTGTCACTGCGCCAAACGCGTTTGAAAACCACGAAGCTCCACTTGATACATAAGGGTTCGCCATTAAAGCTGTTCTTGCACTGATTGCTGTCTCTTCTGCAGCTGCTAAAGCAGATTTCGTTATCTCCCTCACTTGATATCGCTCATCGATATCTCTCAACTTCTCATTCACCACAGTAGTTCCTATGCTTAGCTTTTCGCTCAGACCCATCTTATCGTCAAGCGAGGCAATGGTTGCTGAAGCGTTTGAGATCAAATTGTGTCTGTCGTCAAATGCTTTGGCTTTCTCCATGGCGTCTTTTCCAAGAGCATAACCCCTTCCCACCATGATGTTCACCACATCTTCAGCTTTCTTGACAGTGAAACCGTTAAACGAACTTTCCTGCTACACAGAGGAGACAACATGAAAACCAAGAGAGTTAAACGAATAAAACAAAGTGTTTTCGGGTCTTTACCGAGTCAAGTGCAAGGGCTTCTGGTGGTAGCTCGTAGTTAACAGCAGGAGTAATACTAACACGAAGATCTGCAATGACTGCTCCCTGGAGAAAACATTTTAAACTGTAAGCACTAATCCATTATATATACCTAGTGATGCATATTGCGTAAGAAATACCGTTAAGAGCATTGCAGTTTCTGCGCCTTGAGGATCCTTAAAAGTAACATAAGCAGCTTGACTTTCTTGTGTCTCACTGTGATACAAGTAAAACATTAGATGTTGGAAACAATGATTGATCTTAACAAGGAGATAATTTACAATCAGACCTTCGCATCTCGACGAACTGAATGTCACCAGAGAAAGAAAAGAATTCTTTAACATCTTTCTTAGAAACAAGTAGTGAAACATTGCTTATCTTCACAGTTTTCACCTGCACAAAAATAAATCAATCGATTGGAACATTTCACCCACAACTATATACAAAAATGAATCTCGTATTTTACGCAGAAATATGAGAAATGAAAAGCCTATGTGAACACAGTGAAGATGAAACTTGTGGTTGCTTACACCGGAGACAGTTGACTGTGAATCCATTAGAATGTTGTTGTGAGTTTGATCCGAATCAATGAAAGCAGCCTGTGGAGAGATCATCAATACACCCATACTCAATTTATTTTGAAATAATTCATCCAAAGCCATTACTTCAATTGACATTGAACAGAAGAATCTGGAAACTGTAGATTTAAAAAAAAAAAAAAAAAATCGAGAAACGAAAAGTTTATCTGTTTTTTTTTTTTTTGGTTATAAACTTATAACACCGACACAGTAAAGAGAGATCTCAGACTACATCATATATCAAAATCACAGAATCAAAGGAACAGTGATTTTATCCACAAAATCCTACCAGTAATTAGCGAGAAAAAGCATGTAACTCCTTTCTAATTAGATCTATAAATAGCGAAAAAAAGGATCCAAAGCAAAGCCGAATCTAAGAACCACACCAGCAAAAATGGCCGAGAATCGAGAATGCTTACCGTTACCGACATTGTCGAAATGATTCTCAGCAACGAAAAATCTCGAGTACGCGTAAAGAATAGAGAAACAAAGATTTCAATATTCAAGTCCTTTTTGAGTCTCACCAGTGACAAATTATTTATTTAAGTACGTTTTGAGTTTTTTTTTTTAAAGTGATTCACATTGCCACCATCATAGTCAAGAGTCAACGGGTCATGTGAACAAAAAAAAAGAAAGAGCACAAAAGAGTAATGGCTATTTTTTTTGTCTTATGATGGCTTTTGCCCAATGATCCATGAGGTCTCTCTTTCTTTGTACATATGTATGTATGCCTAACCACAACAAAATTGCTTCATCGAATATTAAACACGTATTATATAAGATCACAAAGATGATCTTCATTCCAAGTTTTTTTTCTTTTTCGAGTCGGCCTAATCATTGTGGAGATGGGAGGAGTTTCTTCTTCGGCATCTATTAATGTACCAAGTTGCATGTTTCCTAAGTCCCATGCCTATGAGAACTTTGAGGCTTGTGAGCATTATATATGTTATGACGAATAAGATGACCATCCACAACATTCTCCATGGGAGTGGACTGTACGGCAAGTGTGCTGCGTATACTGGAGTCAGTACTCGGATCACCTGAGGCACAAATACACTCAAATCATTCCAAGCTTCTTCTTTTTTACTCATCACAATGAGTTTTTAGGTCAAAAGGGAAGAGGAATATACCACACAAGCGGGTGCAAGGGGAACAAAGGTGAGATTTGTCTTTCTATCTTCCGGGCGAATGTTCAAAGTCTAACAAAAAAGATTACCAGATAAATGAATGTAAGATATACAATACCTGACGCAGCAATGGCATTTATAGGGCCAATGGAACAGCACGAGAGAGAGAAAGGCTGTATGGTCCATACCTGCTCGCAGAGGGCTTGAAGAAACTCAGAGTACGCTATAGGTTTGATGTCATTGAACTTGGCAAGAAATGAATGCTTGATGATGTCTATCATCATCTCACAGAAGAAGACCGTAGTAGCATTCTGCAGAGTCCAAGTAAATTTACTTATGAGCAACCTGGAAAGAGGCTTGTACAAAAATTTTAACTACCAGAGAATTATGTACACTTACATAGATAAAGTTTCCAAACCATGCACCTTCAGACTCGAGGATATTTTGAGCCAAAACAGACACCAAGAAGGCCGATATGTGAAATCTCTCTATTGAATCTGGTAGAGAAATAGTAAGGGAAACAGAACATACCAATCAAAAACCAAAGCTAACAGCTGGAATTACAGTCTCAGTCAGATCCCATTTTGAAAGGTGATTGAAAATGTTTTAAGTACTAAGCTAATGATCAGAGCCATAAGAGGCCTAGTATTCAAGGCACAAGAATCTACAAAGGGCACTGAGTAAAAGTTTACCCGCATATACTAGACCATGAATGTTGTCCTTGCTGAAACGCTTAAAGACACTGCTCTTGATCTCAGCAAAGTTATTTGACACCAGAAGGGCCAACAAGGCATTGTTGTGAGCAACAATACAAGTTGACAGGGTAATTGCCTGAGCTAATAAAATGAATGAATGGACAAGTGAAGACAGTTAAGGGCACAACAGAATAAACATGTGGAAGTACTTAGCAGAAATCAAACTAGCAAGCAAGTTGTAAGGATATTTGAGGCAGCCATAGTTAATGCTAGGTCAGAAACAAATCTCCAAGTTGAAAATCTCAGTTTCTCAGGAGGGGAAATCGCCAGTCCCTTTGCAGAACTAAATAGGGCCCCGAATACATCTCCACAAAAACTTTGACATAGTCTATCAAATATCTGAAATACAATACATATGTGTTAATACCAGTTGAATATAGAATAAGGTAAACAGGACAGAAAAGTGTGCAGCGAAAGGACAAATACAAACCAACTAAACCATGCAAGAGATACAAGGAAAAAAGTGAAATGAACATGAAAATTCAGAGCAGAAAGAAATCATCTAAAAAGGGTGTTTACATTACCTCTAAGATATTATAAACCACATAGAGTTTTATGGTACTTTGACCACGAATCATGTGGTAAATTAGGCTGATATCTGTAGAAACAAAACAAAAACACATAAGGGAACTGTTTGAGAATCCATTTTCTCATCACTTTGATGAGCTGAGCTTGTCCATATAATAATTAACAAATTAGGTAATGCCCTATGCAACCCATTGTACCACTGCAGATGTTGTGATAGATTAGGCATAACATATATTACAAGCTTAAGCAAATGAAGAGCTTTTTTACCACACCTGTTCTCCCGAGAAGAATGGTACCAGTAGCCAAAACTAGAAAACAAGCAAGATCAGAAAACTCCGATGAGGAGGGCCTCCTGAACTGCCTGCCACAAATATTATTAAGTTACTTTCTCACAATGGAAATAGCAGAATCATGTGTATGGAGAATAGTATGATCAAGGCATGTTACACTTGCTTCAAAGATGCACAATTTGGTGATGAAATCTAGTTTATAGCAATATTAAGCGTGTTATTATCAACGACGAATCTAAAAATAACTCACCTGTTCTTAATTGCATCCATAAATATCAGCAGGACTCTTATTGGCATGACTGTCAACAATGACAGAAATGAGTTGACGCAGACAAAAAAGCCAGTATCTATAAGCTGCATTAAAATTCTTTACAATGTGAAAAACCTCTGTGTAAATCACAAAACAGAAGCATACATATATATACATTGAACTCTCATTTAGGTAGCCCTTTACAATCACATAACGGGTAGATTTCCATCGCCACCCATACAAACTTATCAGCAGAGAGATACACAAATAAGACACCTAGCTAACTTAAAAATATCCATTCTGTCAAAGAAGAGGAAAGCCATTTTTACCACTTCACATCGCCACGGCAAACGGAAGATCGTATCATATATCCTTTCGCGTTCTATATCATTCCCAGGAGTCGTTGTGCTCCGTAATGAAATCCCACCATAAATTTCCTCCATAAAGTATTTCATAGGTGACCTCGTCTCAGCAGAAAGAACTAATGACAAACGAATATAAACAACAATGCAAACCAGCTCAACATTCATTATCAAAGCTCTCACCATCACAAAAACCACTCCAAAGTAGAAAAGTTTGAAACTTACAATCAGGATCATCAGCCACAAGCTGTTTCCAATCCAAAGAAGCTTCTGTATCTAATCTCCTCACCACATTCCCATTAACCTCACTTCTTGGAAACTGATGTTGCACTTCTTGAAACGGTGGATTCTCAGAAGAGCTTAGCTCTACACTAGTCTCCTCCACATATAACTTCTTATCAGAAATCAAAGTATCAGACCACCGCTCATCATTACTCCCATCAACACTCCCATTAACATTCCTCTGCCTTAACTCACCAAAATTGAACCCATTATGATGAACAGTTTGCCCATCTAATAGCGTCACAACACAACTACCACTACTACCACCACCACCACCGCCATAGTAATTCAATCTGTTCTCAAACATCGTTGTAGTCTCTCCAAAGTCACCGGTGACGATCGTTGAATGAGAATCACCATTCTCTAGAATAGTCTCGACTTTGTTGTTGTTGTTCTTCTTCTTCTTCTTCGATCTCTTTCGTTTCCCGTAGTCTCTAGGTGATTCAGCAACGTCTTTTCCGGTGATCGGATCTGAGCTGGATCGGCGAATTGATGTATCATCATTCTCAAAGGAGCTGCTTCGGCTGAGAATCTCAAACGATAGTTTTCTTCCCGAAGATCTAATCGCCATTTGGGTTACGTATACGTAAGAGGAAGAAGAACAATGGAGAGACGAAGCGAATACATACAAACAAGAAAATTGGATTCACGAAATCGGAAACCAGAGAGACGGAGACAGAGGAAGGAGATTTTGATTGTTGTTTGTCGAGACGCTAAACGCTGTTTTGGAAACGCCGTTTAGATGTGTGACATGCGTCGTAACGCGATTAAAGAGTCTGACAAAGCGACCCAATTATATGCTGCCACGTGTCTCGAAAGGCCTCTTACATTTAAGCAATACTGCAATACTGCAATACAAAAGTGTAAAGAATGACTGAGAAAATCATTAGGATGGGCCAATAATCATTGACAGAAAAATCAAGTTGGATTTAAAATTTGGTGATCAATCAGTTTGGTTTTGACTTATCGTTTGCCGATTGGATCGCTTTTAATTTATCAATCATAAATTATTGTCTATAGTAATATGGATAGAGAAAAATTGTAGAAATTCGCAGTGGATATAGTATAAACTTTTCTTACATAGAATAAATTTGGTCTAAGGCGGAATGTTGTCCGTTCTAAAAATAGAGTGATTTAGTCCGTTTAGTCCGCTTCGTCCACAACATCTATTCAAAACCTAAACTTTGAAACCTACTAGGTTACATGGAATCGGAACGGGTTTTAGAATGCATTCGGTTATGGTTTGGTTCGATTTAAAACCCACAAAATCGAACAAATATAGTAAACCTAAGAGGTCAACTAGACTGGTTTGCTCTTATGGTTATCTTCTTCCTCTAACTATTGTCAATCATGTTTTTGTAGTAAGACGCTATAACATCTTCCAGAATTGCACCGGTGAAAATAATATTCCGGTGCCTACTTCGTTGTTCATTATATAGAGTTTACATAACAAAAGTTTGAGACTGATATGTTCAAAAAATCAATCCGGTGTTTCGGTTACTGCTGCTTAATCATTTGAAGCCAGTAATTCCATTTGCTCAGTCAGAATCTCAAGATTCCTAGACCTCTCTGGAGTAAGCTGTCCAAATTCAAAGTCATCTGGTTTCTCCATCTCTTCTGATATCAGCTTGAGCATATGGCTCTTTTCTAATTCCATAGTTCCATCCTCCTCATCCTCCTCCTCCAATGTCGAATCATCCTTTCCTTTCTTCACAATGTTCTCTTGCTTCTTTGTCTTCTTCCTTGAAGGGCTCAACAACAAAAGCTTTTCCCATGCTCCATCATCGTATAGATCAGGTATGATTAATGGCACATGATTTTCATCTAGGCAGAACTTCAACATATCAGCATTTCTCAAGAAATCATTTACGTCGTTCGTGTTTGACTTTGCTGTTCCGTTTTCCGATGGTGGCTGGTATGTTACTAAAGGAAGACCATATGAGTTTGATTCTCCTTCATCAGTCACTTCTTCCACAATCTTCGCTCCTTCCGCTTTT
This sequence comes from Arabidopsis thaliana x Arabidopsis arenosa, assembly GCA_019202795.1. NCBI lineage: Eukaryota > Viridiplantae > Streptophyta > Magnoliopsida > Brassicales > Brassicaceae > Arabidopsis > Arabidopsis thaliana x Arabidopsis arenosa. Next base: position 10,334,040 of record CM032919.1, on the reverse strand, counting down.
CGCCAACTGTTTTTCTCCTTTGGCTGAAGTAACTGAACTAAGAGACTGGGATTCTTCATAACCATTACCAAAAACGAAAGCATCTCCTGCTGACTCTCTTCCATTCCTTGAACTCTATCTTCTAAATGTAACATCTTAGTATCCGTCGTCTCCTGATACTGCCTAACTTTGATCAACTCTTGCGCCAATACCTGCTTATCGCCTTTCAAAATATCAACTTCCTTCCATAACCCACTCTTCTCAGTCTTTTCCTGAGCATATGTTGTACTTCTACTCTCCTGTTTGCTCTGGTCACTACCTTGAACATTCTTCCTCCGGATAACATTCTTCAATAAATCCTTTTGACCTTTCACAAACCCGTCATTCGCAAACTCCCAACGATCTGCATCAACTTTTCTAAAACCCTGAAAACAAAAACCCCCACACATCCAAGAATCAGGCACACGTCTACACAGAGATCAAATGAGCCAGATTTACCCTAGATCAACCAAATTATACTACATAGAGTCTTCAAGATAATGACTAGTACTATCTCTAAACACTATCTTTCTTCATGCTTCATAACCAAATTCATAATCAATTTGCTCTAAAACCTATCCACACTTTATAAAAACAGAGAAAAAATGAAACTTTGCTTAACACAACCACAAAGTAATCACACCAAACTGTGTTAAGAAACATCACAAACATCAAACACAATTGAAAAGACCCAATTGTTACACAATTGAAGAAAGAGAGGAGAAGAGAGACTAACGTAGATATTGAGCTGACGAATAAAGCTAGAGAAATTGCTGTGTTTAAAGTATTTAGGCAAAAGTTGAACAGAGAAGACGTTCGTGTCCAAGATAACAAAGCTATTATCTGCACTTGTACTCCATGAGATTATGGAATCAGTTGAAGAATCATCAACCATCTCGTAACATTTTCTCAAGAACGGCGCCACTGAAGAAGAAGAAGACCCATCACCACCGTCCGTCGATTTCACCATAATCTCAGAGAAATCTCCAAACTTTTGATGAAATTTTGAATTTTGAAATCTGGGATTGAATCGATTTGTCGCAAGAAAAAGGAAAAAGGAAGAGAATTTGGGGTTTGGGTTTATGTGTGAAGGCGATGAAACTTGTGCGTTGGGCAAGGGATCGTCGTTCACATCAAAGGAAATTTCATGGAAGAGAAGAGAGGAAGAAGAAGTCACGGTTTTAGATATTTTTAAGTCTTTTGTGGCCCAATCAGATATTAAAAAGAAAAAAAAACAATTTACGACGTTAAAAAAAAAAACATATTTTACAGTTTTTTATGGAAATAGCAAAGTTTGTATAACGTAGATATTTCAAATGAATGTTCTGTATTTTTGTTAGTTAGGACTTATAAATTAGGGTTTAAGGATATGTGAAATCTTAGGAATTATTATTTTAAATCTATTTCGTTATTTAGGATCCTGTGTTCGGGATGGTTTTGGGTACGCTAATACAGACAGTTTAGGGAGATTGACAAAAATAGCACTAAAATATGTTTTTCTTCCAATGGTACCACATTTGCACTAATATACGTTGCTTAAGACAAGTTACTTTTATGGATTTAATAAGAATGGTTCTTGAATAAGGTGAATGTAAATGTGTTTAAGGATTGAAAGAAGAGTATGGAATAGTGTTTTACAAGAAAAATGGCACGACGTCTCGGTAGTATGAAAGAGAGGTGTCACACTAATCAGAAGAAGTTGACAAAATAATGCCTAATCAAATGAAGTTGACAAAACTAGTCATTGAGGTTCTTCGATTTGGAGTAGAAAATCTTATAAAGTTCCATGATCTCAAAGGTTGCTTCTTTGGCAAAAGAATAATGGAGTTCATCAACTTCTACAACTTGTAAATCCAAAGTCAGATACTCCATGCAACATTGCTCTATGAGCTCAACAAGATATGCTCCAAGTTGTTCACTTTCACTCCATTCCACCTTGTATACCTGTTCCAAGCAAATATAATTTCTTCTCAAAACATTAAAAAAGAGTTTGGTTAAAGGCTCAAAAACAAGTACAACATAGAAGTGTTCGTAATAACGGTTGGTGTCATGTCTCAATACCTACATTAAGAAACATAAATTACTTTTACATTAACAATGCATAATGTCAAAAGAGAAAATCATTTAGAAAGCTTTAAGATAAAAAATAACATATCCTAGAAAGTATGACAAGCTCTCCAGCCTCCAATTCCTTAGCCTCGCAGAGAGCACACGCAGAGAGATCATCACCAATATCGTCAATGTAAGCCTTGCTGAAAGGCACACAAACTAAACCTCCAAATATGTAATATTTTGGACGGTTGTAATATTTTTGCACTTCGATATGTGGTGTCACCTAACATGCAATTGAGAATAAATAAAAAAATGTGTAACAAAGTAAACAATTTATGCATATGGCAAATGTATAAAAGATAATAATTTAAAAATTTGTAGATAAGTCAAACATATTACTATAAACTTTAATTAAACATTAAATATAAATTATTAATCTATATATAATAGCAATCTAATAAATACCATTTGCACATCTGAACGGTTGCGTCTTTTTATCGCAACCTTTCGTTTAAATCGGTTATTTTTTACGGTTATTTTGGTTACGTCTTTTTATCGCAATTTTCGTTTTAATCGGTTATTTTTTTTACGGTTATGTCATTTCCAATAAATACCATTTGCACATCTGAACGGTTGCGTCTTTTTATTGCAACCTTTCGTTTAAATATTTATGGTTGTTTTTCTTGCAGTTATTTTTGTACGGTCATGTTGTTTTATTGAATTTCTTTTTACGTACACCAATAAACTACATATAAAATTGGTTTTATTTCATAGTTTACATATAAATATATTTAGTAGTATAACCTTCTTAATTATATCATTCATTTAACATTTACGTGATATCATGGGAAAACAATAATATAGAGGTTTAAATAATTTTGGACATACGTGAGTGAAATGAGCCCTACACATTAAAGCTGTAACGGACACGTTCGTCTACGTAATAGACTTATCGAATAGTTGTAAAATCGTGCCTTTTAAACTCTATATATTGTTTTTCTTTTCGAAACTCCAATTTTTTGTCCTGCTACAACGATTATTTGTTCTACGATGATAATAGGCAAACCCTATCCTTATTTAGTAGAACCATTGCAACATTTAGTTTATTTCATGAACAATTACAACTTTAAGTTTATTTTATTTATAACATTTAATCATCTACCGTCGGTGTAAACTTTCATAAATTATTATTTTTAGTTCTTAATTTTTAATTATTAAAATGTATTTAAATGAGATTGTAACTATTTAATTGAACTGTTGCAATATTTGGATTATTTGACGAATCATTGCAACTTTTGGTTTTGTTATAGAGACCATTGTAATCTTTAGTATATTTGATGAACCATTGCAATATTTGGTATATTTGACGAACCGTTGCAGCTTTTGGTATATTTGATATCTACGGTCACGTCTCTCGGTTAAAGTTTGTCATATTTTGTAAAAAATATTTAATTACTAAAATATATTTAAATAAATTATTGTCACCGTTTAATTTAACATAGTAGCATTTGGTTTATTTGACGTTGAATATTTTGGTTTATTTATCAAACCGTTGTAACCTTTGGTTTATTATTTGATGCTTTTTGCATTTGGGAATATTTTTTTAGTTACAAATTAATGTTTTTCTAATATTCATATAATTAATAAATGCTTGTGAGGGTTTTCTTTATCATAATTTTTGTAAAATATATATATTGATTTGATATTTAAAAAAAAAATCAAAATTATTACAATTCATTATGATTTTTCGTTTGATATTTTTTAAACGTTTTTTAAAATATATTCCCCCGCGACATCGCGGGGGTCTTGAGTCCTAGTTTAATTAAAATAAATCCAAAAAAAAATTTTGCTAACATTTTCCCACCAAAAAAATTCCCGTCCAAATTCATGAAGGGTTCCACGAACTTCAGGAAGGATTCCTTGAATTTCAGGAAATGATTCCTTAAAGGATTCCACGAAACTCATGAAGGATTTTCCACGTAATTCAGGAAGGATTCCACGAAATTCATGAATTTCAAGGAATCCTTACTGAATTTTGTGGATCTTTTTGGTAGGAAAAGTTGGACGGAAATTTTTTTGAAGGAGAATTACGATACTAGTAAATATATTAAATCACTAATTTTAAGACAAAGTTAGAGATTAAAATTTTACCGTTTTAATTCAGAACTCTTAAAATTTCGGATCGATATTATATAAGTCCGAAAATCCAATTTACGAATACGAAATATTGAAATATCCTCTAGTCATTAGCATTCATCTTCTCGATTGAGTTTGAAAATCCAATGGAGAAAACTATGTATTCAATAAGTCATCTCTTAGTTTGTCCAAAAAAAAAAAAAGTCATATATAAATAACAGTTTGATAAAAAGGTCATTTAATACTAAAAAAAAGTTTAAGATCTTTGCATATATATTATTGTCACAAGAGTGTTATATATCTGTTTATCAGGCAGAGCTAGTGCATAGTGGAAGAATTGCCACTTTGAACAAAAGCATTAACTAGCAATTATTACAAGAAAAGATTATCAAAAAAGAACTTGACAATCACTAATTGTAATCAGAAAAAGTAAAGCTTATGCTTGAGTAACCTAGTCTTTGCCTAATCTTCATGAGGAGACAAGGCTGAGAGTTCACCATAAACTAAACGATTCCAAAAGAGACAATCTGAAAAGTCAACTTATCATTTGTTCTAGAATATTTATTCAACAAATCTTGTTTAACATGTAATGACAACTTTCACGGTCCCAAAAAATCATGACAGTTTTTGTAGAGCGAAATTATTTTTTATTACAAAGTTTGAGGAATCCTCTTCTCTATAAATTCTATAACTTTTGTTTTTGCTTTCTATCGACATCCCTCTAATTTAGATGTGAACTTTTGCGCTTTAATGATTCACCAAACTCAAAATGTCTTTGAATTTTCGAAGTTATTCTTCATCATTTTTTTTTCTGTCAACAAGTTATTCTTCATCAATACTTGGAAAACTATTAGAACCTGTTGAAAATTGTATCATCCGTGAAGCGGATTAAAGGATTGGAATTGCAAAATGTTGAATCATCTTTGCATATATTTATAGGGAAAGATGTCGGAAAATGCGAGAACTTTTAAATTTGGGACAAAAAAAGCATGAACTTTCGAAATGTCATTTAAATCATAAAGTTTAGTTTGACTTTTGATTAAATGGTTAAGTTTTCGTTGACCTGGCAATTTCGGACATGTCGTTAAATTTCCGTTAACGAGACGATGACGGGGTTAACTTTCCGTTAGAAATCTCTATTGAATCGAAACGACGGAAAGTTCGATTCTTCACAGACGCAGTTAATTCATTTTATTTTCCAGTGAAATGACGTTGTTTTGTTGTTTTTAAACCGATGTCGTTTCGATTCAACGGAGATTTCTAACAGAAAGTTAACCCCGTCAACGTCTCGTTAAAAGAAATTTAACGACATGCCCGAAATGGCCAAGTCAACGAAAACTTAACCATTTTATAAAAAGTCAAACTAAACTTTATGATTTAAATGACATTTAAGAAGTTCATGATTGTTTTGTCCCAAATTTGAAAGTTCGCGCATTTTCCGACATTTTTCCCTATATTTATACTGGTATTCGTTTTGTTAGCATATGAATTCAAATCCGTATTTTTAATACCTTTAATTTGATATATCCTTTAAATAATACTATACTACATACTTTTTTGCATTTTAAATCTCACATACCGAATATATATGCTTAGTCAATAAAACTACATCGCAAACTGTTCACCCACTTGCATTACTCCACGGCATCTTCAACACTTGTGTGTAACCTTAAAAAAAAATCCTTAAAAGACATCAACTTGAATATATTCGCATCAAGTACTGCTAGTCCCATGGATGAATAGTCGTGGATAAGATCAATTGGTACCGCTAGTCCTTAATTTGGGTCTTATTAGTATAGCTCAATTAGTTTGACTAGAAGCCAATATATACTGAGCAAGTTTATACATCTCTCGTTTATAACAAAGACATCTCTAAGACTCCACACAACACAACCACGAGAGTCAGAGACATGGCTAATGAAATACCTTCCAAAGGGATCCTCAAGAGCGAAGCTCTAAAACAGGTAAAAAATTTATGTTGGGATTATAAGTTTTGTTGATCTACAAAATTTGGTTTTGTCTAGTCGAAAAAAGGCTCTCTGATTTATAATTCTTTGTTTTGTTTGGGTCGTGTTCGTCAGTACATCATGGAAACGTCAGCGTATCCAAGAGAGCATGAATTGCTCAAGGAACTTCGACAAGCTACTGTCCAAAAATACGGAAATTTGTAAGAAAGATTATCTTGATTTAGTTCGAGAAGTGAAATTGTTTTATTCTTCTAGAAATAGCTATATAGTTGGTGTATTTTTACATTATTTTCTTTTTTTGGTAAATAAAAAAAAAACACAGAAGCGAGATGGAGGTTCCGGTTGATGAGGGTCATTTTCTATCGATGCTTGTAAAGATCATGAATGCGAAAAACACTCTCGAGCTCGGTGTTTTCACCGGCTACTCACTTCTCACTACAGCTCTTGCTTTGCCTGAAGATGGCCGTGTAATGCTTCTTGCTATATATAATCATATTGTTGGGGTTACAAAATTATTTGTTTTAACTTTTAACAAAGAAACATAGTTATCAAAATGGATGCTCTTTTGGATGCAGATTACCGCGATAGACATTGATAAAGAAGCTTACGAAGTTGGACTAGAGTTTATCAAGAAGGCTGGTGTTGATCACAAGATTAATTTTATCCATTCCGATGGTCTTAAGGCCTTAGACCAATTGGTGAACGACGTACGTGAAAATATGTGTTCTTACTTATTATTTACTAAAGCTTAACTAAATGTTTTTTTAGCTAATGGTCATACATTGGAAAACAAAAACGCAGAAATGTGAGTTTGATTTTGCATTTGCGGATGCTGACAAGTCAAACTATGTCAACTTCCATGAGAGGCTTCTAAAACTGGTGAAGGTTGGAGGAATCATTGCGTTCGACAACACCTTGTGGTTTGGTTTTGTGGCTGAGGATGAAGAGGGAGTTCCAGATCATATGAGGGAATATAGAGCAGCTCTTATAGAGTTCAATAAGAAATTGGCTTTGGATCCTCGCGTCGAGGTCTCTCAGATTTCCATTGGAGATGGTGTCACGCTCTGCAGACGTCTTGTATGATCAAAAGACTACTTGAGTATAAAAACCAAAGTTGGAGAGTTTGGAATAAAAGTATTAGATGCTTTAATAATGACTCCGTCTTCTGTTATAACTTTGATTGTAATGGTGTGTTTGATTGATGATCACTCTTCATCTTCTTTCTAAGTCGTGGTTTTGTCGATGTTGCTCTGTCTCACGGCAGGGTTCTGCTCTTTTATGAACATGTTACTCTGTCTAGGACTAGCATGGCATGCGTGATCCACTCTTTTATGAACTCTTTACTCTTCGGTCTTCTCTTCTGGTTTATGCATGGTGTTAGATACGTAGGAACTAGGAAGCTAAGTGATGATTTGTGAGCTTATATAAGGGTGTTCTGTATATACAAAGGCAGGTCTCTAAGCTAAAACCATATAGTTTTCTAACGAAGATGTAGAACTTGAGAAAGATACTTTTCTCCAAAAAAAAAAAACTAACAACGGTACTAAATAGTATATACTAATATCATGGTATTATTTTTAATAATAAATGTTGTAGCATTGCTATTTATTTATTTTTCAACACAGTATTATTATTGTTGATTTTAAAAAAATGATCAAATATATATTATTTAATGTTGAATAGTTTGTAAACTATTATAAAGAGTTGTATAAAGATGAAATAAACAAATTTTCAGCTTTTTAGGGTAACATCTAATATGTGTGTTTCAATTTTACATGCATATGCACACTAGTGTCTTCAAATTCCATATTTTCTGCCAAAATTACATATCCACCCAAATGATATGACATTTTTTTTTCTCAGTTAGCTACTACTATTTAAAGCCAACATATATACACATGTGCTAACACTCAAAAAGGATTCTCAACAGCGAGACAGAAAGATGGATGGTCGATTACCTGACAAAGGGATTCTCAAGAGCGAGGCTCTAAAACAGGTTTTAGTTTACTATAGTCTTCTAATCAATTTAGAACGATCTATAGATTTACAAATATATGTGCTTACTTATAGTACGACTGCATGATGTGTTACATATGACAGTACATCATGGAAACAACAGCATATCCAAGAGAGCACGAATTGCTTAAAGAACTTCGAGAAGCTACAATCCAGAGATATGGCAATTTGTAAGTCCTAAATCATTTGATTTTGCAACCAGTTGATTAAGAAATATGATTTATATATACAAAATTTCTAACGCAGAAGCGAGATGGGGGTTCCGGTTGATGAAAGTCTATTTCTATCGATGCTTGTAAAGATCATCAATGCGAAAAACACTATCGAGATCGGTGTGTTTACGGGTTACTCACTTTTCACCGTAGCTCTTGCTTTGCCTGAAGATGGCCGTGTAATGATTCTTCTTGCTGATCATACCAAAAAGTAGGGTTAGTTTTTGTTATAGTAATTTTTTTTTTGGTTTGCAGATTACTGCGATAGACATTGACCAAGCAGGTTACAATTTGGGACTAGAGTTTATGAAGAAAGCAGGTGTTGATCACAAGATCAATTTCATTCAATCTGATGCTGTTAGAGGCTTAGACCAATTATTGAACGGGGTACGTAAATGACTACAACTCACACGATTAAAAACTAAGCTAATGGTCAATTTTTGAGGTAATGGTTAGGACTACTAAATTAGTATATTTTTTTACTCAAGAAATAATGTTTGAAAAGTATTTAATACTTTTTAAATATTCTAGCTTTTTAATTAATAAATCTAAAAAAAAAATTTACTCGGTCCATAATTTTTATTAAATCGACTGACCTATTCAATATATTTTGGGTCAAGGAGAAACAAGAGTATGATTTTGCATTTGTGGATGCTGACAAGACGAACTACGTTTACTTCCTTGAAAAACTGCTTAAGTTAGTGAAGGTTGGAGGAATCATTGCGTTCGATAACACTTTATGGTTCGGTACTCTAATTCAAAAGGAAAACGAAGTTCCAGGCCATATGAGAGCTTATAGAGAAGCACTTTTAGAGTTCAATAAAATTTTGGCTCGGGATCCTCGAGTTGAAATTGCTCAAATCTCCATCGGAGATGGTCTTACGCTATGTAAACGCCTTATATGATTATGAACAAATAGATTGTAATAAAACTCTTATATGCTACAATAATGACTTTGTCCTGTGTTTGTAATGATGATCACTCTTCACCTTCCTAATAAAAAAATTTCTCTTTCAATTTTGATTTGCCAAATAATGAATTTGTCCTATGTTTAGGTGCGGAAAATGATTCTTTTATTACTTTTAAGGCAATAATTGAGAATGTTTAAACTATGAGGATTTGTTTGATAAATTAAGATAAATAATTGACATTTCTAAATCAGAAATCTCCAATTTTTATTTGAATGTTCAAAAGCTGCCAGATTGAGAATATTTCGTCCGTCGTAGAAACTTGAGAATAGCGGCGAATCTGGTTCGATTTGGGTTCCAATTGAAGAATTTGAAGCTCCTTTTGACTCCTTCTACATCTCTCTCTTCTAGATCTCGACAACTCTAACCCTTTTCCAAGTGACGATTTGTTTTCCCTCCTCTTCGATTTGGTAAATTTTCGCTCTTTCTACTGAAATCGAATGAATTTGTGATTTTCCGGAGATGGGTTCGTGTCTCTATACATTTTCCGGTGATGGGTCATGAGAAAAAAGTTTTCTTTTTTTCAATCTTTGCTTTGTGTAGGTGGATCTTGAGAAATTGATTTAGTTCAAAGCTCTGATGGCTAAAAAGGAGAGACCTAGACCTGAGAAGTTGTCTGTGTATCTTTATATACCTAATATTGTTGGTGGGTCTTTAATTTCTCTTTAGCTTTTTTCTTAGCATTAAAGATTGTTGTTGTGACTTGTGATTATGATTTATTGATTGCTTTCAGGGTACATGAGAGTTCTCTTGAACTGTGTTGCTTTTGCTGTGTGTTTCTCCAACAAGACACTTTTCTCAGTCCTTTATTTCTTCAGGTCCTGCAACTTTCTTCTTTGATTTTCGATTAAGGTTTTTTCATGTTTTGGGTGATGGCATTAATAGTCTTCTTTTGTGATAAATGTGTCTCTCTATAGCTTTTGTTGTGATGCTGTGGATGGCTGGGTCGCTCGTAGATTCAACCAAGGTTTAAGAACTTCTCTCTTGTTTTATAAATCACATTTTTATTGCGTACTGTTGGTCAAAAGATCCTACTACTGATCAAGATTAGGACATTATGTTGCTAGTGTTTAGTTTCAATGTGATAGACATTTTTTCATTGTGATTCTATAAGCTAAGATATGCATCACATGCCATTACTATAATATGTAGGAAGCTAGAACTTGACTCACTTCTCTTTCTTTCTTCCTCAGTTTCAACATTTGGAGCTGTTCTTGACATGGTCACAGATAGGTGAGTCTTCTTCTACATATATGCTAGGATCAACCTACTTTTATGTTTAGTGAATTTTTGACATTTTGTTGGTGGTCATTTTGGGTTATAGAGTTAGCACGGCTTGTCTACTCGTGATTCTCTCTCAAATCTACAGGTGAGAATAATTCTCTGTATCTTTTTCCGTAGCATCTCTGGAGTTTCTACCTTATTAAATGCATTTTTCTTACTTTTTCTTTCATCTTTAAATAGGCCTAGCTTGGTCTTCCTCTCATTGCTGGCTTTAGATATTGCTAGTCACTGGCTGCAGATGTACAGGTAAACTAATTAACTCTTTCGAGTTGCACCGTAGATGCTTCTCTATACCATTCAAATCTCCAGTTTCTAACCTGGGACTTCATACTCTACTCGCAGTACGTTTCTAGCAGGGAAGAGCAGCCATAAGGATGTGAAAGACAGCACAAGCTGGCTTTTCAGACTCTACTATGGAAACCGGATATTTATGTGTTATTGCTGTGTTTCTTGCGAGGTGATTGAATTTGTCTCTTTATTTCCATGTTAATCCTTTGAGATTATGTCTTCTTAAACGCAAATCTTTTCAAACTTGCAGGTTCTGTATATCATCCTTCTTCTCATTGCAAAGAACCAATCCGAAAATCTCCTGAATGTTAGCTTCTCTTTTCTTTCATTTAGTCTATCTTTGAGTCCTTACTTTTGCTTAACTACCAAGCATTGTTACCGTTGCAGGTCGTAGTTACCACATTAACACAGATTTCACCACTCTCTTTTCTCCTGGCTTTGACATTGTTCGGTTGGTCGATGAAGCAAACCGTTAATGTCATTCAGGTAAAGCTAACATTTTACCAAATCCGCCACTGATCCCTCTATTAGAAGCTGTCGTTTGTTCTAATTATATAATTGATTGTGGCGTATTTTTTCAGATGAAAACTGCTGCAGACGTTTGTGTACTGTATGATATAGAGAAGCAGCAGAAGCCTTAAATCTTCTTTTCTCTCAACCTGAAACTCTTTCTCTTCTTTTTTTTACCTGTTTGTTCTCTTTTCACTGTGGATGTAGATAATTGTTTTTAATGAAATGAAGAAATATTAATTTGCCTTTTGACATAATTTTGTTTTGTACATAATAATCTTGAATCTATGTTTCTATTTTAATTCAGTTTTTGATGCAGAGTTTGAGTTTGGATATGGACACGTCAGCATTATCTCGTTCCCAAAACGTAAGGTCCAGACTCAGATATACACACGAAGCAGTTCTTGTCGCTCATCAACAAAATATGAACCACACCAAAAGAAACAAAAACGTAGATAATGAGATCATGCAAAACCGACCGTTGGATCTTAATTTCGATTTCAAACCACATAAATCCTAGTGACTGAGCTAAAAAACTGAACTTTTTTTAAAGGCAGAGGACCTCTGTTTCCAAATTCTCTCCACAGAAACACTTGAAGCTTTCTCTTTTCTCTGCCATGGCGAAACCGGTGTCCATTGAAGTGTATAATCCTAATGGGAAATACAGAGTTGTTAGCACAAAACCGATGCCGGGTACTCGCTGGATCAATCTCTTGGTAGACCAAGGTTGTCGCGTTGAGGTAACTCTTTCTTGTTCTAGGCATCAAGAATATTACAATTTTGATGAATTCAGACTAAAGTTTCTGTTTTTGAATAATAGATATGTCATTTGAAGAAGACGATCTTGTCTGTAGAAGATATCATTGATCTGATCGGAGACAAGTGTGATGGAGTCATTGGTCAGGTAATGGGATGAAACAGAGCAAAGAGATGTCTATTTTTATACCATATGGAAGTATAATTGGTTTGGTTTGGTTATAGTTGACGGAAGATTGGGGAGAGACTCTGTTTTCAGCTCTGAGCAAAGCTGGAGGGAAAGCTTTTAGTAACATGGCCGTTGGTTACAACAACGTCGATGTTGAAGCTGCCAATAAGTATGGAATTGCCGTCGGTAACACTCCGGTAATAACAACAAAAACCAATTTTAGTTCCAAAGATAGGCTTAGGAAGTGTTACTTGATCATTAGTATCTTTACTAAACCTTAAATTTTGTGGTATTTATGGAATTGTTAAGATTTTGGTGGTACTTTTGAAAAAACAAAACATATAAATGTTCTTTGTTTGAGTTGGATAGGGAGTGTTGACTGAGACGACGGCCGAACTAGCTGCATCTCTTTCCCTGGCTGCTGCAAGAAGGATTGTTGAAGCGGACGAATTCATGAGAGGTGGCTTGTACGAGGGATGGCTTCCTCATCTGTAAGATCACTACACTAAAACATTCTGATCTCTATTCTTCTTGATTTCAAGAACTTAATTGAGAACTATTGTAATCGTGTTGTTTGGTTTTGGTAGGTTTGTAGGGAACTTACTTAAAGGACAAACTGTTGGAGTTATTGGAGCTGGACGTATTGGATCTGCTTATGCTAGAATGATGGTAAGCTTCTTGCAATGGCATTTGTAAATTTCAATCCACATTATCTAAACAAAAGCTTCGGTTTTTTACCTCTTTGTTTCAAAAACAGGTGGAAGGGTTCAAGATGAATTTGATCTACTTTGATCTCTACCAATCCACTCGTCTTGAGAAGTTTGTGACAGGTAAATACATACAGTTCCTATACAATACTCTTTTCTTCATCTTTATGTTGAAGTTTTATATAGCACTCGAGATAATGGTCATTGGCAGCTTATGGACAATTCTTGAAAGCAAACGGTGAACAACCTGTGACATGGAAACGAGCTTCGTCCATGGAGGAGGTGCTGCGTGAGGCTGATCTGGTATATGGAATCCACGCAGACACAAACTATTATTTTTGTTAAATATTTGTAGTGTATCTCTTATGAACTGGTTGTAATCTGAAACAGATAAGTCTTCACCCGGTGCTGGACAAAACCACTTACCATCTTGTCAACAAGGAGAGGCTTGCCATGATGAAAAAGGTGATTTCGCTTTCTCTATTTCATTTGATTCTCTCTTATTGTTATTGATCTTGTTCTTGATTGAATTTATTTGCCTCAGGAAGCAATCCTTGTGAACTGCAGCAGAGGTCCTGTCATCGATGAGGCAGCTCTGGTCGAACATCTCAAAGAGAACCCGATGTTCCGAGTTGGTCTCGATGTGTTTGAGGTACTGTCATATACGCTATGATCAACCCAAAACATAAAAGGTTATCTCTGGGGACTTAACAAGTGTTAGTAAATCAAATTGTTTCAGGAAGAGCCATTCATGAAACCAGGGCTTGCTGATATGAAAAACGCTATTGTTGTTCCTCATATTGCTTCTGCTTCCAAGGTTACAAACTGAAGAAACGTTTCTTTGTGTCTAAATAGATAATTAACACAACTGACCTTAACTTCTTCTGATGATGACAGTGGACTCGTGAAGGAATGGCTACGCTTGCAGCTCTCAACGTCCTCGTATGCATTCATTCCCATTCCAAAATACTCTTGTTTGTATGGTTCAAATGACTAAACTCTAATCATCTTCTTCTGAAAATGTTTTAACAGGGAAGAGTCAAAGGGTACCCGATTTGGCATGACCCGAACCGAGTCGATCCATTCTTGAACGAAAATGCTTCACCGCCCAATGCCAGTCCAAGCATCGTCAACTCAAAGGCCTTAGGTACTACACAACACTTAGACTCAGGCCTCAGATTGTTTCAAACGCTAATTTATGTTTGCATTTGCAGTTAACAAAAGATTTAAACATAAACACAAACAAAAGAACCATTCTCTCTATACAAATTTGTTCCCATTCTCTCTTATAAAATTACTCTCATATATATATTCTTTGGGGTTTTTCAGGATTGCCTGTTTCGAAGCTATGAGTTAAGTATGAAGAAGGGGAGATTTGGAAGAATCGTTTCAGTGAATATATGATGGTGTCAAGTTGTGTTTATGTAATGTATATGCAACAACCATGTTGGATCATATAAATCACTCTTTTAAAGTGTTATATTGTTGATGAGTCTATTACCAATTTACCCACTTTCTTTATTTCATAAAATTTGCTATGAGTACAATTTTGAATTTTCTAAGACATCGAGTTAAGCATTTCGTCTATAGCTTTAGAATTTGTACTCATGGATACCATCCATTCCCGTTTGAGAACATCACAGAACGGTTTTGAAACTTCTAAAAATCCGACTCATGACACAAAACGGTAATAGAAGTTTCTCGGGAAAAAAAATAATGGAACAGTTAAAAACAAAAATAGTGGTAGAGCATAGTAAGATAAGTCATAAGTGGTAAGTTGGTAACCATAATAGTAATAAAGTTTTGACCATAGCGGTAAAATCACATCTTATACATAATATAATATTATAGTTTTCTTCAATTATAAATCAATATGATTATCATGATTACGTTTTAAATATATATAATAGTTTTTTTGGTTTTATAAAGAATAGATTTGAAGATTTTCTGTACAAAAATCATCACATTAGATATTTTCAGTAAATTATGATCTGAATAGAGAATTATGTTTTTTTACGGGATATGGTAACATATTTTTTTTTTTGAAAAGTAAAAAAGCAAATTATGCGTTTCTCTTAGTCAAGTTAAATTATGGTCTAAAAGCCAAACAAAGATCGCATGATTTATCGGATAAGAGAATCATTGCGGCTCTTTTTGAATGGTTGACAATAACATTGCACCAACAAATATCGTTTTGATCTCGAGCAACCATGATTACTTAGATGCTTTGGAAAGTGTACGGTATCAATGATGCTCTAATGTTGTGTGATTCATAGAGAACCGAAAGATAATTTTGTCCCAATTGAGGAGCATAAGAACTAAAGTCTTGATGCTTCATCATGCCTTGTTGAGTCACCGAGAAATGTGAGGCTTGTCTCAAATATTGTTGTTGTTGTTGAGCTGCTAGATTTTCGAAAATGTTAGGATCGAAACAACTATTTTTTCGTTGTTGCGGTTCCATGCCTTGTTGAGTCTCCATATGAACCAATGAGTGATGATTTTGAGCCAAATCTCCTCCCAGAGGAGCATAAAATCCAAAGTCTTGATGCTCCACCATGCCTCGTGTCACTGGAACCATGCCTTGATGATAAGGAAGATCCGAGTACTGAAAAAACTGATCATAATATCTATTCCATTGTTGCACCTCCATGGCTTGAACCGAGTGTGAAGGATTTGTCTCTTGTCCCCAAAACTCGTTCTGCTTCTTAACTCCCAAGAACTGACCAGAAAAACCAAAGTCTTGATGTTGCTTTATGTCTCCATTCATAGCATATTTTTAAAGATCATTCATCGCAACTTGACTGCTGACAATGCTCTAATAAGATGTACAAGGAAGACTTGGGTTGCGAAGCTATCCGGTATAACTTTGAGATGAATTATCTTTTAACACACTTTCACATGTAAGTTAAATTATGGGTTTGATGAAATATCTTGAGTTTAACATTTTTTTCTTAGTATCCGTGTAAAAATTGTAGCTTTTGAAAATTAAACATAATATAGTACAAAATCCACATCATGGATCATTTTTAATATATATTGAATATATATATTTAAAATTCATAATCCTCTTTTTAATTAATTTAATTTCTAAGTTTTTTACAAATATTAAAAAATAGACTAAAATTGATTATACATATATTATTTTTTTATTGACAATTTTCTATAATTTTAAATTGACAGTATTTAATTTATTTTTTTTAATTTATAATTCATCAACAATAACGAATAAAATAAAAAAAAAATTTAGAAAATGTATTTTTCTTTTTTTGAAATAATGTCTTTTTCCTTTTTAAAATTTAATTTAATAAGTAACCGAATGAATATATTATAATGAGAAAATTTAAAAATAAAATATCACCAAATTTTGTATAAAAAAACAATTGACACTCTATCTTAAGTTGACAAAAGCACTGAAATCTCGCCACGTAGCATGCTGAGCAACGTACACCACGTGGTATTTTGCTGAGACCAAAACCCCATGTGACAGCTGCTTAGAGGTCCCACTTTGGTCTAAATACACTAACGGATAAGATCAAAACCACACATTTCTCTTCGTGTGACCAAACTTTACGTCCTCTTCTCTTTTTCCACCCTTTGATCATTAATTTCTACTCTCCATATTTCTTCATCGGACGATTCAAATCCTCTCACAAACATTTTTCAACTATATAATTTTCACTCTCGTTGGAGAAATTAGTAGTGTTTATATGTTGGGTTTGTTTATAAATTTATGTATAATCGTTATTTATTAACGCTAAAGAGTAAAGTTAAGACTTAAGGAGACGCACAAGCTCTGTCTGAGAGAAAAAACAAAAAGCTAAACTGTTTTCATTATAATTCCAATCTCACACGCAAAAACTTTAAAAACGAAAAAATATATCTGTCTGAAAGAAAAAGTGCCGGTAATAAGAAAGAATCAACTTTTTCTACTTTGTTTTAAAGACGCATAGAAGCATTTTCTCATCAACACAGTCAAAACTCTCTTTTTTTCTTCTCAAATTTAAACCTCACCTTTAATATTTCTCCTTACTTTTGAAGCTGTAATAATATTCTTGAATCTATTCCTTTCTTTCTCTTTCTCATGTTTAATCGGTGAAGGCTTAGTCTGTTTCATTCATCATGTTTCAATCAAAAGCTTTACTTTTTCTTTAACCTTTCCATTACAAGAGACTTCTAGCTTCATTTGTCTGAAACCAAAATCCAAAAGGGTACCAATAATTTCTTTAAAAAACTCTCTCTTTTTCTCTGTTTAATATCAAGAAATGGTTTCAAGATCGTATTCGAATCTGTTGGAGTTAGCTTCAGGAGACTCACCAACGTTTGGACGCATGAACCGACAAATTCCAAGAATCATGGCCGTTGCTGGAATCATGTCAAACATCGATAATGACTCTAAAGAAACTGATCTGTCTTCTAAAGATCGTATCATCATTGTAGCTAATGAATTACCAATCCGAGCTCAGAGAAGGTTAGAGGGTAGTGGTAGTACTAGTACTTGTTGTAGCAAAGGTTGGAACTTTTCTTGGGATGAGAATTCACTTCTTCTTCAATTGAAAGATGGGTTAGGAGATGAAGCTATTGAAGTTATCTATGTTGGTTGTTTGAAAGAAGAGATTCCTCTTAATGAGCAAGAAGAAGTGTATCAGGTTCTTCTTGAGAGTTTCAAGTGTGTGCCTACGTTCTTGCCTTTGGATTTGTATACTAGATACTACCATGGATTCTGTAAGCAACAGCTTTGGCCTTTGTTTCATTACATGTTGCCACTTTCTCCTGATCTTGGAGGTAGGTTTGATAGGGCTCTCTGGCAAGCTTATGTCTCTGTGAACAAGATTTTTGCTGATAGGATTATGGAGGTGATTAATCCTGAGGATGATTTTGTGTGGATACATGATTATCATTTGATGGTTTTGCCTACTTTCTTGAGGAAGAGGTTTAATAGGGTGAAGCTTGGTTTCTTCCTTCATAGTCCGTTTCCATCGTCTGAGATTTACAAAACTCTGCCTATTCGTGAGGAGCTTCTTCGAGCTTTGCTAAACTCGGATTTGATAGGGTTCCATACTTTTGACTACGCGAGGCATTTCTTGTCTTGTTGTAGTCGAATGCTCGGTCTTACTTATGAATCTAAGAGAGGATACATTGGACTTGAGTATTATGGTAGAACCGTGAGTATCAAAATTCTACCTGTGGGAATTCATATGGGTCAGCTTCAGTCGGTTTTGAGCCTACCTGAGACTGAAAAGAAAGTCGGGGAGCTCATTGAGCGGTATGGTCGAAAGGGCAGGACAATGCTGCTTGGTGTGGATGACATGGACATTTTCAAAGGGATTACTTTAAAGCTGTTGGCTATGGAGCAGCTGCTTATGCAGCATCCTGAATGGCAAGGGAAGGTTGTGTTGGTGCAGATAGCTAATCCGGCGAGAGGGAAAGGGAAAGATGTTAAAGAGATGCAAGCTGAGACGTATTCAACTGTTAAGCGGATTAATGAGACGTTTGGGAGACCTGGGTACGATCCTATAGTGTTGATCGATGCACCGTTGAAGTTTTATGAAAGGGTTGCTTATTATGTAGTTGCTGAGTGTTGTTTGGTTACAGCAGTTAGGGATGGAATGAATCTTATACCTTATGAGTATATAGTTTCCCGTCAAGGAAATGAGAAGCTGGACAAAATTTTAAAGCTGGAGCCGAAGAATCATAACAAGAAAAGCATGCTGGTGGTTTCTGAGTTTATTGGTTGCTCTCCATCGCTAAGCGGAGCCATTCGTGTTAATCCCTGGAATGTTGATGCAGTAGCTGATGCAATGGATAGTGCCCTTGAAGTGGCTGAACCGGAGAAGCAGCTAAGGCATGAGAAGCATTACAAGTATGTGAGTACACATGATGTTGGCTATTGGGCTCGTAGCTTCCTCCAAGATCTTGAGAGGAGTTGTGGTGAACATGGACGAAGGAGGTGTTGGGGAATTGGGTTTGGTCTCAGTTTCAGAGTTGTGGCACTAGACCAGAGCTTCAGGAAGCTGTCAATGGAACACATAGTATCAGCTTATAAGAGAACAAAGACACGGGCTATTCTTTTGGACTACGATGATACTTTAATGCCACAGGGCTCCATCGATAAGAGGCCTTCATCGAAGTCAATCGACATATTGAACACCTTGTGTAGAGACAAGGGCAATCTAGTGTTCATTGTTAGCGCCAAAAGCCGAGAAACTCTATCGGACTGGTTTAGCCCTTGTGAGAAGCTTGGAATTGCTGCTGAACATGGCTATTTTCTGAGGTAATCAACCAAAACTTTTTATTCCCCAGCATTACCCTTATATCTTATAACTCAAGCTCTATCTGACTACTACTCAGGCTAAGGAAGGCAGTAGAATGGGAAAACTGTGTGGCAGCAGCAGATTGTTCTTGGAAGCAAATTGCAGAGCCTGTGATGGAACTCTACACTGAGACAACCGATGGCTCAACAATTGAAGACAAGGAGACTGCTCTTGTTTGGAGTTATGAGGATGCTGACCCTGATTTTGGTTCATGTCAAGCTAAGGAACTTCTTGATCATCTTGAAAGTGTCCTTGCCAATGAACCTGTAACAGTCAAGAGAGGACAGAACTACGTTGAGGTCAAGCCGCAGGTCTGTGACTCTATTCAATTCCCCAAAAAACCTTGGCATATGTTTCCATTTGTAGAGTCGTCTTAGTTCTTGTTGTTGTAATGCAGGGCGTGAGCAAGGGACTTATCGCCAGAAGGATGCTTTCGATGATGCAAGAAAGAGGAACACTTCCTGAGTTTGTCCTATGTATTGGAGATGACCGGTCTGATGAAGACATGTTTGAGGTGATATGCAGTTCCACTGAAGGCCCTTCGATTGCCCCAAGAGCTGAGATTTTCGCTTGTACTGTCGGTCAAAAGCCTAGCAAGGCCAAGTATTACCTGGATGACACTACTGAGATTGTCAGGTTAATGCATGGTTTAGCTTCTGTTACAGACCAGATCACTCCTGTTTAAAAAATCACCGAGAAGTCTCAGAGACTAGAAATCTCTCAACTTTGTATATTTACCACGGAAAATTGTAACAAAGAGAGTACCGAGTGAAAATGTAATTTTCCTTTATTGACAATCTTAGAATATATGAGCAAGGCTTTATATCCTACAAAAGTGTTCAGGTTCCCTCAATAGATTTCTTCTTGTTAACCTCTGACATTAGTCTAAGAAACGAAACTAGTTTCTTCTTTGCTTTAGCCACTTCATCTTGAGATTGAACATATTCAGCTGAAGCACAAGTAATAGCGCAGAGAGAGCAGTAAAAGTTTCCAGCATCATCGTAAGAAGGTGGTGAATCCAAACATTTCTGATGAACCATAACTTCGCAGCCATCACTAGAGCAAAACAACAGCTTCCTACTTTCTTTGCATTTAACACATCGGTATATTTTCTCTGCAGGACTTGACAAATGACCACCGCTTTCATCTCGATATCCCTCGTTTCTTCTTTCGAGCAACTCATGGGATCTACTAATCTCATCAGCCCCATCTCCAAGGCCGCGACATAATGATTGTCCGTCTTCTCTTCTCCCCATTGGAGGAGTAACTCGATCAGTCTCTTTGCCATCACTTCTCAGAATCTCTTCCTCATTACAAGGAGACATTTCAGTATCATCCTCACACGATGATGGTTCAATCATCTGATCAAAACAAAACAAACATAAACCTTAAAAGCCTTATAGTGCTCTCAACTAAAAGGAACTTCAAAGCAAGCTTAATACCAGTTCCAAAACACATTTTGGTAAGCAAAGAAGTTTGCTTTTGATAAAGGGTTGAAGATTCCACTTCGATAGTCCCGGTGCACCCGGTTTCAGTTCCGATAAAGGTATCTAGAAAACAAAGAACCAAGCAATCTAAGTAGACCTAATCAAGAAACCACATTGAAAAGGAAATGCAAGATTAATCATTCGTACTAGTACCTCATCCAAGATACATTGAAGTACATATTCACAGCTCTCAGAAGAATCAAACTCGATCTTTGAGTCAGCTTCAGAAACAAGATCAGAAGCAAACAAAGAAGCTAAGCATCTGAAAGCTACCATCTCATTGGTATATTCACCCAAATAATCTGGAAGCTTAGGAGCCATTTCAAACACATCTGCAAGATTGATGATATAAAACAAAATCTCAGAAATTGAAAATTTCTGAAAAATCAAAGAAACTTTTTCAATTACCATTTAACATCCAAAGCTCAGTTTTGAATTTCGCAAAGTACTCAATAATCCAAATCCAGTTATCAAGGTCTAAATTCCCAGTCACAAAGCGATCGCATAAACTGTCTAAATTCGGAGGCTCCATCATCGACAGTCGACAGTCGACACGAAGAAAGTAGCTGTTGACAGAAACGGAGTAAGTCTTCAGATTCGTGAAGATAACCAAAAAGCACTGGAGAAATTTCATCATTATTATCGGAAAGATCCAAGGCCCAATAACAGGCCCAGAACTTGCTGCTAGGCAACTTTAGTATGATTATCTAAACGGCCCAGTAATTTTTCTTTATTTGCAAAACCAAATTTTTTAAAATTGGCTTATACAATCATCCCACCAATAGAATGTAACATTTATTTATGTTGCAAATTAATACTGTTATGCTCAACAATTTGAGTTTTGTATGTTCTATACCGGTTCTGATATGTGTTAAAATTAGCCAAAAACATATATATTTTGAAAAAATAAAAGTATATATATACAAATTCAAATATATTTTATAGAGTTTTATAATTATTTTACGAAAATTTTATTCGGTTCAATTAATTATATGCTGTTCTATTATATTTAATTGTGTAAGAATCAAGAACACACATTGAAGGAGATATAAACAAACTGATTTATGTTTATAATCATATATTTTGGCATCTTTTGATTAATTCTTGGAAATATTAGTACAGAGCATCTCCTTTGGAGACGAATGGGCATATATCGTAGTTTAACCTATGATTTAATTATTAGTTTGATGCCCCTACGATTACGTACTTTTCTCACGCAAGACCTATAATTAGTTCAATAATATTAACTTTTTAAAAAATAAAATAGTATATTTATTGTAGTCTTGTACGTAATGTATTAGGACCACTGTAATAATAATCACTGGTGATAATTCAGTATTAGCTTCTCTATTTAATTAGAAACATATGTAGTAGTAGTTCATTGAATATGGATATGGGATTGTCTGAGCTCAGTGAATGAATTTGTTGACAAAAATAACTAGTGTACTATATTGGTTAGTAAAAATTAATTTTATTGGTTTAAAACCATTTACTATAGATGCACCTAAAAGAAAAAAGAAAATGAATTCCACTCCATTGATGATTCTCCCTAGCTAGTAGAGTAGTAGCTAGTCTATAACTTATACTAATAAGATTCGTATTTATTAGAAAACTGGCCATCTTGAGTGATTTGAAGAACAAATTTATTGATTTACAACTAAAATTGTGGTACTATCCTAACTTATTCTTTTCAATATTGTCCTTTGTTCTAAAACAAGCACAATGGATGTGATAGCAAATTCTTGTATTAATTTTCTTGCTTTTATACGCATATAATCGCGTGTGTGTGTATGTATGTTGTAATTCAATTCAAGAGGGTTTCAATTATTGTTAAAGTAAATATAATATTAAGCAATACGTGTTAGGTGCATGGCCTATATAAATGATAGGCGACATAGCCAAAGTATAGAAGAAAATCACAAAAGTAAAATGGGGAAAGTGGAGATTGTTCTTAATTCACTTCCTATGAGTGGAGGAGATGGTCCGAACAGCTACTCTAAGAATTCTCATTTGCAGGTCTATTTTTAGAGCTTTTTAATCTTTATTTTCTTCTTCCCCTATTTTATGCCTTTTTCATCGGTTGCCAATTGGTAACGCTACGAAATTTTTAGAAATTAGAAAAAATGGTGTAAGATTACGAAATAGTTGAAAGAGATAGAAAAGCGGTATGCAATTATAGAATAATTATAGAACAATTACAAAATAGTTGAAAAAATGTTCGAAATGCTAAAGAAAAATAAAGGGAATCATGTTATTAAATATGAATAAATAGTGATAGTTGAAACTTATCAGATTCATCATATTTTAGTTTTGATTTTCTTTAGTTGTTATAATTAATGTCATTGAAATGAGTTGAAACTGATATATATATATATATATATATATATATATATATATATATATATATATATATTGTCAAAAATTAACAAACCTTGTTTAGTAATTTTTCAAAGAGACAATTTGAAGAATATTATCAGTTCATTTTGAGTACACATGTTACTTGGATGGCTTTTCGGATCAATTGGAAGCCCCATAACTTCATTTGTATCATCTTATATATATATATGACCTTTTTAAATCAAAACTTGGTTCCTTGTTATGTACTTAAAAAAAAAAAAAAAAACTTCAATACCGATATTAAAATGTCCAGAACTCATCGAGCCACACAAAAAACACCGAAGATCATTAAGCGGCTTCATTGTCTTACGAAAAGACGAATCATAAAATTAAAGCTAAATCTAGCAGGGATTGAAGGGAGTCAAGAGACTATTTTAGTTTTACTCATTCTAGGTTCATTGTCTTATGATTTTTTTTTGGAAAAAGATAGTTTTGATTTTCTTATACGTTGGTTTATTATATGGTTAATTTGGATCACATCTCATATATAGACATAGTGCAGCAAAATTACTTTTACGTAAGAATCTTGGAAATATTTGGGTTACTTCGTTCCATATATATGGTTTGTTCGGTAATAAAAGTACAGAATTAATTTTAAAAAAAAAAATTGTTTCCTTCTCTTATCAAAAAAAAAAAAAAAAGTTTGTGATAATTGGGTCTTTTATCGTTTTCAATTGGAGTAGCATAAAATTATAATAAGCTTTTGACTGCTTTTGGTGTGAACAGAGAAGAACAACAAGTTTGTTGAAAGAGACAATAGACAAATTGATATTAGAGAAACTCAATGCGAAAACCCTAATCTCTGACTCCAACACATTCCACATAGCTGATCTTGGTTGTGCAACTGGACCAAACACATTCTTTCTCGTTGACGACATCATCAAATCCGTTGAAACCAGCTTAAGAAAATCAAACTCCTCAAAACCAGAGTTTCTTGTCTTCTTCAACGACCTCCCACATAACGACTTCAACACTCTCTTCACCTCTCTCCCTCAACACCGAAGTTACTTCGCTGTCGGGGTCCCGGGTTCGTTCTATGACCGTGTTCTTCCTCAATCCTCCGTTCATATGGTAGTGACAGTTGGGGCCACACACTGGCTATCGAGTGTTCCAAAAGAGGTGTTGGACAAAACCTCCAAGGCGTGGAATAAAGGCAAGGTTCACTACTCAAATGCGGCTGAGGAAGTTGTGAAGGCTTATAGAGATCAGTTTGGTCGGGACATGGAGAAGTTTCTAGAAGCTAGGGCTAAAGAAATAGTTAGTGGAGGTCTTTTGGTTGTTGGAATGTGTGGTATACCTAAAGGAATGCCTTTCTCTAATCTTGCCGACAGTATCATGTATAAGTCCATGGCTGATGTTCTCACTCAAATGCAATCCCAGGTAGTTCTTCATATTCTCTAACAAAATAATCTGAAACATGTAGAAACTCTCTTCGAATGAGATGCATTTGATAATTTAAAGGTAATAATATATTATAGACACATCACTTGTTTATTTTTAATTATGGGTTTATTGAGTTTAGTGAGATTGGCATGTAGGGTTTGATCAGCGAAGAGCATGTCGATACCTTCAACATACCTATCTACTCAGCATCGCCTGAGGAGGTAACAGTCTTGGTAGAGAGAAATGGATGCTTTACTGTCGAATCGATGGAGCTGATGGACCCCACGGCCTGGCGCCTCAAGCGGCCAATGAACGTGGAGGATGTTAGGCATTGGATGGTTTGCATAAAGGCCACAATGGGATCTCTCTTCATCAACCATTTCGGTGAACATCTCCTTGACGTTGTCTTCGACCGTCTCACCGCAAAACTTGTTGGACTCACCGAGAAGATTGAATCTAGCTACCGTGAGAAGGTCATGTTGTTCTTTGCGTTGCAACGAAAATAAAATTTTATTTGGCAAGTTTTTTGTATGTGTTTTTAACAAAATAAAAATAAAAAAGTTTTATGTACAGTATGTGTGTATTGGTTTAATGGTTTTGATCGGTTTAATCCGGTCTAGGATTAATGGTAAAGTTTGTATGATTATTATTATTATTTTGTTATTGTTATAATATGTTTGTTACGTTATTCAGTTCGAATAAATCTCATTAATTTTTATAGAAGTATTTTACATTTTGAACCAAAATGATATTTTCATGTTCATTTACACACGAAAATTCATTAAAAACTAATCAATAGTTTTGGGTTAAATCCATTTAGAAAGAATCTGTCGAAAATTGATGTATAATATTCATACATTTGGTAATCTCGACTTAGTTAGGTAATCGATCGAGATAATCACTTTTTTTTCGCCGATTGAAATACACTTATCTCGAGAGTTGTAGTAGTGTTGTCGACCTATCGTAATTAGAATAATGTGTTTGTATAAGTTGTAATGCAAACAAAATAGTAAGTGGTCCCGTGGCAAGAAAAAAGAGTAGGTGGTCCACAATATATTTTTAGTTGACTATATTAGTCTAGTAAACATCTACACAAATTAATATGTGCAAGTAAATTAAAGCAGAAATAAAGAAGAATAATTATGCATCATATTTGATTAAACAAATAGTGAAAGTGTTAATAACGTGAGAGTGAAGAGATAAATAGCTATTGGGTGAAATATAAAGACAATTGTTGCTTCGAAAATTATAATTAATATTAAATGTTTTTGTTGCGTGTTTTTGCTTTATTTTATTTTTTTAATTAATATTAAATGTTTTTGTTGATTAATTTTGTGTTTATTAGTGTTATAAATATTCACTTTGTATACCACTTGGTTAAAACAGCATTTTGCACCAATTATATTTATTTCCATTTGACTTTTATATAACAATAAACATGTGAATGCCAGATAATTAGACTAAAGAAGCTGTGAGGATCATTATACATCCTAGCCTCATAGGCCTATTACACTTATTATTGGGGTCAACTTTGGGTTGTTTGATTAACAAATATGTATGTATCTATTTAAACAATTATTTACATTAATTCACTTATCTTCTTACAATGTGATTTGTCCCTTTTAAGGAATCTTGTCCCCCATATAAATCGAGTCGGACAAGAGAATTCTATAAGAATTAATCACATTTTATAACAATACTAATATATAAACGTATTTCCATATGAATAATTGAAATTACTATATTTAAGTTTTTGTAGGAAACAATTTTGTACATACTTTATATTTTGATCAATCAATTAAACATTTCATTAAAAAAATTTTCTACAATATTTGATATATTTTTAAAATCATACCATATCTCTCTAGTTTTTTTTTTTGTTTAGTTGATAGTATCGATCGAGTTTTATACTAAACTAAAAGTGCAAATGAAATATGATGTATCAAGTTGGATATATATCGTCATATCGAATCCCACAAAATCAAAAGATTTGAACTAAAAAAGTTCACGCAGTTGTGTTTATTTGCTGACGTTTTATTGACTAATTAGTTAATTAAATTAAACCTGAAATATGAAAAAAAAAAAAAAAAAAAAACGGAGGTAAAATAGTTTATATCTAAGTATCTATCTAACTGACGTGTGAGCTTACGTACACAATTTTCGAATTAGGAAGTGAGCTAGATTCTATTGCTGTGTTACGTGAATGTACCTTCTCTGCTTAGTGTTAAAGACTTAGAGTCATATTTTAATTAGTTGTATTCATAAATATTATTAACATGTGGAAACCCTAATTCTCATGAAACTGCTCACGTTAAAGCACATGCAGTACACCACCAACCATTTATATTGTTTTGCTTAGCACGATTTTGTATCATTCCTAATTCAAAACTTCAATTTTTTAAGAAATATTCGAAATATTTTGTAGGAAAATGTATATTTTAATTTGATAATTTGGATATATGGCAAATCATACTTGGATCTATATTGATATAATACAAATTTCAGATGCTTAGTTGAGATATCACAAGTAAGCTATTGGTCGCTCTATTTCGTCATTAACTAATTCATAACTTAACTTACACAATCATGAAACAATTTAAAAAGAAAAAGACCAGACCGGCCAATGTTGGACTAGGATTAGTGGCTATTAATATTCTAGTGACAGACAGGGTGCGATTACCATTGTTTTCGAACATGTCTCTTTGTCTTCGCCATGAACCAAGCGGTCCCAAAAGTGTTGGCAATTCATAGTGGCCCAATACTTTTAATTAACTATTATTTTCACTGAATGTAACTAACTATTGATGTCGTGTGAATCCGATAAATCTAAAATTTAAAGTAGCTAATGAAACATCACAGAATATGTTGATGTGGTAACTTTCCGATGTTTGAACGAATTGAATTGTTAATGCATATTGTATAAGTAAAACAGCCATAATATAACTATGAACAGTTTATTTATTTTTGGTTCAAGTTGAGTTTTTGTGTGGGCTTTGAGGGCTAGCTATTTAATATGGGCCTGGACCTCTTTTTTCTCGAGATGTAATTTGAATTATAGAGTTTAACGGGTAGAAATGATTAATCAAGGGTATTTTCGTATTTACAAATTCAATCGTCTACCAGTATAAATCGAGATGCTCTCTCTCTCTCGGATCCATCCACTCTTATGGCTCTTTCCAAATCGAATCGTTCTTCGAACGAACGGTCATCTTTTTTGAATTTTCCGATTTCAAATCTGTTAATTTTCAATTCGAGATTCTCCCGACATCTCTTCTTTCTCCGGCGGCGAAAACCGTTCATGGTGGTGGATCTAATGGATGAGAATCGTAATTAGGGAAAAATTTTGACCCCAAAACGAAGTTTTATGATTGAATCTGAAATCGTTGCTTCAGAAACTCATCCGATTATGCAATTAGTCAGGTATAAACACTTTCTTCAGTTTCTCATTTCATCTTTAGTTTAACGAATAAAGAAAATTAGCGATTTAGAGAACTGATTTGATGATGTATCTCCATCCTGTTTACGATTTAGGAAATTTTGTAATGATTTTTGCATTTGCTTGTCTTATTCATCATCATGAGACGAATCTATTATAAGGTTTTGGTGGTTCATGTTGTTAATTTGTTCAAATTTCATAACGAAATCAAGAAAACCATTGTGTGTTTCTTTTCACTGTTTTTGTCATCACTGGAGTTGCATCTCAAAATCTTTTGCAGTGTTCTCTAAATAACATTTTCAATGTGAGTTTGTTTTGTGTTTGTGTGTGTTGCCTTGTCAAATTTTCAGCCTGCCTTACACTCATTTTGGAGGTGTATAAGTTTGTTTCGTTTCCTCAGTTAATGGTATTGTGCATGCATGTGTTTATTCTCTCTGTTTAGATCTTTTTTTTTTGGCTCAATTTTGTATTCACCACTTGTGGTATTTCATACCTTTCAAAGCTCTTTTGTTCATGATTACATTACATGTTACTATCATATAGTAGGAAATTCTTAGTGGGTTATGTTCCAAGAATCTAAGGTTTAAGTGTTCCATATATAGGTAAAATTGCAGGAGGACACAAACATTGTAGAGGAACTAAAAAGAGTTGGATTAAAACTTTCTCTAGTGACCCATTTTTATAACTTTATTCTTGGAGATTTTGGTGGACATAAATGATACTTTGTCAATGAAACATACTAATGTGTTTTAGTTTCTGTATTTTTTTTTGATGGTTTAGTGTTATAATCTTTTGTGTTTTACTCAAACTATGTTTACGTTTTTTTTTTATTGTTTAGTGTTATACAATCTTTCAAGAGAAGTCCGAGAACAGGAGACCATTCACTACTCACTAGCCAATAACGAAAGGAGTAAGGTGTGCTCTCTCCTGTTTTATCTCTTTTCTAAAAATAAGACAGACCAGTCCTCTGGCCTGACTTGTTCTACAAATATTTTTGTATGTTTAGCTGGTTGAGCTCGTGAGCTCTTCTTAGATTAACGTGCGGGATAGAGGTTTGAGGTATCCCAAAAAAAGAACAAACAAAACACAAGACAAACACAAAATGCTTAAACGCAATCCAAACACACATATAAACGCAAATTCAAACACACAAAACACACTCTACCACAACAACATTCTCACAAGAAAAAAGAGAACCAATAGTCGTAAAAGCACAACACAACACACGAACACACATCTAAACGCAAATTCAAACACACAATACGCACTCCATCACAACAACATTCTCACAATAAAAAGATCACGAACTCGATTTCGAATGTCGATCATATTGCCGAGATTTGAAGGCATATCTGTAGTATAGGTGAAATCTACTTGTGAAGTTTTGTTTGCTTCTATCTATGCGAATTCCAGTACATCAAAATGAGAGTACCCATCTCGTTCGTCTTCTACTATCATATTGTGCAGCATGATACATGCTCTTATAATCTTTCCTATTTTTACCTTAACCTAAATAAGAACTGGTTTTTAAAAACGGCAAACAGATCTTGCAAGACTCCAAAAGCATGTTCGACATCTTTACGGATAGCTTCTTGATATGTAGCAAATAAATAAGCTTTCGGACCTTGTGGAATTGTAATAGATTGAATAAATGTTTGCCCATTTCGGTAAATACCATATGTGAGATAGTAAGCCAAATGATACTCGTGTCTGTTGACAAAGTAATTCACTTTTGAAGCTCAACCTTGTAATATATCATCAAAAACTGGTGAGCGATCAAGAATATTGATATCATTTAAGGTACCTGGAGGTCCAAAAATCGAGTGTCATATCAAAAGATCTTGTGAAGCTACAGCCTCTAAAACGATTATTGGTTTTCTAGATCCATGTGTATATTACTTTTTCCAAACAGTGAGGCAATTCGACAACTCCTAATGCATACAATCGATGTTTTCTATCATCCAGGTAATCCGCGTAGCTCTCCAATATCGAGTAGTCGTTGAAGATCTTCTGGTGTGGGTCTTCTTAGATACTCATCTCGAACAAAGTATGATTCCTTCAACAAAATGTTCCAAGCATGAAATCGCAATGCTTTCACCAAGCCGGAGGTATTCATCATCCGCACAACCATATGCCATAATACGAATTGACGCTGTAGAATTTTGTAGTCAAGAGAGACCGAACTTTCTGGTAGTATCTCTTCTTTATTGAAATAATGAAACTTCATTGGAGAGTCGATCAACAATAGGCATGAACAAGGGCTTGTTCATTCTAAAACGGCGTCGAAATATATAAGGAACAAGGGCTTGAAGCAACCAAGTCAACGACGTTTATGAAACATACCCTACTTATATATTTCGACTTTGCGAATACTTCTAATTCAAGCGCTGGTTTATTGTGTCTAGAGTCAGAGAAACAACATCATTCATAACCAAATCGTCATACCGCCGCTTATTATCTTTAGAGATATTGACCGCCAAATTAAGAACTCAATCACAGCCTGGAGGAAACGGAAAAACTTCAGACACCTTATGGCCTTGTGGATCTAGATGGATCATATATTTCTTGTACTCTTCAGAATGAAATTGTAATTGTCCCTTGTTTTTTCCATTTTTTTTGGCAAGGCGCATATATTAGGTCTTTCAATCTCTTGTAACACCGAAACTTTCATTATACGATATTAACTTTTTAGCAAAAAAATAAAAAGCAACAATCGAATTTTAACAAAATATCTAAACTCTGACCAAAGTCAACGGTTACGTGAATCGGATTCTACCACTTCACATACAAACAAAAAAAAATATCTTTGCTCAATCATTTAAAAATAAAATATCTTTGCAAAGAAATATGATGACGTGGAAGAAGCCGAGTGGTTGAGTAGGTTAGATATTTCTGGAGTATATCCCCTGGTGACGTGTTCTCATCAAAAAGGCGGTAATGAATACCCCTGTATATCCGTTTAATTACGAGATATGCCACAAACATGGCGCGAGATGTTTCCTCGTTTTTCACTCTAGATTCATAAAAATTGAAAGGGTAATTTGGTCAATGAGTCTCCAACTAAGCAGAGATATTTTAAATAAGTTAAAACAGACCCAAAAAGAAAAAGAAAAAGAAAAAGAAAAATATCATAAGGCGCAGCGAGTCAGAAGAAGAAGAAGATATTTTTCTGAAAGCGAAAATGGCGAGAGAACATGCGACGGAACCGATCGGAGGAGCCACCGGAAAAAGAAAGAAACGCGGCAGAGTTCAAGAAGACGGAGACATCTATGGTGGAATCGAAAATCAAGATGTAGTAGAAGATGGGAAGCTTCCATTAGAAGTGGGGATGGTCTATTACCCAGTGACTCGTCCTTCGTTTATTGTATCCGATGCTCTGGAGCCAGATTTTCCTTTGATTTATGTTAACAGAGTCTTCGAAGTCTTCACTGGTTATCGTGCCGATGAAGTTCTTGGTCGTAACTGGTATTAATTTTCTCCGATGAATTTTCTGGTTTATGTTATCAATTCTCTTGAATAATGCTGCATTTGTGGTTGAATCTGCTTGAAATGCGTCCTTGTAGCTTGATTGATGAACAAATTTAGCATTTATTTTTAGTTGGAGGAAGAAATTATTGAAGAAGATACATTGTTTCGTAGCTCCTTTAATCTTCATGGACTTACATAATAAGAATCTCTCTTTGTTTTTTCTTGGTTTCAGTCGATTTCTACAGTACAGAGATCCTCGAGCTCAAAGGCGTCACCCATTGGTTGATCCTGTTGTTGTATCTGAGATAAGGAGATGTCTTGAAGAAGGTATTGAATTCCAAGGAGAGCTTCTTAATTTCAGAAAGGATGGTACTCCGTTGGTTAACAGACTACGGCTTGCTCCAATACATGACGATGATGGAACGGTTACACATGTAATTGGGATACAGGTCTTCTCTGAAACGACTATAGACCTTGACCGTGTTTCATATCCTGTGTTCAAACATAAACAACAGCTTGATCAGACATCTGAGTGCTTGCTTCCAGGTGGAAGCCCGAGGTTTAAGGAGCATCATGAAGATTTCTGTGGGATATTGCAGCTGTCTGATGAAGTCTTGGCGCATAACATCTTATCTCGGTTAACTCCAAGGGACGTTGCTTCCATTGGTTCTGCCTGCAGGAGGTTGAGGCAGTTGACGAAAAACGAGAGCGTGAGGAAGATGGTGTGTCAGAATGCGTGGGGAAAAGAGATAACTGGAACACTGGAGATTATGACTAAGAAGCTAGGATGGGGTCGGTTAGCTAGAGAGCTCACCACTCTTGAAGCTGTGTGTTGGCGCAAATTTACTGTTGGAGGGATTGTGCAACCTTCCCGCTGCAATTTTAGCGCGTGTGCTGTTGGGAACCGGCTTGTGCTATTTGGTGGGGAAGGGGTTAACATGCAGCCATTGGATGATACTTTTGTTCTTAATCTTGATGCAGAGTATCCTGAGTGGCAGCGTGTGAGAGTGACGTCGTCGCCTCCAGGACGTTGGGGACACACACTCTCGTGTCTCAACGGGTCGTGGTTAGTAGTCTTTGGAGGGTGTGGAAGACAAGGATTGCTTAATGACGTATTTGTGCTTGATCTAGACGCTAAGCATCCCACATGGAAAGAAGTAGCAGGAGGAACTCCTCCATTGCCAAGATCTTGGCACAGCTCGTGCACCATTGAAGGCTCTAAACTAGTTGTCTCAGGTGGCTGCACAGACGCTGGGGTGCTTCTCAGCGACACCTTCTTGTTGGATCTGACAACAGATAAACCGACATGGAAAGAGATCCCAACATCATGGGCTCCTCCTTCTAGACTTGGGCATTCTCTATCGGTCTTTGGTCGGACTAAAATCCTAATGTTTGGCGGGCTTGCAAATAGCGGTCATCTAAAGTTAAGGTCAGGGGAGGCATACACTATAGACTTGGAGGATGAAGAACCGAGATGGAGAGAGCTTGAGTGTAGCGCGTTCACAGGCGCAGTTGTACCGCCTCCAAGACTGGACCACGTGGCTGTGAGCATGCCATGCGGTAGGGTCATCATCTTTGGAGGGTCTATTGCAGGGCTTCACTCTCCTTCACAACTGTTCCTTATTGATCCTGCAGAAGAGAAACCGTCATGGAGGATCCTGAATGTCCCGGGGAAACCACCCAAGTTAGCTTGGGGACATAGCACATGCGTTGTTGGAGGAACTAGAGTATTGGTCCTTGGTGGTCACACTGGTGAGGAATGGATACTCAATGAATTACATGAACTCTGCTTGGCTAGCCGCCAAGACTCGGATCTGTAAAGCTTCTCTTATCTTCCTCGAAGCCACTGTTTTCTCTTTCCTTCTTCATTTGGTTTGTGGTTTTGTGTATGTCACATTCCAAACTCTTACTACATGTAGAAGAGATATATCAAGAGTTAGAAGAGCGTGTCGTGTGTACATAGTAAATTAGTGATTGTTGGGCGCTTTAGATATTCATGTAATGTTAATGGTTTTGCTGTATGAAGATCCTTATATAGTATATACTTCCTTGTTACATGACCATGCAGGATTTGATTTTTGATGTACCAAAAGAAAAAAGACACCGAGTTCGGACATATATCAACAAACCCAAAAGTAGAAATAATCACACAACACCTCAAGTAAATAGAATGAAGAAACCGAACAAGTAAAGTACACAAACTTCAATACAAAGCTAAAACCTATACAGCCAAACAAACTACTTCCATAGGACAGAAAATGTTATCCCAAAATGTCAAACATCTCTCCCTCCTCCCTTTTTGCTTCTTGTCATCGCTAAGCAGTGTAAGCCGATCTAAGTCAGAAAGCATACTCATCTTTTTCATCCTTAAGTTCTATGGTAATACAATAAATCACAGAGGATGTAAAGAAAGCAAGTGAAATAAGAAAGATATAAAGGTTAAAAAAAAAGAGCTTAAAAATCACACCAGCCTATAACGGTTTTACTTGTTTAAACTGATACGACCAAGAGAACTAGTCACATCTCCTCCCTCATCTCATTGTGTACTCCTTGTTAACCCACTTCGGCCAGCAGCTCTGCAGAAATTCAGAAGACCAAGCTTAGTCTGATTGCAAAAAGGCAATTTGATCGCCGAAAGGGACAAAGAGGTACATAACATTGTTAGATACCTTGCAGCAAGAATCTGGGCGGTGTTGGATGAGGGTTTGGTGTTTGAAGACCTTTTAGCTCTATTATCTTGATCTTTATCCACACGCATTGCAGCAACCTCTTTCTCCATTGCAGCTACTTCCCTTCTCATCTTCTTCGCTTCAACTTCCATTGCCTTTGTTAAAGTTTCAACCTTTTTTGCTAACATCTATAAGAAAATATCAAAACTTCCATTACAAACACATCTTTTTAGCAACATTTTATATGGCACATTCAGTAATTTTTACCTCTATGGCATCATCCTTGTCTTTGAGGCTTTGATCCTTCTCATGCGAAGATTTTCTCAAGGCTACTACTTCCTTCTGTAGTAAATCATACAAAACCCCTGGGACATTGTCTTCAGTTGCTGGTGCAGGGAGTTCACTAGGTGGCTTCTCTTCTGAATCTTCTTTCCAGGTATTAGGTGACTCTGGTTCTTTGGTTTCATCACAAGCCTTGTTGAACGAATAATTTCCAGGTCCGTTTAAGAGTGCTTTGCCTCTATCCAATGATCTTGTGCCTCCATCAAATGACTTGGATGTTCCTTTAGCATTCTTCAATACCGAGATAGAATTAGAAGTAAAGGAATTTCTCATCGGAGTTTTCTTTGACAAAAAGCCATTTGATGCGAACTTTTGTAAATTATCTGATCCACCAATTGACTGCCTGCGAGACGGTCCATTACTCATGCTTCTTCCCTCAGGTGTGCTCCTTATGCTGATGCTTGAGGTGCCTCTCAGTGTCTCTTCAAGCACTTTAAGTCGTAGTTGAAACTTGTCCTAGAAATTGTATAAAGAAATAGTTTACTAATTAGTTTAATTAAACAAGATCATAAATTCGACGATGACTAACGCATAAATAAGATGAATACTTTTAGTTGAGCTTCAGATTTTGCAGCTCGATCTGATATGGCAAGCTTATCCCGGAGTTGCTGCATTTCTCCCTGCAAGAAGAGAGTTAAGAGTTGAGAATGTGAGGTTGTGTGACTTTGTCACTGCGAAGAATCTGGATTCCAAGAATTTAGGAGAAGGACAATCGTATCAAAGTGAACCTGTAGAAACCTTCTTTCTTCAAGCCATTGCTTCACAGGCATCACTTTGTCATTACCATCTTTCCATTCATTTGCAACCACCGTCGCAACTCTGTTTGCTGTAACCTTTGCACGCGCAAGTTCCCGGTCAAGAGTTTTTCGTTCTTCCTGGAAAGAAGAGCAAGAAATATTCCTTCATCAGTTAAGTAAAAGATTCTATTCTTCTTATTTTGGTCATCGTATAAAATGTATTTACTTACGTTCATCTCTTGAAACTTCCGCTGGTAATCCCTCACAGCATTTGCAGCAGCACCGCCAGCAAGAACGGCCTCTTCCAGCTCCCTTACAGTCTGTGTAAGCTTTTCCACCTCAGCAACCTTTTGCCTGTGCATTCGGTCTAGAATTTTGTTTTCTTCCTAAAGCATCAAATAGATCATAGAGATGGTTAACAAACAATGAGCGATAAGTAGAAGGCATCCAAAGCCTAAATAACTAGATACAAAGAAGATGATGATGAGTACAGCACCTGACAGATTTCTATTTGTTTCATCAACTCTTGATTCTTATTTTGAAGATCATCAACTAAAGCAGCTTTTGCCAGAGCAGTTTCAACAGTCCTCTCAGCATCAAGTAAGGCCGCTTCTTTTGATTTAGTGAGACGATCCAAGGCTCTGTTATCTTCTTGAAGCTTCCCAATCTACACAGAAACATCATAAATAATCAATATCTGATACGCAAGTAGAAAGCCATATAATTTGGACTTATAATGAGCGTAAAAAATACCTCAGAGCGAGCTAGCTTAAGTTCAGCTTCTAATGGAGCTAGAATGGCTTCAATAGGAGGCATATCATCATCCTTTTGAGCAGCATGGACCCTTCTTAAGGTAGCTTCAGCAGCAAACTGAGCAGCCATGGAAGCCTTCTTTTCCTCATTGATCTTCTTAATTTCTAGATTCTGCAACCATAGTTGATAATCAGATTTCCATAAAAAAAAGAAGAAAAAAACAACTGAATCATAAGTAGGGAGACTTTGGTACATACTTTGCTTTGGAGAAGCGATTCAGTTAACTTAAGCTTCCCATCCAACTTAGCAAGCTCATCAGTAAGCTAGATATTCCAAAGCACATGAGATAAAAGTCAGCTAACAAGAAGCACAAAAAGGAACTTGAAACTACACATAATATAACCATTGATGTCAACAAAACTCTCAATTTTCTCTAACAACATTGCCATAACCTAATCCATAAGCCATGAAAAGAAATAAAATCTTCCAAAATAGGGAAAAAAATCAGAATCCAAACACACCTCTTCACAAGCTTTCTCTCTTTGCCTCTCCGATAACCTCAACGCTTTGATCTCAGCATGTGCTTCACTTAATTCTCGATCCTTATCTAAAAACCATTGAAAAAAAAACGAAGTCAAAAAAACAAAATCAGATCTGAATCAACACAAAAACCACTAGATCGAGCAAGCATTATCTCACCTCTAACTTCATTCTCAAGCCGATTAAGCTCAACTTTCACTGGATCCGAACCATGAAGCAAAGTAATAAACTCATTATCAGCAGCTGCATCAAAACTAGGCCTAACCGGTCTCCTCCTCCCCGAACTTTTCCCTCCACCACTTTCCTTATAAGACGCCGACACCGTCAACGACGGATACGGCGTCGGAATCGCAACAGGCGTCGTAGCCTGCTCCGCCGACAAAAAACCACCGTCAGCAGAAACATCCGACATCTCCTCCGTCTCCGATCTAAATTCCTCTCCCTCAACAACACATCCAAATTCCTCAGGATCTATACACACACTCAGATGCAAACAAAAAAGTAGCTCAATAATGCAGATTTCTAGAGAGTTCTTTGGGATCCAAATGCTTTTCACTGGGATTTCAAATCAGAGTCTCACGAAAGAGAGAGAGATAGTTTCAGAGAGATCTTTCGTTTCTAGAGATGGAAACAAGAGAGAGAGAGTGAGATTTAAATGCTGTCACAGTGTTGTTTTCTCTTTCTTTCTCTCTAGTCCTCTTCTCTAATGACAAGACAAGAAGAGGGAAAAAAAAAAGAAGATTAGATTAAGTTGTTAATTAATCAACGTTCACTTGATCAAGCACTTAAGTACTAATATTATTAGATTATTTAATTGTCTAAACTAGGAAATATATCGCCATTAGTACAATTGAATAATTGATGTTTTTTTTTAGTAAATGGTAATATTATATATATAAAATTTAGGTGGATGGTTAATTATTTTGGTTAGTGATGTGATTAGTGTAGAAAAGATGTGATTAGTCAAAGAGATGCTTTGCGCGTGAGAGGAGGGAACGTGTAATATGTCTTTTTTTTGTTTTTGTTTTGTTGTTGTTAACTAAATACGTGTACCATGTCTAATTTGTTGCGAGATCTCTTTGTTTTTCTTTTTGAGGGACAACCAATAATGTATGTTTTCTCTTTTGTTGTCAACCGAACCGGAACCGATCCGAATACCCGAACACCTAGTCGAGCATATTTTTTGAAGCGATGAAAACTGATTTTTGTCTGCACGGTTAGCTACGAGATGAATATCTATTATTGGATAAAACAAAGAGAATTGACAACAAATTTCAACTAAGGAAACAATTTGTCTTATGACTTACACAAACGATACAATTATTTTCTTTTTTTCTCTACTCTCTCTATATACAACAAAAACAACACAACATAAAAAAGATGAAAAGCTTCCTCTATATTACTTCATTCTTGTTCATTACCTTTGAGAATATTGAACTTGCACAGTGGACATGTAGCATTCATTTTCAGCCATTTCACGATGCACGTCGAATGAAAGTGGTGGTTGCAAGGAAGTGAGACCAGCTCTGCTCCATCTTCATATGAACTCAGACATATACAACAGTCCTACACAAGCCCCAATTCAAGAAAGCTCTAAGTTTCATATAAAACATCCACAAGATAACTTTCGAAACAACAACTTACAGCATCTTCGGGAAGAAGCACACGTTCCTTTCCCATATTCTCACTGCCTGCCTCGACGGGTATCATTTTCCCACCACCGTCACTTTGCTTTTCATCATTGTTTATCGTCTGAAACCTGTACTTGGGAAGGATGCTGAGATCTGCTTCTGATGCACCCTCCTGAACACACACACACATATAATGATTTCATTTCTTCCAAAGGTAAGTCGATTTGTATTTAAAAAGGTTGCTGTTTCAGCCCATACCTGCCCGGCAACGGCGTAAAGAAGAGCAATAATACAAGGGAGGCAGCAACAGAGGGCAATTCCGATAAGACATGCCAGCACAACGCAAAAGATGGCAAAGAACACATCAAATGCAAGGAAAACAAAGGTTAACCTGCAAACATTAAATATTATGATGTCATTCAGCTAAAAAAAAAACATGAGATCAAATGATGAGAGTTTTCAGTAATAAAACATTTGAGTAGATCAACCCATACCAATACAAATGCGTCGCATTTTGCAGAAGGATATCACCACCAGATACAAGCCAGTAGAAGCCAACAATCCACCAGATAAATGATATTATAGTGTTCATCGATTCACAAGTCTTAGTGCTGAAATAGTTGATACTCAAAATCATTAGTAAATCATTTTGGCTAAAGAACAAAGCACCACAAACAAAAATTTAAACACTGTAAGATAATGGAAAACTCGCTGGCCTTTCTCTCCCCACTACTAGCTTCCTCGATTAAACACAATTCAGAGTTCAGAATTTGAACTGCCCTTTTCGAATCTTGTAGAGATTAATAGCAAGTAATGATGCGCGGATAAATTCGGGTTCCTAGTCCGGGTGGGTGGTCCATATGAAGTCGGAAAGTCTAAGACTAAGAGAAACAAGAATGCAAGCAAAAACCTCAATCACAACTTCAAGAAATCAAGAACCAAAGAAAGGTCTTCTCTAACTCGTTCAAATTTGAAATCCGATTATATCAATTGATTCAACCGTAGCGAAAGCTAACCTCAGGATCAAACTGTGAGAAACAAGAATGCAATCAAACCCTCAAACCAAAGCTCAAGTTGAAACAACTTCAAGAAACCAAAATTTGCTAAGACTTAGACAAATTTGTAGCAATCAAACATTCTCATTCAAATTTGAAATCTGAGAGCTAACCTCAGAATCCTCTCATCGTTATCCTCATCCTCACTATCCTGATTACCAGAACCTTGAGCAGCTTCTAAATCCCCAGTTCGAGTCCTAGCATTCCTCTTCTTAAACTCAAGCCAAACAAGCACAACATGAACAAGACACTGAATCGCATAACCACAGATCCAAACCCTAATCGGAACATTTGGCTTCTCTTCTTTAAAAACCAAAAGCATCACAATCGCAACAACAACAAACGCAGTGTTCCAAAGCATATCCAAAGCAACAACAGGTTTCGAGTAACCCCAATCAGCTCGTCGCTCTTCAAGCTCTTGAGCAGCTGTCTCTCTAACCACCATTGAAGCTCCTCGTCGTCCTGAAGCTCGACCTAATAGAACCGCGATTACAGGTGGACGACGTGGTGATGATTGCCGTGAACGGAGAAGTGGTGTGGATGAATCGGAACCGGAAGGTGATTCAGGTGAAGACATCGTTGAATCCGTCTTCGTCTTCGCTTTGACAGAGAATTGAGAGAGATGAAGATAAATCTAGGGTTTGTGTTTCTTTGTACCTATCAGTACCACTCAAAAATCAAAATAGAGACAAGAGAGAATAGTTTAAGTTAAAAGGAAAAGATTTGGTGTATCGGTGATTCATAATTTGTCTTAATTCTTAATTTGCTCTTTAAACAAAATGTGTTAAAGAGTTAGAGATTAGAAGGATAAGAGATATTTTAGTAGTCAACAAGACTAGTCGGTAGGAAATTGAGATTTTTAACACTTGTCTTGTCTACTCGGTTTTGTTTAAAAGCAAATGTGGTGAATGGTGATAGTGTGGAAATATGTAAATAATGAACAAAAATCGATGGTTGGCGGAGGATTTCACGGTGGCAAAAGTTGAAACTTTAGAAGTTTTAGTACTCTTCTTTATAGTTCTTAACTTCTTATGCTACGTCATCATTCGCTAATGGATATAAAACGGTGTTATGAGTTATGAGTTATATATGACCATTTGGTGGAATGAACATCAAAGGTATTATACATTTTTTTTTTAATTGATACTAGTAGTTGTGAAATTTTCTAGTTTATGGAAGTTTAAAATTGGCAAAACCAAAACAGAAGAAAATTATAGATATTTACTGAACATTTTTAAAAATAAGGTTTTTCTTAACACATTTTTTCTAAAGCAATAAGATTAACACATGTATTTTCTCTTCTTTGAAAATCCGTTTTGTATTCTTGAAGAAATGCTATCAAACATCAAGCGAGGTCAAAAAAAAAACAACACAGGTAAGAAAGTATATTAACTGAAACCCTAAACAACCACAATCGATCCGGGTTCATTGGATTCATACACGAACCGGAGAGATATGTCGGAGATAGAGCACCCTCGGCTTATTCTACACAATTTCCTGTCGCCGGCAGAGTGCAAGGTTGTCACTTTTTTGCTTAATTTTGTGTTTGTCTACTCTGAAGATTGGGCTAATCATGTGAGTTTGGTTAATTTTGTGATAAAACCAGGAACTTGAGTTCATACACAAGAGTTGCAGCACAATTGGGTACAGACCAAATGTCTTCTCCACTACTCTCTCTCACCTCATTGCCACCAATTCTCCTCATCTCATCATCCCTTTCGTCTCCATTAGAGGTCATTCTTTAAAACTCAAAGATTTAACTTTTGTTTTATCTCTTACATTTGTTAATGACAAGTAAGATTCAAAGTGATGATCTTTGTTGTGTTGAGTTAACAGAGAGGTTGAAAGAGAAGATAGAGGAAACATTTGGGTGTGAGTTTGAGCTTTTTATTGAATTCACAGGTTTGATTAGGTTAGTCAGTTTTTGTCTCTCCATTGTCTCCTAACAAAACAAGCCAGGAACAAAGAGTAAAGATTGATTTTTTTTGTTCTTTTGTTTTGAATCAGTTGGTGTAGAGGAGCTAGCATTGGGTGGCATAGTGATGATAACAGATCATATTTGAAACAAAGGGATTTCGCGGTTCGTGTTTACTCGATTTTTGCAATCTAGAGACGTTATTGTTTGATATGAGGTTTATGTGTGTATGACTTTGGTTTTTAGTTGGTTTGAAGGCAGTTTGTTACTTGAATAGTTACGGGAAAGATTTCAAAGGCGGGCTTTTTCGTTTTCAGAGTGGAGAACCAGCAACCGTTGCTCCATCGGCTGGTGTAAGTATTGTTCTTTTTCAGTTGGCTCAACGTTTACTACTCAGATTGAATAATGAGTTTGTGTCTTGATCAGGATGTTATCATATACACAGCTGATGACCGGAACATTCATTCGGTTGATGAGGTTAGCCTCATTAATATACACTCTCAGTTTGTTTGTATGTCCTTGGTATATGTAAGTTACTAGTGGAAACTTACAGGTAACAGATGGAGAAAGATTGACGCTTGCACTCTGGTTTAGCCGGGACTCATCCCATGATGAAGATGCCAAGCTTCTTTCTCGTCTTTCCCAATGCACATCACATGGAGTTTACCTCCCTTTGCCTGCATCCACTAGCATGTACTGGTTCTGTCCTCATCAAGATGCTTCTAATCAAAACATAGGTTTTGATATTTGCGTTGCGAGGTTGCATCTACTTGGTTTCGACGTTTATAGCTTACAAGGCGAGGATCATTCTATGGATGGCTCAGAACAACTCATGGGGCCACTACAATTAGCTAAAGGAAGAGAGTTACTCACCCAAAAATATGCCAACATTCTTCATGCTCTTCAGGTACTTAGACCTTCACATGAGTGTCTTCAGGGCCTCGCAGCTCTAGTTAATGTCTTGTTAAACTGCCTTTCTTGAATCATATATAATCAACTGCTTATTTTTTTCCCATTTGCTGGATAACAGGTTGTTCAGTTCTACCATTGGAAAGCTTCTGAACTCGAAACTTCTAATGTCGAAAATGACACCTTAGAAAAGGTGAAAGCTATGTCCCACTCTCAGTTGGAAACTATCAATGCCCTGAAATCAGTTTTCATGCCAGATGAGAACCTCATAACCACAATTTTTGGATATTCGTGCTCTGATGAGGATCAAAAGGATTCACTTGACTTGACTGGTATATCTCTCGCGATTATCTCTTGGGAAGAATATACTTGTAAGTTACTCAAGGAGCTATTTTCATCCTTGCCTCAATGGAAAACTTATCAAACTATACACAAAGTCGAATCTGATTAGAAATTTATCCCGAGTTACGGATGAATTAGGTAGTTAACAACTTGAGAGTGATTCCTCTCGTTTTCAAAGCACATTGTCTCTGTTTCTATATGTTTGATCTGATATTGGTTTTTCCCAGTTTTAGTTGCCTCCCTTTTGGATATATTGGATTTACATATAAACAAATATCATATCCCTTCAAACTTGTTTGCAAGAATGTTGTAAGATACAGATGTACACAGAGAATCAAAGTAAATGTTGGGGTGGATATAGAAAGAGATCAAACGTTGGGGCCTAAAAGAGAGAGGAGAAAAGTCCTGTAATGACCAGTTGTATCAGAATGAACAGCATTGTACAAAGTCTTCTTGTATCTCTTGCGGTATTCTGTGATGATGAACTGCATATCCACCTCTGCTCTCGTTACCAATATTCTTATCAGCGCCGTGTCATCTGTTCCTAATCCTTTCATTGATTTCCTCAGTGCCTGCGCTTTCAGTTTTCATTTTGTCAACTCGAAACCCTGTAATTTGCCTTGTTGTTTAAGAAAGATCAGGTTACGCTACCTTTGCGAAATAGAAACAAGAGTTTTCAGCACATTGTAGAATTGTTAGAAGGACGTGCTCGAAGTTCCCGCGAGTTTCATCTCTTATGGCCTATCAAGATTGGAGAAAGAGAAGTTCAAGATTTGGGAAATGTTCTGATTCTTAAGTAACAACTTTCTGATTCTTGATTATACCTTTCCAAGTTCTTTGCCGTACATGGAACGGTAAGTAGATCTAACAGCGACCAAATGAGTCCTGCTTCGGTCTGTGAATATCTGAATCAACGTCTGGTCATCGGCTTTATGCTTCCTCGCAACCGCACTCTTGAGAGTCCTAGCATCGTTCTCTACACTCGCATTATCGATCTCTGGTCCTTCATATCGTGTAGTATTCAAATACGCGAGCAAAACCTGTTACATATTACATATTTATGTCAATTTCTATTACTATCTGAACCAAAAAGCACGGATCAAATAGAGAAAACATACTCTTTTATGATTGCCAGAAGCTTCGGATTCGATGTCCTCTTCAAGTTTCACACCGAAAGTGTTGTAGTAGACCTGTTTGATCTGACGAAGCTGAGAGCCAGATCGTGTACATATAATCTCAGCGACCGCTTTATGATCAGTCACTGCTCCTCTTAAGGAACGTTTCAGTTTTGAAGCATCTCGCTCCACTGCTTCAGGCATCCACAAAAGAACGGCTTTCTGAAATCAAAAACGTTTTCAAAACTTTGTTAACTAAATCATAAATAAAAGATATTTGTAAGGCTCAGATTTATTTACCTTGAGGTGACCATGAAGCTCGGATTGGAGACGTTTTCGAAGGTCATCCGAGAATTTGGTTTCGTATTCTTGTTCGATGAGAGCTCGTTGCGTTGCATTGCGATGAGCTAAGATGTTGATGATCACCGAAGTATCGCAGCCTCTTCCTGCAATTTGCACAAAGATTGATTAAAAATGTAACAAAACAAGTTGTTATAAACTACGTAAGAAGCGAATACGTACGTACCTTTGAAGGCTTTAAAGAGTTGGTCAGCATCGACTCGAGGAGAAGGTACCGTCATTGGTATTTTCATTGTTGCCATTTTTTCTTTCTTCCTCTAAAGATTCCAAAGAAGATATTGTGAAACTCTATAGCTTTCTTCTTTCTTTCTCTTGTTTTTTTGTTGTTGTATTTTCTTGATTTTGTTTTTTTCT
Source organism: Arabidopsis thaliana x Arabidopsis arenosa (assembly GCA_019202795.1). Lineage (NCBI taxonomy): Eukaryota > Viridiplantae > Streptophyta > Magnoliopsida > Brassicales > Brassicaceae > Arabidopsis > Arabidopsis thaliana x Arabidopsis arenosa. Next base: position 10,289,753 of record CM032919.1, on the reverse strand, counting down.
TCTTTTCTTTTGTTGGTGTGGTGTAATTTGTGGCGATTGTGTTTGGGTTGAAATATGCAAAGGCAAATGGACATTAGACCTTGATTTTAGGAGTTGAATCCTCTGTTTCCTTCGTGTGACGATTGACGCTTTGATGCATAAAATTTAACGGATAACATTTTTAGGGTCCAATATATATCTCTATGTGTTCATATTAAAATATCATCGAGTCACATTTTTCGGGTCCAATATATATCTCTATGTACTAATAAGCAACATGTGATCACATTCAGTGGAGTACTATTTTTAACATATGATTACTAGTAAAGTTTTTTTTTTCTACATAGAGCATGTTCGTTTGCATATCACCGGCGAGAGAAACCAACGATATCGACCAAACGTTATTCGTTTGTCTGTCGCTGGTTTAGCAATCAATCACAATGACTAACGAGCGTAATTTCTAGTTGCTAGAATATTTAGCGATCATCAGTGATTAATCGCTGCAATTGGTCGCTAAATTCAACAACATGCAAACGAACAACATATAGATCAAACTATATAATTTTTTTTTAAAAAATAAATAAATTAAATTAGATTAAATAAGTTAAATTAAATATTAATCAAAAGTCAAAACTAAATTTAATTAAACTTAACTAAATAAAGTTATACAAAATTAAACTAAATTAGATTCATTAAATCAAATTAAATATAATCTAAATGAATTATATTAAACTAAACTAAAATTAATTAATTTCGAAACAATGGGCCAAAACTACAAATTATAAAAAGATTTCCTAAGGTTTATTACTTTCCCCAAAATGGATGTTGTCACTTTCGGAATCATAATCGGAATTATCATTCTCTTCTTCTGCATCGTCTGCTTTATCACCATTGAAGGCACTTGCAATAACCGTCGCTCTTCTTAGCTCACTCAGAGATGTCGCTCTCGCTGAGAAGGCTCGTGGTTCCAATTTTGGTTTTGGTACTGTTTCTGGATCTGTGCGTAGAATCCGGATTCTCTCAGTCAACGCCGGCGCGTGACGATCACGTGCATCATCACAGTGGTGGGTGTAGTCATTCTCATGACCACGACCACGACCACGACCACGATCACCATCATGTGAAGAAGAAGACGGCGGCGAAGGTAGAGATGAAGCTGCCGGAGGAGCTTGCTGAGGAGGAAGATATGAGGTTGTGTGGGTTTGGGCCTTGTCTTCATGATCATGATCATGACCATGAACACGAATCAAGTTCTACTCTTACCGGGTTTGGTAAATTTGGTTCCTTTAGCTACATTCTTCAATGGGTTTTACAAATTAGTGAAGGAGTTATGAATTTAGAAATCATTCATCTTTTTTGGTTATGATTAGAATCTCTTCTTCTTGTTGTTTTTTGTAGCTCTGTGGCTTAATGCATTGGGATGCTCTCTTTTGGTTAGCTTAGCCTCACTCATCTGTCTGGTTTTGCTTCCCATTATGTTTGGTAAGCAACCAAAAAAAAAACTTCCTTTGATTGTCCTGGAGGAAATGCTCTCTTTCGTTTATTCATGTGTTCATGAGAGTAGTTCTTTTGTTGTAACTTGTTATGTTTCATTTTATAGTTCAAGGGAAGCCATCAAAAGGGTTCGTTGATTCTTTGGCTTTGTTTGGGGTAAGTCATTATTTTTTTCTACGACAGTTGCTTTTCTTTGGTGGTGGTGGTTCTGAATTCGTGGATATTTGATTTAGCAATCTCTATACACGGCGTTTCGTCACATGTTTATCTCTTGACTTAGTTGGAAATGTGTATATTATATGATCTCTTGTACTTTGAATAGTCTTGATTCACTCAAGTTTATTTTGTTTACCAGGCAGGAGCTATGTTGGGGGATGCTTTTCTTCACCAATTGCCTCATGCTTTTGGTACAGTGATGGACATAATTATCTGATCTCTATTTTGTATCTGCATTGTTCTATGAATTGACACCTTGTATATTCTCCTGCTTTTTTGTTGTTGTTTTAGCGATTGTGGATTTCAATTCCGGACCAAGAAATATTTTTTGAAGTGCAAAATTTTATGGTTTGGCAGGTGGTGGTCACTCTCACTCTAATGATCACCATGAGAACCATGCCCATCATGATCATTCTCATTCGGATTCGCCTTCACACTCACATTCTATACAAGATTTGTCTGTTGGATTATCTGTTCTCGGTAAGTATCATTACACTTCCTCTTGTGTTTAGTGAACAAAATAGTTTGACAGAAGTTTGACAGAATTGACACTTTCAAACATCATTCTTAATTGTCCAGCTGGGATTGTGGTCTTCCTTCTTGTGGAGAAGTTGGTGCGGTATGTCGAAGAAAACTCGTCTGGGTCCAATACTTGGGGTCATCATCACCACCACCACCATGCAGGCAGCAAGAAACCGAAGGATGAAGTTGATCATAACAATTTGGACCAACAATCTTCTTCTGATGCAATTATAAATTCATCAGAGAAAGTCTCTGGCGGCTCTACAGATGGATCTCTCCGTAAGGTGAGAACACACTTCTATGTAAATATTTTATCTGCAGCAGATGAGTTTGAGTGAATTTAAGAAGCAAGCAGAGAACAAAAACACTGAACACATTAGTTTTGGTAGAGGTTCTTGTTTATCAGTCTCTTGCTTGAGAGGTTTAGCATACTTAATTTGGCACCTTTTCAGCTACGAGCTTCTATTTCTTCTGTTATATGCAAACATCTATTCTTTGAGCTTCTACTTGAAGCCAGAGAGGTATGATTCATCTTGTTATGGTTACTGAGAAAACTTATCTATTTGCAGAGAAAGAGTTCTGCTGCTGATAAATCAGATTCAGGAACAGAAATTACTTCTCATGGAAAATCTGACAAACCAGAACAGGTGGAGACGCCTTCTTCAAGCCTAGTCTTTGGTTACCTCAACTTGTTCTCTGATGGTGTTGTAAGTACGTGCTCCTTTTTCAAATATTAAAGAAATAGCTTCGATCGGGCTGATGGAAGGCTGCGAAAGAGATGCTTCATCTGATAAGATGTGATTTTCTTTCCTCCTTTTGTTGTGCAGCACAATTTTACTGATGGAATGGCATTAGGAAGTGCGTTTCTCATCTACGGATCAGTTGGTGGTTGGTCAAGAACTATGTTTTTACTCGCCCACGAGCTTCCCCAAGAGGTCTCTACTCTATTTCCTAAAGAAAATTGAAAATGTGCATAGCAACAAGTAAACCCCCTAAACGATTCCATTGGAACTTACTTGTAGATAGGTGATTTTGGGATCCTAGTAAGGTCAGGCTTCACAGTAACAAAAGCACTCTTCTTCAACTTCCTCTCTGCACTCTCCGCACTTGCAGGAACTGCATTGGTAAGTCTTGTACATCTTAAAACCTGACAGATCTCTAGAATATTGAAAACCCAACTAACTCAGGTGATGTTTTGTATTTGCCACAGGTCTTGGTCTGGGGAAATGAACCAGGACAATCATCGTTGATCGAGGTAGTAAATAACATATTTGCATTGCTTGTCTTTGATCTAGTAACACATCTAAATGCTATTGTATATATTTGGTTGGTGGTTGAAATATTGCAGGGATTCACAGCGGGAGGATTCATATACATAGCTGTTGCTGGTGTTCTTGCAGAAATGAACAACTCCGGAAAATCGACACTTAAAAACAGTGCCTGCCATTTGATATCTTTGATTCTTGGCATGAGTGTTGCTCTTTGCATCTCTCTTATAGAATGATCTTATAACAATTGTTTTGTAACCGATATAGAAGTCCCAAGCTCGGGTTTTGTTGTTTTGACTACAGAAAGATACTGCCTAGTTCTCAACTTTCGAATTGAAATTAGGCACATTTATAAACACAAACCCTTAACGTTCTTAGAAAGAGAGATTGAAAGCAAAGGGTGTACTATCCAAACTTTGGTTTGTTTTCGGTTTTCATATTTAGAAACCGGATGCTATTTGGTTCGATTAACCGGTTTGATACAGTATTGGACCTATAACCATTGGTCTCACTTCGGAAATGGAAAAAGTTGTCTATTTTGGAAGATAAAGGATTCACACGTGCCAGTTTTTATTTTAAATATTTTTAAAAATGAAAAAGAATTTGAAAAACAGAGCGGTTACAACGGTAGTAACGGATGGTAAAGGAAAGAAGAACTCAAAATAGAGACAAAGAGATGACTTTTCATTCTCCAGGTAGAAGAAGAAAACGTTTACAGAGAAAAAGAGGAAGAGAGAGCAATAACAGATAGGAGGGAGGCGGCTTGACGATGAAGCTGTGGAAACGAGCTGCCGCCGCAATCAAAGATCGGAAAAGCTTACTAGCCGTTGGTTTCTCACGGCGAAACAGCTCTTACCGGAACGCGGATCTCGAAGCAGCTATCATCAAAGCCACCTCCCACGACGATTCTTCCGTCGACTATTCCAACGCTCACCGTGTCTACAAATGGATCCGTTCTTCTCCTCTTAATCTCAAGACTCTTGTCTTTGCAATATCTTCTCGCGTTAACCACACGCGTAGCTGGATCGTTGCGCTTAAATCTTTAATGCTTCTTCATGGTGTTCTCTGTTGTAAAGTACCTTCCGTCGTTGGAGAGATTCGTCGTCTTCCTTTCGATCTTTCCGATTTCTCCGATGGTCATTCTTGTCTTAGCAAGACTTGGGGATTCAACATCTTTGTTCGAACTTACTTTGCTTTTCTTCATCATTACTCTTCCTTCTTGTCCGATCAGATTAACCGCCTCCGCTGTAACAACAGAAGATCGTTGGAGAAATCTGATTCCGTGATCCAGGAGCTTGAACGGATTCAAAAACTCCAGTCTCTCCTAGATATGATTCTTCAGATTCGGCCTATTGCTGACAATATGAAGAAGACTTTGATCTTAGAAGCTATGGATTGTCTCGTGATCGAAAGTATCAACATCTACGGTAGAATTTGCAGCGCGATTATGAAAATCCTTCCGTTGGCTGGAAAAACAGAGGCTGCAACGGTTTTGAAAATCGTCCACAAGGCGACATCTCAGGGAGAAGATCTCATCATCTATTTCGAATTCTGCAAAAGTTTTGGTGTCTCAAACGCACGAGAAACCCCTCAATTCGTTAGGATACCCGAGGAGGAAGTAGAAGCAATCGAGAAAATGATCAATAGCGTCCAAGAGAAGCCGAAGCCAGAGAAAGAAAAAGAAGAAGTAGAGGATGAAAAAGCTATTGTAGTGTTGGAGCAACCGAAGAAGCTGCAGACGATCATCACAGACAAATGGGAGATTTTCGAAGACGACTATTGTTGTTTCGATAGAAGAGACGACAAATATCATCAAAATCATCTGCCTCATATAGTAACGAACCAACCAGTTTACATCACTTACCCAATGCCAGATTTGATTACCTTCTAGTGAAATTACAACAATCTGGTATAAGATTGATTTTTGTTTGGTTCTGTACATAACACATTTTTACCTGTATCCGAGTAAATTCAAAAAGAGGTACATTTTGAGATACATACCGATGTTTGATTCCGAGTTCAGATCATAGCTTTCACTGAACATACACAAAATTTGAATCAATATCTAAAATATAGGACAACCCCACAACAACAACAAAAAGGGATTTTCGACAAAAGAGAGGTTCGACTTTTTTATCTGATGGTGACAAACTTATTGGTTCCATGTTTAGCCCAATGAGACTTCAGATCGATAGGGTTTGAAAAATCGAAACCATCAGAAGAGAGTTTCTCAAGAACCTTCCTAAAAGCTCCTTGGCTCATTTTCCTTCCAGCAATCCTCGCACCACGCCTTTTAGTACTAATCGGCAAAGGGTACACTGAAACATTAGTGGTACAACACGCAGACTGCCATCCCCCGCAACCCCATCTGTAACACTGTTGAGGCATCCCGGTACAAGAGCAAACCGGAACTGGTAAACCTCCAATATCCATAGAAACCCCATTGATCACCATCTCTACACTCTTCCTCAACAACGGACTTCTCGCTCTTTGCACTCTCGGCATATTGTTATCCTTCAGCTTCTTCTCTTTCTTCACCTTAAGAGCACCTCTCTGCCCACCACTACAATGCCTCCTCTTAAGAGACTCATCGACCTCACCCACCACCTCGGGCTGCAAAAGATGCATCGGTTGAGTCATCCTAGAAGTTTCCGGAACAAGAAGACTCATTGAAGCATTAGTAGGTACATTGCTGAAGAACTTGCTATCTCTATGCTGGTTCAACCAACTATAACTCATGAAAGGTGCATCAGAGAGAGAATAATCCCGCGGATACGACATAACGCTGCTGCTATCGCCTCGATAGACATTGGAAGGGGATACGAAGTTGTTTAGACTCTGATTCTGAGGGGAGAGAAATGGCTTCTCGTTTCTGTTTATGATACTTGGAATTAGTTGAAACCCTAAATTTGGCCTGAATTGTGACGGCTCGTAATAACCCCAATTTCGATTACTCAATCCATCTTCATCCATCATAATCAAACTACAACACTGCAAACAAACAAAAGAACACTTTTTTGGTCATAAAGATCATTCCTTTTTTATCAATGTAGAATCTAATCAACCATCTCTGTTCAAGAAACATTCCAAAATTCTGAACCAATCATCGAAAGAACACAACTTTGTTAATGGGTTTATGTCTTTTTAACGAAATCGAACTCTAGGAAACAATGTAAGAGTTATAACATAACCAGATTCGTTAATTAGGGTTTTCGAAATCTGACATTTTTTCAGGTAAAGAAGAAACAGAGGGGATATATGTAACAGTAGAAGATATACGTCATCAATGGAGAAAAAGAAGAGTACGAATACGAAATATTTTATGAAATGGGAGAGAGGAAACTTACCGAGGATGGTGAATTCGATCTTTTTGTGTGTTTTTTTTTGCCTTTTGAGAGAGAGAGACAAAGGGGACGGTGGAAGATGATGGTAGAAAAAGATGAGATCGATACTATTTTACTAGTATTTTAAAAAGATAGGATTTATATTAATATGTTAACAAAAATAATAAAATATATATTTTAATATAACAGAAAACAAAGGTAAAATTATATGAATATAAATATGGCTAAATTACAATAATTCTACAATATCAAGAAACAAGTTGTTGTGAAAAATCCGTAAAAAAAAACAATTGTTGTGCCAAATTTAAGTAATTACGATATAATTTAAAATTAACATTAGTAGCCAAAATTTAATTTTAGATTACCAAATAAATTATTTTTCTTTTAAAAAAAACTAAAATTTATAGTGTATATATATTTTTTAAAGAAGATAGTTGAAAATTATATTGTTTTTTCTCTTATTACTTGATTATGTTGGTTTGCTGTTGTAATTGTCCTTCCTCACTGTAGTAGAACTCTGTTTCAACGACATCTTTGGCTATAGTGTGAGCATGGCGGCGTCAGAAATCCTTATCTTCAAATAATCATATTAGATTTCACGATACACATTAGCGAACCAAATTTTTTACCATCTATAAAAAAGAAGTCATGGGCCTTTTATGTAGGACTTTGAGTTTTCTGTCTAAGGTCTAGTATTCTCACTTAAGATGTACCAATAATCTTGGATTTGTTCGATGAGCATCATAATCCACATATTAGGTAAATTATCATCAGCTTTGTGTATATTTGTCTATGATTTATCAATGTTTAAAGTTTAAACAATTGTTAAGCGTAAATCTGACAGTGATACTCTAAAATTAATGTAATAAGGCATGAGGCTTGGCTGAAAATGCTGAATTTCAATTTCAGCCAATATATTCAAATTTTATATTTTCGTAAGGGACATCTTCGGTTTTTATATAACTAATGTTTTATTAAGCTCTTAGTTAAACTTTTCAAAAAAAATTAAATATATCCACTTGAAAAGCATACTATAATGACGATCGTTACAAATGTATTCTTAGATTTTTTATGTTTTGATTAAGGAAAGCTAATGATGTTTCTCTATGTGTATATGTGTGTGTTGACTTCTTTTGACGTGAAATGTTTGTAACGAAAGCAATAAGGCCGTCGGCCGATGGCAAATCACTATCAAATCATAAAAATGGTATGGCCAAAGCAAAGACTTTAAGGATGTACCATAAGTTTCGAACTTTTTAGAGACTAGTACTTTCTCATAATAATCACCCGGCCATGTATATTTATTATTAAGCAAAACAAAAATATTAACATTTTATAAATTGACAAAATTATTAATTCTAAACATATTCCACAATGTTGTACAAGCATCGATCCTATATTCCCATTAACGCAGTTAATTACTTAGTAATGCTTTGATTAGGAAACAATACACAGCCGATTACTTGCACTACATATTAATATTAATGTACTCCCTCCGGTTCTTTTAAGTTTAAAGTTTTTGTACTCTAATTAAAAAGTTAATTAATTTTTGTTTATTTTTAAACTAAATATAATTTATTATCTAGTTAAACATGATTCAACCTATAATAAAATAATATGCATAATATAAATTATCAAAACTAATTAATTTTGTATTAGAGTTGAAACCGTCATCTATTTTAAAACAAAAAATTTCTCTTAAAACATTAAATAAAGAAAAATAGAGGGAATACTATGTTTAGTATGTTGATATTTTCTGAAACATGTGACATACACTATATTACTATTAGTGTAAAAATATTCTCCATTCTTCATCAAATACAATTTTTTTGTTCTGTTTCTTTTTTGATTAATACTTTTTTATTATCATGAAAAGATTCTTAACTATATTAAATTTCTGTTTTATTTCAAAAATATTACAGCCTAAAATTTTTCTTAAAAAAACACGAAAATATATTTTTTTCGAAATCAATTGTATTAAGACTTTAGAAAAAGCTTCAAAAAGGTATCTTAACATTTTAGAAAGACTTGATAATTGGTGATATAATCTGTAGTATTGTGAAAAGAAAACATATATGACATAAACTAGTACTTCTTTTTTTATCTGAAATTTTATTAAAACTATGAATGTTACATTTGTGAAATACAAAACGGTGAAAACAAAGGAATTATCAGAGTCTAAAGCCCAAAGGGAAGCATAAGCCGGTAAAACTTCTGGAGACCAGCCTTGTTGAACCAACTGATTGTCATAACTAGTTGTGACTTAACATCACAAAGCATTCTAATTTCTAGACAAGAAAGGTAAATAAAAGTAGGGGTCATGTTCATCCGTGAGCATTAATAAGCTCAGCCTATTTTATGAACAAATGAACAAACCCATAATGATGACAATTGATACAAAAGTTACATACTATAAGATGTAATAATGATGAAAATGCAAAGGTAATAGATTAGAGTAGCGAGTAGGGTAAAGGCTTACACCGTCCATGTGGCCATAAGATTTGGCAATGCTTTCTATGAAGATTATGACATAGAGACAAAGTCACTTTTTTCTCTCTATAATTATTATAACCAAAAAAAAAAAAATGTAACTATATTTTAGTTAGTCTTTATGCGTTGTCAATATATATTTTCACCGATTCATCATTACTGGCTTGGAAGATGGAAAGCAAAAAGCCAAAGGGTCCAATTCCCATGTTGTCATCACTATGCTCTTCCCTTAATTAAACCTAATTAATTAATACACTTTTTTTTTGTTTGTTTTCTTGTACTCCTCTCCTTTATTCGTACTTGTCTTTTTTAAAACGAATCTCGCATCTAATCTTACCCCCTAAATCTTGCTTTTACATTATCACGTCCATATCACTCAAATCTCGTGGAATACCTCTATTTCGATCTTACTAAATTATCTTATATAATTGACAGCTTTCTTTTGCATCAGTGTTGATTAATATATAGACTAAATAAATTAAGGGTAATGTTAAATTTGGTTGCAGTAGTAGAAAAAAGTGTGGTATATATCACAAAAAATTGGAATATAAACATCTGCTTACCTTCCCATTATTTTGTTGGTAATTAGACTTATGGAGGAAAATCTTAAAAATCTATTGGTTTTAACTTAAAAAAACCAACAAAATTTGAAATATAAATTCAAACATTTTGAAAAGCTAATGATGTTAAAAAACACAATCGTCTTATCATTTCATTTAACGACTTTATTTTTTATCTAAAGTTAAAAACACCTAAAAATGAAAAAAGATATTATAAAGCATCTCACATCACTTCCAAATTTTGTTTTAGAGATCGTGTTCTTGATATCGAATGTGTAAATATCTATAAACCGGTTTTGAAGTGTTATTTTAGACGAGATGTTGTCGCTTCGATGTTTTTTTTTTTGGGCAAAGCGCTTCGATGTTTAAACATATTCTTTTTGACATTTCTTAAATCAAATTTACTAAAATCTACTACAAAATCGTTTGAATGGATGAAACGATAACTAGAACGATGCTAATGGTATATTAATGGTGATAAACTTGGTGGAACCTTCTATTTTTCAAGATTATAATCTTTAAAACGAAGTTTGGAGTCAATATCAAATGTTTTATGGTAAAAAATTTCACCTCTGTTTACCAAAAAAAAAAAAAATTTCACCTATCGTGTTTCCTTTTTTTTTAGGAATACAAATATACAATGTTATATCGACATCTCACTTTTTTTTTCCGACAAATTACCCCACTTTGTAGACTATCCAATATCTTGGGTGAGTTAAAGAATTACTCCAACAACAATCATTGAAAGGGCTTCCTCACTGAAACTAGTTAAATTTGTAGTGTTGGGAAATTTTAAGCCTTCGTATAGCTACGCATAACATAGACACGTACTACTTCTTCATGTATGTAAAGTAATTTCTGTAAAAGGCTACATAAAGTCAATACTCTCCGTTTTGGGTTTCAGTGAAATCTAAAAAAATGTCAATTTTACTTTTGAAGTTGCAACTTTCAGATACCAACAAGAGCGAACGAGACAAATGGCTCAGGTTTCAGTGCACAGCTCCACTAAAGAGTTTTCGGGTGCTATTATTTGTGTTATAAATATACAAATACTAGTTTGTGCAAACTAGTAGTATTACTTGTTTAAAAAGAAAAAAAAATGAGAGTTATAGATAATGCTAAATCTAAAGATCAGGGTTAATTCAAGGTAAGTACAAGTCAACAACTAATTAAAAAAGTGAATTGAGTTAATGCAATCAAATAAATTACTTTATTGGTCATTTAAATAAGGGTGAAGTTGCTAGTTGCTACATGATCATCAATTGTTTTATGTAGCAATTGGTTTGATGTGCCCCATGTCTTCTATTGATTTTTATAGCAAACTGGTTATTTTCTCTTTTTACTATTTTCAAATAGTAAATGCTTTTCATATTATTAGTCTCTTTTTCCTCTCTTACCATTTTTTTTTTGTGATAAACCTCTCTTACAATTTTTTGTTATTGTTCAAAGTAATTATTTTAATATAAAATACTATAACAAATGGTTGATTAACATATCAAATAAATTTGTTTCATTTACATGTCTTTTAATAAATGTTCATATAAAACTTTATATTGAGAATTTATCTGTTAAATATATTGTGCCTCTCATGTTAGTTATGTTTCTAGATCTACCACTGGATTATGTTATTTTATAAAGTTATTTTGCTATTTAGTTGTTGTTTTGACATACTAGTCAAGCCTAACGTAGTATCTAGTAAGTAGTGTGTTATATTGAAAAATACACGTAAAATTCATGTAATTTCTAAAAACATCAAAAATAGATAATGAACTTATTTATGATTTTTTTCCATTAGTTTTGCAAAATAATGAAATATAGGGTTATTTAGTGCATATGTTCCTTAAATGAAAGAAAAAAGTGATCATTATTATATACTAATATCTTAATGAGAATGTGATTGTGAAGGATTGATATATCCAACTTTACAAAAAAAAAAAAAGCATTGCATGTGAGAGAATCCATCTCCCCCATCCTCCCACCCATTCTTTCCAACTCAACCCTCTCCTTTCTCTTCCTATTAATAAAGTATCATCTTCTTTTTGTTTCTCTTTTTATTTTTAAATGAAAAATATATAAAAAATTTATAAATTTTGTATTTACTTCAATTTTCTTACAGTTCCACTTGGTTAGACAAATGCCCTTTAATGGGATGGTGGTGGACTTTAAGTATATGTTATACGCACAACACACACACTTACACTTTATAGACATATTTTTTTAAAGAAAATTCTTTCGAACATATTCCAGATCTATATTTTTTTTCTTTTGTTTGAGATTTTAGATAGAATTGGTCACAGCTGACACTCAAAAACCAGATCTGACTCTAGGGTTTTGTGTTTGTTTTTTGTTTTTCTTGTAAGAAAAACTATATATATTGCAAATTTTCTGATTCGTCTCACTTGTGGGCACAGTATTCATATTTGATCAAAACTTATTTCTTATATAAAAAGGCATGAGATGATGGCACCACATTGTATATTTGTATATATACGGAAACATGAATTGGGTATATGCATGTGTCTTATTTTCAAAACAAATATTCTCATGTCCCTTCCCTTTTTATTTACACCAGCCCTAAAGGCTACACATATATACATTTGTCACCATTAAAAAACATGTACTCTTTAACATCAAATTTTCAAGATTCCGTTTATATTTTCACCTATCCTTTCTTTATTTATCTTTGAAAAACAAAACTTACTCACTCTGATCGAATATTGTATGATATGAAATAATAATGACTTGTAATTGTTTTGTAGTGAAAGGGGATGTTTTTTTGTTTCTTGTCCTGATGCTAATGTGGGCTCCAAGCTCCTTGTCCCACTCTCTTTATATGTATAAACATCTCTCTCCATATATATGTTTTGTGTTTGTAAACAAACAGTGTACAGATAGAGAAGAGAGAGAGAAAGAGAGAGGTTCATAACTACTCTGAAGAAGATTGAAGCACCAAAGACCATACAATACATTTCTGATTTCTCCATCTAAGGTGAGAGGTCAATGAAACAATTAACAAAAAGTTGAAAGTTTCATTTATTTTCTCTTTTCCAAGAAAATTATAAAAAGATGGATAGTAAAAGGGAATAGAAAAGCTTTTCCCTTTATGTGAGCAAAAAAAAAAAGATGATTTCAGAAAACAAAGCCCTTTGTTTCTCTCTCTTAAACTCATCTTACTTTCTTCTTCTATTAGTAAAGATGAGTACTCTCTACCAAATAAATAAGGAAACATAAAAAACAACAATCTCTCCTTCTTTCTCTACATGAAAAACAAAAGATTCCTCAATTTTGTTCTTATTTTTCATTTAGTCACAGTACCTCTCTCACTATAAACCACACTGTCTTGAGATAACAAACAAAAAGTGAGATTAAAAACCTCATCCGATGATAGACTACGAGAGAAGCAATAACACCAAGAACATCAACAACCATCATCGCAACCCTCCTCCATCTTCATCTTCCTCTGATCTTCTTCCCGACGGTAATGGAGCCACCGTGACTCAGAAGCGGAAACGGAGACCCGCCGGGACACCGGGTATTTAACAATTTCCATATCAAGAATTAGTTGTTAGATTTTAGATTCGGAAAGTAACAAATAATTCGGTTAAAGATTTTGATTTTACTAAATGGATATTCATATTTTTTTGGCGGTGGCAGATCCGGAGGCGGAGGTAGTATCTTTATCTCCAAGAACGTTACTAGAATCGGATCGGTACGTATGTGAGATCTGTAACCAAGGGTTTCAAAGGGACCAGAATCTACAGATGCATAGAAGACGACATAAAGTTCCATGGAAGCTTCTAAAGAGAGAGACCAACGAGGAAGTAAGAAAGAGAGTCTACGTCTGTCCGGAGCCGACATGTCTCCACCACAACCCTTGTCACGCGCTCGGAGATCTCGTGGGAATCAAGAAACACTTTCGACGGAAACATAGTAACCATAAGCAATGGATCTGCGAGCGATGCTCAAAAGGCTACGCCGTTCAATCTGATTACAAAGCTCATCTCAAAACCTGTGGCACTCGCGGCCACTCCTGTGACTGCGGCCGAGTTTTTTCCAGGTTCCTTTCTTACTAACAAACCCTAGCTTTTTAATTATTATTTTTATTATATATTTATCGGAATCCTTAAAGTAAATCAAAGAATGTTTTTTCTAGTATGGCGTGTACATGTTTTGATTTTTAGATAACGTACACAGATCTTGAAACAACGTTACTAATGGAACCTGATGAGGTTTTGTTTGGACTGTTGTCTGAAAATACTATAATTAATTTAATTATTAAGAACTATGTTTTGATTACTTACGTTGACCCCATAACAGATTTCATTATCAAACTTTGTTAAGTATATACCATACCAAACCTCGAAGTCTTGCATCATATATATAATCCAAAAGATATATACCTAACTCCACTAACTTAATTATTTATATTATCTGTCACGAGATACAAATATTCCTTTGTGCTTTCCATTTTAGTTTTAACTTATATAATACACTCTTGTTTGTCAGAGTGGAGAGTTTCATAGAGCACCAAGACAATTGCACCGTACGCCGATCCCAACCCTCCAACCACCGTTTACATGAGCAGCAACAACATACTACAAACGCTACACAAACCGCTTCAATCGCCGAAAACAACGAAAACGCGGACCTTTCTATTGGTCCTATATTGCCTGGACATCCTTTACAAAGAAGACAATCCCCACCGTCCGATCAACAACCATCCGCTTTGCTCTATCCTTTTGTTGCCTCGTGCGGGACTAATGGGAGCATTGAGCTTCAGCTACTTCCATCGAGGCATAGTGCTGATGAGACCAGCCTTAGTCTGTCTATAGGGACAATGGATCAAACTACAATGTCGGAAGTTGAGAGGAAGAGCTACGAGAAGGGAGAGACGAGCCTAGAAAGAGAGGAGGCGAGAAGAGAAACGAAGAGGCAGATCGAAATCGCGGAATTGGAGTTTGCTGAAGCCAAGAGAATAAGGCAACATGCGAGAGCCGAGCTTCACAAAGCTCAGCTTTTTAGAGAAGAAGCAAGCCGAAGGATTAGTGCAACGATGATGCAAATCACTTGCCACAACTGCAAGCAACATTTTCAAGCTCCTGCTGCTTTGGTTCCTCCTCCTCCTCAGCTGCATTGTACTGATGAGAGCACGTCTCTCGCCGTGAGCTACATGTCGTCGGCGACTACCGAAGGAGAAAAGGCGAGTGATAGAGCATCGTCATAGTCTCATAGACCTTGAAGAGATAACACAAAAGAAAAAAAAATATTCTTCTTCTTTTCTTTTTTGGTTCTTTGATTGGAATTGAAGATCATCTTTTGATATTCGTTGGTTTTTTTTTTTTATACATTCTTGGTTTGTGGGTAACCAGGGTTGGATATTCACTGGGGGTTTGAATTTTTTTTGTTTCTCAAACAAAAACCAAAGAAGAGAGGAGTTTTGTTGTATGATAGTGTTGGGTCTGTTGGTTGCTGGATATTGTAACTTGGTTAATGTAATAAACAGGTTATATAATTCTATCATAGTTTATTAGTTAGTTACAAAAATGTTGGTTTTCATAGAGGTAAACTAATCTTACTTTCGGTGACCAAAAAAAAAAAAGACTAATCTTACTTTCAGTTTGGTTTTGGGTGTTTTGGATATTATAGTTGAACTTTGTCAATTAAATACATTGTATTACCAATTTCCACAATTTTTTGCATTTTTTTTCTTTCTTGTCAGTCAATTATTTGCATTAAATGCAAGGGATAATAATTAGGTCAAATCGTGAGTCAAATTCTCAGGTAGAAACTAGAAACAATTCGCTCCATATGTAGACTGTAGTTTGAAATCGTCTAATGAATTGAATGGTAAAATACTAAAATTTAATTTGATTCATTGTAGATTTTATCTGGATTTTGTGGGTTTTTGGTCTCAATGTGACCAAACAAGAAATCATATCTTTTTACGTAAAGACAAAATCTCATGAGATATCTTTTGACCCTTATAATTTGATGTGTTTTTCAAACACATAATATATATATACTCGTAAATAGTTTTCTCAACTAAACAAAACAAAATTTTGTTTCTATGCACTTTCGTTTTAAACTGTAGTTTTCTCATTTTTCTAAAACAAATAAAATAGATTAATCAAATCTTTATAGATTTTTTTTAATCTAATGTTAAATTATATTAAAAAAAAATTACATAAAAATGCAAATTTTTCTTCAAAATCTACAAAAAAATCTATCTAGAATGTTGTCTCGACGCAAACCACATTTAAATTCCACCGGCATATTTATCATTACCTCCTCTCTTGATTATGCTCAATCGCTTTTGAAGGTTCTTGTCTATCAACTTAATAATCTTCTCCGTTGCGGAAGATTAATCTCCGTGTCTCCTATAACAATCTTTATAAAACTTTAGAAAACTGATTAAACAGATCTAAAAGTAACAACGAAAAGCAACCTTTATTCATATCAAATAATATTTTAGAAAACTTTAGATATTTTTTATATCTCAACTCATTTTCCCGAACTTATAGTACCATTTTATTTTAGAAACACTTATTGTATCATCTAAAATCGCATGATCATAATTCATAATAGTATAAGTTCAATTCAAGTATCTTACAATCAATCATTATTAGGATCAAGAACTTTAAAAGTATATATATAAGAAATTAGAAGATACATGGCTAAAGACGAGATATTTGTATTTGGTGCGAGTCATAATTACAAATTAAACGCTTGCATGGTTGCCATGTGGGTCTCTTGATACTCTAACAAATAATTTCCTCCAAGGTTATAATTATGCCTCACTATCTATGGTATCTAAATGTACTATATGAAATACATTGTAAACGTCGTTTTCTAACAAAAGGCTTATAATCATAATTAAGCTCAACAAAATCTGTAATCAATTTAGTGGTTTGTATTGGTATGGAGACTGTATGATTTGAATCTAATATAATACATGTTGACAAAAAAAATATTACGTTTTAATTATCATTAAATCTTTTTTTTAACTGACTAATTAGCAATATACACCTAATATATAAGGACTATGAGTTGAAAAAGGGAGTATATCAGTTATTTGAAGTAATATTTAACTGTTTTTTTAACAAATATAGAACAATCTTTATTAAATTACCACTACAATGGAGTGTTATATATATATATATATATATATTTAAAGGGGCTTAGTTATTTTGAATGTTGTAATGGCTATATATTGACTAATCAAACCTAGAAAACGAGGGTTGGTGAAAGAATATTATGACAATGGATAGTTTGTGTGTGACTGTGTGTGTTCATAACTAAAAAAAAATAAAAAATTGCAACAAAAAAAGGATTATAGTATTAAATAAGAAGAAAGAAGCGTCTTCAAGTTCAAGTGTGCATGTATGTCGGAGTGTAATACAGAAGGAAAAGGACTGCTCCTGATGAAGCATTACTGCTTGACACATGCATGTGTGGTTAGTTCAGATTCAACTAAAGCCAATCCCTTTACTTCCTTTTTCTTTCTACAATTTTTAAATTGATTGTTTCATAGCCTAATGTTTTTATAATATAACGTACTAGATATATATATATATTTGTTTTGCATATGTACTAGATATTTGTTTTACTTTTACACTATGCCCCATTTTCTTTGTCAGTGAAATTAAAAAAAAAGTGTGTATAGTATAAAATAAATATCTATTACATATCACACAAAAAATTAGTTGTATAAATATATATAATTAACTTTATAAATACTAAGTTTTTGTAGCATGAAAATCTATATCATCATTTTAAATTGATGTAGTTAATGACTTAAGTTAATGTATATCAAAACCAAAAACTAAAATTTATATTTGATTGAGTTACACAGATTATTAATTCGAATAGTTTGTTACTGTCATTCTAGTGTCCGACAAGCCCTCGTTCTTTTTTGCTTCTTACGTATTTTTCAGAAAATTCAAAAAATCATCATGATGTTTCAAATTTATATACTTAATGTGAAGCCATTAATATTTTTATGAGAACTCAAACCCCAAACTAATATTTTTTTTTTAACTTAGATAATATTCAGTTGAACAATATGATCTAAATTGTTTTAGATGTACGTAATCCGTTTCTACTAATAGTCCCCACCATTTACCCAAAATGGACAAATCTTGAAACAAACGATGGAACCAATGAAATTGTAGAAATACACTCTTTTAACATCAAAAGGACCATGTGCTATAAAATGGGAGGAACAACAAACTAAAAAATGCTCACCCATTCATGCAAAAGTGAAATCAATGTGAGAAATACTCCATGAATATGAAGAGAAGAAAAGTCGTTATCAGAATAGAAGAAGTGGGTGTCGTTTTTTTTTTTTTTTTTGTCATCTAGAAATTTTCATTAAAACTTGAGATGGAACATTACATGAAACCAAACGCCCAAAAAAGGGAAGCTAAGCCGGCGGACAACTAAAAGTCCCCAGAGCCATAAGCCGGAGGAAACAGTGAATTCCCCGGAAACTAAATTGGAACCAAAAGACAAACAAATTACAAAGCAGAAAGTTATAGCCGAAATCAAAAGAGATCGAAACCCAAATCTAATAACATTAGCAAGCTAACATAAACCCTAAGAAAGACACTAGTCCAAAAGCAACAAATCCACTTCTTCTTTTGATAATCCTATGAACGAGATTTATCAAGGATGCCCTCGGCCAATCCAAAGATAACAAATACTTTCTCCTATCAAGATGAGAGCCGATCTCTCGAAACCAAGACCTTATAACCCGGCAAGCAAGACACTAGAAGAAACTCAAACCACACTTCCGGATGCGACGACGACGACATAAGAAACGTCAATATTACGTCTAGATAAAAGTCTACAAAAAGCTTCAGATCACAACCGGATCTGAGAAGCAGAGACAAGGAGAGAAGTCTAACCACTCGAAAAAACCCGCCTCAGGAACAAGAGCGCCATTAGATCGAGCCAGCTAACAATCACAGCGAGAACCACCAAGAATGGGAGGACTTGAAAACCCTAGCACCAACTTCAGGTAAAACAAAGCAACCGAAAAGAAAGGGCACGAGCAAGATGAGGACCGGTGGTTGAAACGAGAGGAAACATGGCCAACGGAAAACCCGAAGTCTGGACGAAGACAAACTCCCACGGCGGCATAAAGACGACGAAAAGCACCAGAGCAGCACCAAATCGTAGATCTGGCCCTCTTGACCGCTTCCGAAGGGACCACGGAATCACAACCCGAAACAAAACCCCCGACACTCCAATCGAAGGCCAAAACGAACTACAGCTGAACTACCATCACCATCGGAATATAAAGCAAAGAGGAGACCGGCACTGGTGCTGGAGGAGCCACCGGCTGCCAGTCTCAGAACTGAAAATAAGTTCGGCGGCTGGTTTGAGAGAGAGAGCTTTTTAGAGAAATTAGGTTTTTACGACACTATTTAGGTGACCATAAGTGGGTGTCGTTTCATTTACACGAAAAAATGAAAAAACTAAAAAGATAAAAAGATAAACGCCATGAATTTCAGTGCCAAAGTTTGAAATGGTTAAGTGTCAGGCATCAGTCTCTCTCACCTTCACTCACTTCCATGATTTCCTTCTTCTGCCTCTTCTCCTTCTTTATCGGTCATGTCACATCGTGACGACACAAACTTTTAATTTACTACTTTTATATTAACTTCATTTTTTGTTACAGAATTATTTATAGCATTGTCATTGCCTCATTGGGCCTAGCCAGTTTTCTTTTCTTTCCTTCAAATAGTTTCAATTTATTATATCAAAGGTTTTTGATATAGTATATAGTTGTGTTTGACATAAAAATGGTAGCTATATTGGCAAAAAATGAAAAGTTTTAGAACTAAACTACTAATCGTTTTATATATGTTAATAAAAAAGGTTCATATGATCTTTGCGTATTTATTTGTGTTTAACATTCGAACTGAATTTTTTTTTTTTTTGGTTTAAAAATTCGAACTGAAAATTAAACATACCCTTATTATATTCACCGATTAAACAACTTATTTTCTTTTAGTAAACAAACTATTTACGTTATCCATTTTCAAAGTAAAGTGTGGTCTATTATCAGCTTACTTTTTTGGTATCATAATGTAATTGAATATAATATTATTTCCAGCGGTGTCGATCTCATGGATTGGTTCGTTTAGATGTCACATGATGCAACATAATAAAAGTACAAAAGCAGTTATCATCATTTTCTCATGCATATCTGCATTGCAAATATTCCTATACCAAGAGAAACGTATGCACGTGAAAGAAAATCATAACATGAAATTAACTTCTTATATATACGATTAAACGATAACTCTTAAGATTATGCATAACAAAGGGGGAAAAAAAAAGAGGAAAGGCAATAATGCTAAATTTTCCTAAAGATACCGACATCTATAAAAGTAAAACTTTATTCTACCTCAAACTTTTAAAAAGCCAAAACGTTTTTCCTCTTTTTATTTTTTGTCTCTCTCTTCTTGATAACGCTTTCGGCTGAAATCTTTAGATTCCAAATGATATTGAATTGATTGTACTAAATGAAATAAAATTAAAATTTTGTTTGAATATCCATCAAAATGATATAGACCATCAAATTTCCATAGACCATTTGGTTTTTTGTTTTTTTTAATTGTTTTTTGGCTGTTTTGGTGGATGCAACTTTTTGTCCAATTACAAACCCAAATCTCTTTAATTCTTTTGTTCACAATTACAGTCATCTTCCTCCATTTATTGATTCTGTAATTTGCCCAAAAAATGGGGACACGACAAAACTCGATAGCGACGAGTTAAAAAGAGTGTAAGATAGAAGGAAGGCATCGTAAGAGTAAAAGGCCCCCACTATTTTGTTTATTGACATTTCCACCAAAATCAATACCAAACAGAATAAATATTTATCACTCCGAAAAAACCAAACCAAATTTTGTTATAAGTTACTAGTATAACTCAAAACGGTATAGAATTTCAAAACGTGCTTGAACCGTATACACAAAAACAAAAATAACAAAACCAAACTAAATCTGAATCGAACTCGAATTTTGTGCAACAAAACCAAACTAACCAAAGTTTTTTTTCCAAAACTTAAGCAAACTAACTTTAAAAAATAAAAACCAATGCTTAAACTTAAATCATACACTAACACCAAAACAAGATCATGTAATTAAGAGAACCCAAACACATGTTTATAACAAGGTAAAGGTTGGTGGTCTTAGAAGCTTTCACAACGATATAAGGTAAGTCTCGAAATCAACAAACAAAAGGAAACATATTTCATTGAACTTATAAACAGAAGGAAACACGAATTCATAATTCGTGAACAGACTTCATTGGTCATCATCACTGATCATGCTTATTCACAAGGATAGATATTTTGTGAATTTTTCCTACTCAGAAAGTTACCTTAGAATACAGTAAAAAAAAACATGAGATTGCAAGACTGCTTCTCTGACCATCAAGAGCACAGAAAACAAATTTGAGTCAAATTCTCCAATGGTAAAAGCAGAAAGGCCAAAAGCCTTTTTTTGTTTGTTTTAAACTTGTAGAAACTACATTTTGTACCTAACCATATAATAAAGCTTACCTGAAACCCAGAATCAGATAAAGGGTCGGTTCTGTTTTGACTTCGTATGATCTCTCTCATCTAGGAGGAGGACCTGTGTTCTGGTTAGCTTCTCTATCTCTACGTCTCCTACCTGAACGTCCCAGCAGAACGCGTCCTTGTCGCCTCATTCGACTTGCCAAAGAGTTACTGTTACTATGCCTCTCCCCCTCCTCTTCATCCTCTTCTTCAGAGAAATTCAGGTCACTTGTTCCGCGGTTGATTGTTGTCGAGTCATTCGAATCTGAATCAGAGCGCCTTGTCTGATTCTCTGATGCCCTAAAAGCATGTAACAGAAGGTAAACATTCAGAAGATTCCTACCAAGTGCAGCATCGATCCTACCATCATCACCCTCGTCTAAATTTGAACCGTTGGCATTGGTCCTTTCAATTACGTAATCACCAAACACCACTGTACCAGGCATTGTCGACCTAATCGTGCTCATAACATCATCCCGTTCATGCTCAGTCTCAAGCCTTCTCCAATTCTGCTCCACATCAGGATCTACTTCACGCGGCTTCGCACTAGGGTGGTCCACTTTCATGTGTTTCCTCAGCTCTTTGAAGGTTCCAGTAAAAACACAGTTCTCCTGCATACAGATCCTCTTCTTAAGATTCAAAAAGTCACGAGCAGGCTGTACGATTGTCCAACCTTTCACCTGGCCTCTACAAAGTGGGCATGTGAGATTTCCAAGCTCAGACTTATTGATTTGTTGATGGCTCGATGACTTTAGCTTAGCTGACGCTTTCTTGTACTGATCTAAGCAATTGGAATATCGGAAACTGGTTCCACACATGTAAGGACGACATCCCTTGTCATGAGATGAGCAGAGGAGAAGAACAACATTGTGTGGACACTCCATGCAAACCGAACATATAACATTCTCCCAGTCCCTCTTTTCTAGACATTTTGAACAATCTTCTGCAAACATGTTCCCTGCCACAAGACGGTTAGAAGATGGAAATTTGTACGGTTTTGCTCTTGCCCTGAAGCGTCGCGAAGGAACCCTGCGTCCTGCCCTCCTAGCTTTGGCCATAATCTCAAAAACACACCTGTACAAATCTTCATCAGATTAGCAAAAGAATACCACATAAAACTTTGTAACAATACAAGTAGGTAGATATCTCTTCATGGAAACTGCAGATACTTTTCTAGTTCACCATTCAGCATACAACATGCATAGTAGTAACATCCCACACACTGATTTAGGAATTATTTCATGATGATGCTTCTACATAGTACATATACATCTATAACAGATACTTCACAACCTCATAGCACAGAAAACCATAAAGATTACAGAATCACAGTGAAAAACAGGCAGTAATATCCACTCAATAGTTCACATGCTTGGAATTAAAAGTTCGAACATGAATTCATACATGTTGAAATATCCACTCAAAACGAAGAGGGACGGCTTGAAGATACATCACTGGAATTGCATGATAAACAAACCATGCTAATCTATGAAACTCAGATCAAATAAAGGAACTCATACCAAAACAAAAAGAGATCAAACAAACGAAGCAATGTACCTAACTACCTAGGAAGCTTAGAAAGGTGATTCAAACTCACAAGATAACCTAGACAATGACTAAACCAAATCCACAAGTTATGGAAAGCAAACAGATGGAGAACCAAGAATAACTGGTGAGACAAAGTCTCTCGCATCTAATCAAATACAGAGAATAAAATAAAAAAATAACAAAAGATGTGCAGACATGTTACAAAACAACCAAAAGGAACATGCTTCACAGAACAACTCACGCGACATGACAGTGAATCAATTATTAAAGAAAACAAAGGAGAAACCTTAGAATCTAATCCACATGGAACAAAGACCTTTGACACATCTCAGATCCAGAGAAATTTATATAAAAATGTTAGCATAAATATAAAAAAAACAAAGAGAGAAATGCTCTCGATTACCCGATGAATCTTTTTCCCTAGAAATCATAAATTAAGAAATACCCAGATGGATCCTGACAAGTTCTATTATACAATTCAACAAATTTTCAACGTCCCATGAACCAAACCCGAAATCGGGAAAGTCATAGCTACACAAAATTCAACTTTTTCCAGCGACCCTTTAGTTCAAAACCAAAATTTCAATAATCTAACACGAACCCACCAAAATCCGTCGAAGAAAACACCAACCCAGATCGCTAATTAGACGAAAAAGAGTAGAAATGAAGACAAAGAACACGAATACGTAATAAAGACTTTACCTTAAGGGATTGAAAAATTAGGGTTTCGAAACACAGCGTAAGAAGACGAAGAGGCTTGAGCGAGAGCGAGAGAGGTAAGGTAACGAAAGAAAAGAGGGACGAGGAAGACGAGTGGGACTGCGAGATTCGCGTGGAAGCGTCTCCACTGCTCCACCAAGCTCTGGAATCGGAGTTTCTCTTTCTTCACGTCACGTTTAATTGAGGTAAAACCTCCACGCGTCCTTAGAGTGCGTAAGACTGACGCGCGTGCCTTTAGTTTTAAAAGGCCTTTTAAAGGCCCTATTATGATTCACCATTGGGCCTGACCACGAAACAAACATATGTTAAGTTTAAAATTTAATAGCCAGAGCAACATCTCTATATACGTGATCCTATATGCATAAGTGTTAGTATATCCCATGTATGAAGTTAGAAACTAAGAAAAATATTTAAGGTTTTGATTTCAGAAGATTCTTCATCTAAAGGTGAACAAATTTTCAATCCTTGTTAGTTTTTTCCTTCTATATTAACCAAAAAAAATAGAACTTAAAAGGGACATAAAGAGACATGTGCTAATCTACTTTGGTTTTTGAGTTGAAGATCGATAAAAATTCTAAATGACATCGAAGTCTAAGAGAAACTATCCTTGGCCTTAAAGCGGGTTTCGGTTCGAGGTTGGCTAGCAAGAAAAACTATCTCGAATGAAGGTATTAAAATTAAATCTCACATCTAAAGTTTGAAAAAAAAAACTTACAATAATACATATAATGGACCAATTGATTTTGAATTGTAAGTTCATGAAAAAATGAGACTGAAGATATTGTACAATAAAAATTAAAGATATCAAAGAGTTGATATTTGTCTATCAAATCTCTATTCAGATAAATGAGTATCTCTAATATCTACCACGCAACCCACATGGTGGTGGGCGAGTGGTTGGCGGGCCCTGGTTGTTTGGGTGAAATTCCCTCCACCCCGGCTTCGAATCCACCTGCTGTTATCAATATTATTGTGGGTAGTCTGTCAATTGGGTTTTGGCCCAATTGGTTTACCTGGTAGTCAGAAATGCAGGCGATCTGACTACCCTCTGGCACTTAGTCGGAAGGCATTCCTAACTCGGGATAGGCAGAGTGGTAGCCCGAAGGGCCTAGCCGTTAACACGGTGGACCAGTCCACTATGTAGCACCTCGGTGCGTTCCTACCGGGGCCGACCGGATAGCCGATAGGGTTTATCAAAAAAAAAAAAAAATATATATATACCACGCTTGATAAATTGCATTTTTAGAATGCAGCAATAAGGGAGAAAACGGTATAGAGTAAAGATCAATATAAGATTTAAATTAAAGGTTGACTTAGTGACACACAAAGCCATACAAAGGGACAATGAATGGGAAATGCATTTGACCTTTTCTTGATTGTAATTATAAAATCGAACGGGATCATCATATTGTTACGTTGAAATGTTAATCCAAAGTCCATAAGCTTAATTTGTTGTTGAAATGTTAATCTAAAGTCGATCAACTTTTTTGGTGCTCTAATATTATATGTTAGAGATATAATAAAGTCACGAGAGTGATTCGGCTATAGAGAAATGGCTATCTAACTTGTTCTACTCGTTCCAACAAATCTATGGAATTAAAAAAAACAAAGCCTACGTTTTTGGTAAGAAAGAAAAGAAGTTTATAAAATGACAATGAGAAAGTATGAAAATAAGAAAAATTGAAACTCTTCTAGTTGACTATTTTTAGATCCGATCCCAAGGCTATAGTATCTTTCTTTTTTTCTTTCTTAAATATTAGAAGACGTGGATATAAACTTTAAATAGCTACGAAAATATATTAAAATCATAAACATAAACTCTAACTCGAAAACTTGATTAAAATTTAAAAATCTCTTCATATTTCTATAGTAAATTCAATTTAAATCATATTTTAGTTAATATCCAGCATTTTCCTTGGAAAAAGTAGAAATTTTAAACTATTTATATAGTACTAAACCAAATTGAGATGTAAAATCTCATAATTTAGAATTGTTTCAAATACAAAAAAAGACAAATAACCTAGATATTCGGGGATCGCTAATCTGAACCAACCTAGTTTTCCAGTACTCTTTTCGCTCATCGGTCTGAGATGTTCTAGTACTAAGCCGGAACACATAACCCCGATAATGAGACCATCTGTGTTGATTAGAGCACTTTCCAAACAGCCTTTAATGACAACTAGATCCGTATGTAAATAGCTCTGATCCTCCGACCCAACAAGATAACCGAGAAGAATTTTTTCAGCCGTACGGAGTTTCTTAGGAAAACGATTTGGATGCCTTGGTTTTTTTGATACGAATTATTAATTGCTAATTTTGAATTTTACGTTAGTGATAATGAAAATGCATAAAGATGTCACATATAGACTACTTCTTAAACGCACTAAGTAAAAATAAAAAGAGACATGGCTTTCTTATTTTTGTATACATGTAATAGTTTATTGATTAAATAATTCATATACCGCTTAAAAAATCCAACAAGCTCGGCTTCACATATCACACATATTCTATCAACATAACTTGTATGTTCATCGAAATCAGAGAATGAATATTTTAGGTTAGCTACTAGCCTATTACTGGTAGGATAAATAAAATTAGTTATCCTTCTGTTGAAGATGAATGGTTGAGATCTATAAATTTTGTGAGATTGTTCAACCAAACTAAACAATACAACTTATATTATACGATATAATCTAAATTCTCTACCATGGTTTGATTGTAAAATCAATTAAGATTAAAAATCAAATTATATAACATGATATTACAACAGTGAATCAAATAAAGTGAGTAAAATTACAACTCTATAGCGATTTGCTTGCATACCAAAATAGATATGAATTGTATAATCTTTTAACCAGATTTGAATCGTTATATTACTCAACTTCCTCTTACCAAGTTGAATATGTAACATAGTGTTATAGCTAACTTAGAAAAATGTTTGTTACATAAGCTTCTTATATTGAAATTTTCAAAACAACTTCAATAAGAAAATTCAAAATATATAGACTGCATATATATCCCATTAAAGACCTCTGTTTCGAGAAAATAAAAAAAGTTTATGGTGTGTTTGATCTCACCATTTTTTTCTTTATTCGTATTCAATCTTTATAACTCTACCAAACTATGTTCTTATTCAAATAGATCAATTCATCTAGTTATAAAACACATCATCAGTGACAAGTTTTAAAAAATATCCACACGTCGATGGTCTTCTGTATTTCACATGGTACCATCCATGTGATGGGAAATTTCGCATAACCTAATGCCAATAAATTGGAATTACAAAACTAAAAAACTGCTATAAAATTGTTAAAGAAACTGGATCTATATCTTATTGTCAACTTAATAAACAAACTATATAAGAGAAGGGAAGGAATATATGTATACACTATTTTATGACTACTAGGATGGTAACCAAAGTCATGATTCCATAGTAACTCCGGTTTAATTGCTTCAAAGACCAAAACTAAGCTCTTTATTAAGTAACATGGATTAGTTTCTTCTTAAAGATAAAACTGATTATTTAAACAAAGTCAAAGCTAGCTTTAGATGCGTACTAGAGTGAATAATACAAATAGTAAACGGTATTCTGATCAGAAAAATGGGATTTGACTTTGGCATTTCAAAATCCAAAGCTAACAGACAAATTAAGAGTTTAGATTAATTTGCATCTCCATTGATGGGCATCGATCTTTCTCTTAAGCTCGAGGCCGAGGAGAAAAAGAAAGAGATAGAAGGATCAAAACGTAGCCGTGAGAATAAAGACGACGAAGAACATGATGCTAGTGGTTATGAAGATGAACAAATGGTGAAAGAAGACGAAGATGATGATTCTTGTTTAGGTTCAAGAACCCGAGAAGAAGAAAACGAACGTGAAGAGGTAACTACTATATAAATATATACATAAAAAAAAATTATGTGTGAATATATGTTAACATCTATGGATGGAGATCAGCTCTTGCAGCTACAGATCCAGATGGAAAGTGTGAAAGAAGAGAATACTAGGTTGAGGAAGCTTGTCGAGCAGACTCTTGAAGATTATCGTCATCTGGAGATGAAATTCCCGGTTATCGATAAAACCAAGAAGATGGTGAGAGAATCTGGTGTCTTCATAATCATACATGTTACATAGTGGTGATAATTAACATGAAACTTGATTGATGTTTTTATAACCTAGGATCTTGAAATGTTCCTTGGAGTACAAGGCAAACGATGTGTGGATATACCAAGTAAGGCTAGGAAAAGAGGAGGTGAGAGATCTCCATCCATGGAAAGAGAAATAGGGCTTTCGCTTTCTCTACAGAAAAAGCAGAAACAAGAAGAGAGCAAAGAAGCTGTTCAGTCTCATCATCACCAAAGATACAATATTAGCAGCTTAGATACGAACGCGCCACGTATCATATCATCTTCTCAAGGGAATAGAAAGGCCAGGGTGTCTGTGAGGGCGAGATGTGAGACCGCAACAGTGAGTTTCTTTATATCATATCTTGGACTCAATTTGGAGATTGCAACATAATTTTTTAATAAGAAAAGATATGTGTGTGTGTGTGTGTAGATGAATGATGGATGCCAATGGAGGAAGTACGGTCAGAAAACCGCGAAAGGGAATCCATGTCCACGAGCATATTATCGATGCACCGTGGCTCCAGGATGTCCCGTTAGGAAACAGGTACAATGTGTGAAAAGTGCAATTGCACATATCCTCAAAGTCCGGGGGTCTCAAAGATATATTCTATAGTTTTATGTTGGGGGACCATTTTAGATCAAGTTATTGACAATGTAGTATTTTATAGATTTTCAACTCAAAACCAATTGGTAATGAGTGGATTCGTCTATGTACTTTATATATTACTTTTGTCCAATGTAGAATTCATAGCATGTCATAACTACATTTGAGTGAAATGAAACTATATATATATATATAGTTAATTATGAGATTTTGCAATGTACATATAGTTAATTATGAGTTGTTGTATTGTGAAGGTGCAAAGGTGTTTAGAAGACATGTCAATACTGATAACAACCTACGAAGGAACACATAACCATCCACTTCCGGTCGGAGCAACAGCCTTGGCTTCCACTGCCTCTACTTCTCCATTCTTGTTACTCGATTCCAGCGACAACCTCTCTCATCCTTCCTTTTACCAAACTCCTCCAGTCATAGACTCCTCTTTGATTACATACCCACAAAATAGCAGCACCAACAACCGAACCATAAGAAGCTTGAACTTTGATGGTCCATCTAGAGGAGATCATGTTTCATCTTCTCAAAACCGATTAAATTGGATGATGTAGAGTTTCCTGTCTCTCTGCTTGTCCCATTATCTTTCAATTAACTGAAGTCATCATGGATTCTTTGCCATTTTTCTTGTTCTTGTTTCTAACATTTGTGTTTCGTATATACAAAATTAAAGGTTTCGGATTGTTTTACCTCATTCAATGTTCGCTTATGAAAAATAAAGGTTGATTAGTGCTAAGGAAACATGTTACCAAAATAACACACCAAAAGATTACAGATGCAAACCTCAACACGCTCTTCTCTATCTTCAATAGAATCTTTTTATACACTTCGCTTAGAAATTCTCCAAGACATTAATTGAACTAAAAGTTGATCTAATAGAACTTGTTAATATGGTTTTCTTAGTTTGGAGCCTGGACCAAGACCCCTCGATTATGTCCTGTTTCAACATTCGGGGCACGGCAATAAAGATCCTTGGTGTTACGAAAGAATCACATTTCTACAAACTTCACAACATGTGATGAGCTTTTTTTTCCTCCTCCAGCTTCTTTAGAATAATTAATTACAGGTAATTAAGGGAAACCAGATGATTCAAGTCTTCTGCTTCGTATGGAAGCCGCCACTTTGCATCGTGTTGAATGGCATCACCTGGTACAAATTGAGGAAACCAAAGTTATTGATATCGCCAAAGAGGTCAGGTAAAAAACTAACAACACCGGTACACGATCCTAACCACTGAAAAATGACTAAACCTACTCTAATTATTGGGAAGATATTATTCTTATGCTGTATTTGCTCTTAGAGGACATTTCTTCAAACCAAAACATTGAAAAACTGGTCTTAAGATACTCAGATAGTTAGAAGCACAATAATTCTATATTTTGAGCCTTTGAACCAGAGATCTGGGTTTGAACTACGGTAGTGTCAAAAGTAAACAAGCAAATGGGTGATGTGGACATTTTGATATCTAAAACAATGGGCTGTTAATGCAAAAGTGAGCAGCCTATTAATACTAAAGTAGAATTACTCACCGAGAGATCATCATTGATTGTGACCGGCAATGGTGGCATCTGGTTCATCAAGCCAGGCATATTATTCATGCTGCCAAATTAAGACATCAGTTCTCCAAGCTCCACAAAAGTTATACAAAATGTTAAAAAGTATCAACTTACTCATTTTGAATGGTGATAAGGTTGTTCCTTGCCTGACGAAAGAGATCTACGTTATCCTCTACCTGTTTGCAATTATCAGGATGGAGCGGTGTTAGCAAGAACACATTTGCATTCCTTTAAACAAGATAATCTAGAACTTACCTTATACGAGGAGAGATTAGCTCTAATTTGACTAAAAGCTCGTACATTCTGTTCTAAGAGATTTATTGCATGGCCACTTAAATCTGAGACAGAACAACGAAAGAATCAGTAAAAAAAAAAAAAGACTAGAGATTATTGCGACTTCAACAGAACGTCATATGAAAGAGAGCTTAAAGGGATCATCTTTACAAGGTAACAGGATCAGAGAGCGGACTTAAATAGAATTTCACCATATAAAGTATAGACATACAACAGTCATTATACTCCTTTACTAGATGTATGACATAAATACTCTCAAGAATGCACTCTAGAGAATGATAATGAAGTTAGGAAAATTCACCAATTTCAGTATCTATGGGTAAAGGCTTCTTCGAAGACTAAACAACTTTAGAGACACAGTTATCTTAGTCATCCTCCCAAGAGGCTAAAAGTCTAGCTGTAATACACTTAGCCCCTATAATCTTATTTATCTAACAAAAGAAGAACAGATATATACCAAAACGACATTTGAACCATAATACATACACCAAGCAATAAGAACCTATTGCCTCCTTTTGAAAGCAAAATATGATATGAATGCGTGCATGTCAATGGAAAAAAAAAAAAACACCTAGAGTTGGCAAATTCGGATGGAAATCTCTCAGATAAAGATAGATGTTAACCTTCAGATGTAATTTGTTTACTGGTGCTTGTAGAGGGCACTGAGAAAGGATATGAAGCCATGTTATGAGGCAAAACAGAGGGAATGCTTGACTTAGAAGACGATTCCACCTGCTTCTCCTGAACAAATATAAATCTTTTAGTACCAAAACCTAAATTTATCAAAAGATATAAACGATATTCCATCTCAATCCTAGCAGCATCTTTCAATCTAATAAAAAGAAGTCGCTTTCAATTGTTGTTCAAAAGTATCACTCATCAAAATTGAACAAATGACACGAATCGCCAATATACCTTGGTAGAACTTGTTCTTCTTCCACAATTTAATTCTTCTGATTTTCTCCTCTTTCTCTGTGCAAAACAAATTCAGTAAAAGTAAGAAATGATTCAGTAGATAAGAGAAGAGAAGATTTTGCTCAAAACTCAAAGACTATTATGCTCCCTAATCTCATCTCAAGAACTCAATATTGATACAACTCAGGCAACAATAAGACTAAAATTCCATCCTAAGGCAAAACCATTTCATTCTGTGTACTGTAGTTTAAGAATCTATGTATGCTCTATTATATGTACATGTAGAAACTGTTCCCTGTGTGCCATTTTTCTGTGATACACATATATCATGGTATAAGCATATAACCATATGACTGCAAAATGGTCACAACAAAGCTACAAAAACCGTCAGACTTACCGTCATCCACATACACCGCAAAGCAATATCTCGAACACTTTTATCAGGTAAACTGTTTCCAATTTGAATATACCTCTCGATACTTGGTATATCCTTATATCTACAAAAACAGAATCAATCATATCAAATTCCACATAACAAAAACTATCTCAACCTCATTATCACAGAACAAAAAGACTCACTTTGCAAGACCATCATCCAATATGTATTGTTCTTCATTTGACCATTCACTAACCATGGAAGTATCAAGCATGAGGCCAGAAACCGAATCAGAAGCATTCGAAGAATTCCCGGTTTGAACTAAACCAGGAGAAGCAACATTGATCATACTCATCCCCAAGTACGGACTCATAGAAATCATCTCCGAGGAGGTGTTAGATTGGAAATTAATAGCGTGACGACTCATCATAGAATTCAAAGACTCGAACCCAGAATTTGATTGAGTAGCCATCCACATAATCAAACCCTAAACCTCTCACACCATCTAAACCCAAATTTCAACTAAAAAGATTAAAACTTTAACAATCAGAAACAAACCCAAAACCCTCTTTTGATCAGATATGAGAAAAGAGACAAACTTTGAGAAGGTGAATCATCTTACGCCATGGAAAAAGCTTGAAACTTGTTCACCTTCACAACACAAACCCAAGTTTAATTTCTCAAGAAGAAACCAAAAATTTGATCTTTTTTTTTGAGTTTGTGGAATTGCTTTTGTTTTTCTGTCTTCTCCTCTGTATATTAGACAGAGCAGCCTTGTCAGCTCTAAAACCAATTGAGGATTTTTAGACAAATAATGGAAAAAATTATTAATACATTTACTTTATGACTTTTCACCATAATCATGGAAAAATGATAAACTTAAATTGAAATCTAAGATTAATTATTTTCCAAGACAAAAGGAATATTTTATATGAAATGGGAAAAAAAGATTTTGACTGTTAAGAAAGAATAGGGAATTTTAAAATAGATTCTCTTCCTAATTGAAGGGAGAGATTATACTAAAGAAACATATTCATTTGGTTTTGTTTTATTTATTATTGTTTGGAATTTTCTACAAAATTAGTAGAAAAAAGTAAATAAATTAAATAGATGGTTGGCAGATCGTGGAATTTAGTAAACAGTGCGAATCCCAATAATAAAGCATTTGATGCCTTTCTTCTATCTCACTTTTTTATTCCCAAAAGTTTTATCAAGTAGACAAGATTTTTTTTTTTTTTTAATAATGTCAATGTGTGTCCTCGTTGTCAAAAGCTCAAAATATATGATTTTGATTCATGTTTTTTTTAATGTTGATACAAAAATTTATCTTAGCATCTCAATAATTGTGGGATAAAATGATCCGTTCGTACAATACTTTTACAATTATATGCGACTAAGAAAATAATTGGACTCATCAAAGTTATGAACCAATAACAGAAGCAGGGGCATACAAAAATCGATTAAGAGTTTCTATATTTGGTTGAAATTTAAGAAATATATTGATACACTAAATAGATTAAGAAATATATTCATACACTAAATTGACTCAAATATTTATTTTTCATCAAATTTTTACTTAATAACTTAATTTATATATGAAAATTTGATAGTGAAATAAATAAATATATATATATTTTTTTAGGTTAACATTATAATTTTGATAGCGCTTTGTGATCTATTTCCAAATATAATGAACAATCTCCACACAAACAAGAACATGAATCACTGGTTTGTATACAAATATCATATACTCTTTTCAAAGTCATGAACCTCTTTTTTTTCCTCACATCATTGTTCTTACACTTAGTTTTTTTGGAGAGCGAAGTCTAAGAGATTACGGATTTTGACCAAGTATAGATATATAGATAGCTCATTAACTTATCTGGTTTCTTGTTTCCACTGATGTTTATATTAGCTTTCCCTTATATTTCCAGGCGAATGACTGCTAAGAATGTTTACGGTTTGAGTTTTGCTGAACTGCAATTACTGAAATCTCATCTAAGGGAAGCCGTGCTCATTCTAAAGAACCAAAGAGAATAAATTACTGAAAAATATTGTCATTCTCAAACATCTATCTTGTTATATATTGTGACAGGAGAAGATAAAGCTGGAAGAGGATGAAAGGCTGTTCAAACATGTAAATATTTTATACAGTCCATTAGCTAGGTCTTCCTCTATCACTATTTCACCTGCCATCTACAAAATTTGTTTGCAAATTTTTTTGAATTTATGATGAAGAGTGCTGATTTTTCTTCTTCATGTTTGATCTTGCAGTGTTTTCCAATGAAGCTTGTTTTCCTTCCAAAATTTGAAGCTTGTTCTCCATAACTTAAGTAAATATTGTTTTCCTTCCAAAATCTTATTATATTAAACTTTAGTCGTGGGGATGACATGTTAACATTATTCTTATAATCTTATGATTTATGAATAGTTTAATTCTCAATCGTATAATGTCAATACAAAGGTTGAACACAAGTAATAAATTTTGGAAACATCAAGAATAAGAATGCAGCACTTGTTAAGAAATATGATCAGCACACGCAAGATTTCTTCCAAGCACGACCCATTGACTTCCTCGTTTGTAGCCACCTAGAGTCAGGTACCACATGGCTCAAAGCTCTAACTTCCGTCATTGCCACTTCGATATGATTTCCCCAACCCTCTCCTAAGAATATAAGACCATTTCTTATGTCCACTTCTATTGTTTCTTTATTTTAGATACTTTTATTTTAGAGGAGATTATATTCCAATGTATTTAGAAAAAAAAACAGAGATTTGTATTGGATTACTTTATTTATAAAGTAAAAGTTAAGATTTCTCTATTTTTTTTTTTATGTTAAAGAAATACATTTGAGCAAAATCATCTCTAAAATAAAGGTGCTCTAAAATGGGGAAAATGTCGTTAAAATCTCCAACTTATTCAAAACGTTAATTTAAATCTTTAACTCATAACGAAACGAAATAAATATCAAACTTATGTTGACTTTCCAAATAAATATCAAACTTTCGTTGACTTGGCCATATTAGGTACGACGTTAAGTGGGTTAATAGATCTCGTTAACGGAGTTAATTTTTTGTTAACATACATGTTAATTAATAACTACATCGTTTCATATAACAACAAAACACCGTCGTTTTGTCGTAACGATTGAATTAAATCCCTAAAGTCAATCTTAGATCCCCAAATCGAACAAAATCCCTAACCCTAAATCTTCATATGATTTGAAACTCGAGATTTTATTGAGCAGTTACGATAAAACAACATCGTTTTATGTTTAGAAGGAATACTTGTCATTTTCAATTAGCGGGTCTGTTAACAGAAAATTAATTCCGTTAACATAGTCTGTTAACCCACTTAACGTCATGCCTAATATGGTCAAGTCAATGAAAATTTGGTATTTATTTGGAAAGTCAACATAAGTTTGATATTTATTTCGTTTCGTCGTGAGTTGAGGATTTAAATCAACGTTTTGAATAAGTTGGGGATTTTAATGACATTTTTTCCGCTCTAAAATAGAGGTGATTTAAAATAGAGATAGGCCCTGTTTGTTTCATCATTTTACATTTGCATTCAAATGGTCCATCTAGATGATTCATTTGGATGATGCATTTGAATGATGTTTGTTTTAATATTTGTTATTTCATTCAAATGGATCTTTTTTTGTTTGATCATTTTGTAATTCATCTTAAATCTCATATAGACCAAAATGACTAAAATATTCATGCTTTCATTTTGACAAATAATCACATATAAAAACTAAATAAATTATTATTTTAACATATAAAAATTAATTTTATTTATAGTTATTAAAATATATACAAAATAATTATACAAGTTTGGCCGGAAAACATGATTTTGCGGGTTTTGGCAAAAAATATAATTTTTCTGTTTCGGCGGGAAAATATGTTTTTTTTTGTGATTTTTAACGAAAAAATTAATATGATAAGAAATATGATTTGCCGTTGGCGGAAAATATAACTTTGCAGTTTTGGCGGGAAAATATGATTTTACGGTTTTGGCGGAAAAATATGATTTTGCGGTTTTCGCGGGAAAATACGATTTTGCGGTTTTGGCGGGAAAATACGATTTTGCGGTTTTGGCGGAAAAATACGATTTTGCAGTTTTGGCGGGAAAACATGATTTTGCGGTTTTGACGGGAAAATATGATTTTGCGGTTTTGGCGGGAAAACATGATTTTGCGGTTTTGGCGGGAAAATATGATTTTACGGTTTTGGCGGGAAAACATGATTTTGCGGTTTTAGCGGAAAAATATGATTTTGAAGTTTTAGCGGGAAAACATGATTTTGCGGTTTTGGCGGGAAAACATGATTTTACGGTTTTGACGGGGAAAATAATTTTGCGGTTTTGGCAAAAAATGTAATTTTACAGTTTTGGTGGAATAGCGCTTTCTATAATTTTACATCAAAAATTATGATTTTACAGTTTTTGGCAGAAAAACGCAATTCCACGATTTTACGATTTTGACGTAAAATAATAATCCGTGATTTCATGATTTTTAGAGTATTTTTTGGTTCCAATATGTAATTTTAAAAATATTAAGTAAGAAATCTATAGAAAATAATATTATTTAAAATATGATTGTATAAGAGGGTATATCTGTCTTTTGTTCTTTTTGAATGAACCATCTCCATCCAAATGGTTCAATCATGTTCATCCAAATGAGTTTCATAAATTTGCCTAAATTTAAAAACTCATTCAGATGGATCATCTAGATGATCCATCCAAATGCTTGTTAAATTGTCAAAAACAAACATCATTTTTCATCTCCATCTAGATGGATCATTTGGATGGAGAAACAAACAGCACCATAGACGATCTCTAATACGCAACCTAACGAAGCTTTTTTCTTTCTTCCCTCAAAGACATAGGAAACACTCTGTTATCAATGGATCCGGATTCGGGCCTAGGCCCATCTACATCAATTCACTTGACTATCCCAGAAATGATAATTCCGGTTCGTCGATAACCAACAAAATTCACAGACAGAAATTTAAGTAGACCGGTTCACTATCGTATTTTACTTTCCTTCATCAGAGTTTTTTTGTGTTTCAGAGAATAGCTTTGAAAAATGAGTATCGCTTTGATCTGCTAAAATCGCCATTGCAAAAATTCAAACCTGTAGAGAAGAAATTGAAAAATGGCACTACCTCCTTCGTCTCCTTCATCATCTCCGTCTCTTCAACGTCTCTCCACCTTCAAAAACCCTCCTCCTTCTTCACTCTCCTCCGCCGCACCACCACCACAAACACCGTCATCTTCCTCCTCTTCGCCGCTCGATTCTTTCGCCACCGATCCAATTCTCTCCCCTTTCCTCTCTCCTTCCTTCTCCTCCGCATCATTCTCCTCCGCCGCTCTCGCCTCTGGATCTCCGGCCTCCACCGCCGAACGTCTCCACCAAGCTATCCGCCTCCTCGATTCACAGCTCCGTAATGACGTCATCTCTCGTCACCCTGAATTGCTCGCTCAGCTCTCTTCTCTTTCTCACGCCGATATATCTCTCTCTTCTCTCCGATCCTCCGTCTCTTCACTCCAATCTTCAATTCGCCGTGTCAGATCCGATCTCTCTGAACCAATCAAATCGATCCGATCCAAATCTGTTCAGCTATCAAATCTCCACTCCGCTACTGAGTTACTATCTCACTCCGTTCGTACGCTTCGTCTCTCTAAGAAGCTTCGAGATCTAACGGATTCTCCTGATCCAGATAAGATCGATCTCACTAAAGCTGCTCAGCTCCATTTCGAGATCTTAACAATGTGTAAAGAGTACGATCTGTTCGGCATTGATGTGATTGATGAGGAAATCAAGTTTGTTACTGAGATTGGTGAGAAATTGAGGTCTGAAGCTATGAAGGTGTTGGAGAGAGGCATGGAAGGGTTGAATCAAGCTGAGGTTGGGACTGGTCTGCAAGTTTTCTACAACCTTGGAGAGCTTAAGCCTACGGTGGATCAATTGGTGAATAAGTATAAGGGAATGGCTGTGAAGAGTGTTAGTGTTGCTATGGATATGAAGGCTATTTCTTCTGGCTCAGGTGGTGGCTTCGGACCTGGTGGGATTAGGTCTAGTGGAGCACCGCACATTGGTGGCGGTGCTAAAGTTAGGGAGGCGTTGTGGCAGAGGATGGCGAGTTGTATGGAGCAATTGAATTCACTTGTAGTTGCTGTGTGGCATTTGCAGCGTGTACTGTCTAAGAAGAGGGATCCATTTACGCATGTCCTTCTTCTTGACGAAGTCATCAAGGTGCAGAATTTTACTGGAATTTTAGGCTCCTTGAGTTTATTCGTTATTTAAAGATATTGTGTATGTCCTGAGGGGTAAGCTGAATCAGATAATTGAGAGGGTAAGAGTAGTCTTGGATGTGGATGACAAGATTCTTGTCACTTTTAGCGAGCTCGATGATGTTTGAACAACTTAAGTAGATGATCCTTCCATGTTTTTGCATCAAAAGGAAGTTTTGGAATGGGTTTCTGTGGTGTCAGGGCTGTTGATAGTTTAGATTCCAACTTTTTAATTGGTTTTATTGCTGACATGAAGTGTTTATATGCACAGGAAGGCGATTCTGTGTTAACCGACAGAGTCTGGGATGCGATTGTGAAGGCGTTTACTAGCCAAATGAAGTCTGCATATACAGCTTCGAGTTTTGTAAAAGAAATATTCACCATGGGATATCCAAAGCTTGTTACTATGATAGAAAATCTTCTTGAAAGGATTTCTCGCGACACAGATGTGAAAGGAGTATTACCTGCCATTAATTTAGAAAGGAAAGAACAAATGGTTGCATGCATTGCAATATTCCAAACTGCTTTCTTATCCCTATGCTTTGGCCGCTTGTCAGACCTTGTGAACTCGATATTCCCAATGTCGAGCCGTGGGAGTTTACCTTCGAAAGAACAGATCTCACAGGTATTATCGCACATTCAAGATGAGATTGAGGCTGTTCATCCAGATGCTCGTTTGACTCTTCTAGTTTTGCGTGAGATAGGCAAGGCCCTTAGTAACCTCGCTCAACGAGCTGAGTGCCAGGTATGATAAACCTCTTTTCTCTTGTTTTTCTTCTCACTTGGTGGTTATTGGTACCCATTGTCCTCTTGTTATTTGTGATAGCTCCCTGAGTATGGATTCCATTAACTCCCTAGATTATGGTATCAATTTCTGCTTGTATACAATGTGTATTATATAGGAATTCTTAAAGTTGCATACAGATGTATAGGGTAGAATGAGTCAAAGTAATAATTCGTGCGGCAATTATAATTTCAGACAGAAATGAAGAGAACTAGAGCTACATCTACCTCTACTATGCAAATATATACGTGTTAACTAGCTGACATAATTGGGGTTAAGCAGTGTAAAGAAGTTAGACTGCTACGTATGCTTTTATGTTTGAAATGTAACACAGCTACACTTATATGGCAGATTTCTACAGGCCCTGAGACGCGGCAGATATCAGGTCCTGCGACTTCAACACAGATCAGGAACTTCACATTATGTCAGCATTTGCAAGGAATCCACACACATATCTCATCCATGGTAGCGGACCTTCCCAGTATCGCTGCTGATGTATTATCTCCTTATCTGGCTGCAATCTATGATGCGGCATGTGAGCCAGTTACGCCTTTGTTTAAAGCAATGCGAGACAAGCTCGAGTCATGCATTCTTCAAATCCATGATCAAAACTTTGGTGTTGATGATGCTGCCATGGACAACAACGCTTCCTCATACATGGAGGAGTTGCAGAGATCGATTCTTCATTTCCGCAGCGAGTTCCTATCTAGACTATTGCCTTCCGCAGCAACCGCTAACACTGCTGGGACAGAATCGATCTGCACTAGACTCACAAGACAAATGGCTTCGAGGGTTTTGATCTTCTACATCAGACATGCGTCCCTTGTGCGACCGCTTTCAGAATGGGGAAAACTCAGGATGGCCAAAGACATGGCCGAGCTTGAACTTGCAGTGGGACAAAATCTGTTTCCCGTGGAACAACTCGGAGCACCGTACAGAGCTCTTAGAGCATTTAGGCCATTGATTTTCCTGGAAACATCTCAAATGGGATCATCTCCTCTCATCCAGGATCTACCACCGAGCATCGTCCTCCATCATCTCTACACGAGAGGCCCGGACGAGTTGGAGTCACCAATGCAGAAGAACAGACTAAGTCCTAAGCAATACTCACTGTGGCTTGATAACCAAAGAGAGGATCAGATCTGGAAAGGGATAAAAGCTACTTTGGATGATTATGCAGTGAAGATCAGATCGAGAGGGGACAAAGAGTTTAGTCCAGTTTATCCTCTAATGCTTCAAATTGGTTCATCTTTAACAACACAAGAAAACTTATAAGCTCCTCTTGCTTTGTTACCGACCAATATTCTTCTATTGCGAACATTTTTGTCTCATGGATTTTTATTCAGTTGTAGTTACAATATCTCTCTCAAATACATGTCATGTAAATCGAGATTCATACATCACCATGGTTGGTGTCTTCAAATCGACTTTTCGATATTTGATATCAAAGAAGTTGCGGGTCGAAGTTCATACATATCTTCGAATCTGACTTTAGGTTCAACTGGTTAAACTACGGATTTTTGGAAACCAAAGCCATATATAATAAGGTAGATCGAAAGAGAAGTGAAAAAGCTTTTTACTATTCAAACCAAAGAGTATTTACATAGCAAAATATATACAACAAAACCTGGTAACTATTAGTAAAAACATGACCTCTACTTCTTTTTTTATAATCTATCTCTCTTGATTACAAAGTCAAACATGGATCAATTCCCAACGGAAATAGATCTCTCCCCTAAACCAAGAGGAGAACGTGAACGTTGACGCCTCTTGATCTCGCTAAGAACCCTCCTCATCTCCGGTTGTTGCAGCGATGGTTGTCTTATCTTCTCAAACTCTTTCTTTATCTTCTCAACTTGGCTATGTATAATTGGACCATCCTCGTTTCCATTATCTGTCTTGTTCTCCATTTCTACACAAACACGAGACCAAAGACACTGAAACAAAAGAGACCCTTTATAACAAGAGAGGAGGACACGAGTTTTGTGTGAAGTAGAACCGAAGTTAGGTTGGTCGGAAACGCCGAAGTAGTCTCAACTCTAAATATAAACTATAAGGGTTTTGTGATTTTTCAGATTTTGTACAAAGAGACGACTCTTTCTATCTTTATCTATATCTCGTTTTATAAACAAACGTGAAGGACGGTGTTCGGTGAGTTATGGTTACGTGTCGGTAACGTTGAATCATTTGTGACGAATCTCTTACGTATTTCTTTAGATTTGACCTTTTGTTTAATAAGATTGTAACTGGAAACTGGAGAAAGAGTCGGTTTTTGAACGTTGAGAGACCAAAAGGCTGCCATGTGGATGGACTCAAGTCGTTGGTCAAATTAGAAGATTCTAGTGGATATCCTTTTGAAACGTTTCCTTTAATCAGTCGTTAATCGTTATTCAAACGCATTAGACACTCGTGTGTTTCTTTTTTTGGCATTAAACCTTACACGTTATGTCTTTTTGGTTTTCTCGGTTCTTGTCCACGTTTTTGGCCCTATAGGAGGTGCTAACTTCCAATTCAATATGTCTAAGACTTATCAAACAGCTACAACGACTTTTATATAAATCACAATTCAATTACCACTAGAAAATTAAAATTACTAAATTCCCACTAGAACCAACATTTTTGCAAATTTTTTTTTTTTTTTTTTTTTTTTTTTTTTTTTTTTTTTTTTAACAAACCTTTCCATTAACACAAAACCCAGAAACCCTGGAACAGACATACAAGTGCCTCCTATAATGAGTAACACCTACAAGACCCACAAAGAAGGAAAACAACAACAGAGCACATTAAGCGTTAAACATACCAAACCATTTTTGCAAATTAAAATCACAATAAAGGAACGGGACCACTCAATGATGGGCTTTTGGGATAAGAATGGTTGAAACATTATGGAAAAATAAAGGATACAGTTGGCTTTTGATGTAGTGCATCATCATTCCCGTGATAATCCCAAAAAAAAAAAGGTAGAGGATAATATAAATGTGCAAGAAGAGGGATTTAGCAAAGTGTATCAACCTCTTTTGGATCGCTTCAGCTTCAACTTTGATCATCCACACAGAGGTATGTCCATTACTCTTTAACCTTTTAATGATCTGGTTGTTATTTTGAGATGTAGCCACCATTCTTGCTAGGTTCAACATTTCATTCATAACGTCCATCAAAACACATAAATATATTTTTTCACACCATGTCGTGATTCTAATTTCGATCATATTTCGTGTTTTAGTCATGTTTTAGAGGTTCGTCTTTAGTTTGTACCAATTGGTAGGATTAAGAACTATACTACTCTTTGTAAAAACAAGAAGAAAGCACAAACGAATTTTTTCGTTTCTTTCGTTCTCGCAAACGAGATCTCATTGTTTAAAAGCAAAGTACTATAACAAAGTGAAATTTTCTAAAAAATGAAAATCCAAAATCTATTTTCTTAATAAAGAAGAAATCTTAGTACGATAGGGAACATAAATCTACTATGTACCACATGTTCTTTTTAAGTAGTGCCTAGTAGCTCTTTTTCAGTTCATGGTTAATAATTATTACAATTTATTAAGGAAACTTTTGTTTAAGTGAAACACCTTGGTAAATGGTTTCTAATGTAACCAGGACATGGAGAAGGTGCAACAAATGACAAACGACAAAGGAAGCATTAAGATTGAAATTCTTGGTGATGGCAATTCTGCGGCGGAAGTGGGTTCCCGTGGGCTATCCCGTCAGACAAGCATGACCAAGACCAACTGCCTTTGCTCACCAACCACTCACCCTGGTTCTTTCCGGTGTAGGATTCACCGGTCTCTTTCGTTGCAACGTACCAAGAGTATCGAAGCTGCATCTCTATTGGATTCTCCACCCAAGCCAGCGGATTCCCCTAGTGCCACGCACTAAATATATTTATGATGAATCCATGGCATTACAATTGTTTGTTGTAACTTGTAGTTGAATCATTATATGGAGGAGTAGGTTTTTATTTTCCAACAATATGCATTGTACGCTTTGATCAATTCATGACATTAAAATTGTTCAAATGAACACACGGTCCGATATTATATATATAAATTAAAAACATGTCCACATGAGAAACTAGCTAGTTACCTTACTCTTTAATAGAAATAGTACTTATCTGAGGATTAATGAGTAGAGTGAAGTTGTATATATACGATTAATATGAAAGGTGACCTTTGAAAATATCTTAGAGATCGTTGTCAAAAATATATTCTAGAGATCTAATTAGATCAAAATCTTTATTCAACATGGTCCCAAACTATATATTAAAAGGTTATTGACTATATCTTGGTCTCTTAAGTCATCTCAAAGGGCAGATCGCAGATTATCAAATTAATGAGAGACAATTACAAAATAGACATGGCTTGGTGCTAGATTGGCAAATCAATCAAAGTACTCATGAGTAATGACTCCACCTTTCAATGGACTACGCAAACAACTTTTTTTTTTTTTTGGTAAGAACTACGCAAACAACTTTTAATGCTTGTAATTTGTTTTTTTTAAAAAAGTGAAATAGAAATAATCTATTGATTGAGAGAGAAACAATGATGGATGTGTTATAATATGTGGAAGAGGCAATGTATATAAAGATAATTCTCGTTGGTTAAAAAAGTTAAAAACAGTTGAAATAGTTTTCTCACGAAGAGCCCATGTTGTCTCTTTAATTTTTTGGCGGTGCTATTATTTCACTTATTTATGGAATGTAAACACACCATCTAATGGAGTCGAATTTATAAATTTAGGCTGATTATCTCTTATTGTTTTAGTAAATTAACTATTTATATCAAATGCCAAAAT
The DNA here is from genome assembly GCA_019202795.1 of Arabidopsis thaliana x Arabidopsis arenosa. Lineage (NCBI taxonomy): Eukaryota > Viridiplantae > Streptophyta > Magnoliopsida > Brassicales > Brassicaceae > Arabidopsis > Arabidopsis thaliana x Arabidopsis arenosa. Next base: position 10,246,288 of record CM032919.1, on the reverse strand, counting down.
AGACTAATATTTTCTCATACAATTCAGAAGTTTTGGACCTAATATCTAAGTTTTTACCAAAGATAACCATAAGTCCAATGAATCTGTTTTATTTTTACGATTTGTTGAAACTTAGTAAACTTTTTTCAAGAAAAGTCAAGTTTCAACAAGGTGAATAGGGACATAGACACATAGTAGGTAAGATTTATATAAGAATGATTTGATGTGAGGAATTGTTGTTAAAAATAATTGGAAGTTAGTAGAAAAAACTTGAAAACTTGTTTAGTGAGAAAGAGACCATGTGATAGGTGACATTATTATAGAAAGGAATCATGATATGTAAACTTAATTGCATATCAAATCCAAGTTTGTTAAGATATCCTGTCTACAAATTAAATGCAAATTTATAAAAAAAATGTAACATATATAGATACGTAAAACTCTTTCCTAGTGATTAATGAACATGATCTTTTTTTGTGTGGGTAATATCGATTACGACCAATCATAGCAAGGAATAAATTGGGATAATATACTAATCAAAACCAGTAGCAACCAACAGAGACAGAGAAGAAGATTTGACTTTTACTCTTTACAAATTTTTAGAATAATCAAAGTTCTAAGTTCTAACAAAACAAATCCTCAGGGTCATTTTCTTTGACCTTCTGGATCCTCAACACGTGTCTCATGAATCTAAATATGATTCTTAGCAATATTATTATCTTGGAGATTAAATGAAGTTATACCGAGAGTAAAAACATTTTTCTTTCTTTTACTCTAAGATACCTAAATAACAATTTTGTTTAACAGTTTTTGTCACTTGAGTTTCTGTTGATGGACAAGAACTTGCTAAACATCTTCTTGGGACGGCCAGGGATTGCACAAAAAGCCTTAAACCGAGACGGAGTTCTTCCTCCGTCTCCGTTCATGAACCTCTCTTCTACCTCTTCATCTTCAGCTAGCTTGCTTCTTAGTGTCCCTGATAGCTTTGATTTAGGTGATTTGAGACCCGAGACGCTCCATTGATCTTCCGGTGCTGCGATACTTGTTGTCGTGCTGTAAGCGGCTGCATTTGGATTAGAAGGGTCGATGTTGTGTGCGGCTAGGAGTGCTTTGATGTTGCTTGGCAGTTCAGTCATTTTGCCTTCACCGTTGTTCGTAGCTGCAGCGGCTCGTGCTTGCTCGTAGAAAAGGACTTGGACCACTACTCTCAGCGGAAGCATCTCGTTCTGCGCTGCGTGCATACATGCTTCCATTGATAGTTTCTTGCAGTCCAATACTCTACAAACTCTCTTCCTTTCTGATTTATTCAAATTCTTATGAGCCTACAACAACAATGTCAAAACATAAATTAGATAAGTCGCAAAGATTATTCGTTTAGTCTGATATAAGGATGAGAATTGAACCTTGAGATATATGTCAATGGCTCTGTAGAGATCATCATGATCAAGTCTTGAAAATTCAGGGACACTCTCAGCTAAAGTAACAAACTTTGAGAGCGGTAGATTCACATCTCTAGCAATCTGTTGGAGATATCCATCCACAAGTTTAGCTACCTTAAGCTTTGAGCTATGAGAAGCAGAGGATGATCTCCTACTTTCTTGGAACTCAAGATCTATATTCTCGGCCGAACGAGATCTTCTTCTTCTATCCATCATTCCCTTTTTACCTCTTAGAGGGCTTGTTGGTGGACTAGTCTGTCCTTGGACCATAAACTGTTCCAAGATAGTCGCGACAATGTCCACATCGTATAACATTTCGGATTTGTAGGACATTGGAGGTATTAACAAATCGCTGACCGTTGCTTCTTCTAGCTGAAGAGCTACCCTTCTCGCTAATTCCATTTTGGATGACGTTGATGCGTTTAAGATATTGGCTGCTTTCAAGATTTTAAGCAAGAAACTGCAAGAAACCGCGCCTTTCTCAGCTGGAAGCAAGCTTATAATGGATTCCAACAACAATCTATGCTTCGATGAAGTATCAGTATCCGAATCTGAGTCAGAATCCTCTTTCTTTTTGACTACTTTCCGGTTTCTTTGTAAAGTAGGAAGCCATTTAGAAGCGTAAACTCTAAGGGCATCACCAATAAGACTCGTCGGTACTTTGCCACCGGATTTAATAGCAATCATAGTCCTCCAATAAAGATCTATCCCCAACTCCGCAATATCTTCAGCCCACCATCCTCTGCTCGAAGCAGCGGCTCTGTTAGAAGACATGTCATCATCCCTAACCCTCCTAGAATGACTATGTGAGAGAGACACTTTGGATGGATGAGACAAAACCTTAGAGGCTATGGCCTCAATGCACCTACTGGTGATGGCAAGATCTTCAGACCACAAAGGAAACGCCTTTGTGGTCTGAAGAGTGACTATGGAGTCTCTCCATCCATTAAGGATGCAAGAATTAAAGAACACTTCAAGCTTGTACACCAAGTTACCTTTCTCAACCTCCTCTGACATCTGAAGATACTCTGCTGCACATCTCGCTGCTACGATGTTATACGCGCTGATAGTTATCGTTATTCCGTAGCAGAATTTGGCACAGAGCTCAAAGGCCTCCACTCCTCCTGGAAATTCAGGAAGTTGGATAATGGATTCTGGAGATTCAGAGCACATTCTCTGAAGCCTCAAGCATTTGGAGAGCAGAGGAAACTGCAGAACAAGAAGAAGACCGTTCAAATAAACTCTAAACCAAAACACCAATTTCGAAGAACAAGAACAAGAACAAGAAATGGTTATTATTACCTTGTGAAGAAGATATCTGCTTCCTGACACTTCAATAGTAAAATCACTGGAAACTTCAGAAGAAACACATCTGCAACAAGCAAACAATTTTTAGCTTTTTACTCAACATTTATGACCAAAGATTTTACTATTTTACCTTAAATCTTCTGAAGTGTAAAAAGTGTCAGGACGAGATCCAAGTTTCATAAACTTCATAGCTGATTAATGATAGTAATTAGCTTGAAATCTTCAGAAACTCTTCTGCATAATGCTCCAAAAGTGTTTCTTTCTTCTAAGACACCAAACCTTGAAAAACAGTTCCAGACAAATCTCCTGTTTGCAAGTTGAGACAAAAACAGATCAAAATGTTGTCTGAGAGTTTTTTTTTCTTAGGAGAAAAAAGTCAGATTTTATTTTTTTCTAAAGAGAATTTGTCATTGTGGTGACTGGTGAGTGATTTAGTTAGATATATAGATATATAGAGAAAAAAAAAAGAAAAAAAGAAACCCAGAAAAACTGAGGCCACCAGAACAAAAGTTCATGTCCATTCAATCAAATTCCTTATACCCAATCTGATATGGACATACAAACAAAAAGAATCAAAATCAATGCAATAAAAGAAAAAAGATAAAGAAGATAGAAATTTAGATAATCCTATTACAACATACATTACACATCACAACCCACCCAAACTTCCATCAATCAAAAAAGATAACCAAACAAAACTCACACACCATAACAAAGTGTGTTCTTGAATTCCCATGCAAAAACCAGAAAAAGAAGAAGAGAAAAAAGCTCACTTGGATTAGAAAACAGAACAAACACTCTTCACATCAAGAGCTTTGAGATAGATACATCTTTGTGTATGTTTCTAGCTATAGCTTAAGGCAAGTTCCCAGAAAACACTCTTCACCAATCATTCAAAGATTAAAGAGAGAAAACAAAAGAAAGCAGAGCGATCTACTTTACAACTTTTCTTTGTTTTTCTTGTTTTATGTAAGTTTTTTATTTTTATTTTTTATTCTATAATATTCATGGTAGGGATTTTGTCGATACAAAATATTATTATTAATTTTGCTGATGTTTTATTTGTATTTTGGGGTAAAGAAATGGTGCTTAAGCTATTCGCCAGCGTGCAAAGAGAATCACCAATCCCACGTGCTTCTGCTCATCTCCCACCTTCTATCTTCCTCATCATTACCTCTCCATATTTTTTTCACTCTTCTTCACACAATCACACTATTTATTGTTTTTTTTTTTACTTTTCTAACTAATGTATATATATATATATATATAGACATTACTTTTCTAACTAATGTATATATATATATATATAGTGTGATATTTTTTTATTTTTTTTTTATTTTATATATACCCAATATTTATACTGCTATATATAGTGATATTGATATGATTTTGCCAAAGAACTATAGTCTATAAGATAACTCATAAATTCAAATCTCTACTTTTTGCAAAAACTAATCATTGTTTTTTAGGTTTTACGTACGAAAAATATATAATTTTGCATGCTAATAGACATGATAAGTAGTTTTTTTGCATACCTAGAAGAATTGTAAAAAGACATGATTATTTGATTTATTTATATTGTGGAGTACTGTGAGGTTAAATATATGATTTGATAAAGTTGAATTTGGTATTTATTACAGGTTTCTTACATCTATTGGGCTCACTGAATTTATTGTTCTTTATGGCTTCATTTTCAAAATTCAACCTGATATATTCTGCAATGCGATTCATAATAATCATAGCAAGTGATATCTTTGTGAAAAATGTATAAATATACAATGCAATATGTAAATATATAACCAACTAAACAGAAAAACGTGATATATATTTATTTGAGTGGTGATATATAACATGTATATTTATGAAAATGACATGACATGAGCGAGAGTGTAAATTGATATAATAATATTATTGTTCTATAATGAAATCGCATGGTCCACATCGGTTTACGTCCAAGTCATAGAAGGGACTAATTTGCCATTTCCGTTTTCTTCCTAATTTACATTTTTGTCATCGTTCTTACCTCTTAAATACATTTGACATTTCATGTAATTAATAAAATATAGTTAATCATTAAAAGAAAGATTGAATTTTAAGCAGCCATATAGTCCATACACCTCAACCTCATCTTATCAAAGGGGTTATAATATCAAAGTGCGACAATGAAATCGACAATAACCTCTTTTTTCGTATTGTCTTTAATGAGTGTACACACTTTATGAAGAAAGTAGGGGAAAAAAATATGCATTTATAAATGTTATAAGCAAATAGAAATTTATGTATATATCCATCACGAAGGAAAGGTGAAGGATGAATAACAAATGTCTCATTGTCTTTCTCACATTTTTTAATTTGAATATATAAAATATAGAGGAAAATGTCGAATTTACCCATCTATACTTAGTATTGTTTGAGAAAAGTGGAAGCATGCTCATAGCAAATCATTGAGAGTAGATTACTTTTCAAAGAAAGACAAAATGTTAAACTTGATCATATCTCTATCCAAATAATTACTTTTGACTGAAATAATGCAGATTGCATTTACCCTTTCTTTTGAAGTTTATAAAGAAACAAATATACATCCGCATAATATGGGATTATTGTTGATTTTGCCCTCTTTATCAAAATCTTTTGAAAATGCCATTTTCATTAAAATCTTACGGATTTGCCATTTTTTTACACTTAAAAATGTACGTATTTCGGATTTTTTTTGGTAAAAATACGTAGTTTATACAAAATACTAAACCCTAAGAACAACCACAACCGACTAAACCCAAACATAACGAATAAAACGCATGTTAAATCATATTTCCGTAGCCTGAAAAAGGGCAAAATCCATAAACTATTCAAAAAAGGACAAAATCCACAAATGCCATCCCAAAAAATGGCAAATCCATAATTGATTCGCATAATATTTATGTGAACTCTGGTCAAGACTAAAAGTTAGGGAGCCTAACATTAAGTATATAGTCTAGAGAAATAGGTCCTATATTGATGGTTGGATCACTTTAACAGTTGAAGTGGAGTTATCTTATCTCTATGTTCCATCTTAATAAAAAATATGAGACATCTGACTTGTATATATAATAATATATAACCTTTCCGTTTCCATTGATTCTTGTCATCGAGGTTTCCAATTTTATCATATGTCTATATTGAAAAACTAAAATACAAAAGTAATAATATACATGGTCTCAATCTTAGTAGAAGTCGTAGGTTTAAAGAAATATATCTATCTATCTATCCCTTTTCTCAATTAAGCTTCCCCAACACATAACATTTATTGGATGATTTAAGATCAAAAGCATTCCTATTTGGTGCAAATTGCAATGCTTCAATCGATTAATATCATCATGAACCAAAAAATCCAATAAAAATAAAAACCATTTTGTTTAAATGTATTAAAAAATAACTTACAGTGACCAAGTGTAGATAGCTCTATTTGTTTTCTTCCGAAAAAGCTTATCTTCTACAAACTATGGTTCAAAACTTTCTTTTCTTGAGAAGGAATTTGTTCTGATGAAAAGATGTATGGAACTCGGCCCAAAATTCCTCAAATAACCAAAAAAAAAAAAAACTTACGAAGAGAAAGATGATGATGTAGAAGAAAGAAGAAAGCTGATATTTGTTTTTATTACCAAATGAGGAGAAATGTGAGTTGAAATGAAGCTGAACAAAGAATAAATATATATAAATTGTTTGTCTTTTGATAGAGCCAAAGATATATATATGGCTTAAGTTAAAAAGCATAAGAGTTATGATACAAACAACAATGTCCCATGACTTGTCAGAGTCGGTTCGTTTAAACTCCTAAACTAGCACCAGTGGTTGAGGGAACACAAATATAAAACCCGTCACGGCTCCGGTCCGGTATTGTCGACAAATGAGTGTGACGAGAGATTGTCTTGGATCAATCAGTGACCACGAACGACGAGGGCTAGAGGGGCCAATGGCATTATGGATATAAACGTGGTTAGAACAAGGGTGTTTTGGGGATTGCATGAGAGGTTCCTGTCGTGATGTCAACTCTACGTGTGAAAGAAGAAGAGATTTGTGATTTTATTTGATTTAAATGTTAATGTAACCCGAGTGGGTGTCTGGCCGACAATGCCTGCTTTGGATGGTCCCTTTGTGGCTGTGGGATCCATTTGTCCCGATTAGAGATCCTCCACGATTGGAGCTGAGCTGGATTTTGTACTGTCTTATAGATAGATAGATCTTGTATTTTCTTTCTTTATTTAGTTTTGGCCAAATTTGCTGTCTTTCTTGTGAAGGAGATAAATGGATATGTGGATGATTTTAAGTTGTTTGGAAGCATTTAGAATATCATAAAAAAGATCATGATCTTCAAAAAAAAATTTACTATTTGAAAAATATTTAATAGTCATGTATTTATCTATGGTTTAGTTTTAGATGTAATTCTAAAACAGAATTTAATTTGTGAAAAATTATAATATTGGACAAAAACTTGTATTTAGTTTTTCAATATGACTTTTAGCTTTAATAACATGAGCAGATAAAATGGCTCCAAATATTATCACAAATTAGCTCCAAGTCTGTTCCAACATTGTTCAGCCTCTTAGGAGCAAACCCATGCCCCTACCCACTTGTGGGTGTAGTCTACTTGATTAAAGCAAGCATCCGAACAAGCGTACAAAATGGGGTGTCACGAAGTGAAAATTTATCTCGCGGTAGTGGCAAAGACAATTCTAAAGATGACTATTCACACACATCATCTGCAATGGTTGTCCACTACGAAACAATTCTACCATTGTTCGCGCACGACAGATCCGATTATTGCTTACATTAGTCGCGCTAAGAATAGCAAGTGGGTGAAGACTAGGGCATATATCATCATGCTTCACTCAACATGTTTGCCTCACGAAGTTGTGAACTGAAAAGCATATAGTTTCGCTAAAATGGCCACTCATGTATAGGAAACCCGTTAACACCACATGTAACTTAGTTTAGGAGAACCATATAACTTCAAACACTAGCTTGCTTTATTTTTATGGTTCTTCCGACTAGTTCTAGAGGTATTTGACCCAATCTTACAATGGTCCGACCAACTCGATAGATAGGCTTATTTTCGGTATCGATCCTTAGATGGCTTGTCCGAACAATTTTCTAGTCTTTTTTTTTTGGACAAAAACAATTTTCTAGTCTCTAATCGAAATTTAAGTCATGTAATTCACCATTCTCATTAGGAGTCTAAGGATACTTCTAAAGAGACAACCTTTTCTCATCTTTCTATTTTCTTTTTTTTTTTCACCAAATCATATGTGGTCTTTTACTCACTTGAACATTATAGAGTTTTTGGAAAACAACACACTAGGATTCTAACAGTGTCACGAGTATATTCATTGTTCGCATGAGTTTTGTCTTCTATAGGACAAATAGCTTAGGGTGATTTTTTCAACGACAGAAAATACATAATTTTTTAATTAATGCCAATTGCATGTACTTTTTCAAATGATGTAGAATATTGATTATCGTCATAATTTGGAAGCACTCATTTGGGCTATGAAATACCTCCCTCACAAGCCGTTTCACTTTGTTTTCTTTATCCTTCATTTCTCGTATAGTAACTTATAAGACCGACAAACTTGACTCGTCTAGCTATAACCCATCTTAGAAATTTGTACTTTGTTGGTCGTTCTATTTTGATGTGGGTTGCCACACCACCTCAAATCTAGATAATAGAATAGCCATTTGATGTAAAATAAAATCGTTTGACACATTTAAATGAGTTGAAAATACTCGTGCCATTTGCGTAATTGGTCGGGTCGGATTGGTTCCCACACATTTTAACACCGACAGCGGTGAGAAGAAGATTCATAGCTTTTTTTTTTTTTTTTCTAAAATTCTGAGAAATAAGATTCTAAGCAATGTCTCATGAGTTCTGAAAACACACATCTTATCCAATTTTTTTTTTTGAATTTAATGTTAAATTATATTCAAAGAAAAAATAAACGTTTATACATCTTAGTGCAAACTTAACTTTTAAAAATGAACAATCTATCCTTAGGCTTATCGCATTTCGAATTAAGTTTGGATGCCACCCGCATACCTTGAGTCTCCTCTTGCGATCGTGCTCATCCGGTTTTGAACGTTTTTATCCAATCTTGCACCACAAGGAACATAAAATGTCTCTGTAGTCAAGAAAAAAAAAAACTTCCTTCACTTGCAGATTGTCACAGATTTAAGGTTCTATACTGAGTTACGTCAAGACGTGTTTGGACAAGAAATAAAAGAACCCGACTCCAAACTCACGAACAATAACAATGTATGACCCAAATAAATGTGACAATATTTACTAAAAATAAGGGTTACAAATCTTGGCTTTTACTAGTTTGTTACATGTACAGACTATTCTTAAAAACTGGGCCTGTCTCTCTCTCTCTCTGTTATGACTTACATAAATAGATAGGCACAAATACATATGTATATCCTCTGTAGCTCGCATCGCAAGCACATGACGATTTCAAATTGAACTCCATATAAAGAATGCCTCTCTCACGCAATGAGAGAGCATATCAAAGTGTTCTTCAGCTGCTTCTCTTCATTGCACTTCCACCAAACTTCTTTTCTTGTACCATAAGCTTCTTCTTTCGTCGTCTTGAACCACGAAATGCATATTCAGATGTTCTGCTCTTTGGGTTTATTTTCCCTTCAAAGAAGAGTTGTCTATTGATGCAGCACGAGCTGCCTGGAACTGTACGGTGTACTTTCTTTGAAGCTCTCTTAGTTTGTCCATCAGTTCTTGGAACGATGGTCTACACTGCGGTTCGCTGCAGAAATAACTTAACCCACATTAGCTGCTGCGACATTTACTATACGAAACTATGAAAGAGTTTACTAGCTTTTATTAGCTAAATGTTTAGGTAAACCTGTGAAAACAAATCAGTATATTTCGATGATCAAAGTTCAAATCTACAAAAATTACTAAATCACTAACTAATTGCCAACAGTGGTGTCGGTTGAAAGAAAACTAATACAAGATCTGTCAACAAACTTACAATAATTGTACCTAACTTGACCCTTTATGGGCCCTGAATCTGTGGAAATTTTTCAACTCAAAAAAGCATACACCTTGAAGTCTTCAATAGTGTATTTGTGTTTGGGACCCATAGAAATTAAAGGATTGAAATGCTGAGTATATGTTTTATCGAACTTTTGTTTACTCAAGGTTTCCTAAACAGTAATCTTACAAATTCCAAATTCCAAATTCAAGGATTGGCAACATTTCTACATTTGTGGTTATTTTCTATGTTCATTCAGGACACAAAACATCAGGTTTAATTCAGCTACTGCAGAAAATCAGAGCATGGCATATTACGAGTTGTTTATGAGACCAAGTTTTGGTCCCTCCTATATGCAACCAATTTTGGACAGAAGAATCAGTGAGGCTATTATCCTCTAACAAGGTAATTACAGAATGTCAAATATGTTTTATGTACCTATGCCAGCAGCTTTCCATTAAAGAAATCCACTGAGGGTCAATGTCCTTTGGGACTTCCAGCCTCTGGTTCATGAACCCCACGGCTCCAATCACCTGCAAGTATCCTAATAAAACTTCTCTTCATATTTGGTTTACTGTGTGAGCGTATAATTTACATATAGGAACTAAACGGAGACAAAAAGCAAACTTTCTTAAGCAGAACAGATGTTTTGCAATGGAAACAAGACCTCTAATTCGTATAAATGTTGCAAAACAAACTATTTGATTTGACCAAAGATAGTTTCCAACATACTAAACTGATTACATCTTCTTTATAGGATAGATGGAAACTAGATGCATATCAATACCGACCAATTAGCTACAGTACTTTGTAACTTTGAGATTCTTACTTGGACTAATAATGGCCTTGTATATCTTTAAGAAAGATATGGTCACTTTTAGATTTCCCTAGTCTAATTTTCATTTGGAGACATTTGGTTTTTTTCCTAAAAGCGGAAACTATACCTGCATAGCATTTAGATTTTCCCATGGGATCTTCTCTGTCACAAGCTCCCATAGTACTACTCCAAAGCTGTAAACGTCAGACCTGCCATTTAAAGAGTAGGAAGAGCATCATTAGAGATGAAAGCTCGAACAAACAATAAGCAAAGGAACTTAATCAAGTAGAAAGTGAGCAATTACTTTTCATCAGCAGCCTCATTTCGAAGAACTTCTGGTGCCATCCATTGAGGCTACAGAACAGATAAAAAAAGCAATGAAATTCATCGTGAGGGAACTGATATCATTAAAATAAAAAAAAAAAAGGAAGAAGAATCAATTCAGTAAGAGTCTATGTAAAGTACTGTTCCCCTTCCGTTTGTAGTGAGGTACGTCTCATGCTTGATGCGAGAAAGACCAAAGTCAGCAACCTGTTAGAGCTGACAAAGTAAGTTAACTATGACAAACACCCTTTTAACTTCAATAATATTTTCTAGTCCTGTAATTAAAACCTATGCTTCTTTTCTGATATATTCACAAAAGAGGAATCATTATCTAAATCTTCATTTACTGTTTAGAATATAGTTTATATGATTTTCCCTTTTGCTTTAAAGTCTAAGGCGTAGTACTTTAATGATTAAATGATTGTTTACTCATACAAGATACAACTCCTCAATTCTGAAACGGGAACTACTAGACTTAATAACAATATTTTTTGATGGCCTAGACTAATATATCCACTTGTGTCACAGAAACAATCAATCAAGCAATATTTTCCAATCGGGGACATCCTTATCTGGTTCACCCACCAAACTTATGTCACCTGCGAAATCTGATGAAAGTGGACGTATTTTGTAGGTAAATGATTATCCTTTTTTTTGGCTCCATCAGAATTATCAACGGCATAAAAAAGTTTTGGTAGTCCAGATTAAGGGAAACTATATGACTTCAACAACGAAAACAATACCTTCACAGTCCAGTTCCGATCGACCAGCAGATTTGATGACTTCAGATCACGGTGAATGATGGGTGGACTACAATGGTGAAGATAATTCATGCCACGAGCCTGTGGGAAAGACTGAATCAAAGAGCGGAAAAGAAGGATAGGCAGGACAGATGTAACAAAGAACCAAAATAGAGCAGCTTCTACTTAGAAAACCTTGGACACAACTGGGAAATCAAGTGTAATACTCACAATGTCTGAGGCCATATGGATACGTCGCCTCAAATCCAGTTTTGACTTGTTCCTTTGCAGCAAACGAAAGAGACTTCCACTACAAATATTAATTCAAAAGATTTAGACTTTAGAGTGTGAGTCAGAGTTTTGGCCCCGGAGGACATAAATCCCGAAATGAAATATAGTATTAGCCAAAGAGAAGGGCCGAACCGTGGAAGAAACTCTGTCACTATACAAAGACGCTGAGGTGATGCCACAGCTCCCATAAACAGCAGAACGTTTGGATGTCTAAGTCTTTTCATTAACGATACCTTCAAGATAAAACAATTCCAGCATAGGTATTACCAAACTAGAATGAGTAGCTAGGCTAGCTAATCTCTGTAATGAGTAATTTTTCGGTGTAGATGCAGTTTGGAAAAAGATTTTGTACAGAAAAATTGTGGTAGTTTCGGAAAGATTTTGACATACGAAAACATGGAAGACAGAAGGCAGGTTTCACTCATAAAACAAATAAAAATTTTAACAGTTATTTTTTTTTGTTTTTTTTTTCTGATATAAATAACTTTTACCAATCATGCTTAGAGAAGCGACAGAAAACAATAATACCTCTTGTTTAAAAGATGTTATGATCTCTTCTGAATATTCTTGTTTCGAAAACACCTTTACAGCCACATCCTGCACTGACATTAGCAACTCTCAGTAATAGTTTTTTTTAAGTTCGTGAATTTCATGGAGGCTTGTAATAATCGATGATGCATATTCTTCAACGTCAACATATGACAAGAACGTACAGATCCAAACCATAGACCATGATAGACAGTTCCACATGAACCTGTATGTATAAAGAGGGAAAATTATAGCATGTTAGCAGAACAGAGAAAAAAAAAAACCCCAAAATTTGTATGATGTCTTGAGGGATGTACATGTCTTTCACAAAAGAGATCATCTTTCTTAAAGGGGTACATCACCTTGCCCGATTTGTTCTCCAATTTTCAAATCCTCCCATAAGATTTCATAGTCTAAGCAGTCACTATCCATATCGACCTTGTTCATAACACTGCTGCTGGTACTTCCACAGCTGCTAGCACTGCTTGCGCTATTCACATTAATAGAACCCATATTCTCGTTATCGGCAGGTTTATTACTTTCACTTGCCTGTCTTTCAGACTTAACATTATGATAGGAATTACTATGATGAGCCTCTTCTTTTTGTTGTTCATTCTGCACCCAAGGCCACACAGAATGAGCATTTCTTCTTTCCAAACCTTCCCGTTCATTCCCTTTCCATGGCCATGGCAGTCCTTTCTTTACCATCCACTCTTCAGTTTTTGAGGTAAGTGTCTTAGGGATAACAGAGTTTCCATCATTTTCATCATTGGATTCTCTGGAGGGTTTCAAAGAAGACTTCTCATCGTTACATAAGAACACACCAAAAGGAGACTGGATCAAATTCCCCCTAGGTGTGCTAGCACCACTTGTTTCTGCATCTTCCCTCTGGTCAGAGTAAGCAGCATCGAAAAAACCCTGATCAGACTGATGACTGCCCCCATTTCCACCCTCAGGGTGTGAGGCGTTATTATCACCTGCTCGCATTTTCGACCTGACCTTGTTGCCCACCTTGGATGCCTGAAATTTGGACTACACTAGTCAAAAGATGAAACAACATAACAAAAGGTGAGAATTTATAACGTACAATTGGACTAACCAAATCTGATATCTTAGAAGCTATAGCAACTTGAATAGGCTGCTGAGAATCAAGGCCAAGTTTCGATACAACAGCCTCTTTGGAGTCAAAACCAAGCCTAGATGCAACACCATTCGTCCCCCGGCTAAAGCTCGTTTCCCCTTCTTTCCCCCTTGTTTTAGCTAGAGGAACTCTCGGGCGTTGAAAGAGTGCCGAATCGTTCGTGATACATATAATCCCAATAAGAGAATCAGTATCATCGTAAAAAGGAGAAATCGTGGTCACAACCGAAAATCTCTCTCCTGCTTTGTTCTTGACAGGAAACTCCCCAGTCCAACTCTCTCCGCTGCTGCAACGCTGAAAGATATTCTGTGCAACAGCAGCATCCTGACCATCTACAAGTATATTAATCGAGTCCTTCCCTAACGCTTCTGCAGCTGAGAATCCATAAAGCTTCTCCGCCATCGAGTTCCTAAAACAACCATTCCAACAAATTTGAACTCTGAACATAACTTGGCTGACATATCAGATACTAGATCCTATACTACAAACGATACCAATCCTCTCTAATCATTCCGAATCTGAACATATCAGGTATCTAGAGTCTACACTATACTCTAAATCTATCGGCAAACTCACACATCTCCTTCCCATATGAATCCATTTCACAATCCTAGCATTTGACTACTCATTATCGATTCCGAAAAACGAAGAAACAATGGAGGATTCCACAAGAAAATCTACCTACTCACCAAAAGATAATTTGGCCATTTAGATCGAAGACATGAACAGCTTGAGCCATAGACTGCAAAATATTCAAATACTGTTTATCGGTGAACTTGCCTGCCGATGGTCCTTCACCACCACCAGCTCCCTCTTTCCGTAAAGGAGAAGCATGACGGAACGATGCGGCGCCGCTTTTTCTCCATAACGGAGTTCCGTCTCCATTGTTTCTCCTCGAAGGTCGTTTAGGTGAAGAAGAATGCGAACGCCTTTTAATCTCCGCCGATACTTTGAGTTTCGACATCTCTCGCTTTAGATCTTCTTGGCTTTCTTCTAGCTCTCGTATCTTCTTCAATAGCTTCTCTGCTGGTGGATTCTCCATTGTGATTGGTTGTGAATGGAGATCGGAATCTGAAGGTGATTGGAGTTTGAAATCGGGAATTGTAGGAAGCTGAATCAACTGTGAAAGCTCGAAGGGAGATTAAGCAAATCGTGGAAGAATCTGAGAATTTTTGAAGAAAGGTTTTTGTGTAGAGTTTCTTTAAGGAGTCAAACAATTTAGGAAAACTTGTTTTGCTTATCTTTGCTTCTTTGATTCTTTTATTTCTGATTTTAGCGTTTTCATTTTGTTCTTACAATTTTTTTTTATTTTTTTTTCGTTTTTACTACTTTTGCTTATTTTTCTCTGTTCTTTCAACTTGTTTTTTTTTTTTAATCAACTTGTGTTCAATAACACCTGAGTGATACAAATTTATGGAATTGACCAAGTATAATAATATAGATATATGGAGAAACACAAGTGGTAGAGAACGGTTTGTTGTTTATTGATTGGTAGTAATTTTGAATCCCACTTGCAGAAATTTTATTTTATTATGAGTTTATGACACATAATTTAATAAAAATACACATATTAAACAATATGTTTTAGAGGTTTTCTTTTGTTTTAAAATATATGATGTTTATAATTTTCTATGCAACATTTAAATTTATTTAATATTTTATATTTTTTTGAATTCTGCAGTTTTTTATATCATTGGTTGTATTTTATTAAAATAAATATTAATTGATAATTGTTAAAAGCATAAATAAATTTCTTAAAGTATGTGTTTTGAAACACATGGAGTAATCATATATATGAAAGGAGGCTATCTCTCTCCATCTTTCCGCCACGTCAGCATTTTTGGCTCTTCTAGAGATGACACATCAGCTTTTTATTCGTCCAATCAAAACATTTCATTAATACACATCAGCTTCTAATTATAAGTGTCAAATGGAGTAAACAAAATAGCCCATGACGGATGGGCCATATGTGTCTTAGAATCTATTAGAGTGCAATATTAATGGGTCGAGCCCATTTTAGTGATGGCTTAATGCTTCTAAACCCAACAAATATTCTAATTCCCTACAAGACTTTAACAAAATAAATCTCTCCCACTCTCTGCTCGATCGTTCAATATGAAAGAAGAAGAATCTCAACGCAAATTTCTCGAATTTGTAAATTCCATCCTTCATAGTCTCCCTTTCTGTACATCATATTTCTTTAGAACAAACATTTTCTACTTTCTAACTACCAGAATGGAGGCCACGGTAGAAGTTACACAAAAACATATTCACACTCTCAGCTTATGGGATTACAAACTTTCACTACTATAAACTCTATAAATACTCAAACAGACATTGTTTATACCGGATTATATGTATTTCAGACAGCATCAGTAAATGTTTACCAAGGTGCAAGGAACATAAAAACGATACAGAACCACCATCATGTACAACCTACACGGGAATTACGAAATGAAAACATCAGATACAACTCAAGTTGACAATATCGATATACACAACATTGAATAGCTACTCACCTGAATTATCACTGAGGTGGTGGTATTTGGAACAACTGACAAAACACAAATACTCTGTAGCGTCCTTTTCAGTATCGTTTCATACTCCCTTTCAACTTTTCCTATCAATATTCAAAGCAAAAGTAATTCAGATCTAAAAACCAAGTATCACCTGTATGACATACTCAAGCAACAAAACAAGCCTCCTTCTGAACAACTAAACGCATTTACGATTACCAATCTATCCGGTTTAAGGCTTACATATGACTTCAAAACAAGCCTTCTTAGCATTTTCGTTCTTCTTCGTTCCTGCTTTAGGTCCGTATACTGCAGCTAGAACTTTTGTATCCCCGGAAAATATAAACGAGAGAGTTCAATGAATCCCATTCAAAAAGGATAAAAAAAACTTTGTACCCATAATAGATATTGAGAAAGCTGATAAAGTACCTTCTGACCAACTAGCAAGAGGTCTCAGCTGACAAGTAAGTCTTTTTCCCGGGTTATATTTCAAGTCAAAAAATAGATCTAATCTTAAAAATTGTAACTACATAAGATAGATTTAGTTTTATTAACTACAAAATAACAAATAAAAAATAAACATAAATTAGCAAAAACAATCAATAATTTTTGCTTCACAATTTTCAAAACAAACCCACGCGTAGCGTGGGTATTCATCTAGTACCTTATAACATGGCGTAAAACATCCCTTCTACCGAAAATTAAACTAGGAAGCACATGGGTCCAATCTCTGTACTTAAACCACTAGCCCAACGCACCGTTGGTTTCTCATAAGTCTTAACCATTAGAGGAAATAAAAAAAAAGTCTTAACCATCAAAGCAAACAAAGTATTGCTCAAATAACATAGAAGAGGGAGCAACTGCCGGCTATTGGGGAGGTCGATGAGGGAACATGTGCGGTTGTCGCTCCTCGGCTTCTCTGATCGCTTTGCCGGAATTTCTCCTCCTTCGGATAGGTTTTGTTACTCCGGCGAACCTATGTTTTCACCATTTGGTATTGGGCCTTTGGGCTTTTAAATTCTCTTTTTGGGTTGTATCATTTTTTAGAAAGAGAAAAAATCAATAAATAAAACCACAAATTTGACCCATAAAAAACATAATAAAGAATTTCAATTATACAATAGTCATGGGGCTATAATATACATGTGTAATTTAATCTAACCTTACAAAAGTGTCAGATACGCATTTTTCTAGGTCTCAAACTTGGTGGGTACTTCTTTTCAGAACTTTATGCAAACAATTACATAGTACTTTTCAAGACTTTTTCCCTAATATGAATACTTAGCTTATAAAACTGTTGACATCAGAAGAGTATATTATATACAGATTGTGAAAGTTTAAGATTAATTAGAGATAGTATTTGTGTATATTTTACAGTGGAAGCCACGTGGTTGTTGAAGAGAGAAGAAAGAGTACATAAGTGATTCTGAGCTTTTTCAACTTAAAATAAAAATAAAAAAAGACACGACAAAAGCTGGAAGTGGGGGACTGAGTCACACAACGCGTGGTGTAGAGAGAATGATAATACTTCAATCAAGCCAAGCAACGGAACTTACGTTGAAACTTTCTTCATTGACCTAATTACCCTTTTCTCTCTTGTTAGTTAGTTCCTCAAGACAACAAAATCCATTCATCATCACCCACCTCTCTCACAAACTTCATACACACAAACAAAACACAATCACATAAAAAAAAAACTCTGTTTTTTTGCTCTGTTTATTCTTTAATTCTTTCAAAAATCTCCCCTTTTTTGGGGTGTTTATTGTATCTCTTGTTGAACCAACCTCTAAAGATTCTGTTTTTTTTTGTGGTAAAGTTTGGTTCTTTATATCTCAAATCGAGTTCTTGTTCGAAGAAAGATGTGGTGGATGATGGGAGAAAACGGTGGTCACTACTGTTCTAAAAAGTCCGATGATTTATGCGGAACTCAGGTTTGTGATTTTGTTCTTCTTTTTTAAAAAAACAAGATCTTTAGTCAATGCTCAAAGAACCCTTTTGGATTCTACTCTTGATCTAAATTATAGATCTTGTGGAATCTTGAATTAGATTGATCTCTCTGTACTTGCTTAGATTGGTCAATATCTCTTGTTTTGGTTTTTTAGTCAGCGATGATTGGATTCAAGAATTGACATTTTTTTCTCTTTGGTTTGGAATCAGGAATCAGATCGAGGCTTTGGTATTTCAAGACTCTGTTGTATCTTGCGTGGTGTTGATTTAAAATCGATTCTGTTTCTCTTAGTAATCGTACCAATGTGTGTTCTTGGTGTATACATTAACGCTCTCAAGATTTCATATTTCTTGAGACCTTTATGGGAATCACCACCAAAACCATTCCATGAGATACCGCATTATCACCACGAGAACGCTTCTATGGAATCTCTTTGTAAACTCCATGGCTGGGGAATACGTGAGTACCCTCGTCGTGTCTACGACGCTGTTTTGTTCAGTACTGAAGTTGAACTTCTCACGATTCGGTGGAAAGAACTGTATCCATATGTTACTCAGTTTGTTCTGCTTGAGTCTAACTCGACTTTCACCGGATTACCTAAACCGCTTGTTTTCGCGGGGCATAGGGATGAGTTTAAGTTTATTGAGCCACGGCTGACTTACGGGTCGATTGGAGGAAGGTTTAAGAAAGGAGAGAAGAATCCGTTTTACGAGGAGGCCTATCAGAGAATCGCATTGGATCAGCTTTTACGAATTGCGGGTATTACCGATGATGACTTGCTTATTATGTCTGATGTTGATGAGATCCCGAGCAGACATACGATAAATCTTCTCCGTTGGTGTGATGACATACCGAAAATCCTTCATCTTAGACTGAAGAATTACTTGTACTCGTTTGAGTTCCCGGTTGATGACAAGAGTTGGAGAGCATCAGTTCATAGATACCAGACTGGTAAAACGAGGTATGCGCATTATAGGCAGTCTGATGTGATCTTGGCGGATTCAGGGTGGCATTGCAGCTTCTGTTTCAGACGGATAAGCGAGTTTGTGTTCAAAATGAAAGCTTATAGTCACTACGATAGAGTGAGATTTGCGCATTACTTGAACCCGAAAAGGGTTCAAAGAGTTATATGCAACGGAGCGGATCTGTTCGATATGATTCCCGAGGAATACACGTTTAAAGACATTATCGGTAAAATGGGTCCGATCCCGCATTCTTATTCAGCGGTTCATCTTCCCGCATACCTACTGGAGAATGCGGAGAAGTACAAGTTTCTTCTTCCGGGGAACTGCTTGAGAGATGAGGAATGAATTGGTTATTGTAACTAATATGATATGGAACACTACTACTAACTCATGATTATTAATTCTTTGGTGAATTATTTTTTGAAAGAGTTCATGGCGATTTTATTGGTTACTTCGTGTACATATACAATTTAATTTATATTTTTATCTCTTTGGGAATTTTCTAAGGCAAGTTTTGTTTTTCGGCACAAATCGAAGATGGTGTGGCATATGCTTGCACGACTAGCAAGCCAATGAACAAAATACGCCAATGTATTTTCTATTGATGAAACTATACAAAAATGAACATTAAGTACCAGACCGGTCAGTGTCACATGGCTATGTTATTGGAAAGAGTATGCGGAAAATAAATTAAAGTATAAGAGAAGATGATAGAAATATTTAACGAAAGTATTGCTTGGTTCTTTATTGGAAAAAAAAAGAGAGTATCGATTGATTTTATCAAAACCGACTTTTAGTGTTTGGCTGCAAATGATTGATACCTTTCAGAAACATGTATACATGCATGTTTTGTTTTTGTCGACGAAAAATGAATGCATGTTAAAAAAAAACAATAATGAACTCAATAATAATCCCTTAAATTGGTAAAATATGGATTTCACCCCCTCCTCCCACCTCCCGCCTCTTTATAGCTAGTGCCAAATTGTTGGGACAAAATTGATATGTAAGTTCGTCTATGGCTGGGAATTAAGTTTCCTCTGAGTAATAAATAAACATGTGCAAACCTAGGAACACCAATGTAATTTGTTCTTATAGGTGGTCAAGTCAGTATTTAAACCACAAGAGTCGGTCAATTTATGCCAGTTCTAAGAAGAGAGATGTGCCATGTATTCAGTTATATCTAAGTTTTCTCCAGTGGAAAAGAGAAAGAAATGAGGATGTTTCCGTTGTTCAGCTAAGAGAAGACATTTCATCAAAGAGTGGAAAAGAATGGATATTCTCAAACGGATAAAAAGGTTAAGTTTTTTGGGGAATACTTTGCATGCATTTAGTAAGACCTTGGGATGTTAAGCGTTGTTGTGTTTCGTTGGATTTTGCTCTGTGCTAGCCGACCTCGGGGAAAGAGCTTGGTAGAGTGAGCTTGCGCTTCTCGTTTCCTTAGGTTCGCATGGTTCCGCCTTGAGAAAGCTCATGGTTAGTTCAAAGAGTAGCTCGCACGTGACGCGGGTGGAGTCGGTGTTTGTTTTGCTCTTTGTTTCAACGCCGTTGACGGCTCAGGTTCTTGGGCCACCAGTGAAAGGCTTCCTTTCGTTTTAGTTATCTTTGATTCGATCTTCGCCGTTTGACAACATGATGTTTCTCCCTTGAGGTGTCATCATTTAGAATACTTCAGGATCGTTTTATCGCTTCATTGATTCCGAAAGCGTCACTGCTTTTGTTGATGTCAATGGACTGATTGATTTTGCTTCCATGTTTTTTATCCTTTTTTGCCATGGGACCAAACTATAGGATCTACTTCATGTAACTCCTAAAATTTTTCATTTTATGAAATATTAACATTCTTAGCAAAAAAAAGGTCAAGAGTCATGTTGCATGGGTCCGATGCATTTGAGCGTTGCCACATACTTTAGTTCCCATTTGTGTTTGGTTGGTCGACAAGTGAATCATGAGGTGCATGGTGATGAAGAGTTTGGAGAGTCTATGGTTTTTATTCTTATGTGGCGAGTTACTTGAATTGAATTTATATGAACCGGGCCTTGTGGCCTAGTGGTAAAGGGGTCACAGCTGTGATTTCCGCCACCAGGGTTCGAGGCACGGCCACTGGCAGGTTTACATAGGGGAATTGCCAGCCTCGTGGGATTAGTCCTTGGGCCTAGGAAGCCTTTGGGAGACCCGCGGTTATTCAAAAAAAAAAAAAAAAAAAAAGAATTGAATTTATATGTTCAAGATACATGCAAACGAAAAAACATTAATTAATTAACCTAAATAGAGATTTCAAACATAAATAACTCTTAATTCGTGAGTACCTTGCCCCCTTATAAGTATCCATGTCTCGAGTCATGATGAATGGACTTGATGAAGCAAGGGACTATGCAATCGTCAATGCCCGCAAAATTTTGACGTCTTGAGTCCATCAGACCATTCATAAGAAAGTGTTCATCTTACCACGTATGATGTCCACGTTACCTAGAGTTCGTGGAGCACAAGTAGAACAGCCGTACACATAGGATTATGCCTAAATACCTTTAGAACTAGTCCAAAGGTCAAAAACTAAAAGACAAGTTTTTGACGCTACATGGTTTCATTTACACAAACTCAATTACACATAAAATTAAGTGATACACTAAAAAATGAATAACAGTTTTACCCCAAACAGATTTGATATCAAAACATAATAAAACCAAAATCAAAACCGGAGTAGAACCAAACTAGATTATATAATATGCCTCCATCGATATTTAGTAATTAAGAATTCAAATTTTCCACGTGAATTGGACTAATCATTAATTAAGAATAACGGAATCAGAATAAATATGTCTACTCAACTTTCGGTATGGTGGTGGTAGAAAAGAGAATAAGATTCAAATCCCATTACGAATAATTGCCATATGGTATCATACTGCAGTACAAAAATTGTATATATATAAACACCTGAAAGATTTTGATTACTTATCCCTATCAAAGAAAACTAACACAAGTATATATTTAAAGAAAAATGCTTGATAAGCTTACCAGAAGGATCGGAGGGTTCGGGCGCGGACACGGGCATTTCCAGGCAGGCGGCGGCTTCGGGTTCGAGGAGCACAAGCAGTTTGTGACTCATATGAGGCTTCCTGCCAACCATGGCCGTCCACCCATGGCTCACATGCCTGTCTGCGATGAAGAAGACTCAGACTCAGATGTGGAGGAGTTCTTTGAGAGAAGCCGGACCCACCACACTACTGCGTTGCCGCAACCACTTCATCTGAACTTCAGGCCTCCACCTCCAATGACTCAGCCTCACCACAATGTAAGTTATCTCTTTTGGTGTTTCGACCTTACTAATCATGTTATGTTCTGTTATTAAGATATACTAGGACTCAGGACCCCCGCGATGTCGCGGGAGAATATATTTTAAAAATCATTTAAAAAATATCAAACAAAAAAATTATAAAGAATTTTAATAATTTTGAATTTTTTTAATAACAAATCAATATATATTTTACAAAAATTATGATAAAGAAAACCCTCACAAGCATTTATTAAGTATATTAATATTAGAAAAACAATAATTTGTAACTAAAAAACTATTCCCAAGTGCAAAAAGCATAAACTAATAAACCAAATATTACAATGGTTTGATAAATAAGCCAAAACGTTCAACGTCAAATAAACCAAATGCTATTGTGTTAAATTAAACGGTAACAACAATTCATTTAAATATATTTTAGTATTTAAATATTTTTTAAAAATATGACGAACTTATCCGAGAAACGCAACCGTAGATATCAAATATTCCAAAAACTGCAACGGTTCGTCAATTATACCAAATGTTGCAATAGTTCATCAAATATACTAAAGATAACAATGGTTCGTAACACAAAACCAAAATTTGCAATAATTCGTCAAATAATCCAAATGTTGAAACAGTTCAATTAAATAGTTACAATCTCATTTAAATACATTTTAGTAATTAAAAATTAAGAATTAAAATAATAATTTATGAAAAGTTACACCGAGAGACGCGGCGGTAGATAATTAAATGTTATAGTTATTTATAAAATAAACCAAAAATTGTAATTGTTCGTGAAATAAACTAAATATATAAACCAAAAGTTGCAATTGTTCGTAAAATAAACTAAATATTGCAATGATTCGGATAAGCGGTTTCAACTGTTTATGAAGAGTTACAATAAAAAACGCAACCGTAGAAAACATTCAGAATGCAATTTATAAAAAAAAACATAACCGTAAAATATATATTTCAATTAATAAAAATATTAACGAAAAGTTGCGATAAAAAGACGCAACCGTTCAGATGTGCAAATGGTATTTATTAGATTGCTATTATATATAGATTTCTATGTAAAAGGTATCTTAAAAAAATTTGGAGTCCTGGAAATTGGTGCTAAAATTTTGCCAAATAAACAATTGATTCTGATTTGTATACACATAAGACAAAAAAAAAATTATATAAACAGATTAAAAGGGAGTTGGTTTTTTGTGCCCTAAGTTCAAACACTCGTAGAGAGAGGGAGATTCTGGCTTATGGGCCAAGTCCGGAACTCCTACAGTTTTAAAAAATAATATTATATAAAATCAAAAGTCATGTGTAATACACCGTTAGTCAGACTTTTCCTAGAGTATAGGCAAAGGAAACCATAGCCTCGACCTTAAAGCGACATGGGTTTTGAAGCAAAATTTTAGGAAAAAGGTTGTGAGCTTTTTTATATTAACAAAATACTATAGTACAAAAGAAACACCAATTTTATAGAACCTTCTGAGACGTTCCTTGCCAATTGTCATCCTAAGTTTAATATATATGTTTTCAATTTGCTTAATGATCATTTTGCAGGGGAAGATGGGTATTGGATTGCACGGGCAGCATGAAGATGCATTCCATGGAGGGCACGGGATGAAACACCACGGTGGACACGGGGTGCAACACCATGAGATACATGGGATGCAGCACCACGGCGGGCATGGAATGCAGCACCAAGGGGAGCACGGGATGCAGAACCAGAGCGGGCACGGAATGCAGCACCAAGGGGAGCACGGAATGAAGCACCAGAGCGGGCACGGAATGCAGCACCATGGGGAACACGGAATGCAGCACCAGGGCGGGCACGAGATGAAACACCAGGGCGGGCACGGAATGCAGCACCAAGGGGAGCACAGAATGCAGCACCAGGGCGGGCACGGGATGAAGCACCACGGCGGGTACGGAATGCAGCACCACGGCGGGCACGAGATGAAGCACCAGGGCGGGCACGAGATGCAGCACCAGGGCGGGCACGGTCTGCAGCACCAGGGCGGGCACGGGATGCAGCACCAGGGCGGGCACGGAATGCAGCACCACAACATGCATGGGATGCAGCACCAGGGCGGAGTAGTGGTGAAGACTACTGAAAATTGGCGGGTCAGCAAAAGCGGTGGCAACAAACTCGGGTGGGGGAGTAAGGGACTCTAGACTCCACCTAAATACTATGCCGGTTCAAGTAAGAAAGTAATGATTATGTATCCCAAGTAATACATTAATAAGATATATGTGTGTGATGGACGTGTTCCTCTATCGTATCAAAACTAAATAGGGGACTTTAAACCCCTAAAAGGTGCTTCTGTTTGATGACATTATAATTACTAAGGAGTGTTGTTGTTGCTGCTTATGTTTAATAAAAGTGATGTATAATATCAGTTGATTTCCCCTCGTGGAAGGAGTTATTGTATTGCACAAAATTAAGTTAAAAGTAACATTGTGGAGTAACAAAAACCCTAGTAATTAAATTTATAAGGTAAGCAGTACAGTAGGATATGTCGTTCATGTGTCGTATTAGCAACAAACGACAAGTATATAGTATATTGTTTGTTAACAGCAACAACTACAAATTCATGTTCGTTTCAATGTTTCTGGTTCATCAAACAATTAGACAAATGTTTTTTTGCAATTATACACCAAAAATTCAGAACGGTACAACTTTTATTAATCGTTGAATTGTGTTGGTGAAATAGAACGAAGATGAATTCATTTTGTTGATATTTCTGAAATCGTTTTCTATATATCCCTATAACGAAATATCAAAGAAATAGAAAATATACAAAAACATTTCTACATTTATCAATTGATATTGAAAAAATTGAATAACACTAGTAAAAATATAGTGTATAGCTATGGAAAATTTTGTGACAAAGACTTAAATTCCGTGGCTATATGACCATACAGTCACGACCTGACACGAAAAAAAACCGTGTCTATACAATCGTGACTTAAAATATTTCGTGGCTTTTCGTGACATTATTGCCACGGTTTTTACACGCATATTTCGTGTCTAGTTAAGTCACGAATTATCCACATAAATGGTCGTGTCTCTTTTTGTCACGATTTGATTCATGTCTACTTTGTGACTAAATTTGACACGAATAATACATGTCCGTCGTGGCCAAATTAAAACGTCACAAATATTTTTGTGATTAATCGTAGATTGGCAAAGAAAAAAAAATATTGAAATCTGCAACCTGAAATTTTAAAACCTAATAACCAAAAATTTTAAATCCAAAATACACTACCATACATTGCCAAAAGTTTTACAAAAGATCCAAAGATTCCACAAGACTTACAAAAAGTCTATAAAGTCTTACAAAAGATGCAAATATTTTAAAAAACAAGCTTAAAATGAAAACAACAAACCAAGAGCAGTAGACTACGTAACTAAGTGCTTGTAAAGGTTGGGTCACGAGTAGCACACCACACTTCATAGGCAGCTTGTTGAGCTTGAGTCATTGGTGGAGTTGAGGAAGTATTCGGCATTGTGGCATTCAGGACAGTGGGATTGGGAGACATTGCAGTATGAACATAAGGTTGAGTATGATTTACCTGTTGGGGAATAGCAGCCTAGACCATGGTCCCATGTAGTAGCCTTGCGACGTTGTTCGAATGAACCTGTGGACACAAGGGTCTATACCGAACCTGACATAAGATAAATAAAAATCATAGGCAAATAAGAGATATAGTTTCTATTTGTAGATGCATAGAAAGAGAAGACTATACCTTTATAGATTTTTGCTAAGTTACCATAAGGCACCATTGAGCTTCCTTGGATGGAGGTGTGGTTGGGCTTCTCTAGAGGCAGCACGCAGCAATGCATCTTCCGGTTCTTCAGAAAATCACATTATGAAAGTCTAACACATTTAAGAAATTTCAGAAAATTACAATATAAAAGTCTAACACAAACACAAATTTCAGAAATTCACACTAAAATCAAACACAAATTTCAGAAAATCAAACAATTTCATAGGCTAAAGAGACTATACCCAAACCGTAAAAAAACAAAATCACTTTAACAAAGTCACAATATCACAGTACAAAAGCTAGAAATCAGAGTATGATAAAGTGTTATTGTTTTTTAATTTGAAATCAAAGTATCAATTAATTTGACTCACCCCAAGTTAAGACTAAGACCTTGTTTCTATAACTTCTCATTCTCAACGAAAACAATAAGACCAATAAAGAAAAGAAGAAGGTCTAGCCCGTGTATCCAATCAAGGAACAAAATCTCTCCTCAAACCCTAAAGAGACGATACCCAAAAAAGACTAAAATCAAACACAAATTTTAGAAAATTAATCATGCAATAGGATAATCAAACATAAATTTCATTTAACAAACCCAAAACCCTAAGCATTTATAAACTGAAAAAGAAGAAACGTTTATGGAGAAAGAGAAGAAGAAGATCTACCCGGCAGATTCAAATCGGCGGGTCTTGAGCGACGACGGTCGGGGTCTTGGCCTGGCCTGAGGCTTGGCCGGAGAGAGACATCTCGATTCGAAGTGGAAGACAATTTGAGGTCTTTTTGCGAAGTTGGTTTGTCGGGAGAGAGAGACGAGAGGCGAGAAATGAGAGCAGAGAGTGAGTTATTTAGCTAAGTGTTAAAAATGAGGAAGAGATATTAGGGTTGGGATGAGGGTTTTGTCTTTTAAGTGGCTAAACCGGGAAACCAAATATTTTTGGTCTAAATATTTCAATTAACCCGGGAAAACCAAATAATTTTGAATCACGGTTTGTCCACGGATGTTTGTTCGTGAAATAAAAGTCACATAGTTGGTGTGACAAAAACGTGGCTAGAACTGTCACGTTTTAACTATGGCTTTATCGTGGCAGTATAAGCCACGATTTTTCCACGAAACGGTCACGTATTTGAGATTTATTTTTTCCGTGGCAATCGGTGACAATTCCGTGACTTATTGAAAACTAGACACGGAATGACCGTGACTGCAACGTGGCTATAGAATAAATTTCTACTAGTGTAAATCACAAAATCTAAATATCTTATATATGTGCACAAGATTTTCAAAACTCTGAAACCTAAATTCTCTACTCTTAGTTAAATATATAAAACATATTGCTTCACGAACTCTAGGTAACGTGGACATGCTACGTGGTAAGAAGAACACTTTCTTATGAATGGTCTGATGGACTCAAGAGTCAAGACGTCAAAATTCACCGGCATTGACGATTGCCTAGTCCCTTCATCAAGTCCATTCATCATGACTCGAGACATGGATACTTATAAGGGGGCAAGGTACTAACGAATTAAGAGTTATTTTATGTTTGAAATCTCTATTTACGCTAATATTATCGACTCAAAAAAAAAAGATTATATATTATGCCTCCATCAATATATTCAGTCAATTAAGAATTCAAAATTTCCACGTTGAATTGGACTAATCATTAATTAAGAACAACGGAATCAGAATAAATATGTCTACTCAACTTTCGGTTTGGTAGTCGTAGAATAGAGAATAAGATTCAAATCATATTACGAATAATTGCCAAATGGGATCATATCCAACACCAATTTAAATGAACACTAGAAGACTAATACAGTAAAGGAACTGTATATATAAATATAGAAGCACCTAAAAAGATTTTAATCACTTATCCATATCAAAGAAAGCTAACACAAGTATATATTTAAATAAAAATGCTTGATAAGCTTACTAGAGGGATAGGAGGGTTCGGGCGCGGATACGGCCATTACCGGAGAAGTGGCGGCTATGGGTTCGAGGAACACAAGGAGTTTGTGACTCATGTGGAGTCAGAAGGAGGCTACTTTGACCGTCAAGCCCGCTATGACCACCGCATGAGGCTTCCGGCCAATCATGGCCGTCCACCCATGGCTCACATGCCTGTCTACGATGAAGAAGACTCAGACTCAGATGTGGAGGAGTTCTTTGAGAGCAGCCGGAGCCACTACACTACTGCGACATTGCCTCATCACAGCAGCAACCAGCACCAACAACCACTTCATCTCAACTACAGGCCCCCACTACCAGCAACCACCAACAACAACTACCAGACCCAGCTTCACCACAACGTAAGTTATCTCTTTTGGTGTCTTATAAGGTAACTTAAACTGTTTTGAAGTTCTGAAACAATTGATGCTAAAGTTTTGCTAAATAAAACAGTTGATTCTGATTTATATACACATAAAAAAAAAACAAATTATATACACAGACGAAAGAGGTGGTAGTGACCTAGTGGTAAAAGCAGGTTGGTTCTCTTGTGCCTCAAATCCAAACCCTCTTAGATAAGAAGGATTTTTTTTTTTTTTTTTAATAATCAGAATATTTAAAGGCTGATTCTTTGGGAGATATTATAGGTCAAATGTCTGGAACTCATTAAAAAAATATTATATAAACAGTTTTAGTATCAAAAGTCATGTGTAAATACACCAATAGTGACTTTTTTAAAAGCATAGGCAGATGAAGCCATAGCTTTCACCTTCAGACCACAGGGCTATGAAGCTAATTTTTAGGAAAAAGGTAGTGCTTTTTCTATATTAACAAAAAAATTCATAGTATAAAAGAAGCACCAATATTTAATATTATATAGAACCTTTTGAGACGTTCTTTGCCAATTGTTATCATATCATTTAATATTTTTTAATTTGCTTAATGATCATTTTGCAGGGAAAGATGGGAAAGATAGGTAATGGATGGCAGGGGCAGCATGAAGATGCATACCATGGCGGGAACGGGATGCAGTACCACGACATGCATGGGATGCAGCACCAAGGCGGGCATGGGATGCATGACTACAACGGCCAATGGATGAAGCAACAAGACAGGCTAATGGCTCCCCAAGTTCCACCTCGTCATGTGTACATGAACCCAAACCACGACAGCGGTTACAGCCATGCAGTAGTGGTGAAAGCTACTGAGAATTGGCATGTCAGCAAAAGCAGCGGGCGCCGCAAACTCGGGTGGGGGAGTAAGGGACTCTAGACTCCACCTGATACTCTGCCGGTTCATATAAGAAAGTAATGATTATGTATCCCAAGTAATAAATGTATAAGATGTACGTATGTGTGTGATAGATATATGGTCATGTTTCTGTATCGTACCAAAACTAAATAGGGGACTTTTAACCCAAAAAGAAGTGCTTTCGTATGATGACCTTATGATTACTAAAGAGTGTTTTTGTTGTTGCTTATGTTTGATAAAAATGATGTATATTATCAGTTGATTTTCCCACCTGAAAAGATTGATTGCAGAAAATTAAGTTTAAAAGTAACAAAAAAAAAGGGTTTAAAAGTAACGTTGTGGTGTTACAAAAACCCTTGTAAATTTTATAACGTATGTGGTATATTATAAGTTAACTTTGTGTCACTGGTATCAGCAACAAACGACAATACGACATGTATAGAGTATATTAGTATTTGTTAACAGCAACAACGTACTATAATCGTTTTAATGTTTCTGGTTTATCGAAACAATAAGACAAATGCCTTTTGCAATTATAGACCAAAAATTCAAACGGTAACGAAATTAATAGTTTTTTAACAACTTTTATCGTTGAACAAAAAAAAAAGCCTTTTATGAAACGTTGAATTGTGTAGGTAAATCGTCGACGATAAAACGAAGATGAATTCATCATCCGATTCTGTTGATATCTTTGAAATCGTCTTCTTAAAAAATATATATATCTACTGATACTGGAAAAATTGAATAAACCTAAAAATCTAAATATCTTATGTGTACAAGAATTTGATAACTCTGAAAACTAAATTCTCTATATTCTTAACTAAAATATATAAAACATATCACTATCATATTCATATAGATATCTCTAGTAAAAAAAAATTGTCATTGAATAATTAAAGTCAGATTTGTATACAAAGATATATGATTCCTCCGGCATGTATGATTTCATTGCTTCATTTTTCAGATGATCAGAGAAAGCAATAACATTTTCTTCTTTTACCTCAAAAAATCTGTTTTAAAATGAAATTTACATTGTAAATGTTTTTGCAATACTTTTTTATATCCGGGGCCTTTATTATAGACCAAGTCTAGACTAATTCCTGAGTCCAATAAAAATTGTATGAGTTTTATTGCCATTGAAGGGGTTAACGGATGGCTAAGCAAGATAGTTACTATAATTTCACGTTTGAGGCGATTTTTTTTTTCTGGTTTAGACCAACAAAACCATAACTCCACTACCACTTGGTTAAGAGAGACACTCTAAACTTTGCAAGCATTAGATGCAATTTCCATCATAACGATTGAAGAGACCATTAATTCCACAACGGAGATGGACCTTACATTGATCTTATCCACACATATTTTCATATGTTCTTTACTAATGTTGCGGTCAAAACACGCCATTTAATCAATTATTAAAGGCATCTAGTTCGATTGAATAACCAACAGTAGTTCTCGTTTACCGTTCGTTTTCTGTTTGTTCATATGGGCATATATACCTTAGCAACTCTCCTCTAACCCCATTGGCCCACTTCTTTATATTTTCAAAAGTTATTTGTCTTTCTACTTGTTAGATATATATATATATATATAACCGTACAGTTATACAAGAATAGACATGTGCGTCTCTAGATTTAATCTTCCAAGAATAGTTGGCCCAACCTGGAATAACAAAGAAGATAAGATAAAAAAAAGTATCCAATTCAGCCTCATCCAATGTTTTTTTTACCCGACATGGACAACGAACTGAACGATCGTCCGAGTTATCCGGCTGTTGGGGTCGACCTAGATCGACCGTAACTCAATAGGTCAAAATTTTTTTTATATAACATAATACTCTCTATATTTCATTTTGTGTGAAGTTTAAGATTTTTAAAAGAGAAATTGTTAAAAATGCCCATTTTTTAATACCCCTTTTCAAAAATGCCCCCTTTGAGAGTCCATTTTTAAGTTTGCCCTCTTTTAATTTTTAATGACCATTTTACCCTTATTTAAAACAAAATTAGGTCAACAAAATACAAAATATTTTTTGGCGGGAAAAGTGATCCCGCAATTTTCCCGCCAAAACACTTGTAAAAACCTTTAAAATACCTTGTACAATTTTCCCGTAAAAATTTTTCTCGCCAAAAAATTTTCCCGCCAAAAATTTTTTTTGCGGGAAAAGTGATTCCGCAATTTTTTTGGCGGGAAAAATTTACAAGGTATTTTAAAGGTTTTACAGAGTATTTACAAGTGTTTTGTAAGGTTTTACAATGTATTTCAAAAGGTTTTACAAGGTACTTATAAGGTTTTATAAGGTATTTATAACTTGTAAAACCTTATAAAAAACTTGTAAAACCTTATAACTTGTAAAACCTTATAAAATAGCTTGTAAAATCTTATAATATCTTATAAATACCTTATAAATACGTTGTAAAACCTTTTAAAATACATTGTAAACCCTTATAAATACCCTGTAAAAAACCTTTAAAATACCTTGTAAATTTTTCCCGCCAAAAATTTAACGCCAAAAAATTGCGGAATCACTTTTCCCGCAAAAAAAAATTTTTGGCGGGAATTTTTTTTGGCGGAAAAAAATTTTACGGGAAAATTTTACAAGGTATTTTAAAGGTTTTACAAGTGTTTTGGCGGGAAAAATTGCGGGATCACTTTTCCCGCCAAAAAATATTTTGTATTTTGTGGACCTAATTTTGTTATATTTCCTTATATATTTGTGATATCTTTTATTAAAAGAAGGGTAATTTAGTCATTTTGTACATAAAAAGGGTATTTTTAAAAATGGACAGCCAAAGGGGGCATTTTTGAAAAGGGGTATTGAAAAAGGGGCATTTTTGTGAGTCTCCCTTTTTATAAACAGATTAAGAAATCACAAAAATCTCATTTAATCTACTTTTTAACTTTAGAATTATTAACTATAACTAATTCAACCAATAATTAACTATATTGTAAAATAGAAATGCTACAAAAAATATGAAATATATTTAATTTTACATAGAAATTTGAACTCCAATTAAAATGAAACAAAATATTTTTTTTAAAACACCACTTAAAATGATACGATGGAGTATGTTTATAAGTAAGAAATTTCAATACATATTTTATGATTTCTAACAAGAATTATTTTATAATTGAACATTCTATATTCAAATTAAACAAAAAGAAAAAAAAAACACTAAAGATAAATTGCCAATGACAAAATAATATTAGTTATTTCTACTATCACGTTGCTTATTTTCTTCATACTAGTGTAGTTTCCATCGAAATCTAAAGAATCACATATAATATGTTGTAATCAGTATGTTACAACTACAATTAAAGAGCAGAAAGTTAATCATCATTTTCGAACACAATCGCTCCCACCAGTAATACCGGATCACATGTCAATGCGATATTTGTTGGGAGATTCCTTTTTTAAAACTTTTGTTGGATAAACGCATAGTAAATATTACTATGCGTTTACGTTAGGTTTGGGTTTTTTGCTTTTAGATGTTTGTCCGGATGTAGTGCATCCGATTCTTTTAGCGGATGCTAATGGGACTGCGTTCCCACGACACGTTCGTATGTAATTCTTTATTTTTTTAGTTTAATAAATTGAGGGGGGCAATTGCACCCCTCCGCCTACCAAAAAAAAAACATGTTTAGTGACCGAGTCATATATGAGACTTGCAACGTCCTCGCAAAATTTGCGAGGGAAATTGAACTTCGCAAATTTACGTCGCAATTTGCTTGTTTTCTTGTAGTATATATATATATAGAGGGTTATCGGTCTGCCCACAGGCATGTCCCGGTCGGGTCTTATAACATTGCTTTGATCCTGAAACATGTCCGACGATTTCAAATGTATATCACGAGTAACATGCAAGAAGAGATCAAACAAAGACTTAATAGAAAAAAATGGTATTTGATACCTTCTTAAGCATTAAAATCATCATCATCTTGCCCCTCCTTAATGAGAGATCTTGCCAACTTTCTGGTATATTTGATGGGCTTCCTCCGGTTTTCAAAGTAGATATCGGTTACATCTGTGTTATGACGACTAAACAGGGTTCAGTAAATTTTTGGACTTCTTTTAATAGCAAGTGTTCGATCTTTTCAATTTCCTGGATTGATATATGTGGGACGGCTAGTTTTAGTGGTATGTTTTTCTATCCAAATTGAATTCATCATCATTTGCTTATGGTAACTAAAGCGGAAAGTAATCCATGTGGTCACCAAAATCACCGTAACTTCTCTTGGAGGATATTTTCGATGTTTCTTCTAAAGGAACCTTATATAAAAATGTTTGGTCTATATAATCTAAGTATCTAACCCAAGCCTTCTTTTCTCATCTTTTTCCTACTTAATCTCGGTATTTAATTTTATTTGAGAATAAAAGCCACAAGCCTATTGTAGTATTAACAAGTCCAATGTAATGTCAATTAGCCCATGTGTTTTATGGTTCCAAACAAGTAATTCCCTAGAAATGTCTATGTAATACGAACTTTGATTGTAACCTTGAGAGTTGTCTCAAAACATTTCTCTTTCTTCATCTTTATAAATTAGTTTCTTTGCATAATAAAGCTCATCACCTGTTCTCGTCAGTTGGATCTTTATGTCCTCCAGACCATTCATAAGCAAGTGTTGTCCATATATTGCCGTAACATGGCCGCGTTACTCATGTTACCTAGCTTTTGGGGAAGTACAAAGAACAAAAAAAAAAAAAAACTAAGTTACACAACGCTTCGTCGAAATCCAATTAGGAATGACAATTTAACTCAAAAAGAATTTAATATTAAATCAAAATTAAAATCCGTAATAAATAGAACTAAAAGCTAGGTTTAATTTCTAATTTCATTATTACGCTTCCACCAATATTCAGCCAATTCGAAATTGGAATTTCCCATGTGAATGGGACTGATCTCTAATTAAAAAGACGAACGGAATTAGAACAAACATGTCTACTCAACTTTTGGTATGGTGGTGGTAGAAAAGAGAATAAGATTCATATGATCATACCATGAAATTACGAATGATATCCAAAGGGAATCATATCAAACACTAACTCTCTAATGAACACTAGATTATAGTACTACAGGAATTCTATATATAGAGAAACACCCTGAAAGATTTTAATCACTTATCCATATCAAAGAAAACTAAACAAGAATATACATACAAAGAAAAATGCTTGATATATAAGCTTTTCGGAGGAGTTGCCGGAGGAGTTGCCGGAGGTATTATTGGAACGGTCGATGGCTTCGCTAGAGGGGCCGGACTATGCCCCAATAATAACCAGAGCAACGGTCGCCGCTTCGAGAATCACAATAAGCCGCGTCCCGTCAACCATGGCAATGGTAACGGCGGTTCAGCAGTGGTGAAGCCTTCGGGGAACTGCGGCGGCCGCCGCCAGAAAGACAGGGAGTAAAGGACTCCAGACCGCACCCAGTAATGATGATGTATCCTAAATAATAAATGTATCCCAAATAATAAATGTATGTGTGTGATAAACATGTACTAAAACCAAATAGGGGACTTTTAATAAAAAAGTGTTCTTGTTTGATTACCTTATGATTACTGTTGTGTACATGTTGTTGTTGCTACTTATGTTTAATATATTTGATGCATATTATTAGCTGATCTTATCAGGGCACTTTTAATAAAAAAAGTGTTCTTGTTTGAATTGATTACACACGTGAAAAGATTGATTGCCCGAAATTAATTGCACAAAATGAAGTTTAAAAAGTTATGTTATATATCGTGTAACGAAAACCCTAATGAATTACACCAGAAAAAAAAAACCCTAATGAATTTATAAGTTAAGTGATTTAGTAGGGATCAGTCGTTTCTGCGTGTATTACCAACAACTACAAAATAATGTTCGCTTAAACGTTTCTGTTCAACGAAACAATTAGAAAAATGATTTTTGCAATTATCGACCAAAAATTTTCAAACGGTAAAGAAATTAACATTTGTGAAAAAACTTTTACCAAACGTTGTATTGTGTAGCTGAAATCGTCTCAGATTTATATACAGCCAGAGATGCGTGATTAGCTTATATGATTTCACTGCTTTATCTTTCTGATGATCAAAGAAAGCAATATTGTCTTTTTTTTACCTCTATTAAGTTTCATGGACTTCCAACTCAAAATCAATTAGCAATGAATGAAGACGCTCATATGTCTCTTATACTACTCAAGTCCCTTCCATCTTTTCAGATAATGTTTTTCTAGCTATCTCGACAGAATTAAGCCTTCCTTTGGACTATCAATTAGTGGGGGTGATCGAGCCACTTTTCGGACCAGGTCTTCGTAGACCGAAGTGTAAACTAATTCCTGAGCCGAGTATTAATATGAATTTTATCTCCACTTAAAGCGTTGACGAGTGGCTATAAGCGGGATAGTTCAACGTTTAAGGAATTTCTTTTCATGGCCTAGACCAACAATGCGAATCCGTGAAACAACAATTCCACTATATCACTTGGTTAAGAGAGACTCTTCAAACTTTGCAAGCATTAGATGCAATTTCCATCGTAACGATTGAAGAGACCATTCCACGAAGGAGATGGGCCTTACATTGAACTTATCCACACATATTTTCCTATGTTCGTTACTAATATTGCTGTCAAAACATGCCTTTTGATCCATTATTAAAGGCATCTAGTTCGATCGAATAATGATCTCTCGTTTATGATTATATGTTTGTTCACGGGCATATATACATTACCAACATAGTCATTACTGGGTGCGGTCCAGAGTCCTTTAAAAGTTGATTTTTTCCCTACTTGTGGAATATTGTCAAGTTTTTACATGGGCTTCTATATTGGTCAACTTGACAACCTCTCTTCCAATAACCGTTCTCTGGTGTGGTAGACTTTTTTTTAGGGAAAAATGATGTTGGGGGAAACTTTTTTTGGAACTAAACCTTACTTGACACATACGACATATCTCTTTTTGAGGGTTTGTTGGGTTTGGTTTCTTAAATAGATCGTGTGTAAGCTCCGTAGAACCCTCCTTAGTTTGGATCTACACTGTGTGGGACTTTTGAAACGATTGATGCACCATAGGGCCGAGGAGAACATGTATTGTGATTCTAGCATGGACATTTTTTGTTAAATAATGTTCGATCATTCATGTAGCTGGGCATTTTCATTTAGGTTTAATATTGGAGTTTTTCCATGAGAAATGATGGTGGAAGTAGAAATGACTCTCTCCATAAAAAGGAGAAGGAGAGAGTCCAGCTTTCTCTATGACTATAGTATCTCGTTGAGATGTTGGGTCACCATCTATTCTCGTCATTAATTGGTTCTTGCCTTAGACCAAGAGGTTTGGTCGGAAATCATAAAAATCAGAATAGAGAGGAAGAAAAAAAATAGGATTAATTAAGCTACGTCACTTTGAAGAAGAGAGACATGCAACGTACGTATGATCTGTTATATAATTTTAAGCTCTTTCTAGTGAAAGAGAGAAAGGGAAATTGGATCATCTCCAACTCCGAAGAAGGTTGTGTTTGATCACGAATATTTGGCATGCACTAGTATATTTTGAAGAGTCGTCAGGTCAGACGGGGTCAAGGCCACTTGAGTGATGTAACCTACTTTAGTTCTTGTTTTTGCCAGGTAACTAACATGAGGTACTTGATATTACATAATAAATAGAACTAGACTAGGTTTAATTTCCAATTTCATTATTATGCTTCCTGCAATATTCAGCCAATTCGGAATTGGAATTTCCCATGTGAATGGGCCTGATCTTTGATTACAAGATGAACCGAATTAGAACAAACATGTCTATTCAGCTTTCGGTATGGTGGTGGTAGGAAAAAGAATAAGATTCATATCATACCAAAGGGAATCTTATCCAACAGTAATTTAAATGAACACTAGATCATATACACTACAAGAATTGTATATATATATATATATAGAAACATCTCAAAGATTTAAATCACTTATACATATCAAAGAAACTTAACACAAGTAGATATATATAAAGAAAAATGTTTGATAAGCTTATCACAGGGGTTGCCGGAGGGATTACCGGAGGGATTATTGGAACGGTCGATGGGTTTGCCAAAGGGGTCGGAGTATGGCCCAATAATTACCAGAGCACTGGTCGTGTCTTCGAGGAGCACAATAAGACGCGTCCGTCCAACCATGGCAATGGTAACGGCGGTGCGGTGAAGCCTTGCGAGAACTCTGGCGGCCGCCGCCAGAAAGACAGGGAGTAAAGGACTCTGGAACGCACCCAGTAATGACTATATATCCCAAATAAGATGTATCCCAAATAATAAATGTATAAGATGTATGTGTGTGATGGACATGTTTCAATATCGTACCAAAACCAAATAGGGGACTTTTAATAAAAAGTGTTCTTGTTTGATGACCTTATCACTACTATGGAGTGTTGTTGTTGGTACTTATGTCGTTTTAATGTTTCTGGTTCATCGAAATAATTAGACAAATGATTTTTGCATTTATCAACCTAAAATCTAAAACGTTAAGGAAATTAACATTTTAAAAAAACTTTAATCAAACGTTGTATTAACTGTTGCTGAAGTGTGGGGATAGTGTATAGAGTAACGCGGAGTGGATGTTCTAAAGCTTGAGAGAAACATTGTTGTGCCGGAGATTAAAGTAGGTTCTGGTTAAAGTTGTTACGGCAACTGCTTCGCCTCTTCCAGTAAACTAGTAAATTCCCCTCGCTATCTCTATGAAAATATGAGAAGAGGATTTCGTTTGTAGATTCTTTTATATAACTTGTTTAAGCCGCGCCATTGCTTGAATTTCGTAGATTTGGTGTAAGCAAGTAACTGATTTACTTATTTTGACGGATCTTAGGCTTGTGTTTTGATTCGATTAGCCTTGTTAATTAGGCAATTCTTGGGGAAAATTAAATAGATGAAGATATAAAAATATGATGATTTGGAGAGCTTTTTCAGAAAACCCTAAAATAAATAGGGCTTAAATATATAATACATATTACTTACTAAAATCATATATATAGTTTTTTGCAGGCATTATATATTATCTTGGAATTACATTCATGTGGTAAATGTTTGGATTGGATACAGTCAATGTGGCAACAACCATGGGAGAGAAAATAATGGATCCTCCAAGACGAATTTAGAGAGTCTTTGCCGAAAACATCAAATATTTTGATGACAACGAGTAAACAAGTTTCAGATTCATCACGGACAACATCTAATTTAATCTTCTTAATCAAGGTAATGTCGAGTGCATTTGGAGTTTCAGCAGCAAGCTGATAGCCAATAAAAAAATATGTGAATGAAGGACTTAACAGATTACATTTGTTGCTTGTAAGTCTACCGAACGGTAGCAGGGTCACTTCCACTCACTCATCGAAATTATATCAATTTTCTGTATTTGCGTATAACGATCGTTTTGTAATGTTTTCATACCTTGTAAACACTTTTTGATACCAATATATTTGATTTGATGGAAAAGGAAAGTCTCGCTAGTAAAAATGATTTGTCATTATTTAACGTCCAATTAGAACAGCGGTTTGCATAATTCTTCCAGCATGTATGATTTCTTTGCTTCATGCCTTCATCTTTTAAATGATTAAAGAAAGCAATTATTACATTGTTTTCTTTTACCTAAAAAAATCAAACGAACCTATATGATGTTTTTTTTTCCGATTATTGGAGTCTTCCTCAACCAAAGTCTAGACTAATTCTTGACCGTAGTAGAAATATGAATTAGTCACCTAGCGTTTAGGGCGTACAAGTAGAAAGTGACTTTGTCCATAGGAATAATGAGACCTAAACACGTTTAGATCCAAAGAACAAAAAAAACTAAGTTACACCAACACTTATTTTTGACCTTCTTCACGTCAAAAGCAAACCTGTCGCCTTTTTTTCATTCCAAGACACTCTATTTACGCTGGATAATATCTCCTTTCAGGAACAACACCATCTCTCTCATAATGCAACTCACCTTTCAAGCTTCAATTTATTTCTTATGGCGATAGAAAGGGATGAATTCAAGGTATACTGATAAAATAACAACGGTAGGGTACTCAGTCTCGGCCCTCCAGTGAAATCTTTCTAGTATTTGTGTATTGCTAGCTTTTACAATTTGCTTTCGCCCTTCGTCTCGAGCATCAAATTTGAGAAGAACGGCAAAATCGTCATCATTTCATTTAACTCGATTAGTTTTGTGCTTATGTTGAGTGGATGGACTGAAAATTTGTTTGTGAATTATGCTTCGTGTTTTTTTATCTTTTTTGTCATAGAACCATTTGTAGATCTATAATCTTTTCATTGTAAATCTAAACCGTTTTTATATTTTAGTGAAATATTTACATTTTTAACAAAAAAATAATAATATAACAATGCATTCAAAAGTCAAAGCAACGTAGGTGATTGAATAATGGTTTGTAGGATACTACAAACATTATTTATCAAAAAATCAAAACTATGAAGATCTACTCTTCAAAAACATATCATATATATATATATATATATACAAAATATCTAAATGATCAAAACTACGAAAATCTAGTCTTTCCTTGATATTATTGTCTTTTGGATTTAAATTAATATTATCTTATGGGTTAGCTAGTATTAATTTATCGAATATTTTTATCTGCGACTTGATTGTCGCATATGTCCATTTTTCCACTCTTTTTTTTTCACTTTCTTTCCATCTACGTCACGAATTTTTGTGAGTTGAATTTTCAAAATTAATGCCAATTCAAAATTGGAATTTCTCATGTGAATGGGACTGATCTTTAATTAAAAGACGAACGGAATTAGAACAAACATGTCTATTCAATTTTAGGTCTGGTGGTGGTAGAAAAAAGAATAAGATTCAGATCATATCGTGGAATTTAAATGAACACTCGACTCTACACTACGAGAGTTGTATAAATATATAAACATCTGAAAGAGTTTAATCACTTATCCATATCAAAGAAAAATAACAGAAGTAACATATATATTAGACAAAATGTTTGACAAGCTTATTGGAGGGATTGTCGGAGGGATTGCCGGAGCGATTATCGGAACTGTGGATGGGATCGCCAGAGGGGTCGGAATATGCCCCGAAACTTACCAGAGCTGCAACCGTCACGACTGCGAGGAGCACAAAAAGAAGCCCCAGGCCAACCATGGCAATGGAAAGAGTGGTGGCCGCCGCCAGAAAGACAGGGCGTAAAAGACTCTAGACTTCACCCAAATATTCTGCCGGTTCAAATAAGAGAGTAATCATAATGTATCCCAAATAATAAATGTGTAAGATGTATTTGTGTGATGGAATTTTAATTACAAAAATGTTTCTTGTTTGATGATGTTATGACTTATCACTTATGATTACTGTTGCTACGTACTATATAAGTTTAAAAGTAACGTTGTGAATTTATAAGTAGTGTGCAGTGTGGTGCACAAGTAAAAAAAGATTTGTCATCAAATTAGTTATCGAGATTTAATGTCAGATTTGTATACAAAGATGCATTATTTCTCCACCATGTTGATTTCGTGCCTCATCTTTTAGATAATCAAAGAACGTAATTACATTATCTTCTTTTATCTCAATTGTTTTCTTTTTTGAAAAGAACTTACACTGTCAGTATATATATAACCGGGGTTTTCCTAAATTTAAAGTCCAAACTAAAACCTAAACACAATAAAATATGAGTAATTATTCTTGTTATATATTATCTTTTCTTTTTCTCCTTAGGAGTGTGAATTCTTAGTTCATCAAAATAGTTAAGTCTTCCATATATAGATTAATTATAAAAATAGAATTTGTATGTTATCGACATGTCAACCTCCACAAGTTTTTGCCTTTTAGTTGGAAAGAAGGTAGCTATGAAGTTTATCCACAAAATATTACAAAATAAGTAATTTGATTATTCAAAAAATTAATTTTGAAAAAAAAAACAAATCAGATTGACAGGTTTTTGCCGGCTAAAGAGAACCCTTGTAGGAGCAAAATCAGTTTTTCCACAAATATTACATTCTCTTGAAGCAAAATAAATTATTAATTTTTTTATTATCATAATACATAAAATTGATTTCGATATATAAAGCATATTAATTGTCAAAATTTGAAAAGAATCTTTAGGAAATATGTTATACCTTATCCTATACTATTATTTGGGGAGTACACTTTATAAGATACCCTAAACTAACCTTCCCTTTTGTAAGAATTTACTTAAGAATGCCATTACAAAAATCTTCTTTTAGAACAAATTTCATTCAATTTATTAAGGATAAACAAGTAAAATACTAATTTATGTCATTTAATTAATTTAATTAAATAATAAAACGAAAATCTGTTATATTTTTTTTTTTTTAAATGACCAATCAAAATGAACAAATAAGATTTGATATCTAACTTACCATATTAATTTGTTATTAATCATTAAACTTCACCTCTCATCTTTATATGATTATATTAATATGAAACAAATAAATCATCATATCATCTACATAATAAAAAAAAAGTAATTTTTTTTCTGCATATGCCAAGATTTGAATTTTTAAAAACGCATATAAATTGTTCAATCTATAAAGGAAACAATTAAACGGGTCAAAAATTCAGACTTGAGTAATATATTTTTTTTACACAAAAATAAAGTCAACAAAAATTCCGACCGAGCAACGGGTCAGAATTTGAATATTTATATTCGATTTCATACATTTATTTTTTTGAAATGTATAATTTTATATACTACAATAAAATTTAAATATTTTAATTTGCAACATTTAAAATAAGTTTTACTTGATATTTTTAGAGAATATCATCAATACTTAATAGTTCAAAAAGTTAAAAATTATAAATACTCTAATTTGATTATTTTAAAAAATATTTATAATACGTAGCGGGTTAAATATAATATATTATATGATGAAATGAGTTTTGATCCTTATAACTATTTGAATAGTTATATTTAATTTCATATAATTTGTTTTCTGAAATTCGTAATTTTATAAACTACAAAAAAATTTAAAGATTTTAATTTGGACTATTTAAAAATAGTGTAGAACATTTAAATATGGTTTGACACCTCTAAATATTTGAAAATTTGATTCCGCAAGCAATTTTAGAATTAACGAATAATAGATTGTGCACGCAATATTTTAAAATGAATATTGAGATTCTAAAATAAAAATATAGACTCCACGCACGTGTTGATTTTGGTATTATTATATACTAAATATATGTTTATAACATATTCGATTATGCGAATAATTGGTAAATTCCGTAATTATAAATCTCAAACAAATTCTGTAATTAGATTAGCTCAAACAAATCTCTATTTCAACAACCAAAGAATTATGAATTGAAAAAGAATTTTCTAAATTAAATACAAATTAATACCTAATTTTCTTAATTAATTCAAAATAATATATGTTTTATATGTGATTTATTTATGATATTTTAATTTTTGATCTACCTGAAATATATGCAATCCTATTTTGTGGTTGTTAACATAAATTAACTCATTGTTCAAAAAATATTACTTTTTAAAAAATAAAATTATTTTCCGTTTTCATATCTTAAAGAAAAATTATCCATAATTGAGAATTATAGAAAAAATTCTATATTTATTCTAATATTGTATATAGGGACTGACAAAAAAATTAATATTTTTTCACTTACTATTATAATATATTAAAACTTAGTTCTAATATATATATTATATAAATTTTGTAATAAATAAAATTTAACCCGTACTTTAGTACGGGTGATGATCTAGTTGAACTATATATGTAGAACAGAGAAAAGCGGGAAAAAAAAAACTATTTACAAAAATAATTGGATTGAGATGTTGTTTGATAAAAGAAGAAATGAAGAAAAAAAATTACACAAGCAACAACCCTCAAGTTACATACTTTGATGTTCATAAGTCATAACAATATTTTTTTATATAACATAAGAACATAAATGAGTTAAGAAACAAAAATCTAATTACATGTGCTACAAACACATGAATTTGTGGATTTCTATTGGAATTTACTCCAACTCGAAACTATAGAAATTTATGAATTTAATTATAACAGTTATTAATTTATTTAGTGTATAGAATTTTTCCCGTATCCTTTTCTCTTGTATACTAATCATAAAAAGGAGACTATCTTCTAAATTCTCTAATGGCCCTATATGGACAAACAACGCAACAGGACGACTCCTCAACAACGCAAAGCCACAAATCGACTACCAGTTGATTAAGAGGCTCTTCAAACTTTCCAAGCATTAGATGCAGTTTCTATCATAACGATTGAAGAGACCATTCCGCAACGGGGATAAGCCCTACATTGAACTTATCCACACATTTTTTCCTATACTAAAGTTGCGGTCAAAACAACCCATATTTGATCCATTATTGTTATAGGTATCTAGTTCGATCGAATAACCAACAGTAACTGTCCTTTAATTACCGTTTTCTGTTTGTTCATATGGGCATATATACCTTAGCCAACTATCCTCTAAAATCCATTGGCCCACGCATCTTCAAATTTTCCATATTCCTTCTTGTTCAATGGTCCATAACG
Source organism: Arabidopsis thaliana x Arabidopsis arenosa (assembly GCA_019202795.1). Lineage (NCBI taxonomy): Eukaryota > Viridiplantae > Streptophyta > Magnoliopsida > Brassicales > Brassicaceae > Arabidopsis > Arabidopsis thaliana x Arabidopsis arenosa. The sequence goes on along the minus strand of CM032919.1, from coordinate 10,202,533 downwards.
GTATATATACAACAATAGACATGTGCGTCTATATATTTAAGGGTGTGTTGGGAATATAGTACGTTTTGACAACTTAATTGTAAAACTAGTACAGATAATCTTATCAACTAGTACATGTCAACCTCCACAAGTTTTTGCCTTTTAATTGGAAAGAAGGTAGCTATGAATTGTTTATCCACAAAATATTACAAAATAAGTAATTTGGTTATTGAAAAAACAAATCAGATTGACAGGTTTTTGCCGGCTAATTAGAGCATCTCCAATGGTAAGAAGCTTTATAGGAGCAAAATCAGTTTATCCACAAAATATTACATTCTCTTGAAGCAAAATAAATTATTAATTTTTTATTATAATACATAAGAAATATATGTTAGAATGGATATAAATTGATTTCGATATATAAAGCATATTAACTGTCAAATTTTGAAAAGAATCTTTAGGAAATATGTTATACCTTATTGTACTATATATGTAGAACAGAGAAAAGCGGGGAAAAAAAAACTATTTACAAAAATAATTGGATTGAGATGTTGTTTGATAAAAGAAGAAATGAAGAAAAAAAATTACACAAGCAACAACCCTCAAGTTACATACTTTGATGTTCATAACAATATTTTTTTAAATAACATAAGAACATGAATGAGTTAAGAAAAAAAAATCTAATTACATGTGCTAGAAACACATGAATTTGTTCTTACCAAAAAAAGAAACACATGAATTTGTGGATTTCTATTGGAATTTACTCCAACTCGAAACTATAGAAATTTATGAATTTAAATATAACAGTTATTAATTTAATTAGTGTATAGAATTTTTCCTGTATCCTTTTCTCTTGAATCCTAATTCATAAAAGGAGACTATATATATCTTCTAAATTCTCTAATGGCCCTATAGGGACAAACAACGCAGCAGGACGAATCCTCAACAACGCAAAACCACAAATCGACGTACTACCAATTGATTAAAAGGCTCTTCAAACTTTGCAAGCATTAGATGAAATTTCTATCATAACGATTGAAGAGACCATTCCACAACGGAGATAAGCCCTACATGAACTTATCCACACATATTTTCCTACTAAAGTTGCGGTCAAAACAAGCCATATTTGATCCATTATTGTTAAAGGTATCTAGTTCTATCGAATAACCAACAGTAACTGTCCATTAATACCGTTTTCTGTTTGTTCATATGGGCATATATACCTTAGCCAACTATCCTCTAAAATCCATTGGCCCACGCATCTTCAAATTTTCCATATTCCTTCTTGTTCAATGGTCCATAACGGTATATATACAACAATAGACATGTGCGTCTATATATTTAATGGTCCAAGGAACATGGGCCAAAAGTTGAATAATCTAAAGGAAGAAAAGGTATCGGATTCAGCTTAATCCTTAAAGACTTTCAATAGAAACAATGGTAACAAGAAGAGAGCAAACAAGGCTTTCAATAGAAACAATGGTACTCGAGACCTTCCTTCAGCATAAAACTCACAATCATCATCACAGGAACTTGATGGCTAAGAAACCGAGTCATCAAGTTATGGAGTACGAAGACTTGAGTCATGACGTGATGAAGACGTCATCATATCATATGAGGAAGGTGAAGAGTGAGAGGAAGGCAAAAGAAGAGGATGTTGACAAAGAAGCAGAGAATTTCATCAATCTAAAGCATAGGAAATTTAATAATTGTATGATCTAAGTTTCTTCTTGAAAAAAAAAAAAAGTTTCTTCTTGAAAACTAATAAGTGTTTTAAAAAAGACTTCCAAAACCCACAAAGTGGACACAACAGAATACGAGTTTCCCAAAATAGAAACTAGACAACATTAAAAAAAATGGTGAAAAGCCATAAAAGGAAAGTAGAGTATGATCCATAACTATAGGATGGATCTGCAGAGAGGACAAGTTGTGTGGTTATTACTAAACCATTTATCCAAACAAGCTGTGTGAAAGTAATGCTTGCAGGAAACTAACTCACTCACCTCTTCCTCCTCTTTAAACCCACACAGACACACACAACACTCCATAGCTTCTCTCTCGTGCTTGCTTCCTCTGTTCTCAGCAGATTCAAAGTGTGTTACAGAGATTCTTCTTCTTCTTTTTGAATCCTCATGATCTTGGTCGTCCTCTATGTTCTTTGCCTCATTGGTCTCAGAGCTCACCATGTGAAGAACAGATCTTACCATGTTCTTTATTAGAGATACTGAAACAACTGTGTTCATCACTAGCATTGGCACTACTCCTTCAGACGCTGTCGGGTAATGAGAAAGACCCATTCCTCTTGCTACTGATACTGTCTTTCTGTTTCTAGAGTCTTTGGCCCTCTTCGAGAATTTGAGATCTTTCAAGAGCTTAAAGAGAGTAAATGAGAAAGTTTCTTAATGTTAATCTAGCCACTTATGTCTAATCCTCTCTGGCTTTTAGCTATCGGTCTAAACGCGTGGCATTACGCGTAAGGTACTAGACCAACACATGATTGTGACTGTATCACGAAAGTCACCGACACGTGGTTCTAAGCTAGTGCTTTGTGGAAAGCTTCTCAAGTTCCTGTGCTCCAAGAATTTGACACGTGTGACTCCACTGATCCATCAAAAGATAACACGGTACACCAGTTCAGAATTACTTGTAGATTAAGTCAAACCCACAATCTTCATCAGTTCATTGTATACTTCACATGCCACTAGATGCACAAGCTTTTTTATAATGGATCTTGATATACACAAGTGCTTTATACTGGATCAAAACATTCATCTTTTTTTGTTTATTCGATGGAAGGTGGTGATGATTTTGTAGTGATGGGTAATATCTACTACATTAACATATACAGAACTCTATATGTAAATGCAAGATCGCACTAGTAAAACTGAATCTGTCAGCTTGTGGCTACTTAAAGTACTCCCCTATTTTAAATGGTTGTTGCTGTTGAATTTGAGGAGCCTTCTACTTGTAAGGATTTGAAATAATCCTTCTCCGCGTTAGCCATTCTACTCTGGAACATTGTCCATTCCTTTTTGCATCTTTCCCTCACCTGCAAAACCACATAACAAAACAAATTGAAGTCGCTTGTTTCACAAGTTAGACATAATAGATATAAAAAGCTTTGTTACCCCTTGCCATGGCGCTTTCCCGTCCGTTGCCTCACCCTACATCAAGCGAAAGAGAATCAGATTTCTGAGCGGAGAAGTTAATGTCAGATCGAGAAGAGAGAGTTCTATGGGGTTTACTTGGTTGCCAAGGGAAGGAAAAGATTGATGAACAACCCACTGAGCATCTACGACTCCTATCTTCTCATGTGCAGGCTGCATTTCAGTGAAAAATATGCGCAGTTTCGTCATTATAACAAACGATATATTTAAAGCCAAGCAACCTGTCTTTTGCGTAACAAAAAACGAACTGCAAGTGTCTCTTTTCTTACCTCAACACATCTTCTGAGTGCAAAATCAAGTCCCCAACCGTGAACCAAATCATTCTGTTAACAGTTAAGGTAAGGCATATAAGTAAGACTGACAAGCAGAGAGAATTAGGGAAGATGAATAAAGAATGAACAAACAGATGATGAAGTAAAGGAACCTGGATCACGTGCCAAACGCATCGCCAAGCATCTCTTGAAAATACAGGAGCCATGATCTCGACGAATCTGCATTTGCCAATGACACAAAAGCTTAACACTGGTTAGTTCCTGTATAGGGAAAAATTAAATCATAACACGCAGAAAGAAAGGTTTCTACATACGCAGCACACGGAGGGAGATGAGGATCTGAACACCATCCAGGTCTTTCTTCTGTTATCCTGAAAAGATTCAAAGCCCACAATTTCGTAAGGATCAATATGCATAAAACTAACCGTGGCCTGAATCTGAGGGATTTTATACATACTTGTGAACTTCTTGATCACTTCTTCTCTTTGTCATCTGCCATGTCAACCCCTTGTTTGGCTCCAAGCCAGGTTGGGAAATCTCCAGGCCATGCTTCTTCACCAGCTTTATGTACCTGGGAAAAGATAACCGAGATGATCACAACAGATGAAAGAAAATGTAAGTAAATTGGAACCCATGTAAAGGTTAACTACTTACTCTTCTGCATCAAAATTCTCCACCCCAAGGTCTTCATCCCAGATGAATATATAATCATATCGTGCTACAATATCAGGGTGCAAAAACCTCTTTGCATACCACCTAACATACACATTTCCAGGTGCCAAGAGAGTCACCAGAATATTCTCTATGACAAAGAATCAAAAAGAGGTTGATACCATTTTGTCTGCTTTCGCACGCTAATGTGTATAGCAGTCTTCGACCATTCAAACTCATTCCCTGAAAACTGTTGAGAAGATGATAAATCATATATGACGTGATATTAATAAGCAAAATATCAAACAAAGGCAATGAACCAACCTTCTTGACACAAGCATCAATATTTTCTTTCTGATTAATACCCACTGTAAACGTTACAAGGTATCTTGGTTGGCTGGTCAAATCCTGAGGAAGCAAATAAGGTATAAATAATTTACTTTATTTTTGTATATCAAGACTATAACACAGTTAAAAGAATGGTTTTGATGATAAAGTTTATAGTTTGAGCACACACCTCATGCGGTAACCCCCATAATCTGCGCAAATAAAAGTCTGATTCAGCAGCAACAATACCCGGTGGCAACATTTCAGCACCACGAGGATTTGAAGGAACCCATATCTGCAGCAAAATCAGAAATGAAACATGAAAACATGGACAGATCCGATACCATTTATCATGAAAACACAACAAGAAAAGGTTAACAAACGCATGTTTTTTGCATATATAGCTTCCTTCATGTTTGGCCAGTTAAAATGTAAATGACTACACTATGTAAAACCACCAAGAAATTATCTGTTGATTTTGTAATCTCAAATAATCCATTAATAAGCGTGCCTTTGATTTGTCGATTGGACCAGATGAGCTGCCATCAAATAATCCCTTTGATGATGACCAAGCTTTATGACTTTCTGGAGTAGCAATTGTCGAACCCTTTTAATTCCTCTATATATGAGAGATCGTTTGAAGCAAGAAAGTTTGTTGGGAGACTCACCTGGAACAAAATCTTCCTAAGATAAACAATCGAAAAAATCTAATAAAACACAGAATAAAAAGATAAAGGTTGATTCTACAACCTTAGTGATTGATAATTAATGATGGAAAAGATATTCCAACTAGAAATCCAAACGTTACTCCAAAAAATGCTGTTGCGATGATCTTCATTCCATCTTTTGATTTCCTACTAATTGAACTGAAAGAACAAGAACATAATTTGGCTAATAAGGTTCTCTACACCTCTTGAAAAGACCGACCAAATTAGTCAGTAACCTACAAAATAATGAAAAAAAGAGAGGCAAGATCTTGACCTGCGTGAAAAGATTCCCATCTCTCCTCTAATCTTCTGATTGCATTCACAATGAAAATGTGCAGGAAGAGGTTTCAAAATTTACCCACTTGGTTCTTTTCATATACATAATAATTTTCAATTTGATTGATTTTAATTGGCATTTATAATTTGATTCTTAATTACAACAGGAAAAGTTGTCTTCTGATATTGTTACAACTACCACCACACCTCAATTGCCATCAAGGTCTCTCTCTCTCTCTAGTGTGTGTGTATATATATAAGTCAAGTACTCTTAGACATAGATCTATATGGATGGTGATGGTTGGTCTTATGCAGATTGGCCTTGCAGTGTGACTCCAACGCTTCGTTGCAAGCTTGTTCTACCCGTATCCCATCAGATGAGAGACTTGATCATCATTTGAAGGGATCTGATCAGACCACTCGTGACTCTGAATTTGATATTCAGGTTGTTGAGAATTTTTACGTTTTTTTGTTGTTGATTTGATTCTTAATTACAACAACTTATATTATACTTCACAGGAAAAGTCGTCGTCTGATATCGTTACTCATTCACCATCAAGGTGACCATTGATTTTGATTACTCACATTATTTTAAATGTATATGGATTGTGATGGTTGTTGTTGCTCACATTATGCTTGAATGGTTTTTACAGCTCCGATCACAAGCGCAAAGCTTCTGAAAAGAAGAAGAAGAAGAAGAAGCGCGCGATGATCGCGACTATGTAACTTAAAACTTTTTATCTTTTTTTTTATCCCCCTGTTTTTGTAACTTAAAACTTGCGATGCTTTATCATGACTTAAAAAAACCCCTATTATGGGATTTTAAGAAATCTTTAGTCATTCAGACGGATTGTTCTGACCTGTTGGCAATGACTGGTGCTCCTGAAGATTGGCCTACGTTTTCTACAGAATTAACAGACTTTGCTTATTACAGGGATCGTTTTACTACTTTTAGTCTTAAGCATATCCCTCGTAGTGGTAATACCTCCGCCGATTATCTTGCGAAATGTGCAAGAAATCGCGGGTTCTGCTTTTCCCATGTAAGTTCAACGGTACCCGATTGGCTCTCTCTAGAAGAGAGTCTGATTCCGTGAATTAATATATGGTGTTTGATTGGCAAAAAAAAAAAAAGAAATCTTTAGTCTGATCATATTCCCTATGTCTTTTGGTCATTTCACTCATATTCTATGCGTTTTATTTCTGTCAAACAAAATATAAGAGATCACCAACATGTGTTTTAAAAGAAAAACTACAACCATTATGATGATTATGATTTGATTAAACACAATCTTTCTGAGCCAACAAGTCATGAATTTCTAGCCAAGAAACCCCAAAGCTACACACCTCACCTGCAAATAACATTGAAACTAACTTAGTGCTTTAAAACTTCTTCTTCCTCCCTCTCTGTTTCCACAACAACAAGTACACATCTGATTGAGGCAAACAGAGAAAAGGGTAATGGACAAGGAAGAAACTTTAAAGAATCTCTCCCAACGGAAGAAGGAAAGAAACGCGTAAGGGTAATTTGATAATGGAGCTATGATTCTATTATAATCAAAGTACATATTTGATCTCCCAAAGCTCAACATCTTCTCCTCTATCGTAACTTTAAGGAGAATCAGATTAAGAAAATACACCGAATTATAAGGGTAGGTTGCAAACAAGAATACAGGGAAAAAGATTGCAACTTTATTGTTTAATGAGCGAAGAAGAAGAATAAGAGAAGAACTCAAGTCGGTTTCTCAACATCTTCCTTTGTACCAAACACTAAAAAGAAAATTTTTGTTATAAGGACAAAATAGATTACACAGATTAAGAAAAACAAACATGATATGTTTGTTTAAAGTACTTATGCCGGTGAGAAAATGGCTACGCTTTGACCAAATGTGAGAAGGCAAGCTGTCTAAAAACCCCACATTCGGCTATGATTGGTGTGTGACATACATTCTTATTACCAATTCTCATTTTATGTTTTAAACTAATTCATATTTTTCATTGTTTTACACGTAATTTAGGGTTAATTAGTGATCACTTTATGTAGTAGCATAGTTATTATCATTTAGGACTTAGAAGAAGAAGAAGAAAAAAAAAACATAGGAGGTTTAAACACTAGGTGACAAAAAATTTAATGTATAATTGTCATACACATGAAACCACTATAACATTGATGTTTTTACTAGTTATAAATAAGTTTTTGTTTAATGTTGGTCTAATTAGTGATTATTTTTTTGGAAATAATTATTTGGTTTTCTACAACAGTATAGTACTTTTAAAAACTATCAATAAGAATTTCAACATTGACTCTTTTGAATCAAGAAAATTCAGGGTTGGGCAATAATGTTATATCAAGCTTTTGGTTTATGTGAAAAGGAATTGCATTTGTATATGAAAAGCTTTGACGTTTCATCTTGTTCTGTTAAACTCTGTTTTTGGTTTCAAATGATTTGCAGTTTTATACCTTTTCCCTCAATGGAGGTTTTAAGCTCTGTAAGTCCTAATGCACACTTCAGTTTCTCGGACATTTCTTATTTTCATAAGAGTGAGTAAGCTTCAACATTATTTTGTTCTGGGATTAGACACTTTAATTTCTATTATCAAATTTAGAAATATTAAATTTGCCAAACCTGTAAGCAAAATGTTAAAGAGAGGAAAATAGACAGTATATTGTGTAGTTGGATTTAGACATTTTATGAAAAAGCTAAAGGATCTGCTCCAGTCAAACGATGTGCTCTGATTTTACTCAATCGTGTATGTTTGTTAATATTCTCGTGATAGAACATGGTAGCTGCTACTGATGCTGGAGCTTCCACAGCTATTGCAACTAATCCACTTTGGGTTGCCAAGACAAGATTAATGGTAAGTTTTGCTCTTCACTTTTTGTTGCTTCGGTTTCACAAGTCTCTCATCTCTCCTGTGTTTTTCTATTAGACAAAAGGAATGAGACCAAAATGTGTTGTACATAATAACTGTCTGCATATGGTAGGATTGTACAGGTTAATATCTTTAATGAAGCTGGACATTCAACAAACCTCAGCTAAAGTGTTAAACTTAGATCATAATGTAGCTTGAACAGTGGATTTAGCCCCTGTAGTGTCGCGGTCGCCTCTTCAATATCTTAAAGTTCTCGCCTATGTATTGATATAACCGCACGAGGTCACATTTCCCAATTTTCCCTTCCTCTGTTTCCCCTGCTTTCTCCATCTCACTTCTTGATCATCAATTACACAATGCTCTTATGTTAACATTCCAGGCTGTTAGGTCCAAGATTCAAGAGCAAGGACAAGTAAGAAACTTATCAATACTTCCCCAATCCCTTTTGAAAGCAGCAGTTAACCTTATTTTTTTCTCTTTATGAGAGAATGTGAAATTTTATTCATCTTTATTAGGAATTCAAACATAATATTTGTTGCCAAGATAAAAAAACACATATCTATTCATTCATATGGGAAACAAATGGTTTCCAAATGGTGAGAAAATGACCAAATGTGAGAAGGCAAGCTGTCTAAAAACCCCACATTCGGCTATGATTGGTTTGACATACATTCTTATTACCAATTCTCATTTTGTGTTTTTTCATTTAAACTAATTCATATTTGTCTTTCATTTACACGTAATTTAGGGTTAATTAGTGATCACTTTATAGTAGCATAGTTATTATCATTGAGAACTTAGAAGAAGGAAGAAAACATACTAGGTCACTAGGTGACAAAATTTTCATCCATGTAATCATTCTTTTTGTCAATGCGTCTCACTTCTTCTTTACTTTCTTTCAACAAAGATCTCTCATGGTCTACGTCCATATGTTCGATTTTGAGGGCACGGTCGGGATGTGTTGTAATGATCCGGTCCTTGTGCAACAATACCCACGCAAGTGATAACTTTGAGAATCGAATTTTCGATAGCATAGTAAGCGTAGCTGAGCAGGCATAGCGCAAAAAAAACTTTTTAAAGAGAAAAACAGAGAAAGGAACCTTATCAAGATCCATTTGACGCATGGAGGGAAGATATTTGATGCCTCTATCATGTACTGACATTTTTACAGGATCATGAGTAGAGGCAGTTGCTGAAGTATCAGGGAGAAAGTGAGTGAACTCCAAAAGCAAATCATGATGGTCCCGAAAAAGGATAGCCACCTACAAGATAAACACATCAAACTAAGACAAAAACGACAAACAAAACAAATGCAAAAAAATAGTCAGGGCCGGCGCAGAGGGCAAGCCACCGAAGCCACCGATTAGGGCCTCAAAATTTGAGGGCCTTTTTATCTAAAACTTTGTTAAGTTTTCTTATATACAATAATTTTTGTAGGGTCTTTTAAAAATATTGTGAGCTTTTAGATACGACTACAACATTCTTTTTAATAGTAAAAATCTAACTTAAAAGAAATTTTTTTTATAGGCTTTAATTTTGCTTAGGGCACCCAAATTTATCGGACCGGCACTGAAAATAGTATACCACTAATGGCAACAAACACACACCTCATCGTAGACCTCAGTCATGGACGTGTTTTCTTTTCTACACATGTTTAAAATGTCTAAAAATGACTTGTATACACGATCATCGCCTTGAAACCTTGTCTGCAGATAAACGATAAAAATTAAAGAGGCAAGTAGCAAAGACAAAGAAAGGGAAGTGCACCACACCAAAGTATCTACCTTAATCTTGTTGACAAAACTAATAGCTTCTTCAAACTCAACAGGCTTCTTTGGCGCAGGTTGGTCATCCTCGGGTAAGAGGGTTATCTCGAAACCCTTTGGCAAGAAAGTCTTGAAACCCAAAATCAATTCCCGGTTCCCTTTGAAGAGTTCTTTCGCCCACCAGTATCAACTCTACAATGCAAAATAGGATCAGATTTAAAATTGAACTAAAGAGTAAAAACAAAACATTATTAACAAGGAGCAAAAACTATACCTCTGAGCTATAAAATCTTTCATAACCTCAAGAAACTCGTCGTATTTTTCACGTTTATCTTGAAATTTATCCTTGACAGCCTTGAGATACGCAAGTGCATCGTTAGTAGTTAGCTTTTGTGCACTCCCTCCTCCAACCATGGTTTATAATTTGCCAGAGCTTCATTAACCAGAGAAAAAGAAAAAAAAGACTTTAGCAAGCAAAATAGATCACTGTGCATCTCCAAACAAACACAACTCACCAAACTAAAGGCTTTAAATTTGGGCAACTCGAGGAAAATTTAGCATCAAGAGGAAACAACAAGTCTTCGAAATTGAGGATTCATGTAAAATTCAATCTCTCAACCTCAGCTACAGAGCAAAATAAAAAATAAAATCCTTTTGATCTTATTTCAAGAAATCACATATTAAAGAACACTTGAAAAATCAATCAAAGCAAACAAAATTTTATCCAAAGAATTCGAAGTCGAAGACAATCTCAACTAAAGCAGTAGATCTAGCAAGTAAAGAACAATCAAAGCAAAATCGAAAAAGAGTTTAGAAACAATGAAGCAGAAAAATTCGATCTTAACTTCATCCTCAGATTAATTCACATTACCGCACACGGAAACACACCTCAAAGACAAGACTTTAACTCTTTTTAGATTTAACACCGAGTTTTAATAAAACGTTCCACCAATCTTAAGGCTAAGCATATTTTGGGTATGCATAACTTTCTTTCCGCTAGATTGGATATCATTTAAGGATCTAAATGGTTTTTAGCCACAACACAAACAAAACAAGTGAAACCATAGATTATAATCTCTAAATTTATTAAATCGGATTCTTAAAATTCTTGATAAGAAAAGAACACGATTTTCTTGAAGATATCGAAAACGTTTGACCAGTACTAATAATTTTTGCCAACAAAAGATGGTCATACACATAGTTATTATCATTAAGAACTTAGAAGAAGAAGGAAAACATACTAGGTCACTAGGTGACAAAATTTTCATATATTAGCAAACACATGAAACCATTATAACATTGATGTGTTTGCTAACTATAAATAAGTTTTTGTTGTTGTCAAATTAGTGTCTTTTTTTTTTTTTGAAATAATTTGATTTTTCTTTTACTTATATGTCTCTGGTTGATATATGGTTTCAGAAAAGGAAAAGAGAGTTGATAGGAGGGAGAACCTATCGACCAAAGCAGAAGCTCACAAGGTGTTGATAAATTAAGAAGCAAGGCAATATTTGTCCTCCTCTCTGTAGGGGAAGTATCAACAAATATGCTTAAGTTCACAACTACTAAAGTAGCTGATGCAGTGCTGGGCAATCAATCTTTTGTTGCTTTTGTATATGAAATATCTTTGACGTTTCATCTTTGTTCTGTTAAACTCTGTTTTGGTTTTCAAATGATTTGCAGTTTTATACCCCAATTGAAGTTTTAAGATCTATTCGTCCTAATGCACACTTCAATCACTTCCTGTCAGGTAGAAGAATTCATAGGGTTGGTTGTACAGCTCAGTATCTCCAATGAAGCTGGACATTCACCAAACCGCAGCTAAAGTTTTAAACTTAGATCATAGCTAGTGTGTTGGAACAATGGCTTTTTGCCTTCTTTGGCAGGAGTAAGCCATTTGTTTTTGCTAAAAAGAAGTAAGCCATGTTGAGATCCAGTTACCAACATGGCCAACGTGGGTAAGTAATGAACTAATGATAATCGCCTATGTATAGATATAATAACTGCACGAGGTCACAATTCTCTTGCTCTGTTTTCCCTGCTGCTTTCTCCATCTCACTTCTTGATCATCAATTACACAATGCTCTTATGTTAACATTTCAGGTTCAAGCTTCAAGAGCTAGGGGAAGTAAGAAACATAGAGGTTCGGTATTTGGAAGAAGACTTACAGACTCCAAAATGTCTAGAAAAAAGTAACATGAAACAACTTGAGAAAAAGTTATCACTCATCACTCATCACTCCTCTGGCGATTGATATTTCGATGCTCCTACATGAATTCTTGGCGAAGAAATTTTTGCAAAAGTCAACCACTTCTTCTTTCTCCACTTTTACCAACCACGCCTTCACGCCCTTAAGTCGATCTTTTGTGACATTATCATTCAGCAGTTCATCACTTATACCAGCATCTTCTTGATGATCATCAGCCAAAAACTTTTTGTATCTTTCAAAAGAGCTTTCCTCCAATCTCGAGATAAAACTTCAACTAAATTACAAGATTAGACAAAAATTAAGATAAATCTTACCATGAAATCACCAATGCCACCAGCAAATTTGTAAATCTGATCAAGCAACTCATTAGGTTCCTTACTTGGAGAGACGACATAGATATGGAGTCCTCTCATGACAGAGGAGAGATGAAGTGTCAAATCAAAATCATAACCTAATTGAGCCTTTAGTCTACATGAAGGAAGAAAACAAATTGAATTTAGATAAAAGAAAACCACTCAGACTAATACCATTTAGACTAAGTGTTCAAGGAATAACCTTAGTTCATGGTATAAGTGCTCTTGGAGAGCTGCTTTTAAGATGACATTGATTGCTGAATATTTATCAGAATCATCTCCGTTGCAAAAACATACCTGCAATCACGATCAGAACACATAAATCTTAAATTATTTTAAGTCACCACACAGCAATTAAAATTTGTACTTACCATTGCATAAGAGTTTGTTTCACTCTCTGTGAAAGGTGTTGCTTTTAACTCCAAAGGGACACCAACTTCTGGCATTTTCTTCATTTGTTCCTTGGGTACATCAAAACTACCCGTCGCGTCAAATATCCCAAGAAGCTCTTCTGATTCCTCCTTTGAAAACTTTCCAGAACAAACACCCACCACACGTCTCTACAAAATGAAAATTTAACAATTAATAAATAGACCTGAAACATTAAGAAACAATTTGGAAAACAGAGCCAATGCTAAAAGTAGTTTACCGGAACAGCTAATAAACGAACGTCTTTAACATCTTCAAAAGTGCAGATCTTGAGCGCATTTAATTCATCATTCAAAGTGGTATCAGCTAACGCATTAGATAACATCTGATCACAAGTGAATTTATAAGTAGAGTAAAAAAAGATTTGTCATCAAATTAGTTATCGAGATTTAATGTCAGATTTGTATACAGAGATGCATTATTTCTCCACCATGTTGATTTCGTGGCTCATCTTTTAGATAATCAAAGAACGCAATTACATTATCTTCTTTTATCTCAATTGTTTTTTTTTTTAAACGAACTTTACACTGTCGGTATATATATAACCGGGGTTTTCCTAAAACCTGAACACAATAAAATATGAGTAATTATTCTTGTTATTATCTTTTCTTTTTCTCCTTAGGAGGTGTGAATTCTTAGTTCATCAAAATGGTTAAAGTCTTTCATACATTAATTATAAAAATAAAATCTGTATGTTATCAACATGTCAACCTCCACAAGTTTTTGCCTTTTAATTGGAAAGAAGGTAGCTATGAATTGTTTATCCACAAAATATTACAAAATAAGTAATTTGGTTATTGAAAAAACAAATCAGATTGACAGGTTTTTGCCGGCTAATTAGAGCATCTCCAATGGTAAGAGCAAAATCAGTTTATCCACAAAATATTACATTCTCTTGAAGCAAAATAAATTATTAATTTTTTATCATAATACATAAGAAATATATGTTAGAATGGATATAAATTGATTTCGATATATAAAGCATATTAACTGTCAAATTTTGAAAAGAATCTTTAGGAAATATGTTATACCTTATTGTACTATATATGTAGAACAGAGAAAAGCGGGAAAAAAAAAACTATTTACAAAAATAATTGGATTGAGATGTTGTTTGATAAAAGAAGAAATGAAGAAAAAAAATTACACAAGCAACAACCCTCAAGTTACATACTTTGATGTTCATAACAATATTTTTTTAAATAACATAAGAACATAAATGAGTTAAGAAAAAAAAATCTAATTACATGTGCTAGAGACACATGAATTTGTGGATTTATATTGGAATTTACTCCAACTCGAAACTATAGAAATTTATGAATTTAAATATAACAGTTATTAATTTAATTAGTGTATAGAATTTTTCCTGTATCCTTTTCTCTTGAATCCTAATCATAAAAGGAGACTATCTTCTAAATTCTCTAATGGCCCTATAGTGACAAACAACGCAACAGGACGACTCCTCAACAACGCAAAGCCACAAATCGACTACCAATTGATTAAAAGGCTCTTCAAACTTTGCAAGCATTAGATGCAATTTCTATCATAACGATTGAAGAGACCATTCCGCAAAGGAGATGGACCTTACATTGATCTTATCCACACATATTTTCCTACTAAAGTTGCGGTCAAAACAAGCCATATTTGATCCATTATTGTTATAGGTATCTAGTTCGATCGAATAACCAACAGTAACTGTCCTTTAATTACCGTTTTCTGTTTGTTCATATGGGCATATATACCTTAGCCAACTATCCTCTAAAATCCATTGGCCCACGCATCTTCAAATTTTCCATATTCCTTCTTGTTCAATGGTCCATAACGGTATATATACAACAATAGACATGTGCGTCTATATATTTAATGGTCCAAGGAACATTGGCCAAAAGTTGAATAATCTAAAGGAAGAAAAGGTATCGGATTCAGCTTAATCCTTAAGACTCTAATACTAAAATATTGCCTCTGATGATTAATTCAAATGTATACTGAGTAACAAGAAGAGATCAAACAAGACTTTCACTAGAAACAAAGATACTCGAGACCCTCCTTGAGCTTAAAAACTCACAATCATCATCACAGGAACTCGATGGCTGAGAAACCGAGTCATAAAGTTATGGAGTACGAAGACTTGAGTCATGACGTGATGAAGACGTCTCATAATATCATATGAGGAAGGTGAAGAGTGAGAGGAAGGCAAAAGAAGAGGATGTTGACAAAAAAGCAGAGAATTTCATCAATCTAAAGCATAAGAATTTCTTCTTGAAAACTAATAAGTGTTCACTTAAGAGCGTAGAGATTCTGTAATATATGTGATTGTGTTGTAATTATATTGTCACATCTACTTTCATTTTGGTTGTGTAACAAAACATGATACAGTGGTTAATATGAATTACATACTATCAGGGCACAGCTATATTCAAAGCACTTTTATTAGTTTTAAAAAAGACTTCCAAAACCCACATAGTGGACACAACAGAATACGAGTTTCCCAAAATAGAAACTAGACAACAATAAAAAATAATGGTGAAAAGCCATAAAAGGAAAGTAGAGTATGATCCATAACTATAGGATGGATCTGCAGAGAGGACAAGTTGTGTGGTTATTACTAAACCATTTATCCAAACAAGCTGTGTGAAAGTAATGCTTGCAGGAAACTAACTCACTCACCTCTTCCTCCTCTTTAAACCCACACAGACACACACAACACTCCATAGCTACTCTCCCGTGCTTGCTTCCTCTGTTCTCAGCAGATTCAAAGTGTGTTACAGAGATTCTTCTTCTTCTTTTTGAATCCTCATGATCTTGGTCGTCCTCTATGTTCTTTGCCTCATTGGTCTCAGAGCTCACCATGTGAAGAACAGATCTTACCATGTTCTTTATTAGAGATACTGAAACAACTGTGTTCATCACTAGCATTGGCACTACTCCTTCAGACGCTGTCGGGTAATGAGAAAGACCCATTCCTCTTGCTACTGATACTGTCTTTCTGTTTCTAGAGTCTTTGGCCCTCTTCGAGAATTTGAGATCTTTCAAGAGCTTAAAGAGAGTAAATGAGAAAGTTTCTTAATGTTAATCTAGCAACTTATGTCTAATCCTCTCTGGCTTTTAGCTATCGGTCTAAACGCGTGGCATTACGCGTAAGGTACTAGACCAACACATGATTGTGACTGTATCACGAAAGTCACCGACACGTGGTTCTAACACTACAAGAAAATAGTGATTTTGCAACATATTTTTTGTAACGTTCTTTTTCGTTAAAATATTGCAATAAATTTTGCAATATTTTTGCAATGATAAATACATGTCACAATTTTATTGTAAATTCATTGTAAAATTACGACACATATTTTTGTAGGAAATTTGTGTTACTAATTTGCAATTTTTTTTACAACGTGTATAAACTTTCTTGCAAATTTTACGAGAAATATCTAAAGATAGTGATTCATTGTTTTTTTGCAAGAAAATTATAGTACAAGTATGTGACACATGATTTGTAACTATATTTGCAATAATCTAAGTAACACTTTTGCAACATTTACTTTATACACAAACTTTGAAACTACATTATCGAATCTTTGTAGCTCACTTAATAACAAAACATAATTAAACTATAGGTGATTCAGTTAATTTTTGGGGTCAATGAGCTCAAAGATGTGATAATTTGGCTTTTTTTTTTTCATTGACGTCAAATCATTGTATAACTCCAGATTTTGGGATATGATTCTCTTAACAAATTAGATATTATATCGTTTTATTGTTATATATATGTATATGCCTTTTTCCATTTTACTTAGAAAATAAGATCTTAAAATCTTATGATTAGGTAATGGTATCTTAACAACTTTCTAAGCCATCAAATTCATCGAAGCTAAGATAAAAGCTTGAGTTTCGTACACTAGCTAGCAAGCCCAACAAAAAATTAAGCTTCCGTAGATTAGACTTCTTAGTTAGAATAAGACATAGTTATTGTTAGGTATAAGACACCACCATGAACGGCGGCAAGATACTCAAGAACGGCGTATCCTCCGATCGATGTCATAACCGATTTGCTTTTTGAACCACTTTCTCCAACACCCTTTCTCATTTTCCGGTAGTTTTCATTGTCAGAATATTGATAATGATTCTTATTAAAAGCTTATAAAGTTTGTTGTGTATTGGATTGGCGATTTATCCTTTAATTGTTTGGTCGTTTTATTGTTTATATGGCATCGGTGGAGAGAATTTGACTAATGGAAGTGGAAAAAGCTGGAAAAGTGAACCATATGGACATTGGAGATTGATCAGATGCATTTCTTAGTTCATCATTATTGTGTACCCTCTCTTTCCATAACTAAGGTGACAAAAGCAATACTTACTTTTGAAATTGTATATATTGTATTTTTATTTGATTTAATATACCGTGGATAATTTGATTTAGATTTTGGATGTGTTTTATTTATAATGTTGTATGAGTTTCCTTTAGTTTAGTGTTAACTCTTTTCTTTTAGTAAAAAAATTCAGATGAATCATATGACATTTAACGATCCATTGGTTGGAGAAGATCTTTCAAAATATTGCAGAAATCAAGGAAGTAAGGAACGATCACAAAACTTGAAGTATTGGATATGATGGAGATCATTAGTTTTCTTTTAACGATATATTTCTTTTATTATTTTATTTTGGTTTCTATTTATCTTTTGAGTTTTTAAGTATTTTGGTATTTATAATCTGTTGGATGTTGCTGCTCATTTATTTATTTTATTTTATTACTCAAACTTGTGTTATTGTATTTTTTTAATTACAGAAATTTTATATTGATTTATTATTATAAATTCGTAATAATTCATGTGTGAGATAGAAAATGTAACAAAATTAATGAAAATATATGTCGATCAAGTGATTCACAAAAGAACTGTGACCATACATTGTCATAACAATGCTAAATATTAGCTGTATGTAGGGGTGTCAAAATGGTTTAAAATTGATGGATCAATCCAAACCAATCCAACTCATGGATCTAATGAGTTGGAAATTTGGATATTAATGGATTAATGGATTAAATGGTTTAATGAGTTTAATGAGTTGGATTGAAATGGTTTGGTTTAAAATGGATTAATGGGTTATCCATAACCAAACCAATAAAGATTAAATAATTGAAATCAAATATGTAAACCAAATATAACCGAATTGAATAACTAAACCGATTTTAGTAAACCGAAATAAACATAATTTTCTTAAATCGCTTAACCATCGATCTCTCTCGGCGTCAAATCTCTCACTGTCGATCTCTCTCAATCTTATGGTTTCACCGGCAAATCCATCGACAACGTTAAACGACGAAGCCAACAACGCCGTTCACCGGCAAAGCCACTGACATTCGAATCCCTCATCGTCACTCATGGAGTCCTTGGTCGTCGTTTTGGGTCATTGTGTCGAACTGTCGATTGCGTTAGTGTAACCGTGTCGCAAGCGTAAACCTTTTTTTGTGATCAATTTATGAACCAATGATCATAGTTACAAGTATTTCGATGACGATGACGATGACGACGACGACGACGACGACGACGACGACGACGACGACGATGACGATGACGATGACGACGACGACGACGATGATGATGACGATGACGATGACCATGACGATGACGATGATGGTGATGGTGATGGTGATGATGATGATGATGATGATGATGATGATGGTGGTGGTGAATTGATGACGATGGAGTGATGAAGATGGTGATGGAGTGATGATGATGATAGTGGTGGTAACATGATAGTTACTAATTATCAATTAATTATGATTTAAATTATAAGAAAATTATGTTATGGATCAACTCATTAAATCCATTAATCCATTCATTTAAATGAGTTATGGGTTAATCCAAACCATTTGCTAAATGAATTGGATTGATTCATTAACCATTAAACACTAAATCAATATGGATATGGGTTGGTTTGGTTTGGTTTAACCAACTTGACACCCCTAGCTGTATGTGACAATATTTACGATGAATTTTGTTTTGGTCATCGTAACAAAATTTATGCAACGAAGGTATCTAGCAAATTAGTTATCACAAATTTGCTACGGTTATTTGCTATACGTTTTCCATGGCAATGATTTACGACAATTCAAAGTTGCAAACATACGTTGTAATTTTACGACCAATTTATTACAAAAATGTCATTGCATTAATGCAACATATTTAGCGAGAAATTAATTCATTGCAAATTTTGTAACGTATGTGCGACGAACACGAATTTGCAACGCTCAATCAGCAACGAGATGCAGTTGGTCGTAATTTTGTTGCAATTCTATTATACGCAACGATATATTGATTTATTGCAATAATTTTCTATGTTGCAATATCATAATTTTCTTGTAGTGTAAGCTAGTGCTTTGTGGAAAGCTTCTCAAGTTCATGTGCTCCAAGAATTTGACACGTGTGACTCCACTGATCCATCAAAAGATAACACGGTACACCAGTTCAGAATTACTTGTAGATTAAGTCAAACCCACAATCTTCATCAGTTCATTGTATACTTCACATGCCACTAGATGCACAAGCTTTTTTATAATGGATCTTGATATACACAAGTGCTTTATACTGGATCAAAACATTCATCTTTTTTTGTTTATTCGATGGAAGGTGGTGATGATTTTGTAGTGATGGGTAATATCTACTACATTAACATATACAGAACTCTATATGTAAATGCAAGATCGCACTAGTAAAACTGAATCTGTCAGCTTGTGGCTACTTAAAGTACTCCCCTATTTTAAATGGTTGTTGCTGTTGAATTTGAGGAGCCTTCTACTTGTAAGGATTTGAAATAATCCTTCTCCGCGTTAGCCATTCTACTCTGGAACATTGTCCATTCCTTTTTGCATCTTTCCCTCACCTGCAAAACCACATAACAAAACAAATTGAAGTCGCTTGTTTCACAAGTTAGACATAATAGATATAAAAAGCTTTGTTACCCCTTGCCATGGCGCTTTCCCGTCCGTTGCCTCACCCTACATCAAGCGAAAGAGAATCAGATTTCTGAGCGGAGAAGTTAATGTCAGATCGAGAAGAGAGAGTTCTATGGGGTTTACTTGGTTGCCAAGGGAAGGAAAAGATTGATGAACAACCCACTGAGCATCTACGACTCCTATCTTCTCATGTGCAGGC
Organism: Arabidopsis thaliana x Arabidopsis arenosa; assembly: GCA_019202795.1. Taxonomy (NCBI): domain Eukaryota; kingdom Viridiplantae; phylum Streptophyta; class Magnoliopsida; order Brassicales; family Brassicaceae; genus Arabidopsis; species Arabidopsis thaliana x Arabidopsis arenosa. The sequence goes on along the minus strand of CM032919.1, from coordinate 10,182,381 downwards.
TGCATTTCAGTGAAAAATATGCGCAGTTTCGTCATTATAACAAACGATATATTTAAAGCCAAGCAACCTGTCTTTTGCGTAACAAAAAACGAACTGCAAGTGTCTCTTTTCTTACCTCAACACATCTTCTGAGTGCAAAATCAAGTCCCCAACCGTGAACCAAATCATTCTGTTAACAGTTAAGGTAAGGCATATAAGTAAGACTGACAAGCAGAGAGAATTAGGGAAGATGAATAAAGAATGAACAAACAGATGGTGAAGTAAAGGAACCTGGATCACGTGCCAAACGCATCGCCAAGCATCTCTTGAAAATACAGGAGCCATGATCTCGACGAATCTGCATTTGCCAATGACACAAAAGCTTAACACTGGTTAGTTCCTGTATAGGGAAAAATTAAATCATAACACGCAGAAAGAAAGGTTTCTACATACGCAGCACACGGAGGGAGATGAGGATCTGAACACCATCCAGGTCTTTCTTCTGTTATCCTGAAAAGATTCAAAGCCCACAATTTCGTAAGGATCAATATGCATAAAACTAACCGTGGCCTGAATCTGAGGGATTTTATACATACTTGTGAACTTCTTGATCACTTCTTCTCTTTGTCATCTGCCATGTCAACCCCTTGTTTGGCTCCAAGCCAGGTTGGGAAATCTCCAGGCCATGTGCCTTCCCCTTTGAAAAAAGCAAAAACAAACCCCCACCAAAAGCAGGAGCAATACAATCAACCAATCACAGAACATGAATCACAAAAAAAGTTACAGAGATTGAAGGCGATAATATTGCCGGCAATCTCCGGTGATGACAGTCTCTATTCTGTCAACAACAGTTGAGTAACAAAGTCGGCAACGGTTTGGTTTTCTTTTCGTCGAGTTTCAAACTTTATTTTTTTGTGACGGCGATGTATGGGCCAGATTCAGATATGGCCGTCGCAAAGAAAAAGTGTCGGGCGATTAAAATAATAATATGGGCCAGATTCAGGGTAGATATAGGCCCAAATCAGTTGTTTATATATATACACACACTAGGGTTCCCGGCGTGAAAAATTGTCACTTATGCCACTTTTCAGAAAAAAATGATCTGGCATGCCACTAAAAAATCTACATGCCATCGAAAATGTGAAATGCCGAAATTACCCTTAATGAAGAAAGAAGAAGAAATTAAAGAAAAAAACAAAATCGTTTTTGTCTCTCTCCTCTCCCTCTCTCTCCCCGACCCCGACGCTCTTTTTCTCTCCTCCTCCGCCGCTCCCGTCGATCTGCAACTACGGCTCAACAGGCGCCTCCTCCTTCTCGAAATCGGTTAGTTTTTTTCTCATGTATTCTCTTGACATTGCTGCATTGTTTGGATTTTAGGTAATTTATGAGTAATCTGAAATTTTTTTAAATTAGGGATTTCAAATGAAAATTGGGTTTTATTTGGGTTAATCGAATGTATATTGGCGAATGGAGGTTTTTGCAATGGTTATTAAACGAATGTAGCTCGTCCATTGTTGAATCGCGTCATATTTTATGTAGAATCGAGTCAGATCTCAGTCAACTGGGACAACTATGACAACTGGTACAACTAAGTTTAATTATTAAACTGGTACAACTGATAGACTATAGGCCAACTGGTACAACTGATAGTCTATATGCCAACTGGTACAACTGATAGTATGTAGGCCAACTGGTACAACTAGTATAACTGTGATAAATGGTGTATGTGCTATTTTTAATTGTTGTATTTTCAGGATAGTACCCTCCATAGTCAACTGGTACAACTGATAGAATGTAGGCCAACTGGTACAACTGATAGTATATAGGCCAACTGGTACAACTGATAGTATGTAAGCCAACTGGTACAACTAGTATAACTGTGATAAATGGTGTAGATTTGTGCTATTTTTAAATGTTGTATTTTCAGGATAGTACCCTCCATAGTCAACTGGTACAACTGTTAGAGTATAGGCCAACTGGTACAAATGATAGTCTGTAGGCCAACTGGTACAACTAGTATAACTGTGACAAATTGTGTAGGTAATTATGTTTAAAATTGTTGTAATTTCAGGAGGCGATGAAGAAGAAGAGCCAGACTAACGTACATGTTGACTATGGAGGGTACTATTCAGAAGGGAATGAATGGATTTTTAAAAATTTACTATACGCTATATCGTTTAAGACGGCATGTTTAGAGAAGATAACTTATTTGGTGCTATTAGATAAGATCACTAGATACTTGGGCATTGGCATATTACAGGACGTTGTATGTAGTGCCACATGAGTCAGATTGGATTATTCCTGATGCAATTAAAGAGTTGGAGGCTGACCCGCCGGATTATACCCCAAAAAAAGGACGAAATCAAGATAAACGGTTTCCATCCGTTGGAGAAAAACGCAGAAAGAGTAACAAAGCTGTTCCAGGAATTAACTTGGAGAGATGGCTGCAGCCCGAAGATCCAGAAGCTACTTGATTAATTCTCTGGTTCAACCGGAACAACTATTTTACCACTTGGGTTCAACTGGAACAACTGTTAACCATTCGGGTTCAACTGGAACAACTGTTAACCATTTGGGTTCAACCGGAACAACTTAAACAACTTTGTACTTGTATTTTTATTTGTAAGACTAATATCACTTTGTAATATATGGATTTTTATTTGTAAGCTGAGTTTGTAATATAAACCCTTTTATACTTGGTAATATTTGTTTAATATATTTGCAAGTCTTTTGGTAAGTGGTTCAACCGGAACAACTGGGAACAACTGATACTACTTTTTAACGACCGTAATTACATAAATTAAACTGTAATAAGTGATTTTAAACATTTAGAACTTCAAAAGTATATTTAATATATGATATTTAACATTATCAGTAATTTATGTCATCATAAACTTGTTTTAAACAAATCACTCTTTAGGTAACAAGGAACATTTAGTTCAAGATCACCTATAAAGATGTAATAAGTATGAAAACTATGCTGTGTTAAATCTATTTCTATCAAAACTTCTTAAACACCATTATAATGTGAAAATTGATGTGAACAACTAGATAATTATGTTCGTTTTTAAGGTTCAACTCCAAAAATACGAAATCTGAAATAGTTCAACTGTGAAGAAATCAGGACAACTGAACATCTAAGTACAACTATATAGATTATCTTGCTGACGAAGACCCCACCCAAATGTTAAAGTTGTGTTCACACTTGTCTTTGACTAGTCTTTGACTTATACCGGGCCCACCCACATAAATAATCTCGAAAATACTAAGACCTACCAACATAAAGAGAGAATCTCTCTCTCACCTCTCTCTTCTAACTCTCTCTTCTTCTTCGTCTTCTTCCTTCTTCTTCTTCGAAAATTCTTGAGATTTTCCCCAAAAATTAGGGTTTTTAATTTTTGATTAATTTTACAAATTCTGGGTTTTCGACCATCATAAGGTATGGCAATTCGATTTTTGTACTTCATATTAATGGATCTACTTTCTATGTTTTAGTATTTGTAAGATTTTAGGTTTAATTGCTTTAAGTTTGATGCAATCTACAGATTTGTAACATATATTCATCTTTTAAACAGTAGATATGCCTTACAGTTACTCGCAACCTTCCACATCCGTAGAAAGTATCAACAGTGGATGCCGAAATGCGGACGCCAATTATGGTGTTCCTGCTTTGGAGTCGATCCGAGAAACTCTTCGTCTTATGCGTGAAGAAATTGATGATCTTAAAGAGAGGTTAGCCACAAAAGAAGTCGAGATTGTGAGGCTTAAGGGTTACTTTCAAGGTGGTAATATTGTATGATTACCACCTAGTCTTTGTAATATTTGAATTTGTATTTTGGATATGGATTTGTGTTTTTGGAATATGGATTTGTGTTTTCATGAAGTCTTATTAGTATTTGTACCTGCCGTAATGGTAGTTGTACTTGGTTCAACCGGTACAACTTCGACTTATATGTAGTTGTCCTTGATTTATCATATAGTTGTCCCTGTATTATTAGTAGTTGTCCTTGGTTTATCACATAGTTGTCCCTGGATTATTAGTAGTTGTCCCTGGATCAACCGGAACAACTAAATTTAAAATTTAGTACTCACTCCAACAACTACATGAGTACCAAGAAGAAGGAACCTCACGTTTCACTTCATCACGTAGAGTCAATTGCTTCCTAACAATCGTGTCTCAACACGTATATACAAGCTAATGAACCAATAAGCTAAATTCTTCACAGAGCTCGCATCTTTAGGCCAACATTTACTAAACGCAAACATATTATTAAACATCCCCGACGGAATCTTCCCGGAGAGACACATATCTTGATTAAACTTCTCCGACATCTACACAAAAATCAAACTCAAAATTAGGGTTTCTACAAACAGGAACACGAACCAGTGATGATTAGATTTTACTAAACCTGATTAAAAGAGAGTATATTGGAGCGTAATCGAGTACGTTCGCCTTTATCGCACTTAATCGAGCTCGAGACGTTGTTAACGACGATCCCACCGGGGAAGACTAAGTCACGGTTCCGGGTCGGGACGATTTCGACTAACCTGGAACCGTCTGGTGTAGTTTTACAAGCGGAGAAACGAACATCGGAGCAGAGATAGTAACCTAATTCGATCACTGAGACGGCTTTCTCGGCGGCGGATTGAGCATCGAGGCGGGTGAAATTGTTATAGGCCATGGATCCGAGAGAGAGATGATAGTGAAAGAAAGGGAAGAGGAAAATTCAAAAGATTGTGGCTTTGTGTGGTGAAGAAGAAGAAGAAGACGAGCGCGAAGCCATTGAAGTGGTCAACGGTGTATGGCTAGGAAAGAAAACATTTAGTCAACACGTAATTACTTTGACTTTACGGCTTTATGTTTGAATTTCGGATATGGAATTATATAGTGTGAATATGAATATTAAACCGGAGGAGACGAAGATGCAAACGGAGACGGAGGAGACGAAGACGAGACGCGGAGGAAACGAAAGGCGGATAAGACGCAGACGGTCCGAGGCAACTAAGACGCCGGAGACGACGAAAACGGACGGTCTGAAGCGATTCCGATGAGAAGCGACGGAGAGAAGTGACGGAGATTCGAGAACTCGACTCTTCTTCTTCCGATTTACAGTTTCTCGATTTATACTTAGATTATTTTTGTGTTTTTCAGATTTAGGGTAAAATTTGAAGATTTTTTATGGGTCGGATTATTTTTCATGGGCTTGGATCGGATTATTAAGGTTGGGTCGTAGTTTTTAGAATTTGGTTTGGTTTTTATGTCTTTTACTCAATTTTACGAATTAAAAGAAATTCAAAAATAAAAACAAAACATAAGAGTGGCATAAGAGGTTAGCATTTCTCGATTAGTGGCACAAGAGGTGAACTCTCTTCCCGGCGTCGCGCAGCTTAGATTCATGGGTAGAAAGCGGCATCCTCGCCCTGCGCGATGTACTCCCAAAAGCAGTCGTCGACCTTGCCCAAAAAAAGTAAATCGTGTTTACAGAGGCCTCCTCGAAGACCAGAGCTAAACACTGGTTATTGTAACCCTTGTTACCGCAAACTTGGTCTGCGTGCGGTAAACTCTAAGATAATTCGCCTTCGGAATCGTTCTGACTCTAATAAAATTGATATTCAGGTTCTTTTCATATACATAATAATTTTCAATTTGATTGATTTTAATTGGCATCTAAGCTTTTATAATTTGATTCTTAATTACAACAGGAAAAGTTGTCTTCTGATATTGTTACAACTACCACCACACCTCAATTGCCATCAAGGTATGTTGATTCTCTCTCTCTCTCTAGTGTGTGTGTATATATATAAGTCAAGTACTCTTAGACATAGATCTATATGTATGGTGATGGTTGGTCTTATGCAGATTGGCCTTGCAGTGTGACTCCAACGCTTCGTTGCAAGCTTGTTCTACCCGTATCCCATCAGATGAGAGACTTGATCATCATTTGACTCGTGACTCTGAATTTGATATTCAGGTTGTTGAGAATTTTTACGTTTTTTTGTTGTTGATTTGATTCTTAATTACAACAACTTATATTATACTTCACAGGAAAAGTCGTCGTCTACCGCGCCATCAAGGTGACCATTGATTTTGATTACTCTTTTTCTCTCTCTATTACTCACATTATTTTAAATGTATATGGATTGTGATGGTTGTTGTTGCTCACATTATGCTTGAATGGTTTTTACAGCTCCGAACACAAGCGCAAAGCTTCTGAAAAGAAGAAGAAGAAGAAGAAGCGCGCGATGATGCCATATTCACCACCTAAGTGAGCGACTATGTAACTTAAAACTTTTATCTTTTTTTTTATCCCCCTGTTTTTGTAACGCGATGCTTTATCATGACTTAAAAAAACCCCTATTATGGCATGTGTTTGATTTTAAGAAATCTTTAGTCTGATCATATTCCCTATGTCTTTTGGTCATTTCACTCATATTCTATGCGTTTTATTTCTGTCAAACAAAGTATAAGAGATCACCAACATGTGTGTGTTTTAAAAGAAAAACTACAACATCATTATGATGATTATGATTTGATTACGCCTCTTTCCTTCTTTACAGCAACTTCTAAAAGAAAGACCCTTCCTACTCTCAAAATCTTTTAACCCTTTACTAAACACAATCTTTCTGAGCCAACAAGTCATGAATTTCTAGCCAAGAAACCCCAAAGCTACACACCTCACCTGCAAATAACATTGAAACTAACTTAGTGCTTTAAAACTTCTTCTTCCTCCCTCTCTGTTTCCACAACAACAAGTACACATCTGATTGAGGCAAACAGAGAAAAGGGTAATGGACAAGGAAGAAACTTTAAAGAATCTCTCCCAACGGAAGAAGAAAGAAACGCGTAAGGGTAATTTGATAATGGAGCTATGATTCTATTATAATCAAAGTACATATTTGATCTCCCAAAGCTCAACATCTTCTCCTCTATCGTAACTTTAAGGAGAATCAGATTAAGAAAATACACCGAATTATAAGGGTAGGTTGCAAACAAGAATACAGGGAAAAAGATTGCAACTTTATTGTTTAATGAGCGAAGAAGAAGAATAAGAGAAGAACTCAAGTCGGTTTCTCAACATCTTCCTTTGTACCAAACACTAAAAAGAATTTTTTTGTTATAAGGACAAAATAGATTACACAGATTAAGAAAAACAAACATGATATGTTTGTTTAAAGTACTTATGACGGTGAGAAAATGGCTACGCTTTGACCAAATGTGAGAAGGCAAGCTGTCTAAAAACCCCACATTCGGCTATGATTGGTGTGTGACATACATTCTTATTACCAATTCTCATTTTATGTTTTAAACTAATTCATATTTTTCATTGTTTTACACGTAATTTAGGGTTAATTAGTGATCACTTTATGTAGTAGCATAGTTATTATCATTTAGGACTTAGAAGAAGAAGAAAAAAAAAAAAACATAGGAGGTTTAAACACTAGGTGACAAAAAATTTAATGTATAATTGTCATACACATGAAACCACTATAACATTGATGTTTTTACTAGTTATAAATAAGTTTTTGTTTAATGTTGGTCTAATTAGTGATTATTTTTTTGGAAATAATTATTTGGTTTTCTACAACAGTATAGTACTTTTAAATTGATTTAAAAACTATCAATAAGAATTTCAACATTGACTCTTTTGAATCAAGAAAATTAGCTGATGCAGGGTTGGGCAATAATGTTATATCAAGCTTTTGGTTTATGTGAAAAGGAATTGCATTTGTATATGAAAAGCTTTGACGTTTCATCTTGTTCTGTTAAACTCTGTTTTTGGTTTCAAATGATTTGCAGTTTTATACATTTTCCCTCAATGGAGGTTTTAAGCTCTGTAAGTCCTAATGCACACTTCAGTTTCTCGGACATTTCTTATTTTCATAAGAGTGAGTAAGCTTCAACATTATTTTGTTCTGGGATTAGACACTTTAATTTCTATTATCAAATTTAGAAATATTAAATTTGCCAAACCTGTAAGCAAAATGTTAAAGAGAGGAAAATAGACAGTATATTGTGTAATTGGATTTAGACATTTTATGAAAAAGCTAAAGGATCTGCTCCAGTCAAACGATGTGCTCTGATTTTACTCAATCGTGTATGTTTGTTAATATTCTCGTGATAGAACATGGTAGCTGCTACTGATGCTGGAGCTTCCACAGCTATTGCAACTAATCCACTTTGGGTTGCCAAGACAAGATTAATGGTAAGTTTTGCTCTTCACTTTTTGTTGCTTCGGTTTCACAAGTCTCTCATCTCTCCTGTGTTTTTCTATTAGACAAAAGGAATGAGACCAAAATGTGTTGTACATAATAACTGTCTGCATATGGTAGGATTGTACAGGTTAATATCTTTAATGAAGCTGGACATTCAACAAACCTCAGCTAAAGTGTTAAACTTAGATCATAATGTAGCTTGAACAGTGGATTTAGCCCCTGTAGTGTCGCGGTCGCCTCTTCAATATCTTAAAGTTCTCGCCTATGTATTGATATAACCGCACGAGGTCACATTTCCCAATTTTCCCTTCCTCTGTTTCCCCTGCTTTCTCCATCTCACTTCTTGATCATCAATTACACAATGCTCTTATGTTAACATTCCAGGCTGTTAGGTCCAAGATTCAAGAGCAAGGACAAGTAAGAAACTTATCAATACTTCCCCAATCCCTTTTGAAAGCAGCAGTTAACCTTATTTTTTTCTCTTTATGAGAGAATGTGAAATTTTATTCATCTTTATTAGGAATTCAAACATAATATTTGTTGCCAAGATAAAAAAACACATATCTATTCATTCATATGGGAAACAAATGGTTTCCAAATGGTGAGAAAATGACCAAATGTGAGAAGGCAAGCTGTCTAAAAACCCCACATTCGGCTATGATTGGTTTGACATACATTCTTATTACCAATTCTCATTTTGTGTTTTTTCATTTAAACTAATTCATATTTGTCTTTCATTTACACGTAATTTAGGGTTAATTAGTGATCACTTTATAGTAGCATAGTTATTATCATTGAGAACTTAGAAGAAGGAAGAAAACATACTAGGTCACTAGGTGACAAAATTTTCATCCATGTAATCATTCATTCTTTTTGTCAATGCGTCTCACTTCTTCTTTACTTTCTTTCAACAAAGATCTCTCATGGTCTACGTCCATATGTTCGATTTTGAGGGCACGGTCGGGATGTGTTGTAATGATCCGGTCCTTGTGCAACAATACCCACGCAAGTGATAACTTTGAGAATCGAATTTTCGATAGCATAGTAAGCGTAGCTGAGCAGGCATAGCGCAAAAAAAACTTTTTAAAGAGAAAAACAGAGAAAGGAACCTTATCAAGATCCATTTGACGCATGGAGGGAAGATATTTGATGCCTCTATCATGTACTGACATTTTTACAGGATCATGAGTAGAGGCAGTTGCTGAAGTATCAGGGAGAAAGTGAGTGAACTCCAAAAGCAAATCATGATGGTCCCGAAAAAGGATAGCCACCTACAAGATAAACACATCAAACTAAGACAAAAACGACAAACAAAACAAATGCAAAAAAATAGTATACCACTAATGGCAACAAACACACACCTCATCGTAGACCTCAGTCATGGACGTGTTTTCTTTTCTACACATGTTTAAAAATGACTTGTATACACGATCATCGCCTTGAAACCTTGTCTGCAGATAAACGATAAAAATTAAAGAGGCAAGTAGCAAAGACAAAGAAAGGGAAGTGCACCACATCAAAGTATCTACCTTAATCTTGTTGACAAAACTAATAGCTTCTTCAAACTCAACAGGCTTCTTTGGCGCAGGTTGGTCATCCTCGGGTAAGAGGGTTATCTCGAAACCCTTTGGCAAGAAAGTCTTGAAACCCAAAATCAATTCCCGGTTCCCTTTGAAGAGTTCTTTCGCCCACCAGTATCAACTCTACAATGCAAAATAGGATCAGATTTAAAATTGAACTAAAGAGTAAAAACAAAACATTATTAACAAGGAGCAAAAACTATACCTCTGAGCTATAAAATCTTTCATAACCTCAAGAAACTCATCGTATTTTTCACGTTTATCTTGAAATTTATCCTTGACAGCCTTGAGATACGCAAGTGCATCGTTAGTAGTTAGCTTTTGTGCACTCCCTCCTCCAACCATGGTTTATAATTTGCCAGAGCTTCATTAACCAGAGAAAAAGAAAAAAGACTTTAGCAAGCAAAATAGATCACTGTGCATCTCCAAACAAACACAACTCACCAAACTAAAGGCTTTAAATTTGGGCAACTCGAGGAAAATTTAGCATCAAGAGGAAACAACAAGTCTTCGAAATTGAGGATTCATGTAAAATTCAATCTCTCAACCTCAGCTACAGAGCAAAATAAAAAATAAAATCCTTTTGATCTTATTTCAAGAAATCACATATTAAAGAACACTTGAAAAATCAATCAAAGCAAACAAAATTTTATCCAAAGAATTCGAAGTCGAAGACAATCTCAACTAAAGCAGTAGATCTAGCAAGTAAAGAACAATCAAAGCAAAATCGAAAAAGAGTTTAGAAACAATGAAGCAGAAAAATTCGATCTTAACTTCATCCTCAGATTAATTCACATTACCGCACACGGAAACACACCTCAAAGACAAGACTTTAACTCTTTTTAGATTTAACACCGAGTTTTAATAAAACGTTCCACCAATCTTAAGGCTAAGCATATTTTGGGTATGCATAACTTTCTTTCCGCTAGATTGGATATCATTTAAGGATCTAAATGGTTTTTAGCCACAACACAAACAAAACAAGTGAAACCATAGATTATAATCTCTAAATTTATTAAATCGGATTCTTAAAATTCTTGATAAGAAAAGAACACGATTTTCTTGAAGATATCGAAAACGTTTGACCAGTACTAATAATTTTTGCCAACAAAAGATGGTCATACACATAGTTATTATCATTAAGAACTTAGAAGAAGGAAGAAAACATACTAGGTCACTAGGTGACAAAATTTTCATATATTGGCAAACACATGAAACCATTATAACATTGATGTGTTTGCTAACTATAAATAAGTTTTTGTTGTTGTCAAATTAGTGTCTTTTTTTTTTTTTGAAATAATTTGATTTTTCTTTTACTTATATGTCTCTGGTTGATATATGGTTTCAGAAAAGGAAAAGAGAGTTGATAGGAGGGAGAACCTACCGACCAAAGCAGAAGCTCACAAGGTGTTGATAAATTAAGAAGCAAGGCAATATTTGTCCTCCTCTCTGTAGGGGAAGTATCAACAAATATGCTTAAGTTCACAACTACTAAAGTAGCTGATGCAGTGCTGGGCAATAATGTTAAATCAATCTTTTGTTTTAAGTCAAACGCCATTGCTTTTGTATATGAAATATCTTTGACGTTTCATCTTTGTTCTGTTAAACTCTGTTTTGGTTTTCAAATGATTTGCAGTTTTATACCTTGAAGTTTTAAGATCTATTCGTCCTAATGCACACTTCAATCACTTCCTGTCAGGTAGAAGAATTCATAGGGTTGGTTGTACAGCTCAGTATCTCCAATGAAGCTGGACATTCACCAAACCGCAGCTAAAGTTTTAAACTTAGATCATAGCTAGTGTGTTGGAACAATGGCTTTTTGCCTTCTTTGGCAGGAGTAAGCCATTTGTTTTTGCTAAAAAGAAGTAAGCCATGTTGAGATCCAGTTACCAACATATGAAGCAATACATGGCCAACGTGGGTAAGTAATGAACTAATGATAATCGCCTATGTATAGATATAATAACTGCACGAGGTCACAATTCTCTTGCTCTGTTTTCCCTGCTGCTTTCTCCATCTCACTTCTTGATCATCAATTACACAATGCTCTTATGTTAACATTTCAGGTTCAAGCTTCAAGAGCTAGGGGAAGTAAGAAACATAGAGGTTCGGTATTTGGAAGACTTACAGACTCCAAAATGTCTAGAAAAAAGTAACATGAAACAACATGAGAAAAAGTTATCACTCATCACTCATCACTCCTCTGGCGATTGATATTTCGATGCTCCTACATGAATTCTTGGCGAAGAAATTTTTGCAAAAGTCAACCACTTCTTCTTTCTCCACTTTTACCAACCACGCCTTCACGCCCTTAAGTCGATCTTTTGTGACATTATCATTCAGCAGTTCATCACTTATACCAGCATCTTCTTGATGATCATCAGCCAAAAACTTTTTGTATCTTTCAAAAGAGCTTTCCTCCAATCTCGAGATAAAACTTCAACTAAATTACAAGATTAGACAAAAATTAAGATAAATCTTACCATGAAATCACCAATGCCACCAGCAAATTTGTAAATCTGATCAAGCAACTCATTAGGTTCCTTACTTGGAGAGACGACATAGATATGGAGTCCTCTCATGACAGAGGAGAGATGAAGTGTCAAATCAAAATCATAACCTAATTGAGCCTTTAGTCTACATGAAGGAAGAAAACAAATTGAATTTAGATAAAAGAAAACCACTCAGACTAATACCATTTAGACTAAGTGTTCAAGGAATAACCTTAGTTCATGGTATAAGTGCTCTTGGAGAGCTGCTTTTAAGATGACATTGATTGCTGAATATTTATCAGAATCATCTCCGTTGCAAAAACATACCTGCAATCACGATCAGAACAGATAAATCTTAAATTATTTTAAGTCACCACACAGCAATTAAAATTTGTACTTACCACTGCATAAGAGTTTGTTTCACTCTCTGTGAAAGGTGTTGCTTTTAACTCCAAAGGGACACCAACTTCTGGCATTTTCTTCATTTGTTCCTTGGGTACATCAAAACTACCCGTCGCGTCAAATATCCCAAGAAGCTCTTCTGATTCCTCCTTTGAAAACTTTCCAGAACAAACACCCACCACACGTCTCTACAAAATGAAAATTTAACAATTAATAAATAGACCTGAAACATTAAGAAACAATTTGGAAAACAGAGCCAATGCTAAAATAGTTTACCGGAACAGCGAATAAACGAACGTCTTTAACATCTTCAAAAGTGCAAATCTTGAGCGCATTTAATTCATCATTCAAAGTGGTATCAGCTAACGCATTAGATAACATCTGATCACAAGTGAATTTATAAGTAGAGTAAAAAAAGATTTGTCATCAAATTAGTTATCGAGATTTAATGTCAGATTTGTATACAGAGATGCATTATTTCTCCACCATGTTGATTTCGTGGCTCATCTTTTAGATAATCAAAGAACGCAATTACATTATCTTCTTTTATCTCAATTGTTTTTTTTTTTTAAACGAACTTTACACTGTCGGTATATATATAACCGGGGTTTTCCTAAAACCTGAACACAATAAAATATGAGTAATTATTCTTGTTATTATCTTTTCTTTTTCTCCTTAGGAGGTGTGAATTCTTAGTTCATCAAAATGGTTAAGGGGGTGTTATTGGTTTATTAATTTGTAAATCCATATAGAATTTGAAAATCTCTATTAATTATGAAATCAAGATATATGGATTTTGAAATAACATGTGTTTACCCATGGATTTGAATCCTTCTATTTTTCTCTTTCAATTCCATTCAAATCCATTTAAAACATAATTTGGATTCTCAAATCCAAAAACAAATGACTAAACGAATAACAAGGAATTTTAACTAGTATTTATAATTCATAGAACCAATAACACATGATTTTAATTAGGATTTTAAAATCAATGATTGAATAACAAATGATTTTTGTTTGGATTTCTATTTCCTTATAAATCCATGAACCAATAACCCCTCCTAAGTCTTTCATACATTAATTATAAAAATAAAATCTGTATGTTATCAACATGTCAACCTCCACAAGTTTTTGCCTTTTAATTGGAAAGAAGGTAGCTATGAATTGTTTATCCACAAAATATTACAAAATAAGTAATTTGGTTATTGAAAAAACAAATCAGATTGACAGGTTTTTGCCGGCTAATTAGAGCATCTCCAATGGTAAGAGCAAAATCAGTTTATCCACAAAATATTACATTCTCTTGAAGCAAAATAAATTATTAATTTTTTATCATAATACATAAGAAATATATGTTAGAATGGATATAAATTGATTTCGATATATAAAGCATATTAACTGTCAAATTTTGAAAAGAATCTTTAGGAAATATGTTATACCTTATTGTACTATATATGTAGAACAGAGAAAAGCGGGAAAAAAAAACTATTTACAAAAATAATTGGATTGAGATGTTGTTTGATAAAAGAAGAAATGAAGAAAAAAAATTACACAAGCAACAACCCTCAAGTTACATACTTTGATGTTCATAACAATATTTTTTTAAATAACATAAGAACATAAATGAGTTAAGAAAAAAAAATCTAATTACATGTGCTAGAAACACATGAATTTGTGGATTTCTATTGGAATTTACTCCAACTCGAAACTATAGAAATTTATGAATTTAAATATAACAGTTATTAATTTAATTAGTGTATAGAATTTTTCCTGTATCCTTTTCTCTTGAATCCTAATTCATAAAAGGAGACTATATATATCTTCTAAATTCTCTAATGGCCCTATAGGGACAAACAACGCAGCAGGACGAATCCTCAACAACGCAAAACCACAAATCGACGTACTACCAATTGATTAAAAGGCTCTTCAAACTTTGCAAGCATTAGATGAAATTTCTATCATAACGATTGAAGAGACCATTCCACAACGGAGATAAGCCCTACATGAACTTATCCACACATATTTTCCTACTAAAGTTGCGGTCAAAACAAGCCATATTTGATCCATTATTGTTAAAGGTATCTAGTTCTATCGAATAACCAACAGTAACTGTCCATTAATACCGTTTTCTGTTTGTTCATATGGGCATATATATATACCTTAGCCAACTATCCTCTAAAATCCATTGGCCCACGCATCTTCAAATTTTCCATATTCCTTCTTGTTCAATGGTCCATAACGGTATATATACAACAATAGACATGTGCGTCTATATATTTAATGGTCCAAGGAACATTGGCCAAAAGTTGAATAATCTAAAGGAAGAAAAGGTATCGGATTCAGCTTAATCCTTAAAGACTTTCAATAGAAACAATGGTAACAAGAAGAGAGCAAACAAGGCTTTCAATAGAAACAATGGTACTCGAGACCTTCCTTCAGCATAAAACTCACAATCATCATCACAGGAACTTGATGGCTAAGAAACCGAGTCATCAAGTTATGGAGTACGAAGACTTGAGTCATGACGTGATGAAGACGTCATCATATCATATGAGGAAGGTGAAGAGTGAGAGGAAGGCAAAAGAAGAGGATGTTGACAAAGAAGCAGAGAATTTCATCAATCTAAAGCATAGGAAATTTAATAATTGTATGATCTAAGTTTCTTCTTGAAAAAAAAAAAAGGTTTCTTCTTGAAAACTAATAGTAAGTGTTCACTTAAGAGCATAGAGATTCTGTAATATATGTGATTGTGTTGTAATTGTCACATCTACTTTCATCTACTTTTGAGATTGTGGTTTGATATGCAATTATTTGACATGGAAGTTTGTTTTGCAAAAAAAAATTCACATGGAAGATTTTTTTTATATACAAAACCCTTATGTTTTTAAACGGAGTTATCGAATATCACGTCATTGCTACAGAGGAGAGCAGTATTGCCATTGATTTTTGAAATTGTGGGATTGACTTGCGTAATTCGGACTTGGAAGGTAAACTTGCAAAAAAAAATTGATTTAGAAGGTTGTTTTGTAGAAAACCATTTTAGAAAAGACTTCCAAAACCCACAAAGTGGACACAACAGAATACGAGTTTCCCAAAATAGAAACTAGACAACATTAAAAAAAATGGTGAAAAGCCATGTAAGGAAAGTAGAGTATGATCCATAACTATAGAACGGATCTGCAGAGAGGACAAGTGGTGTGGTCATTACTAAACCATGTATCTAGGCAAGCAGTGTGAAAGTAATGCTTGCAGGACACTAACTCACTCACCTCTTCCTCCTTTTTAAACCCACACAGACACACACAACACTCCATAGCTTCTCTCTCGTGCTTGCTTCCTCTGTTCTCAGCAGATTCAAAGTGTGTTACAGAGATTCTTCTTCTTCTTTTTGAATCCTCATGATCTTGGTCGTCCTCTTTGTTCCTTGCCTCATTGGTCTCAGAGCTCACCATGTTGAGAACAGATCTTACCATGTTCTTAAAGACAGACACTGAAACAACTGTGTTCATCACCAGCATTGGCACTACTCCTTCAGACGCTGTCGGGTAATGAGAAAGACCCATTCTTCTTGCTACTGATACTGTCTTTCTGTTTCTAGAGTCTTTGGCCCTCTTCGAGAATTTGAGATCTTTCAAGAGCTTAAAGAGAGTAAATGAGAAAGTTTCTTAATGTTAATCTAGCCACTTATGTCTAATCCTCTCTGGCTTTTAGCTATCGGTCTAAACGCGTGGCATCACGCGTAAGGTACTAGACCAACACATGATTGTGACTGTATCACGAAAGTCTCCGACACGTGGTTCTAAGCAAGTGCTTTGTGGAAAGCTTCTCAAGTTCCTGTGCTCCAAGAATTTGACACGTGTGACTCCACTGATCCATCAAAAGATAACACGGTACACCAGTTCAGAATTACTTGTAGATTAAGTCAAACCCACAATCTTCATCAGTTCATTGTATACTTCACATGCCACTAGATGCACAAGCTTTTTATAATGGATCTTGATATACACAAGTGCTTTATACTGGATCAAAACATTCATCTTTTTTTGTTTATTCGATGGAAGGTGGTGATGATTTTGTAGTGATGGGTAATATCTACTACATTAACATATACAGAACTCTATATGTAAATGCAAGATCACTAGTAAAACTGAATCTGTCAGCTTGTGGCTACTTAAAGAACTCTCCTATTTTAAATGGTTGTTGCTGTTGAATTTGAGGAGCCTTCTACTTGTAAAGATTTGAAATAATCCTTCTCAGCGTTAGCCATTCTACTCTGGAACATTGTCCATTCCTTT
The DNA here is from genome assembly GCA_019202795.1 of Arabidopsis thaliana x Arabidopsis arenosa. Taxonomy (NCBI): domain Eukaryota; kingdom Viridiplantae; phylum Streptophyta; class Magnoliopsida; order Brassicales; family Brassicaceae; genus Arabidopsis; species Arabidopsis thaliana x Arabidopsis arenosa. Next base: position 10,165,419 of record CM032919.1, on the reverse strand, counting down.
TTGCATCTATCCCTCACCTGCAAAACCACATTAACAAATTGAAGCCACTTGTTTCACAAGTTAAGTGTCTTCCTCGCAACACATAATTCTTAGCACGAGAGAGAGATAAAAAAACTTCGTTACCCCTTGCCATGGAGCTTTCCCGTCCGTTGCCTCACCCTACATCAAGCGAAAGAGAATCAGATTTCTGAGCGAAGAAGTTAATGTCAGATGGAGAAGAGACAGAGGGAGAGAGTTCTATGAGGTTTACTTGGTTGCCAAGGGAAGGAAAAGATTGATGAACGACCCACTGAGAATCTACTACTCCTATCTTCTCATGTGCAGGCTGCATTTCGGTGTAAAATACATTCAGTTTCGTCAAATAACAGACACTATAGCTAAAACGTGACAAACAACTAACTGCAAGTGTCTCTTTTCTTACCTCAACACATCTTCTGAGTGCAAAGTCAAGGCCCCAACCGTGAACCAAATCATTCTGTTCACAGTTTAGGTATGGCATATAAGTAAGACTGGCAAGAAGAGAGGTTCAAGGAAGGGAAAGACGAATGAAGAATGAACAAAACAGATGATGAAGTATGGAACCTGGATCACGTGCCACACGCATCGCCAGGCGTTTCTTGAAAATACAGGAGCCATGATCTCAACGAATCTGCATTAGTCAATGACACAAAAGTTCGAGACTGGTTAGTTCCTGTTACAGGGAAAACCCAACTCATAACGGGTAAGGTTTCAACATACGCAGCACATGGAGGGAGATGAGGATCTGAGCACCATCCAGGTCTTTCTTCTGTTATCCTGATAAGATACAAAGCCCATAATTTTGTAAAGATCATTATACATAAAACCAAACATGGCCATAATCTAAGGGATTTTTGTCCAACATACTTATGGACTTCCATATCTCCCCTTCTCTTTGTCATCTGCCACGTTAATCCCTGGTTTGGTTCCAAGCCAGGTTGGGAAATCTCCAGGCCATGTTTCTTCACCATTTTTATGTACCTGGAAACAGATAATCAAGATGATCACAACAGATCAAATGAAATGGAAGGAAACTGTCTTTTCAAATGAAACAAGAAGAAAATGGGAAAGAACTCATGTAAAGGTTTAAAGCAACTTACTCTTCTGCATTAAAATGCTCGACTCCAAGGTCTTCATCCCAGATGAAGATATAATCATATCGTGCTACAATATCAGGGTGCAAAAACCTCTTTGCATACCACCTAACATATTTCCACGTGCCAAGAGAGTCAGTAGTCATAAACATCACCAGAATATTTTCTACCATAAATAATCAAGAGTGGTTGTTAAGCTGTTGATACCATTTTGTCTGCTTTCGCACGCTAATGTGTATAGCAGTCTTCGACCATTCAAACTCATCCCACTCGGTTACTTGGCCGTCATAGTGAAACAGGACAATAGTGAAGTTTTCTGAAAACTGTTGAGAAGACGATAAATAATTTATGACGTGAAGTCAAAACATCAAACAAAGGGAATGAACCAACCTTCTTGACACAAGCATCAATATTTGCTTTCTGATTAATACCCACTGTAAATGTTGCGAGGTATCTTGGTTCACTAGTCAAATCCTGAGGAACAAAATAAGGTATAAGAAATTACATTACTTTTGTATATCAAGTAATGCAGCTAAAAGAATGGTTTTGATGATATAAGAAATTAATGGTTTGAGAACACACCTCCTGCGGTAACCCCCATAATCTGCGCAAATAGAAGTCTGATTCAGCAGCAACCATACCCGGTGGCAACATTTCAGCACCACGAGGATTTGAAGGAACCCAGATCTGCAGCAAATTCAGAAATGAAACATGAAAACATGCACAGATACAAGACCATTAATCATGAAACACAGAAAGAAAAGGTTAACAAGGTGAAATCTAAATGACTAAACTATGTAAAACCACAAAGCAATTCTCTGTTAATTTGATATCTCCCTTATTTCATTAACACGTATCTCATGTTTTGGAGTACAAAACTAATCAGACGTAACGTTACTCAAACATGTCTTCCGTCCTTGAAGATAAATCCCAGTTGCAAATTAAAGTAGGAATCGGTAGGGGTAGACCAAACTTGTCTAAATAATGTAAAGTTCCAAAACATTCCAAGTCATAAACAAATTAAGGAGTAGAAGCATGCCTTTGATTTGTCGATTGGAACGGATGAGCTGCTATCGTTACCCTTTGATGATGACCAAGCTTTATGACTTTCTGGAGTTGCAATTTTCGAACCCTTTTCCTCGATAGATGAGAGATCGTTTGAAGGAAGAAAGTTTGTTGGGAGACTCACCTGAAATATGAAAACAAAATCTTCCAATGATGACAAGGGAACAAATCTAATCAAACACAGACATAGGAAGATAAGGGTTGATTCTACAACCTTAGTGATTGATAAAGATGGAAAAGATATTCCAATCAGAAAGCCGAAAGTTACTCCAAAAAATGCAGTTGCGATGATCTTCATTCCATCTTTTGATTTCCTACTAATTGAACTGAAATAACAAGAACAAAATTTGACTAAGGTTCTCTGCACCTCTTGAAAGACCAACCACATTCGTCAAAAACAGAGAGACAAGATCTTGACCTGCGTGAAAATATTCCCATGTCCTCTGATTGTAGAATGTGCAGCACTCGATAAAGAAGAGGTTTCAAAAGTCACCCAGAGTTTCTCTCTACTGTGGTAACTCCAAAGACTCAAGTCCCCTCCTGACAGTAGAGAAGCCAGGAACCTGCTATGCGTAACACCGCGAGTCGTAATCTAGAGAAGAAAAATGAGGCTTTTAAATAAGATCCAATGCCAAGAAGAAGAAGACACACATGAACAAACAGACTAGGACCACCATTTAAATGGAAAATCTGGTCATCATCCACACTTAAAAAAATTCTTTGTCAAAAAAGTAAGTCATTGTCGTAGAACCTACACAGACGAATACAATATAGTGCTTCTAAACCAACCATTCAATACCAAACAATTGACCAGCAATATATATCTATAAGTCAAACAAACCATTAGATCATTCCCTTAGAAGATGGTCACAATTGCAAGCAATGCTATCAACAAGCAAGAAACCATGTGCTTCCCCTTCGAAAAAAGCAAAACAAACTCCCCCAAAACTAGCAGCAAAACAATCAATCAATCACAGAACATGAAACCACAAGTCGTCTACTAAAAAAAACAGAACACTTTACTAAGGTTGCAAGAAAGAAACAAGGAACAATTAAACTCTGTAAACAATTATCACCTTTGATTAAAGAACAATAAAGAAATCAATCAAAGCAGTCATGAGACTAAACTCAAAGAGCCAATGTTTCAACATCAAAGAGAAGCAAAATGGTACCCAAATGACAATTCTCCAAACGCATAGGCTAAAATTCCTCAAATAGTCCAAATTTTCTCGATGAAACAAGAAAAAGGAATCAAATTTAAAATCAATAACGAACCTGGGATCAATCAAAAGCACAACGAGATCCTTCAAACAAGTGAAGAACACGAGAAAATCCCTTCGTATCCACACAAACAAAACGATACTCCAAACCCTCTTCGCAAAAAAAAAGACACACGCGTACACACGAAGAGGTACAAACCCGTGATCGTCTTCGTCCAGAGACAAAACAAACCCAGAGAAGAAACGCCAAAAATGTGAGAAACGCGTCTTTTGAGTCAAAAAGGAATGATTTTTATCGAAACCCTTATCGTTTCCTATCAGAATTTTCAAAGAAAGCGTAGGTTTTGGTTTGGTTTGGTGACCAGAGGAATTTTCTGGGCGTATATTTAGGTGCAGAAGAAGAAAAACCAAAAAGCTTTAAGCTGCTTCTTCATACAATTTAATTAAAAGATTCAATTTTTAACCACAAAAACGACACCGTTTTTGGAATTGTGTTTGATTTAATTAGCTTAAAAATTCATATGCGAGCAAAAGTAAGCACAACAACAAAATTTCATAGGACCCGACACAACTTTGAATCCGTGGACCGTACTTGGTCGACATATAATGGTGCCAATTAAAATTCTTGTATCCTTTTCATAAAATACTACTCATTTGATATTTTTTTTATATGTAAAGAATCAAAACAAATCTATCAATTTTCACTTTTTTCAAAATTGGAATAGAGTGTTACTATTTAATTTGTCATATTCTTTGCTATAAACAAACAAAAACCAAAGAATTTGCAAGATTTTTCCGAAAATAATGGAAGAAGATAAGATGGTGCTAAAGGAAAGCAACATAATCAAGATATTTGTTTATAGTAAATGGAATTTTATTTCTTACCTTAATATTGTATGAATGAAAACTTTCTGGTTAACCAAAAAAACTTTATTTTGTGGAAAATTGTGTGTTATATAGAGAGGTTGGAATTGTATGGCATTGCTATATATTGCGGGATTTAAAAGCCAATATAGTTTGACTATGTGCATTGATAAATAGAGTTGCCAAACTCTAATAAGGAAAATGTAGATTTCGTACCAAACTGAGGAGTCCACTTTCTTTAATAAGAGGTCCCCATTTTCGTTACTTGTTTTTCTTATATTTATTATCAATCTGAATCGTAAGAAGTTTTACAAGATGGGGTTAAAAAAATTTGATATTTATAAAAGAAGGTTGAAAGACAAGTAAATTTTTTGCATTTGAATAGTAAGTTTAAATTATATTCTCTCCGTTTCACAAAAAATATTTTTTTTGACACATCTCGCACACATCAAAAAAAAAAATAGTTATACATGTAAGCTTAAGTGATTAATTAGATATGATAATAACTTGAATTTTAAGAGACATTTTTAGGTTAAGGGTATTTTCTTTTAAGAAATTGGTTTGAAAAGTCACATTGAAAATAAAATAATACTCTTTACGAAAAAAAATTATATATAACTTAAGGTTGTGGTATAATAAGTTTAGAAAAAATGTGAGATTTGTTATGTTTATATACTAAAATTAGAAGGTATCCTAGGTTACATTTAATTGTCTTTGCTAATATAGAGATAATAAAGGTTGTCTTGTTTTTTAAACTTTTAATTAGAAATTCGTTTTTGATTAGTGGGATATATGTATGTATGAGATTAATGACAAATTCTGTAAATAGTCTAATAAAAGATGGGTAATTATTTAAATAGGAGCCAAATCATTGTGAGAGCGACACATCAGCGTGGCAATCTTGTTAATAACACATCATGGTAAGGTTAAATTTGTAGAGTGTTTCTCTATTAATATATAGGGGATTGTTTTTTTTCAAAAGAAAAAAAAAATCATTATACTACCTATATACTTTTTTAAAAAAAAAGTTGCTTTCATTATGATTTCTTAAATTCAAAAAGAAAATATGTGATGTATTTATTTCCTCTTACTGTGGTGTTTTATTGTGTTCAACATGCATGAGCATGACTTTGAAAAACAAGTCATCAAAAATCGATGGGGGCACGACAATATGGAAAACTAATGATTATGGCTAGTCCGGTAAGGTTGAACTAACCATAAGAACAATTAATATTGCTAGTGCTTTCTCAAACCTAACATAAAATCCGTAAATAAATTGAAATGTAAACAAAAAAAAAACATCTGTAAATAAAGACGTGTACACAAGACACAACATTTGTTAGCATTTGAACAAAAAATGTGTGGCCATGTGAATGTAAAATATCTAAAATATGTACAAGAATAAATTGGCATGTAAACTAACAAATATTGAACACAACTCTAAAATTGTAACTCGAAATTTTTTACATACATGAAGCCCGCTTCGATGGTGCATGTAAGGATAGCAGCGATGTTCATATGTTTTTTTAAGTGCGAGATCTATGTTGTACAACTTTTGACAAACATTTTGGCACAAATAGAGGGGGCATAACATGATAAATTCTGTGTCCTAAGCATGAACCACTCCTGAACAAGTTATCGTGTCACATGTCCCGAAAGCCTAACAAAGTACATGACTGAATTGGTCTCTTATCAAATCTGCACATCTCTTAACTTTGTACTAATTTCTTATGGCACCAAGTCTGATTCCGGTAAGCTTCCAGTATTCAAAACGATGAACATCTTTCCACAAAAATCATAAAGTGCATATGCGTTATCTTCTGAGATCTCTGTACAATTTTTAAGATATTTCACTGTCAGATTAAATCTTTCTTCACCCATGATATACTTTGCTTCTCTTTTGGATATGTAATATTGACCAGTTTTTATAGAAAAATTAAAAATACTGTGATAAATTTTATTTAACATCCAAGACTTTTTGGGAACTGTCATTTATAATCTTGTTGGATCCTTTGAAACATCCTTGTTGCTATCTACATCAAAAATTTTCCTTATCGCTTTTCAGATTAGGGATTTCATCGTCGCTACTTTCCAAATCAAACTTTTCTTTGTCTCTGGATAGGAATTTCTCTTATGATAACCATCACAACAATTTATCACATCTTACTCTTAGTGATAAGTTTAAATCATATTCCTTTGCCATTTTCGCATTTAACATTTATAAATTGCGTTTCGCAAAACAGGTTAACATGTTGTTTCTTATAAGTTACAAGCAATTTTGTTCACGTCTTCCTATATCGCTTACATAAGAATACAACTATATATTTACGTTACATAGTCCACCTATGTAGACATGAACTCTTTGGGTTATGTACATATTATGTTGTTATTACACATTGATCAACAAATCACAAAATAGACTATACATTGGCTTCACCACAAATCGGACTCAAGACTAAAAGATTCACAAAGAGAGAAAAATGAAACCTATGCTTCATTGGCTTCTGATACTGCTGCAGGGAAGGGAGGGAGCCAGATCTCTACACGAGTACCGCCAGCTCCTAAGGCTGCATCGGAGGTGCGAGGTGATATAACCCTGATCACACATCCGTAACTCTCCAGGATCTCTCGGGCTACGGTTAAACCAGCCACAAAGTTCCATGTCATATTGTCTTCAACCATGTTTTCCGACAGGAGTTCTGCTCCAAATGGTGTTAGCGAATGCATTTGCGTCTGCATTGATGTAACAAATTTATGTTAAACAACATGATTCTCATATCAAACTGGTAAGACCTCAGACTTATTAAAAATAGGGAGTTGAAAGCAGCAGAAGATAAGTTTGATCTTGTTTACCATATAGCGCATATCAGGACCATCGTCATCAATTACTACCAGACTACCGCCAGCAGGAGCTCTGGTCGATAAAATTTCAACTTTTCCCCCAACATGAGTGCGCAACAGTGCACCTTCAATGAGGTTGCTCAGAGCCTGCCTCAAAGCCGGTTCTTCAACAGCAACTTGCAGGGAAGCTGAGTTCTCACCTAGCTCCACCACTCTTTGCTGAGTAAGGGCAAGTGGTCTCACAGTCTCGACCATATCTAATAGCACACTAGAAATGTCGCATGGTCTTGCTGACATAAATGAAAGAGATAAGCCCTCCCAACACTTTGTTTCAAGTTAGAATTCTGTAGCAAGACGTTAAGTTAATGGCTCGGAAGCTTATACCTTATGTTGTGTGTTTGTAAGGGTGCCAGGGCCAGAGGTGGCATAGGCATTTCTGAATCATCTGATCCAGAACCCAAGGAAAGGGGTGTACTTGGGATTTTTGACCCATCAATGGGGTCCTTATGTTCATAGTTTGATCTCCTTGTTTCATTATGTGTTTTGTTTATCTTCTTTAGGGCTTCTTCATTATGGCGGACTATATTAGCCTGAAAATGAAATGCTTTGTAAGAATACAAACCGAAAAATCAACTTCGACTATGGTTGGTAAGAATTCCTATGCTCAACACATCTAAGACAGATTTATAAAGACAACTGAAAATAGAGTGATGACTCTCTCCAGTACCAAAAAGGACAAAGTAAGAGAAGTTTGAACCTTTGTCAAGTGAACTGCATCCTGAAGTTCTTCAAGGGTATCTTTTATTTGATCGCCTTGAACTATTAAGTCTTCGACAATATCATGTGAAATCTACAAGGTACCAAAACCCAAGTCAGTCCGATAACTGCATGACTCAGGGGGGATAACACTTCCGGCCATCAATGCTAATTTCAAGGACCTGATTTCTCTTAGTGTGAGTTGAAAGCATTTTACTTAAAGTCCTCATGGTAGAGAGCGGACCACGGATCTGCCAAAACGCAAGAAAGAATAAGAATAATATCAAGACTGAAGGAGACGGTAACATAAGATATGTGTGCTATACTACTATGTTAACAAGTGTGTGGCTATAGTACCTGCTCCACTAGCTTACTCATCCTCACATTGTTTTGCCAAGACGACTGTTGAAGTAACATCGTTTTCTAAACATACCCATAAAAAGAAAAGATCAATAAAGGATTCAACCCAACAAAGACAAACACGCAACGCCAACAAAGGAAGAGACAGGATATAGGAACAACCTGATCCATGACATACGCCATAGCAAGAGTCCGCGAAATATTAATAGCATAAGATCTCTGCTCTGCAGTGAAAACTTTAACAGAAGGACGTTTAACTTTAGGTGATTTTGTATTAGCTGAAGCAGGCAAAGCATAAGCCTCCTCAGGGGAAGGAAAATGCTTTAAACCACGCGGTTTTTCCTCTTCCTCCTTCTCCTCCTCCTCCTCCTCATCCTCCTCCTCAGCTTCTACCGGTAACTCCGCAACCAAGAAACCGACAACAAACGGGTGTTTCACCATTGGAAACACAGCAGCTCTATGTTTATTCACAAGTTCTACCTATCATCATCAGTCACATTATGTCAACAAAAAACCATAAGTCCATAACTAAATTTGAGTTTAAAGGCAGAGGAAGAAGAACACATACTTGTTGACTAGAAAGTGATGCTTCAGCTGCTCGTAGACCCGCGGGGATACCAAAGTTTCCGACTAAGATCACAACGTCTCCAGCATTAACACTTGGATAACAAGTGACACGACGCAGCTCTAATCGATCCATCACATAGCTACCAGCTGGTCTTACATATATCTAAACCAAAACCAACATAAAAATCCAAACTTTAATTCTATACTCTGTTTTCAGGCAACAATGGAGTTTTAAGAAAAGCAGAGACGCACCGAGAGGACTGCGTTTGGATCAACGATTTGACGAAAGAGATCTAATTGCTCGAGACAAAGACGTTGAAAATCAGGACTTGGCAAGATAATCTTCGTCTTGAGATGGTCTTTCTCAATCATCTGTGTGAACTCTACAGGAGTCGTTGAAGCTCCACGAATCGCGGAAGCAATTGCAGAAGCAGAAGCCACCATGGTCTCTCCTCCTCCGGGTTCTGATTCTTCATTGGATACAGTGTGGTTCACGTAACGGAGACCGCGTGTAAATATAGAAGACGAGGACGAGGACGAAGAAGAGGAAGAGGCATTGAGGAGCTTAAGGGAGGAATTAGAAGGTCTAGGGTTTGGAATAGAATTGGAAAAGTGTAGATTAGGGTTTGATGAGAGAAGGGTCTGAGAAGCGATTGCAGAAAGAAGCATCACTACGGAAGACGACAGTGGAGTTTACTTTGTGGCTGAGACTGAAACTCTCGCGACGAAGAAGACGATGATACGATTACAATTTTACACACAAAACAACTACCACTGAAACGGTATCGTATTAACAGACTCGTAACAGTTTCAGATGACATGAACACACGGCGTCGTTTTGCTGTATGTATGTTAACAACTTTCTACACTTTGTTTTAAAATATATATAACTTCTAAACAGAACATTAATTTTTTTTTTTTTTGATAACCCAGTGTCCAGACCACACTGTGATCCGACTAGCCCACTGGGCCTAAGCCCGCGTTCCTTGGATTTTTAAGCCTCCACTTAAGGGCCCCTCAGATCTGGTGGTCTGGGACGCTGCGCCCCGTAGGTAAATTACGCAGTGGCCGGGACTCGAAGCCGGGTGGCGGGTGCCTCAGCCGAGGTTCCTATACAGAACATTAATTTGTTTTAAAATTATTGTAAAAGTTTTCTTACAATGTTTAGACATTTCTAAACAATTTCACAAATTTATATTTTGCATCACTATGAAAGTTGTGATTAACAGTATTTACAAAGAAAAATTTTAGTAGGACATGAACAATACATTTTCTATTGACTGTAGGAGAATCTAAAGCAAACTTAGGTGGTGTTATTCAATGATGGATTTTAATAGAATTGAAATCCAACACTAATCCAGTGTTATTAACCTAATGATTCTAAATCTAACTCTAATAGATTTTAAAGTTTGGTGTTATTCAACTAAGATTTAAAATGCTTCATTAAAATCCAGTGTTATTCAAAACTAAAAGACTTGTAAAATCTTTGTATATCAAATCATTTGAAATGAAACATCTTTGGATTTCATGAGTAAATTATTAGAATCATAATCCAAGATATACTGCAGAGATTTTGAACTCCACACAAACAAGATTGTTAAAAACAATATCAGAAATCAAATCTAAACCTTTAAGAATTGACTTTAACTCCATGAATGAATAACACCCCCTTATTCTAACTCTTGTATAGAGCTTACTAAAAGAGATACAAGTGACTAGAAATTAAAAAGCTCATGAAGAGTTTTATTGTGCAAGAAAATGTAAATGAGGAAAAGAGATTTTAAGTTGTCACCAAAAACATAAATGGATTCTTAGATTAATTTCATATAAGATGGAAAAAAAAAGATAGTTGTACAATCGGCAATTACAAATTTGTTTTTCTTCTTCTCACAACATGAAATTATATATAAATCTATTTTGGTGAAAACCCTTTTATGATAATGATTGGACCAACAAGGGGTGTTTTCCTAAAATTTTCTGAGTTATAAATTTCTACAAAATTACTTATTTACGGGGTAAAAACACGTCCAAAAAAAAAAAAAACACAAAACACGTCCACAACACCCAAAGTTTGAGCCAAATCAAGTAGTGAATCAAAAATAGCCATTTTCAACGAGTTGAACAAAGCCAAACAAGCCCGATACAACCATTTTAGAATCCAAACAATCATCTCTACGAAACCACACACAACAATCACACGACAACTCTTGCATAAAAAGATTTGAGAACAAAAAAAGGTGATAGAAAATAGAGACAAAACATATTAAAAAGACTAGATATATACAACGAAAAAAAAAGTAACTTAGATATGAAAATGGAAAGCTACTATTATAGGAAAGAAATCAGAATGAAGATAATCCTCCAAAGAAAGAGAGCATTCCCTATTTATATATAACTAAGTAAACTAACCCTCTCAATAAAAACATATCAAATCTCTGGTTTTTGTGTTTTGCCAACCTTCCTTCTTTTTTTGGTTGGGGTCACGTTTCTCTTCTTTTGATATCATTATCTCTTCTTCAAAGTTGGTACTTTTTATTGTTTGTGTCTCTAACTCTATCTTATTATTTTCCTAAGGATAAAAGTCCCGTGATTGAGTTGGATCTTTTACCTCTTTAGCTTTACCAATGAATCCAATCCTATCTTCTTTGTTTGCTCTCTCTTTGTTTTCTTCACTATCATCATCAACACATACCCATCAATGTCATTTTCCAGCGATCTTTAACTTTGGTGACTCAAACTCCGATACGGGCGGTCTCTCAGCAGCTTTTGGCCAAGCTGGTCCTCCTCACGGCTCTTCCTTCTTCGGCTCACCCGCGGGACGATACTGCGACGGTCGTCTCGTCATTGACTTCATAGGTAAACTAATAACTCTTTTCTTTGCGTGTGTGTTTTGAGTTTTGCGTTTTTGTTGATTTGGCTCTGTTTTGAACACAGCGGAGAGTCTTGAATTGCCATATCTAAGTGCGTTTCTAGACTCGGTTGGTTCAAACTTCAGCCACGGTGCTAACTTCGCTACCGCGGGATCTCCGATTAGAGCTCTCAACTCTACTCTTCGTCAAAGTGGATTCAGCCCATTTTCACTCGATGTTCAGTTTGTCCAGTTCTACAACTTCCACAACAGATCCCAAACTGTTCGTAGTCGAGGAGGAATCTACAAGACGATGTTGCCTGAAGCAGACAGCTTCTCACAAGCTTTGTACACATTTGACATTGGCCAGAACGATCTCACCGCCGGTTACTTCGCTAATAAAACCGTGGAACAAGTTGAAACCGAAGTTCCTGAGATCATCAGTCAGTTCAAGAATGCTATTAAGGTTGGTCTCTCTGTTTCTGACTCTGTTTTTGTTTAAAGGGTAATCATAAAAATGTGTTTGTTTTTTGGTGATAGAATATTTATGGACAAGGAGGGAGATACTTCTGGATTCACAACACTGGACCTATTGGTTGCTTAGCGTATGTGATTGAACGGTTTCCGAATAAAGCATCAGACTTTGATTCACATGGATGTCTTTCTCCGTTGAACCACTTAGCTCAACAATTCAATTACGCTTTGAAACAAGCTGTGACCGAGCTACGAAGTTCGCTAGCTGAAGCCGCCATCAGTTATGTAGATGTCTACTCGGTCAAGCATGAGTTGTTTCTTCACGCTCAGGGTCACGGGTTCAAGAGATCATTGGTTTCGTGTTGTGGACATGGAGGGAAGTATAACTACAACAAGAGCATTGGGTGTGGGATGAAGAAGATTGTGAAAGGCAAAGAGGTTTACATTGGAAAGCCGTGCGATGAACCTAATAAGGCCGTTGTGTGGGACGGTGTGCACTACACGCAGGCTGCTAACAAATTCATCTTCGACAAGATTGCGCCAAGGTTGAGCATGGCCTGCCACAGGCAGTGACAACAAGAAGAAACAAGCTTTTCTTCTTTTTATGAGTTTGTTTCTTAGAAAGGGAAACGCATCTAATAAAACAATTTGTTAAACTCCTGTGTTTTGGTTGTCACTGATATGAACTTTATTAAGAATGCAATAAGAGTTTTGGTGAGATAGGTTCATCAATATCAACAAGAATCTACATAGCCATTAAAGTCTCCAAAGGATATGACACTATAGAATACATGCATATATGCAATTCAGCATTTGTAGTGGTTGAGATCTATAACCACCACTGTTATATCATCCATACTACCTCTTTTTACCGCCAGGTTCGCGAGTTCTTTGCAAGCCGCCTTGGCCCAAGGAGACTCGGACTTCATCTTCATTCGCTTCAATGGTGTAATCTTCATTGAATTTGAAGGTGAACTCCCGATTTCATGGTGGGGTGAGGGTGATTCATTCTCTGAGTTGTAGTAGTAACTTGGGGATTTCGCAAGTCTGGGAGATAGAACTGATGACTTGACCAGCGAAACCCGACGAAGTTTCGAAGATGGGCTCACATTGACAACTCCCTGAACCAAGTTCTCCTCCTCACTTTCTCTAGGTGTCTTTCTCTGAGCTAGAACATGCAGCACGGTATCAACAGCTTCTTGATTACTAACCACATCCCAAAGTCCATCAGAAGCTAAGACAAGAAACTCCATATCTTGTTCCAATTCAAGTATCCTTGTATCAGGTTCAGCAACCACCCACTTCTTTAAGTGTGCATCTCCAATACTTCTGGAAACAGCGAGTATTCCATGAACTCGCCAAGCCCCTCGATGAATATCAACATAACCTCCCTATAAACCAAACGCCATGACAAGTATCAAAATCTACTCTCTCAACACACAATCAGCAAAAACTTGACAACCTTACCTGACTCTCAATTCTTTCCTTTTCATCATCCCTTCCTGCCTTGTGATCATTAGTAAGAGCTTCAGCAACGCCTCTTCGACACAGGACAGCTCTACAATCTCCCAAATTCGATACAATCATCTCTTGATCTTGTATCAAAGCAGTAACACAGCAAGCACCACTCACAACACCCTGCATTTTTTATGCAACTAGTAAGTTACAAGTAACCTCATAGCTAAATTCAAAGATTGTTCTTTGTTACCTTTTCTAAGAAATCACGATCAGTCCTCAAGTAAGCAGCTTTAAAGGCTTCAACTTTCTCCTCCTTCTCCTTACAATTCTCCATCATCTCAACAACATGTTTATGCAAATTCTCAGCCACAAATTCCGCAGCTTTCCCACCTCCATGACCATCATAAACTCCAAAGAAACTCTACACAAATCAATCCTCAGCCAAAACCCATTAACCACAAAACACACTCAAGATCTCAAACCTACCAATTCAATCAAGAGGAAGAAAAAAGATACCTTTTTGGAGCTACCAACCAAACAAGGGACAATTCTGTGAGTATCTTCCATAAACTTCTTCTTTCCGTTTCTGGAGACAACACCGAAACCATTGCCACCGAAGCATACTACGGCGTCGTTTTGCTGAGCAAAGTCTCTGGCACTGAAGTAATCTGTTGAAGTCGGTTCAAGGTCAGGGATATCTAAATGGGGAGGTCTCTTTCTCTTCAAAGGGGAGACCTTTCTCTTCAAAGGCGAGACCTTTGTCTTCAAAGGCGAGACCATTGGGATCAACAATGGGGAAGAAATCGAGGGTGACGCTATGCTCAGTGTATTAGCCATGAAAGAAGAAAGTGTCGTGATATTTTCCTCTGAGCGAGGTGTAGTCATATTGTTCTTGTCACAGAGCAACGGCTACGAAATTGTGAGGTGAAAAAGTCAATCGGTAAAAGTATAGATAGGCGCTTTAGGGTTTTGGCTCAGTCAAATATGAAGAAAGTTCATTTTCAAATATTCAAATTGGAGAAAGAAAAAAAGAATATGTCGATGTCTTTATTTAGTCAATGACTGAAATGCGTTAAATAGGAAAATAGGTCCATGTATTTATTAGTCAATGTTTTTTTTTGTCTTTTTATAATTAAGAGATTCTCAACCTAAATCCAAATAAATATTTTTTTTTGTCTTTCTATAATTAAGAGATTCTAAACTTAAATTCGAATATATATTTTTTTGTTTTCTTTGTAATTAAAAGATTCTGAACGTAGACCCGTACATTAGGTTATGTACGTATGTATACGGTGTATTTGTAATTTAACAAATGTTGATATATTTAGTTAATACAATGTCTTATCTTAAATTCTTTACTATATAAATAAATACGGATATAAGATGTGTTTAACAATAACTACGAGATTTTAGATTCAGATTTGTAGTCCGTATATTGGGTTATGTACTTATATGTACGGTAATTTTTAATATAATAAAAATTGATATGTGTGATCAACAAAATATATTATCTTAACTTTTTTACTATAAATAATACGGATGTAAGATGTGTTTAACAAGAACTAAGAGATTCTGGATTCATATCCGTAATCCGTACATTGGGTTATGTATTTATGTGTACGGTAATTTGTAATTTAATAAAAGTTGATATGTGTAATCAACAAAATGTATTACCTTAAATTTTATATTATATAAATGAGTACGGATATAAGATGTGTTTAACAATAACTAAGAGATTCTGGATTTAGATTTGTAGTCCGTACGTTAGGTTATGTACTTATGTGTACGGTAATTTGTAATTTAATAAAAAGTTATATATTCCTTTAAATCCAATATCAAATTAAAAGATATGCTGTAAATTAAATATCAGTTTAATAACTAATAGTCTAATACAAACATATATTATTCATAAAAAAAAATTTAGATAACGTTTTTAGATGTAGTACAAACTTATCTTCTGTTGATGAATTTATATCAATTTTTATACTAAGATAAGTCCAAAATAATTAAATATAATTTACATACTAACACGTATATAAATACAAATTAATTCTGACAGTGAAAATGTCATTTTATAACCGAAACTTAATAGTATCTTTAACGCCATACAAAAAAGCCCTTTAAAGTAAGGGTTTTTAGTAATAAAACCATCAATTAAAGATGAATAGTAAAAAAAAATTCTCAATTATGTATTTAATAAAAAAATCCTCAACTTAAAATCTGTTAATGCAAATTTTCCTCCGTCTACAATGTAGTGAAAATTGGAGGGAATACAGTTAAATTAAAATGCAATGTTTTCAAAAATTGAAATATGACACATATACACTTAAACAACAGGAATTGTAAACAAAATTAACAATATATTTTTATTTATACCCGAGTATAAAATTCCTAATTCACCTAGACTCTAAAATTTACAAAGTGAAAAACCTAAATTGACGAACCCTAATTTATTAAAGTGAGATTCTCTAAAGTTTGTGTGATAGCGAAGTCGATTATGAGGGATTTTATAGATGGAAGGGTATTTGTAGGCCTGGGCACAAGTACTCGTTACTTGGTTGATACTCGCTACTCGGCTCGTACTCGCCTTGAAAAAACAAGTACCCGGTGTTGTCAAGGCAAGTACCAAGTAGTATAATTCCATTACTTGCAAGTAAGGGTCAAGTATCAAGTATCATAATTTTTTTGATACTTGGCTCGTTACTCGCCCCGTTTCGATACTCGCCCCGTTACTCGCTCCATTACTCATCCCATTTTGTATTACAAGATACTTCATGATTTTCAAGTTTTGTTTTAAAGCGTAATACACTAATAGTAATATTTGTTATGTTGGTTTTATTTATATGGAAAAAAAGAGAATCAAGAAGCCAAGAACTCAAGAAGGAAGACAGAGACATGATTTCGATTTGAACCAAGTTGTTTTAAAATGCTTATCTTTTGGAACTTTCAATGTGTTGTGATTCTAAGATGTTTTGCGATTTTATGATATTTAAAATTCTGAATATTTTATAATATGTATGAGATTGGTTTTTTTATTTAAATTACATGTTCAAGACTTCAAGATTTAAGTAACAAGTACTTGCAAGTAACAAACCAAGTCAAGTTACCTTGCAAGTAACAAGCCGGGTCAAGTTACTTGCAAGTAACAAAATTTTGGACGAGTACTTGTTATAGCAAGTACTTGCTCAAACGAGTCGAGTATCAAGCCGAACTTTCAATTACTTGTACGGGCCAAGGCGAGTCACAAGTACTTGAAAAATAGCAAGTACTTGCCTTGTGCCCAGGCCTAGGTATTTGTATTAACAGATATTAAGTTGAATGATTTTTCACTAAATAAATAATTTAGAGATTTTCTTACGATTCATTTTTAGTTAAAAGATTTTCTTATTAAAAACTCTTAAATTAACGGCTAATTCTTTTTAGGTTCAAAAAAAAAAAAAAAAAAAAAAAAAAAAAAAAAACGGCTAATTCTTTTTAATATTTTCTACATAGTTTCTGCCAACTTCATAGTATTGTTAGCCCAAGTAAAAGACTCAAGAGCCTTATAAGTTAAATGTTTTAATTAGGAGAAACCCAGAGTAATGATGTTAAACTCGTGATTGTGTCTCTAACTATAGTTGTCAGGCCCATCTCTGGTCCCTCGTTCATTTCCGTCGTATATTATAAACTCAGCTCAAGATGGCATCAGAAAGTGATACTTATATGTAAGAAAAACTGATTACCAAATATCATTGAAGATTAAAGAAATACAATGCGAGGCTGTTGTTGTTGATTTTAGCAATATGGACGATTCTGATTAGCCGCCAATGACTAAAAAATCTTCTTACACTTGCTACTCTAATTAAAACTATCCGATTCTAAATCTAATTAAGATATGTATATTTAAAACCGATTGTTTGATTTTTATCTATATTTATAGGGTCTTTTTTGTAACGACAATGTCCGGAGACATTTTAGTATTACTATTGGTGGAATTTTTTTTTATATAACAAAATTAGTTAAAACTTTTAATAGTGAAATTTCTTGATAAAAATAAAATGTGGACAATATATAAAAATTTTCTAGATTTGCGTAGAATATCTGAAACATTGGACCAGTCCTAAGAGCATTTCCAACAGTAATGTCTGGAGGAATGTCTCAAGATTAAAAAAATAGAAAATAATATAAAAGTAGGAAAGAGTGTAGACACAGTTTCTGGTTTGAGAAACTGTGTCTCCACTTATCATTTTATTATTGGCCAAATTCTTTTTTTATAATTTATAATTTAAATAAATAACTTATTTATTATAAATTGATTAAAACAATATTTTTGAAACACCCACACAGTGTCTGATGGATGGAGATGCTCTAATAATTCTTGCTAATTTAAAAGTGTTTATCCACAAACTTGATTTTGCAAAATACAAAGAACACAAACTTTGAATTTATGTTCCCAATTAGGCTTTACAATATTCTAAAGAACACCAAAAACACGTTCATATAGTAAAATCATAGTACAAGGGAAGCAACGAAATAGAATAATCATAAACCTTAGAAGATTCCGTGTAACTTCCATTAACGTATTTAAATAAGAGATCATGCTGATCACGCGGTGGTCTTTGTCCTCTTTGGTGCGCCACGTCAGCAGCAACTAGAGTCATGGTCCGTTTCTGCATACTCATCAACACGTTGTGCCACGTGTTAACCCTTGACTGTTCCTTGCCGTGAACCCCAACGTTCATCTCCGACAAGTCCTCGCTTCTCACGCCTATCACTTCTTCTGGCTTAGCACCGTCGAGGATCCAAATAAGACAAGAACAGAACCCTTTTGAGATCTCCGAATCACTGTCTGCTTTAAACCTCATCCTCCCAAACTCATCCATCTTTATCTCCAACCATACCTGAGTCGTACACCCCGTGACTCGGTTCGCGGAGACACGAGCCGAGTCATCAAGCGGGGCTAGAGCCGCCGCGTAGTTCAAGAGACGTTTTACACGGTCGATCGGTTCGGTTAAGGACCGGAACTCGGATACGAGGATGCCAAGCTTGTCGGAGGTTTTTGTTCCTAAAGGAGCTTCAACGGATACCGTTGCGAAAGAAAGAGGGCTTGGAGCGTTTGGATTCGAACCAAGATTAAGAGAATCACGCATGCATGTAATGGGTTTAGGAGAGAATCTGTTGGAAGAGAATCTTGGGTTAGGTAAAGATTTTCTTGTTGGTCTAGAGGTAGAAATCAAAGGAGGAGAAGCAAAGGCCTTGAAGAACGATGAAGTGTTCATGTTCCGTAACAAGGGCAATGAAAAAGAAATGGGAGGAGGAGGTAGAAGAAAACGAGAGAGAGAGATATTTAAGGATAATCAAAGGAGACCTCCTTGAACTACGCGACGGAGAGAGGATAGTGATTAGATAGATACATATAGCGCGCCAAAGACTATTTTTATGTGTAACGTGGATTTATATTATAAATAGGTTTATTACTAGATTATTTATTGATTTATAATCTATATTTGTAATATGATTTAAAAAGATTTGAAAACATGAAATATGTAACACAAATGTTATGTATAAAACTTTTGATTCTATAAAAACTAATTCGAAATTTGCATATCACTTACGAAAGTTGGGGTTTAGGATCCTTAGGGAAAAAAGAGGTTCAGTGCATGTAAGTTTAATTAGTTTGAGTGTTTGACTAGATTTGTTTGTAAAATATATATCACCAAGAAAATATCACTCTCGATTTGAATATCGATCAAATCTTTTTTGATACTTTTAAATACCAACTTGCATTAATTTATTTATTTATTTAGTCGAAAGCTAAATCCAACGTACTTGGAGTCTTGGATGCCAACGGAAAACTCCAATTGAGTTGGAATTTTGATCATTTGGTTAAAAGTTTAAAATGATTTAACTAGCTAATGATAGTCCCTAATGGTCAACATAGTTAAAGATTGGAAATCTCCATCTCAATTTTCACGTATATGAGGCAAATTTGCATAAAACTCTCAGCTAAAATAGCTTCATTTCTGGAATTTGTTGGGCGTTCAAATTCGTGTAAATTCAGAAAAAAGGAATATATATACATATTGTTGAATAACTAAATATTTTGAAGATAAATATGTGTATAAATGTTATATGATTTTTGATTTAAGAGAGAGATAAGAAGTAGAGTTTAGAGAGAGTTTAGAGAATAGATTTGCTTCTCTTATTTTTTCACACTTGAATTACATTCACAATGGCATCTATATATACACATAATGATACCTTAATGGAATAGCTAATAATGGCTAATATTAGGGGGTGGCTAATGGGATGAGTGGGTAGGTTTGTGTAATGGGATGAGTGGGTAGGTTTGTGTGATGAATAATCACATATTTCATAACACTCCCCCTTGAGTATTCATCACCATAGATGTATGACGTACTGCCTCGTTAAAAACCTTATCATGGAAAAACCCATTGGGATAAAAACTATGACAAGGGAAAAAGAGTACAGTAACACATACTCCCCCTGGAAAAGACTTCATAGGTCTCGTAGATGACGCATTCCAATACTTTGAACATGCTTTCTAAATGTAGAAGTTGGAAGCGCCTTTGTGAATAGATCTGCTGCATTGTCACTTGAACGAATGTACTGAACGTCGACTTCCTTATTCTTCTCGAGTTCTTGAGTGTAGGAGAAGAATCTTGGTGGAATATGTTTTGTTCTGTCGCTCTTGATATAGCCTTCTTTGATTTGAGCAACACATGCAGCATTATCTTCATATAGTCTTGTTGGCTCTCTTTTGATGACTAATCCACTTGCTTCTTGAATATGGTTAGTCATAGATCTAAGCCATACACATTCTCTACACGCTTCATGAAGAGCAATGATCTCTGCGTGATTTGATGAGGTGGCTACTATCGTTTGCTTTTGAGAACGCCACGAGATTGCAGTTCCTCCAATGGTAAAAACATATCCAGTTTGTGATCTAGACTTATGAGGGTCCGATAGATACCCTGCATCTGCAAAACCAACTAGACCAAACTCGGAGTTTCTAGGGTAATATAATCCCAAATCAATTGTACCTTGAAGATAGCGGAATATGTGTTTTATCCCATTCCAATGCCTTCGAGTAGGGGATGAATTGTACCTTGCAAGCAAATTAGTAGCAAAAGCAATATCTGGTCTAGTACAATTTGCAAGATACATAAGTCCACCGATAGCACTCATATAAGGTACTTCGGGACCAAGAAATTCTTCGTTATCCTCACAAGGTCGAAATGGATCATTTTCAACGTTTAAAGATCTATTGACCATTGGAGTACTTAAAGGATTCGCTTTATCCATATTAAAGCGTTTTAAAATCCTTTTTGTATAATTGGATTGATGCACAAATATACCTTCTTGAAAGTGCTCAATTTGGAGCCCGAGACAAAATTTTGTCTTTCCAAGATCTTTCATTTCGAACTCTTCTTTCATATGAGTCCGTGCATCATCAATCTCCTTTGGAGTTCCAATTATATTTAGGTCATCAACATATACAGCAATTATCACAAATCCCGACGGAAATTTTTTAATAAATACGCAAGGGCATATCGCATTATTGGTATATCTTTTACTCAATAAATATTCACTTAAACGATTATACCACATGCGTCCGGATTGCTTTAATCCGTAAAGTGATCGCTGTAATTTGACCGCACATATTTCTTTAGATTTTGATCTTAATGCTTCAGGCATTTTTAATCCTTCAGGGATTTTCATGTAGATATCATTATCTAATGATCCATATAGATATGCTGTCACAACATCCATTAAATACATTTCTAGATTTTTGGAAGCCGCTAAGCTCATTAAAAATCTGAATGTAATGGCATCCATAACCGGAGAATATGTTTCTTCATAATCAATTCCTGGTCTCTGAGAAAATCCTTGAGCAACAAGTCGGGCTTTGTATCTTGTTACCTCATTTT
This sequence comes from Arabidopsis thaliana x Arabidopsis arenosa, assembly GCA_019202795.1. NCBI lineage: Eukaryota > Viridiplantae > Streptophyta > Magnoliopsida > Brassicales > Brassicaceae > Arabidopsis > Arabidopsis thaliana x Arabidopsis arenosa. Next base: position 10,143,923 of record CM032919.1, on the reverse strand, counting down.
TCTCATTCCTTTTTCGAACAAATACCCATTTGTGCCCAACGGGTTTTACATGTTCCGGTATTGTGACAATAGGTCCAAAAACTTTTCTTTTATTGAGAGAATTCAATTCAGTTTCCATGGCCATTTTCCACTTCTCCCAATCAGATCTTTTCTGGCATTCCAATATTGACCTTGGATCTGGATCATCACTTTCATGATCAATTTCTTCTGATACATAGAATGAGAAAATTCCATCATCATCATCTATCTCATTTCTAACCCATATTTTTCTATTTTGGGTATAGTTGATGGAAATCTCATGGTTTTCTTTATTATTTTCGTCTTCAGGACTTTTTCCGTCTTCAGGACTTTTCTCTGTATCCAACTCTTCAGGAATCTTTACTTCTCCCAATTTCTTTTTCTTCCGGGGATTTTTATCTTTTGAGCCCATTGGTCTCCCCCTTTTCAACTGAACTTTAGGTTCATTTATTTTTCCATCAGTTTGTTCTTCGGGAACATCAATTCTAGATGGAACATTCGCAGCGGGTATATAAGATTTTGTCACCCTTCTTGTATCAGTGAATGCATCTGGTAGTTGATTTGCCAAATTTTGTAAATGTACAATTTTCTGAACTTCCAGTTCACGTTGTTTCGTAGGGGGATCAAGGTGCAATAAAGATGGTGTGAACCATGTAATATCTTTTGGAATTTCTTTAATTCCTCCCCCTAATGCTGGGAATTCACCCTCATTAAAATGGCAATCAGCAAAACGTGCCGTAAATATATCACCAGTTTGCGGTTCAAGATACCGAATTATACTTGGTGATGTAAACCCGACATATATTTCCAATCTCCTTTGTGGTCCCATTTTTGTTCTTTGCGGTGGAGCTATAGGTACATAAACCGCACATCCAAAAACACGGAGATGGGATATATCTGGCTTCTGGCCAGAACCTAATTGTAATGGGGAGTATTTATGATATGCACTTGGCCGTATTTGAATTAGTGCAGCAGCATGCAAGATTGCATGACCCCATACCGAAATTGGGAGCCTTGTTCTCATTATTAACGGTCTAGCAATAAGTTGTAGCCGTTTAATCAAGGACTCAGCCATGCCATTTTGTGTATGAACATGAGGGACCGGATGTTCAACATCAATTCCTAATGACATGCAATAATCATTGAAAACTTGTGAAGTAAACTCACCAGCATTATCAAGTCTTACTTTCTTTATTGTATAATCAGGGAATTGTGCTCTCAACCTGATTATTTGGGTAATGAATTTCGCGAAAGCCGAATTTCGTGTGCTTAATAAACACACATGTGACCATCTGCTGGATGCGTCAATTAATACCATAAAATATCGAAATGGCCCGCACTGTGGGTGAATAGGCCCACATATATCACCATGTATTCTTTCTAAGAATGCTGGAGATTCAGTCCCAATTTTTGCTGGTGATGGCCGAGTTATTAACTTTCCTTGAGAACAAGCATTACATGAAAATTCTTTTGATTGAAAAATCTTCTGGTTTTTCAATGGATGGCCATTTGAATTTTCCACAATTTTACGCATCATGACTGAACCTGGATGCCCTAAACGTTCATGCCAGATTTTGAACGTATTTGTAAACTTCGGGTTTACAGTAATATATGATTCAATCATATTTATTTTTGTGGAATACATTCCGGAGGATAAAGCTGGTAGCTTTTCTAATATGCATTTCCTCTTCGAAATAACTTTTGTGATGCAAAGATATTCAATGCCATTTTCATTCATAGTTTCTATGTGATATCCATTTCTGCGGATATCACTGAAACTTAACAAATTTCTAAATGATTTAGGGGAATATAATGCATTATTTATTTCAATTTTTGTTCCCCTCGGCATTGAAAAACTGGCTCTTCCGGAGCCCATAATAATATTTGCATTACCAGATATAGTATTAACGCTTCCGGCGGAATTTTGTATTTTTAGGGAGGAGAAATACTTTTTATCTTTAAGGATTGTGTGCGTTGTAGCACTGTCTGCCAGACATATATCTCCATCCTTCATCTCAAATTTGGACATTTTCTGAATTTATAAATATTCATAAAAAATATGTTAATATATCATAACAAACGATTTATATTACAATAAAACTATTTTACAATAGAGATAAAATACAAAACACACAGAAACAAACATTAAGCTTTTATTTTCTTCTTCAGGAAGATAAACATAATTATCATGTCACACAAACTTCTTCGGAAAGTTTTATTCATTTTGTTTATCGTTGATGGCTTCAGGATCAACTATGAAATCGGCAATGTCGAGAAATGTATCATCGTTTAAACCATCGAAAGAAGGCCCTGGTTCACCATAAACGAAGTTGGTTTCTTTTTCTTTTTGTGATTTTTGGTACAGATCGGCCAAATGTTTCGGCGTACGACAGGTACGGGACCAATGTCCTTTCATGCCGCATCTGTAACAAGCATTTTCATGTTGCTTAATCGCGCGACCATCTTCGTTCCTTTTGAATCTTTTATTGTTGTTTTTAGTGGAATCATTAGGACCGAATTTTCTTCCATGTCCACGTCCACGCCCATATCCACCTCGTCCACGACCACGATCATTACTTCGAGCGCGTTTACGTCCGTAATTATTATAATTAGATGCTGCAACGTTCACTTCCGGGAATGGAGCTGATCCAGTCGGACGAGATTGATGGTTCAACATCACAATTTCATTATTTTGTTCTGCAACCAACAGAACTTGCATTAGTTCAGAATACTTCGTGTATCCTTTTGCTCGGTATTGTTGTTGCAGAAGTACATTTCCAGGATGAAATGTTTGGAGAGTTTTCTCAATCATATCATAATCACTTATATTTTCTCCACATAACATTATCCTGGAAGTAATTCCGAACAAAGCGGAATTATATTCGGCAACACTTTTGAAATCCTGAAAACGGAGGTTCAGCCACTCGTGTTTCGCTTTTGGTAAGATCACATATTTTTGATGATCAAACCTATCTCCGAGTGCTTGCCAAAGATCTGCAGGATCTTCCTTTGTGATGTATTCATCTTTTAAACCATCATGGATATGGTGGGTTAAAAATATCATGGCATTTGCCTTATCCTCTTCAGGGGATGATTTTGATTTATCGATGGTGTCAAGGAGCCTTTTTCCTTTTAAATGCCTCTTTGCTGCAACGGCCCATCTCATATAATTATTCCCAGAGATATCAAGGGCAGTGATCTCGAGTTTTGCCAAATTTGACATGATAACTGTAAACATATAAAATAATTTATTAAACATAAATTTACTCGTTTTTCAATTGTAATTTAAATGGCATGATAATGTTATTTAATTAAATTGAACCATTTTAAATATGCAAACGATTACAAATGTCATTATTAAAAGTTTCATTTAATTAATTTAAAACATAGAAGGTACTTTCATAAGTGAAGCGATTACAAGAAACACAATTACATAGAAAAGTAAAATAGAAACCATTAAAAACTCTTCGGGAGAAAATTCTCCAAAAATTAAACCATAAATAGCAACAAAAATAAAACCTATTACAAAAACTAAGAATGAATTAACCATATTTTTTTTCCTTAGATTTTAGAGAGAGATATGATGAATGAGTGAAATGAAATGAATGAAAAATGATTGTATTTATAGATTGAAATTTATTTTTCATAACCGTTATAAATACTGTTCCTAGCCGTTTGAAAAGTGTAAAATTTTGAAAAATATCTTCATGACCGTTGGTGAAAATATTAAACCGAAAATCAATCGTAAATATATATAATCAGATAGTTAAAAATTTAACAATTTAGATATCATAATGGAATTTATAAACATGAAATTAAAATATAATTACAAAATTAAAAGAACAATAATTTTAATTTGTCTTCTGGACAAAATTTATTATATAGTTCTTCTGGAACGTTTTTATATGTCTTCTGGACATTTTTGTTTCATATATTTTATTTTGTATAGTTCTTCAGGAACTTTGAATAAATATCTTCAGGATATATAATTATGAAATAATGATCTCAGGAGGCAGAGCCTACCATATGATCATGATCCGTTTCAGGAGGCATAGCCTTCCATAGGATCAAGGAGGAGGTATAACCTTCTATTCCTTAAACAAATTTTAAATAAATTTAAACATAATTTAAAATACTACCTTCATTATACCTTAAATATTTAATCGTGTAGAGATTCGGATGTTTTTAGAAACGAGAGCTTACTCGTGCTGATAACGTGTTGAATAACTAAATATTTTGAAGATAAATATGTGTATAAATGTTATATGATTTTTGATTTAAGAGAGAGATAAGAAGTAGAGTTTAGAGAGAGTTTAGAGAATAGATTTGCTTCTCTTATTTTTTCACACTTGAATTACATTCACAATGGCATCTATATATACACATAATGATACCTTAATGGAATAACTAATAATGGCTAATATTAGGGGGTGGCTAATGGGATGAGTGGGTAGGTTTGTGTAATGGGATGAGTGGGTAGATTTGTGTGATGAATAATCACATATTTCATAACACATATATGTATGTACATAATTAATGGACTATATGTGCATGTTATCTATATAACACAGGAGTGTTACTTTGTTTACTAGTGACACTGACAATGATACAAACACGACCAACGGACCAAGTCAACTAAAGACCTCAGTTCAAAAGAGATAGGCCACTAATTATGAAGAATATATAAGTTACGAAATACTGCTTTTGTTTTTTATTTATTTAATATTTTAGGAAAAAAAATTTGTTTTAGATCTTTTCTTTTAATGTAAAATTAATTAATTTTTATTAATTTTAGTGATTTATATTATATAAATTATTTTTCTATTAGTTGAATCGTATTTAATACATAATAAATAATGTTTTATTTTTAAAATAAATAAAATTAAATGATTCTTTAATTTGTATAAAAAATTTAAACATCAAGTAAAAAAGACGGAGAGTGTATTTTGGCTTTGATTGGTGAACAAAAATAAAGCTGTAAAGCTTTGTACAGCTTTGACAGTTACCAATCACAAAAACTTTATGAAAAGCGATACACTATAACATAAACACTTTTTTTTGGACAAAAACAAAAACAAATTAAAACGGTTACGTTTAAATACGGTTATGGTTAAATACGGTTACGATTAAATACGGTTATAACGGTTACGGTTAAATACGGTTATAACGGTTACGGTTAAATACGGTTACGGATAATTACGGTTATAGTTATTTAATGACTACAATATGGTTAATATGGGAGGCGAAATCTTACGAGTTACCTAACTTATTATAATACTTTTCATAAAATCAAAAAGTATGTTACAAACCAAATTTTCTTCATTTCGAGCAAAATAACAGTATAACATATTTGTTTGAGAAAAAGACCATTTTTTATAACGTAGATTTTTTCATATGCGGTATACTTTTTTGAAAATCTTAATCTGAACATTCGATAATTGTTTTTGCATTATATGGAGTTACAATTATATTTTTTAAGTTTTAACTATGCGGTTAACCATATGGTTAAATAACGGTTTTCATATATTTACCGTTAGTTAACGGTTACGTTAATATATTTTTTAACTGTAACTAATTATTTTTTACGGTTAACGGTTACGGTTTTTAACCGTTTTATACGGTTACGGTTGAGATCGGTCCGTAACCATAACCGTATTTTGGATCGTAACTGGATCAAAAGCTAACCGTAACCGTATTTTGGATCATAACTGGACCGTTTTTCAACCGTAACTGTATAAAACGGTTAAAAACCATAACCATTCACCTTAAAACTAGATTAGTTACGGTTAAAAAAAATATACTAACCGTAACCGTTAATATACCGAAAACGTATCAAAACCGTTATTTAACCGTACGATTAGCCGCACGGTTAACTGTATTATTAACCGCATAATTAAACTTTATAAAATATAATTGTAACTATGTATAATGCAAAAAAAAAAGTCTCGAATGTTCAGATAAAGATTTCCGAAAAAGTAAATAATACAGCCTATGAAAAAATATCATTAGAAATAATGATTTTTTTCTCAAACAATTATTTTGGAATGTTATATTGCTCAAAATGAAGAAATTTTTTATTTATTATAGGACTAGTAAATTCATATTATTATTCTAACAATAAAATATTGTTCATTCTATATAATCTTAATTTTCATATGTAATTATATACTAAGTACATTTCTATGTAATTTTTTTTCTTTCTAAATTCTTAATATTATTTATTATGTGTACTGCTATGATGTTTCCAATCAGAGTAAATTTTTAAAATTTGTTATGCGTTATTTTTTTGTACAGCTTTCGTGTTTTATTCTTTTGTACAGCTTTGCACTATTCCCTAACATTGTACAGCTTTGCACTATTCCCTAACAGCTAACAGCTCCAGCTAACCGCTCCAGCTAACCGCTCCAGCTAACCGCTCCAGCTAGTTACAATCAGACCCTTTGTTTTGTCATTTGACGTTAAATGTTTTGATGCGATGGACGGAATTTGAGGCGGCCTCTCCACTCCAGTGACCAATATCCTTTTTATTATTTTATGAAAATAAGTTTTTTCTTTTTTTTTTGCTGTGGGAAGAAAGAACAAAGGCATATTGGATTCGACTACTGACTTATTAGTGATACTTTTAGAGCCCACACTGTCGGAAACAGAGGCTTGGGTAATAATTTAAAGTTGTCTTCATTTCGTCATAGCTTACGACTACACTTGAGTGTACTGACCAAAACCAATTTTTTACTTGTTTTCTAATTTTTTATTCCGTTAAATATCTTAAACAATTCGTTTGGTATATTTTCCACGATAAAGATGTGTTGGTAGATCACTTAAACTAGTAGATAAATTAAGAAGATTCCATTTTGAATATGGAAAATTTCAAGTAACATTATTTAAGTATTCATAATTGATCATTAATCAATTTATACTTTCGGTTTATCAATCTCTACAAAAACCGTAACTATATCGATATAGTATTGCTTAACAACAAACAAAAGATGAAATATATAATAAGTCTTATGGACTAGTCTATTCGTCTTCTTGTTACATTTTCTTGGAGTAAAATCCAATGAAAAGTTATCAGGAATTAGTTGTTGAATATCTAGCCGATAAAGTTGAAGTGCATGCCCACACCAAGTTCCCGATGATACCTTGAACTGTGTCTTTGCAATCAGATTCAAAGGATGCGTATTTGTATCCTAAATGTTTATAAAACCACAAGCCTAGCTAGAGATCTAACTCAACGTGTAAACGTAGCGGAATCTTTTAGATTTTATCTTCCGACTTGGCTTGTTTATTCAGGTCTTCATTTTCTAATTGAGATTTTTTTTTTTGGCAATTTGTTCGTCGATCTAGCTAATCTTTATCTTCATCTTATGGTGCAATCACATGCCAAACAATATGTTAAATCATTTAAATGATGCGAAATCAAGAAAAAGAAAGAATCATAAAAACGATCTTGAAATCATCTAGAGAATAAAAGAAAGTTGGCTAAGGGTTCATGTCATATATTTACCAAATTATAAACCATAAGTCTCAAAATCGTATTAGGTCTATGATTCCTTTCCAGTTCATGGTTTAATTAATTTTGTTCTAATATGTATAGGATTAATTCAAATCAAATTGACTAAAACAACAGTTGTAGGGCCATTTAAATGGTGAGAAAGAAAACATACAAAAACTTTACTAAGATTTACCAGATTTTCTCAAAAATTTCTCTAACTTCTTCTATAGACTTTTTACTTTAAAAAGTATAGATTGTGTGACACCCGTCCCCATAAATCACATCAACGAGTTTTACTTATATTGCATGCAACATGTGTAGGAAAAAAAGGAGCCAGTAAACAAATTTAATTTATTCAAGAAGATGATTCGTCACACATGATTCATACCATATTACTAAACATGCTATTTACGCATACTTATAGTCATAGATTAGATCTACAAACAATTTAAACAATCTAGCAACCTAACATCACACATTAACAAACATATAGTCTATATGCATCATTACGATAATCTCAACATCGAGCTACTCGACATGATATCAATGTTGAAATTATTGTAATGATGATAGCATTGTAAGTATATTTTGTTTATTTTTTTTTGTTATGATGTTAATATTAATTTCTAAAATTTATTTCTTTTAATAGAAATTGACCACTAGAAAATATAATAATAGGTTATTTATTTTTAACATATGAATTCCTAAGTTAAAAGTTTATGGATCATTGCATTAGCCTTTGTTTGTAAGTTGTGATGAATTTGGTCAAGCTTTCAAGAACGGCAATGGTTGTCAATAGTGTCAAATGTTAATATAGAGCTATGGGATATTCAGTTTTCATCACCGACCCACGGATTTTGCGTGAGAATTATTTTTATTTTAGTACAAATATCTTTAGGTTGGTATAGAATCTTTTGCAGCGTTAATCATTGGTTATTTTAATATTCACATGTTTGACAATACTTGGTTACTGTTATTTTGGGACCATTCCTTTTTGGACATATTACAAGTGATAATGTAATATATATTTTTTTTAATATTTAAACTTTAAAACAAAATTTCGATATGCTCAGTTTTATAAATAAGAACACACTTAGATTCAGTTTATTATCTAAGTTTCATTCTTGTAACTCATCCCCTCCACTTATTCTCTCTTTCACAAAAGAAAGAACTAACATTTGTTTTAAATTTTGAAAATGGATTCCCTAAAAAAACTTTTCGTCTCACTATTACTATTCTTGTTCTCTTCTTTCCTCTTTGGTAATTCACAATTATTATCTTATAAACTTTTCATCAGAATGGACAAGTTTTAGAATTTACAATTGGTTATTTATCCATTTATTTGGCAGGAGATATCAATGGAGTTGAGAGTTCAAATAAGCATCCTCATCTTCAGCACTTGTACGGTCCAAAGAAGATGTTTGTGTTTGGAGATTCTTACGTCGATACCGGAAACATAAAGATGCGTGAAGCTCCTTCATGGGAAGTCCCATATGGTATCACATTCCCCGGTAAACCCTCTGGCCGTTTCTCAGACGGCCGTGTCTCTACCGATTTTCTAGGTACTTCTTCGACCGTAACTCTAAAACGTTATCTTTTTCAAAAAAAAAAAAAAAAAAAACTCTAAAAAAAGTTACCTTCGTTAAATTTCACATATTGACAATATAAACGGATTAAAACTATAAATTGTATTAAAATAATACATGTTTATAAAAATACAATTGTGTTGGCGGATGGGTGCAGCCAAATTGTTGGGATTAAAATCGCCTATCCCATACCTCTGGAAAGATTATGCGGGACATGAACGGTTAAAGTATGGAATGAATTTTGCATACGGAGGAACCGGAGTCTTCGAAACTATAAATTCAAATCTCAACATGACCTATCAGATCAATCTCTTCGAACAACTAATCGGCAATATCTACTCTCCATCCGACCTTTCTTCTTCCCTAGCTCTCGTTAGTGTTGCTGGCAACGATTACATAACTTACTTATCCAGTAGTACAACGATTACATTACCGCTAATCCTTGTAAGTTTTTCTTTATATACTTCTCTTGTTTCACAAAAAAAATATATATTATTTTTTAATCAGAAGTTTTATAATAATACAAATAAAGATTAGATATCATATAGAACTTACATAACATATCAAAACTTTAAATAAAAACATGGATGAGAAAGAGAGTTTACTTGATTCTTATCATAGGGCATCCCAGCATTCACGAAGAAAATCATCAATCAAACCGAGGTGAATTTGAGGCGGATCCATGCCTTGGGAGTGAAAAAGATAGCAATACCGTTATTGCATCCGCTAGGGTGCATCCCCTTCATCTCCAAAGGCTCCTCAGTCCAGGATTGCAATATAATTATAAACGCGTTGGTGATCAATCACAACAACTTGCTGCAGACACTAGTGGCCAATCTCAACAAAGAGACCGGGCTTTCGACTTTCATGTTCATTGATTACTACAATGCCTTCTTAACCGTCTTCAAGAACAAAGGAGAGATTCCAGGTAAGAAAGTAAAAACAACATCCTTAAAATCCATATATATTTTCAAGGCTTTTGTGTGATTGGTTATGGAAATGTAGGGAGTACGAGGTTTGAAACTCCGTTGAAAGAGTGTTGCGGAGGAATTTGTGGGGTTGTGGACGAGAAAGGTCAGAAGAACTATACCTTATGCGATGAACCTAAGTCTGCTTTCTTTTGGGATGCACTTCACCCTACTCAGGAAGGATGGAAATCGGTTTACGCGGTTTTAGGCAAAAATCTAACCGCATCTCTGATTAAGGCGTAAATCCACTTATGGATTCGAGATTTCAAAATATCTTCATCTGTAATTCAGTGTGCTTTCTTCTCTTATAGTTGTTATCTTTCTATCTGTGTATTGTGAAGAATAAAAATGTGTAACTTTAAGAAAACTAGAAAAGTAAGAGATTGAAATAAAACACTCTTTGTATCATGCTATGTCTTACACACTCTGTTTCTACTTAACATTTACATCTATACTACTTAGGGAAAGATCAGATCCATAGTAATGAAAAGCCAATTTGTAAGATCTATGAAACGTCTCATATCTACAAGAGAACGTAACCAAGAGAAGAAGAGATATGAGATGAATATTTTTCTTTAATAAAATGTTTAAACTTTAAAATATGTCTAGTTAACACATTCTATTGATGTTATATGTTTTAACTACAAAATAAATATGTATCGATATAACTTTTTATCAACTTTTCATGTCTAAAATTCTTTTGAATTTATAGTTTGGGTTGGGTTATTTAGTTGTGGAGTTGTTGTTCAACATTTTTTTTTTTTTGACAGCAATATACCAGTTAAAGAATTGTTCAACATTTATTTGTTGGTAATTAATATATAACTTATAGTAATACATTGAAGTCTATCTAGCATATTGTTGATATGTAGGGGATAATAAAACTGTAACAAAAAAAAGAGAGGAAAATGTGATAATTTTTTTTTTTTTTTTTGCAAGAACATAATAACTACAAATAAATTATTGAGAAAAATCAAAATGTAAGAATTTTTTTTAATATCTTCACAAAAAATCTGAATATTTTAAAATAGAAAATCTTCATAAATATCTGTGCAGTGAGATTTAGAAAATAGTAATTAAGAAATTAACAATTAAAATATGCATAGATATCAAAAAATTTATTATGGTATAGATCTCAAATATAATCAAACTAAAATTTTCATTTCAAAAAATACTTCCTTTAGATTATTTTTTCTTTTTCTGAAATAGATACGTATATAATTGTCACAATGGGTGAATAAAATCTATCTACTAAAAATCAACTTCACAAGAAATCCTTGTGCAGATTCGATTACAGGTAACGTCTATCAATTACTTTGAATCAGTCAACTCGTAAATCCCTTGTTTCCTGTAATTTTCCGAATTGGGTCTTCTCTTAATTTATCATTTCTCGCCGGAAAAACTCTCAGAATTTCCTTGTATTTCACGGCGAAGCTATAGTCCTCTTGAAAGCGACCGTCTCTGATAAATATTAGTTTATTAGGTAATGAATGTGAAATTTACATAGTCAAACATGTTTAAACAATGTAAAAGGTGGAGACTTTGATGAAAAAATCCAAACTTTGGATCTGTTTCAGAGTCAATAAGCTCTCTCATATATATCTGCGTGTTACTGTGTTGTTTGATTTGATCAAAGAAGGGAACTTTGTTGTTGGGTTAATCTGAATTTTTGATATATGCTTGAAGTGTTGCAGGCGATTGTTTTGTTTATCTTGTTTTGGGTTTGGTTATCTTGGATGGGAGGAGGTAGCTCAAAAGAGTCGAATAGAGGTGAAAGTAGTCGAAGGTATGAACGTAGTGTGTCTGGGGGCTCGTCTTACTCGTCTGCTTGGGACCAGAACAGCTATTATCAGACACCAAACCATCCATCTGCGTCTCCTGTTTCCTCCTACAATTCTGGGAGACAAACACCGAAGAATCTTGAGAGGAAGTATTCACGGATTGCTGATAACTACCGTTCCATCGATGAGGTTTGATGATCACACTTGTTTTGTTTATCTTCTTTGGTTGTTGTTTGTGTAGTTTTGCACCTTGGTTTGTGAATTTCTTTATTGGTGTTTTGTTGATGTTTCTTTTCTTTTAGGTTACCGCTGCTCTTTCACATGCCGGTTTGGAGTCCTCGAATCTCATTGTTGGTATAGATGTCACAAAGAGCAATGAGTGGACAGGTTAGAGAAGTTTTCTCTATCTACTCAATGTTTTGAGTCTAGGTTAAGTTAATGGTGCTTTGATCTGAAAGCTGACTCGGGTGATTTGGTTTAGGGGCGAGATCATTTGGTAGGAAGAGTCTGCATTACATTGGAACAACTCCAAACCCTTACCAGCAAGCTATTTCCATCATTGGAAAGACTTTGTCAGTTTTTGATGAGGATAATTTGATCCCCTGTTATGGATTCGGAGATGGTAAATACCCCGATTGTTTTTTATTTAGCTGTGAAGTTTCTGTTTAGTTGTGATTAGAGATTTTAAGGTTGGTTTCTCTTTGACTATGTAGCTACAACCCATGATCAGGATGTCTTCAGTTTCAATCCCAATGATACATTTTGTAACGGGTTTGAAGAAGTTCTCATGTGTTACAGAGAGATTGTTCCTCAGCTCCGCCTTTCAGGTTGAGTGAGATGAATAATCCCTTTTCTTCTTCCTGTCTTCTGAATCTCGCTCTACTTTTTCCTCATATTTTGCTGGTTCTTTAACAGGTCCGACATCTTTTGCACCCATCATTGAAAGGGCCATGACAATTGTGGAAGAAAGTGGTGGCCAGTACCATGTTCTTCTCATCATCGCTGACGGACAGGTAAAAATTGGAACCGTATTCGACTGGAGAAAAGATTTCTTGTATCTGTATCTATGTGTGTTTAGTTATGATCATTCCCAGACATTGTATACTGTATATTTACCATTGGAGCTTTTACTATGACAGGTGACAAGAAGTGTTGATACAGATAACGGCGGATTTAGTCCACAAGAGCAGCAGACTATTGATGCCATTGTTAGAGCAAGGTAATAAATACTATTTCCTTTGACGAAAATCCAATTTCAAACTGCGTCTTTCTAACTTGTGGCGGATTCCATTGCAGTGAATATCCTTTGTCTATAGTTCTTGTTGGTGTTGGAGATGGCCCCTGGGACACAATGAGACAGTTTGATGACAACATCCCCGCTCGTGCCTTTGACAATTTCCAGGTAATAATACCAACATGCTTCTGCAATCGTGTAGATCCCTTGTCTTTGTCCTGGCAAGTGTATTAATTTAACAGGTTTTTGTTGTCTAATCCTTTCAGTTTGTGAATTTCACGGATATAATGTCAAAGAACATTGATCCAGCAAGAAAAGAGGCAGAATTCGCGCTTTCCGCCTTGATGGAGATCCCGTCTCAGTATAAAGCCACCCTCGAGCTAGGCTTACTTGGGTAAGTTATCAGATATTTGAGTTCATCACTGCAGCATTTATGAACTGATCTCAATAACCACCAATTTCTTTCCTTGTTTTGAATTCGCAGACAAAGAACTGGACATTGTCCAAACAGGATTGCGCTTCCACCACCAACTTATGCTACTCAATCTATGCGCAACAGCCAAAGAACTTCCCGATCAACCAGCTTTCAAAACAGACCATATGATAGTGGTGTTTCCTCTACACCACCTTCAACTACTCGTAACGAGGGCCAGGTATAATTTACAAAGAAGAAACAACAATGCATTAATCGTCTTTTCCTGCTCTTCACATATTTTCGTTGGATCAACAGCAACAGTTTTGCCCCGTATGTCTAGTGAGTCCAAAGAACTTGGCTTTCAACTGTGGTCATCAGGTGCATTTCCATTCTCCGAGTTACCTAAGCATCGCACTTGAATCAAAATTGTTAACTTTCCTTTGTTTTTTTATTTTGTTCATCAGACTTGCTCAGAATGTGGGGAGGACCTCGATATTTGCCCCATTTGCCGGAGCTCAATCTCGGTACGTATCAAGCTTTATTAAGATAACCCTCTCAAGAGCTAAAGGAACCCAAAGGTGACCCTGAGATCATTCACAGCACAGCTTTGAGTCTTAAACATCATCCCAACTTAGATCTCATGACATTACCAGTGTCCTAGCATTTGTTTTTACTTTGAGCGGAATACCTTTGAATGATTTTCGATCAATCACGGCACCTCTCAAAAGTTTGTAGATAATCTGTTGTCAGTTTTGAATTCTCATTGCACATGGAAAAACCACAGCAGACTCTCTCGTAAATAAAGGATCCTTTGGTGTTACAGATTTTTACTTTTAAGAATTTTAATCTTGAATGGTCCCATGACTTATGTACACGTGTCAAACAACATACACTATATACCTTTCTTGTCTGAAACATCAAGTCTTCAACACAGGAGCCCATATAGTCCTTTTTTCACTGCCATAATTGACATCTTATGGATCGTAAAGGCTATTATAGGTTTTTATCAGACTACATTACTTTTTACTGTAAGAATATATGTGATACTTTTCTTGGTCTTCTTCCCCCAGTAATGAACAAGATTCGAAATCAAGTCTTAATCAAAGATATCCCAAGCTGAGTCTGCTATTCTTCTTAGTTTGTATTAGTTTTACGTATATGCGACTCGTCCTTTTACGGTTAGGTTAAGCAATAAGCGGTCCGGTTCCTCTCCATTCATTCATTTGGTTACCCAGAGTAAATCTAGTGTTTGCCCTTTATCGCGAAAAGTATTACCACAGTGATAAGATGTGAAGATTTTCAAATCTGAAAAAGATAAAGCCATGTTTCAAGTCTTGGAATAAGATTCCAGTCAGATTGCTCAACAATCTTCAGTTTCAGGGACCCTACTAATATTTTATCACGCAAACCAAAGAGACAAACCTCTTTTGTGTTTAGTAAGTACAAATTCAAAGTACAGTGTTTTTAGCACAATAACCATTACCATGAATTTCCGAAGCGACATCTCTGCTCTGAATGAAGACATCATAGTTGAGCAGCTACTTCGTAGCCATGATCCTGACGGTCGCTGGCTTGATTCTGAAATGCTGCTTCAAGAAGTCGAAACTATCTTAAGCTTTGTTCTGCAAAATGATGTGAGCTCTCCATCTCTTCGGGTTTAGTTCTTCAATAACTTGTCTAGATGCTTGCCAATAACAATGCCCACTCAATTTTCAGGTATCAATGCCGCTTATGACAGAGAACTGTATTACCAACATTGTAGTTTCTGAATCGACGGAAACACTACCATACGCTATCTCCAGAATCTCTGTTCAGGTAACTTATCATCCTTTCTTCTTAAACCAATTCTTCCTGTAAAAATGCATGGACCCGGAAATCTTGAAACTCTTGAGATTGCAGATGCTTTGTCCATGCATTGGGGAAAGTGATATCCGGACAAGAACATTGGTTTTGTTTGATCTTCTGAAAGAATACAGATGGGATGCAAAAGCTGTGTTAGTACTAGGAGTCCTTGCTGCAACATATGGAGGAATATTGCTACCAGTTCATCTAGCCTTGAGTGATCCCGTTGCAGCATCAATTGCAACACTCAACCAGCTGCCTATCGAGAGAACCAAGTTCAGACCATGGTTAGAATCTCTAAGCTTGCTCGTGAAAGCCATGGTGGTTGTAACCAAATGCATCATTAGATTTGAAAGACTTCCAATTAAACAAGTGAAGCTAGACAACAACATTGTGGGAGAAACCATGTCTAGCATCTATATGGCTACTTATCGGGTTGTCAAAAGTTCACTTGCATGCCTGCAGCATATCCCTTATTTCAAGCAAACCCAACAGGTGCATTTTTCCACCCTTCTTTAATTTTAACTACAAAAAAGAACACGGAAATAGTTTCCAGCATATTAGCAATCAACATTGACTAGAAATTCTCTGAAATGCTTAGGCAACGAAATCAAGGAAAACAGCAGGGGAACTTTCAATCGAATCAAGGAGAGCAGCAGGGGAACTTTCTAGTTTGGGATATCAGTTGCTAAACCTACACACCCGCCTCAACAAGCAGGTAGATGACAGCAGCAAACAAATAGGTAACTTTCAAGTGCTCTGACGTTAAGTTCCAAAAGCATAGCTTCTCTTAAAAGCAAAACTCATCTCTTATGTTGCATTGTTGCTCCTCTGTTGTTATGTCTAAAGAGGAAGAAATCAATCAAAGGCTTAGAAACATTACCACAGGGACTCATAAAGACAACCAAGACGTACTCCACCTACTTTTTTCTCTACAAGATGATTTGCCACTTCAACAATACTCCAGACAGGTATAAAGAACTATCTATTTTTCTTTTTCCATGTTCCTTCTTTTTGTTTCTTTCCTGTCTCATCTTTAGCTTTACATAAAGATGAGTTACGACATTCAGTATGACGATACATAGACTGATTCATTTACCTTTCATAAGTGAATACATTCTGTGAGCAGTTGTTCCTTCTAAAATAGTTTAACCTTTGCAAGAGCATTGAATATTCTTTATCACCAAATGGCAGATACCTATAACTGAGCTACAAGAAAAGGTAATACTGCTGCTATTATCAAAGCCACCCGTAGAGCCACTTTTCTTCCTGCTTCAACAACTATACGATCATCCATCCAACACCAACACAGAACAAAACTACGAAATCCTATGGGTTCCAATACCATCATCCCAAAAATGGACAGACGAAGAGAAAGAAATCTTCGATTTCTACTCCAATTCCCTACCGTGGATCTCAGTAAGACAACCATGGTTGATGAGCTCAACAATACTCAACTTTTTCAGACGAGAATGGCATTATGGAGACGACGAAGCAATGGTGGTGGTGATCGATCCTAACGGGAGGTTCGTAAACATGAATGCCATGGATATGGTGTTGATATGGGGTGTTAAAGCATATCCATTCTCAATTTCTAGAGAAAATGAGCTTTGGGAAGAACATGGGTGGTCAATGCAGCTCTTGCTCGATGGAATTCATCCTACATTTGAAACCTGGGTAAAGTTTTTCATCAAATTTTCAAATTCTTGTGCTCAGATTCTTATGAAACTCTATGAATCAGGTGAAAGAAGGAAGAGAAATCTGCATATTCGGAAGCGAGAATTTGGATTGGGTTGATGAATTTGTGTCACTAGCAAGAAAAATTCAAAATCCAGGGTTTCAATTAGAGCTGATTTACCTTAGTAATCAAAGGAGACAAGACGAGCGTACAAAAGCCATGGAAGAGAGCTCAATCTTGTTCAGTCCTACATTGCAACAACTCTTCTGGCTCCGATTAGAAAGTATCGAAAGGTCAAAACTCAAGCGAATTGGGATTGAATCATCGAAACTTGATCGTGTTTTTGAAGAAGTTACGAAGCTTCTGGACTTCGATTACGGTAAACACAAAGGTTGGGGTGTTATTGGAAAAGGATCAACGGCGGAGACGGTTGATGGAGAGGAGATGACGGAGAGGATGAGGAAGATTGTGCGGTGGGGAGAGTATGCGAGGGGGTTGGGTTTTACGGAGGCGATTGAGATTGCGGCGGAGAAGCCGTGTGAATTGAGTCACACGGTGGTTGTTCCGTTTGAAGAAGCGTTGACGAGGAGAGTTGTCACGTGCGAGAAATGTAAGTGGCCAATGAAGAGGTTTGTTGCGTATCAGTAACTCACAGCTTCGTTACTCTAATATTACCTCCGTAATAATATGTTTTTCTTTTAATTATGTTGTTGGTTTTCGGATAATCCAGGTTTAATTTCAAGTTTTCAACATCCTCTGATAAATTGAAACAAAATTTAGAGAGATATAAGAATGTTGTTAAACCAATGTAATAATAATTATTAGGTGGTTATTTTCACATCTTGCATGGAATATTTTTTTTTTTTGAGGTTATTAGGTTGATAAAGATCGGATCGACTTATATATAGCCATTTAAATTTTACACGAGATGATTCAAATATTTGGAATCGATGGAGAACGAGTTAGTAAACCTGTGCAACAAGATAGCTAAAGTTTTGCCTCTCAAAATCATAGCAATTTTTACAATTCGATTATTGAAAATGTAGGTATTAATTATTAACCTTTCTACCCTAAGGTTTCTTGTGGTCTAGAAAAAAGGATAGATGTTGTAATAATAATTAAAGAATATTTTGGTAATAACCACACACTAATAAACCATAAATTGTAATTTAGGTATTAAATACACAACATAATGACTTCTTTTTTTTGACAGGGTTAAAATATTTTTAATAAAAAACTAGTAAATTTTGAGTAGAGTCTCTTCAATCTCTTCAATCTACATTGAACATACCAACATATTAGTAAATTTTACATAAATATTATATATAAGTTTAATCTACATTGATAAGAAGACCATAAAATTAGTTCCTTATTAATTTACGTTTAATCTCGGATTTTTTTGCTAGGTGTTAGGTCCATCCCGAACGTCCGAATAACTTTAGGGAAAATCTAAATGGCCTAATAACTTCTAGCGATTTTTTAATTCATGTCAGTTAAGGTTAATTTAATCTAAATTCTTTAGGTGACTGTATCATCGAGACTAATTCCGAACAATCTGTTTCAAACACCTGACATTTGATCCTTCTTGAAAGGATATTCTTCGTAGCAATTTTTACAATTCGATATTGAAAATGATGGTATTAATTTATTAACCTTTCTACCCCAAGGTTTCTTGTGGTCTAGAAAAAATGATAGATTTTGTAATAATAATTAAAAAATATCTTGGTAATAACCACACACTAATAAACCAAAAATTGTAATTTAGGTACTAAATCCACAACATAATGGGTTTTTTTTTTTGACAGCACATAATGGTTAAAATATTATTAATAAAAAACTAGTAAATTTTGAGTAGAGTTTCTTCAACCTAAGTTGAACATACCAACATATTAGTAAATTTTGCATAAATTATGTTAAGAAGATCATAAAACTAGTCCTTATTAATCTACGTTTAATCTCGGATTTTTTCGTTTGGCATTAGGTCAACTCCGAACGTCCGAATAACTTCTAGCGATTTTTTGAACAAGGAATAAATCTAAATGGCCTATGCGACACGTGGCATTTGACACGAGACAAATACAATCAACGGTTGTAACACAATAAATTAGGTGTATCTTTCCACACTAGATCTTTCCTCGTAACACCAACACATCCTCCATCGCGCGATCTGCGACTCCTCTCTGTTGGGAGAAACGAGACTACGAGAAGAAGAAGAAGATTTAGCCGACGAATACAACAACAACAATGGTGAAGGTTTTGACCTACTTTGGCATGACATTGGCTGCTTTCGCCTTTTGGCAATCCATGGACAAAGTTCATGTCTGGATCGCTCTTCATCAAGACGAGAAGGTTTTTTATTCTCTCTTCCTCTCTCTCTCTCCCTCCTAGTTTGAAATACTCATATCTGACACTTTTTTGGTCATGATTTTGGTTTCAATTGTATGAATTTCTTCGATTTCGAGTTAATTTGACAGTGAGTTTGGGATTGAGGTCAAACCCTAGGTTATCGAGAATTTGTATAATTTATCCTCAGGATTTTAAGAAATGGGTCTTTTTGTTCATTTCACATTTGATTCTATTTGAATGACATGTTTGTGTTGATTTGATGATACAACGCCATGGAAGTCTTGGTTTTGTTCTTCACTTAGCTAAGCTTGAAGCTTTACCGTTATTAGATCACTCCTTTGACTCAATGCTAGACTATATAATGTTGGATTATGGAAAAAAACAATTTCTTTGGTCTATCTGATTTCAGAACTTTGACTTGTGTTTGATTGCTTACTTTAATTTTGGTGTGAAATCACAAATAGAGATTGTGAATAGGTATATGAAACCATCATTAGTAGTTATTTGATAAGCTTTACCATGATTAGATTGTGAAATTGAAGATAATGGAGATAAACAGTTTTAATTGGCCGAGGTTTGGTTTGACATCATGTTAAGATGTGATGATTAGAAGCTAAGCTAAGCTTAACTTGTGTTTGGTTTGTTTATTCAATTTCTGATTGTTTTTGCTGTGAAAGCACAAGTAGAGATTGTGATTAGGGATATGAAACAGCTCATTGATATGTTTTCTTTTTGGAATTAAGTAGTAATCTGATAAGAAAACTGTAACTATGTGCAGCAAGAAAGAATGGAGAAGGAAGCGGAGGTAAGGCGGGTTAGAGCAGAGCTGCTACGGAAAGCTAGAGAGGAGGATCCACTCGCCTGATCTTCTTCTTCAGTCATGCTTTTGGGTTTCTTAATCATATCAATTCACTTCTCCTGCACATTTTGTCTTACTGTTATGGACCAAAATTGAGTTTGCATAAAGTGACATTACCATATATGCTTTTGAATGTGGGATGATGATGAATAATTGCGTCTTTGTTGTTCTTCTTAACTAATGAAGTACTAGTGGAGAAGTTGCATCATCTTGCTCAGGTTTTGTTTTCCTCTAATTGGTACTGTAACTATGTATCATTGATTTCGTGTTCATGCACAAGTCAAGCAGATTTCATATTTCTGATCCAACGGAACAGCCAAGATTGAGCTTAGTAACAACTAGTATAAGAATGTGAAACATCAAACAAGCATATCATATACTCAGTTTTCGTTAGACCAAAAAACTTGACCAGTTTTACAATCAATCTATGCAATATGATTAAACCGGACTTAACCAGAGAAGACAAAAACCAAAAGAGAATAAGAAATGAGTTTAACATTTCAGACTTCTGAAAGTTACATAATGGTCTATTCTCATACAAAAACCTTCAAGGTTGTTCACAAATGATGAGCTTTTTGTTGAGACTTGGTGCTGAATTCTGATTCTTATGCTTCCACATTTGTGTTCTTCAATGTTTGCATCACTTTCCTCCTACAAAACAGAAGCAAGACTTTGTTTAGTTATAACATGACATAATCGGAATATCACACTGTTAATAGCCTCTTTATGTGAGTGACTTACCTCTTGTAAGAGATATAGTTCTCTATGTCTGGCTTGTGCTCAGGCTTAAAAGCTAACCATTCTTCATGTGGACATAAACCATCAAATGTTCCTAGATCTGTGCATCAAATAAGATTCAGATTAAGTTACTAAACAGTAAACACATGCATAAGAAACATAGACAAAGAGCTTAGTAAATTTCAAACCTTGAAGCAAAAAATTTGGTTCTTCTTTATAGCAGTTCAATTTCCAGAGAACAAGACCATTATCTTCCACCATGATTGGTTCAGTTCTACGCGCATCACATATACGCGTCGCTGCAAACGGATTTCATCAGGTTAAACAAACAAAAATATAAGACAACATTTGTAAGTCAATTAATAGAACGAGTCTTAAGGATTTAGACTTACTTCCAGATGTCATGCCCTTTGCCTCCATCATTTCATCATGAGCTTCTTTAGCTTCAGCTCTTATTTGAGACAGAATTGCGTTGTGTTCCTCAATGGACAATGGAGCTCCATTTTTCTTCATAATGGCTTTGGCAACATCACCTTCCAACTTCTGTTTGAGCTGCTTCTCCTATAAAGACAAAACGAGCTTTAGCACAAAGAGTTGATATATAAATCCATCTTACAAGTTTTAGAAAACACCTTTTCCTTTGCGGCTGCAGCTTTTTGTTTAGCTACTTTGTCATTTGCTTTACACTCAGACTTCTGGCTCTTAATGCAATTCCTCATTGCCCTGGAAAGCTTTAACACATAAGTTGACTCATAACAAAACATAAACTACAAGAAAAGTTGATATTGGCATATAAATATACCCATACCAGGTGCTAAGTGATTCATCACAAACGAAGTTGAGAAGCTTGAGCCTTCTTGATGCATCCATCTTCTCATACTCAGCAACACCTACTTTAAAAGTTTCAGGTGGGAACTCATTACTCAAAACTTCTGACTGCAATATGATCTCTCCAAGAGCAGTGAACCAACTGTTGTCAGATACACTTAGAGACAAGGACCTGTAAACAATTCAAATGTGTCATAAACAGAAGCAATAAAAAGAAACATATAGTATGTATACTTCAGGACAGAATAAAATCACTCATACATCTCTCTATCCTGTGATATTAATTCCAACAATCGGATCATCAGCTGGATAATAGAGCAGTATTGTTGTCTCCTTGTGTTACGCCCACATGAGAAGAGCTCACGGACAACAGTTTCAGCTTGTCCTTCCTTCAAATCAAGAGCCTATTAGGAAATTCACAATGAAGCAGATTATGAGTAAAAAATGAATCGGATTAACAGTTAACAATTACATATCATTAGCTATTTATCGAGCTATAGTGAACAATTACCATACCTTTCCAAAGGCTGAGCAAAACTCAAAAAGCTGGAATACATTTCCAGCTTCTTCAGTTGGTATAACAATGCCTGAAACAGAAGTCAAGCTTAGACCCTGTGGCAGTTGAGCCTCAAACTGAATCTCCTCTTTCAGCTTGTGAGTGGCTTTGGCTTTCTTGCTCTTGCCCACCACTTTTTTCTTCTCCTTGGCAACATCTGTTTCATAACCATAAAACATGTTAGCCTCTCCTTTATATCAGACAACTTTCATAACACAAATCTTTAATTCTCACCAGCTACTTCAACATCTGTCCCAGAAACAGAATCACTATTCCCACTACTACCTTCCCTAGAATCATCATTCTGCAGAAACCATACTGATCAAGTAAGCATAATAAAACTAAGATCACAAAAACCAAGATTGCAATTGTTTTCAGTACCAGTTTTGGCTTTTTCTGATAAGCAAAGTTATCAGGCCCTTCAATTTCAAGAAGCATAGAGACTGAAGCTAATCCACTGGCTTTCGCTTTGTGTGTCAATATCCCAGTGGGATTTAGCCCTCGTTTCTTCCTGTAAAATCCTCACAAACACTAAAAAAATCTCTTTCTTTGACAAAGCTCAATCTCAAAAACATGTAAATTACCTGCAAAAACTGCAATTGCAGATGCCTCTACACTGAGGACATATCCAGTCATCCAACTTTGCTACTTCTTCTGCATTCTCACCATACCTATGATTCAAATCAAGAAACACATAATAAGAACGCATAGACTCAGGAAAACTTAATGAAACAAAAAAAAAAAAAACACGAATTACACAAAGCAAACCTGTTTATTAAACACTTATGACAAAAATTAATGGTACATTGCTTGTCTTTCTTCATTGCCTTGCATGACGCAACGAAGTCCATAGTCTTCTGTCGACACTGCAAGCAAACAAACAACAACATTTGTTCAAAAATCGAAACTTTAATATCACATTCAAACCAAAATCGTCTAAAGCCACAAACAAACTCAATCTAAAGCCACAAACAAACTCAAGTCTAAATCCACAAACAAAATCAAGACTAAAGACACAAACAAACTCAATTCTTTAGCCCACAAACAAAAATCAAGTCTTTAGCCACAAACAAACTCAAGTCTTTAGCCCACAAACAAAATCAAATCTTTAGACACAAACAAACTCAAGTCTTTAGTCCACAAAAAAAAATCAAGTCTTTAGCATAAAACCAAAGCATACACACACAAAATTTGAGAAACGTAGAGTCGTTATTGCTGAATCACCTGGTGACAGGTTTTGCCATTACTGGAATCGTAGATTCTTCCTCCGACGACTCTAACACCAGGATTAGTGGTGCGCTTCGATGGTTTCTCTTTCTCACCCTTAATAGCCATTAGAACGGAAAATTACAGTGAAAGATTCGAAATTTGAGGAACAATAGAGAAGCTGAAGAACTAAAATCGAAGGAGAAGAAGGAATCAGAGGGCAATGAAGTAATTTTACGAGGAGGATTTGGGGAATCTGAGAGGTTTTTCCCTCTTCTTTAATTGGGTAAAAAAATTCGAAAAGAGGGAAAAAAAAAACATTGAAAAATAAAAATGACCGCTGTGTAAAAAAAAAAACTCACTCTCGGCTGATTTCTCTTCTCAAAGGATTGGGCTATTACTGGGCTTCTTAACTTATGGGTTCAATTATATTCTGTAATTGGTTTTTATTAATAATTGGATTGGATTTTTTAGTCTCATCTTTATCGTTAATGAATTCAAATATCTTAGTATCTATACCAATTTCGAATGGCAATTGATGTGATAATTAACATGTTTAAATATATTTTCAAATCATCAAATGTACTATTCGATTAATAGTATAGAGATAGCAATATAATCAATTAAGAATAGTCTAGGTATAATAGGAATTGTTATTAGACTAATCTGACTAGTATATGGTATACCCTGACAAAATATATATAAGAGATTAGACTTATCTGATTTGTATATGATATGAGATTTTCCCAAATATTAAGGAATAAAAAATAATGAAAGATCATATAAAGTTTTCAAAATAAAGAGAAAGAAAATGTTAAATTGATAAATATGGATACAAATAGAAAAATAAATGGAATATTTTGATTGTGTACCAAAACATTATCATTAAAAATTAGAAAAATATACCAGCCTATTATGTCATAAAAATCATATATTCATATGTATTCATTTTAAAATGAAAGATTAACTTCCTTTTTGACTAATACTATGGAAATGCACTATATAAAAGAAAATCAAAAAGCTAAAAAGAAGTAAGTGAGAAATAAAAATAAAGAAGAGAAAATGAAAGTGTTGAAGAGAGGTGTGATGTTACTAATAACCCTAATATTTTTCTTGTTGACATCATCAATGGCTCGTAAAGATTTTTCTCTCTTTGGAGTCGAGAGAGACGTAGTCACAGCCGGAACCGATCTAAAAGAGAACAAGGTGCAATCTCTTCTTCCTTTGTTTCGAATTATGAAAACAGTTCCGTCCGGTCCCAATCCATTACATAACATTTCTCCTCCTCAGGCCAATATTCCAAACTATGCTAGGAACTGAAAAATTTAGAAACATCAACCATTGTTCTACAAATGTCTATTAATTTTCTCATTATTTTTCTTAATAATAAAATGATGATTAAAATAATACTCCCTCTGTTTCACAAAGAGTATCGTTTTAAAGTTTTATTTTTGTTTCACAAAGAGTGTCTTTTTGTATTTCCAATGCAAAATATTGAATAAAAATCCATTGTTAACCTTATTTCTTTAATATATTAATAAGAGAGATAATTTCATTTAGTGTATTAATAAAGGGTATAACAAAACATTTATTAATTTTTTAATATTTGTGAAAAAGTGTAAAAACACACTTTTTGAGAGTATAATTTTTGTTGTTATAGTTATTAATTATCCGAATTGTTGAACATATATATATATATATATATATATAAATCGTCTTTTGTGGTTATTATTAATCTTATATATTGGTATATGCTAACACTTTCTAAACGATCTATTTTAATTATGTTCCCCTGTTTTGCTTGTATTGAGCCAAAGTCATATGATTCTAAAATAGTTTTGTCTTTGCGGGTCTGATTGGTAACCAAAAACTGTACAAATTTTTTAGTTGTAATCTTTAACGGAATAGTGCAAAGCTGTATGAAAGAGCTGTACGAGAAAGTTGTACAAAAAAGTTGAGAGTAAAACGTTTAATAACGTTTTTGATAAAGCTTTTGTGATTGGTAAAAATAAAAGTTGTACCATATGTAGTACTTTATTTTTGTTCACCAATCAAAGCCGCAGTCTAAGAGTTTGTGAACAAGGTACTAATAAGAAGTGTTGTGAAAAAGGGAAAAGTTCCTGAAACAAATTTCATTTATTTTTTATTTGGCCATTTAATATTTGAATTTTTTTAGTTAGAATATAATTATTTTATTTAAATATATTTGATTTAAAAATACCTCATTTTAAAATTATTGGTAGATTCAAATCCGTGATTTAATGGATTTTACACTATCATTTAATGACATTAAATTTTAAATCACACACGTTTAAAATAGTATATACAATATGTTTTAAAAATTTATGGTTACATTGGCTTGGTTAAAATTTAACACCAATATATATGATTAATACGAAACAAGTGACTATGCAAAAAAACAAAAATCATTGTGTTTGTCTAAAATTTATCATTCTCGAGAAGATGTAAACTGAAACACTATAAAAGAAAAAAGGAAGAAAACTCAAAAAATATCTCGTTTATTTTTTATTTGGACGTTTAATTTCTTAACTTTTTTGGTTGGAAAAAAATACCTCATTTAGTTAATTTTTTTCTAAATATACCTCGTCTTTGAATTGTTTGAAGATTCTAACCTTCGATTTAATGGGTGTTACAGAATCAGTTAACGGCGTAAAATTTTGACGGAAAAAATACCTGAAAAATACCCCATCTATTTTTTTGAAGGTTTAATACTCTAACTTTTTTTTTGTTGGAAGAAAAATAATTCATTTAAATATATCTGATCTAAAAATATATCATCTTTGAATTGTTGGTGGATTCAAGCAAGCAACTTAATAGCTTTTAACTTTTCTCGTTTAGCTTGATTCGTTTATTGATACTCTGTTGCGAACTTAAGAACTTTTTGGAATGTGATCCCTAAGTATTATAGTGATCTTTTAATTTGAGAGAGTAGTTCAAAGGGTAACAAATTGAGCATATCAGTTACTTTCTTAGAATTGTTATATAGTCGATACAACACGTAAACATAAATTTGTGAACAAAATGCACTGTAAAATAATATATATATATATATATAATATATAGGGGTTTCAATGTATTCTTTGCTTAATAGTATCGATATAATTACACTTAAACATAAATATCAATAATTTCAGTGTACTCTTTAATTAATAGTATAGAGATAGCACTGTAATCAATTAAGAATAATCTAGGTATAATAGTATTATTGTATATTTTATAAAAATTTATAAGTTACTTTCTTAGAATTGTTATATAGGCGATACAACACGTAAACATAAATTTGTAAACAAAATACCTTGTAAGATAATATATATACTAATATATATAGGGGTTTTGTATATGCTATGAGATTGTTCCAAATGATTAAGGAATTAAGAAAACTAAAAGATGATATAACATTTTAAAAAAAAAGCGAAAGAAAATGTTAAATTGATAAATATGGATGAAAATGGAAAAAAATCAAAAGAATATTTAGAATTGTAGACCAAAACATTATCATTCAAACTCAGAAAATATATTAGCCTATTAGGTCAAATAAATCATTTGAACTATTCATTTGAAAAATGATAGATCAAATTCCTTTGACTAATACAACTATATAAAGAAAACCAAAAAGCTAAAAAAAAAAGTAAGTGAGAAATAAAGAGTAAAGAAGAGAAAATGAAAGTGTTGGAGACAATGACCCTAATATTTTTCTTGTTGACATCATCAATGGCTCGTGAAGATTTTTCTCGGTTTGGAGTTGAGAGAGACGAGTCCCAACCGGAACCGATCTAAAACAGAACAATGCCCAACCTCATTTTCTTTTGGTTCAAGTTAAGAAAAAAGTTCTGAGCGGTCCCGATCCAATACATAACATGAGGGGATTTCCCGGGGATCCCAGTTCTCTTCCGTAGTCCAAACAATGCTATAAATTTTAAACATCAACCATTGTTCTAAATCTTAATCAACATATTTTATGAAAAACGTCATTGATTAATCTACTAAAATGTCTATTGAATTTCTCCTTATTTTACTTAATAACAAAATGATGATTTAAATACTATAATTTTTTCTGTTGTGGTCATTAGTTATCCGAATTGTCGAACAACTATATATATATATATATATATAAAAATCGTCTTATGAGACTCGAGAAGAAGTCTTTCCCCCCTTCACGCGGAACTGGAGACTCTTTTGTGGTCGATGAAGTGCATATTGGCGATTCCTTTGACGAGCATTCTCATTCTGTCGGACTGTTCGGACCTTTTAGAGATGACCTCTAACCCCGAGGAGTGGCCTACCGTTTTTAACAGAGTTAAAGGATTTTGTGTATTACATGGATTTATTTTCTACTTTCAATATTAAACATATCCCTCGTAGTGGTAATACTTCCGATGATCATCTTATGAAATGTGCAAGAGGTCACGTGTTTTGTTTTTCCCATGTAAAATTCGACGGTACCCGATTGGTTCTCTCTAGAAGAAATTTTTTTCTTGAATTAATATATGGTGCTTGATTGATAAAAAAAAAAAAAAAATTGTCTTATGTGGCTATATATAATCTTATATACTCGTATGCTAACATTTTCTGAACTTTCATGTTAATTATGTTTTTGCCAATATGACTGCATTCTAAAATAGTTTTGTGCTTGTAATCTATGAGTTTATAATTTCAGTAAGGCCTAAAACGATTTTGTGGTCCAAAGCATTTAACAAGCGACACAAATATGAAAAGATAGATCAAAAGGCTAAGATGTATATATTTAGGTAGAGTTTATTATTAGAAAAAGATGTATTTACAAACTACTTTTAAACTAGTATATGATTAAGTGGTTAATCACTCTTTTTCAGTTAAACAACTGAAACATAAAAGTATATCAAGAAAAATAGCATTTTTGTAGTAGTAGTAATTGAGACATAGAGAGAACAAAAAAAGAACAAAATACACCCCCTTAAACTGACAAATGTTTTTATACAACCTTATATTTATTTATTTTTTATTTTTTTTTATTTTTTTTTATTTTTAAATTTCCATTAAAAAAAAAAGATTACAAGGCCCAACAGGCACGCAGGCCCAAAAAAAGATTACAAGCCCATTGGCCAAAAGGCACGCAGGCACGCAGACCTTATATTTAATTCATAGTGTTTGTTTAAAATTTATAAAACGAAGTCTGTTTTTTTTTTTGTTAAATAAAACGAAGTCTCTTTAAAAAATAAAAAAATAAAAGTCTCTTTGATTTATATAGAATTAATTACGGATTTTGCCATTTTTCATAATGGCATTTGTGGATTTTGCCATTTTTCAGGCTCCAAAAATATGATTTAACATGCGTTTCACTCGTTATATTTGGGTTTAGTCGGTTCCATTTGTTCTTAGGGTTTAGTATTTGGTATAAAGTACGTATTTTTGCAAAAAAAAATCATAAATACGTATATTTTTAAGTGTTGAAAAATGGCAAAATCCGTAAACTATTCAAAAAATGGCATTTTCGTAAGTTTTTCCAAAAAAATGGCATTTCAGACAATAATCCCATTTATATATTTAGGTAGCGTTTATAAATAGAAAAGGATGTATTTACAAACTAGCTTTAAACTATGTCTATATGATTAAGTGGTTAATCACTTATTTTTCAGTTAAACAGTTGAAAAGACCATAAAAGTATATCAAGAAAAATAACAATTTTATAGTAGTAATAGAGAAATAGAAAGAACAAAAAAAACAAACACACCACCAAAAACTTTTCTAGTACAACCTCTTGATGACAAAAGGTTCCTAGATAGCATTTGTACAACATAAATTTTTGTTTTCTAATAAAAAAGTTGCCAAAACACTTCAATACAAAAGTTCAACAACGTTTACAATACATAACCAAACAAAACCCATAAAAAAAAAAAAGATAGAGAGAGGAAGAAGAAGTAGATGATAATACAGAAGATGATAAGACATGATGGATACAGCTATATATATAGATCGCCGCCTAAAAGCCGAAACCATCATTAATTTTCATTTACTGTTTCTCCTCCTTACGTCATCTCAAACGCCGCCGTTTTCGATTCTCTCACCAAGACAACAACTACAACCATCACTTCCTTCCATCTTCTTGTCGGACACAACAAACTACAAACCCTTCTCGTGAGTTACCGCAACAGCTGTCTTTATCATCCACTGGTTTATCCCAAGGGTCAACAATGGCTACAGGCTTCGGTAACAACCGTCCATCACGCGGCGGCGAGAAAACGACCGGCATGTACTCCTCCATCTCTACTCCTGGTAACATAGCGTTCTTGAAATGTTCCTTTAACAACTCAAGACCCTTAAAGAAAAAACAGCTTTTTATTATTTCAATGTTAGTTAAACCAAGAGATTAAAGAAGATCTTTCTTGATTTTCTTTACCTGGATTCGAGCATAAGTGACTTCACAGATCTTTCTAGTGTTGAAATCTCCCCAATGTTGATTATGAAAAGTCTTGTAAAGTCTCCACACTGCTTCTGGTGATGTCATATTCACAAACCCATATCCCACATTGCATTTGTTGCTAACAAAACACCAAATTTAATTAGCCCATTAATCATTAATCTACTCTTAATCACATAGAAAATGGATTAGTGACATTATTACCTGAAATCAATGGGGAGATAGACAAAGTCATAAGAAGACATAGGAGTTTTGTTCCCTTCTTTGATTACCTTTTGGTTACAATCGTTACAATGTGTGTCCAACATATTCAAAAGCAGCTTCTGTCTGTAAATAGAAACAATACTATAAAATTGACTAGTCGATATTTGTTAATCTTCATGGGACCAGAATATATACAAAAATAGTAACATATGAATACAAATAGCTTTCTCATTA
Organism: Arabidopsis thaliana x Arabidopsis arenosa; assembly: GCA_019202795.1. Taxonomy (NCBI): domain Eukaryota; kingdom Viridiplantae; phylum Streptophyta; class Magnoliopsida; order Brassicales; family Brassicaceae; genus Arabidopsis; species Arabidopsis thaliana x Arabidopsis arenosa. Next base: position 10,113,520 of record CM032919.1, on the reverse strand, counting down.
CTAATATCCGTTGGATCTTGTTGACTTTTTGTCAAACCCAAAAAAAAACAGAAACCTCGTTTTAGGACATTATTGGACTAAGAAGAGAATCAAAAACCATCAAGAAGCACATGCCTATCACAATCACTAAGTTTTAATGAAAAAAGATGCATGCTTTTTACTTACGTGTACTTGTTTGGGATGTTCTTGATCATCACGGTGGTTCTTCCGTCTCTGAACTCGCCGCCGCCGGCGATAGCGTTTTCGTTTATCATGAAGTGAGCACCAAACCGATTCTTCTTTATAAACTTCTTAAGCTTCTTCTTGTTCTTCTTGTGATTATTCAACTTCACCATCGGCGGTGGGGGTGGGGGTGGGGGTGGTGGCGGAAGATAGTGGTGGTTGTTGTTAAAGATTAAGTTTTTATGAAAGCGTGAAGCGAGGAAGAGTTTCTTGGTTAAACCACCGGGACGACTAAACTGGATAACCATTGGTTTACCGGAGATAACTTTTCCGTTCATTACACGAAGAGCTTTTGCGGCGTCTCTAACGTCAAAGAACTCAACGAATCTCTGTTCTCTCTTATACGGTGTCTCTCTCACTTGCTTCACTTCTCCTACAATGATTTTATAAAACTAATTAACATAAAGTTTGGAACTTTATTTGTTAAAAGTTTGAAACTTTACCATAAACTTGGAAAATGTGACGGAGAGTTGTGGAAGAGACGGTGGGTTCTAAGTTCATAATCACAAGTGAGCCTTGATTGTTTCCTTCGGGAACAGCATTGAGTTGAGGAAACACGAAATGAGCCCACAGAGAATGACCGGAGACAAGTCCACGCGCCGTCGTGAAGTGGAGATGATGTTCTTGTTCTTGCATGTGACGGTAACGTATCTCGTTCAAAGCTCTTTGTGAGTTTCTTAGATTGTAGAAATGGACGGTCACGATTCCTTCATCTACTCTTTCCATTTGGACTCCACGGACTTCACCGAACAGTTCCATGTCTCGTCTTAGAGATGTCTCGGTGACGTCACTGGGGACTGGTAATAACATCACGGCTCTGGTTGGTGTTATTGAAGTCGGTGGGAGATGAGGAGGAGGAGGAGGAGGGAGAGGGAAAAAAGAAAGGTACGGCGGCGGAGGAGGAGGTGGAGGGAGGTAGAATCTTGTCGGAATAAAGAAGGGGTTTTGGTTTGTTGCCGGAAAGAACTCCGGAGCTGTTGGGTTAAGGTTTCTTGGGTGACTGAATGGTCCGGTTACTGACATTGTTGGTTTAATGGGAGAGGTGATGAGTTAGGAACTGGTATTTCCGGTGACCGGTAATGACTTTGGACGTTTGATATTCTTCAGTGATCGTACTATTTCGTCTCTCTCTACCTCTTTATTTGGTGCCAGGAGAGGGAGAGAGCAAAAGTGGAATTTTTTGGTTTTGTTTTTATTCTGCAGAGATTGTTATTATTATTTCCCAATTTTGTTACCAACAAAACAAGTCAAGGTTCTTTAATTTAATGGTGTACTCACTCATTAGGAAATTTTACCATTTTGTCCTTTTGAGAGGATTTCATTGCAATGGACTGATGGAAAATGCAGAGTATTGATGACCACTTCAAACAATTGTAGATGTTTTTGTTAAATATCACGAGAAGAAGACAAGTAATTGCATAACAAAGTCTCATTCATTTTTATATGTTGATAAATTATGAAGTGTTTGTCTTAATTTTCCTGCTTAAGTTAAAATGTCTCAATGTAGTTAAAAATCTAGTGGTGTTTTGTGAAATCTTAAGATGCATAGTTTTTTAATTTATTCTATTTTCATTAAAATGGTATGTTTATAACAAACAAAAATTGTTTTATACCAACAATATGCATTATGTTTGGTGTTAGTGTTAAGTTTACAAAAGAACAGTTTTTTAAAACTGAAGTAAGTTCAAAAAATAAAAACATAATCATCCACTTGCCTCACTAAAAATATCGACAAATCAATTCGCAATAAACTTGATCTCCATTTAAGCTATAGTTGATCAATGTTAGGGTGATCTCTTTGCTCTTTGGTTCAAGTTCAACAGTCGATTATTTTCCTCATGTTTCTCTAGTTTCGTTTGCCTTTTAAATAACCAAATCTTGTTTCTCTTTAATATTATTTACGAAAACAATTTTTCTCGTTTACTGGTTAACATTGTTCTAAATATAATAATTAGATTTTATGACTAAACACAATTTTCGATTAGTTGGGTACCATTATCCATATATCAATATATAGAATTTGTATTTGGGTGCAATAGCTCGTAATGTCGTGTTCCCCAATTTAACCGCAAAAGTTTATGGGTCGATTTGTCGTGTCTCTCCATATCAATGCAAAGTGTAAACTATCTAATAAGCCTATATATTATCTAAGTAATTTCATTGTATAGAATATGTATTGTTTATGTTGCATAAATGTATAGTGTTGTAAGACAACATTCCTTTTCACGTAAAAACAATGAATAAATCTCATTCCCGTAGTAGCCTAATCTAGCCTTTTTGTTTCATAGATTTTTATAAGATTTGTATAATCTCCTATTATTTGTGAAAAAATAAAACAAATAATTCTTATTCTCTTCTCCAGCCGAAGAGATTATAAATCTAACTCACATGGCATTAGTAAGATTTCTACAATCTCCTATACATTACTCCTTTTTTTTTGACATTGTCCTATATACAGTGGCGGATCTAGAAAATAATTTTACCAGGGGCATTAATATTTTACTATCATGCAATATATAGAGTTAAAAAAAAAAAAACAAGAATATCTTCAAATGTTCTTTACACTTACCTACATATTAAATTTATTTATCATTATTATTTTATTAGTAACGGACTCAAACAACCTATTTTCATTTTCGTCATGAATTTTCACTAGTTTCATTGCACTAGCAATAAATAAAATAAAATAAAAATAAAAATCTCAAAGAAAGATAGAATTAAATGGATTGGAGAATTTGTATTTGATGATGGCGAATGCAATTAAAGTTTGACATGAAAATAAAACAGAAAATGAGAAAACAAAAGAGAAGGAGTCGAGAAGACGATATGTCGATATTAGAAGCTATGGTATTTAGTGAAACAAAATAAATAATATCTTAATTTAATTTCAAAAACAAACCATATCAAATATTCCACTAATTTTTCTTAAGTATGTTAACTAAATGGATATGAACTTGTAGACAAAAAGAAGAAAAACTTATTGGACTTTTGTCTTTTATCTTGTGAACTTTTAGTTTTTTATTTAATAATACACACATACGTGTTTCAAGTTTTAAGTTTTAACACAATTAAAAGTAAAAGGGGCATGCAATAATTTACTAAGAGGGGCATAATTAAAAACCTATATAAAATTACACTAGTTTTGAAAATTTTAGGGGTGGCAAGTGCCCCTCCCATGAGCCAAGTACGTCCGCCCCTGCCTATATATATAAGTCCTTATGCTACATTACATATTACATATTCTCCAAATCATTCATTTATCATCTAAATTCGCATTTATAGTCCGCATGTAGTGTTGTAAGACATGCAAATTTAGATGATAAATGAATGATTTGGAGAATATGTAATATGTAATGTAGCATAAATGTATAGTGTTGTAAGACATGCGAATTTAGATGATAAATGAATGATTTGGAGATTTCTACAATCGATTTTATTTTTCTATATATCATTCATTTATCATCTAAATTCGCATTTATATAGCATTCAAATCATCCATTTTAGCATACGAAAAAAGAAGAAGCTAAAATCGATTGCTATTTGCTACGATACATAGAAAAATAAAATCTGTACAAAATGCTATATCTATTGCTCCTAATTAAAGACTTTGACTAGATACGCTACATTTGTTTCATCAAACAATTGACTAATATTTTTGCATGCATATAAGATTAAACATCGGGAGATATTCAATCCAGAACAATAAATTGATTGAATTCATACTATAGTATCCATAAGGACTGGTTGGATTTGGAGGAGTGCAACATTGACATGATAATATATAAATCTATATATGTACATAACATATGCATGTCATATTTATAGGTATTGAGTAAGAGGGTAGGACCAAAGAGGGACCAGAGAAAATCCTTGTTTTAAGGAATGTTATTGTTACCTACTTCCTTGTTTTTGGGCTGTCATTTGTTTTTGTCATATCCTTCATTTATTTACATGAACTACATTCTCTAGCTAATAAAAAAAAAAGTGAATAAATTATGAACAAACAAATTTTGTTTTATGGTAATATCAAATAATTTATGAAATTAGAAACAATAAAAGGAGACTCATGCATAGTTGTTCTCAATTTTACTAAAAGAATCTAACTTTTGTAAAAAAAAAAAAAAAAAAAAAAAAAAAGAATCTAACTTTTGTCACTATATTGATCTATAGTGACTTCGGTTAACCGTTCGGTTATCGGTTGGGTCCATTCGGTTTCGGTCCATTCGGTTTCGGTTTCAAAATTTAGTATCCATTCGGTTATTTTGAAATTTCGGTTCGGTTTCGGTTTTTTCGGTTTTAAAATTTAGTATCCATTCGGTTATTTTGCTTAGGATATTTTCGGATATTTCGGTTATTTTTGAGTATTTTCGGATATTTTTGGATATATTTCGGTTATTTTCGAGTATTTTTACTATTTTTATATATTTTTTAAGTATTTTTGATTATTTGGTCTATAAATAACTAATTATTTTGAAAATATAATTGTATTTCGGGTATTTCGGTTACCCGAAATATTTCGGTTCGGTACCGATTCGGTTACGGTTATTTCGGTTATAGAATTTAGTATCCATTCGGTTATTTTCAAATTTTCGGTTCAGTTCGGTTCGATTTTTTTTTCTTCGGTTTCGGTTCGGTACATTCGGTTCGGTTTATTTGCCCAGGCAATGAGGTTTGGGCTTTACGAGAGAAAAACAAGAATAGTCATATTGGGCCATAAGGCAAAGGCCCACGTAGTCCATATTATTATTAGCTCTTTTGATTTACGAATCTGCCATTTCTAGCGATTCAGGGTTTTTACACAGTACCAGATCCCGACCGTTTTGAATCTCAAATCTCCCCCGTTTACCATCCGAGATCTGTATCGGATCGAACCGCGGAGAGTGAAGACTCATAGATGGCTCTGGCTTTCATTATACTAAGAGAGCAAGATCAAAAGACTCGTCGTAAGGGCATCGATGATCAAAGGGCCAACATTGCCGCTGGTAAAGCCGTGGCTATGATCCTCCGTTCCTCTCTTGGTCCCAAGGGCATGGAAAAAATGCTTCAAGGACCTGACAGAGACGTTACCATATGTTAGTTTATTCCTTTTGAATCTCATCTCTGTTAGGTCTATTTGAGTTAAATTTGAAGACTTTTCTATTAGTTCTGTTTGGTTTTAGTTTCTACCGCAAACCCATGATTTGAATTTGCTCTTGTTAAGTGGGAATGTTGCTAAGATTCTTTATTTCATATAAAAACTTAATCTTTCACTGAAAGGAACAAACTTTAAATAGAGAAATAAATAAATTAAAAGGAACAAACTTTAAAAATGTGAAAGTTAGCTGTTCTCTGTTGTGTATAATCTTTGACAATCTTGTTTTCATCAGCAAACGATGGTGCAAAGATCTTGGAGCAAATGGGTGTGGACAATCAGATTACTAAATTGATGGTTGAACTGTCAAGGAGTCAGGATTATGTGATTGGTGATGGCACTACTGGTGTTGTTGTCATGGCTGGTGCGCTTCTGGAGCAAGCTGAGCGTTAGTTGGATAGAGGGATTCATCCTATTCGTATTGCCGAAGGATATGAAATGGCGTCTAGAGTTGGTGTTGAGCATTTAGAACGTATCTCTTAGAAGTTTGAGTTTGATGTTGATAATTATGAGTCACTGGTTCAAACTTGCATGACTACTCTATCCTCGAAGATGTAAGTATTGCCTATCTTCTTCAATATTTAGTAGATTGCTTTGTTAAGAATTTTTCGTAACTTTTTGGCTTTGTGTTGCAGTGTGAATCGATGCAAGCGCAGTTTAGCTGAGATTGCTGTGAAGGTGGTTCTTGCTGTTGCTAATTTAGAGAGGAAGGATGTTAATTTGGATCTGATAAAGGTAGAAGGAAAAGTTGGGGGTAAGCTTGAGGACACTGAGTTTATATATGGGATTTTGATCGACAAAGACATGAGCCACCCACAAATGCCAAAGCAAATTGCAGATGCTCACATTGCTATTTTGACTTGCCCTTTTGAGCCACCGAAACCGAAGACAAAGCATAAGGTGGACATTGATACAGTGGAGAAGTTTGAGACTTTGCGCAACCAAGAACAGGAATATTTTGATGAGATGGTTCAAAAGTGCTAGGTAGGTTTTAAGTTTGGGAGTCACAGTGTTGCTGTATTTTCTTATTTCATGATCTATTGATTGTTAAGCTACTGAAGATTGTATGTAATTCTACCAAAGAATGTTTGCCTTCAGAACCAAAGCTAGCTGGTTAACTTACCTCACAACATATGTTTATTATGCTTTACATTGCAGGATGTTGGTGCTACACTGGTTATTTGTCAATGGGGTTTTGATGATGAGGCAAACCATCTACTGATGATAGAAGAAACCAACGCAACATGCATGATGCTTTGTGTGTGGCACGGAATCACATCCGCAACAATTCAATTGTATATGGTCATGGACTCATGGTGGTGGTGCCGCTGAGATTGCCTGCTCTCTAGTTGTTGATGTAGCTGCTGATAGGTACCCTGGTGTTGAACAGGTAAGCCATATCTCAACTCTCTCTTCTTCTTTTTGGCATATGCACAAGCACAAGTATTTGAGACATAGTGGTTCCTATATGCAGTATGCAATCAGGGCTTTTGCAAAAGCCTTGGACTCTGTTCCTATGGCTCTTCCTGAGAACAGTGGATTGCAGCCCATCGAGACACTCTCAGCTGTAAAATCTCAGCAAATTAAGGTAAGTGATTGATGAGTTTTGTCTTTGTTTACTTAATATTGGCTTGTTACTGTGAAAGATGGGTTAAGTATTGGGTTTGTTGTTTCAGGAGAACATTCCGTTCTACGGGATCGATTGCAACGATGTAGGAACAAACGATATGAGAGAGCAAAACGTGTTTGAAACGCTGATCGGGAAGCAGCAACAGATCTTACTTGCAACACAAGTGGTTTAGATGATACTCAAGATCGATGATGTCATCATCCCCATCAGAATACTGATGAGTGAAGTCTTTCTCCAAACACTCACCATCATGTTTGGCTTGTTTTAGTTTTTGCAAGCGTATTTATGTAACAACATTCCACAGATAATTTTCACTGTGGTTAGGTGTACTGATTTTTGAATTTATTAAGCTTGCGATTTTCTTTCGACATTCGATGACTTGAGTGTATTGATTCAGGGACTTATTTTCAATCGGTCCCCCGTGTTCAAAGCGATGAACATTTATGAGTTAAGAAAATAGGACTGTTAGAGGTTGATGAAGTTGAACATTAATGGAGCTGAAGAAGAATCATTGGTTTTGTAATGTTTTGATAGTAAAGATTTTGGTGGGTCGGGTTAAAACTTTTACATGCGTGAAAGTCAAATAACGTTCTGTACTTTTTGTCTACTGCCGACAGTTGTCATGAATGCTTCATTAAGCTTCTTTGTTTGTTTTGTTAAAACCAATTCTGATCATGTTTGGATGTTGACAATGTTGCATATTAGTGTAACTTTTTATTTTCTTTTATAACATTGAGTGATCCGGGTCACGGGGTCAGCATCGTACCAGGGATCTAAAACTAGCATGTTCAACCACATCTGACTTAAGCTGTCCGACTAATCTCAAAGGTGAGTCTGCTCGACTGAAAAAACTACTTTCTGATAAATGATCTTCAAATATTTTGAAACGGCATTGAATGTAAGAGTCCACGACTAAAGCACATCGTTTGAATCATAGTTAGTGATTCCAAAAAAGGAAATTAGTTATCTATCATTTGCATTTTTTATCTTCAAAAACACCGATTTTGAAAGTTACTATGGTTAAATCGGATTCTTCAAACTGCAGTAATGTAGTACTCTAAGATTTATTCACTTAGGTTTGGTTTTCCACATCTTCCAGCTCATTTTCAGTATATAGATTTTATTTTTATTTGACAGAGAGTCTGTTATTCCGTAAAATTTGCTTAATTATCATTTTTACTCATTATTGTGTATAGAAGATTATCTATCGTAATATTGTGTTAGAGTAATGCTTAACTACACACTTGTTCTACTATTAAAGCTCGTCGTTTGAATCATAACCAAATCTGATAATAGTTAGTTATTCCTAAAAAGGAAATTAGTTCTCTATCACTAGCATTTTTTATCTTCAAAACACCGATTTTGAAAGTTACTATGTTTGACATCTTTTTTGAAACCGGAATCTTCAAACCGTAGTAATGTAGTACTCTAAGATTTATAACACATGTGTAAACATCTTGTTTTGTATCTTAGTTTTGCTTTTCCACATCTTCCGACTCATTTTCAGTATATAGATTTTATTTTTATCTGACAGAAAGTCTGTTATTCTGTTAAATTCGTTTAATTATCATTTTTACTTATGATTGTGTTATATTTTCTGATGTATAGTAGATTATCTATTGTAATATTGTCTTAGATTAAGCATATACTTAACTACACACTTGGTTTAGGTAGTTTTTTTTTTTTTTTTTGGTACTGAAAAACTGCAAGTGTGCCATCATTTAGTACACGGTGATATTGATTGAGATTTACTTAAAGTGAAACATGACTCTTCTAAGAACACGTTACGATAAACGTGAAGGTTGTGTCCCATTCCTAATTGCAAAAAACCTAAACTATCCACAAGGTACCAAAACTTCCAAAATCAACAAATTAACAAAAACAGAAAGAGTAAATAGTTCTCCACCGACAAAGTTGCTAAGAAAATCATTCATTAGTCTACTTCTACAAAGATATAATTATAAGATTGCACTCAAAATTAAGTACATAATGCATTGGTCACATGATTAATAGGATTATAGAAACATTTAATGTACATTCTGAGTCACTTTGAAAAACTGCAGCTCCTCATTTGGATTTTGGTTCCTTATCATTTATTGCAATAATTGTCCAACGCCACGTCTCGGGAAGGGAAGAGAGCAAAGAGCAAGATCCAGATCTGGTCCAATTAGTGGAGATTCTGTTCTAGTTTTGTCAGACTCACGAAACCAACACTTATTACAGATCTTGCAGACAAATTAAATGTCATCCCAAAAATTAGATATGCCCATGTTACACACTCCAACCAATGTAACCATGAGAATATTTTCTCTACTACTATATGCCACAATATAATTTCACATTTCAACTCCAATATATACAATATCCTTTTATTGATTTGGTGCTCGGTTAGATTTTCTTTTTTTTTTTTTTTTTTTAACGATGATTGGAGTAGATTTCTTAACAAAACAATAATCGTGAATCGTCTAACTGAAATCTAGACTAATCTAGAAAGCCGAGGCGTCTATAGTTACTAAAAAAATGGTTTTTGCGATGGTGAAACTCGAACCCGACCTTGACAACAAGACGGGTCTTCAAGACTTTGATCAACAAGACGAGTCTTTAATCCATTCAAACAAACCACTAGACTATAGTCTATACATTCTTGGTTTGGTTAAACATTATCTAAAATGCTTCTTACCATTTAAGGCGTCTATAACAACCAAAAGATAAACCACAAGCGATGGTGAAACTCGAACCATCAGGTCTTGAACCAAAGCACTAGACCATACGCTATTGGTTCGGTTTGGCATTATCCGGTGAGTGTGTATTGATGGGACATTACAATATTATATTCAATTGCTATAAACGGCAATTATACATCTAAAAAACAGTTAACACACGGAGGTTGATAATTATGTTGATTTAATTTATTACAATATAAGAAATCAACAATAATCGCTTAGCAATTGTACATACATATCCCCACCACAACATAAACATTGGTCCCTACTCCAAAAAGTTTTAAAGAAACTCATTGGTCCAAAGGGAATCCACACATTACTTTAGTATACACATCAAAATCCATCTTACAACTTTAACCCTCCCCATAATAAAAACTAAAGGGTAATGAAAAATTGACATACCAGGGACAACATGCATCCTCTTCTTTATCTTTTTAATTAATTAGATTGATTATATATATAATTTTGAAAAGATGCATCGGATTAACATCGAGATCCTTTTCTACAAAAGAGTGCACCAGCATTGGACGTGACCGAAGCCACTAATGAGGACGGTCTAGCCGACAAACTCGAAGCCTTTGCATAGCTTGAAGAAGCTCCTCCACCCGAAGGCGTAAAAAACGCACCGTTTAGGAACAAGTCACCTTCTGATCTCCAGTTCCATTTCTTCCATTTGCTTTGTGGTGCGTCTTCGTATTTAGTCACCTATTTTTTCATAAATCACATATTTTTTGGTCAGATTAAATTGAATATTCTCTTATGACTATAGATAGAAAATTAGCTTCTTAATTACCTCTTTAAAAACATGGTCGTTTGGAGCAAGAAACCTATTGCCTTGACTGTTAATCGTTGGAGCTGCACTTCCACCAATTGCATACATTTGCCAATGTGTATAATCATTATTCACCACATGAAAATATCCATGTCTACATCTGCCAATTTCCCAAAACTTAAAGCGTCTTAGTAAAAATAATATAAAAATTCAGGGACCTATTTAGCAAATTAAACTCTATTTTTAATTTACCTTGGCATTCTTTGAACAAGACCTTCTCCAAAGTGATTAAAGGCAATGGTGACTTGCATGTTCTTGTCTCTCGTGTACGAATCACTGTGTCCCAAAAGCATAACTTTGTTATGATGCGTCAAATAGTTATTAGAGATCGTAATGGCCGTTGATCCATGGATAGCGTCGATAAGACCGTCATCGCAGTTAGACAACGAGCAATGGTCTACCCACACGTGGGAGCCACCGAAAATCGAGACGGCGTCACCATCAGACGCCGTCCTCCATCCGTAATGCGACGGAGAGTCTCTAACGTAAGCATTCCCCTTCCCTTTACAGTCGTGGATGTTGAGACCATGGATGATGATGTTGGTCACGTACTGGACGGTGATACACGCGCCGCCAGCAATGTGGACGCTCGCTCCACGGCCGTCTATGGTCTTGAAAGAGTTCATGATCAGCTCTTCTTTTAGCTTTATGACCATGTCACGCGCAAAGATGATCCATAGCGGCTCGTCTTGGATCACTGCGTGTCTTAGGGTTCCGGGTTTAGGGTTAACCACGTCTTTGTCACTAGAATCAGTCACTACGTAGATTTTACCATCACGGCCACCGATTGCGTGTTTTCCAAACCCGATCGCGCAATCGGCTAGCTGTTGTCGGTTTTTCTCCCATTTCGGGTTGCATCTCCAACAGTCGTCAATTGGATTTCCGGTCCCACATGAGAGCACGCCTAGATTCCTCCTAGACGAATTAATCTTCCTACAAATATATATATACGCAACAACAATGTTAAAATGTGAATGTTCTTCAATAGTACAAAACTACTACTTTTTATACAAAAAAGATTTAGTAAATATAATCTTGACTCACTCGTTAACTTCTTGAACTACGAGTTCGGGGTCGGAGACGGGAGTGGAGGCAATGAAGGTCGGAGAAAGGACAAGGAGGAGACATGAGAAGAGGGAGAGAGACAAGTGAACAAGTGTCATTCTCATTCTTGTCTCTCAAGAGGATTTTGCTTATTAATGTGTTTATGAGATTTGAATGTGTTTGTTTGTTTAGTGATGAGAGAAAATGGTGAGAAAGGCTTTGGCTTCTTTATAGGAAAATCCCATCCCCTTGATTTCTTTGTTTTTAATTATGGAGGGTCCACTCTTTTCAGATTCTTTAACTAAAAAGACGAAAATGTTTTTAAAATACCTACGTATTGAATAATTAACTTGATTCATTATATAATTATTTATGGGAGTTTTGGTGAGCTTCTAAAATTTAGTGTTTTATTATAGCGTATTCAAAATCTTTGATCAACCATTTTATTTTAACTCACCGAGGTGCATTATTTCACCTATTATGAAACTGATATAGCAACATTACAGAAGAACATTGACTTGGAAAAGAATTGAGCTTTCAACTTCGAAGTTCGAAGTTTTTGGTCAATTTTTTCTAATATTTTAAGCACGTATATACACATGTCAAGTGGATAATATCTTATGAATACTTGAAGAATAATGTTTTGATAAACAAAGGTGATGTTTCTTAATATAAGGAGCCTAGTCTAATAAATAATGATGCCGAATTTGCTGAAATGTTTTGGCTAAAATTAAGGGACGTGATAGAGAATTTATGTATAAAAGAAACATACAATTGTTGAAATGGGTGCCGCAAAAAAAAAAGGTCATTCAGTTGAAGAGAATGGATACATACATTTGTTACACCACTATGCAACTCTTTAAGATATTCTTAACATTAAAAAAAATATCTGTAAGATATAATTAATTCATTTGAAGGTTCATCATCCTAAATATTCAAGGACTGTGTCTACATCCCTAATAAATTGGATTATTTGCAGAACTGATATGTCATAAAAATACCTTATCTATATCCCTAATAAATTGGATTATTTGCAAAACCTGACGTACCATAAATCAATTCAATTAAATTTTACATTGGGTTCTTCCTCAAAGTTACCAAAAAAATGACAAGGCATTGATTGAAGATACAGATGCGTCATCATTAAACATATACAAGATGATCTCAAATTTTAGTTTCTTTAATATTTCATGAATTTAACGATAAGAGTTAACTTCATGATACACATTGAATCATAGATAACACACAAATGTTTAAACTACCACGATATATGACAAAAAGTACCGTATATTCGCAATATAATTAATGAGTAAATGTTACATGAAACAATACAATACAATAATAATCTTTTTTTTTTTACATAAAAACTCCATTTCAGTAAATTATAAGCATGAGGGTTGATGCATTCCTAACGAACCACAACACCCTGACAAATATACAAACAAAGAAAAATCTAGTATTATAAACTAGATAAAAGGGTCTAAAGACAGTAGAAATAGTGAGTTTCACTACGAAGGTAACTAAGTCACTCTAAATGACGGAAAGCTAACCGATAACATATCGAGAACCACCTTGAAATACAATGCCTCACTCGTACGTGTACATTGTCTGCAATACATGTTTACTTAGCTAATGATCACGTGTCTACCATGCATCTACAGTTTCTTTTATTTTCGAACCATCATTGAGTTAAAATTTATGACATTAAAACATTATATAGCTTTCGAAAACAAAATCACAATGGTTTACATTTGTCGGTCTATATAAAAATCTCGAATTATGTCTTCTGAAATTTCCCTTTCTAAATCGACAATACATTGAATGATTAGGAGTTAATTAGGATTTATGACAATGGATTAATGGACCCACCCATTTCCCCACCAATTATTATTGACTCACGAAATTAACACTATTCATAAATATTAATTAGTTTCTGACAAAAGTACAACTTCGTAGGACACATCAGAACCGGTTTCAGATCCAATAGTCGGAAACCGATTATGGTTTTTGGTCCAAATCATAAAAATGGGCACGTTCGTCCATGTGAGCCTGGTCTGGCTTCACCCCTGCATTCATGACCGCAGTTTCTAATATTTGCTTTAATTTGTGAACATAGCATAATCACATCATCGTTGCCAAAAAAAAAAAAAAAAGCATAATCACATCATCGTAGAAAGTGCAACAAAATATTTGGAATGATTTTGCCCAAATATATATATATATATATATATATATATATATATATATATTTATATATATATTTGGAATGATAGTGGAATGGAGTGATTTACAATTATTAAAAATCAGTTTTACATAATCACAAAAATAGATGGATGGATGACTTGTAATTGAGGCCTTGAATGGCTGCAGTTTTTGGAGTAGTTTTCGGATTATGATTGTGCAAAAATCCAATAATTACACATTCATGATTCTACAAAAAGTAGATTTCCTAAAAAATAGGGAAACCAGATTTTGGGAGATTTTGGATTTTCTTCATAGAATCCAAAAACCAAGTTTTGTGGGTTTTTCCAAATAGTTCACGTCAAAAAAAATTTTAATTCTTTTTTATTATTTTAAATATGTTTTTTTTTACCATTTACCAATTCATTTAAAACTAAAACCCTATTCTATGTAGAAAAGTTAAAAACTAAACAAATTACCATTCAAGATTTTGCAAAACTAAAATCTACACCAAAAATCAAAAACCACAAAAATCAAAAACCAAAATCTAAAAACTAGAATCTAAAAACTAATAAAAAACTAACAAACATTCAGGGTCTGATAATAACTTACAGGATTGTGGAATCATTTCACTTTTTGCGGGCCACTCACTAATCAAACTTTTTATTTTGGGTTCACTAACGTGCCATAAAATTACAATTACGAGAAAAGATGATATCAGAGAGATTTGAGATATCAAAACTCAGAAGAATTTTCTTTTTCCAATTTATCAAATGAGAAACCTAAGGTTGGAAAATTGATATCTTGTTTAAAGTGGACTAAAATCCATATAAATTTACATTTTAATCTACCAAAAATATGCTTGGTAACTTGTGTAATGATGTAATAATTGTGTGTTTCCATAATTTTTCCACCAATCCCTTTTTAGTAAAATTATTTTCCACTCATCCATTTTGCGGTTTCACATGATTATTTGAAAATATATCTATGAAATTTATTTTCTACGGATTCTTAACTAAAACAATGGTATTTTAAAATTTCAAGTTTTCAAAACATAATTGTTATTTCAATGTATAATATTTATCAAGTTGACATACTAGTAGTGATCACCAAAATTTTCTCGCTCATCTCACCTCGATCCCTAAAGCTCACACTCGACCAATTGTGACACACGAAATTGTGAAACTCTTCTCACAACTCTCACTACACGTAAAGCCTTCAACACCCTTGCTAGACAAGCTTTCAATGTTCGGCACTCACACAAAGAGAACCCTCATGATCGATCCTATTTATACTCCATTATGAATATTTTTCACATGTTTATTACTAAAAAAACTTAAGATTTATATATATATATATATATGTAGTATTAGTAAATTTTATATGTCGATTTATTTTGTCCATATAGTTTCCTAGTAAACGTCTCCCTATAAACTAATATAAGATTTAGAACCATAAACTAAATCTCTACGGTTGTTTCATAATTTATTATGAAGATACACAAAGACCTAAAAGTCTAAAGTCTACCGATATCTTGGTACGCTAGCTTAAGATAGACGTTTAATGTTCTTATAATATACTGCAATAGATTAGCCATTTTAAGAAGTCTAGGGATTGAATTCGGTTAGTTATATGCTATATTACCAATTTTAATTAAGCACATGAAATTTCAATTGCCGACGATTTGTATACGTCCTTATACGTACCCGAACCGAATCAAATGCATTCTAATTATTGAGATATACAAATGATTAGACCAATATTCTGTTGCTGAATAATAGAATGTTAACGCTGTTCATACATTAGTCGTAGACTCGTAGTAACGAACTATATATTAAAACACAAACATTAAATATATAGTATGGACGTTATATTGAAATATAGATAAGAGCCCTGAAAAAATGGTGACCATAAAAGAGGGAATCACATGGCCTTTTCTGAAGCCATGTGCTGATCATGATAGCTTTAATATAATCATTTATCTCCTATCGCTATTTGACATTTCTTACCATGAATTCTTTGTTTTTCCCCACTCTAAATATTGTAGTATTTTGGTAGTATAATATTAGTGTTGACAAAATGATATAATAGCATTTATAAAAGCAGCTATTTGTGTTCTTGTGAGTGTCTAATGAGTAATGGACTAGTTATATTGTTGTTGCCCACTTTGTTCGATTATCAAAAAGTCAACATTTTAATTAGTTCTTATCATGTGATTATCTACTTGATAATCATTACAATTGTAATTAATGTGTCCCGAGTCCCAACGAGCCATTAACTTTTTTACACTCCACAACTTTCTTTGGGGATAATTTTCATGACCCTTAGTAATTTTACACATCACGAGATTGTCCAATTGAATGAAACTTAAGTTTTAGTGAGAGTTGATATAAATAAGAAAGGTTCATATTCTCCAAGTTCTAGTATATATGAGTTCAGTTTTAACTTTCTAATGCAGAAATTGATTTCTTATCATCAATAGTATTACTATATAAAGACCGACAACGTAAAAGCAGCAAGGGAAAATTTGATTTATCTAAAAAAATTTACTCTAGTAAATGTCAAACCCCCAAATGATTGGACCATGAGATAAAGTATACGATCAATACCAAATTATAGTTACCCACTCTAATGATTAACCTTCATAATGGTATATTAAGTAGGTACTCATTAATTTTTATGATGATTATGATCTTAGAACATCAAATAAACTTTTTAACTTTTACAACGAGTTTTTATAATTCTATAGATAATTGTGATTATCAATTTATCATGCATGTGGAAACTAATCTATACTCAATTGGCAACATAAGATATTAATGGTAATGTCAATTTTAGCTGAAAAAATCATTTGAAAAAATGTCTATCTCGTTAGCCAATAAATTTATTTGAACAAAAAATGAAATATAATGTTAGTGTTTTGTGAATTACTGAATTGATTAAAGTTGCCCATTATAGTTAAGACTAATGCTTTTTTAAATGATTGAATTCTAACAAGGGTTTCGAACTATGTTGCATGGAAACGGAAACGAAAACGTGGAAGCGAAACGTTTCGGAAACGGGAAACGATTTTTTTCTGAAATTAGGAATTGGAAACGTTTTGGAAACGTATACATACATATATATATATATATATATAATATATATATATATATATATATATATTGGCAAAGAACGATTTCATTAGATATAACACACATATATATATATATATATAATATGTATATAGATATAACATTAACATAAAACTATAAAAAATGGTTTAATTAAACAATACAAGTCCAAAACATAAATATTAAATAGGTTAACTAAAATTCTAAAAGATAAAGATTAAAATGTTAAGTTCAAATATTTAATTTAGACCAACATTTTCATTCTCATTTTCATTAGTTTCATCATAGATCATATAAAGATGCCTCTAAATCTAGTTTGTCAATAGAAAGATCTTAAAACTGAGAGTCTTCCAAAATTAGTTATACGCATTATAAATCTTAATATTTTCAATTTTTATTTATTAAGTTTCCAAAGTCAATAAAAAAGATTTGTCGCGTTTCCATTTTAGAAACGTGAGTTTCCATCGTGTTTCCAAACATAGATTTTTAGGAAACGCGTTTCCGTGACGTTTTTCGTGTTTCCGAAGAGTTTCCGTTTCCGAAACGTTTCGGAAACGGGAAACGGATCTCGAAGAGAGTTTCCATGTAACATAGGTTTCGAATTTATAGATCTTAGACATAGATAGACTTTATCAATGTTTTGAAGAAATTGATTTAATTTTGTGGGTCAATTCAAGTGGGCCTGTAATACACCCCTAAAGTTTCAGGCCCAAGTAACTTAGAGTCCTAACTTGTTACCAACTGCAATTTACAAAAACGCTAAATGCTAAACACGTAAAATTGTAAATTATCCAAAGAAACAATTGCTGTCAATCTAATAAAAGAAACCATAACAATCTTAAATGTCATTTTACCTTCCTGTTACTATGTACAACCACTTCTTTAAACACTAGTCTCAAGATCAATGGTGATGAAAAACCTAAATTAAGAAGATGTTTTTTGTTTTCTTTCCCAAATCTCTAAGAGAGATCAATACCGGCAACTTTCGCTGGTTCCGCTCTTTCCGTCAAGTTTTCACCCAGCTCCACGCCGAGCTGCCCTCTGTTCCCTGCCCCGAATGCATAGAGTGTCCCAGACTCGGTCATTGCAAATGTATGACCAGTCCCATTCCCCGAGTTTGTCAAACTCACATGTACCATACGCTCTTTTGTCTCCTTCAACGATGAAACCAGCTTCGGGGTCAGAGTATTTTCATCCACATCATCCTGCTAAATCCCGATTATCAAGACCATTGTAAGTCTGCAACCAAGAAAGCAAGGAAACACAGACTTACCTGCCCAAGATTGGCTCCGCCAGAGCCAAATGAGTAAACCTGACCATCATCAGACACAACAAAGGTTGTGTACACTCCAGTGGCGACATGCACGGCTTTAACATCCTTCAATCCGTCTACAACCTTAGGAGCATTTTCTGCCTCTTCGGTTCCGTGACCCAAGCAACCAAACCGACCCCAACCCCACATGCAGACTCGCCCATCTTTCCCAACTACAGCAGCATGCCATGGCCCTGCTGAGACCATAACCGGTTCAATGTTTAAAAGACCAAACTTCTTAATCAAACGAGGATATTTCTCACTGGCATCAGAATCAGATAAACCATGCCCAAGCTTCCCACCCAAACCGCATCCAACTGAGTACACCGACCTACATAAGAGCAAGAAAATGGCAATAGTAAGCACATATAAACTTGGTTAAGAACAATGGAAACGGTACAAGGACTCACATGCCGGTGGGTTGAAATGCTAAAGCAAGGAGATAGCAAAAGCCAGCAGCAATTTGCACGACTGGGATGTTCTCCAAGGCGCCCAACAGAGGTTGAGGCAACGAACAGCTATGGTCAGTTTGGTGACCGAGTCTTTCATCGTTTCCCCATGATAATGTATATACTCTGCCTTCTCTCGACAAAACCGCCGTGAAGTAATTTCCTATCGCGGCTTGTACCACAAAGATTTCCGCCAAGGACTTGACCCGCTGGGGAGTTGTGATTAGCTTAGTTTCTGGGACCTCTAACTTAGCTTCGCTAAAACAAACTTTTCCAAAGGCATAAACTTCACCAGCATCACTGATTAAAAATGTTCTATCAGTGCCAAGAGCTGCCTGAATGATCCGGATTCCGTTAAGTGATCTGCAACACAATGTACCTCCAATGAACTCAACATTTCTGAGTATTAGACCAAACTGAATCATCAGAGAAATGAGTAACCTGACTGGTCGAGGCTGCCACGAGTCTTGAGTGGTTCCCTGACCGAGTTGTCCTGAACCATTCAATCCGAAGGAGTAGACAACGCCCTTTGATGTCACGGTAATGCTATGAGCAGGACCTGCAAGTGCTTGTGATTTCTCTCGCCTGCAACCAAATTCACCAGCTAGCAAGAACTTTAAAACCAGCTTCCACGAGCCTCCGCATCTCCTTTTGGTTTCTTGGCGTTCTTCGTCTCCCATACATTTAAATATCGCCCTCTTTTGGCAAATGTCGAGAGCTGCAACTTCTGAGATAGAAAGGTCAAAGTCGGGAGAAAAGTTTGCCGGCTTCCTGAAGAAGGAGCATGTTGCCTGAGGATAATAAATCAAAATCAACCAGATAGCATCAACACACAGGAAAGACAGAATCAAAACCATGAAAGAAAGAAGAGCATCACTTGCCTCGAGTTTCGCAAGGTCCCGAGGACCCAAATCAAAAGTTGTGAGAACATGAAGGACAATGGAAGGACAAGAAGCCAAGAAAAATTCTCCAGGAACAGAACTACCAAGGCATTGGCGTTTAAGACGCAGAAATGGAGGAAATGACAACTCCATTGCCGCGATCGGATTCTCCGGGATGATGCTATGGAGTTGTAACGTAGCAGGGCTACTACCACTTGATGTAGTAGTATCCATTGACCACTACTCAAACTTTTGCAGATCCCAAAATGTTTATATAACTCACTAAAAATCACCAAAACCATCATTAAACTAGTGCATTGTTCACTCCAATGATCCTAACAACCAAAATCTTCAGACATATACATACATATAGTAACAAAAGAAGCTACCTTTGAATGCTAAGTGAAGATGATTGAAGACACCGAGACAAAATGCTGTTCATGTTTAGCCAATAAGATCACAAAAGAGATCATCAAAGATCAAAACTTTATAGTCCAGTAATAATACAAACAACGAGATCATTAACTGATTCCACAAAAACACACTAAACAAATCCAGATCACAACCATCAACAACAACAACAACAAAGGAGAAATCATTGTTAATAAAATATTAAGCGATCACAATTACAAAATTGCATATATATATATATATCTGGAGATCATGATCGTGATCGTTGATCAAGGATCATCATCAACATATACAAATCAACAGAATAAGGATCAAAAGCCACACAATTTCATCAAAATTACATGGGAAAAATTTACCAGACTTTGAGACTTACAAGTTGGACCAAAAGAGAGATAAAAAAGAGAACTTTTGTTTATGGGTTTGTGGTGGAATGAATTCACAGAGAAGGAAAGGAAGGGACTTTAATCATTTGTTCTTCGTCTCCGTGAATTTCTATAAAGAAAGTTTTCGTTTGGGTTTTTATGGAAATGAAGAAACGATTGATGATGATGATGATGAGGGTAAAGTTTCAATCTTTATATATATCTATACGTTTTCCACAAAGGGCGATTAGGTGTCTGCGTACATGGAAATAAAAATAGATTGCAAGTCCACTTGTAAACAAGCCCAAGTCCATATACTTCATTTATTATTTGAAATTAACCAAAAATAAAATCATTGCACACATTTGTTGTATAAGAAAAAAGCAACATTCAGTATCTATCAAAATTTTCAGTTATTAATTATATCCAATTGCGAAACCAGATACATACTTTTTCTGTTTTTCAAAGCCCGGATTAGTCGAGGAGTTTCAAAATTTTATATAGGTGCCATTTTTAATTTTCTCTGCAATTTTGATTTTTGGACAATTTTTAACAAAAAAAAAAAAGTCTTACCTCAGATTGATTCACATATTTTAACATATGAGAACAGTTGAGCTAAGCTGGGGTTTTGAAGAGTTGTTTATGATACACACACAACTAGATTCAGCTCATGTAGTTTGCATATGTTTTGTATATCGAAATCATATGACAAAAATGAAATGAATGCTTAACAAATACTTTTCCACATCTAGAAGACTAGAACCATAATATATGTTAAAATGCTAGAAATACTTACTAATGGAGGAGATTACAATGACTATTTTCTTGGATCCTATAACCTGTCGGATAAAAATGAGGTGGCGATGGTGAAAATATAGGAAAAATTAGGGTTTTTATTGAAATAAAACAGCTTTGTTTTACATTATACATTGCAATTAATATATCCAATGTCAAAAATGTGATGAAGGTAAAACACTTTTCAATAACCATATACCAAGAATATATGGTTAAATAGCAATAAACACTTACCAAAAGAAGAGATTAGGATGAAGTTTTTCTTGAACATGTAGTTAGTATATTAGATATATAAAAAAGTGAGGCAGCTTTAGTAAACATATATAAAGTAAAATTATGGGTTTTTAATTTAATTAAAAAGACTTCATTTTAAATCATTGCAATATATTCAAATATGCTCCCTAATAATACAAATAAACCACATAGATTATAATGTCTTTCTTTCTACACTAAATTATAATGTTTAGAAATCACACATTAGGCTCCAAAACCAACTTCATTTTTATCTATACTATTAATTGGGAAGCATTCCCTGAAAAATAACCTTAAAAAGTGTAAAAAATTACAAGAGAATGCCATTGGAATAAGTGAAATCAAAGAGCAAACAAAAAAAAAAAAACGATTAAGGGTAAATCGGTCACTTCAACAAGTCAATACACGCGGATCTTGGGTCTGATTAAAAAGCGGATCTTGGGTCGGATTGAAAAGCGGATCTTGGGCTGGATCCGTGAATAGAACCGAAGTTGTTAATGATATCTCTAACATAACCGAATCTGTTTATAAGATATTTCCAAATCTCCTGCACACAATAATAACTAACCAAATTTGAGTTTTATTATTTAGAGAATAAATCTTAACGTACCTAGAATATTTCCTTTATATCATACCGATTTGGAAACATACCAAGAATTTCGCACAAATATAACAAAGATCTATGTAAGCCTTATTTGTCAACCTCCATAATTATTATATATTCCGATACTTTTGGTTAGGTTGTTGATTTGAAATGGCAATATTCACGACTTTCCAAATACAAATCAAATTCGAATTATTGTCGGGTAGTTATGGCAAGTGCTAATCATTAGGGTGATTTATCTTATTCTAAATTCCTTATTATCAATATTTAATTGATAATTGTTATTATTATTTTTTTGCAGAAAAATATAATACCCAATGTTCGACGTCCACATGGTAGTAATCTTCATCCTTACCATAAAAAGTTAAAAACGATTCTAATCAATTTTTAAATACAAATTATGGAAAATTTTAAACTCAAATAATATATCATCTTCGCAATTTAAGAAATAATTAAATGGAATCACTAATTGCTATATTTGCGAGGCGGTTTCGAATATTAGACGTCAACAGTAATTATAGATGCCATATATAATCTTAACAATATATCATAGTCTTTTGAAATTAAGCATATACCACGAATCTTTTTTTTTAAAATTAAGAAAACGATATTATTTTGCTTTTTATGGTTGAAACCCGAAATTTGGTTGCCGACTTTCTTAATCTATAAATAAAAGATTCGCGTCACATATTCAGCACTCACTAATCATTTGAACCTTCTCCTTTTTATTGCTATATATATTTCAGTAAAAAAAAAAATGGCTGCAAATCTTGGTTTCACGAGCCTTGCTCACATCAAACCTTTCAAACAAGTTAGAGGATTCAAGTAAGAATATTGCATTTTTGTGGACTCACTACATGATGCATTTGTAAGCGTCTATGCACCTATCGATTTATGTTTGTATGCTTTTTTTTTAAATAAAAATGTTTATATGCTTCTAATTAAGATTTTCAATGTATTTAAATATGATTTTATAGTTTTTTTAAAGGGCACCCTGATTCATGCTATGTCAAGAAGCAACAAGTCAACAAGCTTCAAAGGTTTATCAAAACAGGAGAGTGGAGAATTTTTGAAAGTTATGTGCATCACTTTGATAATATGTATTTTGAAAATAATCGAAAACTGTTTAGTACTAAGGTAAAAACCCTTAACCTTTGTCTTTATCATTTGATTTCTAATGTGTTTTGTCTAATTGATGTTAGACTAACTAATGATGTTAAGCTGTTTTTTGAAAATTTTCCATTACAGGTTGACAGTGCTCTTCAGATAAAGATAAAGTCTTATCCCTTTCTAGAACCTGTAGGACTTTTTCTTTTCTAGATTATACTGTCTATGTATTTTGTTTATATAGTTTCTCGAGTTTTGATTATTAAGACATATTAAATAACATTACTAACCTCTGTTTTAAATAAAATGGCATGAGCTTGCATATGCTGTTTTTCTTTGCTTCATATTGTGATTCACACCAACAATTCTTCACACTTTTAACATCAATGTTAATCTGTCAAAAGGATAATAAACATGTTAATATAATTCATCTGCTGTAATAAGTATTGTTTCTTTGATTTTATAAGTTCGCATGTCTAACATAGAAGGGAAATACATAATCTTTTGTTTCATCTTATCATCACTGTTGTTACTTATTGTAACTAGACAATACAGAAACCAACTAATGTTATTGTCTTTCAATAAGAGAGAAAATATATTAGAAAGGTCATATAAGTTAAATCGTAGCATCATATATCTTATATGCATAAAGCCTCTATATAAGGGATTCAAGGGATACTTCTAATACTTTTAAAAATTCATCGTTCATCAAGTGAATTTGATAACTATTTGTTAATAAGCAAAAGGAAAATAGTTTTAGTTAATGGGACGAGATAATAAGATTTGGATTATTAAATTCAATTTTAAAACTTTCACTGATAATTATATACTTTTATCGGAAAAGGGTTTGCGGGTTATATGCGGAGTTTTGGAAAAAAATATAATTATATATTTATCTAATATATAGTATTAAAATCTTTTAATAATTTATAATATATATAACATTATTAACAAAATCTAAGTTTTTTAAAAGAAATTTTTATTTATGTTTCAAATTACTTATTATTAATATTAGTTAATTTTTAGCTTTAATTATATTTATAAAATATAAATAATCATTTATTGAAATGCATGTAGGTCTGCGGGTCTCACGAATTCAAACAGGACAGATGCGGACACACTATTTACTCCCGTTGATTTCACGGAACAATTTTTTTGCGGATCAAAATATTCTATATGTTGTAGGGCGGCCGACAGACCTAGCAAATGTGTTTGATCCGCTTGACAACTATATTTCGATCATCCAGTTCAAGACGTTTTCTTCTTTTTGTGCGATTTTTTTGAATCTGGTTTGATAGTTCATGATTATAATATAAATCTAACTGATCACTAATCCAATTCATATTCGATATGGATCCTCTATCATGTCGATCTAAATTGTATGATGAAACGATTATTATTTCAAACATTTATAAACTTGATAAAATTAAACCAATATAAATTTGGGTTATAAATATTATACCAAATAAAATATATCTACAAATATAATCCCGCACGTATGTGCGGGTCCGGATCTAGTTTTTCATTAAACTGCTAAAACGACTTCGTTTTAATTATACATTGCAGTTTATCCAAATCCATTTCATAACAATGCACCTTAAGTCCTTAACCAAAATTATAGGATTTCTTTTTTGCTTGCAAATTACAATTATTTTTTCTACAGTCAAATTTCATAATTGTAAAATGAATTAACCTCTTAAATTTCTTTTTCTTTTGACATTATTAACTTCTTAAGTCTATTTGGGAAAAAAAAAAAAAAAAACTCCATTGCAGATGCAAACATATTATTTGGATTTATTGAAATATAAGTCATTTGTTGTCCATATTATGACATAAAAATTAAATTAAAATTTGACAAAGGAAGTGATAAGAAAAAGAGAGTAAGGTAATAGAATCAGTGGCTCAAATCTCACCAAAATCTCCAACTCACTTCTCATTGGATAAGACAACTATCAAGAAGCTTTCAATTTCCATTGGTCCTCCTCTCTCCTTCTATAATCCCAAAAACCATCTCACAAACTCCTCAAATCTCTCTCATCTCATCTTCTCCGATCATCAGACAATGGCAGCAACTATGGCAACAGCAACCAAGTGCATGTCTCTAAACCCATCTCCTCCTAAGCTCCAAAACCAAACCAAACCCAAACCCTTCATCTCCCTACCAACCCCACCAAAACCCAACGTCTCTCTCGCCGTCTCAAGCACCGCTCTAGCCGGAGCCGTCTTCTCTTCCCTCAGCTACTCTGAGCCAGCTTTAGCCATCCAACAGATCGCTCAGCTAGCCGCAGCAGACGCCAGTAGCGACAACCGTGGCTTGGCTCTTCTCCTTCCCATCATCCCAGCCATTGCATGGGTCCTATACAACATCCTCCAGCCAGCTATTAACCAGGTCAACAAGATGCGTGAGAGTAAAGGTATCATTGTTGGTCTAGGTATTGGTGGTGGTCTTGCAGCGTCAGGGCTTTTGACTCCACCACCAGAGGCTTACGCGGCGGCAGAAGCGGCAGCAGCTGGTTCAGACAGCAGAGGACAGTTGTTGTTGATTGTTGTGACACCTGCACTACTTTGGGTTCTGTACAATATATTGCAGCCAGCTTTGAACCAACTCAACAAGATGAGGTCTGGGGACTAAAATCTTATATATATATATATAATTATATTATTATTAATCATCTTTGGGATTCAAATGTAAAATTAATCCTTTGTTTTATGGACAGTTTTATGTTTAAATTTTTGGAAAAATATCATTTCTTTTGTCGTATAATTAGTACTATAGACTCAGTTGTTAACTGTAATTAGGTTGCACTAATGATCCACCATCATTGATTTCGTAGTTTAGTCTCTTGAACCGCAATTCTTAGTGATATAGTTTTTATGGGGCTTGGAATTGGTTTCAATGACGCTTAACGTGTCATAATTTGCTGTCCCAGCTTTTTGATCTTGAGCTATTTAAGAGGAATCTATAAAACAAGAGTAATTGTTATGTGAAGAGTTGGTCTTAGTTTTAAGGGTTGTGTCTCTTCTAGTCTTCTGAAACTTCTTGTATATCGCTT
The DNA here is from genome assembly GCA_019202795.1 of Arabidopsis thaliana x Arabidopsis arenosa. Classification (NCBI taxonomy): domain Eukaryota; kingdom Viridiplantae; phylum Streptophyta; class Magnoliopsida; order Brassicales; family Brassicaceae; genus Arabidopsis; species Arabidopsis thaliana x Arabidopsis arenosa. Next base: position 10,087,418 of record CM032919.1, on the reverse strand, counting down.
TTTTTACTCATGTCACATCTTTTGAGAAGTTATATCCAGAACCTTAATCTCAAAAAGGACTTAACGTCCAAACTCATTTCCTTGACATCTCTGATGCATTTCATTCACCTCCTAAAATCAATATATTCTTCTTCTTTTGATGCTCATATGTCACATATTGCTCTTATCTCGACTCGACATAACACTTTCTTTACACAATTTTGTCGGACAATATTTTTGTTTTCAAACTAGTCACATAGTATGTCGCAGGGACAGGGTAATAATGCGGGTATGGGGCTGGTACTTATATCTGACCTTTATCCGCGACTCAAAAGCTACGATAAACTTTTTCCGAGACGGATACAAATCGGATAACTAATCAAAGACGGGTCACAGATATTAAGTCCAGCCCTATAATTAATGGATTGATGTCTTTAACAAGTTAAGTTATGCAACACCAGTGGCCGGCCACATGGGTTGGTTGCCTAAGCATCATTGAAATACGTTACTTATACCTGTCAACGTGACATAACGTCTGTTTTGTTTTGAGTTAAAGATTACCAATGTTACCGTTGACTATTGCATAACAACAAACTATAGAGGAGGCATTATTGCAAAACACATTCAAATACAACATTGTTTAAATTAATAAATAGAAACAGAGGATGTAAATTATTCGTGTACGTTAGGGTTAATAATCTTAAATAAGGAAACTTCGAAAACTAAAGCGTACAAGTCTTACAAAAGATTCAGAACAGAAGCTTTTCAAGAAACCAACAACTTCAGGAGAAGAAATTTTTGGCAGTAACTTAAACCTCAAAGTTTCATTCTTTTTTCATGGAGTCTTTTTGGAGACCCTTCTTCCGAATCTGGAGGCACCTCTTAATGTTAAATGATTCAAAAACGCTTTCGGGCAATGCAGAGACAACTGCACCCATGAGAGCGTGAGGCCAGTACGGTGTGCATTGTGCTTCATAGCCTACAAAACGCAGTGCTGCCTTTGCGTAACCCTCTGGTGATGCAACTAAGAAGGATGCTCTTCTTATTTTTGTCATCTTTGTTGCAACATACAAGGGAACCTATAAAAACACTCACCCAATTAGCCAATACAATCAAGATTTCAAAAAGTTATTGAGCAGTGTGACCCAATAAGTTTTTTGTTAATATACAACTACACACTCAGCTATAATACATGGAAAGTGCCACAGATCAGTCGAATACAATCTCTGGCATAACGATCCAACATCCGAAAATGGTTACAATTAAGTATCTAAGGCCATACACAGATTCTCTAGTTTTTTAGTTTTGACATTCTTTCACAAAAACGGCCTGAAGAAACAATCAGAAACAAGATCTCACATCATAGAAACATTCAGCAAAGAGACATGTGATGCAATAGTTCCTCATATGCAAAAGCCAGTAAGCATAAAACTAACAAAAATCATCAATCTTCCAACTAAATAAACAGAAACAGAGTCAGTAAACCATGACAGAATCACATCTTCTCTGGTTCAAGAAACAACATTTTACACATTTTCCTGTCTAAATTATCAGACAAAACCTATGCCACTACTTCAAATGAGGCAAAAGATTAACTTTGATAAGCCAAGAACTAGTATCCTACAAAGATAAGATTGGTTATACTCATTTCTAGGTCCAATAATCCCACTTCTGTTCTTACAAAGATACACTTGAAAGCAATACCGTCTACAATCTTAACAATTTTCAACACAAAATCTAAAGCAAAACCATGTTCCAAGTAAAGAAAAATGATTCAGTAAAGTTCACCTGGCATTGAACATCAATCCCACTCTTCTTGTACTCAACATGTAGACACTTTGTGAACTGATCCACGTACCTAAAACAACAAAACAAACAAACAATGTCACTCACTACTTAAACCACCCAAAGCATCAGCTCAAACAAACAACAAAACACAAGAAGATTCCTTACGTTTTAGCACCAGCATAAACAGAGTAAAAGGGATACGAAGGAATAAGAGCAGCAGCACCAGAACCCATATTAATAATAGCACCTTTCTTCCTCTGAAGCATATTAGGCAACACAGCTTGAGTAACTTTAGTAGTTCCTTCAACATTGATCTTAATCAAGTTATTAAGCAACTCTTCATCAACCTCATGAAAATACTTAGCATAAGGATAAGACATGCCAGCATTATTAATCAAAATCCCAACATCTAAACCCTCAATAGTCTCCTTAATCCGTTTCACACCTTCATCAATATCTCCAGAGAAATCCATCACAACAGTCAAGATCTGAATTTGACTATACTTAGATCTGATGGATTCAGAGACATCTTTAAGCTTTTCTGGATTACGAGCAACGAGTATAAGGTTAAGTCCTTTCTGGGCTAATTGAAAGGCGAAAGCTTTACCGATTCCGTCTGTTGGTCCGGTGATGATTGCCCATGATCCGTAACGGCGGAGATTTTTGGCTGGTCGGAGGAAGTAGATGTAGAAAGATCTAAGGAGAGTGAAGATGAATTTGAAGATTGAGATTGACCCGAGAACGAAGAGAATGAGGAGCCAAGTGGGTTGTGATTTGAAGTAAGTACAGATCTCCATGAGAGAAGAAAGGTTGAGACTTTGGAGATGAGATGAGGAAAGTTAGGGTTTTTAAGGATAGAGAGAGAAGAGAGAAGAGAGAAGAGAGAAGAGAGAATTGAATTTTGGGGCGGAAGGGACGAAGGTGGATAGAAGTAGATGAGCAGAAAACCACCGGAATTAACTACTCTCTCTGTTTCTGTCTCTCTTTTCTTTATTTCATTTTATTTTATTTGTTTTGTGTTGTCGTCTTCCTTAAAATTTGGTTTCATGTGATGTGAGTATGGAAGTTGGCACCTTTTGATGTTGATAGATTGTATTTTACTTGATGAAAAAAAAAAAAAAGATTGTATTTTACTTACCAAAGATGGTAAATCTAGGCTCACATGGTGATTTCAAATGGTAAAAGCCTAATAGAGGAGGAAACCAAGTGGTAGTGTGGTTTAGTTAGTGGTAAAATGTTTATGGGGAACTCTTTCACTATCCACTTGTTTAGTCGAAATGATACCACGTTATGGATGTAAATGGTAACATAAAAAATGGTGCATTTGTATCATTTTGAGAGTTAAATAGAAGCATAAAAGACAATTTTTAAAAAAGTTAATTTTAGATTCTTGAAGTTTTGTGACAAATGGTTGATCGTGAAGTTAAGAATGGTGCATTTGTATCATTTTGTTTCGAGTCTTTTGACATTTGGCTACTCCTGACACAAGACATGCAAGAAGTTTTTGGAATTTTGTCCTCTTCATCAGCATAGGAGATAGATTGCAAATCTTGTTGTTACCTTCTAAAATTAAATTATGGTTTTGTGCTATCTACGTAATAACTCTTCTCTTTTTTACATCAACTACAACATCTACACTTGTGAGAAGTGTGTAGATACAACAAATACACACATTTAATAAATTTATAATGTATTAATTTATATGACGATGGTAAGCAAAGTGTATAAACATGAGAGCTTGAGCTTCAAGAGGACTCACCTAGCAGCTGGAGCTAGGCTGCTTCTTGAGATGTCAGGGCTCTCAATCTCGAGGAAGCTAGTGAGTAAGGTTTTACGAGATGATTGTGCCTTTGAGCTGCTTGAACTCGATGACTTTAGCTCATTTTCGTTTCCTCTCTCGATCCTGATTGCGTCTTGTATTGCCACTATCACTTCCTGCATTCTTGGCCTGCTATGCCCACGCTGCTCAACACATTGGTTTGCGACCTCTGCTACTCTCCAGATTGACTCGATCTTCACGTTGCTTGCTATACATGGATCTATGATCCCACACACATCTCCTTTACGGATCAACGATCTTGCCTGTTGGTTGACAAGAAAAGCAAAGGGAGGGGGATATGTGGTTTGTGAATCTTGATGTTGTTCATGTAGTATTTAAACGGTCAAAGGTGAAAAAAAATTTGAATGGACAGAAGATAAGAGGTGTTTACCCAGTGAACTATATTCAGTTCAGGACCAAAATCTTCCGCTGAAACTGGTTTCTTTCCAGAGAGTAATTCAAAAAGAACAACGCCAAAACTGTAGACATCGCTCTTCTCAGTCAGCTGCTGACTAGCATAATACCTGTCAAAGCAATGCCTGTATCAGTCGAAGTTCATTAAAATGGATACTTTTTTTGTGAGGTTCTGTTGTTAGCCTTACTCTGGATCAAGGTATCCAACGGTTCCTTTTGCGACACTGGATACGTGAGTTAAGTCTTCCTCTGTCTGCCTCGAGAGTCCAAAGTCAGACACTTTGGCTCTCATGTTAATGTCCAGGAGAATATTGCTTGATTTCACATCCCTATGGATGATACTAGGATTGCAACCAGTATGCAAGTATTCAAGACCTGTAATAATCTGAAGTTTCGTCTGTCCAATGGATTCATATTATACCCATACTAAAGCTATAATCTTGAAATTGTATTACAAACCTTTAGCAGCGTCTTGTGCAATTTGTAGCCGAGTTGGCCAGTCTAATGGCTTGTAGTCGCTTGAACCTGGCAAGAATTGATTCCTGAGTCATTCACTGAATAAATAGATAAAAATAGGCAGGAGGAATATCTGGGAAGTTGGTATTAACCGTGTAAGTGATCTCCCAAGGATCCATTGTGCATATATTCGTAAACCAATATACGCCGATCTGCTTCTTCACAATATCCAATCAAAGGAACCAAGTTCCTGTGGTGAATTCTTGATAATAGAGCAACCTGCACGTTGTTCCAATTCATTCGTCTGGTTAAGAAATTTCGGGCACCAGAAAGCCAAAATCAGCTTTTGCAGTAAGTTAATAGCTGAAAATTAGTTAATACCTCAGTCACAAATTGTCTGTTCAAATGGCTAGAAGGATCTGCAGTTATCTTAACTGCAACTTCTTTCCCATCTTTCATCCTACCATAGTAGACAGACCCAAAACTTCCTCTTCCAACTCTCTTGGAAAAATTATCGGTGGCTTCTTCGAGCACAGGAAGTGATATGAAATATGCTACACCTTCATCTAATAAGTGTCCGCCCCGCACAGCTGAGTAAGCTACTAAACCTTTTTTCTTAGTCCCCGCGGAATCACCTGAAGAAACATGAGTTAGGCGGTCATACACTTGGGGAAAACCTGTAACAGCTATATGATCAATATCCAATGCATATATACCTTTATCAGCTCTTTTGGTCTTACGAAGGGCACAAAGTAAAACAAGACTTCCTCCAACTAGTAGCAATAAAAGTGCAACAGCGGCTATTGATATCCCCAGTATCAGCCAAAAGTGCTTTTGCTGTGCCTCGTTCTGAAGCCCAGAATTATTATTATATCTGGGGAAAACATGTTATAGCTGTGTATTAGCACTACAAGAGGAAACTCCATAAAAATGAAAATTCTAAATGCTGATATGCTTATTTCATTTCCTCCATTTGTACACTTAAAAATTCCAACAGTCATGTTGAACTCATCAATCTGTTGCTAAAAGGGTAAATTTCTCTTTTAAGCAAATGCTAAAAAGCTGTGCGCTTTTGTGTTCGACAAGTCAACTTGGAGCATACTCACTTGAACAAAACTTTCCCCTTTAATAGTGCTGAAGGAATTTTTCCTCTAAAAGAGTTATTTTCTATAGACCTGCCAGATAATAACATTCGTTAAAAGTGTCATATGTAGTGGATAATTGCATTTGAGGTATCAGTTGTGATTACTTACAGTTCTTGTAGGTTAGGCAGATGAGCAAGGTATGGTGGGAGTGAACCACTAAGTTGGTTGTTTTCTAGATGCCTGCCGAGAAGATGAGGCAAAGTAAAGCTTTCTGGAATTCGAGTTTCTTCAACTATAATAAAACTATTGGTCAAGATTGGCAAGCTTACATGATTTTCAGGTTGACAAGTTTGCTCATGTCTGGAAGGATTCCAGTCAAAACATTACCGTCAAGCCACCTATCATATGAAAGAGCAAGTTTACTCAACAAAAGAATGACATAGTGACAAACAGAGATTAATACAAGAGAATATCTCTAATGCAGCATCAAACCACTCACAACTCTGTCAACGCCTCCATATAATTGACCCCAGGCGGAATCTCACCCCTCAGATTTTTTCTTGATAGAACACTATTGTAAGATACACACAATGGGGTCAATGGGAATCATCTCATGTATAAGCTTTCACAAACTATGTTTATTTGTGTAAACTTTATCTAATAGGTCTTACATTTTCGTGACTCTGGGTGGTGAGGTTGGGCTACAGTTTACCCACGACCAAAGAACTGGGATACAAGGGTCTCCTCCTTCATTGGCCCAATCGCTATCAGGGGACATCGAACGAATTGCATCAAGAACAGACACTGCAGGATTAGAAAACTTCTGTAACTCTTTGTCAACAAATGTTGACTTGCACATTTCCAGCAGCATCATAGATGGGAAAAGATTCATAGAAGAATTTACAAGGCAGTAGTAGCCTCTAGTACTCACCGTCACTCCTATCAGTTTTCACGGATATTGGTAGATACTTGCTTATTTCAATTGCATTTAGGAGTGGCCCTCGTGTAGAATCCTTTGTCTTCCCAAATGAGAACGTCAAAACAAAATCCAAAGTCACATTCATATAGCTAGGTTCATAGAGAGTATAGCTCCCATTGGCATTCTCAGCAATATTCACCACTGCATTACTATAGTCAGGAAAGTATGGCTGCACCAACTTAAATTTCCGGGTCTCATTAGCACCAAGGTCTTCAATTTCAGCAAAGTAAGCATATGCACGAGCATTGGCAGGGAAGTCTTCCAGGTTTAATCTATAGCTGATCAGTCCTTGTGTGCCAACTACTGCTGTTTGCATGACTTTCATAGGCGGATACTCTCTAGTCAGCGTATTTATATTCTTTGTTGTATTGATTCTTGTCGTTCCAGGAGCCACACCAACAAGATAGTTTGGCCGTTTATTAATATCTGACTCCCAGATTCTGTCATATGGATCATCTGGGTACCTAAAAGAGAAAGTCTTTGAGCATTTTTCGAGGCTAGTAAATATTCTTGCGAATGATGTAATGAAAAGAAGAGTTTTAATAGGGTTTTACCTCAAGGCATCCATGTTTGGAGCCCCAAAATTCACTCTGGCAGCAACCTTCAAGAAGAAATTATCCTCGTAGTCAGTGGCATACATCGAAAGGTTCAACGGGCGAAGCTCAAGAGTGGACATGAAAGGAGAGCCAGTGATAGCACAACACACACAAACATCCACATAACTTGAAGTTGCTCTTACGATCAACTCCTCAACATAAACCCTAGAAACCTCCTGAATCGTCACTGTAGCCCATTTAGTTGCATCTAAGTAAAGTTGAAACTTTGGGTAGGCTTCCTCACTACCCAAGCCACCATAGAGAAATGTAGTTCTGACAATGTATCGCCTTCTCTCTTTGGTACTAAGTCTGTAACAATATTTCTTGTTATCAGTTGGGAAATCTCTTCTCCTACGGTATTGCATCGAGTTCCAATTGGTACTGGCCAAAGTTACTGGCTTTCCCTGTTTGATGATCTCTGAATCTGAAACCCATCCTAGTCCAGTTTTCGGGTCCGTGTAGTTACTTGAGCCACCACAATCTATACTTACAAACTCTGCAAAGACAGCCATTACACACCATCAATTGGACATTTTAAACCAGAAACAGTCTAAAATTGAAGGACTTTATACAAATAAAGAGAAAACTTTGTGATTGAACATCAAAAGCAAGTTCAAAAACACATCAAGAACAAGACTTTCTACACACACACACAAAAAAAGAACACTCTTTGAAGCATTTAAACAAACAAGTTATGTGCAATATATGTACCTGTAACTTGAGATAAAACACAAGGTACTATGAACAAACATGTTACAGCCAATTGAGCTGAGCATAGACCCATTGAAGATCACACACACATCTATAGCTCTTAAATCTCTATAAATCAATACAAAAATACCAAGTTCTTTTTGGCTTTGAGGGTGACGGAGATAAAGAAGGAAAGCGTGTGATAAGAGAGTGAAGTGAACAAAAGACTCCACTTTGTTTATTGCTTTTTACTAAAAAAAGTTGAGTTCTTTGGCAATGGTCACAGAGAATTTGTCTTTCTTTATTTGAGATTCGAATTAGCTTTTTCTTTTTCTTCATTCTTGAAAATTTAAAGCTATCAGTTTCTTTCACCTTTTCTGCTTTGGCTACACTTGCTTTTGTAAAAAGTTGGTGTCGCACACAATTTCTCGAAAACTTTAATTCAAGCAGTACTACAAGTATGTGTGCGGGTGGTTTTCCCTCTTTAAAGCCCATTGGGCCACGTTTCTAAAAAGGAAATGTAGTAAGGCCCAATTATAAGGAGGTTATAGCATTAGGTCTATACTACATAAGTAATAGGCCCATTTTCAATAATCTAGTCTTTCTATTTTTCCCCTTGGAACTCCAAATATAAGTATGAAAATGAATTATTCTTTAAAAAGAGATATATACAAATCCATTTTACAAATTGGAGACTGTTATCTCCATGAGTTATTTATTACGAAGATTTTTTTTTAAATAATGCTATTTTCAGTGAAACAATGTAGATAGTTTTGAATTTTTTTTTATTAATATTAATATTTAATTTACAGTAGAAAGATATTTTTCGCCCATCATTGAGTCATAATGACATCAAGTCATTAATGATATGATGACATATGAGCTTTAAACAAAAACATCATATAGGGTTGAAAGATAGATTATGAAAGAAAAAAATGGTTTATAAATTGTTTTATATTCTTTTTAATACATAGTATTTCAGATTTTTATATGTGATAGACAAAGACAATAAATTCAGCATATGCTATTGACAAATTGCACAATAGAACCATTTAGCATCTTCCTTAAAGTAAACAAAGAGAGTAAAGTGAAGGTTTAATCCAAAATATGAATATTGTTGTTTAATGAAAAGCTACAGAAAAGGTAAGGATCGAATGAGATTTATGTGTATTGTGTAAAAATTAAAATATTGGTGCCACTTGTCAATATATATATGGCGCACAACCACTATTACAAATCTTATTAAGATGTCGAACACAAAATAATATATATTATATTACCAACAAAAAAAAACAATGTTTTACTTTTAAATTTTTTTTGTGACTTTTAAAAAATTATATTCAAAAAATACTACAAACATTAGGTTTGGGAAAAGCTCCTACAAGTTTAATAAAAAGATAGTTCTTCGTGCCAAATTTTCGTCATCTGCATTATGTTTTTGCTTCTGGTGAATGTGGACGACAAAATACTGAGCAAGAGATAAACTTGTACCACGTAAAGGACAATCCTTTGTCTTTCGATTAATCTCTGGTACTTAAGTCAGGAGCAAGTTATGAAAGACACCCAACTAATTTATAAGTGCTTTATGCTTAGTTATGTGTTTAGGTGAGTTTTATGAATATTGAGTATTATTCTCCTAAGATTGGGTCAGATTATGATATCTTTTATATAAAGTGTAGAATGTTTTATTCATAGTCATATATTTACCAGTTTCATACACTGGATGGATAAGCACCACTAGCGTCTATAATACACTACAAGAACAAACATGCATGTTCGATTTTTTTTTTTTCATGTTCGATGAATAAAGATAATAATGCGTTTCGTACCATTCCGCGAGGTGTGCATATATAACAAGTCTCATTGCTCACTGGTATATTGCTAGATGACTGATGCGTTAGACACAACTTCTTTTACTAATTTTAGGGCTTCTGATGAAATTAGTATATATTCAAGATCAATTTTTAAGAGATCTCTCGTGGACTCACCCACGGGCCATCATAATGTACAGAATTGGTGAGTATCTAATAAACAAAATCAACACCAATAATTTTTTAATCATTTAGTATTCATTACCAACTTTGATAAAAAAAAAATTGTTTGATATAAAGTTTGAGTGATTACGGTATGTTTTTTTATTGTAATGGTTTTGGAAAATAAGAGATAATTTTTTAGTTTTTTCATAAAACAGTATCATCACTACATTAAGATGAAAAATGTCACAAGATATATAAAGATGGAAACTTAAAATTACGTATTTTCACATATATATTGAACTTACCCAATATTTTAACTCGATATAATTAACATTATGGGTTTGGAAGTGGAAAATATTATTATAATTCTAAATTTATTATTCAAGTTTTATTAGCAACCTCAAATTAAACGATATCAGATCAAAATTTCATATATTACTTGCTAGTTGCTACATATCCCCTATATATTAATAGAGAAACATTTTTAAAAAATAACCTTACATTCACGTGTGATTAACGAAAATGTCATGCTGACGTGTCACATTTACAGAGCTTCTCAACCTATTTAATTAATTGTCCATTATTTACTAGAATATTTACATCAATTTGCCATTGGTATTACTAACACTTATTTTACTCATTAATTAATCCAAAATTAAAATTGAAAAAATGCACTTAAAGTAGAAAGAGACTTAACATGTTCTTATTTCAATCAATTAATTAAAATGAAATTACATTTAACATATGCAATTAAAAGTTACTAATTGTCAAAACGTATTCCATTATGTCATATGAAATTAATGTTTTAATCTTATTTAATGTTACAAAATTTTCCAATAATTTTTCTTAATAATCTTTATATATACATGTGTTATACCACAATCTACTACTCTTTCCGCCCACCCAAAATTTGAAATCTATATCATATATATGAAATATGAATTATCATTAAGATCCTTTAAACCAATTGTAGATGTAAAATCAATTAAGTTTTGTAGTTTTTAATATTCCCCCATTTATGAAAAATCTAAACAAAGTTACTAACTGAAAATAATTTAATGGTAGAATTAAAAATTTCTATATGTGATAATCCAATTAGAAGTAAAATATATAATCTCGCCATATTTTATTAGATTTTTTATGAGTATATCCAATAAGGAATATCCTCACTAATTTAACAACCAAAATAAATGTAAAAGGATGAAATCGATTTTGTAACCGATTATCTAATAACCGATTATTGAATATATCTTTTAAAATTTTTAACCGATTTAAAAAGATGAAATCCACTAAATATCTAAAATATCTAACAATAATAATATTGTTATATATGGACTTTTATAATTTTACCATCTTCTACTATATAAACTTTACCTAACAAACACATGTATGAGATATATAAATTGACTTATCCAAAAAAACCTTAACAATAGATACATAACTATTAAAAAAATTTGATTTAGAAAATATACATGTAAAAGAATAAATTTTGAATACTTAATATGAAATATCGATTTAAAAACCTTAAAGAAGTAGAAAATATAGGAATGATATTGTGGAATATCTATGGAACACATATTACTAGCTCAATCTTTTAGTTTTAAGTAGTTAGTTGATCAAAAAATAAGAACTAGATAACAACCCGCACTATGTGCGGGACAAAACGATCATTAACTAATTTTAATGTATTGATGGTTTTGAAGGTGTTTGATTTTTATATTATTAGATAAACGGTTGTGTATTAATGATTATCAAGATTAGTGAAATTTTCATTTATGTATTAATGTTTGTGTTTATCATAATTTACGATATATATCTTGGTATATTAATCAATATACAAAATATTAGGTACTCTATTTTGTATAGATTTGTATATCTTAATTGCATATTTTAATTGTATTTCCATCTTTAATTAATTATATTTTCGTTTGAACTAATTGAGTAAAATGAAATAAAAAACAAAAATTAAGTGGAAAAACTAAATATAAGTAAAAATAATGACAAAATCAAGAGATATTTAATTATTAAAAACACAAAAAGACATATTTACCATAAATGATGATATTTCATCAATATTTTCTCCACCGCATAAAAGTTTTTTCCCACACTCAAATATTTTACGGGTGAAAACATATTTTTATACAAAATATTTACAAATTTGAATAGAACAATATTTTTTTTAATTATATGTTCTGTTTTATACACACAGATCTTAAATTCCAAATAATAATTTTACTTATAATAATTTTACTTGAATCGTTTCATCCCGCACATAGTGCGGGTTATTATCTAGTTTCTTGTAAGAAACAATTTTTGTATAGAAGATAAAAAGATACAGAACATGCAGTACACCATGCATTTATACAAAATAAGACCTTTTCAAAATTTTACACCATTTGAGATTTCTAGATATTTTGTCTAGCTAGTACGTAGTATTATATAGTAAAATGAGTTATACATCAATATCAGGTATATATACCAATCTATTAAAGAATGAAAAATAAAGTTGAAGAGAGAATAAAATGGTGAAAATCAAATAAACTGAAGTATCGTAGGAGGGGATTTTATATACACACATTCTATTTTATTATATTGTATATTTAAAGGTATTTGTAGAAACTTAAATATTTTAAGAAAAAATAATTAATTAAATTTAGAATAAGAAGAAGGCGAAAGTGTCCGCCAAAAAGATAAGAAGGAGTTAATCTTGATCCTTCTAATTTGTTGGACACCAATCATACACTTATGCCTTTTTCTTTTCGTAAAATATTTGTTAATTTCTTTTTGTGGGATAAAGTATGTTGTTAGTGGGCATTTTCCATTTAGTTACTTTTCTTAATACTTATTATAATAATCATAATTTTTAGAATCATTTTGAAATTTTTATGCTTGTTTGAATGTTTAAAGTTCATTCTCTCCCCTACTTCTCAAAAGTTTCACCTTTTAGCTAATCCATTTTTTCCATTTTTTATGCTGAAAACGACTTCAAATTTTATATAGTCTTCTTGGTTAAACTTTGTTTGAGAAAGAATCAGAAGAACACTAAGAGTTGTCTCCAAACCACTAATGAGTAACAAAACAAATTTGATCGCAAATATTTTGATATATATATATATATATATATATATATATATATATATATATATATTGTGTACTTAGTATACTCTTTTCCAACATCTCTCTCTCTCTCTCTCTCTATATATATATATATATATATATATATGGTGAATTTTTATTTGAAATTAGACCCATGATTACAAAAAAAGAAAATATCATATTTGTTTTCAAATTAAATTTTAGAATCAGAAGTTTAAGTTTATTATATTCTCGAAAAGATCTCATGTATGCCGCTGCAAATATTTTTTTTTTGCATGTTGGTGTGGCAACCAAATGATTATGGAGACTTTTAGAGACAAAAGAAATGATAATGTGCTTATCATTGGCTCCATGAAAGTCGTTCCATATATGAACCAAGTCCTCTCGTTCCAAAATAAGCCTTAGCCATTTGCAATCTGCGATTAGCTAGAATATTACGTAATAAGTCATTTTTGTTTGTTAACACATTATTAGTCGTTAAAGAACTAATAAAACGAAACAGTAGACGATTTCCATTTATATATATATAGCATCGAAAATATATTTTAGTAGGTACATGAGGTTGAAATATCGAAAAACATCCTATTAGAGAAGATTAGTTATAATTGAAAAGGCTTGCTCAAAAACAAAAAAAAAGAAGTTATAATTGCAAAGGCACGATAAGTTTTCCCCAACTTTTATTGCGTTTGAGACGTATAGCTTTAATTAGTGCTGACATTACTATTTATTAATCTAAGTACTTAGTACTTTATTTATTCCATGTTACAAAATTTGTTGTTTTAGGGTTTTGACATACATGAAATAAAAGTAAATGTCTTATATAATAGAAATAATTGGATTGTATACCTTATATCTTAATAGAAATTTGAAAAGTATACTATAATTTTGAAAAATTTGAGATGTACCTTATTATTATTCCAAAATGACATTTTTGTCCTTAATTAATAATTAAAAATAGAAAACAAAAAAGGAAATAATTTGATTAATTAGTTTTTACAAATATTGATTAAAATTCAAAATTAATCTGTTTATATTCAAACAAAAAAAATATGCGCGAAAATATTTTAATTTTATGGGAATGTTAGATAATGATGAAACTAAAACTAACAATATGATAGGAGAATTTTCATACATAATAAAAAAATATATATAGATTTTGGGTTGATTTAGTAAATATTTTGGATAATGATTGGTTTAATATTAATTACGAATTTTAATTGTATATAATTCAAAAGTATGTTTTTAGTTTTTTTTTCATAATCATATTTCCGAAATATATAGATATATTTATTTCTAAATCAATCATGAATATAAATTATATAATTTAAATTTAATTATTCTAAAATAAATTATTAATTTAAATATTAGAACTAAAAATAATTATTTCAATTTAAAAGAGAATAAATCAACAGTTCAAAAAAGTCAACAATGTAAATAATCAATTAACTAAAATATAAATCGGCTATTTAAAATAAGTCATTAGAGAAGAAAGTTAAGTCGACAAAAATAAAATACAAGTCAACCGTACAAATTTAATTAATATTCTAAACAATTATATTTTATGTTTTATCTATTCAAAAATTTTAGATAATGATTACTCTAAATATTGTAAATAAGTTTTTGATTTTTATTATTAATTAATAAATTACGAATTTTAGTTAGTATTAAAAATTTGTATTATTTTTAATTAATTTATTTAAATAATATTTAAATAAATAAAAAGGGTATTATCGTAAATTTTTAACATGAAAATAGTAGTTTTCAAATTACTACAAAATTGAGTGTATTTTTCAAATTTCTTACATAATTTAGTATATTTATAAAAATCTCCCTATATCGTTTCCAATTTAAGATAAATTATATTTTTTCTTCTCAAATCAGCAAACTTCAATACTTGTTTGTCCTCTGCTACATCATCATCATCATCATAGTAAACTTCATATAGATAGATAAATTTGGAATTTTGTTTCTTGTGATTAAAAAAAAGAAAATGTAATCCACAAACACATACAAATGCATAGAGAAAATTCATTTTCTATTTATTAATATAGTAATTGTACATAAATAATATGTAGACGACACACATACACATACACCAATAGACATATTGTTGGTGGGTACATAAGTTCTTATGTCATGTAGGTGGGTGTCACACCCGTTTAGTAGGATGCACTAACACACTCATTGGCTTGCAATTATTATACTTTTTTCCGAAGTACTCAATTACTAAGTAGTATAATTTACTATAGTATCAAATAATATAAAATCGTGAAATAAAGTAGTGAGAAACTTCACTTAAGGGACGATTCATGTTCATTGCTAGTGGTTCTATACTTATATATATCACCCAATAATTAGAGGGATAATGAAAGCATTAGCATTGATTTTTTACATGCACATAATTAAAGATTAATGTTCCAAAGCAGCGCGTGGACGACATGAACCAATAAAATTGCGAAATTCTGCAAATTTATGGATTTACAATTTGACCATAACAAGTGTCAAATGTCGGCAGGTGATTGGGGAAAATGACTCTACGAGCCCTTTTTATTTATTGTGTGGGTCTAATCCAACCTTAGTGCATATTTTGTGGCGCATTATTATAACCTCTATGTCTATTCTATATAACACATATATTCCATTAACCTATGGACGAATAATTGCACATATACAAAAACCTAAAGTCATATTTTATCTTGGTTAAGTAGAGCTCCCTTATACTCCCTGAGGGAATACGTTTTCTACAAATCCGTAGATTTTGTTATTGGCCCACAAGATCATCGTTGGGACTTTCCGGCGAGGTTAGAGAATCCGAAAATTAGTAACACTATTAGCTTAACACACATTTTTTAAGATGTGAGCCCAATCTTGATGTAGATCAGAGACAAGAAATGAAATTAAAGAATTGGTATTTGAAACATCGATGGGTTGATCAGCTTTAAAGATATATGTAGAACACATGAATCCCCTAATTGTATGAGATTTGCAATGAAGTGATAACCATGGTCCCATCTCCACGGACAAACTTTGCCGAAATGTCGACCGCAAACGAAGGATGGCTATGCTACAAAGGTGAGTGAAAATTGATGTTGGCGTATGTCTCTTCAACCTTGTTTCAACATATATCTTGTGTTGTTTAGTGGCAAAATTATAACATAAAACGCAAAATGCATTATCTGGTATCGCGTTGCAATACAATAGAATTAAAACCCAAATACTCTTATGTTAAAATGTATACACACTTCATCACTCCATTTTGTTACAGATTTTTGATAGTCAATTTAATTATTGGTCAAACTCCACCATTTTTGCATCTTTTATATCAGCATTATGTCGCTTCTCTTTTCGTCTAAAGTATAATTGAGACTATTATCAGATAAATCATATGCAAAAGAACAACTACATATGAAAACATAGACAAAAAAAAGTAACTCAAGTTACGTTTATGAAAGGAAGTAAAGTCGTAAGCATGCATCTCTTTAATGATAGGTGTAAGTGTGTTGCTGTTGCATGATAGTATGATACCAACCCAAACATGCATATTGCGACGACAACTCTGAAAAAAAACATTAACTCACTCAAAAATAACGCAGTCGAGTTTTTTTTGTTTTTTGTTTTTTTTTTGATTGAGATAAAGAGAGACATTTTTATGTTAATTGGAAGATTCCGACTCCGCGAAATGTTTACTTATCTATTGGAAAGCTTGCATGTTTTGTCTTGGTTTATGGAAAATACAAACAATACATTTGATGAAATTTAGGGTTTACGTATTTAGTATCCAATATATTGGTATGTGTAGTGTATCAAGGTTTAAAACTTAATTTTGGAGGGTTATAGTTTAGGATTTTTTGGTCCAGAGTTTACCGTTTACGTAAGCCTGTACTTATATGGTGTGTACATGTAAACCATGAACTTTACTAAAAACAGTTTTCGTTTTTTCCTCTTATTTTGACAAAATTTGTAAACTCAAAATTAAATGATTTTGACAAAAGATGTTAAAAGGTAAGTTATATTTTGTGCAATATTCCCAATTTTTAATCACTGACTTACCATAAATTGGTCAGACATGATTAGATAGACTTTGATTCTTTTATTTTGTTGAATAAGATAACTTTATTAATTCTCATTCTAATTTCTACATCTCAATAATATATGTCATATGATATGAAATACTACACACAACACAACTACTTTAACAAAAAAAAAAATACTACACACAACTAACAAAAAAAGCTGGACAGTCGTCATGAAATAGTCATCATAAAAGTGAAACTAGCTATTCAAATGCGGGTCACGTGCAAACCTCGTCCCTGATCCCATCAACAGAAACATGGCCAGTGAACTGTGCAAATCCACAAACTCCCAAATAATGACACTGTTTCTAAACTTATAATGCGTTTTTCTTTTTTATCATGGCCAAAAAGTTTGTGCAATTAGTTAGCTGTCTTGTACATATATAATTATAAAAATTAGTGAGGAAGTATATGTTGTGGTTTCGTCGAGTCTCTATGGGCCACGTCCTTATCCATAAAAAAGCTTTGTGCATGACAAGCTGTGTACCATTTTCCTTTTATTCTTTTATCTTTCTTTCAATAGAATATAAAGGTCAAAACATTTCAAGTCTTTCATAGTCAAGATCAGACTAAAGTCTTTCAGAGTCAAAGATCAAACATTTTAAGTCTTAATTAGGGTTAAACATTACGTTGACTTGTTAAGGATTTGATGATTTACGAGCATGATTTGATTAAACCGGAATGTAAAATTTAGAGAATAGAAAACCTCTCCGGTAAAAAAGTTTTATCTGCGTTAATAGACTATATATATGATGCATGTATATGTACATGTATGTATGTAAAATAAGTTGTTATATATATATATATATATATAAATTAGATTTTTGAGGTTCGATTCCTAAAAAATAGATTTGTTTGGAAATTATGACGCAAGGTTATCAGAGACTCTAATGTGCTACAACATATATAAATTAAGTTCTTTGATGTAGTATCATTTGGTATTCACTGTGAACTTGATACACGTACGAAATTTGCATTAAAAAAACTTGTTTGTCAAAATCATTTGTTAATTAAACAAATTTATAGATAAAAAGGGGCCAACAAAAATTTTGTGAGCAACATAAGGTCTATAATTTTTTTTTTTTATAACCATAACATAAAAAAATTACAAAAATTTATTTTGAAAAAGTTAACTTTATAATTTATAGCATGTTTTAAAATTTTGACTTAGGGCGGCCTATTAAATGTTTAAATCGGCACTGCTCTAAATATGCCCATATATATAGTTGAAGAAGTTCAAATCTAGCTTAATTAAGTTATATAACTATAAGAAAAGAAAAAAAGAAAAAATTATTAGAAAAAAACTCAGTATTTATGTATAAATACCCAAAAGGTAGAAAGATAATTATTCAAATTTCATAGAATAAAACTATAAAAGGTGATATAATCCACAATATTATCATGGCAATATCTTAAGAACAATTTGAAGAGCTAAATTATTGGAAGAATATGGGGGGAGTAAGAGACGTCGTCAACTTACAAATCTAGAGAGAGAAATGACTCTTCAACAACTTTTTTTTGTAGTGAACTTAGACCGAACTAAATTCCTTCTTCAAAAGTAATCCACAAATAAATTATAAAAAAATAAATTAATCCACAAATTTTTTTTAAAGAAATTATATTTTATAGCCTCGTTTTTAAAATAAAACAGAGAGAAATTTGGAAAGCCCCGTACGACGGGAGGGAAAAGCTAACGTACGCCACGGTGACCGTTATCTAAACGACGCCATAATATTCGGAGCGTCGTCGTTTCATAATAAAACGCAAACAAAAACCCACTCCCACTTTCTCCTTTCCAAAAAAAGAACTCTCACCACTTTCTTTGTGTCTTTCTATTTCTCTTTCTCTCTCTCTTTCTTGTTTTTGCCGGCGATCATGGAGAAGAGCGGCTTCTCTCCCGTCGGTCTAAGGGTTCTTGTGGTGGATGATGACCCAACTTGGCTCAAGATTCTCGAGAAAATGCTCAAGAAGTGTTCTTACGAAGGTCTCTCTTCTTCTTTATCTATGTTTTTGGACTCATTCCTCAACAAATCAACTGAGATTTCTCTTTATTTTATGTTCTCTGTTTCAGTAACGACCTGTGGGTTAGCTAGAGAGGCTCTGAGGTTGCTGAGGGAGCGTAAAGACGGATACGATATCGTGATCAGCGATGTGAACATGCCTGACATGGATGGTTTCAAGCTTCTTGAGCATGTTGGTCTTGAATTAGACCTCCCTGTAATAAGTGAGAAGAAAGATCTTCACTTCTTGAGTAATAAATAAAAAAGGTTATTGATTTTGTTGTTGTTGCGTTGTAGTGATGTCGGTGGATGGAGAAACAAGCAGAGTAATGAAAGGAGTGCAACACGGAGCGTGTGATTACCTCTTGAAGCCGATAAGAATGAAGGAGTTGAAGATTATATGGCAACATGTTCTGAGAAAGAAGCTTCAAGAAGTGAGAGATATCGAAGGCTGCGGATACGAAGGAGGAGGTGATTGGATCACTCGATACGATGAAGCACATTTTCTTGGAGGTGGTGAAGATGTTTCTTTTGGTAAAAAGAGAAAAGACTTTGACTTTGAGAAGAAGCTTCTTCAAGATGAGAGTGATCCATCATCTTCTTCTTCCAAGAAAGCTAGGGTTGTGTGGTCTTTTGAGCTTCATCAGAAGTTTGTCAACGCCGTTAACCAAATCGGATGCGATCACAGTAAGTACGTTGGCGACTTTGGTTTCTTATCATGTCCCCTTGCCTCCCTTTATTATCATGTCTTCATAGAGCCGTGAATTTTTTCCGGTCTCTTGTTTGGCAGAAGCTGGTCCCAAGAAGATATTGGATCTCATGAATGTTCCATGGCTCACTAGGGAAAATGTTGCAAGCCACCTTCAGGTAAAAACTTTACCTTGACATCATTTTTCAGAACAAGTGTAATTAGATTAAGCTTTTCGTCACTTTTTTTGTTCTGTTTTTTTTGTAGAAATATAGACTTTACCTGAGCAGATTAGAGAAAGGAAAGGAGCTCAAGTGTTATTCTGGTGGCGTGAAGAATATGGATTCATCTCCAAAAGATGTCGAAGTAAATTCAGGCTACCAAAGCCCTGGGAAGAGCAGCTATGTATTCTCTGGAGGCAATTCTCTGATCCAAAAAGTAACAGAGATTGATCCAAAGCCACTTGCTTCAGCTTCTCTGTCTGACTCCAACACCGATGTGATCATGCCTCCAAAAACAAAAAAGACGCGTATAGGCTTTGATCCTCCCATATCCTCCTCCTCTGCGTTTGACTCTCTGCTTCCTTGGAATGATGTTCCTGAGACACTTGAATCGAAGCCGGTTCTGTATGAGAATAGCTTTCTCCAGCAACAACCATTGCCAAGTCAAAGTTCCTATGTTGCAAATTCTGTACCGTCTCTCATGGAAGAGGAGATGAAGCCTCCTTATGAGACACCAGCAGGAGGCAGTAGTGTGAATGCAGATGAGTTTCTCATGCCGCAAGACAAGAACCCTACTGTAACCCTTCAAGATTTGGATCCCTCTGTCATATCCAATATGAAGCTTCAGGAGTTTAGCTCAAATGTAACCAACAATACAGAGGCGATTCTGAGAAGCTTGAACTGGGAACTTCCAGAATCACATCATTCTGCTTCTTTAGACACTGACTTAGACTTGAGTTGGCTTCAAGGCGAGCGTTTTCTTGCAAACACCGGACTCCAGTTTCAAGATTACAGTAGTAGCCCATCACTCCTATCTGAGCTCTCACCCCACCTTTGGTATGGAAACGAGCGGCTGCCTGACCCTGACGAGTATTCCTTCATGGTAGACCAAGGTTTATTCATATCTTAACCTTGTTCCAATAACTTCTTTTCGTATATTGGTGGGTGTAATGCAGAAAGATTTTGTGGGTATACCTGAAAATAATCTTGCTTTCCCAAGAACCTTCCATGTTCGAATGCATTGTACAATTATCCATGAGTGTCATAGGCTAATTACACCAAACAGGTTGATGACAATGATAAGGCCACATGTTTCATACCGTCGCTTAAGATCTTCACTGTCACCTGGAAAGAAATTAAATTGCCTGTCATGTCTTGAAAATAAGATCACCTGAAAATAAGATTTTTCCTCCTTACTCCAACAGATGTGATGTTCTTCTACCTGTTGAGGATCTGTCCCATAACCTTAACATCAAAGAATGTGAGAGTTCACAATTTTAGAGCAGATATACAAATGAGTGTTAAGCGAAACGTTTTCCATCGAAGATATCCAACAGTTGCCACCAGATCCAAGATAGGAAACTACAGAGTTTTGAACTACCTAACATCTTTCTATGCAGGCAATCAATTGGTGGTTATCTGACTGAGCTCTAATTCATTCATAACAAACAAATATGAAGTTACACACGCCATATTGCAATGTTCAGACAGTCAGATGTCGCCAATACTGCGCAGAATTAGAGTTTTTACCTACTGGAGCAATCAGATGGGTTCTACTTAATCTCTGCAAATGGTCCTTAAAGCTTTTGAATATCTTGTCCACAGTTCTAGTTAAGGATTCTTCGAAATATACAGTGGGAAGTTTTACAATTTTCGACTACTATTGTTTGATCTAAGAAAAGTTGAACTTGCAAGTTGTAACCAACGGCTCTTTCTTTCAACAAATCTACATTACACAATAAGTTATATGTTACAAGAGATTTAACAGAAGCTGTTTCTGTGAGAGATGTATAGAGAAAATGTGCACAAAATAGCGGTAGTCTCGTTGTATCCAGTGACCTTCTGCAGCACATACCGAGACGGTTGAGACATCAAAATCAACCAACCAAGTGACAATTGTTCAGCCTCAGGCCCTGTAAAACGATTGTATATCATTTTGGTGAAAGACACCAAAATTCTACTGAAAATGAAAAGAAGAAACATTCGGTACCTGTTTATACTTACTTGGCTTTCTCATCGGGGGTTTCTTCAGTTTTTTCGTCAGTCCCAGGATTCAGCGATGTTAGCTTTCCAAATGACTCTTTTGCATCCCCAAAATAGTCTTTAACTTTGTCGAACACTGTTTTAAGCTGGTCCTGGGTAGGGAGCTGCGATTGTTCAGGACAAAACAAAAACGTTTCAGAGAAAACATCTATAACAGCACCCTTTTGGTGTCACTGTAGGGAGTTTGAGAGCTGATCTCAAAGTATGACAAGTATAGCTCACCTCGATAACATCTGAGGTACTAAGTGCAGCTCTCATGTTTCCGTTTTCCTGAATGCATAATGCAGCAATAATAAGTGAAAAAAAAACCACAAACTTTTCCTACGGCCTCACAGAATTTATCCTCCAAATACAAAATGAATCAGAGCTTCCGAATAACTGAAGACAAAGGGTTTCAAGAGCATTACAACAAGTTTGTAGCCATATCGAAACTCTGTAGCTGTCCGCAAGACACGGTGCTGCTTAATTGCTGTCTTTTGAATCTCTTTCTCATCCTGTTGAAGATGAAAACAACCAGAATTCAAATCTAAAGAGATACATATTAAAAAGTGGAATCAGACCAAACAAAAAGCAGCTTGTGTAATTTACTCTGTAAATAACAGCGGCAATGTTTCTTGCAATGGTGTCTTTGTAGATATACTTCCCCAAAAGGTTATCTTTTGCAGCAACCATGATCTTAGCAGTGGTACCACCAGCTATTATACTCAGAGGATACCAAAGATATACCTGTTCACGTCACACGAAACACTTTTTACAACAAGAACAATAAAGCTAACAATTTTATGTGTTTCATTCATGTTATTAACAAAGAGCTTAAATGTTGAAAAAAAAAATCCAACTTTGATGAAACCAGAACAATTGCAATCTAATCACTTGTCTAGGAATATCAAATTAAAAGAAAGTATAAGACTTTGGAAACAGGACCAAGCAAAGCTAACATTTTTATGCGTTAAATTCAATCCTAATCGAAGCTAAATGAAGAAAGAGTAGAAAAGAGACGAACATTGGCCATACGAATGAAGATAACGAATCTTGGGTTTCCATCGTCTTCAATCTTAGGCATAGGAGGAGGTGTACGTTGATACTGACGCGCCGCCATACCTTTCTTTCCCTTAGCCTCCACCACAAAAACCATCCGCCGCTGCTGCACCGCCGTCTCTCGGCATGCCGTTCTTGAGCTAAACAGAGAGTGTCTCGCTAAACCAACCTCTTCAAATCTTCCTGTGTTCTTCAGAGGAAGCCGAGTTAACGCGTTCAGAGACATACTCGCCTCCATTAAGCAAGTACCAGAAGTTTTAGTTCGTGTGTAAATGAGAGTTTTTGGAGATGATGATGATTTCGTGGATTCGTACCTTATCTACTTGGACCTGCCACGTGTCCTACCCGGTTTAGACCGAACCAGAACCGGACTCCAAAAAGACAATCCTATTCTTTTGTCTTAATAAGAGAAGAAAACAATAATATTAGAATCTGTCTTGTAAATTGATCGAGACAAGTCCTCCTTATCTGTTGGTAATTTGAGATTGCGATGCGTAACATGCAGAGAAAGGTAAAGAATGAATGATTCCAGTTTCCAACAAAATCGCTCCTCTCAATTCATAAACAAACATCAATAAACGATGTCTCTAACAACAACAACAAAAATGTTTATTTTCAGCAGCCAATAGATTCATTGGAAGATCCTAATGTTAGGTGCAAGATACTACAAACTAAAGTTTGTCCGGCTATCGATGAAAGCTTGTGTTGATGGTTCCCTTCCAAGAAAATTGGTGAGAAGTTCCATTGGTTCTTTGCCTCCTCCTGGGGCCAACACCTAATAAGAAAGTAGTTGTTAGTCTTTTACTGTTTTACACTCCCACACTCCTAAATCAAAGGAAAAACATCGAATATGCTTTCTCACTTTGTCTCTGAACTGCAAGCCTGCATACAGATTCGGATGCCCATCCCCAAATTTTGAGGCAAATATATCAGCAGCATACACCTGTGGAAGTAAGCGGATTCTCAGACAAGAATCATGGAGAGCGCAGATCACCACAGTGCAAATCAATCATACCTCACTCCATAAACGACTGTAACATGTTGCTTCAGAGCCAATAACAGCACGTGGAAAACATGAAGCAGGGTTGGTTCCTTCCACCACTGGTAGTCCTATCATTACCTATATATATATATAGAGAGAGAGAGAGAGACACTAGTATAAGACAAGTTATTCGCCGTAAACAGACCAGATTGCTTTGAGAGTTTCTGCTTTTACCTTTGGATGAAGACTCCTGATTAGCTGCAGTAAGTCAGCATCATCGTCCGAATATATTATTTGATCAAATAGACCTGATCATCCGTATTTCAAGCATCATTAGGCAATACCACATTTTACCCGCTAGTACACTTCTTAGTTAACTTCTGCTTCATCTAAAGCATAATAAGAACCACAATCTACTCGTCTTACTAACAAACCATTTGTATTGTGAGAAATAAATATTTCAGTGAATAAGATGTATAAGTGTCATTAGAAGTCAATTAAAACATGTGCAGAGATGTCTCACAGTATAATATCTCCTGAAGCGACTTTAGTGCAGAGAAAGAATATCGCCAACGTTTGAGTGTTTTGCAGACTTCATCCACAAGTGGCTTGGTGATATCCTGCAGGTCCAATGGATTAAATAAAGCAGTCACAGTCTAGAAGGGCAACATGAATAAATCTCAGGTTGAAACAAATAATTATGACTAGTCTACCAAAAGAACAATTGTCAACAATTTAGTCGTGAGAAGCACTCACCTGACGATAACCTGATATTAACTTCAACGTGAAACTCTCGTAACACCTAGCGATACCAGAATTATATTCCATCTATAAGGATTCAGTGTTAATACAGAGAGACTTTAAGAAAGAATAATCAGTTTACTTGCCAGTTTTCCAATAACTGAGAAGGGATCTCCCGAAAGTCAGGGTCAACACGTAGGCCTGAGAATCTAGCAAATGAAGCACGATTGCAGATATGTTGGACCTATTTACCAATGATTAGCAAGGAATATCAGCTCATAACATCCCCTGATATATACCAACAGAATTTATTCAGCTGTTCCACGTAACCAGTTTCATTCACCTACCACATGGCCAAACTCATGAAAAAGATTAACCACCTCAGAGAATCCCAATGGCACAGCTTCACCACTACCATCCTTTGCAAACTGTGCAATAAGCAACGCCACAGGAATCTGGAGACAGAAACAAAATAAATGCTAAAATACGAATACTAAAATGTTAAAATACATCCACATGAGATCATATTATCGATTTATATTTTGAGTTGCATGATACTTCCACATAAAGGTCCGACAAGGATGTAGGATTGTCACCTGACATGCACCATTGGAGAACAGTGCGTTATTCTGAAGAGCCATCACACAGCTGTGATTACATTTTCCTTCCCTGTCCAACAAAATTATTCTCACAACTCAAAAATGAAATGGAGGCTTTAAAAGTAAATAGGAGAATGAAGTAAGGTAGCTAATGGACCTTGTAAACATGTCAAGATAGAAATATCCCAAAAGCTTTCCAGATCCGGAGTCAAAGACGGCAAAAGCTCGAACATCATGATACCAGACATCAACTTCTGTAACCTCCTCAATTTTTATTCCTGCATGGCGAAATCATTAAGGTGGCCAGCAAGCTATGACGAGGATGAAATAAATGGATAGTAAATATTCTCAAGCCACAGAAGCAAAGCAGAAATTTATTAAGACCACAAAAGATTTTATAGTACAGACATAAACTCACCAAAAAGGTCCTGACATATTTTAAAGATCCCGGAAAGGACCAAACTGACAGGAAAATATTGCCGGATATCTCCGAAATCAAGATCAAACTGCAACTCCTCTACCCTCTTTATGTAATATAAAAGATCTTCTACGCCAAATGGAATCTCCCCTTCTTCTTTCCTCTGATATTAAAACCCAGCACGTTAAGTAGTGCAAAAGGCATCACCTATAATTAGTTAATTACATAATATCAACATTATATTACCTTCAAGTCTTTCAAAATGGAAAACTCTCTAATAGCCAAGTCAGTTAAACTGGAAGAGATGTCCTCCAGGAACCTAATCACCTGGCATAAGAAGGGCGTCAGTACAAACGAGTAATGAAGAATGCTAAACTAATCACTTAAGGGTTCTTTCACAGACCCTCATTGATGTCTTCGTCATTCTGCGATCAAGAGCATAATCTGCGAAATGTGCATAACCAAGGACGCGAGCTAATCTATGGCGTGAATGAACCTACAGAGACGAGAATATAAAATGTCAACTGATTTAAGTGTGCTGCAGGCTTCTGTCAAGGGTTTTTAGAATAGACACGCAAGTACCAATCTTTGTAACACCGGAATATTGGTATCTCCACATCTCTTTCCATATGCCATAGCCACCGTCTTCCTTGTCTTGGCTATCTGCAAAGTTTAAAACAAGAGACAAAACTTGTTCAAATACGAATTTTAATGCTTTGCCCTGGTCACATAGAGAGAGATGTTGAAATTATTCCTGGTTATTAAAAAATTCAGTATCAAGAACTGGCAATTAACTGCCACCTTTTCTGTGGCAAGGCAATCAAAAAGGACCATGGGAATTATTACCTTACACAACTCTAGAATAGCTGCGACGTTACGACTTTCCAAGGTGAGCTTAAATTCTTTATTTTGAGTTTTTTCCAAACTCTGCAGGAGAAAATGCAGAAATGAGAAATAGTTCAGAAAAAGTCATGTCCGAAACAGACAATATCACGATTTGCTTATGTGACAGAGTAAGCAAATAAAATTTAGAATAAACACCTGAAGAAATTCTAGAGGCAAACCAGCAAGCTCATCCTCAGTAAAAAAGAGACAAGAACTATCTTCATTTAAATTCTGAATGTATCGCAAGCTAAGCTCATTAATTTCATTTGTTAGTCTCTCAACTTCCTCTCTTTTTATTGCAGTAAGGTTCAGACCATTGTCCTCAAAGTCTCTAACCTGTCACTGATAAAACAGAAATCAATAATATGATTCCATTCACACATCTTAGTAAAGTGAACAGAAGTCTGCAAGCAACTCTTGCAAATGTGCTATGAAAAGGAAGCTCATTATTCCAACTGCTTTCTTCCAGAGTAACTAAATGAAGCTCATGAATGCAAAATTCTCTGGTCCGACTCTTAAAGAGTGCTAAATGATAGTCCATGAGGATATGAATACCTTAAAAGACTTGTTCTATACGTAGAAAAAAAAAAGTAATGATTTCATTCACAAGTGGACATGTTCTTAAACAATTTGAGGCTGGTCAATCACTTTCCATAGCACAAGTAAATAAAATCAATTAAATATCAATAGTACAAAGTCATGGACCAACAAATTCTAGAATTGTGATGGAGAAATTATAAATGATAACAAATATGCTAAGGAAGATAGATGAACTAAATAATCTCAGTAGTTAGAATGTGTTTATGGTTAAGGCACTTCATTGCATTAGCAGAAGGAATGTGATATAGTAATGTCTGAGACAGTGAAAAACCTTAAGAGCAATATAAAAAAGGAGCACATGATTAAATTTTCCTTACCAGACACTGTAGGTAACATTTAGCTTCTGGAGCAATCGACTCTCCCTTTGCAGCATAAATTTTGATAATCCGGTAAACATCTTCACGTTTTCTGATGCGCTTGCACAAAGACATGATCTTCAAATTCATATAAAGTGAGTCAGAAATTCAAAAACAGCATTTCATGCTCATCAGAATCCAATTTCACCTGCAGGAAAGAATATGAGCGTCGATTTTCTGCTCAGCTTCAGCACTAGCTTTACGAACATTATCGTGAGGCGATAACATCTTAGGAAACACACAACATTGTATAAGCGAGAGTTGTCTAGCTTCCAATTCAGCCAGCGGCAATACAACATTCTCATAAGAGAGCTACAAAAGCATTAGAATCAAGTCAGAGATATTTTTCCATATCAATCTTGCTTTTCTCAACTTAATCCAGTGATTTTCAAATACCTTATCTAGAGAAACCAAAGCAACAGTATCATGAACTCGTGTAGACTTGTGAATAATTTCGTCAGCTAAATCGTGAATCTCCTTCGCAGATAGGTTCACACAAACAGTATCACAACCAGGAAGACCTAAATTTCCAATGAATACGAACATTGTGAAATTTGAATTCGTAAATAACAGAATCAAGCCAAGAGAAAGAGAAAGTGAAAGGAAGAAGAGAGAGAGAGAGAGAGAGTGAGTGCCTTTCTTCTTGGATTTTTGCTTGTGAGACTTGTAAGCGAAGATGGCGAAACTAACGGCGAGTCCGAGTAACCCCGCCGCTCCGGTGAAGGTAACAACGTTGAGCTTCTTCTTAGGATTAGATCCTTCGATTTTCTTGTCGTTTCCTTCGTTTTCCGTCATTTTTCCTCTCCTATTTTCTCGAGAAAGAAAAAAAAAAAAAGAGTGACTGGGAGGGAAAAGCCTCTCGCTCGCTGATGGACCAAAGGCAGAAAGTGAGACCGAGACACGGACGGAAAAAAAATCTATTTCCTTAATTTTAATTTTTTTTTGAATTAGTTTCCATGGTATAGACTATAGAAATTGAATACTATGCCAAAATATATAAATTCTACTGGTGAAAATATGTTAATATATTTGTACTGGTAATAAAGAATGAGAAAAAAAAATTCAAGAAAGTGTTAAACGTTAAGCAGACAGTAATTCAGTGTTTTGCGTCTAAAACGTCTAATCGGAACTAAAGCTATTTTAGGCGTTTATAAAAAAGTGGTATAATACATCTTATTTTCTTTTTTTTTTGGTGTGTAAACGGGAGAAATCTCCCGTATTTTATTAAAGAAACAGAAACAAATTACATGGGCACTTGTCTTGCCCTAGAAAAGCCAGAGACATCCTCCCGCCTTATGAGTTCTGAAGACGGAGGAGCTGAATTTAAAACATGAAAACCTAAAGACAAACTAAACGCATAGTTTGCTAACTCGTCCGTGAGACGGTTAGCTTCCCTATGCACATGAGAAATGCGGACTTGCCAGTCCTTCTGTAGAAAGCCGTAGCACAAGCGTACTAGGAATGACAACGGATGAGAGTCTCCAATCCCTGTCGTAAGGTAACCAACCACCATCTTCGAATCCACCTCCAACTCCAGCCTCGTAATTCCCCGTTCCCAAGCTATGTATAGCCCGTAGTATACTCCCCATAGCTCAGCTAACGGCGCAGAACATCTTCCGATATTCAGTGAGAAGCCTCCACACCATTCCCCATTCCCATCCCGAATCACGCCACCCGCCGCAGCCAAACCCGGGTTTCCCCGCGAAGCCCCATCTGTGTTAAGTTTAAACCAGCCCACAGACGGCACTTCCCATCGAATCAACCTCTCTACCCTAGTCATGTTCTGACCAGCTTCACCCCTTGTGGATCTCGCGGCCAACACCTCCTTTGTTAGATCTTTTATGAATTTGACTCTGTCTTTCCATAACCTGCAATCACCAAAAACATTACCACACCTCCACTTCCAACTCCACCATATGGCCATAGCAAACATCATTGGCCACGTTCCACCCTCTTCTCCTCCTTGACCACGTAGGTTCCCATACAGCCACTCAAAGAGAGACATAGAGAAAAAAGCTTGTCTCTTACTTGGTGCCACTATACGGGACCAAATTCCTGTCATTGCTGGACAGTCTCGTAGCACATGGAGGATATTTTCCACACCACCCTTACATACTTGGCATATATCAGTCTCCCCGATGTGTCTCCGATAGCGCTCTTGGTTAGTCATAATCACCTGCTGCCCAACCAACCACAGAAAAACTCTTACTCTTTCTGGTGCATTCACCTTCCATATGCGACCATAAAATTTATCCATCCGCTGTCCTGGTGTCTCATCATGTGTTAGTAACTCATATGCAGATTTAACTGTGAAGTTACCATCCTCCGTCTTCCCCCATGACACTCTGTCCTTAGCCCCAGTAACCGTATCTAAGACAAACGCTGCTAACTCCAGACGCTTTGTCTCTGAAATGAAAGGTGTGATCTTTTGGAGATCCCAGCCCAACCCATGTTTCCATAATTCCCTAGCCGTCAAGCTCTCATACTCCACGGGTAAACTACTTGTCACTGCAGCCAATAGAGGCTTATCCGATAGCCATTTGTCACTCCAAAACTTGACTGTATGCCCGTCCCCAACAACCCAGCTATGCCCCGCATATATCACTTCTCTTAATCCAACACCCACACTCCGCCACGTAGACGACTAGTTACTTTTAACAATGGTCCAAGACTAATCCTTCAAGTCTCTCACTTTATACTTACTTCTCAGCACTTTTGCCCAGAGACTAGAAGTATCATGTAATAGCCGCCAACCCAACTTACCAAGTAACGCCTTGTTCATTTCACAAGCAGTCCGTATACCTAGACCTCCTTCTCCTTTTGGCCTACACACTATTTTCCAAGAGACTAAATGTAACTTCCTCTCCTCCGTAGAACTTCTCCACAAAAAATTCCTCGAGACCTTATCCAGTTTATTTAAGATTGAGGCCGGCAGCTTGATTGTACTCATAGAATGTACTGGAATTGAAGATAGCACAGCCTTCGTAAGAGTAATCCGCCCCGCCAAACTTAACATCTTACCCTTCCATCCTGCTAGTCTTGATGAAATTCTTTCCAATATCTCTCCAAAAGTCTCTTTATTAATTCGCTTCTGGAGAACCGGCATACCCAGATACTTTCCTAAATCCCGTGTCGCCTTGATACCACTCTCATCACTGATAGACCTTCCCAACTCCCGGGATACATTTTCTGAAAAAAAGATTTTAGACTTTTCTAGGCTCACCTTCTGTCCCGACGCCATACAAAATCTTTCTAAAACCCTTCTTATCACCCGAATCTGCGAAACCGAAGCCTCTGCAAACAGAATTAAATCGTCCGCAAAACAAATGTGTGAAAGTTTAGGTCCATTTCTTGACAGGCTGATTGGTTTCCAAGCTTTAGTCACCACTGCCTCCTCAATCAAATGACATAACCTCTCCATACACAACACAAATAAGTACGGTGACAACGGATCACCTTGCCGGAGTCCTCTCAAGGGCTTAAAAGATTCAGTTTTTTCGCCATTCCATAGTACACTCATAGACGGCCCCGATACACACTGCATTATCCAATTTATCCATATCTCAGAAAAACCAGCTACCTTCAAAGTGTCTTCTAAGAAGTCCCATCTGATACGGTCATAAGCTTTCTCTAGGTCCAGCTTAAGTAACATCCAACCTTTTCTCCCTTTTTTCCTTCTCATGGAGTGGACTGCTTCTTGAACTACCACTATGTTGTCCGTGCTTAACCTCCCAGGAATGAAACTGGACTGTGCAGGACCTATAAGCTTCGTCATTACTCCTTTCAGCCTTCCCACCATTGTCTTTGTAATGATTTTAAATAAAACATTACATAGACTAATAGGCCGAAACTGAGTTATTCTTTCTGGTTTCGTCACGTTCGCAATCAGCACCACCAACACATCATTCGTATCCTGCGGTAACTTACCCGTATTGAAAAACTCCAAGACAAACTGCAGCACTGAATTCCCCACAGTATCCCAACACTTCTGGTAAAAGATCGGTTGGAAACCATCTGGTCCAGGTGCTTTAAATTTACCCATGCTGCGAATTGCTTGCTCCACTTCAAAGGCTGTAAATGGTTTACTCAATCCTTGTTTCTCTTCGCTGTCCAGGTTCAAAAAACCCCGCTGCGGTAGGCTATCAACAATCTGATCCACATCCTCAAGCGAATAGAGACGCCTAAAGTACTCAACTGCCAACGTCTCAAGCTCTTGGTGATTAGAGATCCAGCTACCATCATTATTCTTCAACATATCAATCCGGTTCCGTCTTCTTCTTATCACCGTAGATATGTGAAAGAACTGAGTGTTTCTATCCCCATGATCAATCCATTTTTCTCTTGATTTCTGAAACCAAATCATTTCTTCTTGTTCCAAAACAACATCCATCTCTTTTAACAGCTCTGCCTCCTTATTTAGAAGCTCATCTGATTGCTGCTGATCAATTAAAGCCTGTATCTCCTGGATCTCTTTCAGCAACTTGTCCTTACGGACCTGAACATCTCCAAACACCTCGCGGTTCCACTTCTTCAGCCTGGACCGCAACCGTTTCAGAGCTTCCCTTGTGTTAATTTCTCCATTCCACGATGAAGCTAACATGTCTTTAAACCCAGGATGATTTAACCACGCTGCTTCAAACCTAAATGGTCGCCGACTAGCATTTCCTTCACACATCGGAGCCAGTTGCACATACAAGGGCGCATGGTCTGATGCTAAGAAATGGAGATGAGTTACTGTGGCGTCCTGCCATTTCAACAGGGTGTGAGCACAGCAGAGCACTCTATCTAAACGCTTTGCCACATAAGAGTTTTCAGCTCTTCCTCTCCTACAAGTGAACTGATTTCCTCTGAAGCCCATATCAATCAAGGATAGATCATTAATCCATTCTCCAAACTCCAACGAATCTGCAGAAAGTCTTCCATTCCCACCATTCCTTTCATCCACACGAACAATGGTGTTAAAGTCGCCTCCAATGATCACCGGACCTATTGCATCACTCACTACTCTTCGCAATTGATCCCACAAACCACTTCGTCGACTGGCCGAAGGCGCAACATACACGACAACCAGATTCATCTTCTCCGTTTCATTCACCACCACCGCGTGAATAAATTGGTCGGAGGATTCCACAATCTCCACTTCGCCAACTCCTTCTCGCCAAAGCAGCCATAGCCCTCCGCTTTGGCCTGCAGCATCAATCTTGTATGAATGTTCAAATCCCAAACTCTGACATATCTGGCCAGCTCTGTCTCCGCCAGCGTGTGTCTCGAAGATGGCTAGGATGTCAGTAGAGAATTTCTTCAACAGGTAACACACTGATCTTCTAAAATTAGGTTTATTCGCCCCCCGGCAATTCCACAAGATGCAATTCATCATTAATCTATAAACAAGGTTGAGAAGAACCGGGGCAATCTGCTATGCAACACGGGTTTCCGCCTCTGCCTTCGACGGGCTCCTTTGCATATCCAAATCTGTACTTGTCTGGACCGAGCTCGATCCCATCTGCGAAGTGTCCATTGACTTCTCCTGTACTGGTAGACTCGTGCCATCATTACCCTGTACAGAATCAATCTTCGCGAAGCATCCTCCAGGTCTCCCCAGGTTATCTCTCTCGACTCTCAGTCGTTTACCACTCACCGACAACTCTGCTTCACTTTTCGATAAACCAAACACGAGCCCCTTCACAGGCCTCAAAACCTTCTGCTGTTTGGGCCTTGTTTGAGAATTCTCCAGCCCTTTAGTAGTATTCCCCTTTTTTTCTTTACTAACATCACGTGGCCCATTAGGCCCATTAACCACATTTGCACCAAAAACGATTCCTTTCCCTTGCGCAGCACTCTTCCCTTGATTTTGCTGATTCAACGTGTTCACGTTTTCCTTATTCGCTCCTGCAGTATTAACTACTTCCCCTTTCTCCGGGTTTCTCATCTCCGTATCAAGACTTCCAAAACTGTTAGCAATCGTAATATTCTCTGATATCTTTCCCTTCCCAAGATCACGTGATCTTCTTTCCATATTCTGATTACTCCCCTCCGCCGCTGGTAACCCGTTCTTCCGCGAGGCCTCCACCCTCCGCCCTCGCTGACGAACTAGGGTAAAACCATCACCATCAGAATTCTTCCCATTTCCGGCTTCTTTATCCACATCTTTATGAATGACCATGGCCGTGGCCCTTGCTTGCTGTTCCTTCGGACATTGGTGAACCAAATGTCCATACAACCCACAAGACGAACAGATATTAGCAAGACCCTCATACGCGACAGAGTACCTCTCTCCATTAATCAGAATCGTGCCTTTGAGAGGCTTTGATAAATCAACCTCAATGCAAACTCTTGCAAACCGTGCTCTTTCAAAATTCAAAGTTGTTATGTCGACCTTAATCGGTTTGCCCAAACCTCTTGCAATCCCCATTAAGATGGCCTTGTGATAAAAGTTCACCGGTATATTGGCTATCCTCACCCACACCGGGGTCGTTGTTATCTCATCTCTAAGTGGATCGAAAGTCGGCGACCAAGCTTGAACCATAAGATAGCTCCCAAACACCCTCCATGGTCCTCCAGTCAACGCCGCCAAATACTCTTCCTCAACACCAAAACGAATCATAAAGAAATGACGTGGAAGATCCATCACAAACATCTCTCCACTTGGTTTCCACATCTCCCTCAATCTTCTACTTAACACCGCTAAAGGAACATTTCGGCCCAGCACCTTGACTATCATGCACCTCTTCCACAAGCCATTCATAGCCTCTAGTACTTCATTCCCTATTGTTATCACCGGCTCTCCATCCTCCCCATTTGGAAACTCCAACGACAGTCGCTCCGAAACAAACCCATCATCCAGTAACTCTTCCGGTATCGGCAGTCCACCAGCATTACTCCCTGTCACTTTGCGCACCCATGATCCACGAGTATCCGGCGGGTCTCCTGGAGGTCTTACCTTCTCTCCGACGTCCTCCATATTCGCATCCTGCTCAGCTGCCCCCGGAACCCTAAAATCGCCTTGAGTCGCCTCCATCTCAGCTTTTCTTTCGTATATTAATTCATCTTATTTTCTTATAGATAATGATATTGCTAATATCATTTTGTAAAGTAAATTATATTCGTTATCCCGTAAATTTTCGGTTTTGCTGACATTAATTTTATCTCTCAATTTCGATACTTAAATAATTTACCATAATTTGTTTTCTTATTTTTATATAAATTTTTAATTCAATACTCTTATCTTGTGCTTGTTTTACCTATTTTGATATTTTAAACTAAATTAAGTATAAATTTGAATTTTACTATGAATGCATAATGTTTGTATTACTATCAAATGCAGTAATGATTGTAATTTTTTCATAGTACATAATTATATATGTTTAGAGATTAATTGTTAATAAATCATCATATATATAAAAGTTGGCCAACTCTCTCCATCTTTCCGCCACGTCAGCAATGGAGAGAGTGCCATGTGTCACAACATATTATATTTAGAGAAATTGTTAAAAATGCCCCTTTTGAGATACTCCTTTTCAAAAATACCCCTTTTGAGAGTCCATTTTTAAGTTTGCCCTCTTTTAATTTTTAATGACCATTTTACCCTTATTTGAAACAAAATTAGGTCCACAAAATACAAAATATTTTTTGGCGGGAAACGTGATCCCGCAATTTTCCCGCCAAAATTTTTTTTTTCGGGAAAAGTGATTCCGCAATTTTTTTGGCGGGAAAAATTTACAAGGTATTTTAAAGGTTTTACAAAGTATTTACAAGTGTTTTGTAAGGTTTTACAATGTATTTTAAAAGGTTTTACAAGGTACTTATAAGGTTTTATAAGGTATTTATAACTTGTAAAACCATATAAAAAACTTGTAAAACCTTATAACTTGTAAAACCTTATAAAATAGCTAGTAAAATCATATAAATACCTTATAAATACGTTGTAAAACCTTTTAAAATACATTGTAAAACCTTATAAATACCCTATAAAAACCTTTAAAATACCTTGTAAATTTTTCCCGCCAAAAATTTAACGCCAAAAAAATTGCGGAATCACTTTTCCCGCAAAAAAAATTTTTGGCGGGAAAATTTTTTTTTTTGCGGGAAAAATTTTTACGGGAAAATTTTACAAGGTATTTTAAAAGTTTTTACAAAATCAAATTTGTAATTTTGATGTGTGCACATTCTCATGTTTTCCTTATATATTTGTGATATCTTTTATTAAAAAGGGTAATTTAGTCATTTTTTACATAAAAAGGGGTATTTTTAAAAATGGACAGCCAAAGGGGGTATTTTTGAAAAGGGGTATTGAAAAAGGGGCATTTTTGTGAGTCTCCCTTATATTTATTATTTTATTTTATTTAATTAAGAATTTAAATCATGCTTTAATTATTGTTTATATGAAAATTGACATATTTAACTTATTAATTAAGTAAATTTAATTTAATTAGTTACAAA
The DNA here is from genome assembly GCA_019202795.1 of Arabidopsis thaliana x Arabidopsis arenosa. Taxonomy (NCBI): domain Eukaryota; kingdom Viridiplantae; phylum Streptophyta; class Magnoliopsida; order Brassicales; family Brassicaceae; genus Arabidopsis; species Arabidopsis thaliana x Arabidopsis arenosa. The sequence goes on along the minus strand of CM032919.1, from coordinate 10,051,457 downwards.
AGTATATCAAACTCATATAGAAATTAAATTATTTAAATTTAGCTGTATAAAATTGTATAAACTTATGTGTAAACATAAAATCAATAGGATTTTAATTAAATTTTAGATTTATTAACGTATAAAAATAAATAATATGATATTAGAATTTATTTCATGTTTTCATATACTATAACATATATAGGATTAGTGCCAATGAATATTAGATGAATCTATGGTTTATTTTAATGCAAATATAAGATACTAAATCAACACTACTTTTCGTTTATTTAAAATTATTTTAAAGATAACCAAATATATATTTGGTTTTAAGATGAGTAATTGTAAATAAGTGCTAAACAATGTAATTAAACATAAATTAAAATACAAAAAATAGAATGAATTATTAAGTCGAGAGTTAGAGGAATATATCAAAATGATTATTAGAAAAAAACACCAAAAGGATTATTTATCAAATTAGTTCAATCGATGTAAATCGTTATAACTAACAAATTATGGATGGAAAAACCCGCACGTTGTGCAGGTATTAGCCTAGTAAAATTTTAAATTTAGATGCATGAGCCTCAATGGTTTTCAAATAAAAGGCCCATAAAAGAAGTTAAGAGAATTGGATCATGAGCATAAATTAGATGCATAAAAGGCCCATATAAAAAAGCCCATTAAGTTATCTGAGGAAATGTCATCATCAATCCGTTGAAGACAATGCAATTGCAAACCCTTAGACAAAACTCTCGAAGCTTGGATCCCGTTTTGCAGCCATGGCTCCGAAATCCAAAGAAAAATCCAAAACATCGACTTCACAACCTCCTCCAGCAATCGAAGATCTCTTCACTTCCCTCAATAATCATATCCAGGGATCTGAATTTGAAGAAGCCGTCAAGGTCGCTGATAAAGGTTTTCAATATTCTTACCTCCTTCTACAATTCTTGTTGATTTCGATTTGGTGAAATTTGAATCCGTGGTTTTGTTTACAGTTTTGTCAATTGTACCTACTGATGAGGATGCGATCCGATGCAAAGTTGTGGCTCTGATTAAAGACGATAAGATCGATGATTATCTAATCAAAGACGTTAAGATCAATGGTGCTCTCTCCGTCATTAACTCGTTCCAGAAGCTTCCAATTGATCTAGGGTTTCACAAGGTATAGTCATTTTGCATCATTCTAACTGCATTTGATCTGAAGAAATTGCGCTAATTGATTTTTTTTTTCTTAATAGGCGTATTGTTTATACCGTCTAAACAAGTTAGATGAGGCGTTGGTGTGTTTAAAAGGTCTCGAGAGAGATTCAGAGACGTTGCTTTTGGAGTCTCAGATTTTGTACCGTTTGGGGAAAGCAGATGCTTGTGTGGATGTGTGTCAGAAACTGAGCAAGTCCAAGATTGAGTCGTTAGAGATCAATTTAGTCGCGGCGCTGATTACAGCTGGAAAAGCTTCTCAGGTGCCAAAAGCATTGGAGGGTTTGAAGATCAAACCAACTAGTACTTATGACTTGGCTTATAATACTGCTTGCTCTTTGATTGAAAACAATAACTATGCCGATGCTGAACAACTTTTGCTCACTGCCAAGAGGTATATAATCTTTCTTTTTCGGAGAAATTTGAGCTTAGTTATGTAGGAGTGGTCATTGTTTATGTTGCTTAGGCCACTGTTCCCACTTCCTACTAGTATTTCTTAAGAGATTCCTTTTGACATTCCTCTAGCATTAATGCAATTATTTGCTTAGGATCGGTGATTTGGTAAAATAGTTGTTAACACTGAATTTTACTGTTTGATCACAATTCTTTCTTGCTTTTGATAATCACAGCAATATAGTATTTAGGGATAGATAGATGATTTCTTTTGTATGTATCTTTATCAACACTTCAAGTATATTGATCATTTGACTACTTATTTTCCGAGTCTTGTACAATGTACTCATACCTGATAAATGTATTGTTGCTTTGAAACAGAATTGGTCAGGAAACCCTCACTGAAGATGACTGTTCTGATGAGTATATCGAGACTGAGCTGGCGCCAATTTCTGTTCAATTAGCATATGTCCAACAGGTACTTTTTTATACTGCTTATCTTTACTTTAACATCTTGTCAAGATATCTTCCAGTTCCTCATAACAGTTGTTTTCTTTGTCAGGTCCTTGGACAAACTCAAGAATCCACCAGCTCTTATATAGATATCATCAAACGAAATCTGGCTGATGAACCATCACTTGCTGTTGCTGTGAACAACCTTGTTGCCTCGAAAGGTTCCAAAGATATTTCTGATGGCTTGAGGAAGTTTGATCGGCTGAAAGAAAAAGACTCCCAAAATTTTCAGCTTTCTCAAGAACTCGATGCAAAGCTTTCACAGAAAAATAAGGAGGCTATATATGCCAATCGTGTCCTTCTACTCCTCCATGCAAATAAAATGGATCAGGTCCAATAAACTTGAAATCTAGCTTATTCCTCTTTCGTTCCTTCTTTGCATACTCTGCTTAACCAGTTAAGAATTTTTTTTTACCTCAGGCACGAGAACTTTGTGCTGCACTGCCCGCTATGTTTCCTGAGAGTGTTATTCCTACATTGCTTCAAGCTGCTGTTTTGGTGAGAGAAAACAAGGCTGCCAAAGCTGAAGAACTTCTGGGACAGTGTGCCGAAAAATTCCCAGAAAAGTCTAAGTTGGTTCTCTTGGCCAGGGCACAGATTGCTGCTTCTGCCAGTCATCCTCATGTAGCAGCAGAGTCCCTGTCCAAAATACCTGATATTCAGCATTTGCCTGCAACTGTTGCCACCATTGTCGCCCTCAAAGAGCGTGCTGGGGACAATGATGGTGCTGCGGCTGTTCTTGACTCAGCAATTAAATGGTGGTCGAATTCGATGACTGAGAGCAATAAGCTTAGTGTATTGATGCCCGAGGCTGCTGCCTTCAAGCTCAGGCATGGTCAAGAAGAGGAGGCTTCACGGCTATACGAGGAGATTGTGAAAAACCATAATAGCACAGATGCTCTGGTTGGTCTTGTGACAACACTTGCTCGTGTCAATGTCGAGAAAGCAGAAACTTATGAGAAACAGCTTCAGCCCCTACCGGGCTTGAAGGCTGTTGATGTGGATAACCTAGAAAAGACCTCTGGTGCAAAACCCATTGAAGGCGGTGCTGCTTCATCGAGTCAGGAAGAAGTGAAGAAAGAGAAGGCGAAGAGGAAGAGGAAGAGAAAGCCAAAGTATCCCAAAGGATTCGATCCAGCTAACCCAGGTCCACCTCCAGACCCTGAAAGGTGGCTTCCCAGAAGGGAAAGGTCAAGTTACAGACCCAAGAGGAAGGACAAGCGAGCAGCTCAAATCCGTGGCTCGCAGGGTGCAGTGACTAAGGATAAACAAGAAGCAGCTCCTTCAACTTCAAAGTCAAACCAAGCGGCGAGTTCTAAAGCCAATGCAGCTGCGCCTTCTTCAAAGGCCTCGAAAAAGAAGTCTAGAAGATGAGTGAAACAACCCTTTAAGATTGTTTCATCTGTTCTGAGAAAACAAAAACAAAGAGTACTTGGCATTTCAATGTTCTTTTTCTTTTTGGATTGATCAAGTTTTAGTTGTCTTGACCCATTTAAGATTTTGGTTAATTTCTCGTTTGTATTGCCTGAATTCGCATTGCTCTGATGATCGTTGAATCGGTTGATAGTTAAACACGAATACTAAAGAGAGATGGAGAAGAGAAACGGAGAAAGAATGGATTAATTACAAAGAATAACAAGAATCAAATGCAAATGTAATGAAACATCTCTTCACCTATCACTTTTCAGATTTCTTGCGGAGCTCTTTCATCCATTTGAACCCAAGTAATGTCTTCCCAAGACTGCTTTTGCTTCCATCTTCTTCCTTCTTCTTCTTGTTCTTCTTTTTGCTCTCATCCTCTTTCGTCGAATTCGGAAGAGGGTCAGGGTTATTGTAATCCCATTGATCAGCCCACGACGGCCCTGAATCCATCTTCTTCTCTTCTTGCAGATTTTAAAAATCAAACAACCATTAACTTAAGAGGAACATCTTAAATTATCTATTTGTAGTTTTGTTCTTCTTGTTATCAGTTTTTCTCATGTATTTTGGTATCCAACTCCTCTATTTCGGCATTCCTCTCTGTTTTTGGTCATCTGCTAGGTTGGCACAAAGAATCAATATTTTGTCTTTGGTCTAACTGTCTTCACCTATTTTTGGCTTTTTGCAATGAAAAAATTTCATATCCAATTAATTACAGGCGGATAGCAACCGCTAATCTCCAGATAGTCTAGAAATCTGATTAAAGAGTGTTACATCATTTAAGCAGTTTCATAAGTACAACAATGTGATCTAATGAGATGAATCATCATTCTCCTATTCATCTAAAAGAACTCGACATGATCAGCAATTTCTCTGCATACTAGTTTTGATTCTGCAGCCAAATTTATGCTTTTAGCTATGGCAAGCTTGGTTCGCTTATGCGTAGATGTTGGCTCATACTTTTTCACCTCCTCGTCCTCTTTCCCTAACAACAAAGCCTCCCTAGCAGGAATGACACTCTCCCACCAGAACTCCCTTAATACATCATGTATGATTCTCCAATAGCTTCGGTCTCTCATCACACGGAAGACCGTGCTTCCGTTTCGTGTCCAGCAGTATAAGTTGACCCATTCCCGGTCCATTATCTCCATTTGACCTTGTAGCTGAGGCATGTAATAGTAGGGCACTTTTTTCCAAGGCAATACAGTTTCGGTTTTCCCTTTGTTATATGGACATTTCACTTCTAGAATACCAAAGCAATCAAGAATTCCATCCGGGGAAGCGCCAAGCCAGTGAAACTGCTCGTTGGAGTGAATAGCAAATCCCATTGTCCCGACCTCACAACCCATTATTCGTTTGTACCTTTCTATCGCAGCTGATTCCATCTGTACACCCCAGTTCATAGCAAACTGTGCAGACTCCTCCACGACTCGTGAATCTGAATCATAAACCTTTTCCTGCCAGAGCTCGGCACGCCGGTTTCCTTTCCAAAAACCAAGCGCTGTACTGAATGTACTTGTGGTTAACTTGTCTTTCCTTAAAGCAAACCATTCTTCTGATTTCTGAGGGATATCAGATGGGGAGAGAAGGCTTGACACAATTACTGAAGAACGGGGATGAGCAAATGGTGAAGTGGTTTGAGTGATGAGTGATAAGGCAGTAAAAGAAAACCTCTTTCTCGAAGAAACTGAACCGTTTGACTTCGGAAGATGAGTATGGAACCCAGAAATTGAGCAAGTCCTCGTAGCTGAAAGAATCATGCTGTTGTAAGCAACTTTATTTGGCTTCAAGACTCTACATAAACCACAGACTGTTACAAATGTTAGAGGAATCATCTTGCAAACAAACCTATTCCACTACTTCAAATCTATAATCAGAGATAATGGAACTACCCTGGAATCTTTTTCACAAATAAGATGAAAAAAACAATCTTTGAACTTCAAAAGCATTAACAAGATTCAGAAACAAGACAACACAAAAAAAGGAACAAAATTTCCGATGAAATCGACTAAACCCAGATACAGGACAAGTAGCGAACTGATTATGCATGTTAAGCCTGTGATTAGCGTTTCAGTTTTTTCCCGTTAAACCCATGAATGAGTTCATCTACAAAAGGGGAATTTTATTTCTCGATAGGCACTGGTTCTTAAACACTCCTTAAGAATCTATTTATCGGCAATTAGAAAAAAAAAAATCTAAAGCACACAAGGTGTTCGATGATATTACCAGAACCACACTTCGGGTAGAGAACTCCTCCATTTCGAGCCGAGGAAGCTGAAATAGAAGAAATGGATTCAGTAGACGATACTTGAACTAGCCTCATCATCATCAACCACAAATCACATTCGAAAAGACCAGACAGGTTTGTTGTTCTTTCTAGGCCGGTTTTAAAAAGCGATAAGAGATGAAGAAAACTGTCTTTGGGAGTTTTTAATTGATTTATAACGATGTCGTTTTAGTTCTTCAATCAAAGTGGTCATAAAGAGCTAAGGCCCATACTGATTTGTGAAGCCAAACACAATCTCTTATGGACTTTTAATTTCACTAGGGGAAAATCCGGGCTACGCCCGGTATATATATTTGATAATTTGATTTAATTTAGTTTTGAACTTAAATTTAAATTTTTAGGATACATAATTAAAAAAGATGTGATGTTGTATCTAACATTTTAACCATAAAACATGTTCAATACCCTTAACTGTTTAGTTTTGTTTATCTATCATTTTTTTTTTCTTGTAATAGACTACCAATACAGAACAACCGTAGTAACTCAAAGTAAAATAAATAATATCTTAAGAAACTATAAATCTAATGCTTTCATATCGCTTCGTTGGAGTACCTTTTAGACCATTTCTTTTTGTCAATGCTCTGATGATCTGCTGAATCAGACGCTTCAGTGTGAACCTAGACAAACATGTATTGACTTTCTAATTTGATCAATACCTTGACTCTCATTAGTATTAACCGTCTTCTATATGCTATGGCTCCCACAGCATTGTCTAGCCTTTGTGAAAACCAAAATGAAAGTCGTGGGAAATGAAATCTTTGAAGTTAAATCCCAAGCAAATATGTCTTATCTAATGTCTCTATATCATTGTCTAGCCTTTGAGGACGGCATGATGGTATAGATGCTCATTTTCATATATCGTCCCAAGTTACAAAGTTAAAAGCTTTAATTGAACATACCAACAAAGGTAAGTTTTGCATACATATCTATCATGTGCATATGAATGTGTGTATACCTTCTGCGCTCTAGAGCTTGAGGATCGTATCAGGCCTAAATCACCATGTAGCTGTAATTATAATTGGATGCGTCTTATTTGGATGAATAATTTCCAGTAATAATTAACAAAATTGTCCATTTAAATCATGCTCGAAAAGAACTCAGTATTGTAAGATTGAAATCTTAAGTTACCTTGAGAGTAGCGATTGTCATATTATACTCGAATAAGATCTCTGATCCCTCGAGAATTGGTGAATGTCCCTCCTTCCTTTTACATGGCTTCTTCTTCTTTTTCTTCTTAGTTCTCTATATTCTCAACCCCTCTTTCTTTTTTTTTTTTTTTTTTTTTTTTTTTTAATGTAATGTTAAATTATATTCAAAGGAAAAATAACGTTTTTACAACTAGTGCAACGGTTTGTCGAAATAAAAAGCTAATAATTTTCTGAATTTGAACAATTTTAAAATTTGAGAAGAATTAACTCTATGCTTGGATCCAGACTTGAAAGGCCGCATCATAACGTCGATCTCTCAACCCCTCTTTCTCCTTAGATTACTCCGCATGTTTTCATTTTTGGATTGTCTTTCTCTTCTTTTCTCGAAAAGATGTCTAGCTAGAGATGAAGTAGTGTTATTGGGAAAAAAAAGGTAGTGTTATTGGATTGAAGTTGTAATCAACACAATGCTCAGATGAAATTTTAAAATACATAAGGGAGTTGAAAAGGAGGAGAGCAATACAGAGGTCCACCATCTAACCTTTCAACGATTGAATTGCCGGAATCGTTGATTTTGGGAGTGAAGCCTTCACCTTAGGTTAACGTTTTAGCAACCGGACTACGTATTTTGCCACGTACCTGAAGCGTCGGAATATATCTATGTACCAAAATGCTATGATCAGTGGCCGAGTGGGTTTTGGAAAACTGCAACTATAAGAAAAATGAAGAGACGCATCGAAGTTAGAGGGGAACAAACCCTAAAATCACTTTTAGCAATTTGCGGTTAAGGTTTTTCAAGGACACGTGGCAGATGGTAGGAGATGTAGAGTTAAGTTATAAGGTTTGAGAAATAATATGCTGACATGGCAAATGGAGAGGGTATAGGAAAATAAGCTGATGTGGATAGCCTAAGAGGCCTCAATGAGCACCTTTTATTAGTAATAGATAGATTACAAAAGACTTCAAAATGTATATATTTCCCGAATGTAGATTAAACTCCAATTCAAAGATTGTTACAATGTTAAAGAAAGAAATATACACCGGTGAAAAGTGTTATCACGAACGTGGCTAGCTAGTATAAGAGTGGAATGGTGGAACAAACAAAACAATGAAACATTGAACTGAATAACATTTTAACATTTTAAGGATATTTGACAAATTCTTAGATGAATCAAAATGTTTCACTTTGAAACTCAAAAACACTGAGATATAGGTTCCAAATGGAAATGTACGGAACAATTACCGAAAAAGTATATTGTAGTACTAATAGTAACGAAAATATATACGTACATTCATTGTTAGTACTAGGACTCCGGACCCCCGCGATGTCGCGGGGGAAAATATTTCAAAAATCGTTAAAAAAAATATCAAACGAAAATTAATAATAACGATGGTAGATGATTAAATGTTATAACGATTTATAAAATAAACTTAAAGTTGCAATTTTTCGTGAAATAAACTAAATGTTGCAATGGTTCAACTAAACGGCGGCAATCATTTTATGAAAAATTACGATAAAAAGATGCAACCGTAAAAAATATTTACTCGGATTGCAACTTTCTCAAAAAACATAACGTAAAATATTTTTTTTAGTTTAAAAAGAAGTAAATGAAATGTTGCGATATATCAAAAGTTGTAGCGGTTCGTCAAGTTCGTCAAATAAACTAAAGATTACAATGGTTTGTAAAACAAAACCAAAAATTGCAATGATTGGTCAAATAAACCAAATGTTTCAACGGTTCAATTAAACGATTACAATCTCATTTAAATGCATTTTGGTAATTAAAAATTAAAAATATTAGTTTATGAAAATTATATCGAGAGACGCGACGGTAGATAATTAGATGTTATAGCAATTTGTGAAATAAACCAAAGGTTGCAATTTTTCGTGAAATACAAAAAAATATATATAAATCAAATGTTGCAATCGTTCGTGAAATAAACTAAATATATAAATCAAAGGTTACAATTGTTTGTGATATAAACTAAAGGTTTCAATTGTTCGTGAAATAAACTAAATATTGCAATAATTCAAATAAAAGGTTGCAACTGTTTATGAAGAGGTACAATAAAAAGAAGCAACAACAGAAGATATTCGGATTGCAATTTTCTAAAAAACATACCCGTAAAATATAAATTTTAGTTTAAAAATTAAAAATATATCCATCTGTAAACTATGAAATAAACCAATTTTATATGTAGTTTATTGGTTTACGTAAAAAAAAATTCAATAAAACAACCGTACAAAAATAACTGAAAAACAACCATAAATATTTAAATGAAAGATTGCAATAAAAAGACACAACCGTTTAGATGTACAAATGGTATTTATTGGAAACGACATAGCCGTAAAAAAATAACCGATTAAACGAAAATTACGATAAAAAGACGCAACCAAAATAACCGTAAAAAAATAACCGATTTAAACGAAAAGTTACGATAAAAAGACGCAACCGTTCAGATGTGCAAATGGTATTTAGCCGTAAAAAAATAACCGACTAAAACGAAAATTACGATAAAAAGACGCAACCAAAATAACCGTAAAAAATAACCGATTTAAACGAAAAGTTGCGATAAAAAGACGCAACCGTTAAGATATGCAAATGGTATTTATTAGATTGCTATTATATATAGATTTTATAAACACAATTTAAAATGATCAATAATATAAAGAGATATAGAAAAAATCAAGATATAAGTTTTTTTTTAAAAAAAAGAGCAATTAGTTGTAACAATTAAGAGTTTTTGTTAATATTTGTTTTTAGGGAAAATCACATTTTTAACTTTCAAAGTGTCACTGGGTAGCAGTATGTCACGACCCGTTTTCTTGGGACGGTTCGTGACAGTCAACGCTTCCGCAAGGGCATTTCACTGGGGCAGGTGATCGTACTTCAGTGAGGGGTGTGCAGGACTCAGGTTGGAGAGTCCCTTTAGAGTTAGACAGAACAACTCGGGTGGAGTTCGGGTGTCTATCGCTGATTGAGGATCAGACTCAGAAGAGGGGATTAGGCCATCCCTGCACAAACTGGTCGTAATCTAGAGCCGATCACCGGATGAGCCCAAGGCAGGGCGAAACCAGTTGGAGATGGTCGATGGTAGGAAGGCTGGGTCGGGCAATATTGAGATTATCGACCGCCGCACGATCTTCTGAGAAAAGTCTGTGACAAATAGCACTTTAAACCTTAAAAGAATTTTACAAATTATTCATCAAAATTTTACAAATTTGATGGTTGCGAAAATGATTATATTATATATTATTTTTTACATGGTATGATTAATGCATTTTTTAAATAGAAGATAAAGTCGAAAAAACTGGCTGGTAATTTTTTCTTGTTGTTGTATAAAACCCGTATAAATAGCCTATTATAAGGAATTCCACTCAAAAATCTGCCCATTTTCTTCTCCGATGTTTCGTGTCATGAGAAAACTTCATGCAGCCATGGCTCCTAAATCGAAAGAAAACCCTAAAACCTCGAATCCAGCAATCGAAGATCTCTTCTCTTCCCTCAATAAACATATCAAGGGATCTCATACTCAGCGATCTGAATTTGAACAAGTCGTCAAGGTCGCTGATCAAGGTTTTCAAAATTCTTACCTTCCTTGTACAATTCTCGTTGATTTTGATTTGTTGAAATTGAAATCCGTGGTTCTGTTTCAGTTTTGTCGATTTTACCTTCCGATGAGGATGCAATCCGATGCAAAGTTGTGGCTCTAATCGAAGCAAAAAAGTTCAATGATGCTCTCTCCGTTATTAACTTGTTCCACAAGCTTCCAATCGATCTAGGGTTTCAAAAGGTAAGACTAATTTTGCATCAATTTGATCTCAATTTGTTTAGATTTTGTAAGCTTTTTGGGTTCTAATGGATGTTTCGCTCAATAGGCATATTGTTTATACCGTCTAAAGAAGTTTGATGAGGCCTTTGTGAGTTTAAATGGTCTCAAGAGAGATTCAAAGACTTTACTTTTGGAAGCTCAGATTTTGAACCGTTTAGGGAAAACAGATGCTTGTGTGGATATGTATCAGAAACTGAGCAAGTCTAAGATTGAGTGGTTAGAGGTCAATCTAGTCGCGGCGTTGATAGCAGCTGGAAAAGCTTCTCAAGTGCTAAAAGCATTAGAGGGTTTAAAGATCAAACCAACGACTACTTATCAATTGGCTTATAATACTGCTTGCTCTTTGATCGAAAACAATAACTATGCCGATGCTGAACAACTTTTGCTCACTGCCAAGAGGTTTATAATCTCTCATTTGACTGCTGGTTTTTCAAGTTTTGTACAATGTACTCATACCTGTTGCTTTGAGACAGAATTTGTCAGGAAACTGTCACTGACGATAAATCTTCTGATCTGGCCTATATCGAGACTGATGTGGCCTCTATTGTTGTTCAATTAGCATATGTCCAACAGGTACTTTGTTTATACTGCTTATCTTTTCTTTAACATCGTGTCAAGATATCTTCCAGTTCTTAGTAACATAGTTTTTTTTTTTTTTGAAGGTTCTTGGAAAAACTCAAGAATCCACCAGCTCTTATGTAGACATTATAAAACGTAATCTGGGTGATGAATTTACACTTGCTGTTGCTGTGAACAACCTTGTTGCCTTCAAAGGTTCCAAAGATATTTCTGATGGCTTGAGGAAGTTTGATCGGCTGAAAGAAAAAGACTCCCAAAATTTTCAGCTTTCTCAAGCACTTGATGCAAAGCTTTCGCAGAAAAATAAGGAGGCTATATATGCGAATCGCTTCCTTCTACTCCTCCATGCAAATAAGATGGATCAGGTTGTTTGAACTTGAAATCTTGGTTGTTCCTCTTTCGTTTCTTCTTTGCATACTCTGCTTAACCAGTTAAGAAAATCTTTTTACTTCAGGCACGAGAACTTTGTGCTGCACTGCCCGGTATGTTTCCTGAGAGTGTTGTTCCTACATTGCTTCAAGCTGCTGTTTTGGTGAGAGAAAACAAGGCTGCCAAAGCTGAAGAACTTCTGGGACAGTGTGCCGAAAAATTCCCGGAAAAGTCTAAGGTTGTTCTCTTGGCCAGGGCACAAATTGCTGCTTCTGCTAGTCATCCTTATAGCAGCAGAGTCCCTGTCCAAAATACCTGATATTCAGCATCTGCCTGCAACTGTTTCCACCATTGTCGCCCTCAAAGAGCGTGCTGGGGACAATGACGGTGCTTCCGCTGTTCTTGACTCAGCAATTAAATGGTGGTCTAATTCGATGACTGAGAGCAATAAGCTTAGTGTATTGATGCCGGAGGCTGCTGCCTTCAAGCTCAGGCATGGTCAAGAAGAAGAGGCTTCACGGCTATACGAGGAGATTGTAAAAAACCATAGTAGCATAGATGCTCTGGTTGGTCTTGTGACTACACTTGCTCATGTCAATGTTGAGAAAGCAGAAACTTATGAGAAACAGCTTAAGCCCCTACCAGGTTTGAAGGCGGTTGATGTGGATAACCTCGAAAAGACTTCTGGTGCAAAACCCATTGAAGGCACTGCTGCTTCATCGAGTCAGGAAGAAGTGAAGAAAGAGAAGGCGAAGAGGAAGAGAAAGCCAAAGTATCCCAAAGGATTTGATCCGGCAAACCCAGGTCCACCTCCAGACCCTGAGAGGTGGCTTCCCAGAAGGGATAGGTCAAGTTACAGACCCAAGAGAAAGGACAAGCGAGCAGCTCAAATCCGTGGTTCGCAGGGTGCAGTGAACAAGGATAAACAAGAAGCATCAACTTCAAAGTCAAACCAAGCAGCCAGTTCTAAAGCGAATACAGCTGCGCCTTCTTCCTCTAAGGTCTCGAAAAAGAAGTCTAGAAGATGAGCGAAACAACCCTTTAAGATTGTTTCATATGACTAGCTAGTATAATGAGTAGAATGTTGGGATAAACAAAACAATGAAACACTTAACTCCATTTAACATCTTTAGATGATTCAAGTTGTTTCACTTCAGAACTCAAAAGACATTTAGAAAAAGGTCTATTGCCAAATATACCGTTTTCAAAGATGGTTTAAGTGATGATTTTATACAAACCAAGCAACATGGGAAACATAAGAAAGAAGGTGCAAAAGCGAAGGATTCCCACTAATGTCTTATTCCCAAATTCATACATGACCAGGACAAGAGTTAATTAATAATCGTCAACATCGTAATCATTTCAAAGATGTTTCTAATGGTTTCATACAAACCAAACAACAGAGGAAACATGTTGTAAAAAAAAAAAACGAAGCACACCACTTGTGTTTGATTTTCCGATTGGTTGCAAGAACTATAATTCTACGTTCTAAACGCCAACGTCGCCAAGAGAGTAGGAACCACCAACCTAATACTCTAAAATTGCTTTCTCTCGTAATGTTTTCAGACCGAGCCATCTAAAGTCGCACTATCAAGACTATGACTCAGGACCTCAGCCTCAATATCAAACCGGACGGTCATAAGAGTTACGTTTAAACAAAATTTTGGAGAACCTAAAATGGTCGGTAACAGAAAACAGAGTGCAGCTAAAAGATTTGGATTTTCAATTGCTACATTGCTTTCTGTTGCGATCAATTTTTTATTCTCTGCTTTTGTTTTTTTGTTATTTTGGATTGCTTGGCTGAACTTTGTAACTATGTTAGTTCTCTATTTTTTTTTGGGTTGGCTGATTTTATAGCCATAAACTAGTTGCATTCTCAGCTTTCCCCCCCAACCTTTTCGCTCCTGCTAATTCCACCATTAACTTAGATAATTCTCAAAATTTCAACATGTACTTTCGGATTCATCCTTAAAACTACGCCTCCAATTGAACCGGTCATTAAACCGGTAACCACTTAACTCGGTTTGACTAAATCCAATTAGAACCAAATTTAGTTCGATTTTTTGACCTGATATTAACCCAAATTAAACCCAAGTTATTTGACCCGATCTAATAGGGAAAAAAATAATAAAAAAATTCATCGAACTAAGCCTACGGTTTTTCTGTTCCTTCCCGGAAACGGATGTGACGGCGGCCGGATTTTTCACAGTGATCAAGAACCTTAGACATGAGGTAATAAGCGTAGAAAGTAACAAGTCCCATCGTCGTTAAACAAACAAACCCTAACCATCATCCTAATCCTTTGAACGCATACGGTAATGTCAATATCGTCGGACCTACAATCGCCGTCGTTAGATGAAATCCGGCATGCCATCACTCGCCAGAGAATAAAAAACGAATCAGTTAAAATTCCATAATTGGAGATTGAATTCAGCTATGGGTTTTACCTTTTGACTGGAAGACGAAGAGAGCTTCGGCGTCGGAATAGAGTCGGGTAACAGGAAACGGGTCGGGTCTTGGAGGATCCGTCATTGATGAATTAGTGTGAAAGAGAAGAAGATTCTGCAAGTGAATGATTTATATAGAATGATGATGAATGATGATGGAGAGCACGGTGGATCAGAGGTGGTCGCATGTTAGCTGGTGATAGTTAATGTTTGCTATAATGTTGAATTCCGTCGCTTCTTTAAAGAAAGAACATGTCCTAGTGGGAAAAGAAGAAGGGACTCATTCCATGGTGAGAGGAAAGAGAGATCGAGGTGAGAAACAGATCGGAAACAAAGATGAAGACGACGAGGAAAGAAGGATGAAGATTTTTTTTTATTTTGTTCCAATTGGGTCGGGTCAAATATTGATTTGGGATCTAATTTGGGTTAAAATCGGGTCAAAATCAAGCTAAAATTGATTATAATTGGATTTAGTCAAACCAAGTTAAGTGGTTACCGGTTTAATGACCGGTTCAATTGGAGGCGTAGTTTTAAGGATGAATCCGAAAGTACATGTTGAAATTGTGAGAATTATCTAAGTTAATGGTGGAATTAGCAGGAGCGAAAAGGTTGGGGGGGAAAGCTGAGAATGCAACTAGTTTATGGCTATAAAATCAGCCAACCCTTTTATTTTTTATTAAAGTTTGCAAGTGAACTTTTGTTCCTTTGATATACTTTTTTTAATAAAATACTTTATAAGTTATAAACATTGTAACTCGGCAAGTTTTTATGTGTATACGTGAAACCTCCCTTTCAACAATTGTGTATAAGAAACTAAAGTGAAAACTAAAAACCTTTAAAAAAGTTAAAACGTGTTTCTATATTTGAAATTGACCGTTGTGGACTGACGACTAGATGTATACGATGAAAGAAAACCTTACAAGTCACGCTTATTGTGATTGAATCTTGAGTGGAAATTGTTATAAATAATTACTTTATATTATGGTGTATATAAATAATAAATAAGAGAGAAATTTTATACCCGCAGAAGGATCGGGATACTGAAAATAGTAAAGAGACGAGAGAGAGATGTTTGTTACTTCTCTTATAATTGAAGTAATCAATTGTGTTTACAAACGAACGAATTCGTTCGTTTATATAGAGGTAGAAAAAGTAAATTACTATGCTGCATAGTGACGGTGGCTCCACACAAAATAATATATTATGAATGATTTTACGCATGTTTTTAGCCTTCGCAGTATTTCTTGACTTTCGTAACACTCCCCCTTGGAGACCAGTGTCACTATATCTCTTGCGTAATATCTTCTGTTGTATCTTCTGTTGCCTCGTTAAAAACCTTTCTAGGAAAACCCGGTGGAAAAAACCTTAGTAGGTAAAAAGAGTACAACGACGTAGTCTCCCCCTCGAGTGATTAACTTTACAGATCACGTTGATGGCGCATTCCGATAGCATATACATGCTTCTTGAACACCGAGGTAGGTAGTGATTTTGTGAAGAGATCTGCAGCATTGTCACATGATCGGACATATTTGACTTCAATGTCTTTATTCTTCTCAAGTTCTTGGGTGTATGAAAAGAATTTCGGAGGGATATGTTTGGTTCTATCACTTTTGATATATCCTTCCTTTGTTTGGGCAACGCATGCAGCATTATCTTCATATAGGATGGTTGGCTCTTTGTTTACGTTGATCCCACTGCTTGATTGAATGTGTTGGCTTATTGATCTCAACCATACACATTCTCTACTTGCTTCATGTAATGCAATGATTTCAGCATGATTTGAAGAAGTAGCCACAAGCGTTTGCTTCTGGGAACGCCAGGATATAGCAGTGCCTCCGATCGTAAAGACGTATCCAGTCTGTGATCGAGCTTTATGTGGATCTGATAAATATCCCGCATCTGCAAAACCAACCATTTGCCCTTTTGAATTTTTAGGATAAAATAATCCTAAATTCATCGTCCCTTGAAGATATCGGAAGATATGTTTAATCCCATTCCAATGCCTTCTCGTAGGAGATGAACTGAATCTTGCCAAAAGATTAACGGCAAATGATATATCAGGTCTTGTACAATTCGCAAGATACATAAGGGCTCCAATTGCACTTAGATATGGTACTTCAGGACCAAGTATCTCTTCATTTTCCTCATGCGGTCGAAATGGATCACTCTCAACGTTAAGTGATCTAACGACCATAGGAGTACTAAGAGGAGTTGCCTTATCCATGTTGAATCGTTTTAGCACTCTTTTAGTATACGTGGATTGGTGCACAAATATACCCTTTTGGGAATGTTCAATTTGTAGGCCAAGACAAAACTTTGTTTGTCCGAGATCTTTCATCTCGAATTCCCCTTTTAAATAGTTTGTTGCTTTCTGTATTTCATCTTGAGTCCCAATTAGTATATTTAGATCATCAACATATACCGCGATTATCACAAATCCAGATTTTGTTTTCTTGATGAAAACACATGGGCATATAGGATCGTTCACGTATCCTTCTTTCGTTAAATGTTCACTGAGACGATTATACCACATTCGCCCAGATTGCTTTAACCCATATAATGATCTTTGCAACTTTATTGCACATAACTCTTTTGGTTTAGATTTCAATGCTTCTGGCATATTAAACCCGTCGGGAACTCTCATATAGATATTTGTATCTAATGATCCATACAAATATGCTGTAACAACATCCATGAGACGCATCTCTAGATTTTCGCCAGCTGCTAGACTCATCAGAAATCTAAACGTTATAGCATCCATAACGGGGGAATATGTTTCCTCATAATCAATCCCGGGTCTTTGAGAAAACCCTTGAGCTACGAGACAAGCCTTGTATCTCGTAATTTCATTTTCCTCATTTCGTTTTCTAACGAAAACCCATTTGTATCCAACCGGTCTCACATCTTCAGGTGTGAGTACAATAGGTCCGAATACATTTCGCTTATTGAGCGAATCAAGTTCGACTTGTATTGCATCTTTCCATTTTATCCAGTCATGTCTCTTTTGACATTCATATACCGACTTTGGTTCTGGATCCTCGTTTTCTTCATCAATTTCCTTTGACAAAAGGTATGAGAAAGCGTCATTAACTTCATCCATTTTATTTCGATCCCAGATCTTTCCATTATGGATATAGTTGATAGAAATCTCATGATTTCCTTCAGGCTCATGATGCTCATCATTGTCATTAGACTCATGATTCGTTTCTTCCAAAATGCTTTCTGCTATTTTGGGAATATCATGCTTTTCAACTTCCTTTCGTTTTCTAGGATTTTTATCCTTAGCACCAACTGGTCTACCACGTTTCAAGCGTGTTTTAGACTCACGTGTATCATCTGCTCTTCCACTTTCTTGTGGTATTTCAATTCGAGCAGGAACATTTGCAGCTGGTATATATGATTTAGTTACCGTTTTGGTATCTGCAAAAGCATCGGGAAGTTGATTTGCTATACTTTGCAAATGCACAATTCGTCGAACTTCTATTTCTGACTGTTTTGTAGGAGGATCAAGGTGTAACAGGGATGATACACACCATTTAATTTCTTTTCCTACTTGCTTATTTTCTCCCCCTAGAACCGGGAATACTTTCTCATCAAAGTGACAATCGGCAAAACGTGCCGTAAAAACATCACCAGTCTGCGGTTCTAGGTATCTTATAATTGATGGAGAGTCACAGCCAATATATATTCCCAACCTTCTTTGTGGTCCCATCTTTGTACGTTGTGGTGGTGCTATAGGCACATACACTGCACAACCAAAAATTCTTAGATGGGATATATTTGGTTCACGACCAAATACTAGTTGTAATGGGGAATATTTATGATATGCACTTGGTCTTATCCGAATGAGTGCTTCTGCATGCAAAATGGCATGTCCCCATACAGAGGTTGGAAGTTTTGATCTCATGATCAATGGTCTTGCAATCAATTGCAGACGTTTAATTAATGATTCCGCCAAGCCATTTTGTGTATGAACATGAGCTACAGGATGTTCAACTTCAATTCTCGTTACCATACAATAATCATTGAATGCTTGGGATGTGAATTCACCAGCGTTGTCTAGTCTAACTCTTTTAATAGGGTAATCAGAAAACTGAGCCCTCAGTTTGATTATTTGAGTTAGAAATCTCGCAAATGCCATATTTCGAGATGATAATAGACAAACATGTGACCATCTGCTGGATGCGTCAATTAATACCATGAAATAGTGGAATGGTCCACATGGTGGATGTATTGGTCCACAAATATCTCCTTGAATTCGTTCAAGGAATTTTGGTGATTCTTTATCAATTTTGGTTGGCGATGGCCTTATGATCAGTTTTCCAAGAGAACATGCGGCACATGTCTTTTTATTCCCATGATATATCTCCTGGATTTTCAATGGGTGTCCATGTGAGCTCTCTATGATTTTTCGCATCATCGAGGTGCATGGATGACCGAGGCGATCATGCCATAATGTGAAATCTTCTGGATTTCTTTTAATCACTAGATGCGATTCGATTGCACTTATATGAGTATAATGCAATCCTGAAGGAAGTTTTGGAAATTTTTCCAATATAAGCCTTTTTCCCGATTTATCAGAAGTTATGTACATATACTTCTTTTCATTCTCAGTTGCAGACTGAGTATCATATCCTTGAAGGTATATGTCTTTGAAACTCAACAAATTCCTTTTAGAGTTTGGAGAATACAAGGCATTTTTTATGGAAAACTTGGTTCCATTAGGCAACATAAAGTTGGCCATACCAGTTCCTTCAATCACGTCTACAGGACCTGATATTGTATTGACAATAACGTTTGTCGGTTTTAAGTTAGAGAAATATCTTTTGTCCTTCAGAATAGTGTGTTTTGTTCCACTATCTGGTATACAAATTTCTTGAGCCATTTCCTTGGAGATTGTTTCATCCATTTCTGTGATTAAGATAAACATAAAGAAAGTAAATTTTATAAAAGGAAAACACACAATAATTATACATTAAATTGTTGTTAAAACAACATTATTTTTCAAAATAATAAAAGCATAATATTATACATATATGGCATAACTAGAGACTATTTCAGCAGTCTCAATACAAGCTCTTTAGTTAACCGCATGAGCGGTCTCATTAATCTTTTCCGCTATTAGGAGTGCCACAAATAAATCCGAAAATTCGGTATACCCGTATGACATATACAGTTTTTGCTAAGTAATGTGGTATTCATGAAACGTGGTATACGTTTTCTCAAGCATCTGAGAATCAGTGATAATATCACCATAATATTTTAGTTTAACCACAATTTCCATCATAGCGGAATTATAATCCATCACTTTATCAAAGTCTTTGAACTTTAGATTTTGCCATTCATCCCAAACAAGTGGGAGATTTATTGCCTTTCGATTATCAAATCGAACTTTTAGGGATTCCCAGATCTCTTTGGGATCTTTTATGTGTGCATAATCACATATGATACTTTCATCAAGGTGTCTTAAAATAAAGATCACCGATTTTTCCCTTTCTTGAACCGTCGAAGTATTATTCTCTTTTACGGTATTTATTAAGCCAAGAGATTGTAAATGTAGTTCGACGTTGGCAATCCAAAATATATAATTGGCCAAAGTGATGTTTAGAGCTGTAAACATAAGCTTCTGAACGCTTGCCATTTGTTTTCTAAAAATAAAAACATGGAATATTATTAGAAATCTTTTAATTTATTTTAAAACATATTTAAAATGAACCGTTTACATTAATAATGCAAGCGATTACAAAAAGAAAAAGCGCACAAATAAGTAAACTAATGTTCAAACGAAATTCTTGCGGAGTAAATTCTACAACGCAAAGATTATAAATACACAAAATAATGATTCCAAAAACAAATATTAAAAGTAACCGAAACATTCTTCAAAACTTCAAAACTTCAAAATTCTTCTTCTTTTTTCGGAGAGAGTTTTTAGAGGGATGAAAAATTTTGTTTTGATGAAATGAATGAGAAAATGAATGTATTTATAGATTGAAAATTACTGTTCATAGCCGTTTGAAAAGTGATAAATTTTTCTTTATGACCGTTGGCGAAAAAGATTTAAACAAAAATTAATCTGAAAAATTAGAGATCAATCAGATAAAAATTATCGATTCAGATAAAAATATTTATACAGGTGAATAAACCTTCTTGTATAATAATCATAATATAAACAAATAATTCACGGTGATATTATGGTCACGGAGTCATCCACACAAAAACAGTAAATAAATATGTGGCGGCTCAGCCGACCGGTAGCAGAAATAAATATTTAAAGCAGCGCATAAAATTTAGGCGGCTCAGCCGACCGGTAGCAGAAATAAATATTTAAAGCAGTGCATAAAATTAAGGCGGCTCAGCCGACCGGTAGCAGAAATAAATATTTAAAGCAGTGAATAAAATTTCAGGTGGCTCAGCCAACCATTAACAGAAAATAATTAATTATGGTGCATGAAGTAATATATATATACATATATAGTTTCTTTTATTTATTTATATAATTTTCTTTTCTCTTTTTCTCTTATCTTTTTTTTTTCTTTTTCTCATTCTCATATTTTTTTTTCTTTTAACGAGGCGACATACCGCCCGGTATAATACCGTATTTTTTTTTTTCAGCGATCATAGAGTGATCGTGCTGATAACGTGTTATAAATAATTACTTTATATTATGGTGTATATAAATAATAAATAAGAGAGAAATTTTATACCCGCAGAAGGATCGGGATACTGAAAATAGTAAAGAGACGAGAGAGAGATGTTTGTTACTTCTCTTATAATTGAAGTAATCAATTGTGTTTACAAACGAACGAATTCGTTCGTTTATATAGAGGTAGAAAAAGTAAATTACTATGCTGCATAGTGACGGTGGCTACACACAAAATAATATATTACGAATGATTTTACGCATGTTTTTATCCTTCGCAGTATTTCTTGACTTTCGTAACAGAAATCATAAAGTGTGGAGTTTTCTTCCTACTTTTTTTTGTTAGATTGTCTTTATCAATGTATTTATTGATGTGAGACAACTACTCGTGTTGAACTGTTTTTGATAATGACGACTAACGAGGTCAATGAGATTGAACGTGTCTTGTGGCTACGATACACTTGGTGTATAATTTTGTCCTTCATTGTATTAGCAAATTGTCTTAATTTAGTGAATACTATTCAACTGTTACACTATCCAAACGTTGACGCCCGGGTTTATATTAGTTTGTTGATGATTAGCATCATTGATTATGTGTAACATGCAACTTATACATTACTTTGCTTAATGATAACGGTCAAGGTGCCCTAGAACAAAACCTTGTTAGGTTCTTTGAAAAGTTAAAACGTGTTTCTATATTTGAATTGGTTTGTAGATCGACTAGTAGATGTGTACGATGAAAACAAACCTTTCAAGTCATGCATGACACTAAATCTCTATGTTAATTAGTCATAAAAATTATATTAGTAAGTTTTGACGTGTGACACCTTTGTTTTTTCCTTGATATTGTTTACAAAAGAAATTAAAGGGAAAACCTTTTCTTTATTTGTTATGAAAAGAAATAAATGTTAAACTTATGATATAAGATGTTTTGACGTGTGATTGAATTGTATTCGAAGAACTAAACTTGTAAAGCAAATCTGTCACTTTCATACTAGGTATCCAGTGATCTCTATGCTAATTGGCCAGTAATTTTAGTAAGATTTTAACGTGTGGAACTAACATTTCTTGTTTTGTTTTTAGATTTAACTATGTAAGCATGAAAGTACTAGAGATGCTTGTACGCGGTTTTACGACGCAACAAGTTAAACTAAAGTATCCTACTGACAACGTTGGTAACTCTTGAGGTTTTCTATAAATACATCACATCTGTGCTTTTGTCTTAAACACATAATACATTAGATAAGAACAAAAATGGAGAACTCAAGCTTCGAAACACTTCCTCAAGATCTACAAATGGAGATTCTGTCACGGTTGCCTCTGAAAATCTTGGGGAAATGCATCTGCGTCTCAAAGAAATGGGCATCTCTTATCCGTGGGGAAGACTTCAAAAGATTTTACTTGAGCCGATCGATGAAAAGGCCCCGAGTGATGTTCATGGCCAGACGATATACATCCGAGCCACCGGAACCTGAGATGTGGTGGTTTCACTCTGTTTATCAAGAGCAAAGACGTGATCCCGGCAGCTCAAATGACATTGAGGCGTTGTTTCACTCTGTTTATCAAGATTCAAGAGGAGAACACATTGTTGTCGTCTGGTCAACAACAGTTGCGTATTCCTCTTGAGCCTAAAGGCTCTTATATTTCTCGACCCGTCCTAGGTTTGATCTGTCTTCAGTTAAGAACTAAGGTTGCGATATGCAATCCGGGTACGAAGAAAATTCGGACTTTACCCGAGATCCAAGCGCCTGAACCAGCTCACATATATACTTTTTTCGGATACGATGAAACTAAGAATGTATTCAAGGTGTTACGTATAACAAGGTTTGGAACTCGGGAGCTAAGACGTTTTGATGAAAACACAATTACGAAATATGAGGTTTTGCACGATGGGTGAAAAATCTTGGAGACCGATCACATGTAAGGATGGTCACTCACCAGAATCTGAAGGACTATTTAAAGGAGGGGTTTTGTACTATGCAGCTGATCTCTATAGTGACAGTACTCGGGTAATAATGAGCTTCAATGTTGGGTCTGAAGATTTTAGTGTCATTGAATTACCAAAGGGAGTTGATTTTTCTAGTCTTGGTTGGAACTTGGTGAATTACAAAGGGAATATTGCCTTATCTAGTTGTGATGACTACGACAATGGAGATTTGCAAATATGGGTTAGAAAAATGGGAGTATGGTTAAGCAAAAGCATTAAGATTCCTAGTTGGAAAGAAAATGTTGAAGGTCTCAAGTTTTATTTCAGAGGTACTATCGGAACAGGAGAACTTGTTTTCACATAGTACTTCTATTTTGAAAATGAATCACCCTATATTGTGTTGTATTACGATAAAAAGGCGAAAAATCTCAGAAGATTTGAGATTGAAGAGTTGACTGAGGGGCATTGTGTTGAAACCTTCTTGGATCATGTTGATAGTACTTGGCTTATATGTGATGAAGAATATATAATAGAAACTTATTGGTTGTTCTGGCTCTCAGGTCTTTATTGGGATTGTTTGTTTTCATTTCTGATCTTTATTTATGCTAAATAATAATGTTATCTTTCTTTCAAGCACTACTGGTCTTATTTGGGATTGTTTGTTTTCATTTCTGTTGTCGTTAATCTTTTTTTATGCTAAATAATCTATATATAATAGCAATCTAATAAATACCATTTGCACATCTGAACGGTTGCGTCTTTTTATCGCAACCTTTCGTTTAAATCGGTTATTTTTTTTACGGTTATGTATTTTTATTGAATTTTCTCTTTGAATTTTCGTTGAATTACTTACGGTTATATTTGTTCAATTACAGTCGTATCTTTTCAGTTTACAGTTATATCTTTATAGTTGCATTTATTCATTTAAAGTTACGTCTTTCCATTATATAATTTCATTGCATTTTTTGTATAGTAAGTAATACTACGAAGTTTTTTTACATCAACCATTAGACTACATATCAAATTGGTTTTATTAACCAAAATAACAACCTCAATAAATGCATTTTGCACTTCTTACCGGTTGTGTCTCTTTATCGTAACTTTCCGTTAAAATATTAACGGTTATTTTTTCGGGTGTGTTTTTTATCGCAACTCTTCATTAAAATATTGACGGGTTTTTTTCGGTTGTGTCTTTTTATTACAACTTTCCGTTAAAATATTGGTTGTTACTTTATTCGTTTTTGTCTTTTTATCGCAGCTTTCCGTTAAAATATTGATGGTTATTTTTTCTCGGTTGTGTCTTTTTATCGCAACATTCCGTTAAAATGTTGACGGTTATATTTTCTGGGTTGTGTCTTTTTATCGCAACTCTTAGTTAAAATATTGACGGTTAATTTTTTAGTTGACGGTTATTTTTCGGTTGTGTCTTTTTCTCGCAACTTTTCGTTAAAATATTAACGGTTACTTTTTTCATTGACGGTTATTTTTTTGGTTGTGTTTTTTTTCTCGCAACTTTCCGTTAATATATTGACGGTTACTTTTTTCGTTTATGTTTTTTATCATAACTTTTTGTTAAAACATTGACGATATTTTTTTCTCGATTGTGTCTTTTTTGTCTGTTAAAATATTGACGGTTATTTTTTTCTCGGTTGTGTCTTTTTATCGCAATTTTTTGCTAAAATATTGACAGTTATTTTTTCTCGGTTGTATCTTTTTATCGCAACTCTTCGTTAAAATATTGACGGTTACTTTTTTCGTTGACAGTTATTTTTTCGGTTGTGTCTTTTTATCGTAACTTTCCGTTAAAATATTGACGGTCATTTTTTTTGTTTGTGTCTTTCTATCGCAACTTTCCGTTAAAAGTTTGACGGTAATTTTTTCTCGGTTGTGTCTTTTTATCGCAACTCTTTGTTAAAATATTGACGGTTCTTTTTTTCGTTGACGATTATTTTTTTGGTTGTGTATTTTTATTGCAACTTTCCGTTAAAATATAAACATTACTTTTCTCGTTTGTGTCTTTTTATCGCAACTTTTCGTTAAAATATTAACGGTTATTTTTTTTCGGTTGTATCTTTTTGTCCTAGCTCTTTGTTAAAATATTTACGGTTACAATTTTTCATTGATGGTTATTTTTTCGGTTGTGTCTTTTTATCGTAACTTTCAGTTAAAATATTGTCGGTTTCTTTTTTTGTTTTTGTCTTTTTATCGTATCTTTCAGTTAAAATATCGACAGCTTCTTTTTCTCGGTTGTGTCTTTCTATCGTAACTTTCTGTTAAAATATTGACGGTTATTTTTCTCGGTTGTGTCTTTTTATCGCAACTCTTCGTTAAAATATTGACGGTTATTTTTTCCGTTTGTCTCTTTTTATCGCAATTTTTCGTTTAAATATTGACTGTTATTTTTTCTCGGTTGTGTCTTTTTATCGCAACTTTTCGTTAAAATATTGACGGTTATTTTTTCTCGGTTGTATTTTTTTATCGCAACTTTCCGTTAAAATAGCGACGGTTATTTTTTCTCGGTTATGTCTTTTTATCGCAACTCTTCGTTAAAATATTGACGGTTACTTTTTGTGTTGACGGTTATTTTTCTGGTTGTGTTTTTATATCTTTTTGGTTTTGACCCGCTAGAATTTTTCCTCTCTATATTATAACTCTTCGTTAGTTAGTTTGTCACTTATAAATAATTTTATATTCACAAAAAATGTTTCAAAAGTGGTTTTTAATCATAATTTCTTTTTTTTTACATTTTTATTCATAAATTTTTTTAATATCTTTAGAAAATATTTACGATATAACTTTAAGACATAGTTAATTTTATATAATAATTCAATTATTTGAATATATAATAATAATAATTTAATACATAAACGTAATAAAATATATTTGTTGAAAATGAGTTCCCCGCGATATCGCGGGGTTCATAACCTAGTAATAATAATAATGTTGTCTATCTTATTGGGATTGTTCCTTGTCATTTTTGTTGTCAATCTTTATTTATGCTAAATAACAAAACTATCAAACTAGACTTCAAGAGACCAATGATTTCAGTTTTTCCTTATAGAATGGCTATAAACGACCGACCGCAAAAACCCTAATTCTTGTCTTGGGTCATATTCCAAAACCACACAAACCAAAGAGATCACCAATTTTATATATACATAAAAATTAAATCGATCCCTAACTATAATTAAAAGCCATATAACACTTTACAGTAACCGCTCAATTCGCATGGAATATTTATGTAAATTAGTGTTTAATTTTTTTATTATTATCAACCTATTAGGTCTAGGCCCATTAATTATCTCCTCACTTCCTCAGATAAGATCCATTATATATACTAGTCTCTTTTCGTTATCAGTGTTTGATTTTGAAATCAGAACCTTCTCTCAAATCTCAACTCTCTCATTTGGAATGGTCATATAGTACGCCAGTTTAGTTAATTAAGCCATTCATAATAGCTTTTTAAAACACTATCTAACGCTTCCTCTGCGGATTTCCAAGGTGTGGCTTCTGTGGACAGAATTAGTCAGTTAAATGACGATCTTCACTTGAAAATTATTGTCCCGTCTCCCGTGTTATTTGTGATTTTAGGCTGCTTAATGGCTAGATTCAGGGCCGGCCCAAGGTAAAATGATGCCTAAAGCAAAAAAAAATGTTGGCCCATCATTAAATACATTTAAAAAAAATTTATATAAAAAGTACACTGAGCAGGTTTGCACTCGGCAGCTCTAAGAAGAGAGTGAAGGTCATAAGCACTCTACCACAATAAATATCTGTAAAATGATGCCCTTAAATCTTTTTATAGACATCTGATGCCTAAAGCCCATGCTTTACGGGCTTTAGCCTTGGGTCGGCCCTGGCTAGATTCTTGACTATAGAGGAGTGTCGTGAGGTTGTTTTGAAATACGCCATTTATTTGGAAAGAAATGCTTCTAATTTCCCTCTGACTTTCGTGAAAAAATGCTTTGGTATTGTGTTATTTCAGAGGTTTTGAACTCAAAGGGAGTTTTGCTTGTTGTGTTTGTTCTTTCCCAGAAACAGTTGACTATGGAGGAGAATCGCGAGATAATTTCGAAAGAAGCCATTGATTTGGTAAGAAATGCTTCTTTCCCTCTGACTTTCTGCGCGAAAATTGTTTGGCATTGTGTTAATTCAGAGGTTTTGAACTCAAAGGGTTTGAGTCTTGCTTGTCTGCGTTTGTTATTTCCAAGGAATAGTCAACTATGGAGGAGAATCGCGAGACTGTTTCGAAAGAAGCCATTGATTTGGTAAGAAATGCTTATTTCCCTCTGACTTTCTGCGAGAAAATGATTTGGGATTGTGTTATTTCAGAGGTTTTTAACTCAAAGGGTTTGAGTCTTGCTTGTCCGTGTTTGTTCTTTTCCAGGAACAATTGATGGCGTCTAAAAACTTGGAGACTTTCCCTAGACTTGAAGCGGTTCCAAAGGCCATTGCAACTAAGTTTCGAGATATGATTCATTGCTATCTACAAACTAAAAAGACGTCTCCTATATTGAAATCACTGGGAGTTCTTAAACACTTCTGAAAACTCTTTGATCATAAAGGCAAGCTTGTCTTTATTTTTAAGCATTACAAAGACGCAAAAAAAAAAGCAGCTGTCTATTTGCTGGACCACCCTCTTTCCTCACATCGTTATACTTTTTCGGATTGCATTGGTTTTGGTGGTGCTACACCAACTGTTTAAATTGTTTACTTGTTGATATAATCCCAAATAGGTGACTCATTCTACCTTCACCTACACCCAGCTTCGAACAATTTGATCCTTTTTTCTTGTTTTTTTGATCGGTATGAAAATGTGCTATATGACCTAGTTCAATAGCTTAAGTTCACTATTGGTAAGTTTCGATTTTTTTTTTTTTGGTGTAATTGCTAGGGTATGTTTGTGTCCCCGGCTCAAACATCGGCTGGACCCGGTGCAATCATGAGAATATGACCCTAAAAAAAATCTTAACTTAAGAAAATTACATTTCTTAGTTGTTATAAAAAAAATTCCTAATTTACAACCTGATAAAAAGCAGAACATCGACAACTAAGAAAAGCTGAGGACAACAAGAATCTTTCATCCTTCAAAACACTCATTGCATAATCGTTCAAGTAAATAAGGTATTTCTTTGTACATGATCTGTACCAAAATCATCGATCAAAGTTTCACAATCTAGTTCTTCTTAGAAGTTGTTCTCAATCGCCACTAAGACTACTCCATTCAATCTCTCTTGTGACATAGATGCTCTTAAATATGACTTCAACAACTTAATTTTGAGAAACTTTGTTTTGCAAAAGCAACTATAATCGGAATAGTTAGCAAAATTCTAAATGCAATTTTAGTATATGGAAAACTATCAAATTGTACAAGAAAATTTAATATTTCACATGTTCCCATCTTTTCATTTGATAAAACTTCTACAAGAAACTTTAACTCAAGAAAAAGTTCATCTCCGTTTATATCTAGCAAATCTCCAATTTTCAAACTATTTTCTAAACAACGACAGTGAGACTTTAAACTCACATCATCACATATTTTGCAATTTAGTAGAATAAAAAAACAAATATATTTTTCATATAAGCGGTATTGGTCAAACCTCTTATCGGGTAATATAGTTTCATTACCACTAGTTTCATCATATTGTTTTTTTCTACGAATAACTTGTTTTTGAATAAATATAGGTTCAATACCAATTTCAATAGCAATTTCCTTAGCTTTCGTCATAGCATCAACAAAACCAATTTTTCTATAGTTTTTAAATAAGAAATTAAACAACTTACCTCAGTCATTGCAACATCAATTTGCATATCTTTTGACTATAATTTTTTACTAACCATATTCACCACATGCAATATGTCAAACCAAATTATAGTAGATAATAAAAATTCAAAACTACTAAGCTTGTTCATTGCTAAAGATTTAGCTTCACTTTGAATCATCGAATCATTATCACTTTCCGCTACTTCAAACAAAGCTTCTCGTATATCAAAAATTTGAAATCTACTAGCTTTGATACTTTCAACCCGACTTTCCCACTGTGTCGATGGCAATTGCTTAAGAGTAAAACTTTTCACATTTTGTTTAAAAATATCCCACCTCTTTATAGAAATAGCAAACAAAGATTATAAACGTTGTACTACTCTAAAAAAATCCTTGACTTTCATTGAATTATTTTCAATATCATACAAACCCAAATTAAGACTATGGCAACACATGGAGTATAAAGAAGCTCTAAGATTAATATCCAAAAATCTATTTTGTACATCTTCTTTATGTCCTTTCATATTAGATCCATTATCATAATCTTGACCTCTAACATTATCTAAGTCAAGATCTAGAAATTTAAACACATCTTTTAATAAGACCATTTATATCATCTACTTTCAAGAATTCAACAAAAAAAACTCTTCTACTTTAAAAGAGTTTGAGAAAAAAGGAACGCACCTTAGAATTAATGACATTTGTTCATGATGGCTAGCATCGGGCGTGCAATCCAAAATTACAGAAAAATATTGTGCTTCTTTTACTCTTGTAATGATTTTTGATTTATTTTTTGAAGCAATCAAATGAATTAATTCATTTGAATATTATTACCAAGATAATGATGATGAATGGTTCCACTAGTAATCTGATAAACATGCTCTATCAATCACAAATCGCTAACGTCTCTACTAATCCTAAAAAATTGCCATTACTATTTTGATATATTTTTTCATTGGTTCCACGAAATGTCAAATTATGCTTTGAAAGATATTTCACAATTTCAAATTTCAATAATTCTTATTAATATATTTTTCCAATAATCTTTTTCTTTCTTAAACTGTTCTTGAGAAACTTTATGAATTGTTTCATTGTATATTATCTATGTCGTAATTCAATCCAAGCTTTCATATTAAGCATATGTTCCGTTTTCAGGCTCATTTAATCTAACAAGTATATGACTCCAATTCGAAAGGCCTCTCTTTGCTAATTGACTTTTCCTAATACCTTTCCTAAAAATCTTACAACAAACAAATTTTATTTATCTAATTCTTTAGAATAAACTAGCCACTTTCGATCACTTGTTTCTCCATTAAATAATTCTCTAATGTAGCAAGATGAAAACACAATTACAAAATATGAGGTTTGCACAATTGGTGAAACAATCTTGGAGATAGTATTAAGTACATTAAATAAATTTGAATCAATTGATTCGTGGTCGAACCCGATTGACTCAATGACTCGGTGGCCCAGAATATAGTCTGGTTCATTGTCCGAATTGGATTTAAAAACATTGAACTTGGTGAATTTCAAAGGGAATATTGCCTTGTGATGACTACGAAAATAGAGTTTTGCAAATATGGGTTAAAAAATGGGTGTATGGTTAATCAAAAGCATTAATATTCCTAGTGGGAAAGAAACTCTTGAGAATCTCAAGTTTTATTTCAGAGGTTCCATCGGAACAGGAGAACTTGTTTTCGCAGAATACTTCTATTTTGAAAATGAATCACCCTATATTGTGTTGTATTACAATAAAAAGGTGATAAATCTCAGAAGATTTGAGATTGAAGAGTTGACTGAGGGGCATTGTGTTGAAACCTTCTTGGATCATGTTGATAGTACTTGGCTTATTACTGGTAGGGGGATCAGGACGTTACAAAAATAAATAATATCATAGCTCTCTACCACTCACTATACGTTTTAATGTAACAAAATGTTATACTTATAATAGAAAAAAATTTAAATGTCCAGCAAGCAAGATATACGTTGATGTTACGTTAACTCAATAATGAGAAACTAGTCAACATCATAATTTTTTAATTCAGAAGCATAAATGAAACCGAAAAAGCAAGAATTAATTCCCAGGGAGAAACCATCGAGCATCCATGAGATTCATGTCGTTAAGACCAGGAAAGCGTTTGATGGTCTTGGTTACAAGATTGAACACACAGATATCAAGGTCACGAGGTGAGCATTCGCATGGACGGTAGTGACGGGTGAAATAGATGGAGTCTGGTTCTATACCAAGGGTATCATTAGCAGGCACAGTGAAACCCAAGTCAAGAAGCAGGGCCTCACCACCAAGAGAATCTACCTCAAGAACGGTGTTGCTGGCGTAATATGGGTCTTCTACATCAGGATTATACTTGTAGACGTGAAAGCAGCTCCTCTGGCATGGATTACTGTCAACCAACAAAACCTCTCCTGAGGTTGTAACCGCAAGGCTAGAATCCCAATAATGATAAGAAAGCATTGTGAATGGTTTACCCCCCTCGGTGATGTCCTTGAAGAAACCTTGCGGTCCAGACAGATCTAGGACTTTAACATAACGACGACTTGTCTAGATATAAAGACGGTCACGCCCTAGTACCATATAAGATAAGCCGTCTAACCAGTGGTCGTCTGGGTAATACAGAGGAATGTCAGTGTATTGAGTATCCCCTTTCTTGCAAAAGCTTATATAAGGGTGTGGATCGAGGTCGAATAACCACACCACAACGTACTCTGTTCCACTCTCGTCTACCCACAAAAGACCCCTCACAACATCAGAACTCAGCTCCCTAAAAATACAGCCATCATCAAATTCCCTTTCAAATACTCTATCTCCCACACGCTTGATCTTACTAGTCTTTGACCCAGTTGACTCTAGAGACGGAAGAGGGATCGTTTTCTCGCTTAACACATGTATGATAACTAAATTGGATCCAGAATCTAACAACAGTAACCAGTTACCCGAGTTTGCTAGGATTCGAGACCCTGGAAAGTCTCGCAGGTTCCTATGGATCTTCTTTCCTTCTTTCGGGTCGTATAGCACACAACCACCGTCTTTCGGAAAAAGCATCAGCCATGGAGATCCGCTTTTCTGGGGTAACGTTTCCTTAAACCTCGAACGTTCGTCATTAAAACCTTGAAGATCCGACGAGCTCCTGGGTGAAGAAGATACATTCATTGTCACGAGCAAGGTTCTAGCGTTTGAGTTTGAGGGAGGCGTCACCTTTGTTTTGATATACAAAGGATGTTATATTGTTCTTACTTATATCCATGCACTCAAATCCAAACAACTTTACTATTAATTATGTACATCTTCTATATATAAGCAATCAAATCTTCTAAATATTTTTATTATTAATTGTGGAATAGATATTTTTTTATTTATAATTAATGTTAAAATATTTAGTATTAATTATCTACTATACATATAGCCAAACACAATTAAAATATTTTAACATTAATTAAAAAATATATCTTATATATTAAAGGAGAAGTCGAAAGTGCTCACGTTCGCTTTCAGAATATGAGCAGTCGTTTTTGCCCCCCCCTCCTTTAATGAGATTAGATTAGTGAAATTTCCATATTATTAATTCATAAAAAGTAAACGGAAATTAAAAAATGTTAATATAGCATACACGTTTTGGTCGTCGTAGGTTCGAAAAAAAAATAAAAAAAATCGGCCCATTATGTAGAAACCCTAATTTGTATATTAATTAACAAAAACAAAAGCCCGTCTAAAATATACCGCCTTACTTGAAACCCTAAAACCATCTATTGTAATCTTCTATAAATATTATCGAAACCCTAACAAAATAGGTTTCATAATTGTCGGCTGCAAGCTCCATATATAATGGCGATGGCACCGCGGCGGAGATTATCTCAATGATAATAGTTTAGGTTCACGATGGATAGGACATCGGATTCACTACGTTTAGGTTAAAAGAGAAAAATATCTCCGCTACCATCGCCAAAGAAAATAAAGATTCTTCTTACTCAATTAGCGGCAGTAATGGAAGTGATGTCTATCTACGTTTATCATCGAAGACTTTTCCAGTAGTTTGACATGGCGATTGTCGATAAAGAAGAACCATCCCTAACGATGGTATCAAACTTTCTCCGGTTTTTTGGTTCATGTTGGTATAGTTCTGTCCGTCATACAGAGGAAAACTTGGTTTTGTCTCTGAAATTCAGCAAGAACAGAAACGAGATCGGATTTAAGGAGATGAGAAACGTTAGAATCAATGAATCGATCAGGTCAGACTAAGTTGGTTTGGAGACGCTTGAGCTCTTTGGCAGCGATTAAACCTTCTTTTCTCATTTCTTTCTTCCGTCTCCATATCGATAGGCTTGGGCTTAAAGCAGGTCTTGATTGGTACGTATGCGTCGAAACAACACTAATTTATCTGTTTCTTGAACCAATTTGGCTAAGAAGATAAAGAACGCAGCTTTGATGAATCAAATAGTAGTGTCTTCGAAGGTACACATATTTCTCTCAAGATATTTGTTTGCACTTATAATAAAGTGGGTTAAATTTCCATAGGTTGTAGAAGAAGGAAGCAACGGGAAACCCAAAAAAAGCTTCTTTGATTTCCTCTTATATTGGTTGCTTCTTTCCGGTGGTTTTGTCTATGGACATTAGTTTTTCTGTTTTCCTAGGTTTGTGTCGATCTCAAAATGCAGGATTGATAAACCTGAGTGTTCCTGTTTTTAATTAAAAAAGTATATGTTTTTGCAAATCTCTTTATTAGTGGAGTCGAGACATGTCATGTGATAGTATTAATTAGTTAGATGTATCTTATAATTGCTTAGAGTACGCTTATTATTTTTTGAGCTTTTAGGTATGAATAAATTGTAGGCTGAAGTTCTGCTAGGAACTCATTCAACGTGTATGTCAATTATGGTCAATTCCGTAAGGATTCGAAAAACGTATGTTTTTACCATCCAATGATGTTGCTGTATTTAGTTTACAATCTTCCAAACAGACTTAATCATGGCTTCTTTTGAGAATATAATCTGTGAAGCTTGGACACATGATCACATCAACACATGGTCAGAGAGTTCAATCAAGGTGAAATTTATTATTAGTAAACTGTAGTATATAGAACCAATAATTATTTTTAAACATTATGTCAATCAATCCGATTACTTTATGAATTTTGTCTAATATGATTTCATTCGAGTTTGTTTCCCATCTTTAATATAAATAAATATATTCTTTTATATATTATTACTAGAAAGTTGCCCACGCGATGCGTGGGTTATGCATTCAGTTATTTTGTATACAGATCGAAGTTTACATAAAATAATATATGGAAAGTACATTTGAATTGTTATTATGTTTTGAAAATAATTTAAATAGATTCAATTTTTGAAGTATTTTTGTGAATAACTAATAAAATAAAATTTATTCTTTTTTCTTTAAAACATTATATAATAAAAAAAATTTAATATATACCACAATTTTTTTTTGTGATAATACATCTATTACCAATTGTCTCGAAATAATAGATCAAATTCTACTGTTCATTGATAAAAATAATAACCTACACACTTAGTTTGTTTGGATTAAGTGTTGTTGATATATTTTTTTCTACATAAGTTTTATATTAAATGTTGAAAAATTAGTAGATAAATTCCATGCAAGCACTTAAAACATATGAAATTTTGATATTATTTACCATTTTTTTTGTCAACAGCTTAAATTAAAGCTCAAAAGAACCATTCCTGGGAATGTTGTTTAAATATGTGATATGAAGCGGTTCGGTACGAACTTGTCGAGCCAATTTATCTGCTTTTACATTTGAGCTATGAGGAATTAAAGATAGAGAAAAGGTTGAAAATTCTTTCCTGTCACTCTGAAAGTCCTCCGGATACACTGAAAAAGCCGTCATTCGGTTGGAAAAGACACCATCTTCACCAAATCTGAACAGTCTGTAAAGAAAGCTACATCTTGGTTGTCAGCACCAATCATATACTTCATCGCCCAAAGAAGAGCTTCGACTTCTGTATGTAGAGGAGATAGACTTCTACGGATGTTGGCAACTCCCATGGTTGACATCTCTCCATTTGATGATGTACAATACCATCCTGTTCCTGAAAAAGTATAGGTTCCTTTCCATGATCCATCTATGAAACAACGATATCCTGAATAAATAGTGATATTTCCCTCACTCGGTTTCGATTTTCATTATCTAAAAAACCATGGTTATAAGTATGAAGCTCATTTTGAGCTAGCTGCCACGATTACGCCTCTTTCTCCGCTAAATGTAAGACCTCTAATGGATCTTTATCCACATTGTCAAAGATCTTTTTATTCCTTGCTTTCCAAATGTACTAAATTATCCATGGATAAGAAGATGATTCTACCTCTGAAGGTTTTCTCCAAAATAGGTGATCCAAGTTCTCGTAAATAGAAGCCGCAGAGAAAATCCCCGGGACCGAAAGAATTTGAGAATGAGCCCAAATTTGTCTCGCTGGATGGCATTCAAAAAGTGTATGGTTAACTGTTTCCTCTATGGTACCACATTTAACACATCCGGTATCACAATTTATACTTCTCTTTCGCAGATTCTCCGTAACCAGTACACAACCTGATAAAATTTGCCACAAAAAATACCGTAGCTTAGGTGGACACTGCACCTTCCAAGCATATGCTTTTAGAGGTTTTATATTCGGGCCAAAAGATTATGAACAGACATCCAAATCCTCTATCCGAGTCGTATGGTAACCAGATTTAACCGTATATTTTACAGATTTAGTTTAATGCCAACCAAGGGTATCCTCTTTGGTTGACGCACCCAAAGGCAAGACACTAATCAGCGCGACATCTTCAGGATCAAAGAGCTCCCTCAAGAGATCCATATTCCAAAAATTTGACCGGGTGTCGACAAGGCTATTAACTTTCAATGATGGGTTAATAATTGAACCATTACTTTTTGCTGGTCTCGGGAATTGAGCTGGTATCTATGGATCCTCCCAAACTGAGATGGACACCCCAGAACCGACTCTTTTAATAACCAGAGATCTAACTGACAATATACTTCTCCAACCATAAGAAAGAGAGTATGATTTTATATTATCCAATGGATTGGATTTCCAAAAATACAGTCCTCTAAAAACCTTTGCAAAAAGTGAATCAGGAACCGTAATCAAACGCCATAATTGTTTTGTTAGTAACGCCGAGTTAAAATCATCTACATTCCGAAATCCTACACCACCTTCCGATTTACTACTACACAGCTTATTCCAAGCCATCCAGTGCATTTCTTTCGACTCGCCATTAGAACTCCACCAAAACTTAGCAACCGCACTTAGGAGATCAAAGTTCAAACATCATCAAATTGTATTGTTTTCCTAATTTAAATCTATATATACTGTTAAAATATAATAGAAAAATATATCCGTTATATAATCTTCTATTTACAAAGTAGACTGATCCTTCAATTTTAATATGTCATTATTTTATATCTAAACAAAATTATATAATGTGAAAGGATTGGTTCTTTTAACACATTATAACACGTGTAAAACAAAAAAGTTCATGGAGGCAAGTTGAAAAGCACCATAAAGAAGAAAATAAAAAGTAGGTTAAGTGTCTCATAATTTGTCTCCGAAAGATTTTGAATTTTGATTTTGGTTTTGTTTTACTTATAGCCAAAAAAAATATGATAACATAAATTGAATAGATATATTCTTATATTATTATAATAAATTACATATGTTTATTTAAGAAGCCTACATATTTTATTGTTATCTTTTAATTTCTGAAAGTGTATTTTACAATAACCAAAAAAATAAAAAATATAAAACGGCTAAATTTCATATATCATGTAAACTTAGATCAAGTTTTTCTTGTCGCTATGTCTCAACGATTTAGTAATTTATGTCATATTTGACTAATTTAATTTCTATTAACAAAATATCCTTTTGAAAATTTGAAATAAATTATTGAGTTTTTTCATATTTAATTAATTAATAATATAATGTTAATCAGGAACTGTGGTACAAATTAATTATTTAAACTATTTTTTATTGAAACATACATAAACCAATAGATATATAGAAAATATAGGTGATTCAATACAATTTTTTTTTTCTTTTAAATATAAATATAATCATTTGAATTTTTAAAGATTTTACTTTACTCATGTGCATTATCTTTCAAAGTAGTAAAACATTTCTCACATTTTTTATTACAACTTTTTTTTTTATCTTCTATGATTCACTCATCGTCTCCCAACATCTATTCTCTTTTTACCTTATATTGGCTTATATATAATATACTCGAATATAAATTAGTTTTCAAGATAGTTTATATCTATTTTCTCCTTCATATCTTTCAATTCTCAATCTTTTTTATATGTTGCATTATCTTTTTATTAAAGTGAACAATAGATCATAAGGTTTCTTTGACCATGTTTTGGTGCATGTAAATTGATTTTAAATATACAAAATGTTGGAGTAATTATTTAAAATGTAGGCAAGTTAAATATCATTAAAAGATAATTTATACAATGTATACTCGGAGTGTGAATCCGCAAATCTCAGCGACAAAAAATTGTGAATCCGCAAATTTCCCGCCAGAAACCTAAACTTGTAACTTTTTTGCTAAAAATGTAAATCCGTGATTTTCCCACTAAATGATGATGAATATTGTTGTTTTTATATTGAATATTAATTAATTTATTATTTTAATGGGTCAACTATTAACTCATTTAACTGTAAACTCATTAGATAATGAGTTGAGTTAGGGGCTAGGTTACCCATTTTGACACCCCTATATACGCATTAATCTGTTTATTAATAACATGATGTTAAATATTTTTTTTAAAGTGCAAAAATAAAACAATATAAGACAATATGGCACATATTGCTAAAAACAAATATATTAGAACATCTTATATATGTTAATTTCAACTTTATAATCTCGTAGTAATTATTGAAACTGCTAAAACTATTAAATATATATTTTCTGCAATTTATACCACATTAATAAATAAAAAATTCATAATAACTTATCTTAAAGAAAGAAGAAATAAAATTTGGCACATGTGTAGACTATGTTTTCATAGTAATTTATTTTATATATGTGTAGCATGTAGGATATCTTTTTAGAAAAATTTATATGAGATTCGGAATTCTAATAAGTGATTATGAAAAACTGAGTAGCTATTTAAATAGCTCACAATTCATAATCATATATAAATATATGAAAATAGAGGGTGTTATTGTGTTAATCTTATGTTGATGAAATACATGATAGTAAATTAGTATTTAAATGTAACATTAGAAAATGCATAAATTATTAATTATAATTATGGGAGTTACATGCATTGAATGGAGAAAATATATCATACAATTTATATTATTTAGGTTACAATTTAGTATTAAAGGGTGGATTAATGTATATGATTAAATGGGTTATATTTGTTGTTTGATTAGGGATAAATAAAGCCAATTTTATTAAATAGCGTAAGAATTACAGTTATATTTTAAGGAATTAAATATGATAATATACAATTAGAATTTAATGATAGTTTTGTAAAAATATAATTTTAATACTATTAATATTTATGTTTGAAAAAAAAACATTTATGTTTGAAAAACTATATGCCATGTCGTTCTCTCTTGAACGATCTCCAAACCAATTGTTGGGTTGGGTTGTTCGTGAATAGACTCAAGAATTTGAACCACCCATCTATACAATAATTGTCACACTGTAAAAAAAATAAAACTATATTATTTTTAACTATACTTCATATCCATTGTCAAACTATCTATTTTTGAATTAGACTCTTTTCATTCCCATTTTTTTTGTGCAATAAATTTTTCATTAATAACTATAAACAAAAGATAGATAATCAAATTTTTGTGCGTTGGAAACAATATAAAAATAAACAAACACAAACTAAACCTGGAAAGAATGACATCTTACCTCGAATATTTTAACTGACTTTAAGATAGTCACCACCTTAACATATGACTTTCGAAAATATTAAAAAATATCCAGATCTACTAACATAACATAAGAAAGAACTGACAAAAAAAAGAATACGCAAAAAAGAAGAAAAGAAGATTAGAAACTATTAAGTGAATAGAAAAATGTTACAAAATTTGTGGGGCTTGAAATATGATGGTTAGTATTGAATATGTCGTACTATTTATAAAAAAATTATATTGTCAAAACAATAATAAATTGCTAACGACAATGAAAGGTATTTGATTGAATATTAACTGTAGTTTTCAATTAGACATAAAATTAAGTTACAGCTTTGTCATTTTTGGGCTAACTTTTTTTTTTGGTGTAATTTAAAGTGAGTTGTGTATTCTTTCTGAGTGATATATCAAAAATAATCTAAGGACACTTAATAATCTTTCTTAGCAGTTACATGTGTATTAATGTCATGGGAGTTTTTTCTGTGTGTTTTTGCCTTTTTGGTCAAATATGATGGGAGTTATGGTTACATTTTAAGGAATTAATATGCCAATAATTGGAATTAATGTTTAAACAAAACACATTTTCTTTCATGCATTTAAATAAACATATATAATTGATTATGTGATTAACATTATTTTATTTGGTATATTTTGAATAATTTCTTGTTTATGAGATTTCAATTCTTGAATTAGTTTTTTTCTTACACATGTTCTTTAAATTTTGAATATCTTATGCAGTATAAACTAATTCTAAAATAGATTAGCTGTTGTAGTAATTATTTTTTAGACCATTGATATAATAGAAATTATTATTAGACGATCCCAAAAGAATAGAATAGAATATATTATTGTGAAATAATTTAATGTTTTATTTATTATTATTATGATGATAAAATATAAACAAATATATATGAAGCCAAAAAAATAATCTAAGGAACAAATATATAAAATTATAGGAAAATATGGTATATGAAGCCAAAAAATATATAAATGATTTACACTAATATGGCATAAAGTTGGTCTTTACATATACACTGTAGATAATAAATTGTATCAAAGAAAAAATTCTAAGATTTTAGTGTAGATAATAAATTGTATGAAAGAACAAATTCTATGATTCCAATATTTTTAATTATTTTTGCATTTAAACTTTTTATATATTTTAATTGGTGTATATATATATAAATGTAGGGATATTAAAGAAGTGGTATGAAAGAAAATTTTCCCTATTAAATGTCATAATAAAAAAAAAATATGTGCCACATGTCGTAAGAAGAAAGTGACAAATGTCGTGATAATAGAGCTCCTTACAGAAAAACCTTGTCATATTATATAAGATTTTCCTTTCATATTGGTTTAATTCTTAAACATTCGGTTTTTCGGGTAATTGGTTTTCCGCTCCAATGACCGTTTTTTTCGAACGGTAATGAAGAATGGCTCTCTATGTTAACATTGCTATGGTTTCTCCCTAAAAAACTTGCAGTAGATGAGCCCATTCCTCTCATACGAAGATGCCTAGGCGATGATTGTTGTTATTCTCTGAGATGTAAATGATATAGAACTATTGTAATGGAATGGATTTCATCAATCATCATTGTTTAGAAATATTTGGGTCTTTGTTACCTTCGTTATGAGAGTCTGCTTTTGTTAATCGTTGTTATGTTATAATTGAAAACTTTTGATTTTTCATATTTCTAATACATGTGTATGTAGAGAATATCAGTCCATATCAGCAAGATAGGAATTCTCTGGAAATTCGTAAGGTGGATATAAAAATAAAGTCCATAATCTTATGTATTACAAAGGTATATTTTGCATTCTTATCTTTGGAGAAATAGAGGTATGAGATTGAACAGTGTACTCATCAAAATTTTTATTTCATTGGCTTTGACTTCAGTTTGTAATCACGTTAATAAACATAGGGATTCAAAATTGTGTTTCTTATATTACAAGGAATCGTTTGAATAATGGAAAATCAAGAACTCGATCATTAGTATGTCATTTGAATGATAAGCGATTATGAAGACTTTATGTTTTATTTTCTTTCATAATTAACAGTAGCATCGAATTCGCTAAGCTTCTAAATTAGAAGTTTTCATATTGTTTAGGTAGTTGTCAGCTGTGAGTTATAGGTTTAAGTGGTGCCAACATGCAGGTCTTGTGATCCTTGAAGCTAACTTGGTGGATATGAGGCCATGAGGGAGCTTTGTAAATAAAGCAATATGCGAGTTGAGGTCAAGGGTCAAGTTAAAGTTTATAGGGTTAGAGCATAGTGGTGTATGATGCTTATGTATTGGAAGTAAGTGACATGACCGAGTTGTAAATACCATGTGATTTGAATTCGTGTTCTATTCCCTCACTGAATATGAAGGGCATTCTTATGTGTATGTCAAGGAAGTAAGGGTAGAACTACCAAGAAAGACATATGAGCAAAATGTGTCACTTCAGATTTATGATGGATGTAGGGGTGGATAAGGTGAAGAGTTAAATATTAGTGTTTTAAAGTTTTTACCTAGATGGAGCTTTAGGCATGGTTGAGGACACAGACCTAGATGGATCTTTAATAAACTTTAATTCTCTTTAGTTTTTGCTTGATTGGTTTCATTTGCCCAGTTTACGAAGGATTATCCTTCTTTGATGATCCTCTATTTCGTTGTAAATTTCTCATTCTCAATATCTATATCAATTTTCTTGAGAAAACTTATTTGGATTAGCTTTTCATTAATTAAAAACTACCCTTAATGAATCGATATAATGCAATTAAGGAGTCTACTTGTGCAAGTATTATAATTTTGTTAGGTTCAGAATTACGGTGATGATAAGTTTGGTTATAAAAATATAATTTTTGATAGTCACGATTTGGTGAATATTGTAGTTGTCAAGACTTCAAATGTATACAGAGGAGATGAGAGACAAGAGGAAAATCATAAGGGAGAAGATTCATAAGGTCAACCACTTTCACAAGAAGACATGTACCAATGTGTTAGTCTTATAGTGAAGAGTGTCATGTTTTAATTTATTATTAAGTAATTCATGACTGTAATTCTTTCCATTGAATGAGTTCGACATGTTTACTACGACAACCAATTTATGACCTTACGATGGAAGAACAGATCAACCAAAGACGCCACAATCAACCACATGTAACCACCATGATCGATATTACTATAAACTTAATGAAATTAATATCGGGAGTGTTGTCATTCACAACAAACGAAGTCCTCAATGTATTGTCATTCACAATGACACGGTCTTTGGACAAGTGCATGTTAAAGATTTCGATTTTTATTTTATTTTTTTTGTTTTCGAGATGTTTTTTGTCTTTACCTGTTTGAAATGTATATTTCATATAGCACGTATGCCAACTGGATAATGTTTCACGATATATATCACCCTTTGCTTTGGTCAGTTACCTCATAAAACATGTAAACGAGCTAACGCTCAAACGAACAAATTTATAAATACATCAACGTATTCAAAAAAAAAAATGCCGCCTTTGACGAGGGTCGACGATCTTACCCCTTATGATAGAAATCGCGTCATTTGTGTCAAGGTTTTGTTTTTTTGGTTTGAGAATTTTGGGAGGCCCGACCAGAAGTTAGAGATGATTCTTGCGGATTTATAGGTTAAACACTACTTTCACGTTCAGAATTTTGTTTTTATCGTGATTTGCCTTACAAACTTTATGTTTATCTTATTCTTATTATTTAGGAGACTAAGATTGAAGCTACTATTACCGGTGGTCCGTTTGATCATGATAATATAACTGGCTTGAGGGAGGACACATGGTACTTTCTATCTGATTTTTTGGTTCTGTACTTGCCGGAGTTGATGAGTAACACGTCCAACATGTTCCGTATATGGTTCCATCGACCAACTAAAATGACCAGCACGTATGAGCGGTCACCAAGTAAGTGTATTGAGCCTGAAAGATTTAGCCGCATAAGGGGATGGAGGATCCTGACCGAAATTCCGATTGGTACGTTTTTTTATTTCAAAATTTTTTTTGTTTGGTTCTAATGAAACAATGGGATAGCTAACAAATCGAATACTTTAAATCTAGATATGGTGGGATTTATCGTTTATATCGACCGCCTTATACAGATCCCTTATGTTTCTGGCCAATACGAAAGGGGTAGAGGATGTAACTGTGTCTACTTCGTCTTAAAGAATCATAGGTGAGTTTATTTTTCAATTTGTATGCCAGAATTCATTTATTTATGACGTTTGGTTCTGGTTTGAAAATTAATAGGGGATTGAGATTGAGATGTTGCGCGATAGGAGATTTAGCCAAATATTTTATGAGAGTATGGGTAAACCGAGAATATGGTCATTCGTACCTTCGTGATCCTGTATTTTGTGTTTTGAGGTTTTGGCATGTTGAAGAGTATAAAGGTATTGACTTATATATATTCATCGTATTTTCCAACAAACAAAATTTAAGCCGGTTATTATCTTATTTTCTCTCATCGGATTGAATATTTTACAGGAAAACCATATCTCATGAATAGGGTTGGATGCTCTAGATTTTATCTTGACCCGGAGTTTGACGAACCTGAGGAGATCAAAGAACGGTAATATTCAGTATTTCTAATCATATATTCGTTGCATATACGTAATTCATATGTTTAATGATCTGTTAAAATTTTATATATATAGTACACTCTCCACCGCTTATGCTTGGGCCGCTACGAATTCAAGATGTTCCGATTTGGATAATTGAGTGATCATGGAATTTTCTACAAATATTATAAATGAGTCTTGTGTTGTTATGGGTTTTAAGGAATGTATAATTACTTATTTTTAGAGACAGTATGCTTCATCTTTTGTAGTAT
The DNA here is from genome assembly GCA_019202795.1 of Arabidopsis thaliana x Arabidopsis arenosa. Taxonomy (NCBI): domain Eukaryota; kingdom Viridiplantae; phylum Streptophyta; class Magnoliopsida; order Brassicales; family Brassicaceae; genus Arabidopsis; species Arabidopsis thaliana x Arabidopsis arenosa. The sequence continues at coordinate 10,008,202 of CM032919.1, read as the reverse complement.
TATGGTCGAATTTTGAAATCTCATAACTAAATTTTTATCATCAAAATTTCAATGTTTCCCGTAGTTTTACGATCTTGAAGAGATCAAGGAACGGTAATATTCAGGGTTTATCATGATATATTAATTGGATATTCGCATTTGTTTCGGATAATAACCTAGCAAGATTTCTATACATATTACACTCTCGATGGCTTTTACTTGGGCTACAAAGAATGCAATATATTCAGAGTCGGATGATTGAATGGGTCATGGAGAAGTCTACAAAAATGTTTGATTAGTTTGGTGTTCTTATGAGCTATAATTGATGGACAAATCATTTATAGTAGACACGTTATGTTTGATAATTTGTAATAACTCAATCGTATTTTAAAGTCACTAAACTATTTTTAATCTTCATAATTTAAATTTTTTTTTGAAAAATCATCTTACCGCGTAAGGCGCGGGTAACTACCCTAGTATTTAATATTCTATAGTTAGAAGATTTGGTTAAGATTTAAAATTATGATCGAATTCAATACATATTTAACCAAAAATCAATAAATATGATATGGTTAAATATGCATGATATATATCATTCGAGCGGGTATTTTACATATAATTGTGCACAAGACTTGTGGAATGATCTTTTTCTTACTTTTATCATTAAAAAAAGAAAAAATTTCCACCTAAAAACAACTAATTGTGACTAGTGTAAGACAATTTAAAAAACAAAAATTGAGAAAAGAGGAAGGTGTGGGTTGTATAACTTGTAAAATCCTCTCCTAAATTAGTAACTTTGATATAACAGTTAAAAAAAAGCCAATAGATAAAACTAAATAAAATCAATAACAGAATAGTTTTGGTCATTAATAGCAAAACACTTTTCACGTTACGCAAAAGAGCATTGACTTTACGAAAATCATCAGCCAAAAAGATCAAAAAAGCCATGTGGTATAAGTAATTAGAGATCATACACCACAACTATACCAAGAACGATGATAGCTATATTGTGAAACAGAGAACAAAACCAATCTGTCATAAGGCAACAACCAATACATTCTTTTTTTTTTTCAGAAGAAAATAGTGAAATGAAATTGTATATATAAATTGAGAACTCTTAGTAACAATCATTGTCACAAGGAACATTTCTATCCTCATTGGTGTTGTATCTCCTGCACTAGGAGATGTGGCATTTGCATATGCAGGCCACAACGTCGTGTTGGAGATTCAAGCTACTATTCCTTCAACTCCCGAGAAACCATCAAAGATTGCAATGTGGAAAGGAGTTGTAGTTGCCTATGTCGTGGTCGCCATATGTTACTTTCCCGTTGCATTCGTTTGCTACTATATATTTGGAAATAGTGTGGACGACAACATTCTCATGACGTTGGAGAAACCCATCTGGCTTATCGCCATTGCTAACGCATTTGTGGTTGTCCATGTCATTGGGAGCTATCAAATATACGCAATGTCGGTCTTTGACATGCTCGAAACCTTTTTGGTAAAAAAGATGATGTTCGCTCCTTCCTTCAAACTCCGCTTCATCACTCGTACTCTATATGTTGGTAAGTTTTTATACATAGTGAATCAATTCTCCTACATAATAACATATGAATTTATAACAATAAATCGATCAATGGAACAGCTTTCACGATGTTCGTTGCCATATGCATCCCATTTTTTGGTGGATTACTCGGCTTTTTTGGAGGATTCGCTTTTGCCCCAACAACTTACTATGTAAGTAATTCAATACACTAATCAAGCCTATTCATTTGCTTAAAATAAAATCTAATAACTTGATATACCTTTTTGTTTTTATTTTACTATGACTAGCTACCATGCATCATGTGGCTTTGTATCAAGAAACCAAAGAAGTATGGATTGTCTTGGTGTATTAATTGGGTATATTTCTTTTACTCATCATCTTCTACTATATATATGTTTTTATTTTTCTAACATAAATTTGACAATAACTTTGTTGTTTGGTTGTTTGATAAATTGCAGTTTTGCATTGTCGTTGGTGTTATATTGACGATCGTAGCTCCCATTGGTGGCCTCAGAACCATTATTATCTCAGCCAAAAACTACAAATTCTTTTCTTGAATGCCATTTTATTTTTCGAACCCTTTGTTTCCATCAAACCAATCTTGTTTTGACCAATTCATTTTAGAAACAAAACTGGTCAAAATGTCAAATGAGTCTCATATATACTTTTATTTAGCCATTTGTTCAATGGCCGGTACTGTTTGTTAATTATTGAGTTTTATATGTTTATAAGATTTGATATAACGAGATAAATTATAGAAATATATATGTTATTTTAAAATCAATTCGTGCATCCAATAATTTTATCTGGTCAAAATATTAATAAATCTCATACAGTTACGGAAACTCTATTCTTAATTTTGTTCGGTAAAGCTTACTTACATCTAATCCTTGTGTTTTTCAAGATGTATTTTCATCTTTGTAATGAGAAAGTGGATTTCATCATTTTATGGTTTTCTTTAGTCTAAAACAGTATCATGTAATAAAAGTTTGGTTAAATGCCCCAAACGTAGTGTTAGTTAATCCAAAGGCATTGTTTATGGTAGCTCTGAGGCCTGATCATAAAAGAGATTATAATTGAATAGCTCATGAAGAGCTTTATTATGCAAAAAAAAAAGAAGAAGCAAATTAAAATTGTCACCAAAAAGGCAATGGTTAAATTAATAAATAATAAAAAAAAAAAAAAAACAATGATTCAAGATTGATATTTTGAGACAATTCTCAAGGTTACCTTATACGTAGATTAAGAAGGAGAGGTATTTTGAGACAATTCTCAAGGTTACCTTATATAGATTTTCTTAACACAAACTTATATGAATATCTACTTTCTAAATCTATAAAATCTGTCTAGGGCACGTGCTCTCTAAATAGATCCACCACTGGTCAGACCTAAAAAACTAGAGAAAATAACCTGTTTTAAGATGTACTATTCCGAAGATGCTCTTCTATACTCCAAACTTGATATCTAGCCTATTTCAGGCGACAGATTTTTGTAAGTTTTTAAGTAGTTTTTTTTCTTTTGGTTTTTAGATTTTGATTTTAAGTTTTGAGTTTTTGGTTTTTGATATTTGGTGTTAATTTTAATTTTTAGAATACTTGAATGGTATTTTATTTTAGTTTTTCTTTTTTTTTGCCTATAATGTTTGCACATAGGTTTTTTGTTTTTAATTTTTTTTATGTCAAAATTACTAAAATAATATAGTATAGGATTAAATTTCCTACATTAAAAAAAATTCTTTTTTAATAGAAATAATGACTTACAAAAATTCATTATTAGATCAAGGGAAAAAAAAAAAGAGTATATGTCACATAAATTAAAACTTCAAAATATTAAGAGTGTAAAACGAAGGAAAAGAAGAATAGAAGAAGCTACGGCCCACTCAATCTCGATTAATGGAGAGCTAGAGGTTTTTTTTTCACAAGTGAAAGGGGATTGGGACAAAGATGTGCCTCTCACCTTACCTATATTTGATTGCTAGCAATGTCTTATGGAGGTTGCTAAAGAAAGCTGCAAAAGTGGGGACGATCAAGCTTCACCCCCAATGTAAACGTGTCAAAGTAACTCACCTAAGTTTTGCCGAGGACATTCTTGTTTTTCTAATGGCTCCCTCTTCTAAAGTTGGTATAGTGGAAGTTTTTAACGAGTTTTATGGGGTGTTTGGGATGAGCATAAACGCCTCCAAATCCTTCATATTATAAGCTGGTAAAGAGAAGCACCTTGTTGTATTGACCACATTCGAACTAAGGATTGGAATAAGCAGCAACCTCCCTATTCGCTATTTAGGCTTGCCCTTGACCACCAAATCCATGATGCATCATGACTATGAAAAAAATCAGAAGTCGGTTGCTTTCTTGGTCTAGCAAGTCTATCTCATATGTAGGACGAGTCCAACCGATTAATTCGGTAATAAAGAGTATCTCCAATATGGCTTTCGGTGTTCCGGCTACCACAAAAATGTCTTGGTGAGATCTAGAGCCTATGTAGTGACTCTTATGGTCTGAGTCCCGCAACATCCATAGCAAATTAAAGGTCTCTTGGGAAGAAGTTTGCTTGTCATTAGAGGAAGGAGGGTTAGGCATCTGCATGTTATGTGACTCTTCTAAAGTGTTTCATTTGACTTTGATATGACATTTACTAACAAGTTCTGGCTCACTCTTGGTTGCTTGGACTTGGGAACATCTGCTAAAACATTGCACTTTGTGGGAGGTTAAAACAAGTACAACTTGCTCATGGATTTGGCGGAAACTTTTAAGACTAAGACCAAACGGCTAAGTTCTTTAAATGGGTCACAATGGTAGGAGTGTAAGTTTCTGGTAGGATAATTTGTTGGATTCAGTCTGGCTACACACACACATAGGAGATACGGGTTCGATTGGCCTTGGAATGGCTAGGCATAGCACGGTTACAAAGGCAACACATGGAAATCATTGGAATGTTCAACGTTGCCGTAGTCAAAAATTACGCAACATATTCTTCTTGCCGCAAGTGGCTCCTATCCCGCAGCCTGGCAAGGGGCCTGAAATTCCTGTTTGGTGCTATGACCCTAGGGTGTAAGTCTTCTTTCTCTACACGGCACACTTGGAAGAAGATTCAAATTTCCAAAACTAAGGTACAATGGCATTAAACAGTTTGGTTCGCTCATAGAGTTCCGAGATTTTTCTTTCATTGTGTGACTTTCGATTAAGGACCGGTTATTTAAATGTACACATATGCGAGTTGGGGGCATTAAGGAAAGAGGAAGGTGTGGGTTGTATAACTTGAAATATCTTTCCCTAAATTTGAAACTTTGAATAACAGTTAAAAAAAAAAGTCAATAGCTAAAACTAATAAATAAAATCAATAACTGAATATTTTGGTCATTAATAGCAAAGCACTTTTCACATTAGGCAAAAGAGTATTGACTTTACCAAAATCATCAGCCAAAAATATCCAAAAAGCCATGTGGTATAAGTAATTAGAGATCATACACCGCAACAATTCCAAGAACAATCATGGCTGTTTTGTGAAACAGAGAACGAAACTACCCTGTCATAACTCATAACATAAGGCAACAACCAATACATTCTTTTTTTAAGAAGAAAATAGTAAAATGAAATTGTATATATAAATTGAGAACTCTTAGTAACAATCATTGTCACAAGGCAATCTATCCTCATTGGTGTTGTATCTCCTTCAACACCAAGGAAAGAAATTGCCTTGCTCTTGAATCCTTTTGGTTCTCATCATTCTCATATCTTTTTGTGTCCCACATTTGTTTCTTCCTCAAAGCCAATATAAGATGGGGGAAAGTCAGTTGTCTCCAACCAAGGACGCGTCAACAAAGCAGAAGAATGTAGACGATTGGTTGCCGATAACGTCCTCTAGAAATGCCAAATGGTGGTACTCTGCGTTTCACAATGTCACTGCCATGGTCGGAGCTGGTGTACTCAGCTTACCCTACGCCATGTCCAACCTTGGATGGTTTGTATCCAATCTCTTGTCAATATATATAAAGAACTCATCATTAGAAAACTTTTATATACACATTCAATATTAATATAACACTGAATTTTGATGGCAGGGGACCTGGAGTGACAATAATGATAATGTCATGGCTGATAACATTTTACACAATATGGCAAATGGTGCAAATGCATGAGATGGTTCCAGGGAAGAGGTTTGACAGGTACCATGAATTGGGTCAACACGCGTTTGGGGAGAAGCTTGGACTCTGGATCGTGGTGCCACAACAACTAATCGTTGAAGTAGGTGTGGATATTGTATACATGGTTACGGGAGGGAAGTCATTAAAAAAAATTCATGACCTTCTTTGCACCGATTGCAAAAATATAAGAACTTCATATTGGATCATGATCTTCGCTTCCATACACTTTGTTCTTGCTCATCTCCCTAATTTTAACTCTATGTCTATCGTCTCCCTCGCTGCTGCCGTTATGTCTTTGAGGTAAGTACAACTCAAAATCAATTGTTAATGAGTGGATTTTAACTTTATATAGCTTATTGTTCTTCCTTTTTTGAAAATGGTCTAAATGAGATTTATTGTGATTCTAATATATGCAGCTACTCGACAATCGCTTGGGCAACCTCGGTGAAGAAAGGAGTTCATCCAAATGTAGACTACTCGTCTAGAGCATCTACAACCTCAGGAAATGTATTCAACTTCTTGAATGCACTAGGAGATGTGGCATTTGCGTATGCAGGTCACAATGTTGTGTTGGAGATTCAAGCTACTATTCCTTCAACTCCCGAGAAACCATCAAAGATTGCAATGTGGAAAGGAGTAGTAGTTGCCTACATCGTGGTCGCCATATGCTACTTTCCCGTTGCATTCGTTTGTTACTATATCTTTGGGAATAGTGTGGACGACAATATTCTCATGACGTTGGAGAAACCCATCTGGCTTATCGCCATTGCTAACGCATTCGTGGTTGTCCATGTCATTGGAAGCTATCAAATATACGCAATGCCGGTCTTTGACATGCTCGAAACCTTTTTGGTAAAAAAGATGATGTTCGCTCCTTCCTTCAAACTCCGCTTCATCACTCGTACTCTATATGTTGGTAAGTTTTTATTCATATTGAATCAATTATCCTACATAATGATATATGGTTTATAACATTAATTGGATCAATGGAACAGCTTTCACGATGTTTGTTGCTATATGCATCCCATTTTTTGGTGGATTACTCGGCTTTTTCGGAGGATTCGCCTTTGCCCCAACAACTTACTATGTAAGTAATTCAATACACTATTTAAGCCTATTCATTTGTTTAAAATAAATTCTAATAACTCACTTGATATTTTTACGATGTGATTAGCTACCATGCATCATGTGGCTTTGTATCAAGAAACCAAAGAAGTATGGATTGTCTTGGTGTATTAATTGGGTAAATTTCTTTTACTCATCATCTTCTACTATATTTTATTTTTATTTTCTTACCTTAAATTGATAACTAACTTGTTGTTTGGTTCTGCAATTGCAGTTTTGCATAGTAGTTGGTGTTATATTGACGATCGTAGCTCCCATTGGTGGCCTCAGAACCATTATTATCTCAGCCAAAAACTACAAATTCTTCTCTTGATAAGACCATTTTATTTTCCAAACCCTTTGGATCCATCAAACCAAGCTTGTTTTGACCAATTCATTTTAGAAACAAAAACTGGTCAAATGTGTCTCATATATACTTTCATTTAGCCATTTGTTCAGTGGCCGGTAATGATGTAAATTCTAAGGGTTTGTAAATTTTTATTAAATATGATATAATGTATTATGCAAAAAAATATATATATATGATTTTGAAATCAGTTCGAGTATCCACTAATTATGTCAAGTAAACATATTAAAAAAATCTCATACAGCTACGTAAACTATATTCTAAGGAGTCGAATAATATTATTAGGGTTCTTAATTTTTATTGGATCAGGCCTACTCTCACCTCATCCTTATGTAGTTATGTTCATAATTATAAGGGTTTCTTTAGTCTTAAATATGTATAATTGTGTACTGAAAATCTTGTTAATTATCCAAACGTAGTGGCTCGGCCAATTCAAAGGTAGTGCTACCGCATCCGAGTTCAAGTCCTAAGTGCAAAAGTTGCGAAAAGATGGTGTTTTTTTTCTCATAAATCCAGCATAACATTATATAAGAAATTAGAGAAAACGGCTTATGTTAATATATACTAGTTAGAATGTTATTTTTTCATACTCAATTTGATAATCAACGGAATTAGACAACCGTTTTAGTTTCTGTGGAGTCAGATATTCACTCCTTTAATGTTTTAACATATTCAAGGCCCGTTTCTTTATTTTTGGTTCAAAATTCAAGGCCCATTTAAAATTCGGGTCCATTGAATAAGAAGGTTAGAAAAAGGCATTAGCCAACATTCCCGCCCTAAATCAGACATTTTCCCGCCACCACTTTGCCTTCGTCTTCTCCAGTCGCCATAACAAAACTTCTCTCTCTCTAGAAAACGCAGAGAAAGAGCGAGAGTAAAGTTGAAAGAGCGATGGCTACAGATGAGGAGATAAAGAATGAGTTCAAAAGAAGCGGCTTTACTCTTGTCGAAGAAGACGAGATTCTTAAGAGATGTAAGCGAAACACTATCCCCTAATCTAATATCTCTCTGCCCAAATCTTGTAACTTTTTTTTTATCTGACGATATATGGTTTCTTAGGTGTTACTCTCTGCATTAACTACAGTCTTAAGCCTTCCGATCTCGTTTCAAGTTGGGAACTTTATCATCTCAATCGGTAAAAATCACATTTTTATTTTCAATGCCCAATAGTAAAATTAAGTTCTTTTGTTGCCCATTGAGATTGTATTGAGGTTTAAATTGTGGCCAATTTCATCTTTAGAGTGGAGAAGAGAATTGAGTTTGTTTTTTTTTTCCATTGTGTTTGGTTTGATGCAACAGACAACTTCTTGATCAAACTGTTAAGAAAGATGAGATGGATGGGTTTGTATTGCATCTTCAGAATGAACAGAAAGAATCTATTATGCGAACGGAAGAAGCTGGTTTGCATCTTTACTCAAATAGAGATGTAGATATGTAAGTGTTTTTATACCATGTTTCTTCTTACTTTGCATCAACTTTAACCAGGTTTGGGTTTTGAAGATGTAGTGATTTGTTTTTTTTTAACCAGGCTTTTGGATGGTGTGCAAGAAGATACGGAAGAGATTGTTACTACTCCTACAAACAAGTCTCAACGGTTACATCCGGATCCGTTTGATTCGATAAGTAGATCAAGAGATTACGGTTACTCTACTGGGAAGTCAGTTGGACATGTGACACCTTTTGGGCAACGAATCGAAAAGTTTGTGGTGAAGTTTAATGTTGGTAATGTGGCGGCTTATGCAGAGAATGGAAATAATAATGATGTAGAGAACAGTGAGGATGATATCATTAAGAGAGTTCAAACCAGTCAGCGGTGTTCTCTAAAAGTCAATGGCTCAGGCCCTGAACCAGGTTGCAGGTTCATGTATGACAGAACTGAGGATAGGTTTAATGCACTCGAGAATCGAATAGTAAAGCACGCAGATGCGTTTGCTGCCTCGGGATTATATGAGGAACAAGTGGATCCAGCAGTTGCTTCACAGGTAGCATTAGTCGTACATACTACTTTGGTGTCAAATAAGTTAACATTGGGGTATGGAATTGCTTACAATGTGCTACTGATTGCTTCAGAGAAGTATATTTGCTGTGGGAATGATTTGCTGTGATGGAGAGGGGCATTTGAATGACAAGTCCATTCTATTGCAGAGCAGGTAACTTAACTATGGGTTCACTTGTCTTTGTATATTATCGTGAAGGATTATGAATCCTGTGTTATTAAAAGTTGCATATTCAGATGCTTTAAGCCTTTTGAAAATTTGGATACTAGAATGACTTAATACATTGTGGTACTACATAGATATATACATTTATAGTTAGTTATTGGCATAACTGTCTTTTAAACATGAAGCCTCAGTTCCAAACATCCAGAGTTTCCCTATCCTAATGTCAACAAATTCGATGATTGCAGTGCTGAGCGTACTTCAGGACAGCGTGTTCCACTGGATTTAAACAGACTAGATCAGTTCTCCATTTTTCCTGGCCAGGTGATAGCTTAAAGCTAACAACATTAGATTTTGTGTTTTCTCCACAGAAGACTCATAATATTCATGTGGAAGTGGTCTCAATTTGATGCAGATAGTTGGCATTGAGGGACAAAATCCTAGTGGACATTATCTCACTGCATCTAAGCTGCTAGATTCAGTTCCTTTAACACGTGCTGTTGACATGGATCTACCTCCTGCTAAGAGGCAAAACTTGGATCAGGAGGTCTTAGTTCCCACAGAAGAATCCTGTGAAAGATCAGAGGTTTCATTTGTAAGTATGCACTCCTTCATGTCAAGGGAGCTGTACTAGTAACCCATTGATTATTTTTATGATTCTGTCACATTTCTTTCTAGTACGTATATGCACACTAACACACATAATAATCATAATGTTGAGATGAGACAACTGCAGAATGTTGAGAATTTTAGAGATTACAAAACTGCTTTGCTTAGCTAGGTCTGGTAACTTAGACTGGAGCTCCTTCAGTTACTGACTTCGATATTGCCAGACAAAATTTGTATGTTGTGTTCCCCTTTTCTTTTATGACGGATGATATTTGAAATGATTGAATGTATGTATGTATCTGTTCTGTTTTTATGCATAGCTATTAAGTTGTCATTACCAAGCACAAGGGTGATTTGTTTAGAATTCAGGTAGCATCACAATTTTCTAGTTTTGGGATTCAAAATGATGCTTAAAGGTCTTTCTGTTGACAGATAATAGCATCCGGACCATTCACCACATCAGACAACTTGCTGTTTGAGCCACTGAATGAGCTACTAGCCTATGCAAAAAGAAAGCCGCCACAGTTACTCGTGCTGGTGAGTAACTAGAAATTAGAATGCAGTTACACATTCTGTAGATATTGTCTCTTCTGTGATTGTGTCTCAGGGGTCACTTACGTTTTATTTCCAAACTCAGCTTGGACCATTTGTGGATTCTGAGCATCCAGAGATTAAGAAAGGAGCTGTTGATGCTACCTTTAGTGAGATATTTCAAGTGGAAGTCCTCAGGAAGGTACTGAAAATAGGACAAATAGATATATTGAATACTGACTGACTTTGGAATAATCAAAGATGTTTATGGTTTTGAGTTTCTCAGTTGCAAGATTACGTGGAATTCATGGGTTCAGAAGTAAGAGTGGTTCTGGTGCCATCCATCCGTGATGCTAACCATGATTTCATATTCCCACAGGTGCTGTTTTCTTTTTTTCTCTTAAAATCTATTTTCTAGCTTTTACGCATTCCTCTTCTCTATTCTGATGCGATAAGTTTCCCCTTGTGTTTGCAGCCTCCTTTCGACATTCACATTCCTGATCTCGAACATCAGGTATTTGATTCTTCTTATTAACAAGTCTCCATTCCATCACTCAACTCTCTGTGCACAGGTGGGAATATATCTATTTACTGTATTCTTGTCTCTTTCTCCTCATACATTACAGATGACCAGTCTATCAAACCCGGGGACCTTTGAGGCAAACCAGGTAACAAATAAAATCTCTGTTAAAATTCTCTTCTGAGAAGCCATATTCTCCCAAGTCCTTGCAACATAATATATTAACCAGGTATTCTCAGGTGAAGGTAGGTTGCTGCACGGTGGATGTACTAAAACAGCTGAGTGGGGAGGAGATGTCAAAAAATCCAAGTGGAGTCCCCACTGATCGCATGTCCAGACTCGCTAGCCATCTCCTCCGTCAGCGAAGGTAACTTTTGCGTTTACTAGATCCAACTATATTCTCAGCTACCAAATACTCAAAAATTGGATTCTTATGAAACAGCTTCTATCCTCTGTATCCACCGCCCGAGAGCCTCCCTTATGATTCCTCACTCGCTCCTAAGGCGCTACAGATTTCATCAATCCCGGATATTCTTCTACTTCCATCAGACATGAGGTACTTCGTGAAGGTGAGTCAGTAAGTTAAAAGTGGTAAAAAATTCAGAAGCTAGAAGCTAAAAGAAGAATTACTGAATATTTTCCTGAATGTTGTGAAGATTTTATCTCTTGGCGAAGAGGAAAATGCAGCCAAGTGTGTATGTGTAAACCCGGGAAGACTTGCGAAAGGAGAAGGTGCAGGTACTTTTGTTGAGCTTACCTACAAAGGCGGTCCAGAATCGATGCACGCTTCCATCATCTCTATTTAAAATCAGAACCCGCTAATTTCATATAGAAGAGAAGCCTTTTGGTTCCTCTCACTTTTCATGCTACGGTTATATGCAAATGTAATCTTTAGATGTATAGTAAATCTCCCCCATCAAGATTTTTAAATTAGATTTCTCAAGTTAGCCAAAAGGAACTCAACTTGTATTCTCACAATTTTAGATTTTTTTGCCTCAAAAGGAAAGTTTCGGTGGTAATAAAAGACTTATTTACTTTTGTACTATTTCAGAATTATTTTTAGTGATTGAGATTTTTAATTCGAAAGAAGCTCTGTTTTACGATTTATAATTAGTATTAGGTTCATGATGCCTTAAGACGTATATAAAGTAAAACACAAATTTACACTTTATTAGGTATGTTTAATACTATTGAATTAAGAACCTTAAGAACACACTTTAGATCAAGACTTGTGATTAAAGACGACTTTCTTTATTAGCTTTAGAAACTAACTCAAAACTAAAGCCTCACAAACTCTCAATCTCTCATACAACTCATAAGGAATACCACAACCTTGGTACCTCTTATATAAGAAAACTTATGGACCTATTCCTAGGGACCGATTGGTAACGACTGTAAGTTTTTGCTTTAGAAGATTTGACTTTAAAAATTTGAGCTGCAGATAATTTGGCTGAAAGACTTTGACTGTAAAAACTTTGGTTGTTAAAGCCTGATTGATAGTACAAAAGTGTAAAAACGGTGACTGTTATTTATTATTATTATTATATATTAATAATAAATAAAAATTATGTTAGAAATGAATTTATATGCAAATATAGTTTTATTAATGATAAGAATTTAGAAAAGAAACCATAAATTGATAAATAAATGAATAAATAAATAGATAAATATTCTCTAGAAATAAAATAATATATATTATTCATTCATTTTTAATAACCAAACATTACAATAAGAAAAAAAAAACTAAAAATCCATTATTTTTTTGGTAGGAACTTATAATCCATTATTAATAATAAAATATTTATTTAAAAGAAATGATAAAAGTTTAGAAATAAATATTCTAAATGCACACATTTTATTTATATTTATTATTTCATGCGGAAATTTAATACCCAACACATTAGTAAGAAGTGGGATAAACTTAAAAAACTTACATGGCTTTTGAAAAAAATACTAATGATGATGATGAAAAAAATACTAATGATGAAAAAAATACTCTTTTAAACCAACATGAATGATGATGATGAAAATAAAATGATTATTAGTAAAATTGATCTTAAAAGAAAGATAGAAAAATGATAATAATTAATTTATAAATAAAAAATTATGAAAAGATATATGTAAACATGTAGAGAGTTTGTATTTTAGATAACTCCTAAAATACTAAACATTATCTCTTAAACATTTTAATGACTTATTACTCAAGTATCTTTCAAGCTTATCTCAACAAATACATCCATTGATCACTAAATCATCTTAAGAAAAGTTCAACTTCGTGATGCAACAGACAAAACTCACAAGCAGAAGAAATATTCATGTCGGTGTCATCACCGTATCGATACCAACCATGATTCCTTACTAATAACATCCTGGTTTTACAATCGCACTGGCACTTCTCTCGAACGTACACTGTTTTGAGTCGTTCCATCACCGGGTTGTCAGGCCACAAAACGCTGTCTCTAATCTTTTTAATCTTGTATCGAAGTTCCACCATCTCCTCCATTGTAGTTGGCATCAACGGTTTTATAACAGAAGACAAGATCTTAAAACCCTTTTGTTTTGTTTTGTCTCCAAGACAGATTAGAATCAACCCGTAGACATATTTTGCTTCTCTGTTTCCTTTTTCCGCAGCTTCAGCTAAATATTCGAGTCCTTCGTGTTTAAGGTCATCTCGAAAGTAGTTGATGAATCCTTTCTGATACAACGCTTCGGGGTTTCCACTCTTGCGACATCTCTCGAAGAATATTTCACTGTTCTGATGCCATGGGGGATAGTCGATTTCTTTGAGGGAAAGTCGGTAGAAAACGTATCGTTCATCACAGATACGTCGAAACGATTTCGAAACTATTCTGAGATTACGAACCGCTGACAAGGAAGAAGCTCCGGTGCATGAAGAAATCTCCACAAGAAGATCTTCTGGTAAAGAATCGAGATAAATTCTTGTTTTTTTAGACTTCTTCCTAATAGAAGAAGACGAAGGCAAAAAGGAGGATACCATGTTGAGATTCAAGTGTGTCGAGAATCAAGAGTGTATGTTTCCAATTTGCCAATTTTATTATTTATATAGAGGGCTAAAAGTCGTTTCCTTTTTTTTAGGAGAGACAAATAAATCCTCTTCCATATTTAAAAAGGAAAAAAAATAGGTAGATGACTAAAAAATTAAAGGAAAGAAATACATTATAGGCTTTAAAAACCTATTCTTAACCGGTCTAGGATTTATACCCGAGAGACTCGAGAAGTTTATGACAAATTGTATGTTCATGGTACATGATCAAGAACTCACTTTAGCCGGTTTCCTTTTCGAATTGTTCTTCGGTCGGACCTTTACAAAAGCGTTTTGGAGATCCTGCAACAACAAAAAGGTTTCATTGGAATCAATAAAGACATTAGGTTTTGTAGACTACTGAATTGTTTTATCAATGAATCGATGAGAAGGTAAAACAAAAACAGAAGAATGCCCCCATTGTAAAGATCTTCTAGAGATTCTATAGTAGCAAGAGAAGCATGTAGTCACAAATGGCGGTGATGATATCTAATAACTGGCTAGGTTTCAAACCAATCAATCAACTACTCGAGAGACAGTCCTTGCGTATGCTCATAACAATCTAGTATCAAGAAGACATAACATAATTAAACCCCTTGTCTCCGTAATAGACATACTTCCTAATACCATCTCCACATCCGTGTGCAGACTTCAGATGATGTAAAGACACAAACACAAGCTAAAAGTATCAGCTTTTATTCACGAAATTAGCAGTAACCACGTATCAGCCATACAAAATCTATATGTAAGGCGTTCAATTGTTTACCTGATCTGAAGTATCAGTACCAGCTGATTCAGTAGACCAAAGGCTTTCCAAGTTGAAATAGCCCCGAGCTTTTTCATCAAGTGCATGGACTACAAACTTTCCTACACAAATCCAGAAAAAGCTAATTACAGCCACCACAATTCAAAAAATGAAAAACAAGACTTGTAGATACGGAACGTAGCGGCATGAAACACGAACCGTAGTCAATGACAATCCACTTGCTATTGTAGCCTTGCACAGAAGGTAGCATTACATGTTTAGCTCCTTTCTGCTTTTGCTTAGCCTGTGAGTGAACACAAAGCAAAGAGAATATAAGAAACCAATGAGATCACTCTATCATCTTAGTGTCAAATTCACTGTGACAAAGCAACAATTACTCAAAACAAGTTCACAAAACAGCTACTCATTATCCATAAGAGTCAATTCTCATATCGAATCACAAAAATGGCTATATACAAATGTTTGATAGAGGATTGAATCAACAATCTCGAGCTAATGAATTGAAAAAGTGGAAGGTGAAATTCGTACCCTATAGACTAATGCTTGAGCGATGTTTCTTAAGTGCCAATCGGATCTTCCGGTGGCGATGACCGTGAAATCAGCCCAGAAACAGTGATTATGTGTAGGAATCACAGTCACGTTATCAGCTTTAACGTCGGCGAGTATCTTCTCCACTTCGGGAAGTGTAAGAACATCTGAGACATCAGAGATTGAAGAAAAAGAGGGAGAGGAAGCGAAGATGCGATTGGGACCTAGCTTCCATGATTGATCGAGAAGAAGAGACGAACAACGAGATCGGAGAGCTGTCAACATGAGCTAGTGCGGTGGCGAAACGGGTACGATTGGGTTAAACCCTAATACCGAGTTCGATTGACCGGAACGGTAATGGTCTGGTGCGATTTTTCCTTTTTTTTTTTTCTTTGGTCAATGCTGGTGATGCGGCTTTAATTATTTTCTTATACGAAATTAGAAATAAAAACAACAATTTTTAAAATTAAATTAACAAAAATGAAGTTATATTCTAAAGAGAAATTCGAGTAAAATTTTAAAATTCTCGGGTTTTCGGATAAAAATTCGGATTTTGAGTAAAATTTTAAAAAAATTGGGTGTTTTCGAGTTCGGATTGGGTTCGGGTTCGGATTTTCGGATAGATTAGTTTATGATCTAATAAAATAAATTTTCAGGTTCGGATTTGGGTCGGTTCCAATTTTATACCCAAGTCTATCCAAAACTACATAAATTGCACAATTTCTTTCTATCAAACTCAATTTTCCAAATAGTTAAGTAATTTTTGAGATAAATATAACAAACTATCTGTATTCTGCAACTTCAATTATTTTACGTTAAAACTGTAATTTTTGTAGTTCCAAAAAAAACACTATAATTTTATTTATTTTCCATGTTAAATTCTAGTACATAGGGGGTGATTGGCACAAGGCTTTAAAGACTTTAGGGCTATTCTAAAGTCTTCACAGCATTTTTTTTGCCAATTAGGCTTTTATGACTTTAATTATTTTTAAAGTTCTCAAAGCCTTCTTTTTATTTTTCCTTCTTTGTTTTCCTTCTTTTTCTAAAGTCTAAAAAACGTGGCTTTAGATTTATGGGGACATTTATCAAAAGAATAAACAATTAAAAGCTTTTTTTTTCTTATCCCCATGATAATTAAAAACTCTCTACATGTTTACATATATCTTTTCATAATTTGTTTTTTTCTAAATTAATTATTCTCATTTTTCCATCTTTCTTTTAAGATCCATTTCACTAATAATCATTTTATTTTCATCATCATCATTAATGTTGGTTTAAAAGAGTATATAGAATGTATTTTTTTCAAAAGCCATATAAATTTTTTAAGTTTATTCCACTTCTTACTAATGTGTTGGGTATTAAATTTCCCCATAAAATAATATAAAAAAATAAATGTGTGCATTTAGAATATTCATTTCTAAATTTTTATCATTTCTTTTAAATAAATATTTTATTATTAATAATGGATTTTAAGTTCCTACGAAAACAAATAATGGATTATTAGTTTTTTTTCTTATTGCAATGTTTGGTTATTAAAAATGAATGAATAATATATATTATTTTATTTCTAGAGAGTATTTATCTATTTATTTATTCATTTATTTATCAATTTATGGTTTTTTTCTAAATTCTTATCATTAATAAAACTATATTTGCATATGAATTCATTTCTAACATAATTTATATTTATTATTAATATATTATAAAAATAATAATAATAATAATAATAACAGTCACAGCTTCTACAGTTTTGGGTTACCAATCAGATTTTAACCGCCAAAGTTTTTACAGTTAAAGTCTTTACAGCCAAATTCTCTACAGCTCAAATTTTTAAAGTCAAAGCTTCTAAAGCCAAAACTTACAGCCGTTACCAATCGGCCCCATAATTTTGTATAACTTCTTCAAATTTTACAGCTTAAAAGAACAACGTGGCCTAAGAAGCATATTCTCTAGAAAACTTGCAAACAGAGAAGCATATTCTGCTAATCTGCTCAATCACCTACCAATACATAGATCGAACGAAATCAATTTAACGTGTATATCCAGTATTCTAATTTCTCATGATATAATTTATGTCCATTTCAAACCGACTTTAAACTTTTTTCCTGGATATAAACTCAATACACATTATCAGTCTAAACAAATATTAGAATGTCCTTGGATATCATCAACAACATTATTTAAACATTATTAACCAAAAAAAAACAGAATTTATAAGATAATATTTATATTATATAAGATCGGATAAATGCAATTTCAGATGTTTGAAAAAAAAGTTTGATTTTTTTTTTGTCATCTGAGATTATATTAAATCCACAAAGGATCGAAACGGTTTACAACGAAACAGTCGCATAAAGGACTGAGACCAAACACCAACACTAGCACCATCTCCCAGAACAACCAGAGAGGCCTATACAAAAGAATGAGTTCAAGAAAAAGCCAAAGAACCGAGTACAAACATGTACCACCTAACTCATTCAGAACAAAAGAATGACCTCCAACCTAGAGCATCAAACAAGAACTCAAAAAACTAACAATCAAACAGGAGACAAACCCTCCTCATCACTAAAAACTCGAGATAGCCAAGTCGGAGGACCAGAGGCAACATAAGATTGGCATCTCGAATCTTCAGTAACACTTTGAGCAATAAGGTTTGCTCCCCTGTTTGCTGCAGCCACTTCTACTTCCACCTTCCACTCCACAAAATACCTGAGGGACATAATTAAGGCCATAGATTGAGCTTTAAAAGAAGGCCAAGCCCTTGGTCTGTTCACAGCATCAACTAGGGTCTTGTCTTGAAAGGAGAAAATGATTTTGTCCACTCTATGACTCTTCATACTTTCCATAGCCCAAAGAACACATCTAAGCACAGCATCACTTTTACACAAAATATTAGCAAAAGATCTTCGGCTATGGAACAGAACCTTACCCCTTTCGTCCCTAAGCACCCAAGCGCCCCCAGCACATAAGTTCCTCTTTGACCAAACAGAGCCAACATTACATTTCAGCCAACTATTCAGCGGTTTAGACCAAGTCTTTGCTGAGACAACACCACCACTCTGAATATGGCACGACTGAACATTAAGAGCAGCATCCTCTTCCTTCTCCACCACCTGCGCTTCAAACCACTCCAAAACATCATCTCTGATTTTACCAACAGTCTCAAGAGCCGAGAAGATGCGTCCCTCAAAGTTGAGAGAGTTTCTGTTGGTCCAGATTCTCCATAAGATCCATGGGAAACTCTTCCTAAGATTAACAGGCCAATCTTTATTGTCTCTATTTTCCAAAAGATGATAGACATTGGAAAAAATAGAACCATTATGGAAGCCAAAACTGGGAGCAGGATAGTCAGAGAGAGCCCAAATCTGTCTAGCTAAAGGACAAAGGAACAAAGTATGGTTAGTTGACTCACCCAACTCTCCACAAACTTGACAAGTCACATCCACATTCAGCCCTCTAGTATTCAGATTTTCTGCCACAGGAAGCACTCCACTAAGAATTTTCCATAAGAAAATCTTGATTTTTGGATCAGTCTGAGTCTTCCAAACTAATTTTTTCAACTCATTAGTAGAAGGCTGAACACAAGCTTCATTTCTTATCGCAGCAGATTTGGCCAGATCCGCCAGCCAATATGCAGATTTCACAGAGAAATCTCCGCTTTTGTTGTGAGACCAAATATAAAAATCTTCTTGGGAGACCAGCGGCTTGATTGCTTTAATTGTTTGAATATCCTGAGGAAAAAACAAATCATCTAACATCTCAGAATTCCAAAAACCAGTTCTTCCATCAATCAAAGCACTCACCTTCAAATCTACTTGAAAAAAACCATTTTTCCTCCATGGAGCCCTATATCCATTGTCATCAATCCATGAGTCCCTCCATACTCTGATTGACTCACCATTCCCAACCTTTTTAACAAGTCCTTTCACCAAAAGATCCCTTCCAAAAAGAATACTTCTCCATGCAAAAGAAGGTCTCTGACTCATTGGTGCCTCTAGAAAATTCGACTCAACAAAGTATCTGCTTTTCATGAGCCTTGAGAGTAAACAATCCGGAGTTTGCAAAATCCTCCAAGCCTGCTTAGCCAACAGAGCTTGATTGAAGGACTGAATGTCTCGAAAACCCAAGCCACCACAATCCTTTGGTAAGCATAGTCTTTCCCAACTTTGCCAATGGATCTTCCTAGAGTGTTCAGCTGCGCTCCACCAGAAGGAAGCCATTGCACTCTCTAGATTATCACACGTTGTCTTAGGAAGTTTAAAACATGACATCGCAAAAACCGGCATAGCAAGAGCAACCGACTTTAAAAGCACTTCCTTGCCACCTTGAGAAAGACACCTATTGAACCATCCAGAAAGTTTAGCCTTTAACCTGTCCTTTAAGTAGTTTAACATATCAATCTTTGACCCGCTAAAACACTCCGGAAGCCCTAAGTAAGTGCCAGCACCTCCTTCAGCTAAAATTCCAAGGCATGACTGAATGCTAACCTTAGTCGGTCCATCAATCTTATCACCAAAAGTAATAGAGGATTTGTTGAGATTTATGGTTTGACCAGTTGCATTCCCATAAATCCTAAGAATCTTTTGAAGAACCAGACTCTGTTCTAAAGACGCTTTGCATAGGAATAAACTGTCGTCCGCAAAGAGTAAGTGATGAACAACAGGCCCAGAATCAGCAAACTGCATACCTTCCAGAACACCTTCTCTTTGAGCCATATTCAGGAGATGCGTCAAACCTTCAGTACACAGCACAAAAAGGAAAGGAGACAGCGGGTCACCTTGACGTAATCCCCTCTGAGGATTGATTAGGCCATAAGGACAGTCATTGATCAAAACAGAATAAGTCACTGTAGATACACAAATCATAATCCAATTCACCCATTTTATGTGAAAACCCAAAGCCAACAGTAAGGATCTCAAATAGCTCCATTCAACCCTGTCATACGCCTTTGACATGTCGGATTTGACAGCCATGAACTCCGAAGACATGCGAGGATGGACCTTTAGGCTGTGAACCAACTCATGAGCCACCAAAATATTATCAGTGATGAGTCTTTCAGAAACAAAAGCCGACTGGGTGTTTGAAACTATCTCAGGCAGAATTGGCTGCAGCCTTTTGACTAAGATCTTTGAGATAACCTTATATAAGACTGAACATAGGCTTATAGGACGAAGGTTAATCATCTCCGTGGGGTGATTAGTCTTTGGTATCAAGCACAAGTGAGTATAGTTCCATTCAGAAGGCATAAATCCTTCGACAAAGAATTTTTGGACTTCAGTGGTCACCTGAGGTCCAACAATAGACCAATAGTGCTGGAAGAACATAGCAGACATACCATCTGGACCAGGGGCGCTAGCAGGTTTGATTGAGAAAAACGCTTCCTTAATTTCTTGGACAGATACCTCAGCTATTAAATCAGAATTAAAGGAGTCAGAAACTCTCGGTGATAGACCATCAAACCAGCTCCCAAAGCTCTCAGGATTTGAAGAAGTGAAGAGGTTTTGGAAATAAGCAGCAGCCACTTCCCCTTTTGCTGCTTCAGAAACTTGAAAATTCCCATTGATATCTTTTAACTTCTCAATCCTCTTTCTCTGCCTGTTCTCTTTAACTGCAGCATGAAAATATTTAGAGTTTCTATTACCACTTCTTAACCATTTCTGTCTGCTCTTTTGCTTCCAGTAAGCTTCTTCTTCTCTATACGCTTTTGCTAAATTTCTTTTTAGGACAGCAACTTTTTGAAAGCCAGGCCATACTTCTGATTGTTCCTTTTCTAATGCCACCTCCAACTGATGTATTCTATCCAAAGAATTCAAGGTATTCTGTTTTTTCCACTTACTCAGAGATCTCCTGCATTCTCTCATTCTGTCAGCTACAGAGACCAGAATCCCATTCCTTCCTTGGTTCCACGATTTAGCAATAGTCAGTTTCACCTCTTCTTTATGGAGAAGCCTTTTGTCGAATCTAAATTGTCCCCTATAAGCCTCTTGAGAAGAAATTAGCTTAATTAGGACAGGACGATGGTCCGAGCCTCTCAAATCCAAAAAAGCTTGGTTAGACACCGGGAAAGAGCTGAACCATTCCGAGTTTCCAAAAGCTCTATCAAGCCTGCATTGAATCCAGTGATCACCTCTCCTACCAGCCCAAGTGAGTTTGTTTCCCGTACTAGGCATCTCTGACATATCACAGATTCTAATCATCTCATTAAAACCCTTGAAATCATTGTCACTTCGTCTAGGCCCTCCAACCTTTTCGCCATTATGCAAAAGATCATTGAAATCACCAACCAAACACCATCTATCCCTTCTACCAATGCCTATACGGGTGATCCTCTCCCAAACATCATTTCTTTTACTTCTATCCGGATCCCCATAGACACATGACAGAAAAAAATTGTTTGCTCCAAACTGTACTTGAGCATCCAACAAGTTTTTATCCACAAACTGAAGATCAACTTTAACACTACTCTTCCAAAATAAAGCTAGCCCTCCACACTTCCCAATAGGCTCCACCGTATATACTTGATCATAGCCCAACCAAACTTGTAAATCAACCAAAACATCTCTCTTATGCATCGTTTCCATCAAGAACAGGATCTCAGGAAAATGTTTTTTACGCATCTCCTTGAGACGAGGAATTGTCAATTCATGAGACCGTCCCAATCCTTGACAATTCCAGCTAATGATGCTCATTGGATGGTAGGCAATCCCCCCTTTGGGATCACCTCTTGAGGGTTAAGCTTTGCAAGTTTGCCAGCGCTTGGACCCACATCAACTGCTTTCCTTTTCTCCTTGTTGTTCTTAAGACTGTCCTTTTTTTTTTCAACTGAAGTACCTTGCAGATTTGGCACTTTTGGTTTAGACTTTCTGTTGCTTTTGGTTGGTCTTTTCCTGTTATTATTTTTTGCCTGAACCAGACCAATTCCGGAAGACCCTGCTACAAAAGAGCTAGGTCCAAAAACCGTCGAATTGTCTTGAAAAGGCTGAGAAAGAGCCAAAAACCTACCAGGAGCATCCGCAGAGAAAGAAGAGGAAGCATCCTCTAAACACATTCTGTTTGAACCCCAGGTAGGTGACGATTCTAAGTAACTTGAACCAGCAATCAACTCTAAATCAGACTTTCCACCAGAGAAGCCCTTTTCATAATTGAAAACAATACCCTTTTCTTTGTCTAAATTCTGATGGAATATAGGTAGAGGTTCCAGCCTGAGAATAGACTTTTGAGCAAATGGATCCTTTTCTACTTCTCCAACAGAGATTTTCACCTTGTCAATTCTAAGGAGCCTTTCTTCATCACTAGACACCCTTAAATACTGTCTCATTCCTTCCAAGACTTCAGGAGCTATCCTTGGTCTACCAGTTGCAGGATCAAGACCAACTTGGTTTTCATTTAAAACCCCAAACAATGGATCCGCTTCACTAAGAACTGGAGTAGGCTTTGCTTTTGGAACATGATTGCCAGCTCTTCTCGCATCTGCCTGATCTTGTCTTTTCTTGATGAGAAGAGGACAATGATCCTTGTCATGAGTCATTCTTTGGCATTCATAGCAACGTTTTTGAACCCTCTCATATTCATAGTAAACAGAGGTCGACCCACCTTTCGGGAGATTGACTACTTTAGCTCTTCTGAGAGGCCTAGAAACATCAAAGATTACCTTTACTCTCACAAAATCTTGCAACTGAGGCTTTTCCGTATCGAAGGCAACTTCTTTCACCTGTCCTATTTGTTCACCAAGCAACATGAGGGCTTTTTCAGTATAGAAGTTGATAGGTAGATTCCATAGCTGAATCCACAGAGGAGTAAATTGCAGGTAGTTGTCAGGTGGATTCTCATACCATCTATCCACAACAATGGTCCATTCATTGAAAGTGTGAACTCCTTTCTCAAGCACTTCTACCAAATCATGTTCAGAGTTAAAGAAGAATTGAAATCTTTCTTTCGAGAGAGCAACTCCTCTAACTCTACCAATCTTCTGCCATTTACGAGGCATCGCCCGAATGAGATGGTCCATCGGTTGGCAATCGGGATTTAGTGTTCGACCCACTAAGCTTAAAACATTTCTTTCACAAGACGAGTACTCCGGGAGGTCTGGCATGTCAAAGGGAACTTCCACTTCCAAAAGAGACATTGCCATCAAAGCAGCATCCATAGCTGAAGACATTTCACCACGAACAGGAGAAACGCAGCAAGAACAGAGACTTAAAAAAAACGAAACTCTTCAAAAACAAACTCACAGAGTAGATCCGGAACCCAGACGAGAAGGGGGAGAAACTCTGAAGAAATAACCGGTGAAATCGACAAACACAGATTCTGGGAGAAAAATTCAAGAGGAACCCTAGCCGTAATCAAAAAGAAGATAACGAAAACAGCTTCAAGTGAGAGAAACAGGATAGAATCAGCTACGGGAGAGTGTTTTACTCCAGTCTAATCTCTATTCTACACCTAGTGAAAGACACTAGTTTAGAAAGAGGGTCTTAAGAGAATTTCGGGTGTTTTGACATGTTTTTTTTGAAAAAAAAAAAAAAAAAAAAAAAAAAAAAAACATTAAATAAAAGTTTGATAACAGCTGTTTTTTCATTAATATACTCTACATAGGATCGTGTAGACTTCTTAGTAAAAAAAAAAAACATTAAATAAAAGCCGTTGTTTGTTGCCGAAGAAAAAGCGAGAAAATAAAACTGAGCAAGAAGAAGAAGAAGAAGAAGCCATTAGAGAGAACTCACGCAACGACAGGTTTTGCTTTATGATTTCATGTCATCTCTGTATCTTCTTTACCCTGTAGAAGACCTATCACGCGATTGAAACCCTACGATCAAGAAAGATCAATCGATCATCATCACAATGGATCAATCGGTGGCTTCATCTTCGTCACACTATATCTCAATCTTCACAAATTTCCCTCTGATTTCATCCCTTCTAGCTTTCACCATCGCACAATTCATCAAATTCTTCACCTCCTGGTACGTTATTCATATCTCTCTAGGTTAAAGAAACAGAGAGTATTTGTAGAATCTTGATTTGGAAGATTATATATGAAGCGTTTGGTGTAAGTGTTTGTGTAGGTATAAAGAAAGAAGATGGGATTTGAAACGGCTTGTTGGGTCTGGAGGAATGCCTTCGTCACATTCAGCAACAGTTACAGCTTTAGCTTTAGCTGTTGGTTTACAAGAAGGCTTTGGTGGATCACATTTCGCTATCGCTTTGGTTCTCACTACCATTGTATGTTTTTAGCTCAGTTTAATTAATTACCTTTCTTGATTATTCACTTCAGGGGATGATTAAGTTGTTAGGATTTGTTTGTTTGTTTGGTAGGTTATGTATGATGCAACTGGTGTAAGGTTACATGCTGGACGCCAAGCTGAGGTTTGATTATGTTTCTTTTCTTTTTTTTTCGGTGTCGGAAGTGTGTTTTGGTTTACTGATTCGGGTTTGATTTGTTTGCAGGTTCTGAATCAGATTGTGTATGAACTTCCTGCAGAGCATCCTCTGGCTGAAAGCAGACCGTTGCGTGAACTTCTAGGTCATACTCCTCCACAGGTAAGTATTTAGTACTAATTGAGTCAGAGAATGATTGTGGTTATTAGTACCTGAAACTATCTATATTTTGGTGTGATCAGGTCATTGCTGGTGGAATGCTTGGAATATCCACAGCAGTTGTTGGGTACTTGGTCATCTTGATAGCAAAGTAGCTTAAGGTGTAGCGAAAGCTCGCCTTTTCTGCTCTATCGTGTGTCAAAGTCACTGGTAGGTAGTTGAAGTAGCCATGATATGCAAATGTAATCTGGAAACAGGGTTTCATCGATCTTAGTTTCTTTCCTTTTTTTGTGCTGCTCAGCTTCTAATCATTGACAACATATTATAGGTTTGTTCTTGTTAGGAAATGAAACGTCATTATACAGAATTATGAAGTGGTAAAAAAGTGGAGTTTGTGCCTTGAACTATAGTGAACTTGATCTGTTTAGATTCAGCAGGATCAATACTTTGAAACTCAGTAAGGTAAAATCCAAAAAAACGCCAAGCAATGGATCCTCTTAACAAAATCTTGCAGCTATCGACATAGCTATAGAGCTAATGCTGATATCGACACATTTCTTAGCATTAACTACTGTTTCCTCTGCCACTTTGAAGATGGCACGAGCTAGCTGATATGATTCCTCGAATGGTGATTGTATAAGGAGCAATAGCTTTTTACGTCGATAAGATTTAAGCAAACAGGTGAGCTGATTAAGTACCTTTGATGGAGAATCTTGCATATATTCACATTCTATCATCTTCTTATTATCATTTAATCATTCTTAGACATTCTATACATTACTCATTGATTCACACTTTTGTGGCCATTAAAACCACCAACCATTGATTAGCCACGGATTGGCAACCAAAATGGGTATGACCAAATCTGTGGCGGTGTGGCCAATGAATATCGGTGGCAAAATCGGTTGTCATTTTGAATTTCGGTAGCCACAACACATCGGTGGCCAATTCAATAGTTGGTTTTTCTTTTCTAACGGATATATTTATAGCTGTTAGTAGCCACCGAAAAATCAGTGGCCAGCTATCATATATGAAAGAACTACATTTCTCAATTCCTCATCCAAAAATCATCACAACACATCTCAAATTCTTTTTTACCATAATGTCTTTTACCCGAAATTTGTTGTCCGAGAGAGAGAGAGAGAGTGGATGTACAAAAGATTAGATTCCGAGGAAATCAGTATTTCTGAGGAATATGTTGTGTCTGTGTGTTCAATGTAAGAACATAAAGCGTCATGATGCATATACTGTGGGGCGGCATCTATATTGTAAGGGTTTTATTAGGAATGTGGCCTAACTTAACCCAAAAGCTAGCTCAAGAGTTAAAGGATTGCCACATCTTATATATATTGTCCAAAGATCTTAATCTCAAGCAATGTGGAACATTCTAATAGGCCTCCTCGAGATGTGGGTGGGAAACGGCCCAACGGGAACAGCTCAAGCCCAACATCTCGGAAATAGAACAAGACATGCCACTTATATGGGCCACATAGGTGGGAAACCATTTTTGTGGGAAATTTACTTGTTGGGCCAACCTGGCTCTGATACCATATTAGAAATGTGGCCTAACTTAACCCAAAAGCTAGCTCTAGAGTTAAAGGATTGCCACATCCTATATATATTGCTCAAAGATCTTAATCCCAAACAATGTGGGACATTCTAATAGGTTTCACGGAAAATTACTACTTGTAGACGTGTCATGGAGAATTGTCAGTGGTGAAATTTCGACGAGACCTCAAACTTTAGACTCAGCCCCAACGGCAACCTCAAACATAGCCTTAACCACAACCACATCTTGTGCCAAACAATGAGCTGAGTGCGGAGGACTACGACCCCCTCCATAAACAACCATCTGGTCTGATTTACTCTTCCTTCATTGTTGGACAATTTTACGTCTTGTTTTCTATTCAAGTGTTAAGGTTGTTTATTTACCAAAAGTATATCTTTTTAAGTGTTTGAGACCAAAGGTGAACTAATTTTAGCCACCGCCACATATGAAGATAAGTAACAAAAAGACTAGGAAGAAACGACGATGCCCTTAAGATTGAAACAACATTAATATTTTCATTTAGCTTGTAAAATTTTTAAGTTCACTAATATTATTCTTAATTTTTTTTTTTTGGATCGGGAGAAATCCACTCTGTAACACCTCAGTGCGTTCCTACCAAAGCCAACCGGATCAGCCGATAGAGTTTATAAAAAAAAAAAAAAATTGTCACATTAGAAAGCTTATCAAAAATAGAAAATGCGAGTTAAAGGAAGTACATAATAATAATGAATCCATAAGAAACCAAAAGCAATAGAGGGACCTGTCAAAGACCACGTGACTTTGTCAGTCAAACCCGGACCCGCTTTTACCCTAACCCGGACCGACAAAACCCATCTCTCGCCACTCATTCCAAGATCTTGAACCGTACACGTGTCATCATCTCTACAACAAAACCACCTTCATCTATAAAAAAAAAATCTAATCTAAAGTTACCGTTAAAAAGTACAACTGTAGTAGTCGTATCTTAAAAAAAATACCAATCTCGGGAACTACATTATTAACCTTTTCCCAAACTCTTTTACTTCTTCCAAGATTCCTCCTAATTGTTTTGTGATTGTTCCCATTGCATTTGCATTAGTACTATCATTACTTAATTATTCTAATGTTGATTACTTAGTCACTTCCTCCCCACGTACACATGATTAATAAACTTTTTTACAGTATTATTATCACAAACCAGATCTGAGCATTATTATAATAAGAAAACCCATTAATTTAAAGTAAAAACAAAAAATAGTGGGTCTATATCAATTTATGCTATTTAGATGGAAAAAAACAGAGTGATAATTAGAGAGTTATAAAGACACTATCATTCTCGTCTATACAACAACCCATCTGGACATTAATGTCACATTTCTGAAATCTCTCAACTTCATCATCAAGTGGGTTCCTATGAGAGTGACGAGTCTTTGATTACTTCGCCACATCTTTTATTTTCCCTCACTTTGATTATTATTATCCTTCTAAGTCATTTCTCTATCCATCCATATAGATAAAAAGCTTCTAAGATCTTTGTGTTATTTATTTTTAAAGAATGAGATCTAGTGTTGAAGATAACAAAGGATGGATAGGACCAGCAACACCGGAGATATCGAACGGTTTTGAGTTCCAGAAAGGTTCTAACCGGACACCAAACCATCACCGGTCTACTATGGGGAAGCCTGCACCGTCAAAATGGGACGATGCTCAGAAATGGCTTTCTGGTGTAGGGTTTGCTCGTGGAGGTGGTGGAGGTGGTGAGAAGAGTAGTCATCACTCAAGAAGTAATAAGCCGAGAAACTCGAACGCGGATGATCTTAGACTTATAGCTTCAGCTTCACAAAGAGAACGTGAAGGAGAAGATCAGTATGTTGAGTATGATGATGAAGAGATGGCGGCGGGAAGGCCTGAGGTCGAGACGAAGAATGTTGATTGTGGTGAATCGGTTTGGAGGAAAGATAGTAGTATTAATCCAACGGCTGTGATTAGATCGGTTTGTGTGAGAGATATGGGGACTGAGATGACTCCTATTGGGAGTCAAGAGCCTTCTAGAACAGCTACACCGGTGCGAGCTACTACACCGGTTGGGAGAAGTCCTGTGACTTCACCGGTGAGGGCTTCGCAACGCGGTGAGGCGGTGGGGATTGTGACGGAGACTGTGATGGAGGTTAGGAGGGTAGAGAGTAATAATAATGAGAATGTTAATGGTTTTGGGGAGAGTAAGAAGGCGATGAGTGCGATGGAAGCTCGAGCTATGGCTTGGGATGAAGCAGAACGTGCTAAATTCATGGCTAGGTCATTAACGTTAATTGATGGTTGGTTTTTAATATGGTTAATGTGATTAGTCTTTGAGATTGAGTTTTTTGTTTTTGGTTTTTGTTGTGGAATTAGGTATAAGAGAGAGGAAGTGAAGATACAAGCTTGGGAGAATCATGAGAAGAGAAAGGCAGAGATGGAGATGAAGAAAATGGAGGTAAGTTGTTCTGTCTAATTGAGGAAAGAGACTTATCAACACGTGTTTCAATCCGAATTTCGGTTCGGTTTTTTTCGTTTTTTTAAGAAAAGAAAAGTAGTGTAGATTGGTTTGATTTGGATTGGATTCATATATTTTCCGATTCGGTTTTGGATTCAAAGAGGCTTGAGAGAAATGTGTGAATGTTTGTTTAGGTGAAGGCGGAGAGGATGAAAGCAAGGGCAGAGGAGAAGCTGGCCAACAAGCTAGCAGCGACGAAAAGGATAGCGGAAGAGAGGAGGGCAAACGCGGAGGCGAAGCTAAACGAAAAGGCGGTGAAGACATCGGAGAAAGCCGATTATATAAGGAGAAGTGGTCACTTGCCTTCTTCTTTTTCTTTCTCATTTAAGCTTCCCTCTCGCTGTTGGTGTCAATAATCGTTTATTCTCATTATTTTCTTTAGAATGTAATCGTATGGATTTAGTGATATTCAATAACTAACGCAAAAAAAAAGATTCAATGGTTTTGTTTGGGGAAGTAGATAAAAGAAATTGAGTCAGGGACTCGCAATGTTAATCAAGGTCCCACGAGTGGTTTGACTATGTCAACTATGTGCACTTTTGATTGCTAAGTACTAAAAAACTATGTCGCTAACTTTTTTATATATACATAAACACATTGGGGAAACTCATAATCTTTGATGTGACCGGTATTGGGCTTTTTAACAAACCAATTATAGGTATATGATGGAAAAGTAAAATTGATAGTACTGTACTACTTTTTTTTTTATATCAATGTTTAAGTAATTTAGTTAATACTACTTGATAGTGATTTTGATAATTTTTTTTTCTTTTTGAAGAGTGGTATGATTTTGATTGTTAAATTTCGTAAAGAGCCAAAAAAACAAAAGTCTAAGATGAGAGATGACTCATATTATAAACCTATCTAAAATCGGTTAGGTTTCTATTAAGCATTAACGTTGGATCGCCATCATTTAGTGTCAAACACTTTTTAAAACACTAAATATTCATGAATAATAGGTGTTTAGTATTGATATACACACAAGATTCTCGCATATATTTTTCATATTGTACAAATTGCCCATTTCCTTTTTATAGGGTTCATCATGTGTAATAACATAAATGGTATCAAAGCAAAGAGCATAACCTAGATGCTTTCCCTCTTTTACCTTTACTTCACTCGCAAAGCACCCTGCACATCCAATTTGACAAACTTGATAAAGTTCACCAACAAAACTACTTCAAGTGGACCTGAAAAATTCGAGTCCATTTCTCTCTTCTTGATTTCCATCTCCTCATCGTATCCTTCTCTTTACCTTCTCCAACATGAGTCTTCCGGTTTCTGCCTATCTAACTTTCTCATAGTTTATATTTTGTAGTGACCATCACTCGCTCTTTAAAATGCGCATATGTACTCTTTTCTCATCTCCGCTAGCTTCAACGACTACATATGACATCCCTCTCACTGCTCTAGTTGTTCTGTTCTCCTTCATAAGCTCTCATCCACCAACTCACAATATGGTCAGACATCATATTCATAAATATGTTACAAAGCTCAATATTGCAGCTTCAATGACTGTAATGGAACCAACTTCAATTACACATAGCTCTCTTGTTCATAATATAACTTGAGATTGGTTTCTATGTCTTATGCTCTGAGTATTGTTGGATATAAGTGGGTATTTATGATCAAACGATTACCCAACATAAGCATTGCCATGTACAAATCCCACCTTATAGCTAGAGGTTTTCACTAGCTCTCCAACATCGACTTTCAATATATCTATAATCTATTATAGTGTTTGTAGTCAAGGTGACGACGATTCGTTTGATTTTGGGTGTGGTTATCTCACGAAATTGTTTTTTTTTTTTTGTCAATTTGATGGTAAAATCTCACGATAAAAATTTATAAGTTATATCTTATATTGTAAATTTAATTAATATTAATTAACGTTTATATAAATATATGTTGTGGTTCCAATAATATTGTTATAGACGTTATAAAATAGTTAAAAAAAAAAAAAAACACAATTATTAATTAGAAAATTTTAGGGGTTTCTTTTAGTAAAACAAATAAAATGGAGGGGTGAAATACAAAAAACGATTTAAGAGACCTCAAAATCGGAAACTAGCTTTTAGCTTTCGACGAGAAACTTCCTTCTCTCTCTCTCTCCGCCATTGTTCGTTCCCTCTCGACGGTAAGCTATATCCACCCGTCGTCAATCGGAACTCTGCGAATTCTTTATCAATCGAATTTTCACTTTCCAAATCTGAGTTCTCTTCTCGTTTCGTCGTCTCTTCCTCGGTATCCGCGGGTCTCGCTTTCGATTTCTAGGGTTTCACGGTTCTGATCACAAGTTCTGCTTCAATTTTTAAGCGATTCGATCACAAGTAGCTGTTTAAGCGGTACGTAATTCTAATTTTGACATCGCGAGGTATAGTCTCTGCGATTCTGTTTTTGAACACGGCTAGAAGCAGATTTAAGAGTTCGTCAAATTAGGATTTGGGGTTTTCGTTTACCACTGAAGTTAAGATTGGAACTGATTGTATGGCGGCTGGGAGGAATTTAAGATATCCTGACCATGAACTGAGAGACCAGGAATCGAATTCTAGATTTTCTAGGCGGGATAGTTCTTATTCGAACGAGGATTATGACCATGTTAGGAACGGTGCTCTTGATAATGAAAAGGGACGGGTTAGTAATCTAAGACACGGAGATAGCGGTAAAGATAGAGATAGATTTAGGTCCGGAGCTAGACAGCAAGAGAAGGAAATGGTTAATAGTGGGTTTCGGTTATCGAAGAGCAATCCAGGTAGTAGGGAAGTCTTACTTGATCGTGGTCCTAAAAGATGCGTGTTTTCAGCTCGGTCTGTGGATAGGGAACCAGGTGAGCTCTCTAGTGAGAGTGGGTCGGATGATTTGATTGAGTCGGAATCACTGGCGAAAGTTAATGGAGTTGTGAAGGAGGTAGAGAATAGAGCTCAAAGTCCTGTAGAAAAGAAGAGAAAGTTTTCACCAATAGTATGGGACAGAGATGACCATGAAAGAAGTAATTTGAGCAGAAATGAAAAACCTGTCGAGGTTACTCCTCTTCCTCCCCCACCACCACTAATTAAGAGGTCAAGCCAGTCACCTAGTGTCAGTTGTGGGGGTAATTCTCATTTTTCACCTGCAAAGAGTAACATGCATCAAGATCCCGTGGAAGTTGGTGTTTCTGCGGTGTCTGTGCCTGCTTTGTCACCTTCGGTAGAGATGTCTTCTTTGTGTGTGGTAGAACAATCATCAAATGCTGGGCAGGATGGCAAACAAGAGGATGCAAAACACCTGGAAGAGGAGGAAAACGTGCCAACAAGGCATATATCATCCTCTAGGTGGGCTGCTGGCAACAGTTCTCCAACTGATGATGGTGAAATAGTAGAAGAAGTGGGAGCAAATAAAAGAAGGAAGAAACCATTTCCCGTGCAGGGGAGATTGCGCAATAAGTCTCAAACACCTGAGGTCGGGGAGTTAGTGAGGGAAGGTTATAGATCATCTGATTCCGATGAAAGGGGGCACCATTCTTTGCCAGGAAGTAGAGATGATTTTGAGGAGAAGGATGCTGTTAAGGGTGACAAGATGGAAATAGATGAGGAGGAACACAGAAGAGGAAACACTAGTGACAGCCTTAGTGAAACAGATTCGGATGACGAATATGTTCGGCATGAGACACCTGAACCTGCCAGTACTCCACTGAGAAGTATAAACATGCTCCAGGGTTGTAGAAGTGTTGATGAATTTGAGAGATTAAATAAGATTGATGAAGGTACTTATGGTGTGGTTTATAGAGCAAAGGATAAGAAGACAGGAGAAATTGTGGCATTGAAGAAGGTGAAGATGGAAAAAGAAAGAGAAGGTTTTCCATTGACTTCTCTTAGGGAAATTAACATACTTCTTTCTTTTCATCATCCATCAATAGTGGATGTTAAAGAGGTGGTCGTGGGTAGTAGCCTTGATAGCATTTTTATGGTGATGGAATACATGGAACATGATCTTAAAGCATTGATGGAGACAATGAAGCAGCGTTTCAGTCAAAGTGAAGTTAAATGCTTAATGCTTCAACTTTTAGAGGGCGTCAAGTATCTTCATGACAACTGGGTGCTTCATCGAGATTTGAAAACATCTAACCTGCTTTTAAACAATCGGGGTGAGTTGAAGATATGTGACTTTGGTTTGGCTCGGCAATATGGCAGTCCGCTGAAGCCTTATACTCATCTGGTTGTTACGCTTTGGTACAGGTAGATGCGTTTTAACCTTATTCTAGTTTATAAAAAATTGATGGTTTCTACATTTACGATTGTAATTTGATTTCTGGTGGACTTTCTTGTATTTTTGGCCATTGTTAGTATAACCTTAGGTGCCACGTCTCCTTTCCGGTATAGCTGTACTACACCTTACTCCCTTTTCTATCCCTGCACATTAGGATCAATGATTTTAAAAGTCCTGTTTCTAAATGACGTTCCATGGTTTCTGATATTTTTTCCAATGACACCACAAACTTATCTGACTTGGATCTTTATCTTTCCTCTTTGAGAATAGTCTTCATAAGATGCCAGCTTAGCCATTGAATACTTAACTGGGCACCTCTTTTGCTGTATTTGCTTGGACACCACTTAGAATGACCCATTATAAACTGGGCACATTAGGGAATATACATGCTTCTACTTTCTTGATTTGTTTTGTTCCTAGTGTTGACTCTCCCTTCTTCTTTTAGCAATAATCACTTCCTCCAAGACCAAGCCCAACGACTGCATTTGTTTTTCCAGGGCACCTGAACTTCTCTTGGGAGCAAAACAATATTCTACAGCCATTGACATGTGGTCACTGGGCTGTATCATGGCAGAACTATTAATGAAGGCGCCATTGTTCAATGGGAAAACGGAGTTTGATCAACTTGACAAGGTATTTTAAACATCGGTTTTGATTTGGATCTCCAGCCATCCTGGGACCACATACAGCGTATAAATGATTGCTTCTTTTAATTCACAGATTTTCAGAATCCTTGGTACTCCCAATGAATCCATTTGGCCTGGGTTCTCCAAGCTGCCTGGAGTCAAGGTCAACTTTGTCAAGCATCAGTAAGTATTTATAGTTCCTTGTAGTTTTAGTTTTTATGCAAGGATAACCTAGTATAAATTTGCTTAAAGTCTCCAATATTGTTCCCAGGCTTTATAGCTTTAGGTGATGTGGTGTGGCTCTCTGGCTCATTTATGGATTTTATTGTTTTCATAGTTGTTATGCCGTTCTTCTCACCGCTGGCCTGTTCTTTTAGGTATAACCTATTACGTAAGAAATTCCCAGCCACTTCATTCACTGGTGCACCAGTTCTGTCCGATGCTGGGTTTGACTTG
Organism: Arabidopsis thaliana x Arabidopsis arenosa; assembly: GCA_019202795.1. Classification (NCBI taxonomy): domain Eukaryota; kingdom Viridiplantae; phylum Streptophyta; class Magnoliopsida; order Brassicales; family Brassicaceae; genus Arabidopsis; species Arabidopsis thaliana x Arabidopsis arenosa. The sequence continues at coordinate 9,973,987 of CM032919.1, read as the reverse complement.
CTGAACAAGCTCCTAACATACGATCCTGAGAGGGTAATAGAAAATATATATCTGTTGCATCCATTAATCCATTATGCACCTTAATTGTTCCTTGACTTTTGGATCTGTGGGGCTTCTTTTGTAGAGAATAACTGTTGATGAAGCTCTAAATCATGATTGGTTCCGTGAAGTTCCTCTGCCAAAATCCAAAGATTTCATGCCTACTTTCCCTGCTCAACATGCCCAAGACAGGTACTGAGATCTATCTAAACTGAAACTCACTGGTTGACTTTAATTCTGTCTCTAACCTTTTCTTCTATGTGAAGGCGTGGGAGGAGAATGGTAAAGAGCCCTGATCCTCTGGAAGAACAACGCAGGAAGGAATTAACACAAACCGAACTTGGGTCTGGCGGTCTGTTTGGCTGAAGTGCAGCACCACCGGTCGTTGGTAGCAGTTGGAATACAACCTTGATACTCTCAAATACCTTGGAATTACCACATTTTAGGCGAGGGCTGCTGCTTAAGTGGAGGTTGGAACATTTGTATCTCAGAATATCATTCATGCTTTCTTTACTCACTTTGAGGGTCCATGGTGATTTGTGAAGATTATTTTCCTCCTTTCGCCACTGAGAATCCTTGCAGGTTTAATGTGTTCACAAGCTAGGCTGGTCAGTTAGTGCTACGGCTTTTTGACAGTGCTTGTTCTGTAAGGTGTGGCATGATAATAAAAACTTATTTCCTACTAAAATTTATGTATGTAGCATAGTGTTATCGAATAGTGACCCTTTTTTTAACTACTATGAGGGAGAACCTATTCTTTTCCCTGACAATTCTCTTTATCTACCCTGCTTTTTATATATAATATTGACATTGTGTTTGCAAGAAACACTGGTGTTGAAGTGGAGGTGACACTCTTCTTCTCTTGAAGAAGATCTGACGCGGTTGCTGAAGAATCTCCGCAAGGTAATGTATAGTCCTGCTGCTTGTAGGGTTGTAACTTATTTTTTTTTGTGTTCCACTGAAATCGCGTATATATGGTTCTCTGAGATGAGATGGTTGCTCTATAAGCGTACAAATATTATAGTTTCTATTCTGTAGGGTGAACAATTTTATGTGGATTCCGCTTTCTACTTTGATTGCTTAGGAGCTCATGACAGCATATAAGTAAATCATGGGTACTCTGGGCAGGGATAACCATGCCAATGTCTCTTAAATAAGCTATAGCCCCATTTTCTTTGCAGTTTGTTGATTTCATGGTTATACTCAGACGTAGGTTTTCAGTAACAAAGTGTACTAACATTGACATTGTTCGTCTTAAGACTCTCGACCTGTAAAGAAGCATTTGCAGGGAAACTTTAACAAGTGACTTGTGTAGAAATTCTTTAAACCAGCCACTTTCTTCTTGGATCCTTGAAAGTTGTATCTTGCATTTGTGCATGGGCATACATCCGTTGCTTTTGACATTTTACCGTGACATTTTACCGTGATTCTAGCCTGGAATAGCTGTATTCAAGCTGTAACTCTTGCCCAGAGACACGTCATGACACTAAAAATGGTGACGCAGGGAAGCGATGAGTCAAGGTCCAGGTCATTTACAGAGTTACAGGTCAAGAAATGGATGATAAATCTATCATAAAGTACCGGATTCGTAGTGGGCATGTATCAATATAGTTTAGCATGCATCTTGCTGTAGTGTTTTGGTGGTGTTGGAAATGACGCTTACGGCCTTTTCATCGAGGACCCCATGAATATGATATTTGAACCTTGACATCAATGCGTAGCCAAGTGTTTCCATAAAGAACACTCCCGAAGTAGTCTGTCTCCAATCGCTTTAAAGAATTGGTCCAAAGTCTGGATCGGAGTCAAATTGCTTTTAAGGAGGTCCAAAGGCTGGACTTTTGCGGATTCCATTTTGGAAATGCCCCCAAAACATATAAGTATTTAGTGGCAGGATAGATAAACATGAACTTGAACTACAATAAACCAATGATATTGCAATCATCATTCACATGAAAGAAAGAAAAAATAAGAGAAGAGTGTAAGAGGAACAAATTAAGGGCCTGATTGGCAAGTGCTTTAGAATCTTTACAAAGCAAAAAAATTTCTAAAGCATTGAAATAGATCCAATCAAGCTTTAGAAGCTTTAGTTTTCTTTTTTTTTCTCACAGCCAAAATATTTCCATAATTAATTTTTTTGGCTGTAGAAAGCCTTTTTTTCTAAAGCATACAATTTTAAACTTTCCAAAATTTTAAATGTTACACCAAAAATACTACAACACTAAAATCTACAGAGCCTAAAATCTACAGTAAAAAATCTACAGCTACAGCCGGAACCAATCAGGCCCTAAGACACATCAATATAGCTTTGTACACACTCTTCACGTAAGTTAAGAGACGCTCATGTCAAGTACTGTATATCTTCTCCTATCAATTGAAAAATCTCACTATATGGCACAAGGTAAAAAAGCTATGCATGATACACCAAACCCTTTTTTCTTTGTCATTCAGAACCAAAAACCACGGTTTTGCCAAGAACAAAAGTAACTAGAGAAAGCTCAATGAAGAATATTGTGTTTATCAAATGCCTGTCTACTGTCCACCCGAATATCGTTATCCCACCTGGATTCATCTGCAAATACAACACTGCAACAGATCATCGTATTAGCTATCATCATTATGAGTTTGGCGAAAAAGGTAGAAGCCAAAAAGGGCGAAACAATCCTCACCGAAAGCTTGTCTTTTGTGATATGAGGACATGGACATGTAAGAAGGAAAGTGGTTAGTAGCAGGCATCCTCATGTAGTGATCCATTGATTCCACATCGCTATCTGAACGGGAAATCGGAAACGAGCTGGGTGGATTCGTAGTGGCCTCCAAGTGAACTCCACTAGGAGATGTCCTTATCTGAGTTGAATCTGTAGACGAGCAAGACATCATCGCATGCCATCTACTTGCAACTGATGCTATTGCTTGAGCTCTATGAGATATTTTTGTTGCTGCATGCAGACACAGAATGATTCCAACAACTTGGACCACAGCCGAGACCTGAAAACATAGCATGTTCCAAGCTTTAACCTCATCACATAAGAACATAACCCCGGTGAATAAAAAGAAGAAGCACCAGAGGTTGACTTACCGCAAAATCACCACCATTTACATAAGTGATACGCCCGCTATACGCAGTGGTCTGGAAAAGCGTAGTAAACTGGCTAGCTGTGACAACCAAAAACTGTAAAAGTAGAAAGATGCGGAACCTATGGCTTATTTTGGAAAGATAATGACGCAAACGCATATGCTCGTAGATGAAAAGGGAGATTTCAGACTCCCCTTCTAAGAGCTTTGCATAATCTTCAAAGTGAATCACTTGCAAGTTACATACTAAATGAAACATGGCACTTGCAGCTAGAAATACAGTGCTTAAGTAAGTCCATGACAAGATCATAGACAAGAGAATTGCAACAGATAGCCACGGCTGGTCATGAGGCACATAATACATTCGGATGATCTCACGAACAGCTTTCAACGCAAAACATGGCAGCGACCAAACTGCAAGCAACCTCACAGAGTTCTGCAACACAAATAAAAAAGCTTACGTGATTAGAAATCTTGAAAATTCTCACTAAAAATAAACATTTTGCAGATTAGAATTCTCTTGATCTAGATGTTATACACCAAGTAAGTTAGACTCTCGCTTAGGAGGGGCTATTGCAGCCCCAATAGCGAGAGAGAGATGTACGAGCTTAGGCCCAGAACTGGTCAATGAACCATAACAAGAAAAGCTACAGAGCATACCAAGATTTGTTTAATGTATTGAGCCTTGAGACGATCCATTCGACCACTAAGTTGATCAACGAACAAAAACTTTCTAATCCCATGTTTTCTCAAATTGTGAGAAACGCAAAGCAAAGAAACACCAGCCAACAATGCTTGCGAAACAACGATATTGAGCTCAAAACTCTTGTATTGATATCTCTCACACCCTAAACAATGCCCTAACTCCAACACTGTAACCGGAAGCACCAAACCAATCACTAAAAACACAATCCAAGACAAAACAAGGCTTCGTGTAGACGATTGATTAAACCCAAGGAGCGTCAGAAACGTCTCTAACCATTCCAGCGTTCGGTCTAGGTCATCATTAACACCCTCTCCTCCTCCTCCGCCGTCGGTTTCCGGCGAAGGTCGTTCTTGATGATCCTGATTTGAATTGATCAACAACGGCGTTTCAACGGCCGGTGATTGTTGTTGCTGACTCTCCATCATCAGATACGTTGAGAGATTTCAACAATATGGAAGCTCGTTAATGGCGGTTTCGATCTCATTTGAAATCGCCATCTACCGAATCAGAAGACTCTCGTGATATCGACGGTTGTGATTCATTTCTCCGATTGATCTGAAAATTGAATTTTTTTTTGAAGAAATTGGGAATATAAAATCCAAGAATCGAGGGATTTGGCATTTAGTTAGCGGTGTGATTTGGGAGGGGAAATTTATAAAATTAATTTCTGATTAGGATGTTTTAAGCCGTTAGATTAGAAACTCAAAGTGGGGTTAGGTTTGAGTTTAACGGTCGATGATGGATGAGGAACATATTTAATAGAGTGAGACTAGTTTCCCCTGATTATTTTAGACGTGGAAAAGCCTAATAAAACTATTTGATCTCAAGTCGAATAACCAATGTAAAGAAAGATTAACAAATTTTAATAAGCTGATAAGATAATATTTTTTAAACTCATATATAAATATATATATAGTTTCATTAGGATCATAAATTAATGACCATATAAATTGATATATATATATTAATTTTTAAATCTTTTGTGAGAAATTCATTCAAAGTTTTTTTTGTTTAAAACATTTTCAAATAAACAAACAAAATAAGAAGATCCTACACTAAGCAGCAATATGTACAAACATTAGTAAAGACGAAATGACCATATATCAAATAGATTATGAGACGGCAGAGGGTCAATGATATATTTTTGTGGACATCGTCATAAATCGTGTGATAGGGATCAATGATAGTTTTTTTTTGTAAACTATATAAAACTAATTTCCTCAGATCTGAAAAATTCTAAACTATTTTTTTCATCATACAAATAAAACATTTAGAATTTAAAAATAGTTTTTATGTGAGTTATTCAAACGTGTGAGTTATATAAACATGAAGCGCATATAATAAAACCATCTACAAGATCTCATTGATGATCGGCTAGAAACAATTTTCTGTCCAATTAATTAAATATGATTTTGTCAGTTACATAAACTAAGATCCATTTACACATCCAGCCTAAAATAATGAATATTTACTTACACATAACCAAAAATTTAATACATGGTGATATGCCATCAAGTGGAATATATATATATTTTTTTGTTTTCGTTAATTAGTGGAAATATGTTACAAATTACATTTACCATAATTTTGATATGGTTTCAGCTAAACCGCGATAGAGAACTGGTCACTCACAAATGTATAATGATCTCTACACAAATAAAGCAAAATATGTCATAAACTATATCTTCACTAATTTCGTGACAATTTTTGTACATACATCTAATGACGACAAAAACTCCATTAATCTGTATATAAAATCCGACTTAAACCCAATTGACTAAATACAACTAAACAAATGCATAAGCAATGGATGAAAAAAAAAATAAAAATGCATAAGCAATGAGTTTTTCTTATCCTTCAGAAAAGAATTTACAAGTTTTGACATCCTAAACATTATTATGGCTCCATCCTTGACCTCATTTATAACATATATGCTTATAATATAATTTCTTCCTCGGCGTCGGACATCTTTCTTTTCTCCACGCCGGTATTTTGTGTTTCCGATCGATCATAAACGATATCTTGTGCCTTAATATATTTTTCATTCTAGACATGAATGTAAGTGTTATTGTCGTGTAAACTCATTGATCTGACACGGAAAAAACCAGTGAAATTATGTTCAATATGAATTCCTCGTTATCATAACGGTTCTATTATTTCATGAGATTGAGATCCATACTTATAGTACTATCATTTTTTTATTACTGTTTTTTCAATACCGATTTTCTTTCCCTCAATCTTTTTATATTTATTCCTTTTTTTTTTCATCTATGAAAAGCTTTGGTTTATGTTGTGGTTAGATGGATTTCATTTCATGATGAAGTTCGAGCAAAATGTAGTTTGCAAGGCACAATCGTTGCATCGATAACTGCGCTTTCTCTCTCGCTTGAAGTCAGTTTTTAGATCTAGTTTTTTCCTTTGTTTCTGGTCTTAATCGCAGGTCCAGATCTTCTCAACGGAGTTCCAGTGGTGAGTCGTTCCTCATCTCCGTCAACGGTGGTGTGGATCTCCCTGCCGATGTAGCGGTGGCCCTAGTTTGGCGGTTGAGGACCTTTGTTGTAGCAGCTTCTCGGTCAAGGACGCCGGTGAAGGTGTTTCAGAGTTCCTCTCGGCTCAGCCGTTTGTCTAGGAGCTGTGGCTACGGCGGAAGTCGGTGGGGCTTGGTGGGTTCGTTGTTTGGCGTGGTGGTTAACAGTAGATCTGATGGATCTTAGATGGCGGTTGCGGGTTTCGATTTCAGAGGGTTGGGTTGAGCCTCCGTCCGTTGGATTCGCCGCAGTTTTGCATCCACCCGTCCGGATTGATGGTTTACGACTCGGGGAGCTCGGGGAGGACCGGTTCTGGAAAAGAGGGGATAGATCCCAGTGTGTCAAATTGCTCGGTCGGGATTTGACATCGTCGACACGGTTGTCGGAGGGACTAGTTTTTTGGGAGGTTTGTAGTTGGTTTGGTGCGTCGGAGGTTAGAAATCAAAGTCGGAAACCGGTTTCTTTCGACATTGGCTTCGATCCTTCGTGGTTGCCGCGATGCCGTGGACCTTGAAACCGCCGGATTTAATGCTAGGTCTCTCTGTTTTCGATGTTCAACAAGATCCGATCTTCTTCTCCGGTACCGACGTATTTCTCCGTATTCTCTTATTTTGTAACTGGTTGCTGCTTTGTGTAAGGGCTAGGCCCAGCCCAATTGGGAGATTAATATAACATTTAAAAAAAAAAAAAAAAAAAAAAATTAAAAAAAAAAAAAAAAAAAAAAAAAAAAAAAATGTAGTTTGCAACATTTTTTTTTTTGCTGGTTATTTCACCGTAAATTTAATTATGTTATAGTAGTAAACATATATTTATTATTTTAATTGAGATGTATAGCCTCGCGATGGATCTTAGTCCATAAAATTGACAAATATTTTTCTAATAAACTGTATTTGTTTAAGAAATTGATCTTAGCATAATATACTCTTAAATTCTTAATATATGGGTTAGACGCCATTATTCTAGAAACATATGGGTTAGATTTCACATGTTCATTTTTATTAATAGTGGTTGGAATTACACATTCAACAAGTGTGAAGAGATACTACGATTAGAATTTAGAAGACCGCACAAGATAACAAGAAATATAGTAGTTGGTATAAACTCACGATCAGTTCTATATATATGAAATTCTGCTTTTTGACCCACTTCTATATAATTGTTACTTTTAAATCACAAAAAGATTAATAATACAATCCAACAACTAGAAACCCAACCAAAAGCACCTTTAACCACTATATGATTCACAAGACAGTTTTCGATTTTTTTTTTGTCCTAGAGAAGCATGAGCTAGTGCAGGGCAACATTAGTCCTTCTTGAGATTTTTTTGTCGCATGTTTCAAAGAAGAAGCCAGTGAGAGATTATTAAACCTTCTTGACTTCTTGTATATATTACATGATACATTGGAAACAAAAAAAGAAGTAATATTCCTCATATAAGACATAATAATGATACAAATCTGTTGTGCATACATCTAAATAGAAATGCTGTTGGGAATACCACGGCCAGTGACTCCATGTGGTGAAGTAGGGAGGAGTAGTTCATAAGGAGGCATCCCAGCACCTGTTCTGTTCTTGAGTTTCTTGTCCTTGTTTCTCTCGTTGATCGTCTTCTCTATCTTCACAAGTTCTTCCGAGAACTTGTTAAAATAGTTAACCACTTCTTCATCTTGGAACCAATGTCTTTGCACTTCACTCAGCTCGATCAAGTATTCTTCATCAGGGGAATGTGTCGAGAGCGTTTCTTGGACCGCCATCACTTTGGTTGCTTGGAGCTGTGTTGGTAGAGAGCTTAGGAAGCTGTATTGAGGGTTTCGCATGAACATTTCGTAGTCCGGGTCAGTTTCTTGCGGTATAAGTTTTCTCAACAGTGTAGGTCGGTTTGGGACATACCCTCCGAACGGGTACTGTCCGAAGTTTATGGCTGCGTGTTGTCCAGAGGCGATCCATATCATGTTGGTTAGGATTTGGGACAAGTCTTGTGTTGTGTTGAGTTTAGGCCACCAAGGTTCGTCTTTCTTGTCGTAGTGACCTTTGTTCTTGATCTCATCCCACCAAGCTTGGAGCTCAAGGTCAGAGGTTATGGATTTGGGGTCAGAGTAGAAGTGTTTGACATAGGATTCGACTAGGTCCTTGATGGCTTTCCAGATCAAAAGACCGTCTGCTGCATATGGATAATCATCGATCACAAGCTTCACGCCACATTCCGCTGATGAATCCTCCTCTGCCATTCCCCTGTAAATGAAGCCAGACCACATTAGCGAGAGACAAAAACAGAGTAGTTTGTTATAAACAAAGCAAAGAGCTTTAACCTCCGAATAAGATCAGCAGGAAGTCCTTCCATATCAAACCGCCACATGCTCTTGTACGCTGCAGAGCTAAGTTCCATTGCGTATTTTCCGGGAGTGAAGCAACTTTCGATGATTCCTCCTCCGTTGATTAAGCTTTTACGCGCACGAGCATTGATTTCAAGCGTGTAGCGCATATGAGGGTGAAGCAGCTTGTAAACGGGATGCATTGTACTCAATTGTCTGTTAGTAGCAATGATGTAAGGCTCCATGGCAGCGTGAGTCCTTAGCCTGAGAGAGTTGCAAAAAAAAAAAAAAAAAATTCATATACTGTTAAATACATCAATAGAGACCACAAGTAACTTAATTTACCAGTGGTTCACAAGTTGGTGAACACCAGCATCATTTGAACAGACATGAGCTTTGGCTAGTTTCCAAATCCAGTGAGTAGTAGCGTCATGTCCGTGAGTATAGACAAACTTGTTCTCGGATTCGGGTGTAGGAGGCAGCGAGAGCTCTATGGCCAACGGCCGCAGGGCTCCGTTCTTTGAATAATAAAAGATTGTTCTTGAAGCATATGTCTTTCTTGGATCTTCTTTGATAGAGTTTATCTTCTCTACAAATGGCAAGAGCATGTCATGGTAATCCACAAGAAACAATCGCTTCTCCTCAAGCGCCTGCATTAGTCGCGATCAACAAGATGAGAAGATTTGATCTGAATCAGAAAAATGTAAACTTGTCACACTAGCTAACCTTTTCTATAGTAGTTCCATAGTGTTCAACTTCTCGAGCTATGACTTCTTCTGTGAGAACAGATTCTTGAGGCCCATACAGAGCTGGGTCAAGCTTGCTTCGAATCGGTAGCTCCTGTCAAAACATTCCAAAAGTTTCAGAAACCCTTCATAGAAGATTCTTGATTCAAATGGTAAAATGAAAAACACCTTTAGCAGCTCAATGTTCACAGGATTGACACCAGCAAGAGCTTGACGTCCGAATTCATTATCTCGAAGCCACGCAAACCTGTCCCCTGAAAACAACACATAACAGAGGATTCAAATATGTTTACAGAAAATAATAGTACCCTGAATGAGACAATATCATAGAAAAAGCTACATTTTATAACGGCTGGAGTGTCATATTTTAGCAGTGTTTCAGTAACATTGAGGATCCCATTCATGAAACCGCCAATAAAGCCGCCTAGGCCAGTGTCCTTTGGCTCGGTATGTCCCAAGACAATGTTAGATTTATATAAATTGTCGATATCCGAGAAGCATGTGAAGGGAATGTCTAAGTTTGACAATGCTGCTGAAATAGATGGCACAAGATTGTGAAAGAGAGCCTTAAATCTCCCAGCTCTGAAGGTATCTCTCTTGATTTCCTCGAATACTTCATCTCTTGGAACATAAAATTCTTCCTTCTCCTTTCCTCTGCTCTCACACGGAGGATCTGAAAGATTTCACAAAAGTCAAGAACCAAAACTAGTCAAACTATAACTATGCAAAGTGAGTGATAAAGAGATCAATCACCTTTTGAAACAAGAGGCCGGCCGGTCCTGCAGCGTCTTGGATAAGGCGTCTCTGGAACACCGAGAACAGGCCTAACTCGTTCTTTTTTACGTGGATCTCCCAAATCATTGTAAACATCGTAATCATAAATCCTCTCATGAGGCTTTCTCTCGCCTTTACCGTCACCACGGACACTGACCAAGTCCTTTTCCCGTAGTTCTTTGATCCCATCTGGAGTCTCGGAAGGTAGGCATGGCTATGAAACAATAGTTCCCACTTGTTAGCAAAACACATTTTAAAGACATGATGAAGAAGAAGAGGAAGATTTCTCACTTGACTTCTAAAGATAATCCTGGCTTGAGGATTATCAATCCTAGAGTGAATCCAAGTGTGTCCAGGGAAGAGAATTGTGTCACTGGAATCTTTGATGATAATCTCCGACAAGCAAATCTCAGTGGAAAGAAGATTGGTGACAAGAATGGCACCAGGTTTACCAAAGTTAAACGGGACAGTGAAATCGGCAGTAAATTCGAGGTATCTCGGATCTTTCACAGCCTTAGGGAGACCCAACACCGGAGTTTCTAAACTCCTCCGACCTTTACCAGTGTCTGCAAAATAACAAGAAGCTATTTATATACATATCTAATCTCTACGTAACATTACTTGTAACTAAAAAAAGTGGTAAGAAAAAAATATACATGAAGTACATTCGGTGACGTGGAATTAATAAGTATGAAAAGTCAAGAGTCTTTTTTATTACATTCTTTAAGACTCAAATTCTCAATAAGTATATACTAGAGACCCCACGCATTAAATTTGATTTAATAATTGTGTTACAAAGTACTCAAAACTATGGGCCAATTACCGAGAATACTAGCAAGAAAATAAAAACGGTTTGATAATTTTGACGATGTGCCTCATAAATGAATGAAAACAATAATGTGCAAAAATTGGTGTAAGGTAAGCAAGCTATGTCTAATCTCAGATCTAGCAAGGAAGAAGAAAGATTCGGTTTATCATTTGGTAGTAATATATTATATAGAAATGAAATATACAGTCTTTAGAATGACCAACTTGTTCAAGCAAGAATGGTCATTGATAGCAAAGGAGGGATATAATTAGAATTACGATTGGCCGATGGGTCTTTAATTAATCAAATCTGTAACCATTTGAATTATCAATTAATTATGCACTAGTAAATAGCTGTCATCTTAAAGCCTAACCAAAAAAAAGAAAAGGTAATCAACAAAGATTCAAGAAAACAAGAAATGCTAGCAAGAATCAAAAGCTAATTCTAAGACAATAAAATCCAAAGAAGAAACGAACAAATTGGAAACTGTAACTCAAAAATCTAAGTGTTTAGCTTTGTTCTCTAGCTCAAAATAGTAACAAACTGATTTATCAAAAGCTAAAAAAGGAAACTCGAATTTTTAAAAAAATTACCAGGATCGATTTCTTCACTGACAAGTTGAATCAACATCCCTTGACCAATAGCTTTCATGAGTAGCTCTAATTGATGTTCAAATCTCTCTGTTAGCTTCTCTTTGATCTTCTTCCTGATCTTCACAAAAGCAGTAACAGTCTTTGATCCCGTATACTTTGATCTTTGCCATGGAAATGGAGAAGAGTTTATAACTGGTTTGTTTGTACTTTTTCCGCTCTCTTCTTGATCAACTGCTTTTTCTTCTCGGCTGATCACTGCTCGAACCTGTCTTGAAATAGGAACTCGGTGAGATCTCCGCCGTGGAAGAGCAGGAAACGCCGGAGATCTACCTAGGCTGACGCCGTTGAAGTTGGTCTTCACCGGAGACGCTACGAACATTTTTTTTTTGGAGTTTTGCTGTGTGAAGAGAGAGAGAGAGAAAGAGAGATGATAAATAAGGCAAACGCAAAACGTTGCTCGTGGACCTCGTGCTAGAGGACTGAGTCGAGCAAAACGGTGGTGTTTTTGGTTAGTTTTTCATTTTTCGGACAGTACAATGTGTTTGACCGTGAGAGAGTGTCGTCACTTTCACACCGTAAATGGGGTTGTAATTTACATGTCACGCGTGTAAGAGCGCGTGAGTATCAGACTCCGAAAACCAAGTTGTCATTTCTTTTGGTTAAGAAGGGATAAGCGGCTTAGTTCATCTCGGATGTATTTCCCTATTTTTAGTTCTATCTCTATAATAGAGGTAAGTTTTTTCTATTTTTATTCTAATGTATTTTTCTATTTTTTCCTCTAAAAAGTTTAACTTTATTTATGGGGAAAAAAATAGAGATTCTCTATTCTCACTTGTATATAGAGAAAAAAATAGAAATCTCTATTTTAGAGGTGAGAATAAAGGTGGATTGAAGTAGATTTGCCTCTAAAATAGAGTTTAGAGACAAATAATGGTGTTCTAGAAAAAAAAAAAAAAAAAAAGGATAAGCGGTATTGAGATATTTTTGTCAACGCTATAAAAATAACAAATACTACTACTTTCTAACATAATTATTAATTAACCCTTTTCTTGTGTGTATTGTGTGTTATATATATGAACATGTAGTGTTATTATTTAATGAATACCAAGTAACCAACTCTTTGGCCAAAAAAATATATATGAACATGTAGTTTCGAGGTTACGTAATACGTAGTATAACAAATTACTGACGTATTAGTTTTAGAAGGCACAAGTAGACCAGTGCAGCAATCTTCAAATATATAACCACTACAAGGTGGGCTAGTGGTAGGACGAATTTCGTGGTTGAGGGGGTAATCCCAATACGCCCGGGTTCGATTCCCCCTGGCTACATACTAGTGGCCACCTGGGAATTAACATGCGGACTTGCTCAGGCGCCCCAGACCACCAGTGTATCAGGGGGTCCTTAAGTGGAGGCTTAAAAATCCCTGTGACGCGGGCTTAGGCCCAGTGGGCTAGTCAGATCACTGTGTGGTCTGGATACTGGGTTATCAAAAAAAAAAAATCTTCAAATATATCAACAAAGCCACCTTGGTAAATCTCCTCTAGTTTTACATTCTACGGTGTTTTAATATAAGAAGAATTGGTTCCCAAAAAATTTGATAATATTTTTTTTGTTTACGTTCTACGTATGAATCGTCTTCATCGTAAATCTTGACCGCTTCTTGTTTGTAGGCAGTAGTAATGTACCGGTATGGCGGTATGGTTTGCTTGCTGCACCAAACTTATAATTGTATAAAAAAGTGCCTGTTGATGTCAAAATTCAAAATATATAACACATTCTGGACATTATAAACTCCGACCACATAACATGCATATACTCGAATATTTAGTATTCTCTTATTTATTACATGTGTCTACTATTTAGGCATAATACCATACTCATTGGAGGGCATTGACTGCTTTTAAGTTTAGGTTAGTTTTAGGCTTTAAGCACATGCTCTTTTGATTCCCAACAAAATAAACATATTATTAAGCTTAGCTAGCTGTTTCGTAAATCCTCAAATCTTTCATTATAACTTTTCGATCTAATCCATAGATACTTCCATAAGACGATATATAATAGTATAACTATAAACTAATTCTCCGAACCTTTTGGTCTTTCATTAATTTTAATAATTTCAAATGTTTACATATCAATTTAAATTTAAATTATTACACCTTGTCTGAAATATGAATTAATTAGAGGAACCGTGTGAACATGTCAATTGTGACCGAACCGTCTATAATATGACACAAAAACGATGACTGGGAGATCCATTTTATATTTGCGATCTTGAATTCGACTCATGCCAACCAAACTATTGCTTTTCTATAATAATAAAATTTAAATAATTTTTTATACTCGATATGAAGAAGAAATAATAATATGGATCACAAACATACAATATGTTCCTCGTGGACAAGCTCTTATTCGCCTAATGGTATAATTTGTACATAAAATATGTTAAGACGACTGTCAAATGTCATGTGTGGATGCACATCAATGTTATGATAGATATCCCAATTCCCAAGCATGCCTTCACGTAGCCAGCTAAGATCTTTGTATTTACAATTATTTCATACTCCCTCTAGATCATAAAAAATAATTTTTGAGGTTTTATATTTGTATCTAAAAGATTGATTTTCTATAAATTTTTACCCATTAATGTTAATAAATTGTGAATTTCAAGAATTATTAATTAAGAATTTAAAAATTTGATGAATTACTATTAGTCAATAGATTTGAAAAATGGTTTAGTATAACTAAATAGTGCATTTATAATTAAACATTAAATGTATTCTTTAATTAGTGTGAAAACTCTATAAAATCAATTTTTTTGATACGGAGGGAGTATTGATTATGAGAATCACAATCCTATTGAAGATTGAGAAATATATTGTAAAACGATATTCTCTCAGTTTTAAATCATTTAGACATTTAGGAATTCTATTGTTTTTATATGTATAATCATTATTATATTTCTTTAAAAAAAAATTATATTTCTTAATTTACCATATTACAGTCTTTTTTAAAGAGAATTTCTAAGAACAGTTAAGAGAGACAGTAATAAATGTATGTTTGTAATTGCATATAATTTATTGATTTATGTGTAAAAAACTCAAAATATCTAATAATTTGAAGGGAAATCGAGTGAATATTAATTTTGGTTGATATTTATCCTAAAACCGTACTTTTTTTCTTTCTTGTGAAATCCAATTCATTGATGTTAGGTAACCAGTCTACTTCAAATTTGTCTTATCATGTCCCTTTTTCACACAAAATTGCATTATTTATAATATGAACTCAATTTTGTTTACAAAAATGTAAAATTTATAACTATAATTAATATTATATCAAATACGAAAAAAACTACATACGAATATGAAAAATATGAATTTATATATAAAAATTGTTGTTGATTCTAGATATCTAAATATGAAGCGTTGCTCCACGGCATAACAAAATAGCATTCACATCAATGGGATTGCGGACCATCACTTGTAAATAGTGCAATGTTTAGCAACCAACATTCGAATTTTGTTTCATTGATTAAATGTGTTTTTGTTGAATGGAATGAAAAAGTGGCAAACTCTTTAAAATAAGTTCAAATTCTATAATAGAACCATATACGTAATGGAAGAAAAAAAAATGAAATGAGTTGTTAAAATCGACTCTAAATGCAAAAACGAAGAAGATATTGAACGTGAACGAGATGGTGACACACACCATTACTTATGTTATGTGTAGAAGAAGAAAACCATCACAGAAAAGCTCAGTACAATAACATTTTGTTGCTCTATTCCAGAAGTTGCTTATGTAATGATGTAAATGCTTTTACCCCACAAGAATCAGGCAAGTCCACTAACAACATCATGCCATTTAAAAATGACAGGGACATCATAAAAAAGACACCACTTTATGATTCTGTAATGGATCCTCTAGTCTAGCAACACTAGTCCTTATAACTCTCTATACTTGATCATATCTTTCACAACATTCCCTTTCCAATTTTTATTTGTTTCTCCCACTATTTTTTGTTTGTTCAGAGAAGCTTAATGTTACAAATGAACGTAAGAGATCTGACCTATCCGTATATTCTTGCTATAGGGGTGTCTCATTGTAGTTAGCAATGCCGCCGATATAATGCACAAAAGCAACTGAAATTTCAACAACCTTAAAAGAGGAAATAGTTGCGGGAGAGAGGAACTGAATCGGCTGGCGCACATGTAAGGACCTCTCCGTTTGCTGTGACAATGTATGTCTCTGGGTCCACGGTGATGTCCGGAAGCGCATCATTCAGCTTCATGTCGAGTTTTGTGAGCTGTCTCACATTGGACACCGCTACAACCCTCTTCTTGAGTCCATATAGTTCTTTTACCCCGTTTCTCAAGGCAGCCTGGTTTATGTAAGAATACAGAAACTATAATTATGTTAACTGAATCTACAAATCAATTGGAGAAAGAATGGAAGATACAGAGTGATAAAAGATTATTTGCCTTGCTGACAAATGCAACCGAGTTTTCACTTCCGGCCTTTCCAAATGCTCCAAACATAGGCCTTGATATCACCTACCGTCATAAAATGAAAGCAAAGACTGTTATTTTTTTTCTTTCCAGATTAACTTTAGAGACATGTTGTCAAGAAAACAAGTCCAGAAACTAGTAGTCAGTGATTATTACCGGCTCAGGAGTGGGTATGCTCGCATTTGCATCGCCCATATTAGCCCAGGCTATATTGCCTCCTTTAATTATCATTTCTGGTTTTGCTCCGAAGAAAGCCGGCTGCCATATAACGAGATCAGCCAGCTTCTTCTCCTGCATAACAGTGCATTTTCCAATTGAGTAAACAAAAACACTGACGCTAGATAGCTACAGGGCTTCCACTATTCAGCCAAATGAGGGTTTCAGATTCACTACTTAAAACTCAGAATCCTATAGCCCTTTCAATGTAGAAAATTTGTGCATCAGAACAAATGTTTCACACGGTTTCAGAAGCTATTGACCGACAAATCTAAAAACTTTCAAGAGGAAAAGAAAGTTGTATAGTAAGATATGAGACGTGTGTGGAGAAGATTAGCATACCTCAACCGAGCCAATTAAGTCCGCAAACCCATTGGCTATAGCTGGGTTTATTGTGTACTTTGCAATGTATCTCTTGATCCTCGAGTTATCATCATCAGCCATGTTAGGATCAATGGCTCCCCTCTGAGCCTTCATCTTGTCAGCAGTCTGCCAAGTTCTGCTTATAACCTGTAAAAGGAAATGGAAATCACTTTTTTTTTTAAGCAAACAAGTAGGAGCATACAAGAGCACATGCCACAAAGTAAGTATCACTGCAGAAGGAGATAGAATTCAAGAATTCAAATACTATGAACCGAGAGGTAAAAAATCCGCTAAACAGAATCTCGCAAAGAGTAAAATAGCTTACTATCACGAAGAATTTAAAGTATCGATTTCACAATGTTTAAGGGTTAAAGGGATGATGAACCTCTCCAATGCGACCCATTGCTTGTGAGTCGGAGGAGATAATGCTGATTGCTCCCATATCATGCAATATGTCCTCTGCAGCTATTGTTTCAGCTCTTATCCTTGATTCAGCAAAAGCTACATCTTCTGGGATGTTCTTGTCAAGGTGATGGCAAACCATCTGCTTGTGTTTGCATATGAGGTTATTAAGAAGACAAAAGTAAAGTTATTCACCATCAGTCGTACACTCCTATTAAATTCTCATACCAGCATGTCAAGATGTTCATCCACAGTATTTTTCGTATATGGCCGTGTTGGGTTGGTTGATGACGGGAGTACATTTTTTACTCCACAAACTCTAATGATATCTGGCGCATGTCCACCACCAGCACCTTCGCTGTCCAGAAGGATTTAACAAACAAAAATAGCACTTCAATATTTGCTTCAAATATAGGCAGTGACCAGTGAATTTACTTTGATATTGTTGTTACATATTTAGTTTTATTAGCTAACTGATACTTCATAACTAGCTAGCGTAAGGGGAATTGTTTCAACGAAATTAAGATACTGACAATAACTAAAACTAAGAAGCAAGCATCTGAGAGGTGCATGAAGAGGTGAGATGCTGATGAACCTGTGATATGTATGTATTGTTCTCCCGCGAAAAGCATTGATCGTGTGCTCCACAAAACCCGATTCATTTAAGGTGTCAGTATGAATGTTCACCTGTCAGATCAGAACAATTGAGTACATTTGGGAAACTATCAATCCTGTTTCTTAAAAGAGAATGTCAGGGAAAAGAAAAGACCTGGATATCATATTCTTCTGCAACTGCCAAACAATTGTCTATTGCAGCAGGAGTAGTTCCCCAGTCCTCATGCAGCTTCAATCCCATTGCTCCAGCCTCTACTATGTGACGAAGCTCTAACGGTTTAGCTGTATTTCCCTAACAACGATACATTTTCTAACCGTAAGAGTTCTAGTCAGCTATTGGTGTACATCTCTTAAGAAGTGCAGAGTTTCGAAATACAGATGATTACATGGATAACAAGCATATCATTATCAAGAAGAAACATATCCCACCTTTCCTGTAAACCCAAAGTTTAGTGGCAGGCTATCCGTGGACTGCAGCATCAACTTCATATCGAACGGAGAAGGGGTGCAGGTAGTAGCACGTGTACCATAAGCAGGCCCTGTCCCTCCTCCAACCATAGTTGTTATACCTGCAGATAATTATGAATTGGAGAAAATGATCTAAATGCAAACAGTGGGAGAGCATACAAGAGAACATGCCACATAGTAAGCAATCTCTGCAGCCAGGCTAATCTGCTCACCGCTCGATACTGCTTCGTAGACCAATTGAGGACATATGAAATGCACATGACAATCAATAGCTCCTGCAGTTACAATCATTCCTTCTCCAGCAATAACCTCAGTCTTATTCTAAGAAAATAAACAAGAGAAGGTAAGTAAGTACTCCAAAATGGTATTTACTGTGTTTATATTGTGAATTAAATTACCCCAATAAGCATATTGCTCTGGACACCATGCATGGTATCCGGATTGCCTGCTTTCCCAAGACCGACAATATGACCATTTTTAATGCCGATATCTGCCTTATATATTCCTGAATAATCAATTATCACACTATTGGTAATGACAGTATCCAAGGAAAGAGCTTCAGATTGCTCTATTCCTTGACCCATGCCTTCTCTTAAAACTTTTCCACCTCCAAATACACATTCATCTCCATAAACAGTATAATCTTTTTCGATTCTTGCATATAAGTTGGTATCACCTAGGCGAAGCTTGTCGCCAGTGGTAGGACCATACATATTTGCATACTTTTCACGCGAAATTGTAGTCGTAAATCTAGGATCTTCCCCTACGATCCCCTCACTGCAAAGAGATCAGTTAAAACTTAATATAGTTGAATATGGGAGTAGGGTGACCATATTGAAACTCAATCTTGGAACATAAAAAATGCAAAATGACTAGGACTTAACCTAGCATCAGCATCTTCCAGGTGCCTAAAGCCTCTTCTCTCCATTGTTTCCATCACAACTGTCCAGTTGACATCATCAACTAGACCGTCAACAATTCCATTTCCTCCCCTTATCACTTTATTTCCACCAATATTCACAAGTCTAACACTTTTTCTTTCTCCAGGCTACGAAAAAACATAACAATTGTCACTGACAGAGTGACAGGACTAAAATCTGGTCATCCTTCAGCCGATAAATATAACAAGAGATATAAAGTTTATTAGTGTGTAATGGCAACAGCAAACAATCCCTAAAGATGATGCCATTTAAACCTCCTTTGTAAAATATTTTTCAGGTGTTATAATGTTAATCTTGCTTTCTCTGCATTTCAATTCTAGCACAAACACCATCTAGATAGATGATTCTGAAGAGCTTATCTAATTGAGGCCAATTCAAAAATATGAGAAATGAAACAAGAGAAAGAAAGATTCAGAAATTTAACCTCAAATCGTACAGCTGTTCCAGCTGCTATATTCAGACGCATACCAAGAGCTTTACGTCTGTCAAACACCAACAATGGATTCACTTCAATGAAATGGTAATGACTTCCAACCTGAAAGGAGACTCTGGAAAATTAAATATAACGGATTTGTAATCTATCTCCATGACTCCATCTATAAAAGATATCTTACATTAAAACTGAAACACAGAAGAAGCAAGATATGACAAATAAACACACCTGCACTGGTCTGTCTCCAGTGTTCACGACTTTCAAGACTAGTGCTTTCCTTCCATGATTTATTATTATACTTCCATCTCCATAAATCATATCTCCAGGAATTACATCCTCATGAGCTTCTGGAAATTTATCCAATGAAGGAACTACAAAACCGAGCCATAATCTTATCATAATCTCTCAACATTAACAATATTACTTCTTTGACTAACTTGTATTTCTCATGAAAAAAGATGATTTAAGTTGGTTTCTCCTAAGCTTATAAAGCATACTATATATATATCATCAAAGCTTGATGAAAGATAGAAACCTTAAGCAAACACTTTGCCTTGGAAAGAAACATGTCACTTAAATTAACATAAGACAATGTAAGGATAATGCAATCTCACATGAGCAGTCTAAGCCTAAGTAGCACCGAAACGGGTACGGGAACTAGAAACGGGTACGGAAACGGGGACGGAAAACGGCAAAGTAAAATTCCATAGATACGGGGACGGCATGGGTACTTCAGTAAATATATAAGAATAGATACCTATATACCTTTAGTGAGAGGCAATTAGAAAGTTAATGAGAAAAATATAGAAGAGAAAAGCAACTAGAAGGTAGAAAAACATGAAAATGTGAGGAGGCAAAAATGTACTCATGATAAAAGGGTTGGGAATGAAATTATAAGGATGTGAATGTTAGAATTTCAGTGTTGTTTTCCTCTGAATTAGACTCTAAGCAATAAAATTTAAAAAGGCTAAGTGTAGAATGCAGGGATCGAACCTGGAAGGAAAGATCCATGTAAAGCTAGTTCAAGGTTCCCATTTTCAAGAGAAATCGGTTCATGAACGGTAACTAACTTTGTACCATCACGAAACGTCCCTTCGACCTACAATTCCCTAAACTAGTTATAATACCTTGACAAGCAGTGAAAAAAGGCAACGCAAGTAACATGAAAGCAGAACCAGTGAAACCACCTGAACCGTATACAAAAGATGTACAACAGCAGGAAGAACCTGTCTCCTGTTTACAAAACAAGAAGATGCAAATAGTACTGAAGATATCCAAATGACACAAAGTGGATTGATCTTCTATATAATTCATCATATCACCTTCCTAATAGTTGTCTTCCAATATCCATTAGCTCCGCCACGCTTTTCTCACCATCACGAATAAACTCAAGAATCTACACATCCATGAGAACCACCATCAGCTTATGAATTGAGAAATATTCAAAAAATTGAAGAATAGTAGAGAGTAGTACCTGAGTAGCAATGAGTGCTACAGATTCAGTGTAATTGAGTCTAATACCACGAGCAAGACGCTTCTGTGCAAGGAAACCAGCTTGATGAAGCTCTAACTTCTCGATCTCTCGCGGCAACAACTTCATTTCTTCAGCTCCCAAATCCAATCCAATCTAGTTACCGAAACAAACACGTCGCCGGGAAACAGATCAACGAAGAAACGATTCCGTTACCGTGAAGTCGTAATGGTAAGAGACTAAATTTGAAGTTGAAGGAGAAGAAAGAAGAGTTGACAATCGGTGATTCGCAGACTCACAGTACAATTTATCTAATTGCTTACATCATGCATGCGTCATAGATTCTGATTCCTTTTTTTAAAAAGATTCCCAAATTTTTGCTTTAAAAAGCTTTTAAAAAAAAAGTGTTAACCGAACCAAATGTATCGAATTGGAACCGAAATAAAAAGAACCGAACTGAAATTTAAAAATATCCGAATAGATCCTAAATAGAACAGAACCGGACGATGGCTTCGCCGACTTGTGTTTCTCGGCGACTTTTGTCCCGATTTAGTCGGGCTTTGTGTCTGGCTTCACCGGCTCTTTCAGCGGTTTAGGCTGGCTATCTTCCGGCGGTGGTGGCTCCGTAAGCATCATCGGCTGGCTCTTTTCCGGCGTTGGTGGCTTCGTGAGCATCATCGGCTGGCTCTTTTCCGGCGTTGGTAGCTTCGTGAGCATCATCGGCTGGCTACTTTCCGGCATATGTCAGCTTTTCCAGTGACTATGGCTGGTTCTTCCCTAGCGGATTTATCTTAAAGATTTGCGTTTATAATTGAAGAGAAGAAGAAGAAGATTTCGAAGCATATTACACAATTCCTTTAGCTGTTATATTTCAGTTTGGAGTTTCGATTGTCTTATTCCCGGTGAAAACACAAAGATTCATGGTTCGATTTTTGAATCGGCGATGATTCTATCACCGGAATCGAGCTCGGACGGCGGAGGCTGAGATCGGAATCCTTTAGGTTACTCATCCCCACGTGTCTGATTTGTATTTCACTACTGACACGTTGCGTTTTGGATGGAGACTCAGATGCCAACTCTTCTTCAATTTGCAGTTATCTTGGGCCCTTTTGGGCTTTAGTTAATCCATGTAAAATCTGTGTGGGGCTGTTGTTTATATTTGCCCATCTTTGTATGGCTGGTTTCTTTCAATAAAATATGATTTTTGTGAAAAAAAAAAAAACAGAACCGATACTGAATCGAAATATTTTGGGTACCCGAAATACAATTATATATCCAAAAATATTAGTTATTTATACACCGAATAATAAAAAATACCCAAAAATATATATTAAAATATTAAAAATATCCGAAACAAAATTTCTGAATGAATAATAAATTTTAAAACCGAAAGAACTTATAATGAACTGAAACCGAACCAAAATTTCAAAATACGCAAATGGATCATAAACTCTAGAACTGAAAGAATCGAAATCGAATGGGACCGAACCAAAACTGATCGGATACCCGAATGCCCATTAGTTATAATAACAGTTTTAAAAATCCCATATTTGGCAACCCAGTTTCGATTCTTCCCTGATGGTAAAATATGGTTTTCAAGTGAGACTCGCCAAAAAGAAAAAGGAAAAAAAAAAAAAAATGCGTAACCGCTCGTTCAAAAAAATGCCCAGCTGAAATCAAGATTAACCGCTCGCTTTCCTCTGACTAGAGTATAAATAAAATCCTGAAATCAAAACTAATTTTCTCAAAGTTTCACAATCATTTTCCGGGAAAATTTACAGGCGAGAAAATAAACATTCTCTTCCTTTC
The DNA here is from genome assembly GCA_019202795.1 of Arabidopsis thaliana x Arabidopsis arenosa. Lineage (NCBI taxonomy): Eukaryota > Viridiplantae > Streptophyta > Magnoliopsida > Brassicales > Brassicaceae > Arabidopsis > Arabidopsis thaliana x Arabidopsis arenosa. Next base: position 9,951,186 of record CM032919.1, on the reverse strand, counting down.
GATTTACGAGCTTTAGAAGCAGCTACATTCCTCATAAATGGTACACAATTTTCTTTGTACCTACTCTTGATAACCTGAAATAATGTGGCCATGTTTGGTTAATTTTTTGATTTTGGATTTTGACAGGAGCAACCGACGAGGAGGAGGCCACGACGTCGTCCTCTTGAGACTTGTGGTGGTGTGATACTCTCCATGGCTCGTGTTGTTTACACAAGAAGCCAGACTCTGAAGAAGAAGAAGAAGAATCTAGCCTCTTGGCTTTTGCGGAAACTCTTCGAATTCGTTATCTTCTTTGTTTCGATGACAAGTCCGTTTCATCGCCATTTTCTCGCGATTCTCTCTGTAGCTGACGATCACATTCTCGCGTTGCAAGACGCGATTGAGACTTATTTTCCTTCTTCCAGCTTTGTGTTCGTTAAGATCTTCGATTTCCTCATCGTTGTAGAGAGTTTTCCTGAGAAATTTGATGGATTTCTCAAGAAACTTCCGAGTTTGATGAACCGAGTGGCGTGGCTAGATTGGTTGTTGGTTCATGCTATTTCTTGGCTTGGTTTGTTGGTGAACGTTTTGGGACGTTGGAGAGATAAGAACAAAGGGACGAAGGAGAAAGAGATCACGGTCGATAGGAGCTTTAGCAGATCAGGATCAGTTTCAGAAGAAGAAGAGGAAGATAAGACGAAATTCGGGACAGAGAAGAAAGTGTCGTACAAAGAGGCATTACAGAGAGGAAGTAGTGGAGAAGATGGCGGTGGAAGCACTGGTCGCAGCAGCAGCAGCCGCGGAGATCCTATTTTGGAACTGTTTGAGACCGGATGGATTCAGAATCCCATCAAAAGAAGTAGTAGAAGCGCGGATTCGCTCACCTTCTCGCGTTCTGAATCCTACTCGACCTGATCTCTTTCGTTATACGAGTTTGAACCCGAGGGGTGACACAATAGATTACATGTTTTGGTCTCTTTCAAGTACTTCTTGTATTCTTTACTTTTGTAAATATCATATTCTAAGTAACCTAAGTTGAAGATTTGTTTACTCTTAACGTTGCATAATTATCATTGAAACATAAGAAACAAGAATAGCAATAAGTGAATTGATGTTAAAAATTGGGGTTTTGTTTTATTTGTATTTACCTTGATATACATCTTTTTTGGCTAACCAAAAGAACAGCAAAAATCGAGTGTAATCACTAATCACAATGAGACCTGTACATATCCTCTATGAGATGACTTTTGTAACTTGTAACAAAGAAAGAAAAACAAAGCTTTACATACAAAGGTTGTGTACATGTGATATTTCCTCTTTCTCACTCGCGAACCGAGTAGCTTTTCTTCCAGAAGAAGCTGAATGGTCTTGCCAACGACTTTCTTCTCGACATTGATTTCGACAAGAATCTTGGTTCATAGTCTGGAACCGGAGCTGAAGCTGGATTTGATCCATGGACAGACATCGGTGCTGAGAGAGATTTTCTGGGAGGTTCCTTTTGTGGGGGCTCATCTCTGTTTGGAGATGGCTGATCCCGTTGCTGTCGTTGTTCCCTAAACAGCATTAGAAGCTTCTGAGACTTCTCTCTGCCTCGCGGTGTCCCGTTCACTGAGATTGACACTAATGATGGTATCACACCTTCTTGTAGCACCATTTGGATGCAAGACTCTCTTCCATTGCATAGAATCAAAAGGCATGAAACAGCTTGCTCCTGCTCTGTCGTGTCACCCATGTCTAGCACTGTTGCTAAACTGCTGATCATGCCCTGTGATGATACGGCTTCATCTTTGCCTTCCTGGCTCGAAGCTAGATTTAGCAATACGGCTAATGACTTCTCTGTCCACAAATTTTCACCTGTTGATGTGAGAAGGCCTTGGAGGCTCTTGATGATGTTAGTTGAAAGGAGAGCAGGGATATTGGGGGAATATGTGGAAAGGTTGTAGAGGGCGTGAAGAGCATCGAGCTTGCATTGGGTTTCGATTTCCCTCTGAAGAAGTTGGACAAGGAAAGGTACTGCTTGGCTTGAACCTATCACGGACTTTGCTTCATCGAGACAGGAAAGATTAAGATAAAGCGCGGTTGCTGAACCTTGGGACTCAGAAGAAGAAATCATTTTCTCGAGCAGCGGAATCACCCCAAAAGTTAACATCAACTCTTTGTTCCTGCAAACCATGGAAAAGAAAAACACAAATAGTAATGAGAAAAGTCACAATCTATTATTGTATTACCAGCATCAACAAGAGGTACGAACCTGTTGTTGTTGACGGCTAAATTGAACAGAGCCATAGCTCCACTATCCTGAGCTGACGCATTGTTCTCATCCACAGCTGATCCTAAGAACCGCAACAAGGCTTCGACAAACCCGTTGGCTCCCATGAAGATCCTGGCCTCTTCATCATCCTTCAGCAATAGCCTGATCTTTTCTACAACCTTGCCTTTTTTCTCTAAATCCTCATCTTCATTTAAGATAGTCAATAAATCTTGATACCTCTCAAGTACATGTAAATCAGAATCCTCATCATCATCATCATCAGACACAAAACTTTCTTCTGTGTTTTGTCGCTCGACAACAGTAGTACCATTCTCCTCCAACGGAACAATTTTGATGCCCTTCAATTTACACGACCCTATACTGTTGACTGACTGTGATTTGGTGGACTCGGAGTCAGAGAGAGCTAGTCTCCAGTAGTCGAGGTCTTGAGATTCTGGCGGCCCACTAGGGATTTGAGTTCCATTCTGTTCACACCAGCTCGCAATAAGACCTTTAACACAGTTATTGGGAGTCAAGGAGAGATGTGGGAGCTGTTGTTGAGTCTTTGGGCAAGTATTGTGCCCATCACTAAACCATTTCTCAATACAGACCCGTTCATAAGTCTGCCCTGAAGCAATAATGACAGGATCACACATAAGTTGCAAAGATATGGGGCATCTCAATTCTTCGGGTGGAACGGGCATCTGTCCTGAATTTATGCTGTTCATGGGCTTGTCGTTTAAAGAACCAAACCTCGATAGCTGACGGCCAAACCCATGAACACTGACACGATCTTCATTAAAACCCTGAACGGTAGGAGAACATGGATATGACCCCTGAGAGTCATTCTCATCCAAAATCTCACTTCTGAATAGCTTGGAGCATTTTCTCATAAGATGCAGAAGATAAGCCACAATTGATTCCTTACGCTTGTCTTCTTCAGCGCGTGCCCTGTCAATGAGTTTCTTTAGAGCCCTTCGTTCCGCCAGAGCCACTCTAGAAGAAGTGATACTGAGTCTAGTAGCTGCACGGTGGAAAATTTCAAGCTCGGTGTTGTCATTACAGTTGTCAAATTTTTTCCCTTGTTGGAGCAATGCAATGATCTGATCACCGACTTCCTTCTCCGATGGATCAAGCATGAACCTGGTGTTCTCTAGTTCACCAACAATTTCCAAAATCTGAAGAGAATCATAAATCAAAAATCAGACTTCTCAACTAGGAATTTTCATAGAAAATGTACCCATCAGATCTCTAAGTTCAACAAGCCAAAAACCAAAAACCAATGAGGCTTATTTTGGGATATCATCAACCCTGAAGATCATACTTATCAAGCAACGAATGAACTAATCTTAATCATCACAATGAGACAGTGTGCAACGAACAGAGTAAAAATTACCTGTGACCCAATTGAACTAGGAACAATGTCTTCAACACGTTTAAGACCGTCGATGAGAGCAATTTTCGCTTTCTCAAACTTTAAAAGAACCGCATCCCCCGTTATGGCCTGTTTAGATTGGAAAACATTAAAGATGCAAAACACACAAAAAAAAGAATGCCTAAAACTTGTCCAAAGAGAGAAAGGAGAGGGGAACAAAGAGAAAAACTCACCAAGTAAAGTTTACTACATTCAGAACAGTGCTGAAGAATATTCTTTGCCTTCTCAAGTGCAATATGTAAAGAGCACAAGGCCTGAATCCCTGATTTACTACGCGGTCTAGCTCCTTCCAATGACGGGAAGATTGAGAGTACCTTGCATAGAACTCCAGATAGTTCCTTGCACATATCTCCATGTAACTGCGTTTCCATAAAAAAAAAACATAAGCTTTTAGCAAACGCACAATAGAGCACAAGACAATGACATCATAAACACACAAAAATCAGAGATGATTGAAAAATTGGTTCTTTAAGATAACCCAATTACAATTCAATGCAATAATCAGAGATGCAAATTTAGCCCTAGCTCAAGAAAGACACATATGATCTAATCAGATAATTCCAACAATTACAATTCGAGATCAAAACATTTCAATTTATAACAGAACCTTAGCATCGCTAGCCGCGAATAGATTCTCCTCAAGCTCTGTCACATCCATGATCCAACCTCACCAGACAAACTCTGAGCTACAAAAATTTCCCAGAAACAATCAATACATAAAATATCTGACACAAATCTCTTCTGAATTATAAGAAATTACTAAACCAAACAATGAATCATACTACAAAATTGATTATAGAAAATACCGTGATATGAGAAAAAGATCTTAACCCAGAAAACAAAATTTTATTCAAACACCAAATCCTGGAAAATTTGCAATAACGGAACTGAAACACCTCCACAAAAACCGGGAAAATCTACGATTAATAAAAAAAAATTGCGAATTTTATTGTTTTTATAAAAAAAGACAACTAAAAATAAAGCTGCGAAGAACACGTGTGGAACCAGCAACAACCAAAAATGGACAAACAAAAAAAAAAAAACAAAGAACAGAACAGAAGAGATAAGATAGAGAGGTCAAACATACCGGAGAAATTGAGACCAGCCACGGAGGTTTCATAAAAGATAAACCAATCGAGAAGAATCAAAATTAGGGTTTTGTTCTTCTTGGTAACGATTCATGATTTTCGCCTTTTGGGTTAAATCATAAATGTGAGAGAGAGAGGAGAGAATAAAAAGATATTCGAGTGGAGGAGAGGAAGTATACTTAAGAATCTGTGTGATTTTTAAAAAATTATTAAGTTAAGAACGGCATTAGCATTACTGTGATGTTAATTAATATTTTAATTTAAAACTAATGAACGGTTCTTTCAATAAATATTTATTTAATTTACTAGTTTTATGAAGTTTTCCAAGCAGTATATTGTAACTGGGGTTGACGTGAGTTTTCATAATTAGTTTTTTTGCCTTTTATTCCACGGATTTTGTGGTTCATCTGGAAAGCGAGAAACTTAAAAGTTTTTGGGAATTCAGACGTTCATCCTGCAGATACGCTCTAACTTGCCTGTAAAGAAGCATAATCTTTTCGCATTGCAAGAGCCAGAGAAACGATCATCGATACTCAACCGCTCCTTACAGCTCCAGGTGCGCAATCTACAAATTCAGATTATTTGATTTGTCAGGTAGATGGATCTTGGACAGACGCAGCCACATTATGCGGCATTGGTTGGATTCTTATCTCTGATAGTCAGCTTACCAACCTTGGACTCAAGTGTCAGCGACAATGTTTATCTCCACTTCACACGGAGTTTGAAGCGCTTCTCTGGGCAATGAGATCCCTGCCGTCATTATCCATTTTTAATGTTGCCTTTGAGACAGATTCCAAGGAGTTGGTTCAGCTTTTGGACACTCCGGATGAGTGGCCCGCCTTTGCTTCGGAGTTAGAAGATTTTAATGCTTTAAAACTTGTTTTTCCTCGGTTTTCATTAGATTTTATTCTACGTTTAAACAATGTCCGTGCCGATTGTCTCGTTAAGAAGGCAAGAGCACGCGATTCTATCTTTTCCCATGTAAGCTCCTCAACACCGGACTGGTTTTCTCCCGAAGAAAACCGCCGGTTTCTAGCTTAAATGGATGAATTTATTTTGCAAAAAAAAAAAAGATTAATTTGGTTAATTAGGAGTTTTGGGAGAGTTTATGGTTAACCTTTTTTTTAAAGAGATTAGTGCGTTTTTTTTGGCAATCAAACTCCATATATTAATTCACGGATAAAAACTCTCTTCTAGAGAGAGCCAATCGGGTACCGTCAAACTTACATGGGAAAAGCAAAACCCGCGAGCTCTTGCACATTTCGCAAGATGATCGGCGGAGGTGTTACCACTACGAGAGATATACTTAATATTAAACGAAAAAAACAATTCCCTGTAATACACAAAATCCCTCATCTCTGTAGCGAAAGTAGGCCAGTCATCGGGGCTTGAAGTCATCTCAATAAGATCCGAGCAATCCATCAGAATGAGGATACTAGTCAACGGGATTGCCAATAAACACTTCATCGTCCACAAAAGAGTCTACAATTCAGCATGCAAAGGGGAAAGGCTTCTGCGCGAACCCTTTAAGCCCAAATGCATCCGTCTTCCATCCCAAGAAACAATCCACCCATGTCCACTCCTAGCCTCCTCCCCGTGCCATGATCCATCAATAAAACACACTGGCCTATCTGCTGGAATTGGCGTTACTTGTACAATAGGATTCCTCTCGGGTTGGGGGTCTTCTCGCCTGTTTGCCCGCCTCCAAGCCTCTTTCTCTTGAGTTGCTAAATCCACTGTTTCCTGAGGTGTTTCGCTCAGATTATCAAAAATCTTTCGATTTCTCGCCTTCCAAATATACCACATGATCCATGGCTCTTAGGCTCTCCTCATCCGCATCCGCCTCTTTGCCCCGCCAATACAAGTAATCTAGGTTTTTGTATAGCGAGGGGGAGGGGAACAAGGCTGGGGATGATGGTATATTGGAAAGGGCCCATACTTGTCTAGCAGGTGGACATTCAAAGATCAAATGATTAATTGTCTCTTCTTCTGCCCCGCATATGGGACATCCTTTATCTCTACCTCGTTGACACGAGGCCAAACATCCTGTCACACATTGCCACACGAAATGTTTTAATTTCCGCGTAGTTTTTTAATTTTCAAGCTTGCGCCTTTAGTGCATTAACACTTGGTCCCTGAGAAGGGTGGTCGCAGGCAGGACGAGAAATAGTTCTCGCGGCTTCATATCCAGACTTAACTGTATAATTGCCAGACTTTGTCATAGTCCAACAATATCCGTCACTCGAGACTTTTAAGCTCGGTTTGATCCCTAGTATAAGGGTAATATCTTCTGGTGGAAACAATTCCCGAAGACAGTCCAACTTCCACTATTTAGTCCCAAATTCAATCAAAGTGTTGACGCAGGCCAGTGGATCTCTCTCTGAGGTGAGGCCCTTGGGTGGCCGAGCTAGGGAATCCGGGATCCATGGATCGGTCCAAATACAAGTTCCAAAGCCAGAACCTCTAGTCTTACGAATCCCCTTTTTAAGAACATCTTTGGCGGCCAATATACTTCTCCAACCATAGGACGGTCGGTTAGAGACAGTGATCTCTAAGGGACTGCAGTAACGAAAGTAACGTCCTTTAAGGACCCGACTAAGAAGGGAGTCTGGGAACCTAAGTAGTCTCCATAATTGCTTCGCCAGTAAAGCGAGATTGAAATCTTCCAATGTCCTGAATCCTAGCCCTCCGTCTGATAAGGTGTACAAATTTGATCCCAGGCTATCCAATGTATACCCCTACTCTCAGCTTTATTACTCCACTAGAAGTTGGCAATAGCACTAGAGAGTTTGGAGGAGATTGCTTTTGGTAACAAGAAACACGACATTACATATGTCAGAAGAGCCTGTGCTTGTAATTTAATGACCACGAGTTCACTCTCGTATGTAATCTATCTCTCACAAACGCAAAAACTTGGGCTTTTGAGCCATGAATCTTCTCAGGAAGGCCTAGATAGGTTCCCATCCCTCCTTCCTGGGAAATCCCCAGAATAGTTTTGATTTCTTGTCGTACCGGTGATGAGACATCATTACCAAACATTATGGATGATTTGGACAAGTTAATTTTTTGTCCCGAAGCCCCGCCATAGGAGCGGATAATGTCAATAACTTCCTTGCTTTGTTGAGCATTGGCCTGACAGAAGAAGAAGCTATAATCAGCGAACAGAAGATGCGAGACTCGTGGGCTCGCATGTGAGATTCTAAGGCCCTGGACTTTGACTTCCTCCTCCGTTTTCCTGATCTGAGCTATAAGTGCTTCCGTACATAATATAAACAAGTACGGAGAAATAGGATCCCCTTGTCGGATACCACGCTTTGGTCTAATGCGGCCTTTTGGATCGCCATTTATCAAAATACGGTATGAAACTGAGGTGATACATTGCATAATCCAGTTAACCCATTTTTGATCGAAACCCATTTTTTCCATTAAAGCTCGAAGAAAGCCCCATTCCACTCTATCGTAGGCTTTACTCATATCTATTTTTAACACCATAAATTTTTTCCTGTTTGCCGGATTAGAGCGGAGTGCGTGGAAGTTTTCTTGTGCGATCAAGATATTATCAATAATTAGTCGTCCTGCCACGAATGCAGATTGGGTCTCGGATATTAAATCCGGAAGAAATCTTCTAAGGCGCAAACTTAGAATTTTTGAGATAACCTATAGCTTACGTTACATAAGCTAATAGGTCGGAAGCCAGACATTTTGCGCGGCCTTTCTCCTTTTGGTATAAGACAAATATTAGTCTCGTTTAGCTTCCCATCGAAGATCCCTGAACTGAAAAAATTCTTCACTATTTTGGTAAGATAGCCTTTTATTATTTCCCAAAACTTCTGGAAAAATAGAGCAGTCATCCCATCCGGTCCCGGAGCCTTAGTCGGGTTTAGGGAGAATAAAGCACGCTTAACTTCCAAATAGATTAGTGCGTTATGGTTGCAAATAGTGCCTTTTTCCATCAGAAAAGTTAGTGGAAACATGAACAAATTGTCAGTTAAATTATGTTATCCCACTTGAATATTTTTCATTTTTTAAAAAAATTTCTAACGTTCCACCAAATCATCAAATGGAGTTTTTTTTATAAAAAAATTATAGTTGAATTAAAAAAAAAAAACCCCCACTCAAAGATTTGCTTGTTCCCATCCACCAGGCAGATTGACGTTTTTTAGCGCCTTTTTAATGATCCTTTTTTTTTTTTAACTTGCTTCGTGTTTAATTGATCTCCATGATTTTGAATTCAAAAATTTAAGTCAAAAAATTCTTTGACGATTTTTAGAAATCTTTATGTTAAGGGGCCGATTAGTAAGGGCTGTTAGTTTTGGTTGTAAAGACTTTGGGTTTAAAACAAACAACATAATTCAAACATGTTCACAACATAATATTCAAGCTACATAATATCAAGTTTTTAAGTTTAGATAAGAAAAGCAACTAAAGGAAGGGGAGATGAGATGTTCACACCCTAATGACACTCGGAACTATTCAGCTGCCAGTCCAGGCCAGTGGAATAACGAAGATAGTTAATTTCTCTGTCACAGATCAGCCGACCATCTACAACGCCATTATGGGCATCCCATGGTTAAACCTAATGCGAGCCTTCGCCTCGACATACCATCTCTGCTTGAAGTTCCCGACGCCTAACGGTGTAAAAACGATATGGGGATGCCAAAAGAATTCGAGGATGTGCTTCATGGCAGCACATAAACTTCGAAACCTTGTCGCCGAATCTAAAGCCGAGGTCAATCATAAAAAGGCAAAGATCGGCCGAAGCAAGGAGAAGTACACCGAAGAAAAGAAGGCGGCCGAAGAGATGAAAGCTCTTGAGGACATTCTTGGGACTCTCGCTCCTCCTAAAGCGACCGATGAGCCTGAGGTGGAGATGACGAATCCTAACCCCATTGTCGACGCAACTTGTCCCCAGGAGGCCGAGACTGTCCTAGCCGTGGATACACCTCAGGAAATACTACCGCTAAAAACCTAAGGTACGCGTAAATTTGAACTACGAGGTGGCTTGATCCCTGAAAAGGGTACGTAGGCAGCTCGTCCTCGGACGAGTTCAGCTACCCCCCCCCCCCCCCCCGAATCAAAAAGAGGGGGGGGAGTGGGGTCCGTATATCCATACTCCCACTCAAAATTTTAACGAATTTATTTCTAAGACTAACACCTCGGGCTTTATTCTTTTGAAGTAAACCCACGATCTTCACCCCGAAACTTGCCTCGGGAATTTAACACCGTCTAAACTCTGTTCGGTTTGTTTGGGCGATGGCCACACCCGCGAACTAAATTCATCTGCACCTCCACGGTTACAGGGCGCTATATAAGCATTCGAGACAATCTGGTCGGAGATATCCGACCAAAGATGAAATTGTCTTCAGAAACCCCAGTAAAATCTTAACACTGGTGCCCCAGTTCGCTTCTAAGCACTGGATATTGACTATATCAAATCGGGTCGCAACCGAGGACGAATAAGTCGTATTTGCAGAAACCCAGTCACCTTAACACTGGTATACAGTTCATTTTTCTTTCGGTTTGGAAGAATAACTTCTACTTAACCGAAAACGATAAAGTCATATTCTCAGAAACCCAGTTATCCTAACACTGGTACTCAAGTGTTTAACTTAGTTCTAAACCTGAAACGGTTCGGAGGATTAAGAACGTCCTCATTCCGAGTCAAAAAGAGAAACACTTCGAATCACGAAAGCCGCTTCAAAAGAACGAGAAACGTTTCAAGAATACTTGCAGAATTAACGAAACATTCATATTCGTTTGGATAAAGCCATCCTCACAATCTTACACTACAACAAAAAAGAAGAAAAAGAAGGGTTCTAAGAGTGCCGCCTCAGGTTCACTGGCGACTCGAAGCAGAAGTTAACAGCTCGGTCTGCTCGTTCATGAAGCTCGTTACACTTGCTCCCCAAGTCAACAAGCTAGGGGGCTAACTGTTGGGGTCGGATTTCAACCATCCTTTGAGACCGAGCCAAACTTCAACACCTTGGGTTATCTTTCTAATAAGCTCGGGGTATCCTGCAAATCAGCTCGGGTACACCATCAGACAGATCGGGTACACCATCAGACAGCTCGGGTACACCGTCAGACAGCTTGGGTACACCATCAGATAGCTCGGGTACACCGTCAGACAGCTCGGGTACACCATCAGACAGCTCGGGTACACCATCAGACAGCTCGGGTACACCGTCAGATAGCTTGGGTACACCGTCAGCTCGGGTACACCCTAAGCGCCTCTGTTCTGGTTGTATACGACACCGTCATCCCGTCCCGAGGTGACTTCACCCGTGTTCCCGAGCCGATCTCACCCGTGTCCCCGAGGCGACTTCACTCGTGTCCCCGAGCCGACCTCACCCGTGTCCCCGAGGCGACTTCACCCGTGTTCCCTAGCCAACTTCGCCAGAGCAGCCTCATGTGTTTATCGGACAAAACACCCGAGGAGAAGTCCTCAGTCACCCGAGGAGGAAGTCTTCATCATCAGTTGCCCGAGGCAAGGACTTAGTAAAATATTCACCTTCAAAGTACCATTTCTAAAACAAGGCATCATTTCCGAAAAAGAAGGATCATTTCCGAAATGCCCGGAAATGATAAGGGAGAATCTCAAAGGATCAACTCAAATCAGGAAAACTTCCGAAAACCCCGAAGAATAAGGAAACTATCCTAATCCGCGATATTCTAAGCCGACTTCAAGATAAATGGAAATCTTCCGAGAATATCGCTGGAGAGGCGGTTTACCATCCCTATATAAGAAGACTCAAGGCTCTCACAGAACGGGGGGCAATATCGCTCTAGAATTTAGACTACACAAAGCTCTCAAAGCGCAAACACTTTTTCTTTTACGATCAAACTCTTGTACGATCAAAGCTATCTTTTTCTTAATAATAATATCAAGAACACCATCTTTGGTTTCGATCCGTTTTGTTGTTCTTTGAAAATTTTCGCAAGTAGTATCCCTAAATTAAAACCCTAGACAAATCTCGATTGTGTTAGTTTCGACTTCCACAGGGATCTCTGCTCTCTTGGTTCTATCATTCTCTTTAGGTTTTTGCCTAGTTGCCTCTGCTCTTAGTTTAAGGAGTCGTCCTCCTTCGATTATGGTTTGATAATATTTGCTTTGTATTTCTAGTTCTGTTTACTTTTTGCCTCCCTTCTATAGGGCTTAGTTTTCTGGGGAATTTCCTTTTTCCTCCGACAATGTCTTCGGGGACTTTTAGTTTGTCCGCCGACTTATGTTTCCCTTGTTTGGGCATATGTATTTCTCCCTTGGTTCCACAACAAGTATCTTAATAAAATTCAAGTTGACAAAAAAAATAAAAAATCTTCCGGTCTCACCCAACAAATAAAGTAGAAAATATTAAAATGGAAGAAACAGAAATTGAAATAGAAAGAAACCTTCACTACAGGAAATAGGGGTATTAATAGCAGTACAGAATAGCGTTTTTGATGGTTCTGCTATAGTTGAGTTTTGAAAAAAAATTTATAGCGTTTCCGAAAAGGCAAACGCTATGGTAAGATGACCGCGAAAATATTTTGAAGTGGCGCCTAGTTTTTGGTTTTACGATAGCATAGATGATAATGAAAATGTTATCGTAGAGTTAAGGGGGAAAATGAAAATTTCATTGCCTCCAAAACAATAATAAAAATTTTTTTAAGTAACAAAATAGTAAAAAAAAAATAGAGAAAAAAAGAATTAGAAGAGAAATAGATGGATGATGGGCGATTCCTCCAAACTCCAAAGCCACCTTTTCAAGCAAAACCGCTTCGTTATTCTTCGATCCCGCCCGGCGTCGGCTTCTCTGGCATCGGTCGGATCCTTCTTATATTTGCGTTAGTTTTTAAGTTTCTTGTTTCTGTATATATCAATAACATCGGCAAAGTGATTCTTATGGCTACCCGATTTCTATTATTGATTCAATATCTCATCGTCTTTCTCTTGTGTCGAGAGTGCGTATTTCCGATAAAAATCCGACAATGGTGTCGGAACAATATCGGTGTCTTTCCGCTAAGGATAAATCCAGGCGGCTTCCTTTGTTTCAATTCTGATTCCTTTGATCTCCAACACCATCGAGACCATGACCATGACTTCAATTTCTCTAAATCGATAAAGGATTTTCAAACCCAGATCTGGGATCCAGGAGATCTAAACTACAAAATTAAAGGTGGTGGAATATCGAAGTCGTGTATACGGAAGTCATATATATGGAAGTCCAAACTATGTACTAGTCATATATATGGAAGTCATGTGATGCTCGTGTCGGAGATTGGTATCTCATTTATGCCTTGCTCAAAGAGATTAATAATTCTTTGCATCGGTGCTATGATTCTCTTTCCTTTGTTGTTTATTTCTTTTAGTATCAAGGAAACATTGCTGCAAGTCAAAACTAGAGATATCGACATTGGTTTTGATGATGTGATAGCACTTCCCCAATCTAACCAATTTGTTGCTCCCGTTTTTGTTTATATTGTTTATGTGATGGAATTATGGCTGCACCAATTTGGTTTATGTTGGATGGATATGTTGAGGTTTTATGTGGTTTTGATCAAATATTGGCGACAAAATTTGATTAGTATTGAGCAGATTTGGTGGATGAGAGATGCATCGGCGATGTTTAGATGGGAACCTATTAACACGAGAGGATCGGGTATTTGGCAGGTACAGAAGTTTTGGTGCCACCGTGTCTACATTTCAGAATTAGTTCTGGGCACATCGGGTTTAATGCTACGTTTTGTGAAAAAAAGTTTCAGCCACAAGTTGCTGCATACAAATCGTAACAAAGAGAAATCAAATATGAAGTTGGACAATAACCGATCTTATGATCGGTTAGCGAGTAAGACTACTCAACGGAAAGCATCGTCAAACTCCCTTTTGCAGTATTTTTCTTAGTGTATGGCACATACATCTGTGTATGTAATAACTGTGTTACAGTAATTCTGTATATGTCTTTGTAATAACTCTTTGATTTGAATGAAGTTTGATTTTGCCGGAAAAAAAAAAAAAAAAAAAAAAAAGAAGAAGAGAAATAGATGGATTAGGATAAATTACTCGTCACACTTTGGCAATCTCTTCTTTCTCTCTTATCTCTCTTTCTTTCTTTTTCTCCGACTTGAGGTTTTCGGCGATGGGAGACGAGAAACCGGCGATTGTGATGGCCAAACGTGAAAGAGATCGAGAGCCTTGATTCCCGTCGCTGATTCCGGCGACAAAGACGCAATCCAGCCACGAGGTCTACATTTTCTTTTCACCTGATCTAGAATCTTGTTATTTCGTTTTCTCATTTCAAGATTCATGTGAAAATAACAGTAGAATTGGATTGCATTAGAATTGGAATTGGATTGTGGTTTGATGCTTTAGTTATTTTCTGGAATTCTGAATTGATTTGAAGTTTATGACAGGCTGGTAATCAAAATTTGAGATTTTGCATTTGATGAAGTTGTCACAGATTCAAGATTTGTGCTGATAGTTTTAATTCTCAATTGTTTTTTGATTCTCCGACAAAATATCATTTTTCTTTGAAATGGTTTCTCTGAATCTGTCTAAGTAATTTTGATGTCAAGGGCTAAATTTGGATTTACTTCCTGTGTGTCATTTATCTTATAACTATTCTTGTTAATATGTATGTTCTAGTGTGTCGTTGATACTTTTGGTCATCTGCTTTTGTGCTGTTTAGGTCTCGAGATAAGCAGAGGAAAGAGGCGTTGAAGACATGGTGCAAGCTGCGACTCCATGGTCACAACTCCACCCCACGAATCCTCTTACATTGTACTCATCGTTCCTGCAAATCAATCAAACAGTTAAACTTCGTTTTCAGGTTAGAAGTTTGTTTCACTGGTATGGTAAGTTACCTAGTGGCAGCTAATTCTCGTCTTATATCTTGAAGAAGAAATTCAAAAAGAGGGTTAAAGATCATGGCATATTTTGTTCTTCCTCCTTGGATCCTTGTTCTTCAACTCTTTGTGGCAGTGATTGCAATTGTGGGTATGTTCCAAATCTGACTCTATCTCTGGCTTTTATGATCACTAAAACTCGTCTGACTAAAGATTCTTGTCTGCATTGGTTTTGAATTTTGATTGTTGATATTCTATTGTTGGTTTTTTCCTTGATGTACAGGATTCTACTCTCAAGTTGTTCGTCTAGTAGCAAATGCAGAAGTGACTGCACCAACAAGCCCGTTCCAACAACGATATATCAAGAAGATGAAGTTAGTTCATGTACGTTGGTTTATTACAATTAAATGGCTTATAAAGAATGCAACTTTTATCACCTACGATTTTTTTTATCATATTGCTTATATCTTTGTATTGAATTGAAAAACTTGATTGCAGGAGCTATGAAGTCAAGCATCTACAAGAAAGAAGAATGGGTTCTCATATATTATGTACAGTGGAGAAAACACAACACGTTTGGATAGTCAATTCTATGAATCTGATAATTAAATACATCTCAAGCTTTTTAATTCCCTTAGTGTGGATAATTTGGATTTAAAAAATTCTAAAAAATTCTCAAGCTTTGGATTTAATAAATTATCCAAATTATCAATCAGGGTATAGAGGGAATAAGTTTGAGGGTATCCAAATTATCAATTCAAATAGAATTGACTATCCAAATTATCAAAACTCTATACCCTGAAGTTTAATTATCAAAAGAATCATGATCTTTAATTATCAAAATTATCCAAATTATCAGATTCATAGGGTTAATTCCCTAAACCCTAAACTCTATACCCTACTTTTAGGGTATTGAAGTTTGAGGTTGAATTCATGATCTTTAATTTATATATCTTAGTGTTATTAAAAGTAGAAATATAAATGGATTAATGAATTTAACCACTTTCAAAATTCTAAACTTTAAACTCTAAGTATTGAAACTTAAAAGCCAAACCCTAAATTATGAATCCTAACCAATAAACTTGATTCACACATAAAAACTATAAAATTTAAATATAATTATTTTTCAAATGAAGTTGCTCTAGTTTATCTTTTATCAATTTATCACATATTAGAAATTAATCTACTAATTAGAAAAAATAAAATAAGAAAAACCTTTTTAAAATACAAATACGATGACTTGTTTCTGATTGGCTAATTCTTAAAAGTGAGGATCACACCTGATTTGATATCCACCGTTGATAACAGTAAAATCAACGGACAGATTTAGTTCTCTCACTTCTCTACATCTTAACATTCTCTCATCTTTCTCGAGAATACATTCTTTTTACGAGATCTCTGGCTTCCCCTTCCTCTCTCTTAGCCATGGCTGGCTCTCAGGCATATAACTCTTCTTGTTCGATTTTGTTTGATTTACTTGGTTCTCGGTTTCTTATGGGATTGTAAGTAAAAATATCAAATTTTGAAACGCCTCTATAATCTCTCTTTCTCTCCCTCGCAAGTTCTTCTCCGATTTGTGATAGTCTTGCCTGCTTTTGTTTTTGTTGTTGCCATAATCGAAGTTTTTGTTCCTGAGAAATTATGAATCATCTAGATGCAGCCACTCGCTGTTGATAATCTTCCCTTGATTTGGTACTGGGTTTTATTTCTCGGCTACTAATATTCTTTGATATGTTTCTTAAACAGAAACCGTAGTTATTGTTATGTTTCTGGAGTCCTAATCGGGTTTCTTTGTTTTGTTTGTTAAATTTTTGGTGGGAAAAATTTACAAAGTATTTTAAAGGATTTTTACAGGGTATTTATAAGATTTTACAATGTATTTTAAAAGATTTTACAACATATTTATAAGGTATTTATAAGATATTATAAGATTTTACAAGTTATTTTATAAGGTTTTACAAGTTATAAGGTTTTACAAATTTTTTATAAGGTTTTACAAGTTATAAATACTTTATAAAACCTTATAAGTACCTTGTAAAACCTTTTAAAATACATTGTAAAACTTTACAAAACACTTGTAAATACTCTGTAAAACCTTTAAAATACCATGTAAATTTTTCCTGCCAAAAAAATTGCGGAATCACTTTTCCTGCAAATAAATTTTTTGGCGGGAAAAATTTTTACGGGAAAATTTTACAAAGTAATTTAAAGGTTTTTACAAGTGTTTTGGCGGGAAAATTGCGGGATCACTTTTCCGCCAAAAAATATTTTGTATTTTGTGGATCTAATTTTGTTTCAAATAAGGGTAAAATGGTTATTAAAAATTAAAAAAGGGCAAACTTAAAAATGGACTCTCAAATTGGGCATTTTTGAAAAGAGGTATTGAAAAATGAGCATTTTTAACAATTTCTCTTTATTTTTTTACTTTTTAAAGTTAAAAACAAAAAATTGTTTTGATTTTTTTATTTCTCACAGATTTTAAATAATATTCCAGCAGCTAGAAGGAGAGATGCTCGTTCTGTGGAGATGAAGAGGCGCAATTGGAATTAATATTCAATGTTTTTAGACTTAATTCTAGACTTTAATGGAATTAAGATTTGAATTGTTTTGAATTTAATAAATGCAAATACCATATGTACTTTTACTTTTTAATTTTGTATTTTACTTTGTAATATAATATTTTATATTATGCATTCATATAATATAATAAAATATGATATTTTTAATATATCAATTTATCCAATAACCTAATAATTATAAATTAAATATAATTAGAAATTAATAAAAACAAAATAATGTATATAATTTGTTTAAATAATGTATATAATATTGTATAAATACACAAATACAATCTTGTATAAAATACACAATATCTACGTATTAGAATATATATATATATACAAATAATTAAATATATTAATAGCAAAAAAGTGAGAAACGTATAACTTCTTTTCTTTTTATGCTTTAAAAAATATTTATCACATCTTATTTGGCACGAACGTCAATATCTACGAAAAGAATATTTATTTTATTTATTCAACAAAATTAATATCAGTTTTTCTCGGGATCTGAACTCAATATTTGTTCTCTTCTCTCTTTTCTCTTCTCTCTCTTTCCCGTGATTACTGATTATTATGTTAATAATTTTTATAATTTATGCGTAGTTTTTGAAACACGTAAGAGAGATTTTGAGGAATGGCGGCGAAAAAGATGTTTGGAGCGGCGGATGCGAGTATTTTGGTGACGGATCTTCGTCGGAGTTTTGATGATGGTGTGACTCGTAATTATGAATGGAGAGTGACTCAGCTTAAGAAACTTTTGATTATTTGTGATAATCATGAGCTTGAGATCGTCGCGGCTCTTCGCGACGATCTTGGAAAACCTGAGCTTGAATCTTCTGTTTATGAGGTTAGGATTCTTTTTCTCTCTATGCTCTCGCTTTCCTCGGATTATTTTTTTCGAGTTTTTAGAGAATTGATCGTGATTGGTCAATTTTTAGTTTGAATCTTTGAATTTTGATTGAAGATTCAATTTATTGTTATGGTTTAATCTGTGTGGTGGCATTGTAGTATTATAATAATCGAGCCTTAGATCTGATATATAAATATTAATAAACCCTTTATTTTGGAAAAAAATTTACACTTTAATTCTGAAATTATTAATCTGCCGAAATTCGTAATTTCTGGTAATCGAACCTTAGATCTGATATAGAAATATTAGTTAACCCCTAATTTTGAAAAGATATTTACCCTTCAATTCTGTAAAATAAATTTCTATTAATTCAAAGTAAAAGAAAAAATCACCAATCTTTTTCTATTGGTATACACATTTGGAATAAAAAATTGTAATTCAACTATTTTATTTTCTTCTATTAATATCTTCAGGTCTCATCCAATAAATAAAGTAGATAATATTAAAATGGAAGAAACAGAAATTGAAATAGAAAGAAACCTTGACCCAGCCCAACACTACCAAATATCAATATATTATTGGCCAGTCTTGCCTAATCGCAACTTCTCTCACCAACCCAAAACCACACGCGCTCAATTATCACGTGTTAAACACGCACTCACACGTGAGTTGTGAGTTCGCTTATGCTCCGCGAGTAATACCCACACGTCTCTCTTGTGAGACCCAACAAAGGCCCACCTCCACTAAAACCAAAAAAGCTAAAGAGAACGCGTATATATATGTATATAGCGTCGTCTTCGTCACCGCAGCCCCACTTCATCAATCATCACCATCACGTTCTTATCTCTTTCCAGCAGCAATTCATCTCAGTCCCAGCCGCCATCATCACCGTTGCTGAGACCGGAGCTGCCGCTGCGTTGTGGTCGTGTTGTGATCAAGTCTAAGTGGTTGCGTTCCGTGTCACCGGCTCATTGGGTAAGGATGCCTAACCTTATATTGGTCCCTTATCATGTTAGTTATGATTAATAAATTGGGTCTGGTTATTGAACGGAAGTTTTAGCATCGTCACGTGAAGTTGATCTGTGGGGTTTTGTTAAAGTGGTCGATGTCTATGTTAATTCATTGGGATGAAATTGTGGTTGATTATTAAACAAAGAACTTGGATCAATCTAAACCAGTAGTCCTTGTGTTGTCAAAGTCCAAAATCAAAACGTACGGGTCTGTGTTGTGAAGAAGATGATAGCTAGCTTGGTTCAATTTTTGGTTAAGTACTAAACCGGAAATCTAGCTTGGTCACGTGAATGGATTTGGAAGTTTTAGTGAGTTACGACAAGAGATATTAAATTATTAGGTGTGGGAGGTATGGTGTAGTAAACCAAATTCAATTATTCTGGATATGTGAATTGTGTTGTGTTTTGATAATCGTGGAAGAAGACGATGCTTTGTGTCATTATTGGGTTTGTAGGAATCGTTGGTTTGATTGTTAAACCGGAACATTTGGTCACGTAAATGTAATTGTGGTGTAGTCATTTACGTGTAAGGGATTAATATTAATTTATTAAGTTGGTTTGATTTAATTATTAAACCATTTCTAAATAATTTAATATAGGAGATACCAAATTAATTAATCAAGATTTATAAATGTAATAATCTTTAATGTCAGAAGAGATGATCGAACCTAGTATTGATGTGGAGATTTTGCTTAGGCAAGAATGAGTTTTGTGTCATAGTTTGCATAATTGTGCAGACTATATGAGTGTCGTATCTTTTTCTATGTGATTGTTGATTGTTGTGTAAAGGTAGTTTCGTGTATCGTATTTCCAGTGGGCGGAAAGGATCCTCTCACTGAGTAATTCTTTACTCACCCCTTTTTACCCTTTTTCTCCAGGTCAGGGTGAGAATTGTGAGTAGTCGCGCAATTCCGTCTCTCTTGTGGTGTATTTCGAGAACCTCGGGTTATTTGCTTTTATTGTTATTTTCATATACGTTTTATTCAACGTTTTTCAACGATTTAAGTTTATTTTTAAGACAAGTTTATATTGAGTTTTTAGTAAAAGAAATGATTTTCGGAAAAAGACGACATGTTAATTTAAGAAAATGGAACAAAGGAAAATATAAGTAAGGTGAACGCACGCCGTCTCAATGTTGAGGGAGACGGGTGTAACATCTCTTCTCTTACATCACTCATACGAACACGTACATTCATTATCTTCTTTACCTTTTTAAAATAATATTTTATTTCTATTTTATCCTTATTAAATTATGAAAAAATATATTATTGTCGTTATTAAATTATTTTGTTTTACGTCTTTTCGTGTCATAAATATCTAATAAAATAACTACATACTTTCTAAAAAAAATTATTTTATCCTTATTTTGTCGTTATTATATTATTTTTCTTAATATTCTCTTTTTGACATCTCTTCATCTCTATAAATATTGTAACGCATGCTTTTTCTTATTATCAATTTCGAGGAAAAAATTAAGAAACTTATCACTTTTTTTCTTTTTATGTTTTAAAAAAAAATTATCACTTCTTATTTGGCACGAGCAACGTCAATATCTACGAAAAGAATATTTATTTTCTTGATTCAACAAAATCAATATCAGTTTTTCTCTTCTCTCTCTTTCCCATGATTACTGATTACTGTGTTAATAATTCTTTATTTTATTTTTGCGTACGTTTTTGAAACACGTAAGAGAAATTGAAGAATGGCGGCGAAGAAGATGTTTGGAGCGGCGGATGCGAGTATTTTGGTGACGGATCTTCGTCGGAGTTTTGATGATGGTGTGACTCGTGGTTATGAATGGAGAGTGACTCAGCTTCAGAAACTTTTGATTATTTGTGATAATCATGAGCCTGAGATCGTTGCGGCTCTTCGCGACGATCTTGGGAAACCTGAGCTTGAATCTTCTGTTTATGAGGTTAGGATTCTTTTTCTCTTTATGCTCTCGCTTTCCTCAGATTGTTTTTTTCGAGTTTTTAGAGAATTGATCGTGATTGGTCAATTTTTAGTTGAATCTTTGAATTTTGATTGAAGATTCAATTTATTGTTATGGTTTAATCTGTGTGGTGGCATTGTAGTATTAGATGAAAAATAGTCTCAATTAAGTTCGATTTTAGGGTGTGAAATTTTGCGTGAGGGTTAGTTATTTGGTTATTCGTAGTAAGTTTGTGGGAAAGTCTTTAGCTATGTTAACCATGAGATAAGACTTGTTGTTTTATTCGAGGTAGATTTAGTTCGTAGTTAACTACAAGAAAACATAAGATATTTCGACGACTGGATTAGTTGGAAATTCGTTGGAACAAGAGTTTTCTAATAAATTTCCGATCAACAAAAATTATCAAGAAATGTTAGAAGAAAACACAGATTTGTCAGAATTTCGTCGGAAATTTCTAAACGTTCAGCGGTTCAGATGTTTTGTTAATGGTGGTTCGTTGGACTTTGGAAAACTTTTACTAAATTATTGCTTTCACAGAGACTTCTATAGTTAGTTAGATAACCCCTGGAAAATATTTAGTTAGAATGTTTTATATGTGATGGGTTTGTGGAACATTCTTTACTAAAAACATGATCACTTCTGTGATTAGTTAGGAGTTTTAGCGAAATCCAGATATTTGATGTTAAATCTACGATTAAAACCCCAATTATTGGTATGGTAATGAGTCAGAATCAGATGTCGCAAGCAATATTTGCGGCTGACGTAATTTGCTTAGTGATATTTCTTTAATTAGTGACTCTTAAACGCATTAGCCAAACATCTATAATTGGATTAACATATTCCCCTACTTGGTCGGTCTCATTATTGTCTATGACCATAGCTGCAACGACGATGATGTTATGTGCCGACACTTGTACACCACTGACCCCAATACAACTTCAATGAGATAAGTTAATAGAGTATCTATCAACTTAGAATGCAGGTAAATTTATGTTATGTAGGAAACAATACTACAAAAATATTGGGTCCTATATTGAAAGCAAATCAACATTTAATTTTCTTCTGCTACTGTTAACAGTTAAACTACCATATAACATTAAATTTTATCACCAACCTTGTGGGGTTTTGCACGTTTTTCATCACTTCTGTTCCTTAACTATGTGACCATGTTTTTATCCAATGACAACACAGATCTTCTTAAAACTGACCTTTCCTCATTTAATGTTTTACCAACAGAGAGTACTAGTGAGTAAAGTTTGATTAGTTTTTGTTCCCTACCATTTCTTTGTCTTGTTTTTAAGTGGTTTTGTCTTTAATCAGTATTAGATTAGTATAATTTGATTATGATGGTTGATTAATTATGTAGGTATCTCTATTGAGAAACTCTATCAAGTTAGCTCTTAAGCAGCTAAAGAACTGGATGGCGCCGGAGAAGGTGTGTGCTTTGAGTAGAGTTTGTTGTTGTTATATATGTTAAGTTTGCTAATCCTTGTTCTGTTTTTCGGTTCAGGCCAAAACTTCTCTAACAACGTTTCCTGCATCGGCCGAGATTGTGTCTGAGCCTTTTGGTGTTGTGTTAGTTATCTCGGCTTGGAACTATCCCTTCTGTATGTTCCTAATGGATTGAATTTTAACTTTAAGTTATGATACATTTTTTTAATGAATTTTGACACTTTTTTGTTTCTTTGCAAGTGTTGTCTATTGATCCAGTTATTGGTGCGATTTCTGCTGGGAATGCTGTTGTCTTGAAGCCATCCGAATTGGCTCCAGCTTCGTCTGCTCTGCTCGCAAAGTTAATGGAACAGTATCTTGACTCTTCTGCGGTGCGAGTTGTCGAAGGAGCTGTTACTGAAACAACTGCTCTGCTGGAGCAGAAGTGGGACAAGATATTCTACACAGGTTCTTATTAACTTGACTTTATGTGTTTCCTTTCAAATGTTGTATACATGAGGATCAACATGTGATATTTCCCGCTATTTCTTGGTCAGGTAGTTCAAAAATTGGGCGTGTCATAATGGCGGCAGCTGCGAAGCATCTTACACCGGTTGTTCTGGAGCTTGGAGGAAAATCGCCTGTCGTTGTAGACTCGGATACCGATTTGAAAGTACTGAGAATAGTGAATACTTCATCCAGAAGTCATGCAATTGTTTTGTTTGTACTGTGGTTGATGTAATTTGCTCCTTTTGTCTTTTGAAGGTTACTGTGAGGCGGATAATCGCAGGCAAATGGGGTTGCAACAACGGACAGGCGTGCATTTCGCCAGACTATATCTTGACGACAAAAGAATATGCTCCAAAAGTGGTAAGGTTAAGAACTTAAGATTAGATTCTTGATGCATTTTTGTATTTAAACTTCTCTTTTCTCTTTTGAAGATTGATGCCATGAAGAAAGAATTGGAGACATTTTATGGGAAGAACCCAATGGAGTCTAAAGATATGTCACGTATTGTAAACTCGACTCACTTTGATCGCTTGTCTAAGATGTTAGATGAGAAGGAAGTTTCTGACAAAATCGTCTACGGTGGTGAAAAGGACAGAGAAAATCTGTGAGTTTCTTCTCTTTATATTCTCATCATCACCTTTTTCACATATGCTAATCTTTTGTCTCCATTTTTAAGGAAAATTGCTCCAACAATCTTGCTTGACGTACCATTAGATTCTCTGATCATGAGTGAAGAAATATTTGGCCCTCTCCTTCCAATCCTCACGGTAGGGATTCCATTCTATATAAGCTCTCTGCTTCATCTCTTGAAGACATATTTGACACTCTCTTTTGTTCTTCACAGCTTAACAACTTGGAAGAGAGTTTTGACGTGATTCGTTCTCGACCTAAGCCACTTGCTGCATATTTGTTTACACATAACAAGAAGCTGAAAGAGAGATTTGCAGCGACAGTTTCCGCTGGAGGCATAGTGGTGAACGACATAGCTGTTCATGTAAAAAACACTAGCTCTATCTGATCTATACAAGCTAAGTACATTGCACGAATAGCATTTATCATTATACTAAAGCGCTATCAACATCTGATATTTTGCAGCTTGCACTTCACACATTACCATTTGGAGGAGTTGGTGAAAGTGGAATGGGTGCTTACCATGGTAAATTTTCATTTGATGCTTTTAGTCACAAGAAGGCTGTTCTCTACAGAAGCCTTTTCGGTGATTCAGCAGTCAGGTATCCGCCTTACTCGAGAGGAAAGCTTAGATTGTTAAAAGCCCTTGTCGACAGCAATATATTTGATATATTCAAAGTTCTTCTCGGTTTATCTTAAACGGTAAAAGGCTGGGGACATCTCCTCCTGTATCTTATTTTCTTGGTTTTTTAAATATGAACTTATTGGTTTTCAAATATATATGGTTTGGTTTTGTGGGGATGAATATTAATTGAAGTCGATATATAAAAGTTTTCGGTTGATTATGGAAACCGGTTTCTTCTTTTCAACTTGGTTGTTTACAAACAAAGATGACACAGAGTAAAAATCTCTTTGGATTTTTATCTACACCATGTTGTAAAAGCTCCCCTATCAAGGGAAAGAAAGTCTTAAGCAAACAAATCAAGAAGAGTCTTGAAGAATGCTATGAATCTCTGCCCTTTGTTCATCTGTAAGATGTTGCGGGAACTTAGTCCGAAACCGAACTCTCAAATCTCCTCTCTTCCCTTTCTCCTTTAGATTTGGCATTCCTTTGCCTTGAACCACTGTAACATATCCAGGGTGAATAACATCTTCTATCCTCAAACTCATATTATCACCATCAAGTAAAGCAACAGAGAGCTCGCATCCCGTTAAAGCTTCGAGTAGAGAGACTTCCACCGCCATTTCGAGGTCATCTCCTTCTCTTTTGAACACCTCATGCTCTTTCTCAACAATCACGAATGTCAAATCAGCCGGTACACTCCCCATTGCCTTGGAATGTTACTTTCGTCCCTCCTTTCCATCCCGGTTTCACTTTTATTTCCACCGTCTCTTCCTCCTCGCACATTTGCCTACAAAACATAAAAACTTAGCTAGTTAGTCTTCTTTTCGCGAAAACTTTGTATCCAAGTTAGGTCTTTGGTAAAGAAACAAAACAAACCCTGAGCTAGTAATAACATCTCTTGTGATCTTGATCTTCTTGGTACATCCGTTGCATAGCTCCTCGAGCGTACAGCGTAGTTTCTTCTCTGTTGGAGAAGGTTTAGCCACTTTGGCTGAGGAACTCGAATACAAAATCGGGTTTGCAAAGCTTCTTGGAACCGTGGTTGTTGATCTCATAAGTGTCGGCATAAATCCACCGGATTCCGTCATCCTATTGCTGCTGCTTTTGCTCCTCCCTATAAACGATAAACTCCGGAATGTTGGATTCGTCGTGGCTGAGGTGGCCGTGGCTGTGTTCTGGCTACAACTTCTTGAAAGAGATTTCTTGCTCCCACGAAATTGGTATTGGTGTTGTCAAATCTATAGCTACGAACTTTACAAAGACTCACACCTTCCACCTTATTATTATTATCACCCGTCCCTTCCGTTTCCTAGAAAAAAATATTTACCAATTCAACAAAAATCATTCAAAACATATTATTGCAAACCTTGAAAACTAACCCGAAAATCGAAGGCGTTTGGTTTATTCCGTTTAGGTTCTTCATCAACACGTTTGGTTTCGTGTTTAGCCTTATGATGATGATGATGATGATGTTTAGGTTTGTCACGAGGAAAAACCCTTGAGATGAATAGTAGTAGTTAAGCTGCGCGTGGCTCATACGCGCGTGACAAAAATACATTAAACAAAATCGATGTAATTTTAGGCGGTCAAAGCGGTTATCTAGGCGTCGCATGAGAGCCTAGCGCTTAGTCGGGGTCTAGGCGACCGCCTAGACTGCTTTTTAGAACACTATCTAAACAGTCAGTGGGCTTTGTGTAATTAAGGCCCACAACGTTTTAAAAAAAAATCCAGTTTTTTTTTCATTAATCGGTTAATTATCCGATTTTCAACATTTAATGGTTAATTAATCGGTCAACGATTAAAATGGCCGATTAGACCATAATCGCGGCGGTTAAGCTGCGCCGAGCGCCTAGGCGGGCGGTTAAGCTGCGCCGAGCGCCTAAGGGGTTTAACTATAAGAGTCGTTGATAAATAAAAAAACTATAAAAGTCAACCAAAGTTGTTAAGTTTTTTTTCTTTTCTGAATTTACTTCCCTTGTTCCTAGAAATTTGATGTTTTAGTTTTTTAGTTTATTTCACAAAGATTGATTTTTAGGTTTTTGTTTTATTTTTTATTGATTGACATTAATGTATAGTAATTTTCAAAACGCAATGATTAACTGTTTCATATTATTATTGTTTCAAAGTTATTAAAAATGTTTAATTTAGAAAAGCAATTGACAAATAATGAAACAATGATTGCTTCTTAATATATGTGAAAACTCTAGAACATCAATCTTCTAGAAACAGAGGAAAAATATGATATTGAGGCCGTCTTCAAAACCGAGATCTTTAAGTTTGAAACCAGTTACTCTGTGATATAGTGGATTACTAATATTGATTGGCTAAGATAAGAGTTTTCAAATGGGCCATGCATTAAAATCACGTTTTTTTTTTTTTCACTGAACTTTTCAGGTGTCTTTTTTTGTTTATCATCATTGTTGTGCCATGGAATGGCTTTTGGCAGTCAAAAGATGACACCCTCGCATTCGTAAACCCAAAAATGTGCTAGAAAACTCCGAGGTCTCAAGCCGGGAAGAATACTAATGGTGGTCGAGAAACCTGTTAAAATAGTTCACAACAATAGTATGTCTCCATCAATTTTACCGAATTTAAGTCTCCTTGCATATACCCTATCATGATTTGACCCAAATCCCTTTTAATGTATGTTATGTCATGAAACTTGATATTAAAACCTTTTTTTTTTTTTTTTTTTTTTTTTTTTGATATACCCTATCGGCTATCCGGTCAGCCCCGGTAGGAACGCACCGAGGTGCTACATAGTGGACTTGTCCACCGTGTTAACGGCTAGGCTCTTCGGGCTACCACTCTGCCTATCCCGAGTTTGGTGTGCTTTCCAACTAAGTGCCAGGGGGTAGTGAGGCCGCCTGCATTTCTGACTACCAGGTAAACCAATTGGGCCAAAGCCCAACTGACAGACTTCCCACATAATGTTGATAACAGCAGGAGGAGGAATCGAAACCGGAGGGGAAGAACTTTCACCCAAACACCCCTGGCCCACCAACCACCCGCCCACCACCACATGGGCAACCTTATTTTTCTTTTGTAACTAAAAAAATTGTTCCAAAAAAAAGTGACAGATTTTTATAGTTTAATGAGTTGGTAATGGCATAATGGCAGAAAAGTATCCTCTTTGGTAGAGAGTTACTAATCCAAGGTCTTCAGAAAAGAGTTGGTAATGGCAGCTCCATTAAGGTATGGTTGGAACCTTGGTTAGATGATGGAATAATGCGGATTCCCTGGATTAAAAATCCCATTATTGATTTGGAACTGTCTGTTAGTGATCTTATTGACTTTGACAAAAGAGATTGGGATCCTTTGTTGCTTGAAGAGCATTTCTTTCCGGATGATATTATCAAGATTAAGAAAAGGAAGCCTGTGGTGGATATTGATGATTTTGTTGTATGGAAACACAACAAAAACGGTGACTTTTCTGTAAAATCTGCATATTGGCTTGCTTGTGAGATCAATAGGGCTGAGATTATTTCTAATGCAAATGTTCAGCCTTCGATTATTTCCTTAAAGGCTCAGGTTTGGAAGCTCACCACTGATCCCAAGATTAAAGTTTTTCTATGGAAAGCTCTAAGTGGTGCTTTAGGGGTTACTGATCAGCTTCTGCATAGAGGAATGAAGTTGGATGGGAGATGTCAGGTGCGTGGCTTAGAAGGAGAAAGTATTAATCATGTTTTATTTGCTTGTGCTGTTGCGAGACAAATATGGGCAATGTCTGATTATCCTTCTCCTGAAGCAGAGTTTGATAAAGGTGCAATTTTCGCCAACTTTCATCATCTTTTGGTTAACAGAGATAACAAGTCTTGGCCTATCAATATTAGAAAGAGTTTCCCCTGGATTCTATGGAGAATTTGGAATAATAGGAATCTCTTGTTCTTCGAAGGAAAATCTTATGATGCTCGCCAATCTGTTGTGAAGATTCAGGAGGATGTCGACGAATGGTTCTTGGCTCAGAGAAACGAAGGACAGATTGTTTTGCCTCTTGTTCCGGTCCTCTCATCTTCCATTGACTCTGTTTCCTCGTCGGTTCTGGTTCTTTCACAGCCTGCACCAATACCTATCTGGAAACCTCCTCTTCCTTCTTGGCTTAAATGTAATATTGGGGTGTCTTGGTCTGGAAGGAATAACTTGGCAGGGAGTGCCTGGGTTCTACGTGATGATTTGGGGAGAGTTGTGTTACACAGTCGCAGATCCTTTACTAATGTTTCTAACAAGGATCAGGCGGTTTTTTTTAGTGTTCTATGGGCTATGGAGAGTCTAATCAGCCACAAGTGCACAAAAGTGGTCTTTGCTCTGCAAGATGTATCTTTGATGGACATCATACTGAGACCTATCGCTTGGCCATCCTTCAGGTATGAGTCTACAGAGTTACTTCGTTGTTTGGGTCATTTTTTGGAGTGGAGTGTTGTCCTAGAGCTTCCACTAGCTAATAGAGGAGCTTATCTCTTGGCACAAAGTGTCACTTCCGAGTGCAGACTTAATTCATATGTTGCTTCAAGTCTTCCTCCTTGGTTATATGGCTTGTTTGAATGTGAGAGATTGGCTTCCTCTGTATAAGCTTTTTGTGATGTTTCTCGAATAGGCTATTTTCTGTTGCCTTATTCTTTTGTAAAGGCCATGTTTATGTAAGTGGCTTAGAGTAGATTTCGCTTGTTTGATTACTGACCCTATTTTCGTCTGTGAAAATGGTTCTCTTTTTAATCCTTTCTTCTTCAATATATTCAACCAGTTGACAAAAAAAAAAAAATTATAGTTTAATGATAATTTGCCCAAGAATGATAAATTCTTATGTAATAATATAAGTATACAACTGATCTGAATTGTTCATTATTTAATTTATTTAAATATACAAGTGTCAAAATCACCAAAACCCTTAACCGTGTCGAAACCGCCACTACAAGAAATGCAGCGTTTTCCTACGGCCAAAATCGTAGGATATTGGTAGGAAATAGACGTTTCCTACCAATTTCCTACGAAAATTTTTTGAAGGGAATCGCCCGTAGGAAATATTACGAAACGGGTTCGTAGGAAATCACGTAGGAAATTTCGTAGGAAATTGGTAGGGCATCTTTCACCATTTTCCTACCAAATTTTCGTAGGAAATTGAGTCCTTCAACTTTCCTACGAAATATATCTTACCAATTACCTACCAAAATTATCTTACCAGTTTCCTACGATTCGCCTCCTACCAAATTCCTACCATTATCCTTCGAAATTTCAGACCCAATTTTAATAAAATATATATTTATTTATTTGTTGCAAATTTTGGTTTTTTGAAAAAATTAAATTTAAAATTCAAAAGAAACTTAAAATTAAATTTAAAATTAAACTCCATACAAATTAAAATTTATTGTACAAGTCATTCTAATATAAAGATCCAAATCCTAATCGATCTACTCTTGAGTCTCGTCGTCATCGTCATCTACGCTCGTGTTCGTCGTCTTCGCCAGAGTTCGTCGTCTTATTCTGGACTGTCGGATAACCCGGTGGTTCAACTTCACAAAGAAAATCTCAGCTGCGACAAGCTGTGAAAACACAAAAAAACAAACTCATCTCTAGTAAAACACTCAAAACCCTTCAGAAAAAATAAATCTAGTGTCTGGCCCTTACTTTTTCCTCTAGATGGCTAGACAAAAGCTTCCAAACGATGCCTCTTGTTTGATCTCTTTGTTCATTTGAATCCGGAGGCAAACTATGAACACAAAATAAAGAAGACTGTTAGTTTTATACATTCTCAAAGTAAGTATTTCTGTCATAAAAGATGGTAAACTTACTAGCAAGAACTGCAGTCCCGTTTTCAAAGTCAAGATCAACTAGACTGTGACCCTCTTACAGGATCAACTAGACTGTGACCCTCCTACACACATTATTAACATCAACTACCTGTGTACCAAAATACATTAGGAACACACTGCAAGAAATGATTTTTCAATTCTGAGAATTCTCCAAGTGAACTATCCAAGTAAAGTTTTAGAATTACAGAACAAGCCAACGCAATTAAAAACAGAGACTCCACGTACACGTACGTAACTTCCAAAGCAAGAAGTTCATATTCACGTAACTAGATCATAATTCCAAAGTCAAAAAGACAACTACTTCAATACATGAATAAATTCAAATTATCTATATATCCTTTATATCTATAAAGCTTGAAGCGAACAGATTGAAACCAATTTTTATATCCTTTACATTCTAGACCCAAACGATTGAGAGAGAGCTTAAGCAAACTCATATAGTAACAACTCCATCCCTTTTTCATCACCTTAAACCAAATTCTGCAATGTTTCTTTATATAAACCCATTAGTCCTTCTATCAATAAACAACATTCACAAACACACAAACCAACGACAACTTGAGAATCCAAAACCAAAGACTAAAATGGCCAAAACTCTTCACATAAACTTGAGAATCATGTTGAAGCTAACAAAGCAATCGCTTAAAAATCGGGAAACAAGAGATATAAGCTCACTAAGATCCGTTCATCATGTACGAATTAAGATCAAGCATGGATTCAAAAAAAAAAAAAAGTAAGCCCAAAAAGAGGAGAGTTGAGGAAAGAGACCTCTAGAGCATCAGTCCAAGGAGGGCTCTTGTCCAAGCAGCATCTCACAGTGTAGATTGTCGCTGCAGCCCACAAAGAAAGATAGAAAAGTGTAGTGTCAAGATGCACCATACCCAACTCAGATAGATAGTGAACCATGTTCTCCACCTACACAGCACAAAACCAAACACAAGTAAATGGAAAATTCCCTCACATTTTGGATGTTGTGGAAGCAAAAGTATCGTAACACAACCAATTAAACTAGTTCTCTAGGAAGTGCTAATCACTGAGAGTATTGACAAGACACATGAATGAAATCTATCAAGAGATCTATATAGAATAAAAACAGAGATCGGAAAAACCAACACGATCTTTACTAGTAACTGGATTGCAAAATATGATCTTTACTAGTAATTGATATAGCCTTGGATTAAAACTATAAATCTGCAACCTTTCTTATTCAATAGAGCAATAGAAGACGATCAATTATGAACTAACCCTAATCCAGAACAAAATCAGAAAACAGAGTAATCAAATCGTATTAAGGCTTGAAAATTGGCAAAATTGATAAGAGACAAAATTTGAAAAAATTTAACCTTCAGGATCTAGGGTTTGAAAGAATGGATCGATCTCCTTAGGCAAAGCAGAGAACTCTTTTAAGATTTTGACTCTGATCGCAGCCACCCTCTTCCTCCAGTCCGCCGGAATTCTCTTCCGATCCACTAACCATTCTTCGAATCAAACAAAATTGAAATCAAATTAAGACAAGTAATCACCAAAGCAGATTCAAATTCAAACGAAGAACACAAAAAATCCAAATTTTAAAAATCCAAATCCAAACCCGAAGAGAAACCTAGACGCAAAAGGGGCAGTGGCGGCAGCAGACCAAGCTTGATTCGATCGAATAATCAAATCTCTCTCTATGCCTCTCAATCTCAATTGAAGTAATCTTCTTCGTATCTACATCGGAGACTCGTCCGATTGGTTCCTATCAAACTCCAGATCGCGTCTTTGAAGTGAAACGCGTGAAAGAGATAGAGATAGAGATAGAGATAGAGATAGAGAAACAAGTGAGTACTTATTTGTTTCTGTTTAATATTTCCTCGTAATTTTCCTTCACATTTCCTACGCGATTTCCTACGAAAATCTGTTAGTAGGAAATTGAAAAGAAATATACTTTCGAATTTCTTACCAAATTTTTTCTTATGGCTTTCCTTCCACTTTCTTACCAAAATTCCTACGACATTTGT
Source organism: Arabidopsis thaliana x Arabidopsis arenosa (assembly GCA_019202795.1). Classification (NCBI taxonomy): domain Eukaryota; kingdom Viridiplantae; phylum Streptophyta; class Magnoliopsida; order Brassicales; family Brassicaceae; genus Arabidopsis; species Arabidopsis thaliana x Arabidopsis arenosa. Next base: position 9,919,257 of record CM032919.1, on the reverse strand, counting down.
TTTCGTAAGATTTTCGTAGGAAATTTCCTACGAACTTCTTACGAATTTTGTCGTAGGAAATTTCATTCGAATTTCCTACGAAATATATATTTCATAACAAATGCGTAGGAATTTGGTAGGAAATTATTCCTACCAAATATTTGGTAGAGAATTTGGTAGGAAAGACCTATGTTTTCTTGTAGTGCGCGTTGGAAGTCCTCCAATATTTTTCTACGAAGCTTCTTCCTATGCCCATAATTTAATTTTCTTCTTGTTGGGAAAGTCATCCTAATTTTGGGAAATCAAAATACACCAAGATCATTTGTATTTATTCATCACAAACAAGCAAAATAATGATAAATTAGGAAAAATATTACTAACAATCATAAATAGTGTACACTTAATTCTATAATTAATATTCTCCTCTTAAAACAAAGAATTAATGTCTTACTGTATTTTTCTTTTTCTTGTTAAGGATATATATTAAATATGACTTAGATCATCATGACCATTGACCTTTACAACATTCGTATATATTGACCACATCTCTTATAATCAGATCTCATCTTCATCTGTCTGTGGATTCTTTTATTGTTTGTTGTGCAAGTAACAAAGATCAAGATGAATTCAAGATTCTCTCTTCTTCTGTTCTTGTTCTTGGTCATAGTTTCTCAATCAAAATCTTCCATCTTCAAAACCTTCCCCGGTAATCTCTCTCCCAAATCTCCTCTTTCCTCAGTCGTCCTCCCTCTCTCCGGCAACGTCTTCCCTCTCGGGTAAGAACATCAATGTTTTCTCTATCTTGTTGACAAAATAAAAAACAATGTTTTGACTTTTTGTTCTGTCTTTGTAGATACTACTCTGTCTTACTTCAAATAGGAAACCCTCCAAAGGCATTTGAATTTGATATTGATACTGGTAGTGATCTCACTTGGGTTCAATGCGATGCTCCTTGCACTGGTTGTAATTTGGTATGTATATTATTTTGATTTATTCTCTCTGTTTTCAAAATGAAACTTGATTGGATTCTCTGCTTCTTATGATCTCTGTTTTGTTGTTTTTGTAGCCTCCTAAACTTCAGTACAATCCTAAAGGAAACACTGTCCCGTGCTCAGACCCCATTTGTTTAGCACTTCACTTTCCTAACAATCCTCAATGTCCAAACCGGAAAGAACAATGTGACTATGAAGTTAATTATGCTGATCAAGGTTCATCAATGGGTGCACTTGTTATTGATCAGTTTCCTTTTAAACTCCTAAATGGCTCGGCCATGCAACCTCGTTTAGCATTCGGGTGAGCTACAAAAAAGACACGTGAATCCTGAGATTATGAAAATGTAAAATTTCTTGAAAGGAATTTTGGTGTTTTCAGGTGTGGTTATGATCAGAGTTACCCTAGTGCACATCCTCCGCCCGCGACTGCTGGAGTTTTGGGGCTTGGGAGAGGGAAAATTGGTCTCTTGACACAGCTTGTGTCCGCAGGACTAACGAGAAATGTTGTTGGACATTGCCTAAGTTCTAAAGGTGGAGGCTATTTGTTCTTTGGAGACACTCTCATTCCTTCCCTTGGTGTGGCCTGGACACCATTATTATCACCAGAGTATACTTTCTTCTTTCATATATGCCGCGATCGGCTTCAGAGAGATTATATTGTTCTCTACTAGTACTGATCATCTATTCTTGTTCAGCAACCACTACACGACTGGACCAGCCGAGCTTCTTTTCAACGGAAAGCCAACAGGTTTAAAAGGACTTAAACTCATCTTTGACACCGGAAGCTCATACACTTACTTCAACAGCAAGACATACCAAACAATAGTTAACCTGGTAATTAAAGAAACACAAAAACTAAAGAAAAAATGTATGTAACCTAACGAAGCGATCTCTTTCGCGTGTTAACAGATCGGAAATGATCTGAAAGTCTCACCGTTGAAGGTTGCGAAAGAAGATAAGACCTTACCAATCTGCTGGAAAGGAGCTAAGCCCTTCAAATCTGTTCTTGAGGTCAAGAACTTCTTCAAGACCATAACAATTAACTTTACCAATGCCAGAAGAAACACTCAGCTCCAGATTCCACCCGAATCTTATCTCATCATCTCTGTAAGAAAATCTCATTAGAACCAAAAAACTCTCATCATCACATTCAAAATACTCAATCATGAATTCTTATTCTTTTCTTCAGAAAACTGGTAATGCCTGCTTGGGACTACTAAATGGAAGTGAAGTAGGATTACAAAACTCCAACGTAATCGGAGGTAAGACGAACAAACAAACAACATCAACACTTTAACAATAATGTTATTGTCTTAAACTAATTTTGTTTCTTTCGTCTGTTTTCTTTTAAAGATATCTCTATGCAAGGGCTACTGATAATCTACGACAACGAGAAACAACAACTCGGATGGGTTTCTTCAAATTGCAATAAGCTTCCCAAAACATGACATCATCACAATTATAATAACTCTTCAAGTATAGAATTTACATATAAACAATTTAAGTACCATATAATAAAACATTTTTTACAGTAATTAGAACACCTTTATGGATTAATTAAAATGTCTCATTAGACCAAACAATTTCAATTTCTAGACTTCTATCAGACGAATCATCTTTCTTGCTTTCATCATTTAGCTTGAAAATTCCTCTGTAACTTCCTTCTGTCAATACTTTGTCAATTGGTATCCTCACTTTACCAAGATTTTTCTGCAAAATTTAACATTCAATTACAAAAATTACTGATTCTGCGAAAGATTCGAATAATAAAACAACGATTAATCTACTTACGTTTCGAAAAATGTTGTTAGATTTGCAGACGATTTCAAGAAACTGTCCTCTTGGAGGACTAGCAAAGTCCCATGTAAATGATTCTTTCCAAACCGGTGAGCTGCTTTGTTTCACAACCTGAACCAAAATCGGTTTAATCAACTTATAATCGAAAATTGAATTGAACTAATACCGGTTAAAATCGGATTGATTTGCACCGAATTGCTTAGAACCGTATAAAACCAGATTAAACCATAATTACATTACCTTGGTTTTCTTGGTGGGACAATTATCGATGATTAATCTGCAAAACGCGTTAGACCGCGTTTAATCGCCACCGTGAGACTTCCCGGCAAACAATTCAAGAGACTGTTACCTCTCTCATGGAAGCTCGACGGAGCTGTCGATTTCGATTTCGATTTCATCATCAATTGCAAAACCGGAATCGCCTCCGCCGCTAAAACCGCTTGAGATCTCGCTGTCTCCGTCAGCATAGTTATCTACGACTGTCGTAACGTGTATATCGTATCCATCGCCGAATCTCTCGCTTCTTGCTCGCCGGATTTCAGAGCTCCGATTAAGTGAGGGATACAAGTGGTAGCCGCTTCCGACGAACGGAGTTTGGGAAACGTTGTGAGAATCGCGTTTAGCGTTCTTACTATTTCCACGTTCATCGCCGCCGTTGTCCAAAACTCTCTCTCCATCGCATCTGCATTAAAATCGGTGAGTGTTTGATTTCTCCGATCATAAATTTTGAATTCGGAATCGGAACTTACTTGTTAGAGATTTGATGATTTCGCCGGAGACGTATTCTTGAAGTGTATGATTAGAGAAGAGAGATTTGATAATTAGAGCTGCTTGTGTAGAAACTTGTGGATTACAAGATTTTAGCATTTCTTGAACTAAATATTCTCCACCAGCTTCAGCCATAGCTTTACGACTTGTTCTACTATGCATTGCGAAGTTTCCCAAAGCACGCATCACAACCATTTGCATTTCCTCGCTCGGTTCCTCCTCGAGCAAGCTGATTAACGCACGACATGCCACGGGCGAGTCTGTGGCTTTAGCGAGTCCTTCGTGTTGAGAGATGTCACCTCACTACAAGAAAACATGGATTTAGCGACTACAAGAAACGTCACTACAGAGTCGCTAAACACATAATAACGACTAATTAGCGACTAATAAACGTTGTCGCCGAACACTGCGTCGCTAAAATAACTAGTAGCCTAATAGTCGCTAAATAGCGACCATTATGCGACAACTATTTTAAGTCGTTTTTACGTCGTGTATGAGTCGCTAAAGTGGCGACTGTTTTGCTACTAATAGGTCACTATTGGGCGACTGTTTTGGCGACCAATAGGTGACTACGGAATCGAGAAAAAGACACTACAAAGCGACTGTTTTATGAATGTTTTAATGACTGAATTGCTATCGTTTTGTAACTTATTAGAGGTTTATTTATCGATTTTGCCTGCTTATTTTAATTCCAATTACGTTTGCATTTACTAATTAAAACCAAACATACAAAAACAACTCTTGAATTAAAAGAAGTTCTTAATAAACATAAAAACATACAAACGCTCCAACTCTCTCTTCTCTTCAGATGTTGTTCTCCACAGATTACTAAAAACAGAGATCAAGCAACAAGACTTAAAAACAAACAGTGTGATAAAGGTAACAACGAAGAGTCTTGACATGAACAGACTGTTGAGGGAGTTCCAAGAATATCTGCAAGAAAAGGGGAACCTCTTAGATCTGTCTTTACGCGAATAAATCCATACAATGACTTAACAAAGAAACGGTTGTTAAGGAACTGTTGCACAGAATGAAAGCTCATAAAGGTCATACCAAAGAATATTTACATTATCTGTTTGCCAAGTTCTACAACATTTGAATGAATAAACAGCTGAACACTACCCAAAAAACAAAGGGCTCAGAATAAATTATCTTCTTAAAAAATAAGAATGCTCACAGTGTCGTTGCTGTTCTTGATCGATCCACACCAGATCCTTTTGCACATCCAGGTTTTTGTCTATTTGCCAAGTTCTACAACATAATCAAAAGTCAAAACCATCATTAAAGCAAACACCAAAAAGTTACAATTCAGACGAAACAAAAAAAACATCTCTTACTTGCTTTTATTTTTCTTCTTCTTCTTCTTCTTCTTCGTTGAAGTCTCAGCTTCAAAAATAAAAAAACACAAGTCTTTTATTAATCAACCATTCTCAGAAAAAAAGATCAAATCGAAAACTTTGATATCGTAAAACCAAAATAAAAATCAAGTTATTTACCTTTGCTTCCTTCATCTTCATCGTTGTCCTCTTTACCATCTTCTGCAATCTCAAGCTTCTTCGAAAGCTCAGATTCCAATTGTTCATCTTTTCCATTAGAGGATTCAGCGCCGCCATTCACCACCACGGGAGCTACAACAACAACATCAGGGCTTTCGCTCGCCATCTTCAAATTCGATTCTCACCTTAATAATAACCCACTAACCAAATAAACAAAACTCGATGAGAATCGCAAGGTTTCTAGGCCTTCGAGTCGACACACCAGAAGATGTGGGTCGAGTTGGGACAACGGGTCGCTTCGCCGGAGACTAAGATCTATAACCCTAGCTAGAAAAAGAGTGAAATCGAGAAAAGGTATAGACTAATCCAACCCTAGACAGTCCTAAACATCCACAATAACAATAGATCTAACAATAAATCGAGAAGGAGAAGAAGAGACGAAGGCTACGTACCTGGCGGACCCGAGCTGGAGTTTCGTGGACGCCGGCGGTCCTGCTGTTGGCCGGAGGAAGCCATGGCCGTTCAATGATGAAGAGATGAAGACGATGAAGTGATGAAGTGGTGAAGAGAGGTGGCTAGGGTTTTTCAGATTTTCTAAGTGTTGGAGACTCGAGTGGTATGTCTCGAGAGATATATAATGGGCTTAGAAAACATTATGGCCCAAATTTGGGTTGTGTTAACGTGGGAAAACAAATAATTGGGTTTAGATTTTAGGTGGGAAATCAAAATTTTGGCTAAGTCTTTGGGTGGGAAATCTAAATTTCTAAACAATGAAAATCTTGTGTGTGTAGATATTTTAAATTAAAATTTTAAATTACTCTATAAATGATATAATTAAACAGTTTACCTATAATAATTTATATAGATTATGTTCATTTAAAAATAAAATATTACTAAACAAAATTATTTCAATCACACAAAATGGGAGAGAATCAGAGAGGTTCGTCAAGAGAGAATTGGGGATCTAGGGTTAGAGAAACGCGGATTTAATTAGGGTTTCCGCGGTTAGAACTAGGGCCAACGCAGAATATCTAATGGACCGAGACCAATTAAAAGGCCCAATAAGAAATTATAGTCGCTATACAGTGGCTAATTAGTAGCCCAGTTTAGAGACTAAACTTTCAGAAGCTATTTAGTCGCCTAATTTGGCGACTATACAATGACTATTTTTATCCGTCGCCAAATGCAGACGGATTAGCGACTAATGTTGTTTATGCAACATTCAGTCGCCTAAATGTCGCAATTCAGTCGTCATATTCAGCGACTAATTTATCAGTCGCTGAATATCGTCGCTAACAACGTGTTTTCTTGTAGTGCCTAGAGCCATTGCTATGAGAATTTTTGCGGATTCTGATACTGTGTCTGGGTCTAGTATGTACTTAGATAAAGGGGTTAGTACAAACTGGCATATCTTTGTCTCTCTAACTTTTGGATTGCGTAGTATTAATTCGAGTAATCTTGCGGAGAGTTCTTCGCAGTGGTGTGATCTTAGTAGATCTAGTAATGCGTCGAGTGCACCGGCTTCTGCCATCTCTTGAACACTTGAGGAGTCTTGATTTGCATGGATGATCAATGTGTCGATGGCTAAGATCACTGTGCTCTCAGCTGTTGAGAACAACATTTTTGATAAAACTGGTATAGTTACTGAAAAGTAATAGTGTTCTGGGTTGAATCTGAGAATGTTGCAGAGAATGAAGGCTGTTGATTCCCATAGATATACAGGAAGCTGAGGATCTTCGTCGATAATAACCTTGGAGAGCTCTTGAATTCCTCCGGCATCTGCTACCTCCTTTGTCCATGTAACTGAGGATTTCTCTAACCCCATCAATGCTATCTCTTGTAAGTTTCTTACTCTGATCCCTACAAGTTTCACAAGAGGAGCAATGAGATTTTTGGTCGTTATCTCTTCTTGGAAACGTTGCATTTCGAGTAGAGAGGTCAGTAGTTCTGTGGTTGCATTTTGGACCGCTATAGATTCAGATTCAAGCAGTGGTATCAAAGGCATAATAATTGCGGATGATGCCATTTTTAATGATTCAAGAACCATTGGCTTCTCCAAGATGTTTGCTATACCTTGTAAACCACCGAGTTGGCCTTGAAAATCCAAGTCTTGTCTAAGCAAAATCAAGAGAAGCGGTTGTACCATTTTTATAGCCTCTTGGCTTCTAGCTACAACACCAACGTTCGTCAAAACTCTGAAAAAATCTGCGATTACCGAACACAAAGAACTTGGAGGAGACGGGACAGTTGACCAAGGCATTTCTCGATTATCCCCATTTTAATCAGATCCATTATAAATTAGTGAAATAACAATTTAGCTTTGGTCTGTTTTTATTATCATGCAGTTCTAATCTCTTCTTCGTCCATTTCTATGCTTCTCTCTCTTCCAATTACATAATCTCTGGTCCATAGAAAACATCGGTCTCTTGTGACCGTTGTTTCCATTCACTTCTTCTGGTCTAAAAAAATTCAAGATCTAAACGAAAAAAAAAAAAAAAACAAGTAAAACTTTTTCAACCGTTTTTCCTGTCGGTAAAGTTTGGATTTTTATTGTAAATTTTGGTCTTTTGTCAAGAAGAAGAAGAAGAAGATGGTCGTTAAGAATGTTCAAGATTTGGATGTTCTTCCGAGGAATAGCTCTGATTTATTCGATGACGATGGTCGTCCCAAGCGAACCGGTAATTTCTCTTTCTTCTCTGTTTTTTTAGAGCTAATGTTTTCTTGAAAACAATTTGTTCGCAAACAAAAAATTAGTATTTACAAACTTTTTTTTTTCTTTTTTATAACCAAGGATTACCAGAAACCCAGACTAATTCAGGGTTAGTCCGGGTTTCGGGAATCCTACCGAAACCCGGATTCCGTTGAACTTGTCATTTAAAACATCTACAGTGACTAACCATAAACATTTACTACAGTCTTAGAAGTTTTAACCATTAGACCACCTTTAAAGTATTTAGTTTGCAAACGTTTATTTGGACTTTGTGACTTTTAATGAGCTCTATGGATATATACATAGGCTTTGTTTGTTTAAAGGGAGACAATTAAAAATTTATTGTATATTAGCAAAATTTAGCAGTGGAATTATGAAAAAAAAACATGATTTTGTTACTGAACTAGATTTTACCCCGCGGTACACCGCGGGTCGATTTTTTTATAAGTAAAAAATTATTTAGCAAAATTTTAAGTTGTATTTGTTTTGTTAATATTGTTTATTTTGTTTAGTGTTTCTGATTTTATAATTAAATTTTGATTTTTAATTCTAAAGTTTCATCTATAGTATATTGCTTAATATTAATATCGATCTAAACCCGTTGCACCATATAACCCCGTCCCGTAAAATTAAACATCATTTGTTATTTTTTTTGAATAATATTTTTATCCACTACGGGTCGCAGGTTCATGCGGATAAGCCCGTAGAGAGTTGCGGGTTTGCGTGTCGACCCGCCAAAAGAGAAGCTATCTTTTAAAACCTTTTGTTTTATTTAGAGGTTTTGAGAAAGTATCCCTAAAAATAATTTTCATTATATGAAAAAAAAAAAAAAGTAGAAGAAATTGTAATATCAACATTCCCGATTTTTACATCACTCGTTACTATTAATTTTTTTTTTTTGCAGATAAAAATCAGAAGTTAACTAAGTCGAGATTTTTAAAAAGATTGTGTAGAAATTTTTGGTAAATTGTTGAGAACATATTTGATTTCAAAATCTTTACTTACATAGATAAAGAAAGATTTTGTAGAGACTTTTGCTAAATATATGAAAAATGAATTTCATTTAAAAATCTTTACTTAAAATAAAATAAATCTAAATAATTAATGCTAATGGCATGTCATTGTAAATACTTCTCAACTTCAGGATTTATTTGCTAATTGTGATCCAAAAATGTATATACATAGATTTTATGACCAAGAACAAAAGAAGCAAAACAGACTTTGTTTTTACATATGCAAAATATTTAAATATGCAAAATCACATAGATAGAGAGTTTTTATCTTTTAGAGATCTGAAGTAAGATGTGTTACGATTGGTTTCTCACACCAAACTCTCTATTGAAGATAATTAATCTTCATTGGAGAAAATGGTTACTTCAGAGAAGTGGATCTTGGAGATGTTACAAGAAGCAGAGAAGTTTTCTCGTATGCTTTTCTCTTATATATTCCAAGTTATGTGTTCTTTGAATCTTGATCTGATGAGAAACGTTTTTAAAAAAATTATTTCCTTGTGCATCAACTTTACTTGTTTTCCTAATCGGATCCAAGACTCATATGGTCTGCAACATCACTCAACCAGCTATGCTTTGTTTCATTGTTCTCATGGCAATACCAATTTTTGCTATTTTGAAGAGTTTCAAATGAAATATACAGTTTTCTAGAGTCTTTCTAACCAAATATATATATATATATATATATATATATGTTACAAAGTAAGTCTGATTCTTGTATTCTCTCTACCCTTAAAACCAATAAAATTGTCTCCTTACCAAGTAAAACAGAGTTATTATTTTGTGCTCTAACAGTATTTTCCCATTCAATCAATACAAGAAGCTTTTGGGAAAATAATTTCATTGAAAGAGTCAACTTCAAAATTTGTGGTCATTTTCACTTTCTTTCTAATATGTTTTGTAACAGCTGTAGCTCGGAAACTTCAACGGACAAGACTTCAATTTTGTCTCCGAGCGTAGTAGACTTGGAACTTATTCTGAGTTAATTAGACTTTGATCACAAAGGAGATTTGTCTTGAAGACCACTTTAGAGAGTAATCTATCTCCCAAAATTATCCATCTTTCTTGAAACTATGTGTACAAATGGCATCTTTGTCTCTCTTTTTACTTTAGCTCTCTTGTTAGGGCAATCATGCAGTGAAACAGATACGCTACATCAGGGTCAGTTCTTGAAAGATGGGCAAGAGCTTGTTTCTGCTTTCAAAATCTTCAAACTCAAGTTTTTCAACGTCAAGAATTCAAGAAACTGGTATCTTGGAATTTGGTTCAACAATCTTTATCTTAATACTGATATCCAGGACAGAGCTGTCTGGATTGCTAACCGTAACAATCCAATCTCGAAACGCTCTGGAAGCCTCACAGTGGATTCACTTGGCAGATTGAGGATCTTAAGAGGAGCATCAAGTCTGCTTGAGCTAAGCTCTACGGAAACCACAAGAAACACAACCCTTAAGCTTTTGGATTCTGGAAATCTTCAGCTCCAAGAGATGAATTCTGATGGATCGATGAAGCGGGTTTTGTGGCAAAGTTTCGATTATCCAACAGATACCCTTCTTCCTGGGATGAAACTCGGTTTCGATGTCAAGACTGGGAAGAGATGGGAACTGACATCATGGTTAGATGATAATATACCTGCTTCTGGATCTTTTGTCTTTGGGATGGATGCTAATATTACAAACCGATTGACCATCTTGTGGCGTGGAAACATGTATTGGACAAGCGGGCTCTGGTATAAAGGTCGGTTTTCCGAAGAGGAGTTAAACGAATGCGGTTTGCTCTTTTCTTTCGTTTCAACCAAGAGTGGACAGTATTTTACGTATTCAGGTGATCAAAACGATGCCATAACATTTTTTCCCACCATAATGATAGACCAACAAGGCATTTTGCATAGAGCAAAAATTCATCAGAAAGGTAGTTATGATAGTTATTGGCAAAGTTCTAGGAATCAGAATTGTTTGGCCGCAGGTTACATAGGTAACAACGTCGCGGATGAGCCATATTCAAATGGGTTCACTTCTTTCAGAGTGACAGAATCTTCTTCCTCAAGCAATGGTTTTGTACTTAATGAGACTAGTGGAAGGTTTAGTTCAGTTGATTGCGAGGCTATATGTGTGCAAAACTCCTCTTGTCTTGCCTATGCTTCAACGGAGCTGGATGGTACGGGTTGCGAAATCTGGAATACTTATCCTACCAACAATGGGTCGTCTTCTCACAGACCTAGAACTATATACATCCGTAATGGTACATAACTTGTGGAAATATACTGTATTCTCTGTTTTTTTGTTTTTTTTTCAGACTATACATCAAATCTTTTGGACACTAAATTTTCTGGAATACAGATTATTCGGTAGGCCAAGAGAAGAAAAAGGTAGCAGCTTGGCAAATTGTTTTGGCATCAATGTGCCTAATGATACCTATGATTTGGTTTATAATCTATCTTGTGTTGAAGAAATTTAAAGTTAAAGGTAGAAATTGTATCAGAATTACTCAAAACAGTTTTAGTCCCAATGGTTTTCTTACTAACAGTTCACACTTTTGTTTTTAATCCAGTAAATGTTTTATTTCGTGGAATATACTACTTTCTATGGAGAGAAATCACTCCACAAGGTACGTTACCTGAGACTCAGCTGAATAAATTTTGTATAAGCATGTCTAAAAATGTGATTTTTGCTATTAATATGTTAGTGATTGGTTCCATACGGAGGAGACTTTTATCAATGAGGTTTGGTTCAACAATAGACCAAGAAATGCTACTACGTGAATTGGGAATTGATAGGAGACGCCGACACAAGAGAAGTGAAAGGAAGAGTAATAACGAGCTTCTGATTTTTAGCTTTGAAAGTGTAGTCTTGGCAACAGATGACTTCTCCGATGAAAACAAGCTCGGTGAAGGAGGGTTTGGTCCTGTATATAAGGTAGTCCAGAGTCTTCATGTTTTTGATATTAACTTTAAAAACCGATTTTTATGTTTCCGCTTACTTTCTTGAAGGGGAAGTTAATAGATGGGGAAGAAGTGGCTATCAAGAGACTATCTTTGGCATCTGGTCAAGGATTAGTGGAGTTCAAGAATGAAGCTATGCTTATTGCAAAACTTCAGCATACAAATCTTGTTCAGGTTCTTGGATGTTGCGTCGAGAAAGATGAGAAAATGCTGATTTATGAATACATGCACAACAAGAGTCTTGACTACTTCCTCTTTGGTGAGCTTTCGTTAAAAGGAGCTAAGAATCTATAGAGATTTTATGAAAAAAATGTCTACAAATCTGTGCAGATCCCTTGAGGAAAAACGTTTTGGATTGGACGTTGCGGTTCCGGATCATGGAAGGAATCATTCAAGGGCTTTTGTACCTTCACAAGTACTCGAGATTAAAAGTGATACACAGAGACATCAAAGCCAGTAACATTTTGCTAGACGAGGATATGAACCCGAAAATATCGGATTTTGGAATGGCTCGGATATTTGGAGCGGAAGAAACAAGAGCCAACACCAAAAGAGTTGCTGGCACATTGTAAGTTAAGAGTGACTAGAAACAAGGAGAAGATTCTTTGATCAGATTTTCATAGACTTTCTTGTGTAGTGGCTATATGTCGCCGGAGTATTTCAGAGAAGGACTATTCTCGGCGAAATCAGATGTGTTCAGCTTTGGAGTTCTAATGCTAGAAATCATTTGTGGAAGGAAGAACAATAGCTTCCATCATGACTCAGAAGGACCTCTGAATCTCATAGTTCATGTAAAAGCTAAACTTCTTCTCTCATTTGTTAACATTCTCATCTTTATTGCTTGCTTGTTTAGTCTTTGGATCTCTGTTTTTTCAGGTGTGGAATCTGTTTAAAGAGAACAAAATTCGCGAGGCGATAGATCTGTCTTTGGGAGATTCGGCGCTTGATTACCCTCAAGTGTTGAGATGCGTTCAAGTTGCTCTGTTGTGTGTACAAGAAAACGCAGAAGATAGACCAAGTATGTTAGACGTTGTGTCGATGATATATGGCGAAGGAAACAATGCTCTTTCTTTGCCTAAAGAGCCTGCTTTCTATGATGGTCCCCGGAGAAGCTTTCCGGAGATGGAGGTTGAGTCACCGGAGCCGGAAAATGTATCCCCGAATATTACCATCACGGTGATGGAAGCAAGGTGAATTGATACCAAGAAAACTGATATATTGTAGTATGTGAATCTCATTGTTACTTGAAATGGTTTACTTCGTTTAATAAGGTATATACACGGATTATATATACACTTGCACGTACCAAGTAATATATAAAGTATCAATATACATAATGATTCGAATCATGCATGTGACTCCTATATATAGAAGCAGACTAACAGTTGGATTCATTTATCCACCATAAAATGAATCCTCCGATAGAAGACTAACAATTGACCTGTTTTGATTCATAAAACTCTCTAACTATCCTAAAAGAAATTCCGTAGAAAAGCAGCTACTAGATGTTGTTTGCCTTGAGATATACGTCTACACTTGTTTATTCAAAATAGGGCCTCTCTTTCTTCAACGTCTAAGACGATATGGGAGCAAAAATAATACAAGACAGACCTAACGACAAAGATAATCGAAAAGAAATAAGAAAAAGAATATGACTTGGGTGCAAAGCAAAAGGATTACGGTTTCTTGAGAGAAACTCATCCAAATGGTGGAATCAATGAGTGCTTCATCTTCTTCCAATATGCTGATCTCATCATTAAAATTCTTGGTGTAGAATTTGTAATAGATAATCCAAATCATCATTATACCTAGGAATCACTATACTCATTTTTTTCTTTCTATTTTATTCTTTTAATGAATTGGGTGTGACGGGTAAATGATGTAAGAAAAATGAAAAAAAAAAAATGAGGAAATGAGAAAAAGCAAAAATCGGGAGAATATTTTTCAACCATGTATTTGTAGTGGAAAGTTTTTTTTTTTTGTAATACAAAATTTTGAAGAACTACTGAAGTTGAGTATCTTTCCGATATTCATTTTCAATCTTGAGACTGACTATTCACACCGTACCGATAGAATATATGTATTGGTATTTGGTAACACGTGAGAGTAGTTTGTTGGTCCATTCTACAAATTAAATCGAACTACCACATGTATGATGTAGATGTACTGTATATTTTACAGTTGCGGTCTTGCGGACAACATTGGTCGGAAAAAAAACTCATACCAAAATGGTAAATAGTAATATTAATTTTGGTTCAGTTTCTTGATCAAGTGAATAGTATTGAATCTTAGCTAAGCAAGCCAAAACCAAATGAATCCGTAAGCATACTAGCAACAATGGCGGTGAAATTTTTATTCAAAAAACAAAAACAATGACGGTGAAATAATGTTATCCTAGTATAGTAGACAGTAGGTACACAATAAAATGATTTAATCTCATTTTGTAAGTTGTCTCTGATCATAATTCATCTTAATTCAGATAATATCATAGATTTCATGCTTTAGTTTGCTTCTAAGCTTGTTTTGATGATTTTCTATGGTGACATTACAACACATCCCAAATAATAGTTTAATGCTGTCATTTACCCTAAATTCATTTTAAACTATTTCATAACCCCTTTATAAAAGATTTCTATAAAAAAGATTTCTATTATGTTAGTCGCAAACTTGAAATAATAAGAAAAAGTTTCTAAAACTCAATGAAAAGACTTTAACACCGAGCACGTGTCAAAGGCTTGGAATTTAGTTCGACGGCTAAGTGAGGGACATGACCGTAACAGTTCCCAATGAGTTACAAAAATACAATTGTGTTCCGTACCTCCTTTATTTTGATAATCCCTAACACTTACTTAATCCCTCTGCTTATTACCCTAATCTACAATTGGATTAGGCTAATCCATGTGTTGTGAGGACCACTATGATATTTTTCTCTCTCTCTTTTTATTATTATTATCAATAAATAAATTAGTGGCAATTAATTCCACATGCCATCATACTTTTACCTTTGTTCACAAAATCTCAAAATTACAATACTCACCGTTAGTAACTTAGTAGAAAATGATGAAATCAAATTTCCCATCAATACACACACCTTATTAATTTGGATAATTTTATGTTAACAGTGGGTCTAATTTTATGACTCCAAACACAAACTTTTAGCGATAAAGAAGTATGTTGGCAAACATTATTACAAAAATGTGTTATGTCAAATTAAATTAGGGAAATTCACATTTGTTTTGAAGTAGTATTAAATATTTGACATTAATTGATGTAGTAGTAATTAATTAATTGATTACAATATGATTAAAAAGGTATAACTAACATAAATAAATACCCTTTAAGAACCAACCAATCTCCCATTCTTTCGTCACCTTCCTTCACCCACCTTCTTCACTCTCTGTTAATTCCCCAAACCAAAAAAAAAATAAAAAAAATTGAAGTACAGAGAAATGATCCTTCTCTCACTTCTTCTTCATCTTCTTCTTCATCTCCTCAACACTTCTCCTTCACTTTCTCTTTCCCCCGACGGTCTCGCTTTACTCTCACTCAAATCCGCCGTCGATCAATCTTCCTCCTCCTCCTCCTCCCCTTTCTCCGATTGGAACGATAACGATTCCGATCCTTGTCTTTGGTCTGGAATCTCTTGTATGAACATCTCAGACTCTTCCGACTCTCGCGTCGTTGGAATTTCCCTCGCCGGAAAACATCTCCGTGGCTACATCCCCTCGGAGCTTGGCTCGCTTGTTTACCTCCGCCGTCTTAACCTCCATAACAACGAGCTTTTTGGTTCGATTCCGACTCAGTTATTCAATGCGACGTCGCTTCATAGTCTCTTCTTATACGGAAACAATCTCTCTGGTTCTCTCCCTCCTTCGATCTGTCACCTTCCAAAGCTTCAGAATCTCGATTTGTCTGGTAATTCACTCTCTGGAACTCTTTCACCGGATCTCAACAAGTGTAAACAGCTTCAACGGTTGATCCTCGCCGCTAACAACTTTTCCGGTGAAATTCCTGGTGAAATCTGGCCGGAATTGAAGAATTTAGCTCAGCTTGATCTCTCTGCTAACGAATTCACCGGCGAAATCCCTAAAGATCTCGGAGAGCTAAAATCTCTCTCTGGTACTCTTAATCTCTCTTTCAACCATTTATCCGGCGAAATCCCTAAATCACTAGGGAATCTACCTGTTACAGTCTCTCTTGATCTCCGGAACAACGATTTCTCCGGCGAGATTCCTCAATCTGGTTCATTCTCTAACCAAGGACCAACCGCATTTCTCAATAATCCGAAATTGTGTGGATTCCCTCTCCAGAAATCTTGTAAAGACAGTGATGAGAACTCACCGGGGACTCGAAAGTCGCCGGAGAATAATGCGGATTCTAGAAGAGGGTTAAGTACTGGATTAATCGTGTTGATCTCGGTAGCGGATGCAGCAAGTGTAGCTTTAATTGGACTGGTGTTAGTTTACTTGTACTGGAAGAAAAAAGACTCTGAGGGAGGTTGTAGCTGTACAGGGAATGAGAAGCTTGGTGGCTCGGAGAAGGGGAAACCGTGTTGTTGCATCGCGGGGTTTCCGAAAGGAGACGATTCGGAAGCGGAAGAGAACGAGAGAGGAGAGGGTAAAGGAGATGGAGAGCTTGTAGCGATTGATAAAGGGTTTTCGTTTGAGCTTGATGAGTTGCTTAGAGCTTCTGCTTATGTGTTGGGGAAGAGTGGGTTAGGGATAGTGTATAAAGTGGTGTTAGGGAACGGTGTTCCGGTGGCTGTACGGCGACTTGGGGAAGGTGGAGAACAGAGGTATAAGGAGTTTGTTACGGAGGTTCAAGCTATGGGGAAAGTGAAGCATCCTAATGTGGTGAAGCTAAGAGCTTATTATTGGGCTCCTGATGAGAAGCTTTTGATCAGTGACTTCGTTAACAATGGAAGTTTAGCTGATGCTCTTAGAGGTAAACCTTGCTAACTAAAGATTAAGATCCGGTTATGTTCTATTGACTTTAAGAATTTAGGTTGACTTTGACTTTGTCAACGCTAGATTAGACATTAGTGAGCTGAAGTTAGATCTGAGATAGTTTGTGGGGTCTAAATCTTATTTTCATTTAGTGGCAAAGATCCCCTCTACTAATTTCTTTAAGCTTAATTACACACAAATATTTTTATTTTTGTGTCTACACACACTCCAAAATTCTATTGAGAACAATGATCAGTTAGCTGCTTTTTTTCTTTTAAAGTAAACGAAGATTCTTTCTCTTTTTAGGCATATTTTGGTATTTTAATGGTTTATAGTTTAGACAAGTTACATGTAATAGAGACATGTCTTGTAAGATAATTCTACATGTCCGAATAATAGTACGATTTAGTGTGGTAGAGTCTTAGAGTAGAAGTAACTGGTAAAAAAAAAAAGAGTGAGGAAACAATGATGAGAAAGGTTTACTTGTGGGCTAAGAGTAATGATTTTATATACCCACCCACTCTCTTGATCCTCTAGTTGTCCCGTCTTTTTCTCATCGTAACTCATTGCTTACTTTAATATTGATAGTTGTTTGTTTGGGTGTGTGAATAGGGAGGAATGGTCAACCATCACCGAGCCTAACATGGTCAACGCGTCTAAAGATCGCAAAAGGAGCTGCACGTGGGCTAGCTTATCTACACGAGTGTAGTCCAAGGAAGTTGATACATGGCGACGTCAAGCCTTCCAACATTCTTCTTGATTCTTCCTTCACTCCTTACATCTCCGACTTCGGTCTCACACGTCTCATTACCATCACTGCCCCTTCCGCCTCCTCTAATGAACCTTCTTCCTCCTCTGCCGCGGGCGGTTTCTTAGGTGGAGCTCTCCCTTACACTTCCATCAAACCCTCTGATAGATCTAACGGCTATAAAGCACCTGAGGCCCGTCTCCCTGGAGGGAGGCCCACTCAGAAATGGGACGTCTATTCCTTCGGTGTTGTGCTTATGGAGCTTCTCACTGGGAAGTCTCCGGAATCTTCTCCGTTAAGCTCCTCCTCGTCGTCTACGGTGGTTGTTGAAGTGCCGGATTTGGTGAAGTGGGTGAGGAAAGGATTTGAAGAGGAGACTCCATTGTCGGACATGGTTGATCCAATGTTACTTCAAGAAGTTCATGCCAAGCAACAAGTCTTGTCCGTCTTTCATTTAGCTCTTGCTTGTACTGAAGGTGACCCTGAAGTTCGTCCACGTATGAAGAACGTCTCTGAGAACATCGACAAAATCTGATTCAATTATATATTCTTTGTCTTTTATTTTTTCTATTTTTTTTTTCTCTTTTTTTTGTATCTCTTCGATAGTTCTTACACGAGGTCGTTACGTCACTAGTGGTCGATTTGTTTTTATTGAATAATTATTTGTTATGGAAATTGAATCAAATGGGTTATACTTAGGCTTTAAATGACTTTGTCTTTTTATTTTGCTCGTCTTTTTCTCATCTTTTTAAAAGGACAACTCCCAATTAACGGGCTCCTACTAGCACCTGTATTGTCCTTCAGTTGAATAGATACATATAAGATCTGATATCTCATATCTTCCAAAGAATAATCCACTTGAAATTTCAATTTTGATCGAGTATCTTCCAAAGAAACCGCTTTCTTTGAGGATTGATGACCTAATATCTTACCTTTTTTTCTAGGTCGAGAATTCATTCACATTATGATTTAGAATGTCCAATAGTTCCTGGTTAATATCATGAAAAACCATTTCATTTAAACTTTCAAAATAAACCATGTAATCGTTAAACTAATTTTTTGTTCTTGCCCTCTCAAGAATAATTAGAATATATTCGAAAAGACCGATCACACCAATGTCTAGAGCGAACGAGAGCATTCAACAATCTTGATTATTTTCCCTTAGCTTTACACCGTATACATATTGTATCGCATTGCAATCTTAAGAAGGGGTTATTGGTTTATGGATTTATAAGGAATTGGAAATCCAAACAAAAATCATTTGTTATTCAATTATTGATTTTAAAATCCTAATTAAAATAATGTGTTATTGGTTCCATGATTTATAAATACTAGTTAAAATCCTATGTTATTCGTTTAGTCATTTGTTTTTGGATTTGAGAATCCAAATTATGTTTTAAATAGAATTGAATGGATTTGAAAGAGAAAAATAGAAAGATTCAAACACATGTTATTTCAAAATCCATATATCTTGATTTCATAATTAATAGAGATTTTCAAATTCTATATGGATTTCATAATTTTTTTTTTTTTTTGAATGAATGTTAAATTTATTCAACCCAAAAAAAACCATGTTACAATATATGCATCCTTAATTGAATGTTTTTGAGAGTCTTAAATCAACTTTAGAACAAAAGAAGAGAGCTAGCTTCTTAAGTCGAACCAAATCTGCAGACCATCTTCAAGCTTTCGTGAGCCAAGAGATTGGATGGAAGAGATCTTATTCCGCACCAATCTGTCGAGAAACTTGATCAACTGTTCCGGCGAGCTAGGGATTTCTCCATGTCTTCGACGATTGCGTTCGAACCAGATTGAGTAAACAGTGGCTTGGAAGAGAAGTCTTAAGATGTAGCGATGTGTTCCCTTGATTGAGGGGTCCGTGAGCAGAGGTAGTATCGCCGTGAAACAGCAGGTATACCGATGTTGAAGTATCTTACGAGTTAAGTTTTCCCATACCCGAGAAGCAAAACTGCAGGTGAAGAATAAATGTTCTTGCGTCTCCAGTGGATCTTGGCAGAGAACACACGCTGGATTGACTCCCCTGTTCCATGAGAGCATACGGTCACAAGTGGTAAGCCTGTGATGTACTGCAAGCCAAAGCATAAAAGAGTATTTCGGAATGGAATCAGAGAACCAAATGCCCTTGTGCCAACTTTTTTCATGACCCTGCTCACGAATCTGATGCCATGTACCAGAGGTAGTGAAACGTGACTTATATTTATTGTGCGAGTCTCTCCACAAAGCTCTATCATGTTCCAGACTTAGACCCTTGGCCCTTTAGATGATCAATCTCCACTTCAACTCTGTTTAGAATTTCTTCAACCTTGATTTCACCTCTAGACATTCAAATACTACTTGTCATGCATGTAAATTGATATGGTTTTGGGGACCTTTTAGGGAATAAAATGATCCCATGAAGGGATCATGTAATATATTTTTGATTGGATTTAGCTTTTGGTTCTTTGACAAAAGTGTTGATTTGGGTTTAGATTTATAAAGGGGACACAGTCACACAGAAAATTTCAACTTTTTAAGTGGGATAAATATAAAAAAAAGAAGAAGCATAAAATGGATAATTAAAGTTTAGATTGGCCCACTAAATTTATCAGGCCCACTAAGTAAATGTTGGTTACTTTTTCTGCTTTTTTTCTTCATTTCCACCGGCGACCTTTAACAGGGAACGGTTCAATAGCCGGGATAGAGTAGAACCAACTTGAAGAAAGAGAAGCAAACTAAAACCGTTTGGTTTGAAGATCTAAAACCGAATGGTCCGGTTTGATTTTTCGGTTTCGGATTTTGTCTAGCACTACTGGAGAGAAACAACGGCGGGTACTAGCGCCAAATCATAATTCGTGGTTCCGGTCAAAGTCTCGGCGAAGCAGCCATGGCTGATTCTCAGTCCGGTTCCAATGTTTTCAGTTTACGGATTGTTTCAATAGATTATTACATGGCTTCTCCGATCCCTGGTTATGATATTTGCTACAGTAGCTTCCAAGGTAAGGCAAAATCTCTCTTTATACTTTCTAAAGCTTACGCCTTTTTTATTCCAATGGTTGATTTGTTTGGACTTTTAGAGATTTTGACTATGGAAATGAAGAAGTAATGCTCCAATTTCGTTAGATAGTCTTCTCCTAGATGTTAAAGGGCAAGTTTTGACTTTGTTGTTGCTGGGATTTTAAGGTGGTGAGGTAAACGAAGTCCCTGTTATAAGGATATATGGCTCTACACCTGCTGGTCAGAAGACTTGCTTGCACATTCATCGTGTAAGATTACTTTCTTGTTAAGAAAAAAAGATTGTTTGTTAGTTGCTAAGATTGGAAACTTGGTTTCTCTTGCAGGCTTTACCATATCTCTATATTCCATGCTCGGAGATTCCACCTGAGCATCATAAAGGAGGTATGTATGAAGCCATAGCCCATTTATAACTGAACCGAGAAATGTCATGCAGTTAGCTAGTCAAGCACCAATGCCATTTTTCATGTGTCTTTTGTTTCAGCTGATGGAAGTACACTTGCTTTATCCCTTGAGTTAGAGAAGGCCCTAAAGGTGTGTATTTTACATACCAAGTGTGCCATGATTTCTTAGTCTATGAGCTGCGTTTATGTATCTGTTTTTTTTTTTTTTTTCTTCTGACTTTGTTGCTATTGATGTGTCTCATTCAATATTCGTCCCTGATGATACTTGATTTGGACTTGTAGCTTAAGGGCAATGCTGCTTCAAAAAGGCAACATGTCCATGATTGTGAGATTGTTAGAGCAAAGAAGTTTTATGGGTACCACTCAACTGAGGAGGCTTTTGTGAAGATTTATCTGTATCCTGTATATTTACTTTTAGAGCTATACCCTTTTCTTAAGCAGTTTATTATTTGTTCGCCTTAACAGTGTAATAGCTACCATCCACCCGATGTGGCTCGTGCTGCCAGTCTTCTTCTGGTACGATATCTTGATGATTACACTCCACCATTATTCTTTACTTAATGTATGATGCATAAACTTTTGGTGAAAATAGTATACTGATAACCCTTTTCATCTTCCTTTTGTAATGAGCGTTTGATTTTTTTCTTTCTCTCTAGGCAGGTGCTGTTCTTGGTAAAAGTTTGCAGCCTTACGAGTCTCATATTCCTTTTATTCTCCAGTTTCTGGTAATTTTTCATTTGTTATGTATTCAAACGAAATCGTTTAGTGACTAGGTATTTTGGCAAATTTAGCAATTTCAGATATGAACGTAACTTCCAGATTGATAATACACTAGGTACTTTTGAAAGCTTAAAACTGGTGCATGAAAGTTGATTGCTTTTGAATCATCTCTGAATTTATGCAATGCAAATTACTGGTATTGCTATGGATTATGTAAATATCAAAATGTAATTAGAATTTTGGTAGCTGCTAAATTAAAAATGAAAAGAGGAAACATATAATGTTGCTGGGGAATGCTTTTTCTATGTTTGTGGATTATATACATCTTTTATATAGTATATCCTTTGGTGCCCTGAAGCCTTCATTTCTTGTCAGTTTTCAGCTACTTTCCAATATTTGCTCTTGAACTCTTGCCAACCATACCTTAGATACTAATGCGTAGTGTCCCCCCTCCCTTGTTCGGTAATTCCACGACATTTGTCTGCGTTCCACTACTGAAGTTTCGTTGATTCTCCTCTGTAGGTTGATTATAATTTGTATGGAATGGGTCATGTGCATATATCAAAGATGAAGTTCCGTAGCCCAGTGCCT
Source organism: Arabidopsis thaliana x Arabidopsis arenosa (assembly GCA_019202795.1). NCBI lineage: Eukaryota > Viridiplantae > Streptophyta > Magnoliopsida > Brassicales > Brassicaceae > Arabidopsis > Arabidopsis thaliana x Arabidopsis arenosa. The sequence goes on along the minus strand of CM032919.1, from coordinate 9,897,143 downwards.
CACCATTTCATTCCAAGGAGATTTGATTTGGAAGATTGTGCGGGACAAAGGATTGACGAAGTGGCTATAACAAAGGTAGATCTTCAAATACTTGAAGCTTGGCAATATATTGTATGGTACTTTCTATCTTCTTTTATTTCATAGTACTGAAACAATATAGCAGGCAAATTCAAGTGCTGCTGAAAGCGTCAGTTTTCCTGTTTGGAGCTTGTCAACAATCCCAGGTCAATGGATGTGGAATATCTCTGAAGAATCTGATACACCGTTGAGCCAGAGCCAGCATAGGCACTATTACAGACGTCAGAGTCTCTGTGAACTTGAGGGAGATGCTACTATTACTGGTAATTTTACTGGAACGAAATATAATTTTTCTGTTTCATATATGAACGGACCTTTGAACTAGCCTCTTCTCTTGTAGATATTCTCAATCAACAGTTTAAAATGTACAACTCCCTTTCACAAGCCCAGTCTGATACTAACATGGTTCAGTCGCTTGTGGCAATTTGGGAGGTTCATTCTAACTTTCTTGGCTCTACTTTGAAAATTATTTAGTTGATATTACCTCGCCTAACCTCGTCGCTATTGTGTCAGGAGGAATATGAAAGGACTGGCGTGCATGATGCACCTATACCTCCTGATCCTGGCAAACCATCTGCAGCTGATGTGTTGAAGACTATGTCAGATTATGTTGGGTTTGAGAATATGCTTAAAGAACCGCATAACGAAGTTCACTTGTCTCAGTCTGATATGAAGCCTACTGCAGTATCTTCAGCCTGTCCAGATAGGCATGCCAAACCTGAAATTAGTGATCTGCAGGTTTTGAATCATATGGTTGGTACAAGCAGTAAGTTTCCTGCATCAGAACAGCTTTCTCCACTTGGTGAGAGGAGTGGAGAAGCATCAATGGAAAATGATGAATATATGAAAGCACCCACGGACAGAGATACACCTGCTGAAATACAAGATGCTGAAGCCTTGGGTCTCTTTAAGTGGTTTGCCTCATCCCAGGCTGCAGAGGACATAAACTCTGATGATGAAATTCTCCGGGAAACTATCCTTAGTCCTCTTTTGCCTTTAGCTTCCATTAACAAGGTTCTTGAAATGGCTAGTACAGATTATGTGAGCCAATCCCAAAAGGAATGTCAAGACATTCTTGATTCTCAGGAAGATCTACCAGACTTCGGGAGCTCGACAAAGAGAGCTTTACCTAGTAATCCTGATAGCCAGAATCTTATAACTTCATCAGACAAACAATCTCTTGAAACAGAAGTCGCTAGTGATGTTCCAGATATCTCCACTTCAAATGGCGCAAGCGAAAATTCATTCCAGAGATACAGAAAGAGTGAAGTAATGGAGAATAAGAACAGGAGCTACTCTAAGAGCAACAAGCCTAGCAACTCAGTATGGGGACCTTTACCTTTTACACTGACCAAAAATCTTCAGAATGACTTTGACAGTACAAATACTAGTGATAAACTTGGTTTAACAAAGATTAATTCAGACCACCCCATGAATGAGACGACAGACAAACATAATGTTCCAGTCAAAGAACATCAAGCAGATGTTTGTAATTCGATTGACAGAAACGTTTTGGCTGGATGTTCTCTGCGGGACTTGATGAGGAAAAAACGGTTATGCCATGGAGATTCGCCTGTTTCACAACATATGAAATTTAGAAAGGTTCTACCACAGTCTAGAGATTCACCACACGGGGAAAAAAAGCAGTGCACTTTGAGATCTGAGGCCGAGAAACAAGGTCCTGCTCTTTCTGCAGAATTTAGTGAAGTTGATTATGGCGATGCTCCTTCAACTTTATCTCCTATAGATGATGGAGCTTGCGAGTGTAATATATCCACTCAGATGACTGAACTTCATTCTGTTGGTAGATGTTCGGCTAAAGAGACAGCATTATTTCAAAACAGTGATGAAGTTGCAAGGAATTTTTCATTTACCACTGTTCCACTTGGTAAGGATCCACAAACTGTGGAATCAGGAACATTAGTGTCTAGCAATAAACTTCTTGGGATTGAAATAGATGATGTCCAAAAATCGGGGAGGGAGCAAAAGTCAACTGCCAATGAAATTGTTGAGACAGGAAGATTAATATGCCTAACCTTAAGCAAGAAGCCTCCTTCTGTGGATTGCCTAAGTTCTGGACTGCACGATTCTGCACATTCTCACGATATTCTCGCCCAACTTCATCATGCCAGGGAAAAACAGCATGATAGATGTGGTACCTTTACTCATCATGTTCTGGTTCTAGTTTTTGCTACTTCTACAATTAATGCAAATGCGGTTGAAATATGAATTCATAAAATTGAAGTTAAGTCAACTTAAGTTTTTGCAGAACTTCTCTCTGGCTGTGCTCCTCTTTATGTATCTTTACTTCGACCTGAGATACTTCTGACATCCTGTTGTTTTGTTTTTTTCTCTTGGAAGAGGGGAATTCCAAGGACATCCCATTTTTTCCCTTGGAGGACACCGAAATCAACAAGGATGGAAAGAAACACTTTTTCCAAGGAGCTTCCCTTGGTATTCCCTTGCATCATCTCAATGACGGCTCAAATCTTTACCTACTGGCCCCTGCCTTGTCACCCCCTTCTGTGGATTCTGTTTTACAATGGATATCAGAAGACAAAGGTATTGTGTAGAGTTAGTCAGAAGACACTGGACTGCCTAATTTAATCCAATTTTACATCTTCTCAAAGGTTCAATATACATTGCTTATAGCGTTTTTCCTTACGAAAAGCAAGTGAAAATGATCACAGTGTTGGATGCTGTAAAAGCAAGTGAAAATGATAACTTTTTTGTTTAAAACTTTTGAATTTTTCCAGGTCCAGGAGACTATAATATTGATTCAGAAAAACAACCATTAGAAGATGATCATATTGATCGTGGGGCAAGTTTCACTGATCTTGCTTCTGCATCTAATGTGGTGTCTGTGTCTGAGCACGTGGAGCAGCATAATAACGTTTTTGTGAATTCAGAATCAAATACTTATACAGAGTCTGATATAGATCTGAAACGCAGAGGAACGTTTCTTAATCTTAACTCTCAGATTTCCCAAGAGATGTCTCAGATTTCAGGTCCTGATGGGAAATCAGGGCCCACTCCCTTAAGTCAAATGGGATTCCGAGATCCTGCGAGCATGGGGGCTGGGCAACAACTTACAGTGCTGAGTATAGAGGTGCTTTAACTTAACCCTCTTCTTTGAGAAGCTACACATTTAATTAGTAAAAATCCTCAAATGGCCTTTGCACGCATAGATTAGGCATGGACACTTTGAATGGTTTATATACTGTGGAACCCTCATTTCATGTAAAACAGCTCATTGTGAGGATTAAAAACTGAAAGTCCATGCTACAGTTTTCATTCCTCGAGCCTCACAGCGAGCAACCCAATGTTTTGTCTTCATTGGGATGATCTTGCAATTACTTGAGTAATCATTTGTTCAATGCTTGAGGATACTTGGACTTAGAAAGTCAAAATATGCAGTTCGTTAAGGAGTTTTGACCTTTAAAAGCTTGTCTTAGTATATAGTATGCTTATCTTTTTCCTTAGAATTGAGTGAAAATGCCCATTATATTTTGTTAATGCTGATACCAAACGGCCCTCTGTAGTAAAAATGAACTCTTTTCATTTAAGATGATGTGTTCTGGAAAAAGGTTCGTCGATACATGTTAATATCTATAAACTTACAGGTTCATGCAGAGTCTAGAGGGGACCTGCGACCTGATCCACGATTTGATTCTGTCAATGTCATAGCTCTCGTCGTGCAGAATGACGATAGTTTTGTAGCTGAAGTATTTGTGCTTTTATTTAGTCCAGATAGCATTGATCAGAGGTAATATACCAGATTCACTTAGTTTGGTTTCTTAGAAATTTTGTACCTGACGTATTCATGCTTTTTTTTCTTTCTGTAATGCTACCGAGAACTTCAATCACATTTTTTTCTCTAATATGCCTTTTCGATTGTTATTCACTACAGAAATGTTGATGGCCTATCTGGATGCAAGTTTTCTGTATTTCTTGAAGAGAGGCAACTATTCAGTTATTTTATTGAGACTTTATGTAAATGGGATCCAGATATTCTTCTGGGCTGGGATATACAGGGTGGATCCATTGGTTTTCTAGCTGAAAGGGCTGCCCAGCTTGGCATAAGATTTCTCAATAATATATCTAGGACGCCATCTCCGACCACGACAAACGATTCAGATAATAAGAGAAAGCTTGGTAAAATTCTGCTGCCAGATCCTTTGGTAGCTGATCCTGCTCAAGTAGAAGAAGTGGTAATTGAGGACGAGTGGGGCCGCACACATGCTAGTGGTGTTCATGTTGGAGGTAGAATTGTTCTCAATGCATGGCGTTTGATTCGCGGGGAAGTTAAACTCAACATGTACACAATTGAAGCTGTGTCGGAGGCTGTTTTGAGGCAGAAGATTCCATCCATCCCCTATAAAGTATTGACAGAATGGTTTTCAAGTGGTCCTGCGGGGGCAAGATATCGATGCATAGAATATGTGGTTCGCCGAGCAAATTTGAACCTTGAGATAATGAGTCAACTTGACATGGTATGTAACAATTTCAACTTGATTTATATAGTGAATTATGTGCTTGATGTTTATCCTACTAAATCATTGTTTGCAGATAAATCGTACGTCAGAACTTGCTCGTGTTTTTGGCATAGACTTTTTCTCAGTTCTCTCCCGAGGTTCCCAATACAGAGTGGAATCTATGCTTTTGAGATTAGCACACACACAAAATTATCTTGCTATATCTCCAGGAAACCAACAGGTTCGTTTTATCTGCTACTTCCAAGTGATTTACTTTTAACGTTTCTTGTTTTATCAACCAGTCGTCTGGCCTCGAATGATGGGCTGGTCAAGCCTCATTTTGTTTACCGGCATAAATTTGTTTGTCCTCATACAGCTTTCATAATCTTTTCACGCCTTTTCTACTGACTAGCGTTCTCCTAACTAAATCATGTGATCATGTAGGTTGCTTCTCAGCCAGCTATGGAATGTGTACCTCTTGTGATGGAACCAGAATCTGCCTTCTACGATGATCCTGTTATTGTGTTGGATTTTCAATCTCTTTACCCTTCAATGATTATAGCATATAATCTGTGCTTTTCTACGTGTCTTGGAAAACTTGCACATTTGAAGATGAACACCCTTGGGGTCAGCTCATACTCTCTAGACCTTGGTGTTCTTCAGGATTTAAATCAAATCCTGCAGACCCCAAACAGTGTGATGTATGTGCCACCAGAGGTAATGTGCATCATTGTTTCCTAAAAGCATCACTGTTTTCTGGGTAGATGGATCTTTTTCTTGATTAGCCTAAGCATAGTAGTCACCTTCTCTTCTTACATATAGGTGCGCAGAGGAATTTTACCAAGGCTGCTAGAAGAAATTCTATCTACAAGAATAATGGTGAAAAAAGCAATGAAAAAGTTGACTCCTTCAGAAGCAGTTCTTCACCGGGTATGGTTATCTTGATCAGAGTCCATTCCTAATTTTTTTGACTAGGGAAGATTGGCTGATGAGAGAGTGGCCCAAGTTTTTGGTTCCAACGTATAATTTGCAATTTTGATGGTATACGGTGTTTTCTTTCAGATATTTAATGCGAGGCAGCTTGCTTTAAAGCTGATAGCAAATGTTACTTATGGCTATACTGCTGCTGGCTTCAGTGGTCGAATGCCTTGTGCAGAGCTGGCAGATAGTATTGTCCAGTGTGGTCGTAGCACACTTGAGAAGGCTATTTCGTTCGTCAATGCCAATGATAGTTGGAACGCTAGAGTTGTATATGGTGACACTGATAGGTGATTTCCATATCAACTCATCTGGTTGAAGTCAATTTAAGATTTAAAACCCGGTTAAAGTTTACCACCATCTTTCATGGCAACTTCCTATAAAATTAAGTATCACCAGGGTTTCATGTATGCTTGCATAAGCTAACATATACTCGTACTTAGTTCAGTGTATATTATGGTCATTTCAGCAACCTGGGCAAGTATGTATGTATCACAGTTTCTTTATTTGCTTCTTCCATGTGGCCTCATGCATTTTAATTACTTTTGCAGTATGTTTGTCCTCCTCAAAGGACGAACTGTAAAAGAAGCTTTTGTGGTCGGACAAGAGATTGCATCTGCAATAACTGAAATGAATCCACACCCAGTCACTTTAAAGATGGAGAAAGTCTATCACCCTTGTTTCCTTCTTACGAAGAAGCGCTACGTTGGGTACAGTTATGAAAGTCCCGATCAGGATGAGCCTATATTTGATGCAAAAGGTATCGAAACTGTTCGAAGAGACACTTGTGAAGCTGTTGCAAAAACTATGGAACAATCGTTGAGACTCTTTTTTGAAAAGAAGAACATCTCTAAGGTACAAATTTGATTTCTTGCGCTCTTTCAAATTATCGGCTGAAACTGCCGTGGCTTACATCTGCTTTTATTTATTCATTGTGCAGGTTAAGTCGTACTTGTATAGACAGTGGAAGCGGATACTATCAGGGAGAGTGTCTCTTCAAGATTTTGTTTTTGCAAAAGAAGTTCGGTTGGGGACTTATAGCACAAGAGACTCTTCACTCCTTCCTCCAGCAGCTATTGTGGCAACCAAATCAATGAGAGCAGACCCTCGGACAGAGCCACGCTATGCGGAACGAGTGCCTTATGTTGTGATCCATGGGGAGCCAGGAGCTCGACTTGTTGATATGGTGGTGGACCCACTGGTTCTTTTGGACATCGATACACCCTACCGATTGAATGACTTATACTACATCAACAAACAAATTATACCAGCTTTGCAAAGGGTATTTGGACTCGTGGGTGCAGACTTAAACCAGTGGTTCTTGGAGATGCCCCGTCTCACCAGAAGCTCCCTTGGTCAACGTCCCTTAAGCTCTAAAAACTCACACAAAACGAGAATTGATTATTTTTATCTCTCGAAACATTGCATCTTGTGTGGGGAAGTTGTTCAAGAATCTGCTCAGCTATGCAACCGGTGCCTCAAAAATAAAAGTGCTGCTGATGCAACCATTGTTTGGAAGACTTCAAAATTGGAGAGAGAGATGCAACACCTAGCCACGGTAAGTACTCCAAAATCTATCCTATATATGAACTGTTTACAGAACGTGGTATCGTTTACAACCATGATATTACTGTCTTTACTTTCCAAAAGATCGGGTAGAATCATGCTGCATTAAAACTTGTACACTTTCTGATGTGAGCATTTGCATTTAATCTTGCACACACTTTGAGTTCCAACAGACAGTTTCATCTCATGGTAGTTTGCAGAATAATTTATGCTGAAGAGTGGAGACTTAGTTTCAGATTATCTTTCAGACTTAGTTTCATATTATCTTTCAAAAATGTTGGCTATTTTATAAATAAGAACGACTGTAGACCTCTTTCCATGTGTGCTTAAAGTTGAGACCTTAGTGAATCTCCGTAGATGCATTCTGTTCCAACGTTCTTGGTCCATTACTTGATTTTTCATTCTATTATCTTATTTGCAGATATGCAGACACTGTGGTGGGGGAGACTGGGTGGTGCAATGCGGAGTGAAATGCAATTCCCTTGCTTGCTCAGTCTTTTACGAGAGACGGAAAGTTCAGAAAGAGCTTCGTGGCCTCTCCTCCATTGCTACTGAGAGTGAGCTTTACCCTAAATGCATGGCTGAGTGGTTCTAACATATTCGGAAAATCAATTCAAAAACCAGTAATCAAACTCAATCCCACACGTTTTTCCACTGAAACTGATCTAAACCATCCCACCCTGCTTAGTAACAATGTGAATCTTGTATTTGCAGGATTTTGTGCAAACTATGTGGTCGTAAGTTATGAGTTCAGGTATTACAGTCTATCATCACCTCGAACTTTGACTGCTTATGTTTTATATGGTTGTGATCAAGAGCACTTTTGTCAAGGGCGTGTGAATGTGTGTATAGATAGTAGTAGCATAGTACAGTACAGTCACTCACCATTTTGTTCAATGAGCGTGTACATATATCTGTGTTGTGTTGTGTATTAGCTATCTTGGAAAAAAAGAATTATAGTTTTGTTTATAACCATGTGTTAAAAAAAGGTTCTCTAGAGACTAGAATCTTATTCTAAATCTCTTCTTTCACGTTGGTGGATTTTTCTTTAAAAAAAGAGTTTTGTAGATAAAAAAGTAGTATAACATCTATGCATATTTTGCATCTTATTCCAATTGATTTCTTCGTAAGGTTCCCATGTAAAATACTTGGGCACTAGCAAACTAAGATGTGTTACCAACAAACTTCTTACCATACCAAGTTAATCTTATACTCTCTAATTACACTACTACAAGACATGATGGTAACATTTTTTTAGAAAACTTAAATCACATTTACTATATATATTTGACCGTTGGCAAGCCTTATTAGAAGCGACTTGTGTAAATCATCTTAAGAACGCAGCTTTTCGGTATTCAGCAAGTGCCCATAATGGGAAAGTGTTTCTATAGGTAGCATAGTGTATCAAGCAATTCCTCATGAACACTCCTACTATTTCCTGAAAATGCAATAATAACATTGTTCGAAATCAATATGTACCAAGAAAATGCAAGAAAGGAAACATTGATTGATTATTTGAATCCCAAGACTCATCTAACCTGCTGAGGGAAATCCCCATTTTCCATTTGCGAATTGATGATAAGTTTCGCAGCACGGTGAAGTGGTATTGGATCTCTCTCAGCCTGTTTTGTTATATGTTATAAATCGAAGAAATTTCGTTGTGTTTGTAGAAGTAAAAAAAAATGTAAATGGATAATGAAAATATTTGAACCTGTCCAGCATGAATCAACCCCATTAGAGCCCAAGCTGTTTGCACCAGGTTGGATCTTTTCCCTTCTAATGGTATATATCTCTACGCACACCATATTAAAAAGATCAACATGAGTTGTTCGATAATTTAGTGAATATCATCTAGTAAGGTGATCATGTTGATCCCCGCATATACCTGTTCCGGGCATGACAGATAGCTTTCACCCCAACCTCCATCATCTTTCTGTGTCCTGAGTAAGAATTCAACACCTTTACGCATTGCTTGGCTAGTTTTATATGTTTCACCCGAGGCTGCTAGGCCGCCAAGAGCAAACCATGTGCCATAAATGAAACAAACACCCCAATTTCCATACCTATCATGATACCAGAAAAACATTTCATTTGGTTAGACTTCTTCTGAACCATACCATGTATGAATTTTGTTCAAAAGTAACATACCATGAACCATCCGACCTTTGTTCGTTTTCTAAGAATTGCACCGCTTTCTCGATGGACCTGCTGATCTCTTTTGTCTTGTAATCCGGATAGAGTTTCTTGAACAGAACCAAAGCTTGTATAACAGCTGATGTACATTCCACGTATTCACGCTCGGCCACAAGATTAGCCAGAAATTCTGTGGGATTGAGCAACTGAAAACACCATTTACAAAGGTTAAATATCAGAGATTCTCTTCCTAAGAACTTCCAAAGTCGCGTTAAAATGTAAACATCGTTAGGTGTTACTGTTTCAGCACTTACTTCGATCCATTTATATGCACGGACAGGCTCCCATGCAGTCACACCTCCATTCTCACTCTACATTAAACAAAATCCATATGTTCCCAATGTTATTAAAAGCCAATTGTTTTTTTTGGAACATTAGTCTTATAGATTCAACCTTACCTGAAAAGATAGCAAGAGATTAACCGAATCGTATAGTTTTTCGGGATCTATTTTGTGGCCAACAACCTCAGCTGGCATCATAGAGAGCAGCAGGCAACACTACAAAACAGAATAAGTACTTTGAGGCATAACTCTGGTGGAAACTCCAACTAACTTGTACTTTGATTACCTTTAAAGCTTCAGCTGTACAGTCTGAAACTTGCCATCCATGATCTCGATCAGATAACGTCCATGCTCCTTTCGATATGTGGCGGTACATGCTCTTAAAGTCACCAGAAGGATTCTCTCTAACCTGAAATGTTCTTTGATTTAGGAAAACACATCCACCTATTCTTTGAAGCAATTCAATTTAAGGTAATCAAACCTGAGATTTCTTAATGTAATCATGTCCTCTCTTAAGTACATCACCAGTTTCACCAGAGAGATCACAAGCAAGTATAGCTTGAACAGCAAACCCTGTATCCCATAGTTGACTTCCAAAGCTCTGCATTTTCATTCCGTCTTCCGCGACCCACATGTAATCCGGTATTCTAGCAAGATGCTTTTTGAAGTAGTCCCCATTCGGGTTTTCAATCCAACAAGCAAGCATGCACAATACCTAGAAGCAAGCATATGGTAGTAAGAAAGTATAAAAGTTTATAAAGGATCGTTCAATCTTTTACCTTCTCAACACATCCGATAGTGATATAATGGCTATTCTCGTCTTCGTAATGTATGTGTTTCATCGCCAGCCGAAGAGCTTTTTCCCTCACAAGCTTGTTTAACGGCCAACGGGTAAGGAACGGCTCTACAAAGATGTAAAGAGCATCCCATATCAAATCTTGAACCAATGGATGGGGAAAATACATGTCTTCCTACAAGAAAAAGGATGAAATGTTTATGCTATATCATGCATGACACACAAATTTAAAATTTAAAAATGGTCAATCATCTTCATACCTTTGCGTAGAGACGCCGTGTTTTATTCCAGTTGATTGCTTCGTAAGGTTCTAAATAGAGTTGTTCACGCAGTTGCAGAATAAGAGGTGTTATTGGACCAACAAACCTCTTACCATATAGATACGACATGGGCATGTAAACCATCCGGCAATAACACAAAGTTTTCGCTGCATTTTGTTTTGCGACAAAACGATGATCAAAAACAGAACAAATCTACAAAAAGAAGCAACAATTCCAAGTGGAAATGGAAACAGAAAACAAACCTAAGTGTATTGGAAGAAAAGAAGGAAGCAACCAGATCTCAGGAGGCATTGGATTGGTTCCGGACCAATCATAGATTCCTAGTATCTACATACAAAACAAAATCAAAATTTGATTGTAGCACACGTAACTTTTCAACATCTTTCATTGAGATTAGCATTAGGTCGGAAAGATTTACCGATAGCCAAATTTTCCCCCAGGACGGAATATAGGTCACACCACCACGATCAAGAATCCATTGTCTAGCCCGTTTACACGCGTTTTCTCGTCCTCCATTAGGACCTTCTCCGAGCATACGCAAGCAAATGTAATTCAACACGGTGCAGAACATAATGCTCTTGCTCTCAATGTGTAATCCCCATCCACCATCTTCGTTCTACAAATTAAGGGACAAAGCAGAAATTTCCTATAATGATCTCTAGTATATGCTCTGTTTTTGAAAAATCTGAGCCAAAAAATTCATCATTCAAAGTACCTGATGACAATAGACATGTCGAAGCATCTCTCTGCGATGTTCTTCATCGAAAACCTTCTCGAGATGTCCTGTGATATACAAACAAAATACCTGCAGGAAGATTTTTCCCATTTATTGGAGACATTTTTTTTAACTTCCCGCGAAACCCTAAACCCTAAACCCTAAACTCAAAGGGTATTCGCAAATAGACAATAAATTCAGAAATTGACAAGTATTGAGGGAAACATAAAGAAGAAACATACCAATGGAGGAAGGAAGAAGAGAGGTCCGGTGATTTCTCCCGGCCAGTGGCCATCGGAGGCCTGCAAAGCCGAGAAGAAAGAAACTCCTCTCCGTAACGCATCCGTTGCATTTTCATGCGTTATGCCTTCAGCGTCATCAATCTTCACCGGCGGGATCACTTGCTCGAATTTAGCCTCTTTCAAAAACTGTTGCGTGCAATCCAATCAACTCAGACAAAATTAATTTTTTTTTCTTCTTTGGCAAGGACAAAATTAATTTCTTTTAATTAAGAAAAAAGAATAAAAACATCTTCCCACGTTATATAATTTAACCTCAGCGGCTCATCAAGTGTTCCCAAAAGTGAAATGTTTCACTATGAGTGTTCCCAAAAATGAATTTTTTTTTGGGAAAATTGGATATAAAGGATAAATAATTTAATTATTGTCCATCTATGCATTCTATATTCATAATTGATCATATATGATTTAATATTGGTCATCTATGCTTTAATATAATTAAAATCCCATTTTATCCCTAGTTTCTTTAAATCTTGCTAAACTATAAAAAAAATTCCAAAATTAATTAGATTTCTTTCTAAAAACAATTTGGAGAAAATATATGACAAAAACAATATTTATTTACTTTCCAAATATTCTTGCCAAGATAATTCCAAATCTTCTTCTTATTTGATTTTTTTTTGACGTTAACTTCCTCATCAATTCTTTTGACGACAACTTCTTCTTTGATTTTCTCTTTTGGTAGTTTTTTGGATTTCTTCAATTCTTCGGAGCTTGTATATCCAGGTAAAATTCTAGATTTCTTTGCATGTGTTGGATTATTGATTTGTAGTGTTGTGTTGTTTATAAAAGTCTAATAAAACAAGTTTCAGTTTTCATCTCTTGTGTGTGTCTCTCTCTTGTCCAAGTCCTCTGTTACTTTGTCTCTTTGTCTCTTGATCTCGTACATATGACTATTTCTAAGTCATTCTAAAACAAAGCAATTTTGGTTATAACATAAAGGTTAATTTGTTGCTTTTTTTTCTTTTGCACTAAGTAACGTAAGAAGCAAAATCTAACACTTTGATCACTTGACTTGTTTCCATTATCTTCTTTTGTTACTAAACCTTAATTTGATAACATAATTTTGGGCCTTTTGAACTTATTCTGTTGATTGTTGACATTTACAAAGAACTTTGCTACAAAAATTCCATGAATGTTGATATTTACATATTTTAAGATTGTTTTTGCTTTTGTGTAGACATTGAAAACGAGTGTCCAAAACGCCTATTCACAGATGGAAATGAGCCACAAGTGGAGAAGATAAATAACAGCTTCAAAATGTCTCTTCTGACCAAAATAAAGGAAACGTTGCCATCGGAGTATGATGAAGTTAAGAGAGATCCAGTATTCGCACATGTCTTTGCAATACACGAAAATAAAATAGGTTATTCAGCTCGCTTGATACACAGCATCATGTGTAGACAATTGGTTACAAAAAAAAAACATGAGCTATGGTTTGTGTTTGGAGGGAAGCCACTTAGATTTTCACTCCAAGAATTTTATGCAGTTACTGGTCTCAAGTACACTGATGATGGGAGCTGTGATTATGAGAAATGGAAAGATGATAAAGGATTTTGGAGTAAATTGCTGAAAAGAGGTGGAGATATATGCATAAATAAATTGATGACTAGCATTGAAGATGTTAAGAAGTGGAGGGAGAAGGACGACAGAATTCGTTTCGTGTATATTTGTGTGATAGCTGGGTTGGTCATGGCTACGGGTGAGACAAAAAAGATCGATCATTTATACATCAAGATGGTGATGGATCTTCGTAACGTTCGTAATTATCCTTGGGGTCTTAAAGCTTATGATTATCTACTACAATGTATCATGAAAGCAAGATCTGCTTTGAAGAAAACCAAAAGCTATGTTCTAGATGGATTCTCATATGCACTTCAGATATGGGTGATGGAAGCAATTCCAGACATTGGAACATTGGTGGGAGAAAAGATTAGCACTGAATTGACTGCAGCTCCTCGATGTTCTAATTGGAAAGGCGCTGCAAAGGTATCATATGAGGACATCATCTCGGTGGAGATGTCATTTACATCACATGTGAGTTTACAATTCTCTATTTTAAGTTTAAGAGTTTAAAGATCTAGGGGTTTTAAACATGTGTGTCTTATTGGTAGTTAACGTGATGCAGACAATTATTTGCATATGAAACTATTATGCCTCGTAGGGTTCCAGTGTTTCTTTAATATTTTTTTGTTTTGTTTTGTAGGCTGTCTTTTATCCATTCATTTCTTATTCAGGAAATGAGTTCATTGATGACAAAGAATTTGTATGGCCTGATGAAATCAGAGATGGTGAAGTGGATGATATGATTGAAATGATCAAATCTGGGAATGATTTTGGAGACCATGTTTGGGGAAGTGTTGTAGATGATAATATAGAAGGCGACAATATTGAGAATGTGCAAGAGAATGATGTCGCAGATAAGGGGTTCATAATGAGCTGTCCAATTGTTCTTGCTGAAGGGGTTCTAGAGACTTTGCTTTTCTTCGAAGGAGCACAATTATGTTTAGCAACATACTTATTGATTTTGAAATATGTAGATCCCTTCAAACATTCTGCACGAAGCCTCCATTTGCAAACTTTGTCCACACAACGAATACACCAAAATGTCGGATCAGATTTAGTAACTCTGTAGTCGAAGTTATACTTCATAGCACATATTTCTAGAGTTGCCTGTAAAGCTTCCTTGCTTCTGAAATGTTTCCCATTCTTTACAATGGAATCTGCCAATATAGATTCAACCTTATCACAAACTCTACCAACATTAGGCGTATCCTCAACAACCAATACTGCAGATTTTTTACGCACGTTACGATCATCATCTCTTTCAATCGAATCACTTGGCTCCTCATCCAATTCGGTATCAACTATATTCCTTTGATTATCGCCTTTAACTTTAAATGTCACACACAACCGTATCAAACTGTTCCTTTTATAATAGTCGACAAAATTTTTCAGTTGTCGGTCATTCGTCATAAGAACAGGAGGAGAATCAACACCGAGATATGTAGGTAAATAAGTGAATTCCACATCAACTGTAGCCGGTTCTATTTTGTAGTCTTCAGAGACCATCATCAATAGGTCTTCAAGAGTTGTTGTAGATTGCAAGGTGAGTAATCTTGCACATTTTTCTTCATCAACAATAAATTTCCACTCTTTATTAGCAAAAGATCTCCATACACCACAAGTAACATAGATCTGCAACATAATTGTTTGTCTCACAATTACTTAAAGATAGTGACTAGGGAGAAGAAAGAAGAAAGAAGAAGAGGGGACGAAGGAAGAATAAGAAGAGATGAAACGTGGAGAAAAAGAAATAAGGAACAAAAGAAGAGACGTCAAAGTGGACTAGGGTAATCTATTTACTTATGTGTAAAGAATTCTAAACTAATAAGAATACATGTTCTAAAATTTGTAGACGTAATCTTAACCTTAATATTCAATTTTATCAGATGTAATCTTAACAATATTCAATTTCTTTATTTAAAGATTTATTTTCCTTTACTAAAAAGAAATTCTAAATTATATAGAATTTGTTTTCTATTTTTTGTAGAATATATAGGAAAATATAAGAATGTGTTTTCTAACAATTTTAGAACATGGGTAAATGTTAGAAAAGATATTCTAATTTTTTTAGAAGAAAGAGCAAAGTATAGAACATGTATTCTAAATTTCGTAGAAATTAGCTATCTAAATACCGTAGAACAGAAATGCGTTCTAAATTCCGTAGAACATGTAGAGTGCATAGAATACATTATCTAAATTTTATAGAACATGTGCAATGTGTAGAATACACATTCTAAATTCAGAATGTGTATTCTAAACTTCGTAGATCATATTTTATTTATCCAAAACGGCAACAAAAATGACATATTTTCGACATTATAAGTATCCTCATGACTTCTTTTTCATTTGCCTACAAATTGTTCTAAATTTTTTTGAAAAACTAGTTAAACCAACTACAAAGGGTAAATTAGGAATATGTGATATTTAGTCATAGAATGCATAGATGGACAATAGTTTAATTATTTATCCTTTATATCCAATTTTCCCTTTTTTTTTTTGGTAGAACCCAAAAGAGACATGTTTCTATTTGTTTTTTTTTTTTCCTTTTTTTTTCTCTAATTGGTTTCCCCAAAGCCATAATGTGGTATAACAAAAGAAAAAAAAAACACACCCACGTGATTTGGTTGAATAAATGAATATTTGTTAAACTTTTTATATATATATATTCATAATAAGAAAATTAAGATTTCTTTTTTGCTCTAAAATATTGTTTTAATCTTATAGCTTTTCTTTCATAAGGAATCATACTTAAAACATCAACACGTACCTTTAACTGATGTAAAATTGTCATCAAGATTATAACTTGTAAGCACACAAAAAATACAAATTCCGAGTAAAAAAAACTTACTTGCATTCGCCACAAGAGATCACTGCAACCTTTAACACGAGAATGGTTGACCAAGAAACTCCGGCGAGCTTCTTCTACAGTGGCTCGTTCCTCGATTGTGCCAGCTTTGGGATCAAACTCCCATGTTTGACGTCCTACAAAGTTGTTGCTGCTGAACAAGTAAGGGTCTTCTCCATTTCCCTCTCCTATCTTTAACCTCCACATGAGCCTATGTAAAGTTGGACAATATGTATATGTGTGTTACATTCATTTCGATCCGTTATCTCTTAATTTTGTTTCAATCCGAAAAATATGGATAACCATAACTGATAACTTTATGAAGCAAAATAAATACTTGAAAAACATTTTAAAAATAGAGCAAATAACAAATACTGAAATCTAAAAATGCATATATATATAACTAGAAAAAGTTGTATGATAACTATACATATTACATTATAACATTATATTTCTTTACAATTTTATATACATAATATGAGATTGAGAAGAGAAGAGAGGAGAAGAGAGAGAGAGAGGGAAAGATAGAGTACTTGAGCTGGGTCGATGATTTCCTTTAAGTTTAGTGGTTAGATACTTTGGAAGAGTTTCATGTAGGTATGTTTATATAGAGGTCCAGGACGAATCAAATAAGAATAATTGAATATTATTAATCAAAGAATTTATTATTTTATTAAATATTCTTAGTATTTCTTTCCTATTCAGACTTGTTTTCACGGAAATATTTAAAAGATTCCTTTCAAAATATAATGAAATCAATCCTTGATTCATAATTGCTGTAAGACATCAAATTTTTAAACATAAAAAATAAACATTTTGTTTTCCCATTTTCTAAAAAGTTCAAAAAAAAAATTACATATCCGCAGTTATAATTCAAAAACTGTTTGATTTGCTTTAGTTTGTGATCCAATTTTAAAAGCATTGATGTAATTAATGTAATATATAATAACGTTAGTATAACTTACGTACGATTTAAATATCTAAACAACAAAATATTTAATATTTTTTTAGGTTGTCTACTTGTCTTGTACGAACGTGTTGATAATCTTTAGGGAAGATAAATTGTTTTGTTTTAGTTAATCTATATCTTAAAATGTTATAGACGAATATAAAAAAAAAAAAGAGAGATATATTAATATCTAACTGGCAGCTAGTAACATTTTTTTTTTAACACTCTTAAGAAAAAATTCTTCATTGCATGCAGGACAAAACCTAGTAAATATATGTACCAATCAGCATTAAATCACGACCGTTGGGAAACCTAACCATAAAACACGTCGTGTGTATCGTCTTAGATGCAGAGTGGAGAGATGTCAATATGTCATCATCTTTATGTATGGAAGTAATAGAGTTATGTGTCGCGCACATGATCGTTACGATCTTAATATAGTACACTTGACAAAATTAGAAGTATATAGAGTACAAAGAGAACAAAAATAGAAGAAATAGAGTAAAAGAGAGAGGGAACTAACTCAATTTGTCAATGGTCCTAGCTACACAAAGAGCTTTGATTTATAATCATTTTTTTCTTATAAAGATTTATAGTTACCTTCTTAATTGATCTTTTTGACAAAGAGCTATGATAAGGTATGAATGAGAGAAAAGGCGTAGCGGTTTTTTGCTCTCTATTTAATTATTATGGATCTTTGTGACATTGGAGTAAAACTCACTTCTAGTATAGAGTTCATCTATTTTAAAGGCAAAAATAGAGAAATATATTGGAAATGGTTTTTCTTTTTGACCAAACACACAAATTTGTACTGAGTTAGGTGAATGATTGATTTTGATGTCTCTTGCTATGTTTAATAGTTTTTTATTGTCAATGCTGAAAATCTCCTAAATATTTTTGTGGGTTGTGATGAGTTTTGGATAGTAACTGGTTAAAACTCCAAACAGTGATCAGATCATTCTACATGTGAAATTTGAGAGAATGAATGACGCAGATTGTTTTTTTTTTTTTATGACGCAGATTGTTGGTAAAATGTTTGGAGAGATTCTATCGATAACCTCTGATTTAGAATTTTTAGAGAAGGTTAAAGGAGTTTCCTAAAAGTTTCAAACCTGCTTCCTAATTTTGGTAAATCTCCTGTGAATTTTTCAAAGCAATTTTCCTCCAAGTAGTGGATAAATTTTTGGATAAATTCAGATAATACGGTTTGGTTCGGTTATTGACGAAAACTGGTTTAAATTTGGTAAAACCGATCTAATTGTAGTATAATACAGTTATCAAAGAAAACAAATATTTTGGTCAACCGAGAACTACCGAAGTAATTTAACATCTTGCTGATCGGTTCAGGATCTACAACCGAACAACCAAAATCTCGGTTTGGTTCGTTCGGTTCCCAAGGATTAAAATCCGAAAAAAAAAAAACAACAAACACGATTGGTCAAAGTCAACTCTCTCCCTTCACTTCCCAGCTTCACTGATCATCGCAATCACAAAACCCCAACTAACACATTCTTTATTTCGATTGCATTTTCTCCGATTAGTTTCTGTCTCCCGATACTCCGACCATGACCGGAGCTAGCCGTCGGAGCGCGCGTGGTCGAATCAAATCATCATCATTTCCCGGCGGCGATGAAGGAAGCGATTCGCTTCCTTATCCTCCGAGTATCCGCCGCGGCAAAGGCAAAGAACTTGTATCGATCGGTGCTTTCAAGACGAATCTCAAGATATTGATTGGGTTAATTATATTAGGGATTATAGTCATCTACTTCGTAATCAATCGACTTGTTCGTCACGGATTGTTGTATGATGAGTCTCAGAAGCCTAGGGTTATCACTCCTTTTCCTGCTCCTAAACTCATGGATTTGTCAATGGTACACTAATCTTATATTCACAATTCGTTTTTTTTTTATAAACTTTCGTTGTTGTTCTTGTGAGATACTGAATTGGATGATTTTTATCAGTTTCAGGGAGAGCACAAAGAGAGCTTGTACTGGGGAACTTATCGCCCTCATGTTTATTTTGGAGTTCGAGCGAGGTATGTAGTTTCACTGTGAATGTGTCTGTTGCTTTACCTCAATCAAATTAGTTGGGCTATTCTTTGTACAAGTAAATAAGTTGTACATGGCAATGCAGAACTCCATTGTCCTTGGTAGCTGGCTTGATGTGGCTTGGTGTCAAAGACGAGATGTATGTTATGCGGCATTTCTGTGAAAACTCTGATGATCTAAGTACATTTGGCTGGAGAGAACATAATGGGCGGGATTTTGGGCGGCAAGAGCTGGTTGAAAACGATATGATATTAGAGACGAGTTTTGTGAAGTCGAAGGGGGACAGCCTTGGTTATGGTGGGGATTGGGCCGTTCGGATTGATGTAAAAAATAAAGGGTAAATGATAATAGACGCTAGTACTGTTCTATATTTTTCTTCACCATGTCGGCTTTTGTTATTTTGGCTTATTGATAGAAATGCATTTTACACTGTGGCATGACAAAGGTTTTTTTCCTTGACTATGGTGGAATTAAACTAGGTTGAATGATGATGTGAAGAGAAGTGCCCATCTCTTCTTTTATTTAGCTGATGAAGGTGGCAATGTTTTAAATTTAGGCCACGATAATTTGGATTTTCAAGGGAGCTCACTCCTGGTTTCGGGTTCACGTGAAGATGTAGGAGACTGGCAGATACACTTAAAATCACAGGTATTTTGTGATTTTAAATGCTCTATAGAATTCTTAAGATTTTTTTAGCTGTCTCTGCTGGAAGTGGATCTGTGCCTGATTTGACATGTTCTGTCATGTTTCGTATGTCATCTGCTGATGCTGATATGGATATAACCAGTTTAATTGTTATTCATTTTCAGAATCAGCTCGAGACACATTATTCCGGTTTCAAGACGCCTCACATATATAATCTGTCTGATCTAGTTCAGCAAAATCTCGCTCTGCAGGTCTGCTAATTTTCGAGCTCATAACTCATTTTGAAAGGGCCCAAGGTATTTTGTTTTTTCTATAAAGACTTGGCTTGTATGTTTTCAGGCAAGGAAGTTTGGACGACTTCAGCTCTCTGACACATCAGAGGATTCTTCTAACATTTACATCTTTCAGGTAATCAGTCTTAAATAATGAAGATGTATGCATGTGTATTGTCGTATAAATATATCGAATGTTCTTAACTCCTATAGTATCTAGGATCAATATGTTTCACTGTGTCCAATGACAACATATCCTTTGTCATACAGATTTCTGGGAGACTACCATTTACAATTGATATACCCTTCGTCTCCGGGATCAAAGGAGAAAGTTCAAACATGGAAAAGCGGTTAACAAGTCTCACAGGTTTCTTAAGCATCTTGTTATTACCAAGCATTATTAGTGATGATTTGAATTTTCTTAACCTTAGTTTGTGTATGTGACTCGCATTTGAGTTTGAGTATGGAAGAACTTTCTTAGTTTGAGTACGGAAGAACTTGCATTTGAGTTTGAGTACAGAAGAACTTGCATCGTGTTTGAATTTTCTTAATTTTAGTTTGTGTATGTGACTTGCATTTGAGTTTGAGTACTGAAGAACTTGTCATCCGGTAATGAGTTTGTTACAGCTTCCTTTACCTTTTGTGTTCCTTAGCTCAGATAAAGAACACTAATCTGAAATTTATGTCTGGTTTCTGTGTGTGTTTTTGTGTTTCAATGTTTCATAAGTGTCCCTCCAACCTGAGGAAAAGCAGAAGCTTATTATTCTGTAGCTTTGCTAGTAGGGATACTAATTATATGTATCTGTTATGGGTCAATGCAGTAGAACTTCCATTCAAGAGAATGTTCTCTGAGAGATGGGCTTAATTTTTATATAGCTGTTGTCTACTTTTAATGCATTTGTGCTAAGTTTCATGTATATTCCATGTAGGTTTGCCACTCTCTGATCTACTTAAAAAGAAACGTAAAGAGTTTGATACAAAGTTTGAGGAATGCTTCAACCTTTCTGAAAAGGTATGCTTCTAATTTGTTCTCTCTTTTTTCTTTTTAATCTACAGGCTTCAATTACCCATGTTAATTGATGATCTTTAGCACACCCAGAGGTCTTGTTTCATGGATGATCTTGTTGTAGTTTTGAATTAATCCCCATGAACAAATTTGTCTGGATGTGAAGCCAAGAACAGTGACTGCTGAACAGTGAATACTTACTGTATTCACTTTAGCAATTTCAATCTTCACCTCTCAGAATCTCCTTCTACTAGATGTAGTCCTTCTCTCTCTCTCTCTGCTTATGTGCAGTTCTGTTTCTCAATGGCGAGCATATGTTGTCAGCTACTAGCTGTCATAACGTACATATAGTGATAATTTGCATTTAATCCAAATTGATGTTCATAGAAGAGATTAGGATCTCAAGTACAGTTTCCTGTGGTTTCAGCATGATTCAGAAACATTGGGGGTTGGCAAGACTGCAATTGCAAACATGCTTGGTGGCATTGGTTACTTCTATGGCCAATCAAAAATTCATGTTCCTAAAAGTACTCAGGCGAGTTTATTTCCATCCCGCATCTTGTTTACTATTTTTTATATCCATTTTATGTTCTTCCCATCTGAAAACTAGGCTGGACCTCTCGTAGAATCATACAATATAATAATACCTTCTATTGCAGCCTGAAAGTCGGAATGATTTCTTGCTGTATTGGCCAGCCGAGCTGTACACAGCTGTTCCAAGCCGTCCCTTTTTTCCTAGGGGTTTTTTGTGGGACGAAGGTTTCCATCAATTGTTAATCTGGTTCGTTCTTATTGATCATATATGTGTTGATTTCTTTGATATGATGCTATTTTGATTGTTTCTTAAATGGATTTTCTGAAAGCCACTCTTGATTGAGAAAATATCATTTCAGAGTTACAACCTATGCTCATCCCACTAGTTGATCATTTTTGGACTGTGTTATGTGTACTTTGAGCAGGCGCTGGGATTTTCGTATAACCTTGGATATCGTTGGACACTGGTTAGACCTATTAAACATAGATGGATGGATTCCACGTGAGCAAATTTTGGGTGCTGAAGCTCTGAGGTATTTACAAACTCTCTCTCTCACTAACAGTGGTAGTCATGGTTTTTGATGTAATTGTTTTGAGAGTTTCTCTAACTGCAGTAAGGTTCCAGAGGAATTCGTAGTTCAATACCCGAGTAATGGCAATCCACCAACACTTTTTTTGGTGATACGCGGTAAGAATCTGTTGTTCTTATACCTCTACTTGCTTTGTCTTTTGTCATTGCTCTCTCTTTGTTTCATGTACGCCTTTGTGACTTTGTGCCATACAAATTAGTTTATTTTAACGCCAATCCTTGACCAGCATTTATTATAGAAGAGGGAATCAGCAATATCGTTATCAGCTCTTTCCGTTACTGATATTTCTATTTCTATTACAATTAAATGTTTAGAACTTTGTTGCCAAGATCATAAGAGTGCTTTCAGCTTGCTACTCATTTTGCGGATTGAAAATGTGACCCATTCATGTAAAGATAGAAAAACGGCTTCACAATCAATTCAGTTCCATATAGTGACAATCTTTTTTTCCAGATCTGATAGATGCTCTAAGGATGGAAAAGTTTATTGCATCAGAAAAGGATGAAGTATTGTCATTCCTTGAGCGGGCTTCTGTACGCTTAGATGCTTGGTTTCAGTGGTTTAATACTTCCCAGAAAGGTAAGAACATGGTTATCCTCTAGCTTACAGATTTATAGAACTGTTTCAATCTTCAACTGCTCTGCGTAGTTTGTAGTATCGTAAGTGACTATTGTTTACCAATCACAGTTGGATCCCTAGTTTTTAATCACGATCACTAGATGTGATGAGTTCTTGTATATAACTGGTATTTTTATAGTCTTAATATACTATGGAGTGGGCTAGTTCATATTTTCTTTTTCATGAATTGATTAAACTCTAGGCAAGGAGATCGGAAGCTACTTTTGGCATGGCAGAGACAACACAACAACTCGAGAACTTAACCCTAAGGTACCATTTCTTGGTTTCTCGTAAACTGATAGCTCTATTTAACCCTCACATAGATTGCGGTTCCCGAGTGTCGAGTTATAAGGTTTTCTCTGACTTTAGCTGCTTCCATATGCTCTATATTAATGTGATAACAATGATTGAGGAATTTTTGCTGCGGTATATGCTTGTTAGCGACAAGATGTCTCAGAATTCCTTGGGTGTGTGTGGGCGACTTTTTTTTGTAGGATTGCTACTGTGTCAGTTGTTTATCTGAGGATATGGTAGATCAATTGACAGATCCTCAAAGATGAATCTGATGTCTTAAATCTCCTGCAGACGCTTTCGTCTGGGCTGGATGATTATCCTCGGGCTTCACACCCAAGTGAAGATGAGAGACATGTTGATCTAAGATGCTGGATGTACCTTGCTGCAGATTGCATGCATTCCATCACAGGACTTTTAGGAAAAAATGATAAACTTTCAAAGGTTAGCACAAGATGGTAAAGAAAGGGGTGTCTCTCTTATTTTTTGTTCGCATGATACTGACGTAAAAAACAAATCCTGCAGGAGGATTACAATTCAACTGCCAAGCTGCTTTCAAATTTCAATCTTCTGAATCAGGTCTATTCTCCATCAGATGTCAACAATTTTCCCACTTTTATTAATTTTGATGCTGCTATATATATAAACCGTGATTTCTTTCTCAAGCAAGTATCGCATTAACTTTTTCTTCTCACCATTCTCTATTCTCAATATTCATGGTTAATTTCTGAGCAGATGCACTATGATAGTGACCATGGGGCTTACTTTGACTTTGGTAATCATACAGAAAAAGTAAGAGAAGTTTCATTAAATAAGAAGTTTGAGTGTTAATTTCTGTCATATAGAAGAAGAAGAACGTAGGATTCTTAGTCTTCTCATTAAACCACATGTTCGATGATTGATCCCCAGGTTAAGTTGATATGGAAAGAGGTAATTCAAGAAAATGGTCAATTATCTCGACAGCTTTTAAGAAAGACTTTTGGGAAGCCAAAGCTTCAATTGGTTCCTCACGTGGGTTATGTCAGCTTCTTTCCCTTCATGTCTAGAATCATCCCACATGTGAGTTTTTGGCCAAAATTCATTCCACTATCAATGATCTTAGAAACCCTTATGGATCAGTTATTTTTGTTATCTAAATCGTCACATATTTTTTCTCAATAAAGGATTCTCCAATCCTCGAGAAACAGCTCGTTCTCCTTTCAAATAGGAGCATCTTATGGAGTGACTACGGAATAGTTTCGCTTGCCAAAACCAGGTAAGCCCACAAGAAGGAACATACCAACTCCAAAATTATCTTCTTCAATGATAAGAAAGAACATTGTTTTGATGCAGTTCTATGTATATGAAACGTAACACTGAGCATGATGCACCATACTGGAGAGGTCCTATCTGGATGAACATGAACTACATGATTCTTTCTTCTCTTCACCATTACTCTATAGGTAATTTTCTACCCTCCACATGGTAAAAAACGCGACATCGTACTACAAGACATTTACGTTTTCTTACTATCATATGCATTGTGTTTACCTTGTGTCAAATTTCCTGCAGTGGATGGGCCATATAGAGAAAAGTCAAGAGCAATTTATACGGAGCTAAGGAGCAACTTGATAAGGTATATTATATGGTATCTGCGATAGAGAGAGGTATTGTTTGATATTAACTTGAACTTGAAACATGTCATAAAATACAGGAACGTGGTTAGAAACTATTACGAGAGTGGGTACATCTGGGAACAATATGATCAAGTTAAAGGAACAGGCAAAGGCACGCGACTCTTCACCGGCTGGTCTGCGCTTACCTTGTTAATTATGTCCGAAGATTATCCCATCTTTTAGAACCTCTTCGGAAACGGAACTTCAAATTATATGAGTTAGAACTTAGTAGATCAGTTTTGACGTAGGGCTCATGTGGTTATATGTCCCAGATTTTTGTGGTTATATTTCCCAGACCAAACCAACCACTTCAGCAGGAGGGAGATCCATGACTACTATAGTTATTTAAACTAAAAATTACATAATTTTACTCAAAAAGTTAAATTATCAAGGTTTTTTTAATTCATAAACTATAATCGATACTACACACTAAAACATAAACAATAAATCTAATATATCTAAGAACTAACATTTTGGTAGTTCAATGGTTGAGTAGCTGTGTCTTTTTAATAACTTTAAAATCCATTGGTTGGTTTTTTTTCTTTACCTCAAGGCTTGCTAAGTGCTAACTTCACAAATATCAAATGTGTATTTGGAAAATTTCATTTTCATTTTATTTTCTTTGGTCAAAAGAGTTTGGAATTTTCTTATTCATGCCTTTTACACATTGTTGACCTAACAACCACTTGAACAGAAGAGATATATACATGACTGGTACTATTACATTAATGCATTATTCATGAGCCAACCACCCACCTAGTAAATATTTGTAACTCCTACTAGTAGTATATATACAACACCCGTCTTAAGGGAGACTCATAACGTTTATCAATACACTTAAAATGTTTTCTTTTTCAGAACTTTCAATTTCTTGAGAGGAGAAAATTATGGAGAGAATAAAATGTTTTAATTTTGCAAGCAAATGGGAGATTTTTTTTATGATTAGTACTAAGCACCATCGCTGCTGCTGCAAACGGACTCACTCGCCTGTTGATGATATTGATTTGTTAGACGCTTTAAGCACCACGGATCAAGAAAACATGGTTAAAGAAGTTTTAAAGGTTAGGGTTCTAGATTCTTAGATACCTTTTACTTATTATCTTTGTTAATTTAAGTTACGTTACAAAAATGTGTTTGTTAAACCGAATAATCACAAGTCAGTAGAATGGAGGAACACTAATTCATCTATTATTTTACATTCATTGTTGACACAAAATACTGATAGATTGATGGTTTTGATGCGCAGGTTGGGACATTCATACAACTCATATCAACTTTCTTTGGAGGATTCGCGTTTGTCTTTGTAAGAGGTCTGTAATTAGCGTTTGTTCTTCTCGGTTGCATCAACTTCTCGGTTGATGTTCAAGTAATTGCAAGTAGGATTGGTTCTTCGAGGTTTTCCAAGCTCATCTAGCTAAACAGGAAGAAATAAAAACACAACTTTCGTTACAACTATCATTCTCACTCACTCATGTGAGCACAAAGAGTAGCATAAGCTCTCCTTTGACGTCTTCACCAACCTCTCATCGTTCCCTTCTCTGCAATAACGTCGTTTTGCAAAACTGCAATGGTCCTGAGCCGATAAGCCTCTAATGAAATTATAGACTCATCGGCTCAGGACCATTGCGGTTGTGCAAAACGGTGTTATTGCCGAGAAGGGAACGCATGAGAGGTTAGTGAAGACGTCAAAGGGTTCTTACGCTACTCTTTTTTTGCTCATATGAGTGAGTTATAACCATAGTTGAAAAACCAATGATGTGTAGTGTTTCCAAAAATGTTGTAATTTCAAAACTGTGTTAAAAAAAAGTCTCTGTCGCTTCTCAATATTATAAAATCAACTAGCTTTTTACCTTTGCCAATGAAACGTGAATTGCATTTAAACAAATTCCAAAATAAATCAAAACGTAATCAATCATATGTTACAAGAAACAAAGAGGAGAAATCACAACAACACTAAAGCAGTGTCAAATAAAACACTCTCCACTTTATTAAATTCAGTGTTATCATCAACTTAAGAGACAAAAGCTCTTTTTGGATTTGGATCATATGAAGAAATGTAACAACAACACAATGGCAATCAATCAGGCTGTGATTGTGACGCTGCATACGCAAGAACCAGACAGTTTTATCTCAGATGTTTTCCACTGTGTCCCTGGTGAAGCATCCGGGTCATACACTAAAGTACATTGACCAGTTTCTTCCTGAGACGAAAATAGCAAAAGCTTCCCACTCAGCTTACCAAACTGAAACCCGGCCCTCGAGCTACCGGACAGCGGAAGAGCCACCACTTCCCAGGTCTCGTCTTCCGCATTGAACACCGACATCTTTCTCTGGTTCTTCCAATCGATACAGAACAGCTTTTTCCCTACTTCAACATGAGCTGTGACCATCTACAAGAGAACATATCATTATCAAGCAGCTGAATCTTCGCTAGACTCGAAAACCGAGCTAAGGAATCATACTAGACTTACCGTTAAACCGTTTTTGCTTCCATGCCAAGAGCCGCATTGAGTGTTGTACACATCAAGAAGTTTTGAGTTTCCAATAGTGAAGTTGGATCTTCCACCCATCACATATAGCTTTCCATTGAATCCGCTAGCGAAACAACCCCACCTCGGACGCCTTAAAGACTCCACGAAAGTCCATGTACCCGTCTCAGGATCATACACCTCTGCACTCGACAGACTCTCACCATCTACCCCGTGACCTCCCACAACATAAACAAGCCCGTTAACCTCAGCGCAAGCGAAATCATACCGAGCTACCTCCAGGTCTGCTAGTCTACTCCAGCTGAAACAAAATCCACTCAATCATTGGATCAAAGTTCACAAAGGATACTGAAGAAATCAAGAAAATAAAAGCTGACGAACCTGTTGAGGCAAGTATCATACTGATAAACATCAGCAGATGCAACAAGAGAACCGTTGATCATACAACAACCAGCGATAACAAGAAGTTTCCCATCAACCACAACAACCTTAAACCCTGTTTTTTCAGGACCAGGCATCGGTGGAAGAGATGATAGCTTCTGTCCCAAACAGTCCATCACCTCCCACTGGCTCTCTTTCCCACCAGCATTCGTCGTTAAGACATATAGCCACTCCTCAAGCATACCGGCGAGTCTTCTCACGGTAATAAACTCTTTGCTCTGGACAACAAACCTCCATTTCTTGCATACACTTCCCATGGACGGGAACCTAGCACGCGGAACAAGCGCCAAGCATTGCTTAGCGACATCATCAGGCAATCCCGGGATCAAAGGATCATCCATAAAATTCTCAGACAACCGTGAACCGAGATCAAGATTTCCTTTCGAGAAACACATGCCGTGATTCACAATCCTTTTCTTCCCACTTAAAGCATAAGCTTGCATCTTTTGAACTAGAGATAGCTAAATCTCCCCAAGAACAAATTTTCTAAACTATGATATTTTGTGTGTTTGTGTATGAAAATGTTATTAAAGAACTTCGTGAAACCCGTCACGTATAGTGATTTTCAAAGACAGAGGAATAAACAATGTAGCAGAGAAGAATGGAATTGAAGTGACCACTGATGAATATTGATGTCGAGCACAATCTAATTCATGTTCCATACCAATGGCTTCGTTAGAATCTATGATTGTTGTTGTTAAATAAATGTTGTTTCTTCTCACACACATCTCTGTATCTACCAAGAACACGATCAAAACATTAGTCAACAACAACAAGATTCTTCCAAAAAGAATGTTTCTTTTTTGAGTAAAGAAGATGTTACCATTAAAGGTCATGCTAGAAGAAGATTCATCAGCCACCCACAACATCCATCTTTAGAAGTAATGAATTTTCTGCAAAAAAACAAATTCAGATAAGTCAACTCTTTGAACGAAGTCAAGAACCAATAAGATCAACATCAAATAAAGAGATATGGTGCTAAAATAAAGAAACAATTTTGCAAATTACAAGAGAATAAATTTGAATGGCTATAAATTATTTCCTAAAAAAGCAAAACATTATCAAGAAAATCTGAAAATTGAAGAATTCTCACAGAAAATATTATCAAGAAAAGCAAACACTAGTTTCAAGAATTGGCCAAGATCTCAAAGATGGAAACTTCTTTATAGGAAAAGCAGAGTAGGAGAATGAATGGAGACCTGAAGCAGATGATTCATTTACTTGGGAGAGGAAAAACTAATCCAAAATGGGTAAAGACATTTATACAAAGAAAGGAGAAAATAGCGGAGAAAGAAGATAAAGATGAGGTTATACCGAGAGAATAGGGGAGCTTTGTCGGTTTTTGGGTTCTGTCTTCTGCTTTGTAATGCGTTGAAGTTGGTGCAGAGAGAAGATAATATTTGGACAGAAAGAGAGAGACAGAGAGATCTAATAATGGTAATTGAAGGAGCGTCAGATTAGGGATTATATAGAGAGGCCAATGAGATCATACGGTGGAAGGGATCACCGTAGATAATAATGTCAACTAGTCACCACGTCAATGACCCCATCATCCCTATATTTTAATACTATATTAGTATTCATTTATGCTCTGAAAGACATGTTTTTGATTGTGACAACCAAGAAAACAAAGACATGTTTTGATTAAAACAAAGAAATTTATACAAAGTAATCATGGATTCAAAAAGAATATACAAACTAATCATGAGCTACAGTAATCTGTCGGTAACATGTCGGAATGCATGTGTAATTACGTATATGTCCTTTGTAACACGCTTTTTTCCCGAATTACATGTGATAGCATAATATATCTCTTTTTATCATGTATTTTTTTCGTATTACACGTTATTTATAAACAACACATGATATTTCTTGGAAAAAACATTCTATTCAGTATAATATCTCTCTTTATCATGTTATTTTGTAATAATACACGTGTTTTATTAAGATCACATGTGATTTCTTTTTTTTTAAAGATGATTATTTTTTAGCAATACACGATTTTTATTAAGATTACATGTGATTTCTTTTTAAAAAGATTCTATTCAGATTAAATTTTCCATAACAATGTTTTTTTTCTTAAAAAAAAACTATGTAACAATGGTAATTGAAGAGAGAGACAGAGAGATCTAATAATGGTAATTGAAGGAGCGTCAGATTAGGGATTATATAGAGAGAGGCCAATGAGATCATACGGTGGAATGGATCACCGTAGATAACAATGTCAACTAGTCACCACGTCAATGACCCCATCATCCCTATATTTTAATACTATATTAGTATTCATTTATGCTCTGAAAGACATGTTTTTGATTGTGACAACCAAGAAAACAAAGACATGTTTTGATTAAAACAAAGAAATTTATACAAAGTAATCATGGATTCAAAAAGAATATACAAACTAATCATGAGCTACAGTAATCTGTCGGTAACATGTCGGAATGCATGTGTAATTACGTATATGTCCTTTGTAACACGCTTTTTTCCCGAATTACATGTGATAGCATAATATATCTCTTTTTATCATGTATTTTTTTCGTATTACACGTTATTTATAAACAACACATGATATTTCTTGGAAAAAACATTCTATTCAGTATAATATCTCTCTTTATCATGTTATTTTGTAATAATACACGTGTTTTATTAAGATCACATGTGATTTCTTTTTTTTTAAAGATGATTATTTTTTAGCAATACACGATTTTTATTAAGATTACATGTGATTTCTTTTTAAAAAGATTCTATTCAGATTAAATTTTCCATAACAATGTTTTTTTTCTTAAAAAAAAACTATGTAACAATGGTAATTGAAGAGAGAGACAGAGAGATCTAATAATGGTAATTGAAGGAGCGTCAGATTAGGGATTATATAGAGAGAGGCCAATGAGATCATACGGTGGAATGGATCACCGTAGATAACAATGTCAACTAGTCACCACGTCAATGACCCCATCATCCCTATATTTTAATACTATATTAGTATTCATTTATGCTCTGAAAGACATGTTTTTGATTGTGACAACCAAGATAATAAAGACATGTTTTGATTAAAACAATATTATTATTCTTCATAAACTAATTTTTGTCCGATTTTTTTCCTTTTTTTGTTTCTTTTTAATCATTTTTTGTCATATTAATTCTTATAGTTATTTATATAATTTGTTTTGGTTATATAATTATTTTTTGAGTAACAGATTAATTAATTCAACGAAAGACAAATAAAGGATGAAAGAGAGGAAAGCAAGAATGATGGAGATGATTTTTATTCTTCTTGTAACCAAACCGTGTAATTTACAAAACGAACTAAAAGATTCGTATTATGGAAAATTTTTGACAACTTTTACTATGCGCACAAATGTTACACAAGTGGGAAATACATTTAAAAACCAGGCTAATCATTTTACTAACCAAACCAAAACAAGATAAATATATAATTCCCTCTATATTGCTGCGTCGAACCTAGAACTTGCGTCTTCCTATAAGACCATCCACGTCGCTATAACTCTTTCCCTGTTCTTAGGATTAAAATAATAAAAACAGTGGTAGAACAGTTGTAACTTATCATGCAAACTGTTCTTCAGGAAGAACAGTTTTTATAATTTTAAGAACAGTTGTACCCACTATTCAACATTTTTATTATTTTAAAACCCTTATACCCTTGCATATGCCCTAACACATGTCTTTTTTATATGGTCAATACTGGTGTAATAAGTAATAACATGGG
Organism: Arabidopsis thaliana x Arabidopsis arenosa; assembly: GCA_019202795.1. NCBI lineage: Eukaryota > Viridiplantae > Streptophyta > Magnoliopsida > Brassicales > Brassicaceae > Arabidopsis > Arabidopsis thaliana x Arabidopsis arenosa. Next base: position 9,865,805 of record CM032919.1, on the reverse strand, counting down.
TCAAATTAAGAAACTTTAAAGCGAATAAAAGGATACAAATTAAACTAACTATTAATACTAGTTCACTGTTTAACTTCTCACTTTTAACACACAAGAGTGTTTAGTTTAGAGTAAAACTATAAATGGTTTAATCTTTTCTTTTTATTATTATAGGTTATTGTTGGTAATATTTATTTTGATAAGCCAATCAATTTTCAAGTTATTGAAATTAATACATTGTGAAGTTTAGAAGAAAAGAAAAAGACTCGAAGTGGAAAAAAAAAGGCATATCATCAGACGATGGAGATCTGTTGTGTCTGAATGCACATGCAATCGTATCGTATCCCTTTGTATCCGTCTGACGTGGGCCAACTGGTGTGGGTCGTAGTGGTGACCATGAATCTCTCTATTAAAGTCGCATCCCATTTTTCACTTTCAGTTTTATCCTTCTTTCAGTCTTTGTAATCCTTACTATGTAGGGGGTCAAATGAATAGTTGAAATTACTTTTAAGAAATGGATGTAAGAAAAAAAAATGTGAAATTGAAAGAACATTAGTCGTTTTTTTTTTGTTGTCCATCGAGTATTATTCGTCTAGAAATTATATGTGTGTATTAAAAAAAAAAAAAATTGGTTGGAGTCCATCCACAATGAGTACTTTATGTGGTAGGGGTTTTCAATTGCATTATGAGTTCAAAGTAAATATATATTTAAAAAATTGTTTCTTAAACTATGGACCAACCATATTCTTAGTGTTGATTTATTACTAATTTGAAGTAATTAGTGTGATCGATTACTCTGGAAATATATAAGACTTACACATAGGCAATTAGATTGTCACATAATTAATAAATCGCTTTGTGAACACGTCAAATCCACGTCACTTGGTAAGGCTAAAAAAAGGAAGAAAGAAACTATCAAACACAGTCTTATCTCGTGAACATTTTATTCTTCATTATCTTGTAAAGTACAGTGGACATTTACATACATCTTATTAATATGAATTTAGAGTTTCTTTTCTTTCTTTTTTTGGTGTAAGTAGAGTTTTAGCTAGTCCTTTACGCAAAATGCAAATAAATATTATAAGCTTGTGACATAATATGCATACGGATGTGGTGGGAGCTCTTCCAAAATGGATTTTCTGAATTGGTATATATGTGATCTGCTCAATTTTAAAGGAGACACTATATTTTACTATTTTCTTTGTTTTCAACCATATATCTAACTTTTTAGATTAGATTGACTCCAATACTAAATTGAAATGGATCTAACAAAAGAAGACAAAAAACAAGAGGACTATGAACATTCTCTTTTTTCTTTTTTAATATATAATGTTAAGTGCATATGAATATCTCAGAAATAAAAAGTATCCTTTAGTATTTCGGAAACTCTCCAAAATGGTAAATCATTACAAGCCCCATTGGTATAAAGAAATCCAAAGTTTGAAATAAATCTTTGATTCCGAATGAACACTTCAAGAATTTCAATCCAAATATACACATTTTTTAATGTGTTAAAATTTAGAAAAAGGATAAAGTCGTTGGATCCAATTAAAAATGGAAAGTAAGACAAAGCAAACATTTCGTGTGGTTTGTTTGACTTAAACCACCCACCATAATGAAAAAGAAGGCTTGTTAATTTCTTCTTTATAAATCTAAAAGCGGCGACATGAAAGCGATCGTTTCATTCTTTTATATATCTTTTGTTCGCGTGATGTTGACAAGTTATGTGGTAGCCATTTTTGACGGTTCATATTTATTTGTGATTAGCCTATGGGTGTGATTATTTAAAAACCCCATTTGTTGATTAGAGTAAATCCCATCCTATATGTTGTTACATGGCCGTGAGTCACCTCAAACTTTGGATAAAATTCCTTTTCACTTTCTTTCGGATTTCTTGGAAATCTTGAACGAAAGGTATATATTTGCGAGTGTCGAAGCTGTTTAGTTTCTCGATCATAGACATACCGATGTTTGAAAGCCACTAAAGCCTTTTTGAAATTTCCTTTCATAACAGAAATCAGAACTTCAATTTCTGCTCAAGAACAGTTTTTTGAAATTTTCTCATAATAATTAAGTACTGATTTTTTTTCTCTTCATCAAGACGATGTTGGTTCTCTGTTATTTTATCATTATATTTCTTTTTTTTTTGCATGTCGATAAATTGTTCGGACCTACCTGGTTCGGTTTGGTTTAGTTATATATATATATATATATATATATATATATATATATATATATATATATATTCTATTAAAGGTATTGTTGAAGAGGGATTTAGCACATTCTGGTTAGTTCGGCTTAAACTAAGAATAAACTGTGTAATCCGTAAACTCGTCCCAAAGATATAAGCCCGATTTACTCGACACCAACTTACCAAAGAAAATAGAACTAGAAGGATTGAACCAAATTTACTTTAAATATTCACTCGGGGTAGAAGAAGGAAAACTCTCTCTCGAAAGATAAGGAAAACTCTCTCTCAAAAGATAAGGAAAAAGAGCATATTCTTCCGCTATAAATATGGAAATAGAACATGTCTTAAACCGACTTCCTCTTGATATAAAAAGGGAATCGCCCCTTTGAATAGGGCATCGAATCTATACTATATAAAAGTCGAGGCTATAAGCTCCTTAGGCCGTCCACCTAGGATTTAAAACATCCAATCGGGATTAGCCACCTCAATAATTAACATTTTAGATATATCACTAAATAACATTTTTCTAAATTTTAATAATTTTCTATATCAAGATATTTATAAAAAAGAAAAAACAAGATATATGGAAATAAAATAAATGTAAAAATTTTAAAATAACATATAGAAATAAGAAATATAATATATGTAGATGCAAATTGATTTACTTTTTATTTTCTTTTGACGATAATAACTAAATTAATGTTGATTCTATCAATTTAAGCATATCTATATTATATAAAAGTCGAAGCTATAAGCTCTTGAGACCGTCCACGTAGGAAAAAATTCAAGAACCAAGAATTATTAGATGTAACGTACACACGTTTACAAGTTGTAAGTAAATGTTAGGGTTAAATGTCAATGTTTTAGTTTCTTATTAACAAAAAAAAAAGGTATTTCTAAACAACTGAGAAGAAAATTTCTAAACTCTAATAAAGTTAAAGTTTAAATGAAAGGAAAAAATTTCATAACGTAAAGGAAAACTTCTTCTTAACAACCAAAGAAAAATAAGAAAGTTCTAAATTTTAAAGTAGTGGTTTATGTATAAATAACCATCTATAGACCGTTGATACTCAAATAGATCAAAGAATTTACTTGAAAGTTCAAACAAAGAGTTTATTGGGTTACTATGGCGAGCTAGAAAAAAGGTTTTTACGAACAAGGAAGGCATCACATCATTGCTTCGGCTTGCAGGAATGTTAATGAAGATTCAATATATAGCCAGGAACGATGCTTAAGGAATTAATCCACGAAACTGGTATTCTCTTATGGGATAAAGCGCCGAATGCTTTAAAAGAAGGAGCTTTAATAAACAAATAGGGGAATGAAAAGATTATTTGTTTTCTAAACACAGTTGGCCAAAAAAAACACACGAGCAATGAGGAGAGCCATCCTGAAATTCAAAAAGCGTCTAGGAAAAGCAGTGGTACGCTCAAACTCATATTCAATAATTACAATGTCTTCACCGCATTAATATTACACAGGAAACTCAAATACAAAATTATATTTGAAACATGGATTCAAAGTGCAGCAACATCCCAGCCTCCTAGAAGAAGAACACGTAGAAGTAAGTAAAAAAAAAGGCAAATTCCAAATTGTAGGACAACTTATTTTCACTAAATGATACATGAGTCTAACTGAAATTTACATTCTTGCATGGACACAACTCTGGCTCCACTGAAGAAGCGGATGATATTCTCAATTGCCCTTACATTCTTCTATGCATCAAACGATGTAGAAGAGTTTAACATTCGATATCAATACGAAGTTGTCTTAGATACGGCGGACTATAAATAAGGAATGGCCGGAATCATAGTAAACAAGGGGGTGCTTCATCAGATAAGAAGAATAACTACAAAATATGAACGAGACTAACAACAACCATTAAGCAAAGTGATCAATACATCTTTACGCTGACATAAGCGGCTTCTGTTATTAAACTTGGTAAAGTTGTTACATACAGTAGATCTTCTACTTTATAAAGAGGGTTCCAGTTTATCTTGAGATAACTTGAACTAAATTATACGGTTTCCACATAACCAGTTCTCAATTTAATTACATAGTCGAATATATTTCTCCATTTTTAAGAAGTGGACCACAAGTAAAGGGAAATTTTATACAATTCTTCTTATCTTCGGCCCAAAGGTGTCTGTATTTTTGGTAATTTAATTTCTTAATTTTTGTCAAAATACGTTGCTCTATGATTGTTAATATTAGCAAAATCTTTTATGATATATATAAACATAAGTATGAGAAAATGACACATCCTATATTTGTTAAGTTTTTAGTAAAGCTATATTTAATATGTTTCAATCAAATTTTCTCTTTATTACATTTTTTTCTTATGAAGACAAATACAAACAGAAAATTTCTTAATTCTAAGGTAGTGATCTTATCCCCAACAATAGATAAACAACAATAACTAAAATATTACCATTCAAAATATGTGGGAACATAAGGTTAATAATATTACAATTTGCTAAATTTCAAATGCCAGATTATCCCACGAACATTATTATATGTTGATATGGTTCTGAGATTATATGTTAAATTTCAAATACAATTAAATGTTTGTCCATATATGTTAAATCGTTCAAGGAGATTTTAAAGGAAAATTTTCAATTTTTTAAAACCTAAAAATATGTTAATGTTAGTATAAGAATTTCTAAAATTTTGTTCAAAAGAAAAGGAAAATTACTACTAATAGACGAAGAAAAATATGATCAAACAACATAATGGAAAAATATCCAACTAACAACACAAGAAAATAAATTAATGATGGTCGAAGAAACTTTTAGTATAAAACAAAAGGAAAAAAAAGTCTACTTAGCAGCAAAAAGAAAAATATAAAAGTTTCCAAAATCTATAGTAGTTTTATGCATCAATAATGGAATATATATACTTGAAAGATCAATACATATATTTTTTGAGTGATCAGACAAAGAACTCATTGAATTACGAGAGCGCTTTGCTGTGAGGATCTTCCTTTTCTGGGAAGCATGAAACCTTTAATCTCATGTATAATCTTTGAATCAACAACTCAAATCGAAAATCAATAACGAAGAGGTGAATATAAGACTGTGAGGAAGAGATTCAATTGGGGGATTATTTGCAAATGAAGATTTACAACAGAAAATTGTAAGAGAAAAGAGATGGATTGGATGCTTTATCAAAATTTTAAATAACGTAAATGATACTAAAAATAAAAGAACATTTATGTTAAAAAGAAAAAAAAACTTATAGTACTTTTGCTTTATTATCATCAATGTATACCTAAGTAGCTACTTAAATAATTACTAAACAAAAACTATATATTGACACAATCTATAACAACAAACCCCCGCGTAGCGGGGGTTAATAACCTAGTCTCTCATAGAAAAACTCACACAAAAACCTAAAAATCATTTTCTAGTATGGACTACGAATGACTTGATCTCTTTACAAGGATACATAGGCAACATTCGCAAGGTGCATCTATAACACAAACAAAATCCTAACTCTACATCTTTCTTTCATCGTTGAGCTTGAACCTTGTTGAAATCCTCCTCAAAACCGCCTTGATTTATCTTCGGTTTACCTATGTGCGGGTTCTGTATCATTGTTATTATATTTCCTTTTCTTGTTTGCCGATAAATTGTTCGGATTTAACCGGTTTGGTTCAGTTCAATTATATTTCTATTTTTTTCCGATTTTTTTTCCATTTGGTCTATTGTGGACTATTTTTCTTGTATTTTTTTCTTTTTTGCCGATAAAATTTTCAGACCAAACCGGTTCGATTCGGTTTGGTTCGGTTAAATTATATTATATTAACATTTATTATTTTACTGAAACACAAGTTTCCAGCAATTTTCTCTTTATATGTGATTCCACAATTGACAATGTTTAAAGAAACAAACTGACTATTCCCTATGTTTCAAAAGAGTGTCATTCTACCATTTTCACACAAATTAAGAAAACTAAACAAATTTAATTTATACTTCTTATTAATACACTAGATAATATCCTCTCTCTAACATTACCTTAATTCCAATATTTATTTTCCTAATGGTGAATTAAGCAATTACAAATTTAATGTGAAGATCTCTCTTTCTCCATAATCAATGTCGTCAACACTTAGACGAATATGGAAGACATCAATTTCTTCGATTCTTCTAGAATCTTCAAATGCAGACATTTTCTTCCGCCGCCGCTCTCACCTCCATCCTCCGTCGTACGTCGATCTATCACGACGGAGTTAAAATCGGAATCGGAATCGGAATCCGCCGCAGCTTTTACTTTCTCTCAGCGAGACGACAAGAGAACCCTAATGTCTCTAGAAATCCCCACCCGAACAAGACTATTCTCAGAGCCTTCTTAGCTCCGGTTATCTCGTTAGATGAAAAACCTAAACTCAATAAGCTTCAAGCCATCGGTACAATCGCCACCGCTCAAGCGGACTATATGCGCGTCATTGTTCAAGATGTACCTGAGAGTGATTATGGAGATGATGATAATATTGGCGTTGAGTTGCTTTGTGTGGTGAGAAAGTTGTTGAAGAAGATTGGTAGGACTGTTCTTGTTGGTGATAAAGTTCTTGTGGATAAAGTTGATTGGATTGATCGGAGAGCTAAGATTATCAATGTGTTTGATCGAGTTTCGGAGATTTTGGAGCCACCGGTTGCGAATGTTGATCATTTGCTGATTCTCTTCTCTCTTGATCAACCTAAGATTGATCCATTTACACTTACTAGGTTCTTGGTGGAAGCTGAATCTATTGGAATTCGAGTCACAATTGCTTTGAACAAATGTGAACTCGTCACTCAAGAGGTAAGGATGATGAATCATTAGCTCAAATCTGGTTTTGCTTAGGAAGTAAATTGATTAGAGTTATGATCTTGTTTACAGGAATTGGATTCTTGAAAGATAAGATTGTGTAGTTGGAACTTGGAACTATGAACCATTGTTTTTGCTTGAAAGAAATTGCATAGTTCACTACTAGTTTAGACCACTTTGATGCTTTGTACTCTATTTCAGGGATTGCTTAGAACCATAAACTTGTTTCCAGGAATTTAGGTCATTAGTTCACTACTAGTTTAGACCACTTGCTGCTTTATAGTTTAGACTCTATTTCAGGGTTTGATTAGAGCAATGATCTTGTTTTCAGGAAGTGGAATCTTGGAAGATAAGATTGCGTAGTTGGAACTATGAACCGTTAGTTTGCAGTGTGGGAACAAAAGTCGGACTTGATGAGATTGCGTTTAACCTGCGAAATCAGACTTCTGTCATTGTTGGACCTAGTGGTGTTGGAAAGTCGAGCTTAATCAATATATTGAGAAGTAGCTATGGTGGTGCCATTAAACACGAAGAAGTGTTTAAGCCTGTAAGTTTTTTTGTGCTATTTCATTCTATAGCTAAACTTTATTTTACCATATCCCCATGACGTGACCTTTGTCATATTCAGATATTAGGATTAATGTATGCTGGCCAAAAGAAGAAGAATAAAAAGAAGTGGTTTGAAGATCAGAGTGTAGGGGAAGTTTCACATAGAAATGGAAGAGGTAAACATACAACCCGAAATGTAACGCTACTTCCGCTTTGTGGAGGTGGATATCTTGCTGATACTCCTGGCTTTAACAAGCATAAGTTGCTGAAAGTAACAAAGCAAAAACTTCCCCTGTGTTTTCCTGAGGTTTGTACCCTTTTTGCTTGTGCCCATTTTCCCCCATATGTGGACTTATTGATTGTGATGATAGTGTTTCTTACTCTTTCCTTAGATACGGAAAATGGTTGAGGGAGGAAAATGTGAATTCAAAAATTGCTCGCATTTAGGGGTATATGGCTGTGCTGTGACAGGTGATTGGGAAAGGTATCATTACTACTTGCAACTGCTTGAAGAGATCAGAATCGATGAGGAGTCTCAACTTAAGAAGTATGGAACCAAAAGGGAAGGTGGTGTTAGGTATTTTTCGATTCTCCTGAAACAAATAGCTTTACTTTGAGATTGGCCCAAATGTGGATTAATCAGGGAAGCCTTGACACAGTTGCCACATGGGAGAGAAGGGTGTGGAACAAGCGAAACCACGGATAGATCCCAAGAAGTATAGGAGAGAGTCGAGGAAGACGATGAAACAGACAATGATGAAAGAGCTCGAATTTTAATACAGCGTCTTTTGACATAGAGAACAACCTAATTGTCCGAGCTAGCAATTGAGAATGAGAGTAAGAGACGATGAGAGATTCAACAAGACAATGTCAACTAATGTTTCCACAGACACTTAAGTCATATAATATGTAACATGTTGTACAAATGTCTTTTGTTCTCGGCTCTTTTCTAATAGTTGACTAATCGAGGCTAAAACGACAGCAAGTTTCACTGTGTGACTAGTTTTTGTTTCTAGAATCCTTTGAAAGACAATTTAAACATGTTATAGGATCAGAATTTGTTTTGTCATGTTTCGTTTTCATGTCTGAAAAGCAGTAATCATTTCTAGGTTTAATCAACATAGTTTGTCCCAAATACGGGTTCCAAAACCATGGGTCTAGAATTGAACTCGAGAGTCACGAATAACAATAAGCCATCGCAATGAAAGACATGAGAGATCTCGACTTGATTAAATTTACCTATTTGCTTCATAGATGGCGCAACGAATTCGACGTCTTCGTTGTGAATTCCATTAAGATCAATCTCAATGAAAAAAACTTATATTGCTTCATTATGATTCCTAGAAACTCTTGCCTTACATCTCCTTTACATAAAATCCGATCTTTGGATAAACCGTTCCATTGTTTGCAAGTAGATCTCACAGCTCCTAGCGATTTTATCGAAACCCTAGACAGTATCTCTTCTAGCAAATCTTGTGAAAGATCAGACATTGCCGTCGTCATTGTTTTCAAATTTAACTAAATCAAATCTTCGATTGTAACTTACTAACCATGATCAATGATTTGGTTTTCGATTCAATCGAAAGAATTCTCATTCATGTCCAGTACAATAAACCCGAGTTTATGTTCATTAACCATATCAAATATTTTATGTCTCAAGAAAAGTGAAAACCAAGTAAGCTATTGTTCTATAAATACTTTTGTCAAGTCTTCAATACAACAAAGCTTTTGAGTATCATATGATAGAAATATATTAAAAAAAATCCATAATTCACTAGTCTTGTTCAATACAAAACAGAGTAAATAAATGAAAAGAAGATGATTAAAGAAACAAATAAGATACTGTGAAAAAGACTGTGATAAGGTGATAGTTCTACTTCTAGGCCTTCGTTAATTTGCACTAAACTTGGAGCATAAGAGCACACAAGTGTGTGACCATGCGACACATCAGCTTCTCCGAGATCCACTTTTCTCAAGTATCCATTCTGTGTGTGGCTACCTCGCTGGGACTCCTGTATGTCTTTAACAAGCATAAAGTTGCTGAAACTAAGAAAGTAATCACTTGCCCTGTGTTTTTGATTGTAACATCTCTTCATGTTTTGGGCTAGCTTGTCGTTTACTTTTTTGGCTTTCTTTTATTTTGAGCTTTAATTTGCTCGTGTTGACTTTAAGTCGAAGTCGTGATCTCCACGTTATTTGTTTCCATTTCATTGGCTTAGGGTTAGGGTTTTAAGCATAGCAACTAGTAAATTGTATAAGTATTAAGAACTATTGTTTGCAGTTCTTCCTTTGCTTGATGAGATAAGAATCAGCGTGGAGTCCCAAAAATTTGGAACCAAAAGGGAAGGTGATGTCAGGTATCGTTGGAGTCTCCCGAATCAACAGCTTTGACACATAGGTACAAGTTGGGAGGCATGAGTGTTATAAAATATGAACCAGACAATATATGTTAGTTTAATGTTTGTTTTGTCTTTTTCAATACGAGAAGGGGAATGTAAAACCCAGTACTTGTGTTGTTCTATAAATACTTTGGTTAAGTCTTCAATACAACAAAGCTTTTGAGTATCATATAAAAAAAAAATCATTAATTGACTAGACTTGTTCAAAAGAAAACAGAGTAAATGAACCAAAGAAAGATGACGAACAAAACAAATAATGTACTGTAAAAAAAACTGGTTAATAGTCTCGATCTTTTCTTTTTCCCGATAAGCGATAGTTCTTGGCTTTGGTTGATTTGCACTAAACTTGGAGCATAAGAGTACACTGGTAGTGGTAGGTGACGATACGGCACGATAGCTACTCCCAGATCCACTGTTCTCAAGTATCCAGTCTCTCCAATGATGTAAGCTATGACGTTGTCTATGCATCCTTTCTTATCAAAAACTACAGCGAGTTTCTTCTCTTGTTCAATGAAGAAACTCCCAGCTGAAATCCTAACGCTAGAACCAATAACTGTTAAGAAGCTGCTCCACAACACCGCATTGGGCTCAATCTTAGTTGTCACCCATATCTCCATCTCAAATGCTTCCCAATTATAAGATAACACTGCCAGTTGTTCCTCTCTAATAGAAGATAGAGTCACAGTATGTAAATGACAAGCAACTTGAAATGGTAGAGGAAGACGCGGCCCTAATCTCTCTCTTGTAAAATCAAAACAAAGTAAACATGATTCAGCTAGTACTCCCCCTATTTTCTCTCCTCTATGGACAAAATAAGTATTTCCCTTTATTGACATGCTACATGCCCAATAAATTATATGCGTGTCCGGAATGATATCAAGAACCCTCCATGAATGAGATTTAAAATCGTAGATTTCGTAGTAATCAATTTCGTCATACCTCAAGATTTTGTGGTTACGGTTGTTATCGTATCCGAGAGTATACAAGTCGAAGCAATCGTAAGTATTCCTAGGTTGAATCGACCATATTTTTCCCAAATACGGGTTCCAAACCGCGAGCCTAGAGTTGATCCCCATAGTACTCCTCATTACCAATAACAATAAGCCATTGCAGTGAAAGACTTGAAGCATCTCAACTTGATTGAACTTATCTATTTGCTTTATAGATGGCTCAACTAATTCGACGTCGTTGTTTTGGATTCCATGAAGATCAAATCTCATTGAACAAACCTTAGATCCCTTTATCATGAACCCACAAAACTGTTGTCTAGCTTCTGCTTTACATAAAACCCGATCTTTAGATAAATCGTTCCATCTTTTACAAGTAGATCTCACTGCTCTTAGAGATATTATTGAAACCCTAGACAGTATCTCTTCTACCAACTCCTCCGGAAGATCGGATATCATCATCGTCGTCTTCAAATGGAAATTAGGGTTTGACCTATCACGTCTTTTCAACACTTTTACGATTTGTTTTATATATGCGTCAGATAATGCACATAACTTTGAGCCCATAATTCTTAGCAGTAAACACAAAGGGCCCGTAACTCTAATTTTTAGCTTGCTTCCCATTTGAGTATATAACACACCTTATATGCATGCGTTCATATTACTTCATAAGGAACAACAATTTTTGTAAGATTATAAGATTCACAAAGAGAAGAATAGAGACGCAAGACAAAACACAAAGATGTCACCTCTCTCTAAAACATCTATCAAAACGCTGTAGATAATGTTATGTGTTTGACATACCTCTCCCAGTCATGGTCTCGTGCATTCTCTCGGAAAAAAATCCATATGGAATTGCATTGAGAAAGAATCCCAAGACAGTAAGTCGTCCAATTAAATTGTTTAAAGCTTTGACCCCAAATTATTTTCACAATTATGAAAATCATCACACAGAAATTTAACTGTTACAATCATTGTATAGTACTAGAAATCTTAATTATAGTCCACGGGAGCAATTGCAGTGTGTGGCTTCTGCTTATGTACTTTATATACTTGGATTTAGAGCATTGTAACACACTTGTGAATTTTCTTTTTTTTCCCCTGGAACTTTTCTCTAATTTTAGTTTGTAGATTCCTCAATTTAAACATGTTCTAGAGTTTTTTAAAGTTTGGTCTTTTTTTCATTTTTTCGATAATAGTTAAAATTCTCAACAACACAACTACAAGGGGAAAGCTAGGTACAAGAAACCCCGTAAGCTTTGTTAATCCATAATAATTAATTGGTAGTCTTCAATCATATGATATAAATATATTTACATAAAAAAATAACCATAATTGACCAATCTTGATCAAAAGAAAACAGAATAAATGAACGAGAAGAAGATGATGAAAGAAACAAATAATGTACAGTAAAGAAGACTAGTTAATAATCTCGATCTTTTCTTTTTCCCGATAACCGATAGTTCTTGGCCTTGGTTGATTTTCACTAAACTAGGAGCATAAAAGCACACTGGTAGGTGACGTAACGGCATGACATGTACTCCGAGATCCAATTTTCTCAAGTATCCATTATCTCCAATGATGTAAGCTATGTTGCCAATGGATTCTTTAGGAAAGAATATATCAAAAACTAGGGCGAGTTGCTTCTCTTGGTCAATGAAGAAACTCCCAATAAAAATCCTAGTTCTAAAATCAGTAACTGTTAAGAAGTTGTTCCATGACACCGCATTGGGTTCGATTTTAGTTGATCTCCATCTTAGATGCATCCCGATTATTAAATAACACCGCAAGATGTTCATCTCTAACAGAGGAGAGAGCTACAGTATAAAACTTAGCAACTTGAAATGGTAGAGGAAGACGCGGTCCAAATCTCTCTCTTGTAAAATCAAAACAAAGTAAGCATTCAGCTGGTCCTTCACCTATTTCCTTTGAAATGGTAGAGAAGACCTGTTTTATGATTTCATATGTGGAAGTTTTAATTGCTCCTGATTCTTTTTAATTATTCCTAAATTCACCATACCGGATTTTGACATTCACACAACAATCTAGATTCTATACTTGCATTTTATTCTAATTTTGTTTCTAGATTCCTTTAAAAGAAAAATTTAAACATTTTTCAATGTTTGTTTTGTTTTCATGGATTGGCAAAGTATCATGAAATACGAGAAATTCTCAACAAAACAACTACAAGAGCGAGAGTCCAATAAGTTTCTTAATCAAGCTCTCAAGGAAAACGAAAACCCATCAATATGAAAAAATTGCAAAGGAAAACTTGGTCCAAATCTTACTTTGGTAAAATCAAAACATTTTCAAGTCTTTTAAATCTTGTTAAAACTTTCAACTCATTCCTATGATATTTTCAAGTCTAACCAAACCATTGCAATGATATTTTCAAGTCATTCACTGTGATGGCTTGTTGTTATCGGTATGTGTAGTATATAATCATCAATCGTCATCGATACCAATAACAATAAGCCATCCCAATGAATGACATGGAAAATATCTCAAACATACCTCCTCAAGCCATTGTTTAGGGTTTTGATTGAACTATCACACCTTCCCACACATTTACGGTCGATTATATATGCATTAGATGGGCCAAAACTTTGGGCCCATAACACTTATCACATAAGGCCCATTACTCTAATCTTCTTCATAAACTTTCCACAACTCTCTCTCCTCACTACACAGTCATCGATTCTTCAAGAATTTTCTTATGCAGACATCTTCAATTTCACTCCTCCGTCACTCTTCTACGTTCCTCCGTCGCACGGCGATTTTTCACGGCGGAGTTGGAATCGGAATCGGAATCCGTCGCAGCTTTTTTCCTCTCTCAGCGAGAAGAGATAATCCTGATGTCTCAAGAAAACCCCAACCGAGCAAGAATATGCTCAGAGCGAAGCATATCGGTAAAAATTACTCCTCCTCTTTGTCACCGGTTCTATCGCCGGAGCATAAACCTTCGCTCTTAGAGTCTCAAGCTATCGGCACAGTCGCAACAGCTCAAGCGAACTTTATGCGCGTCATTGTTCAAGATGTAGCTAGTTCTGTGAAGATTGGTGATGATGATTCTTCAAAGACTGGTGTTGAGTTGCTTTGTGTAGTGAGAGCTGTGTTGAAGAAGATACGAAGGAGAGTTTTGGTTGGAGATAAGGTTCTTGTTGGATCTATTGATTGGGTTGATCGGAGAGGAATGATTGAGAATGTGTTTCATCGCCGCTCCGAGATTTTGGATCCACCGGTTGCGAATGTTGATCATTTACTGGTTCTTTTCTCTTTGGATCAACCGAAACTGGAGCCGTTTACTCTCACTAGGTTCTTGGTGGAAGCTGAATCTACTCGTATTCCACTCACACTTGCTTTGAATAAAACTGAACTCATTAGTGAAGAGGTAAGGAGGAGGAAGAAATTGTATAGCTCACTACTAGCTTTGTTGCTTTAGGGATTGATTAGAATCATAAACTTGTTTACAGGAATTGGAATCGTGGAAGATAAGATTGCGTGGATGGAACTATGAACCATTGTTTTGTAGTGTGGGAACTAAAGATGGACTTGATGCCATTGCGTTTGTTCTGCGGAATCAGACTTCTGTGATTGTTGGACCTAGTGGTGTGGGAAAGTCGAGCTTAATCAACATATTGAGGAGTAACCATGGTGGTGGTGCCGTGGAAGATGAGAATTGGTTTGAGCCTGTAAGGTTCTTTTGTGTTATTTCATTTTACAGGTTAACTTCTGTTTGCCATATTCTCATGACTTGAGCTTTTGTGATATTCAGATGTTAGGTAATAAGTGGTTTGATGATCAGCGAGTAGGAGAAGTGTCTACTAGAAGTGGTCGAGGTAAACATACAACACGAAATGTATCGCTACTGCCGGTTTCTGAAGGTGGTTACCTCGCTGATACACCTGGCTTTAACCAGCCTAGTTTGCTGAAAGTTACAAAGCAATCACTTGCACACTGCTTTCCTGAGGTTTGTACTCTTCTTTGGCTTATGCTCATTTCCTTATGGACTGATTGTGACCGTGTGTTGTTTTCTAAACTGTTTTATTTAGATAAGGAACATGATTGAGGGCGAAAAATGTGGATTCAGAGATTGCTTGCATATTGGGGAACCAGGATGTGTTGTGAAAGGTGATTGGGAAAGGTATCCTTACTACTTACAACTGCTTGATGAGATCAGAATCAGGGAAGAGTTTCAGCTTAGGACTTTTGGAACCAAAAAGGAAGATGATGTTAGGTATTGTTGGGATTTCTCCTCAAACAACAGATTTCTTTTGAGATTGGTCACATTCACTAATGTAGTCTACTTTGGAATCATCCTTGACACCACAGGTACAAGGTGGGAGACATGGGCGTGAAACATGCTGAACCGCGGCTAATGCCTAAGAAGCATAGGAGAGAGTCAAGGAAGAAAACGAAACAGACAATGATCAGTGAGCTGGATGAGTTCGAAGATGAAGACAGTGACTTGGACATTGAGAACGACCCAATCATCCGAGCCATTGAGAATGAGAATAAATAACAGTAAGAGAAATCATGTTTCCACAAAGAAAATGTTTGTACAGATCTTTTGGACCCTGTTCTTTTGTTTGTGTCAGTAACAGAAACAGAAGATATTAAAATTGCAGAATTATCAAGATAACAATAGTACTACTAAAGAACTGGCCATGACCAATGATTTCATAACAGTAACATTGAACGAAAATCTCCAAGAAAAATCTATCCATGGTCTTACAAAACGATTCAAGCTAAAGAAAAAGGGAACAAAATCTCGATCAAGAACATAAGAGACATAAAAATAAAACATAGAAAGAGCTTAAGCTGCAGATTTCTTGGACTTGGCAGCCAACTGAGTCTCCGGCTACAATTATAAAGGAAACAATACGAAATCAGAATCACTGCTATTAACACAAATCCTGAATATCCAGTGAGAAAAAACATTACCTCTTTCTTGACAGGCTCCTCCTTCTCTGACAAAATCAACTCAATGTGACATGGGTTGGACATGTAAGCTGCAACCAAGAAACACCCAATTGAGTCAGACAAATGGATACACAGCTAACCATGCAAGTAATTTACAAAGTCTTAAACTTACGGTTAATTCTTCCGTGAGCACGGTAAGTCCTTCTCCTTTGCTTTGCGGCCTGGTTCACTTGGATGTGTGATATGAAGAGGGCATCAACATCCAAACCTTTCACCTGAATAATCAAAGTCAAATTATGCTTATTAGCAAAAGGGCAGAGAGAGAGAAATAAAAACGATTACAAACATTCATAATTAAAAGAATGTTATTCTGACCTCAGCATTGCTCTCAGCGTTCTTGAGCAAATCAAGAACAAACTGAGCAGACTTGGCTGGCCAACGTCCTTGACCATTAGAGTGCCTGTTCTTAGCTTGAGCAGTTCTACCAACACCTCTGCAGAAACGTGTGAAGGGAATTGCTTGCTTGTGAGCTATCACATCCTCAAGGTACCTCTTCGCCTTGATCAATGGTAGCTTCCTGATGGCGTGCGCTGTTTCCCTAGTGTTCTGTTTCACACAATCCACAGAAAACAAAACACAATAAGAACCACACAATGGTTCAGTAAATGATGTGAAGTCACTAAAATTCGACATAGGTTTACATAAGAACAATGCAACAAAGCCCTACTAATTGATTAACCAAAAAACCCTAAAACTCACAAACCATAACTGTGAAATGATAAATCAATGTACCATCATGTACTGAATCTTATAGTTATGAGAAAAAATAAACATAGATTCACCCAATCACGATGACCAATTCAATTTCCCTGAAGTATACGTGAGATCTGCTGTAAATTGCAACAGAACTCTGCTTTTTCTCAATCAGGTTTAACCTAATACTACAATCTCCTAATCATAAATCTAACTACATTCGAATAATCAAAATGATTACAGAGCTATAACATACCTTGAAGTGAACCCTAAGATCGGATCCTCTAGCCTTGCAAGCTGCAAAATCAAAAACCAAAGATTACAACAAAGATCAAAACAACGAAATGGTACTAAGAAAGAATTTGTTACAAGGAAATTTACTTACACTTGGTCTGGTTGTCGGGATCTTGCGAGTACTTCACCTGCGAAATCAGTAAAGAGAAGGTAAAGAAAATTAGGGAAGACGATCTCTAGGTCAAATCAGCGAGAATAGAGAAGCTTAAGCAATTACCATGGCGGCTAATAGAAGAATCGGCTGCAGAAGAGTTGTGAGATTTGTGAAGACGAGACTTTATATAAGAGGGAATCATAAACCCTACGAAACCTAGTTTTAGTATTTTTAAAATGGGCCTAATGGGTCTTATCCATTTGTTATGACTTAACGGGCTTACTAATAATTCCCATTAAGACTATGAACTGGGCTTCTTCTCTGTTTTTATTTTATCTTTTTCAGTTTTTCTTTTCTTTTTTATCAACTCTTGATTTTTCTTTTGATAAAAAATGCATTAAATTATTTTTTCGATAATTATATATTCATTTATATGGAAATATAAAAACAATTTATTTTTATAAGATATTATTTCAAAGGGTTTAATCATTTATATGCAACAATTGATTCTCATTAGTCATTATCACTCATGACATTTTTATTCTTCTTTGTTATTCGAGACAAAATATGAAATTATTTTACTTGAAAATAGTGGCATACGAAATTTGGCCTAAAAACTGTCCAATCCATCATTAAATCTCAAAAATAAACATGGTGAGTAGTTTTCGAATCTAAGGATAGAGTTATGTTCAACTCTTTTTTTTTTTCTATATTTTCCGTCACTTCTGTTCAACTCTCATGAGGTTGAATGGAGTTCTACTTACTTATCAATAGAAAAAATATGTACATATTTTGTATATATTGGTGGAATATGTTGTTTTAGTTGTATATCATTTTCTTAAAACCTCATTTATGAGACAAGAATCACAATAGAGACTCATGATTACTAATGACATTTGACATTTTGTTATATGTAATTTATATAGTGTATCTTAATTACTCAGTTATATCATATGTCCATGTGAGCATGCTTACTTGTATATAAAATACTATATGTAATGAAAATAAGAAGATAAACAAGTTTCCTTCATAGTAGTGATTGCTTCATAACATATATACTAAAACTAAATAATTGTTTATGATATATCTGCCATTTGAAAAAAAAATGCTCCCTCATTTATTTAATCAAATAGTTCTAGCTAATCTTCATATAAGAATGTTGTCGTTTTAGAGTGTGAAATATTAAAAGCATATCATAGATGATGGTGAATGGTTATTAGATTTTATAGACATTAAAATATATCGAGTGTCTTGTCTGTGATGTTCATTCAAGAACTTCGGTGATAATATAGCTGAAATTCGGCTCCTCATAGGAGTGAAGCATAAACCCTAGTTTTATTTGTGTTTGAATGAGACTTGTCCATTTATAATGACTTTACGGGCTTTCTAATAAAGTCCATCAAGAGTATGAATTGAGCTATTATTCTTCTCTGTTTTTCTTTATCTTTTTCAGTTTTTCTATTTCTTCTTTTCAACTTTTGATTTTTCTCTTAATAATAAATGCAATAAATTATTTTTTTTGATAATGTTATAATCATTTATACGGAAATATTAAAACAAAATACTTTTGTAAGATATTATTTCAAAGGGTATAATCATTTATATGCAACAATTGATTCTCATTATCATTCATTGTTTTTTTTTGGGAAAATATGAAATTATATTACTTGAGAAGACACATAGATATGATACAAAACAGAAGTTAACCACATTGTTGGAAAGATACAACTAGAATAGAAGCTAATTAATAATTACTCCTTACAAAGGTTGATGTTCTTATACTCCATGCTTTGCTAAAGAATGAGCTACTTTATTACATTTTGATTAAAAGTAAAACAATGGGTAAATAATTACTCCTTACAAAGATTGATTTCCTTACTTCTTACAAAGATTCCCCACTAGTCTTGAATCGTAGAGTTGAAACTATTGCTCCAAACTTAGCAAATCACTCTCAAATATTGTAGAAGTCATTCACAATATTAAATTACCATTAACGAATTTTTTACCTTCCGCCTCTAAGACAATCTCCAATGGTGAGAATCACATGAAGGGCTCTAACCATTTTTTAAGTTTAAATTTTGCTTTTATCAAACTTAAGAAGTGGAATTGGTGTTCTTAAGTTTTGTCTCCTCCAATGGTGGGGTTCTTAAGAAAAAATTTAAAATTTGTAAAACAATACATATATGTTTTTGTTTACAATACATGTTTCCTTTTACTCGGTACAAGACATTGAAAATGTGCAATCAATCAAGAGAGTACTAGAGACATTACAACCAATGAACACCATTGCACCGAGATATTAAAGTAGTTGCACAAACCTGAAAGCCGATAAGCATAATCCATGTTAAATTGTTCAAAGGGTAGATTAAGCAAAAGGTTTATTAAAGAGTAATCTGCCAAACTCTTTTAAATGTATCCCTTTCTTTCGCAATTGATTTGAATCAAACTAATAATTCATTATGAAAGTTCGTAGATATGTGTGTACATCAAACTTCTATGTTAAATTTATAACAAAAGCATAGTTGTAACTTATTTAAACTTCTAAGAAACATATTGGTTGCAGTTTAAGACACTTGTGAAAGCTAATTTAAACCTTGCCAAATGGGCACGAATCGGTCATGTGCCAAGTTTTGAGGAGTACATTGAGATTGGTGAGGTCGAGATTACAATATATGCGACAATGGCAACCACTTTATGGATATGAGACCAATTGATCTACACTCCTTCGATCACTAAGTAGAAAAACGCGTCTAATGAATGACATTGCCGGCTATAAGGTACAAACACACAAATCGATTCTTATATTTCTGGTTAAAGTGTCTTGAATTTTGCGGCTCTTACTAATCCTTGAGTCTACACTATCGTCTCAGAATTTCCATTGTGATGATAAATCTTTTTGTTACATGAAATATTTCCATTAGATCACAAGAGTTTTTCTTTCTGCTCATCAATCTTGACCCAAATCCTATTTTCTTACTTGATAACATTTTTGGTTTCGTTGAGTTGACTATGATATAACGTGAAGATTCATATGGTTCTATTTAATAATTAGATGACTGTGAGATTAATGAGTCTTCAATGTTAAAACATTTTTTACGTCTCATTTGTGATCGATATAACAATCTTTAACCTATTGTTCTTCTGACTTGATTAGGAAGACATGAGTAGAGGATATGTCACAACTGGGGCAAACTGTTATATGAAGCAATACGGTGTCACCGAAGAGGAAGCCATTAGAGAGCTTTCTAAAATGGTTGAAGATGCTGATAAGATAATGAATGAGGAGTTGTTGAAGAAACTCCCTGTAAGCCGCCAAGTATGGAAGTCAGCCATCGATTTAGCACGCACGGTCAATATCACTTACATTGAAGGTGATGGATATACTCATCTCACAGGAAAATTCGTGGAGTATGTTAAATCTTTGCTGGTCAATAGGATCCATCTCTTTGAAGATCTCAGTTGATAAAACGAGTGTTCTTGTGTTTGTTTTTAATAACGTGCCGTGTTTGGTACCGGCGGTCTACAAATGTCGTTTGAATGAACAAAAAGCTGTCTTTGTAGTTCTGATCTTTGATGTCTTTGAATTGATAAAATACTATTGGATTTTGTAATGAGAGAATGCATATGAAGTCCACAAGGTGACGAAGACGCAGATGGCTTGTGTTGATTGTGTTCTTTGTACATTCACTAATATGATGGTAAATCTTTTGATCAAAGAGTTAATTTAAGAACATAAAATAGTTGCCACAACAAAATTATACGTATAAACATTATCAAAGAATCAAGTATCACAATTACTATATCAACAAAGAAAATATAAACATAAAAAATGATATGTTTTTTTTTCTATGGCAAAATTAAAAATGATATCCATACTATATATAGAAATAAATTTTTAAAAACCATTGGAGAATACTGCCTGTGTGAATAAGAACGGGTTTATTCTCTAATGTTTTTCAAGAAGCAAAAGGAGATATGTATAGTCTATGGTCAGAAGAAGTAAGTAGAGAGAAAGCTAGTGTAGGCAATGACATCGGACCATTTTGGGAAAAGGCCCTTCAAATGTATAGTTTCTTCATCAAGACGTTGATCAAGAACAGCTACATCTACTCTCACTTCTTCTTCGCTACTTGCTTCTAACCAGAAGTTCCACTTCTCATCGCTGTTGCCACTCAGTCTCAATATGTACGAGGGAGGACCACCCGGTGGGAGTTCAGGTGCTGCAAACAACAATAAGCCATTTTGGTTTTACGGTTTTTAGTAAATGCGTTACGAGAAAGAAAAGGAGGGTTCTTTGTGTGTCACCTGGAGGTTTGCCATCTGCAAAGGACCATCCTGATAATGGACCGGTTATGTTCAGAACCGTTACCCAAATCTCCTCCAACGACCTGCAAATGGAATTTGGCAATACTTAATAACCGATAAGACCAATAGAAGTTCTTTTTTTGGAGTCCAACTAACCCCAGAGAGAGTTCCAGATGGACTCTGCGAGTTCCGTTTTCAAATGTTGTCTGCGGTTTATGAGTTTGTAGGTGTGGGAACTGGCTATATCGTTCCAAAATATTGTTGGCTTTAGCGGGGAACCTCCCGTTTTTCGTTATTACACAGGAAATAGGGAAAAGTGCCTGCAGATACCAAACAATTCTTTACTTCAAACTGAAAACACTTACTATCTTGCTAATAGCATGTACAGAGAAACGAATCTAATGAACGTACCACCCAAGCTTCTTGAGGAGACGCTTCAGCGTTTCCCAATGAAAAAGAAGGGCCAACATGAAGTTCCTTTGCCACCTCCGGAGCATGCTTAAAAACGAACTCAATAGAATTTGCATCAATGACAGCTAAATCATAACTTGAGCCTGTGATTTCATTCCCACCTGCAACAGGCACATTAATCATTTACTTCATTTCAGCAAAAGAAGATTACTCCGAAAACAGTTCCATATCGCGTGAGCAAACGCTACCTGTAGAGATGAATGTGTGTTGGAGTACAACTCTCTTTGGTGCATCTTTGCTATAAGGAAAGAACTCCGATGATACCGCCAACATGACCACAGTGAAGTGCAACAAGAATTTCAAGATCGACGATTTGGCCAGCCAACGATCACAAATTGGTATTATTGGACCCAAACACAAGCCGGTGACGATTCCAATAACTGCAGCTACTGCTACATCTGCTAGATAAAATCCTGCAAACAAAAATATTGTACAATAAACATCCTCACAATGAAGCCAGACTTGCAATCACAACAAGCTATTTAATGTTTTAATGGTAAAATTCTCAAATAGCGTGAATCGGTTTAGCTGAACCAGAGATGCTTTTGGAAAGAATCGAGTTCAGTAAAACTAACCATAAGGTGGTGGAATTGCTCCCATCATTCCCGTCTTCTCAATTAATAATAGTGCAAGAATACCACCAAAATAGAGAGAATACAGAAGGTATGGAACAAGAGCTATCACATAAAACATGGGAGACCTGGATGAAATGAACTTTATCATACAACCGATTTAAATCAATGTCGACTCGAACCGCAAAACTAGAAGTATTATCAGAGGTGGAACTCTAGAATACTGTCTAAACCAAGGATTTAATTCAAATTTCTAAACAAGGATCTTATTGGCTAAAGAAATGTCCTCAACTTCACAAAAGTTAGGTAATGTCTAGAAGTCTTACTTGATCGAATTATAGCCATAGGACTTGACTGACAAACAGAAAGCAATCCACCCTAGTAGCATAGAAATGCAGATGACAAATGTCATGAATCCTCCATTTAATCCAGCGAAAAAATATGCCTGAAAACGTTTCTCCAGTTAGTCAAAGATCAGACAAACAAACAACAAAATTTTGAGGTAAAATAACGGATAAAACAAAAAGTTCATACTGAAGTTGCAAAAGCATAGAACCCAAATGCTCCCCAAAACCTTGCTTCATCAGATGGTTCCTACAAGATCATAGTTAAAAGACATTTTCTAGTAATAGACAGGGAAGCTAATGAGACAAGAGGAAGAATAAGGACTTTACAACTTTCATAATCTTCTTGGATGAAACACCTTGAAAATGCGAGACACGATCAGAGATAGCTCTTGGAATTAAAAAGCCAAAAAATGAGCAGGGGATGAACATCAAGAAAGCTAAGTATGAATGAGCAAACCTGCATTTCCACAATAATTTTAGTGAGTCTACCCACACCAATAAAATCTCAAACTCAACGTAACAAGAAACTAACCAGCTCATGGGATAAGCAAAGAACAATCTGATGACTGCGAAGAGAACAGGGAATATCACACCAAGTAAAATCCCAGCGAAATGGTGCATAACTCCTAATCAGATTAAAATTTACAACGTTAAATCTCTAAAACATTGTACAATGAGGAAAAGAGTACAGGAGTACAAAAATGATTAAGAAAATAAAAAGGTTGCAGATTTTTACCTTTCAAGAAAGCCCAGAAGATTGATAACAAAGGGTTTGTCCTAGGGTCCATCATATACAAAAAGAAAGGAAGAAGAAGGAACAAAACAGTTGGAATGTTGTGAAGTACGAAGGCTACTCTTCTTGGATAATACACCTGATAGATTTCATGATATCGGCTTATCAAGAGAGTGTAAACAAGAAAAAGATGATGAACAAAGTCAAAAACACCCACCATGAACCATGTTAAGTAATCAAAGAAAACAGCTCTTTCAACCATGTCACTGTTAGCAACCACATCAAGCGACTTTCTTTCACTCGCAACCTTCAGCTTAGAAGAACTCGTGAAGGCTTTAAGTACGCTGATTAAGTTTTCTCCACGTGCTTGCATGCTTCCAGGTCTGGTTTAAAGGTATTCTGTGAAACGAGGATCATACTAAACAATAAACAATAGTAAGGAAAAGTTCAACCATAATATATACCAAAACGATGCATACACTATTCTGTCCACTGTATCAAAGGTTGTATGGTAGTAGTAACCGCCCAGAAGAAAGATAATGTCTAGCCCGGGAATGTCGGCATAATCTTCTGCAAACATTCTGTAATCAGTGTCTCCAGGAATTACAGGGAAAACATCCTGGGGAATATCACAGGACAACTTAAAGTCAGTGACACAGATGAACTAGAAACAAAATGGTAGGATACAATTTAATCATTGACCCCACTATCACTTGACAAAAATAGAGAAGACAGTGTATGTGGATGTGCAAAGAGCGAAAGAGCGGGAGAGAGAGAGAGAGACCTGTGCAGAACTCTGTGCCATTGGATACACTGCAGCTTGAGAGTAGACATAGGACGGCCACGAGCCAGGCCCTGATTGGCAGACCAGATCTGCCAGCCATTAACATCAAGTCAAAAGTAAGAAAAATTAGCACAATAGAAACTTAAAAATAAATACTAATTGACAAGAAAACACTAAATACTATCACAAATAAGCCTAACACATATTCTTCCTAGTGTCTAAAGGAAACTGTACGTGTATGCACTAATTTTCAAGAGACAGGATGTTGCAGGAGAAGTTCTTAAATATGACTAAAGGCAATGGTCTACACAGATGTTAAAGGTAAGCTTTTTCTTTCAATCCTCAGAACTCAACAGATATAAGAGAAGATCCAAGATCAAACTTAAGAACATCATTTTCACCCACAGGAAGAGACTGGCACGGAAAGGGCCTCATCATAAATAATAAAGCTCTATTTATTCTTAAATTCATACCAACTGGATGCTCTTATGGGAATACAAGAATAAAACATAGGTTAGATCTTACCAATACCCCCTGTACCAGAAGCTTCAACGTTTATAAAAGCTCCAATAGTGTCTTTCAACTTATGCTTCGTCATAAACCCGTGTGAGCCCTAAAGACACGACAAAAAAGTCACAAATCATGTAAAGTAAGAGCTTATTTTCATCAGCTTGACTATAACCGAAACCTCATGCTATGTAG
Source organism: Arabidopsis thaliana x Arabidopsis arenosa (assembly GCA_019202795.1). NCBI lineage: Eukaryota > Viridiplantae > Streptophyta > Magnoliopsida > Brassicales > Brassicaceae > Arabidopsis > Arabidopsis thaliana x Arabidopsis arenosa. Next base: position 9,840,953 of record CM032919.1, on the reverse strand, counting down.
CAATCACAAAATACATCAAGAGCAAGAAGATGAATGTTCATTAAACAATATTCCATAGGAAAGAGTACTAAGCACCATAATTGTATTACCAGCATAAAAAGCTCTTCAGCACCATTGAAGAGAAAAATGACAGGTCGAGGCGGGACCCAACCAGAATCCACTACCAGTCTTGCTAATTCAAGTAGTGATGCTGCAAATGTAAAATACATAAATCCATGAATTTAGTGATTTAAGAAGGCAAATCTAAAGAGATGGTACTAAACTCACCTACACATGACCCACAATCACCAGCTCCAGGGGAGTTAACAGGACTGTCATAATGTGCATTCATCAATACAGATGCATCAGTGTCAAGAGAATTCATTGACGAGATACTGCAAAAAAAACAACAAAACGATGAAAATGTTTAGCATTTATAAGTAGGGACACAATCATTCAATGTTGCAGACTACTAATGACTGAATAAAATAAACACATATAAGAGAAAGAATGGTCAACCCCAAAGTGAATCATAAATACAAACTACAAAGTCTCAATGTACCAGCAAAGGAACAAACTTTACTACTATACTTTGAAATTACAAATTGTAAAGAAGAATACCGCATAAGTATATTTGTGTGGTTTCTATATCCAAGTGAAATGCTGTGACCTAGAAACATCATGCTAAAGGAACCATCCACCTGAGTCTCTTCCACTTCAATCCTATAACAACAACAACAACAACAACAACAACAAAAAGCATTCATTTTTCAGCTCAGAGACAAAAAGTTAACAAGAAAAAAACATTCTTTTTGAACATTGTAATCAATTATTATATTTATTGAGAGTGCATGAAATTTGGTTGGAGAAGAGAAGTGATGAAATCTCAAGCATTTATTAATACCACTTTCTTTGATTCGGTCAAAAAGTTACTCAAACCTTAGATTTGGTCCAGCTCTCTCCTTCACCATCTCCAATTGCGATTTTATGTATATTGCAGCTTCTTTGAGTCCTGGTCGTCCTTCCTACAAAACCCATGTTGTGAAACAGGATCAGAGAGAGACAGAGAGAAGAGAGATGAGACGGCGGCGAATTACCTGACGACCATCGATCTCTTCAGCCAAGACGCGTATGTGTTCGACGGCTCTAGCTTCGGAGAATCGTTCGAGAGGAGCGTTTGCGGGAAGCGGAGAGATGAATTTCATGTGGAGGACGGAGTAAACAATCGCTGACATTAGAGCGTAGATGAAGACGATTGAGAAGAGGAATTTGAATGCAGTGGCGTCTCTTGAGCTCATCTTCCAAAACGCCATCACTAATGGATTCAAATCTCGGCGCTTTGGAAAATCAGACAAATCTCGTACTTGAAGACAACGATTGTTCAGTTCTGTTTCTGTAATATAAGACTGAAACTAAACGGAACGGAACGGCGTCGCTCTGTGTCAGAGAGAAAGACTGTTACGGCGTGAAAGTGAGATGCAAAGTTACTAAAAAGTCCTCACGTTTTATTCCATATTGAAGTTTTTACGTTTCCTCTAATCTAAATTATAAAAAGATCTGTGGGAATCAAAGTGTCATTTACGCATTTAATTAGTAGAGATTGAGAAAGTTTCGATTCTTTTTGTTTTGAAGTGTAGAATTGGTAAAATTTTGATTTAAAGTTTGAAGTCACTTAATTTGAATATCTTAGACTATTTAAAGGTGAATTTTGCATGTGTATGGACAGATGTCCGAATTTTTAGAATACCCGAATGGGTCTCGACCCCTTACCCGAATAGACTCGATACCCGAAAAAAAAAACCGATCGGGTACGGGTATCTGAATGCCCAGGCCTAGATGTCATTATCAAATTGACATTGTTGTGTTTTCTGCTCGCTTAGTAAAAACAAATTGTACGTAAGTCGTGAACTAAGTCTACGAAGAATAAGAGGAATAAAATCAAGACTTATTAATTGATTTACTATGTATTGGGTTATATAACTAGGAAAGTTTTTTGGATCAAAGGAAAATGACACGTTGTTTCAAATCAAATAAAAAATAATTAACACAAATGTCTTTTTTATTTTGGGATGTAATCCAACACGCAAAAGAACATGTAGACATAGTATGTTAAAGTGTCGTGACCATAACTATGTGTCTATGTGTGTTAAATAAAGCAAATTACGTTTCTTTTCTTTACGTGATGATATATGTTCCCACACATCACGTGCCACCCATTTGTGTGAGATATTAGGGAAGTTTCGGATCAATAGTTATCTTGATCCAAAGATATTAAGAGAGTATTTTTTTTTTTTTTTTTTTTTTTGAGCAAAAGATATTAAGAGAGTATTTATTAATGGATTTCCAATCATCATAGTTGGGAAGAGTTTTCTCTGGTTTTACAAGTTGGTCGTCGAGGAAACCGAACTTCTTCTTTGAGACATGCATGCACATGTCATTTCGAGTCTAAGACCCTGTTTCTACAACGAATATAACCAAACATGGCGCATGATGCAGTTCTCAAACTCTTGGCAGTTTTCTCTGGTTTTACAAGTTGGTCGTCGAGGAAACCGAACTTCTTCTTTGAGACATGCATGCACATGTCATTTCGAGTCTAAGACCCTGTTTCTACAACGAATATAACCAAACATGGCGCATGATGCAGTTTGTCAAACTCTTGGCAGTTTTCTCTGGTTTTACAAGTTGGTCGTCGAGGAAACCGAACTTCTTCTTTGAGACATGCATGCACATGTCATTTCGAGTCTAAGACCCTGTTTCTACAACGAATATAACCAAACATGGCGCATGATGCAGTTCTCAAACTCTTGGCAGATCGTCTTCTCTCATATTGACTCATCCGCTAGCTAATTCGATTCTGATCATCATCACATATTGTTCTTTCTCAAATAAAATAATTTATTTCTAAGTAGATATATTATTATCCACAAATTGCTTGTATGAATGTCGATTGTATGAAAAAACCATGTTCCATTTTTATTTATTCTTAGAAACCATTTTTCATGCCAACACTATATAACTATTGTTGCCAAAAAATGAAAATCACATCGAAGTTCCGAGATTCAAAATTGACAGAAATTAATAAATATATAAAATATTGCAACAAAACAAAGTGAAAACTAAATGCTCACAAGTTGGTAACCTCGTCCCGCAGAAAATGACATATGTTCAAAGACCTAAATTTCAAACCTGTGAACAAAATTGGATAGTCGATAATCAAATTGTTGGGAAACAAAACTGAAAACCAAAAGAAATCCATAAAAAAAAAATTCGACTAAACACAATCGAAAAAGAATAAGAGCTGCAAAAATGGTGATTCGAACCATTATTCTGATTGTTATTTTATTATGTGGAAGCGTTAAACCGGAACACATATCTTAGCTAGTTTAGTGAGGAATTTGTCACGGAATTGACTGGCGCAGAGATCGGGGTTGAGATCACGAACGAAAATCAACCACAAACTACTATTCAAGTACCCTTCCGGTTGATCTCTCTAAGTTTTCTCTCTCTTTAGAATTCTCTTTGTGTCAATGGACACAAAGTTATTATTTATGTTTCTCTACAATCATCATTTTATACAAAAAGGAAGAGAAGCCACATAGAGACATCAATTGCATAATTAAAGAGACACAAATGGTTTTGGTGTCTATCGAAAATAACGTCTTCAAAACTAAACCGGTTCGGTATGCTACCAAATCATGGATACAAACCGGCTATAAACCAACATTGACTTAGGCTTTTAACGTTGAACAACTAAACATTAATTTCTATTCGAGTTTGGAGTTGGCAGAATTCATTGTTCTTCAAAGTATAGTGTACACAAATTCTTTGAACCAAGAAGTATGCTTAGTTTCTATTATAGTGATCATTTACTATAATATGCTAATTTTTTAGTTGTACTGTGCAATTACCTAATGTTTTTAACTTCTAAAGTGAATGTGCAATTTCTTGAAATATCAATTTATGTTGGGTTTAAAAGAAAAAAAAACTACTAAATACAGTAGATTTGTTTGTGACTGAAACTGAAAGAATCTTTGTTAAATCACATTAATCATTAAATGTCTAATGACTCAAGACGTTTCGTTTCATCATCATAAGCAACAACAACAAAAAACCCAAAAACAGAGACCGTTGGATCTAAATCTCTCACTTTCTTCTTCTTCTTCTCTGTATCATCTCTCTCAAAGAAGAAATGCACGGAAAAACAATATGCACAATCGTCTTCTTCATCTTCCTCGTTGCTTCTTTCTCAATCTACATGGGAACAGTCGATCCAAGACCTTACTTTTATCTCCTCCAATCACAACCCAATGTAGCTTCTCCTTGTAGCTCCACCGGAAAACCTCTCCGTGTCTTCATGTACGATCTCCCACGAAAGTTTAATATCGCGATGATGGATCCTCATAGCTCAGATGTTGAGCCTCTCACAGGGAAGAATTTACCTTCTTGGCCTCAGACTTCTGGGATTAAGAGACAACATAGCGTTGAGTATTGGCTTATGGCTTCGCTTCTTAATGGTGGTGATGATGAGATTGAAGCAATTAGGGTTTTTGATCCGGATTTAGCGGATGCGTTTTATGTTCCGTTTTTTTCTTCGTTGAGTTTTAATACTCATGGGAAGAACATGACGGATCCAGATACTGAATTTGATCGGCAATTACAGGTAAAAGTTTGATTTGATCGGAAATTTTTGAAATTCCGGTGATTTGGGATGATGGGTAATGTTAAATTCGTTGACTTTTTTTGCAAATTTTGAATCTTTCTGGGGATCGAACTATGAACTAAAAACCCTAATTTTGCAAATTCTTGTTGTGTGATCAGGTTGAGTTAATGGAGTTTCTTGAGAATTCTGAGTATTGGAATCGTTCAGGAGGTAAAGATCATGTGATTCCGATGACACATCCTAATGCTTTTAGATTTCTGAGGCAACAAGTGAATGCATCGATTCTCATTGTTGTGGATTTTGGGCGTTATTCTAAGGACATGGCACGTTTAAGTAAAGATGTGGTTTCTCCTTATGTACATGTTGTTGAGTCGTTGAATGAGGAGGGTGATGATGGTATGACGGATCCGTTTGAGGCTCGTACTACGCTGCTTTACTTTCGTGGGAATACGGTTAGGAAAGATGAAGGTAAGATTCGTCTGAGGTTGGAGAAGTTATTAGCTGGTAACTCTGATGTTCACTTTGAGAAAAGTGTTGCAACTACACAAAACATCAAAGTGGTAAGCAACTATTTTTTTCATATTGAAGTGTTACACTAGGCAAGGTTTCATACTGGTTAAATCCTGATAGAGAAAGTCCATGTAGTTGAATCTTAAGAAAATGTGGTAACCATTCTCAGTCCAGGGTTTCATCTAGCATGAGTATAGCTAGGATAGTGCTTCATATGTTTAGGCGTTTGAGTTTTTTTGGGGACCTATTAGGCTTGGGAGAAACCATGAGTTCTCTTTAACAAACTAAGGTTTCTATCTTTGGTTCTTATATCAGCTAGTTCGTGCTCTTCATTTTGTAGTCTAATGTTGGATAGTAATTGTTCTACTTGTGTTTTGTTTTGTTACCAGTCTACGGAAGGGATGAGATCATCAAAATTCTGTCTGCATCCAGCTGGAGACACTCCATCTTCATGCCGCTTATTTGATGCCATTGTCAGTCACTGCATTCCGGTCATCATAAGCGACAAAATCGAACTTCCCTTTGAAGATGAAATAGACTACTCAGAATTCTCACTCTTTTTCTCAATAAAAGAGTCGCTTGAACCGGGCTACATCCTCAACAAACTCCGCCAGTTTCCAAAGGAGAAATGGCTTGAAATGTGGAAACGCCTGAAGAACGTATCTCATCACTTCGAGTTCCAGTACCCACCCAAGAGAGAAGATGCAGTAAACATGTTGTGGAGACAGGTGAAACACAAAATCCCTAATGTCAAGCTCGCTGTACATAGAAACCGGAGGTTGAAAGTCCCTGATTGGTGGCTTTGAAGAATGACATTTTTTCTCAAGGTTAAGTCTTTTTATTCTTCTTCCTTCCAATACTGTAAATTAGTCGATTCTTTTGTTACCTTTGCGTGTCACGATCCATTTATAGGCATATATACTCTAAAACTTCCATTTTTTAATAACCAGAGGTAGTCACATAGGTTTGTATTGCATCTAAAGTTTCAGCTCTATCTGTTTTGATTTCTCTTTAAGGTTCACTGATTCAGACACTTATATTTTGTAATGTGTGAAATGAGAGTTCCTATTGTTGTAAACTTGTAATGGAAACAAAAGAACCAAGCTGCTGCTCCGTCTTCTTTGTGTTTATGTTGCAGACGATCCATTTTCGGATAGTTTTCAAATTCCGAATGAACCGGAAAACCGATTAAACCAACTCGAACCGAGCCGAATAACCGAACTTGCTGGGCTAGGCTAAATGACCAAAAAATGGTCCAAGAAGAATGTATTAAAGTGTTGCTGTCAAAAAAAAAGAATGTATTAAAGTGTCGAGTGATTATGAAGGGGCATAGGCGTCATTTTGCTAGCTACTGGCACGAACTGTGTATAAATAAGTAGCAGTCGCCGAAGCTGACTTTGCAAGAGAGAGTAACAAACACGTTCTCTCCGCCAAAACCAGCCGGAGAAAATATCTCATTTCAACGAAGATGCGAGTTGTCAGAATTTCATGCGTTGGGACACGTCATCTCTCACCTCCCTCCTCCGCCCGTGGTTGCGACGCCCATTCCGACGACGTATCTGCCTCCTCCGCCGGTACGTTCTCTCTCTCTTTCGCGGTGTTACTCTGTTTCGATATTTATAAATTTTCTTTATTTCTTTTTCGATATTATATTGTTGGAAACTTGGAATTATATTTTTGGTAACGCCGAATCAATCGGAACCGTAAATCACTACAACTTTCCGTATTTAATCTTTTTTTATCTTCCATTAGTTTGTTCTCATAACGTGAGATTAATTAGACCCATCTAAAATGCAAAAGATTTTTTTTGTTCATTTTAAGAACTACTTCCCCAACATAAAAAATCTCCATTTTTTTCCTTTTTCATTTTCCAAATTTAAAATATTACTACAAAACTGAGCTAAGTGATCCAAATTGTGTTTTGTCTCTTGATAAAAGGAAAATGTGTGTACTGTCATTTTCAGTAATGTTACTGTAGAATTTGTAGCAGAGTAACAGACTAACAGTATGTTTGACCTGAAACTCACTAACGTGTGTGACAGTGATGACTAAAGAAACTTATCTACAGTGAAATATTAGTAATGACTAATGAGTAATGATGACTAAAGAAACCTATCTAGAGTGAAATATTAGTATTTTATTATATGGTTTATTTTTTGTAGATGTGATGTTTTGGGACTGTTCTTGGCACAATTGTTAGGTGTCTGGGTTAGAAGGAGCATTGGTTTCATTTTGTGTCTGAATCATAATCTAAAGAATTGGGTCCATTTTATGTGGGTCCCTTGAGTTATGAAATAATTCGTATCGGTGGTTCATAGGATTGCACCGGCTTTAGTTTAATCGGACCGGTCTGAGAGATCCGTGATTGATTCAATCGGTCTGCCACGTGAAACAATCTTTGATAATTGGTAAAATTTACATTACTATATTTGATTTAATTGTAGAATTGAATTTATGTTTGGTCCCCAAATGTCTAGATCAGCTTCAAGATCAAATTTTGACAGGTGTATGAAATTGAATTCTACACAAAAGTTTTATAAAATGGAGTAGAGTCAAGTGGTGGTAGTGGTACTCACTTCAAATAGTAATCACATTGTCTTTATATGGCAATGGGGTCACATAGTTATATCTATTATTGGGGTAACTTGTCACAGTAGTGTCCAATCCAGTTTAACCAATCTAAACCATTAAAACGTTTATCCCAAAACAGAAGCGAAAATAAACTAAACCGGTTTGGATCTTTTTCCAACACAAGCTTTAGATATAAACCGATTAATTAATCCTTATTTTTGTTGAAAATCTTTAATATATTCTCAAATACCGAAGCCAGACCAAATGGTATAGGTTCTACTTTGTTTCTACACTGATGAACCAAAATATCTACATGTTCTTTAAGGTGGTCGTAGGATTGGTTTGTTTCATTCTTCTCCTTAGTTCTTAGGATTCTTTGCCTTCTCCTCTGTTGTTTTATTGTTTTATCTTCCTTTGTTTTAGAGTTCCGCTCTCAATTACTCGTTGTTATGGTCCTCGTAGTGTCTTGTATTCTATCTTATGCTTCCCGACGCTCCCGTGTATCGGACTTTAGCTTTTGGATATTTCTTTGTTTTCCGCTGGTTTTGTATTTCAAAAACGTATTCCACACATGTATTCCTCTTTCGTATTTTTCAGTGAAAAAAAAAACTAAAATATCTGAATCGAAAGTTTCGGTGCTTATTGGGCCAAGCCCACGGGCATGTGGCCTGATTGACACCTTTAAATGATTTAAAACCAAACAAAAAAAAATTGATTGGGCAAATGAGATATGTGCCTAGTCCAAGTTACGTATCCTTAGTGCCTTCATTTGCTTATGACTTGACCAAGTGTGTGCTTAGTATGATATGCTTTCATGTAATTCTTTAGGAAAGCTTAATTATGAACAACATAGCAGTGAATCTTAATGTGTTTTTCTTTGTTTATACAGGACTCATTAATGCTGATGCAGAGGATGCAAGTTGTAGTAGCACACCTAGTTGGAGAATCAAGAAAAGCCTAACATGTGTGTGTTTTAACCGCAAAAGAGCTTATGAACGCATTTGCTCTAACTTGACACCATTGCAGGTAACCGGAAGAGAGCTTATAAACAACTTCTGCATTCATTGGTTTTTTTAATGAAAGCATTTCTTTTTTTTTCTGAGTCTGATTGCTTTTTTTTTCATAGGAAGAAAGACTGAAGAGGTTGAGGAAGAGAATGAAGAATTACTTTGATGCATCGCGGCCCGATCATCAGGATGCATTGAGAGCACTCTGGTCAGCTACGTATCCCGGTGAAAAGCTTCAAGATTTGATCTCAGACCAGTGGAAAAATATGGGATGGCAAGGAAAAGATCCATCCACTGATTTCAGGTTAAGCCCTCTCTTACTCTCTCGAGTAATCGAACATGTCAAATAGTGCGTAACTTGGTTTTCTTGCAACTGTTGTTATCAGAGGAGCTGGATTCATATCACTGGAGAATCTTCTATTCTTTGCAAAGACATTCTCGGTAAACTTAACTCCCATAACTTTCTACTTTAAGAGATTCATAACCTTTTTGATGTTTTTTCCGGTGGTATTGGTGTAGACTTCGTTTCAGCGTCTGTTGAAGAAACAAGGAGGCAAAAGAGCAGCTTGGGAATATCCATTCGCTGTAGCGGGCGTCAACATAACCTTCATGATCATGCAAATGCTAGACCTAGAAGCCTGTGAGTGTCCCTAATATCTTGCATTAGTTTGTGAAGCAAGAAAGCTTGTTTTACATTCTTACTACATGTGCATGCAGCAAAGCCTAGGAGTTTTATACGGTTGGTGTTCTTACAAATGCTGTCAGGTAAAATATGGAAACATATCATCGATCATAGCTTTGGTTACTCAATTTTTGACTAAGTTTTGGAAATTCAGAAAACGAATGGGCCTTTGATTTGCTTTACTGTGTGGCCTTTGTGGTAATGGACAAGCAATGGCTGGACAAGAACGCCACCTACATGGAATTCAACGTGAGTCGATCGTCGTCGTCTTTCGGTTTATATTGCTTGTGATGGTGATGTGATGATAAATGGTGTTTGTGTAGGATGTGCTAAGATGTACAAGGGGTCAGCTTGAGAGAGAGCTGATGATGGATGATGTTTTCAGGATCGAGGATATGCCTTCTTTCTCTCTTCTCTCTTAGCTTTTTACCAATTAATTCTTGTTGTCACATTAGGTGTAGACAATTTCACATAAAGAAACCCAAAGAGGTCGATTTTTTTTTTTACAAATATCCAACCGGTAAGATGAGAAAATAAGTTTGATATACGTAATTGAGAGAAAATAGTGTTTTTGGAATTTAAAGAATTCAAAATTATCCTACAAAGGGAGAAGAGAACGGCATGGATTATGTTTTACAATTTGTCTTTTTCACAACTGATTTTGTCACATAGGACTTGAGATATAATTTACTACTAGATTCGAAACCAAGTTTCATCAGAAGCAATCAATACTAAACATTGTTATGCTATATATACAAGAACATACATAAATATGTGTTGGATTTGATAGATAGTAATTAAACAAAAGTGATATAAATAAAAACAATTGATTATATCTATTTAACTAAAATAGAAGCATAAAACGTTACCTTGAATAATATATCGAGCTCTCATTATTCCATTCCACACAACAACATTTTCCTCAGCATTTCAACTTCTTTTGAATTCATTACATCCACGACTACCGCCAAAGATTTAAGCCGATGCACATAGTTAGCATTCAAAAGTCTAATGAATTTTAAACTATGTGCAGCGGCTTAAATCTTTGGCGGTGGTCGTAGATGTAATGAATTCAAAAGAAGTTGAAATTTAATTGACTTTGTTAAAAAAAAAAAAGGTCCAATGACCCAATTAAAGTATGGGAGACATGAGAGCAAGAAAATTGGGATTATATACCATTCAATTAAACCTTATTATGGTCTTAGTAATTGAAATTTAATGGTCTACTCAAGTACTAATATAACGTTTTCTGTTTTATACTTTAATTATTAGTTTGTTACTCATATAACGTTTGTGTTGCAAATATACACATGTATTACTTTTTCTTTTTTGGGTCAAATACATGTATTAGTTATACCTCAATAATCTACTATTTAGATTTAGATAGATAATGAATTTCTTCAATCACACAACACAGAAACTAAATGTGTTTGAGAAGCTAGAGGCAAAGTATAAGGTATAACAACAATAGTTTAGAGTTTCACTCTCTCCTTATTGAAACACTTGAAATTTCATTTTTAATAGATAATTAATATTTATTAACAGTTAAACTTATGTATAATTTTGGGTCAATCTTCAAATGAATGCATACAAGTGGGGTTTAATGAGTTCAACTGTTACAATATTAATTATTCATCAGTTAAACACCAGTTAAATTATTATAAGTTTTTTAATTTTATTTTGTAACATACATAGCACATAGTTTCCTATAAATAACGAGACACACATTCTTATATCCATCATATTTCAAGTATTTCATTTCACAATTTTGTAATTTTCATAACAGATGTTTTGGAATTGACAACAATTGGTGATCTGTCTGCAAGAAAAATCAAAACTCTAATTTGGAGGAGGAAACAGTGACATTGTTAATATAGCTTCTTCTGGATATTGATTGTGTCACAATATGTGCCTAATATGGGGAACCTCGATCTGTAGGAATGGAGTCCTAACATTATGCTCATAGTTTTTACTTGGTACATTCGGCCAATCATCCTGGTTCATGTTTCTAACTATTTATATGTCAACTTTGTAGGTTTGGAAGCTAATATAAAATAAAGTATACTATGCATTCATAAGAGTTCGATATATATAATGGTAAGATATGATAAGGTATATATTTTACCCTTTTCTTACTTTTTAGTTGGCCTGATTTTTTTAATTCTTTAGTTTTTATATATGAATATTATATTGTTAGAAATGATTATATATTCTTTCAATTTCAGTATGTAAAGATTTTTCAAATTTTCATAACCGTCAATCATGCGTTATATGATGCTTCCTACTATATATTTAGGGAATATAACTTCGTCATCAAGGCACCAAGACTTTTGTTTAATAATTGGACTTAAGGCTTGAAGAGAGTATCAAACATAAACTACAATATTTCTTATCATCAAGGTGTTGGTGCTAAATATCATGTGGTACAATGAAAGGGCTTGCTTGAAGATTCATAACAACAATCTTAAGGTCTTGCATGTGGCTTCCTCTAATGTTGATATCATAGAAGTGTATGCAACTCTTTTGGATATTTTCTCCATTCACTATATTTTTATTGGGAATATAACTTCGTCATTAAGGCACCAAGACTTTTGTTTAATAATTGGACTTAAGGCTTGAAGAGAGTATCAAACATGAACTACAATATTTCAAACATGCAATTGCTTTACTTGTATCTCAGCATGACAAGAAATATTGTAATTCATGTTTGATACTCTCTTCAAGCCTTAAGTCCAATTATTAAACAAAATTTTTGGTGCTTTGATGACGAAGTTATATTCCCTATAAAAAATATAGTGAATGGAAAAAATATCCAGAAGAGCTGCATACACTTCTATGCAATCAACATTAGAGGAAGCCACATGCAAGACCTTAAGATTGTTGTTATGAATCTTCAAGCAAGCCTTTTCGTTGTCCCACATGACATTTAGCACCAACACCTTGAGAGAATGGCACGATGCAATAACTGTGTTGAACACATGCATCAACCTCAGCAGAATCTTGAGATTATGATTGAAGGCATGCACGTTTTTCAAACCATAGGGATATAGGATTGGGAAGAGTGTTGTGAGCTTTGGATGGGAGAATGTGTTTGGGGACAATTGGAGCAGATTGAGTCCCTTACGATTAGTATGAAAGTTTGCAAGTGAGACAACTTTGGTATGTTCTGAAGAGTAAGTAATCGAATCGAATTTTTGAGCACGCCGCCTTTACACTGGTCTGCGTAAGCGTAATGATGGATTGTACAGCCCACCAGATGATCATTGTGATTGTTTATCACCAAAAAAAAATTACAAGTTGTCAATATATAAAAGCTAATTCTGAAAATAGTATCTCATATCTTGGGTTTAAGTCTCACAAATAAAGATTTGTATGTGAAGCTACAGTTTATCAATTGTTAAATTCAATAAACTAATATATATCAGTAATATTATGTAACTAACTATGTGAATAAAGCAAGAGATTGTTTTATTAGATTTTCATTTCAGTATTATAATAATGCATTCACAATCTATGCTCGCCTTCAAATATATTGATAAAAAAAAAAAAAAAAATTTGCGCGCGAAATACCGTTATTAATCTTTTATTATTGCGTGAATTAAAGAATTTTTTTTCTAAAAAACCATATAAATACGTACCTAACCACACAGAGACAACATGTTTGAAATAAAACATTTTTGGTCATATTTATAAGTATTATAAAAATGTTCATATCACTTTCTACTTTGAGATCATATTGTTGTGAATCAATGCCACCAATTCAGTGGGAGATATGTATCATATGTAACTATACGTTTTACCGCCGTAGGAGTTTGGCTTTAAGTGTTATGGATGTAGCTCTAGGTTTTAAACGGTTAGTATTTTAAATTGTTAAAAATGCCCTTTTTCCAATACCCCTTTTTAAAAATGCCCCCTTTGAGAGTCCATTTTTAAGTTTGCCCTCTTTTAATTTTTAATGACCATTTTACCCTTATTTGAAATAAAATTAGGTCCACAAAATACAAAATATTTTTTGGCGGGAAAAGTTATCCCGCAATTTTCCCGCCAAAACACTTGTAAAAACCTTTAAAATACCTTGTAAAATTTTCCCGTAAAAATTTTTCCCGCCAAAAAATTTTCCCGTCAAAAATTTTTTTTTGCGGGAAAAGTGATTCCGCAATTTTTTTTGGCGAAATTTTTGGCGGGAAAAATTTACAAGGTATTTTAAAGGTTTTACAGAGTATTTACAAGTGTTTTGTAAGGTTTTACAATGTATTTTAAAAGGTTTTACAAGGTACTTATAAGGTTTTATAAGGTATTTATAATTTGTAAAACCTTATAAAAAACTTGTAAAACCTTATAACTTGTAAAACCTTATAAAATAGTTTGTAAAATCTTATAATATCTTATAAATACCTTATAAATACGTTGTAAAACCTTTTAAAATACATTGTAAAACCTTATAAATACCCTGTAAAAAACCTTTAAAATACCTTGTAAATTTTTCCCGCCAAAAATTTTCCCGCCAAAAAAATTGCGGAATCACTTTTCCCGCAAAAAAAAATTTTTGGCGGGAAAATTTTTTGGCGGGAAAAATTTTTACGGGAAAATTTTACAAGGTATTTTAAAGGTTTTACAAGTTTTTACAAGTGTTTTGGCGGGAAAAATTGCGGGATCACTTTTCCCGCCAAAAAATATTTTGTATTTTGTGGACCTAATTTTGTTATATTTCCTTATATATTTGTGATATCTTTTATTAAAAGAAGGGTAATTTAGTCATTTTGTACATAAAAAGGGGTATTTTTAAAAATGGACAGCCAAATGGGGCATTTTTGAAAAGGGGTATTGAAAAAGAGGCATTTTTGTGAGTCTCTCTTAAATCAACTTTAGTATTCTACATATATTTTGTTTTCTGTTGAATTAAAGTTAGATATTTACTATATATATAAATTAAAAAATTATCTATATGGACATACATAAATAGTTATTTTTTATCTTATATGTAATTTTCTTATAAAAATAAAATATAACATACATAAAAATAATTATAAATCCACTAAAATTTCTAGAAAAAAAATATAAGAGAAAAAATATTATCCTTTTTGAGTCATATATTTAAAAAAATCTAACGGCCCATGAAACACAAACTTTTTTCTGTAGAAAATTTTAGAGAAAAATTGGATTGTTTTATTGGCTTTAAGATTTTTTTGATTTTTTTTTTTTTTATTTTTAAAAGAAAGACATCATCTGGTTCTTCGCATATGAAAGTAAATGTTCTAAACCAATGATAACAGTTATAGCTTAAACATATATTGAGGCTGTTATATATGGTTCTGGCAAGTCCAACTTCGAGTAGAACACTCTACTGCTTCGGGCAAATAGACATGTTCAGCAAGATTCAAGACCAAAACCATCACGTCTCTCCTGCCTTAATAGTTGTACCGGTGAAAAGTCTAGACCCGTACGCGTACTTATAAGAAATGGAAAGTGTCTCTTCTAAGTTCTAACACATAAGAGATCACAACATACTTATGATTCTCATATTTGTTGAACCAGTAACAGCTAACTATTGTTGTCACTTTTTTTTGTCGACAATTATTTTTGTCGATTTAGATGTAAGACATTATGACAAGGAAACCCGAAGAGGTCGATTTTTGTTTTTCTTACAAATATCCAACCAGCAAAATGAGCGAACAAGTTTGTTATAAGCCATTGGGAGAAACTAGTATTTTTTGTCATTTAAAGCATTCATAATTTGCCCAAAGATTTTATGTCACTAAGAAAAAATAATTATATAAAGAGAGAAAAAAATAATTATAGTTTTGTCTTCCCATCTTATTTTATCAAACAAAAAAAAAATACATAAAGACTAAAGAGAGAAGAAAACAACATTTAATTTGTCTTTTTCACTACAGGTTTTGTCACATATAGGACTAGAGATATTATTTAGGATGAGATTCGAACCAAATTTCATCAGAAGTATCCAATACTAAGGTTCTCGTTACCCTTTGGAAGTTCCATCAGTTTGGCAACGGCCGCTTCTATATAAAACTTATTGGTAGGTTCAGAATACGTCTTGATCATCATCTTCTTCATTACGGTCCCTTGCGTTATAAAACGCGAAGCAAATTCAAACTGATTCTTATCCAAACCACTGAAATTAAACATCCACACAGCTTCCACTCGGAATTTGGCATTGGGAAACAAGTTTTCCTCCTCCCACTTTTTCTTTTGTGTTCCACGAATTGAAGATTCACCTTCTTCCGTATACACATAGTTATGCTACATATACAAGAACATACATAAACATGTTTCGGATTTGATACGTACTAAATAAACAGAAGTGATAAACGAGAAAAACATTGAATCTATCTAACTAAAATGAAGCATAAAATGTTCGTACCTTAAAGAATATATCAAGCCTTTTCATTATTCCATTCCATGCAACTAAAACTTGCCTGAACATTTCAAGTTCTTTCGTGTTCATTACATCCACGGCCACCGCCAAAGATTTAATCCGCCATAAATAGGTAGCATCTCTACCTACCAAGAAGTGATGCCCAAGATTTTCCATATCCTTTTGATTCATATAAACAACTTAAACATGTCAAACAATATATAAATATCATTATCTATAAATCTTTATAACAAAAAATAATTATAATGCAATTGCTTGTACGTACCCGAGCATTATATGAAATGTTGTAATTCAGGGTTGGTACTCTCTCTGCGTCTATAGCCCCATAGTTCTTAGTAAAAAAAAGTCTTGAAGACTTGATGACGATGTTATATTCCCCATCAAAAAGGTAGTCCATGGAGAAAATATCTAAAAGAGGTGCAGACACTTCAATGCTATGAACATAATAGGAGGCCACATGCAAGAGCTTTAGATTATTGTTATGAATCTTCAAGCAAGCCCTTGCATTGTACCACATGAGACGAAGCACTAGCACCTTGAGAGAGGGACACGATGCAATAACGGAGTTGAACACATTAACCTCAGCAAACATATTCTCAAGTTTGAGAATCTTGAGATTATGGCAGGTCTTGAAGGCATTTGCGGTTTTTAGTTCGTATCGATGTAGGAAGAGTGTTGTGAGCCTCGGATGGGAAAATGTGTTTGGGGATAATCGAAGGATATTGGCACCTTTACCGTAATTACAATGAATGTTTGAAAGTGCGAGAGCTCTGGTTTGTTTCTGAAGAGTAAGTAATTGAATCCAAGTTTCGAGCTCGCCGTCTTTACATTGGTGTGAATAGTGTTGGATTATGCAGGTCATCAGATCACCATTGTGATTCTTTATAACCTTTAAGAAAACAAGATTATTATATTAGTAAACAAATTAACACACATACAATATAAGTTGTCAATAAGAGCTAATTCTTTTAACTCTTGTGCTTAAGTCTCGCTAATAAAGATTTGTATGTGAAGCTATATTAATTGTTAAATTCAATAACCTGAAAGATATTTATCAATTAAATCATGTAACTTAGTAAATAAAGCAAGAGATTTTTTATTAGATTTTCATTAACTATTATAATAATGCATTCACAATCTATATATGCTCACCTTCAAATATATTGATGAACAATAATTTAAATTTTGCCCGCGAAATACCGTTAGTATTTCGTTTTATTATTGCTGGATTTAAAGATAAAAACTCAAAGAAACACCTAACCACAAAGATGAACATGTTTGAAATAAGAACTCTTTTGTTGTTTGCCTCGAATTATCTAAGGTTTTCATATTAATTATATTGATACATCCAAGTGTATTTGAATTCAAATTGGTCCATGTATAACCTTTCTTCTTCAAATCAAAATGTAATATAATCATCAATTCAATCATCAGTACAAAGATCCAAAAGATTTCTAGATAGAGAAAATAGAGAAAAACCTGGGTTATCATTTTGGCAACACGATTAGAATGAGAGGGCAAAGGTTCCATGTTTCTTAAGAAAGAGTATCGCATATCGAAAAAGAGAGAAGGCACTTGCTTCCATACACTCTTCCATCGTTTAGACAAGACACTTGTCCTGACGGCATCTTCTGTTATCATTTGTTTGAGGATCATGACCAACACATTGTCCGGTAGTTGACTAATCCGGTCGACCGGATCGATAAGGATCCGTCTACCTCTTTCATTCACCGATAGATATGCATTCATGGATTGGATAGATGATGAAATGGAGAAATTTTGAGAGAGAAAGATTGATTTTGAGAGAAGAGAGACTGATTTTGACTTGTACACATACAAAAGATGATAATAGGTTGGTTATATATATGCCATATGTTTATTTACGAAGAGATAAGGAGGATTATAGACACAGAAATTTTTTGGGTGGTGTAATGAAACCCTAATTAAAGTTTTCTTCTTTTTTAAAAAAGTTTGTTTTTTATTGACTAATAAAAATGGAAAGAAATCCACAATTAATGCATAAATATGCTTTCTAGTCAAATTAAAAAAAAAAAGAAATTTGTGCAGAATATGGAAGAAAAAATCACCTTAGAAACTAACTTTTTAATTGCAAAATAATTGTTCTTTTTATTTGGATTTTAATTGGTTTAAGATATAATTAGGCTCTAAACCCAAAAACAATCCATGGGCTGGGCTGAAACTTTTCTCTTATACATTAAACAGAGAATCCTTCATAAAATAAAAAATAAAAAAAATCATTAATCTCCAAACAAAATATCCATCCTCTCTGCATTTCGGCTATTGATACTTGCAGTCGCCCTTCTCTTCCAAAAACAAATTCGAGAAAAACATTCGAAATCGTTATCGCTTCATCACTCCTTTAACTTCGACGCTATAGTTGAGTGGATGGACCGAAATCTAGTATGGATTTATGTTTCCATATTTTTTTTTTTTTTGCCATGGGATCATTTATGTAAGTCTATAATCATCGATTGTATAAAACCTAAACCGTTTTTATTTTTATGAAATATTTACATTTTTAGAAAAAAAAAAAAAGAAAAAAAAAACACCCTAAAACCTAGAATATACGGCTCACTCTTTCTTGTGCACTAAGCTTCCCTTTTAATTTCCCTATATTTGTAGCTGTTGGCTTGATTAGTAATTGGCCCAAATGCTATCACTAAGAAACAAATTTTCTGATTTGGGCCATCAGAGAATTGAGTGAGGCCCAGAACTTCACACATAATAACTCTCTCTTTATGTGATTTCCTTGTTCCGTTCGTGTAGACTTCGTTTGAGCCTCTGTTGAAGAAAACATGGACGGAGGCAAAAGGACGGAGTGGGTTTAGCCATTTGTTGTTGCTGATTCAACATCACATTCATGATCATGCAAATGCTTTACCTAGAAGCTTGTGAGTGTCCTCACTCACTCACTTTCCATAATATACGTCTTCCCTTAGTTTGTGAAGCAAAAACTGGTTTAACATTCTTAGTTTCTTACTAAAAATGTGCAGGAAAGGCTAGCTAGGAGTTTCTACGGTTGGTGCATGTTAGAAAAATCATAAGCGGGTACGCGGAAGCAAAGCATTTGGAAACTCACGTGGAAGCTATTTTTATAAAAATTCTAGAAAGACAGTACGTATTGAAAGCTATATATATATATAAATAAACATTAAGCAATATATCACATTAAAAATTATAATTAAGCACACAAATCTAATACATAAATTTTAAATACCTCAACAAGCTCATTGCAAGAAAATGGTATTTTTGTCATTTAAACTTAAAAGCATTCAATATTAACCCAAAGATTTTATGTCATAAAGAAAAATCATCAACATAAGGGAGAAGAAAACGAGAACATTATGTTTTAAAATTTTGTCTTTTTCACTACAGGATTTGTCACATAGGACTAGAAATATTATTTTCTACTAGATTCGAACCAAATGCCATCAGAAGCATTCAATACTAAGATTCACATTACCCTTTGGAAGTTCCTTTAGTTTGGCCACCGCCGCTTCATTCTCTAACTTCTTCTTTGCAACAATCGAAGACGTCTTGATCATCATCTTCTTCATTACTGTCCCTTGCGTTATAAAACGCGAAGCTAATGCAAACTGTTTCTTATTCGAGCCGCTGAAATTAGCCATCCACAAAACTTCCACACGGAAATCAGCATTGGGAAACAGTTTTGTCTCTTCCCACTTTTTCTTTTGTGTTCCACCGTTCGAAGATTCACCCTCTTCCTTAGAGACATTGTTATCCTATATATACATGAACATACATATATAAATATTTTGTGTCGGATTTGATAGATACTAATTAAACAAAAGTGATAAAAGAAAATTTGATCAAATCTATCCAAGTACTAAAATTAAAGCATGTATAAAATGAACTTACCTTAAATAATATATCGAGCTCTTCCATTATTCCATGCCACGTTACTAAGATGTCCCTCAACATTTGGACCTCTCTCGAATTCATTACATCTATGACCACCTTCAAAGACTTGAGCCGCAGAAAATAGTTAGCATCTCCACTCACCACGAACTCATGTCCAAGATTTTCTTTCTCCTTCAATTCATATAAAAAATTTACACATGTTAAACAATATAGAAAATACTATTTTCTATATATATACAATTACTTGTATACTTGTACCTGAGCATGAGATGTAATGTTGTAGTTCATGAATGGCACTCTCCTAGAGTCCTTAGTCCAGCTATTAAACCAAATTCTTGGTGCATTGATGACGAAGTTATATTTCCTACCAAACATATAGTAGTAAACGGAGAAAATATCTAGAAGAGCTGCAGACACGTCAATGCAATCTACATTACAGGAAGCCAAATGCAAGACTTTAAGATTGTTGTTATGAATCTTCAAGCAAGCCTTATTGTTGTACCACATGGCATTTAGCACCAACACCTTGAGAGAAGGGCACGATGCAATAACTGTGTTGAACACATCAACCTCAGCAAAGATTCTCTCAAGTTTGAGAATCTTGAGATTATTACACTCGTTGAAGGCATGTGGGGTTTCTAAATCGTATCCATGTAGGAAGAGTGTTGAGAGGCTTGGATGGGAGAATGTGTTTGGGGACAATTGAAGGACATTGGATCTCTTACCATTACCATGAAGATGAAGGAGATGAATTAGGTTAAAAAGTGAGAGGGCTTTGGTATGTTTCTGAAGGGTAAGTAACCGAACCCAAGTTTCGAGCTCACCGTCTTGACAATGGTGTGCGAAATGATCGATTGAGCAACCCATCAGATGACCATTGTGATTGTTTATAACCTTAAGAAAGAAAGAAAGAAAAATAATGATTTTAATAAAAGAACGATACACATATACAATGTAAGTTGTCAATAAATTAAAGCCAATTCTTTTATATGTTCATAAGCATCTATAGTAAAGATTTGTAGAAACTACATGAGTTTAATTTATCAATTGTTAAATTCAGTAGTGGAAGATATATACCAATAATATCAAGTTAAGCTACGAGGATAGGGCAAGATATTCTTTTTAGATTTTCATTAATTGTTATAATAATGCATTCACAATTTATGTTCGCCTTCAAATATATTAATTAAAAAAAATCAAAAATTTAAATTTTTCGTGCGAAAAACCGTTATGATTAACCTTTTGTTATTGTGGGAATTTAAGATTAAACCATATAAACACCTAACCACAAAGATAAGCATGTTTCAACTTTCGTATATACAAGCAAGTGTATTTGATTTCAAATTGGTCTGTGTCTAACATTTCTTCTACGAATCAAGATGTAATGCAATCATCATCAATTCAACCATCAGTCTAAATTTAAAGGGAAACGAGATAGATAAAAAGAACATTTAATTTGATTGGAAACTCTTAAAGAAAACAGTACATAAAATTAATAGAGAGGAACCTTGGTTATCGATTTCGCAACATGATTAGAAAGAGGAGCCAGAGGTCTCCTCTTGTTCAAGGGAGCATTTAGCATATCGAAGTGGAGGTAAGGCACATGTTTCCATACATTCTTCCATCGTGTAGACAACACACCTGTCTTGACAGCATCTTCTGTGGACATAGTTGCTAGGATCTTGACCAACACGTCGTCGGGGAGTTTACTGATTCGGTCGTCCGAATCAATGAGGATACGTTTGCCTCTTGCATCCGACGATAGTGGTGCGTTCATCGATCTGGGTTGATGATGAAGTTGAGAGGTTCCGAGAACTGAGAGAGGGAAGAGACTCATTTCGACTTGTAGACTAAGAGTGATTAGAAAAGATTATAGATGAAGAGAAGAGAGACGAAGAGGTTATATATATATACGCCGTTGTATACAAAGAGATAAGAATGATTTTAGACAACCAAAATATCTGGGTGGTTGTTGTAATGAAACCCTAAATGAAGTTTTTTTTCTTTTTTAAAAAAAATTTGCATTACAATTTCAAACAATTTATTTATTTTTTGTTGACTATGATATTTGTCAAAATGGGAAGAAATGAACAATTAATGCTTTAAGATTTCTTTCCATTTTACCAGAAATCATAACATATATAACACATCACCAAGTTAGTAATTTCAAGTCTTGCATATCTATTTTACGAAATACATGTATCGAGTTTTGAAATTTTCTAATAACTGTAACGACTTTTGTAGCTTTCTAACTGTATAAACTAAAGTGGGAACTATAGCATGTAAAAATAACTTAAAACATAATTAGAAAAGCTTTCTAACTTTCTCTTTGTTAAGTTCAAATGAAAAAAAAAAACTCTTTCATTTTAATATAGGTTTGATTGTTATTATATTTGTCAAAGAAATATAAGTTTGATTACACAACCCATATTTTTCATGTTCATATTGTTATCTAACGAAACTTTATTTAAAATTTATAATACTATTCATGTAATCATGTTTTAAGCTATGTTTCCAGAGATATTTTCATTTTGGTTTCTTTACTTTTTTAAAAGGTTTTTGCTTCCCTCTTGAAGCTTTTTTTTCAGCCGACTTTTGTATTATCTTAACATGTATTTTTTTTTTGCTTCGTAATATAATTCCATATGACAAAAGAAAAAAAAAGAAAAAAAACCTGTCATAGTATTCAAACACTTGTCGTTCTCACTAACTCGATTCTACAACTTGGGCTGGAACATTTCACCTTCTGTGATGCATTTCTGATTTCTCTATGGTTCAATATACTTCAATTTGCTCTTTGTTATTTGAACTTTACTTGGTTTAAAATGCAATTGGGCCTAAACCCAAAAACAATGTATGGGCTGGGTTGGGCTGTAACATTTTCCATCTTATGCATTAAATAATCAAAAACAAATATATATTAGAAAATTTAAGATCGGGGTAGGGTCCACTCAAGAGCAACGAACTTCTGGTAGCGTTTGTACGTGACTACAGTCTATAATAGGACGTTAGACAAAAGTAGACGATATTGCCCCTACTACCGCACCAAAAGCCAAACTTACCCCAAATATCTTCTGGACGTTTGTGGTAATTGGTCGAAATTACCCTTGATTTCATCACCAAATACCAACGTTGCCCCTAAATATCCTTCGCGTCGTTACACAATTAGTCTATATTGCCCCTGCTATCACCACTAAATATCAACTTTGCCACTAACTATTCTCCATTTCTATAAAACTTCAAACGATTTCACAAAGAGACTCTGACACTACCATTTCTCTCCATTTTCAATTTTTTTTTTGAAATTTTCTCTTCTCTCTTTCTCTCTGAGATTTTCTCCGACGACGAATCTCGTTCTTCGTTTCACGCTTCTGCAAAAATGGTGAGAGCAGAAGTCGCCGATCATCAATTTCTCCTCTCCGCGCTCGTTCTTCATCTTAGTCTGTGGAGTTTTCGCTCTGTTCAAGTTCTCTCAGTCTGATTTTAGCGTTTCGTTTTGTTTCTTACCTCCAGGTGATGGCTCAGAAGCTGAAGGAAGCAGAGATCACTGAGCAGGACTCGCTTCTTCTGGTAAGCTACGCCGATCATCATCGAGCTTTTGTTTCTTAACGATTCGTGAAATTTCTAGTTCCTTCCTTGTGATTTTCGCAGATATTGATCTGGATTTCAGATCTCGTTCTCTTATACTTAGTTTTTCGCTTAATCTGAAGAATCGCGACCTGTTTCTATGTTTGTTACGCGTTAATCAGCTGGAGTTGTTGCTCGTTTACACTGACGTCTTTGTTTTGGTTTTCGTTTTGTTGAAATAGACTAGGAATTTGCTTCGTATTGCTATATTCAACATCAGCTATATCAGAGGACTCTTTCCTGAGGAGTATTTCAACGATAAATCGGTTCCTGCTTTAGGTGAGACGCTAATCTGGAAGTTTCTAGAGCTCTTTGGCTTTGGGATCTAAAGAAATCAAGTTAAATTTTCGATTTCTGTAAATATTGAAACTAATATTTGGCGGATGCTTTTGTAGATATGAAGATTAAGAAGCTAATGCCTATGGACGCTGAATCTCGCCGATTAATTGATTGGATGGAGAAAGGTTTTCTATACTAATGATTTTGGCATTTAACGCTTCGTTTTAATTGTATCATCGTTAATCTTTGGTGATTATGTTTCTTATCATGGAATTTAGGAGTCTACGATGCGCTTCAGAGGAAATATTTGAAGACGCTCATGTTCTGCATATGTGAAACAGTAGATGGTCCGATGATTGAGGAATACGCATGTAAGTACTGGCGAATGATTGATTAGCTTTGATAAAATGTGTGGTTCACTGCTGGATTGTGCGATTAATTGGTGTATGCTTTGATTAAGCTGAACTTCGATGCTCTATACATATGTAACATCCATTATCGATTGATGAAGAGTCTGTGTTATTGCAGTTTCTTTCAGCTATTCAGATTCTGACAGCCAAGATGTCATGATGAATATCAATCGTACTGGAAATAAGAAAAATGGAGGAACATTTAACTCCACTGCTGACATTACTCCAAATCAAATGAGGTGTAGTGTTGAGATATATCTTTGAGGTCTATATATTTTATCTTCCGTAACAGGCTTTATAACTTTTCATGATTGTGTACTGAAATCAGGAGTTCAGCTTGCAAAATGGTTCGTACACTAGTTCAACTGATGAGGACTCTTGACAAAATGCCAGATGAGGTAATGAATATTTGTAGCTACTCTTCAGGGGAATTTCATTGAAATCAGTTTCCATATTGCTGATTACTGAGATTACTACTTTTTTGCTTCTGTTTCAGCGCACCATAGTGATGAAGCTTCTGTACTACGATGATGTGACGGTATGATTTTTAGCCTTCCTGAATTCTCTGAACCCTGGTGTTGTTTATTATGATCTCAATGCAACTTCAGTAGAGCTTCTTTCGCCTAATAACTCTGATTTCTAGATTAGCATATTATCATTCTTATTTTGTGAATGTGACTTTGTTGTGTTGGCATACTAGTGTAGCAGTGTTTGCTTTCTTTTGGAATAATGTCTGTATCATTCATCTTATATCACTTTTCTCTACTCTGAAGAAATTGATTGCCCACAAGAAAGACTGAAAGCTGTAGTTTGAACCTTCTTGCAGCCACCAGATTATGAGCCACCTTTCTTCAGAGGCTGTACAGAAGACGAAGCTCAGTATGTATGGACAAAGAATCCTCTGAGGATGGAAATTGGGAATGTTAACAGTAAACATCTCGTGTTAACGCTAAAGGTAATTTGATTGAAGAATAATGCAACTCGCTCTACACGTTTCTCGTCTTATGATGTCAATTCATTGTGGATGATCTGTGCAGGTCAAGAGCGTGCTTGATCCTTGTGAGGATGAAAATGACGACATGCAAGATGATGGGAAGAGTATTGGACCTGATTCTGTACATGATGACCAGCCTTCTGATTCAGATAGCGAGGTTAACAAAGTCTTATATTTGCTCATCTGATTTTTACTCAGATTTTTTACATCCTATGTGCATTACACTCCACTGTGCCTAAAATGTAATGTTCATTGTTGTTTTCAGATCAGTCAAACACAAGAAAATCAATCCATTGTGGCGCCAGTAGGTAATGATGACTAACAATCCTTGTATGCTTATGCCAGTCTAGTAATGTTTTCACTCACCTGAGTTAACTTAATAATCTAACAGAGAAACAAGATGACGATGATGGAGAGGTTGATGAAGGTAACTTATTATACAAATATTACCGCAAATTTTGATTTCACAGTATTTGAAAAGCTTTCTTCTAATTTCACCTATCTGTTACATGCTTCAAGATGACAACACACAGGATCCTGTTGAGAATGAACAGCAGTTAGCAAGGGTAAAGGACTGGATCAACTCCCATCATCTCGATACCCTGGAGCTCACAGATATTCTTGCAAACTTCCCAGATATCTCAATAGTAATGAGTTGCTACTCTTCATTTCCACCTTAGAAAGTGTAACTGAGCTCTTGCATATTTAGTTTCTGCAATTGCTTAAATCTAAGCCACTATTTTTTATGATTTCAGGTTCTATCTGAAGGTAAATCAAGCTTGATGATGATAACTAGGCAAAAACACGCTTGAAGCAGCATCATATGATGATGAATAATACAGTTTGATCATAGCTATCTGCTGTTGACTTCAGAGTCTGTCTTATTATATACTAACTGGTCACATTCTGACTTTCAGAAATCATGGATCAGCTCGTGACAGAAGGTGTTCTTTCGAAAACGGGCAAGGACACATACATTAAAAAGAGAGACAAGGTGATTCTTTCATCCTAAATCCTACTGATTTGATCTCATTTACTTATGATTTTCTCCTTTGCTTTTTGATTTATTTTCTTCCAACTTAACCCAATATTTCAGCAGACACCAGTGAGCGAATTCACCTTTGTGAAAGAGGAAGCTGATGGTCAAACTGCCCCAAAGGATGGGAAACCTGTAGCTCCTGAAGACTACTTGTACATGAAAGTGAGGGAGACTCTGACTTCATACTCTATGTTTAATACACTTGCACAAAGGATAGATGAATAAAGATGGTCCTGAGATCCATGATTGACACTTGGCTTTTTTTTTAGGCTCTATACCATTCTCTTCCGATGAAATATGTGACGATTACAAAGCTTCACAACATGCTGGATGGTGAAGCCAATCAGACTGCAGTTCGTAAATTAATGGACAGGATGACCCAAGAGGGCTTCGTGGAAGCTTCGAGCAACCGCAGGCTAGGTTTGCTACCTCAATTCAGAGCCTTCTCTGTTAAGTTTTGTTGGTTGTTGTGTGATTGTTTCCTCATTGATGCAATGTTTATAAACAGGGAAGCGTGTGATTCATTCTAGTCTAACTGAGAGGAAGCTAAATGAAGTCAGAAAGGTTCTTGACACAGATGATATGGTAATAATACTTGAAAACTAGAATAAATCCTTGGAACAGCTTTCTAATGTGAATGGTTTCACAGGATGTGGATGTTAACGAAGCTATTAACAAGACGAACGGCCTAGAGGCCAAAGTAACCGCAGGTACACTCCTGGTTTGCACTTTTCACCCAAGTTTTAAGCTGTTTTAATTGATCTGACATATTTGAAACAAACAGATGTATCTACCTGTGGAGGAATCCACTCCATAGGTTCAGACTTCACGCGTACGAAAGGAAGATCTGGTGGAATGCAGCAGAACGGCTCTGTTCTAAGTGAACAGACCATCTCTAAAGCTGGGAACACTCCCATTAGCAACAAAGCACAGGTAGAATGAAATCACCACTGAGTGATAGACATATCCTACTTTGTATGACTCTTTTAAGTGTTTCCTAATTTGGTAATTGTTGCTCACTCAGCCTGCGGCTTCGAGGGAGAGCTTTGCGGTACATGGAGCGACTGCTAAGGAGGCCGAGACAGTCAACTGTAGCCGAGCCTCACAGGACAGACGTGGCAGGAAAACCAGCATGGTCTCTTACACTAAACCACATTACTCTCTCTATGTTTTTCAACTTAAAGTTATATCGCTGAAACTGACATGTTTTTTTTGGTTCTTGTGATTGTTTATCAGGTGAGAGACCCAATTCTGCAGTACTCGAAGCGTCAGAAATCTCAGGCTAATTGAAGATACCACCTCTATCAGACACCATATAACCACCTTCCTCAGTGGTTATGATATTATCTATCTACTCTACACTCGCTTTTTATTGTTTTATTCTTCCTCTGCATTTTCAGACTATTTTCATGCTTGTGGCTCATTTCTTATGGCTTTTGGGAAGACAATTTATTGCATTAAAGGTTGCAAAAAGTATTACTATCAAACTTTGACACTTACTGTGAGTTATTAAAAGTAAATCCTTAAATTCCCCATTCGATAGCTTTAAGCCAAAAACCTAAAGCTTATACGATCACTACTACTCAATGGAAAGTATACAAGTGTCCGTACCAGAATCCCCTAGAATATTTTCGTCACAAGGAGCCCACAGCTAAAATTCCAGAAACATCCACACACGACACGCCTTTCTAGAAAACAATTTTTTTTGATGTCCCCACAACACCCTCAGATCTAATGTCAACCGTTGGATCGCGTCGACAAGTCCAATTCCACTCGTATTTTTAACCAGTCCTCACTCCTCCTCAACGTGATGTGAAGATACTTTGCTGTTTCACAACGTCATAAAGAACAGTGACAGGCGAAATTTCTCAAAGAAAGCAAATCGAAGAACTCACAAAAAAAGGTAAGAGATTATCATCACTTTTGTTCTTCCTTCACTCAAAACTACGATCAAAGTGATCTCATCGTCTTTGGTGTAGATGGAGACAGTGACAGAGAAGAAAAATATCAAGGAGGTTGGGCTAAAACACCTAGGGTTCGTGAGAATTGCAGCGATCCAGATTCTGGCTTCCGTCTCAAATCTCTACGACTACGCTAAACAAAACTCCGGTCCTCTCAAATCCGCCGTGGAAAAAGTCGAAGGAGCCGTCACCACCGTCGTCACCCCTGTCTATCAGAAATTCAAAGATGTTCCAGATTCTCTCCTCGTCTTTCTAGATCACAAGGTAACCCAATTATTAGATTTATTGTTTGATGGATCTCCGACCTAATTTAGAAACCAGATCGTGTTTAGTTGTTAGTTTTGTGTCTAAAGGTCTAACCTTTATTTACTTTTCTAGGTAGGTGAAGTTTCGTATAAGTTTGATGAGCATGCTCCTCCAATGGCTAAACAAGTGGTGAATCAAGCACATGTGTTGATCTACAAGGCAACCGAGAAAGCTCAAAACTTTGTGAAAGAGGCTCGTACTGGTGGTCCCAAAGCTGCTTTTAGCTATGCTGCGACTGAGTACAAGTATTTCGTTGTGACCAACTCGGTTAAAGTCTGGGCTAAACTTAACCAGTACAAACCAATCCATGCAGTGGGTGACAAAGCTTTGCCCGTGGCTGCACACTTGTCTAGTCGGTACAACGATTTGGTGACGGATATGACTCAGATGGGTTATTCTTTGGTTGGTTATCTTCCATTGGTTCCTGTTGATGACATTGTAAAGGCTTATGAAAAGGAAGATGCAGGGAGAAAGAAAGCGGGAGATACGGCTACTACTGATGGAAAGAAAGAAGAAACTACTGCTACTACTGATGGAGATAAATCGTCGTCTGATTCGGAGTAGGATTGAGACGTTTTGTGATTTGTTGTTGCTTTGGAAAGTTTGGTTTGTTGGGTTTGGTTATGTGTGTAAATGATCTTAGGAACTCTCCTTTTTTCTTCTATCACAAAACTTTGAACTAGTGTTTCTGGTGGTGTAAAAATGTAATGCTTGTGATTCGATATATTTAGCAAAAAAACTTCGAAGAACATGGAAAATTTAACACATTTTGAGAAACTATATCAGTATCAAAGATGGGGATGGAGAAACAAAACAACTTTACTAAGAACCAATGAGCATTATTTCTTTCTCGTTTGTAAACAAGTTCGGAGTTTTTATTTGAGTTTTGGTTGTACCAAGCTCCCAGACACCTTAAGAACAAACAGAAACAGAAGAGAGTAAAATTCCGAGAAAAAAATAGCTTGAAAACAGACATATGCATCCATCCAGACAGCATAACACATCTTCTATCTGCATCAGACAAACAAACAGATCAAAATCAAGTCTCATTTTCTGAAAGCAGCTATGCTAGTTATGCTTAAATGAAGCTGAAAATGTAGATAACTAGGAAGAAAGATTGCAGATTTCAAAGACATATGTTAAGGAGAAGAGATGTACCGCAATGCGGGTAACGAACAAAGGATTCACTGCTGAACAGATAATATTTACCATTCAAAATTTGAACGGAAGTGTAAACACTAATGCTCAGACCATTTCGTCCAACCCAAAAAGTTAAATCATATATCATCGACCAACGCAAATTCCTCTACTGACAGAGACAGAAGCATTATATAAAATAGATCAACACAAATTCCTCTACTGACAGAGACAAAAGCATCACATATCGACCAACGCAGATTCCTCTACTGACTATCTAGACCAACGCAAATTCCTCTACTGACAGAGACAAAAGCAGCTAAGGATAACATACTAAAGAAAAGCCATATTCAAATGCTGAATCAAAATGGTTCCATACAATAAAAAAACTAACCATTGGTTGATTAGTTTGAAGATGAAGAAGAGGAAGGAGGAGTGTAGTTATCCTCAAGAAGATCATCATAAGGATCCCTTCGACCAGCGACCTGACTGATCTGAGGATCCCAACGAAGCTGAGCGTTGTGACGCTCAAATGTCCAAAATCCATAAGGACGAATAGGTAATGCCCACATCTCCTTAATCTTCTTGCACCTCTCATGCATCTCATATATGTGCTCCCTCGCTTTCCTGTCTCTCTCCTCTGGATTCTCCATTAACCTTAGCACCAAATTCTCCGCAAATTCCATTATGAAACCCATCTCCACTACAAACTCAAAAAACACAATCGAATTCACCCCAAAATTGGTTTTTTAAAATCAAATTGAAGCACTGAAACTATAAATTGGTCTCTGTGACCTAAAATTACGAAACCCATCTCGTTTCACAATCGATTTCACCCAGAAAAAAATTAGGGTTTCTATCAACTCAACGCATCGATTTCCACAAATTGAGTTCTCTGACCTAAACATCACAGTGAAATTCGGTTCCCAATCTAGATCTAGGTTAAGTTTCTATACATTAGAACAGTTAGAGTGCATTAATCTCTGTATTTCATTTATCCTAAGACGAGGATCGACACGAAACTAAGACGATCTACTTAGAGATCCATACAAAACCATTTTGAAATTGAAATGGAACTTACCTTAAGATTCGAAACCAGACGATGAAGATTGCTGAAGCTTTTGCTTTGGGATGGTCAGAGAGTTCTGATTTGAACGCAGCGCAGAGCGAGTGATGATGATGAAGAAGAAAACAAAAATCTGATAGATACACAAACTGCGTGTAGTTTTGTACTTAGAATGAGGAAACTAGACGTTTTTCTGTTACAAAAACGTCACACGGTTTATGTCTCCCTTTACGCAATGCCGTGATCAACATTTGACCAAACTGATTCAGCTGTCAAAAGAGTGACCACTAGCCACAAGGCCCACAACTATACACATAAAAAGTATTATTTGAACTAAAAAGCTGGCAATTCTAACAACTAGCAATAAATGGGCTGGGCCTCTTTATAGCACCCCACTCTTACCATTAATCTATTTTTTTTTTTCCGGACATTTTTGGATCGACAGAATCCGATCCATAGTCAATCCCTACTACACGGAGTAACGCGATTTAGTAGAGTCGAACTCTGGTAGGGAAAGCGGAGTCAAATGGACTTAACCACTTGACTAAAGGCACATCCCCAACCATTAATCTACTTTTATTCGTTCAAAGTTCAATTAAGCTGATACATTTATTTTTTGACCCCCACAAAAAAGTTAAATGAACAGATAGATCCAAGAGAATTTTTGATTGATTGCAATAGAAGAACTAGAAGCTACTTTAAATGAGTCAATATTGGTAGGTGATTTAGAAAATTTTATACCGACTAAATCAGTAACTTCATTTTATTTTTGTGACATCGGCTAAAATGAGTAAATTCATGATATTTAATTAAACTAATGCAAGTTTGTTGGTCCAAAACATAATTTGTCTTCAAGAACATTGGTTTTACGAAAAGTAGCCTTTGGAGAGTACTATAGACATATCGCTATTTGATTAGTTTAAACTAAATTCTACGTGACTTGATTCGCATAATTCATAGGGCGTTAAATAGCTCGGCCAATTCTGAAAAATAGTTGTACTCAAAACAATAACATACTTGTTAGAATCACCATTTAATTTTTATTATACTCTTTCACAATGTTTGCTCCATTTGTTGTGTTTATTCCACCCTAAGCATACTTGAATATTTGATACTTGCTCTACTGATTCCGTTACCTAAGTAGTTATGTTCATCATTATTCGTTCAGTTGTGACCAATTGAAATATAAACTAGTTAACATATTCCTTTATTTTAGTAGCATTGCTTTATTCTTTTATATTTTCTTACTTTTATATTTCACACTTTATTTTGTTTCTCAAAGACTATTTGATTAAAATTGCTTTGTGGGTGGGTCTAAAGTTTTTCTTGTAATCCCACTCCCCCTCAAAATTCCTCATTCTCTCCCACTATAACACTCCTCTATGTTCCCTAATTTGCTTTTTCTCCCTCTAATGTTTTCTGACAATATAATCATAAGATACGTCACAAAAATGATCCTTGTAAATTTATGATGTTTTGTTCATTCCTCTAAAATACAAACTTTAAAGATTGAATTATGTATACGAAAGAAACATTTTAAAATCTATTAAAAAAAATTGTGTTCTTGGTTCCCTTGTTTAGTGGTAAAAGTATAGTATATATGCAATAATGATTTGAAAGCAAATTGTAAACCAATGATGATGGATTGATGGGTCCATAAAATAAAACATTTGTGTTTGTCAGCTAATATTGTGGTTGTGGAGACAATAACGTATCAAAGAGGGTCCACGATAATTTATTTAAAAATCAGAAATTTAACTTTCTGTTAATCCATTTTTGATTTGCAGTGAGGTTTTCCCGGTCAACCTAATTGAATTACGAAAAAGGAAAAAGAAAAGGCACGAATTACATGAAGAAAAAGATAGCTAATAGATTGCACATCCCATGATGCTTTGTCACCCATTAATCTTAAATTTTTACTATAGTTTAATCACTACTTATTTTAATTATGAACTGTTGCCTGCTGCTGGTATGAGTATCGACAATATTTAATTTTAAGATACAACTTTACCTTGAAAGCTAAATCTCAATTATCAAGTCACGTTCATGTGTTTATAAATCATTGTCGTGCGGATTTAGTATGTCCAAACCCTTTGAATTAGGTGTGGTCAAAATATCCATAATGAGTAGTAGTAACTCCTCAAATTTGTTAGGTCAAATTGCCAACCATCTAGAGAAATAGGTTAGTTTCAATATCTACGAAAGTTCATTAAAATGTGTCATTGAATGTTCTATATACAAATATTAACAAAATAATTTTTATTAACTTACTTATGAACTTACTTAATTCCCTGTCAATTATTTGCCTATACTTTACACAGGGCCGGCGTTAGGGGGATCAAGGGGAGCAAATGTGTCGGGCCAAAGAATTTTTTGGTAAATTTAAGGGTTCAAATTTTTTTTTTAGTAAGAAAAAATGAGATTTTAAAGACTTTAAGATATTTTTAGTATGAAAAAGGCCCAAATATTTTCTTTAGTATGAAAAAAACTAATTTTTAATGTTTTTTTAGAATGAAAAAGACCCAATTTATTTTTTTCTTTTTTGTATGAAGAAAGAGTCAATTTTTAAAATTTGTACAGGGACCCCAAATTAATTGAGCCGGCTCTGACCTTACTAACCGTTAATTTCTACTAACCCCTAATTCTTTGCTAACATTCTCGTTTTCGTTTGATCTTGAGTCTTGACCATTAATTAGATTGATAACAAGAACAATCGGGAAAAAAGGAGAACACTAACATTCTTTAAGAAAACTTGACCAACGGTTGCAAGCGTAATAAACCTTTAAGGAAACAAGGGAAATAGGTTGTTCGTACTCAATGAAGACGAGTCACCAGACTCACCACCATCAAACAGAAGTTAACCCATTCAATTATCAGGAGGCATGCTTGGAACTCGAGATTCGCTAGTTTCATTTGTGAAGATAACCTCGCATGGGATGATTACCACCTTGTACTAATACTTACTAGGTAAGAAGGTGAAAGAAAAGAGAAACTTTGGAGGTGATTGAGAAAGGAGACACGAATAATGATCTAGAAGACTAGAAGTGTTCATGGACCTCAGCCCTGAGAAAGACATTACATATTTCTACGAACGCACACTTTGCCTCGGGTCAAAGAAGTATGCCTCCAAGGCTTGAAGATCGGGGAACGTAACTTTCACAATAAGATGCCTTATAGGTGACACATATATGGAAGCTCTATGCGATCTTAAGTAAAGTGTGAGCACCATTGCCTTAAAACTTTAAAGGAGTTTAGGATAGAAAATGATTTGAGTATGTGAATGCAGAAGTATAATTTGCAAACAACACCGTAGAACATGTTGCCGGAAATTGCAACCTCGATCATGAAGATGTTGGAGTAATGGTTGTCAATATCATTGCTAATTCTCGCCATTGTGCCTAACTTTTCAAGTGACTAAGATCATACAAAGACCATTCTTCGCAATAGTTGAGACAATCATAGATGTCTAAAGGGGGACAATGACAATGATATAAGAAGGCAAGATGATTGAATTCAAAATGGTGTAGGGACATTATGCAAACCACGAGGGAAACCTAAGGCGAAACAAGAAAAACTCAACACTCAAGATACGGATCAAAACCTTATCCTCAGCTATTTGGGATAATAAAAGAACTAACAAAACCAGACGCAAAATCAACAAAATTCGAATGTTTTTATAAGAAGAAAATTTGCCAAAAAAATGAAGAATAAGAAATTTATGGATCCTCCGACAAAGATAAGATGCAAAGTTATAAAAACTAAATTAAGATTTTTAACATGAAAAATAAAAGCCGTTCATTTTATAACTCTTCTTTACAATAGATTGAAATTACAAAAATTACTCTACTCGATAGTCGATACTCGATAGTAATAATTTTTATCCTAATCTTTTCCACTAATAGAAAAAAAAAAACGAAACTAGCTTCTGTTTACCTCATCTCTCGTCGTTCTTTTTTACTATTCAAAGCAGCCGTTACATTGCCGTTAACTCATTGGAAGCAAAACATTCTCACCGTTACCATTTCCGTCAATCTGAACGTTACCTTCTCCACCGTCACCTTCCTCCAGCCACCGTTCCACCGGAGCACAATCCATTTTATGCCGGAGTTTCCAATCTAAAGCTTGACAAGCGCGTGAACAATAATTCACAACGCCACAAACAGAACATCTCCTAAACTCATGCTTCCTCGTCTCCGGTCGTCCACATCCAACGTGTGAACATAATCTCAACCCATCTCCGGGACAATCTCCGCCGCGTACGGCGAACCAATCCGCTAAAAACCTATTTGCCGGATGTGTTTCCGGTGCCGGTACATTACATCCAAAATCGCTAAGTAAAGGACAAGACTGACCATGGTTAGGAACCTGAGGTGGCTGTG
The DNA here is from genome assembly GCA_019202795.1 of Arabidopsis thaliana x Arabidopsis arenosa. Lineage (NCBI taxonomy): Eukaryota > Viridiplantae > Streptophyta > Magnoliopsida > Brassicales > Brassicaceae > Arabidopsis > Arabidopsis thaliana x Arabidopsis arenosa. The sequence continues at coordinate 9,806,046 of CM032919.1, read as the reverse complement.
ATAAAGAAAGCCACGTTGACCTAGCTTGGATACCGGAAGATAAAACGGCGGCGAGTTCACGAGCGTTGGCTTGAACTAAAAACCTCCGACCTTCAGAGACGTTTTGAGGAACTCCATAACCATCTTGAAGACAGTGACCAAGCTCACGAAGCGCGTCTACGTGACCAAGAAAAGCCGCACGAGCACATAAAGCCACGCCGGCTCGAAGATCTTTATCGTTCTTTGAACCACCGCTTCCGTTGAACTGAATCACTGCTAAGGAATATAACGCCGGCGCGTGAGAACTAATCGCGGCTTTAGCCATTAACGACGCGCCGTTTCCTCTGTTTTGTAAACAATAAAACCGAATCTACACGAAAATGGAAATAAATATCAAAACTTAAGAAACTTAACAATTTTCACGAGACAATAAAATAAAATGATTTAGAAACTTACCATTCCTAGAGTGTAACAAGCTTCAAGACTTCCGGCGTCGACACACCGTTTCAAAAACCGGTGAGAATATTCCGACCAATTATGAGCTTTAACAGCGATAGCTTTAGGAGATAATCTCGACAAGACAAGAGGATTCATAGCTAATCCTTTTAATCTCTTACATCTGTTCCCCAAAAGAAAACACAATCAGAATTAGAGAGACAAGAACCAACTCTTGTGTACGAAAACCGACAAGAGATAACCGGAAAAAGCTTACGTCATCAAAACGTTGATGAAATCAGCAGGACATCGAGAAGTAGACCCAAGTTTACAAAGTATAGATATAACAAGATCGTCGGGAATTGAATCTAGCAAATCAGCTCCGGTTGTGTTATCCGGCGCCGGAGAAATAGAAGAAGGAACAACACATCGTCGGCGTTTTCTTGCCGGAGTAAAGTCACCGGAGAAAACTCTCTTAGTTTTTCTTGAGGGTAACATAATCTTGTTTGTCTTTGAGGATTACACAGAGTCTCTCTTATCTCTCTGTCTATCTTTTTTATCTCTTTGGCTTATAAATATACAAAGTGGTTGAGTTGTTTCTCTCTTCTTCTCTATGCGTACATACGTATGCGAACTTGAAATGACGATTTTACCCTTGTACTTTTGTCTTATTACCCGGTCAAAACGTCGTTGACCCAATGTTCGCTTTTACGTAGCTTCAAGAATATTTATGAGGTTACAATAAATAAATTAAAAAAAAAAGAGAAATAAGAGGATCATTATTTATAAATCGAAACGGTTTCCAAAAATGTAAGAAAATTGTTGAAAGTAACTATAACTCCGATTATTAATTTTTACTTTTTACCGTGGAAAATGCTTAGTCGCGCGTGTAATCACGCGAGTGGAAGTGCGAGTAAGGGATGAATGTAACAAATTAAGGGAAAGAGAGGTCAAACGTAAGGAATCAGCCAATAATATTTTACAACGGTAAAAAAAAAAAAAAAAAAAAAAAAAAAAAAAAAAAAAAAAAAATTTACAACGGTTACTTCTTTTTTATCTTTTTGTTGCCGTTTCTCTTCTACGACGTTACTTTTTTTTTTGTGTGTAACTTTTGGTATTTTGCTATTTCTTTTTTATAGAAATAATTAAAAGGGGAGAAAAAGAAAAGTTCGCATTTGACTCAAAGAAAAAGAAGTAAAGTATGCATTTTAAAAAAAAAAATTGGAAACTGTTTCCGAAAGCGGAGAAAACTGCAACAGTTATCTTGCAAAGTTAGAATAATTTGAAATGTTTATTTAGAATTTACCATAATTTAGCTCCGTCAAAACATTTTGGAAAAATTAGCAAGGGTCTAACTAGGCATATTAATTAGTGCCAAAGTTTATGGCTAGTTCGGTTTAATTCTAAAAAATATTGGACTCGAACTTATATATACGTCTAGAAAAAATAGGACAAAATTTGTTACGACTAAAAAGTTATTGGAGATTTAGTCCGAGTGGACTTGTACAGTTGTACCAGCCCAAAAAAACTTTACAAATATTTTGTTTCTCTTTTATACTTGGTTGGATAGATTTACATGTTATAATATTGTTCATATTTATTTAATATTTTTTAAAAAATTATCAATGATATTTATATAATTTATACATGTCAAAAATTAACAAAATTTTAATTTTATTTATATCATTCATGACAAAAAAATTAGAATGCATTGAAATAGAAGAAGATTTAAAATGTATTGAACCGGATTCAGATCATGGCTCTACAACATAATGTAGTTTGAAATCTTTTGTTTTATACATGTATTTAGTCTAAGTTTAAATAATTTACATGCTTTTAAACTTTTGTGTTTTTGGCTTTGAATGGATGTTGTGGGTAAAGCAGTCTATTTTGTTAGCAGTTTAGTCCACTCTATTTTTAGGGTAGATTACAATCCGCCGCATACCAAATTTATTTGTATGTAAAAGCGGTCCGTGGTTGGTCCGCGCAGATTTTTTCTATTTTCTTTAAACTTTACTACTACGGACTATAATTTATGAATGGTAAATAAAAAGCAGTCCAATCTATAAACGGATTTGTCCGTCCCAACCGCGATAACCATTCAAACCCTTTAAATTAAGTTGTGTTAGATGAGTACTAATAAGTTTCATCAGGGAAAATAGTTAATGAGTTTCTAGCTAGAATACTAAGTTTCATCGGTGAAAATATTTAGAATAAAATAAAAACCATCAATAAAATGGAAAACAAAACAACAAGGGAAAAAGATCGAATATCATCGCACAGATACCAAAGAAATGGCTAGAAATGTTGAGAGAGAGACATGAGAATGTCGAATGAATAAAAAATTTAATACATTTGACAAAATAGCGTGTTTAATTTTATCTAAACAGTTAAAGAAATTTTTTACAATAAATTTCATCAGTAACATGTACTTCATTTGGAAAAACTAAGAAATAAATTATAGAAGTAATTATCTGATAGTAATAAATCACAATATTGCCATTTAGTTAAAGTTCAGAGTCATTCATTGCTATCTAACAAATTTTTAGTCTATTTATAACCCCTTTCCCGAAGAAGTAAATCCATCGAACCTCTTTCCTATTAACTTGTCTTTACTTTATTGGAAAAGTCATCCCACGCCTCTATCTTTTTTTCCATCACCTCTATTTTCATTTTATACATTTAGAATTGTATACATTTTTAGTGCGTGTTAATGTCACCTCTACTTTATTATGAATAGCTTAACACATTAACTACTTTATTATGAATAGCTTAACACAAAAACAGTATGCCATTGCCCATATATTATTAACAAACTCTTCAATCTTTATTGTTCTACACAAAAACTCAAGAACATCAAATCTAAACCGACTAAAATTTAAAATATTAGCATTTTTTAAAAAGTCGGAAAGTTGAAAAGACGTGTAATTTGACAAGGTAATTAACTAATAATATACGTAATTAAGACATAAATATAGTGATTATCAACAAAGAATGATAAATAATGGTTCTCAAGGCAACCGATTCGTCGGCGTTAGCTTGAAGGCCTGGTTAAGCTATTAGTTGATTGACGTGAATCTCCACGACCCTCAAGGACCAGTCATCTTATGCCTCTTTGTACGTGTGGGACTCACTTGTCTCCCCCATCGGTTCTCTCTCATAAATTTCTTTGTTTTTTTTTTTAATCTTTCATGTTTTTACCAATCTCGTAAGTCGTAAGAAAAACAAATTAATACGATAACAATAATTCCAACAAATAGAAGAAAAAACATCATCCTGTATTTCTGTCACAAATCTCCTAGGTTGTAAAAAAAAAAACAAATCAATATCAAAAATGACGTTAACAATAGTTTCCTACAAATAGAAAAAATACTATATATGTGTATCTAACAATCTTTTTATGTAAATTTTGTATGTGATTTGCATAGTATTTGTCATTTGTGGGTCAGTTTCTGTTTTTTCTCGGTCCGCGATCAACGGAGAAAATATACAGTTGAAGGATGAAAAGTTAAACGAGTTCCAGAATAATATCGATGAAATGATATACTTAAAATGGTTATATATAGTACATAACATTGTAGAACGGTCTAATTATCTTTGAAGCCGACGTGATTTGACATTAGTTTGTGCACAAACAAGATACGTCTCTAATAATATAAAATTTATTTTACTTATCAGTTGACCTTGAGACTTCGTTGTTACAAGAATGATCCTTTTTATGAATCTACACATATCTAATGCTTTAGTTGTTAGTTACTTCTCTTAAAAGAAACGAGAAATCCATATGTTAATACTATTTTCTTTGATTTTCACCTTTAATCACTATAAGATCTTATCGTGTGTTTTTTTTGTTAAGGAGCTTGAGATCTTATCATGAATTAATAGAAATGAACATGAAATGAATAATAAGAGTGTTTGATGTAAATAAATAATAGATAATACGAAGAGTGTTTTAGATATATGGATGTAAACCAAATGTCATGTTTTGGATTATAATATATGCATGTAATTAAACCAAATCTTTAATCCATATATATTTTATACTAGTATGTATACTTTACATTTTACTAATCATTTATCCTTCATACTTGTATACTATATTCGTACATGTAAAATAATGAGGCCATGATTATCCTAAAAATAAAAATATCACATACATCATATATATTTGAAAACGAAAATTTACAGTAAGATCGTATCCATTATTTTTTTTTGTCTAAAGATGATTTTTGGTGATTAATTCTTTATTTTTTTTGTTTTTTTGTTGGTTTAATTTTTTTCCACCTCTTTTTTTTTTTTTCACTTCTTCTTACTAGTTCGTATCTATTTCAAATTTGTTTTTGGTTTAGAAGATAAAGAAAAATAAATTTCTATGAACCGTTTTAATTGAGTGCATTTGGCCCTCTCGCTCCACATGAATTCGTCTTCTTAATAAAAGAACGAATAGGTGATGTATTATTAAGATCGAATACATATATACAATTATCCTAATCAAAACTAATTATAAAAATATAAAAGTCATTTATTTTTGTGTGGGTATAAGATACTATAAGAGTATAAAAACTTTTTATAAAATTAGTGTCAACATTTTCACTTGAACTTTTAGAAGGAAACATAATTAACTCATAAGTGACACTTTTCGAGTTACACTCAACTACAACACAAAATATCATAAGAGACAACTATGTATAGAACTAGGGATGATAATCTAGTCACGTTAAAAAATAGAAAGAACTTAAATTAGTGGTTAACAAATTAGCTATATATGTTGTTCAAATTCCACACGCAACCTAACCTTTTGTGCTTCTACATGGGGTGGTCTAAAACTGTATGCTTTGTATCTAGTTTTAGGCCTTAATCATGATGCTAGTTTTAGAATTTATTTAGAGGTACCTTTAGCTGACATCTTTCACAAAACAGTAAGACTTGACTGATCTAAATTCATACTACTAATTAGTCAATTAATGGACGTAAATTTAAATAGTGTCTGAATTAAAGTAATCACGTGGCAAACATAGAGAGGCATGCAAAATTAGAAGCGAAGGCGTCGTCCCGTGCTCCAGTTCACACTCTCGCCGCCGCTATCACGTGCCTTTGCTTCGCCGCCGCTATCACGTGCCTTTGCTTCGCCGCTGCCACCTCAAATCTCACGGCTCTGTCGCTTTGATTGTTGGTGAGGTCACCACGTGATTCCAACAACTTTCAAGCTAACTCATATCTTTAGTTTTTTTTTTAATCATAATATAACAGATAAAATTATACAACTCAAAATTAAGTCGACAAATTACTTTTTCTACATTTATCAAAAAGAAAAAATGCTAAAAATTTATCTTTTCGTTTTACAGAAAACAAGAAGGAAATTTATGTTAGACAAATTTTAGAAATCGGTGGCTCGAATGGTATTTGAAAAGAAACCATATAAATATATTAGTCTTTCGTCTGAAAATATAAGGATTTAGGTCCAAAACTTCTTAGTAATTCAAAAAAAAAAAAAATTACATCTTCATGTCTTATTCCGACATCTCTTGCATATTTATTTTTGATCTATGTCGTTTCAAAACTTATCTATCAAACAATGTCCTTTAAAAGATTGGTTAATAAAGTTTCAAAAAGGATTATATCTTGAAGTAATGTTACATCGCTCATTTTTTTGTGAATGATAATAATATCTACATAATAGTACTTTATATATATTGACATAACCTTTAGCAATTTGTGTAAAAAACATTAGAGAAAAAATCACTTAGTACGACGAAAAGGAGAAAATATCTATCAATAATCTAATGTCTATTCAAATTTCAACAAAACAAGTTTCATTATTCTCCTAATAAATCATAGACTAAAACCAAAACTAAAAATGTATCAATCAAATTCAAAACTATAAAACTCTTAAGTTTTACTTTCAAAGTCACATAATATGCCAAATATTCGAAATGGAAAAATGTGTGAAGAAGAAGAAGTGGTCCCTATGAATACCATCCGTTCACTCTACTAAACAAAAGATGGAATCAGTTAAAAAGAGATGAGAGGAAGGGACCCATTTCTTGCTGGGAAGTTTGAAGACAGATTTTGTTGTTCCCTTCGAGTGGTGCACGTCTCTCTCCTCCTTTTGCCACGTGTCTACTTTTATTACACGTTGTACACTTTCCTAAACTCGAATCTTTGGATCCGAGTTTGAAAGATAAAATTCGATTTATATGATCATAATTCTCTCGTTGACTAGAAAAAAACACGTAAATGTCCAAAACTATGTTTGTAAACACATGGAATATTACGCCGTTAGGGGATTATATATACGTGGACGATATGGATGTTGTCACTTGTTCGAGAAAAAAAGGAAAGAAAATTTGGTAATAATGAGAACGTCAAAGCTCACTAATCCAATTTGTTAAGGTGTTGATTGAGTTTATTTGTGGATTTTAGCGAATCAGTTATCTAAAACATGTAAACTCGAAATTTATTTATATATAAGATTATAACTTTAACCCGTAATCTACATAGATCTATCTCACAAATACTATACTCAATGAGTTTGTAAATATCATAAGGACTAACTCGCAACGCCTACTAATCTATGTATTTGTCTTAGTCCCTATAATATATCCCATTTTAGACCCTATGATATTGCCAAACTCATTGATCAGTATCATCTCTGTATTTTTATGTTAAATTGATACATCACTCTCTAAACAATAAAGTAGAAAAAAGAGAGTCCTTTATAGAGCAGGCGAGTAACATAGATCACATATTCACATACGTGTGTTGAAAATACGTACAAGTCAAATACGTGTCTTTTGTATAACAACATGTATGTGTATGTACGCAATGTTTGCTTATGACTGTATTTACACCGTATATTATTTAGTATATAAAGAAAAGGGAAAAAAAATGATGGAGACAAACCCTAATTAAATATATTGCACCTTTTAAAGATATCGGCCATGCATGCAAAAGGTAGAGAGTACGTAAGAGTAACCAACAGATTCTCTGAAATTAATTAAAAATCAGATTTTATAACAACTTTTGGGAAGAAAACAAGTAAAGCAACCTCACACGGTTGTCTGTAAACAATAAATATATATTTATTTCAAAGTTACCTCCGCTAATATGTGCATCTGAATTAACTTAGAACGTCGCCAATCTCTATCGTTATACCTTGGCGTAAAATGATGGGATTTAATTGATGAGTTTCCTTATTGGCAACGAGACAAATTTAGGGGGGACATTAGATGTTAGTTAAGTATTTGGTTTGTCAAAAATAGTAATAACTTTAAATGGCAATTTTTAAAGTAAATATAAACACAATGGGATCAAAGGAAATGAACTTAGACATATAAATGGGTAAGATTGTGAATTGTGATGATTAGTAAAAGAGAGATATGTTGTTGCTTGACGCATGCGGAGTCCACTCAAAGCTCGCCTCGTAACTGCAGTGACGTGTACTAAGGGACTGCCTCACGTGACCGATATTGTTATGTTACATTGATACGTTAAGTACTATTCAAGGGTCGAAGCTATTTCATTTAATTTGAATTTGATTTATTTTTTCTTTCCTTTTGCTATTATTTTGTAATACATATTCGAAATGTTAATTACCGGATCATCATACTTCGTACATGGTTTTTTCTTCATCTTTAATTTATTACATAAAGTACTGTCACATATTTTGGTAAACAAGTGTAGTGTTAATTCCAAAATTTCGTTTTTTTTTTTTTGAGTATCAATGTTAAGTAAAATTTCGTGTTGTTATCCATCTGTGTAATGTTATTATCTGGATATCTTTTATGCAAGAACCAACATACGTACGAACGAAATAAGGTAAATGCGAAAATCTTTGATGCGAAAATGTGATGAGGACGTTCATCTCCATCTGCCTCAAGGTCAAGGATGGGAGTTAGCATTGATCCTTCTCTCCACCTTACTTAGATGACATTATTATTGATGTTTGAGGTTGTAACTTGTTAGATCCGTCAATTATGTTGATAGTATGGTTATAATTATGTTAGCTAGGCTTTATCATTCTAAATTTCTAATGTTGGTCTGCGAGATTTTTGAATCAAATTTAAGTGAGAATTTCCTTATAGTCAATGAAAATTGAGGTTCATATGAATTTGAATATTAATGCTTGTTAGTTATTTGATTTTTTAAAAATATAAATAGTTATTTGATTTGAAAATAATTACATCACAAGACCATTTAATTTCACAAATTAAATAATTTTCTAATTAGGTTGAAAAAATTAAAATAAAAGAGAAGGTTCACACTGATGATGTAGTAATAAAATGAAATACACGTAGAAGCATGAAAACAAAATTAATAGGTTAAATCTATCTTTTTAACGTATCAAGTCGGAGAGGAAATGGATTGGCCGGGTAACGTACGGTAGAGAGGAAGATAAGATTTGATTAAAAGATATGCAGAGTTGGTGGAACCACATATCTCTACAAAATAAGTATCTTTATATATATACTTATATATAGTTCAATCAAGTAAGCTCCAAGTGTTATTAATGCATTTTCGTACCACTAAGTTTTATTTTATGTAGAAGGCAAGAGTGAGACATTTGTTCCTGGAAGATGAAGTATCCCACACATGCAGTAACCTACGTGCAAATCTATGCATCGATCGTATTTAATAAATAATTACATATGAGTGTTGGTGTGTGTGTCTTCATATATATCGTTTGTATTAATTAATATAAACATCCAGAGAATCCAGATTGCGCATGCATTAGCTTCTTTTTATATTACTATTTGGGTATATATATACGGATTAACAATGACGACATATATATCTTTGCGCAGAAGGAATATCAGAAGCGTGATTCTTGAATTTGCGAAAATCCAAAGCTTGGCTGATTTATACTTACATTAACTACTATGCATTTAGCTATAAAATAAAACTACTATGCATTTATCTAAGTGCGGTTTGCTCTACCGGTTAAAAGAGTGGTGTTATAGTGTTATAAAATTTAATTATAATTCGAATCCTAATTGGTACACTTGCAAAAAGTGATTTACGTTTGCGGTTTATCTCCAAATTAAAGAAACATATTTACTTCATAATATTATCAAATGTTTTGTTTTCTACACTTTTGGTTTAATGGCGGTTCATTAAAATTTTAAAACGACTACAAAACCGAAGAAGTAGAATTGTTTTCTTCCTTCGCCTCTTTCAATTTGTTTTCTACTTTTTTATGTAACAAACTGAAAAAAGAAAATGTCAGACATGAGATCTGTACATATGTCACAACTCACAAGAACTTTTAACAAAAAAAATATGTTACAGGAACTGGTTAATAATAGATAATATAATGTTCTCAAACAAATGAGGAATTCCAAAACATGTGTGTTCTTATGTATAAAATAAGGGTGAGTTTGGAAACTAGTACGTTTCTCAAACATAATTGGAAAAGTAATACACTCACTATTCACAATTCATTTTCTCCCCAGGCTGAAACTGTTAAGGTTTGTGAGAGACCCCTTTTGCCACTCATAAACAGAGTTATTTACGCTTTCGTGCCACTGAAAGTACAACAGTGTTATAGACCGCATGGTCGGATGGACTCCATAACCGTGGGCCTAACCCATATTCTACAAGGCCCATGTCCATGTTCTAGAAGGCCCGTTGTATGTTCTAGAAGACTCTCCTTATGACGGTCTATTTTATACTTAGTGGGCTTTTGGGCTTTAGGGTTTACTAGCCCAATGAGGATTTGTCTCCTCTCATCATGTATAAATATGTATCGAAACCTCTTCATTAATCAATAAGAACAACAAGTTCTATAACACGTTATCAGCACGAGTTGCTCTTAGCGAAAACCCTAAAAACCCTAAACCTAAAGTTGCCGAGTTCGTCCACCGCTTGAAGCTACCAACCGCCGACCGCCTGCTTTGCTCCTTGATCGGCGATCTCCTCCACGCTTCATACGTTCGTGATAAGCTTGATAACCGAGGTCTTTAGCTCCCGGTTCTAATCCATACAACCCCAAAAAGGTGAAAGGTAAAACTCAAAACCCTAAAGGCTAAAGAACCGAATATGAACTTGAATCTAAACAAACGGCTAAGACCTAAAACGAACCTTGATTGTTTAAAGAACCTAACTCGAATTCGGATCTAACAAACGGCTATGACCTAAAACGAATTTTGAGTGTTTAAACGATTGCTATTGCTTGTAAACCGATCATGAACTTGAACCTAACGAACGGTGGAAACCCTAAAACGAACCTTGATTGTTTAAGTGATTGATATTGCTTGATCCGATTGTTTGTTTGCTCGTTTGCATGAATCGTTTAGGTTGCTAGAAAGTTTTTATTGCTTAAACCTAAAATCGCAAAACGAAAACACTTAAGATATGGCTGAAACTTTTAAGAAATCTTAAACCCCTAACTCGCCTATCTAAAAGAAACCTAAAATCGGAAACCGTTAAAAGCTACATCCAAAAACCCTAAAACTAAATCGGATCTAATCCGAAAATTTCATAAGTTTAAATCGGATTGCTTGAGGTTAGGTTGTTAGATTGATTGTCTATTTGATTGCTTGCATGCTTAAAACCCTAAAACCTTAAAACCCTAAAACCGTAAAACCCTAAAACCGTAAAACCCTAAAACCTAAAACCCTAAATCTTAGGGATAATAATCTTAGGGAAAATAAATCTTAGGGATAATCTTAAAAACCCTAAATCTTAGGGATAAGAGTAAATCTTAAAACCATAAAATCTTAAATAAAATAGGGAATCCTAAAACCCTAAATCCTAGGGATAATATGGAATCTTAAAATCCTAAATAAAATAGGAAATATTAAAACCCTAAAATTCTTAAATAAAATAGGAAACCTTAAAACCCTAAAACCCTATTTAGGAAATCTTTAGAAAATCCTAAAAGGGAAGTCAAATCCTTAAGTAATCGATTCATAGTTCGGTTTTTAAATACCGCATGACATTAACGATTACATGATATTGACTCAAATCCCGTTTTGCTTGTAGATGTCGAAAACGAAGAACCTCGAATTTTCTGCACTCAACGTTTCCGGCGACAATTACTTACAATGGGCATTGGACATTAAGATAGCCCTTGAATCCAAAAATCTCGCCGAGTGCATCATGGAAAACAACGAGTGTGAGAAGAGGTCAAAGTTTAAGGCGATTGCGTTTATACGCCATCACCTAGCAGAGAGCCTTAAGAATCAGTACCTTACTATCGAGGATCCTCTCGACCTTTGGGTCGAGTTGAAAAAGCGATATGATCACCAAAAGACGGTACTCTTACCGAAAGCCCACTATGATTGGAAAAACCTCAGGATCCAGGATTTCAAATCCGTGGAGGAGTATAACTCCGAGCTTTTTAAGATTGTCTCAATCCTGAGGCTATGTGGTGAAAAGGTGACTGATGATGACTTGCTTGAGAAAACATACTCAACATTCCACCCTAATAATGTGGTACTTCAGCAACAATACCGTGGAATGAAATTCAAAACGTATGCAAGTTTGATCTCCTGCTTACTCCTTGCTGAAAAGAATAATGAGCTATTGCTGATGAATAGCTCAATAAGACCTCCAGGATCCACACCGTTGCCGGAAGCCCATAAGGCCGAAATAGCCAAAGAACCCCGAGAGACCAAAGAAACCAACTACGTCCATAGAAGGTATCACGGTCATGGCCGTGGTAGAGGGCGTGGTGGTGGTCGCAGCAACCATAACTCCTACGGCCGAGGAAACCACCATGGTGGTAGAGGCCGTGGGAACAATGGTCGGGGTCGTGGCCGCGGAATCTTCAAACCGCAACACAAGGCCAAGTCCGTTTGCCATAGATGCGGAATGGACAATCATTGGGCTAAGACGTGCAGGACATCCAAACATCTAATCGATGCTTATCAAGAAATGATAAAGAAGAATCCCGAAGCCAATTTGGCTCATCTCGATGGCGATGGAGATTTCGACCATGAGAACGATGACCAATTGGAGTTAGAGACTTCGGATCTCTTAAGAGAGGAAAATTAAATTCGACATCTTGTGTTTTAATTTATTTTATGCTTTAATTTGCTTTATGTTTTCATGCTTTATGTCATTGAAATTCTATTATGTCTTGGATTTAATGTTAAGTTTAATTTGCTTTTAATATAATCATTTGCTTTATTATCTAAGACATATTTCTTGTCAAATATTAGAAATGGCCGATGACAAGAACATACTTGTGGTGGATAGTGGATCGAGCCACACAATTTTAAAAGACAAAAGATACTTCATAAATCTAACATTAAAAAATGCCAATATTAGCACCATAGCGGGTATAGCTAGTCTTATTGAGGGCCACGGTCAAGCCCATATCCTTTTATCAAAGGGCACGCATCTTGAAATAAGCGATGCCCTATACTCACCCGGCTCAAAGAGGAGCTTACTAAGTTTCAAAGATATAAGATTGAATGGTTTCCATATTGAAACAAAGGGTGAAGGGAACAACGAATTCCTAAATATAATTGAGATCACCCAAGGACATAAGAAAGTCCTAGAGACTATACCCGCATTATCCACTGGTCTCTACTATGCTAAAATCGATATGATCGAAGCTAATATGGCAATGAACAAAGAGTTCATCGAGAAATTCACTTTATGGCATGACCGGCTTGGCCATCCGGGTCACTGTATGATGCGTAAATTAATGACTAATTCAAAGGGGCACACCCTAAAAGAGAAAAGAGTTATCCCTAAGAATCTCACGTGTGAAGCATGTTCACAAGGGAAACTCATAATAAGGCCATCACCGGCTAAGGTAAATAAAGAGACTTTAAATTTTCTGGAAAGGATACAAGGGGATATATGCGGACCAATACACCCACCATGTGGGACGTTTAGATACTTTATGGTTCTCATTGACGCATCGACAAGATGGTCGCATGTTTGTCTCCTATCTACTAGAAACCAAGCGTTTGCTAGGTTATTGGCCCAGATAATAAGACTGCGAGCCCATTTTCCAGATTTTCCGCTTAAGACTATACGTCTAGACAATGCCGGTGAATTCACGTCCCAAGCGTTTAATGACTACTGTATGTCCATGGGGGTAAGTGTGGAACATCCCGTAGCACATGTACATACACAGAATGGATTAGCGGAATCCTTCATTAAACGAATTCAATTGATAGCTCGACCATTACTCATGAGGTCGAAGCTTCCAGTAGCCGCTTGGGGACACGCTGTTTTACATGCATCAGAACTCATACGCATAAGGCCATCTAGTGAACATAGATATTCACCATCCCAATTACTCATGGGTCATGAGCCAGACATATCCCATCTAAAGACTTTCGGGTGTGCCGTATATGTACCGATTGCACCACCACATAGAACAAAGATGGGACCTCAAAGGAGGATGGTAATATATGTTGGATTTGATTCTCCCACCATTATTAAGTATCTAGAGCCAACTACGGGTGATCTATTTAAGGCTAGATACGCGGATTGTCAATTTAATGAATCTGAATTTCCTACTTTAGGTGGAGAGACGAACAAGCTGGGTAAAGATATAAAAGAAATATCATGGAATTAAACATCCTTGAATTGGCAAGATCCTCGGACTCTGGCATGTGAATCAGAGGTCCAGAAAATAATAAATTTGCAAAAGCTAGCTAATGAATTGCCAGATTCCTTTGTTGACCCAAAGAAAGTTACAAAATCGTACATACCAGCTTGTAATGCACCAGTACGAATTGATATCCAAAAGGGAATCAATGAAATTGCTACAGAGTCTAACGCACGAAAGAAACGTGGTAGACCAATAGGTTCCAAAGATAAAAATCCTCGAAAATCAAAGAAAGGTGCAGTAGGAAACGAGGTTAAGGAAACCATAGACATGGCCGCGGCAGACCCTAAGGAACCGAATAGAGAGATTTGGGACGCCAATCCTCATGGTCCTGAAGGGATAGATGATAATGAGAAATCAATAAATTATATCATGTCTGGAATAAAATGGAACCGCAAAGATGTCGACATCGATGAAATATTTGCATATAAGGTAGCAATTGAAATAAATGAGGATCATGAACCCACGTCTATATTAGAGTGCACTCAAAGATCAGATTGGCTAAAATGGAAAGAAGCCATAAACGTGGAATTAAGTTCATTAAAGAAAAGAGATGTGTTTGGTCCGACATTAAGGACACCATCTGAGATAAAACCAGTAGGACACAAATGGGTCTTTGTAAGGAAGAGAAATGAGAATAATGAAATCGTGAGACACAAGGCACGGCTTGTAGCACAAGGATTCTCACAAAGACCGGGGATAGATTATGAAGAAACATACTCCCCTGTGGTGGATGCAACGACTTTTAGATTCTTAATAAGTCTGGCAATAAAAGAAAAACTTGATTTGCGGTTAATGGATGTTGTGACCGCTTATCTATATGGTCCACTGGATAATGAGATTTATATGAGATTACCAGAGGGTATTGAGCTCAAAGATAAAGATAAGAAAGGGTCTCGGGACCAATACTGCATAAGGCTGAACAAATCGCTTTATGGACTGAAACAAAGTGGGCGCATGTGGTACAATAGATTAAGCGATTACCTAGTCAGAGAAGGTTATAAAAATGATCCCATCAGTCCATGTATCTTCATAAAGAAATTCGCAAACAAAGGTTTTGTGATTATAGCAGTATATGTGGATGATTTGAACATCCTTGGAACCTCTGGGGAAATCGCCCAAACAGTCGAATATCTAAAGAAAGAATTCGAGATGAAAGACCTAGGCAAGACAAAATTCTGTTTGGGATTGCAACTTGAGTACGTGAATAATGGAATCCTTGTGCATCAAAAGGCATATACTGAAAAAGTACTCAAGAGATTCAATATGGACCAGGCCCACCCATTGAACAGCCCAATGGTGGTGAGAAGCCTAGGATTGGATAGTGATCCATTCGGTCCAAAGAAGGACGAGGAAGAAGTTTTGCCGTGAACCTCCTATCGAGATTTAGCTCCTATCGAGATTTAGCTCATGTCCGACCCAAAGGCACTGGAACGGGATTAAGCATCTTTTACGTTATTTAAAAGGAACTGTTGATTTGGGTTTATTTTATACTAACCATAACAAAGAAGGTTTAGTTGGTTTTGCTGATGCAGGTTACTTATCGGATCCGCATAATGGTAAGTCACAAACAGGTTATGTGTTTACGCACGATGGAACCGCGATTTCATGGCGTTCAATGAAGCAAACCATCTCAGCCACTTCATCCAATCACGCGGAGATCTTGGCGATACATGAGGCCAGCCGTGAGTGTGTGTGGTTGAGGTCGGTGACTCAACACATTCGATCCAATTGTGGCATGGACGAAGAGAAAGGACCAACGGTCATGTACGAGGACAATGCGGCCTGCATCGCTCAGCTCAAGGACGGCTACATCAAGGGAGATAGGACGAAGCACATTCTACCAAAGTTCTTCTTCACGCATGACTTGCAAAGGGATGGAGAAGTTCGAGTGGTACAAGTTCAATCCTGTGACAACTCAGCCGACCTATTCACCAAGGCATTACCAACATCGACATTGAGGAAGCTCACGCATCAGATTGGAATGCGGAGACTTAAGGACTTACAGGGATGACCAAATCAGGGGGAGTAATACGTGCTGTACTCTTTTTCCTTCACCATGGTTTTGTCCCAATGGGTTTTCCTGGTAAGGTTTTAATGAGGCAGCATCCCCAAGCGTATTACTGAGATCCTTTGGCATCTACACGGTTATGTCATCCAAGGGGGAGTGTTATAGACCGCATGGTCGGATGGACTCCATAACCGTGGGCCTAACCCATATTCTACAAGGCCCATGTCCATGTTCTAGAAGGCCCGTTGTATGTTCTAGAAGACTCTCCTTATGACGGTCTATTTTATACTTAGTGGGCTTTTGGGCTTTAGGGTTTACTAGCCCAATGAGGATTTGTCTCCTCTCATCATGTATAAATATGTATCGAAACCTCTTCATTAATTAATAAGAACAACAAGTTCTATAACAAACAGTTATTTTTCCTTTATTTTATGAGACAAATTGGGGGTACAACAGTCATGAAAGGCGGCGAATCCAAAGCTGAAACTACGAGCACTGATCAGAGGTTTCGTTTCTTCTCCGACTCTGAGATCTAGATTTGTTTCGCATTTTCAGAATCTGATTCTTCGTTTTTCGATTATGTAGACTCAAAACCAGAGGTAGAAAGCCTGGGAAGAAGACGAAGAAGGATCCAAATCAACCTAAGAGACCTCCAAGTGCTTTCTTCGTCTTCCTCTCATTTCACAAATCTTCTTCCGATTTTGAATTTCCGAATTGATTTTCGATTTTACCAAATTTCTAACTGGTGTTTGTTGATCTTAGTGAGGATTTTCGAAAAGAGTTTAACCTAGCGAATCCGAATAACAAATCCGTCGCTACTGTGAGTATATTTCTCCGAAATTTCTGGAAATTTTTCTCAGATCTGTAATCTGAAACCTAGTTTTGGTTGGTTTAATTATCGTTTTCGTTTGCGTAATTAGGTTGGTAAGGCTGCTGGAGCTAGATGAAAGTCTATGACTGAGGAAGTAAGTAGTATTAGTAGCCATTAAAATGCTTGATTTGTGGTTTTGTGGATCTGTATTCAGAACTTTGTGGTTGTTTGAATCTGTAATTACAGGATAAAGCGCCTTATGTCGCCAAGGCCGAGAGCAGAAAGACTGAATATCTTAAGACTATGCAACAATACAACATGAAACTGGTATAAACTCTCACTTTGTAGAGAGATTGTTCTTTTGGTCTTCTTGTGATGTTTCTAAATAGTCTTATTGTGTGATTATTGTGTAGGCTAGTGGAACCAATAGAGGTGAAGAGGACGACTCTGACAAGTCCAAGTCTGAAGTGGACGAAGCAGGAAGCGAAGAGGTTTATACTGAGACTTCACTCTATTGTTTTGGTATGTTGTACATGTATTTTGATGTGTGACATTGTGTTTCCTTTGGATTTTCCTTCACCACCATATTATTTTTTTTTGCCCTCACCACCGACTATCTCATGTACTGTTTGTACATTCCAGCTCCTCTGTTTCTATTTCACCAAAGTTTTTAAGTTTCGACATTGTAGCGATCTTGTAACCCACTGACGTTCTACAAACATCCTTGAGTGCAAATGAGTTTTTTTAATCAATTTGTTTTGTTAATGGTTCCATTGACCGATGGAAATAAGACTAGTTACTAAAGAGGCCATGCCAAATTCCCTAGTGAATTAAGCGTAGATTATGGCTGTAAATTAAAAGAAAGTGTGTTTATATTTTGTGGTTTCGACCACTTTGTTTTTATTCAAAGGAATAATAAAACTATTGTGTCTATTTATATTATAACGATAAAAAATAGTGAATCATCTTAAGTTTGTATCATGATCAAAATTTGGTACGCAGATGGAATTTGGTACACAACAATTCTGATGTATTCCATGTGTGGTTTTTGGTTATTATTATTTTTTTGCAATAAGCAAATTTAACAACTACATGTATACATATATTCATATTTTTGGTAATATAAATTATTATTATATAAATTTAGAAATTTTTTTATTAATTTTCCAAAAAATATAAGAGATAAATTTATATAGTCATTATATTTAATATGCATGTACTTTTACCGGCAAATCTGTTCGATCGACTATCCGTCCGCCAAATATACCGTACAGATCGACTATCCGTCCACCAAATATACCGTACAGATCGACTATCCGTCCACCAAATATACCGTACAGATCGACTATCCGTCCGCCAAATATACCGTACAGATCGACTATCCGTCCGCCAAATATACCGTACAAATAAAACTATATGTCCGCCAAATATACCGTACAGCTCGACTATCCGTCCGTTAAATATACCGTACAGATCGACTATCCGTCCGCCAAATATACTGTACAGATCGACTATCCGACCGCCAAATATATCGTACAGATCAAACTATCTGTCCGGCAAATATATCGTACAGATCAAACAATTCTTGACCGGTAATTATATAGCTTTCCACTAAAAGAGGAACCCAAACACAGAAGTTTAACTATATGCATTATTCCAATCACATAACTTAATATATGAACAAGAGGGGAAACAAAGCCAGATTCAATTTTTATATTTTTTTTTTGAAAAAAAGTTTTGCATAGAATTATCGACATAAAATTTAATTTATCTGTGTTAAACAATCATCCAAATTAATACATAATCATTTGTTAGGTATCTCGTCACCATCCTAATTTTTCAATATATAATACTATTTAATATATTAATAGATTAATATTAATATTATTTAGATGTATTTAATATCTTAACCTGTTACAAGTATGTGTAGTGCGTTATCAATATTGTTATCGCTATCATTATATGTAATATGTCTATAATATGTATATCATGTAATTAATTAAGATTTTTTTAAAAGAATATTAATTCACAATTCTAAAATTAATACGTTATATTAATTTTGTATGATATGATCAAATACATCGTACAAATTAAACTACCTATCCGCCAAATGTACCGTACATATCGACTCTTCGTCCGCCAAATATACCGTACAGATCGACTATCCGTCTGCTAAATATACCGTACAGATCGACTATCCGTCTGCCAAATATACTGTACAGATCGACTATCCGTCCGCTAAATATACCGTACATATCGACTATCCGTCCGCCAAATATACTATATAGATCGACTATCCGTCCACCAAATATACCGTACAGATCGACTATCCGTCCGCCAAATATACCGTACAGATCGACTATCCGTCCGCCAAATATACCGTACAGATCAAACTATCTGTCCGCCAAATATACCGTACAGATCAAACTATCTGTCCGCCAAATATACCGTACAGCTCGACTATCCGTCCGTTAAATATACCGTACAGAACGACTATCCGTTTGCCAAATATACCGTATAGATCGACTATCTGTCCGCCAAATATATCGTACAGATCAAACTATCTGTCCGGCAAATATATCGTACAGATCAAACAATTCTTGACCGGTAATTATATAGCTTTCCACTAAAAGAGGAACCCAAACACAGAAGTTTAACTATATGCATTATTCCAATCACATAACTTAATATATGAACAAGAGGGGAAACAAAGCCAGATTCAATTTTTATATCTTTTTTTTTTGAGAAAAAGTTTTGCATAGAATTATCATTATACCGCTTTAGCTCAGTTGGTTAAGTTTCTCTTGTTTTTTTAGGAGGTCAGTGGTTCAAAACCCATTTTATGTTTTTTTTTTGTTCAAAAACTTTCATGAAAACAATCACCGGTTTTTTTGATTAAATTGAAAAATCAATCAAATTGACAATTCATTTTAACACATGCGAACTTGAAGCTTTTTCAACACTTTTGCTAAATTGAGGCTCTCTTTTCTTTGACATTTTCCCATTCTTTTTAGTATCATTCCACTCTTTTTTCTAATTCGTTTTATAAACCTCAACAATAGTTGAATTGGCAAAATGATATCCATCGGCACATATTCAGCCCGTTTTTAACCATAGCTACAAAATAAAAAATTTGGGCTTGAAAAAGAAGACCAAGCCCATATTAACACATCCATGACAAGGAGAATGTTCGACGGTGCCTAACGACGCAATGCAGACCGGAAATTGCTTCCGATGCCGTCAGGCTGGTCACTGGATCAGCGATTGTCCTCTCAAATCCAAAACCGATGATCCTACACCGGCGATCCACTGCACTTGCGGCTAAAACACGAATAACTGAGTAATAGAAACAAACCCGAAAATGGTCTAATATGTAAAGCAAAGCAACCATATGAAATAACTAGAGAAGATCGCTAATGTTTTTTAAATCTACATTAAACCCAATTAATTAACCAAACAAGACACTAATTTATCCCCAAAAAGATCTCTGTTTTCTTAGCTTTTCCAATCCTCAAAATCGAATTGTGAAAGACTTCGGAAAAAGGCAGGCAGAGATACGGTCGGGGAAATTAATCTCTCTCTCTTTCCTGTTTTCAAAACCTATGAATACAAAAACAAGATCCAAAGAGTTTGATTTTGTATGATTATCAAGAGAAGAATTTTAGAGAAAAGAAGAGAGGAGAGATTTGGAGAGTGCAAAACCTGGAGGAGGTATGGTTTCCACCTACGAAGAGAACTATTGAATTTTGTAATCCTAACCAGACCCTTCTCGATTCATGTCTCTGTATCAGCAAAAGATCCATTTTTTTTTTTTTTTTTTACCCAATTGTTCGAACCATTCGTAGTTTCTTGAGAAGAAAAGAGACCCCAAAACGACATTTCCACTTGTTCAGAGATTCTTCAGCTAGGGCTTTGAGAATCCGGCGAGAAAACAACGCCGATGAAAGATAGCCGTCTCCGTCAATCGGAAAAATAGAAAAAGGAATCAACGAAGAGCATATGGATTTAATATCGTCGACAATATAGAGAGATTAGCCTTTATTGAGATATCGCCGGCAAAAGGAAAAAAAAAAAGAAATTTATGGATGTGGAGTCGTCGGAGAAGAAGAGAGAACCTATTTTTTTTTGCAAATAGAAGGAAGCCCTTTTTCGTAATTTCCACAGAAGCCCCAATACCTACTTTAATTTCTATCTGAGAGGATGTGTATCTCACGCACAGTGGCAAAGAGAGTGATTGTCAAATTTTAAATAGTATCAGTACTACTTTTCCAATTATGTTTGGAAAACGTACTATATCCCAACATATTCCATAAAATAATCGATTCAGATGAAAAAAATAGAGAGCCTTTTCTGAGAGATCAAACTTGCGTAATTCAATTCAATTGATTACAAATGGTTAGTTTCGGATTTACAAGACTTATGGGAAGAAAGTTTAGAATTATCTAATACTTAACAAGGTCCTTAACAAAAAAAAAAACAAGATTCTTAACATTAAAATTAACGAAATAGAGAAAAGAGATCGAGCGAATCTGGTTCTCAATTAAGAACATTTGAATATTTGTTTAGAACCTCATATGCCACTTGTTTTACTATAATTGGTTCAAATTTCGTATTCACTTAAAATTCAATTAAATAACAAAATTATATTAAATTGTTGTTATAATATTGGTTAGATATTCATAGAGATTATCTAACCATTGGAGATGCTTTTATATACTTTTTGTTGTTGTTTGTTAAGAATGCTCTTATATACTTCGCTTAGCATGCACATGCACAACGTATTGATGAACGTTTTATTTGTTACATTTTTGTGCGACAATAACTTTTTTTTCTTTCGATAAATAACTTGAGGAACTATTCTTTTGCTTGGTCTTATGTTGAATGAGAAATACATTTTTTTTTTTTTTTGAAAGAAGTCATATTTTTCTTAATGCCTAATATTATATCATTCAGAGAATTACGGATTGTTAAACGCAAAAACACGTATGCATAATTCATGGGATAACGTATAAAAATGGGGAATTCAAGCCTACCCTAAATTTGATCTAACTAAACGTACAAAATATATATATAAACATGAAGGCATGTAAAAGTGGGGATTTGTGAAAATTTAGCGTAACGAACCATAATAATAAATGGGATTAAGATGAAGGAAACCAAACACATAACTTAACGTTGTGGCCATCTCTCTAATTTGACTTCCAAATTCACCAATATTTTCCAATGATTAAGATGCAAATTGTCATATATATAAACGAAATAATATTATACAATTCGGTTCCAGCTTATATGGTCTGGTATATATGAGTATCATCAATTGGTTACTAAATTTCATTTTAAATCTTGAATAATAAAGTAAGTGTTATATATCTGAAACTGAAAAGAGAAGAGATGTGAGAGAGAAGGCGTGCTTCCTTCAATTTATGTTTGAGTAACATTGAAGTTATCCTAACATTCTCTGTTCATCATTTCTCTTTACTCTCTCTTCTTTAATAAATTTACTCAATTCTTGTTTTTTACTTTTGTGAATAAATAAATAAATAAAGTTCCATCGAATCCAACTTCAAATAATTTGGCTACTTGCTAATAATACTGTTCTCTTTTTCTCTTTTTGTACAAATTGTACAGAGGTCTTCTTTTAGGTCAAAGTCAAATTTATGTACCTAGTTAAATACAGACAGTCTTTATTTTTTGTGGTTGAGATATTTATAACCTTTCAGCAAACCCGAAATTAAAGTGGATGAGGTCAAAGATGAAATAAAAATGTCCAGGTTTTTGGTTTTATCGGTACTCTTTTTAAAGGAATCCTAAATTTGAAGTTTCCACTCTATTATTATCTAATTTCGAGCACTGAGATCTATATGTATTTTTTATATATTTCCGTTAATTCCAACCAAAATGCAAATTAATATCTCAAAACCTATAAAAATTCAAGTTTTTGTCACTAAAACGATTACGAATAGTTAAAAATGATTCAAATCGTAGTGGAAAAACTCAAACTATGCTAAAAAAAAGATATTCAAAATGAATCCTTCAACCATTGGACCACTACGTACATACTACTTGGATAGTGATAATCTTTGGTGTTAAAAGTTATAAACCAAAGCAATAAAAACTATATTCGGGTCATTTTAAAGATAGAAATCGATGCCCACCTTCTTCTTCTTCTCTTTTTATTTAATTTTTTTTTTTTAATCATTTCTTTCTAATTTGCTTTATACTTTCTGAATATTTATGACAAGTTCTAGTTATACTTCGAATGTGTCTTATTTTAGTTTAATAAACTCTTTAACTTAGATAAGTTTAATTAGAGCGTTTCTAAAATACTAAACAAACAATTAATTTGTTGACCGACGAAAAAGGGAAACGTCTATAACATCTCTCATCTTTTACTTTTTTACGTAAGAGAAGACAAAAGTAGTAATTAAGGAAAGATTGAGAGAAAACATGGTCACATGATCGACGAGAGGCTGAGAAATTGAAGACGTACGTCAACGGCATTAAGTAAAGTTACAATTAGGGTTTTCACAAGAACGTGATCATAAAACCAAAGCTCCATAGAAGACTCATAAAACATTGCTTAATGCCTGCTACTTCTTGGACAACCTTTACGTGCATGATAAGTGAATAAACATAACCACCTTCTAAGTTATCCCCTAATTTTTCCCCTTTTCAAAAAAGAAAAGAAGATTCATTTTACTTAATTAGCTGATCAAATTTGTATATATATCCTGGTATATAGCATGATTACTTAATTAGCATCATCAGGATACATATACAAATTTGATCAGCTAATTAAGTTAAATGAATCTTCTTTTGTATACGACAACTTTTACTTTATATATAATCACTCTAAAGTTTATCTTCTGGTAGTTTTAACCTAAACACACATATTCCAAAAACTTGAACTTAAAATATATATATGATATCATCTGAAAAATACAATATTTTTTAATTTCCACACCTAAATCTTCGTTTGCGCAGGCTATTAACTGCTTTGCCTTATAAACATTGAACCTTCCGGTTGATGTAACATGTTCTAGATTGTTAGTAACTTCTATGCACACTACGCCAAATTGTACTTACTTACTAAAAGTAACACCAACCAAGATTTAACTTATACGGTGACTAATATCTCTAATTATCAAATTTTAATTTGGCACAGACCAAACCATCCTCATTCCTCACTTTGCTACCGTTATCAATATGTTTCTTTTTAACCTAAACTCATCAACCACTTGAAAAGCATTCTTATACATATATACATTAACGTCATGATATGAACCTACGACAAAGTTTATTAATCATTTCTTTGTAAGGTCAGCTGAAAACTACACTAGACATACAGAGCCCTTCGCATGTTTTATTTTCCTTTTCTTTTTAATATCTAGAAAATATGATTTTAAAATAAAGTTTTTTAGTTATAATAATGATTAAGGTGCATGACTAGTTTCTCTAAACTTAATTAATTCAGTGATGTATATATCCTTTTGTTAGAGTTTCCTATGAACCGATTGACCTAAATTTAGCATTGAAGAATTAGTAAGATAAAATGAAAATAGAGTTGCCTTTAAATAGAGGAGAAAAATAAAGTAATCATATTTTCTGCTATATATATAGAGTAATCTAATACGCATATTTATTTTTCTCCTCTATTTTAGAGGCATACATTAGAGCAAATTGGATGCAGTATCCACCACACGGTCAACATGTTATGTTGTTGAATCATATGTTCTAATTTAAGAGTAATCCGATCTTTGGAATCACATGTTGGTATGTTTTGCAAGGCCATTTGGGTATTTGAGATTCGCCTCAGATGTTTATCTGTGTTGAATTTGCGAAAGACACTTTACCAAAGAACATGTCCACCTCTAGAATTAGTCGACGTTTCAGCAAAATTTGAATACTCATTGTAAATCTAAGAAAAAAAAATGTTGGTTTTGAGGATGTTAATATACTAGTGATGAGCTAGAAATACTTGAGGACTGATACTTTCCATACCGGTACTTTACGGGACATCATTACACGGACTAATATTTCATGAGACAACACACTGAATATTGATCATACTCGGCTACTTTTAGTGTACACACTCGAGATGTTGGCTGGCACGTTTAAGGCTGCTTTTCCAGTTTTGCTATCTTACTTTCTCGTCATTTTCGTTTTTAAGAAAAGAAAAATACAAATTTAGCCTCGTTTTCTCATTTTTTCCTCACATTAGAAATTAAGGACTTTGTTTTGAACTTTCTCAATATCATAGCTTGTAGGAAGATTTTTGGTAGTTGTTGCTATTTGATTTTTTTTTTAATATAATTAAACGAATTTGAGTTAGAAAAAAAAAACATTATGATCTTTTGTATATATATATTTTTTCTTATTTTAAGGTTTTTGTCAGAGTCGTTATACAAAAATATTGTTAACTCAACGTGTTTTTTCATATCGATATTTTTTTCCAACCGGACATATATTAAGTAGAAAATTACTCAGTCCTTGACCGTTAGCCCAATTAAGAGAATACATGCATGTCTATAGATATTTTTATCGGTGTTTGTATTTCAATTTTACGCATCATATTGATCACACATTTTTCCATTTATTTTGTTATTTTTGGTTGTCGTCAGGGATAATTAGTGAATAAGCTGATATGCTAATATTCTGATAAAAGCTTATCAAACGAATCAAGATTAACAGTATCAATTTTTGGATTTCGAAAAAACATTTTCGTTATTTAGTTTACGGAACCCATGCATGAGATTGGGATAGGATTAATCAAGTTGAGATGTGACTGAAAGGTAGACAAATTACGAGCTTGAGAGTGCCCTTTCATCTAACTTTAATCTACTCACTAATCCTTTTTTACGTTGACCCGAAATAGAATATATTATCCATTTGCAATCACAATTTGAGCTAAATGCATATGCTCATGACATATACAGCCGCCGCCTTTTAAACTTTGGCCTTATGATTTGTGTTTGAAAGCGAGAGGTGGTAGAACAGTTAGTTCTACAAGCCATTGTTGCCCTAATTTTCATTAAAATAATCCTACTTTTGTTCAAATTTTAGTGGTCGGTATCTAATTTCGATCTAAATAATCGAACTCTTGTTACAAGACTGGCGGTTTCATTTTTTACTAACCATTTGTATATGTTGGTTATTATATCCATTTGTCTCGTTGTGAAAAATTGTAATGGCATGCGGAGTAGTCGGTAATCAGTTGCATATATATTATATTTATTAAATCTTAATAAAAGAATTGAAAATTAGGTCTACGTCAAAGAAAATAATTGAAAATATGTCTAAACTAGTTTTTGAAATTTTTTTTGATTTTAAAATTTTCATTGAAGATTTTAGTAATCCATCAAAAAAAATTCCGTAATTTAGTAAGAAAATTTTGATTTTAAAGTTGATTTTTAGGTCATGAAATAGTGACTAGTTAACAACACGTTAATATTTCTTAAAAACATATGTAGTTCAGTTTTAGCAACACACGGTATCATTTTTTTCTAAGAGTATACATCCATTGCCAAGATAATATATAATGACAATAGTGTGATGTGTGAGCATGCATATAGATATTATTTCGATATTATGTGAGATAACTCCAACAAGAAAAGGTTGGTTATGATTGAAGCCTATTCATCTTCGGTTAATAGTTCTTTAACTATTGGTGTCTTAGTGATAACGACATAAATTGCAAATCTGTATACATATACGCAACCTGCCATTGGAAATATTAAGTCCCGGTACAATGTTCTTTTATATAATATGTTGATTGCCTTTGTCGACTTCCTTCGGGACATATATCAACATCTTTCTTATTCTATTTGAAATTGACTTAGAGATATTGTATTTCACGTCTATCTCTTATAGAACACATATATGTGCGAGTTCCGGTTTAGGAAACTGGTTTAATGAGAATTGAGAGGTGATCGACACGGTTTAAGATTTTTTTTTTACGTGGTGTTTAAATGATGATATTTGTAAGTAATTTTTTCCAAAACTATATGCTTTCAGCATTCTAGTCATATATTCTGCACATTAGTCTTAGGTGCAAATGCACGTAAAAGAGTTTAAAGACCGAAGCATACTTTGGAATTAGAAACGTGCCATATTTGGATAGCTACCATTGCAAACTTTTGGACACATTTGTATCATTCCAATCAAAGTGTTCAGTCAAAAGATATAGCACTATATATCACTAAAATTCATGGCTATCTTCTTCATTTTTTTTGCCAGAGACGGCCACAATTTAAATCCGTTGTTATGGCTGTGTGGTGTGGCAAACTATGTATATGTTGCCAATGGTAGATACATGCGACCAGGACCGGCCCAAACTATTTGAGTGCATAAAGCAAAAAAAAATTTGGCCCATTAAAAAAATCTGTTATAAAAAAAAATACAAGTTTTAACATGTTTGGGATTTGAAACCGTGACATGTACAACAAAAGACGGGCGGTTATATACTGACAAATATGTGGCTATTAGCGATGGCATAGATACGGATTGTCTATGACCAAAATAATAACAATATGGTCACCAAATGTTTGTGGCGAATAAACGTATAGGAATGATTCACCCCTATAAACATGTTCTATAGCAAATAAAATGGCTAACAAGAGATTCCTAAACAAACATACAAAACAATGGCTAACAGGTTTTTTTTTTTTTTTTTTTTTTGATGTCTTGCTTGTTCAACAAATTTCAAAACTACAAACAAACTTGATTTCCAATTTCATTTTAGAACTTGCAGAGATCAAATAATGTGAGCGATTGACTATCATTAAGTGATAAAAATAAAATTTCCAAACCCACGTACAAGCACTGTCCAATTCTACAACAAACAATAGACGTGATTTTTTTTTAATGGGCCTTACTAAGAAAATGTTTAGAAGTCTAGCCCAATTCCCTAAATTAACTTGAATCGCATAGTTGTATAACGGCCTGTTAGTTTTTGTTGGCGGGGACATCACCGAATCGTAGCTCAAAAGAATATATATTGAAGATCCATGGGTAGAAATTAAGATTGTTTGTGGATAGTAGTATAGTACACACTAAAATTACAAACGAATATGCACAACTTACAAGCTTCTCGTTGCAATGAAGGTAGTCATGGCAGCAATGAATATGTTTTTAAGACAGATCTTTCAAAGCAGCTGTTGAGAATTTAAGACTTGTGTTTTGAAAGTTCTCTTATAGAAAAAGAGAGCTTAACGATTTCTATCTTATGAAACAGATGTTACCAAGGAAAAGAAAAAAGTGCACGAGAAGATTAGCTTCTGCAATAGTGTGTGTGTCTCATTGGTAATCCTTGAGCGACATCATGTGTGAAGTAGTACTTCACGATAGGTATCTTTGGAACTACGTATGCATATAAAAGACACAAATCAATCTACTTATGCTTACATATTTCCAAAGGTACCAATTCTGAAGTAATACCGCACACGAGCTAGCGCACAATGATCTAAAACTTTATCGACTAACCTTGCAGCTGGAGGGATCCAATGATTACCAAAAGAAAGTTGAATTAGCTGATGAGGATTGAAGATTTTTGTATTGAAAGTTATCTTATAAAAAGGAGAGGCTAACGATTTTACGATTATACCCAGTTACCCACTGAAATGCTGGAAATGTAAAAAAATAAGATACGAATCTTTGTAATTAATTTATATCACTCTCTCGTTTTTTTTAAACCAATCAGAATCTGCCACCTAATATATATATATATATATATATATATATATATATATATAAATAAACACATCTATACTATTAATTGGGAATCACTAAAAAATAAAAAACCTTTTAGTTGTAGAATATTACATAGAATGCCATTAAGATAATTACATTCAAAAATTTTAAAAAAAAAAATCGTAAGAAGGTACAAAATAATTTGGAAGTAGTATATTCCATTGACACAATCAAAACTAATATTTCATATATATATATATATATTCCGAAAATATAGGAGAATATTCTAATACAAAAATCAATATAATTAACAAATTTTCCATAACTAAACAGATTAATAGTATAACTATTCCAAAACTACGTAAAATCTATAATTATGCCCATTAAATTAAGATAATTTAAAGATATTTCAATGTCTATATTTTTAATAATATTATTGTATTAAAATGACATTGTTTTAGTATGTTTTACGTTTTGTGCCATCACCAACAATTGGTTCTCAAATTAAATTCTATTTTCTTACAAAACACTTATAAATTAGAATTTGAATAGTATAGAAATAAATAAATAAAATATTTAAAATTTATGTT
The DNA here is from genome assembly GCA_019202795.1 of Arabidopsis thaliana x Arabidopsis arenosa. Lineage (NCBI taxonomy): Eukaryota > Viridiplantae > Streptophyta > Magnoliopsida > Brassicales > Brassicaceae > Arabidopsis > Arabidopsis thaliana x Arabidopsis arenosa. Next base: position 9,776,959 of record CM032919.1, on the reverse strand, counting down.
ATAAAGTATTTATAATTGAATAAAAATCTAAAATATTTTAGTTTGATCAAATAAATAAATAAAATTATAAAATTAAAATATCAGAAATAGTAATGTAGCTTAGATAAGTGTGGACCGCTGGATGAATCAACCAACAAAATAAATGAGTAGCTAGACCGGATTAAACCAAGAGAATTAGGAAAAAATGAATTTAGTTACCATAATTAATAATATACACCAAACCAAATTTTAGAAATATCGGGATATATCACATAGGGACGGGACAGGAACGGGAAATTCGAATTATTAATATACAAAAAATTAATTCTCTATAATTCAGAAAATATCGGATATGGGACGAGAACGGGTATTTAGAAAATGAAAAATACTATCCAAACTATTCTCGATAAAATCCGGGACGAGAATTTTCGGTAACGGGACGGAAATCGAAATTTCGGGTAGCTAAATTCAATTCTCAAACTCTCACTAAAATTAAATACACAAACGAAAAGTACATAAAATACGGGTTTTTCTTCAGAATTTCATACCTATTTCGTTATTCGTTGGACTAAAATATGCAATCAGAAACGGATAATTGTTTTTTAAACGGTTATGAGATAGAAAGGTCATGACATATATGGGACGGGACGGGACATGTTTTCTATCTCGAAATAGACATACCACCTTTCTCTCATTATCTTTTTTTTAGTGTAGTTGTCTCTTACTCATAACAAAACAAATCTGATTACTCTTTTTATCTAAACCAAATTGAAATCAAATCGAATACTATACTGATATGAATTTGGATTATAAATATTATACCAAACAAATAAGTCTATTAACATATTTCCGCACGAACGTGCGGGTCCTAATCTAGTTTAATTGTAAAATCTAAACACTAACCAACTTCTTATAACCTTAACCGACATATAGGATTAGCTCTTGGGATTTCGGGTCGTTTTACTCTCTTTCAAACAGTAGACTTTTCACAATCTCGTTTAATTGTAAACCCCGACATGCTATTCTGGGCGTTTACATCATTTCTCTACTCTTCTACAATTCATAGCATTAATGAGTTGCGAATAATTATTATTATATGTGTGGATAAATAATATTTTTTTTGGTTTTATATTATGTGTACTTCTAATATTTGATTTTATAATGACTATTCTTGTGTTTTATTTTGATTATCGAGTATTAATTTTAAAATGTTTATCTATATGTTCAAACAGCCTTTCGTGGATTCGAAGTAAGAATGTATCTCTCCATTTATCACTGAGAATCCCCGTGAGTTAGATCTTAGGCGTGGTCCGTCCATATATTCAATTCTACCCTCCGTTTATGATTTTTGGTGAGCTATCTTAGTCGGTTAGTCCTATATATCGAAGAGTCTCAAGTTTGGCCGAATCTAACAAACATCTCTGTTTGGCGGATTTACAACATAAAACTATGTTCTGTTTAGAATATGTATGGGTCAATTAAAATGACTATCATATAGTTCGTTATCGGGTGTGGTGTTTTGAGATTCTAAATTGTTTCTTATCATATCTTAAAACATTCATAAATCACTCTTCACATTTCACTAAAAATGATGCCAATGTCTAAAATATATAGCACAAAATGAGACAGAATTTTCCTTATACTTGTATGTTTTAATTAAGAAAATGTCTTAAAACCATATGATGAAACAAAGAGTAATAACGACAGAATACATACTTTATTTTAATGAGTTGCCTCTGGATAGTTTATATTTTAATAACGATTTTAAACTTAAAAGAACTATGCGGTGTTCCAATTAAAAGAAGTAACGAAGAACGAATAATGGCGCACTCTAGCAAAACCGGTCACCTGGCTGGTCGGTCATGTTAGCAGCGTTAGGTATCTCAAAGTGCCAGAGCCTACCTGCGGAGTTGACCTTATACTTCTCACAAAGGAACTCATTGGCAAAAGATTTCTCTACATAGCGGTCAACGTCATGTAGGAAGACGTGTGTCGTGCCATCACCTTTCCGGTTACGTGCCATCACGGCTGAGGAAAATATCGCCGCCATCCTCCCTGGTGCCAGCGGGAAGTACCCTTTTGGTGCGTCCACCATGATCAGATCCCACTCGGTATCATAGAACTCATCAGGAAGTGAAGTCAACGCCAAGGGACATTTTTCGTTGTAGCGGATCGGGAAAGCTTTAGCTGGTAAACACATGGGTTCGTTCTTGTAGGTAGAGAGAAGGCGGCCGGCTTCCGAAAGGTGGGTCCGGTACTGAACATGCAGGCCCGTGGCTACGTTGAAGAAAATAAAACATTCGCCTACGGCCTTGTTTAAAGTAAAAAAATCAATGTGTACTAATATTTATTAAACGTAATTTTAAGCATGAAATTTTACTAGAGAAACATGATGCTTTTGTTTTGTTTCTTAACATTAACACGTGACGCTTTTAATAGAGGGATGTTTTTCAAAATTAATAATTAAATTAAGCACTAAAATAAAAACAATTAGGATAATATACGGTAATTGTGAATTTAAACTTCTTTTTTATCTTTGATGTTTGACTATCTTGTGATTCTTGTCCATCTGTAAAGAATTTATTAAAATACTGATTTTGAAAATTTAATTAACAATATTATCAACATTACAAAAAAAAAATGATGTTTTAGAGTTACATTTTTTTACTCCAATATTATTTTTATATTTTTTTGGTAGGAGAAATTTTTCATTTTTATGAACTCGGATATAGTTTTTTTTGTTGGTAAAAAATATAGTTTTTAAATATCGCCTACGGTCTTCGTATCTCTAGGCACGGCTCTGTGAACATGGTGGGCCCTGAGGGATGGAGCGTCCTTGAGGACGGCCTCTATCCACTCAGGATCCTCCTCCAGGAACACAGTAGTGCCACCTGGATTGAGGGAGGCCCACATGAGGGAATCGCGGCCGAGGCCAAAGACTAGGAAGTTACAAGGGAGACGCTCCTTGAGGACGTTTAAAGAGATCGAGATCTCCTCGAAGGATTGTTGTGGGACGGTTTGTGAGGTGGCATAGTGGACAATGGATTGGAGCTGGATTGGGGTGGCTGAGTATTCTGCTATGGACGCAGCTGTGTTCTTAGCCGTGGAGCATAGTGACAAAGTGTTGTCCGTAGCTCGGATGAAGCTTGTGATGAGCATGGCGCCACCTAAAAGACCAGCTAAAGCCACCACGAGGAACCATGGCCGCTCTAGAAGGGTTTGCTTTGCACCTTTCCATGACTTGTCTTGAATCATGTTTGATTTGTTCTTTTTTTTTGGGTTTGGCTAGAGAGGCTGATGAGTATATGGTTATACAAGGTGAAGAGATCGGATGAGAAAGTGGAGAAATAATGCTAATGGTAGAGTCAACGAATGTGAAGCACGTCCGTCTCAATCATTAATGGCATGTATGATTGATCAATCCTCGTTGTTCTTTTAATCTAATTTACTCATTTCTCTTAAGAATAGATCTCAACTGATCAAATGTAGTTTATTTACATTTTAATGAGAAAAGTTTTAAAAGGGTAATAAGTAAAGATTTATAGCTGTTGAAATTATGAATAATAAATTATCAAATTTTGTAAGCTTTTAAAATTTATGACAAAAATATCATTATACAAAATTAAATATGAAAATAAAAGTCTAATAAATAAAGTTAAACATAATAAATCTATATAATTGTAGTCAGTAACACTTTGATTTTTTTTTATAAATATATCCTATCTCTTATCAACATAATAGATAATTAACTATATTAATATATGGATAAAAAATCATTTTTACCTTTTTAAAATATTTCCATACATGATTTTAATATATATATATATATATATACACACATATATTTTATATAAATATACATTTAATTAAACAATTAGTTACCTTTCATATCTCCAATGTTTAGTTTCGTTAAAATGTAATTGTTAACTATATTAATAAAAGAAATTTTCTTTACCACTTTAATATAGAAAAGTGTCTATATATAACGATTTTCTTATAAATTTTCTATATTTAATTATTATATGCAAGGTCGCTCCTTAAAATTTGGGAGCCAATTGATAAACACTTTGTAGGCATCCTCAATTTTCAGCTTCTTACATCTAAGATATCCTTGTCCGAGCTGTTCAATTTCTTAGCGTTGGTCACCCATTTTAAAATTAATTTTCAAGGTTTCGTCCATGGCTTCTATGGTAGTAGCAACAAGGATATCTTAAATGCATTTAGGTTGAAAACTATAAGTATGAAATAATCTTAAATGGACATCTTTAATTATAATTTTTCTTCGAAGTTCGGCTTCGTAGGGTATGTTGTAACAATAGTCACATTGTTCACTTGAATTGTACATCAGAGATATAATGAACAATGTGACTATTACAACAAATCCTACGAGGCCGAACTTCCAAGAAAAATTATAATTAAAGATGTCTATTTAAGATTATTTCATACTTATACTTGTTTTGTTTTATGGTTTTCTCTTTTATTTATCTCTTTATTTTTTTAGTTATCTCCTTTATTTATCTCTTATCTCTCTTTTCTGTAATGTGAAAAGGAATATTTTTTTTATAACTCCTGAATTTGGATAATAATAACATTTGTAGCAGAAATTAATGGACTACCTCTCACATTATATGTAAACCACTACAATTGCACATAGTGTTCAATTTACTAGCTCAACTTATATTTCATGAGATGGGATTTGGATCTAAATCCTTACTCTCTCTTATTTCATGTTAATTTTACTATTTTATAAGAAAAACACGTTTTAGTAGGTATCAAATTACCGATTCTCAGTGATAAGATTGAGGGTCACCAACAACATGTAATCTATTACATGAAAAACAGAAGGACAACGTTGAACGAAATTGATAGGTATATATGATTTAATGTTTCTAGAAGTCGAACAGAACAACCAAAGCTTCTTCCAAGTCAGCACTCCTTCCTTCTTTCATATTGTAGAAATCTCCTCCATGGATTTGGACGGGACATCTGTCTCACATATCTAACTTAGTCATTGCTTGCACATAAATAATAAACCTTTATTACCTGACAAACAATGAAGGTAATTAAAAAGACATTCTTAAGAGAAGAAGAGAGATACTTACCCTTATAAGACCCTGCTTCCCAGCCTCAATTTCTATCGAAGACCCTGCTTCACAGCCTCAATTTCTATCGCAAATGTGTGATACACCTGTCCAGAATACCCTCCTTACCTTCTTTTCCCACAACTTACTGCAGTTCATCAATCATATCACTGAACCCTTTTTCATCCCATGCTTGAATAGAGATCGAATTACCTTAACCTTGCTGATTGACGAACTATTTTCGCAGTACTTTATGGTAATCAACAAATGGTAATACAAAATGAATTTTCTCTTATTATCATATATGCACCTATAAAGCAGAAGTTGAAAAACATGTAACAGTAGAAGAACAAACTACAAAAGAGATTATAATATATGACAAACAGTATTAAACAAATCAAATTGGCCACACTGAAAGTATAAGGAGGCTTTCTATAAAAGCAAAAACATACTTCATGATGGTTAATCATAATCAACCTTAGCATATTTTTGTGTCCAAGAGTTCAACAACGTCTTCAGTCATTTCTCGAGAGAAAAAGACATTTAATTCCTCATTGCCTACCCATAGCTCTTTTGGTCCCTTGTATATCCCTTGATAAATTGGATCTCCAAGATCCATATCCTTGATTTCCTACACATATATCAAGTAAATTAATAGACATTTTTGAAGGATAAAGAGCATCATTTGCTTACGCTGATCAATGCCTCGCGCACATTCTGAAGTAAACAAACAAACCAAAAAGATAGAAAATTAAACAGTGTGTAAATAAATGCTTGAAGTGTTCGGTAGGAGCAAAGTTGGTGCAGCAAACTCTTCAAACCTTCATTACTTCCATGTATAATAGACACATCATGCATTTATTTACACACTGTAATTTTCTAATCTCTTTGGTTTGTTTGTTTACTACCTTCTTATGTCGCAAATTTTTGAACAACTTTTTCTTTTCCAACAATAAAATTCTTATAAATTCTAAATTGTAATTTCATTTAATTTATTATTTAGCTAATTACAATAGTGAAATGTTTTACCAAAGATAACACATCAAACCCGATTTCTGTTTTTCGAAAAATAGTGACCTTTATCAGCCTTTTTTTACATGCTGGCCATTGACTTGCTCATGCCTTTACATGTAGACCCAAACTTCTCCAAATTTTTCTATCCGACTAATTGAGTAGATTTATCCCAAACATAATGAATTTTCGTATATTTTTAACTTAAATGTATTTACAACTCCATGTGTTCTTTATTAATCCCAATTCTAGAAAACATTATTTCAGAATGTTACATTTTTAAGTTTTCTATGCATTTTTATTAGTTAATGATGATGAATTGTAAACTTCAAGAAAATAATTGATTATTATTAGTTTATAATTAATCACAAAAATGATGCATTTATAATCAGTTTTTAATATGTTTCCTTAATATGTGTGAAAAGTATAAAAACTTGATTTATTAGGAACATAAGGAGTATCTATTAATCAATAAATTTTAATTAAAAGATTTAATTTTTATGCTCATAGTGCTCTAAATCGATAAACCAATAACATGAAACTTTATATCATAAAATTTCAACTCATGACTTGCTGTCAAAAGAAAAAAATAAAATATATAGCACGAGGTGATTATTTTTTGTGTAATTGAATTTGTGTCTAGATGAGCTGGACACATGCATTATTGGAGAAATCAAGTGTTTATAAGTTAAACTGGATAAATTTTATAATTTTTATAAACTTCTCATTATGTTGTATATAAAAGTATATAAAATTGGTATTAGGTGTAAAGATCAATTGTTGTGTATTAGTGTATATTATTATTAACTAATGTGTATATAAGATGTAAGGTTATCCGATTTACATCCTACAATAAACAACAAAATATAGAAATTTGTATTACGGAAAATAGGCAGGAGGCAAGAAATATTATTCACTTCTTTCTAAAAATGATACAAATTTATTTAAGATTCTGGAAAATTTCTTTAAAAATAACATTTGTTATTTTTGTCTGTTTTCTTTTGTTGTCCGTGATCACAACCTTCGATCCTGATTTTGATTATACTCTATACATGACTACATAGCTGACCAGAGTAATATATTCATTTGCTGTTCGTATTAGATGATTATAATTTTTTTTTAAAAATAACAAACCAATAACACAATTTTAATAGAGTTTTGGAAATTTAAGATTGAATAACATTAAAGTCTGTAATTTTTAGGGTCAATAAATTAAAATCTTTATGTTTTTTGACTCTTTAAAAAACTAATAAACCTCCTTGGTTTTAAAGTTTTTTTTTTATATAAATATGATCATTTCATTTGGGCTAATTTCTCTGAGAATAATAAATTAGTAAATTTTCATATTTATTTTTTTCTCGTTAAAATATAAAACCATCTTGTGCTATTTTTCCATTCGTCGAACTAAAATCTTAGGGCAAAGGTGAAATCGCCGAGGGACGTCTAGCCACCGCACCGCCTCCTTCTCCGATTGTCTCGCTACTACTTCTCAGACCATTCCACAGCTATGTCACAGGTAACAACACTGCCCACTCTATTCGTTGGTCCCGTCTTATAGTGCTAGGCCTGAATATCGTAGATCTGACACTGAATCGACACGGAGCTCTGCGTTGTGATCGTTTTCTATGGTTAAGATGACTAGAACCGCATTGAATCATTCAATTTCAATTCCGAGACTCTGAATCGTACCACTGATCTGTGAATCGTTTTATCTGGTTTGATTGTTGAATTTGACTATTGGCTCTCGATTTTTTTTTAGGTGGACAACAGAAATTCATCAGCAGCCAAGCGTGCTAGAACTGACGGTATGACATTTCTTCTACCTTGGAAAACTATATTGTTGTGTTCTGAAGAGTATGTTTCGGATAATTCGACCCGAAGAAAGTTTCTGTGTGTACATTACACTCCATTTTCTTGCATGCATTTAGTATTAGAAATTACCCTGTGTATCGATTTATTTATACGGAGCCATCGTTACGGACTGTATGTTTATATGTATACGGAGCCTTCGTCTCAGTAGTACATGTTTATAAAGGATTTTAGATTCCAAACTGTATGTTTCTCATACTACAACTATGAATAGCTGTTTGGTTTACTCTTTTGGTTGTGGATAGGGGGGCGCAGAGAAGATGATTGGATCTGCCCAAGTTGTGGCAATGTCAACTTTTCATTCAGGACAACTTGTAATATGCGTAATTGCACTCAGCCTAGACCTGCAGATCATAATGGAGTAAGTCATTTTTTGTATTGCAATATCGAGGATATGTCTTTCTGCTTTGAAACAGTTTGTGTGCAAAACAGTCATTGGCTTCTTGGCGTGGGGCTGAATTAGGATCATTTGTCTCATGTAATGATGTATAACCATAATCTTTGTGTTATCGGTCTTTTAGTAGATAGAGCTCTTTGAGTCACACATGTATAGACGCTTAGGATGGTGAGTAGTTTTTGGTAAGGGTATTCAGGTGTTTGTTATGAAAATAAGAACTGAAGTGGAAGACCAGCCTTAGTGTTTTCTCCAGTCTATTGGGTTCTGTACTTCGATTACATTTAAGGAAGTAGTATATGTTCTTTCAAATCTAGAACCCATATGTTGTCTATCTTCCAACTAGAGCAGCAATACACAGACTATACCAGTGGCAATTTATGATCCAGTTTAAACAATTATCCACTTGGTTTTATTTTGGTTTGATGCCCGTTTATGACCTATTTGTTGCATATCTGTAACAGAAGTCTGCTCCCAAACCTATGCAACCTCAACAAGGTTTCTCATCACCCGGGCCATATTTAGGATCTGGGGGTCCCCCTCCAGTATATATGGGCGGGTCACCATATGGATCTTCTCTCTTTAATGGGTCGTCTATGCCTCCTTATGACGTCCCATTTTCTGGGGGTTCACCTTACCATTTTAACTATAATAGCCGAATTCCCTCCGGAGCTCATTACAGACCACTACATATGTCTGGACCACCACCATACCATGGCGGATCTATGATGGGAAGTAGTAAGTATTTTTCATCAGTTTTTGGTGTCTGGCTATTTCCCAATTGGTGTCAAGTCTTCCATTTACCATCGTTGTACCTGTATCTAATTTGGCTGGTGCATTGTTGGGTTTCTGTTTTTGTCAGGTGGTATGTATGGAATGCCTCCACCGATTGACAGGTATGGCCTTGGTATGGCCATGGGTCCTGGTGCTGCCGCTGCCATGGTATGTATAACCGTAAGATGCTTGGTTTTGATCACATGCAAGATCTTATAAGTCCCTGGACTTGTAATATGAGCTGAAATCTTTTCACAATATATGTGCGTCATTCTTTGCAGATGCCAAGACCAAGGTTTTACCCAGATGAAAAATCACAAAAGAGAGGTATGTGCTATAAGGGTTATGCTTTTTCACATTCTATAGTGATAGTCAACTTGATATATTCTGTTGTGTTCATTTACAGATTCAACTCGTGATAATGATTGGACATGTCCAAATTGTGGTAATGTAAACTTCTCATTCAGAATTGTATGTAACATGAGGAAGTGCAACACTCCAAAGCCTGGTTCCCAGGTTTGTGCTGCTTTTTGTTTGTGTTTGACTGTCCCATAGAGCGAACATATACATTATTTTGAATTCTAGGGCTTGACTGGTTAATTCGGCTATCATAGAACAGCTTGCTTAATTAATCTTAGATGGCTTACTTGGATATATCTTGGGATTATTTTCTTGATTTCTGACCTTTAAACTCTTATAATTGCAGCAGGGCGGAAGCTCAGATAAAATATCAAGTAAGCTCCTAAAAAGTCCTAAATATTGCAGCTTACTTGATGGACTTTGAGACTGACATAGGGATATGTGTTGTTTATCAGAACAAAATGCACCGGAAGGGAGCTGGAAGTGTGATAATTGTGGAAATATAAACTATCCATTCAGGAGCAAATGCAACAGGCAAAACTGTGGAGCTGATAAACCAGGGGATCAGTCGAATGGATCTCCTTCCCGTGCACCAGAAGAGAACGATCAGGTTTGTCATGCGACATATCTATGTGGTCACCTCTGTTTGTTAATAAATTGTTTGCCTCTGAAACTCGTATATGTAACAACCGGTGTAGATTTTATGCCTTGTGAAAGCAAAGGTTATATGTTTATGAAATATTTGACTTCGACTATGTTAAAAAATATTATAGAGTTGAGTGTCTCTGAACGATGTGTTTCAATTTGTGGTCTGTTCCAGTGAGTCGTAGACATGTTTGGGGGTTGAGAAGGGTGAGTCTGATCCAGCGGGTGTCGTAATGTCAGTCAATGTCTCGTCAGGTCGTCCATGTTGAAGCGGTCTCGTCAAGTTGCTTTCATGCATTTGTCTCTTTACCACTCTTGGGTGGCTATGTTGTATTAATACTGCAGAAATTGTTTTATCTACTTTGTGGTCGTCGTGGATCTTGTCTTCCTATAGAATTGTCCTTCGGGTCACACTGTTTTCATCCTAATCTTAGTTGGCACTTGTGGTTTTATTCTTTGTAATCGTTTTAAGACTTAGATAGTTTTCCGGGTAATGGAGTCTATCTAGGGGATGCAACTGGTCGTTGGTTTTAGATTTTAGAATTTCATTAGACATGAACTAATTTAAAACTAAAAAGTAAACTAGCACTAATTGCAGAATGGAATGAAAATATTTATGTACATTTCATATTTCATTCATTTCTATCTCGTTAACTTTTATTCCGTACTCTTATTGTATTTAGTATTTACCATATGGAGCCTAAACTAGTGCTGAAATCCTGAAACTGTTGCTAAGTGTTCAACCACCATGATAACTTCTAGGCGATGAGATTAGACGGAACCATGGAAGAGTAACTTAAGCGGTGGTTTAGTGTACTAACAACATTTAAGGTATTTTAGTCATTCCATCATTAGTTGTGTCTAGCAAGCTTTTTCTTTCACAAGTTCTTTGTTTTCTTGTGTTAATACAGAAGATATATACAAATTGTAAACTTTCACACATTTGGGAAGATTGTGGTCATATACATAGTCTTCTTCCAATATTTATTTGCACACAACAACATATCACAAACACAATCATACACACCTCACGACAAGGCAGAACACTCTAATAAGAAATTGTTTCTTGCAAGTGTAGCAGTTTGTGATGCAGGCTTCAGCGACCACGAAATAACACTGTGATAGTGTCATACCAGAAACTAGCAAATGAGGAGGTAGTTCCATGTGATGGTGTCAATTCATTGCATATCAGAGGTGCAATAGGTATGCCTATATCAGTTATATCAAACGTTATGTTTGGCATAATCTTTTTTTGTTCTAGATATTCTGTTATATCTTTCATAGTAGGTCTGTTTTCCGGGTCTCTCTGAGAACAGAGCATGCCTAGCTTCAAAAGTAACTCGGCCTCTTCAGTCCTAAAGTTGCCTGCTAGTTTACTATCAACAGTATCCATTAAACCACCTCTTCTCCCACAACTGGCAACCCATTCGACCAAAATCCTCTGTTCGGGTGATCTCTCTGGGTCTAGTGGCCTCCTCCCGCAGACGACCTCACAGATGACAGCCCCAAACGCATACACATCAGTCAATTCGTTAGCCACGCCCAATGTGGAAACTTCTGGAGCCATGTAACCAATGGTTCCTACCACACGTGTGGGTTGAAGAATCTCGCCACGATCATGGACTCTAGCAAGCCCAAAATCTCCTACTTTCCCATTTAAATTAGAATCTAGAAGAATGTTGCTGGCTTTTATATCTCTGTGCAATACAACTTGTTCCGAACCTTCATGTAGATAATGAAGAGCAGAGGCCACTCCCTTTATTATATGAACTCTCTGAGACCAACTAAGATTGTTTCCATGGAACAAGTAATCCGAAAGACTTCCATTTGGCATGAACTCGTAGACTAATAGCAATTCACCTTTCCTTCTGCAATAACCACGTAGTTGAACCAAGTTCCTGTGACCTAGTCTGCCCATAGTAGCAATTTCTGAAACATACTCTTGCATTCCTTGTTCAGCTCCATGAGAGACTCTCTTAACTGCAATTTGAGTACCATCAAGAAGATCTCCTTTATAAACCTTGCCAAAACCTCCTGCTCCAAGTACTCGGTTCTCCTTGAAACCTTTGGTTGCTTTGTAGAGGGTCCTAAAGGAAAATCTTTGAGGACTATATTTCTGTTCCCATTGTTCAAACACCTCTGCAAATCTTTTTTGGTGGTAAAAGTATGCAATTCCACTTGCTATAACAAAAAATGCAATTGTTGCTGTAGAAGCAAGTATAACCGGTATATGATTAGGCGGTGGTCTAGGGAGATCCAAAACTTTAGAAATGTCAAGGCTTTGTGCTTTTCCGCCTATAGACAATGCCCATCCAAGGATGTATTGGTGACTTTTGATTGTACCTGTCGAACCCGAAAATCCAAAATGCATCTGCTCTTTGAAGATTTTAGAAAGATCTATAGATCTTGACAAAAGAGGCAAGCTTGGTTTTGGGATCTCGAGTGGAGCAAGAGTTACATTTAGCAATCTCTGCTCGCCATCATATTCTATCCAGATACGAATTCTTTGTTTGCTTGCGAGCACAAGGCTTTTCCTCAATCCTCTAGTATCATCAAAGTAACTAGCATCAACAGAGTAGATGGATACTATACTGTTTATATCTATCCCTACATGGTTGTCACTTTCTTCAAGTGCTTCTGAGCTTGCATTAGTGTCAAGTTCTATGGCAAGGATATGATTTTCGGTTTTGTTATCATTCGTCCTATTGAATATCCCTAGATAAGATGTTGCAGCGCCGTACCTTAGATCAATGCTTGGAGATACAAGAAAAGCCATTCCTTGACCGTAGCTGGTACTTTCCTCTGGTATGATCGCAAATACGAATTCAGTTGAAAATGAAAAAGAAGTGTTTGTGAAATTTATGGGTGTTTTGTGGAAGGCATGCCCAGTGGCTCTTTTTGAACTATTAGTAAGTTTCAACCGACCATCTTCGATTGTTGCCATTCCATCTACGTAGAGATCTGCTTTCCTGAAGTCGTAATGTACAAATTGGTTACCATCTTGAGCTAATGCCACCGAAATCACATGGACTAAAGCTATCATCAAGAAACAGAGTAATTCCATAGCTTCAACCATATGAAACAATCAAACAACTATGATTCTTTTCTCTCTCTCACACAACCCCAATTAGTCTCTAGATGTTTGAACTGTTTCCGTAAACTCACATTCCTTTTTATTTTTCTTCATGAGAATGTTGGTTGACTAACTAAAATAACTAGCAGAAAAAGTCTAGCACAAATGAATCAAAGAAATTAGAGAGAAGTATGAGAGTTGACCCTTAGAAAATTTCCTTTCTTTTGAATTGGTTATATATATTTTGATTTGTTTGAATTGGTCTTGGGTCACTATGCTTATTTATGGCATCATAACTTATTTTAATATGCTTCTTTAGTTATTCCATGATCAAATCTTTCTAAACCAAATTTGTGTTGAATTAACGATGAATATATAGATCAACAATGAGTTAAAATCACCTTTCACGTCTTTTCAATTCACAAATGTCCTAATGAAAAATAATTTTTTATTCTCGTTGTCATTATTAGTATTTATTTTCGACAAAATAATCTCAAAACTATGTACAACACTCTTGTGTGTTAATTAGTTTTCTTCTAAAATACATGTGTTATCTTATACAAACTTTGATGACACACTCGAGATTTTGTTTATATCAAACATATATATAGATTTTGTTCACACGACAGAAGTTTATATAAACCAAAACGGGTTTAAAATATTTCATGTAGGTTGAAAAAGATTGAAACAACTAAAGACCACTCAATATGGTTTGAAACGTTTTGTTAATCACTTATTTTATTTCATAACATTTGTTTTTAATGATTGGTGACTTTCAAATATAACAAGTATTATGCATGGGTATATTTTGTCGTGTGACTATGAACAACAAGTATTATGCATGGGTAAATTTAATGTTGTTTAATTTTATGATTAGATTTATTTAGAAGTCTATTTAAGAGTATATTAGCTTATTAAGAATTTTCACAATGTTTGATAATTATATAGTAGTTGTGTTTAGTTTCATAATATATTTTAAACATATCTTGAAATTTTGATTGATTTGATTTTTTTGTTCACCAAATAACCAAGTTGAATTGGTTCAAGTGTATGATTGTGGGTGAAAATTTTATAGGTTTTTGTTTGTCCCCAGCTATCCTAGCCTAGTTTTATAAGTTTTTCTTAAAAACTATATATATATATATATAAAATATAGTATAATTAATTGTTTTTATAAATACACTTTTATATATAACAATAAATAAAGGTATACACATATATTTTCCATATATATATATATAAATTATGTTAATTTATTTTCTCAAAATCATAACCAAACAGAACAACTTTTGAAATTAACTTAATACAGATTAAAAATGTATTCCACATGTTGCAAAAATAGAGTTTAAACTCGTTACACCTCAATAACAATCCCAACAAAAGCTTAACACTAATTACTCTAAATTACATACCTCTAATTTAGAGTTTTCTTACAATCCCAACAAAAGCGTAAAAACAATTCAAACAAAAGTTTAAAACTAATTTCTCTAAATCATCGTCCGGATTTGGAAGCGGCGGTGGATCCGGCGCAGAAGAGAGAGAACGAGACGGTTCTGCGGAAAAGGAAGAAGTTTGGTGATGCTGCGATGAAGAAGATGAATGATTTACTCCAAAAAACACCTCGTCCTCGTCCCGACGCCTGATTTGAGATTTGTTCTCGTTCGTTGTTGCTCAAAGTTGTTCCTCTGTTTTGTTGGAAAAAAACCCTAATCTGGGTCCGGTGGTTAATAATTTGAAACTCGATACAAACTCTGATTTGGTTCCTCTTTTTTGTTGTGCAAGCAAAACTAGAATGAAAATCAATTTTTTGTCTAAAACTCTGATTTGGTTCCTGGGTTCGAAATCCAATTTGTGTTTGAAACCCAACTTGAAGATACAAAGTTGATCTAATTGGGTCTAAAAGATTTTTGTCTGCGATGAAACTCTGATTTTCTTGCCTCTAATTTAGAGTCTTCTTTCTTCAACCTTGAAGTAGTTTATGGACCTCATTATTTATCTTCTTGTCCTTAATCTCATAGAAACTTATGCTTGCTATGTCTCTCTCCTTTTTATCAAAATTCTCCATCTTAAAAATACAATTTGTGTTGAATGAACTTATGTCTCAAAACTGTATTTCACATATTTGAAATTCACACATATTCTCAAAACGAAAAAAATATATTTATCTATTTGTTTGTTCATAAGCTAATTTGGTAATCTACAAGAGAACAATATTAAAACTATAAACAACACTCATATGGGTTAATTAGTTTTTTGGTAAGTATCTACAATATTCAATACTAACTTTGATGACACATATTTGTTTTTATCAAAATATAAAGGTGATCTTCTTTACTAGATCTAAGTATTTTGGTGTTCTCACGATCACATTTAATGCATGAAGTTACAGTTGGTGGAAAAGGATTTAAACAAAAAGTTCATTTAATTTGTTTTCTATTTTTTTGTGTAATTAAAATTTTATTTTCTGAACATTTATATAAATGATTGGTGACTTTAACCTTAATGCAAATAAATGTTTGATTTACACATGCAAGAGCTATTTCAACATCTTTATGTGCATGTTTGTGATGAATTAACAAATGCATATTTGAATAAGCAATATCTTGAAATCTCATTTCACATGTTTAATTTATTCATGTACTTATGAAAAATATGTTTCTATTATTTTTGTCACAACATGATTGGTAATTATCTCTAACAAAACGATTTCAAAACTATAAACAATAATTTTGTGGGCTAATTAGTTTTTCTTGTAAGTAATATACAATTTTCGATGACACATTATATATTATAGAGATATTAGAAGTTAATTTTGGCAGTACAAACGAAATTATCTTTATGTTTCTACGATCATAATTAATACACGCGTTTGACGTTGAGTAAAAATAATTTAAACCATAAATAATTATACTTTCTTCAAAAAATTTCATTTAATCTAATATTTGTTTTATTAATTTTTTTTTAATGATCTCTGATTTGTAGCCATGATACAAATATTTGTATGGTCTATAAAATTAACAATTACTTCAGCATCTTTTAAAACCATTTTTGGATCGAATTGACCTTGCATATTTGGATCATCAATATCCCAAAATCATCTTTCACTGGATGAATACCCACGCTACGCGTGAGTTTATTATTTTGAAAGTTGCAGAAAAAAATATAATTATGTTTTTTGTTGCTTTCTATGTTCATTTTTGTGTGTTTTATTATGTAATTAATAAAGTGATATCTATTTTATATAGTTATAATTTTTTATGATTAGTTCATCTTTGACTTGAAATATCAATTCTACGTTTTTCATGTATAAATCTAATTATTTATATACCTAATATTTTAATCTTTCACTATCATGAATATAGACAACAACAATATACATATATTGATAAAATTGTATGTAATTATGTTATTTATGTGGTTTGAAACTTGCCTAATTTAATTCTAAACAAACAATTATTTTTTTCATGTAATCTCTCGTCATCTAGTATGCCAAGCACATTATGATATGCTAGTAATTTAAGTCAACCTTTTAGATATTTTCCTTTGCATATAGCCATATAGGAGAGAGTCTCGTGTTTTAAATTTCTTAGTATGTCTACCGTCTCAAATGACCATTACGTGAAAAACTTGTATGTCAATGTTATCAACTTATCATAAGGCCCAAAAATGAAAAGAGAGAAGGTCATATGAAAAGTCATATTTATAAAACATAATACTAAGAAAATATTCAAGGTAAATTACTAAATTAATATAAGGTTAGGTAGCAAACATCTAAACTACAACACAAATAATTTTTTAGCCATTATAGAGTAACGACTATTGATAAATTTTTTATTAATAAAATTAAAATGGTAGAATGAAAGTAGTGTTTGATACATTAATATGATTTTTTACTTTATTTTTTTATAGTTTTTAAAAAATCAGTTAAGAGTGAGATTAATGGTAGATTTAACACAACAAAAGACTTTTGATTTTTCTTCAATTAATTTTGCTAATCTTTTTATTTAAATAGTGTAGAATGACACGTGTCATTTTCTTGTGTGATAATGTGTCACTCATATGGAGAGAGTTGATCAACATTCATATATATGATTTCTTTAGAATTAATCGATGAGTTGATGGCAAAAGTTATGTATCTTTTGTCACAAGATGATTGGTAATTTACCTCTGACATAACAATCTCTTGTAAAAACTTTTAAAAATGACACAATACATCTTCTAAAGAACAATATAGGTGATCACCACTAATATAGATCAAGGTATCATGATGTTCTCGCGATGATGCTTAATACACACGTTACACATCGGTTGAAAATGATTTGATAAATAATATATCACTCAATTTTGTTTAATCAAATAATTACTTTCCCTAATCTTTTAAATGATTGGCGGCTTTTAACCATGATGCAATACATGTTTGGTTTGCATAAGTAAGAAGTAGCTATTTCAACATTTTTTTTACTAAGTTTATATCATATTGAGTATTGACCATGCATATTTGGATTAACAATGTCTTGAAATCGTCTTTCATATCTTTTAGATTTATTCATGTATTTATGAAAAACATTTCTCTATTTTTCGGTCACAACATAATTGGTAATTATTTTCAACTAAACAATTTCTTATATTTGTTATTGTGTTAAGATTACTGTTACATCAAGATTAGACTTATAAAGACATGAGTAGCGAGTAACGAGTAACGACCGATTTACTAAACCAACAATTTAATCTAGTGATTTAAATCGGATCTAATGCTACTGAGCCCATTAATAGGCCCAATAATTGGGCCCATTAATAGGCCCAACAAAGAAATTCCCGCTACTGAGACTGCATCTTTCCCGCGCTTTTCTCGACGAACCCTTTCTTCTTTGACGCAAGAACAGAGAACAGTGAAGAAGAAGAAGTAGAATCAGTAAAAATGGAAGTAATACGCTCTCAGAAGCGAACAGTCTCCAACGATGTCGTTTCAACTCCAACGCTTCCCCTCTATCTTACAGCTCCACCCATGGAAGTCCGCTTAGAAGAGTTCGAGCTCTTCGCCATCGATCGCTTACGGGGTTTCTATCAAATTCAATCCAAAATTTTGTTCCTTTCGAGGAGAATCTTTCTGGGTTTTTGAAAAGTTTGTTAATTTGTTTGTTGTGATAGTTCTTAAAGGAGTCTCAGATGGATTAGCTCGTGGACGAAACCCTAATGAAATGGATGATCTTGTAAGTTGATAAAAGTTTGATTTTTACAGTGACAATTTCTAGATTTTTGTTATTCAAATTCAATTTCTTTTGCTTATAGGTAGAGACTCTGTGGAAAGAACATATGAGACTTTCGGATGTTTCAGAAATGATCAATAAAGATATAATCTCTCATTTCGTTCTTCGTCTCGTTTATTGTAGATCGTAAGCTCTTGCTCCGTGCTTTGGATTTTGTTTATCGTAGATTTTAGTTTCTGTAGTTTATTAACTTTAGTATTTCTGGATTTTTGCTTAAGGGATGAGTTGAAGAAATGGTTTCTTAGTATGGAAACCGCTCTTTTCCGCCATAGATTCCGGCTTAAAAAGATTGAAGAACAGGTACTTCTGTGTTCTTTATTTGTTTGGTGAATGGTGATGTGGAATGGCGGGTAAATTTCGCTTTTTGTGTTTGTTCACAGAGAGCAATTGTGGGAGAATTTGGACTACCGTATAAGGCAGTCATAGGGGCAGAACTTGAGGTAATTTTTAGATTCAGAGTATATAGAAAGCTCATTGTCTTACAATATTTCAGGATTGTGGTTTATTCAGAATTCAAATGATTGAGAGGTGAAGAAATTGATCTTTGACCATTTGCAGAGTTTGAAGGAGAGGTTGGGGCTAGTTGCACGTTCACTTGGTCAAATTTTATCTGATGGTAATGATACTTACTAAATCTCCGATCCCTTTTCTGTCTCTTAGTAGGGACATGTTGTATTTCGATACGATTTTAGTTTCATCTAGCTCTAGAAATTATTTCTTCTTCACCTCTGAGCTATTTAGCAGTAAAACTTGAACCTTTTCTAACGGAAAGTTTCTTGTCTTTCTTATCCTTTGCAGTTGAAAACATATACTACAAGGTAGATCTGCCTCATCTTTTGTATTTGTTCAATTGTTCATGTACTTCAAGCTAGATATTTATTCATCTGATCAATTATTCATTTTCACCTGAAAAAAAGGTTCCTTTTGAAGAGGTTCCTGACCTTGTAGCTGGCCGGAGAGTATTATTACAGAAAGGATATGCCTTTGTAGCTGGCAGTCAGGTAAGTTATGGTTTTCATTTCAATTTGAAAACATAACTTCTCCTCAGTAGATAGTTGTTCTCTTTCGGTAACTTGGATTTCCTTATTTCTCCTAGCAGTTGGTTTCCCTTGTTGTCACACAATTTCGATCTCATTTATCGAAGGCCCTCATTCTGACAAACAGGTTATAATGGTTATGTGAATATTGAAAAGCTTCTCTTATATTCGTCGCGCTTTATTAACAAGATTCTTCTTTTTGTTTGCAGAAAATGGACGACTACCATTCGAGAACGAGAAAAAGACAGACTAACTCCGGTAAGCACGGACCTGAAATTAACTGCTTTATTTTATGTCCCATGTTTCCTTAACTTATTGTTGTTATCATTCAGATAGTAGAAGCTTTATCTACAAGCTACTTGGGTCCTGATTATACCCAGGTGAGTATCGTCCTCTAAAATTCGTTATATACTGTTATTGATTTGGAATCACTGAAGTTGTTAATATGCTTCCACAGTCAAATGAGTACGCTGACATATCACTTAAGGATATTGATCAAGTTTCCAAGAGTTCCTTCCCTCTTTGTATGAGGCATCTATTTGAAAAAGTAAGCTGCTTCATGGTTTTCAAATCTTTGATTCTTCATTAATTACATATCCTGTTTCCATACAACTGTAACATGTGAAACGTTTTCATGCAGCTTCGAGAAGATCACCATCTAAAACATGGAGGAAGAATGCAACTGGGTCTTTTTTTGAAGGTTTTTCTTTAATCTCTCTCCCCTTTGTCAAGTTTAGTCGCATCTGAATGCAACATGATGCAGATAGATTCACATCTAGATTTGAGGCTAGACGTAGTAGTGTAATACCATTTCTATTGGTTAAACATCGTAGTAAAGAAACACCAGTTCTTGTTTCAGCATTATATTTGTTCTTCTTTAAAGTTGTCTATCATCATGTAGGGTGTGGGCCTGAAACTGGATGACGCCCTAGCATTTTGGAGAGAAGAATTCACAAAAAAGGTAACTTGATTAGCAAATGTTTTATGTGCTAAAGTTTCATATCCGTTTTATGTCTCTCTCTCAAAAGAAGCTAGTTTCTAGTGGCCCTCACCCTTTTTCCATGTTTTGGTGTGAGATAGCAAATTTGAATAAGGAGATGGTGTGTAGACTTTTGTCTGCAGAAACTAAGTATTACTGAGCTATTAGATACCTATTTTTTTTCCTTTTTATCCTCAGGTTGGCTCTGAGAGATTTGATAAAGAGTATGCGTATGCCATTCGCCATAACTATGGGAAGGAAGGCAAGAGAACAGTAAGATCCTAACTATCCTTTTCGGGCCATTTTTCAGAGTTGTCATCTCTTCTTTATGTCAATGAAAGCGGCAATGATCAGCTTCTGATACCAAATACACATTGCAATTTCAGGATTATACCCCTTATGCTTGTTCAAAGATCATCACATCGGCTCCTGGTGCTGGGGATCATCATGGCTGTCCTTATCGACATTTCAGGTCAGTTTGCTCAGTAAAAATATGTTCTCTTCCTGTGAAAGAAAAGGGTAAGCCTTATATATTATTCATGTAGTATCTGTTATCCATCACCAACATCATATCAACACTACCAGCAGCTAAAAAATAATGATATATTTTGATTAGCGAACACAAGGAGAGAATTTTTACAGAAACGGAAACTCCTTCCTCGAACTACATTATATAAATATGTGCACAAAAGCGAATTCGAGCGCATAAGTGGCTTGCTTCTTTTGTTCAGCAGAAGTTGTTGCCCTTGGTCTTTGTCTAGCTATAAAGCGAAACAATAATACATATGTAAAGATGTGTGAATGATTAGGTGAATCCCAAAGTAATCTATCTGATGCATTCTGGTGCTTTGATGTCAGTGAGGATAACCTAAAAGCAGCACTTAGTAGAATGGGATTGAGTTCTCGTGGAATGGAAGATGTAATGGATAAAGTTCGAAACAAACATTATCAGGTGATTGATCTCACTTAAAACTTGAATCTTTCCGTCGATTTTAGAAATAACTAACATGCTCTTCTTTATATGCATTTATGGTAAAGCTCGCATGCACATTAACCTTTGAAGCTGTTTATGGTACATCCTGTGATACTGGGATCAACCATCCCAACCAATACTTTGAAGAAAGTCAGAAGATTCTGAAATCCAAGACTCCAACTGCTCCGGTTTAATCTCCCTAGAGTTTCAATGTAATCAGTGACATATATGAAACTTAAAATTTTAAGTTGATGCAAAACCTGTTTGATGATAGTAACATGTTTTTAAAAGTTAAGCATAAAGAAAAGAAAAAAAAACATTAGGCATATGTTAGGCATATGCTTACTTCTGTTCCAATATTGTCTTATTGTGGAGTTTAAATCCTGAACATGTTTCTTTAATTATTCAAAGAAATCAATGAAACTGAAGTGAATCTCTTGCTCACACTGTGACTGACACATATGTCCTCGTGACTTGCAATAATATATTCAACTGTATGATAAGATTTGACCACAAGCCAATGTTGTAGTTATTGTGGTTGTTGCTAGTACATTTTTGAAGTGGACACTGAGAATGGAAAGAATTAAATTCTCTATTAGGTTATGTAATGTAATCTCTTTGATCCACTGTAAAAATGAGGACATATCTATCTAGTAACCACGGTTGCGGTCCAAAAAAATAAAAATAAAAATTTCTATTGAGAGTATTTTGGGGTATTTCATGTTCTTGTTCGTTTTTTCTAGAATTTTCTCTTATATTTCGCCTTTGTTTTTAATGACGAAAGTGAGAAAAAAAATTAACTTCTAAATTTTTAATAATAGTATATGCAAAATACCAATTCTTAAAGAGTTAAATTTGGTGTTTTTTGAAATATTTGTACTTCATATATGCAAAAATAAAGAGGGTCGCCAACATAAAATTTATTACATGAAAACAAGAAGGACAAGATTGAACCAAACTTGAGAGGTATATATGACTAAATGTTTAATGATGTAAGTTCTTACTATATTTGTTTGTTTGCCCAACATCGTACAACAAAAACTGCTAGAGAAGATAAGGGAATACAGAATAATCATCTATGGTAGGTGATCATAATTAAATAGGAAGTATTGAAGATGACAATGGAGGGAAAACATTCAACTCCATAAAACTTATGAACAATGGAGGGAATACAGAATAATAATTAAATTTATGAACAATCTGTTGATTCGAGTTTGGAACAGTTTTTTTTTCCAAGTTTGGAAAACATTGTGATCATGAATGCAATTGTTTCTCTTCTTCAAAGCATAGTAGATAGATTCTTAGGTTTTGATTTGATGTCGTGGACGAAATGGATTAAACCGTTAGCGAACTACCATTCTATTTTTTGGGACGGATAATAATCTGCCACGAGCAAGTTTTTTTTTAATTATTATTATTTATATGAAAACGGTTTGTAGTTGATTAGTGGTGAATCTCTTTTATTTTTCTCATATCGCATTACTACAAACTATAATTCATCTATGGTAGGTGATCATAATTAAATAGGAAGTATTGAAGATGACAATGGAGGGAAAACATTCAACTCCATAAATAATTAAATTTATGAACAAGCTGTTGATTCGAGTTTGGAACATTTTTGTTTTCCAAATTGTGATCATGAATGCGATTTTTTCTCTTTTTCAAAGCATAGCAGACAGATTCTTAGGTTTTGAATGGATGTTGTGGACGAAATGAACTAAACCGTTAGCAGACTACTATTCTATTTTTTGGGACGGACAATAATCTGTCAAGATCAATTTTTTTTTTCTATATAAAAGCGCTTTATGCTCCGTGGTGAATCTCTTTTATTTTTCTCATACCGCATTACTATGAACTATAATTCATAAATAGTAAAGAAAAGCTATCTAATTCATAAACAGATTTATCCGTCCCAACCACCGTAACCATTCAAACATTTAGAAAGCCGAAATAATATTTAAAGCATCTTGTAATAATAATTACTATGTTTGTCTAACTACAGTGACATTACATATGTGATATATGTCTTAGAAGAACATGAGAAAAACAGACGACCATAGAAAACACAATTACAGTATTATAATAAAATTTTGTAATCTTACAATAGTAAAATTTTATATTACAGTATTATTTATCGCATTAAATATCGGTATATCAATTAACAAGATAGTAAATAAAAACATTTTTAAAAATGCATCAAAAATAGGACACTAAAAGTTCATTCCAATTTTTTTTTATGGACATACGTATATTTTGACTTTTGTTATATCTTAATACCACCTTTTTTTATTTTGTCATTTTCTTGAATACAATCTTATCACCAAATTTCTAGTTCAAGAAAATGCTATGTAGCCCAAATATCATTTTCAGAGTATTCCAGGATACTTTTTTCTCCTTTAAATTGATGTGGATGACACAAATAATAACAGATTGACAATTATACCCTCAACTTTTTCACAGGCAAATTTGTAATTTTGTTCGTCGTGCCGACGTGCTCTCTAATTTCTCTACGTACTCAAGTCAAAGTCAAAACGACAATAGGGCTACTTCCGTACTTTTACCTCCATAACCCCCATGATTTCACACGTGTTAATTTTTATTATTTTAATCTAATTCTGCCGACTCCATAAAAAATAAAATCTGCAACACTCCAAGATCATGCCACGTGGGTATCCATTATTGATGAGCTAATAATACAATAAGAAGCGTTGCAGAGGATCATTACCCTTCCTGTGACATAGCAACCATCTTCGTGGCTATCTGTCGGAACCCTCCTGTACTATTCCTTGAGATTCTTTATTTCGTCAGTCCATAGTCAAATTTTTACACCTTCTTTGTCTTTTATCTTCTCTTCTTCTTCCTCTTTCCGTACTGGTTTAGCGACTCCTCTCTCTGTCTCTAGCTCCGATCCTTATCTCTCTTCTGAACCAAACTTGATCTCATGTGTTGATAGTTTGAATTACTACCCCAATCGTTATGCAATCTGGTGAGTTTTTGAGGGTACTCTCCATTTTCCTCGAAAGTATCAAACTTTATGTATTTCGATTACTAAAGACTACATTTTTTCGTTTTTTACTCTCAGAATATGAAATTAGTACTCTGTTTCAAGAAGCTCGGAGTCGTTGGTTGAAACCTCCTGAGGTACTGTTTATATTGCAGAATCATGAGAGATTGACGCTTACTAATACCGCTCCTCAAAGACCTACAAGTATGTTTGACTTGCTTCTCTGACTTTTAACTGGTTTGGTTTTGTTGATTCAAGGTTTGATTTGATGATCAATTTTGTTAAACTCTTGTTGTCTCTTAGGTGGTTCTTTGTTTCTTTTCAATAAAAGGGTTCTTAAGTTTTTTCGTAAAGATGGTCATCAATGGCGGAGAAAAAGAGATGGTAGAGCTATTGCAGAAGCACATGAACGACTTAAGGTATTAGAGATAGTGAAGTTTGGTCTTAGAGACTTCTTACATTGTTGCTACTTGCTTTTAGATGTTGATTTGCAACATTAGATATGTTGTTCTTAAGGTTGTTAATGAGTTTTTGATTGATGTGTGTTGTGAACAGGTGGGTAATGCTGAGGCCTTGAATTGTTATTATGCTCATGGAGAGCAAGACCCTACTTTTCGGAGACGTATCTACTGGATGTTAGATCCGTGAGTAGTCATGTACTCATACTATGTGTATACAAGTTACTCCTCTTTATATTCTCAAAAATGAACAAAAAGTTTTATTGCTCTTTATATCAGGGAATACGAGCATATTGTCCTTGTTCATTACAGGGATGTAAGCGACCGAGAAGAGGTGACTTCTCTAAATAAGCAATATTTGTTTTACTAAAGCGGAACTTGAATTTCGTTGTATGACTTCATGGTTGCTTAACGTTTCAGGGACAACAAGCTGGTGGACAAGTTTATCAGTTTGCACCAATTCCTTCCACTCTCTTTTCAAGTCCAAACTCCATCGGGACTCAAAATGTAAGCTACAATCACTACATTGGTGATTCTTCTGACATACATCAGCAGCATTCATCTACTTCGCCAGGCATTGCAGAGGTTAACTCTAACCTGGAAGGCAGTGCAAGTTCTTCTGAGTTTGGACAGGCTTTAAAGATGCTTAAGGAACAACTGAGTATCGGAGATGAACACGTTAATTCTGTTGATCCACTCTATATTCAACCGGAAAGTCTTGATAGCCTCCAGTTTTTAGAGTATAGTAATGACAGAGATCACCTTGTTCAACCAACGACTGTATATCAGAGACCAGAGAATAACAAACTAGAGAGATGTTATGGAGGCAATTTTGGAGCCCAATACAATGCCAAGAATGATTCTAACAAACTAGAGAGATGCTATGGAGGGTATGTTGGAGCTGAATACCATTCTAGCAATCTCATGCTCGTAAAGAATGATTCAGGTACGCCAAAGTTATACAGCATTGGTTTTTTCTTTCTATTTCCTCACTATATGATGTTGACACTACTCAATATTCGAAAGATGATTTGGGAAATATTTATAATTTTTGTTCTCACAGTGAGTTTCATTGGTCATTGAATGTAGCCAGACTTTATGGACGATCTGTAATTTATCCCTTGAAGTCTTGTCATGCTTTCTTCCTTGTTTGTCTCTGTATGATGTTGTCTTTGCGCGGAACTGAAGAATGATATATAGTTATTAGGAAGAGTAAGAAACAATCTTTTTACAGGTGGTACAGGAGGGAGTGGAGATCAAGGGCCTGAATCTTGGAAAGATGTGTTGGAGGCATGTGAGGCTTCTATACCTCTTAACTCTGAGGTAACTCTCTCCTAAACGTAAATAAAATGTGGGATCTAACTAGTACTCACCGACTTCATACAGAGGAACACGGTGAATGAACCATAGGTGTTATGGTTTTCTAATCTCTAATGGCAGTTGAAGAGTAGATTTTCCAAACTAATAAGTAAAAAGTTTATAATCTAGAAATTTATATACTTTTTGTCGGAAGCAGGGAAGCACACCAAGTTCTGCAAAAGGATTGCTAGCTGGATTGCAGGAAGATTCAAACTGGAGTTACAACAATCAGGTTGACCAATGTATGTCATCTGCTTTGCTAAAGAATACTTTTAGGCTTCATCATACCTTGTATAACATCGGTCAGTTCTGATACTTGTCTTAAATTTCAGCTACATTGTTGTTGCCTCAAGATCTTGGTTCTTTCGAAGTTCCTGTTTCTTATTCTGCACTGGGAGCTTTGGAGAATAATGATGATTACTGTAGAATGATGGATAATGAAGGGAAAACCGGGGTTCCTTTCGAGGAAGAAATGAGACTGGCAGGTGCACATAAGCAAAAGTTTACTATCCATGACATATCACCAGAGTGGGGTTACACGAATGAAACTACAAAGGTCTAATCTCTTATACTTACACCATCCGTAATATTTCGTTGAGACTTATGTGGAAGTGCATAAATTACTCTCATGATTGATATACATGGTTATTTATTTGCCTGGTTAGAACAAATGATGGTGATCTTCCGTTTTAAAATTTCATTTGGACAATGCAGGTGATAATCATTGGATCATTTCTCTGTGATCCAACAGAATCTAACTGGTCTTGTATGTTTGGGAATGCTGAAGTTCCTTTTGAGATCATTAAGGAAGGTGTGATTCGGTTTTTAGCCCCTCCATGTGTTCCTGGAAAAGTCAATTTATGCATTACTTCTGGAGATGGACTCTCGTGTAGTGAAATAAGGGAATTTGAGTATCGCGATAAGCCTGACACATCTTGCCCTAAGTGCATTGGGCCACAGACCTCTGATATGTCCACAAGTCCAGATGAGCTTCTATTACTTGTAAGGTTTGTGCAAACACTTCTATCAGACCGATCATCGGAAAGAAAAAGTAACTTAGAATCTGGCAACGATAAGCTGTTGAAGAAACTGAAAGCTGATGATGATCAATGGAGCCATGTCATTGGAACGATCCTAGATGGCAGTGCATCATCAACAAGAACAGTTGATTGGCTTCTACAGGAACTACTTAAAGACAAGCTGGATACATGGCTGTCTTCAAGATCCCGAGATGAAGATTACATAACTTGTTCTTTGTCAAAGCAAGAACAAGGCATTATCCATATGGTTGCAGGCCTTGGCTTTGAGTGGGCACTCTATCCAATCCTTGGTCATGGAGTCAGTGTAGATTTTCGTGATATTAACGGATGGAGCGCTCTTCATTGGGCTGCACGATTTGGAAGGTGAGTAGCCGATAAAGAGTAGACTAACACTGTCATTTCAACATTTTTGATTCGAGTAGAAAATAGTGTCTTGATGTTCTAGCCTCATAATTTCACATAGTTACTGTAACAAGGAGTTGAAGATGGAATCTTTCTTAGACAATAGCTTCAAATGAATCTAATAAGTAATAACCAATATTGTGTTCTCTGCTGTGGCAGTGAAAAAGTGGTGGCTGCCCTTATAGCTTCAGGGGCATCAGCTGGAGCAGTGACTGATCCCAGTCGGCAAGACCCGAATGGAAAAACTGCAGCTTCAATAGCTGCCTCTAATGGCCACAAGGGTCTTGCAGGTTATCTGTCAGAGGTGGCGTTAACAAACCATCTCTCATCGCTCACACTTGAAGAAACCGAGAGTTCAAAAGACACTGCTCAAGTGGAAACAGAGAGAACTTTGAATTCCATCTCAGAACAAAGTCCTTCTGGTAACGAGGATCAAGTTTCACTGAAAGACACACTGGCTGCAGTTCGAAATGCAGCTCAAGCAGCTGCAAGAATCCAGGCAGCTTTTCGTGCACATTCATTCAGAAAGCGAAAACAAAGAGAAGCAGCTATATCTGCTTGCTTACAAGAGTATGGGATCTATTGTGAAGATATCGAAGGGATCTCGGCTAAGTCGAAGCTAACGTTTGGAAAGGTCAGGAACTACCATTTAGCAGCTTTATCTATTCAGAAGAAGTATCGTGGCTATAAAGGTCGTAAAGAGTTTCTGGATCTTCGCCAGAAAGTTGTAAAGATTCAGGTATTTTAACAGCTTTAGTGAGATGAACATAGTTGTTTCCCATTAGCCTTTGGCGTCTCATGCAGCTCTTTATTCTCTTTTATTTCTGGCAGGCTCATGTGCGAGGTTACCGCATAAGGAAAGATTACAGAGTAATCTGTTGGGCAGTAGGAATTATAGATAAGGTTGTACTCAGGTGGAGAAGAAAAGGAGTTGGGCTAAGTGGGTTCAGGCAAGACCAAGACGTAGAGAGTACAGAGGACAGTGAAGACGAGGACATTCTCAAGGTGTTCCGCAAGCAGAAAGTAGATGGGGCAGTGAACGAGGCTTTCTCTCGTGTTCTATCGATGGCCAATTCTCCAGAGGCTCGCCAGCAATACCACCGCGTGCTCAAGAGATATTGTCAGACAAAGGTTAGTAGTTTTACAAGAGATGAATCAAAGTTATAATAATTATGCTGGACTTGTTTTTAGTGTTTCTTTTCACAAGTTAGGATAAAGTGATATGAACTTACATGATAATGAAGATGCTTGAATGAATATTTGCAGGCTGAGCTTGGAAAAACAGAGACATTAATTGGAGATGACGACGATGGGTTGTTCGACATAGCTGATATGGAATATGACACTTTGTTTGCATTGCCTTGAGGGGAAAGACAGGCAAGAACATCTCTGTGAATTTAGAGGTTTAATAGTGTCTGTAGATTTTGTGAAGTTTCAAGAGTGAATAGTTTAGATTTATAGAGTTGCATGCAAAGAAGAAAACAAGGAAGAGCTCTTGTTAGTAGTTTCTGTAAATGGTCTTATTGGGGCTAACTTAAAATGCTTAAAGACTTTGATGTGTTGGATAAGCAAAACAATGTATATACAAATTTGTGTTATCGTATGAATCTTTTGGTGCACATAGTTCAAATTCATTCAGCTAAAAAAAAATGAATGAATAAATAATAAATTTTTTAAAATTGTTCAATTCTTTTATATTCAAATTTGGGAGAGAAATGGGATTCCACTTTCTTTATTTTTCAATATAATTTTTCATCTTTAATTTTTGTATTATGGTTAAACTGATTTTTGATTGAATATAATTTTACATTCAATTACAAAAAAAAACATATTTTAAAATAAAATCAAAAATTGAATTAATTTGAGTAAATGCTAATATAAAAAAAAAATTTATCTAAATAATTTTTTTGTCAAGTTGCTATTAAAGTATTAAACTATTAATTAATTCGTTACAAAATATCTAAATCACGAGTGAAAAAAAAAAAAAAAACATTCTCCAGTCTCAATAGCGTTGAGAAAAAAAAAACAAAGAAGTGACACGTGCGTCATTCCAACCGTTAAATTAACGCAAAGGAGAAGATTTAATGATTCAGCAAAGTTTTTTTGTCGTCTTGTCACTATCGAACCCAAGCGCATTTTAGCAACCACCGCCCATTTCACAATTCACAGATGCTTCTCTTTGACACAGAAGAAGAACTCATCAGAAGAAGAAGAAGCTTCTCCGATCTCTCTTCTCTCATCTCTATCTGTAATGTTTTCTTATTCCTCTCGTCGTCTTTCTCTATCCAGATTCTCACGATTTAGCTCTCTGTGTTTGTTGAACGATTTCTAATTTTGTTGTAATCTGAATCATTCTCAGTGAAATCAAGCGATCTAGAAGAATCTGGCAAAATCTTAGGTGACGAATGTTGGGACTGCAACGAGAAACATCCTCGATGTACAAGAGAACGTCATCGAGAGATTATTCTCCAATGGTCGACGTCGAAGATAGCTCAGGTACGCACAAAACATGCATCGTTTTATAGAAACTAGTTTCAAATTTTTAACTATGAAAATTTCGAATTTGTCTTCAGGTGTTTTAGAGAATGAGGTTAACAATGAAATGGAAACTACAAATCCTTCATGGAAGTGTTCTCTTCCACATGTTCTAGTGGCTACGATTTCGTCGTTTCTATTTGGTTACCATTTAGGGTTCGTGATTGATTTTAGCTCTTCTTCTTGAATATTTGTTGTGATTACTTGTGTTGAACTTTTTTTTTTTGGTTGCTGCAGAGTTGTTAATGAACCACTTGAAAGCATTTCGTCTGATCTTGGTTTTAGTGGTGATACATTAGCTGAAGGTATTCACTACTTCTTATTGCTTAATACATGACAGTGATCATCACATTTTTTACTACTTATATAAGTTCTGACTGCTTCTTTATGTGAAAGGTTTGGTGGTTAGTGTATGTCTTGGTGGCGCGTTTATCGGGTCTTTATTCAGTGGAGGAGTTGCTGATGGGTTTGGAAGGCGGAGAGCCTTTCAGCTTTGTGCTCTGCCTATGATTCTGGGTGCTTTTGTAAGGTAATTTTGGAATCTCGTCCGAGCTCTGGTTCTTAAACTGTAGTCAGCTAGTGTTTCGTTAAGCTAGACTTATGAATTGGTCATGCAAAAGCTATTGTAATCAAATACCAATAAGGCAGGCTTAAAAGTGTTGACCATATTTTCATTAGAGATAGCAGTGATACATGCAAATATCTAGTGACTGTTCTAGTACATATATTTACCAGAAGCAAGATCCTATCTCTGGGTTACAACATGTTAGGTCCAGATTCGATTCTCTGTTTCATTTCTCTAAGAAAAGACTTACAGTGCTGAATGAAGATAAATCTTGCAGATCAAATCAAATAACCAATTAGTTTACAAGTATTCCGATCCCACTCACTAATATATATTCTGATAGCCATGTGTATTTGATGTAGCTCATATCAAAATATTATGATCCTTTAGAAAGAGTTGGCCTCATTTTTAGTAGTTTGGTTTGTTGCTTATGCTAAATGTGTTTCTCTCAGTGGAGTTAGCAACAGCTTAGCTGTCATGCTTTTGGGAAGATTCTTGGTTGGGACTGGGATGGGTCTTGGGCCACCTGTGGCAGCACTCTATGTGACAGAGGTACGTACATGCTGGCGTCCAAAGTACTGATTATGGATTTTACTCTGCGACAAGTTTTGAGCCGCTTGACTTCTTATGCAAATTTCCCAAATTTTGACTAGGTATCACCAGCTTTTGTTAGGGGAACATATGGAAGCTTCATACAGATAGCTACATGTCTGGGACTGATGGCAGCCCTGTTTATAGGGATCCCAGTCCATAATATCACTGGTTGGTAAGTAACTATCCTTTTGTAGAATCTATCATATTCTTTAGTAGAATCAACATATAAAACGTTGTGATCATCTATGTTGTTATGGTATCCAGGTGGCGTGTCTGTTTCTGGCTATCAACGATACCTGCTGCACTACTCGCTCTGGGAATGTTCCTATGTGCTGAGTCTCCACAGTGGCTATTCAAGGTCTGCTTCATTATTCACTTTTACAATGTTCTGTTGTATGTTGAACCTGAAAATTGCACTTAATTTTACATTATTTTTGAAACGGTCATATCTTATGCAGCAAGGGAAGATAGCTGAAGCAGAAGCCGAGTTTGAGAGGCTGCTCGGAGGGTCTCATGTGAAAACAGCAATGGCAGAATTATACAAACTAGATTTAGACAAGACGGATGAACCAGATGTTGTGAGCCTCTCGGAACTGTTATATGGTCGGCATTCAAGAGGTATGTATAACTCTTCTTTTTTTTTTTCTCCGGGAAAGTAACTGCACATATGTATGTTAATTGTTGTGTCTATTTGTTTCCTATATAGTACTTTGTTATTCACTTGTTCCTTTTGCAGTTGTTTTTATTGGATCAACCCTGTTTGCTTTGCAACAGCTATCTGGTATAAATGCTGTTTTTTATTTCTCTTCTACCGTTTTCAAAAGTGCCGGAGTACCATCGGACCTAGGCAACATATTTGTTGGAGTTTCAAACCTCTTGGGTAGAGTAGCCCTCTCCTCCTGTTCTTTTGTTTCATTGCCTTTTCAATTATATGGATCTTGGATTGTAACATTGTTCTGTTATCAGGATCTGTAATCGCGATGGTGTTGATGGATAAAGTAGGAAGAAAGCTTCTTCTCCTTTGGAGTTTTATTGGCATGGTATGTTGTACTGTTTTCTTATTATCAACGTTAATATGACTTAATCCTGTCAAATATGAAGAAAAATCACATATCTTGTTGATGTGTATAGGCAGTAGCAATGGCACTTCAAGTTGGTGCTACAAGTTCATACTTACCACATTTTCCGGCGTTGTGTTTATCTGTCGGTGGAACTCTCGCGTAAGTATTTCTTGAAACTGAAATTTGTTTTCCAAATATATTTCATGTTCTAAATGCAATTGTCATTTGCGATTACAGGTTTGTGCTAACATTCGCCTTAGGAGCTGGTCCAGTACCAGGTTTACTCCTCCCTGAAATCTTCCCAAGTCGAATTAGAGCAAAAGCTATGGCTTTTTGCATGTCGGTGCATTGGGTAATAAACACGTCGATTTGACCATCTCATGGATTGTGGATTCAGTTTATAACGTTGCTTAACATTGTTGGTTCTGGTTGGACAGGTGATAAACTTCTTTGTGGGTTTACTCTTTCTGAGATTGCTCGAGCAGCTTGGTCCTCGGCTACTATACTCGATGTTTTCTACGTTCTGTTTAATGGCGGTGATGTTCGTGAAGCGGAACGTGATTGAAACCAAAGGCAAAACACTTCAAGAGATTGAGATCTCTCTACTAGCCAAACCATGAATGTGTATTCATTCTCTCTCTATGTCACTGTTGTATAATCAAATAAAATGATTTAAGTTTTCGGTAGAGTTCGTTAAAATGTTAAATTTCACGTAAACTAATCAATATCTAGATTTGAATATTCTTATTCTCTATTAGAAAACTCTTGGGTTTAAATAGTCGGATGATGAAGGTATGTAAATGTGCAACAAATTAAAGCTAGGGAAAATTTCAAAAGTGTGACTATACATCGAAATTAAAGCTAACACAATCCCTAATGTATCAAATTCTAGTTAGATGTTTTGAACTTTAATTTTTTTTCTCTATCATTATTCTCAAATATATTTTTGAGTTTCCATAACAAAAATTTAACGCTGGAAGCCAACGTGAGAAAAAGAAGAAATATAGCCTATCATTCTTTTTCTTACATAATCACCATACAAAAAAAAAAGGCAAATGTATCGAGGAATTAATTTGCCAACCACTCGTTCCAATAAAAGAAAGGTCAAAAATAAACACAAGAAAAAAAATTCTCAAATATATAAAGCAATGCTCACCAGAAACTATAATCAATCAAATTCACCTTAGACATCATTCCTTATTGTCCCATCCAAAACAGTGAAAAACTAAAAAAGAAAAGAAAAATAAAGCTAAGAAAATGAAAGAGTCAACAAGACTCTTATGGATATTATCCATCATTGTTTTAGTGGCAGCTGTTTCTAAGGCAGTCTCAGAGCTAGACAATGATGCATTTGATGACGATGATCATACTTCATTGGAAGGCATGACGATTAAACGTGAAGCCATGGAAGTGAAACCACCAAAAGCTGGCAAAGGCAAAGGCAAAGGTAAAGGTGAAGCCATCGGAGTGAAACCACCAAAAGCTGGCAAACGCAAAGGTAAAGGTCGTGGCACCGTCGCGGCAGGACCTGATATGAATTGGCCTGGACAATGGGAGTTATTCATGAAGAATTCTGGTGTATCAGCCATGCACGCAATTTTGATGCCTTTGATCAATAAAGTTCAGTTTTACGACGCAACCATTTGGAGAATTTCACAAATCAAGTTGCCTCCTGGTGTAGCTTGCCATGTTTATGACCAAAAGGCTAATAAAGTTGATTGTTGGGCTCACTCTGTCCTTGTTGATATCAACACCGGAAACATCAAGCCTCTTGCGGTAACAAAATTACTATTTATTACTCGCTCCGTTCTTTTTTCATATAATGTTTTAGCTAAAAACACGCAGATTAAGAAATTACAAATATATTTCTATTTTTACATTAGTCATGGTTGATCTGATGGATTTAATGGAAACATGACAGCTTACAACAGACACATGGTGTTCGTCGGGAGGTTTAACCGTAAACGGTACTTTGGTAAGTACTGGAGGATTCCAAGGAGGAGCAAACACGGCAAGGTACCTTTCCACCTGCGAAAACTGTGTATGGATTGAATATCCAAAGGCACTCGCTGCAAGGAGA
Source organism: Arabidopsis thaliana x Arabidopsis arenosa (assembly GCA_019202795.1). Taxonomy (NCBI): domain Eukaryota; kingdom Viridiplantae; phylum Streptophyta; class Magnoliopsida; order Brassicales; family Brassicaceae; genus Arabidopsis; species Arabidopsis thaliana x Arabidopsis arenosa. The sequence goes on along the minus strand of CM032919.1, from coordinate 9,742,419 downwards.
TGGTACTCAACACAAGCCACTCTTCCCGATGGCACTTTCATCGTTGTTGGAGGCCGCGACGCTCTCAACTACGAGTATATCCTTCCGGAAGGACAAAACAACAAGAAACTTTATGACTCACAACTTCTTAGACAAACAGATGATCCAGAAGAAAACAATCTTTACCCTTTTGTTTGGCTTAACACCGATGGTAACCTCTTCATTTTCGCCAACAACCGATCCATTCTTCTTAGCCCGAAAACAAATAAAGTTCTCAAAGAGTTCCCTCAACTTCCCGGTGGTGCCCGTAACTACCCTGGTTCCGCTTCCTCGGCTCTTCTCCCCATCCGCCTCTACGTTCAAAACCCCGCTGTCATCCCCGCTGATGTCCTCATTTGTGGTGGTGCAAAACAAGACGCTTACTTCCGCGCTGAGAAGTTGAAAATTTACGATTGGGCCTTGAAAGATTGTGCAAGGATAAGCCTCAATAGTGCTAAGCCTGTATGGAAAACAGAGACCATGCCAATGTCACGTGTGATGAGTGATACTGTGATCCTCCCAAATGGAGAAATTCTTATTATAAATGGTGCAAAACGTGGATCTTCTGGTTGGCACTTAGCCAAAGACCCAAATTTTGCTCCACTCTTGTACACACCTAACAAACCTTTAGGCAAACGTTTCAAAGAACTCGCTCCTTCCACTATCCCTCGCGTTTACCATTCCATCGCAATCGCTCTTCCTGACGGTAAAGTTCTTGTTGGTGGAAGCAACACCAACAACGGTTACCAATTCAACGTTGAGTACCCAACCGAGCTCCGCATTGAGAAATTCTCACCACCTTATCTTGATCCAGCTCTTGCCAATATGAGACCAAGAATCGTAAACACCGCTACACCAAAACAGATTAAGTATGGACAAATGTTTGACGTAAAGATCGAGCTTAAACAACAAAACGTAGCAAAGGAGAATGTAATGGTGACAATGTTGGCACCATCATTTACTACACATAGTGTATCAATGAACATGAGGTTGCTTATGTTGGGTATTAACAATGTCAAGAATGTTGGTGGAGATAATCATCAAATCCAAGCCGTTGCTCCTCCTAGTGGAAATGTTGCTCCTCCTGGTTATTATCTTCTCTTTGCCGTCTACAATGGTGTCCCTAGCGTTGGAGAATGGATTCAGATTGTGTAATTTTGATATGCATATGTAGTGATAAACTTATTTTTTGAAACGAAACCTATAACATGTTTGTAAGGCTAATTTTTTTCTTTATACTTGTATGAATATATTCTTTGATTCTTATAATTATTATATTTTTTGAATAACTGTTTTGTGATTGATATAACAAATTTTAAAAAATTATCATAGTGAAATCACTTATAGAAGGTATCAGTTTTAGGTGTCACTAAAAGGTTTGAATAAAAACATATTTTATTATTCTCTTTTTTTTTTTTCATTTTAAATGATGTTAAAGATTTTTGCACCTAGAATAAAAAAATAATTTATTTATATGTTTTTCTATATTAAAATTTTAACATATTACATACTTAAAAAAAATGTAACCAATGAAAAAGTAAATCAAATAATATAAAGAGTCAAAAACAATTTAAAAAATTAATTTTCATTAACAATTGAAAATCAAAATATCAAATAATATGAAACAAACAAAAATTTCTAAAATATTAAGTATAATAAAACTGAGGGCGTAATAAATAATGTTATTCGTTTTTAATATGTTTTGTAGATAAGAAAAAAAATTCTATTTCATAAACGTTTTTAAATAAAATACATCAAAAACTAATCGATTTATTACTAATTATAATTTAATTAATTATTTTAGAATTATGTCTAAAATATTATGAGGATCGTTCAATTTTGTTTTATAATTCTCCAAAAATAAATAAAAGAAAAAAGCTTTATCTCTACCGTTGTCGTCACTTAATCTCCGACGGAGGAAAAGTAGCCACCGCTTGAAGAATCATTCATAAACACACATATAGAGAGCTCTGAATCTCGAGGAAGAAGATGGTCAGGATCATTACCATGGCTGCTTCCTCCATTCGACCTTCCCTCACCTGCTTATCTTCTTCTCCTCGCTTCCCCATCTCCCTCCTCTCCAGAAATCTCTCTCGCACTCTCCGTAATCATCTTCCACCTTTCGTTGACTATAGAATTTAGAATCAATCATTGTTCAATTGATTAGTGAATTCTAGAACTAGGGTTGTTACAAAGTTCCTAAATTTCTGGTTGATTCGTTGACAAATTACTATATTGTTCAATTTTGTTGCAGATGTTCCTCAATCACAGCTTTTTGGTTTAAATTCTCATAAGCTTTTGAGAAGAAGTGTAAACTGTTTAGGAGTGGCTGAATCTGGTAAACCAGCTCAAGCTAGTACAGCTACTGCACAAGATGATCTTCTCACCTGGGTCAAAAATGATAAGAGAAGAATGCTTCATGTTGTTTATCGTGTTGGCGATTTGGACCGGACGATAAAGTACATAACTTTGAATTTCCTGTTATATGATTTGGTGGAGGATTAAGTTTAACAGAGTCATCTGATTGATGTAGGTTTTATACTGAATGTCTTGGAATGAAGCTTCTACGCAAGCGTGATATACCGGAAGAGAAGTATACAAATGCTTTCCTTGGTTATGGACCTGAAGATTCACACTTTGTGATTGAGCTTACTTATAGTAAGTCGTATCTTTATCCTCCTTTTATGCTAGTGCCGAGATGCAGAGTATTGTAGTTCATTTAGCTCCAGTGAGCTTAAGACTATGCATTTTATATTAAGATGGTTGGCTTAGCTTTCTTAGTGTCATTTTGTTTACAGATTATGGAGTTGACAAGTATGACATTGGGGCTGGTTTTGGTCACTTCGGTATTGCTGTCGACGATGTGAGCCTCTACAATCTATATTGAATATTGTCCTCCTTTTCTTTGAAACAGTGTTTTATATGTCTGGATTTTACTCAAATCTTTCCACTTTATGGTCTTATTTCTAAGATGTGAACTTTCTTTCCAAAAAGGTGGCGAAAACTGTAGAGCTTGTGAAAGCCAAAGGGGGAAAAGTAGCCCGGGAGCCTGGTCCTGTCAAAGGTGGCAAAACTGTGATCGCATTCATTGAAGATCCTGATGGTTACAAATTTGAACTCTTGGAAAGAGGTCCTACACCAGAACCTCTTTGCCAAGTTATGCTCCGTGTTGGTGATCTCGATAGGGCCATAAAGTTCTATGAGAAGGTGAGTCCTATAAAATTGTTTTGAGATGTGACAGTTTATAGCCTGAACAGTAAATGTTTTGATCTGATATAGTTTATATTTCTTTTATCAGAATGCATTCTTATCCACTGATCATATGTGCTTGCTTTCTTTATAGGCTTTTGGAATGGAACTTCTGCGAACAAGAGACAACCCAGAGTACAAGGTAACTTGCAATGCCTCACAAATTTAATTCTTACTCATGCGGCCTTGAACTTCTCTTTTCTATGTTTCTAACTGCAAAACCTGCTACTATTGTTTGTTCAATCGGTTTGATTTAATTTTTTGTGTAAACTCGCTTACCGTAAGTGGTTATTTGCAGTACACAATAGCCATGATGGGATATGGTCCAGAAGATAAATTTCCTGTCCTAGAGCTGACATATAACTATGGTGTCACTGAATATGATAAAGGAAATGCTTATGCTCAGGTAAGAGATTTTTGACATTCTGTTCGTTGAAATTTATTTTCAATTGGAGGATAGCCATAGTTTTAACTTGTTTGCTTGTGTTTGATTACTATCAGATTGCTATAGGGACGGATGACGTGTACAAAACTGCAGAAGCTATAAAACTCTTTGGGGGAAAAATCACGAGGGAACCTGGTCCCTTACCAGGTATTAGCACGAAGATCACCGCATGTCTGGATCCTGATGGTTGGAAATCGGTAAGATATTGGTGTGTTGAGATAGATTCATATTGAGGGAAAGAACTCCGAATATCACGTTTTGAGTTTGCGAACTTTTGGCATTACAGGTCTTTGTGGACAACATTGACTTTCTCAAAGAACTGGAGTGAGATGTCAAAGGAGAAAGGAGAAGAGAGGCAACAAATGCATGAAAATGGCTTATGAGGGAGACAAAAGGAGAGGCCTTGTTGTGTTACATCGGTTTGGGGTTTGATATAATATCTCTCAGAGTGCTGAGTATTTGTTCAAAGTAAATGATTTGTTTTTCAGAATCTAGTGTAGTTGTTTTACATGTTACGTCTTGTATATTAGTTCCACTTAACATTAATTGCCAATAAATAAGATGATAAGTGATCTATTCGAACTTAAAACAACAACAAAACTTATACAATGCTTATTGGCTCTTTGGGGACATGTGAAAACATAGAACGTATGAACAAATCTAATTCCTCCAAATCTTATGCCTAGTCGAAGTTATGATGATCCTTACACTAAAAAACATCGAAGCTTGACATCATTTCTTGAATGTCATTCCTTTTTCTTCTTAGTTTTGTTTGTTTCGGGATTTTATTTACTAAAAAGTATGTATGGATAGATTAACCGAGCTAGATTTTAGTGATACAAAAAATTTGTGAATTAGATAATCTTTTGCTGAACAAAAATTTACCTTAGACGAAGCAAAGATTGAAACATGTCAAACGATATCGTATAATATACTAAAAAATTAGCGTTAGATAAACTTGTATACGACGTCGTATAGATCTTTTTATAGAACTAGAAGTTAACCTAGACAACACAAAATTAAAACATGCTAAACGACGTCGAATAAATACTAATCTATTCGACGTCGTTTGGCATGTATCAATCTTTATGTCACCTAGGTTAACATTCTTGTTCTATAAAAGGATCCAAATCACAGTTTTATGTTTTCATAGCCGCTGCACTTTTCTTATAACAAACATAGCGAAAACACATCATAAGAAAGTTTGTGCTTTTTTGATCGCATCAATGAAGAAATCTAACATTCGATTGAATTCTTTTGCAAAAGGTATGTGATAATGTAACAATGTTTAAGATATTTTACATTCAGTCGATTTTATTTAGAGTTTTTAAATATTTGCATAATTTTTTGGTTGTCTTATTATTGAAATCTATTTGCTAATCTTTTTATATTATTATTAGTTTGATTGCTTGATGTTTATGTTTTGACTCCTGAATTTTTCAAATGAAAAGATAAAATAATTCAAATTTAGTATAAAAAATTATCTAATTTAATATAAAACATTTTTGAAAAAATCATTTGATAAATGTATATCATCTTTAGAGGTGGGAAAAATATCTGAAATCTTAATCCAATCTGATCGAAAGATGATATATGAAATTTCCGGATCTAGATCCAATTTTTTTTTTAAAACATGATATTGAGATCCGACTTGGATCTACTTCCAAATATAAAACTCTTAATATATACATGTATATATGTCTGAAAAATATAATTTATAATTATATTTCGTTTAAAAGAAATAAAATTGTGTGGTAATTTTAACCATGATATATATTTTATTTTTTAAAATGATTATAAAAATATATTGAAATTTTTTTGATGACATCTTTAATAATAATACAATTTTATTGTAATTTTCTAAATGTTCCAAAGAGGGAAAATATATTTAAAATTCTCTAAGATTTTATCCTTTTTTGTATTGTTTTTAATTTTATGTTAATGCTCTTATTGGTCTAGAATTTGGGATTTGTATAAACGAAATCTATTAGTTTTATTTTGAAAACAAATTTCCATAATAAAACAAATGGTTGATTAGAGAGTAATGAAGCAATTTAGGAGGAAAATTTGGAGAATTTAATTAGAGAAGACTAGAAAACAAAAGCTGAAGTGAGTGTGGAATCTGAGAGGTATTTCCTTTTTCTTACATAATAGGTTAAAAATTCAAAAAGAGGGAAAAAAATATTCAAAATGACAGTGTGTTTTTCAATTGCTGTTTTCAGATTTTTATCCTTTTATTTGACTGTTTTCTATTTTATGTTAAAGCTCTAATTGGTATTAATTTTTGGATTTGTAGAAACATTATCTCTTATTTTTTTTTGTTTGTAAAGTAAATTGGCATAATGAAATATAAATAGAAATTGACTTTGACTAAAAATTTATATAACATAATGGTGAATTGTAAAAAAGGTAAAAAAAAAATTATTTGACTTCTATAATAGGATGGTAGAATAATAATTAAGAAAGAATCTTTAGATTATGCAAAATCTATGGACATTCATGTAACCTACTTATATTTTGGTCAAATCATGTAGCACTTAATGGTAATATATAAAAATTGACTTTGACTAAAAATTTCTAGAAAATAAAGTAATAGTGAAATGAAGAAAATGTAAGAAATTTTTATTTGAATTTTAATAATGAAGAAAAATATCTTTAGAAAAGAGAAAAAAATCTAATCACCATTAAGTGCTACATGATTTGACCAAGAAATAAGTAAGTTACATGAATGTCCATAGATTTTGCATAATCTAAAGATTCTTTCTTAATTATTATTTTACCATCATATTATACAAGTCAAATAAAATATCTTACCTTTCTTCATTTCACTATTATTTAGTCAAAGTCAATTTACATATTCTTAATTTTATTATGCCAATTTACTTTACAAAAAAAAGAAATAAAAGATTTTTTCTACAAATCCAAAAGTAAATACCAATCATAGCTTTAACATAAAATAGTAAAAAGTCAAATAAAAAGATAAAAATCTGAAAACATCTAATGAAAAACAAACTGCCATTTGAATATATTTTTTTCCCTTTTTTTGAACTTTGAACCTATTATTTAAGAAGAGAGAAACACCTCTCAGATTCGATACTCAATTCAACTTTTGTTTTCTAATCTTCTTTAATTAAATCCTCCGGATCTTCCTCCTAAATTTCTTCATTGCTCTCTAACCCACCAATATAGTTCTTTACACTCTCTATAATTCCGAAAGTCTGCTTTTTTATGTTGTAATTTCCTGTTGTTATGGCGAAAAAGCGTCAAACCAATCCCGGTGTTAGAGTCATCGGACGAAGAATTTATGACTCCAAAAATGGCAAATCATGTCACCAGGTAAAACATAATTATGATTCTTAATTTTCATTCTTTATTAGATGATAAAGTTTCGTTTTCTTCTATTGAAATGTTGGTTATTTCTTTGTAGTGTCGACAAAAGACTCTTGACTTTGCTGCACCATGCAAGGTCATGAAGAAGAACAAGCTCTGTCCCATTAAGTTTTGTTATAAATGCTTATCAAACAAGTTCGTTTTCTTTTTTTTTTTCGTTCTTTAAATTTTTTTTTCTCAGAGATTATGTGTTCTTATTATGTGATTTTGATTTGAATCATAGGTATGGTGAAAATGCAGAAGAAGTAGCAAAGCTGGATGATTGGATATTGGAAAGCAAAAAGTGCTTTCTAATTCACTGGGAACCAAACAGAAGTGGCTGGCTGCACTCAGCAAAATCCCACTAAACTCACCAGGCTCATTCACGTTCTTTCGGATCATGAAACTCATGTTTGGTGCCACATTCTCTACCTGAATTTTCTCCCACTTGTTCCCCGAAGAACTCATGATACCTGTGTAGTAGTTGAGAGTCATTCGCTGTGCTAGCTTCACTACTTCAGCTGCACCTTTTGCAGACAATCCTATATCGAAAACATATATCACAATCAAGGCCGGGCCAAAGATATTGGCGAACCGAATAGTTGTAATATAATGACATTTATTTCAATTTTCAAAATTCAATAGAGTGTTTTAAACTAGAGTTACCTGGGCTAATTTCAGCTAAGTTGGTAGACGAAAGGGTCGAGATGCAAACACAAAAGAAGACTAATGCGAAAAAGAATGCAAATGAAGAAGCATCAGAATCATCACCAAGACCCAAAGCAAAACTCAAGCTCATCATTTCTGAACAATCTTGAATTTTTCTTTGTAACTTTTGGATATGCCTTTAAATAGTTTTCAGAAGTCTGAAAAGTTTTTGTCATTTTTTTATTCTCTTTTGTCTTTTCCGGTTCAGTTCGGTCAAATGTTTTGGTTTAATGAAAATTGAAAAGTGAAAACTGAAGTTGAGTGTGATATGCTTGTTTTATGTTCCACATCCGTAGTAGATCTAAGTTTTTTTTTTTTTTTTGAATGAACATATAGATCTTAGATTTTAGTTATTAGTTCTTACATCTTTACTAAGCTCAATCGTGGCTGTTCCATAAATTAGTAAAATGGGTTAAGCTAATCTTAATTTTTACTCTGAGTCACCACTAATCTTTGATTATACGTATGAAGTCGAAAGTGTTTTCATAATAATACTGTAATTCATATCTATCTAAATATCTGTAATAATTAAGTTTTGTTTTGGAGTCATAAGTTTAGATTTGTATTTTAATCAATGGAAATGAAATCAAAATAACTCCGAAAGAATTATACATTAGGGAATTTTATATTTTATATAAGAAAATAGAAAAAAAATTTATTAAAAGGGGAATTTAACTCAAACAATAACTGAATAAAGTCAAACAAAAATGTGAAAAATGGGAAAATAAGTAAATAGGAAACATAGTTGATAAAAATATTGAATTGTTTTGTTATTCCAAAAAACTAAGTATATAGTAAAGATCTATTTTGGAAAGTTGAAATAATCACATTTAATTCTTTTTTTTTTTTACAGCTAATCAAATTTAACTATTTATAAAATAATATCACCCTATTTAATTAGAGTCAACAAAATATTAATGTAGATATTCAGCTTTCAATACAAGAAATTAATTTTTCTGAATATAATACATGTCAATATACATTTAACATATGTGAGATGTTTAAAATTATGTTTATTTAGTAATATTAAAAACAAATATGTGAAAAATGAGAAAACATCATTGTAAATAGAAAAACATAGTTGATGAAAGTTAGATATTTCATATAATTTGTTTTTCATTAAAAAATGAATTATTTTATTGTAAGATAAAATGATTTAATAAAAATAAATTTCAAAATTAAATTTGATCTTGAATATATAGAAGAAGTTTATTTTAGATATTATGTTTGGGAAATAATATACTTAAAAGAAAAAAATCAAAAACTTCTCACAAAACAAGAAAAAGTATATATATATATAACTAAATATAAAATATTTTTACGTAAATATAGATATATGTTTACAAATAGTCAAATTTAATAAATCAAGATTATACCAATAAAAACAAAATTTTTTTTCCACATCTACTATAATTTTAGTTCTTAAGACGAACAAAACTACTCAAACAATAATTATACATTTTGCTTAGAACGTTTCATAATATTTAGATCACATAAAATAACATAGTACAGAAAGCAATAATATTAAAATATATGTAGTTTGGCTATAATATAGTACACACTAAAATTACAAACGATTATGGACAACTTAACACGCTTTAAAAGTTAAATGTCTAAACATGTAGAGATTTTGGTGAGATCGTGGCGACAAATTCTAACGTATAATTTCAGCCGAACAAGGAGTTCTTCTTTCACTGATGTGTAACTCAAGCAGTATAAACGATGTAACTCAAGCAGTATAAACGATGCAACCCTAAACTGAATATGTTAAAACATAGAATCTATGTAAAAAAAACTTAATAGTAGACCTATATACATTTTTCCCCAAATCTTATGCATAGTCGAAGTTGCAGGAGCTTTAAACTAAAGTACCTATATTTTGAAATTGAAACTTGATATCAATTCTGAAATGTTCTTTTCTAGTCTTCTTTTGTTTGATTTGGTATTTTATTTATTGTAGAACCTAGGAAAAATTATAATAGGGTTTATGGATGGTTTAATCCCCAATTGAATACGAGATATATAACATTTTGTAAGGTAGATATTACATTACCAAAACTAGTTTAGGCGACATAAAAATTGAGAATATGTCAAACGACGTCGTTTAAAATATATATATATGACATCGTGTGACATGATTTAATCCTTGTTTCATTTACGTTAAATTTTTGTTCTATTAAAAGATCAAACTCATCAAATTTACTGTGTGTATCCGCCGATTCTCTTAGAACAAACATTTCGAAACATAACTTAAGCAAGTTTGTGTGAAATTTCAATTGTGTCAATGAAGAGAATTCAAATTCGATTAAAATATTTGTGAAAGGTATGTGCTAATAATACAATGTTTTTTTTATACATTCATTTGATTTAATTATATGTTTTCAAATATTTTCATAAGAGTTTGGTTATTTTTATCAATGAATATTCTCTGATTATCTCTTAGTTACTTCTTGTTAATTTGTTTGTAAGTTTGTATGTTTGTTTTGTTTTCTTTTGTTTGATTGTTTGATCTTTATGTTTTGTTTAATTTGTTTTGTTTTCTTTTGTTTGATTGTTTGATCTTTATGTTTTGTTTAATCATTCTTTATATAAAATTATTTCGAAGAAAAATTGTGAATCTATAAATCTATCATCTTTAGGGGTGGGAGAATAATCTGTTTGATACCTCGTCCAATCTAATCTGAAAGGTATTAAAAAATAAATTTTTCTCTATATAAGTTCTCCGTATGGATAAAAAAAAATTCAATTTTGAATATTAAGATATCGAAATTTGATTTGGATCTACTTCCAAATATAATTTTATTTGAATATATGTATGATAAATATAAATATTAAAAAAATATTTCTATGTTAGAAAATATGTGTGGTATTTTTTTAATAACCCTAATAATTGTTTTTAAAATAAATTAAAATTTTAAACAAAATATATTTTACAATTTGTTTTTGTAATTAATATTATTATTCTAATAATTTATGCTAATTTCTACATATCTGAGATCTTGATACTCCGTACCCAATCTAGTTGTTCTTTAAAATTATTTCATATAATTACAAAGTATTACTAATTATGAAGTTTTACATGGTTTGACCAAAAACAAAATTTTATAGAAATAAGCATAATTTCCCCCAAATTCAAAAGATTCGTTTTAATTTTATTCTACTACCATATTATACTAGTCAAAAGATTTTTTCATAGTCATAATTGTTTTTCAAATTATTTTACCATAATATTATACTCGTCAACTAAAACATTTATTATCTTTCCCATTTTACCAATTTTTCAGTCAACCATAATAATATGCTTGACTAGAAACTTGTACAATAGAATGGTAAAATGAAAAAAAAATCATAATTTTTTTTGTCTGACTAGTACAATATTATGGTAAAATAATTCAAACAAATATTTAAAATAAATGTTTCTACAAATTATAAATATTACCAATTTATATTATTTTTTCCCTTCTTTTGACTTTTTCACTGGTTATTTAAGATCGGAAAGAAAACTAAATTCCTCACCATTCTAACTTTTGCTTTCTCTATATTTTTTTTGAGTTCCCAAATTTTTCCCCTAAATTTTTATATTACTTTAGATTGAGCTTATGTGTTTTTCTCAAATGTTTATTCTCCATGAGAGATAGCTTATGCCCGGTAGTACTTCGCAATGCGTAAGTTTGAAAATATGTATGCATAGAAAAACACGTAAAGAACTCAAAGAATGCAGATATTGCAAAGAATATAGTTGCAAATATTGTAAAACAATATTATTATCAAAGGACTTGGAGGGCCAATTTGGTTTATGTTACATGTATTTAAACAAATATATTTAAAATGCATGTCACATATGTTAATTTTGGCCTTTCAAATTCTTTGATTATATCATTGTTCGACAGATTAGATGCTTTATGTTTTTGTTATATACATATTAATTGAGTTGCTTTTATATGCATACATGTTTCAAAAGTTACTGGTTGTGTAGTACTACAGTGCACAAGCTCTCGCTCAACGATCTAAACTTTGAAGAAGCATGTGAGAATTTAAGATTTTTGTTTTGAAAATTATCTTTTTAAATTATTAAGGAGAGTATAATGAATTTTACGATTATATCCGGTTACCCACTAGAAAGTTGGAAATGTAAGAATATATTATAGATGAATCTTTGTAATCTAGATTATTATTTTTATTCATTTTAGCAAATTTCTACGAATCCATCCAAATAGTTTTTTTATAGGAGTTTAAATATCAGAAATTTCATAGTAGAAGGAATTCATTCTAAATCACTCATCCTCTCTAAGCCTCTAATTGATCCCACTAGTATAAGGAAGTCATTCTAAATCGTCTTATACATACATGGATAAGTCAGACTACCCGAGATAACCTGTTACTTTTTTTTTTTATAGAATTCTCAAACCCAATCCATTTTGAAAAAATTCGACCCGATTCGTTTAATTTTCTACTTACACTGGTTTTAAAATACACAAAACCCTAGTTTTGATTTTTCTAAGTAATGTAATTAACTTGAAATAATATTGATTGACGTAGGAACATGTATCACAAATAATCAGACTCGCTCCCAACAACTCTAGTTTTGATTCTTCTAAGTAATGTAATTAACTATAAAGTCCATTGTCCACCTTAGAAGAGGCAAATCGGTAAGATATTGGTGTGTTGAGATAGATTCATATTGATGGAAAGAGCTTTGAATATCGCGTTTTGAATTTGTAAACTTTTGTCAGGTCTTTGTGGACAACATTGACTTTCTCAAAGAACTGGAGTGAGATGTCAAAGGAGAAAGGAGAAGAGAGGCAACAAATGCATGAAATGGCTTATGAGGGAGACAAGAGGAGAGGCCTTGTTGTGTTACATCGGTTTGGGGTTTGATATAATATCTCTCAGAGTGCTGAGTATTTGTTCAAAGTGAATGATTTGTTTTTCAGAATCTAGTGTAGTTGTTTTACATGTTGCGTCTTTGTATATTAGTTCCACTTAACATTAATTGCCAATAAATAAGTTGATAAGTGAATGATAAACAAGAAAAAAATATATCTATCCGAAATTATAACAACAACAAAACTTATACAATGCATATTGGCTCTCTGGGGACATGTGAAAACATAGAACGTATGAACAAATCTGATTATATAATTTTTTTTTAAAACTCCTCCAAATCTTATGCCTAGTCGAAGTTATGATGATCCTTACACTAAAAAACATCGAAGCTTGACATCAATTCTTGAATGTCATTCCTTTTTCTTCTTAATTTTGTTTGTTTTGGGATTTTACAAAAAAAAATATGTATGGATAGATTAACCGAGCTAGATTTTAGTGATACAAAAAATTTGTGAATTAGATAATCTTTTGCTGAACAAAAATTTACCTTAGACGAAGCAAAGATTGAAACATGTCAAACGACATCGTATAATATACTAAAAAATTAGCGTTAGATAAACTTGTATACGACGTCGTATAGATCTTTTTATAGAACTAGAAGTTAACCTAGACAACACAAAATTAAAACATGCTAAACGACGTCGAATAAATACTAATCTATTCGACGTCGTTTGGCATGTATCAATCTTTATGTCACCTAGGTTAACATTCTTGTTCTATAAAAGGATCCAAATCACAGTTTTATGTTTTCATAGCCGCTGCACTTTTCTTATAACAAACATAGCGAAAACACATCATAAGAAAGTTTGTGCTTTTTTGATCGCATCAATGAAGAAATCTAACATTCGATTGAATTCTTTTGCAAAAGGTATGTGATAATGTAACAATGTTTAAGATATTTTACATTCAGTCGATTTTATTTAGAGTTTTTAAATATTTGCATAATTTTTTGGTTGTCTTATTATTGAAATCTATTTGCTAATCTTTTTATATTATTATTAGTTTGATTGCTTGATGTTTATGTTTTGACTCCTGAATTTTTCAAATGAAAAGATAAAATAATTCAAATTTAGTATAAAAAATTATCTATTTTAATATAAAACATTTTTGAAAAAATCATTTGATAAATGTATATCATCTTTAGAGGTGGGAAAAATATCTGCAATCTTAATCCAATCTGATCGAAAGATGATATATGAAATTTCCGGATCTAGATCCAATTTTTTTTTTAAAAAAGGATATTGAGATCCGACTTGGATCTACTTCCAAATATAAAACTCTTAATATATACATGTATATATGTCTGAAAAATATAATTTATAATTATATTTCGTTTAAAAGAAATAAAATTGTGTGGTAATTTTAACCATGATATATATTTTATTTTTTTAAATGATTATAAAAATATATTGAAAATTTTTTGATGACATCTTTAATAATAATACAATTTTATTGTAATTTTCTAAATGTTCCAAAGAGGGAAAATATATTTAAAATTCTCTAAGATTTTATCCTTTTTTGTATTGTTTTTAATTTTATGTTAATGCTCTTATTGGTCTAGAATTTGGGATTTGTATAAACGAAATCTATTAGTTTTATTTTGAAAACAAATTTCCATAATAAAACAAATGGTTGATTAGAGAGTAATGAAGCAATTTAGGAGGAAAATTTGGAGAATTTAATTAGAGAAGACTAGAAAACAAAAGCTGAAGTGAGTGTGGAATCTGAGAGGTATTTCCTTTTTCTTACATAATAGGTTAAAAATTCAAAAAGAGGGAAAAAAATATTCAAAATGACAGTGTGTTTTTCAATTGCTGTTTTCAGATTTTTATCCTTTTATTTGACTGTTTTCTATTTTATGTTAAAGCTCTAATTGGTATTAATTTTTGGATTTGTAGAAACATTATCTCTTATTTTTTTTGTTTGTAAAGTAAATTGGCATAATGAAATATAAATAGAAATTGACTTTGACTAAAAATTTATATAACATAATGGTGAATTGTAAAAAAGGTAAAAAAAAAATTATTTGACTTCTATAATAGGATGGTAGAATAATAATTAAGAAAGAACCTTTAGATTATGCAAAATCTATGGACATTCATGTAACGTACTTATATTTTGGTCAAATCATGTAGCACTTAATGGTAATATATAAAAATTGACTTTGACTAAACATTTCTATAAAATAAAGTAATAGTGAAATGAAGAAAATGTAAGAAATTTTTATTTGAATCTTAATAATGAAGAAAAACATCTTTAGAAAAGAGAAAAAAATCTAATCACCATTAAGTGCTACATGATTTGACCAAGAAATAAGTAAGTTACATGAATGTCCATAGATTTTGCATAATCTAAAGATTCTTTCTTAATTATTATTTTACCATCATATTATACAAGTCAAATAAAATATCTTACCTTTCTTCATTTCACTATTATTTAGTCAAAGTCAATTTACATATTCTTAATTTTATTATGCCAATTTACTTTACAAAAAAAGAAATAAAAGATTTTTTTCTACAAATCCAAAAGTAAATACCAATCATAGCTTTAACATAAAATAGTAAAAAGTCAAATAAAAAGATAAAAATCTGAAAACATCTAATGAAAAACAAACTGCCATTTGAATATATTTTTTTCCCTTTTTTTGAACTTTGAACCTATTATTTAAGAAGAGAGAAACACCTCTCAGATTCGATACTCAGTTCAACTTTTGCTTTCTAATCTTATTTAATTAAATCCTCCAGATCTTCTTCCTAAATTTCTTCCTTGCTCTCTAACCCACCAATATTGTTATTTACACTCTCTATAATTCCGAAAGTCTGCTTTTTTATGTTGTAATTTCCTGTTGTTATGGCGAAAAAGCGTCAAACCAATCCCGGTGTTAGAGTCATCGGAAGAAGAATTTATGACTCCAAAAATGGCAAATCATGTCACCAGGTAAAACATAATTATGATTCTTAATTTTCATTCTTTATTAGATAATAAAGTTTCGTTTTCTTCTATTGAAATGTTGGTTATTTCTTTGTAGTGTCGACAAAAGACTCTTGACTTTGCTGCACCATGCAAGGTCATGAAGAAGAACAAGCTCTGTCCCATTAAGTTTTGTTATAAATGCTTATCAAACAGGTTCGTTTTCTTTTTTTTTTTCGTTCTTTAACTTTTTTTTTCTCAGAGATTATGTGTTCTTATTATGTGATTTTGATTTGAATCATAGGTATGGTGAAAATGCAGAAGAAGTAGCAAAGCTGGATGATTGGATATTGGAAAGCAAAAAGTGCTTTCTGTTTCACTGGGAACCAAACAGAAGTGGCTGGCTGCACTCAGCAAAATCCCACTAAACTCACCAGGCTCATTCACGTTCTTTCGGATCATGAAACTCATGTTTGGTGCCACATTCTCTACCTGAATTTTCTCCCACTTGTTCCCCGAAGAACTCATGATACCTGTGTAGTAGTTGAGAGTCATTCGCTGTGCTAGCTTCACTACTTCAGCTGCACCTTTTGCAGACAATCCTATATCGAAAACATATATCACAATCAAGGCCGGGCCAAAGATATTGGCGAACCGAATAGTTGTAATATAATGACATTTATTTCAATTTTCAACATTCAATAGAGTGTTTTAAACTAGAGTTACCTGGGCTAATTTCAGCTAAGTTGGTAGACGAAAGGGTCGAGATGCAAACACAAAAGAAGACTAATGCGAAAAAGAATGCAAATGAAGAAGCATCAGAATCATCACCAAGACCCAAAGCAAAACTCAAGCTCATCATTTCTGAACAATCTTGAATTTTTCTTTGTAACTTTTGGATATATGCCTTTAAATAGTTTTCAGAAGTCTGAAAAGTTTTAGTCATTTTTTTTATTCTCTTTTGTCTTTTCCGGTTCAGTTCGGTCAAATGTTTTGGTTTAATGAAAATTGAAAAGTGAAAACTGAAGTTGAGTGTGATATGCTTGTTTTATGTTCCACATCCGTAATAGATCTAAGTTTTTTTTTTTTTTTTTTAATGAACATATAGATCTTAGATTTTAGTTATTAGTTCTTACATCTTTACTAAGCTCAATCGTGGCTGTTCCATAAATTAGTAAAATGGGTTATGCTAATCTTAATTTTTACTCTGAGTCACCACTAATCTTTGATTATACGTATGAAGTTGAAAGTGTTTTCATAATAATACTGTAATTCATATCTATCTAAATATCTGTAAAAATTAAGTTTGGTTTTGGAGTCATAAGTTTAGATTTGTATTTAAATCAATGGAAATAAAATCAAAATAACTCCGAAAGAATTATACATTAGGGAATTTTATATTTTATATAAGAAAATAGAAAAAAATTTATTAAAAGGGGAATTTAACTCAAACAATAACTGAATAAAGTCAAACAAAATTGTGAAAAATGGGAAAATATCTTAGTAAATAGGAAACATAGTTGATAAAAATATTGAATTGTTTTGTTATTCCAAAAAACTAAGTATATAGTAAAGATTGAAAAAATTCAAAAATATTAATTTCACTCTTTCGAATATCATATATGTCAAAATTTATTTGATTTGAATGTATAAGAAATCTCCAATTGTATAGTAATATTTATCTAATATGAAATAAAAATAACATGAAAATAATTTAATAAAAGGAAATTAACAATTTCCCATAAAGTAAGAAACAGTAATAACATATTTTTTTTTATGTTGAAAATGAAGACTTGTATTTGCTAACTAAATTTGGAAACTTGAAATAATCACATTTAATTCTTTTTTTTTTTGACAGCTAATCAAATTTAACTCTTTATAAAATAATATCACCCTATTTAATTAGAGTCAACAAAATATTAATATAGATATTCAGCTTTCAATACAAGAAATTAATTGTTTCTGAATATAATACATGTCAATATACATTTAACATATGTGAGATGTTTAAAATTATGTTTATTTAGTAATATTGAAAAAAAATATGTGAAAAATGAGAAAACATCATTGTAAATAGAGAAACATAGTTGATGAAAGTTAGATATTTCATATAATTTGTTTTTCATTAAAAAATGAATTATTTTATTGTAAGATAAAATGATTTAATAAAAATAAATTTCAAAATTAAATTTGATCTTGAATATATAGAAGAAGTTTATTTTAGATATTATGTTTGGGAAATAATATACTTAAAAGAAAAAAATCAAAAACTTCTCACAAAACAAGAAAAAGTATATATATATATATATAACTAAATATAAAATATTTTTACAAAAATATAAATATATGTTTACAAATAGTCAAATTTAATAAATCAAGATTATACCAATAAAAACAAATTTTTTTTTCCACATCTACTATAAGTTTAGTTCTTAAGACGAACAAAACTACTCAAACAATAATTATACATGTTGCTTAGAACGTTTCATAATATTTAGATCACATAAAATAACATAGTACAGAAAGCAATAACATTAAAATATATGTAGTTTGGCTATCAATAAATGAGGTGATTGGTGGATTGATTAATCGTAAATATGGAGTTCCAAGACCATAGATTTTATAATAACTAACTATAAATATACTCAGAAATGGATGTTTTTATTAACATAGCCTAGAAAATGAAAAATAATAATAATTAGTGACTGTCTCATAGGATGCCTAAAATTAAAACTGAATAGTGTACAATATTAAACATCCATGAGATCGAAATTAAGATTGTTCGTGGATATAGAGTAATATAGTATACACTAAAATTACAAACGATTATGGACAACTTAACACGCTTTAAAAGTTAAATGTCTAAACATGTAGAGATTTTGGAGAGATCGTGGCGACAAATTCTGACGTATAATTTCAGCCGCACAAGGAGTTCTTCTTTCACTGATGTGTAACTCAAGCAGTATAAACGATGTAACTCAAGCAGTATAAACGATGTAACCCTAAACTGAATATGTTAAAACATAGAATCTATGTAAAAAAAACTTAATAGTAGACCTATAAACATTTTTCTCCAAATCTTATGCATAGTCGAAGTTGCAGGAGCTTTACACTAAAGTACCTATACTTTGAAAATTGAAACTTGATATCAATTTTGAAATGTTCTTTTCTAGTCTTCTTTTGTTTGATTTGGTATTTTATTTATTGTAGAACCTAGGAAAAATTATAATAGGGTTTATGGATGGTTTAATCCCCAATTGAATACGAGATATATAACATTTTGTAAGGTAGATATTACATTACCAAAACTAGTTTAGGCGACATAAAAATTGAGAATATGTCAAACGACGTCGTTTAAAATATATATATATATATATATATGACATCGTGTGACATGATTTAATCCTTGTTTCATTTACGTTAAATTTTTGTTCTATTAAAAGATCAAACTCATCAAATTTACTGTGTGTATCCGCCGATTCTCTTAGAACAAACATTTCGAAACATAACTTAAGCAAGTTTGTGTGAAATTTCAATTGTGTCAATGAAGAGAATTCAAATTCGATTAAACTATTTGTGAAAGGTATGTGCTAATAATACAATGTTTTTTTATACATTCATTTGATTTAATTATAAGTTTTCAAATATTTTCATAAAAGTTTGGTTATTTTTATCAATGAATATTCTCTGATTATCTCTTAGTTACTTCTTGTTAATTTGTTTGTATGTTTGTTTTTTTTTCTTTTGTTTGATTGTTTGATCTTTATGTTTTGTTTAATCATTCTTTATATAAAATTATTTCGAAGAAAAATTGTTAATCTATAAATATATCATCTTTAGGGGTGGGAGAATAATCTGTTTGATACCTCGTCCAATCCAATCTGAAAGGTATTAAAAAGTAAATTTTTCTCTATATAAGTTCTCCGTATGGATCCAAAAAAATTCAATGTTGAATATTACGATATCGAAATTTGATTTGGATCTACTTCCAAATATAATTTTATTTGAATATATGTATGATAAATATAAATATTAAAAAAATATTTCTATGTTAGAAAATATGTGTGGTATTTTTTTAATAACCCTAATAATTGTTTTTAAAATAAATTAAAATTTTAAACAAAATATATTTTACAATTTGTTTTTGTAATTAATATTATTATTTTAATAATTTATGCTAATTTCTACATATCTGAGATCTTGATACTCCGTACCCAATCTTGTTGTTCTTTAAAATTATTTCATATAATTACAAAGTATTACTAATTATGAAGTTTTACATGGTTTGACCAAAAACAAAATTTTATAGAAATAAGCATAATTTCCCCCAAATTCAAAAGATTCGTTTTAATTTTATTCTACTACCATATTATACTAGTCAAAAGATTTTTTCATAGTCATAATTGTTTTTCAAATTATTTTACCATAATATTATACTAGTCAACTAAAACATTTATTATCTTTCCCATTTTACCAATTTTCAGTCAACCATAATAATATGCTTGACTAGAAACTTGTACAATAGAATGGTAAAATGGAAAAAAATCATAATTTTTTTTGTCTGACTAGTACAATATTATGGTAAAATAATTCAAACAAATATTTAAAATAAATGTTTCTACAAATTATAAATATTACCAATTTATATTTTTTTTCCCTTCTTTTGACTTTTTCACCGGTTATTTAAGATCGGAAAGACAACTAAATTCCTCACCATTCTAACTTTTGCTTTCTCTATATTTTTTTTGAGTTCCCAAATTTTTCTCCTAAATTTTTATATTACTTTAGATTGAGCTTATGTGTTTTTCTCAAATGTTTATTCTCCATGAGAGATAGCTTCTGCCCGGTAGTACTTCGCAATGCGTAAGTTTGAAAATATGTATGCATAGAAAAACACGTAAAGAACTCAAAGAATGCGGATATTGCAAAGAATATAGTTGCAAATATTGTAAAACAATATTATTATCAAAGGACTTGCAGGGCCAATTTGATATATGTTACATGTATTTAAACAAATATATTTAAAATGCATGTCACATATGTTAATTTTGGCCTTTCAAATTCTTTGATTATATCATTGTTCGACAGATTAGATGCTTTATGTTTTTGTTATATACATATTCTTTGAGTTGCTTTTATATGCATACATGTTTCAAAAGTTACTGGTTGTGTAGTACTACAGTGCACAAGCTCTCGCTCAACGATCTAAACTTTGAAGAAGCATGTGAGAATTTAAGATTTTTGTTTTGAAAATTACCTTTTTAAATTATTAAGGAGAGTATAGTGAATTTTACGATTATATCCGGTTACCCACTAGAAAGTTGGAAATGTCAAAAAATATAATAGATGAATCTTTGTAATCTATATTATTATTTTTATTCATTTTAGCAAATTTCTATGAATCCATCCAAATAGTTTTTTTATAGGAGTTTAAATATCAGAAATTTTATAGTAGAAGGAAGTCATTCTAAATCACCCATCTTCTCTAAGCCTCTAATTGATCCCACTAGTAGAAGGAAGTCATTCTAAATCTTCTTATACATACATGGATAAGTCAGACTACCCGAGATAACATGTTACTTTTATTTATAGAATTCTCAAACCCAATCCATTTTGAAAAAATTCGACCTGATTCGTTTTATTTTCTACTTACACTCGTTTTAAAATACACAAAACCCTACTTTTGATTTTTCTAAGTAATGTAATGAACTTGAAATAATATTGATTGACGTAGCGCAAATCAATATCTTTAATTCCGCGTAGCGCAAATGTAAAAGCGGATAATTTGGCACGAAAAATTCGTACCGAACCGCATCATATCACTTATGTAAACAACATTCCCCAGGAATGGCTCTTTTGATCATCTATTTTATTTAAGCTGTTGACAAAAAAAAAAAAAATTGATTGACGTAGGAACATGTATCACAAATAATCAGACTCGCTCCCAACAACTCGTTGTGACTATAAAGTCCATTGTCCACCTTAGATATTGTTGTGTTGAGATAGATTCATATTGATGGAAAGAGCTTTGAATATCGCGTTTTGAATTTGCAAACTTTTGGCATTATCTTTATCATATCGTAAATGTTTATTTGCAGTACACAATAGCCATGATGGGATATGGTCCAGAAGATAAATTTCCTGTCCTAGAACTGACATATAACTATGGTGTCACTGAATATGATAAAGGAAATGCTTTTGCTCAGGTAAGAGATTTTTGACATTCTGTTCGTTTAAATTTATTTTCAATTGGAGGATAGCTATTTTTTTAACTTGTTTGCTTGTGTTTGATTACTATCAGATTGCAATAGGGACGGATGACGTGTACAAAACTGCAGAAGCTATAAAACTCTTTGGGGAAAAAATCACGAGGGAACCTGGTCCCTTACCAGGTATTAGCACGAAGATCACCGCGTGTCTGGATCCTGATGGTTGGAAATCGGTAAGATATTGGTGTGTTGAGATAGATTCACATTGAGGGAAAGAACTCCGATATCACGTTTTGAGTTTGCGAACTTTTGACAATACAGGTCTTTTTGGACAACATTGACTTTCTCAAAGAACTGGAGTGAGATGTCAAAGGAGAAAGGGGAAGACAGGCAACAAATGCATGACGATATCGCTTTTGAGGGAGACAAGAGGAGAGGCCTTGTTGTGTTACATCGGTTTGGGGTTTGATATAATATCTCTCAGAGTGCTGAGTATTTGTCCAAAGTGAATGATTTGTTTTTTCAGAATCTAGTGTAGTTGTTTTACATGTTGCGTCTTTGTATATTAGTTCCACTTAACATTAATTGCCAATAAATAAGATGATAAGTGAATGATAAACAAGAAAAAATATATCTATACGAACTTATAACAAAACAAAACTTATACAATGCATATTGGCTCTCTGTGGACATGTGAAAACATAGAACGTATGAACAAATCTATTTTTTTTTTTTGGTAGGGTGAACAAATCTAATTATAGAATTTTTTTTTTGAAAAAAAAAATCCTCCAAATCTTATGCCTAATCGAAGTTATGATGATCCTTACACTAAAAAACATCGAAGCTTGACATCAATTCTTGAATGTCATTCCTTTTTCTTCTTAATTTTGTTTGTTTTGGGATTTTATTTACAAAAAAAACTGTATGGATAGATTAACCGAGCTAGATTTTAGTGATACAAAAAATTTGTGAATTAGATAATCTTTTGCTGAACAAAAATTTACCTTAGCGAAGCAAAGATTGAAACATGTCAAACGACATCGTATAATATATTAAAAGATTAGCGTTAGATAAACTTGTATACGACGTCGTATAGATCTTTTTATAGAACTAGAAGTTAACCTAGACAACACAAAATTAAAACATGCCAAACGACGTCGAATAAATACTAATCTATTCGACGTCGTTTGGCATGTATCAATCTTTATGTCACCTAGGTTAACATTCTTGTTCTATAAAAAGATCCAAATCACAGTTTTATGTTTTCATAGCCGCTGTACTTTTCTTTATAACAAACATAGCGAAAACACATCATAAGAAAGTTTGTGCTTTTTTTATCGCATCAATGAAGAAATCTAACATTCGATTGAATTCTTTTGCCAAAGGTATGTGATAATGTAACAATGTTTAAGATATTTTACATTCAGTCGATTTTATTTAGAGTTTTTAAATATTTGCATAATTTTTTGGTTGTCTTATTATTGAAAAATATTTGCTAATCTTTTTATATTATTATTAGTTTGATTGCTTGATGTTTATGTTTTGACTCCTGAATTTTTCAAATGAAAAGATAAAATATCTGAAATCTTAATCCAATATGATTGAAAGATGATATATGAAACTTCCGGATCTGGATCCAATTTTTTTTTGTTAAAACAGGATATTCAGATCCGACTTGGATCTACTTCCAAATATAATATATACATGTATATATGTATGAAAATATAATTTATAATTATATTTTGTTGAAAATAAATAAAATTGTGTTTTAATTTTAACCATGATATATATTTTATGTTTTAAAATGATTAAAATATATATTGAAAAAATTTGATGACATCTTTAATAATAATAAAATTTTATTGTAAATTTCTAAATGTCCAAAAGAGGGAAAATATATTTAAAATTCTCTCAGATATAATCCTTTTTAGTATTGTTTTCAATTTTATGTTAATGCTCTTATTGGTGTAGAATTTGGGATTTGTATAAACGAAATCTATTAGTTTTATTTTGAAAACAAATTTCCATAATAAAACAAATGGTTGATTAGAGAGTAATGAAGCAATTTAGGAGGAAGATTTGGAGAATTTAATTAGAGAAGACTAGAAAACAAAGGTTGAAGTGAGTGTGGAATCTGAGAGGTGTTTCCTTTTTCTTACATAATAGTTTAAATTTTCAAAAAGAGGGGAAAAAATATTCAAAATGACAGTGTGTTTTTCATTAGATGTTTTCAGATTTTTATCCTTTTATTTGACTGTTTTCTATTTTATGTTAAATCTCTAATTGGTATTAATTTTGGGATTTGTAGAAACATTATCTCTTATTATTTTTTGTAAAGTAAATTAGCATAATGAAATAAAAATAGAAATTGACTTTGACTAAAAATTTATATAATATAATGGTGAAATGTAAAAAAGGTAAAAAATTTTATTTGACTTCTATAATAGGATGGTAGAATAATAATTAAGAAAGAATCTTTAGATTATGCAAAATCTATGGACATTAATGTAACCTACTTATTTTTTGGTCAAATCATGTAGCACTTCATGGTAATATATAAAATTGACTTTGACTAAAAATTTCTAGAAAATAATGTAATAGTGAAATGAAGAAAATGTAAGAAATTTTTATTTGAATTCTAATAATGAAGAAAAACTATTTTTAGAAAAGAGAAAAAATCTAATCACCATTAAGTGCTACATGATTTGACCAAAAAATAAGTAGGTTACATGAATGTCCATAGATTTTGCATAATCTAAAGATTCTTTCTTAATTATTATTTTACCTTCCTATTATACAAGTCAAATAAAATATCTTACCTTTCTTTATTTCACTATTATATTTAATTATATAATTTTTTAGTCAAAGTCAATTTACATTTTCTTAATTTTATTATGCTAATTTACTTTACAAAAAAAGAAATAAAGATTTTTTTACAAATCCAAAAATAAATACCAATCATAGCTTTAACATAAAATAGTAAAAATTCAAATAAAAAGATAAAAATCTGAAAACTTCTAATGAAAAACAAATTGCCATTTGAATATTTTTTTCCCTTTTTTTGAACTTTGAACCTATTATTTAAGAAGAGAGAAACACCTCTCAGATTCCATACTCAATTCGACTTTTGTTTTCTAATCTTCTCTTATTAAATCCTCTAGACCTTCCTCTTAAATTTCTTCCATACTCTCTAACCCATTATTTCTCTATCGATATAGTTCTTTACACTCTCTATTATTCCGAAAAGTCCGATTTTTACGTTGTAATTTACTGTTGTTATGGCGAGGAAGCGTGAAACCAATCCCGGTGTTAGAGTCATCGGACGAAGAATATATGACTCCAAAAATGGCAAATCATGTCACCAGGTAAAACATAATTATGATTCTCAATTTTCTTTGCACAAAAAAAATAAAAAAAGATTCTCAATTTTCATTCTTTATTAGATAATAAAGTTTCGTTTTCTTTTATTAAAATGTTGGTTTGTTTAATTTCTTTGTAGTGTCGACAAAAGACTCTTGACTTTGCTGCACCATGCAAGGTCATGAAGAAGAACAAGCTATGTCCCATTAAGTTTTGTTATAAATGCTTATCAAACAGGTTCGTTTTTTTTTTTCCTTCTTTAATTAAGTTTTTTTTTCTCTGAGATTATGTGTTCTTATTATGTGTTTTTGATTTGAATCATAGGTATGGTGAAAATGCAGAAGAAGTAGCAAAGCTGGATGATTGGATGTGTCCACTATGTAGAGGCATCTGTATCTGCAGTGTGTGCAGGTAACTACATGTCTTTAAGATGACCTTTATCAATGAAAGAGAGAGCTTTTCTAAAAAATGGTTGTGAGGATTTTTCAGAACAAGCCGAGGACAACAGCCCACTGGGATTTTGGCACCCCAAGCTAAAGCCCGTGGATTATCAGTCTATGAACTTCTTGAAGTTGAAGGGCATGATAAGTTTGCTTATCAGAAGAAGCCAAAACTGGTATTGAATACAAATCCTGGTTTTAGGGATCTTTAGGTTTTGTTTTAATTTTATTTTATTTTATTATGCTTACTTGATCAATACGGTTTCTGTAGGTTAATGCTTCCAATGAAGGTAGTAGCAATAGTGAATCTGTTCCAGGGACAAAAGTGAGAATAATAGGTGAGAATTTAAGATTTGTGTTTTGTAAGTTGTCTTATATAAAGAAGAGGCTAACGGTTTTTACCGTTATAAAACAGATGTTGCCAAGGAGAAGAAGAAAAAAGTCAAATCCAGTGACAAACTGAAAGAGGATATTCAGTTTGAGACTCAACTTCCTCAGGGTATAAGCTTGACTTGTGTTTCAAGCATTGATATACCAACTGAAGAAGCTGGAAATGTATGTCAGCTTTTCGAGTTTTGCTCAGCTTTTCGAAAGGTATAGTATTTTCTCTCTATAGCTTGTTAATCAAGTTATGATCTATAGTTATTTACTCTAAATCTGATTCATTTTTTTACTTTTATGATAGGCTCTTGCTTTGAAGGAAGAACATGCTGAAACTATTGTCCGTGAGTTGTTTGTATGTGGGCGTGACACAAGGAGACAACAATACTCCTCTATTATCCAGATGATGATCCAATTGCTGGATTTAATATCAAAGGATAGAGAAATGTATGAGTGTTTATCTTTATGTCCAGAAATATATATATACCATTTTTCTCTCTTGTTTCTGATGTATTTGAATTTATTATAGGTCTTTGTCTCTAAGTTCAACGGACAACAGTTGGTTCACTGCTATTGGAGAGATCATATTGCAGTCGAAAGTTTTGAGTGATGAGTTCCCACTTGAAACTTTTGTAGCGGGTGTTGCTGCGTATGAGAAGATGAATGCATCAAGAAAGCTCAAGCTTCTAAATTTCTTATGTGATGAATCACTTAGCACATGGTATGTGAATCTTTATATGCTAGTATCAACTTTTCTTGTAGTTTATTCTATGCTTCGTTATGAGTTAACTTGTGTGAAATTTTTCTAGGGCAATGAGGAATTACATTAAAAGCCAAACTAGAGAGTGTGGAGAACAGAAAAAAGAAGCTAAACAAAAAGCTGCAGCCGCAAAAGAAAAGGTATTTTGTAAGATGGATTTATGTATCAACTTTTTGTGCTAAAGCTCATTTTGTCTTTATAGGAGAAGGAGCTCAAACAAATGTTGCAAGGTGAGGTTGCCAAAGCCATTATGGAGAAAAACGGAGCTCCATTGTCTATTGAGGAACACAACTCAGTCGTGTCTCAAATAAAAGATGAAGCTAAAGAAGCTCATGAAGAAATGATAGAGGCAAAGGGCATGAAATGTGGAAGTAAGTCTAAATTCTTAAGAGTCTTTATTTTTTTTTTTTTGTCTAGCAAATGTTATCTTAGATATTTTTCTAAAACTTGATGAAATCTATTTGCAGTGACGGTTATATGTGATGTGCGTAGAACGGAACCAATCATGTTGGATGATAATGGTTTTGTTATCTGGAAATTGAAGTGTTTTGAAGAAGAACAAATTTTTTTGCTTCAAGGTTTAAATTTACTAAACTCTTTGTTTATGTTTCTTATTCATATATATTTAGTAATTTAATCTCAATCTTATTAATGTACAGATCTAGGAACATTTGATGATTTATGTCCACATGAAAGATGGTTAGCTTTTAAGCCTGAGCAGAAACCAGAGATAGAGAAATATATCTCTTCCAAGAGGTAGGTCATTCTTATAAAGAAGCAATTAACAATGTGATACTTCAAAACAAAAATATTTGGAATTTGTAATGTTAAAATTTAAAAATATTTTTGCTTTTGTTTTGTAGGAGGAAACTGAGGCAAACACAAAAGAATACAAATCCGAAAAAAGAATGCAAATGAAGAAGCATCAGAATCATCACCAAGACCCAAAGCAAAACTCAAGCTCATCATTTCTGAACAATCTTGAATTTTTCTTTTTAACTTTTGGATATGCCTTTACATACTGAAAAGTTTTGGTCATTTTTCTATTCTCTTTTGTCTTTTCCGGTTGAGTTCGGTATAATTATATTGTATCGATTCTAACTGACTAAATGGTCAAATGTTTTGGTCTAATGAAAATTGAAAAGTGAAAACTGAAGTTGAGTGTGATATGCTTGTTTAGTGTTCCACATCGGTAATAGATAGGTTTAGTTATTAGTTCTTAAATCTTTACTAAGCTCAATCGTGGCTGTTCCATAAATTAGTAAAATGGGTTAAGCTAATCTTAGTTTTTACTCTGAGTCACCACTAATCTTTTGATTATATGAAGTTGAAAGTGTTTCCATAATAATACTGTAATTCATATCTATCTAAATATCTGTAAACACTAAGTTTGATTTTGGAGTCAGAAGTTTAGATTTGTATTTTTAATCAATGAAAATGAAATCCAAATAACTCCGAAAGAATTATATATTAGGGAATTTTATATTTTATATAAGAAAATAGAAAACAATTTATTAAAAGGGGAATTTAAGTCAAACAATAACTGAATAAAGTCAAACAAAAATGTGAAAAATGGGAAAATATCTTAGTAAATAGGAAACGTAGTTGATAAAAATATTGAATTGTTTTGTTATTCCAATAAAAAAATTTTTTTTTTGTTTTTGACAGCTAATCAAATTTAACTCTTTATAAAATAGTATCATCCTATTTAATTAAAGTCAACAAAAAGTAATATAATTATGCAACTTTCAATACAAGAAATTAATTGTTTCTGAGTATAATACATGTCAATATACATTTAACATATGTGAGATGTTTAAAATTATATTTATTTAGTAATATTCAAACAAATATGTGAAAAATGAGAAAACATCATAGTAAATAGAGAAACGAGGTTGATGAAAGTTATGTATTTCATATAATTTTTTTTTCATTAAAAATGAATTATATTATTGTAATAAAAAATGTTTTAATAAAATAATTTCAAAATTAAATTTGATCTTGAATATATAGAAGAAGTTTATTTTTAATATTATGTTTGGGAAATAATATAGTTAAAAGAAAAAAAATCAAAAACTTCTAACAAAACAAGAAAAAGTATATATATATATATATATATACATATATAATTAAATATAAAATATTTTTACGTAAATATAGATATCTGTTTTCAAATAGTCAAATTTACTAAATCAAGATTATACCAATAAAAACAGAATTATTTTTCCACATCTACTATAATTTTAATTCTTAAGACGAACAAAAACTACTCAAACAATAATTATAAATTTTGCTTAGAACGTTTCATAATATCTAGATCACATAAAATAACATAGTACAGAAAGCAATAACATTAAAATATATGTTGTTTAGCTATCAATAAATGAGGTGATTGGTGGATTGATTAATCGTAAATATGGAGTTCCAAGACCATATATTTTTGTTGACAAAAAAAAGACCATATATTTTGTAATAACTAACTATAAATATACTCATAAATGGATGCTTTTATTAACATAACCTAAAAAATAAAAAATAATAATAATTAGTGACTGTCTCATAGGATGCTTGAAATTAAAACTGAATAGTGTACAATATTAAATATCCATGGGATCGAAATTAAGATTGTTCGTGGATATGGAGTAATATAGTACATACTAAATTTACAAATGATTATGGACAACTTAACACGTTTTAAAGGTTAAATGTCTAAATATGTAGAAATTTTGGAGAGATCGTGGCGACAAATTCTAACATGTAATTTCAGCCGCAACAAGGAATTCTTCTTTCACTGATGTGTAACTCAAACAGTATAGACGATGTAACCCTACACTGTATCTGTTGAAAGTGAATAATTTGCCTTTCAAAAACTAGAGTACTTGTTCTACAAGATTTTCCCCATATCGCGTCATAGTACAAAAAAAGTAAGATATGTATTAGAAGTTGTAACAACAAAAACTTATGCAACGCATATTGTTTCTTTGTGAATATGTTAAAAAATAGAATCTATGTAAAAAAAAAAACTTAATAATAGACCTCTAAACATTTTTCTCCAAACCTTATAAATAGTCGAATTTGCAAGGAGCTTTACACTAAAGTACCTATACTTTGAAAATTGAAACTTGATATCAATTCTAAAATGTTCGTTTCTAGTCTTCTTTTTTTTGATTTGGTATTTTATTTATTGTAGAACCTAGGAAATTTATAATAGGGTTTATGAATGGATTAATCCCTAATTGAATAAGAGATATATAACATTTTGTAAGGTAGATATTACATTACCAAAACTAGCTTAGGCGACATAAAAATTGAGAATATGTCAAACGATGTCGTTTAAAATATATATATATATATATATGACATGTTTTAATCCTTGTTTCACTTAGGTTACATTTTTGTTCTATTAAAAGATCCAACTCATCAAATTTACTGTGTGCATCCGCCGATTCTTTTAGAATAAACATTTCGAAACATAACTTAAGCAAGTTTGTGTGAAATTTCAATTGTGTCAATGAAGAGAATTCAAATTCGATTAAACCATTTGTGAAAGGTATGCGCTAATAATACAACGTTTCTTTTTTATAGATTCATTTGATTTCATTATAAGTTTTCAAATATTTTCATAAAAGTTTGGTTGTTTTTATCAATGAATATTCTATGATTATCTCTTAATTACTTCTTGGTAATTTGTTTGTTTGTTTTCTTTTCTTTTGTTTGATTTTTTGTTCTTTATGTTTTGTTTAATCATTTTTCATATAAAACTATTTCGAAGAAAAATTGTTAATCTATAAATCTATCATCTTTAGGGGTGGGAGAATAATCTATTTGATACCTCGTCCAATCCAATCTGAATGGTAGAAGTATATGAAATTTTTTAATTTTTTAAAAATAGATTTCTCCATATACAAGTTCTCCGTATGGATCAAAAAAATTAATTTTAAGATTAAGATATCGAAATTTGATTTGGATCTACTTCCAAATATAATTTTATTAGGATATATGTATGGTAAATATAAATATTAAAAATATTTTTTGATGTCTTAGAAAATATGTGTGCTATTTTTAGAATAACCCTAATAATTTTTTTTAGAATCAATTAAAAAAATATATGAAATTTATTTTACAATTTTGTTTTTGTAGTTAATATTATTATTTTAATAATTTATGCTAATTTCTACATATCTGAGATCTTGATACTCTGTACCCAATCTAGTTGTTTTTCAAAATTATTTCATATAATTACAAAGTATTACTAATAATGAAGTTTTACATGGTTTGACCAAAAACAAAATTTTATAGAAATAAGCATAATTTCCCCCAAATTCAAAAGGTTCGTTTTAATCTATCCTACTACCATATTATACTAGTCAAAAGATTTTTTCATAGTCAAAAGATTTTTTCAAATTATTTTACCATAATATTATACTAGTCAACTAAAAAATTTATTATCTTTCTCATTATACCAATTTTTCAGTCAAACATAATAATATGTTTGACTAGAAACTTGTACAATAGAATGGTAAAATGGAAAAAAATAATAATTTTTTTTTGTTGACTAGTACAATATTATGGTAAAATAATTCAAACAAATATTTAAAATAAATGTTTCTACAAATTATAAATATTACCAATTTATATATTTTTTCCTTCTTTTGACTTTTTTCACCGATTATATAAGATCGGAAAAACAACTAAATTCCTCACCATTCCAACTTTTGCTTTCTCTATCTTTTTTTTGAGTTCCCAAATTTTCCTCCTAAATTGTTATATTACTCTAGAATGAGCTTATGTATTTTTTTCAAATGTTTATTCTCCTTGAGAGATAGCCTCTGCACGGTAGTACTTCACAATGCGTAAGTTTGAAAATATGTATGCATAGAAAAACACGTAAAGAACTCAAAGAATGTGGTTATTGCAAAGAATACAGTTGCAAATATTGTAAAACAATATTATTATCAAAGGACTTGAAGGGCCAATTTGATATATGTTACATGTATTTAAACAAATATATTTAAAATGCATGTCACATTTGTTAATTTTGGCCTTTCAAATTGTTTGATTATATCATTGTTCGACAAGATTAGATGTTCTATGTTTTTGTTATACACATATTCTTTGAGTTGCTTTTGTATGCATACATGTTTCAAAAGTTACTGGTTGTGTAGTACTACAGTGCAAAAGCTCTCACTCAATGATCTAAACTTTGAAGAAGCATGTGAGAATTTAAAATTTTTGTTTTGAAAATTATCTTTTTAAATTATTAAGGAGAGTATAACGAATTTTACGATTATATTCGGTTATCCACTAGAAAGTTGGAAATGTAAGAAAATAAAATAGATGAATCTTTGTAATCTATATTATTATTTTTATTCATTTTAGCAAATTTTTACGCATCCATCCAAGTAGTTTTTTTTATAGGAGTTTAAATATCAGAAATTTCATAGTAGAAGGAAGTCATTCTAAATAACCTATCCTCTCTAAGCCTCTAATTGATCCCACTTGTAGAAGGAAGTCATTCTAAATCGTCTTATACATAAATGGATAATTAAGTTAGACTACCCGAGATAACCTGTTACTTTTATTTATAGAAAATTCAAACCCAATCTATTTTGAAAAAGTTCGACCCGATTCGTTTTATTTTCTACTTACATTCGTTTTAAAATACACAAAACCCTAGTTTTGATTTTTCTAAGTAATGTAATTAACTTGAAATAATAATGATTGACGTAGGAACATGTATCACAAATAATTAGACTCCCAACAACTCGTTGTGACTCAATTATATATAATAATTAAAAACATTTATCTAACAAGAATATAAAGTCCATTGTCCACCTTAGAAGAGGCAAAGAGCATGCCCTTCACGGGATTATCACATGTCGACCGGTCTCTTCTTCCGTACATTACATGTTTTATTAAACTTTATGATGTGTAACACATAGTTTATTTTCTAGTAACTAATTAAACGATTACTTTTTTTTTTTTTTTTTTTTTTTTTTTTTTTTTTTTTTTTTATTAAACGATTACTTTAACCCTTTGAATAACCTATTGACCCTACAATAAGATGAACACGTAAAGAGACAAGAAACGTCGGATACATTTTTGTCTGGATCCGAGGGTTCGAGGTAATGCGATAAGTTTAATGGCATTGTCTCCTATTTATCATATCATTGGGGGTTTTAATGTCCCCACATAACATGGTTACAACTTACAACCCAATTTATTTAGTTTTAAATAAATCTTACATTTCTAATCATTTTTTCATATATTTTTCTATATCAATGGTATATATGTATACAAAATTTAATTATGCGAGAAAGGAAGAATTTTCAAAAATAATTCTGAAATTCTTTTGATCAAAGACGCCATTTCTATTGTCAATTTGAAATATTTATTTACTCCAATTAATTAATTTGAATTATTTTTATACACAAAGAGTAACTAAAAACACTAAAACAGTACATTGACAGTTTGACACTAACAGAATATACCTCTTCACAGTTTTCTCATTTTCCAGAGCATATATATCTTGTAATTTACTTTAGCTGATTAAGTTTTTCATTCATGAAATAATAACTTTTTTTTTGGGGTCGAAAACATGAAATAATAACTATAAACCATATTATTGTATTATATTTGTTTTATTTTATGGAGCAAAGATTGCAAGGAATACGTACAATTCCAAGCCCACACACATGATAAACATTAATAATTAGGTAAGTTTTTTAGAATTAACATACTAAGAATAAGCTGACTCGAAGTCTCTAATTAGCAACGGCGGCAAACCGGTTAATAAGTTGAAAGTGACAAGATAAAGTACGTAACTTTTTAAATTAAGAAATGTTCACTAATCAGCACTATGCAGAGCTTTAATTAAAGATAATCAACTTGAGAATCTTTTGAGATTGTCTTGGCCCGCTAGGCTTCGTGTGCAATGCAACTAATCACGTGCATCGTATCTAATCCATTTCCAAATTATTATTACACATTCTTAAACCCAACGGGTTATTCACTTTACTCTATTTGTATTAATTAAAGAAATATTTTGGATATCTATCTTTTGAGATTTGAGTGTTAAAAAACAGTAAACATCCACAAAACTCGAACTCTTTTAAATAACAATCCGTATCAAAATGTATTTCTACAGAGCATATATAGTTTTTTCTTTGTAAACATTAATCTTTAAGATGCTTAAAACCTATAATTGAAAAACACGAATAATACGTATAACTAATATAACTAAGAAAATATGTGAAACGATATTTTGGATTGGAGATACATATCAATATCAAAAATAATATCGTGAGTATTATTAAGTCATTGTCCTTATTCAAAGATGAAGTAAATATCAAAATGATAGAAACTTTGTGATAATTTGTCCAATCCTAATTAAATCAGCCTTTTCAAATGAACATCGTCCAGCCCACAAAATGGGGTCTTTGTGTCTCTTCATTTGTATATATGTGTGAGAGCTTTCTTTCTTTTTCAATATATATATAGGTAATTCTTTCTCTATGTAATATGTTGTTGAATATATAAATATAAAATGTACAGATTTACCGCTACCGGCCAAGAAAAGCATTTGATAGCTGGTTGAAAACATATTAATAAGCTCACTGGATTGTAAATTTATAGAGTTATAGAGTTGACTAAACAGAGCTAACGTTGACTACATGTTAGTTAACAGATGGTTAAGTTTAATTACCTGAGTTAATTAGTTAGTTACAGTGAGATACTTGTATAAATACAGCTATACTTGTACATTGATATTTTACGATGAATAATACAGAATCTTTTTCTTCTTCAAGCTTGATTCTTGATTTGTGATATGGTATCAGAGCATTCTTTATCTTCCGCGAAAATGAGCGTTTCTTCTCTGGATCTATTCATCGTCAACATTCTTCTTGCGATTTGCGATTATCTCGTTTCTGTTTCATTTCTTCTTTTGATTCTTTTCGTTTCTCTTTGATTGACCTCGATTGTGATTGATTCTTGTTTCGTTTTCATAAAAATTTCTTTGAATCTTCCCGATTTCCACATTGGATATGGGATCGAATAGTTTTTCTTCAAATCCTCCGGATGTTTCTGCTCCGATTCGTTTTTCTAATGAACAAGGTGATAATCCTTACTATCTTCATAAGAGTGATCATGCCGGACTGCAATTAGTCTCCGATCGTCTCACCGGTGGTGTAGATTTTCATTCTTGGCGCCGATCTGTGCGTATGGCACTCAATGTGCGAAATAAGCTTGGTTTTGTGGACGGTACGATTCCGAAACCTTCTGATAATGATCCTAATGCTGGTGCGTGGTCTAGATGTAATGATCTTGTAGCGACTTGGTTAATCAACTCTGTAGCCAAGAATATTAGTCAGAGTCTTTTGTTTATATCGACTGCTGAAGGAATTTGGAAGAGTTTGATGGCTAGATTTAATCAGGATGATGCTACAAGGATCTATGAAATTGAACAAAAGTTATGCACAATACAGCAAGGATCTCGTGATGTTAATTCATATTATACTGAGTTGATTACTTTGTGGGAGAACTATAAGAATTATGTTGAGCTACCAGTGTGTACATGTGGACATTGTGAGTGTAATGCTGCACAATTATGGGAAAGATTGCAACAAAGGAGTCGTGTGACTAAATTTCTAATGGGATTGAATGAAGCTTATGAACCTACCAGGCGTCATATCTTGATGCAGAAGCCAATGCCATCTCTAGAAGCAACTTTCAACATAGTAGTTCAAGATGAAAGACAGAAATCTATCAATCCTGTAAGTCAAGCTGGTAATGTTGTTTTCCAGACTTCAGGATCATCAGAGTTGGATCAAATGATTGCTTATGCCAATTATAAAGGTAAACCGAAGGTTGTTTGCACTCACTGTGGGATGACAGGACATATGGTTAACAAGTGTTATAAGATACACGGTTATCCTCCTGGTTATATCCCTGGTTTCAAGTCTCAGGCTACTCAGCTATATGGCCAGAGACCACAACAATATTAAGCTCAACAGTACAATACTTATCCAGCTAAACAGTTCAATACTCAACAGTTTCAGCCTAAAGGAAACTTTCAGCAAATGCAGAGGCCAGTCCAAGTCAATGCTCAACAATGGAGGCCATCTTTTCCTCAAAAGGATAATGCTATTGCTAATGTCATGATTGAAGCTCCTCCCACAACAGCTCAGGTTACTTACAACAATATTGATTTGAGTTCTTTGACATCGGATCAGGTGCAACAGATAGTGGCACAACTCCAGTCTCTTCATGTTCCAGAACAGTCAACTTCGAATTTGGCTACTATAACAGAAAATGGTGTTATGGCTTGTGAATCTGATTCAGGTACGATTCCATTTCCATCAACCAATTTAAAATTTCAAAACAAAATTTTAACCTTTCAAAACCATTGTCTTTCTTCTCTATACTCTTTTATCCCTGCTGGTGCTTGGATTATAGATAGTGGTGCAACCAGTCACGTGTGTTCTGATCTAACATTGTTTAAAGATTTTAAACCCGCAATTGATCAAACAGTATCATTACCAAATGGTGTTAGAGTACCTATTGCACACACTGGCACCATTCATCTTACATCTGCATTGATTCTCTATAATGTTTTGCATATACCATCATTCAATTTTAACTTGATTAGTGTTAGCTCATTAGTGAAAACAAGTTCATGTTCTGCTCATTTTTACTCTGATTCTTGTGTCATTCAGGACCTTACTCAGGGCTTGATGCTTGGAAAGTGTAGTATACTTCAGAATCTTTATGTCCTCACTCAAGCTGATTTACATGCATCTGTTGTCTTTGATCATTTTGTTGCATCTATCACTGCTGATGGAAATCTCTGGCATCAACGCCTAGGACATCCTTCTGCAGCAAAACTTCAAAATCTTTCAGAAAAGCTTTCTATTTCTAAGAGTTCTTTACATTCATCATTTCATTGTAATGTTTGTCCTTTGGCAAAACAAAAACGATTACCATTTGAGTTTAATAATAATCTTGCATTGGAACCTTTTGATTTGATTCACCTTGATGTTTGGGCACTACAAAAAAAAGTGAATATTCTTACGAAAAAATTGTGACCATTTTTTTGTAAGAATACTGTGACTATTTACATACAAAACTGTGACGTACTTATTTGGTCATAAAAATGTTACTATTTCGTTATAATATTGTGACTGAATGGAAGGTTACTGATTTTTGTCACTAATCATGACAAATTTATTACAAAATATATAGTCACAAATATAAATACGAAATTGCGACGAAATATGGTAACTAAATTATACGATTTTTGTGACTAATTTACGTCACGTCTAGTAACAAGAGTTTTGTAACTACCATGTCACAATTAGTCACTGTTTTAGTGACCTTTGTATTTGGTAATAGAATATGACATAATTGTTACTATTTTTGTGACAAAAAAAAACATGTGAACAAAATTAAATTAGAAAATAGCTTCAATGTTAGAAAGGAAAAAAATCTAAAAATGCAGAATAATTTGAAATATGTACAATTGACATAATAAAATTATTAAAATTATTACGTAGATTTGTCAGTACAGTAGTTTCTAAGCATTTTAATACTAAGCGGGAAACAAAATTTGGTTTTGGAGCCTAAAATAATTAGAACCGGCAACACTTAGAAAAAAAATTGTTTTACGCCTAAGTGGCAGAACAAATAGAAAAATTGGCATTTTTTCATAAGTAAACGTAAGTCTAACCTAGATTAATTTTTCTATTCTCTTCTCTGTTTTTTCTTTTCCTGCAGTTGTAGAAACCTAAAATCTTCTTCTCTTCTCTTCAACATCTCCTTAATCGGCTTCTTCACATCTTCTTCTCCCTCCCTTCTCGTCGAAAAATTCATCCACAATGGCTTCCACCCACTTCCTCTCCGTCGTTGCTTGTCACGAACCGCTGCGAAACCATTGATTTCTTATAACCAGACATGTATCTAATGTTATCTGGTCTTAATACTCTTGTCAAAGCTTTGATTTTTGATTATTAAATACTCTGATCTAGGGTTTGATCTGTCCTTAGAGAAACGGTGGTAACAGTGGCTTACGAAGTGGTTTGTTCTGGTGGTTACGGTGGCTCACGGAGGTTGGATGCGGAAATTGAAAGCTCGAGAGGGTGGAGGTCTTTATCTAGACATCAGTCACTTAACCGTGGTGGTGGTTCTGTTAGGGTAGATCCAATGAATAACAATTCGAGCTGTCAAAGGATCCCCTTCGTGCTCAAAAGGTTTCATTTTTTCATCCAATTCAACCTTCTTGTTTCTATCTTAGCCTAGGAATTGTATACACCATAGTTACAATGTGTAAGTTTTAGTGCTGATCCATTGATTTTCAAATTAATGAAAATCTAAATCTTAACCTATGATTCGAGAGTTGGTATCAATAGCTTTTCAGCTTCAGGAATTGATGTTCGGTAGGTCCTCTAGTATCCTGATATCGTTTTTATGTTGCTTGTCAAATATTAAAGACTTGTGGACTTTAGGATTTTGTGATGTTTAAAGAAACTATGTAGTCATGTTCAGTACTAAGTAGCTTTTTGTTTTTGGTTAGTCTGGAATCATGGAAGGTTCTGATTCATCATTGGAGGGTAAAGCAAGTGATCTCAAGATTAGTGAACAAGAAGTGTGAATGTGCCTGAATGAAGTAGTTGAGAGGCAGGGTATATAAGGATAAGGAGAAGATCACTTGTGAGAAGGGTGGAGCAGCATGTCTTAGTGTTTTGACACATATATGACAAATACTTCAAGGTAACACCGTGAAGAAAATGTTATTTGAGACCAAATATATCTCTTTCTCTCTT
Organism: Arabidopsis thaliana x Arabidopsis arenosa; assembly: GCA_019202795.1. Classification (NCBI taxonomy): domain Eukaryota; kingdom Viridiplantae; phylum Streptophyta; class Magnoliopsida; order Brassicales; family Brassicaceae; genus Arabidopsis; species Arabidopsis thaliana x Arabidopsis arenosa. The sequence continues at coordinate 9,703,864 of CM032919.1, read as the reverse complement.
GGCTTTTAGACTTTTCATTCTTTCGTTTTTTGCTATATCTCTTTACAGATCAAAGAGCAACGTTGATAGCAATTAAAGAGTGGCTCTTGAGATTAGTAATAAAAATGTTTTGTGGGTAAGGTTTGAAAGTTGATACCAATAAAATAGAGGCTCTTGAGATTATTGTTGAACCTCTTCTTGACTTGTAAAGTTTCTTTGTTGGGGATATGCAGGAAAAGGAACAAGCACTACAATTGCAATCTTTAAAGACGTAAATGTGTACGATGTAGAGTATTGTGCTTGCGCCAAACTGAAAAGACAAGTCTTGAGTGAGGATGGGTCTACTAAATCTGAGACTTTGAGGACTTCAAGGAAGCGAAGGAGAAGGTTATGTTCAAGAAGAAAGTAGGGGTTCCTGTAGGTCTTAACATCCTCTCATGAGCTTGTTTTAATGTTATCTAGTATATACTTAGTACTATAAGACTTGGTTTGATGACTTAATGTAGTGTAAGACTTAGTATGTATGTTTTGTATAATTTATTTAATATATTTTTCTAATATTTTTTTTATAATAAATTCAATTGAATATTTTATGTAAAATTCAATTGAATACGAGTTCAGTAGGGAAAAAAAAAGTCACAAATGAAAATCAAATTGTGACTATAATCGAGTCATTAATTGTGTCAGATTTGTGACAATATTTTGGTCAGAAAATGCAACAGGTTAGTGACTTTAAAATGGTAATAATCTGTGACAAATATGTGACGATTTTGTTGTCACTATTTGTGGCATATTTGTGACAATATCGTCTGTCACGAATTGTGTCTTTTCTGTGACTATATGAATGTCGTCACAATTAGTGACGAGTTGTTACCGTTGTTAACCGTCACATACATTTGTGACTTTTTTGAGACATACATGGATTTGTGACGATTTTATTGTGACATTCTATAATTCGTGTCAGTTTTGTCACAATAAAACTATTGTGACCGAATATGAATATATTGTGACGATAATAATCGTAACAATATTCATTTTTTACTGTAGTGGGGGTCCATTTTCTCATGAAACTAATGAAGGATATAGATATTTCTTGACTATTGTTGATGATTGCACAAGAGTAACATGGATATATCTTTTGAAAATGAAAAGTTCTGTTCTTACTGTTTTTCCAGAATTTTTAAAATTGATAGAAACACAATTTGGTAAGCATGTTAAAGCCATTAGATCAGATAATGCTCCGGAATTGTCATTTACTTCTTTAATCAAATCTAGAGGCATGGTTCATTATTTTTCTTGTGTAGATACACCGCAACAGAACTCTGTTGTAGAACGCAAACATCAGCATTTACTGAATGTTGCAAGATCTTTAATGTTTCAATCGCATGTTCCTGTTGCTTATTGGGGTGAATGTGTTCAGACTGCAGTTTTTCTTATTAATAGAACCCCATCTCCTTTACTTGATAACAAATCTCCTTATGAAAAGCTACTGAATAAAGTTCCTGAATATTCTATGCTTCGAGTTTTTGGTTCTTTATGTTATGTTTCTACATTACCTAAACATCGTACAAAGTTTTCTCCTAGAGCAAAACCTTCTGTTTTCTTAGGTTATCCATCTGGTGTAAAAGGTTTTAAGGTTTTAGACTTAGATACTAATCAAGTTTACATTTCAAGAAATGTTGTGTTTCATGAAAATATTTTTCCTTTTGTTGATTTACAAGATTTACAACATGATATTTTTCCTCATACTATTCTACCATTACCTGTTGCTGATTGTCCTGCATCATCATATTTTCGTACTATACCACAGTCATATCCTCCATCACCATCATCATCGCCTATTCAGAATGCACCATCATCATCTCATACTCCTCCTGCATCATCATTAAATTCACCTGTACATACATCATCATCGACTCATTCATCATCATCATCTCATAATTCACACTCTAACACCGGAATATCATCACCTACTGTTGATCTTGCTGATTTACCATCTTTGGACCCTGTTAGACCTAAACGCAATGCTAAAGCACCCTCATATCTATCCCAGTACCATTGTTACCTAACCCAAAACACTATCCCAACTCCTATACCATCAACCCGTTATCCATTATCCTCAGTCTTATCCTATGATCTTCTTGCTCCTGAATTTCAACAATTCATTCTTGCTATTACCCTGGAAACTGAACCACATACTTTCAAACAAGCCATGGCATCTGAATATTGGAAAAATGCATGTAATTCGGAGTTGACTGCTCTTGAGGGACATAAGACCTGGTCTGTTGTTTCACTTCCTCCTGGTCATAATGTGGTTGGATGTAAATGGGTCTTTACGATCAAATATAATGCAGATGGTACTGTGGAAAGGTACAAAGCTCGCCTAGTTGCTAAGGGGTATACACAGGAAGAAGGTGTGGATTATTTTGATACATTTTCCCCTGTAGCAAAGCTGACAACAGTGAAGCTTCTTTTAGGTGTTGCTGCTATTAAGAACTGGACTCTCACCCAAATGGATGTATCCAATGCCTTTCTACATGGAGAATTAGATGAAGAGATATATATGAGCTTACCACAGGGATATACTCCACCTGATGGTCAGCCTCTACCTCCTAATGCAGTCTGCAAACTCCATAAGTCCTTGTATGGACTCAAACAAGCTTCACGTCAATGGTATCATCGCTTATCTACTGTTATAATGAATGCTGGATTCAAACAATGTGCTGGTGATCATACTTTATTCACCAGAAAGACAGGATCAGTGTTTCTAGCAGTATTGGTATACGTTGATGATATTGTTATTGCTAGTAACAATCTAGAAGCAGAGAAGGAATTTAAAGATCTCTTACACAGAGAGTTCATGATCAAAGATCTTGGTCCTATGAAGTTTTTTCTTGGCTTGGAAGTTGCAAGGAATAAGAATGGGATCTCTGTATGTCAACGGAAGTATGCACTTGACTTGATTGAAGGAGCTGGTTTCTTAGGCTGCAAACCATGTGCTGTTCCAATGGATCCTGTTGTGCAACTCAGTAAAGAAGATGGTGAACTATTGGCCAATCCTACTGTCTATAGAGAGCTTGTAGGGAAGCTTCTATATCTCACGATTACTAGGCCTGATATCACGTTTGTTGTTCACAAACTGAGCCAGTTTATCTCTTGTCCTACTGGTGTTCATCTAACAGCAGCTCAGAGAGTTGTCAGATACTTGAAATCTAATCCAGGACAGGGCTTATTTTTCCCATCTGATTCTGATCTGGGTCTCAGTGCCTTTGCAGACGCGGATTAGGCAGCTTGTCCAGATTCAAGACGAAGTGTTTCTGGTATTTGTGTCTTCTTAGGTCACTCTCTTATATCATGGAGATCAAAGAAGCAAGAAGTGGCTAGTAGAAGCAGCACTGAGTCAGAATATAGAGCTATGGCTCATGCTACTTGTGAGTTGATTTGGATTGATCAATTACTAAAGGATTTGCAGGTAACTCGTTCTTCTCCTGCAAAGCTTTATTGTGATAACAAATCCGCCTTATACATTGCTTACAATCCGGTCTTCCACGAAAGAACGAAGCACATAGAGATAGATTGCCATACTACACGGGATCAGATCAAGCGAGGCTTTCTCATTGCTCTACATGTTTCAACACATAATCAACTGGCAGATATACTCACTAAGGCTCTTGGTCCATCACAGTTTCACTCTTTACTCTCCAGAATGTCTATATCAAGTCTTTACCTTCCTCAAAATCCAGGTTAAGACTTGAGGGGGGCGTATCAGAGTAATAGAGTTGACTAAACAGAGCTAACGTTGACTACATGTTAGTTAACAGATGGTTAAGTTTAATTACCTGAGTTAATTAGTTAGTTACAGTGAGATACTTGTATAAATACAGCTATACTTGTACATTGATATTTTACGATGAATAATACAGAATCTTCTTCTTCTTCAAGCTTGATTCTTGATTTGTGATAAATTTATTGTACAATTGGCAAGTAAGTCTATTCAATGAACCAACTATTGCTATTTTAATAACCAAAGTCTTCAGATCTTTGGTTAATTAAGGGTAAGAGATATCATTCATAATGGATCCAACACACGATGACAATGACAGCTTCCAAAGTTTCAATTACAAGAGAAAGGAACATAATGCGCGTGGGGTTGCTTAGATTCCTTTGTAATCTTGTTACTTCTTAGAAATGTTGATATGGCATTAGCATACCGTACCCTTAATTAAGAGAGAGATAGAGATACTTTTTTAGTTTCGAATTTAAATCTCAAGTTCTCTTTTGATTAAAAAAATAATATTATATAATGCATGATGAGAGAAAGTATGGGATTCAGTCTCCTTGTTACTTATTTCTATTTCTTTTCATCTATAATGGGTATAATGTAAACATATATGCTTGCCTAACTACATAGTATATATGCATGTATGTGAGTATATATAAGTTAAGTCTTTCTCACTTTACACAACATCTCTATGTGCTAAGGCTTCTCTTTCTCTCCCTCTCACTCACAGAGTCTTTCTTTTTTTTCTCTGCGATCTATCTCTATAGATTTTTATAATGAAAGACACCAAGAAGAAGACGCCATGCAGCAAAAAGCTTGGAGGATACTTGAAAGAGCAAAAGGGAAGGCTTTACATCATCAGAAGATGTGTGGTCATGCTCATTTGTTGGCATGACTAAGTTGCAACTTACATGTGTTATATGTACATGCATATGTATATGTGCACATGCATATAGACAATATCTATGTCGTAGTACAACGGTTTAATTGAAGAAAGGGATTGGATCTTTGTGGTTGTGGCGATTTGCGATGTGAGCGGAATTCGCAAGATGGAGATATAAGGGGTTTTAGCCATTCATATCGTGATGTCTCCGAGTTTTTACTCGCGTATGGGTTAAGAGAATAATTTTTGAGTTAGTAAGAAAATTTATATGTAGAATCTTCTTTAATGCTAGTGTATGACATAGAATAAGGAGAAGAAATAAGGTTAGTTTGTATATGCACACAGAGAATAGTTGTTAGTTGAATTTTCTTGTCTCTAATCCAAGTCTTCCCTGTTGTTATGGAATTTAACAATAAAAATAAAGGTTCCAAGTAAAAACTATAAGAACAATAATCAATAATCAATAATCCATGTAATTTCATTAAACAATGCTCTAACACATTTTAAAAAGAAATATAGTGTTTAGCAGGTACCCCCATACACGTAGATTTCAACTGATATTCAACAACCATTTCGATATTAAAATATATGTAAATTACCAACTTTTGAAATATATTAAAATTTTGAAATATACAATATTAAAATATAGTTTTTAGCAAGCAAGTACCACATACACGTAGATTTTAACTGATATTCAATTACCATTTCGATATTAAAATATATGTAAATTACCAAATTTTGAATAGAATTTAATTTGGCATTTACGAATATGAAAGAAATTCGCTATCAATCAGATCAAACTTTTTCATATCTTGATCCTATTTTTAAACCTTCAAGCACATGTGTTTGTTTGGACCCAGTGACTTCTATAGCAAAATCATTAATAACCACTGTTTGCATTTGTATATTCATATATTTTTCCTACAAAAAAAATAACCACATATCATTGACAGAATTAGAAAAAGGCATTTCATGAAAATAACAAGTCTTGATTTGTATAGAAAGTAAAAAAGGAAAAAAAAAAAAAAAAAAAAAAGAGTCATTAGTCATTACTGTTTTGACATGTGTCAATATTACCTAGTTTGGGTGATATGTAATGAAATAATGCATTACTTCAAAATTCAGAAAAACTGACAAGATATTGAAGCCTGACCAATGAGAACGTGCCAAAATATACTCTTACTGATGACAGCTTTTATGTCTGCCCACGGGCAAAGGCCAATGTCCTGAGACCCACATACCATCAGATCGGATCGCCACATCATCTCCAGTTTGCGTTTTCAATAGGACCCAAATAAACACCTTGTGATAAATTAGACATTTTGGAACTAAATGAACGATTAGAATCGCTTTCGGGCCGGTGGTTTAAATTTTACTACGATTAGATATTTTACTTCTAATTTTGTACAACTTGATATTTTTTAGTTCTAATTCTAGGCTGTTGAAAACAAAAAGTTTTATGAAGAAATTTCTATAAAACACTTTTAATTAAAAGGATCATTAACATAAAAAATTGAAAATATGGGGAAGAGGATAATTGTTGATGAATTTGAGGAAGCAGAGGAACAATGTACTGTATTGCACAATTTGCAAGCGTTTTCAACACAGAATAACTTCAAGAAAACCGATCGAGAGATCAAGAACATCATCACCTTCCGAAAACACAGATGTCATTTTGGCAACCTCGAATTGTTGTGGCTTCAGTGAATAACTCAGGCCCGTCTCAAGAATACAATTGACCTTGTGCAAAACTATAATATAATTTAATTTTCATACATAAAACATATATATTTTAGAAAAGGGCCCTAAATTATTTACAAAAATTAGCAAAAAAAAAGTGGACCCTGTGCATCTGCACACCTAGCACATGGTTAGAACCGAGTGAATTTTACATGAATTAGCATATTTTATTGACTCTTTGTTTTTATTCTTGTTTGCCAAGGAGTCAATTGTATTTAGGATTGAAAATATGTAAACCTGATTATTCATCTATATAAGATTTACAATTTAGGAAAAAAAGAAAAAGAGAAAACAACTTCATCATCTCCTCGTTAAGCATAGCATGAGCATTTTGATATATGATCAAGTAATTACGGGTACATATCAGATAAATAATTTATATATATATATATAAATATATAATTACTATCATAAAAATCTATAATAGTACTAATTATATATTTTGAGCGAATACAATAAATAGTTAAATACCGAAACTTTACTTATATCGAATAAAGAGCGTAGTCGGACTTGGATACTTCGAACCATACATTGAGAATTATCATTTATTTTTAGGATCTCCCAGGAAAGCATGGACTTCAAAACGTGATTTTACACAGTATGGTTTTATCATTGTATAAAAACTAGTAATAATAATATATGTTTTCAGGTCAGATTCGAATAATCAAACTAAAATAATCATTACCCATACATATATTGTACATGTACCTCAAGATGCTTACTTATTATTACAAGTATTCACCAACATGGACATTAACAAAATCGAGAGAGATCTAAAATCTGGGTGGATCTTCCAAATAATTTGTCCACTCCTACTTCTCATTGTGGGAATTAATTAGATCGCAAAATATTCGTTAATGGGTCATTCAAAGTGATCACAAATCTACTACTCAGAGCTTTTCAGTAGCCCATCATTGTACCCACACAGCCCATCTTCTATTGTTTCATTTCTCCTTTTAAGCAATTTTTAAATCTAAAATTGATACCGATTATTATTTTTGAATTACAGAAATAATTATATAATTTTACATAGTGGTAAAACTTCTTTAAAGTTTAGAAAATATGAACTCTAGAAAATTTCAATAACGATTACGTTTATAAAAATCTATGATAAAAAAATTCCTACTTTATTACATTTTGTATGTTGATAAACTATACAGATAATTGTGTTTTACATTTGACTAAATGTAGAAGATTTATCCAAACATATTATTACTCACCGATCAATTATTTTTTCAAAAAGAAAAAATTTGAAACTACCTCATTATGATGTTTGAACTGGATCATGATCTTAAGTAGAAGCCAAAACTAATAAGGCTTGAATATATTTAAAATAAACAAATTTTTTGAATTTTGGCTGACCATAAAAGGGCCTGCTCGTTCGTCATGCCTAGTTCTTTGTATTCAATATATTTTGAGCTATCTCTTGACCAAAATAATACTTTGACCCTTTTATTCATATTACATTTACTTAATTGAGCGTCAAATAGTCCTCGTAAAATATTACACCAAATATTTCATCGCTTTGCATGTTTGCTAACTATTTGTAAAATATTTTATTTTTAGTTGACGGACCATAAATAAATTTTTTCTTAATAGTTTAGCATTAGAAGAAGAACTATCGGATACGGTCCTTGGCATGAGAAGATGTACGAATATGGCCTATAACCTATTAATCATTCAAAAAGGAGATGATGAGAATGTTCCAACATCTAGCGAGATGTAGATTGTGGGTGTTCTATAAGGGATGTAAATTTGTTACCAATATTAAAAGCCTCAAGATGATTGCTTTGCAATATATATATATATATATATATAGAATTTGGGTGGAATGAAAACCCATGTATAGATTTTGGGTGGAATGAACCTATGTCTCTGAGAAGCCGATTAAACGAAGATTTTAAGAGATTTTAGGTACATCTATTTAATATATAAACAATAGTCAAATTTTAAAAATATGACAATTTCCTATTTAAATAAAAGAAAAAAAGAGAAAAAAAAAAAAACCGAAACCCCTCTCCATTGAAGACTCTCTTGTCTCCAACAAGTGTCCGAGATTTACACCATTGTTGAGTGATTTAAAAGCCCAATTAATCCATGTTTGGGTGACTTTACTCATCCTTCCTTTTCATTCTATGTATACTCTGTGACTGTAAACCCTAATCAACAATTGTTCATTCTTTTCTTAGTACAATTGTTCTACAATTTCTCAATTTGCTGTTCACCACATGGTACTTTTCAAATCTACCTCCGATTTACCTTTTTTTACAAACAAAAATCAGCTTTTTTTTTTAGAGACAAATTTTTTTTAGAGACTTACGTTGATCGATGGCTTTTTTTTAATCAGTTTCTCTCACACATCTTCTAAGCTTCCTGGATTTGATAGTCAGAACCATATTCCCTTCCTTAGCTTCAATCCTAAGGTAGAAGAAACCTCTAAATCGCAACCAAAATGTTGCAAAAACCAGAATCATAACATAATTTAATCAATTAAAAAACTAGGGTATAAATATCTAACAAAATTCAAAAAAAGCTCTCCCCCAAAATTGTATATAAATTTTGGGGAAATAAAGTTTTTCAATAAACTCAAGGTACCAAAACACAAATCACTCGAGTTAAAAACTTTAGGGTAGAAAATAAGGTAGATTTGTATAAATTAACAAAATAAACTAAAATCTAAACTACAAACTTTAAACTGTGGTGAAGAAGGTGAATCCATTAACAATGTTTTATTCACTTGTGCTGTTGCTAGACAGTTGTGGGCGATGTCTGGAGTGCCTACTCCAATGAATGGCTTTGAAGGTTCAGCCATCTATGCAAATTTTCAGTATCTGTGTGATACAAAAAAGAATTGCAGAGTGGCTTTGGAGATAAGAAATTTGTTCACGTGGGTTCTTTGGAGATTATGGAAAAATAGGAACAAATTTTGTTATGAAGGCAATAATTTTTGTCCTATGGAAACCATGTGGAAGATAAAGGAAGATATGGAAGAATGGTTTCTGGCTCATGCTTTTACACAAAGAGAAGAGTCAGCGGATAACAATACCTCAGTAGCAAGTCAAACGAATTGGGAACCACCACCACTAAATTGGGTTAAGTGTAATATTGGGGCTTCATGGTCAAAGACAAAAAATCTTGGTGGATGTGCTTGGGTGGTCAGAAATTCTGAAGGTGTTGTTTTGTTACATAGTAGAAGAGCCTTCAGCAATTGCCAGAACAAAAGAGAGGTTCTTCTCACAAGTCTGACTTGGGCTATTGATAGTATGCATAGTCATAACTTGAACAGAGTGGTCTTTGCTTCAGAGGCGACAGATTTAGTTAATGCTTTGCTTAGGCCAAAGGCATGGCCGTCTTTTAGTTTCCATGTCTCTGAAATTCAACATTTTTTGGAAAAGATTCTGGAGTGGATTTTGGTGGTGGAGAAGTCTGTGGCAAATAGAGAAGCTTCTCTCATTGCTCAAAGTGTGGTTGTGGAGGATCGGGTTCAATCGTACGTGGCTACTAGTTATCCTTCATGGCTTAGGCATGTTTTTGAGGATGAGAGGAATTCATCTTAATTGTAGAAATGTTTTTCCCTTCTGTCTCCTCTTTTGGTTTCTTTATTTTTTGGATGAGTGGTGTTTCTTTGGGATATCATTATGTTCTGGTTATCTGGTAGGTTTGTAAAGCGCGTTGCGTTGTAAGTTTGGGATTCTTCCCTTATCAATATAATCTTTAACCGTGAAAAAAAAAAAAACTAAAAACTTTAAACTATAAACTCCAAACTCAAAAAACTAAACACTAAATCCAAAAACTAAAATCTAAACCCTAACTTCTCCTCAACCCTAAATTTTTAACTTTCAAAACATTTTAAAATATCTAGTTCCTTTATTTTGTAATGATTCCACTTATTTATTTTTGCGTTGATTTAAGAAGAAAAAATGATTTCTCAACTTTATCCTTCAAAACCATCGTATTTCTAATTATACTTTAAAAATTACTAATCTGATAAAATACAATATTTTCTGGCCAAATATTCCTATTTTCTATTTGTTTTTTGCATATAAATAGTTGGGTGCATTAATGCATTATATTGTGTTGCGCCCACTGTAAATAAAAACAACCCTTGACTACTAGCTAGAGACGTCAAAAGGAAATTTGAAAACGACAAATCTTTTCACAATCTTCAATCGTACGGGAAACCAACTCAGGTCACATTAAAGCCTCTTTTCTCCTTTGACACAAAAACCCTAAAGAAAGGGATAATGTTTATGTTATGTTCATATGTTGTTATATGTACACTACACATTTATTCCGTATCTATAGTTTCGTTAACCGGTCAAAACTAATTCACCCACCAAAAAATATCTGAATTTCCATTTCCATGGCATGTAGGAAAAACTAGAAACGTAAGAAACCATTAGGTAAATAAGAAAACCGCTGGACAAAAGAATAGAATATTTTTTTATCAAAAAAAAAGAAAGAAAAGCAGATCTTGTCTGAGATCCGACAAAAATTAAAAACAGTGAAATATTATACATTCAAGAACATCGATCGCCTTCAATCCTGACTCTTAAAAGCAGGATTTTTATCATTGAAATGGAAACAAATCCCTTCAGATGTCGTCTTCTATTGTTGAATTATTATTTTTGGACTTTATGGGCCATGTTAATTAGATGTTGCTTTTGTGGAGCACTCATACGAAAGGTACGTTCCTACTTTTTTTTTTTTTTTTTTTTTTTTTTTTTTTTTTTTTTTTTGTACGTTCCTACTTGTATATCTGTATATGTGTATCCGTAGTAAAAGTAAATCTTAAGAAGATACTAAAAATAGTTGAGTTTGAGGTTAATCCCCAAATATATAAAGCTCATCACCAGATATTAGATCTGGAATTGGAAACCCTAGAAAAAAAGTTGTAAACCCTAGTTAAATATTAACCTGTAATTGAGTGAGGAAGGAGAAGAAAAGATTTTTCTAAATCAGACCCAAAATCATCTTTTCGAGCAGATCTTCAATTACAGACACAAAATCATGTCTTCATTACTGTACACTTAACCATTTTCTTGTTACACATCTCTCTTCTGCATTCACCGTTAATATTAATATCTCATAGCTTTTTTTTTTTTGCTTGGTGTGAGATATTGTAAGGCTTACTCTCTCTCTCTCTTTTTCTGCTAGATTCTCTCTTTTTGATGATGTGAAAGTTTTGGTTTTTGTTTCTTAAAAAAAGGCATATTTTTTATTCTTGGTTCTTGATTCTTGATTCTCGGTTCTTGATTGGTTCTTGAAGCTTCTTAACGTCGGTGATGTCTTCTTCCAACAATGATGGTAATAACAATGGAGTGTACCCTCTCTCTCTTTACCTTTCTTCACTCACTGGCCATCAAGACATCATTCATAATCCCTACAACCATCAGTTAAAAGCATCTCCGGGCCATATGGTATCAGCAGTTCCTGAATCTCTGATCGATTACATGGCGTTTAACTCAAACAATGTTGTGAATCATCAAGGCTTTGAGTTTCCTGAGGTGTCCAAGGAAATCAAGAAGGTGGTGAAGAAGGACCGACATAGCAAGATTCACACGGCACAAGGGCTTAGAGACAGGAGGGTTAGGCTTTCTATTGGGATTGCTCGCCAATTCTTCGATCTTCAAGATATGTTGGGGTTTGATAAAGCTAGTAAAACGTTAGACTGGCTGCTCAAGAAATCAAGAAAAGCCATCAAAGAGGTCGTACAAGCAAAAAATCTCAACAATGATGATGAAGATTTTGGAAACAATGGAGGCGGTATGGAAGAAGAGGAGGAGGAGGAGGAGGAGGAGGAAGTTGGCGATAAGAGTTTCGTGTATGGTTCAAGCCCCGATTCCTGTGGAGAAAAAGTGGTATGTGAGGTCAAGAAGGCAGAGAAGAGAAAGAAGAAGAGTGAAGTGAGCAACATGTCATCAGAGGGATCAAAAGCCAAAGCTAGAGGAAAAGCAAAGGAGAAAACAAGTGATATGGCCTATGACCATCCGGAAACCGTCTCAGATATCACACAATCTGAAATCATGGACCCATTCAATCGGTCTATAATCTTCAATGAAGGAGAGGGCATGACAAATTCTTTCTACAATGAAGCAATCGAAGAGTTTGATAATCAAGAATCTATCTTAACCACGAGGAGGTTCAATCTACCGGCGAATATGGGTCAAAGTTACAATCAACGTAACGGGACATTTATGTTGATAGATCAAGGTTCTACCAGCAACTACAATGCCATTGATCTGCCTCAAATTTTGGATTATAACTATGATCAAAACCCTTTTGTTGACCAAAGCTTTTGTGCAGTCACCGACACCAATTTCCCTAGAGGTACATTTGGATAGTCTAAATTATGATGCATATGTCTTTGCATTCGATGATATTAATTTCTTTCTCTTGATTTTTTTTTTTTGGCAGGGTTCCCATAAATCTTAGTATTTTCGAAGGTCTAGGCGGCTGTCTAGGCATCAAATTAAAACATGTAAGTCATCCTTTACTCCTCTTGAATGTATACTAAATCTGTAGTTATGTGTGTTCTTTGTAGCATATATATGTTGCTTGATCTTTTGTGCCATTGATCAAAATTTCTTTTTTTAAAGATTCAATGTGTGTACCTTAAAATTTCTTAGCTACAATTTTCATATGGTATTGTAAGTTTGTCACCTGTAAAGTATTTTGAAGATGAATAAATGATGGGACATGATTTATATATTTGGTGATCCTAGTCCAATCCAAGATCCATACTTTGAGTATGCACTACACACAAGAATCTTTCAGACTAAGCCATTTTTTGTTTGATGTTTAAGATAGAGCTGATCCATATTAGAATGTGTACCTCAAACCCTAAATTTCATTAAAATAAATATGCATGATCATGATGATGAATGTTGAGGATCATGTATAAATGTACACACGTGTATTGTATGATATAGTACTTTGCAAATTGAAGTGAAACTGAGCTTTAGTCTATGTACTGTGGAGACGTCCCTGTCTTGGTGTGTCTATTTGAGTCTTCGGTTTTGATTTGGCCATCCAAATATGAGGAGGATGGATCTTATTACCTTTTATATTATTGTCTATAAAACATGTATAGGTTAGTTAGTACATTTTTTTTGAGTAATGTTTGATTAATTTACATTGCAAATTGAAGTGAATTGAAACTGAGAATTAGTGTGTGGAATGTGGAGGTGTCTATTTGAGTCTTTGATTGTGATTTGGCCATCCAGAGATGAGGATAATATATCCTACTTTCGTATTATTGTCTATAACATATATATACATATATATTTGTGTATATATTCTCTTACACGGAGGATAATTTGCAATGATGATTTTTGAAGCCAGATGTTAGTTGGTTTTTATGGGGTTTGAAGTTTGGCTTTTTGGAAAAGATGATTGTTAACTTACATTTTCGAGTAAGATTTGTTTAAGGCTTGTTAGGTTAAATTCCTTTGACTAGCTAGAGATGTCAACAAATTTTTATTTGATTTTAGTAGTCACCAAGAGAAAGCTCAATGTTTTGAAATGATATAATTAAGTAGCTTATATATTACTAAACATTCACGACCAATTTGTTTTGAATTAGAAATCCTCAAAACTGAATATGCTATCATAGTCCTCCAAACACACGCTGACAAGAACCTAAATCAATTAAACCCATATAAAGTTGTTCCTATCTGACCTGAAATAGATCCATATATAAAGGAGATTAGCCAATCGATTTGCATATGAAACATAATATATATCCCACCATTTTAAGATCTTAGAATCATTTTAATCTAATTTAGAATTTAATCGGATATTTAAGATCAAGATATCTAACTTTTTAAGAAACTGTTTTTAATAATAGTTGGGGTCTTGGGGACAATGTGTTAAGAGAATGATACAAGATTTGACTAATTCTATTTGTTAATCATTTTTAAATGGGAGATTGACACAAATAGCCCCAAAAAGTTGTTTTTTCCAAAAATAGCACCTCATTTGAAAAGTTCCACAAATAGCACCATAAACTTCAATTAAACTTAATGAAAATATAAGATAGAAAATAAAAAAGAGAGCAAACACTAATCTAATATTAAATTGAATCAAAATTGTTTTAAATAGTGGAAATATATACCCTAATTTGGAAATAGGGAACCCAAATATAATACCACAAACTATTATTAAAATAAAAATCTCTTTTAAATGGTGAAAATATATACCCTAAATTGGAAATAGGGAACCCAAATATAATATCATAAACTAATATTAAAATGAATCAAAATCTCTTTTAAATGGTAGAAATATATACCCTAAATTGGAAATAGAGAACCCAAATATAATATTTTAAATTTATTTCTAATTTATTTTGTTGAATAGCTTTTATATAAAAGTTGTGGTATTATTGAAAAAAAAAGCTAGTGATAAAATTTTTAGAACAAAAACACTAATAGTAAGTTAACTAGTGCTATTTTTGGAAGTTTATGGAGTGTGTGCTATTATTGTCAATAAAACTTGTTTTAGGGCCATTTTTAGGAATTTCTCTTTTTTTTTTTTAATTTAACTACAAGAATGCTACAGAATATGCCTAAAATAGCTTGACAGTTTTCATTAGATTATCATATCTATGGTTAATTGGTCAAAGCACAGAAAATTAGACTAATTAATTATAAGGTTGAGCATTCAAGTTGGAGACGTCAAGATAATGATGAACAATGTGAATTTAACTAGGAATCCAATCTCAATAGGGACTTTAGATTTCACTAAGTTTGAACCACACATACGGAAATGGTAAGATTCAGTACTTACAAGTATATATAGTTTTAAAAAGCATTATATATCCATATGTAGTTTCTTTTTGAAGCTGTTTTGTGTGAAAACAAATTTCCCTGTAAATTCCTAATCTCATAAAATGAGGAAATAACCAAAGAAATCATAAACTATAAAAATCAATAATTGTATTAACATGTTTGAAAAATATGACATAACTAATTTTAATCATACTTTAGTTGAAAACTAGTTAAACGAATAAATTAAACATGATTGAAAAACTCATAAAATAACAGTTTTTGATTAACAAACTGTTGGAATATGGTGTGAATCAGAAAGTGGATCTTTGTCAAAAAAATTGTGATCATGAATGTACGAAGCACAAATATATGTAAGGCAACACTAGATATCAAGTTTTACTTCATGTGAAATAAAAGTTCTCAAAATATATACCATCATCCGGAAATTAATCATGTTGAAGAACTGTCACTGCTAGAAGAAAGTATACAAGGTTTGCAATTCTCAGTGATAGAGGACTATAATCTAATATCAAGATGTAATTTATGATTAATCTATGATCTCAATTGAGTTTGATTAGAATCGGTTTAGTAGTGGCTTCATTAGGTGAAGTTTAGTAAATTGGATTTGTTAGGCGCTTTTAAAGAGTACTTCGTTAAAAGTAAATCGGATTTGTTAGTTTGTTAGAAAAAAATATATCGATCGGATAATGTTCGATTTAAATTCGAGTCAGATTATGTTTGATTTAAGTTCGTTTTAGTGACCACCTCAATTGAGAAAAATAAAATTTTGGCAGTCTCCAATTTAAGCTTCTTCTTATTTGTTTCATTTCATTTTTTGTTGTTAATTCTTTTTTCACTTCTTCTTCAAATCACTGACCTTAATATGTAGACTTGTCTTGTTGATGTTGTTTATTCTTTTTTTTTCTTCAAAGCATGTAAGAACTAAGAAGTACACTTGCCTAGGTCGTTGGATTAGTTAAGTACCTATGAATAATCTACAATATTTAATTAACAAAATGACTGGAAAGTGATTACCTTCAAAGATTTTGTTGCAAAGTGAAAGTAGATTTATTATATAAAATTTCATTTGTCAGATCCTATGAAATTAACTCGCCGGAATAGCTAATTTTAATATTCACATAACATCTTTTCAACATACCTTTGCAGTAGTACCATTTGTTTAATTTATTATTAATCTGACCTTGAGTGGGTCGTCACTGCGTCCAATCTTTAAGGTGTGTTTTTTATGGTTACCATAAATTTACTGATTTTCAAAATTAGTTATTGAATAAAAATTAAATAAAATATATCTAAAAGTTCAAAAAAAAAAAACTAATACCTTGAAAATAATTCAAAGATTTTCATTTTTAAAATATGAAAATTCACATCACAGTTTAACTTTTTTTTTTCTTTTTAAGTATGAAAATAATTCATAACTCATAATTTTTAAATGTAATGAAATTACGACCAACCAAACAATAAAAACATTGCTTCTACATGAAACAAGATGGGTTTTTTTTTGGTCAACAGTTGAAAAAAGGTTTGAACCAGAGTTTTGTTTAGGAAATTTACTCTGTTGAACAAATTCATCTTTATGGGCCGAAATACAAACTTAATGGGCCTTAAATTTGGGTTTACTTATGTGAGCCCATTATTACACTTCGTCTCTTGCTTTTTTGTTTTTCTTGCTTTGCTTGTCCCGAAAGTCGCAGAGGAAGAAGCTACAAGAAGAAGCGAAAACACACACAGAAGGAGAAAGAGAAGAAGAAGAAGATGGAGTCTCAGAAGAAGATAGCTCATGAGATCGGTGGTGTCAAGAATGACGCTCTCCGATTTGGTCTCCACGGCGTTAAAAGCGACATCATCGGATCTCACCCACTCGAATCGTCTTACGAATCTGTAAAACTATCTTCTTCGATTTAGTTTTTTCTTTGTTTCTTAGTTTGAAATTGATTCTGTTAGCTTAAGAAAGGAACTTAAGTGCGTTTGATTAGGATCCTTAATCTCTTCTATTGCCTAATTAGTTGATTACTTTGTTATGCAATTCGCTATTCTTGAATTTAATTTGAGATTCTTGTGTAGAAATTGGTGTTTCAATCTTATTAGGGTTATAAATTAGCTGAATTTTAGGGTTTTGTTCCTACTCTGTAGATCTTGAATCTATGTTGATTCATTAGTTACCTTTGTTTTTTTTTTTGGTTTCAGGAAAAGAAATCGAAAGAGGAGTTGAAGAGGACGGTCATTGCGCATGCCTACGGGACTGCACTTCCGTTGAAGATGGATATGGATAGGCAAATTCTTTCAAGGTATGTGTATTGAAATTGCAGTACTGTAACTTAGTTTCTTGGAATCTGCTAATACTTCTTGGTGCTGGAACACTGCTAAGATCATCAGATTTACATGAATTATGTGTGAATCAATGCATTGGGAAGCTAGTTTATGTTGCTTAGTAAGATGCATACACTTATAGGTTCCATTTATTTATGTTTTCATTCGCAGTATGATGATTCTGTGCATTAGAGGTATCTATGTGTTTACAAGTATTTAAGTTTATTGTTGTCCGTACTCGATTGAAACTTAGAACTATGTGTGTGTGCATCATGGGGTTTAGGATCTAAACTGTTTGCTGCATTATCTGCTGGTTGTTAATAGCACTCTGAAACATAAGCTGCATAGTTCTCAATCTATCCTTTTTTCTCTGGAATGTTTAGGTTTCAGAGACCTCCTGGACCAATTCCATCGTCAATGCTCGGTTTAGAAGTCTACACAGGAGCTGTGGATGACTTTGGGTTTGAGGATTATTTGAATGGTAATTGTCCTTTACTCCAGTTGCAAGTGTCTCAATGCTGCTACATTCACTTCTTTAGATCAGTGGAAACCAATTTGATGGTATATCAGTATGCACTAGCAGAAAACTATTTGATGAAAATTCATACTTTAGTTCTTCTTTGATGCTCGCAAGAAGCAAAAGATTAAGTCTTTTTGCAATGCTTAATAATCCTCAAAGTACCTCTTTTCTTACAAAGCTCTAACCCCTTTAACAACGTAAGTATACTGTTTTTGACACTAATTGGTCAGATTAAGATGAAAAGGGTGTAAACGTGTTGTTTGTTTTAAATTGGATATCGGTTACCTGAATCTAGTATCTTCATCCTTGCAGATCCTCGTGATTCCGAGACATTCAAGCCGGTAGACTTCCACCACGGGATGGAAGTTCGTCTTGGCATCTCAAAGGGACCAGTTAACCCAAGTTTCATGTAAGGCTCCCTCATGGGTGGTTTAATTGGTTTTTATGTCTTTAACTTTTGAATACTCAAGTGAGATCGTGTATGAACTTATTTCAACCGTAGACTTCTATTATCTCTCGAGTTAAGTTTGAAATCAGTTGAGATAAATATGAATGAACAATCAATTATAGTTTTCAAAACTAAAGATCCATTAAGCTTTCACGTATCATCCGTCTTAACAAGTTTCGTCGGTCTTACTCTTCATACTGGTGACCAAATTATGGATTTTACAAAGTGGTAAAACTTATGGCACCGATCCCGCTTAAAAAAAAACTAGATTATGAACAATTTTCTCTTCATCTACTATATCCAAATGGAATTGAGTGAAGCATTAAGCAAAAAAAAAAAAAACGATTGAAATGAAAATGCATTCATCTAGCTTTTATGTTACATTAAATCTTTTTCTCATTTATGCTTTCCCCTTTTACCATTTGGAGTGAGTTTGACAACAACGACTATACTTTTACGGGAATAACTTGGAGGAAAATTCATCTCAACTCAAACAGGTGATTTCTTAGAGGAAAAGACAAGGAAACATGTTTCTTCAGCTGACAAATTGGAATCCCAGTCATGCCCAATATTTGATTTATTAATTTCTCATTTCAAAGATGCTTTTTGCTTACGTCTTTTTTATATAGATAAAAAAATTTATTCGCAAAAAAAAAAAATCTATTCCTCAAATAAAAAAGAAAAGAATATTAGCAACGGTCACAAACACGATTTGCATATTGGAAGGCCCTCCCTATAACGTTCTTCTCACGTAGGCCCACTAACACTCCATTACTCCTTCATCACTTCTTCTTATCATGATTTTTAATTAATTTCTGTCACCAAAATTGAACCTCTTTTTTCTGTCGCATCACCAAATTTCAATAGTTCATTTGTCTTTCTTTCCAATAAAAAAAAAGATATAAGAGATAATTAGCTGAGAGACATAGATTCAGAAGGAAATAAAATTTTCGGTATAATTTTGTCGGGCCCAAGACATCATAAATATTTAGCCCACTATTTGCCCTCTTATGCCCTTACGCGCATTTGGATTTCGATCCAAGAATTAGCCCATTACTTGAGACTTTGTAACCAATTATGTTGTTCTCGAGGCAATAAAGTAGCCGTCTGACTCTTGGTTTCCATTTCATTATCTCTCTTCTTTTCACTCTGAAAACCCTAACACAACTCTCTCTCTCCATTCTCTTATATAATCCAGTGATTATCTTCTCCGACAGCTCCGGCGACGCCGTTGTTGTTACTGTTAAAGCGTAGATGGTGCAGTGTGTTACCACTTTGTACGGTGAGCCGGCGATTACGGAGACCGACGTCTCGGGGATTAGAATCTCGCCGTTCTTTTGTTTTTGCTCTCCGACAATACGCCAACTTTTTAATCAAAAAAAAATTCCTTGTTTTGTCTTCCGGTTCTGATTCTTCGTCTTCCCACAACCGATTTGCGTAGATCTCTTTGTAAATGTGTTTATCGATTCGTATTTTACTAGTATCTTACTAATAAATCCTAATTTTATCTTTTTCCTTTTGCTTTCCATAACTGTTTCTGTATCAAAAAAACTTTTCCATACTAAATTCGGTTCTGGTTCTTCGTCTTCCCACATGGAGACCCCTTAGATCTCTCTTTCGATGCATAAACTGATTCGTCTTTTACATATATTTTAGATCTCTATTTTATATTCATATATCTTTATACTCCTTCATATATTTTTATAGATCTGTATTTCCTCATCCTAGATCTGCATGCTCCTTCACATATTTTTATAGATATGTATTTCATATTTATAGATCTGCATGGTTGTTCACAAGTTTTTTTAGATCGTTTTTTTCTTTGCAGATCTCAAACTTGACTCTGTTTTGGTGCATGAATCTCCGCAGGAACATGGAAAATGTCGATCTGCCTTCCTTTCTGCTAGGGAGTTTAAGGTATAATTACCTAAATAAATAATGATCTAACATTTAATATAGCAGACTACATGTGTTAATTTTTGAATACTTTGGATTTAAAGCAGAGACCCACGAAGAAGGCGAAGAGGACCTGCATGCGTTGCCGTGGGCTTGGGCATAATCGAGCGACATGCAAGATGCCTATATAAGCAAGTAACTATGTATGGTAAGCTAGTTTTTTTTTTTTTTTGTCAAACGTATGGTAAGCTAGTTATCCCTAGCCTGCGGTGGTTAACATTGTGAAGTTATATAAGTTGTCCCTGTTGAGGGATCTAACACATGGTGGTTTACATGATGCAATTAAATAAGATGTCCCTTTTGAATGTGTAAGACCAGCTCGGCGGTTTAAGTTGGAATGGGAATCGGAAGAAATCAAGTGGCCAATTTTCTTTGTAAAATATTAGTGCCGCATGTTAAAGACTTGCTAATGCTTTGTTAAATGTTGTTGACTTGTCAAAAACGGTGTATTGCGTCGATCTTGTGAGTCCGCATACCTTCAAATGTAAAATATTTAATTTTATGTTTATCTATCTATTTATCCTTCTAAAATTATAGATTCAATTACACAAGTGGTGGCCTAATAAATGTCTCTGAAAACGCGAAAACGAAATAATGATGAAAAACCATAATTGTTACTTTTGGAAAAAAGTTTAAGACTTGAATAATGTAGATGACATAAACATTATATGAACATCTAAACGATAATATCTCGTTACGATAAGGCTACACCGTAAGACACCATGTAGACGGAGAAGATAGATGTGACGACACCAACTACGGAACCTAGTTTAGTAGAGCTCCCAGCTACGTGGGGTCCGCCACGTTGAATTAGGAGGCTTTCTTAAGTTATTAGGTAGTTTGGGAAAAAATTCATAAAAAGAAAACGAATCTCACGCGCATGTTGACGATTGTAGTCGGTTATTTCGTAAATAAGTAACAAGCCCGAGTCTAGTTTGGACGCTTTTTGTATCGTTGTCTTGGACGTCCAACCCTATTGTCTCTCAGCTAATTTCCTCCCCTATTTTTACCTCTGAGCAAATTCACTCAAGATATAAAGTTATATATTATTTTAAAAACTATTTGTAAAATCCGTTGGAAGTCATCGAAAAATATGTAGGAAATGCTCAAGAGATCGCCCCTTAAGTATTGACTATGCATCATCGTCTTATATAGTGGTCACTTTTGTTTACGTCTTGTTGCGGTCATCTTCTAGAATCTAGACATAAAATGGCCATCTAGTGTAATATTTATTGCAAAATTTTCTTAAGATGTATAGTTATTATTTAATTATTAAATGTAATTGGAGCTGCGAGTCTAATTATTAATATGTTAGAAAGACGGCGGCAGCCAACGATCCACTTTATCAATCTTTATTTGAATGTCTCCATAAAAAATTTCAAGTTTGTGGATTAGCAACATCGAATTAACCCGTTGAATTACTTTCTTTGTTACATTAGCAGAGTTAAATTTCTACAGATATTTTACATTATCTACTATCCATAATTAACCGAAGGAAATAGAGTTTGAAAAGTGTTTTTCTTTGTTAAACGTAGAGGTGCCGATTAGGAAACTAAACCAGCATTTTAGACTAGTCATTTTGTAATGGAACGGATTAGGGTTATAATTATAAATGTCCAAAAAGCTATCAGTTTTTTGCGAGTTAGTCCAATAATACAAAAAGGTTGAATCCGCACAAGTAATAGACCGATCCATAAACATGATACTTTAATCAAACTAAATAAATATTAGTTATTAACTATTAAAAAGATGTACAATTTTAAAGTTCACTTAGTTAAGTAATTTCTGTTTATTGGAAAATTAACTATATTCTACTGAATCAGTATTATTTTAATAAATATAAAAATTAATAAAAGTAATATTTTTATACTTTAAATA
Source organism: Arabidopsis thaliana x Arabidopsis arenosa (assembly GCA_019202795.1). Classification (NCBI taxonomy): domain Eukaryota; kingdom Viridiplantae; phylum Streptophyta; class Magnoliopsida; order Brassicales; family Brassicaceae; genus Arabidopsis; species Arabidopsis thaliana x Arabidopsis arenosa. The sequence goes on along the minus strand of CM032919.1, from coordinate 9,681,583 downwards.
CTATTATACTAAACAAGAAAAAATGATACTAATTAGGAGGAATTCGAAGGAGAGATACCGGAATACATATAAGGTGTCTTAGACAATAGACATATAGTTTCCACACAAAAAGTATGTTTCCCTTTTCTAGGCTTAGTTTCCCGAGAATTCTCGTCTTCCGACGGCTTAAGAGTATTCAACGATGTATTTTACCATGTATTCCTCCTTGTTAACATTAATAAAACTAGATGAAAAAAAATAATCCTAACTTCTAAACAAAAAGAGTGAAAATAGTATTAAGTAGTATATATTCTAATAATATTATTTCATGACTAATTACGATCCATCATAAACAGATGTTCCCCTTAACATTTATTGTCAATATAAAACAAAAATTAAAGACAAAGCTGTCTCCATACAAAGCAATCTCCTAAATTTAAAGACTTTTGTTGCAGCAACATACAGTACTTGTATATTAGTTTTTTCAAACTTATACTATTATTTTTAGAAAAATGGTTAACAATTTGTCAATCTATTGTACATATGTCATATCTACTACAAATTTTAAAGGTAATAAGAAAATTAATTCAATACATTCTTATATCTTCTCTTTAGTTCAATACAATCTTATTAGTCAAGTTCAATTTCTTATTATTAGGTAATTAATAAATTGATCCACAAAAAAAAAACATTCTTGAGTATTAAATCAAACAAATCTGTTTGGTCCAGAGTTTGACTTGTCTTTAGCGACGACTCATTACTTTTCTTTTGGTAATTTATTAAAGAAAATTGCAAATTGAACAAAGAAATAACAGAAAAGTATTGGTGAGAATTTAGATAAATTTAATTTGCCATTTTTTGAATGTACCTTTAAAAAATATTCATTTGGTATTTTCGGATAAACCAATACATAACAAGCTAAATGATAATATTTAATATTTAAATAATTATTAATACGCTTATAGACCGATATATACAAATATCCACAGATTTTCGTATAAAAATGATAGAAAAAATTATGCATTCCGTAATAAATAAAGAATAATAGTAAAACCTTAACATTAACTTGATAGATTAAATTTCTACACTAAAAATATTACAAAAACATATTCAAATATCTTGCAATAATTAAAAGATACTGTAAGAAATAAAACCATCTAAATAAATGTATTGTGTTTTTTGGATATAAAAAAACATTACCATTTTCTTAATTAAATGTCTATTATGTCTACTACTGCAAATATTCTTTTAAAATACTATCATTAAATTTAATACTAGGAAGCCAAAAATTAATCTGAAAAAAACAAGACAGAGTTAAGAGCACAATTTTGTCCAAAAAAAAAAAAAGAGTTAAGAGCACAATGATGGGAGGCACATGGAGACAGAACATAAGTTTGCATCCAAACACTACAGCAGCCATATGCACAGCTCTTAGCCACCTTGGCTTTCTTTTTTCTTTTAGTTACTTTATTCCTTTTTCTTCATATTATCCATTTTCCAAAATGTATACTCCCTCCGTACATCATAAAACATTAAAAAGTAATAAATTTTGCATAGAAATTTGAAAACGACATCCAATTCAAAAAAATAAAATTTCTAAAACGACAATTATTAAAATACGGAGGGAGTATGTTCTTTTACAAAACAATATATAAATGGTACTTGTTCTTTATTATCACTCCATAATTGGAGGGTCCTCGCTTCTTCAATACTGGCTTAACTAAGGTTGAAAACAAACAATAGGCTCTGTTTCTTCTTTTATTCAGCTTTGTTTGTTTTGGATCCTTCGTCCTCCTAGTACTTATTGCTAGTTTTCTTTCTGGTTTTTGTTTTTTGTATACGTTTCTCTTCATTTATATAAGAAAGTCTTTTAACAAAAAAAAAAAATCACTCCATAATTGACTTTCAAAGTAAAAGTTACATGAAAATTATTATAAATATATAACTTCCTATTTTATGATATAATACTTTTATTCAAAAAATACTTTAGTTTTTTACACTTACCAAAATATGTTCCTTTCGGCGAATTTACGGATTAAAATTGTTTCACAAATACACTCGTTTTTAACTGTTATACAAATTCAATAATAAATACTATCACATGTATTTATGGTAGGTTTTATGTTAAACTGTTATTTTACTATAATCGATATCGGTAAAATTTTGGAACCTTTATGTTATGTTAAATACAACGCATAACCGTTGTAATTCCACCGAAATTCCAATTATACCCTTGGAACCTTCGAGCAAATCTTTAAGACGGCGGCCATAAATGTAAATAAAGTAAGAATTTAGGGTCCACTTTTATAATATATAAAAAAAAGGAACAAGAACGTGAACGATCCGCGCGAGCCACACAAAAAGGTTCCAGCACAGAGAAGAGAGAGAGAGAGATTGCTTAAGAGACGTTGTCGGACTTGAAACCAGTTTCGGTACCGGAATTGAGGAACTCCGTTCAAATCCGGAGCCATCTAAAGGATAAAGCTTCCAACTTTATCCATTATTTGGAGAGAAATTCTCAGAGAGTACTGAAGTCGAAAAAGTCAGAGAATTTATTCTTGGGTTTCGGTTTTTGGTTTCTGGGTTTCTGAATTCAAGTGTTCAATTTCCGAATTAGGGAAGAAAGTTAGGGTTTTTGTTTTGTTTGTGCGAATTTGGAGAGATGACCACGCCGTTGAAGGTGTGGCAACGTTGGTCTACACCAACGAAAGCGACGAATCCAGATTCGAATGGGTCTAGTCACGGAAAGGGTTTAGACATGGTGACCCCAGTTTCGGGTCGGGTTAGTGAGATCCAGTTTGATGATCCAAGAATATTGCCTGACAAAATTTCAGAGCTTGAAAAAGAGGTTCGTTTTTTTCTGTGATCTGTTCGTTACTTTACTCTTATTTACTTTGTCGCTTGTAAATTAATCATGTTTACTCGTTCAAGATTTGTTATGGCTCTTCTATGTTTGTGGTTTTTATTTGAGTAATTGCTGATTTTGTTGATCTGATGTAACAGCTTTTTGAGTACCAACACAATATGGGTCTTCTTCTGATTGAGAAAAAGGAGTGTAGTTCCCAGTATGAAGAGCTTCAACGGGACTTCGAAGAGGCGAATGAGTGTCTTAAGCGGGAACGTAATGCGCATCTGAGTGCTATAGCTGATGTTGAGAAGCGAGAAGAGGGGTTGAGGAAAGCTTTAGGGATTGAGAAGCAATGTGCACTTGATGTAAGATTCCTAATTTGTCAAGTTTCGAAACTCTTCTTTATGTTTCTCAATTCTTAATATAAGCTTTATGACACTCTTAAACTGTTGCAGTTAGAGAAGGCTCTGCGGGAACTACGCGCTGAAAACGCAGAGATTAAATTTACAGCTGATTCGAAGTTGACTGAGGCAAATGCATTGGTAAGAAGTGTTGAAGAAAAATCTCTTGAAGTTGAGGCGAAGCTGCGTGCTGTTGATGCTAGACTTGCTGAAGTTAGTAGAAAGAGTTCAGAGGTGGAGAGGAAGGCAAAGGAAGTGGAAGCTCGAGAAAGTTCTCTTCAAAGGGAGCGATTTGCTTACAATGCTGAGTACGTATTCCGCTTCTTTCCGTGTATCTTTTTGTATGTTGAATAGTTTTATCTTTGTCTCGCTTCCTTGCTTCTTATTGGGGGATGATTCCATTGGCTCAACTTCTTTATTTTTTTTTTCTCAGACGAGAAGCAGACGAGGCAACTTTGTCAAAGCAGAGGGAGGACTTGCGTGAATGGGAAAGAAAGTTGCAAGAAGGTGAAGAAAGGGTTGCTAAATCTCAAATGGTTGTAAAACAGAGAGAGGATAGGGCAAATGAAAGCGATAAGATTATCAAGCAAAAGGGAAAAGAACTGGAAGAGGCACAAAAGAAGATTGATGCTGCTAACCTTGCTGTGAAGAAACTAGAAGACGATGTCAGTTCGAGGATAAAAGATCTTGCTTTAAGGGAGCAAGTAAGCAGCTCGATTTTTCTTATAGTATTTTTATTATTCAAAGTGCTTTGAATCTCTTCAACTTACATACTTCCTCTTGATGCAGGAAACTGATGTGTTGAAGAAATCCCTAGAGGCAAAAGCGCAAGAGCTACAAGCTCTGCAAGAGAAACTGGAAGCCAGAGAAAAGGCAAGCCCTCTCTCTCTCAATCTCTCCCTATACAATCATATATGTATTTTTTCTGTGGATAAATCTGATACTAAGTAATTCAGTTTGATATTTAGTTGATGAAATTGCTTGCTGACTGCAGCAATTTCAATTGCCCATTCTGAGCTCAGTTCTCTGGGCAGGACAAGTTTTCAATTTCCATTTCGATTTTGCTTATTCGCAATTGTTTCATATTTCGTATCATTTTTCGTTTGCAATTATTGTCATGACTCAGTATTATGCAGTATTCCTTTATCTGTATTAGTAAACGATTAATCATGTTCTTGACAAGGTTAATATCACGTTTCCATGTCATTGTGATTATTACATGTGTGCATTCGGGGTGTTAACTTTTTAATGTTGGTAATTGACAGATGGCAGTTCAGCAACTAATTGATGAACACAAAGCTAAATTGGATGCAACACAGCGTGAGTTTGAATTGGAAATGGAGCAGAAAAGAAAATCTATTGATGACAGCTTGAAGAGCAAGGTTGCAGAAGTAGAAAAGAGGGAGGCCGAGTGGAAGCACATGGAGGAAAAAGTTGCTAAGCGTGAACAGGCATTAGATAGGAAACTGGAGAAGCATAAAGAAAAAGAAAACGATTTTGAGCTAAGACTGAAAGGCATAAGTGGCAGAGAGAAAGCCTTGAAAAGCGAGGAGAAGGCATTGGAAGCTGAGAAGAAAAAACTGCTCGAGGATAAGGAGGTTATTCTCAATCTTAAAGATTTAGTCGAGAAAATAAGTGCTGAAAATCAAGTACAGCTATCAGAAATTCACAAAGAGAAGGAGGAGCTTAGAGTTACTGAGGAAGAGAGGTCTGAGTATCTTCGTCTGCAAACCGAATTAAAGGAGCAAATAGAAAAGTGCAGGTCTCAACAGGAGCTTCTTCTGAAAGAGGCTGAGGATCTGAAGGCCCAAAGGGAAAGTTTTGAGAAAGAATGGGAAGAACTTGATGAGAGGAAAGCTAAGATCGAGAACGAACTAAAGAATATAACTGATCAGAAGGAAAAACTAGAGAGACACAATCACTTGGAAGAAGAAAGGCTGAACAAAGAAAAGCAGGCAGCAACTGAAAACTTGCAAAGGGAGCTAGAAGCTCTTGAAGTGGCAAAAGCTTCATTTGCAGAGACTATGGAGCATGAGCGTTCAATGCTCTCTAGAAAAGCTGAGAGCGAAAGAAGTCAACTGCTTCATGATATTGAAATGCGTAAAATGAAACTCGAGTCTGATATGCAGACTATACTGGAAGAAAAAGAAAGGGAGTTGCAAACGAAAGAGAAGGTATTTGAGGAAGAGAGAGAGAAGGAATTGAGCAATATTAATTACCTAAGAGATGTAGCCAGAAGAGAAATGGCGGACATGCAGAATGAACGACACAGACTAGAGAAAGAAAAGCTAGAAGTTGATACTAGTAAAAATCATCTTGAAGAGCAGCAGACAGAAATCAGGAAAGATGTTGATGACCTTGTTGCCTTAACCAAGAAACTGAAGGAACAGCGGGAACAATTCATTAGTGAGAGAAATCGTTTCCTTTCTTCCATGGAAAGTAATAGGAACTGCAATCCGTGCGGTGAACTGCTTTCGGAGCTCGTACTTCCTGAAATTGATAACCTGGAAATACCTAATATGTCAAAACTGGCCAACAGTCTTGATAACGAAGCACCAAGGCAGGAGATGAGGGATATATCACCAACTGCTGCTGGCTTAGGATTGCCAGTTACTGGTGGGACGGTGTCATGGTTCCGGAAATGTACTTCAAAGATACTTAAGTTGTCCCCAATAAAAATGACAGAACCCTCTGTTACTTGGAATTTGGCTGATCAAGAACCTCAATCTACTGAGCAAGCTAACGTGAACAGTGGGCCATCAACTATGCTTCAGGCAGCGACGACCTATTCCTTTGATGTTCAAAGGGCCGAATCCGAAACTGGCACAAAAGAAGTCGAAGTCACCAATGTAAACTCAGATGGTGATCAAAGCAACATCAACAGCAAGGCTCAAGAAGTTGCTGCAGATTCTTTGTCCAATCTAGATGTCGATGGTCAATCACCCTTGAAAGGGAAAGGGAAAGGGAAAGCCAGAACCAGAAGAACACGCTCTGTCAAAGATGTTGTTGAAGATGCTAAAGCTATATATGGAGAATCTATAGACCTATATGAACCCAATGATTCAACAGAAAATGTTGACGACTCTACTAAAGCAAGCACAGGTGAACCTGTTCGTTCTGATAAAGCAATTTCAAAGAATGGACGGAAACGTGGGCGTGTGGGTTCTTTGAGAACTTGTACTACTGAGCAGGATGGTAACGAGAGCGATGGAAAGTCAGATAGTGTCACCGGAGGAGCACATCAGCGGAAGAGGCGCCAAAAGGTTGCATCAGAACAACAAGGAGAAGTTGTAGGACAAAGATATAATCTCCGGCGACCTAGAAGGTTACTTCAAATCCCATTTACTTACAAACACAGTCCCTGAGGATAATGCGTTGGAACTGTTTATTGTCTTTTTATTCAGGCTGTTAAATAAATGTTTCACTTTTGGGTTATTAGGGTAACTGGAGAAACCACGCTAAGTAAGAAGAATGAAGAGATTGGTGGAGTGCAACAAGACGAGGAGGTTCACTGTGCTCAAGCCACCGCCACAGCATCAGTAGGTGTTGCTGTTAGTGATAATGGAGTAAACACGAATGTAGTGCAGGTAGAATGCAGCTCTCACAACTTACTAACTTAGCTGGATTTTTGTTTTTCCCTCTTCTTTTGATTTCTCTCTCTTGACAAATCTGTTTCTTTTAATTGTCTGTTTCAATAGCATGAAGCCACGGCAGACTCTCAGGATACAGATGCTGGTTCGCCCAAAAGAACAGGTGAGAGTGAGGCAATGAGTGAAGATATGAACAAAACACCCCAAAGGGCTGACTCGGATGGTGAAGATGATGAATCGGATGCAGAACATCCCGGGAAAGTCTCCATTGGTAAGAAGCTTTGGACTTTCTTGACGACGTAGCCCATCAGAGAATGTAGTTTGGCCTATGATGATGAAGAACTAATCTTCTTCTGTTGACAATATTAGTGTTTTGCTTCTTGATCATTAGCTACTTAGGAGGCTTGTGTTAATTTCGTTTGGATATTTTTCACCACAATGTAGTGTTTTCTTTCTAGCTTTCTACCACTTAGTCTCTATCTTGTTAAAGAGAATCTTCAAGAATTCTCAATTCTTTTGGTATGTTTTAGATGATGATTTATTTATTTTATGAGAGTGATCTCCTTGTAACCACAAAGTGTGTGCATTTGATGATTTGATCCATTTTTATGTGTTTTTGTTTGTTTTGGGAATGATACAAATAGCATAACTTGGATGCACAAAATTTCAACTTTCTGCATTAAATACTGTAATAATAGATGAGAATTATTATCATGAACAATCTTAAAATAACTTCTCCTCTCTCTTTGTCCCCTCTCGACAGAAAAATCAAAAAAGCCAGAAGTTCTTCGATTACTGATTCGTCCTCTCCGGTGGCCACCACGGCGCTGTGAGAGGGAGCTTTAAAGTTTTATGTCTCTTTTGTAGTTTCTTCTCGGTTGTTCTTCTTGCTTTTGTTTTTTTGGTTTTGGATCTTTCTCGTCTGATGAAGATCCGCGTTTTCTCCGGCATAGGTGGTTCCCTTTACACCTTTGGCTGGCTTTTGACCCCGTCGATCTCGGCTTCTTTAGCGAGTTTGTTCGGCTTTGACTCCGGCATAGGTGGCTTCTTTTGCACCTTTGGCTGGCTTTTGACCCCGGCGATCTCGGCTTCTTTAGCGAGTTTGTTCGGCTTTGACTTTGATGTTTAGGTGTTGGTTTTGATGGAAAAGGTTACGGTGGGTGAGTTTATGGGAGCTTTTGGTACATCCATCGTGTTTGTGCCTTTGTCGAGAAGTGATAAGCTGAAGTGGGATCTACTCCTTCAAGATTTGGATACTCTTTGATAATGAGTTTTGCAGATATTTTGGGTATAATTAGATTGCACTCATGGCTTTGCCGGGTCGCGCGTTAAGTGTAAATGTTCCTGGGACAAGGGTTAAGTGAGAGATCCGATTTTTACCCTACTAGTATTTTATTTTGAAATTTCTGCAATTGGCTATTATCGATGTTTTTCCGTTTGTCTTCTTGTGGGTTCTCCAAGGTTGTAATAATCGTTTAAAAGCTTTAACTCCGGGGATTGTATGTTATCCGCCGGCTTTAAGTTCCCGGAATTTCTTTTCTCGGACTTTGTAAGTTTTTCCCTTGTTTATGAATAATAAAAATCAATAGATGACAAAAAAAAAGAACAATCTTAAAATAACAAAAGAATAATAATATAAGTTGCACAAAAGGAATGAATATATATTGACGATTTTTTTTTTTTGCCATGTTACACCAATAGGGAAAAAAATAACAAGCAAACTTAGAGGGTGTTATTAGTTCTAATTTACAAGGAATTTTGATAACTTTAATAAAACATAGAAAATAAATAAATGAAAAATTCTAAACTATTGGTAGAGAGTTTTCTATAATCTTGTTTATTAATTTTTTCATAATGTAAAGTTTACCAAACAATTTCTCTATTTTGATGATACTTTTCATGACTTGTACAGAAAGTCATAAACCAATAACATAATAATTTAATTCATTAACAATCATAGATTCTTTTGTTTTAATTGAATAACATAAAACTTTTAATGACTTTATAAAAGTATGAATCCAATAACTCCAGATTTATAAAAAATTTAGATTACTTTTTACAAATCTTAAATTAATAACACCAAACTTTAACAAATTAAACTCTAAAAAATCTTGATTGAATAACAACAGTGTTTATATAAAAGTCACTAAAACTCTATTTAAATCACAAACCAATAACACCCCCTTATTTTCTATCTATCGAACAACACTTGACAAAGAAAATAACATTTGAAACAACACCTGAGTCCATCACTCTTGACAGTATTAAAAACAGAATAACTATTGATGTAAGAGAAGGTTTTAGCTTCTGTACAGTTCTCTTTAAACACTATCAGAGCACCTAACCAATGTACACATTAGTCCGTCTGAATCCTCTGTTAGTGCCTTTACACCTTCCTAATCAAGACTTCCTTCCTATCTCTGAGAATATAAGAGATATCCAAGTTAAAAAAGCTAAAGTTGCAGAGATCATTAAAATCATAAATAGAGGAATAGAAAATTTACCTGCAGTGCGGTACGGGGCATTTGAGATCTTGGCAATGGTGCGCGTGAATCCTTATTGTCTGCCACAATCTGCTGCAAATGTTACAACGATCTCCCTTCTCTCTCATTTTGCATTGTGCATTGTGACTGAACAATACTTTAACTTCATGGCATTTCGGGTATGAGCATGACTTAGTGGTCGTGGCTTGGCACAGAAACGCATGCGATATTGCGTTCAATAACTCAAGAACCTAAGAGAGTATTAAGTTGTTTAACTTAGTAAACGGGTAAAAAATAAAACCAAAGTAAAGAAAGAAACATATACTTATACTTACCATTACGGTTCTAGGCGGCGCTCCATTAGCTGAAGGGAGTGTGGGGAAAATATGAAGATGACGCAGGGTTGTGTTTTTGGTATAGCATCCAGTGCAAGCTCGGTAATCCGGACAGAGCAAACAAGGGAAGTAAATCGTGGTCGAAACATCTTTTTTGCAGGCCGTGCAGGTGAGACTGCTAGTGTTTTGAGAGTGATGTTGCTTGTTTGAAGTGTGAAGATGGTGAAGTATCATCATCGAAGAATGCTTGGCATGTCGAAGCGTGTGAAAGTGGTAGTTATGCTTTTGAGAAAAATCTAAGAACGCTTGTCTGCTTTCGAACATATCGTTTGCTTGGATGATATCATTATCCTCTGTTGTAGAAGACAGTACGCCGTTCACCTGAACCTATGGAAGTAAAAAACCAAACCCAGTTTAGTAAAATGAGTTAAATCAATTTCCTAAACAAGAAAATCATTATGATCAAGAAAGCTAATAACCTTAGAGAGCTGATGCTTCTCTTTCTCATTCCTCTTATATATGTGTTCCCCAGGAAGCTCTTGTTCTGCATCATAGCAGCTTTCACACAGTTGAAGATTCTTGCACTTCTCGCAAAACCATCTCAATCCCGATAATATGGCTTTCGAACAGCGTGTGCATGAATAATTCAAATCCACCACCATGAAATCCTCCTTAAATGGGAATATCTCTTTCGCGAGCTACACAAAACAGAATTGTTAAAGATTAAACACCCTCAAAAGTTACCAAAAAAAGAAGAAAGATCCATATTTGAATTCTAAGTACATTCAAAATGTAAATGATTACCTTTTCCATTGCGAGAATGTTTTTTACATCATCAACATCAACACCAGCCGTAGTTTTGTAGCTCATAGTCTTTACAATTCTTCTAGAAAGCAATTTAACCTTCTTCTGCAACTCATTATTGCCTTCTTTCTCAATCTCTTGAGTCAAAATCTCAGCCCTAGTGCACCAGAAAGATCCTTCAAAGTAAGGCAACCGTGCAGCTGTCATATGTTCCTCTGTTGAAACGAAGAACCGATCATACAAGTTTGTAACATTCATCACTATCCTCCGCTCTGCTGCTTTTTGGAGCAATGACATATACCTGTATTAACAACACGTTGTTAATGTCAAATCCAATTTCTTCCCAAGAACAATGACCAAAGGATAAAGCGGGGATCAAGTGGAGAAAAAGGAAGAAAATACGTACCATTGGCGAAGCTTCTTAGTTTGGGGGGTTTGCTGAGTCTTAGGATGAGAATACATAATGTAGTCTTGTCCTTTCTTTGGTGGACACGCCCATATATAACTCGTCGTGAAACCCCGAAGCTTACAATACTCAAGATATCCAATCTATCAGAGATAAAACATAGAAACATGTCAATGTCAATGATAATTAGGTTCTAACTGGCATTTAAGCACGATGAGATAAAAGAGAAATGAATATTTACCAATATCTCATGATAAACGAAAGTTCGAAGAGCTTCTCCTCCGAATGTTACTCTCTCAGGTCTAAAGTACTTGACGGAATCTAGATATACGATGTATGTGCTGCGTTGATTTGGTTGGCTACATTCTGATCCAAACTCTTGGACAAACAAGGCAAAGATGCATATATCAACTCCGTCGACTTTCTGAAATAGAAGAATAACCTGAAACATCAAAAATTAACAATAACTAAGTAAGTTTTGAAATACATAACTGGATCAAAAAGTCAAATATTCAATTGTGGTACTACTGCTTCTCACCTTTGATCTGTAAGGGAATTCACTAGGAAAGTTTTCTCTGTGAAGTGAATTGGCAAATTGTTTGTTGACGGTTAGGGTTTTATCAGCCGAAAACACGACTCTGAGAGTAAGACCTTCTGGTTCAGATACCTGGAAAGAAAACAGTTTTAAGTTCAGTATAAAGAAACGGAAACTCAAACAGAATCTCAAAATGAATAGAAACCACATCATAGTCTTACATCATTGATGCTCTTCCCAGTAGCCTTTGCGGTTTGGTATCTTTCTTCCTTGAGGCGCTTGAATAGCCTTTGCTCTAGAAAGTAGCTGAGGATGGTTTCAGGTAAATCTTTTGCTCCCGAATCGGTATTGTCATCGAGTCGCATGTTGTTGCTGCTTTTAAGCTCCTTTAATAAACATTCAGGACAAAAATAGTCTGCGGTGTTGTCTTGATCTTTATGCTTATTGTAGAGACCACATATCTGATGTTGCCATTTTTCGCAAGATTCACATTGAACCCACTGCTCCAAAAAAGGTAGCTTATGTAGTTAGTAAGATTTCATGAAATGAGAGATTAAGAAAGAGAGAGAGAGAGAGGGATGAAGTTTACCTCCTCCGTATCTCCGTTGTCAACGTTATTCCTTTTAAGCATTTTGTTTTTGTCGATAAAGATTCCACATAAAGTGAACTTGGTTTTACATTTAGTGTGACAAGGACTGCAGATCTGATGTTTCGCATCGGTTAGTTCTTCTTCCCCGGGGGTGTAATAGAAAGATTCGTCATCGATGTGGCGGTTGCATAATGAGCAGTATAAAGGGGGTGGTGGATACAAGAGTCTGCCATTAACACACAATTGACATGGTTCCTCATCATCCTCCTCCTCCTTGTGGTCACACATTTCTCTGGTTGCGCTCTGTGTAACAACAAAAGGATTAATAACCAAACAAATTAAAAGACACACACAAAGCAAAAAAAACAAGAAGAAGGCCAAATAAGTTACCTGACTACTTGGCTTCGTAAGACTCATTAGATGCAGCTTTATTTCTTCTGCTGTGAAACGTTCGACCAAAGAGACACCACTCTTGTTACGTTTTTTCAGAGACATTGTGGCAGCATTAACCTCACACTTGGTCACTTCATTACATTTCATCGGCTCGACAATATCCACACCAATTCCAAGTTTCTTCTCATGGTTTAAAGACCTTTCCTTTGTTTGAATGTTTCCTCGGTTTGTCGTAGTAATCAGATCCGCGAAAGAATAAACCTTGATTATCTTCGGTTTTTCTGATTTTTTATCTTTGGTAGTACTAGGACCCTGAACATTTTTACTATCCAAAGGAGAATTGTTCTTCACATCTTCCTTCGTTATGTCAGAAGCAGACTCGCTACTAACCAGCATTGGGGATGTATTTAAACGTCTTCTAGCATTAGCAGTAACCTCCTCAAAACTTGGCACTGGAATCAAACATTTCTTCTCCGCAATGCTCTTAGCAGAGCTAATCGACTCGGGACTCGGATATGGCTCAAGAGGAGGGATTGGAGATAAACCGTTCAAAGGACTACAATTATTCAGCTTTAACGATGCTTCCTTTTGCCTCCGCTTTGATGGATAATAACCATTGTCTAGCTCTCTTGACTTTCCGTTTCGACGATTAACATTTGACTGAGATTTCTTCGATCTCGATCTACGAAACTGTGCGCCTTCATCAGATGTAACATTCGACTCCGCAGGTAGATTGTTCAACCGCTGATTGAACTCATCGAAATCTCCTGATTCATCAAGAAAATTAGGCATCAAGTAGTCCCATGGCCTTTTACGCGGTGGCGCCATCAGACTATGTTCCCTGCACAATTCAAAACAGAGAGCTATTAGAAAACGAAAAATCACCAAACCCGAATTCGAAGGAATTAAAAATTGTCGAAAAAGTTTAAAACTTGCTACAGAGTAAAACATACATCAAATCAATTTTGTTTTAGCTTGTTGCCCAAGTTATATACTAATTGTTGGATTAAGAGTCTTACATATAAAAATCAACAAATCAATCAAATTAACACTCGATTTCACAGATTAAGCTTATTAAACACTCTGCGATTTCCAAAAAAACATAACCTTTAAAGTCCTCCAAAATTTTTAAAGTTTTCATTTTTCCAACGAAATCGCCAAAATTGATGCAACACTCTCCTCAAAAACCATAATTACGTGATGATAATCGACAAGCGAGGCATGACAAAAACCCTAATTAGCTACGTCAGCTACAATTTAACACCCGATCATAAAGACAATATCACAAATTGTTCGAATTAGAACCCAAAACCAAAAGCCTAATCGAGTAAATAAGAAGCAGAGATGAAGAAGAAAGGTAGAACCTTTATTCTTCTCTGCGTCAGACAAAAGAAAGATAGTTGAAAGAGAAAAGCCTCTGACTTCGTTGCTCTTATGTTGTTACCTTAATTAGGGCTTCCGAGATTTTCTTTAATCGTCAGTATTTATCTTAAATTTACTTAAGGATGTATTTTAGATTTAAAGCCAGTATTTTTCGGTAGTGATGTAAATTATTCAGGCTTTTTCTTTGTAAGGTTAATAAAAAAAAGCCTTTTACTGTTTAGGAGTTTTTTTTTTTATCTATTAATTTTTTTATTTAGTTTACCGTTAGGACACGAAATTATGCGGGTATTTATAAGACAAAATTTTCGTTATTTGTAATAGAAAAGAAAACACAAAAATCTATGGAAACTTAATTATAGATAAGAATTGTGATAAATACTTTTGATAAGTTTGACTGAAGTTACTAATAGTTTTTTCCAAATTATTTGTTTTAGGTTTATTCAATGGATACAAAGAGTTTTAATATAATACCATAAACTTATTGCACTCATAATTGAATAGAAGTGTTTTGTGAGTAATATGGAGTTATGGTATATATATATAATGGATCGGTTTCGCGAAATCGCGTATGGTGTGAAACATAAATGGAGCTCAAGTGAGGGATTCATGTTCCGGAGTTTGAATTATGTACTTAGGCCATGTTCGGGAGAGAGTCGCTGCTTGCGGTCAAAAATTTGTCTTTACATCTCCTCTCTTTGTTCTTCATCTTCCTTTAAATTATGTTGCATCAACTTCAGTTTGAAGATTTCAGAATTGCTGGGAAAAACAGCGACACGACTCAAGCTTTAATTTCAAAGCAGCAACAGTCGCTAGATTTTAAAAGTTGAATTGCTATTTTAGAGATTTGCATATCTGTAAAATCTGATATTCTTCTCCGGCGTAAAAATCGACCTTTTGAGCATTTCTATGGTCTTGGTTGTGCCATTTTGAGCTTTCCAGCAGCTCCGGTGTTGCTGCTTTGGTGATGTTTTGGCTACCTGTGGTGGCTCTTTATTGCTTCTCCATTTCGTTAGTATCACTGGTTTATCTTGTTTTGTTGTTTGCTTTTTGGCCTGTTATTGGTTGTGTCTTGTTAGTGTTGGTCTTGTGAGTTGAAGTTAGCATCGCAATGAGATTTTTGTGTGTTGTTTCGTTTGTTGTTTGCGCTAGAGGAGCTAGTAAGACAATTGGCTTTTGGTGTGGTGTAATGATGTTTATTTAGCTTTGTACTAGCTGAATCCGGGGAATGGACTTGGTAGGGGAGCTCGCACCGTTTGCATAATTCAGTTCGTGAGGTTCCATTCTAGGAAAACTCATGGAAGTCGTCAGATGAGCCGCTCTCACATGACACGGGAGACGTATGTGATCGAGGGCTTTGTAAACTTCGCCGTTGACGGCTTAGTTTCGGGTCTCTTTTGAAAGGCTTCTACTGCGTCTTTTGCTTGGGAATTTGGATTCTGCAAATTGTAACCGCCCTTCGTCTCCAGTTTACCACTTGGGAAGAACACCAATATCGTTATCACTTCGTCCAACTCCATTCGCCTCGTGTCAATGTCGAGTGGACGACTGAGTTCATGTTTGTGAATTATGCTTCCATGTTTTTAGCTTATTTTGCTATGGGACCATCTCTATAAGATTATAATCTATGTTTGTAACCTAAACCTTTTTCATTTTTATGAAATATTTACATTTTAGCCACAAAAAAAATCGATCTTTTTGTTGGAAATTTACTTTATTTATAGATATACCCCTTAAAATATTAATAATTACAAAACTCACATATCAAAATTTTTTTTTTACAAAAATTCAATTGTAGGTATGAATCACGACTATTGAAAGAACATGATGGTAGTAGTAAATTTCCATACCAAATGGTGGATATGAAAACATGGAGAGACAAGTTTGCAGTTTAGGGACATATGTTACCAAAGCGTAATTAATATGATCATGTAATTATATTTGATATATGAGAAAATTCTACGAAAAATACACCAACTATTTTCCGATTTTCACAAAAATACACCAACCTTTTTTTCGCATTATGATTGGTGGCTCGTGTAATAGTGTAGCATTATTAATCTTTAAACTAATTTAATTACTATTTTATCGTTAATGAGTATCGGGACGAGCTAGATTCACTGAGATATATTAATTTTAGTAGAGAGACAAAACAAAAACAAAAAATCTTGTACATTGATGGACGGACATGTTACAAGTTTGAAGGCTAACGTTAAGGTTTGATTCCGCCTTGAACAAAAATTGAGCGTAGACCATTTGGCTTAGGCCTGAATGTTTTAACAGTAGTTGGCTTACGGTGTAACTCTTTAACTAATGGATCTGCTCACCACTAGATTAATCGGGCGCTTCGAGCGAAACTTGGATACCGATGCTAGATCTAAAACAACTTAATCCCTAAAACGTTATTATACATCCCACACTCACTAATGAATTCATCTTCTGCTGCTAAAACTAAATGGATCTTACCTCTTTCGGATCCCGGGCTTATTGGTCATAAACCGAACCCATGATCATATCTAATGCCATACCTTGGAGGAAAGCTCGAAGACAGTTGAATACCTAGAGGGCCCATCTCATATGTATAATTTTGTGGTCGAAGGTGATCATGATAATAAGTATGTCCTGTGTTATTCCTCTGTTCCCATAGCCATGAATCTGCGTTTTCTGGTATGGGTGCATTAATCCCGGGAAACCCAACTGTCATTATCTTTCTTGGCTCTCGAGGGCTTGCTTTTTCCAAGATTTCACCTTCCTCAGTCTTAACTTCTTCCTCTTCTTTAGTCTCTTCCTCACCAAATATAGTGATTCCCGAGAGATCATTGTTGTCTTCTACACCTAAGTGTTATAAACAAATAAGCAGAGGCAACCAAGTCATGAACAAAGATGCCTTTAATATGATGATGATGACAACCATTTTATCTATCAATTTTAAAACGGTAATGGGTTGGGTTGGAAATAAATTATCCATTTTAACACCACTCTAATGAAGGATAACAAGAGAGAGTACGAAAGCTTACCTAAATATCCTGGTGGATATCCAATCTCTCGCATTCTGTTAAGCCATGGAGGAGGATCGAGTTCCTACACAAGACAAAAAACCGCTTAATCAGGAAGCACATTTTCTCTGGTCTAATTCCAATACTGCAGAAGAAGGTTGAAAATTACCTTTAGACCAAGAAGTTTACGCGTCTCTGCATCAAGTGAGCCAGGCTTCAAGCCATCATATTTTCCACCTTGAGGGCTCTGATAATATCGGGACGGTAGACGGGATCCAGAAGTCTGATTTCTTTTGCTTTTATGTTGCCTCCGAGCATTACTAACTGCTGATCGATCAAAAGGCTTTGGACATTCTCTAATGGAATGACTGTATGCACCACAATTGAAGCACCGTGGAGGATCATCAATAATCTCCAAGCCTCTGGAGCAATAAAGACAAAACAAATTCAAAAGAATGCACAAGGCAGATAATAGAGTATCAGTAACACATTCATTGTCACAAGGTAAACGAAATCAGATTGAAGGATAAAACTAGATTTGTTTACCCTTCCAAGTTATTTGAACCACCGGATGAATCTAAACCAATTGTAAATCCTCGATTATAAAGAGGAGTAGTGCTACTTTCCACTGGAACAGACTTCTTCGAAGAACTGTGACCAGTTTGGTAGTCAAACCAATATGACTGCACATGTAAGAATACATCTATCAGTATGGATTACGAAAAACCTGATAACTTCAAGCTTTTATATGCTTGAAAAAAGAGTTTCACTCACTACAGATGATGTCTTCTGCAATCCCACACGCAAAGCAGGAAAGTATGTCTCATCACCAGATTCTAGTACTTGTTCTTGATCCTGCTCATATTGCAAACAAAAAGTTTCTAGCTTAGGTAATAACATGAAATAGTCAGCAAACAAGTATCCTTATCATTTCTTGCAGAGTTGTTAAATTTCGTTTACAATTATGCTTTCAATCACAACTTGAAACTGATCGAATTTTGCAAAACACAAGAATTCACTAGATTGGCAATTAAAAGCACTTCAGAAGACATCAAATCATAGCTACCTCAGACAAGGAATTTTGATCTGCTTCCCATTCTGACCATTGCTGTAATAAACTTTCCAGCTTCTGCTTACTATTTCTGAAAGATCCAGGACAATAAGAATTTTAGAAAGTAGAACACCAAAAATCATATAATGATAGCAATGTTTGAGCATTCAAATGTTAAAACTTTCATGTTATCGAGTTAAGAGTCTTCTTTTCATCTAACCTTGTTAAGTGTGTATAAGTAACATGGACAGAAGGTTGCTGTTCCAGAGAGATTGTTCTGGGTCTTTTAACACCAGATTTAGCTGACACATGGAATTATGGAAAAGAAAGAAAGAGAACACAATCACATGCATTTAAGTCTCAAAGCAAGTGATTAACTAAAGTGTTCAAATTCCATGTCAATCCTAAAGTGTTTTTGAATTAACTATATTCGAAGCAGAGGTGTTTTAAGTAACACAAGCATTAGCAACCGCCAACATAAGAAGAAGAATAAGGATACAACTAACATCCACTTTAACGGTTTCAACACTGACATTGACAGCATCCCGAACCTCCACTATCGATGCTTCCCCTGAAAACTGGCCAGACACATTTCTGAAATCATCTTCTGTTAGATCCATGTCTTCCTCCATGTCTATACTTATTTCCCCCTCCTCAGCTGATAAAGTCAAGAATAAAAAAAAACAGAATAAATCACAAAAGCTCTTCTTTATTCAAATCAAAACAAAGCTCAAAGCTTTTTCCCCTCTATTGGAAACCGATGAACCCTATAAAGCTCTCTCTAAATTGGATGACTCTCACAAACAAGACCTCTAAGAAACCGAAATAAAGAAATGGAAACTCGATAAAACTTCCTAAGTCAGTATACACAAAGAATACATATCAACAAAAGGATTGAGGTCATGTTTCTGACCTTCCAAACCAGAGCCGCTTGAAGCTGCCATTATTAACTAAAACGTGAACTATTATCTCCTTAAAAAGTTTCACTAATCATCCACCAAAGATAAACCCTACATAAAAAAAGCAAACACCAATGAGCAATTCCAAAAACTCTACACAACATTCAGAATCCAATTCTATCAAGAACCCAATTCTCAGTGTAAACAAAAACAAGATTCTTCGAGCTAGTCAATTCAATTACAAGCTCATAGTGTTTTCTCCAAAACCCAATTGAAAAAAATGGAAACTTGAAGCAACAAGAATCAAAAGTGTTTCACTTCAAAACCCTTGGCCAAAAAGAAAAACTTGAAATCGAAGGGAATATGAAACGGCACCGAAGCTCACGAAAGAGAAGAACTTGAAATCGAAATTAGAAGAAGAAGAAGGAAACGAGAGACAAGAAGAAAGATTTAACCTTTATCAACGGGAAACAAAATTCTGGGAGACACGAGTGAAGAGGCGATAGATCTGTGGGTGATTCAAAAGAGAGGCTTTTATTTGTTTGTCCGCCCAAGAAGAACAATCACAAAATTATCCAATGTGACCAAGTTCACCGTAACTATTATAAAACCCACCCACCTTAATTTTCCTTTTTTGTTATTATTAAACTTTTTTATTGACAGAAACAAAAAGGTAAAAATGTCGTTAAAATCCCCAACGTACATAAAAACTAGGCATGGAGCGGTCCCATGCATGAACCATTTGAATATGGAATTCTAAACATTACGTTGATATGTCAAACCATAACGTACGACACCATAAAACTATGCAACATTAATTTATCCGAAGTATGGATCTCAAGAAAAGATTGCAATACCTTTCTCATCAAACGTGAGGCCAAGCTTACCAGAAAGAAAGGCCAACGCCTCTTTCCATCTCTCAATTCTCGGTTTGTCAAACCGATATTCCCACTCTCGATCTCTGAAATGGTCACCAAACTCTCCTTTGAGTTGTTTCACACTGGTTGTAGTCACCTTGTAGAAGATGGGAAGCACCTAGTGATCACATAGAGTTTTAATCGTTTATTAATACACTTATACACAAGACTCCTCTAGGTCTTAACTCAAAAGATATAATCTAAATATGAAGCCCATTACGAAGAGGTAAAAGAATGAAAATGAAATCGTACTTACCATTACCTCTGTTGCTATAGTCTTAATTCTAATGGGCCTACAAAATGAATATTAAGAATTTGTAAGTTGTAACAATTATAAGGCCCAAAATCAAAAATGAATTATTTGACCAATGTAAAACTAGTTTTGAAACTTGAAAGTACATATAGAAGTTTCGTAAATCATATACTAACATGAAAATCTAACCAATTAAGCGAATGCATAGTAGTCAAAGGTTTAGCCAATCCATTTACAGAGATGACTAGTTGATTAGTACACCCTTCGATGATTAATAAGTTAAGTTCGTATTTTTTGACCAACCGTATTTATTTAAAAGACGAAAAGCTTAAACAATGACAGCATCAATAGGAGTCTTGGGACTGAAAAACAGTTTTACGAGAAAGTTTGATAGATTAAAAAGAAATTGGTGATAGAAACTTATTATGCATATTATAACGAAAATGAAGCATGTCTTAAACAACAAATACTTAATTACAATTCTAAAATTTCTTAGCTTTAATTAACCCTAATTTCATTAAGAACTTGAATGTTGATTTTGTTTCCTCCATATGCTTGGTTTATGTCTGAGGACTTACCTCCAAAGCATTCAGCTTATGACTCTCTGCTTCTTTTAATTCAAAGCCTCTACCAAATTAAAAAAATCTGTCAGCGACACATAAGACATAATGAACCCTCCTATTATGGACTGATTTTGTTTCAACCGATCCATATATTTTGCGAATTTTCCCGTTGAATTGATGTATAGAAAACTAACCAACTTCATTGATATGTACACAACTACACATGTTTCATGCTTCTAACTAGTTATTCAAGTTAAATACTTTAAATAATATGAAATATCATAAGTCCATAAGTCGCGTCGTATATTTTCAAGATCACACACAATTTTCAGCTTCTATATTTCTTTTTCTTTTCCATTTTCTGTCCACACTGTTCTCCTTTTATGTCCTCACAAAACTACTATAGTCATTGGTCGGGATCATGACAAATATTTTTTTATTAAATTAAAATCATTTTTCTTAAAATTTTAACTTGTGTTGGATAAAATCTTTGATAAGTTTTCTTTGCTAATTTCTCTTAGATTTACTAATATTTAAATAAAGAAAATTTAAGAAAATATACAAACTAACTAAAAAAATGATTCGAATGAATTTAATTGGAACCTTTTCTTTTATAATTTATATTTCAGTAGTGATAAAGATTTGAATAATAGTCTTTGTAACGATTTAAAGTACTATTTTAATATTTTAATACTAAATATGAAAAACATAATTATTCAGAGATGAAATTAGCTAATCTTAAAAAAAAAAAAAAAAAAAAAAAAAAAAAAAAAAAAAAAAAAAAAAAAAAGAAATTAGCTAATCTTCCATGACGTCTCCTAAAAGAAGAAAAAGTTATGTGTTCTAAACTTCTAAGTTGTCTTTTCATATTTATTATAAGGGTTATTAAGATTTTTCAAATGTTTACAATCATTAAGATTAACTAGATATTACAGTACACATATTTTGGCTCTATTCGAACGCAATAAACCGTATGTGATGTACAAATGTACAAGTTCAATTTGTTCACACAACCGGAACACATGTTCTTGATAACATCTAGTTCTAGCTATCAAGTAATGGAAGAAAAAATAATATAGTTTTCAAGTGGAGAAAGCAAAACAAACTACATATAATAATCCTTGTGATAAGTACCACACAAGATTTTCTATCTTATTCAGATTTCTCTGTTTGGTATTCATCTTCAATATTCAGGTGAGTACTCAACATAACTTTATTAGAAGATACATAATGTCTGAAACAAATAAGTAAAAGAAATCAAAATTCCCCAAGAAACACGATTTGGTGATGCCTTAAAATCTGAATCTTTGACTACGCGAAAGCTTATGCATTTCGCGTGGCAATGTGTTTCAGGCTGTCTAGCCACATATCAGAGATTATCCTATCGCCATATTGGCAATGAGAAAGGATGCCCCCGTTGTGGGGGTCCTGAAGAATCTATAAACCATCTTCTCTTTGATTGTCCTCCTTCGAGACAAATTTGGGCCTTATCACCCATTCCCACCTCAGGGCATATTTTCCCCAGAAGTTCCCTCTTCTATAATTTCGACTTTCTTTTCTGGCGTGGAAAAGAATTCGGAATAGGAGAGGACACTCTGGAACTCTTTCCATGGATAGTATGGTATATCTTGAAAAGTCGAAACAGATTTTGCTTTGAAAACTTTAAAGAACCTCCTCAGGAGACTTTGGCTTTGGCCTTACAAGAAGCCTCTGTCTGGCAGAAAGCAAACATGAAAGAAGCGGCAGATCCCGAGCCTCTCGCCCACTCAGTTTTACCCCACTCGTTCCATCCCAGGATCTCGGAATGTCAGATTGACGCTTCTTGGCACTCGGAGGACTCCATAAGTGGACATGGATGGGTTTTAGTCGACCAAGACCGTATTATCCAGCTTGGCTTAAAGAGTTCGAGACGAAGTCTCTCTCCGCTCCACGCGGAGATTGATTCTTTGCTTTGGGCAATGGAATGTATGATCTCGCTAGGCTTTACTACTAGCGCCTTCGCATCCGATTGCTCGGACATGATATCTCTCCTAGACAACCAAGACGCTTGGCCAACCTTCGCAGCAGAAATGACCTCTTTCCGGTCACTCGTTTGTTTTTTCCCTTCTTTTAGTATTAGATTTCTTCTTCGCAGTTCTAATACTCGAGCAGATTGTTTAGCCAAAAATGGTCGGGCTCGAAACTGTCTCTTTTCCCATGTAAGTTCGTCGGTTCCTGATTGGCTCTCCCTATCAGAGAGTCTCTTTCCGATATCTTAATAGAAATGGAGTTTGGAGAAAAAAAAAAAAAAAAGACTAACTAAACAATATAGTACTAGCTCTTTTAAAAAAAAAAAAATGTGAGCTAAAAGTTTGAAAAATAAGGTCACGAGACTCACATAGTCACAAGTCACAACCTTTGACATCAGCCTCCACCACACACACACAATATAAATATGATCTTCACATATATATTATTCTCATATATTCTACATTTTTCATCTTCTCTCATATCAACAAGCCACACTTCAATATTTCTTCTACTCTCTCTCTGTCTCTTTTGATTTTTCTCTTTTGCCTCTTACTCTGAACCCTCATTGAGTTATTACATGTATATATATCTAGTTCAATCTTTTTATCTTGCAGATTAATTACAAGTAAAAAAATGATATGTCTCTTAACTTTTTGTTTAGATTTATCTCTTAAGTGTAGATAGAATATTCTTGTATTAAGTTATAATGTTAATCTCCAACTGGGATCTAATTAGTTTTTTTTTCTTCTTCAGTTCTTCTACATATATTAGATGGTGGTGAGGATGAGATTAGGGAAGATTGTGGAAGGCTTAAAGTCAAAGATAAAGATGGGTCTAAGGATGCGGAAGAGATCATCATTATCATCATCATCATCATCATCTTCATCATCATCATCATCATCGTATGAGAAGATAGAGAAGAGTGAGAGTATGAGATTTGAGTTGAGAAGCAGAAAAGCACACAAAATTATCCAAGAAACCCTTCAAATTGCTGACTCTCCCACTTCAAGAACTTATGCTTTCTGATTTGTGATTTCATCTTTTTAACATCCAAAACATATTCATACATACACATGCATACGGATTTGCGTGTACGCATCTGTTTATACATATCTATCAAAAACATTGTACGTGTGTATGTATGTATCAAAGGCTACATGTGTGATGTGATGGTTCTTATCTTGGCTAAAGGATAATTAGGTGAATATATACAGCAATATTAATAGTTATAATTCTGCTTTTAATTGCATCTAAAAAGAAAAATATTTATTGGTTTTACTAATTTGGAATTAAGACTCAAGAGTTTGGAATTAAAGTATCATTAAAATTTAAAACATTCTTACATTTACATGGTTACCATATACCCCCAAAAAAAATACCCGTTAAATCTTTACCAAACTCTCACACTTACATTTTAATTTTATCCTATTTTTACCCAAAAAAAAATAATACAGCCGTAAAAAAACAATTTAGCGGGTAAAATGAATAGTTAAAGGTACACAAATAGTTAAAAGTGGTATAAAGTAGCGTGTAAATAAATGGTACATACGTACAGTAGAAACTGAAAGTACCTTTTTAACGTTTTAATATCTTTTTATGATTGGTTACAATAAAAACGTTTTTGATATTCTTTTTATTATTGAAATAAAATTTTCAGCCAAGTTGCGTATCTCAATTAATTTGGGAGATTTCAAATCAGAATTTTGTGGAGAAACAACTAAGTGGGGTCATTGACCTTTCAGAACCATAAACCAAACAAGACACATCTTTAAAATACTTTCAGAATAATAAAATTCACTTGATCTTTTATTAATTGGTTCATTAACATTCTCTATATCTTTTAGTAATAGACTAAAATATTTTTCCAACGTAGCATCGTGTCTTAGAACTCACCAAGACTTGGAGTTGGAGGGAAAAAAACCCTTATTTAATTTAAACGATTAGATCAAACATATTTATGATGTGTTGTTCAACCAACACTTTGAAATTTTGATGTCACAATTCCTCTATTTATTTGGTAATATATCACAATCTAGAAACAAATTTATTGCCGACAAACAAAAAAACTGATTTATCGAAGTCTTGTTTTCTATTGTCAGTACATTTTGTTGTATCTCAAGCTAACAAAATTAAGTTCAAAAGAATAGTCAAAATATATTAATTAATTTACATACAAAACGCAAGTGTTTATAAATATATTATTAAGGGTCGTTGATCTACAAATCTTTCTCCATCCAATATCAGTTTTAATATTACATTAATATATGTGATAGATCGATAAAAACATAAACAAAAGTTTTATTAAAAAAAAAAAAATCAACAAAGTTCAGCATTGAAAAAACACGAAAACGGAGGATACACTTCTTGAATCTTTTTTTTTTCGGTACACTTTTTGAATCTATTACTCTACAAATGGAATAAAGATAGAAGATTAAGTTCATAGAAATCCATTATATATAAAATAAATAATGAGGTGTGGTTTAGTGTATGACTTGTGGCTGAAATTGAAGAGAAATAAAGTTAACAATTACGAAGTTCTTTTTCGTTTTGTGAAAAAGGTTGATGTAATCTTAAACGATTTGACTATGGTGTCGTTATGTAATTGACTCTACATAACCTAAAAAAGAGGTTGAGACATAATAGAGGTTTCTTAAGTAGGTGAAGAGACGTGCATGCCCATGCCTATACATTACTACAAACCAAATTTTACATACCAAATCCTCTCTCTATTTAATTATTAACATTATAATTAAAAATACGAATTCAATATATATAGAATGATGATAACGTCGATACCAATTTCTTGAATGGGATTCAAATAGGATGTGTGTTAAACCATCAATCCTTGTACAATCTTAATTTCAATAGTAGTTACCAATTTCTATTGCAAAAAATGTGTTTAGTTAAATATATTACCAAATAGTTGCATTTCATTACAAAAACAGATTTCAGATTCATATAATTCAAACTATCAATTCGTACCCTTATTTTCAGTAGCAGTTCCCATATTATATATATAAAACTATGTATTTAATAGTATTCATGAAGCTCTAGGAATGGATCGAAGAAGGCATGGAGATAGGTCCCCGACTGTAGAAAAGGACAAGAAAATGGAGAATAATACTACACAACACTAAGATCCAACAGTATGAGGACAATTAGCCTTTATTAATGACAAAAACAAACAAAGTGTGAGGACAAAATCTTACCATTTACTCCACCTTAGATGCATCTAACAGAACCAATGCAAGCTCTACAATTTGTGAAGAAGACAACAAATCTATATATATAATAGGACTTAAGAAGAAATAAGAACATTCAAGGCACATGAAAATGAACACTCAATGATATGATCTAGCCAAATATTGTTCACATGATATGTTGGTCATATAATCCACAAGTTTTGTGAGAGGGAGAGATAGATGTGTCAATTGAGTCGGTCGTCCTCGGTCTAATTAGCTTAATTGAGTCATATATTATTTTAGCTTGGTACCATCTAATTATTTTGAACTAAAATATATTTATCATGCAATTTAGTCTGATAGAATTTTTGGAGTGATGATTATTTTTACTTTTGAATAACAAAAACAAAATATTAATGAAAAAGGTTAATCTTCTTAAAATTTGGTGACCAAAAATTAATCATTTTAAAATATTTGATTGAATAGAAAACAATCATCATTTGGTGTTTTTATTGGCCGGAAGAAAAAACGAATCTCGGTTTTCATATCGTATTGGTCTACTAGATGACGTCATAGTGCTAGATAAATTTATCATATAAAATATAATTGTAAATCGTGATTATTGGATATTTTGGACCAATAATAATACGTCGTATAAATAAAAATGTGATAACTCGTTTCGTCCTTTAATAATCTGCATGACACAAGTCTCTGTTTTAATTTTAACTCATAACTAGGTCACCGTCTGTTTAGCGCCTAGCGCCTAGCGCTTTCTTGAACATTAGTTTTAATTGATTAATTATTTATTTATTTTATAGAGTAACGTAATATTCTACACTTTATAAGGTTGTTTATTTTTTAGTGATTCCCAATTAATAGTATAGATTATTCTAAATTTGAGATATATTAAGATTTGTCATCCTTTCGGCTATAAGAACTTTTAAGTTGTTTTGATTAATTGATTATAAGTAAATTCAGTGTTCAATATAACAATATATTTAGAAAGACGTTAAAAATCATCAATTGAATAACATCATATTTTAAAAATCATCTAGTGATTCCACATGTTCTTAACCATGTTTAACACTACAAAATTGGACAATAGATGTTGTGATTTGGGCATGCGTAAACAAAATGTGTACCGTAAGGTATATGATAGTTATATAAGGAGACAATAAACATAACCTTCATGCCCAACCTCCGTCCCATTTGATATTTTTTATACAGTTACGATGTCTTTTTGATACTACTTAACGGATTCAATGATAACAACATGGTATGCGGAGAAAGAAAGCATCTCCTCTAATGGACCATAGTGTATCTCTTCTCTTTTATCAAATAGCTTGGAATAGACTATCCAATCCATTCGAATAGGGAAATGTGGAAGAAATGTCAAAGCCTCCTCGAGACGATTAAACTCACTACATATTCAATCATTCTAATCAATTCTGAGGAATGAATTAGATTTATAGTGCAGCTAAAATCAAAGTTGTTTTCTCATGGTGGAATGCCGAAATACTTCATATATGTTAACACCGAACCCACACAATAACCGTAACACATATGATGTTTCTAACCTTTTAGGCATAAAACAAGAAATAGGGTAAGTCGTGGTGCTAATAACTATGTTCATCATCTAAGATGTCACAATTAAATAGAAAAAATGGTGGTTAGGTGGTTAACTTATGTACCTGTTTTCGTTCATTTTGTTCGTCATAGTCATTTTTGGTTTAAATGAACCTTTAGATTTTGCGGAAGACTTTCAAGCTGTTCTCCTTTAGATTATTCTTGCGTTTATTTCAGCTTATAAACAGTGGCGGAGCGGAGCCACGAATTTTGTTTATAGGAGTTATAAAAAAATTTAAAAATTTGAACTAAAAATAAAACTAAATAAATTTTCTGAATATAAATATATATATATATATATATATATATATATATATAATTTTTAAACCTAAAATGTTTCATATTTCATCTTTCAAATTAAAATATTCGCAGTTTATCTTTTTTTTAGTTCTATCATCAAAACTTTTTTTTTAATATAGATAATATATAGTGTAGAGATTGATTAGTTGTTATGTTTATCTTGATTCATGACTTTTAGAAAAAATATATTTAAAAATAATTTTGAAAAGAATGTAAAATTAAAACAGTATATGTCTAAAAAAGAAAAAATTGATATGTTAATGGATATTACAAAAAAAAAATTTAATAAGAAAAGGAGATTATAGATTTTTAGCCAAACAAAAATGTAAAAAAGCATAAAGATTACTAAAATGAATATGTATGGGTCAAAGACAATAATAGATCACATAACATGGGGGTCTGTTGCATTTCTGACTTTCACCACCATTTTAAGATCAGCTCCCTCTATCTCTTAGTCTCTCTATATGTTATGTTTAATTCTCTGTTTAAACATAAGCACAAAGAGAAAATTTTACTCCCTCTTACTCTCTTTTCTTGTTCTTAGGGCCTGACTGGTTTAAACGCAGCGGTTGCGGGAGTTTGCGGAAGCGGGCGGTTGCGGCTTCAAGCGTTACCAAGCGTTTCGAACGACTGGTTTAGCGTTTGAAAATGGGTGCGTTTGCGGGAGTTTTATGACTGGTAAACCAGCGGGTGCGGTAGCAGTTAAATAAAAAAATAATCAAAATAAATAAAAAATATTACAAAAAAAGAAATAAAAACACCAATATATTATTATGATAATATTAGAAAAATTGAATATGCTTAATAATTAAAACCATAAATAAAGTACTAAATAATTATTCAAAAATAAAGAAATTTTGTAACAAGATAGTACTTTATGCATCTGGTTTAACATCAAAAATTGCATCAAGTAATGGGACAAACTGTAAATAACGTTGAATTCAATCAAAAAGCAAGTGAGTTTCTATTCGAGAAAACAAATCGAAACATATATTCAATCAAAAAGCAAAGCAATACGTAATGAAAAGAAAAAAACGATGCCATGAAAAATATTTAAAAAGTTACACATGAGGTGATGAATGAATAAAAGGATATATGATACTTACGTTTGGTTCTTGATTTTCATCAGTTTGGGTGGAAGACATTGAGAGAATAGGGTTTCAGAATATTATTAGGGTTTCTGATGAGAACTTGATACAAAGATGAAAGATATATATAGAATTAATATATATTATAATAATTATAAGTGAACGTTAATTTTTTTTTTTTTTTTTTTTTTTTAAATCCAACCGCTACCGCCCGCAACCGCAAACGCTTGCGGGAAGGAGCTTTTGAAATTCAGCGATTTCGAGCGGTTCGAAGCGGTACTGAGCGGTTTCTATGATTGGTACCAACCGCTAACAACCGCAACCGACCGCTAGCAACCGCTAGGAGGGTGCTGGCGGGAGAACCAATCAAGCCCTTAGTTTAGTTTCTCATTCTAACAAAGACATAAACGTTTAGAGAGAGTAGAGAGAATTCTTTAATTGTCTACATTGATAATATTGGATACTTTTCTTACAAGACACACACACATACATATAGTGGTATGGAAGTTTAATGGGTCCAGTAGGTAGTTTTAGACTTTTATTTGGCTTGCAACCACATTTATAAAGACGTTATAAGATTTTATAGCCATTTAGACCAACTCTAATGGGATTCTAAAACACTATTTTAGTGTAAATTTCTGCACCAAAAGCCTTGATTAGAAATCGTTTTTCGACTATTTTAACCCTTTCATTTAAGGGTTATTGAACAAATGATTTTTTTTATTATTATTTCTTGTGATATTTACTAGCAAGAACAGAACTCAAGTGAATATAAACATAAGACACTATCTCATCCTCAGTCTTCAAAACCTGCAACAATTAACAGAGGAACAGACGCTCAAAGTGTGAGTAGTACGGCGACCACAACTCATCAAATCCAATCCAAAATCCGTTTTGTTGCGCTTATGGATCTTAAATCATGAGTTGTCATTGACAGCTATTCAGTGACACCTTAGTCCTATTCTAGATTCTTCTACGTACGTTTGAGTATCAATCTCTCATTGTGTAATCATCTTCTCTTCAAGCAGTAAGAAAGATGAGCAAAGTTTGAGTCCTGTTTCTTCATTTTTCTCTGTTTTGAGTTTAACCTTCAATATTTGTTAAGTTTGTGTTAAGAACTGATGAGTTAAAATGGCAAAAAAAAAAATGATGAGTTTTAATCCGGATGCTGAAAGTTTAATTTAAATCTGATCACTTGTTTTTCTTTTCTTATTTTAAATCCAATACTCTAATCTTAATTTTTAACATTAATGGAAAAAAAAAAGCAAAAAGAAAAACATTTAATGGAAAAATGTAGTTAGAATTTTGTGATTTGAATTGCCATTGCGAAACTTGGTGAAACTGTTAATCAAAAACCCAGTCCTGGTTTAATTCCTTGCTTAACAGAGTTAAGGAAACAAGCAAGGAATTGACAATGAAGATATATATATATATATATATTCACATTAAGCTCAGAACAACTTCAATAATCCAAAATTCAAATCTTTACACAATCTTCAAATGTGTTTTCAACAACATCGAGAAGTCGAATCGTTTACTCGTATTCGAATTGTACCTCAACATGAATGTATTTCCTCATGAGTTGAACAATGGCCCATGTGAATGTCGCCAGGATTTGACAATCTCCTTGTGTTTTGGTTTCTGAGACAACCCCATAAATGATCAACTTCTTCAGATTCGGACATCTTCTCAGCAACTCCTCGACCCAGATTGAGAAAACATCGTTGATCACGGTCCATCCAAGCTCCAATACAGTCACGTTTTCCAACTGAGTGGTCCCTTGCAAACTGTAATGAGCAGCTCCATCTTTAAGATCGTAGCTTAACGAAAGATGGGTCAGGTGAGAGAAACCAGCAGCAATGGACTCAACATCGATGATTTCATCGTCATCATCAAAGACCACATCCCATAGACGGAGTTTCTTTAGTTTCTGTGATCTTGAGATCATCTGGTAGAACTTTGGCCAAACCATTGTGAAGTGATTGACATCAACTACTTCAAGGCTTTCAGATGTCTCCATGATATCAAGATGTATAACACTGACATCATCGAGCTTAAAATGCTTCAAAGTCCCGTTTCCTATAAGCTCAAAGAGCTCGAGAACACAGTCTTTCATGTGCAAGAACTCGATACTATCAGCCTCCAAGATGAACTTATCCAAACTAATCCCATCGAAATAAACACTCTTCAGCGTCGGGCTGCTCAGTTCAATCGTCACTTGCGCATCCGACATTGCAATCTCCAAACTCACAAGTTCCAAACTCTCAATCATCGGACAAGCACTGAGCAAAAGATTCAAATCCAAAGCTGAAATGCTAACATAACTCAACGAAAGCGATTTCAAACAAGGAAATCTCTGAAAACTTGGTTCAACTCCAGTAATAGAATTATGAGCCAAAACCAAAGCTTCAAGCTTCTGCCTCCCACAGATTTCAAGAATGTTAACATTAGGAGTAGTACGAACATTATAAGACAACCGCCGCAAAGTGTCCCTCGTATACATAAGCCAAGCAATAACCGTGGCAGCCGAAAACTTATTCGCATCATCCATCATAATAGAAAGACCTTGCAGTCCCGTGATTTGGAAGATGGTTTGAGTTATAAGGATCTCTAAACGATTCGTTGTAAGATCTCGATAAAACGGCCAATCAGCGGAATTGAAAGAAAGTGTCTGAAGATGTTTGCGACAAGCTTCTCGCCATTTCCTACATGTTGCAGAAGCTATCACAACATCACGAGCTCCTCCGAGACGTGATAGTATGTTTCCAATAACTTCCACAGGAAGATAGTCCATAATTCAAGAGCTACACTGGAAGATACATAGTAAAGAGATTAAACATCAAATCGTTATAGTGACGAATCTAACACAATTCCTGAGATAATTCAATAACATTTTGATCCAACTACATTAAACAAAGCATAGATCCAACATTACATCGCAAAACCACCACAAATATCTCTTGGCATATGCGAAAATAACCGTTACTATAAGTGAAAACATCGAACAAATCACCAGAATCAAAGCTAGAGAATCAGGAATCATATCGAATTTTGCAGCAAAAGATATGAATCAAGCAATAGATATTAACAGAGATGATTAGAAATTGAAGAAAAAAGGATCAATGAAGCGAAATAAAAGATCTGTATACCGATTTTGGTTATCCGGGATGAAGAAAAGGGAAGACGACGGTGGATCTGGGAGGAGTAAGAAGAAGATTTGGAGGAGGCGATCTGGTTATTAGAGGAGAAGAAGAAAATGAGAGAGACGACGACTTGAGGTTTTTTTTTTTTTTTCTTCTGTTTTTTTCACTAAAATAAATAATGAAATAATATTTGGTGGTGGGGTCATGGCGGGATGTGAAAATCAACGGCATCTTACTGATAGAGAGCTTTTTTAATTTATTTTTCTAGGAAATTTGCTTTTCTGGTATTTATTGTTTAAAAGTGACTTTTGGTTAGCCAGTTCGATTCCGTTGGATTTTGGAAATTTTCATTTAATTTGACACCAAACTTTTTTAGTTTTAATTTAGTTTTGGTTTGATATGATTCGACCGGTATAATTAAATGTTATATTAATTTTTAACCAAAAAAAAAAAAGAAATTTATTAAATATATATTAATTCAAAGTTCATTTCATTTAAACCAATTATAAATAAATTTTGATTTGGTTTAGTTTGGTTACACTTGAATCACTGCTTTAGTTTGTTTGTTTTTAGGTTTGGGCATAAAAACGGGATACGAAAATCTAAACTGGAATCGATCCGAAATATCTGGTTCGGTTTGGTTTGTTTTCAGTTATTGCCAAATGCCAATATACCCGACGGTTCTTATACATGTCTATATGTGGATATTCGGTCGGTTCTAGGCAGGGCCGGCTCCGGGCTGAGCGGGATGAAGTTTGGGCTTAGGGCCCCTATTTTTTTTTGAATTTTTCTTATAAGAAAAAAGCCTCCAAATTTTTACTTTGTTTATAGGAATAGGGTCCCCAAATTTTGTAAATCTTGAAATTTGCTTTTATTTTTTAAAAATTTTCTAGGAAAATAAAAAAAAACAAATTTTATTCAGTCTATGTTAAAAGCAAATAATATGCAGAACTTGTATTGATAGGGAAATGCTTCTAAATTGTTTTTGTGAACATCTCCTCTTTTTTTTTGTGTTTGGAGAACATCTTTTTTCTGTTTTCAGTTTATTTCTATTTAACAGAAAGAGGATAATCTCATAACGAGTTTAAAGACCATAATCAATGGGAGATATTATTAATGTCCATCATTTGAAATATAACAATGGGAGATATTGTTAATGTCCATCATTTCAAATATCAAACATTATTGCCATATATTTATTTAGTAGTGACGACGCTGGTACATCATCTGAAGATCATTGCAATGGTTGCAGGTCCAAGGAAGCAGGTAAGGGTCTAAACAATACGAGTGGATTCGCCGGAAATTGCAGAGGTGACATCTTATCAGAAGCTCCTCTGGCTCAGTCAAGTAGCATCTGCTGCAACCTGAAGCTCGAGTCTGCAGGAAAAAAAAACAAAACATAATAAGAATGTTGTTGCTATCAAGAACAAGATCGCCTAGTAACTCAGTACTCTCGGCTTACTAGTGGATTAAAAGTTTGTCTTTGTTCTTCTTCAGGGAGTACTACAAGAGTGTTATTTGTTGAAGATAAGTCAGGGACGGTTTGTGAATATATCTTTTGATCGGAAGAATCAGCGTCTTCTATCTTTGTGATGGTGATGAAATTGGACTTGCACAATGGACATGTTGTCTTCTTTCTTTCTGAAACCTGCAGATATAATATGGTAGTTGCATCATTACAATATCCGGATTTTAGGAGTGTTAGTCTGAAAGGCGAAGATAGACTCACCAAACGGTCTGCCCATTTTTGGATGCATGAATAACAAAACCTGTGGCCGCAAGGGAGAATGCCTCTACTAGAACTGAACTCGGTCCAGCATATGATACAAGAAACCTGTGCAGGAGCCTTCTCGGTCGCTTCTGTTTCTTCTCTTGTTGATTCGGATTTGTCGTAGTTTGACCCATCATCTTGCGGTTTTATCTCTGAAGTAACTGATCTTGGACGTTTAAAAACAGCTGAATGACTCCAATTCTCAGACTCCTCTATTTCATCTACATCCCAGTTTTGTGTTGCAGAGTCTCCAGGATGTCTAAGAGCTGATGTTTCTCCTTGTTCGAAAACACAACCCCTAACATTTTCATCAGCAGGCTCTCTACGATCCTGAGTCTCATTTTGGTTCTCATCAGAGTTGTCATGACGGTTATTCTCAGATTCCTCATCAGATTCAAGGTCGATAAGGTTTCTGCTAGAGCGTTGCTTTACTAACTGCCTCTTTCCTTTCCGCGAAGATTCTGCCACACCAGTATTTTCCTTGTCTTCAAAAATATTACTCGGCCTCTTTGTTCTTAATCGCACTGAGTGTCTGTTTGCTTCTATATTTTTCTGAAGAGCAACAAAGGAGTTCAGAGACAGAAAAAAAAAACATAACTTACTATACCATACACAGAACAGTGATGCAAGTAAGCATTTTTATTAGTGCTGATTCAAATGTCCACAGTGATCACCTATAGCTAATCTTGGTAGCTACATCACGATATTAAAACTAAACCTAATGAGGATGTGCTATTACCACATCAATTTTCAAAATCATACAGAAACTATGCAGAATGATAAGACGATTCTGGTCTTTAGGCAATATATAACTATACAACAACACAAAAGGTTTGTACTATTTCTTTAACTCCATATAAACTAGACTAATAGATGAAACGAATTAAAAAGCTGTAGGCTTTCCAGATTCAGCTTGTATCTAAGCAAATAGGTAATAAGAGAACAAGGATTACCTCTTTTAACAAGACAGAGTCCATCCAAGTGGCAAGCTCAGAAGTGGAGCCACTCCGGTTTTCTTCACCTTTACTAAAGTATTTCTCAAAAGTTTCAGCAGCCTTATTCACTTTCTTAGTGACTTTAGCTTCCCCAGAAACCGCAGGAAGTTCAATCATCAACGGTCCAACCTCTTCCCCACTACAAAAATAACTCTTACAGCTTTATCAATCATCTTTTAGGAACCAATAAGCTATATCCTACGCATTTCAAAAACAAAGACCGAACAACGATAGTCAAACCTCTCAAACATATAAGGCGTCTCGGAAACTCGTCTCCCTTCCCTCACACATTCTTCAACCCATTGATGATTCACTACTACTGTACCAAACTTCTTTGCAAGATCGTACTTTTTACCCTCGAATTTCCAACACACCTACACATAACCCATAAAACAAAAGGGTATGACTACATATCTCCACAATAGTGAATCACATAAACAAAACAGAACAATCTACACCAACCAAATGTGTAATAGATCTTGACATTGCCCCAACATAACTTGCTCCAGAATGAGAAATAAGCTTGATGAGCTTGAACCTGTCAGACCCATGATAACCACTCACAGTTGCAACCACATTTTCCATACCTACAAATATCATAGCCACATGAAAACGTAAATTGGGGATGCAACGATTTCTTCTAAATCAAATTGTGCGATTAAAACCCCAATATCGCCGAGAGGATTCAATATTGGGAAAAGCTTAAATCTTTTGTATTAAATTGGTCAGAATCGGTAAACCCTAAACTTAAAATCGAGCTAATTAAATAAATTTACAGCAATTGAATTGAATTGAGAAAGCAAAAACTTTTTTACAGAAATCGAACAGAAACCCTAGAAATTGCAATTTCTTAATTCGAGAAGAATTACCTGGTCTAATTGGTACGAATTTGCTGCGATTATCACTTTGTGTGCCTCAATCTCTCTTCCCGTTCTTTCTCAGGTCAGTAACAATGGAAGCAACTGGCTCAAGGAGAAGCGAAAATTAGATGGGAGTCTGGCGGGAATTTAAAATATCAAATGTTTTGAAACAATCTTTTTGGAAGGAAAAATTTGTAGTTTTGTACTCGGACGGTGTTTTAAAAAAAAAATCGTATTCTGTCCAAAAAAAATGTCTACCTTTATATAAAAGAAATGTTTCATTTTTTCCTATTGATTTGCATGACAATTCAAGTTTAAAAGATATATATATATATATATTTATTTCTCATAAAACCACAGTTAGGTTTGTATAATTTTCCGTCAAAAAACAATAAGATACACAGTTAGGCCAATAAATGCAGACAACCGGGGTTCGATGCTTACATGTTTTTTACACCAAAAAAAAAAAAAAAAAAAAAAAAGGTAAATTCAACTTTCGATTTATTTATAGTACAATTTTTAACCGAGTGAAACATAGAGACAAAATGGTGAAGGGCACACAATAAATTTTTCCCCTTTGTTTTTTCTTTCTCGATTTTACATCTCTCGTATCACAAAACTTGTTGAAAACCTTCTCATAACAAATCTAAGTCGATCTCCCAACAAAATCAGATAAACAATAGCACTCAACGTTCACCACTGTACCAACCTAAGATTATGGGATCAAACAGGTAACACTTCCACAGTTAAGGATTATGTAGCTGGTGAGTTACTATTATGTACTCTTAGCTGGTTGCCTCATCTGCGACTAGGGTTTCCGCGTGCACCGGCTGTTGCAGCTGACCCGTAAGGAGTATTGTTGGATGGTCCAGGTGGGAATGGAGCGCCGTAAGGTCCTGTGGGTAACCTTGTTGTTGGATCATATGAACCAGGAGGGCCTCTTGGGAAGTTGTAACCGGGTCTTGGAGGGAAGTATCCTGGCTGAGTTACTCCTGGATAAGGGTATTGAGCTGCGCCAACAACTGAATTTGGTCCAGTTGCGTTACCAGCAACTGATTGAGGAATATATCCCTGCAAAAGTAACAAAACATATGTAAGCTCAAGCACATATAGATCTTATTCTAAGCAAGTCAAAAGTGAGTAAAGTCTATAGCTCATCCTCATCCTTTCTATTTATACTGTGCCAAAGTGTATAGATTGTACCTTTCATGATGGTCAATAAATAAGGAAAACTATAGTGGGTCTCAGAAAGTGAGTGCACATTTGTTAGGCCAGATAGAAAAAGGTTTGCAAAGAGAAACTAACGAACCTGGGGACCAAAAGCATCTTCATAGTAACCATTTCCACTCTGATGCCCAGAAGCATCAATTTCAGCATTCATGTTGCTACCATAAGGGACACCTTCATTTGATTGACAGATACAACTCTTAAATTACTGAAAACGTTTGTGAAAGAATGAAGCTAAATATAATCGAAAATAGATGAAAAGCTTAATACCGGCTCTTCTGTCTGAATTTGCACTGTTCATTAACTGTGCTTGAAGTTTTTCAACTTCCCTAGCCATAGTCATGTAGTTCTTCTCCATTGCCTGAAGTGACTCGAGATGGTCGTTATAAAATTTCTTCTCATAGTCATATGTTGCCCTGCAGAATCAGATGAAATAAAATTCATCCCAACCTTCATGAATGGATGATACAAAGGCTGACAAACTCAATAGCTAAAAAGAGCCTGTAATATCAGAAACTTCTATTCCTATAATCCTAAACGTCAGTTTTCAAATTCCACTTCCAACCATATAAACTAGATAAAACTACAACAACAACAAAGAAAAGAGAAAATTAGAGCAAATACCTGCACTGCTGGTACTCCTGTCTTAAATTCTCAAGTTCTGACATTAGAGCAGGTATTTGCTGCACATCTGAACGAGCTTTCTGAAGTTCCTGAGTCAACTGATGCACTTTAGACATAAGCTCCTCTCTCGCCACAACAAGACTACGTGCCTCAGCACGTGCTTGTTGCATCTCCAACTTAACAGCCTCAGACTTCTGAAGCTCAGTCTCCATTTTAGCAACTTTCTCAGCAAGACCCATCATCCGTTGCTCTCTCTCAGACTTCATCGACCCAATTTGCGCGTGCAACATCTGCAATTCATGCTGCGCTGCAACTAGCTCGTGTCTTAAACTACCATGAGTTGCACCAAGTCTCTGATTCTCTATAGCAAGTCTCTGCAATTCCCCGTGTTGTGCCACGAATTTTTGCTCCATAACTTCAGGTGGAGGCAACATGTTGTAAGAAGGAAACGCACCCTGAGCAGCAGAAGGCGGTATAGCACCGTGACTACCAAAAGTCTCGGGATGTGCAATACCACCACCGGGACCTGGAAGAGGACGCCTCATATGATGATGAGATGGATGGATTCTTCCTTTGCTTTCCATCAAACAAAAGCTTCAATGTCCTTATCAACTGTGAAAAACATAATAAATCAGACCAATCTGCAAAATCAATGCAGGTAACTCTAGCAACATTCAAATCAAACTTTTTTTTTTGTTCCATTCAAATCAAACTTATTCATAGGCAAAGAGAACAATCTCCGGAAAAAAATCAATTGATTTGAAAATTCACGACCAAAATTAGGGTTCTACATCACCGGAATCAACTTCGAAGCAACGATTTAGAACCTGACTAATTCCGATTAAATCCTGAAAAGGTCTAGGTTTAAAGATTCTACAATAGAAGGATCGTACCTTGGAATCAGTAATGGTGTTGAGAGAAGAATCGAAGAAGCTTACTGGGATTGTTTGATCGAGTTTTGAGATAGAGCGACGAAGACTAGCAAACGACGGCGAAGGTTTTTTTCTTTCTTTCTTTTTCCGGCGTGAATTTCTTTTTTCAGTTCCAGGGGATTTTATTTCTCTTATTCATGTTATGATTTATAATTAATACATGCTGTTTATGATTCCTTTTCTTTTTAATTTTTATGTCTTTAAATATTTTATTTTCTTGTATTAAAGGATAAATTCATATTTATACCAAATACTCCTCTAATTGTCGTTTATAATCTAAATTTTGTCTTTGCCCAAAAAAAAAAAAATCTAAATTTTGTTTACAATAAATATCGTTTTATATTTTCCATGCAAATTTTTAATAAATCAACTATTGAATGGAGTATTCAGGTATTCGGAGTGAAAAAGGCTCTCGTAGTTCAACCTTCTCAGCCGTAAGCCGATATATTACGGACGATTAGCCATTGTACGGTAATAAATCGGAGTGTAGAATTGAATACTTCACTCAATGAGCTTAGTCTGATGACCTTCATCAGAATTTCTGCAACCATTCATTGAGAGGATTAGATCCTGTTTAATATTAATTTATTTTCTATTTTGTAACTGTGGATTTTATACTTAGCTCCAGCTTTATGCTCTTTAGGAAAATCTATTAATAATAATAAATAAAAAAATTATTAAAAAATAATATTTTTAACTAAATATAAATATATAAAATTCTATAATTTGTTGGATTTTCTACGTTTAGCCATTTTCTCATTAATCTCTCATACATGATACATCGATTCATTACATATTTATACTACTACCATTATTACTCTACTAACTTAAATTAATGTTTCTAACACTACGAAATCCATTTCTACATGGGCCTATTTTACATAATGGCCCAGTGGCCTCTTAACTTATCTTGTGACAAAAGTTTGCCGATAAGAAGATAAACCCTAAGACTGAAAATCGTAAAATAACACCAAAGAAGGAGATGAGTGATTCCGAGGAAAAAACATGCAATGACGATTCAAATCAGCCGATACTTGTCGTGGACCTAGTTAGATTGATCTTGGAACGCTTAAGCTTAGTTGATTTTCATCGAGCGAGATGCGTTTCTTCAACATGGTATATTGCTTCGAAATCAGTCACCGGAGTAACAAATCCAAAAACTCCATGGATCATCCTCTTTCCAGACAAACATAATGAAAACAACAACGTTTCATGTAAGTTATACGATCCTCATGAAAACAAAACCTACATAATCAGAGATATAGGGTTTGATATGGCTACGAGTCGTTGTTTAGCGAGTTCCGGGAGCTGGTTCCTTATGTTAGACCATAGAACTGATTTTCATCTTTTGAATCTTTTTACTCGAGAGAGGATTGCTCTTCCGTCTCTTGAATCAATGGATGAACGATGCATGAAGTTTAAGAGAATCAATGACTCTTATGGCAGCCATATTAGAATAGACAAAGCGGTTTTGTGGGTTGATGACAAAAGCAGAGATTACTTCACTTTCATTTTCTGGAATTTTGGTTGTTTTGTTGCATATCATCACAAGAATGAAGATAACAACAATAGCTGGAAAGTGCTTCAACCAATAAAGCATCAAGGTTGCGTTGATATGGTGTTTAAAGAAAGGAAGCTTTACATTCTTAATGTAAATCAATATGTCACTGTGTTTGATTTCTTCGGTGGTGATTCTCCAGTGGAATGTGCAAGTTTCCAATCTTCGTATAATATTTATCATATAAAGTATTCCACCCATCTTGCTGTGACTTTGTCTGGAGAAGTTTTGATCATTGTAGGTGGTAAATTAGATCCATCTCCAAGGGAGAAATGTGACTACAACGTTTTTCAGATGGATCCTAAATCATCAGAATTGAGAATAATCAATTCGATAGGGGACGAAGCTTTGATTTTGGATTTAGGAATTACAGTTCCGGCCAAAGATGGAGTTATGAGAAATTGCATATATTTTAGTAATGATCAGTATCATTGATACAATGAGATTAGTCTATGTACTGGTTACAAAGTTAACGGTATTTGCGTCTACCATATCGGAAGCAATAGTGTGGTCCAAGTTTTTGAACATGTAACTACTTCCTCGACAATACGTTTCAAGGATGCTCGATGGTTTTTCCCCAATTATGGTGAAAAATGGTTGTGTTAGTATTATTAACTTTTTGTCTTTTGGTAAAGGTGGATTATTCTCTGTTGGGTTTAATTGATACTTTCAGCTTTTTGGTTCCACTTTTTCGTACTGCTATTTTGTATTGTTTTTGTTGGATAATTCCAACTTACTTGAGGAGCAAGTAATCTCTTTCTAGAAGATGCTAGAAGAGATAGAAAAAGGAAAAACAAGAAAAGTTCATTAGGATAAAGTTTTGGGAGATTTACTTTTCTAAGAGTTGTTATTTTCTATATAAATAGGAGTCCATGGAGAGTTGTTCCATAGGACATTAGAGAGAGAGATAAGGCTTTGGAGAGTTGTTCCAAAAGACCTAAGAGAGATTTAGTTTTGAGTAGTTTCTAAATCAATAAAGAAAGTTTGTTCTTTAATCTCTTGTTCTCGTACTGCTGAATTACTTTCTAAATCATTCAGCGACTAAGTCAGAGTAAGGTGATCTGATTTGATTTGGTATCAGAGCTTAGTTTGAAGACTCTGGACGGTGGTACGTGACTCGTAAGCAAGTATGGCAGGCGAGAATCAACAACCACGTGCGAAGGACCTTGGAGTTCCATCAATCCATTGTCCGATGTTGACATCGACAAACTACACGGTTTGGGCGATGAGGATGAAGGTACTTCTCCGAGTTAGTGAAGTATGGGATACGATTGATCCAGGATCTGCTGATCCAAAGAAGAACGATGTGGCGATGGCGCTTATATTCCAATCAATCCCCGAATCCCTGATACTTCAAATCGGAGAACAGAAAACGGCGAAGAAGGTTTGGGAAGCTATCAAATCTCGACACCAAGGAGCAGAGCGGGTGAAGGAGGCGAGGCTTCAAACCCTAGTGGCCGAGTTAGATCGGTTGAAGATGAGTGAGACCGATACGGTAGACGATTTTGCGGGCAAGATCTCGGGCATCGCAGCTCAATCGACATCTCTAGGAGAGACGATCGATGAAACAAAACTTGAGAAGAAGTTTTTAACGGGACTTCCAAGAACCAAGTTCATTCATATTGTAGCATCCCTTGAGCAAGTTCTTGACCTAAAGCAGACGGGGTTCGAAGACATTGTTGGGAGGTTAAAGGCATATGAAGGACGTATTGGGGAAGAAACCCAAAGTGAAGATCAAGGAAAACTGATGTTTTCAAACTCTAACCCTAAGCGTGGAGGCTACGGGAATAATAGAGGCGGTTATAACAGAGGAGGTTTTAACCGTGGTGGAAGATTCGGTGGTGACGGTTCCGGTAGAGGCAGGGGTCGAGGAAGGACCGGCTGGCAAGCTCAAGGAGGAGAAACCGGAGATCAAAACCAGAAGAAGAAGGATCTGTCCTATATTACTTGTTGGGGATGCAACAAGAAGGGTCATTATTCATCAAAATGTCCCGAGAAAGCAACCGGACGACAAGAGACTAACTTGCATGAGACGCAAGAAGCTGAAGCACTTTATGTTCACGAAGTGGTGTTCTTGAACGAGGATAAAGTGTTCCCTAAGAACTACGATACCAACAGTGGAAGTGTTTGGTATCTCGACAACGGAGCAAGCAACCATATGACGGGAAAGAAAGAGTTTTTCTCGAGTTTAGATGAAAAGGTCAAAGGAAAAGTGAAGTTTGGTGATGGCTCGTTTGTTGACATTGTAGGGAAAGGATCCATTGTCTTTGTGGGCAAGACTGGTGAGAGAAGAGCCCTCAAAGAGATCTACTACATACCGGATTTAAAACACAACATAATAAGTCTTGGACAAGCAACCGAAGGAGGATGTGAAGTATACATGAAAGGAGACTCACTGATACTCAATGATCCTAGTGGAAGGCTGCTGGTAAGAGTCATAAGATCACCAAATCGTCTGTACAAGACGCCAATGGAGATAAGCAAACCAACATGTTTGCAAGCTGAAGGACTTGCTGAGGGACATGCTGAGGGACTTGCTGAAGGACGAGCTGAAGGACTGGCTGAAGGACATGCTGATGAAGCTACAAGAACATGGCATGCTCGGTTAGGTCATGTAAGTTTTGGTGTTATGACTAATATGGTGAAGAAGGATATGGTCGTTGGAATGCCGCATGCTTTACACGAAATGAGTGTATGTGATGCATGCTTGGCCGGGAAACAAACGAGACGCTCGTTCCCAACCAAAGCTACTTACCGTGCAGCTCAAGCATTGGAGTTGATTCACGGAGACTTGTGTGGACCAATCTCACCTCCAACACTGGCGAACAACAAGTATGTGTTTGTGTTGATAGATGATTTCTCAAGATATATGTGGACCATGTTATTGAAGGAGAAGAGTGAAGCTTTCGATCGGTTCAAAAGGTTTAAAGATTTTGTAGAGAAGCAAGCCGGGTTGTCTATCAAAACCTTTCGCACCGATAGAGGAGGAGAGTTTACTTCAAGTGAGTTCAATCGTTTTTGTCAAGAGAATGGAGTCTCTAGGCATCTAACCGCACCTTATACGCCTCAACAAAACGGTGTGGTCGAAAGAAGAAATCGAACTCTAATGGAGATGACAAGAAGCTTGTTAAAAGCTATGAAGATTCCGAATGACATATGGGGAGAAGCTGTACGTCATTCAACCTACCTCATCAATAGAGTACCAACAAAAGCTTTGCAAGGGAAGACACCGTATGAGAGTTTTTGGTCCAAGAAACCCAATATCGAGCACTTAAGGGTTTTTGGATGTGTTGCTCACGTAAAGATCACGGGACCGCATCTGAAGAAGTTGGATGATAGGTCAAGAAGTGTGATCAATCTTGGAACAGAACCGGGTTCCAAGGCATATCGACTCTATGATCCAATTACAAGGAAGGTAATGGTAAGTAGAGATGTGGTGTTTGATGAGAAAAGAGCTTGGGATTGGTCGCCAACAACTAAAGAAACCGGAGAACCTGGTATGTTCAAGTTATCTCATGAAGGAGGTATTGAAGATGGAAACGGATATGAACACATTAACAATGATGATCATGATCCGGATCAAGAACCTGAAGAAGTTCAGGAAGTAGTACAGGAAGTTGTACAGGTTGCTCAAGGCGGAAATCAAGAAGCTCAAAATCAACAAATTGTGACAAGATCTGGTCGTGTGGTTCACAAACCAAAGTATCTTGATGATTATGTGTTACTAGCTGATCTAGAGTGTGAGAGGCTGTTGTTGACAATTGATGGAGAACCCGAAAATCTCCTTGAAGCCATCAAATTGCAAGAATGGGTAGAAGCAATGGAAGCGGAGTTGGATTCTATCACAAGAAACAAGACTTGGGAGCTTGTTGAGAAACCAGATGGTGTGAAACCTATAGGGTTAAAGTGGATCTACAAGATCAAGAGGAAGGCCGATGGTTCGGTGAATAAGTATAAAGCAAGGCTTGTAGCAAAAGGTTATGTACAACAACAAGGTATAGATTTCGAAGAGGCGTTTGCACCAGTGGCAAGGATCGAAACTATACGGCTACTGATAGCACTTGCAGCGACAAAGGGATGGGAGATACATCACCTAGATGTCAAGACAACTTTCTTGAATGGAGATCTAAATGAGGAAGTTTATGTAAGCCAACCCGAAGGCTTCATAAAGAAAGGAGAAGAGAACCGAGTGTATAGACTTTACAAGGCATTGTATGGTCTACGTCAAGCACCTAGAGCCTGGAATGTGAAGCTTGATCACGTCTTAAAGAAGATGAGCTTTAAGAGATGCGTGAAGGAGTCCTCGGTATACCTCAGAAAGACAGAGAAAGACATATTGATTGTGGCAATCTATGTTGATGACTTGTTTGTGACAGGAACTACATGGAAAGTCATTAATCAGTTCAAGGAGGATATGTCAAGGGAGTTTGAGATGTCGGATCTTGGAAAGTTGACATATTATCTTGGTATTGAAGTAATTCAAGGAGCGGATGGGATCCAAATAAAACAAGAGGGATATGCTCAAGGAATTCTTGTGGATACTAAGATGGATGCCTGTAACTTGACTCATGTGCCGATGGATTCAAGTTTGAAGATCTCAAAAGCAGAGGATGAGCAAGAGATCAATGCTACGGAGTATAGAAGAGCCATTGGATGCTTGAGGTATCTTCTACACACGAGACCCGATATGGCATTTGCTGTGGGAGTTTTAAGCCGATACATGCAGAGTCCAAGAGTGACGCATGGAAATGCTCTCAAACATGTTCTAAGGTATGTGAAAGGAACGACGAGCCTAGGCTTACACTTCAAGAGAGACGGGTCAACGAGAATGATCGGATATAGTGATAGTAGTCACAATATCGACATTGATGATGGTAGAAGTACTGCAGGGCATGTTTTCTATCTTGGTTCATCTCCAATCACATGGACTTCACAAAAGCTACCGACCGTTGCATTATCGTCATGTGAAGCAGAGTTTATGGCAGCTACGGAGGCAGCAAAGCAAGCCATATGGCTGAAGGAGTTGATGAAGGAGATTCTTTGTATTGACGATAAGGTCATACTAAAGATTGACAACAAGTCGGCTATTGCTCTTACCAAGAAT
Source organism: Arabidopsis thaliana x Arabidopsis arenosa (assembly GCA_019202795.1). Taxonomy (NCBI): domain Eukaryota; kingdom Viridiplantae; phylum Streptophyta; class Magnoliopsida; order Brassicales; family Brassicaceae; genus Arabidopsis; species Arabidopsis thaliana x Arabidopsis arenosa. The sequence continues at coordinate 9,636,741 of CM032919.1, read as the reverse complement.
CCGGTGTTTCATGGAAGGAGTAAGCACATACTCAAGAAGTATCACTTCATTCGAGAATGCGTGGAGAATGAGCAGATTGAAGTTGAGCACGTTCCTGGAGAAGAACAGAAGGCTGACATACTTACCAAGCCATTGGCAAGGATCAAGTTCAAAGACATGAGGAGTCTAATCGGAGTTGAAGAGATCAAGCCTCCCGGAATTCAAGTTGGAATTAAGGGGGAGAATGTTGGATAATTCCAACTTACTTGAGGAGCAAGTAATCTCTTTCTAGAAGATGCTAGAAGAGATAGAAAAAGGAAAAACAAGAAAAGTTCATTAGGATAAAGTTTTGGGAGATTTACTTTTCTAAGAGTTGTTATTTTCTATATAAATAGGAGTCCATGGAGAGTTGTTCCATAGGACATTAGAGAGAGAGATAAGGCTTTGGAGAGTTGTTCCAAAAGACCTAAGATTGATTTAGTTTTGAGTAGTTTCTAAATCAATAAAGAAAGTTTGTTCTTTAATCTCTTGTTCTCGTACTGCTGAATTACTTTCTGAATCATTCAGCGACTAAGTCAGGGTAAGGTGATCTGATTTGAGTTTTTGTATCGCTTACAGATTCTTTTATCCGCTAGAAAACTTGTATCGTTATGTGTTACCAATCAGATCTTTTATATTATTGAACAAGAGTGTTTGGTTATTTTTTAAATATATGTTTAGGTGTTTGGACTCGAAGGGTTAAAAACATACTCAAAATCTATCATTAATAGACCAAAATGTTGTTCATTTGACTGTCGTTGGATCCAAATTAATACTGCGACCAAATGTTATTTGTTTGATAGTCACTAGATCCAGCGATCAAAGTTTTCAACGATAGAAGGAGTAACTGATGGATAACCTAGAGTTTTTAAGCATTACTGAAACGTTGAGGTTGACAGAGATTCAAAAAAGAAAGAAACAAATGGCAACTTTTGAAGTAAATTTCTGTAGGCGCAGTAGTAAACCTTCCCGGATAGATTCGGAGGACCCGCCAAGTCGAGGAAGAACGAATTCAACCTCCCATGGGACCCGACAAAGTCGGAGCTTAACAAAAGCTCAAAGGATTTGGAAGGCAATTGGTGATACATGATCTCCAAACAAAAGTCCAAGATCCACGAAGAAGCATATATTGATCTCACATATTCGTAACTGCAAAGGAAAATTCAATTAAAATAGAAAAACTTAATTTAAATCATCACTTAATTCTTATTGGAAAAAGAGATTAAAATAAATAAGATACAATGATAGTTAAGAAACTTATGATCAATAGATTTGAAACATATTGGAATCGTTACTGACTTAGTTTGAAAACCAAACTTTATATAATAAGATGGATTTAACGTCGTGGATGACCTCAAAACAAACAATTGTAAACATCACGGAAGCATTTTGTTTTCGAGCAAACAATTCACAATTTAAGAAAATAAGAAATACAAACAGCTTGACCGAATAAACTTAAAACAAAATAGTACAGCAGATCATAGGTATGACGGGTGTATGGCGCTTTGGTTTGCCTCACGATAAAACGAGCTCATATCTTTAGCTTTTGTTTTTATGAGCATTGTCTTATAATCATTTAAACAGTCAACACAAACGCTGCACTAGATGTAAAACAGTTTTTTTCGAACGAATTTTACATTTTATTCAAAAAAAAGATAAATAGTACAGCTGATCCTCATCTCTAACTTTCAGATCCTGTTATTTCCTTTATTTTTCTTCTCTCCCTGCGTTGCTCCATTTGTGATCGTTGGTTCATCAATCGTATTTTTCCCTCCTGTCACTTGTTTTTTTGTCCCTTTTAAATTGCTTTTCTGAAGCTGATGAAGGAAAATAATCAAGAAGAAATTAGACAAGAGATTTCCAAAAAACCATGCCGCTAGTCACTAGATCATAAAACGTTTATTTAACTTAAGTATATGATTATATACCCCTTTTAACCCGGACTGCGGAAGATGACGACCTGCATGAATAAACAATATATATTAGTTTCATACAAGCTAGCTAGGTACTACTTACTAGTTAATTACATGAATCTCAAATAATCAAAACCCATATACCAATTAGCCCGAACGTACCTTCTGTGCCTACATTATTAGTGGATGAAGAAGAATCCATAGATGGAAATAACTAAACAAGAAAAAAAAAAAAAAAAAAAAAAAAAAAAAAATAACTAAACAAGAGAGCAAGAGATTCGTGAATGATAAGGAGCTTGGTTTTGTTTTTAGATGTTATAAAGAGAGATAAATAAAGTAATGATTTATCTTGTTGGCTCGGGACGCCTTGTGATTGGTCTGCTGACAAAAGCAACCGCACTTGTGTTTTTTTTTTCCATAGAATATAATTTATGAGTGACTAAGACCATTCTTATTGGTGGGTTCTTAAGTTAGTTCTTAGGTTAAAAAAAATTAAAATTAAAGGTTTTAATCAACAAATTGCTAAGAATGACTCTTAGTTAAGAGCCAAAATTTGGGCTAAGAGACATGACTCTTACTAAGAACCAAAATTAAGGCCCCCCCAATAATGATGCTCTAACTATTTAGTAAAGCAAGTGGGAAAAGCATAGTCAACAAACTGAAGCGTTAACCTTGCCAAACAAATCGTCATTTTTCATTCAAAGACTGAGGGATAAAAGAAATAAAAACATTACTAAACTTTTTGTTTCAGAGAAAGTCTAGAAGGTTGAAAAAGGTATGTAGGCCAATATTCTAGTTTGTTCATCATCGGCTTATTGTGATAAACTCTATATGATTCACTGCAACACTATTTGAGTATTTGCTATGAATTTCCAATAGTGTATTTTAGTTGAGCTAATGACACTTGGTCAACGCCGATGTTTTTTCTACATGTTTCCGTCTGAAAAATCGACGGTTTAATTTTACCGGTTTTTGAATCCATCGTTGTTTTTTCTACATGTTTCCGTCTAACGTAACGTTCAACATGTAAGGAAATCGACGGTTTTACCGGTCTTCCTACATGTTGGACGTTACGTTAGAAGTTAAATCCATCGTTGTTCTGTCATAGAGCGAGCTAGTTATTTTCTTGTACCAAGTGTTTTTGTAGAAGAACCATAAATTAGAAATAACCAAAATGAAACACTAACAAACACACCAAGACGTTTCTTATTTATTAAAAAAAGTAAATCATCGCCAAGAGATTTGGAAAAGCCAAAAGCAAGAGTTGAAACAATCTTTATGAGATCGAAGCATGCAAACAGCGTTAACTCTTGATAGCTTGAATAATAGAAGCCACTGTCCCAGCTAGAGTCAGTAGCAAAAGAGATATGGCAGCTAACGTAGCTGTTGTCGTCCACAGGTCGCTGAAGTAGACTTTTCTGAGTTTCGCCCATATCCTTTTCCTACGAGAATTATGGTGAATGTTGAGTTTCTCGACAATGTCGTGATATTGACTTTGATTTGATAGCAACACTCCTATAGCTAAGTTATTCACCATCTTCAGCACCATGCTTGACCGCCCTACACCGTTTGTTAGCACCCCTATATTCCAGCAACATATTCATCATTCGCATAGTATAATTTCACCAACAAAGTGTAATGTTGTTATGATGTTTGTACCTGCTGAAGTGAGTAACGCGACGTCTTCATCTGAGGTAATAAGGAAATTCATGAAATGTATGTAATTTGTAGTGAATGCATTTTCAGGATCATGGCATTGCTCATATGCAATGACATTTCTAAGGATGATATTAGAAGATTCATCGGCAGGAAAACTCGGCAATATTAAGCAACCATCCTCGAATGATACATTCAGCGAAAACTCACGCTTCACTACCTTAAATTCCACTCCTACACTAGATAGCTTATCCGCGTTCTTCATATCCACGATCTGGCTATTCGAGTCTTTCAACTCTATATTTTTGCCAAGCGATTCCTTGTAAACACACCGGAATAAATCTGTGAAGTGATTGAACTTTGTATTCTCATTGATCATACCACTATCATTGACTGAAAATAATTGGAGGATGACTTGGTCCAGCGTCTGATCTCCACAAAATCTTTTTGTAATGGGGTTTAACAACTTACTTAAACAGAAGTAGGGAAGCTGATTCTCGAGCAAGGTAAGATCATCAAGAACCGTGGAAGTGTAAAAAGGTTTGTCCACAATCATGTCACCAATTTTTTCATGACTTTCGTACATTCTGAGAATGAACTCCACGATAAATATTGAATCGTTAAGTATAAGCTCCACGAATATATCAGGCAATATCCATGTAGTCGATACCGCATAACTTGCCCGAATATTTACTTCTTCCTCTTTTATGGTGGTCTTCATATCCTCTAGAATTGCATTATCAGTACCTAGCCTTTTGGTGAAAGCGTCTTTGTACAACACCTTTTGGTCCTCCATCATCTTATATTCTAGATACCTAATCAAGCATCTACACATTAATATCTTGATTTGTTCACCCAAAAAAAAAAAACATTATTATCTGGATTGTATAAGTAATTAATCATTAGACAAAAGATATGAAGTAGGAAAAAAATAGACTAACTATCAATTTTTGCAATGTCTTGGTATAGAAAAAGGCCACAAAAGTAAGGGGAAAAAAACCCGAAAAAACCGCTATCTATTTTTTATTTGGCCATATAATACCTGTAGTTTTAAAATTGGAATAAAAATACATTGATTAATTGTTGTTGTCATTTAAATTCTTTGTTTTTCAAATTTTGGTAGATTCGTACCTCCGTGTTAACGGCGGTTAACGGTGGTAACGGAATTGCTCACTACTGCAGTTAAAACTTAACCCACGTATTTAGGACTAGAGGATTTTCTAGTTCTCTTCTTTTTTTTTTTTTTTTTTTTTTCTGGTTGGCATTGTTCTTTACTTCTTTCTTATGATTCAAAATGATAAAACGCTACACAGGTCATGCAGGCTATGTCAGCGTACCTTGAATCCGTATGAGCTTTAGGTTTCGCGGAATGAGTAAGAGGGCCGATGAGAAGCATCCGAGGTCTATAGGCTTCTGGATTCACTTCACGCAATTGGCTTGGCACTCTGTAGATGCATGGTTCTTGAGATCCCATCTTCGATTGCTTATGAGCTTTATATTTTTAGCATCAATAATAGTCAAAAATCAAAAGAAATCCAAAGAATCCCAAGTTTATACAACAAAATATGTTGTTACATGAGGCTATGGAAGGAGGATTTAAGTAACTTACAATTGAGAAGGATGTGGATCTTAAAACAGAGAGAATTTGGGATTAGAAAATGACAATTTGGGATTAGAAAAAAATATACACAGGAGAGTGCGCTAGTTATATTATTATGTATTATTATTATACTTACATAAGAAAACAGAAGCGTGCGTTGTCAATCGGTTCACTAAATTATTTTTTAAGTGAATTAGGTTATGAACTATGTGTTTATTTTTATATATTTTGGTGGAAATTTTTTACATAAGACGACAGTAGCATTAGCAACTGTTCCGAATTGCTGAAGGTGTTGTCTACACTAACAAACTCACATGCTTTCTCTTTATATTTGGAGGAGTTCGCGAGGAGTAAGAAGATTTTTTTCTTATTTTTCCATCTCGTTTATTTCACATAGTATAATTTCACTACAAAATATATATATATAAGACAATTGTTTTTCAAACCAAGTTGGTGGATGTCAAGAACCAGAGTAGTAAATAAAATCATGGGAAAATTGGAAATAAAGGATATCTACTTAAAAATTTGTCCATATACACCTTTTTTGTGAGATTGTCAGTTTGGACGATTTTACCCCTACACCCTAATTTAAATGTTTTTTTATAAAAATAATCATAAAAACAGATAGATATACAAGAGTAAAGGTGATTTGAAGTGGAATTTTTTAGATTTGGTTTAAAAAAAGTTGATTTTTTGATAGATAAAGTTTCATCTAATTTTGGTAGAACACGTTTTCTAGAGTTCTGCGAAACTCAGAATGTGTATTCTGCATTTTTGTACATGTTCTACATATTTCAGATTAGATTTCTGTTCTGAGAATTTTAGAAATCAGAAAATCATAAATCTAAAATATTTAGAACATGCATTCTACGTTTTTCTCTATGTTCTAAATATTTTAGAACAGACGTTCTAATAATTTCTACATCTTCTGCCATCGTTAGAAATTGTAATCTGAGTTTAGAATGTAAATTCTACGGTATTGCAGATTTCGATTTCTGTAATTTTTAGAATGCTCTAAATATAGAAAGTAAATATTCAGAAAAGGAAACAAAATATTTTTTTTAGATTACGATTTAAATGAATATTTATTGTTTAGATTACGATCTACAAGAAGTAGAAGTTGTTGTCTACGTTTTTAGAAAAAGTTAAAACCTAAAACGTTTGTTGATGTGTTATGTTTTTATCGGTTTTGAATCTTTGTTTTAGGTGTCGTTTTGAATCATTTGTCATGTCTTGAGTGTTTTAGGTTTTAGGTACTTATGGCGGGTTTAAATGGTTTGGAGCTTGTTCGGATCAAAAACGGGTGAGAAAAGCTAAAACAAGAACCAAATACATGGTGTCAATATTTGATTGTATCTATATTAATTTAAAGTTAAGTATTAAAAAATTGATATTAAAAACTTCAAAAAATTTTTTTTTAAAAAAAGACTTGGCACCGTGCTTGTATTGCATGTGATACAATATGGTATCAAAGGATGTTAATATAACTATTAACTAGATATATCTTTAACTCTTGTTTTATCAAAAAATGTTAAACAATTGCTGCATTTGAATGTGTTGCAAGGGTTGGTAAATATTTCTTGGTGCTATGTATATATATTGTGTGTATTTAAAAAAAATGTATCTAAATAGTTGGTGATTTCTTTTGTGGGATATAAAAATATTGATAAATGCTATATAAAACACACCATTATATAGTTCGTGTACTTCACTAATATCAAAACTATTTTGATACTAGCCCAAGTGTATTTGAAACAAAGTAAATTTATTGTATAAAAACTGTGTTCTCAAAATTTGTATTGTTTAAATCTAAAACATATATAAAACGACAATTGACTAATTATGTTATATATTTATAAAAAAGAATGAAAAAGTTAAGGACGACCAAGAAAAAGGAAAACATTTTGGTCATTATTCATTTAGATTTCTATTTAATTTTTGTAAATAGATTAGGAAGTTTTATTTTTTAAATCAATTTTGAATTAATTTTGAGAGAAAATGAGGGCAAAGTTGGGTTTTGATTTTTAAAAAACCTATTTGACCAATCTACAAAAAAAGAGGATATATGGACAAATTTTTAAGTAGATATCCTTTTTTTCTAATTTTCCCTAAAATCATTATAACCAAATTTTGCTAAAGAACGAGTCACTTCGTTACAAGTTATTTTTACAAATAGAAACCGGATATCGGAAAATTTAGAAGCCCAGAAAATTTAAAATTTTTGTAAAAACAAAAGCTTTCAAAATCTAAACCAATGGCCCTCCCTATGTTTTGAAGCAAATTTGTTAGCAAAACATCATTTATTGTGCTATGAACAATGTTGATGAGAGTTTCGCAATCCTTTTAAAAAACTGATTTAAAATTACGAATCTAAATTTGTTGTAAAGCCTTTAAAAACGCCTTAGTTTCCGCTTCTATATTTATACTATTACATATAAGATATTGCTATATATATATATATTTTTTCTCTAAGTCTTATATTATTGCATCACTTTCCAAAAAGGTACAACAGTGGAAACATCCACCACATAACGTAAGAGTTGCTGAAATATTACAAACTTTGGATTATCAAACGAAAATTGACAATCCCTTAAGAAACAGCGAGAATTTAAAAGCACAAACTAAGACATTGAACTAATTCATAAGCAGAAGCTTAGAACAGCCAAAATGCTTAGTTTGTCAAAAGTTAACAGTTGTATTCTTGCAGATTAAGAGATGTATTCTTGCACAAAGATACTGCAAGAGCCAAAAAACCTTTGCTTGAAACCTGCAACATATTCAAAAAAATCAAAAAGTGTGACAGAAATTGCAGAGTGTTTTAACGCTTCTTTGGAGGCATCTGATTCCCTCCCTTCTTATATATTGCTATATTTTATACTATCAATTCTTAATATTAACTTTCGTATCATACTATCGTCTAAATTTTTATAATATATATCACTAATGGACGGGCTTAGGCCCAGTAGACTAGTCAAATCACTGTGTGGTCTGGATACTGGGTTATCAAAAAAATATATAACTAATGGAATTGGAAGCCATCTTAGCTTAGTTTTATGTGCGACGGAAATTTTAGACCAACATCTTTCTTTTTGTTTAAATTAATTAAAAGTTAGTCAACAAAGGCAACTTCGTATTAACTAACATGAGAAATAAAGTAGCTAGTGAAATTAACTTTGATCTTAAAGAAAAAAAAAAAGCTAGAGAACTTTACTAATGTTATTTGTACTTTGTACGCTAATTGCTTTATGAATAATTATAAATATTATATGAATATTATTATAGACCCATTAGAAGATTTCAGATTATTTAATGTCTAACCTAAATTTTAATATTGTATCTTTATAAATAATTTGTATTTTGTGGAATATATCAATAAGAAAGAGTAACATTTCCAAAATCTCTTTGTTTATAACACGTTATCAACATGAAACCTTAGTCGACCGAACAAACGAAATCCTAACCACCTAAGCTATGAGAAATATCTCTTAAAACGCTAGTCGATCGTGCCTCTCTTTTCTAACGTTTATCACACAAATAAGTTTTGTCATATGCTTTATAATTATCGCCTAATGCTTATGTTTATAATTGTTCATGCTTTAATTAATTAATCGATGTGCTAATTCAATTATAGCAAGGAAATTTGTTTGTTACACTTAACTACTTAACATTCTTGAAGTACATATTTGTTAAAGCTAATCGAATTGGGTTTAAATTGATTTTGATCCGAAATTTTTTGATTCGGATCCTTTTTATTTGCTATTTTGACCCGTATTTTTGTGAATCGGAACCTTCCTTATTCGAAAATCCCTACATTTAATCCAAACGACATTTAATCAAAGATTTATGAAATATATAATAAATATGGTTTGAGTATATGACGAGATCAATCATAATTATCGTGGTAACAAACCAAGATTCGATAATCTCATTGTTTCCTATTACAATGGTAAAGATTTTGTTGCAAATCACATTTATTTTTTATATAAAATGGACAATATTTTTTCTACATTAAATCCCAAATACTTCATCAAAAAATGGCATACAAGAATTAGTGAGGTTTACAAATTTAAGTGTACAAGAATTAGTGTGGTTTATAAATATAGGTGTACAATAATTAGTGTACAAAAACTTAATATAAGAGAAAAAATATGAGAAATGGTGTACAAGAATTAAGTGTGTTTACAAATTTAGGTGTATAAAAATTGGTGTGGTTCATAAATTTAAGTATACAAAAATTAGGTGTACAAGAAAAATGTAAGAAATGGTATACAACAGTGTTGAGGATAATTGGGTGTGCTAATTTACAAAATCGAGCGTTTTGTATGTAAAACATATTCAGTGCAACATGTGCGAGGCGGCAGAAGCAGCTGTAATATGTACACCGCCTCAAAACACATGATCTTGAATTTTTGAAAATTTGTCTTGCGATTGTTATAGCTTTATAGTTTGTTTATTTCTTTCTTTCAACATTTTACAAATTTCTTATTAATATCGAAGAATTTATTTGTTTCTAAATTTAGACCAAAATGAGAAATGAAAAATAGGTTGGAGGAGAAAGAACATAAGCCAAAATAAACAAGGAACCCTCATTTGCCATTTCCACAATCCACTCACGTTTCAATGACACAGATATGTGTATTACAAGTGTCAAAGTCTCTATTCTTCTAATTATAAATAATACATGGTATAATTTTATAATTAAGTTAATAGAGGAAGATTTCTTTTTGATAGAAAATTTGTAAAAAGAATCTATACTATATAAAAGTCGAGGCTATAAGCTTCTTAGACCGTCCACGTAAGCTTTTAAACAACCAATCGCGGTTGGACATGTCATTAATTAACATATTTTGATTATGATAATTTTCTATATTAAAGTTTTAGTAAAAAGGAAAAGAAAAACAATAAGAGAAATATTTGAAAATATAGAAATATTTCTAATTATAATCTTGTGTTTTTTGAAAATATAGAAATATTTCTAATTATAATCAAAATGTCAAGTTTTAATTTTTAAAGATTATAAATTTATATAGAAATATCTAAAAATATGAAACAATTCTGAATATAAATTTTGTTATCAAATACATAAAATGAAAATAATAAAAAATGTAAATATTTTTTGACATTAGTTAATATTTTTTGACATCACGTTAATTAAATTATAATATTATAATATTTTATATATTAATATATTTATGAGAAAAGAAAAAAAATTATATATGCAAAGAATATAAATGTCAACTTTTGAAAAACAACATATGGAAATAAGAAAATCAAAATATACAAGAAAAAGTAAATTTTTGAAAAACAATATATGGAATACGTTAAACTTATATTCTTATTTTGTTAATTTTCTAATTTTCCAACAAAAAAAAAGAATATTGACAAAAAACATATTCGATTAACTCTAGATCTTTTCAATATAAATAATAACCGGAGGCATCTGATTTGATTATAATTTTTAAGCTATAAATTTCAAGCCGTTAGTAACAATTAGGGTTGGTTAGTACTTTTAATGGTAAAAAAAGTCGAGGGTATAAGCTTCTGAGGCCGTCTACATGGGATTTTAAACCACCAATCATGGTTAGACATGTCATTAGTTAACGTTTTTGAAATTATTATTATTTTCTATTTTTTTAAAGATTTTTGTATAAATGGAAAAAGCAACATATATAAATAAGAGAAATATTTGAAAATATGGAAAATTTTCTAAATATTTTGTCATCAAAATACATAATATAAAAATTATCAAAATGTAAACTATCTTTTTTTAAGTTTATACAATTTTAAAAGAAAATACAGAATTTATTTTTAGTCTTACTACATTTATTAGTACTTTATCTTCAATAACAATAGCCATTTAATCACAATAGATATCTCATTGAATGATATTTTAAAAATTTATGACTTTTATTTTAAAAGTATTTAAAGATAGAAAAAAATATGACAATATATTGAAGCAAGATGTATATAAATTTTGTTATTATAATACATAAAATAATTCATATTAATCTCAAAAATTTGATTATATTGTCATATTTTCTAAACGACCAATCGTAATTAGTCATCATTAATTAACATTAATTGGGATAACAATATTTGAATTGTCGGTAACAGTTAGGGTTGGTTACTACTCTTTATTAGGGATAACAATAGCCCACATTGAAAGTTGAGTAAAATCTTAAATGCTATATATAAGATATGGACATCTCCACTCATACTCAATTGGTTGTGAGTTCGACGCCCAAAGTCTAATATGGTATCAGAGCCCGATCCGCAAATGCTCAACCCAATCCACATCGGCCTAACCAAATAATTGGTCCGCCTATCCATGTCCGAACATACCGAGATCAATGGGTAAAAGAGCCATCATCTCGAGCGGGCGTATAAGAGATAACAATATCCCACACTGGAAGTTGAGTAGGATCTTAAGTAGTATATATAAGATATGGGGCTCTTTACTCATAGCCAATGAGTTTTGAGTTGGAAGCCCACAGTCTAATACTCTTAATGGTACATATTATATTTTTTCCATCGCTTTTGCCACTTGAAGCAATATTTGGATTTCTATTTTTTTTTATCCTCTCATACTCACAATTTAATATATTTATCTTTGCTTTTGTCGCTAATAAGTCATAACCATGCTTTTATGCTAAAATGTTAATATATATAGTATGATTTTTTTTTTTATTCTCATCATTGATTGTTACGAACGTTTTTTTTCGTGTGTATGATTCACTCGACATTACATCCACACCTAATGGATCTAACTTTCCTCCTTCCGAGACGCTATATCCCATAGAGATCAACAACTTTATTACTTGCATGTCTGCACCACCACCTAACATATTATGCTTCTGTTTGTTAGATTGTTTGTCATTTGAGACTGTAAGTAGTTTTTATTGTTTTGGTGAGAGTAGAACCGAAAGAGTCCAGCTAAGTTTGTGAATGGTAGATGTGCTAATGGAATAGAGAATGAATTAAAGGAAAGGAGTGCTTGCAAAAAGATAGAAAGAGTGATAGCTCTCCGGAAAAAAATTGTGAACACGAAAATTCATATACATATTGAAAAGAATGTAAAAAAATATGAATTGTTAAAAATAAATTATAGATAAGCTTATGAGTACAGTTCTGTATAGAATCTTATATTTAGAAGAGCTACACTAACCAATACAATGAAGATAGATGAAGAACAATATTGAATTTGCGTATACCAAAATGAGAAAGCCGTCGAAGTTAGTCCCCATACAATAATAAATCTAGAAAAGTGGTGGTTGCGGTGAGAGTTGAGGAACATACATGTAAGACCGTGCAAGGAAGCTCTCTTGGGAAAAGTGTCTAAGCCAATATTGTGAAAGATGTCTATGACTAATGAGGTAACTTATTGCGTGGTTCTTTTTTGAAACTTAGGTTGTATATTTTTTCAGTTGGATGATATCTAACCAAGAAAAAGTATGAAGACTTGTGTTGAAATTATGGAAAAAGTTGTTCTTCTTAAAGTACCAATTTTAATCAAAACATGAATTAGGAAGACGTAACAAAAGTAATAAATTTAATTGATGAGTTCAGTTTCCTTGCATTATGAACAATTAACGTCAGAATTTAGGTAATAAGGGTTGATTTCCATGTAAAAAAATAAAAGAGAAAGAGAGAAATGCGGTTGACACCATAAGACAAACTTGGATTATCAAATATGGAAAGAAAGTGAGAAAACAGTTATGACATGACCTCTTTATGGCAACATTTTGTTTATATGTAGCTGAAACTTGATGGCAAGGTTTCTCACTGTGTTGGGATGAGCCATTTTTGTATAAGAGATGCTCTGATGGTCTTTTCAGGATGAATGAGGTAATTGTTAAAATATTATAATTGTTTTACTAATAGCAAAATCTTGAATAATATAAAACAAGTAAGAGATAATGACACATCATATTTGTAATATATTTTATACCAAATTTTATCCAATAAAATTTTTTTGCTTATTAAAACAAAATTTTAATTAACGTAAATGATACTAAAAATATAAATAAGAACATTTATGTTAAAAAAGAATAAATAATAAATATTGTAGTATTCTTTTATTAGTAATGTCAATGTATAGCTACTTAAATAAATACTAAAACCAAAAATATATTAAATCAATCGATAACAACAAACCCCCGCGTAGCGGGGGTTAATCCCTAGTCAAGTTAAAAAGTTTTGGGAAACAGAAGATAGAGAAAGGAAGACCATGTATAAAAAGTAAACCACCATAAAAAGAAGGGTGATTTAGGTGAATAACCAAAAAAAAAAGAAAAATTAGTTTTTTAGAAAGAAGGTAGAGAGAGATAGGAAGAGAAAGAGAGTGAATAGGGGGGTTAGAGGTTAGTTATTGAATTAAAGTTTTTTTGTTGGTTAGTTTTGCCAATTTCCCTAAAAAGAAGTTCCAAACTATAAGAGCAACACAAAAAAAATTGGAGAACCGATGGAAAAAGAATGGTTTGTGCAAAAAAAAATTAAAACGTTAACTTTTTACAACTTTACCTTCTAGTTCTAAAAAAAATGCAAATTAATCATACGGAATCAAAACTAATATGTAATGTAAATAATTTTTTTACCATCAAATTTATAAAATTTTGATAAATAATATTTCAAATCGAAACCCTCGAGGAGTTCAATTCTACCTTTACAATCTTAAAATTCTAATGTAGGTGACCGTGGATACGTTTACAATATACGTATAAGGGTTATAATGCGTATTATTTTTGACTTCATATAATTAATCTGTATTTTTTAAAGATGAACGGTAAAATTGTAAAAAATGGGGAGTTTGAGGTTGTTTTTGCACAAAACTCAAAAAAGAACCATATTTTCATTTTCAATAGCATCTTGAATAAACACTTGTACAGAAGTTACAGAAAATAAGTTGAAAATGAAGAAAAAGATAAGAGGAAGAAAAAGATTCATCTGACGCCAATTCAAATTATTTAATCCACAATAATTAGATAAGATAAAACATGCATTATCTTTCTACTTCCTCACTTTTCGATGTTTGGTATCTTTTTTCGACCATTCCCTGCTTGATTTATTTGTCTTTTTTTGTCTTTTGTCCCTTTGATATTGCTGGTCCAAATCTGATGAAGGAAAAGAATCAAGAAATTAGACTTTCCTCTCAAATCTTTCTAAAAACCAGCCAATAGTCGCTGGATCCTAACAGTTAATATATAAGTATATGATTGATTATATACCGTTTTGGGGTAGTCATCCTGCCCATGAACTGAATAAATGAACAAGATTTATTAATTTCCTTTCATATTTGGTAATTACAAATAATCAAAAGCCATATACAAACTAATTTTGCTTAACTCATCAGGAACCAATTAGCCTGAACGTACCTGGTGCAACGGGGGAAGAATCCATAGTAGAGAAATTACTAAATAAGAAATTGAGAGAAGAGTAGATTCGTGAATGATAAGAAGCTTGGTTTTGTTTTATAGATGCTCTTCCCATATATATAGATATTAATTCTCTACTTCTTTTTACGCTCACAGACGCCTCCGAATTGGTCAACCACACTTGTTTATTCATAAAATAGAAATTTCTGAGAAAATGTACCTAGCCCATAGCCTTTGGCATTAGGTGAAAACCGAACAAACCGAACTGATCGGATCGATATATATTTTTGGTTTTCGGTTTCAGTTCGGATTGAGCTGCGAAGTGCGAACCAAACCATGAAATCTTCTTATATAAGTTTTCTATATTGTTACAATACTACCAGTTAGAACTGATGTTTCGTATTGTTATATAGTACCACTTTTCCTTTTTTTCGCCAAAAATGTTTTATATTGAATTCGTAAAATTGATACACAATTGTTTTTCAAGTCATGTTGGCAGATTTACAGCTTCAGAGTTCAGAGTAGTAAATAGAATCACTACAACTAAATTTTGCTAAAGAACTAGCCACTTTGTTACAAGTACTTTGAAGCAAATTTGCTAGTGAAGTATCCTTTCTTATGCCATGAATATATAATGTTGATTTGCAATCCCCTTCAAAAGAAACTGATTTGAAACCACAAATCCAAGTTTGATGTAAACTATCACGAATCCAAGTTTGTTATAAAACTTCTAAAAACGCATTAGTTTTCGCTTCTATAAAATATTTTATTTTATTACATATAAAATATTGCTATATATTCTAAAATATTAATTTTTTGTATCATCTCAAAATTGTGTTATATATGTCAAATGGCCATCTTCCTCAACAAAGACGAGTTATGTGCAGACGGAAATTTTTGACGCCACATGTTTCTTTTTGTTTAAATTAATTAAAAGATAGTCAACAAAGGAAAATTCGTAGAAACTAACATGACAAAGAAAGTAGCTAGTGAACTTAACTAATATTATTTGGAAAAGATGTCGAAAAAACAAAAAAAAAAACCATGAACTTTATATTTGGAATGAAAAAAAACATAAATTTTTGAAATATAATTTAAATCGTAAAGTTTGGTTTGGTCATTTCGAGAATATCGTTAAATTTCCGCTAACAAGACGATCACGAAGTTAACTTTTCGTTAACAGTCTATATTGAACCAAAACGATTAAGACTGTTTTATGAGTTCAAAAGGTCACATGTTTCATTCCTCATAGGGCTGTAAACGGAGCGGATATCCGGTTTTTTTAGGATATCCGTATCCGTATCCGTATTATCCGCCAATTTGGTATCCGTATCCGGATCCGGAATTCCGGATATCCGGTATCCGGATATCCGTTAAAAATCCGGATATCCGCGGATATCCGCGAATATCCGTAGACATGCAAAAAAAAAAATCATTTTTTCATATAAAAATACTGTATTTTCGTATAAAAATACCGTATTTTCGTATAAAAATACTGTATTTCGTATAAAAATACCGTATTTTCGTATAAAAATACAAAATAACCGGATATCCGTTATCCGTTTTTAAAATTAACATTATCCGTATCCGTATCCGGAATATCCGTTATTTTATTATCCGTATCCGTATCCGTTTTCCCGGATATCCGTTTTTTCGGATAAAAAAACGGATACGGATACGGATATCCGCGGATACCGGATAATAATCTCAGGCCTAATTCCTCATACTCAATTTTTCTTTCTTATTTTTCAATGAAATTAGGTTGTTTTATTTTTTTTAAATGATGTCATTTTGATTCAACGGAGATTACTAATGGAAAGTTAACTATGTTATCGTCTTGTTAACGAAAATTTAACGATATGTCTGAAATAACAAAATCAACGAATTGGGCCATTTATCAGAAAATCAAAACAAACCTTACGATTTAAATGACATTTAAAAAGTTTATGTTTTCTCCCCAAATTTAAAAATACATATTTTTCCACAATTTTCTAGTATTATTTATACTAATATTATTTATAGGCTAACAGCTCATGTTTTTTTTTTTTTTTTTTTGAAAAAGGGGCTAACAGCTCATGTTGCTATTATACTAGTAGTATTGTTTATTACCGCGACGCCAACAACCATAATCACGAACTTTAAAATAATTGTGTGATACCGTATGTTTATCTTCAGATTATGATAAGCTAAAAATGAAGTCTACACATCCAGAAAATAAGAAATTAAATTGCACTCTTTGGTTCGGTGGTTTCGAATAATAAATATTTAAAGAGTAAGAACTTTTTTGTGGAAATATTTTTCGATACATAATTCGTAATAAAGTCAAGCTAAAAAGTTTTGGGGGAATGGAAGATAGAAAAGAGAAGATCGTTAGAAAAAAGGGGAAAAACGGTCTATTTCCCCACGAGAAGTATGACATCATAATAGATAGAGCCCAAACTTTAACCCCGGTCTAGATATCTCCGGAACAATACTTCTCAATCTATATCTCTCCGAATCGATAGTTTTAATCTTATATCTCCCTAAAATAATAGTTCTCATCTAATTATCCATAGCCATTGGTTTTGTTTGGTTTAATATTGGTTTAACCCATTTACAAAGATAATAAACCGGATTAAACCTAATCAAAACCCGATTACAACTGATTCCCTAATAACCCGACTATAAACCGATTCTCTAATAAACCCGATTTCAATGAATCCATTTTGGGAATCATCATGTTCGTCATCATGAACCAGATCGGGATCGAAAGATGATTTGAGTTTTCCGGTTTGATTTTCTCCTTTTTGTGATATTGGGTTGGAATCTGGAGATCTGGATCTTGAAAAAGGTTGAAACTTTACGTGGTTTTGATTTGTTCTTGATGAACTGATTTTGATTTGGTGATTGGTTAGATTCGGAAATTTGAATAATTACATGTTTCCAGAGGATGATGATGATGATGATGTCTCTGAGAATAATAAGGTCGGAATTGGTAAAAGACCTTTGGAGGTTGTTGGTGAGATTAGACAGACCTAATCACTTAAATTAATGAGTTTTTCTATTACTTATGAATTTGTACCTCTTGAATTGGATTCTCCATTATTACAAAAGCTTCTTCTCGTGAAGTGCATATTTCATAATCCAATTGGTGACGACGATAATGAGAAGAAGTAGAACGATAGATCTCTGTTTCGTCTTTTACTGTTAATTTTATTCTACTTTTTGCTTATAATTTTAAAAATAAATTCACAAGTGGTGAAGCCATTAAAATGGTTCGGTGAAGAAGAAGAAAACATTAGATGACTTATGGTTGGGTTTTAGATTGGGTTGGATTTTTGAATTGGGTCGGGATTTAATTTTGGTATAATTGAATTTGTGTGGTTTTCTATCAGGTTTAATTTGTAAACCGATTAAACCAAGTTCTGTGGGGTTTTAGCTCTCGAACTATTGGCTCGGTGACATTAAGCTATGAAACTTTCAGTTGGGGGAGAAATAGGAATAGATCTTTGATTTTATGGACATCTAGACCGGTGTTAAAGTTTGGGCTCTATCTATTATGATGTCATACTTCTCGTGGGGAAATAGACCGTTTTTCCGAAAAAAGGAGAACCTATGGAAAAAATTATATATATTATTTTCAATAAATACTGGTACAAAAGTTACAGAAAAAAAGAAAAAAATATTATCCAGAAAAGATAAGAGGAAGAAGATTTTTCCAAAGCAAATTCAAATTATTCGGTATTATACAAACATGCATCCTCATCTTTCTGACTTCCTCACTTTTTCGTGTTTGGTATCTTTTTTTTCTTCGACCCTTCCGTGTTTGATTTATCTCCCTCTTGTTCTTTTGTCCCTTTGATATTACTGGTCCTAATCTGATGAAGGAAATTAATCAAGAAATTAGACAGATCTTTCCAAAAACCAAGATTTTAACAGTTAATGACTGATTATTATACCATTTTGGGGTAGCCCTGCTGCACAGGATGCCCACGAACTGAATAAATGAACAAGATATGTTAATTTCCTACAAAGTTAAATTAGCTAATTACATGAATCTCAAATAATCAAAACCCCTATATAAGCTAATTTGGCTTAATTCATCAGGTAGCCTGAACGTACCTGGTAAACCGGAAGATGAATCCATAGTTGAGAAATAACTAAAGAAATTGAGAGAAGAGTAGATTCGTGAATGATAAGAAACTTGGTTTTGTTTTATAGATGTTCTTCGCATATATAAGAAATTTTTTTTTTTACTTTCTTTGTCTTCGCTCAAATAACATCTTAGAATTGGTATGCATACTAAGTCAACCACACTTGTTTATTCATATAATAGAAATTTCTGAGAAAGTGTACCTAACCCCTAGCCCTCGGCATTAGGTGAAACCGAACCAATCGAATCAATATTTTCGGTTTTTGGTTTCAGTTTGGATTTGAGCTGCGGACCAATCAACGAAATTCAAAATAAAATTCGATTTTTGGTTGGTTCGGCTCGACACCTAATAACTAAACGGTTTTTTTTTAGTTTTCTTCCAATCATCATTGTGACCTTTGAAGATCTCGTCGGAAATCTGAGATAGATGAAACAAGGATGATGGGGGTATTAAAGATCGGTCATGGTCAAACCGAATTAACCAAAAAAAAATCGGTTCACTTAGAATTAATTTTGTAGCCTACAACCAAACCAGAGAAACAAACTTTGGAACCGAAACTGAACCAAATTTTTATTCGGTTCAATTTAGTAAAATTTTGAAAAAACCGAACTGATTAACCCGAATAAACCGAGTGCACATGGTTACCAGCCCGTATACAAAACAAGTAACTCTAAGATTATACTCGCCAAGAGTGTAAAATGAAGTCATACTCTACTTAATAGTATAAGTTTACTACACACTTTTATTCGCATATCAATATAATTGTTTTTTCGGAAATATTTTATCTTCTGGAATTGATTTTTTTTTTTTGGGGGGGGGGGAGGGCCAAGGTCTCCTGCAAATTTAACATTCAAAACACAATACATGATGTTTTTGACGGCTCTTAGACGTTCAAGTTGGAAATAGAAAAATAACAGGGTGAAAGACCATGGGGTAAGTAGATGAGAGAGTAATGAAATGTCGGAAAACGGGAAAAAGGAGGTATAGTTCTGTTCACTCCATGCCGATGAAAGATGGTCCACGATGTACATATATGTTGATTTAGGAGGCACTTTAGGTGAAAGAAGTTAAAAGGAAAGTGTTTAGTAGGCCAAGGTCCTATAGAAGTGGTCTTTGGATATACCCGAAAATTGGTCAGAAGTATGAGTGAAAAATAAATGAGGTTTACCAAGCGAAGGATAGAAAAAAGGTGTTTATGGTCTCTAGAATTATTATGAACTAGTAACTAATTGAAAGTTTGGATCCCTTTCTCGTTGAGTTTTACCACCCTGGACTAGTATATCGGGTTGAATTAGACAGATCCTGGTCATATTCGGATTCATCGATTTGTGCATGTAATATGCACTCGAGAACTTTTCACCTACCATCCTTGTCTTTATCTCCCTCCAAGTAGACCAGTCCCGAGATGTAAGGTGACTTCATCTTTAAACCGTCAACAGTGCGGCGGGTCAGACGTCTTGTTGCTCCTCGAAACCATTTGCTGCATCTTCTATCGTTATGTGGAGCAAACATTATTTATGTTATCGGGAATTTCTTTCGCTCCGAAGAGATAGAGAGAATTTTTTTACCTTTAAAAGAATCTTGGAAAGAATCTAATACGCTCTTATCGTCTCCATCTTCTCAACATTTAACACGTCTTTCTTTGTGTTTTCGAAAAATCCGGCTTAAACCAAAAATAATTTTTCTAAACCAAGTAAATTGGCTAAACCGGTAATCGGCTCGTGAGGCAAAGGCCCACGAAAGCTCGTTGCCGACCTTATCAAAAAAAACGTAAAGATGAAGATAAATCTAAGAGGATCCGAGAAATTAGAAAAAAGCGAGATTCGAGACCGAAGATTAAGGAAAGATGACATATCAAGAACCAATTACCACTTCATATATAGACTATAGAGAGAGATATTCAACCGAGAAAAGGATCTGCAGTTTCATACCAAAAAACCCAAACTTTTTCTTTAAGTAAGTTAAAACCATTATATCGAAAACTTTTGATCGAGATTTCAATAAAAGGAGCAAATTTTCTTCCTAGTATACTTTACTAAATTGTTTGTGGAACCCTATTTCTACTGAAGTGACAATGTCAAATGACTTATGATCACTGTTAAAGAAGTATATGGTAACTTATGATAATTGTTTTGATTGGATTGGCAAAGCGACAAAGTCACACGTAAAAATCCAAAATCTTACCAAGTGTCAATAGCTCAACTGGTAAAGACTTTCAGGCAAAACCTAGAGGTCACACGTTCAAGTGTCACTTGGGAGATCACCATATAAAATGCTCTGGTCCTTGGCCTGAGACGATGTACGAGCCCAAAACCTCTTATTTATTCAAAAAAAAAATCAAAATCTTCCAAAATTTAACAAACTAAATGTCAACCAATGATGATTTATTATATTCTTATAATAAAATCTAAAATTCATTGAATCTTCCTATTGTCAATTTAAAATCCTCCAAATTAACCTCTAATTTATTTTTAGCCAAATAACACGCGCACAACTAAAAGAATTAAGAAAAAACGAGAGCTAGCTATACGACGTATAACACAATACATGGCCACATATTCCAAACCAACTACATGAACTAAATGCATTGCAAGCCCACATGTAGCAACTATATAACGATATGTGTCAACAACATGACTATCTCAATATGGTATTAATGTAAAAGCGGATAATCTGGCACAAAAAGTTCGTACAGAAGCGCTTCATATCACATATGTTAATAACATTTCTTAGGAATAACTTATTTGAACTCTTTTGACAAAAAAAAAAAAAAACTTATTTGAGCTCTAATTAATTTTAGATAACAATTTTTTTTTTTTTTTTTCTTTTGTTATCTTTACCTGACCCGGAAACAAAATCCGGCTTTTTTCCTCCGACCCCAATAGATCTGAAATCAAATTATTCCGACTTCTCTCTTTCTCTCACTACTCCTTTCGTTTTCCTTCCTCAACTCTGGGCTTGCTTTCGCTCTATGTTTCTTCTACACTGCTAATGGCGAAGAATAATGCGACCGACAACGTTCCTCTGTCGCGATTCGGCGTTCTCGTCGCCCAGCTTGAGTCGATTGTTGCCTCAGCTTCACAGAAAAACCCTGACCCTCTCCTCTGTTTCGAGATCCTTTCTGATCTTATTTCCTCTATCGATGAAGAGCCCAAGGTCTCCTTTCCTTCATTGATCCTTCTCAATATTTATCCGTTTCGCTTTAAAATCTCGAAATAATGCTCTGTGTCGTCATTTGTGTATATAGTTTTGGTATTTGTTTGATAATTGGATGTCCTATCTGATGGATTCTCAACGATCATGTATATCAGGAGTCTTTGTTAGTAACGCAAAGGAAATGCGAAGATGCCTTGTATTCTTTGGTTACTCTTGGTGCTCGAAGACCAGTGCGTCATCTTGCGTCTGTTGCTATGGCGAAAATTATATTAAATGGTGATAGTATTTCGATATACTCTAGAGCTAGCAGTTTACAAGGGTTTCTTTCCGATGGGAAGCGGAGTGATCCTCAGCGAGTTGCAGGTAGGCTGTAATTGAGCAGCTAGTGCTCACTGATATTTTAAATACTGTAGGTTATATTGATGTTTTGGAATTGAAATTAGTATTGGTCAGCCTTCTAAGCAGAATAAATTTTTCAGTTTTGTTTTGCTGTTTGGTATGAAGTCTATCGAGCACATTTCATAATGTTCATCTATGTGGAAGTTTTTCTTTTATGTTTATTTGGTCTTATGCTTCTAAGTTAATAGATACAATTCTTTTTTAGGTGCTGCCCAATGCTTGGGGGAGCTGTATCGTCATTTTGGGAGGAAAATTACTTCTGGCTTGGTCGAAACAACAGTTATTGTAACAAAATTAGTGAAGTTTAACGAGGTATCTCAGTTCAACTTTATGCTTTAAGTTCTTTCTGTCATGTGGAAAAGTAAATTTGATTGGTTTAATCTACCTCAGTAGATCATGTCTTTTTTATCATTTGCCCTGTTGGACTATTTAGAAAGAGCTATACACTGTGAAAATATCAAATAGGTATTGGGTATGTGGCAGTGAAGGCATTAAAGCTCTGCAACCATTGTTACTGTGTCCTAATATCTATGGTTGATATAGTTTGGTATAAACTAATTTACTATTTCTAGTCTCTGAATCTACTGTTTCTGTTTTTCCAGTCATTAATTTATTTTAACCCAGCCATCATTTTCTACAATTTTGTGAAGAATCTTGTGACCATCAAAGAAAGCTGACCTGTATTACTGTGGCTATTAGTTATTGATTTAATTCTGCGTCGTTTCCCTTGTTTTCAGGATTTTGTGCGACAAGAAGCCTTTATCTTGCTTCACAATGCTTTGGAAGGTTGCGGTGGTACAGCTGCTGCCACTGCATACTCAGAAGCATACCGTCTCATCACAAGATTTTCCATTTTGGACAAATCATTCGTAGTGAGAATTGCTGCTGCTCGTTGTTTGAAGGCCTTTTCTAACATTGGAGGACCTGGTCTTGGTACTAGCGAATTTGATACTCTAGCCACTTACTGTGTCAAGGTCAGTTTGGTGTGCTAGTGAAACCTGTATGTTTTTAACTCGCTCTTCTTTTAATTTCTTGGTGGGCTGGTGTCTATCTCTGAATATATACATGCCTTTGTTAACGTAGGGTATTGAAGATTCAGAATCATCGGTCCGGGATGCATTTGCAGAGGCTTTGGGCTCGTTGCTTGCGCTAGGAATGCATCCTGAAGCGCATGTAGGCTTATTTTACTAGTAATTTGCATCATTGTCTTCATAATTTTGTGGTTATGGAAGTTGGTTTTTGTATGCTAGGTCCAACCTAGAGGTAAAGGTCCATTTCCACCAGCAAAGAAACTGGAAGGTGGTCTGCAGAGGCATCTAATTTTACCCTTCACAAAAGGTAGTGTTATGACTTATGAGCCATTGGAGACAGAACTGAAAGCCATTCTGACAATATGATGACATATTACAGTAGCAATCATGTTGTTGTCACTTGTCACACGTTTTACACCATTTCTATCTAGCCTTTGAAATGATGAACTTTTTTAGTCCCGATAATACAGCCACTGTGGGGAGGCGTGCACAGTAAGAATAAGAAAGTAGTTATAATGGCTCACATAGTAAAAGCAAAACATACTTGATTTGTTCTTTTATAATAATTTCAAATCGCCGTTAGAAACTCGCATATGCTTCCAGCCTCTTGAAAAATAGGTTTTTGACAAGATCTATGTGTGAAGATTTTTGGTTCATTAACTCTTCAGACTTGGGTGATATATAGATTTTTTTTAAGTTTGTAGTAGATTTTTTCTTTTTTTCGGCAAAGCATTAATTTTTGTTTCTTTTATAAAAAAAATTCTAAAATCGCAGCGGTTGGATCTCGGGCAAAGAATACACGGTTTGGTCTGGCTCTGTCATGGGTGTTCTTTCTACAGGTAAACAAACACTGGAAAATGTAGAACTTTTTTTTTTTTTTTGGGTTGTCAATGTGCATTGATTAGATTTAGCATTTCAGACTTGACACTGAGACATATTATCATTTACATTTTTTACGGGAATTATTAGGAAACCACACTAGTTGTTGTTATCAAGGGTTATATCTGCATATTTCCTCTATTGCCATATCATAAAAGACCTGCATTTTTTCTAGTAGTATCTATATATTGGTCGAGTCTTGTGATTATCTTCAATTTTTTAATACATGCATATCTACAATTCGGCACCATGGCCTTGTAAACTTATAAAGTGTGAATCAAATTTTGCAGGCCATTAGGATAAGGTATTTGGATTCAGATAGTGAGCTTCAAGACTATTCTTTGCACGTCATGGACATGCTGCGGGGTGACTCCTCACTTGATGCCCATGCACTGGTAAGTCATACTTCTTTCATTTCCGTGCAATTTCACTTTGTCTTGCATAAGTTTTTCTCACATACTTCTATCTTTAAAAATTTCCTTGCAATTCTATTGCTATGTTGGGAATCATTCATATCAATTCTCTGCATAGCTTATAAACAAAGAGGAGACATTGCTAACTCTTATGAAAACATCAGTGATGTTCTGCTGGATCAAATTCCTTAATCTATAATCTCACTTTTGAAGGCATGTGTTCTTTACATCCTACGGGTTGGCGTAATTGATCAAATGATGGAACCAAGTCAGAGAAGCTTTTCCGTTTTTCTCGGAGAGCAGGTTTTGCATTTTAACTGAACCACTTTTTGTCCCTGCAAGTCAGAGCTACATATTCAAATTTTTAATTAATGTTTCTACATCGTAATCATGTAAGTTATGTTTTTTTTTTTTCTGAAACAAATGCAGCTTCAGTCTTCAAATGCTAGTCCATCGATGAAAATAGTTGCTTTGCGGGCTTTGTCATACACGTTGAAAACACTGGGAGAGGTGAGACCCTACTGGCGTAAACTATTCTGATTAATCTATGTCATGAAACTTCTGTTTTCTTTAACTCCGTAAAGAAAATTTTAAGCTCGATTTTTATTTACCTGCCTGCAGGTTCCACATGAATTCAAGGAATTTTTCGATGATACAGTGGGTGCAGCATTGTCTCATTTTTTGGACCTTGTAAGCTTTCACATATATTATTTTGACAGTTACTCTCAACACGAGTCCTTTTCATCTCTTTTACTCTTCCTGGCAGCATTTATCAGAGAATTCTAATTCTTTTCAGCATTTAGATATTCTTAATCCTTTCGATCTTCTAGACTCCAGTCTTCCTTATCTACGTGTTTCTTGTTTAGTACCAACAATTTCACTGAGAGACATGTTCGTTTGAATTTCTTGCTACTACTGGATGTAATATTGTTTCACCTGCTTTAAAAGTAAGGTAAACAAAATCTTTAGAAATAAAGAAATAGAGGGTTGGAATAAGCCGCTATAACAGTAATCTATAGGTAGGTAAACCAAACCTTTATGCATATGAATTGAAGGTTGGAAGAAGCCGTTATCACACTAATTTCTGACTACTTTTCTGAATGTAGTAGCTTGATATATTGCAAGAGATTCGGTTTTGTGCAGTGTTTATTAGTTTTAGCTGTCATGCCAACATGAATGTCTGGGTACATTGCGTCAAATGCATATTTACAAACTTAAAATTGTTTTCTTCAGGTACGTGTTGAGGCTGCTTTAACTTTACGTGCTCTGGCTGAGGTTGATCCCACCTGCGTTGGTGGGCTGACATCTTTTGCTGTAACCACTCTTAATGCTTTGCGGGAAAGTTTATCCTTTGAAAAGGTAATACTAGTGCTTTCAATTCATGTCAACTGAGCTGGGTTTCCTTCTTTTAGTACGATGATATTATGTTTGAGTTTCTTTTGGGTTTGAAATGTATTATTTTTTTTATTCTATATCTAATTAAACATGCATGCACGGCCTGCTGCATTTCTAATATATATTTCTACGTAAGTAAGCAAAAGATTTTGGGCATTAGATGATCTGGCATATCTTAGTATTGTATGAGAGTTATGGCAAAAAAAGAGAAAGTTTGATCTTAATATTAATGAAGATGTGAAGTGACATTCTGATCCGAATGCAGAACAAAAAAGTCTATCAGTGCTTATTATTAATATGGTGAAATTGAAGATCAATATATCATGAAAGACATCATAGTTTCCCTTTATGACGTCATTGGCCTTCATCTAATTAAAATTCTCCATCTTTAAGTCTCTATATATAGACATTCTCTATTGTAAGCTCTAGCAACTTCATGACGGGGAATGACTTAATAATTCGCCATTTTCTGTAGGGAGACAAATTGAAATCTGATCTTGCTTCTTTGCATGGGCAAGCAGCAACTTTGGCAGCTCTAGTCTCCATTTCTCCTGGACTCTCTCTTGGTTATCCTGCTAGGTAAATAGTCTTCATAACTCCCCATGATCACATCTTATTCAATGTTTCAGAATTCAAACTCAATGTTAATGCTCGTTTCAACAAATTAGTTACTGGGCATTTGATTCTTACATTTAGGCAGCATAGTTATTATTATCTTTGTGAGCCGATGAAGAAATCGTCCCACTAATCCTGTAAATTATTACTTTTCTCATTGCCTTAGACAATTAGATGAACCTTCAAACTCTTGGTACTTTCAATAGTTTCTGGGAGTTTGTCATTTGCTCTTTATCCTAATCAAACTAGTTCATAGCCATACCCCTTTTGCGTACCATGAAAAATACTGAGGACATTTTTGCGCTTAATAGTCAAAGTAGTTCTCAATCTGCCATGACTTGTTTAGAATTGCCAATACAGAACTTCCATTAATCCAATTGCAATACTTTTCTTGTAATGTTTTGTTCACAGATTGCCAAGGTCGGTGCTTGAAGTTTCAAAGAAGATGCTAACGGAATCAAGGAGAAATGTTACAGTTGCCTCAAGTGAAAAGGAAGCTGGATGGTTATTGTTATCATCGCTATTAAATTCTATGCCAAAGGAGGTAATATATAATCCTTTTGTCTTTAACCGCG
Organism: Arabidopsis thaliana x Arabidopsis arenosa; assembly: GCA_019202795.1. Taxonomy (NCBI): domain Eukaryota; kingdom Viridiplantae; phylum Streptophyta; class Magnoliopsida; order Brassicales; family Brassicaceae; genus Arabidopsis; species Arabidopsis thaliana x Arabidopsis arenosa. Next base: position 9,609,587 of record CM032919.1, on the reverse strand, counting down.
GTGTCCAGACCGTGCATCTTCTTATGCAATTCTATTTGATTATATAGGAGTTTGGGGACCAAGATTTTGATATTCTAATCTTGTGGACTGACGTCTTTACTGGAAACCCAGAACACTTGATCAAACAACAGGCAGACTTAAAATCGATGTTAAGGTAACTGGCCAGTGATGCATTAAGCCTTTCTTGAAATGCCAAGATCTGAATATCTTGCCCTATGTTGTATATTCTAATTTAGCTCTGGGAAGCAAACCATGTTCATCTTTATTTGACACATAAACAATGCACACGCTTTTATAATAATACTTGTTTATACTAGTCTCCAAACTCTTGTCTTAGTTTATTTTGGACACACTTCTCCCTGATTGTTTCATGTCCAAGAGCAACAAAAGTGAGGAGTCCACTTTTTTGTTCCTGATAGCAAGTAAATGATCAGTATTCTCCTTTTTATAGTGTGTGGTCTGCCGCAATTGACGCACTCACAGCTTTCGTGCGACGTTTTGTCTCTTGTAATGATGGTATTCTACTTCAACCCGTACTGGCAAACCTCCGTAGGTACGACATTACTGATGCTTCCTATTTTTTGCCTTCATGTAATTGCCAGTTCATTTATTCGGCTGTTTTCAATTGAGAATAAGTTTCATATCCTTTACCTGTATGATGAGCGAATTGACAGTATCTTATTCCAAACAGTGCTTTGTCTTGTGTATCGACAATGGCCAACAAACGGTTTTCTGATGTCAAAACTATGGTCGACATACTCATCATAAGAATATTGATAGCTTATCAATCCATCCCAGATCCCTTGGCCTATAAAAGTGAGCATCAGCAAATTATTCAGCTATGCACAACACCATATAGGTAAAATATATCATCCCTAACTGTCTTTCTTAAATCCCTTTATAAATGAATGATAAGGACATGGCTTGATAAATCTCTTTGTTAATAGTCATTCTTTCATGTTTGTTTAATTGAAAGGGATCCTTCCGGATTCGAGGAAAGCTCGTGCTTGAAGGCGCTCCTTGACAAAAGAGATGCATGGCTTGGTCCTTGGATTCCTGGCAGGTGCCTATATGCTCATCTGTATTTATTAGTTTGCATTCCCTAAGGAATTTTTGTGTATTTTTTTCCTCACATATTCCGATCACTCCGCAGAAACCTAGTCCTCCCCAGGGAGATGTAACTTTTATGAATTTTTATCCAGGGATTGGTTTGAAGATGAACTTCGCTATTTTCAAGGTGGGGAAGATGGTCTAGCACCAAGTGTATGGGAAAGTAAAGTTTCTAGTTTTCCTCTGGTAAGCGCAACGGCATTTTGGTGGAATTTGTTCTTAGTGGTTGTGCTGGTTTTTTATTTGGCTACAGACTTGTCTTTGTTATTTATGCTCAACTCTTATGCAAAATTTCTTAATCATGAAGCCAGAGACTGTGAAAAAGACATTGGTGAATCAGATGGTTCTCTGCTTTGGTATCATGTTTGCTTCTCAGGTTTGTCATTACTATATGTCCAGATAAGTCCTTGTTTTGCTGTGACATGTGCTATTTTGATAGTCTGAAGTGATTGTAACCTTTTCTTCGCAGGATAGCCAAGGGATGCTCTCACTTCTTTCGGTCATACAACAGTGTATGAAAGCTGGAAAGAAGCAACAATGGCGAACAGCCAGCTTGACTAACATTTGTGCGGGACTTCTTGCCGGTTTAAAGGTGCTCCCAATACTTGTATACGAGTTTTATGCATTTTAACTAACTGTAGTGAAAAAATCAGTCAAGATAGCAGTATGGTAAAGGTACAACCATGTTCCGGTGTCTACCTTGTGTAGGAGTGTATGGAGGGCTGAACTCAGGTGGTGTTGGAAAGCTATAAAATACACATAACATGACATTATATAAAGGATCATACACGTTTTTGGTCTATATATAGAGCTGATAAGTTTTGTTTCATTAAAGACTACTGTGCTGAAGAAATCATCTGTATCTGAGTTCAGATCATTTGCTTGTTGTTAAATGAACAGATGGTTCTGTTACATTCAGAACTTCATGTTTAATTTATGTCATACAGGCTTTGCATGCTCTACGTCCTCAGCAACTAACGACGGAAGTATTAAGCTCAGGGCAAGCCATTTTTCAGGTATTTTATGTCAATAAGAATGCTAGTTCAGGATTATGAACCTAATTTCAAAATTGATTCACTTGTTTTCTTATATATATATAATCTTTTTGATGTTTCTGTTGCTACAGAATATTTTAACAGAGGGAGACATTTGTGCGTCGCAACGCAGGGCAGCATGTGAGGGTCTAGGTCTTCTAGCTCGTCTTGGAAATGACATCTTTACAGCAAGAATGGTCTGTCCACAATGCAATTCTCTACAAAAAAAATCTTTTGTGACCCTTTCTTTATGCTTCTTAAAATTGGATGCTTATGGACTTTACTTTAGTGTATACCATGTCTCTGCTTTTGCTTTGTTCGCTTGTTTCCTAAATGTGAAAAATTTCAGTAGCGATTTTCATGGTCTAGATGTTCTTTTTTTTTATCTATAGTAATAGGACGTATGATGAAACATTTCCTTTATTTCTCACATGTTTTTGCGTGGGGATAAATAGACCAGAGTGCTTCTTGGCGACCTAAGTGGAATAACAGATCCAAACTATGGTGGATCAATTGCTCTTGCACTGGGCTGCATTCATCACAGGTGGAGTTGGCTTCTAACTTGTTTGATATGTTGTGAATATCAATAGAATTGAAAAGTAGGTTAAGATGTGTCTGGTTGTGATGCTTTAACAACAGTTAAGTTCAAATATTATTTTACATATTAAATGCTACTCTGACATGTTGATCTGTTATATTTTGAATTTATTTCGTACATGGTGTGCAGTGCAGGAGGAATGGCATTGTCGTCCTTAGTACCTGCTACTGTTAGTTCAGTCTCATCTCTGGCCAAAACCTCTGTTCTTGGTCTGAAGATCTGGGCCTTGCATGGGCTTCTTTTGACCATTGAAGCTGCTGGTTTATCATTCGTATCTCATGTTCAGGTAAACAATTTTGTAGTTCATTAAGATCTTTGAATGCACAGTTTTCAAATTTTGCTTTTTCGTTTTAAATGATCTCATTTTGGTGTCCGGGCTGTTAGTTCGTCAAACTAAAATGAAATTCAGCACATCTATAAAATTGGCTAAATGAGTGACTTAATTATCCCCTGAATCTGTTAATGCTTGACAGAGAGAGAAGTTCTCTGGTGCAGTTCAATAGCTGCAGCTTTTAAGATGTTTAATAAAGTTTCTCATCCTTATATTAGGTGCATGAATATAATTGCTAACTATTGAGAGGACTTCATTTTCCCAGCTTGATTTGATATCTCCATCCTTTGTGTCATGTTATCATTCCCCTTCTGTATTCATTATTAGGCAGCATTAGGACTTGCCTTGGACATTTTGTTGACTGAAGAAAGTGGATGGATTGATCTTTCTCAAGGCATTGGGCGCCTTATTAACGCTATTGTTGCTGTCCTTGGCCCTGAGCTTTCCCCTGGCAGCATTCTGTTTTCACGCTGCAAGGTACTATTCTGGACCTTCCAACCTTTTCTTTGAAGAAAGGAAGATGCATGCATTTGTATGTAAGGGAAATTGGTTTTCTCAATAGTTTGAAATTTTAATATACCGCAAAACTTCCAACCTTGCATTTCAGTAAATTATGCATCCTATGTCTGGCCTTGTTGAATAAGTAAAGGAAGATGCATGCATTTGTATGTAAGGTGATCTGTTTTGCTCATTCTAAATAAAAATTTTTGCAGTCTGTTATTGCAGAGATTAGTTCTTGGCAAGAAATTCCAACACTACTTGAGTATGTAAATGCTTTTCTCTTTGCCACCATCATTTTAATCCATTGTTACTACTATATTAATTATTTCTATCTTGTATCAAGCTTAATTGTTATTGTACATCTAAACATTTTCAGGAGCGTCTGTTTTACCCAGCAGCTTATTCTTTTTGCTCCACAAGCTGTTTCAGTTCATTTACATGTAAAAAATCTTTTAATGACGCTGGCATCAAGACAGGTTTTTCTTTTTTTGCTATCTCTTCTTTTCATAGGTAAGTCTTCAAGGGCTTCCCCTGATGAAAACTAGCTATTCTTTTTGTAAAACAGCCAATAATCAGGCGTCTATCTGTGTCAACTCTTCGGCATCTGATTGAGAAAGACCCGGTAAACAGCATGCTTTGATCCAAAAATTTATTTCCAGAATTATCAATTCTTGGAATTAATCACACCCTCGGAATTTATCGCATTCTTGTGTTTTTAGGTTTCTGTTATTGACGAGCAGATAGAGGATAACTTATTTCAGATGTTGGATGAAGAAACTGATTCTGAGTAAGAAATTGTTCTTTCAGTAAATGTTGTCGGCTTATGGAATGTTGTGTTCTTATGTAAGGTTTTGATTAACTTGCTTTATTGATGGACTAGAAATGTTGTGCTCTTGTAGGATTGGGAACCTGATCCGTAGTACCTTGATACGCCTGCTTTATGCAACATGCCCATCACGCCCATCTCGATGGATGTCAATATGCCGCAACATGGTAATAGCAAAGAGTTTTTCATACTAATTTCTTTGTTTTCTATGGACTTTTCATTGCTGCAGTATCAACTATCTGAAATGGGACCTTGGCAATTTATTTGTTTTCTCATGATTGTTGCCGTTTTGTTCAAAATGCTACTGTCAGTTTCCAATTGTCATACACTATTATATATATATATATATATATATATATATATATATATATATATATATATATATATATCCTGATCTGCCTTCTTATTCCCATAATCAAATTATTTTTTACTCTACTGGCAGGCCCTTGCAGCGTCCGCTGGAAGGAGTGCTGAAACGAGCATTGCAGAAAATGATCCTGCTAACACAAGAGAGAACCTTGGCGATGATGATGAAGACATGGTTTCTAGCTCTAGTGGGAAATCTATACGTGCCAATCCTGATAAAGACAAAACCTTGAGATATCGAACCAGAGTTTTTGCAGCTGAGTAAGTGGGAGATGTTTCTTTGTTCTTACCTACCTCTCTAGACCGTTGACACCAATTTTCTCAACTAATGCTCTAGAATAGTTTGTGACCATAACTAAAATGTGATGGAAAATAAATTTCAACTGATATTTCAAAAGTTATGTTGACGCAGAACCAAATTTTCACAAGTTCTTGAAGGGTTTCAGCATTGAGCCAATATTAAATGAAATCTGAACGTTTAATAATTTCTGAGCACTTAATATCTTAATGGTTGCAGCTCTCAGTCAAACTGCATAAGAGTTTATATCTGTTGGTGTTTTAAATTATATCATTTTTAGCTAAATTAGCCCAATATTTTTGACTGTAGGTGTTTGAGTCTTTTGCCAGAGGCTGTAGGCAATGATGCTGCTCATTTTGATATTTATTTGGCGAGGAAACTTGCTTCTGATAGAAAAAGCTCAGGTGACTGGTTAGTCCTTCAACTACAAGAGCTGATATCTCTTGCTTATCAGGTAAAGAAAAGGAATTAACTTTGAGAATAATTTCAAGTATTCTTAAAAATGCCCTAAGGGAATTTTAACAAGATCTACCAAATTATTCAGATAAGCACTATTCAGTTTGAAAACATGAGGCCGATTGGAGTTGGACTTCTTAGTACTATTCTTGAGAAGGTAAGACTTTCTGGTAGTGGAAGAATTCTGAATTGTAGTTACATGTGGTTCCCAAACTTCTCTATGTTTCTTTATTTCTTCTTTCAGAAGATGTTTGTTTGATTATTTTTCACCACCACCTGACTCTTTGCCTCGACATATGTGTTTCTCGCCAATATCTTGCTAGCCTCCTTGTCATATTCGCCTTGTTGATCTGGTGTGGTAGTTTACTGTCAAAAACAACTTATAATTGTCTGATACTGGTGCAGTTTAAATTAGTAGCCGACCCTGAACTTCCTGGACATCTTCTTCTGGAACAGTATCAGGTGCTCCCCGTTCAAAATTAATTTTCAACGGACAAAGACTAATTTAAAACTTTTAATGAAGATAATATTTACTGACTATTTTCACACTTAGGCTCAACTTGTGTCTGCTGTTCGTACTGCCTTGGATGCAAATTCTGGCCCTGTTCTTCTGGAAGCTGGGTTACAATTGGCCACAAAGGTGAGCATGACATCTTTCGTAGTTCTTCCTTCAGATTTTGAGCCATTATGTTACTAAATTAATTTGTTTAATTCCAGATAATGACAAGTGGAATAATAAGCAGTGATCAAGTTGCAGTCAAACGCATATTTTCTCTACTTTCACGTCCACTCAATGACTTCAACGAATTATATTATCCTTCGTTTGCTGAATGGGTCACAAGCAAGGTGCATAAGCAACAAAAGGTTTTATTTTCTAATTTTATTTGGCTTTCACTGAGTAGACTTATTCTTGCAACGTAGATCAAGATCAGGCTTCTTGCTGCACATGCCTCGCTAAAGTGTTATATATTTACATTCTTGAAAAAACACCATGGAGAGGTGCCAGTAGAATTTGAAGCACTGTTGCCATTGTTTTCCAAAAGTTCAGACCTGCTTGGGAGGTACTGGATTCAGGTCCTAAGGGGCTACAGTTATGTTTGCTTATGTCAGAACCTTAAAAGAAGTGTGAGTTAACACTTAATAGTTCTATTTTCTCTCTTTAGCTGAACACTTCTATCCTTGTGCTCTCCTATCTTCTAATAAGATCTTTGAATTGCCGCAGCAGTGCTCATTCTTAGACGAAATCCCGCCACATACTGTGTCAAGAAGGCTACAGCCTCTTCTGGAAGAGGCATGGCCTGTCATCCTGCAAGCTTTAGTCCTGGATGCAATTCCTGTGAATCATAGTGTGGAAGAATTTTCTGATAGGTCCTTAATATCTAGACATCGCATGGTTACACTAGAGGTTGAAGATTATCAGTTTCTATGGGGCTTCGCTGTACTTGTCTTATTTCAGGGGATGCATCCAGCCTCTAATACGCAAGTAATACCTTTTAGCTCAGCTAAAATCAAATGTAGTGGAGACTCCGGCATCAATGAATCTTCTTACCAGGGCCTAAAGTTATATGAAATTGCTTTACCAGTTTTCCAATCTCTTTCTGCTGGAAGATTTTTTTCCAGTAGCTTTCTTAGCATAGATCTCTGCCAAGAACTATTGCAGGTAGATCCACTTAAAATATTTTATTTCTTTGAATTTCTTCTCATGCCATTCTATATTAGTTCTTATTATCATCAGCTACTAAACAGATTTAATATTGGTTTAAGCAACCACATGCGTCCTCTTTGGAAGACAATACCTTGTGCTTGTGCAGATCTACTCCACCCCACATTTTTCTAATTGGATTCATTTTCCTTTTGTAACTCATCCAGGTTTTCTCGTATTCCTTTCATATGGACAGTTCATGGGATATTCTTGCAGTATCAGTAGTAAAACAGGTACACGACTTGTTGATGTTATTGAACCATAAAGCATCATTTTTGGCTTGCATGTACTCACTTTTCTTAAGGTTGGAAATGAGGTTCAAGAACGTTTGTATATATGTATTCTTTCTCGTTTCTCTTTTACCTGTATTTAGGTAGAACAAAGACATACTATTCCCTATACTTCATGGTCATAATACCACTGTTTGATGAGTTTCCTCGTAACACTGATTCCTGATAATTTTTCCAGGAGCATATATGCCTTATGCGTTAGAAAAGATGCGAGTTCTGATGAAGTTTATTTTTACGTTTCAACAGATTTCACAAAACTGTCCAAAAGATTTTCTTGAAAGTGAGCAATTTGCCTATTCGACCATTGAACTCTGTCTGGGGTACCTGTTCAAAATTCTCCACAGGTGTGCACTTAAGCAGATTTTTGGAAGCTGTGTTCAGTTCTGTTTTAAATCATGTAGAGAAAAATATACTGCATTACATCTGGAAACGACATTAACAAAAATTCCTTCTTTTATGTTTCAGACATAATAAAATTTCGCTAGATGATGACATTTGGGATAATATGCTTTCTCCTTTATTTATCTCCATAAAGACGCTAGTGACACGTTTTGAGTTGAAGGTAACGTATAAAATTTGAGGGATTTTTGCTTTATTTGTTGCATTTCTCGATTTCTGTTATATTTGTTGCACTCTTTACATCTAACTGATGATTGTTGGTAAGATGCAGCATCGTTTAAATTCGGCGCCTTTGGCATTTTTATTAAGTGGCTACAAGTGCATCCGGCAAGTCCCCACTGACACATACCTACCCAAAGCTCTTGAGATTGTGAAGTCCACCAATGAGTTATTGCTTGAGCTTACCAGAGCCTCATCGCAAAAACCTTCTACTGGTATGAGATCTGAATCCACAACTAACGTGATAATATGATAAGTAAAGGCGGCTAAAATCTAAAATGACAAGAGTTTGTATGAACAGATAGTAAGTTTGTATAGAGTTGGAGCTAGGTTAATTTTTTGTCTGCTAGGCTGATTAGGGTGGTTTATCAGTTGGTGTCAAAGTTCTGTGAGAGGTTAGATTCGTTTTGATAGTACAGTATAGATCATGTATGCTTTCTGTCTGTTTTATGTGAGCCCCAAAGTTGCAAATGCAGAATTATGAAGTTGATTTGCTGCAACTGAAAGAGTTTGCTTCCTTATTGGGACATTGGAAAGTTTGTTGAAGCTGTTTAATCAAACTGTTTTTATTGCAGATGGCACTAATTTTGCTGCCGATAGTAGCGTCCATCTAAGAGCAATTTTTGGTGCTTGTCTGCATATGGTTGGTGATCTGACTAAAGATTGTATCAACGGTATCCATCTTGTGGACAACAAGAGATCAGGATTACGCAAGCTTCTTCAGTTGAAGCTTGTATTCTGTCTGGAACAACTCTTTTCACTGGCTAAGCTTTCCTACGAGTTTGACTGTCCAGTAGATGATACTAATACCAACTCTATCTGTATTGCCATGTTGAAGAGTTGCCAAATTAGTATAGCGGCAGTAGTTAAAGATTCCAATGTGCAGGTATCTGAGACTTCTTGTCATATGCTAGTTTAACTATTAATTATCGAGCTCTTAACAGTATAAGTTCAAATATCTGTAGGTTCAAGCTACTGTCTTACAAGTGCTAAAAAGCTTGGTACAGCGATACAACAACCCAGAGGAGAAAAGTTTTGTCATCTTCTTTGTCGGCGAACTTATTGGAGATATTGTCAGTCTGATGCAGAGGGCGCTTCTGGTTGTTTTCTCATTTCTTCCTTCCAAATTCACAAAATTTACATTTTAGAAGAAAATAGCAATTTTGACGTCATTTTAGATTTGAAAACTATGATAACTGACTTCTTTCTTATTCTTTTGGATAGAAACCTATGAATAAGGAATCGGTGGTCATAGCTGGTGAATGCTTGCGGTTCATAATGCTACTTCAGACACACTCAATTACTGATGAACTTCAGAGGGGATTCATGAGCCTTTTCCTTGAAGTGGTTCTTGTGGTTTTCTCTAAGACTTCAGATGGTGTTTCTCAGGTTCGATTCCTAGCTCGACCTGTAAATTCTATATTAGAAATTTTGTTGCTCCTAAGGCTTAAATGCCTTTTTAATTGTTTTATGGATAATACCAGGAAGTCCTCGAGTTAAGAAATGTAGCTGTGCGGCTTGTTTCCCATCTAGCTCAGTTGCCTTCCTCGGCTGTTCACTTTAAGGATGTTCTGCTGTCGCTCCCAGCAACACACCGGCAGCAGCTTCAGGTTCTTAAATGCATTCGATTTTATTTACTTGCCTGGAAACAGTGTGTTCGAAAGTTCTAATGGATCCCAAATCCCCTATCCTTTTAATCAACATAACTTTCTCTTTATATTCCTCAAATGTGTTGTGGGTAAGCATTTTGCATGAAAAAAATTGAAAGAACTATCTAATTGGTGTCCTTGTTCTTCTGATGTTAGGATATTATCCGTGCTTCCGTCTCTAAAGATAGTGCCCTTCCGAAGCCAAAATCCTTGGTTCCACCCATGGATATCAAACTACCAGCACCTGTGGTAGCAACACCTGAAAAGGTTACCTCTACTGCTAATATGGTTAAAGCAGTAGCATTGTCCACTGTGCCAATATCATTCAATCAGATTAGCACAGTAGAAAGTGGAATTGACGAAGAAAATGATGAAGAAGAAGATGATGATGATGATGATGACTGGGACACTTTCCAGTCTTTTCCTGCTTCCACAAATCTTGAAGGGTCAGAGTCTAAGACAGAAAGTGTTGCTGAAGAGGAGCCAGGTCTTCCTGGGAGTTCTTCTATACAGGATGATGATACAAGTGAAACAAATAATTCACTACTTGCAGAAGAAGCTGATGATCAACATTTTGCATCTGACCATGCCACAGACACCACAAGAGAAGATTCGAATGACAAAAGCAAAGAGGTTGATGAGGAGACAGTAGAGCCATGTTTCACCACAAGAGAAGACTCGGTTGACAAAAGCAAAGAGGTTGAAGAGGAAACAGTAGAACCGTGTTGCATAGAAGAAGCTCTTACAAGCCAGAATGACAAAACCTCATCTGATGACCATCCTGTTGAAATGAACGAACAATCAGTTGAAAGTAAGAATTTGGAATCTGAAAATATTGTAACTGATATCAAACTTCCTTCAACTGAGGTAGATTCACAAGCCCTAGAGGATACATCAGATGATCTTGAACCGCAACAGATTCAAAAGTTAACCGAGGATGAATCTAGCAAGGAACACGTTGGAGCTGATGTTATTGTAACGGAACACACAATAGCTGAAAATAAGAGCGAAGAGGAATAATGAAACACTGGATGGACGATATAAATTTTACCGTAAACATGTTATGATTCATTTGTGTTTGTCTTTATGCGTCATTTCAATTGCTGTGATTGCTGGTTTGGGGATAAAACTTGAAATTGGTTTATACATTGTTTGGTTTTTCTACTGTGCTTTCTTGTGAAAAAAAGTTCGGAGTTCCGTTAATGAGACTGTTAGAAGTGTTGATGACTAAAGAGAGGAGTTCAATTTGTCTGATTGCATGAACCAAGTTTTGGGGCTACACGGGGAAAAACTAGTTGGGGCCTTCTTCAAGCCGATCGTTCAAGATTTCTCGGTGTTTCGAGAGGAGTTCGACCAATCTCCCTCTCGTTTGCCCCCACGGAAAACTATTATACTGTAAAGTCCAAAACCTTTTTCAGGTTTCTACAGATACCACACCCAAACCAGCTAACATGAGACACATGTTTCTCGTCGCGAGCAAGAAAGTTGTCCCAAATTTGGTTCACAAGAACATTCCTATTGACTAATCTAAAGGCACCAGAAGATCATCTAATTAGGTTAAACTTTAAGAGATTTGTATTCATATGATCTCTCTCTCTCTCTCTCTCTGTCCCGTAAGCAAACTAATACAGCGATCATGAATAGAGGAGAAACCTCAGATTCCATCCCAACTGATCTCATTCTTGATATACTCTCGAGATTGCCTTCAAAGTCCATCGGGAGGTTTCACTGCGTTTCGAAGCTATGGTCGTCCATGCTTGCCAGTCAAGCTTTCACCAGGTTGTTCGTTACCAGGTCCTCATCTAATCCACGTCTCTTAATTGGGGTCGAACAAGACGGTGAGTGGAGATTCTACTCGTCGCCTCAGCCTAAGAATCCATATGACAAGTCATCTCTTGTAGTAGCGGCCGATTTTCATATGAAGTTTTCTGAAGGAACCCGATCTTACGGTTGTAGCTATGCTTTTGGTTTGATCTATTTTCGTACTATGTGGATCTCAAAGGAGGGTAACGATCAAGTGGGTGTGATATGTAACCCTAGCACAGGACAATATGCGATCCTACCACCTGAACCGTCCAGAAGTTGCCGTGGCATTTTAGGGTTTGATCCGATTGGCAAGCAATTCAAGGTTTTGGTCTTAAACAATCCTGACATGCACCATATTCTGACATTAGGAACTGAAAATGTGAGGTGGAGGAGTATGAAACGTTCCTTAAGGTATGTTCCTCGTGAGCAAAGGCCGATATGCATTAATGGGGTTTTGTATTACATAGCTTACGACTTGCAGGACAGCTCGTACGATGTGATAGGTTGCTTTCATGTTAGGTTTGAGAAATTCAAGTTTTTACATGTAAATTATGATATGATAAGACTCTTTTTGTGTATTAGTAAACTATAAGGGCAAATTAGGTGGGATTTATTGGGAGTATACTGATGATGGTGGATTTCCTCTTGAGTTATCTATGTGGGTTCTAGAGGATCTTGAGAAAAATGAATGGTCGGAATATGCCTACACTTTGAAGGCTGATAATAACGTCGTTAAGGTTAACTACAATCTTTCTGTTGTTGGGGTGACTGCTAGAGGTGAAATTGTTTTGGCCAAGCAGTATGCATGTAAACCGTTTTATGTTTTCTACTTTAATCCCGAAAGGAACACTCTCCTAAGTGTTGAAATCCAAGGTGTTGGAGAAGACCATAGAGTCTGCGTCTTTGTTGACCATGTGGAGGATCTTCATCAGTTTGATAATATGAAGACATCTATAAGCCTACCACAACAGAAGCTTAAACCCACAAGCACATCAACATCATCTAAAAACAATCATCAAGTGATGACATCGATATTATCTAGAAAATATCATCAAGCAAGGACATCAACATCATCTAGAAAAATCATCAAGTGAGGACTGTTTCTCACCCGCAACAAGATCGGTGTACAAGTAACAAATTTAGTGCTCTGTGTCTTTTAGATGATGATGAATTTTCAGGTGTCTAAACCTGATTGCTTCCCTTGCTCCTATGCAACTCTGCTCCAACTATGAAGAACAAGCAACCGACAGTTCGTATGCAGAACAAATATGAATTATTTGCTAGCCTAGAGTGAGGACATGTGTCGATTTGTTGTTGGCTAATCTGATCTTGGAAGCCAACTTAAATTCATGTATAAAATACTAGATGATTCATCTTGTTGTTGGCCCTGTTTAGCTACTCTGGCTGGGCCTGAGAGTGTGACTTCTCATATACAGGTTTTGTGTGGGTTTTTACTTTTCATCATATGGTTGCTTAGCATTTTGTTCTTTCTGGAGTTGGGAGCAAACTAATGATTTATCTTACAAAATGCTTAAAAGTTCTTTTAAGACATCTAAAAGTATTCTTGTTTGCTTTAAATTTGCTTTTACGAAATTAATTAATTACCTGCAGGAACAAAAGAAACAAAAAGCCTCTTAAGAAAAAATGTTTCAAGCTAGCAAAAACATGTTTCATTACTTTTTCTTCTTTGACTTGTGCACCTCTTGTTTCTTGCTCTGCACTTGCAATTTCGTTTTCTTCTTCTCAGCCTTTTCAATTTCCTTTTTGGCACCAACCAAATATTGCTCTGTCATCTGCTTCATCTCATCCACAAAACTTTCTCAAAATCATGCAACGTAACACACCTCTTACAAATCCAGTCACACTTCTTTTCAAATTCTCTATGGCCCTGCTTCTTTCTCTCCTTTTCAAAATCCGCACCGACAAATTAGATTAACTTTTTGATTTATTAAATATTTATGATATTTTTTAAAATATCAAATTAAACTATTTTAAAATGTTTCAAATGAAAATATTATAAATTTTATTGTACTATATAAAATTATACATTTTAAAAAAGAAATATATGAAATTGAATATAAATATTTAAATTCTGACACGTTACTCAGTCAGAATTTTTATTAAAATTTATTTTTGTTTAAAAGAAATTTATTATCCAAGTTTGAATTTTTGACTTGTTATATTGTTTTCTTCATAGATTTAATCATTTATATTCGTTTTTAAAAATCCAATCATGACATAAGCTAAAAAAAATCTACTCATTTTTATTATATGGATGAATGATGATATAATGATTTATATGTTTCACAAAAATAGAATCATATAAAGATGAAAAGTGAAGTACAATGATTAATAACAAATTAATATGGTAAGTTAGATATCAAATCTTATTTGTTCATTTTGATTGGTCATTCTTTTTAAAAAATTAATTATATATATTTTTTTATAATAAAATTAAATTAAATAAATTGCATAAATTAGTGATTGACTTGTTTCTCCTTAATGAGATGAATAAATTTACTCTTTGAAATTTTATCTGTAATGGTATTCCTTTGCAATATCTTACTATTGACAATGTTATTTTTAATGTACTTCCCAAATAATAGTATAGGATTTGGGCATTTTTAGTTTTTTTTTTTTTTTTATTTCTTTTGAACAAAGAGATCTTTTTAGTTTTAATTGTACTTTTTTACATATATACACAACACAAAATATCAATTTTAACCATCCAAAGTGTTGAACTGTCTTGGACCATTACCAATTGAGAATGGTGATGTCTGTTTGGCAGTCGCAGAAACCTCCTGCGACTGAAAGTTGTTCGTTTGGCAGTCGCAGGATCCTGCGACTAATCGCGCGATCAATCGCTGCGACTTGCGACTGATTTTTTTTATTGCTGGAAAAATTAGCGATGCGACTTTTTAAATAGCGATTAGTCGCAGCGACCAGTCGCACGATTTCTAAACGAACAACATACTGCGATTCAAAATCGCAGTCGCAGTCGCAATCGCCCTGCGATTATGAAACGAACATGACTAATATATATTATATGAGATGAGATATATTGTCCTACGCCACTTCAAATAACTTGACTTCCCTTGAAAATAAACAAGTTTCTTGTTCTTACAACTTGTAATCTAGTAGTTATTTGTGTCAGTGTCGTCGTTATGTCACTATCTAAATTTAAATACGGGTATATAAAAAAAAAACACTACTCTTTCATATGTTAAAACATAGTTTTAATAACCAAATTTTAACTCGAATTACTAGACAACACCTTTGCATCGCATATTAGGCTTTGGTTATCGAAAATTCATAAAACCGAAACGCTGCGTTTTTTTTTTTTGGGGGCAAAATAGAAAGAAACAAAACAAAATGATTAGGTTTACAATATTGGGTAAATTAAAGGGTTCATTTTATAATTTTTGTTTTTCTTCAATACCCTCTAAACCCAAACCGACTGCAACAAAAAGGCGCTTTGCTTAAACCCTTAAACCTGCTACGCCGCGTTCTCTTCTTCGTCCTTGATAGGGTTTAGTTCTCTAAAACGTAAGATTTCTTCTAAAGGTACTTCCTTTCCTACTCTTGTGTCGATTTCAAGTTTCATCGTCTTTGGAGGATTTGAGCGTAGAGTCGATTAAAACTAATTTTTCCCATTCTTTTGTTTGTGTCGGAATTGATCGCCGTTTCTATAGAAACCCTAATTTCAGTCTCTGGTTTCATCTATCAACAGGTATCGATGGCTATTGATGGGAGTTTCAACCTTAAACTTGCCTTGGAGACGTTTTCTGAACGTTGTCCCAAAGTTGCAGCTTTTCCATTTTTCAGTTCGATTCTCAGCAAGGTAAAGTCTTGTAATTTTGACCCAGAATTATGCGTTTGAGTTTGTTTTGAACATTTTTTTTTGTCTTTATGGCTGCTGGGTTTTGTTTAGGGAGGAGAAGTTGTGGATAACGAAGAGGTGATTCATGCTTTAGGGGATGTGTTTCTTCACCCGGAGTATACTATTCCGTTGGTTCATTGCTTCCGTCCTATTATAAGAAGTGTTGTAGATAGAGTGGTGGGTCTTCTCAATCTAGTGGATGATCTTAAGTCAAGTATTGACTACTCAGACGATGTGTCATCAGTTTTGGATAATGCTATGAAGGAAGGTATTAGTGTGATTGATTTTTATGTTCGGCGTGGACAAAGGTTGGAGCTTCATGAGTGTTCTTGCTTGGCCTTCAGTCGTGCGCTTCATTTGAATACGTCTTTGTTAGGGTAAGATGACTATTTACTTTGTTACCGAAGCTAGAAAGAATATGCAAGATGATATCAGTTGTGTGAACCAGCAATAAAGCTAAGAAGTCTGATAAGAAGTTAATGTGGTTTAATTGAAACAGCTTGACTAGTCTCCTAACAGAAGCTTTCTTAATTTTGTAGGTCTATTCTAAATTATTTTAAGGTGGCTCCACCACCGTACCAGCGAATTCTTGTGGAAGAAATAGTTTCTGAGTCGCTCATGGAGGTATGCTTGTTATCTTTGACGTTTATTTGTGTCAGAGCATTATATGAAAATAATTCTTATCCACTTCCTAGTCTTTGGCCAGTGACATTGATTTTTTTTTTTCCCTGAATCAGGCTACAGATGCGTACTTGCTTTGTCTTCGAGTATCATATCGTTTTCTCGTTATTAGACCTGAGGTTTTCTCTAAGTTGTGGGATTGGTCTTGTTACTTGGACTCCATGACAAGGCTTTCAGAATGTTCTAGACAAAAAAGGCATTTCTTGGAAAAGCATCGTGATGCTGTGTGGTGTGGTATTCAAATTCTTTCTGTTGTTTTGAGATGCAGTGACAGGTTAGCAGGATGTTTTGGTTTTGAGGTTGAAGAAGCACTTTCGTGCTTGCTAAGGTAATCCATTTTTAGCTATACTCAAGACTATTAATTGACTTTTCGTTTGAAGTTTTGTTTCTAAGGGTTTATTTTCTTTGATACATTCAGATGGGAGGAATTTTGTCAGGATATAGAAATAGAAAAGGCTGGATCATACATTCAATTGCCTACATACACAGCATTGAAGTCTTTGCAACAATTTAATACCCTTGTACCTGGGATGAACAAGCGACAATCAGAAGGGTTAGAAACAAATGAGCCACAGATGAAGATTCGGAGGCTGGACACATGGTCGGTTCTCTTTGTGTTTCTTTTCAAATAAATTTCGCCACTTATGCCACTTGTGCTTAATGAGAATTTGCTCTTATTCGGGTTGAATTCCACATTCCTCTTCAATTCAGGAATGTCAAATCTCTCTCTGAACCATTTGAAATCCACTCTAGGGTGAAGAAATCTTTTGAAATGGTCTCATTGGCTGTCAGTCAAAAGCGACCTGTTCTTCTATATGGTCCCTCGGGCTCCGGAAAGTCTGCCCTCATTAGGAAGTTGGCTGATGAAAGTGGTAACCATGGTATGCTATAATTTTAATATCTACGTATATTGGTCTCAAATAATTTTTTAGTTGGCTAGGTTCAAGAAACTTTCTACTTTACTGGAAGGGAAAAATAACTATCTTTAGATGTTGCTGTGCATACTAAATACATTGAGTATTTCCACTGCTAAAATGAAGGCCTACTAAATTATTTCTAATTATATTTTGTTTTCTTTATGCCTCTCTTTTGATTTGATAGTTGTATTTATCCACATGGATGATCAACTTGATGGGAAAACGTTGGTTGGCACTTATGTGTGTACTGATCAACCTGGCGAATTCAGATGGCAGCCTGGCTCACTTACCCAGGTTTGTGGAATTAAAATTCAGATTGCAGCCTATTTTTTGTATCTATCCGTCCTCCTACTATTGCATCAATATTTTTTGTTTTTTCCGTCTTGGCAGGCGATTATGAATGGTTTCTGGGTGGTTCTTGAGGACATAGACAAAGCTCCATCAGATGTTCCCCTCGTCTTGTCACCTTTGCTGGGAGGGTCTTGCTCATTCGTGACCAGTCAAGGAGAGGTATACACTCTCTTGTTACTGCTCTGTTACTTATCCTATACGAAAAAATATTGTAGTGTCCACACCTTTTGAATAACTCTGTTTTAGGTACTTGTATTGTTTCCTTTAGAGATTTATTCAAGTTTCTGAGATTCTTAACTTTTACTCTGCTTGCAGGAGATACGGATAGCGGAGACTTTCCAATTGTTTTCAACTATATCGACACCCGAATGCAGTGTGTCACACATCAGGGACGGTATGTCTTGCGGACACTGAATAGATTGAATGGTATTGTAGTTGTATAAGCTTGAAACCTGCAACATTAGGGAGTTTATTTCCTGGAGCATAAAACCAAATTCCAGTGGGATTAGAGGCTCAATAAACGACTGTGATAATAAATATTCATGCTGGCTATTGGTCCCAGTTAAAAAAGCTGATATAGTGTTTGATTAGCATGGCCATTTTGCAAATAACCAACCTAGCTCAAAGTGCATGATAGATTAAAATTCAATTTTATTGATGTTTGCAACACTAAAGCTCTTATGAGGTCTAATAACTATCTGTATTATGACGTGGCATTCAAGCTGAGGAAAACCCATCTTTTACTTGCTGCAAATAAGATTCAGTTCAATAAAACCTTATTATTTTTATGTCTGGTTTTCTTGGATGAAGCTGGAAATTCGTTGAGTCCTCTATGGAGGAGAATTGTTGTATATCCACCAGATCGTGAAAGCTTGCTAAGTATCCTGAGTGCTCGGTATCAAAACCTGGGTCCTGTTGCAGAAAAGCTTATTGGTAAGTTCCTCTTGCACATACACCACTTTACATGGAATCTGTACTAACTGTGAAACTATTCCATCTTTGCAGAAACATTTGAAACCATCAACTCTGCTCTTCGTCCCCAATTTTCTGGTTCAACAACTGAAAACTCAGCTACTTTCAGTTCTCCAAGTAGATTTTCACTGAGGTAGGCATATATCTATGAATGAGAGTTCTTGTTATTAATGGATTTGTCATTCTATTCTTTCTGAATGGTCATCATTTCCAGAGATCTGCTCAAGTGGTGTGAACGGGTTCATGGCCTGTCCTCCTATGATGGTCATGCAATTTATCAGGAGGTCTCTTTCTTTATAGATTGCTTGGATTAGTCTCTTATTCTAATGTTTTTTTATTTAATTTGGCGATTTGTGTTTCCTCAGGCAGCAGATATATTCTCTGCGTCTAATATGTCAACTAAAAACCGAGTGACAGTAAGTAACATTGTTGCTAGCATTTGGAATGTCGCCGTTCCAGAATCTCAGCATAAGCCCCCAATTCAGGTACCTCATGCTCAGTATCCTTGACAGTGTTTTAGCTTGCTGCTTTGAGATTGTTTTCTAAATATTCAATGAACTGCAGGGATTTTCTGGGATTCTAAAAATTGGTAGAGTTTCTCTTCCACTTGGTGAAACTGCGGTTAGTTTATAAGCATCTCCTTCTTTCTGATACAATTATTCATCTATTAAAGCCTCTTGTTGATCTGTTTTTTTTTTTGTTTTTCCAGTCACATGATCGGTCTAGGTTTGTTGAAACACGCACATCTACAAAATTACTTGAGAAAATCGCTCGCTCTGTTGAGTACAATGAGCCAGTTCTCTTAGTAGGAGAAACAGGGACTGGGAAAACAACACTAGTTCAAAATCTTGCACACTGGATCGGACAGAAACTCACTGTTTTGGTATGTTTTGATATACATTCTTGTAGTGACGCAGTTATCGTAGTGGTTTTCTATGATTTCTAATTTATGTTTCTGCAGAATTTGAGCCAGCAAAGTGATATAGTTGATCTATTGGGAGGTTTTAAGCCTATTGATCCAAAGCTTATGTGCACAATGGTGTACAATGAATTCAATGAATTGGCAAGAGATTCGAAGATAAAGGTAGCTTTACATTTAAAACTTTGTCACTCATGGATTTCCTCCTACACTCATTCCTAACCAGATATGTTATGGAATGAATTTAGCATGTTGCTCGAGTAATGAGTCCTCTTCATTTTTGGTATCCAGGATGATTCAAGGACTATGAAATGGCTGCAAAATCATTTTAGAGCCAAGAACTGGAAATTGTTTTTGAGTGGGTTAAAGACAACTACTGATAACATGGGGAAAGCAAGGTCCAGATCTGGTAGAAAGAGGAAGAAACCCGAAGAGCTCAAAAACTGGGCGCGTCTGTTGGAGAAAGTAAAAAAGATTCATGACCAGATTTGTTCAGGTGGAATGGTTTTTACCTTTGTTGAAGGTGCGTTTGTGACTGCCCTCAGGGAGGGGCATTGGGTTTTACTAGATGAAGTGAACTTAGCCCCACCAGAGATATTGGGCAGGCTGATTGGTGTTCTTGAAGGAGTGAGAGGATCACTTTGTTTAGCTGAGAGAGGGGATGTAATGGGCATTCCCAGACATTTGAATTTCCGTCTGTTTGCTTGTATGAATCCAGCCACAGATGCTGGTAAGCGAGACTTGCCATTCTCCTTCCGAAGCAGATTTACAGAGTATGCTGTTGATGATGACTTATGTGATGATGACCTGGAGATATTCGTGAGGCGATTTTTAGGTGGACGTGGATCTGACAGTAAGTTAGTAGGTAACATTGTTTGCTTTTACAAAGAAGCTAAAAGGTTATCTGAAGAAAGCTTGCAGGATGGTGCTAATCAGAAGCCACAGTATAGCTTAAGGTCTCTTTACCGTGCGCTAGAATATGCGATAAAAGCAGAAGCTATTGGTGGATTTCAGAAAGCATTATACGATGGATTTTCCATGTTTTTCCTCTCCTTATTGGATGCTTCCAGTGCTAAGATCATGGAACCAATAATAAAACGTATCTCTGGGGAAAATATCCGAAACCAACCACTTCAAAGATACTTGGGAGAATTAAAAGGCAGTTCTGATAGATTTGTTGGCAGTTATGTTAAGACGAAGAGTGTAACTGAACATCTTAATCATTTGGCGCATGCCATTTTTATTAAAAGATATCCTGTTCTCTTACAAGGACCAACATCCAGTGGAAAAACAAGCCTTGTCAAATATCTTGCAGCAATAAGTGGAAACAAATTTGTTCGAATCAATAATCATGAGCAGACTGATATCCAAGAATATTTAGGTTCCTATATGACTGATTCTTCAGGGAAGCTTGTATTTCACGAAGGAGCGTTGGTGAAGGCTGTCAGGGGTGGGCACTGGATTGTCTTAGATGAACTTAATTTGGCTCCATCTGATGTCTTAGAGGCACTAAACAGACTGCTTGATGACAATAGGGAGCTTTTTGTGCCTGAGCTGTGTGAAACAATCTCAGCGCATCCTAATTTTATGCTCTTCGCTACACAGAACCCTCCTACTTTATATGGTGGACGCAAAATACTGTCTCGAGCTTTTCGCAATCGGTTTGTGGAGATTCATGTTGATGAAATTCCAGAAGATGAACTGAGTGAAATTCTTACTACGAAGTGTAGTATTGCTAACAGTCATGCTTCAAAAATGGTTGAAGTGATGAAAGACCTGCAACGCAATAGGCAGAGTAGCAAAGCTTTTGCTGGAAAACATGGTTATATAACTCCAAGAGATTTATTCCGGTGGGCATATCGTTTCAGGACTTATGACGGTACATCTAAGGAAGAACTAGCCAGAGAAGGGTATTACATCCTTGCAGAAAGGCTGCGTGATGACACTGAGAAGGTAGTTGTTCAAGAGGTGCTGGAGAGACATTTCCGTGTCAGTCTTGCCAAAGATGATTTGTACAAAATGGTAAGTTATGTTATCTAGTTTGATATGTTTATTAAAACTATTTCAGATAATTGATGTAACAGCATGTCATGCATCTAGCTAATGTGTCTTTTCTTCTTGGAACTAGTTCATTTTTAGGTTTCCTGAAATTGGTTTATATTGTAGGTCTTTTAACTTTATATATCCATTGCAAGGAGCTGTGTGTCATACAGTGAAAATTGCTTGTTGTTGATCTGTTCTTTATCACTGTTGGTCATACTGCATTATTATTAAGTTTTACTATTACTGCATCATTACAAAGTTGCTATTTCTTATACTATTCTGATAGAAATAATGGTTTTATGTTCTTTTTTTGCTTTTTTTTTTCTTACCCCAGGAGCTTCCAAGGCTGGATTCCATGTAAATGCCTTTCCCCTTCTAATTCTCTATTATTGAATTATTTTCTTCGAGCTTGTTTGTTTTTATCTTTAACAGTCTTGGCTAAATTTTATGGTGCTATTATTTTCAATTTTTATATAGACAAAACAGAAAATTCACCTGGACTCAAAGTATGAGGAGACTATTTTTTCTCATCGACCGTTCTTATAAACTACGTGAGCCTGTTCTTCTTGTTGGTGACACTGGAGGAGGCAAAACCACAATCTGCCAAATACTAAGCGAAGTTAAGAAGAAAAGATTGCACATCCTTAACTGTCATCAATACACCGAAACATCTGATTTCCTTGGTGTAGGCTTACCTTTTCTTCATCTTATATATTCCAAACTCCAATGCTGCACTGTTACTTCTTTCATTTACAATTTCTAATGTCAGCCTCTTTCTTAGGGATTCTTTCCTGTGAGAGACAGATCAAAATTAGTCACGGAATACGAGAATCAAGTCAAACAGTTGGAGCTCTGCCAGGCATTGGTGCCATTTGGCCAAGATATTGTAAGTATCCCAATACCCACAATATGTTGGTATTCCACCTGTCTTTCTTTCAATGTGGATGCTATATTTTGTTGAACATGTCATGTGCAGGTTATTTGTGCAGATATCAGTAGAGCTGAAGAGTTGATCAAATCAATAGAGGTAGCTCTGGAGAAGTACAAAAATAATTCAGTTATAGGAGCGGCCATCACACCACAGGATGTTGATGTTCTTGAGAAAATAAGGAACAATATGGTGATGCTGTATCAAAAGTGGCGTGCAATTTTTGTTTGGCAAGATGGGCCCCTTGTGGAAGCAATGAGAGCGGGAAATATCGTTCTTGTGGATGAGATATCTTTGGCTGATGACAGTGTATTAGAACGAATGAATAGTGTGTTGGAGACAGACAGGAAATTGGTGAGTATTAGTTCACTGCTATTAGGTCTTGATCATGTCATTAAAGCTACCCTGCCTTCATGTTCATCATTTAGCCATTCCTTATCATTTTCATCATTTCTCCATGCTGGTTTTCATTTTCTTTGTTGATTTTTTATGTCTGTTTAATTGCCCTCTCGTATGTTATTCTTTCCACTTTATCTTTGTAGTCCTTAGCTGAGAAAGGTGGTCCCGTCTTGGAGGAAGTTGTAGCTCATGAAGACTTTTTTGTTCTAGCCACCATGAACCCGGGTGGTGATTATGGAAAGAAGGAATTGTCACCTGCGCTTCGTAATCGTTTTACTGAGATATGGGTCCCTCCTATTACAGATACTGAGGAGCTCAGAAGTATTGCCTTTTCTGGGTATGTGGTCTCCCTGAAATGCTCAGAAGGATACTTGTCAATATCTTGTTGCTAATTCCTAATTTTCTTGTTTTGTAGCCTTTCCAGTTCGAAGGAATCTAATATTGTAGATCCCATTATCAACTTCTGGGAGGTAGTTTCCCTTTCCTATTACTCTTAATATTATTTCCTTCTCAAATTCTGTAACCCTGAAAGTAATACATGCTTTGAGGTTTATGATATAGAAGCTTGAATATGCCCTTAGGATTTTATAGTGTCTCCACAGTGTTGTTTACCAACATGAACACGACCACACATCTCAAGGTTTTGTGCTGTTGGAAAACAATTTGATTGCTTTACTTTTTAGTGTGTCGTTTTTAATCTTGGCTCCATACCATCTCTTTCTTTTCCATGCTCTCTCGTCAGGCACAAACTGTTTCTGAGCGTTATAATTATAATCATAATCATGTCAATGATACATGATACTTTATAATTATACGGTATTGTATGTTTTGTGCATCAATAGATTCAATGCAGTATTCTTTGCTGCAGTGGTTCAACAGGTTGCAGACTGGGAGAACGCTTACTGTCAGAGATCTCCTCTCCTGGGTTGCGTTTGTCAACATGATAAATGAGAGTTTAGGACCAGCATATGCTATTCTTCATGGATCATTTCTCGTGTTACTTGACGGTCTAAGTCTTGGTAGGTTTTTCCGAATTCTAAATATTCTGTATAGGTTTGAAGTTTGATTGCTATACTCACTTATTCAACTCTTATTCTTCCCTTCTGTAACCAAGTTTTATCTGCACTGGGGAGCTTTCTATTTATTTGATTGCATTCTTGTATGAACAATCTGGCATTTGAACTTGTCGATGTCCAAAAACATCGTAATGAGATTAGTCATGTATATCTGTGGCCGGGTGTTTCACTTTAGCTTAGGCTATAGTGATTCCCTCACATCCCTATGAAAAATGCTCTTTGCCTGGTGGTCCATTAAACATATTCGTTAGGTTCTCTAGCTGCTTCTTGGATTGATTGCTTTTTTAGATGCCTTTGTCATCTACAGTTTTACATTTTTTTGACAGGTCTGTCTTTGACTTAATGATATAAGTACACTAGAATATGTCAAACATCTAAAAGATTGAATAGGTCTACCTAGATCGTTTGTGATATAAACTCATGCAAATGATGAGAACACTATGTACGACCTGTGTTATGTCTTGTTTTTGTCATATTAATTGTTGAATTTGGGTATTTGAATATAATGGAATTCCATCTTCACTAGCTGAATCTACAACTTGTGTTATGTAGTTTCTGTCGTTGGATTTACTGAGTTTAGGGTACTCAACTTAATTGGTATCTCATCTTCATTACCCAGCGTGTATGATTGATTCACTTTTCTTGTTATGTTTTATTAGGAACTGGTTTCTCTGGGAGGGATGGTCAAGATCTGAGAGAAAAATGCTTCGCTTTCCTATTACAACAACTTAAGGTAATTTGAGTCTTGATACTACAATGATCTCTTTATTTTAGTTTTTTTTGTCAACACAAACTCGCCAAGTTTTCTCTAGTGGGTTATGTTGAATTCTGTGTTTTGGTTATTCTAGGATTCAACATGTCTAGCCCTGTGTTTAAAGTACTACTCTTTTAAACTCTCAGAGGTTTTGTTTTATTATCTTCCATATGTTTTTAAAATGGTGAGAGCTAGGAATTCTCTTTCTCCACATCAGCGTAAAAAAAAATCCAGTAAATCAGTTTGGTTTTACTATAGAACAAAAACGTTTCCGTAGCATCTTTAAATTCTTAAACCATGTGACTTATATCGTGTTTAGTCCCTCAACACATAGTGATGCTCGTTGTTCGACTACGAATGTCTCATCATGTCGCATCCATCTGAGTATCTGACTTTTCTGGTTCAGCTTTTTGCTAGCGATACACTCCCTTTGGAGCTTTCAAGAATGGAGCTATATGGCTGGGGTGATAACAAAACAATTTGTGAAGAAAGTAAGAGTGTTCGACATGAGGGCATGTTTGGCATCGATCCTTTTTTTATAAGCAAAGGTGAGCTGCTCATGTTTTTTTCTGCAAAGGATATGTTTATATTGTCAGAGTATAGCAACCATGATTATAGACATTTATGATATTTTGTTTGGAACGTACAACCTGCCTGGTCAGGTGATGAAAATCCTGAGATTGGTGGATTCGAGTTTTTAGCACCAACCACCCACAGGAATGTCTTGAGAGTATTGCGTGCAATGCAGCTTTCAAAACCAAGTATGTCTCATTAATTTTGGTTATCATGGTAGTTTTTGGAGATTGATGTCGGCTTTAATATTGGAGTATTTTACCGTTGCAGTTTTACTAGAAGGTAGCCCTGGTGTTGGAAAAACAAGTCTGATATTGGCGTTGGGAAAATATTCTGGCCACAAGGTTGTGCGCATAAATCTATCGGAGCAGGTTCGATTTCGTTACCAGGCCTCAATACTGTGTATGCTACTTTGTCTGATGGGTACTATAACTTTGGTTTTTCTGATGCAGACTGACATGATGGATTTGCTGGGATCAGATTTACCTGTCGAAAGCGATGAGGACATGAAGTTTGCGTGGTCTGATGGAATTCTCTTGCAGGTTAAAGATTGTTTTATGTTAAAGTATGTATCAATTTAAAAATTGCAGACCCTCAGTTATGCAATTTCTACAGGCTCTAAAAGAAGGCTCGTGGGTTTTGTTAGATGAACTGAACCTTGCCCCACAATCTGTTCTAGAGGTGAGCCAACAAGCCACTAATTTAATTTCAGTAAAACTTTTCTTGCGCTAGAACATGTTGAATTCTGTTGCCTTTCCACATATATTATTCTGGTGAAGGTGATTAAGAATTTATATCTTTCCAGGGTTTGAATGCAATTTTGGATCATCGCGCTCAAGTCTTCATCCCAGAACTGGGCTGTACCTTTGAATGCCCACCAACATTTAGAGTTTTTGCATGTCAGAATCCTTCTGCTCAAGGTGGTGGCAGGAAAGGTCTTCCCAAGTCTTTCCTTAACCGATTCACGAAAGTATGTTCCACTATTCGTTTTCTGGTCATGGATGCTGATGACATGTCAAATTTTCATTATAATTCCAAATGAAATTTCATCTGTTGCCTCAAATGTTTTCAGGTTTATGTGGACGAGTTAGTGGAAGATGATTACCTCTTCATCTGTCGCTCGCTTTACCCATCTGTTCCTAGTTCATTGCTTTCAAAGCTTATTGCTCTCAACAGACAGTTGCATGATGGTACTATGTTATATCGAAAGTTTGGTCAAGATGGCTCACCATGGGAATTCAATTTACGGGATGTGATCAGATCATGCCAGTTTATGCAAGGTAGTAGCTAGAGTCATTTAAATTTTTCGTATTACATTTTTTTCCAGGTGACAATTGCTTAGACTAATTTGAGTTCTCGTTCGTTTCAGAGGCAATACATGACTTAGAAGTTGAAAGCTTTCTAAATATTCTGTACATTCAAAGAATGCGTACTGCAACTGACCGTAAAGAAGTTCTGAGTATCTATAAGGCTATTTTTGATAAAAACCCCTCTATAAATCCGTATCCTCGGGTTCAGCTAAATCCTGGGTACTTAGTTGTTGGAACTGCTGCCATTAAACGAAATTTGACTCAGTCTCATATTGTGAGTGAGCAGTTGAAGATTTTGCCTGAAATCCGTCAAAATCTGGAAGCTGTTGCACATTGTGTGCAGAATAAATGGTTGTGCATCCTAGTCGGACCATCGTCATCGGGAAAGACTTCGGTGATCAGAATATTGGCTCAGTTAACAGGATATCCTCTTAATGAATTAAATCTTTCGTCTGCAACTGACAGCTCTGATCTACTCGGATGCTTTGAGCAGTACAATGCCTTCCGTAATTTCAGATTGGTGATTACTCGAGTTGAGCACCTTGTCGATGAGTATAACAGTCTGCTATCACAGTCTTCCCAGGAGGCCCTTTTGAGCAATAGGAGTGGCTTAGTTTCCAGTTGGCTTTCCGATTTTAATAAGATTGAATCCTCTCTCTTGGAGAACCCTTTATTCTTCTTGAAGGACTCTGTAACACTCTCTAAATTAAAAAAGGTGGTAAAAATTCTGAAACAGGTCTTGGAAGAAGGTGTTTTACCCGTTAGTTGGTCAAAAAAGTATCTGGAACAAATCCTGAAGACTATATTGCAGCTGCAAACTCATGAGAAAAAGCAGTCTACAAAGTTTGAATGGGTGACAGGGATGCTGATAAAGGCAATAGAAGAGGGAGAGTGGGTTGTCCTCAAAAATGCTAATCTCTGTAATCCCACGGTAATGTTATAATCTCCCTTTTTACTATCCTGTACTGGTTACATTACTTTTGCGTTAAACCATGTGTGTTTTCATGGGTGCATGCAAATTTTTTTACCCATTAGAAACAACTTTGATAATTTCCCTTGTAGCTAATTGCCATCATTAACTGAAATTTCAGGTACTTGATAGAATTAACTCGTTGGTGGAACCTTGTGGATCAATCACTATAAATGAATGCGGGATTGTTAATGGTGAACCTGTCACTGTTGTTCCGCACCCAAATTTTCGTTTGTTCCTGTCTGTAAATCCAAAATTTGGGGAAGTATCAAGAGCAATGAGGAATAGAGGCGTTGAGATATTTATGATGGGGCCACATTGGCAGCTCAATGAGGAAGGCTCAAACTGTGAAGAGCTTGTGCTGAGAGGTGTGGAAAGGTCTCTTGCTCTGTCAGGTATTCCAGGTTATAAGCTGGTTACTTCCATGGCCAAAGCACATGTTCATGCATGGCTAAATGGTCAAAGCTTTGGTGTACGGATCACGTATCTTGAGCTTGAACAGTGGGTTCACCTCTTCCAACTGCTGCTCATGAATGGTAATCAACTTCTGTGGAGCTTACAGCTAAGTTGGGAGCACATCTATCTCTCTTCGCTTGGCGTAAGTGATGGAAAAGAAGTTGTTGATTTTGTGCGTGATACATATTTGTCAGATGTTGAACTTTCTGGGCTTGATTCATTTATGGGTGGGGGTCTGTGCCTGCCTGGAGGATGGCCAAAGCCTTTCAACTTGAGAGACTTGACATGGTACTCAAGAGAAACAACAGTAAGACAGAATTGCATGTATCTGGAGTTCCTAGGAGCTCAGTATGCATCACATCTGTCTAAAATAAGCTACAATGTCAAATTGAGAGATAGGGAGTCTGCTGGGGAACCAAGAATTATTTACACGATTGATTCTTCGATGTTAAAAAAAGTCTTGTTTCCTAAAGCCTTAATTGGGTCAAGCTGTGCACCAAATGCAGCAAATTTTGAGAATGATTTGGCTACAAAAATGCTATTGTTTGCTGCCAACTGGACAATAGAACAGGCAACGGAAGAGGATATTCAACTCTATCTTGCGTGGTTTAGTTGGTTTGGTTCTAGACTGCAACAATACTGTCCGTTTTTGCTGTGTTTTCTCAATATGTTGAAGGATGAGTTTGAGCATCCAATTTGGAATCATATATTTAGATGTCGGAAAAATCTGAAATCCCTCTGCAGATTGGATCCAGATGCTGTTCCAATTCCTATATTGTCCTCCAAATTGATTGATGTAGCTGCATCAAATGACCAGTCAAAACCTTACAGTAAATCTCTCTTTGAGTCTCTCAACTCTATTGGTGTTCTTCGGCTTTCGTATCGGCAGTGGCTTGAAGAGAGCAACGACAACCACACCGATGTATCCTCTTTTACTCGGTTTTTGGATTCGCTTCGCGCATTGGAGAAAAAAGTTCTTTGCGAAATTGTTGGAGCACCATCTTTCAGTGTGTTGATTCAGTTGTACACCGAAGTTATTGAAAAACATTCATTGTTTTGGTCTGGTTTGGTCTCTTCTTCAGATGAGTATCTATTGTTTTCCTTTTGGTCACTGATAAAAGCTATCAAAAAGATGCACAGTTTTTTTCCCGGAGAAGTTCAGGTGGTTCTGGTAAGGGTACCTTTCAGTTATGCCGGTTTCTTTTCATAAATTAACATAGTTGCTCAATAACATCATCGCCTTTCTTCTGTAGGAGGAAAGCAAAAATATTAACAATATAGTTTTGCATGGTCACCCTGAAAAGTCTATGCTATGGGCTTATGGAGGCCATCCTTCCTTGCCGGTATCTGCAGAGCTGTTCCATAAGCAGCAGGAGTTTCTACAGCTCTGCAGCACAGTTTGGCCATTGAAATCAGAATCAGATGAACAAGGTTTGATATCTAAAACGTTCAGTACTACACATTTGATTGTTTATTAGAGAAATTAAACTTTCTTCTGATAGCTGTTTTGTGTTGGCAGGAAATGATCATCTTACCAAAGCCATTGCATTTTCTGGCCCTGAATTATGTTTGCTTGCC
Organism: Arabidopsis thaliana x Arabidopsis arenosa; assembly: GCA_019202795.1. Lineage (NCBI taxonomy): Eukaryota > Viridiplantae > Streptophyta > Magnoliopsida > Brassicales > Brassicaceae > Arabidopsis > Arabidopsis thaliana x Arabidopsis arenosa. The sequence goes on along the minus strand of CM032919.1, from coordinate 9,580,195 downwards.
TTGGAAGGTAATTCTCCCTAATGAATATTGTTCATCTTTATTTCATTTTACGTATTTTTTCTAATACAAGTAGACTGTAGTGTTCTGAACACTATCTATATAATCATAATTCTGACTGTATAGAATACTGAGAATAGTGATCGTTCGTTATCCTTTTGGGATTTTTACCCTTTTCCCAAAAACCTCTTCTGTGAACAACTGGCTTAAGAAATTTTTAAAAGAGAAACCTACTGACAATTTCGAAGTTGTTGTATGATTGTAATGTGATTCACATTGTTGTATTTCTCTGCTTGTTCCCTCCAAAATGTGCAGGTCTTTGCATTTCATCATACATTGCTGACGAAGATGATGTAGATTATGTAGCTGCTGTTCAGCTCGATGAGATCTACCAGGTTTGTTTTCTTTATTCTGCTGTGTGTAATGAATGAGTGTCTCTATATGCTACTCACAATTTACCATCATCACCAGACGTTTTTGGAGAGGCTGAAACTAGAGAAGAAGAGACTGGAGGATAAAATGGGTTTCAGTGAGAATGATAATACTGAAAATAAAACTGCTTCCTGCTGCGTTTTCTGTCCAGAGATTGTGACTACAGGGTCTGGATTTAGCAGTTGGGTGAAGATATGTTTTATTGCTAGCAGTGAAAGTTGTTCTCTAGATGTAGAGTTACTTGCTGCCCTTCAGCACCTCTTGGTGGCACGACCTACCGAACATCAGGTTAGTAGATAGTTGGAATCTTTATTCTTTTTTTCTTTTTATAATCTAATGTCTTCTTTTTATTTGAAATTTAATGGATAAGATGTGCGTGTGATAACTACTCTATGTAAAGCCTGGTTAAAATCATTTTCCTGTTTGCTTATCTAAGACTTACCTTTTTGAGTTGCAGGATCTTGTGGACATTCGAAAACTGCTCAAACCGGCTCTAGAATATTCTTTATCCTCAACAAGGCCTCCACAGACTCTTGTAGCTCATCAAAAACTCCTGTGGGCAATTGATGCACATGCCTCTGAACTAGGAGGTAAACAAAGTTTATTCAATAATTTTTCTGTGTACTAAGGTGTACTGGCTGATTAACTTTGGCTATGTTGCAGTGGACACCAAAATTGCTGGTTTTGTTCTCGAGATGTGGTACTGGTGGCATTCTGTTTTGTGGAAAAATAGTCAAATTGGTCTCATGGTATTAGATAATAAACTAAATGATTTTTGTTCACATGCTACTTAGATTTCGCATTTAGTAACATCTTTCTTCATCTCATGTTCACAGGGCCTACAGAATATCTCAGACACTGGAAACTGTCAGATTCTGTCACCTTCTATGCTGATTCAGCCTGTGAAAACAGCTACCGTTGCTCAGATTCTGTAAGAGTTGTATCTCCTTAGAACATGTTAAACGCTCCATAGTTTTCCTTTCAGTTTGATATATCCAACATTCATATGCTACATTGATACATGAATACAATGCTCACACTCCAAGATAATCCACTTTTAATGTTTGATGATGAGACACTGTGGTTCTATTAACCATACAATGAAGCTCTTTTCATTAATGTTTTATGCAGGCAAAATGTATTTTCTGTTAAGGATTATCCTGTTCAATCAATGAAACTTCTTTCTGCTTCACGATATCTATGGAAAAGCTCACAACCTTATCAAGAAATGCCTGGTTCTCTAATGTCAATAGCACGTTCCCTTTTCCAACAGGTACTGAAATCGTGATAAATTTGAATAAATTATTTTGTTTCGTTGCCTACTGTTGCAATTTTTTATCTTGATGTTAACCTTTGTAGATGATATATACGCACCAAAAGTCATTTGAGTCAGAAACGTTTGTGGCAATTAAGTCTGCATTTCATGCAATTGAGAAAAAACAGATCAAGGTATGATTCTAAAAGTTATAATTTCTACTTTTCCTTCCTCTTTCTTGTAAAAAATATTGGAATCTTCTTAATACTTTATGTTCTTTGTGAAACATAGCTACATCTCCAAGTTTACGCTTCTCTTATCCTTTATGCAGATGGATGGCATACAGTATCTTATCTCACTAATTGGCTCATCAAACCATCATAAATTGAAATCCGTTACTCACTCATTTGTTGGACCATTAGCAAAACATCTCTATTCTGAGTGCTCATCAAATGGTAGTGTTAAATAGTTTATATATAACCTGTAGTAGTTTGAGTCGTGGCAAGGTAAACCTTCCTCGACGGTTGTAATTATTTTTTACAGCGTTATGCCCAACTTTTGTAGAATTCTACTCCAATCTTGGCTTGGCGTGGCTTTATCTTGGAGGACTACGCTTCCATCTTTTGAATAGCTTAGATGTTATAGATCCAGCCATGAAGACCACTTGCAAGCTGTTAGAGCTAGAAGAGAAAATCTCATTACTTGAGCTAAACATCAAGGTGCTTACTCTTTCGTATTGTGTAGATTCACAATAGCAGTTGCATATTGTCTGTCATTGTTTCATTGATTGGCCTATATTCATGTATTACCAGGTCCGGGGAGAATGTGGGTATCTGTCTGGATTGCTTTACTCTGGAAACAGTGACGAAAGAAGTGAACATACATTAGATAAGCTTAAAACTGAGCATAAAAGATTGCAAAGAAAGGTATGTAGCAGCTACTGTATGTTTTTCCCCTCTTTGCGGTGTGATGATTATTATGTGACCAATCCCAAATCCATGCTCACTTTTTTTTTACCTTCTGAAACAGGTTATTTTTAGATCTGATCCAAAAAAGTACCAGGATTTACGAAGGGCGCTGGATGAATTTGCTGGATTTCTCACACGTCCCATAAGTCTGGTCAACGATATTGAAGTGCTTGATTGGAATCAGGTTGTTGAGCAGGTTTTCAACTGGCAGGTATGTTTATCTCATGACTTTCATTTGTATTCTTTTTGCTTTAGCCATCAAGCTTCATTTTCAAATATCAATTCCTTGGATTCTGCAGGAGACAGCAATATCTTTTATTGATCGGATGTCAAGTGACTATTCTGAATATGTCGATATAACTCAGCCAATTCAAGTTTCAGTGTACGAGATGAAATTGGGTTTATCACTCTTTGTATCTGGTGCTCTCTTGGGAAAACTTCTCAACAGATTTGACATAGACATGGTTGACTCAGTCATGGTAATTAAGCTTGTCTTTCAGAAATGTTTAAACATGTCATTTCGTGTAGTCAAACTTAATGACTTCATGCGTCTGGCAGGAATCAATTTATGCCTTAATGAGATTTCCAAGGGACTCGTCGATAGCTTCAACTACCTACATCGAATGTTTGCCACCTCTGCACCTTTCTCATGCTGCAGATTCTCGTGCTAAGTCCTTAGGTTTGGATGTTGGCTTGCTGCACAAACTTATCTCTGTTTCAAGTTCAGAAGATTCGAGAAAAGTAATGTTTCATGAATTTCCAGTCTTTAGAGATGGTTTCCGTTCACATAATGAAAAGATTGTCAGAATTTTGAAATCTATTCATGTATTCTTTACGTTTTGCTTATTTTTTGTAGGCCTCTGAGTTGCAGCTCAAAATTGCTCTTTATAAAAATCTGCATGCTCGTGTTTTACAATTTGTCGCAAATACTGGGCTACTGGATGAAGCTTCTTTTGAGGTAAAATATTTGCTTAGTTGTATGCATATGAATATGTTAATATGTTATCTAATGTCGCAAGAGTTCTATGTGCAGTTATTGGACAAAATATATGTTGAATTGGCGAGAATTTGGATGGAGATGAAGTTTCAAGCAAAAACAAAGGCTGACAATCTTCCTGGGCTGTACAAATTTCGTTCCCGGGACTTCAAAATTGAGAGTGTCATGGAAGTAGATATATCTGCCCTTGGCAAGTATTTCCCAAACGAAAGTTTCTCTGAGTGGCAAGAGTATCTGGCTGATGATGATATGAAGGATATGGTAAACCCTTCAGTCTTATGGTCTACTGGAACTTGTAAACTCTCATGTTTATTACTTATGATTTCTGTTTCCTCTCCACAGACACATATTGACCAGGATGAGGAAAATTTGGAGGATGATTGGGACTTGATACAGGAGCATTTGGATAGTATATATAGCACACATAATGAGTTATTTGGTTTCTGTGACCTCTCTGAAAAGGTATTTGAACCAACCACTTCTATATTCAAATCTGCAATTGTTGCATCTCGCAATTCTCTTGTATCTAACAAGACAATATATTCTATTCAGTCTGGAAGATTCTGTATTACTGACTGTAGAAGACTGGATTCGTTTACTGATTCCTATGAACTTGGAGTCAGTATGATCAAAGGTGATCAGACACTATTTCTCTCTATGGTTTAACGTGATTAAATTCATTTTATTAATTCTATTACTGGGTTATCTCATGATTCCAGGGCTAAGGGGTTTATTTACATCGAGCTTGGATGCAAAACTTGTTCCAGAACACCTGCTTCGTCTTTGCTTGGAAAACAAAAAAGCCTTCACCTCAAACAATCAGTCTGCCAGTAAATATAATTTTTACAAGGTCTGCGAATGCTTTTACTTCCTGAAGAAGTTTATCTGCTCTTAGTTTAGGTCTGTCCGCCTTTGTTCTGACAGTTTCTTTTATAGGATTTGGATGGTCCTGAGCTGGGGAAAATGGTCAAGTTTCTCACTGCACTTCAACGAAGAATTAATTCTCTATTGCAAGAACGTGAGGACCATCCTGGTCTTCAGAAACTTTCTAGTGTTCTTCAGATGCTCTTGGATATTCCCTCCAGTACTCCTCTAGCAAAGGTATTTATATACTCAAATCGTTTACAAAAGATAATGTATCAGTCACTAACAAAGCAACTCTTTGGTAACAATGTTATGGAAAGTAGTAATGCAGTGGTAACTTATACCCACAGAATAAATTTCTTTGCATAGCCTCTCGTCATTATTTACTAAACCATTGCTTTCTTGTTTGTCATTTTTTGTGAAGGCTCTTTCAGGATTGCAATTTCTGCTCTGCAAGGTTCACAAGTTACAGGAAGAGGGATGTAAATTGCCCATCTCTGGTATTAATTTTAAATCTCCTTACAATGAGTTGATTATGGACTCTTCTCAGTCATACCATTTGTTTTTTCCATTATTTATTATATTTTCAGGTGTCACATTGTGTTCTTTTTTTTAATATCCTACAGATCTCTTGGAGCCGATTATTTCCCTAGCAAGCTCTTGGCAGAAGGTGGAATTTGAGCGCTGGCCTACTTTGCTTGATGAGGTTCAGGATCAGTATGAACTAAACGCTAGGAAGGTTGGTATAGTTAGAAAATTTTATTTTATGAACAAAAATAATGTTAAGGGTAACACTTGTTTTTTCTTGTTGCAGTTGTGGCTTCCTTTGTTTTCAGTTCTGTTTCAGAAGGATGGTGTTGAAATTTCAGAAGATGAAAACGAGTCCATTTCACAAAGGTGTGCACCAAACAAATGATGTGGTGCTTACATTTGCATTCTTGCATGTATTCGGTCATCTAACAGATATTTTTGTTGCAGTTTGGTGGAGTTCATTGAATCGTCAAATGTTGGTGAATTTAGGAGACGTCTTCAGCTTCTCTTTTGTTTCCTTCTTCAATTAAGTATGGGTAGCTCGTTGGGGATATATTCAAGGTTAGCTGCGTATGAATTATCGCCTGATTTTTTCTTTTCTTCTTTCCTCATCGGTATTATTCTTGAAGGATTTAAAGGGGCTTCAGCATTATTTACTTGAGTCCTCACAGTTGACTTCTAACTTGACTGTCTTTGTTTTTTGCCATTAACTCGCGCTTTTACGTTGACAGTGATTCACACAAGAGGAAGGTGGAAATTTGCTACAATATTTTCGGATTCTATATACAATTCCTACCGATGTAAGCTCCTTTCCATTTCTGGCTTGAGGTTATTAGTTCAAGATTATTTTGGCCAGGGTAGTGTTCTCAATTTAAATTTCTCTTACCAGTGTAATGGAGCAGTTAGATTTGAATAGAAAAAATGTTGAAACTGAGTTAAAGGAGGTTCTAAAACTTTGTTGGTGGGAGAGGCCAGATAATTATTTGTACAATGAGACCACTAAAAGAACCAGGCAGAAGGTCAAGAAACTGATACACAAGTTTACGGTAAGTTATTGGTTCTTCATTTTCTGGGGGTTATTATATAAACAGACGACATTCAATTATATATGTTTCCTTATATTAGTTGAAATGATGGGACCTTATTTAAAAGTTTTCTAAATGGTATCTTTTGTTGAGCAGGACATGCTGCGGCTCCCTGTAATGCTTGTTAGGCCAGACCTAACGAAGGAACGAACTCAATTTCTCCCTCTACTAGATCCAGATCTTATGAATGGAGCATCCGACATGAGGATCGAGGGCCTAGTTAGTGCTTTAGATGCAGAGCAATTGAATGACAGGTATACATTTGCATCATGTACCTTTCTGCATGCATTGTTAGAAGTTTATGGAAGCTGAACCCTCCATCATTTATGCTTTAAATTTTTCTTGGTAGGTCTTCATGGTATGCAGTATGGTGGAATAAATTAAAGGAATCGGTAGGACGCTTTCACCAAGAAATGCACTTCAAAACATTGCTGATGGGTGAAGGTTCGTTTGTACACTAGCTCCATTCACTCTTGGTTCTATTTGGTGATTTTCCTTTATTTTTGGGGAATCTGCATATTCTTAAGCTTGCATAATATATTTGCAGAGCATCAGTATTCGTCCCCTGTCTATCAGGGTGATTGGAAAAATTTGTGGAGTACAGTTGCTAGGATTGGTGAAACCATAGCTGGCTGTTCAGATCTATGGAGAAACAGTGATAGAGATGTTGCAAAGAAGAGGGCCCTGTTTGAACTTCTCAAGTTATTAGAAAGTAGTGGTTTGCAGAAACACAAGTTTGAAAATGTAGAGGTAATATACTTTTGCTTGTCGATATTTCTGTGTATGTTTCTTCTAGTCATGCTCTATTTATTGATCATCTATATTCTCTGATGGTCTTCTTTTATAGATGTCAAACCACTTTAAAGGGTTGCTTTATCAGCCAGCATACGATCCAAAGCATCTGTTGCTGCTAACACATACCGAAAGTAGCATGCATCCTTCCAAGGCTGTAGAAGATCAAAACAAGGAAAATTCACTAGTTGAGTGGAGAGTGGCAAATGAGTTTTACTTTAAGAGCTTGGCTTCAGTGCAACTCATGTTAAATATTGACCGAAAACACTCAGATGTAACAGCTGAGCAGGTAGACTTTGGAGCTTGTAATTTATATCTGGGCTTCATTGAGTCTCAGTTTTAAACCAGTTGTTTCACTAAATATCCTATGTTAACAGGTTAAGCGGGCAATCTCATTTCTCAACCATCTTGTGGAAATACAACGGCAGCAAAGGAAATCTGCTTATGCCTTTACCGAACTTTTAAACCGCTTTCGCCAATGTGTTTTATCTCTAGCGAGATTACTGGGTGACTCAATTGGTGTGGACAAAAAGGATGATTCTGTGTTCAGTTTCCCCCAAAATCAACATGCTATCTTCAATTGCTTGTGGCTACAGAAGGTATTTCAGCTTTCTAACTTGAATGATGTGCCCTGAATGTCTGTTGCAACAACACTGGATTAAGCTTTTACATTTTTTTTGTGATATGGCAGAAACTCTTTGATAACATCACTGCAATGCTTCTTGAGGAGTCGACCTTACTGAGAACAGTTGGAAGTGCACACTTGGATTCCTGTCAAGCTGTGAAAACCTCATCACGGAGTTTGCTCAGCTTTATTGAAAAACTAATTCCCATCGCTCAAAATTCCAAGGTGCAGTATCCTTGGGCTTCTTTTAAATCTTTCTGGTCTGTTATTTCTTGCAAGAGTCTGAATGTGTTGTTATCATCAGGCTTCGCTGGATAGGCTTCTACTTGATTGCAACGGTTGTATCATCACACCAAGTAGCTGTCTTAAGCAGTTTGTCACTCAGCATATGGTTCAGATGCTACGCCAGAACTTTGATCAACTTACGGACCTTGAGAATCAAATTTCAAGTTTTTGTGAAGACAATGAGAAAAGCTATGCTAGAGACGTTCTTCTCAGTCAATTTTCCCCTGTGTTTAAAGAGGTATTTATTCAGCCTTAGTGGATTATTTTTACCTTTTTCCAGATGCAAACCTAGCAAATAAATTGTGTTTAGGGTTCTTAGAGTCATATTTATGAAATGTATTTAATGCAGGGGAAATTGCTGGCTGAAAATCTGAACTGTTTACTTAACGTGAGAGACCAGTCAACTGGAATGGAACCCAAGGAACGACTTTTTCTTGAAGAAAATCTTGCAAGTATATTTTCAAATGTTAAGGATGTGATTGGAAAGCTTTGTTCTTATAAAGATGGAAGTGTTTCTCAAGAAGAGGAAATAAATATTACTACATGGGATGGTCTGTTTAAGAAGGCAGAAAATGACTTGAACCTTGATAACCTGTGTAAACTGCTGTCCGAATCATTTGGTTCCATCGTAAGTTGGATTGTCTTTTGAAGTATGCGAATGCTATTTTCCTTTTATTTTCAAGCTTATGTTGAACTGAGGCTGTTATCTTCACAGGAACAACTGTTGAACTCATCAGGCGTCCTTTCAGCTGGTGTTGGAGACCAGTTGAAGCAACTTCAAGCATTTTTGGATCTTTTATTGAGCTTTGGAGACTGTTACCTCAAAGAGTTTTTGGCGATAAGCAAAACGGTATGTGTTTATCTTATGTTGTTCTTTCAAAGTCATTCGGGACAATCGTCTCTCTAACCTGATCCTGTTAATTGATATATTTTCTTTCAACTACCTCCTTAATGTCAAGTATGTTAGTTAGTGTGAAGAGATCTCGGCATTTACTCACCTTCTGCTAATTGATTCCAATAAGACAACAACATCAATGCTTTTGGTCTGTAGGTGTCACTGATAACCCATGTCCTTGCAAGTGTTCTTGCCGATCTATTTACAAAAGGATTTGGCATCTCCAAAAATGATGAAGATGATGGCTCTAAAGCTGAAAAATCGGAAACTGCAGAAGGTACTGGTATGGGAGATGGTGTGGGGGCAAAAGATGTAAGTGACCAAATAGAAGATGAAGATCAACTGCATGGCACAGATAAGAAGGTTTATATCGCCTCTTTCCTTATTGCCTGCCACTCATCCTGAATGAATTTTGCATGGGGTTATACCAATTAAGTTCTCTTCTGTTTTCTTTGCAGGAAGAGGAAGAGAAAGAGCAAGATGATGTGCTGGGTAAAAACAAAGGCATTGAGATGAGTGACGAATTTGATGGCAAAGAATACAGCGTTAGTGAGGATGAAGAAGAAGACAAGGAAGATGAAGAAAGTGAGGATGAGCAGTTGGATTCGGCAATAGGAGATGCGGGATCTGATGCCGAAAAAGCTGATGAAAAGCCATGGAACAAGGATGAAGAAGATGGGGAAGAAAATATGAATGAGAAGAATGAATCTGGACCATCTATAGTCGACAAGGACACAAGATCAAGGGAGCTAAGAGCTAAGGATGATGGTGTTGACACTGCCGATGAGCCTGAGGAGTCCAATACTTCTGACAAACCGGAAGAAGGAAACGATGAGAATGTAGATCAGGATGATTTTGGTGATACAGAAAATCTAGAAGAAAAAATCCAGACCAAGGAAGAAGCACTTGCTGGACTAACTCCTGATGTCGATAATGAACAAATTGATGATGACATGGAGATTGACAAAACAGAGGAGGTCGAAAAGGAAGATGCAGATCAGCAGGAAGAACCTTGTCCAGAAGATCAAAAGCATCCTGAAGAAGGTGAAAATGATCAAGATGAAACTCAAGAGCCTGCTGAGGAAAATATGGAGGCTGAGGCTGAAGATAGGTGTGGATCACCCCAAAAAGAAGAACCTGGAAATGATCATGAACAGAAACCAGAAACGGAACCAATAGAAGGAAAAGAAGTTATGTCAGAAGACATGATGAAACCGAACTTCCGTAATGATAATATTTCTGGCGTAGAGTCTGGTTCACAAAATCCCCATGGATCTAATGTGTTGGGTGCAGGAAGTACAGCACCACAAGAAAATTTGTCTGCTACTGATGTTACGGATGAACTCACGGATTCAATGGATCTGCCTTCGAGTAGTAATACTGAGATGAACCTCATGATGACCAACCTGGCCAATGGTGAGACATTGACAGACAACGTACCAAAGATGGAATTACCACAAAACCAGTCATCTACTGCTCAACAAACCAAGGTGAATCCTTATAGGAACGTTGGTGATGCATTGAAGGAGTGGAAAGAAAGAGTTAGAATCTCCTCAGACCTTGGAGAAAAGCAAGAGGCTGAAAGTGAGATGGAAGACCCTGATGCTAGTGAATATGGATATGCTTCTCAGTTTGATGCAGGAACTTCCCAAGCTCTAGGACCTGCGTTGCCTGACCAAGTGAACACAGATATGAGAGAAGGGCAATCTGAAGAAGAAAAACTCGCAGGTAATCAGGACGATGTCTCTCCAATGGATATTGATGACTTGAACCCCGAAAACAAACCTGCTGTCCAATCCAAACCATCGATCAGTAATAGCATCGCTGAACAGGTCCAAGAACCAGATACAGACAGGACCCACCAAGAGAATTCTCCTATTCATAATTTTGGTGATGGTAACAGCAGGATGGACTCTATGGTCTCTGTCGACAATACTTTCTTGGGGGAAGATGTATTTAATCTGGACCAGATGCAAGTGACTGATAATGACTCGGAAAGCAATCAGGATAATCAGGAAGATCCAGATGCCAAAAGTAATGCTGTTGTTCTTTGGAGGAGATGTGAATTGCTTACTGCAAAACCCTCTCAGGAGCTGGCTGAGCAACTACGGCTTATCTTAGAACCCACGCTTGCTAGCAAGCTCAGTGGTGACTACAGAACGGGTAAAAGGATCAACATGAAGAAGGTTATTCCGTATATAGCAAGTCACTATCGGAAAGATAAAATTTGGTTGAGGAGGACAAAACCAAACAAGCGTGATTACCAAGTTGTTATTGCTGTGGATGATTCCCGTAGCATGTCAGAAAGTGGATGTGGTGATTTTGCAATAAGAGCTTTGGCAACTGTATGTCGAGCTATGTCACAGCTTGAGATGGGAAGTTTGGCTGTAGCAAGTTTCGGAAAGCAAGGGAAAATAAAGATGTTACATGATTTTGGTCAGTCTTTCACCACAGAATCCGGCATTAAGGTTAGTGGCCTCAAATCTTTCATTTCCCATGTGTTGCACTGTGGATTGTCTTCTGATTGCTTACGAAACACCTCTTTTCTCGTTTATGTGATGCAGATGATCTCAAGTTTAACATTTAAACAAGAAAATCTCATTGAAGATCAACCAGTCGTCAATCTACTGAGAAACATGAATGAAATGCTAGAGAATTTGGCCAGCACAAGAAGACAGTCTTACGGGAGCAACCCGCTTCAACAACTTGTACTAATCATCGGCGATGGGAAGTTCCATGAGCGAGAGAAATTGAAACGATCTGTCAGAAGCTTTCTCCAGCAGAAACGTATGGTGGTATATCTTCTTCTCGATGACTCAGAGCAATCTGTTCTGGATTTAGCGGTATGTCCAATTCTATTACTTCCCTACACAGTCATAAGATTGAAATTAGTAGTTGTCATGGTGCTAAGAACTGCTTCTTCTTCTTCTTTTTTCCTCTAATCAGGACTATGTATATGATGGTGAAAGGAGACCCTATAAGAAAATGAATTACTTGGATTCCTTCCCCTTCCCATACTACATTGTGCTAAGAGACATCGAAGCCTTACCCAGAACACTTGGTGATGTGTTGAGACAGGTAAACTTTTCACTATCCATTCTCTGTTTTCTTTTTTTTTCCTTGTGAGGAAAAGAAAAAAAAACATTGTCAAATACTTAAAAATCTTACAACTTATGTTTTTGTTTTTGCAGTGGTTCGAGCTGATGCAAAACTCGCGGGACTGAACACTTGCTGGAAGAGAAAGGGTCGAGGCCTATTAGTCGTATAGCTTAGCTTAGTTTTTGAACTAGACTTGTATAACATTATATGCATTAACTTTAGATAATCACATCAGACCACAATTGCTGTTATTGCTACAATATATTTTTTATATATATATGAAAAAAAGACCCTCTTCTCTTCTTTTTCGAATTGTCACAACTGTTATTACTCTTCAAACCTGTATTATATTCACCTGCGATTTGGTTTTTTTTTTTTTAACATCAGTTTTCTTTTCATCAATCTAATATTATTCCTCACATTTTCATCACTTTTTTTTCTTTTGACCCGAGGGAGCAAATTCTCGTAATAAGATATAATACTTAGTCACATGAATCACTTTTGGGTCATCGTCCCTTTAATCATTAATAGAGTGTACTATATATGACTCTTCTTAATACTTTTTTCTTTTTTGTTAAAACTCTTCTTAATACTTTCCGTCACCTGAGTTTTTGCTAAGTTAAAAAAGTCGACCGTATTTTAATTACAAATTTAAAAAAAAATCAGTGGTGGACTAAGAAAGTCATAAATAATTTTCAGAAACAAATTAAGTTAATTGTTGAATCGGGTGCTTAGTTATGCTTATCCTTTTTTTAGTGATATGTATTAATATTATCGATGTGTTATTATCCAAATTCAAATTCGTATGTTACATTGACAACAAAAGGTAACACAAAAATGTTCATGAATATGAACAAGGCAAATCTATTAGCAATATAATAGAAAAAGTTGGTCGTTCTTAGTTCTTGGATCCGTGAAAATCTAACAACTAAAAGTAAAGTCTATAAAAACAGTCGGCAAACTATGTAGTAGTAGTAGTAGAAGCAATAATCGGTTTAAGTTATAAATTTTATTGATTTAGAATGGTTGTTGGTACATTAATTGGGGGATTAAAGTACTTACCGACTAATTTGATCATGGCAAAGAAAAGAGAATGATCATTTGTTGACTTGACCAAACAAAAATGGGTATGTATCGATAACAAAGAAAATTATGAGGTATTTTTTGAAAATTAATAATAATATGGGGATTGATTGTTCTACAAGTTTCTACTTTTCTACATGGCATGCGATGGGATTGTGTTGCACGTTGTAGAAAAAGAATGTTCAGTCTCATTTTGAATTTGAAATAAGGTTTTGTGATCATCTTTGTTGATCCTGCAATCTTTGACTAAATAATACTATTATATATTACTTACATTCTGATCTTCTTTTAATGGAATCTTGATGTATCTAATCTAACTATATCTATTTGGATGTCACTATGAAAATGATCCGCTAGATTCTATATTAGATATGTCCATTTGATAAATTATTAGACATATAGATTTACTCTAGTGACATATTCCGAATAGAATTGCATTCAAAAGTTACTAGTATCTTCTTGAAATATCTTGTGGCTGTATTAAGAAGTTTCTAAATTGAATCTCTCACACTAACTTGTTCACATGATGAGAAAAAAAATATATACTGAACAAAATAAAAACTTAAAAAAATATTATGAACTTTTGAAATTGGCAAAGAACAAATCTTAGTTTCAGAAATAAATTTGTGCGATTGATTTAAACTTAAGCTTAAGGGGCAACAAAATAATTTATCTATTCGGCAACAAATTAGAGCCATAGTTTACCCTGTTTCATATGAAGAATGAATTAGCCTTCAAAATATTTTGTTTTTATCGATATTAGCCTTCGAAACATTTTTGTTTTTAGTAATTTTAACATCTATAATGATATTAGCCTTCAAAATAGTTTTGTCTTCGTTAGTAATTTTAACATCTATAAGACAGTCACCATGATCGATATTCGGCGTACTAGTTACTAAAGTTTTGGCATCCCTTACCAGGATCGGCTTTAAGGGTGTTCCAACAGTGCCAAAGCACAAAGTCCCACCATTTTTTAAGCATTTTCGGATCCTAGTTTTTTTAAAATTATGTAAAAAAAAGGCCTAAAATTTTAAAATTTTTGAAGTATAAAACAAAAAGTTGGATTTATTTTTTATTTTGACACAGAGACTAAATTATTTTTGAGCCGGGCATGTCCCTTACACAACGGTCACTAAGATCGGTTGTCTAAAATCACTGTCTAAACAAACGGACATCCAAATCCCTTTTTACAACACTAGTAAGTATATGGCACGAATTAAGCTTGATTTGTATATTCAAAGTGATGAAGACGTCCCTGATTCAAGGTTGTGTCATTCTATCATTTATTTAACGGGTACAATAAATTCCTTCATATAACCGGTTGTTACGGAATGACTTTGTCACCAAACATGTTCTTCAAAGGAGAAAGTGATGAGAAAAGTAAATAAAACAGTGAAGATAGCATTAGAAGAATATTCAGATATGTTTATCTTATTTCTTTTTAATTTTTTTAGTGGATTGTAGAAATCTGGGCAAGCTAGTTTTCTCGAGATTATTATGATGTGTATAAGTTTTCTTTGCTTTTCATATTCATTTCCCAAGATACGCAATCTTTACCCATCACTGCTTTTGCTTTTCTAATTGACGGCAAATCTTCTTTCTAATCATAAAAGTATATAAATCGACATATCAGTACTAACAACATCAATTCTTTAGACCAAATTTATATTTTTAAACATTAAGGATTAGAATATGTTAAAACATCTTAATGAAGTTAGAACATCAATATTATAACATTAAGGATTAGATAAATTTAAATGTGATAAAATAAAATATTATAGGTTCCAGTTCATATGTATACAAATTTTTATTTTCTACTCTGGACTATGTTCGGCTACTCACTTGTACATGGTGTAAGACCCTCTCCTTATCACCTCGAACTATATTCAGGCCAATGTTTTGGAGACACTTAATTTGTCTCAACTCCAACAAATCTTTGTTGTGAATTCTTTATTTCTTGATTGCTTTCTCTACTGTTGACCCACAAGAATGATCCAATTTCTTGAAAATCTTTTCTTTTTTGGGCAAATCTTGAAAACCATTTAATTTTTAGACTTCCACAAACACAAGCAATATGTTTCTTTTTTCTAGAGTTGCTTTTTTTGTCATTTGTTTTTGATTAAAATTATCAAAGAAGCATACATTTTAGTTTTAAAAATGTCTGCGAAATAACTAGATATCTCCGGAAGCATAGCCCAAATAAGAAAATCAAAACCCCAAACTACGGAGAAGTTAGAAAAAACACACACAGAGATTAGAAGTTAGAACAACCCACAAAATACGAAACAAGGCAACTACTTAACCAAACTTTCTATAGAACACAACTTGCCAATCTTATTCTCATCATCTAAGAATAACAAAGCATGTTACAAAAAAAAAAAAAAACAGGTCGCAATGTAGCTAACAAAACTTCTAAAAGCGAACTCCTACCAAAAAAAAAAAAAAACTTCTAAAAGCGAACTCCGGATACCTCTCAGTGTCGCTTTAGATTGTAATAATTAATAATAAAATTTGTCTCAAGCTTGAGATGAACCATCTCTTAGACATGAAAAATGGATTTGTTGGTGATATTTTACAACTACGGAAAATAAATGTATGATGTTTGTGATACTATTTATCGCCGATACAGCAAAAAAATGTGGTAATGGCGATAATGTAGACAGAAATTTGAAACAAAAAATGCTGTGAAAATGAAACTGCCATTAAAACATTTTTACTGGATTGTTAAAACTTAAATCATCAAACGAAATTAGTATCAAACAATATTTTCTTTGTTTCACCATAAATATAGGTGATATTAGTTTTAACAAATTGAATGTAATTTAAATCTTTAAATACTTATTAAACTTTTCTAATATATATGGTCCATCATGTAACATAAATAACAGTATAAGATAAGATAAATATTTAAAACTAACAATTATGAAAGTTTAGAAAGTAGTCATTTATATAAAACCAAAAGTATGTCTTCAATACAAATTAAAGTGAAATAATTTTGTAGATGAAATGGAGCAGCTTAATGCACTCAAGCACAATCATATCACTTGATTTCAATCACACAAGTGGATAAGCACGTAAAACATAAATCTGGTTATTGCCAATATGGAAAAGAATGAAATTTTGGATCTGACTCAGATACATTTTGCAAGAATAAAGTTACGCATTTTTGAAAGACGAAAGCCATTTAAATAGTTATTATCTAATGCTGTACCCAAAAAAAAAATAACTATCGAACAATGGCTCAACAGATTCCCATAGACCAAAATCAAATACAGTATATCATACCATAAACGATTGAACCGATCTTATTTTCTTGAAAGTATAAATATTTTTAATGCTTGGTGTGAACCGCAAATTTTGTCCCCAATATTTATAAGTTGCCACTGATGATCATGTTTCTACATAAATAGTATTTCCAGCTATATGCTATATTCTTGTTACTAAAAAATATTTGTATACATATATATGTTTAAAAGTTATTATTAAAATCTAGTACTTTCCCAACTATACTCAAAAAAATCTAATTTTAAAAAAAAAAACTAATATTAAATTTCACAGTTTTCTAGATAACAACCAACTTTCACCAATCATACTTATAGTATTAATTTTCGTTGAAACAAACAATATTTGAAGGATTACTTGCAGCTAAAATCTTTAAATCATAAACTAGAAGCTGTAACACTAGCCACAATATCTGTTATAATAATAATTTTGTGAATTTAGGATCTACCGTTAGTCGACGAATTTTCTTCCCCGTACGTGATTTCTAGATTAAAACTGAACTCGTGAAAAAAAAAACAAATAAATAAGTATTTGCTTTAAAAAGTTGAAAACATTTTTGAAAAAGTAAATGATTAAATAAAATAACAAGAATAAGAAATTATTATCGGTTTAACTCCACTGCAGCCTCTGCAGCACTATAAATAGATGCTTTGGTACTCAACAATGTTGTTCCGTATCTCTCACCAAACAATCTCTTTCTCTCTTTCTCAAAATCTTGTTTATTTTTTTAATAAAACAAAGAAATTAAAGATGATGGTTACATTATTACTAAAGTATGTCCTCGTGATAGTCATGACCTTGATATTAAGAGTCCTATACGACTCCATTTGTTGCTACTTCCTCACACCAAGACGCATCAAGAAGTTTATGGAACGTCAAGGCATCACCGGCCCTAAACCCCGCCTCCTTACCGGAAACATCATAGATATCTCCAAAATGCTCTCTCAATCCGCTTCTAACGACTGCTCCTCCATCCACCATAACATCGTCCCACGCCTTCTTCCTCATTACGTCTCTTGGTCCAAACAATACGGTATGTTCCATTAACACTCAGTTCAACGTTTTCGGATGTAAAACGTCTTTTTATACCTTAAAATAAAATTTAATATTGTTTCCCCAAATATTAACGTTAAAATATATATATATGAAGCGGATAATTATAGTTTCCTTTGCTTATGCTTTGGACCGGACATGCCTACAATGCATTTTCTATTGGATTACACATTTACACAATCGAAAATGACTGAAATGCCCTTTTGCAGGGAAGAGATTTATAGTGTGGAACGGGACAGAACCGAGACTATGTCTAACGGAGACAGAGATGATTAAGGAATTGCTAACGAAGCACAATCCGGTCACCGGAAAATCATGGCTGCAACAACAAGGAACTAAAGGGTTTATAGGGCGTGGACTCCTCATGGCCAACGGCGAGGCTTGGCACCACCAACGCCACATGGCAGCTCCGGCGTTCACACGTGATAGGCTTAAAGGATACGCGAAGCATATGGTGGAGTGCACGAAGATGATGGCTGAGAGGCTGAGAATGGAGGTCGGGGAAGAGGTGGAGATCGGAGAGGAGATGCGGCGGCTCACGGCGGATATAATATCGAGGACAGAGTTTGGAAGTAGTTGTGACAAAGGAAAGGAGCTTTTTAGTCTACTCACTGTACTTCAACGTCTATGTGCTCAAGCCACTCGCCACCTCTGTTTTCCCGGTAGCCGGTAAGTATCTTTTTTTTCACAAATCTTTCTTTTTTGTGTATGAATATTGCAAGTTATATATCTTAAATCATTCTACGATTCTACAAACTTTTAAGACTAAAATTGAAAGAAACAAGCAAGTGTCGTTAGCTCAATTGGTAAAGACCCTAGGCGAAGTTTAGATGTCGTCGGTTCGAGTGACGCTTGGGACGAAACTAATATTACATGCTGTAGTTTTGGGCATGGGGGATTACGGGCTTTGGTGCAGAACCTCCTAGTATTCAAAAATAAAAATAAAAAAATTGAAAGAAACAAAATTTGCCATTTTTGCGGTTTTTTTATTAAATAAATTTTCCTAAAAGAATAATAAAGTGGTATTAATATATTTTACTTAATTTAATGAAACGTTAATTTAATTATATCTACTGACATATTAAATTAAAATAAGAAAGAAAAAAATTATATGAATGACGAGTTTACATGTTCACTATTTCTGTTTTTTGCTAGCGCCAACGTAAAAACGTTGCATGCATCTAATTGATGACTTTAACGTGTAATTAATCTTTGTGTCTCATCAAAAAGGTTTCTACCGAGCAAATACAATAGAGAGATAAAGTCTCTTAAAACGGAAGTGGAACGTCTTTTGATGGAGATTATAGAGAGCCGAAGAGACAGTGTAGAGATCGGTCGGAGTAGCTCCTATGGAGACGACCTCTTAGGGCTTCTATTGAACCAGATGGATCGCAACAAGAACAACCTTAATGTTCAAATGATAATGGATGAGTGCAAGACTTTCTTCTTCACCGGTCATGAGACAACCTCTCTTCTCCTCACGTGGACTCTCATGCTCCTTGCTCATAATCCCACATGGCAGGACAAGGTCCGCGATGAGGTCAGGCAAGTTTGTGGCCAAGATGGTGTCCCCTCCGTTGAACAGCTCTCAAGTCTTACTTCGGTACGTTCTTTTCACTCACATTATCTCCTTTCTTCGTTGTTTTTTATTGGAACAATGGTTCATTCTTATCATTTTGCTTACTTTAGCTTAGGCATCCGATTAATCAATTTAAGGACTGGTTAATATATTTCTAATATTTTTAATAATAAAATATTAAGAATGAAAATAAATATCTTAAAAAATTTAACATCATATTTTTAATTTTAGATAAACAAAATATTAAAAAGCAAATAATATTAAAAATAAATTCCAGTTAATCTTTGATTGATTAATTAGGCGTTATGTCCTTCTCGAAAGTTCGATTAGTGTGCCTAATGAATTATAAAATAATGATATTTTAGTGTTTAACATAAAATCGCAGCTTTTAGAGTCTTTCTTCTTTCCATTTTGTTTTATTATATCTTTGTTTGTCTAATCTTGAGGTAGGTAATTTTCTCGCTCGTAAAGCTAGAATTCGTTATCTATTGTTTTTTTCTTTATTGGTTCGCTTTCAAACCTATGTAAATAAATAAGTAAAGGTTAGTTGACCCAAAAAAAATCTTTTGAATATTTTAAAAGCAAACGGAAAGAGAAAGATCATACGAGTTTCACGTTTCCATTACGATTTTACAAAATAAAATAATTTCTTAAAAATAAAAATATGAGATATTAAAAGAAGTAAAAACAATATATAGTACTAACACTTCAAACTATTGAAACATGTGTTAATGTCTTATGCGTTGTTATGCATATACACATGTCTACTAAAGTTTTGACTTTGGTCGAGAATTAGGATAGAATCACAATTGCGGGTGGGGTACTACGTTCATTCAACACACTACAGGCAATGCCACTAAGTCGTAGTGCTTCTTCCGTAACTAAATCTCAATTAGTACATATCTGGTCAACTTTAATATGATATATCTAGAAAAATTATTAATGTATTATTTCATCAATTGATATATAGTTTCAAGCCAGATCATTCATGAATATCACATACAACAAATTGTAGATATTTATTAGTTATTAGACTAAGATGAAATTAACATTGGCATTGCTTCAACATTTTATTAGATAGACCAATAGAGAGACTCATGATGAATTGGCTTTCCACATTTAAATCGAACTAAGGTATATTTTAATAATGAGATAAGTAAAATATTCCACTTGTTGAAAAGATTAGCACTACAACATGCTTTGCATAAAATACTAAAAGAAATCATTCATGAAACGATTTTGACAGCTTGAAAGGCAATTCTTAAAACCAAGTAAAGATCCTTGAGAAAGAGTCATAAGGCACTTCACAAGATTGTTAGATATGATATCTTAAAAGGGTTTTATATATTTTAATATTCAACTAACTTATCTTTCTCTCTTTTCCAACAGTTAAACAGAGTGATAAACGAGTCACTAAGACTTTACCCTCCTGCTACTCTTTTACCAAGAATGGCATTTGAAGACATAAAACTAGGTGACCTAATCATCCCTAAAGGTTTATCTATATGGATCCCTGTCCTTGCTATCCATCATAGTAAAGAATTATGGGGCGAAGATGCGAACGAGTTCAACCCTGAACGATTTACGACTAGAAGTTTTGCATCTAGTCGCCATTTCATGCCTTTTGCGGCTGGACCTAGGAACTGCATTGGCCAGACTTTTGCGATGATGGAGGCGAAGATAATATTAGCAATGCTTGTTTCCAAATTCAGTTTCGAAATATCGGAGAATTATAGACATGCTCCTATAGTTGTGCTTACTATAAAACCTAAGTATGGAGTTCAATTAGTTTTGAAGCCACTTGATCCGTGAAGGGAGACTTATCTAGTTAAGCTTCCTGAGAGAGTACTTATTTTTGAGTGACATGAGGGATTTGTAATTGAAACGATTTTGCAATGAGTATAATGAAGAGTTTTTTTGTTATCTTGATAATTACAAATTGAAATAGGTTGCAAGTTATTTAAAAATTAGCGACACATTTTCGAGTTGCCTTGCGTTGAACTACACAATATTTGGATATTTTATTGTAATATACTAATATTGTACAACATGCATGATTATTTCTCTATCCAACACTCTAAAAGCAGACGACACTCGGGCCTCATGAGCCCATGGCCCCCAAATGATACTCTTTCTTTGACTCATATCTATAAGAACAAAAAACAAAATGAACTTTTAATTTAAATGAACTTTATTACTTTTAATTAGAGATTGTTTTATTTCCATTGAATCAATCTGATCCTCGTTAGTTGAGAAGAGCGATTGCTCAAAGTGCTTCTCCCCCAACGTCTATCCAAACTCAACTCCAAAATGTGGAAATCATCAAAGTCAACTTCTAAAAAATAATGGAAAGAAATACAAACTCAAAACGAAGTGGAAATGCACTGCATCAAACAACATTTAACGTTAGAACTAGTTTTTTTTTGTAACCATTTGCCAAGACTAATGATTTTATCACGAGTGTAATAGAAAACCACATTGCAAGACATATATAGGAAAGAGGGTGAAAGTGGGTTGATGGCTACCATTATTAAAACAGTTTATATATATTTTTTTTTTTGTCAACAGACTTTTTTATATTTTAGGTGAAGGAATTTTTATATATGTACTTTTTCTGTTGACAGGCTTTATTCATTAAATAATCTCGTTTCGAAATTTCATTTACTCAAATAACTCACATTTTGTTAACAGAAACAATCATGAATTGATAGCAACTTTTCGTTTTTGGAACTTTCATTGCATCGTGTGCTAAAATTTTTTGATGAGTATTGTTTACCATATTCTTACCAAAATTTCGAAAGTTTTTGAAAAAAATTCAATTATATTTTGGAAACTTTCACATATTTTTATAAATTTTTCATACAATTTCGGAACTTCAAAAAAATTAGAAACTTTAAAAGTTAACATTGTTGTTTGCAATATATTGTTTCTATAAAGGAATTTGTATCGGTAAGAACCATTGAGTCTCTTAAATATAGTATTTTATTTTTTTGATTATTTATTTAATTTTTAAATCGTAAAAAAAATTAAAAACCAATAGAACAAAGAAAAATGTTAAATGAGTATGTTAAAAAGTGAAAAACGTTTCTCAAATAAAAACCGTATCTTATGACATTTAAATTCATAA
Source organism: Arabidopsis thaliana x Arabidopsis arenosa (assembly GCA_019202795.1). Lineage (NCBI taxonomy): Eukaryota > Viridiplantae > Streptophyta > Magnoliopsida > Brassicales > Brassicaceae > Arabidopsis > Arabidopsis thaliana x Arabidopsis arenosa. The sequence goes on along the minus strand of CM032919.1, from coordinate 9,558,246 downwards.
TTCCAACATCATAAATTCAATATTAAAATTTAGTCACTAAATCTAAAAAAATTAAACTAAAATTAATGAGACTGTGGCAGTGGAGACAGAGAAATGTCAAGAGTTAATTATTAATTAATTATTTAATTACGTTGCACGGAATCGCCGGAGAAGTGTCGATTCCCGCTCCGGAATCGGAAACGGGAGCGGAATCGCTCGGAATCGTTCGGAATCGGCTTGGAATCGCGATTCCCTAAATGAGTCTTTTGGAATCGTGGTGGAAGCGTAAGATTCTGAGTGGGAAGCGTCAGGGATAGATTGGAAGCGTTGCTTGCCTTACCAATATTCAAAAAAAAAAAAAAAGGAAAAAAATACAGAAGAAAGACGGCGATTAGGGCTTCTAGAGGAAGAAGATGACTCCTCAAGGAAATTACACATTTACCCTTCTTCTTTTAAGTAAAAAAAATAATTTTGGAAGTAGCCAAGGCTCGAACACGACCAGAGAGAATATTAAAACTGTCCATGCCACTAAACTACGACAAGACTTGATATAGTTGTCGATTGTAACGTTATATAAGCCTAATTTTATAAAACCCCATAGAATTTCTTCTTTGCTATTTATGTCTAATTTTAAGGTTTTTAAATTTAGTTTTCAACTAATTTATTCTAATATTATTTTCTATCATGATTGTAATCTAATATTTTCTAATATGATTTTATGTTTGGTATTTACGATACATATATATATATATATATATATATATTATATAATATATACACGTTTCCAACACGTACCCGTTTCCTAATTTTTAAAAAAATTTCGCTTCGGCGCTTCCAAACGCTTCCACTTCCGCGTACCCGCTTCCGATTCCATGCAGCTTAGAGAGTTATACACAAAGGAATATATACAATCAATTTGGACTGTGCACTCGTAAGATTCTCACTCGGTTGGAACTAAGTTGGGAGAGATAATTCTTTATAGAAAATCAAGAGATTGTTTCCTAAACCAGAAATAAAATGGTGCCTCCATGGCCAAATTAGTTGGAGATGTATAGAAAATATATTTTCGTAATATTAGTTACAAAAACACATGAAGGGTTTTGACGGTTGTCTCTGTGTAAGGTCACATTATGTTTATCTTTGGCTTTAAGGTCACATTATGTTCTCTGGCCTAAGCCAAAAACAGTCGGTCTTCATCTAGATCTTTTGGACTGTATAAAGTAAAAAGGTTTATTTTTAATATAAAACTATAGAAACTCATAATTATATAGTAAAATGGGTTCAATCTAGATAAGCCTTTAAATAATAAAGAAACATGACAAATAATAGGAATGATAAGTGATGGGGGTAACGAGTTGATCTTTTTAATTATATTAAATTTATTTTGTTTTAGATCAGCACTTATAATGATTATAAGCTTGATTTTTGCATCTTATCTTCCAATATTTTAAGTGCCTGAATCGATAAAGCACCTTATTTCATAACGGAGAAGAATGTCAACTTGTAATTCTATATAATTAATGCCAACTTTTTAACTCTTATATGTCCACTACTCATTATTGATTTTCTTGTTGATTTTTATATTTTCTTAAAAAAAAGTTAAATCAGACTGTTTTGAAATCTTTTTATATTTTTGCACCAAATATATATATATATATATATATATATATATATATATAAATAATGGATTTGGATACCACCAAAATGAAGTTTTAAGAGAGTCAAATTTTAGCAATAAATACGTATTAGGTTTTTAACCAAATATATTTATGAAGTTTCATGTCCACTACTAGTACTTAACCTAATGATAATGTTAAGAACTTCATAAAAGTTTAATCATCGTTATAATTTTTCGTGGAAAAATTCAATGGAATAAAAATCCATGATAAGAAAAAAAGATCAACTGGTAGAAAAAAAATCGATAGTTTAACTGGTTAAACTCTATATCAAAATTTGAGACCAGATTATGAATTTTTTTTTAATAAATTGTGGAAGTTCGGAACTTTCGGTCCATAATCTCTCCTATTATCCAAAGTCAATTTTTAGATATTATGATTTGAAAAATAAACTTTCGTACTAAAAAAGGGTTTGAACCCTTAACACGCTGAGTTTGAACTCTGAAAGTTAAATTATAGATTAATCTTCTATTCCATGATTCCAAAGACTACAAATCTAAGGTACCAAACTGCCTAGCCTACATAAAAGAGTGTATCTACCGAATTTACCATGTGACAACAACACTACAAATACGACACTATTGACATTCTAACGTAGAAGTAATTTGTGGTGGATGTGTGTTGCAATTTGTATGCAATGTACACATTTTTTTCTTATTAAATAATCATTGTTTACATGGGATAAATGACTAAAATATCAATTTTGCAATTGTGTTTGTGACTTTGCGTACATGGGTCACCTTTTTGGCGCCTGCATATGATAGATATATCCTTTCAATAATGATTAGACGCAAAAATCTTCTTTCTGTTTTATATAAAATTATTGTTTTAAGATAAGATTTTAAACTAAAATCACTCACGAGAAAGAAAAAAAATTTGAAACCACTTAGACCATGATTAACAAGAGGATCTTAAGATTTTCTTAAAATGATCTTAGCAATTAAATGATTAAAATTAATTCCCAAATAAGTTTTAAAGCTAAGGTGAGTTGCTTACCTAAGAAACAAATACACACTTAAGAACCATTTTTAAGAGCCATTTTTAAATTTATTACTTTAATATTTCTAAGAGCCATTTTTAAGACACCCTTGATAATCATGCTCTTAACTCGTAAACTACAGGACAATCTTTCACAGGGTAAATCGATGACTTGATACTGATATTAAAAATATATGATTGATAAAATAATGCATATATTGGTTATGAAAATTAAACTAACATAGTTTGTTGTCACATTGTAGAGATCTAGAGATCTTAGCTCTGAAATCATGCGGCTGATGTCACCCCACCCATTAAAGCACACAGATTGAGTCTACATTCTGAAATCTAAATAGTTCTAATGCAATCGTTGCAGCAGTAGAACTATCCAACTCATATTTTCGAATTAAAGATTTCATAACAAAGTTCACATTTTGAATTCGAATAATGAAAAACAAATGTACTAGTGATTTCATTAAATTAATTTTCTACGTTATTCAAAACCAGGAGTTTTTAATATTTCCATTAATACAGATAAGATCTAATTTCAACTACCATCATATTAGACCATCTCCAATGTATTTCCCTATTTTTAGCTTTATCTCTATAATAGAGGTAAGTTTTCTCTATTTTTACTCCAATGTGTTTCTCTATTTTTTCCTCTAAAAAGTTTAACTCTATTTATAGAGGAAAAAATAGAGATTCTCTATTCTCACCTCTATATATAGAGAAAAAAATAGAGATCTCTATTTTAGAGGTGATAATAGAGGTGGGTTGGAGCAAATTTGCCTCTAAAATAGAGTTTAGAGACAAATATAGAGGTGGGTTGGAGATGCTCTTAGAAATATAATTCTTAACTACAATATTAGTTTAATTTCTCTAGGTTTAACGAAAAAAAATGTTAGTTTCTTATTAACTTTGGAAAAGTGCATTTTACTGAATAATTTTACAATATAACACACACACTCACCAAACAAATAAATTTACATATATTATTGATTTTTTAGCCTATAATACTTTTAGTTTGTGAAATTAAAATTCATGGAGATAAAATTATCTTCTTATTAATCAATAGTAATATATACTGTAGGCTAAGAACTGCATTAATTATTTTTGCATAAATGTTAGCATATAATCTTTTTGCCCCTATGATAATAAGTGAGTGTTATAGGGGAAGATAGATGGACAAAACAGGATTCAAGTCCAAAAGAGTTGGGCCATGTTTTCGGCTGAATACACATTTTGACCCAATTAATTAAAATAATTCATCCTCTTCTCTAGCTAAAGTAAGTTTTCTACACATATCCTTTGAGAATGAAAATCTAACACACATGTTTAGCTGCTGATTTATTCGGTAACGGTTCACATACAAAAGGGCTTTTTGAGATAAAATTAATTATAATGAATGACTAATCATTGTATGGAGATTTCACTATTAAACAACTTAAGATTTTTTTTGTAATCTAATCCCAAAGATCTCTGAAAATAGCAGATTTGTTAAGTTAAGACCTCTTTATCATTCATACACCGAACATGCAAAAGAAAAGAAAAGAAAAACATAAAACTCCAAAAAGAGAAAAAAAAAAAAAGAGAGATTCGTTAATCTCTATTTGTACACCTAAAACTCAACACCAAAACTTGTAACTAAGACCCAGCCAAAAAAAAAAAGAACCATTCACTCACTGCACACGAGTCCTAGCTCAATCTTACACGTGTCCTCATCCTCAGACGTGCCACGCCTCTCCAACTTTCTTTTCTTCATCGGCACAACCACGTGACTCCCACGTGATACAGGCTCCAACCCCAAAGTCAGCTCAAGCCCGATCCAACTCTTTGGTTCCTCCGTCGTCGTCTCCTCAGACGACACCGGTGACTCGTGACTCAGTGACGACTCATGACTCAACGACCTAACGTTTCTCTCTTCCTTGCATGCACCACGGCTCCGTCTCTTCACGTTCTCTTCCTTGCTTGACACATGTCTTATGTCGCAGAGCTTGTTGTTAAAAGGAGGAGCTTGACCAGTAACCGCCGCGTCGCATGCGATCGGAGTCACCGGTGAGCCTCTCATCACCGCCTCAACGGCTGCTTGACAAAGATGCCAATTCCCGGACCACAATAAACCGACTGATCCATATATTGGATTCACAATCCTCCCGCATGCTTCGTACAACAATGACCTAAATATCCCTGCAAAAACAAAACAAAAACAAATCATTAGATGCATGTTAGAAAAATAAACAGAATCCTACGTTTCCTAAGACAGTGAGGGACTAATAACAGCAGTCTCCGTAAAAAGATATATTTTGGCCCAGAACTTCGCAATTAACCATAACAAAATAAAAAACATAACATGCATGGGGAGTTTGTATACCAGGACGGAGGTGGTCGGGACCGGTGTTGAGGAGGTTCATGAGCCCGGCACGGCCATAGAACTTGGCGAGGAAGACGGTGGCGTTGGCTTGAGATTCAGCGGATTTGATCCATTGAAGACAAGGTCTTATGCTACAGTTTTCACTGCAGCCTTTTCGAAGAACTCGACATCCGTTACAGCTCATACGCATTTTAGAGAGGGGGTTTTGTTTTTTGGGTTTGGGTGAAACTACACTACGGTCCAGAGGTATTTAAGAGGGAGAAGCTGCTTGGGTTTGGTCGGAGAGATCATAACAATTAACTAGGGAAGGACTTTGTCGTCTTATATATTTGTGACGTGTGTTGTAGTATTTTTGTCGTAAGTTATATATATTATGAAAAAAATACTATATATATATAGTATTTTTTGCCGGATGTGTTTTATAAAAGCTAAAGTAATTTTTTTATATTTTGTATGAATTAATTTTAGTAAATAATAAGAAAAATACATTTATTAAGTAAAAAAAAATCTGACTGTTATCAGCAGATGACAGAAATATATACTACTAGTAAAGTTATGGAAATGAACTCGTTACTAATTGTACTGTTGAAAATATATTATATAGTAGTATTTCTAAATGGATATACAATAATTATTACAAGTTTATACAGCAAAATTAAAAGTCATTTAATAAAAATAAACAAAGTTTGCACATAATATTTTTCTAGTTTTTTTTTTACAACGAAATATTTTTTTGTTAAACATTAAATATTACTGTCAATATTTAAATTTTCATGGTTTCTCTTATACTTTCTAGAATGCAAATTTATTTTTTTAGTTACTACTAATAAATATGAAAGCACCATATGGAAGCCGTTGAGCTTTGTCTCCGACTCTCATTCGTAGCGCGTGATCGTCATCGACCAAAAGGTCCAAAACCAGTCAAGTATTTTTATAAGTCTTTTTATATCTGACCGCCGTTTGTTTTTTTGTCAAGGCCGCAGTTTAATGTTCGGCAATTAATAATGGACTGCCAAAATATTTGGAGATGGTAAATTTTGAAAACGAAATTACTAGAGGGTAAAATGGTAAATAGAGAGAGGAGAGGTTCGAAATTCAACGTTCGCATGCAAGCGAAAAATGTGATCGCGTGGCGGAGGCATTGTGGTAACAGAGTTTGGTCGAATCGCCGCGTTTTCTGAGCGGCTACATTATGTAGCTCCATACATAATACTGATAATTAACATTATTATCCAAAGACCTACTTAATAAATTATCTCAAATGGAATCACCTTGACTACTATAGAGTATAGACTCTATATTTTAACTTTTATGTAAATAAATAATAATGTCAACGTTTATTGGTTAGATCCGGTAGTTTCTTTCATTAAAACAACCGGCATTCAATGGTGATGTTTAACCTAATTTCTGTTACTTTTTTAATTAATATAAAAAGAATTATACACACACACAATAAAAAGAATTATACACACACACAATATACTACTAAAATAGCAAACTTGACGTTATCTTACCTCATGAACGCTAGTGTTTTTTACTTTTCGAAACTGATGTAGAACAAATCCTAAAGGATATAGCAAACTTAGTTTACGTTTTAATTACACTTTCAGCAATAAGTACAAAATTTCCCGGTTTTCCGGAGAGGAAAAGTGATGAGGTAGGAACTAAACCGGTTTCACCTATTCTCTATGAGCATCATAGATAGTTTTCCAATTATTTTGGTCAACATGGTTTTGGAGTTTCCTTCTCACTCTAGGATTTCGTTGTTATATATATGCAATTACTGAAAAAACTAATCCAATTGTTGCCAACAAAAAAAAAAAAAAACACTTAGCCAACTATTTAAGATGGGTCGGTCTTGCTGATTTAAAGAATATTGGACAGTGGCAGATATTACACTTAACTATTTTTTAATGTAAAATTCAATTATGTTGGGAGGGGTAGTTTATTAAATGTTGATCTTGATTTTCGAAATTATACATAATTAAGTTTAGAACTTCCAAGTCACAAATTTTCTTTAAAACAAACTAAAATATTTTCTAAGATAATAAATTATTGACTCCATTAGTCGTTGAAAGTATGTACACACATTTTATGTTATATTTGTTGTGATCATTGATTCCATGTTTTTCTATAGTTTTCATAAACTATGGAAGTTTCACAACACTAAATGAATTTTAAATAAATTATTCTCTCAAATAATTTTCTATAGTCAAATAATTATTTAGTATAGTTTAATTTAATTTTTAGTGTAATTTAATAATTAAACTCAAAATAATTAATTAAATATTAATTTAGTGTTATTTTGAAGATTAGCAGAGTTTTAGATATGTTTTTTCTCAATATTTCAGACGATTAATAGGTTAATGCTCAAAACCAACTAGTTCAAAGTGTATTGTTTGCTAACTAGTTTAAACACATTTTAAAAGTCATCATTAAACTCTACAAACAGACATTTTACAGCTTACACCAACTTTTTTTTTGTCGTCTATAGTTTTATATTAAACATCGGAGAAATATACAAAGCCGGAAAACAAAGAAGTTTCCGATATTAAAAATCGGTGGAAAACAAATATTCTCCAAAGACAAAACCTTACGAAAATAGTACAAAGAAAATTAATAAAAAGAAGAAATTTAGCAAAAAAATTAATAAAAAAGAAAAACCGAATCTTTCACGTAATTTCTGTTTCAAGAACCTTTACACTTTACACTAACTATTTTATTGATGCATAATTAACATAGAGCCATTGTAAAATTTAAGCCTTTATGTTAGTAACCTATACTACAAGATTTTCTTCTTCTTCTGCCGGCTATCAGATGATTGACACGATTATTCCACTTTAACAAATAATATAATCATGCTAACAATCATAACTATATAGCTAGTAGACTCTATTTTTCAAATGAATGGGAAAGCTATATATGCTAGTATATGACTAGTATGAAATAATTACTCACCCAAGTTGACCAAAATAGAAAATAAGACTCCTCCAAAAATAAATGGAGTCTATTATAAATCAGATTTGTGGTCGCTTCAGGTAATTTAGAAGTCCTGTATAATTTTAAAGTTTTACAATAATTTTTAATATCCAAAATAAGTTGACTTGTTGTAACTTGTAAGATAAACAAGAACCCAATTCCTATATATATATATATATATGTATATAATTTTTGAAAATGGAATTTATATGCTACAATACAATATTTACATTTTTGAAAATGGAATTTATATGCTACAATACAATATTTACATGCTTAAATAGACCGTATGGATAAACAAAACTGATGAACCAAATAATCATATTGATATAGAAGTGATTGACAGACAGATATGATAATTCATTAAAATAAAAATGCATCGGTAATAGGTTGAAAAATAGATGCATACAAAACATAAACATACGAATACATTTTTTGTCGTCTTATAATAAACAATGAATACAAATTATTTTAATTGACAAATACGAACATGGATATTTTCTAGCTAGACTTATTCTCATTTTTTTAAAAAAAATTTTTTTAGCTAGACTTATTCAATGATATAATCCTTTATGGAGGTTTATCTGATACAGAATCCAACGTTAACTCTACCTTATGTTTATCAGTTTCTCTTTCTCCCGAATTCTATCAAAAGTTAAGCTACAAAAATCCAAATCTAGAACTAAAAACAAGCCATGAATGAAATAAAAAGGTAGTGAACTCTTGTAGATGATACATTGAACTGAATAAAGGAAGCCAAATGGAGGAGAGATAGGTGAAGATGCCATGCAAAAATGTCCAAAAACATTTTTATATTAGAAAAAAAAAAAGAGGAAAGATCCAAAACAATTTTAAAGAAATATAGGGTTTTGCATCCATATGGCCGCGCGTGTGAATCACGTCATCCTACTTTTTCGTCGTCGATTTTAAATTGTTGGACAAAACCTCTTCTATATCTTCCAATCGCTTCCATAATTTTAGGAGGCAAAAAATAACAAATGAATTAAATAATACAAACCCAGGGGCTTGCGTTTTCCATGGTTTTCGGAATTTTGTGTGCTTTACCTTACGAGGAGCTTCAATGTTATGATTAGAATAACATAAGCGTCTTGTAATATATATTAATATATATAATCTTCATTCAAATAATTGGTCAACAAATTCATATGCAACAAAAGAGGAAGTCCAATATGGTAGATTTTCTGAAATTTCCATATTAACTCTTTGAATGAGTCTTAAAGTTGGGATTAGAAACATCATATATCATCATGTGTGGGTGCTTTCTAGTTTCTACAAACATGTTTTCATGGCTTTTATCGTATTAAGATTTTTCACTCTACAATCAGAATTTAAAAATAGAGTTGCAGTCAGAATTCAAAGTTATAATATGTTTTTTTAGAGAGATTTGTATCCATTATATATTAATTAAAAACACTCTTAAAAATGAACTTTACCCTCATATCAAGTATTATTAACGAAATTTTCATGCTGACGTATCGCTTTCAGAGAGATTCTTAACCCATTATTTACAGATTTTGCTATTAGTGTTATATACATATCTTACACAAATAAAAAACAGAAATTCAAATAAAATAAAATTATGAAGTAAATAAACGATTCACAAAAATGTATATGATTCTTTGTTATTTAGGTTAACAAAAAATTACGTTTTTAATCATTTTACAGATAAAATAAATTTCAATACGAAAAACAGATGATTTGACTAGAATAAACCGATGATTTCAACACTAATCTAATTTTTAAAAGTTGAACCTTATATTTAATGTAGGATTTTTTTTTAGCTCTTACCTAACCATTAGATTAATAACATTAATACGTTTTCATTCAAATAATTTTATTGTATTGAATTTGGCACACAATAAGAAGGGTAACCTAACTGATGATTTATTATTACTAGTAAATTTCAAGTGATGGGCTTTCGATTAGAAAGCTCTCGGAAAGTCTTTGGACTAACTCTATATTCCATGACTCTCGATTGTGAGCCCAATTAATTAGTTTTGACAAAGAGCCCAATAAGTTCTTAAAGGCTTTTTCTTTGGGTCAACATACTATCATTGCACCGGAAAAGGTCAGGTTCCAGGTACAAGTAAAAACATACAACCCGATAGGGAAGTGATGTAGGAGGTTGGGAAGACATGCCCATTGCCCAGTAAGATTTGTCTGACTTGCTTTGTTTATAGTGTTCATAAAGGAAGATGGAGACTTGAGATGTTTTTCTTACAGTTTATTTTAGCTTTGTTGCCTTGTTGGGCTTATGACTTGTAAGAGCATATGCAAGGGGGAACACTTGGTGTGTTCTTAAGGGTTTTAAAATAATAAAAATGTTGAATAGTGGATACAACTGTTCTTAAAATTATAAAAACTGTTCTTCAGGAAGAACAGTTTGCAGGATAAGTCAGGGGCGGAGGTAGTGAAGAGGGAGGGGGGTCAATTGACCCCCATAACATTTATGATTTTTGTTTTTTAAGGTAAGTTTTATGATAATTTATGGATATTTTGGTTTAAAGTTTTCATAATGACCCCCATGCAATCAATTGATTCCTTAATTTGACCCCTCACATATTTATTTTTCATTTAGCATTAATTCATTTTCCATGTTTGTTTTGTGTATTTTTAAAAAAATGGCTACAAATCTCTAAAAATCGTGAACATATTAATTTTTTTTTAGACATATTCTATTTTTTTCCAAACCTATTTTTTAAAATTGCTCTTAGACAGATTTTGTTTAGTTTAAAATAAGTTATTTAATATTAATATATAATTAATTAAAAATAAATAATTATATATGACCCCTATAAACTAAAATTCTAGCTCCGCCACTGGGATAAGTTAGAACTGTTCTACCACTGTTCACCTTATTTCCTATTTTTAAATCCTAAGAACACACTCAAAAGTTCCCCCCTTGCATATGGTCTAACATATACTGGCGAAAAAAAAAAAAAAAAAAAGACTTGTAACATATTGCAAATTTACCTTTGCCAATTTTGATGTGCGACTATTCTTTACACATCAAACATAGTTATGTTTTTTAAAAGTTCTTTATTTTTCCTTTTTATTTGAAGGTTATATATTTATCTTAAATTTAAATTATTATTTGGCCATAATGTTTTTTCTGTTAGCACATTATTATTGTATTTTATTAAATAACATGTTTTAAAACACATTTGCGTGTTATCGTGTAAAATAGCACTCGTTAATCAATTCAAAATTTCGTGATTACACATTTTGTTTTTACTAATTATAAAAATTTAGAATGATGAACTAATGTTGTAAAAGCCAGGTTTTTAAATGAAAAATACATTAAAAAAATTATATATTCAACAGCTAAATTTAAATTCCCATTTTTATGCATGAACCATACCATTTAAATATTCAAACCAAATCCAAGGTAAAAAAAGGTATGAAATCTTGTAGTAAGTAAAATATAAATTCCCCAAAAGGAAAGGGCCAAAACCACCGGGCCAGTAAAATGAGTAGCACCACCATCACACATTTTCACTCATAGATAACGATAAGATTCATGGAATTATCTTCCACGTGGCATTATTCCAGCGGTTCAAGCCGATAAGGGTCTCAACACCTCTCCTTAGGCCTTTGTGGCCGTTACCAAGTGAATTAACCTCACACATATCCACACTCAAAATCCAACGGTCTAGATCCTATTCCACTTGAATCTCATGAATCCTAGACCCTCCGATCACTCCAAAGCTTATTCTCATCGTTATTACCATTATATATAGATGACCAAAGCACTAGACCAAACCTCAGTCACACAAAGAGTAAAGAAGAACAATGGCTTCCTCTATGCTCTCTTCCGCTACTATGGTTGCCTCTCCGGCTCAGGCCACAATGGTCGCTCCTTTCACCGGACTTAAGTCCTCCGCTTCCTTCCCAGCCACCCGCAAGGCCAACAACGACATTACTTCCATCACAAGCAACGGCGGAAGAGTTAACTGCATGAAGGTCATATATATTTCTTCTTCACTTTTTAATTTATTATCGGTTTTTAATTCGATTTACATGAACTAATATTATTCGAAAAATCGATAAAAAAATATAGGTGTGGCCTCCCGTTGGAAAGAAGAAGTTCGAGACTCTCTCTTACCTTCCTGACCTTACCGATTCCGAATTGGCTAAGGAAGTTGACTACCTTCTCCGCAACAAGTGGATTCCTTGTGTTGAATTCGAGTTGGAGGTAATTAAGAAACTAGCTAGATCTTAGGAAAATTCGGTTAGCCATTCGCATCATATATAAGGAATCTTGATTTATATAAACATATACAAAATGTTTTTCTGAGTGGTTGTAATATATGTGGTTTGTAGCACGGATTTGTGTACCGTGAGCACGGTAACACCCCCGGATACTATGATGGACGGTACTGGACAATGTGGAAGCTTCCCTTGTTCGGTTGCACCGACTCCGCTCAAGTGTTGAAGGAAGTGCAAGAGTGCAAGAAGGAGTACCCTGAAGCCTTCATTAGGATCATTGGATTCGACAACAACCGTCAAGTGCAGTGCATCAGTTTCATTGCCTACAAGCCACCAAGCTTCACCGGTTAATTTCCCTTTTGCTTTGTGTAAACATCAAAACATTATCCCCCACCTTTGATTTTATCCCTTGTTCTTCTGCTTTTTTTCTTCTTCTTTTTTATGGGTTTTAATTTCCGGATTTAACGTTTGTTTTCCGGTTTGCGAGACATTTTCTATCGGATTCTCAACTGTCTGATGAAATAAATATGTAATGTTCTATAAGTCTTTCGATTTGAATTGCATATGAACAAAATGAAAGAGGACAATGCGGCTCGAAATATGAAATTTACAAGTTGAAGAACCATAACATATTTAGTGTCGCTAAAGAAATCATTAGAATCACATTCAATTCTTGTCACATGATTAATGAGCTTGAGAGGTTTAGACTAACAATATCTTTAAGTAAAAGATGACCCACTTGAAATCTAGTGATGGATACATAAGTGGACGTGCCTTCTTTAGGATAGGATTCTGGATAAGAGTCTTGAATATTCATTTTTACTAAGTATATTCAAGCATCTTGTGGATCATATACTTCCTCAATCAAATGACTTGACCCAATTCACATAAAGATATTTTGGAACCGTTTGTTTAGGTACTTTCGAAATAGGATATGCTATGTGTGGGCGTAAAAATTCAAATTTTATTTCAAAAAAAAAAAAAATCAGTTCTAATTAATTACTGATATAGTGGAAAGTTTTCAAACTTTTTTACCCATTTTTTAATAACTTTTTTACTATTTAATTTTAAGAATTATACATATTGTTTTTCAAAAGGTTTTGGTCGCCATCGAATACATCGAAATGCTCATATACCACATAAAGATTGAAAGATAGGAGTTACCAAAGTTTTGTTTTTGTTTTCATGTGTTGTTTTTTGTTGAAATAAACAAATTAGGTGGGAGTGATAAAGGAATAGAAAAAAAAAAACACAAAGTGGGTGGGCCAAAAGGCCTATTAATAGATATAAGTTATCATACCAAATAGCCCACCCAAGTTATCTTCTTACTCCATCCAATTTCTCAAGCAATGAGTATTAGCCACATGTCTATCTTTTACTTGTTTTTCTTGTCCTTAATGTTTTTTGTTTTAATCTTTTTATAGTCAATTCTTAATGCAATAACCAGGTTGTGAATATAAATTAAAATATACAGTCTAATAAAAGAAAAAACCGAATAATGGGAGAAACACTAACCATTGTCTTTTTCTGTCCTGAAACTAGACTTGGGTCTTGTCCACCTAAATTCACTTTGATCACAAATCTCCCTCCATTAACATATAACTTCTTTCACACAAAAATTAAACATATACATTTATTTGTTTCCATCAATATATTCAAAAATTTATATAGTAATAATACTTATATATTGAACTACTTATTTGTGTAATTAATTTACTAAACTCTTCTATGATAATAGTAATACTAATATTTAAATATATCATTGATTGAAATAAACCAAAATTATACTGAAATCTACTGATTAATCCATATTAAATTACATTTTAATTTAAATAAACAAAATATCTAAATAATTTAAATAAACTAAACCGAAATCGAACCGAAATTTGAAGTTTTTAAAGATGGAAGGATGAGCAAAAAGTGTTGCATATAATTGTGGACACTGAGCAAGAAAGAGTGTGAAAGACAACTTTTTTTCTTTCCACTTCCGTTTTTTTTTTTATTCAGTGGAAATCTCTCAAACAATTATTCCTCTTTGTATTAAATTTATATATATGCAGAGAGTTTGTTGAAGAAGGTGATGAAAGATCAATTTTTGGCAGATTTGAATCAGAGATGGCTTTTTCTTCTTGCGTTTCTCAGCCTTTGTCTTCATCTCTCACGGTATCTTCTTCTTCTTCTTCTTCTTCAATTTCACTAAACATATATGTGTATGTATATATGTATGTGCAGTTGTTGGATCTTTGTCGGATTAGATTCTGTGTTGAGGTTCTACTGTTTTGAATAGTTATGGATAACCTTAAAAAGTCTTTATCTTTTGACTCAAATTGAAGAATTTAATGGGACTAAGTTGACTTTATTCCTCCTGTGTCACTGTTAAAGAATCTCTGTTCTTGATTGTTGTGAGTTTTTGTCTGAAAGTTTCTGAATTTCTATGAAGTAAAGAAGAATCTTATCTTTCATTGTTGGTGAATTCAGATGATGAAACGCAACATTTCGGCTAAAAGATCGGAACTTTGTCTTGATTCTTCAAAGATTAGATTAGATCATCGTTGGAGCTTCATTGGAGGATCAAGAATCTCTGTTCAGTCCAATGTTTCGTTGAATTCTAACTCTGTAGTTCGCAAGAAAGTCTCCGGTGTACGAGCTTCATGTAATGTGTTTCTCTGCATTTGTAACTGAAATTTAAAGATTAAAACTTTGTCACTCATTTGTGACTTTTGATCTTAGATTAAATGAGTGTTAAAATCTCTTGTGTGTTCATGTTGCAGGGTTAACTACTTCTCAGATTGCAAGCAGTGTATTTGCGGTTGGAACTACCGCGGTTCTTCCCTTTTATACGCTCATGGTTGTAGCTCCAAAAGCTGAAATTGTAAGTTTGTGTTTATTGCAGTTTCACAACTTTTGTGCAGAACCAAAGAAGTTGATCTAAATTGAGTATTATGTTGCTTTGTGCAGACCAAGAAGTGTATGGAGAGTAGCATACCGTATATTATCTTAGGCGTGTTATACGCGTATTTGTTATACCTTTCTTGGACACCCGAGACGCTCAAATACATGTTTTCTAGTAAATACATGTTGCCAGAGGTTTTGCTTTCCCTCAACCATCCAAAATATTCGAAAACAAGAATATCTATAACAACATATATCATTGCAGTTTCTAAAGTTTTTTTCATATGCAGTTGTCTGGAATAGCGAAAATGTTCTCAAGTGAAATGACTCTTGCTTCTGCTTGGATTCATCTTCTTGTTGTAGATCTTTTTGCTGCCAGGTATATTGCAGATTTTCTCTTTTCACCAGGTTCTAAAATTTCCCGAAAGTGTTTCTTATAAACGCGTGTTTTTGGGTTTACTCTGCAGGCAAGTTTATAATGATGGGTTAGAGAATCAAATCGAGACGAGGCATTCGGTTTCGCTCTGCCTTCTTTTCTGTCCGGTTGGAATCGTTTCGCATTTCGTAACCAAAGCTATAATCAACAACCAGTCCAAATAACCGGTGATCTTGGTTTCTCAACTGGCTTTCTTAACTGCTTATAAAGATTTGGAATGATGGTTCATTATGCTTTGGCTTCAGTTAAATTAGCTGTAATGAGTTATTAAGTTGTTTTCAATGAGACCAAATAACTTGAGACAAGTTTTTATCTTTTGTCAATAAGTTTACTTCATGAGATTTTTGAAGAATTTTGCAAGTTGAGAAACCAAAAACACACAATTTTATTAATTAAAACGAAATTAAAAAATAAATGTGGATAATTGTATTAGAAAATAGGAAAAAATGTAATAAATAGTTTCTTACTATTACCACTAAATGGTTATTATCTAAATAATGTTGGATTTATATATGGTTGCAAACTTGCAAATAATATTTGATTTAATTCAATTTATTTTTGATATTATAATCATATTTATGCCGACTAAACATATACAAATTAAATTCTACTATTTGTTAAATTCTACTATTTGCATGTTGAAAGTAAATAATAAAATACACCAATCAATCAACGCATAACACATAATTCAAGAATGTATCGATGGGAATGTACTGCCCGGTATGAGGCAAGCATACCAAAAAGCATGGAACCTTTACATTTCAAGGTCAAGTCTTTATCTTTTGTTCTCAATTGTAAAACCTTATGTGCCATATAGGTTAATTAACCACAATTTTTATTAATCAATAAAAAAATGTTTCTTGTAAAGAAAGAAAAAAATATTTGAGAGGTAAGCATAATAAATGTTCTGATCCTCGGCCTCAGAAGATGTACAAGGATATGCCTAAAACCTTTCGGTTATTTAAAAAAAAAAAAAGAATATGTTAGCACATTGACAATAGTTTAGATGAGTTTGCCAACAACACATAAAAAAAACTCAAATCGTTGTCATAAAGATTAAGTGTGATAACGATCGAGTTGATTGCAACTCAACTACTAAGGTTAAAATATGGGATGAGTCATGAGAGTACTTAGTGTGATATTTAATGATCTTCAATAGTCGTTGGAAGGCCTTCATCACCACTACGCACGTTTACAAAACTTACCATATACTTAAGACGTCATCGTTTGACGCCAAATAATGATCATAGAGGCAAGTCTTAAATCTTAATACAAAATAATGCAAATCATTTATATCTCTTAAGTCTTATCGTACTAATTAGATCATTTATATCGATATCTCAATTTTGAGTTGAAAGCTTATAAAACTCAAAATAACACATAGAACAACCATAAACTCTACCATTTAATTGCTTAAACTTTTTGATTAGTCAAGTTTCTTTTAACTTTAGTTGGAGAGTGACCACTCGAAAAACTTTGGAAAATTTTACGTTCTACGAATTTTTGGTTTGTTTAACCACTCGAAAAACTTATTAACTAGTCCGACTCTCCAAATAGGATAGTTCTAGTATGATATGTTAATGTTATCGATATCAAAATAAGCTAGAAGAGTCATTATATCGAGAAAGCGTGTTATAAATCTCACATTAACATGAACCCATCTTTTTTTTTTTGGGCAAAAACATGAACCCATATATTATTCATTGTTGATAGGTTTTGCGTTGGAATTTCATCAATTAACACGACTACACATAATAATACATGTTATATTGACTTTTTTTATATAGATATATCTGAAATATATGATAAAAGGATTTTTCAATAATTTAACATATAAAGTTTGTTTAAATATATAAAAATAAATAGAGAAAAATAACAACCCCTTGAACTTTTAATTTGCAATGGGCCACCATGGGGGAATTAAAGAACACATTTCCTACCAATTTGGAGAATTGGTCCCTATGAATGCTTATAAATATATTTAGTAATTAGTAAAGATCATATACTTAAATTTTAGCCTAGAGTGTTTGGAAGAATCTGCTGCTGACTCCAGCTCTGTAAAGCTTCATCACATCACTTTCTCCGGTTACGTGAACCTCGTTATCAGCCGGAACAAACAAAACATCTCCTCGGTTTACCAAAAATTTAGATGAACCGGTTCCCAATTGCCCTTTTCCTTCAATAACCAGATAAACCGAAGGCCCCGGTACTGCCGGAAAAACCGTCGATTTTCCTCTTGGAAGATCACAATGATCCACTTCAAACTCATCAAATGGAGGAAGATACCTTGTAACATAAGGAGTTAGAGGAAATCCTTTCAGAATCTCCGGGTAGCCCTGAACAAATTCCGGTACGATTAATCAATAAACCAAACAAAGAAAATGGTAACAATTGGTTTGTTTTTGATATTCGGTTTATCAGCTGAGCGAAAACATTAACGTGTAAAGAAAGGTACTAAAACGTTAGCGTGTAAAGAAAGTTACCAATTTGTAGGTCAGCATAGAGCAAAGGGTTTGAACATCGCGGTGTTTAGGAGTGAGACCAGCTCTAACAACATTGTCTGAAGCCGCCATACACTCGACACAGTCGCCGGAAATGTAAGCATGTGGCTCATTTGCGTCCAAATACAAAGCCTCTCCAGGATTAAGCTTGACGTAGTTAAAGAAGAAGGCTGAGATCACACCTATATCACCTGTGTACTGTTTCTCCAGTTCCAAAACCAACTTCTCTTTCTCCGACAGTTCACGGTGTTTGGTCTCTGAGATCAGACGATTCTTCATCCGAGATACCACTTGCTTCGTCTCATTGCTACTTGCAGACATCAACTGCGTGAAGATCAACCGGACAACGGATTTGACTCTTTCGTCTTCATCGTGTTCGTGGACGTTGAAAATTTGATCTGCAGCTTTGCTTCCCACAAGCTCTGTGATCTCTGGTACATTGGTGATGACCTCCTTCAACTCCTGATTCAATTATAGGCACAAAACCGGTTCAATTTTTCTTGTAGCACAAGTAATAGCCAAGATGTTTAGCTATCAATATTTTTCGGTTTTTGTACAACAATAATCAATATTAAACCTAATTTGATACTTCTATGCGATTTTGGTTTTAGATCGAATCGGTTGATCACAATTGAACAATAAAACAAAACAATCAAACCGATTTCTTTCGATCAAACCGGATCTATGCAGAACTTAAACCCGAATGTAATTTTGATTGATCTGAACCAAAAACTGAACCAAATGTTTGCAGAGAATGAGAGACAGAGAGAAAGATCTGAAATTGTATACCTTAAGAGGTACGAAACCACAAAGGGCTTGAAAAGGAGTAACAGCAAGAGCAATCTCAGGCTTGTGGTTATTGTCTCTGTAAAGAAGAGGATCTTCTCTATGCAATTTCTCTGCTAAAGCCTTATTTGGATGTGCTTGAATCGACAATGCTTTCGTCACTGACAACACCTAAAATTTTCACATTTCAACACCAAAACACTTCTCTTTAGATTCAAATCTATATGCTTTAAACTCTTAAAAACACTCAAAAAACCCCAAATCTTTTATTAGAAAAACAGAGTCAAATGTGAACATCTTCAAAACAGAACAAAAAAAAAAAAACAGAAATTGTTTAGACGTGACAATGATTTTCACAATTCAATACCAAAAAACTTATCATTAGATTCAAAACTATCCTTTCACTGCCAAAAAAAAACAAATTTTTAACAATAAAAACAGAGTCAAATGTAACATCTTTAAAACAGAGGAAATAAAACAGAGAAATTGACCATAAAAAACAGAATCTGAAAATGTATATTTTGATTGGTAGATATATACGTGTTTATATATAAAGATTATACTCAAATCTGTATATTTTAACTTTTAAGAACACATAAAAATCCAGTTTATTAATAAGAAAAACAGAGTCAAATGCAACATCTTCAAAACAGAGCAAAAAAAAACAGAGCAATTGACCATACCTTGAAGAGAAAAGGAAGATCACAACCCCACTTGTCCACAACTTTAGACCCGAGTAAATCCGGATTATCCAAAACCCACGATTTCAATGTAACCATACATTTATCAGACCCACCATGACCCGACCCAAATTCAACATGACTCGGTCCTGACTCATGAGTCCCCATCCAAAACTCGGCGTGAGGAATCTCCGGGTCGACTCGTTGTCCTGTATTAGCCTCTTGGAGTCTCGCCACCAATGAGTCCGGTCCGAGTTTACCCCATTCGTAGTTCTTCACGAAACATCTCAGTCGTTGGATCTCTTCACCGCCGGTTAACTTGGTTTGATCGTGACCGTTCGTTTGGATTGCGTCTGCACCCATTTTTTGGCCGTTTATTTATTTTTTTTCTTCGCTGAATCAGAGAATAATAGACTGATGGGCTTTTCTTGTAATCTATATATAATGTAAATGAAATATATTCCTTGTAAGAGGGTTAAAATTCAATCATTTATATATGGAAAGAAGAATATTAGTAATACAGAAGCAATATAGTAAATATTTTATGTGTTTCTTTATGTAGAAATAAAGATATGCATTAATTAACTAATTTTGTAAATGTTTTTAAAAATCGGTTCACGAGAATTCCTTGAATTAAATTATGAAAAGTATGAATTAACAAAAACAATTTTTTTATTATGAAAAGTATATACTTACGTGTGAACAAGAAGAGAATTAACGCCTCTTCTTTAAAACATATCTATGACAATCAGTAGACGTGGAGGAGAAATCTGAAAAATAGTGGTAAAGACCATTTTTGGAAGATAATTTGAGTTTTTTATTGTATAATTATAATAGAAATTGCGTGTTTTATTTTGGAAATATAGAATTTGAGAAAAGATAAGATAAGGAAGAAGGATCAAGAAAAAAGTTTGAGATGCGCATGAGTCAAAAATATGCTAACAAATTGATTTTTTTTCCAAACTTGCCATAACTTTTGTTCTCCTTATCATATATTAGTTGAACATTGTTTGCCACTCAATATTTTAGTTGGGGTGAAATTTTCTCAGAATAAAAAACGAATATTAGCATACCATATAAGTATTTTGGTAAAACCTAAAAGAAATTACATGAATTTTGGTAATTAAAAAGTCAAATCAAATGATTTCAACATTGGTTGATAAATTACCACATTTTTAAATTCCTGAATATTGTAAACATATTAAATATCTTTTTTTTGTCAACAACATATTAAATATCTAACACGTAAAGTTCTTATTACTTCATGAGAACAAAATGGGTCAAGCTGGAAATTGAGAAAGGTAGAAGTCAATGGCTTTCTTGTGGAAGTTCTCATGAAAAGTATCAATGATCTATTTACATGTGACATACTTCCTCTTCAGAAATGACATAATTTATATTTCTTACTTTATTTACATGTCAACATTAATACCTTTTTTTTTTTTTTTTTTGTTGTTATCACTTGTCTTGGTTTGATAAAGAAATAACATTAATAGCAATCCAACTGTATGAAGCCTCGTTTTCTTCGATTACAAAAAATATATCTATACGCAAATATAACTGCTCCATATGCAGATTTAAATTTTTAAACTTTATTTATAAACCGTTCCATATGCAGATTTTAATATATCATAATAATGTAGTTTGATTTTTTTTCCCGTCAAAATAACTTATATTAACTTGAAAGATCATCATACAAAATGTTCACGATTCAAAATGTAGTTTGATAGAAAGTGTTATTTGTGCGAAAAAACGTATATCAAAACCAAAAATAGTATAGTTACAAACGAAAATTATTGAATTCAAAACCAAAATCTTAATTTTATTGTTCATTTTTTAATCTTTATTATCACACATGAATGCATGCTTTGTGAATTTTTTTTTTTTTTTGGTAAAAAAAAAGGTGGTTTCACCTCTTTGCCGGGAACCCAAGCATTGTAAATAGTCCCTCCCACCGTGAATCGAAACCAGGTGGCGGTAGTTACAGCTGCAACCCCTTTACCACTAGGCCAACTCAACGTTGGTTGCTTTGTGAATTTCTTAAATGGATTTTGTTATGTGGTAAAATATAATATGCTTTATAATAATAATACATGAAAAAACAAACTATTCTTGAATATAAATCTAAAACTATAAAAATATGTACAAAAATATAGATTTTATAGAATGAATTATTTTGATCAATATGGATGGTTTTCACTACGACATGACCGACAATGGTTGCCAAAACCTTTGTTCGTGTTGTGTTTACACAGCAAAACTAATTTTTTTTTTTTTATCTTGTTTTAGTGGAAAAAAACGCAATCCGATGTTTGGTCCATATGTTTGGCCTAAACCACCATAATCGCTCCTATCATCGAGCAAATGTGTGATTCCAATTCTTCCATCATACATGAACGAACGGCCATAGTCCAGAAATGGGCCATTTGATGGTCAATAGATCGTTTCTTTATAAGATAGCTTCCGCATAAAGAAATGTACGTAGTAAGAAATTTTACACTAGCTAGGAGAGGGTAAGAGCTTAATTACAACGAAGGGAAACTTCCAAAAAAGTATATTTCCCCAATGATATCGAAAGATTTAGAATTTTTATATCACGTGTTCAATTATACAACATGCAAACAATATTTTAAATCGTGGATGCAAGCTTTTACAAACTTCCGTCCACAAGTTAGCATGACATTATATATAAATATATAATAATTTCTTTTTGATAAATCTTAAGACTTCCAGACATTCCGTCCATAATTTATCTTAGCACCTTTCCAACTTCAAAAAATAATCCTATATACCAAAGTAGATTTGAACCCGTGGTACAAAGAAACCAAACCCTTGTACTACTACTAGTAATTAATACGTTTAAGTGTGATCTTTTAGATATTGAATTCTTCTATGACATAGAATCATAAGCCATAAAACCATAGACCGACATTAAATTATAGAATTCTAGTATCTCTCATTGACATTGTAATCCATAGTTTAAAAATGAAAATGAGAAATCAAAAGAAGAAGGAAAAACAAAGGAGAAAATGTGACGGTGGAGTGGAATAATATGAAAAATTGAAGGGTTACTGTTAGAAGACGTCGTCAATGGCTGAAAAAGTTAGGCGGTGACGTGGAGTTCGTTATGCTCCAAATCTGACCTTTACGTCATCTTCTTCTCCACGACTCCACGTTTGGTATATGAAAAATGTTTGGTATTCGGTTTGGTATTCCTCAACTTATCGAACCCGGTTCTTGACATCTTATACCTAATTGTCTAGCATATTTTATGGCATATCCCCAACATATTATTATGGAGAAGAGCATCTAGACATAAGAACATATTCTGTACTATTAGGTCAAATTAGTTATATCTCGATTGACAGAATGTTCGAATTCCTACATATTTATCTGCATAATTCTTGAAAAACCACAAGAGAAAATTGAATGATATTCAATATTCGACCCTTTCTACTAAAACCAAATTGTGTTGTAAACTTGTATTATAACTTTGAACATGGTATGAAACATTTTTACCAGAAAAACAAAAAAGGACAAACTTGATATGAACTACCAAAAAACCTTGTAAGCACCATTTATAGTTGTTAGGTTGTTCATTGAAACGTGGGAAAATGATATTCCGTAATAAGCCTTCAAATTTGGTCAAAACTATTTTTAGTAAAAAGTAAAAAACAATTTTCTCAATTTTGGTGTATTAAGTGAAAAAAGCACCTCAAGTCCTCAACGTTTTGGTTTTAACAAATTCGTTTCGTGTAGGTGGATGAATTAAAATGGACTTGATCAAAGCTGAAAGGCTTTTTCGTTGAATTCTCTATATAACTTAGGAATTTCCGACAATTATTTTCAAAAACATTCTATTTTTCTTACAAGAAATAATAGGAATTAAATTAATAATAAAAGCAATGTTTTTTGGGCTTTGAGGATAATTTCTTTAATTTCAATGTTCAAGAACTAGGATATGACCCGCGGTACACCGCGGGTTAAATAAATTTTTGTTTGTGTTTTTTTATAACTTGATTATTTGTGTTATATATATTTGATTAAGAAATTTTTTGTTTATAATCTTATGATTGGTTGTATTTGGTTTGTAATAAAAGCTAGATTTTACTCCGCGGTGTACTGCGGATCGATATTTTTGTAACTAAAAATTTTAAATTTTAAGTTGTAGTTGTTTTGTTAATATTGTTTGTTTTGTTTAGTGTTTATGATTGTATACTTTTATTTTATTTGTTAATTCTAGGATTTCACCCGTGGAACATCATCCCGTATTAATATCAACCCAAACTCGTCCCACCATATAACCCCGTCCCGTGAAATTAAACATCATTTTGTTATTCTTCTTTTTAAAAATATTTTGTTTTAAAAACATATAATTCGAGTCAATTTACACCGCGGTACAATTGGTTCATTTGGTACACCGCGGGGCTATTTTTTTAAAAAAAAATTTAAATGTAAGTTGTTTTGTTTGTTAATAGATAAAAAAATATATTTATTTGTATATTTTAAATGTACCATCCATATATATATCTATATTTTGTTTTAGGTTTACGGTTAATAAATATAGGAACGGTAACATATAATTCCGTAAGTAACGATTAGTTGTGAGAGAATAATATTTTTTTTTAGAAATTATAGTTTCTAATCTATGTTATAAAATTTGGTAATATAAGTTAAATATTTTTATGTTTTATCATTTTGTTTGTTCGCAAAATAAATAATAGATCAATTTAGAATATATAGTGTTGTTGTGCAATGAAAATATGAGTGATATCAATTATGAATTTCATATCAAATATAGTTTTAAGTAAATTGTTTTATAAACTTTGATTATTAAACTGAACCAATTCTAATATAATTTTCCGAATTGAAACAAAACTGTATGTTGGTCTTTAAATATAATAACTATCATATAGACAGAGTTGGTAATTGGATTTTTGTATAAAAAAGGAAGTGAATAGATAATTAAGTATTTTGCAAAAATTAAAAAAATCAGATAATTAATTCTACATTGTTGTCGGCACCAGTCTTCATCTTCTTTGTTCAGAACAAATTTCACTCTTCTTAATTTAAGCAGCAGAGGATTTCACTCTTCTTAATCTTCATACAAAATCGTTGCCATTAGGAGCTGATATTCCAATTGATTTCTTCATCTGCTACTCGGAAAGATCAAACGTTACACCGTTTGCTACGAATTCCACCGTTTCAACATCTCTCACATGAGAAGTAAATCGTTAAAATTCGTTTCCTTTTCTCTTTTACTCTTCGAATATATCTCGTTTTATTCCTGATTCTTGTAATTTTATGCTCGATCCATAGCTGTGAATAGAAGATTTCATCACCAATCGTCTATAACCTCAAATCCAAACGATTCTTCTTATGGATATGAGGTAAAGTCTTCGATGGCCACCATAATCTTTGCATTCTCTCAAGCATCAGACTTCAAGAAAGGTAAAGCCTTTTCTAGTTTGAAGCTTAGTTTTTCTTTGATGATTTGTTTTGGATGTTTCCAAATACCAAATGACGATACTTGAATATACTTTAGGTCATGGCAATGGTTTGTGCAAGTTCCAGAGAGTTGGATTTGTAGAAATTAACAGCATTATCGCTTTGGGGTGGACAATTTTGGAGTAAATTTAAGGAATTGGTTTCTTCTTTGAGCGATTTTGGGTTGATCTATTTCCTGAGTAGTTTTTGAGGTACTTCTTTATGATATTAACTCTTTCTTTTACCTATCAAGTGATGGGTTATGATCTGAATCATTGATTGAGACGATTATAATTGCGAAGATTGGTTTTGTCGTCAAGGAGATTTTTGGTGGTGCTTTGCAGAGCCAGGTCAAGTGTTTGTCATGTGGTGCCGAGTCAAATACAGCCGATGAGATTATGGATATCAGTCTTGAAATTTTGCATAGTATCTCTATCAAGGAGTCTATGCAAAAGTTTTTTCAATCAGAGATTTTAGATGGCAACAATAAGTATAAATGCGAGACGTCAGACGTAAGTGATTTCTCTTCTTTCTGACTCTTTCAGTTTGTGCTTCTGTTTTTTTTTTTTGTACTGAAATTTTTACTTTGATTTAGCTGTGATAAACTGGTGACGGCGAGGAAGCAGATGTCGTCTATACTCCAAATGCCTAATATCCTTGTTATCCAATTGAAAGTAAGTGAATATATTTTTGATAGATCAAATGGATTCCTAAGCTTTCAAATACACTCTCCACGTCACTGAAGTTCCAATCTTTAGCTAAGAAGATCATATTTACTTAGTAGGCATAATCGATGATCTTTAGCATGGATGATGCATTGGAAGTATAGAAGATAGAGATAGTAACAAATCAAGATCTGAAAGCAGTATAATATTTCTTGGATCAAAAATGTGTATCACAGAGAGATATTGCTAAGTTCTAGAAACGATTCTATCACAAAATATAAAGTTAAGTACTCTACCATATTGTATCAATTTGTGCAGATGTTGTTTACAATAAGAATTGGTTGTCATTGCCATATAGCTTATTGTTATACATGAACGGTAGTAAGTAATGTTATATGTAGCTAATTGCCAATATTTTTATGCAGACCAAAAGTCATGGAAGCAACAAATGGAACGCAATTAGCAAGGATTAGAAGTTCTAGGTGCGTATTTACTCTACCAGTAAAACGTTTTTTGATAGACGTCGTGCATATTGAAGTAACATAGGCAATAAACTGTAATAGAATGTTGTAGATAAATATTGAAACCTGATTCAGAAGGATAATTTTGTAAGTATAGATGACAGTTTGAGTAAGATAGAAACTTATTATGATTCTGATTGTCCTTTCTCTGAAATTGCTCTGTCAGTCTCTTTCTTTTGATTGAATTCCCAAGCTAACGTAGCCATTGGAAGAGAAGAAAGGTATGCTAAATATTGTTAAATGATTGTACGCTCTTGTGTTTGGTGATGGAACTCCATGGTTTAGGTGTAAAGTATTTATAGGGAAGTAAATTAGGGTTCGTTTATTGATAGGCTGCTCTCTAAAATTTAAAACGACGCAAGATTTGTGGGATACAATCTTTGATATTATTGTGTTTATGGAATATGCTAGGATCAATCTTTTATTTGGTAATTAATATTCTTTATATATTTCGTTATTTTGATAGATATTTTAGGAAAAATTACTTGAAGTTCAAGGAGGAGTGTTTAAATAGAAAGAGATATCTCGGCACATATCTATATTCAATCTCGGGATTGATATAATTGGAGAAGTAAATCTCGGCAATCTCGGCATTAATTCTCGAAGCACAATAATATCTAAATTGATGATAGAATTAAGAGCTAGTAATATTTTGGTAGTTAAGTTTGAGATATTTTAGGAAGATTGAATCCAATATGTCGTTTAAGTTTAGTAACTAATTCTGTAGTTAAATATTTCGTTGGTTTAAGTTTAGATTTTATAGGAATATTTAAGATTATTTAATTACATTCTCCATATCTTTCAATAATCAAAGAGTAAATGTTGTTTGCCTTGAATGTAGGGAATATCAAGTAAGGAAATCTGCTATTGAAACAAAGTCGGGTAAAATATCAAAATTGGAAGGATCCGAGAGACTTATTTCCGGGTCGAAATTAAAGATTTCCGGGTCATATTTTGACCCGATTTGGGTACCCCAAAAAGTGTTGCAAAAATGTATAGTAGACTAGATTGTGACCCGCGGTACACCGCGGGTTGAATATTTTTATTATTTGTTATTTTATAATACAATAATAATTGGTTGTATTTTATTTTGATTGTTGTTTGTGGTGATATATATATTTATGTATTATGGTTGGGATTGTGTTATAAGTTTTCGATATTATTTGTGTATAACATGTTTTAATCGAGTCATATGTGTTACATAAAAATTATTTCCTTTTATATTAATCGTCTAATTTATACTACATAATTATTTATTTTTAAAAAGTTTGATAATATGTAAACATACAGCTGGTTTATATGGTAAGATTAATTTTCATATATGTGCACTTGGCTTTTAGATGTTAAATGTCAATCTGTTTGCATTGGTAATATAATTCTCAGATTTTAGGTATCTTGTATTATATGATTTATTTAGATGTGAAGGATTAAAATAATTTTAATCAATATAAATTGCACGATAGTTTGATTTTATTAAGGAAAAATTAATTTTTGATCATGTAAAGATGGCTGTGAATAGATTTTTTCATATGAAAAAACTTATTCTTTGAGATAATAATATATTTTAATTAATTAGTTTGCATGATATATATTGAACTTAATAACATAACTAACATGTTAATACAAATAAGGTAACCTCTCATACATGTTGGGCTGTAGAAAACCAAGCCCATTCATGTTCCTGGGCCAAAAAAAAAAAAAAAATTGCAAAAGAACCGGTCGGATTAGTTGAGCTGATCCGGTAACGTACCGGCCGGTTAACACTGATTTGATCTCGTTGGTACAGTGAAGATAATCGATTTTCAATTCCGCGAAACACAATCAACCTAACTTCTTCTTCTCCATTTTCTTCATCTTCTTCTTCTTCTTCTTTAATCTCGTCTTCTTCAGCTCGATACCTAAACTAAACAAAACCTTAAATCCACTTCTTCTCAAACTCAATCAATCAACGATTATTCACCTTTAATCGACCAGAGATCTTTCCGATATCGTCGATCCCAAATAACATGGCTTCGAACGGCGCTTCTCCGGTATCTTTCTCACTCAATATCTGTCTGCTACAATTTAGTATCTTAATTTTGGCTCCTTTTCTAATTAACAGTCTTAAACTGACCCATGTTGTCAATTTCGTTCTAATGCGTAGAGGATTGTTGATGCTACTGATAACAGCTTCGATAAGATCAAGCAGCAATTGGCATCCGAGGTTTATCGGAACTTGCTTCTGGGACCTCTTATTCAAGCGATCTGAAACTGTAAGTTCAATTCTTATTCTGACATTAGTGAATTCAATAGTTTGTAATTTCAGTGTTCTGAGCACAGCTAAACTTTGAATCACATATCAACTGTACTGATTAGCTAATCGATCAATGTGTGTTTGTCTAGGAATTAACATAGAATCTGACTAATTGAAGCTTGGGAAACTCCTGAACTTAGCATAAGCAGATCAAAAACTGAAGAAAAGGTAAGAGTACAGATAGTGATTTAGTTCACATAAAGGACTTTATGATGATTATTTTGAAGTATCTAACCCTTGCTGTATATTGAATAGGAAGCTTCTATGATCAGAACACATCAGGACAAAAATTTGAAACCAAGGAGAATCAAATCTACATCCGCATCTATGCAAGGTGAGTTTACACTCTGACCACTATGTTTAGAAACATATACAACATATTCATTAATGTTAAGCTAAGATAAATTGAGTGAAAATGAGAAAACAAAATGATTGTGCATCTGCTTAAGTGATTGGTACTTTAATTCAATACATAAAAAGAAAGACATATAACCAAATATGACGAAAGTAAGAGTGTTTATCATTGTGTCAAATATAGTTAGCACAATAACTGGCATTGAAAGTCGATTGATTGGTTGTTACTTTCTTTTGAACCATGAGGCATTGAATCTGTGAAAAGGTAAGTAGATTGTTAGTCAAATATATGATTGATTGACTGGGGGTTTTGCTTACCATAAAGCAATTATATTATAAAATGAAATGGTAAACTAAACATACCTTCTTTGATAAGATTGTTTGACAAATAATGCAAGAAGCATTATGAGTCAATATTCTGAAAAACTTCTTTGAAAACAACATTAGTTGTTTGCTTTTGAATCTTCCCTTCCTTGTCTAGAATCAGAATTTTCAAACCTGTCTTTGAGGTAACCCTAGATAAAGCAACATATAGTTGACCATGAGAAAACACTGGCTTAGGCAGATAAAGTCCAACCCTCTCTAGTGATTGTCCCTGACTCTTGTTGATAGTCATAGCAAATGCTAGTGATACTGGAAACTGTCTTCTACGCATCCGAAAAGGTAGCTTTGTATCGGATGGTGTAATATTGATTAATGAAATCAAAACAATATCATTCATTCTGTCTCCGGTTATAACTTTTGCTTGAAGAACACGTGGGGTCATCTGAGTTACCTGAAGCCGAGTACCGTTGCATAGACCACCTTTAGGATCAATATTCCTGAGTAGCATGATAGGAGCACCAATCTTCAGACGCAAAGCATGGTGTGGCAAACCTGGTAGCCTGATACTGTTTAAGAAATCTGGTGTGATAACAGGATTTTTAAGTGAATCGGAATCTTCAGGATCAATACTATCAGCACTGTAAAAAACTTGCTCATCACCTGTTGAAAAAATAGAAATACCTTCTAGCTGTAAGAAATACGTGAAGGTTCTAATTTCACAAAGCAAGTAAGCTATGACTCACCCTCCAACTTGTCTAACATATATTGGTTGATTGTGTGTACATCATCATTGGTTGGCGCCAGAATTGCTCTCTTTTGAAAAAACACTGGATCTTCAGTACCTTTTAACATGGCTGGATCTCCATATATCTCACGAGTAATGGATTCAATTGGATCTTTTGCTTCGGTAATCAGAAGTTCTTCAGGTATATCAATTAGAGCCTCACCATCATTAGGTTCAGCAATTCTACCATCGCCAACAGCTAGAAGCCAATCACTGAATTCTTTGATGTCTTTTGCTTCTTCTACACTCAAATCCTTCTTAAGTAGCCTCATGTTCTTAGTAAGCTTTAGAACCTTACAGTGATCCCAAAGATAAGAAGCATTAAGAGCTGCCATCACAATCTCAGCCCTGCCTGCACCAGCGATAACAGGAAGAACTTGTCTAAAATCACCTCCAAAGACAACAACCTTTCCACCAAATACTTTGCTATCTTTATTACCAATGATATCACAGAAACTCTTATCTAGAGATTCAAAACACCACTTGCTCATCATAGGTGCCTCATCCCATATAATAAGAGAAGCTTTCTTTATCAGATCAGCAAGATCAGACTTCGGCTTTATCCTGCACACTGAACTGCTATCAGGTGTAAGAGGTATGGCAAACCTTGAATGAGCAGTCCTTCCACCTTCCAACAACAATGAAGCGATACCACTGGAAGCCACGTTTAGAACTATATCTCCTTTAGATCTAATTGCAGCTGAAAGTGTTTTCCAAATAAAAGTTTTTCCTGTACCTCCAAATCCATACACAAAAAACACTCCACCTAGATCATTGAATACTGCAGTGGTAATCTCATCATAAACACCTCTCTGCTCTGGTGTCATCATATCTATCCACTCAGCATGCTTTTCAGCCAATGATATACGGTCATACCTCATTTCATCAACAATCAAACGGTTGGAATTATCTATACCTTCTCTAGTTGGCTTAGGAAAGTTTAGTATAGCTTCAAGAGTACCTCCATTAGACAACATCATTTTTTCTAGTTCTTGAAGAGTGTAGTTCCTAATTTCTGCCTCTGTCAGATTCAAATCTGCATATAAGTTAAAAGGCAATGTCAAGAAAAAATAGAATCATTGCTTATTTAACTGAGAAAATGGATATGATATAACAGTGATATAATTTCATTATTAAGCACACCTTGATTGTCATACTCATCTCTCTTCTTCTGTTGAATATCTTCTGCTAACAAATGCCACGTCTGTTCCCAAACATATTCTGGCCTAGATAGGGAATCAGATAGTAGCAACATGGCGAAGAAATTCCTCAAAAAATCACCAAAACAGAATTGACTCGCATCAACCAGACTGTCAATGAACACCTGGTCATCATCTAGAATTCCGCGTGCAAAACATGCTTCTTTGTAAGTTGGATAGACCACACCATTATATGTTTTAATGTCATCAAAACATGTAGGACCTCTGACGATGTTAAGTAGGACTCGTAGAAAATATTCATCTTCTAGCTTCCTGGGAACATAATTAATCCGACCTAAAGACCATCCTCTAGACCTCTTATTCCACAGCTTATTAGTTCCATCCCATGTAAAATATGCAGGGATCTCTGCATATAGGAGCTCTCGAGCACGCTTTCCATTTTTTCCAATTCCATCATTCCTATTCAATGTCAGCCATGCCATGAATTGAGAATCTCGATTGAGAATTCTGTCCAAAACATCTGATATCACCTCTTTTCCTTTAAAATAAGCTGGTTGCTTCCCTTCTACATGAAAAGATAGCTTCAGAACAGGTGTTGATTTATGCTGTATGGGAAACTTAAAAATCCTCCAAATTGCTTCAGATGCTGACACATATCTACAATTTTGAATAATAAACAAAGCCATTTCAGGATCCAGACTGACCAATCACAGAAATAAACTGAAAAGGAGCAAAATTAAGATACAATACCTGCAATCAAAATAATCTTTTATTTCATTCTTCTTTTTCTCCTCTGGTAATGGTTCTGATCCATTAGCTGTTTGGTCTACGTGTGAGCCATTATCTGTTGGTGGTGGCTTGACAGGCTCCACAACAAATGCTAACTTATCTGAGCCTTTATGTATATACTTGAATAAGTATTTAATAGACCCAGTTTGATTACACCATTCAACGTTAATGTGAGCACCATATCTAACTGATAGCTTTTTATTGTATGGAACGACATACCTATTATCACATTTAATTCCACATTTCTCAACAGTGTGGTCAGAGCGCCTTCTTCTATAGACAGGAAAACCATCAGCGCCTACCCTGGTGATATCCTCATATTTTTTAGGATACGATTTAGAACACTGACCATCCACCATACATGGAGAACTCATATTTGCTGCACCACATGGGCCATGAATCATTGAATTACTAACAACCTCATAAAGCTCTGGTTCTGTTTCTTTATCTGGAATCTCAGCAGATATCATCCTGTCAGTATCGGCTGCTGTTGGAAGTTTGCTTTTAGCATCCATGAATAAAAGAATGTGAGCATGTGGAAGGCCTCTTTTCTGGAATTCTACAGTATACATAGCTGCATAACATATAATATAGTGTGAAAATATTGAAATAGTCTCAGTTTATTGTAACGGAATTGGAAGAAGTCAGACAACTTACATGCGACAGTCTTTCCAAGCATCTTCTTTTCTGTTAGATCGTTCATCAGAGAATCCAACTTGATTTTGAATATCCTAGCAACAATGTCTGGCCTATCCTCAGCAGTTAACCCTCTTGCTGTGACATATCTTGTTATCTCAGGCCACTTAGGGTTACATGTAAACGTGATGAATAAATCCGGGAAACCATAATGTTTACATATGGCCATAGCATCATAATAACTCTGAACCATATACCTAGGACCACCAGTAAAAGATGCTGGAATCAAAATCTGATTTCCTTCTTCTTCCATATTTGTTACACCAGAGTCAGCAGCTTCTTTTAGTGAGTTTGCATTCTCACATCTAAGCTTAGACTGATTGAACCTTATGTAGGATAGACGATTTGATTCAATAGTGGTGTAAGCGTCACAAAGAAACTGCTGAAACAACCTCTTCGACAGTAGAAGAGTATGGCACTCACCTGGCCTCTCCTGAATACGGAATGCAAACCACTGACGCATACTAATACACTTCTTCTTCTTCTGGTTATTACCCTTATAACATTTCTCTATACCTGGGGTGTAACCATCTTCACCATAGCAGAAAATCAGAGGATACTGAAGAGCCAGATAAGAAATATGAATCTGGCTAATCCTGGTTAGGTGGCCTGTAGTCCTTTCTTGAAGAACTATATCACGGTTTGGCATACCTTCTGTAAAGTCTCCTGGGATTAACGCTGCAACCTCTGAAGTAGTAGGCATGCTGTAAGTCCTTCCATCAGCACCTTTACGACCAGAGCATATCCTCATATGAAATGGCTGGGGATTAACTGACTCAAATCTTTCCTTGGCAATTCTAAAATTCTTGACATAAGGATTAACTTCATTGAGCATTTTCATAATGGCTTCAATTGTCTCTTTGTTCAATATATCCTTGCTTCCTCTTCTAGATGATTCTTTCCCCTTGCTACATTAAAACAAAAAAAAAATGCCCATGATTGAGTATACCACAACGTAGAAATACATAAGAATTGAATAAGCCTGTTAAGTAGAAATAATACTAACCCAATAACAGTGGCTCTGTTATCTACTTCATTCTCAGTATCTACTATATAGAGTTGTGAATACTTCGCATAATCACCTTCTGCAGGTTTTAAACTGCCTATCAAATGATAGTTACCTCCTTGTAAACGAAACATGCTTGGACCTTTACCCTTAGGTATAGACTTATCTACTTTCCCACCTAGTGAGGTCATTGCAAAAACCATATTCCATATTCTCAAGTGCTTTCTGTAATTCCTACTTTGAGGATCTTTCCCAGTCAGAAGTTTCTTGATCAATTCTGGTGACTCTTTAAGAAAAGGCAGCTTAACAGAACCTTGACCACAACATAGTGTAAATGTAGGATCTGTCGTTTTAAGTCTTTTGTTTATTCTTTCAGCATGCCACATCAATGCACCACAATACTTACACGAGTAAGTAGGGTCACCATGATCAAGATAAGCTGAAAAACATAAATGTGTTTCTCATAAGTTTCTTATTCAGAATTACCAAAATTTAAAAAAGTACTGGGAAGGGCAAGAAAATTTACTTATTGGTTTCTTTTTCGTTTTTGAGTTTCTTTTCTTTTTTCTTTTCGGAGGAGCTTTTCCTTCATGTGTTTCTTGCTGAACAGACTCAATAGATGATCTTGCCAAATCATTGGTATGAGATGAGACTTCAGTTATGTGTGACATCATTTCAATCTGTTCCTCGTCAGAAACTGACATTTCATTGTTATCAACTAATGATTCTTCACCTTCACTGCAGAATGAATGTGAGTGACCTTTTTATTACAGTTACGGCAACTAAAGTAATACCAAGCCCAATCTGTATCAATTCCATAGATTGTGCAGATAACTCTAGCCTTTCCAATCTACAGGGTATAGGTAATTAATCAGATTTCCCACACTAAAGTAGATGACAATGCTATATGAATAACTCAAACAAATACAAACCTCTGTTGAGTTAAAAAGATCTGATATTGTCTTTCTTTCAAACTGAAGACAATCATCATCCTTATTCACTGTAACCATCTGGAACTTAGGAACACTTTCACGGAAAGTTAAGGCTAGACCATCAGAGGGGAGACTGTTAATAGAAAAACAAAGAATGTCATTTTCACTCAGTTATAATAAAACTATAAGTTTAGAGTTAATATCAAAATAAACTTATACGCTCTGGTGAAAGCTTCAATCTCAGGGAAAGGTGGATTGATGTGAACTTGTGAGGCATCAAAGGAATTAGAGAGACTCCTAACACCTAGAAAAGAAACAGGAACAATTGTCAAATAAAACTTTATTCATTACAAAACCTTAGATAGAAATAGTAATTTACCTTTGTATGCCTTAATCTTTGCAAATCTGATAACACAAATCACCATGATTCCATCAGCTGCTTGGCATGCTTGAAACATTTTTTCAGCAAATGTCCCCCAGAGTGTGCATGACATTCTATCATCACTGCAGTAGAAAACATTAGAGCATATCAAATCTAATCCACCAAAAAATCAGGCTATGTAATAATAAAAGAACCATATCAGATCACTCACTGTTCATCACGCAACTCAAAGTCAAGCTTAGTGGTTGGCTTGTTATTAGCTTCCAGGACCTCTAGCTCACCAATATTCACCACTTGACCCATGACATCTATAGTTGGTTCAGGACAGTACATTAAATAACAACAAAAATAAACTGAATGCATTGAAGATATCAGAATGTAAATTTTATAATTAGAAAGCACATACCAATCAACATGTAAGGATTTAAATCCCCATTCTGTATTCTGCTAAACCTTGCCAGTGATAAGTAGCTTGAATCAGAGACAATGTCAGACCGTGTCACAGTAGTACCAATGACAAAGGACATCTTGTATAGATGACCAGTTGGTCTGAATTGCCCTGCTGCATGAGTAAGTGCAAAATGTTCAATGAACTTCCACTCATTCACTTGTAGGCTGTTAACATATTTAGCAACCAAATCCTTCTTAACAGAAGCATGAATCTTGACACCCTGTTTTAGTAATGAAGTAGATTTGGAGTTAGGTACTAAAAGACGCTAAAGAATTGATGCAAAAATGAGGCTCTCTGATATATTGTTGTTTTACCTGTGAATCAGCGAGAACCAACTCAAGGGTTTCACCTGTGTTGTTGGTATACTGACGCCAAGAATGGAGAACCTTAACCTGCACACGCCAAGATGTCTTGTATGGTCTGACATCTCTCAACATTGCAAACTGGGAGGCCATTGTTGCAGGTAAAGGTAGAGAATTTTAGATGATATATTGCTTTTGGGAAATGAGAGAGTGTGTGAATAGAGACGATGGAAATGAGCGGCTATTTATAGAATTTGAATTAGTAGGTTCCATTAGGTTTAGGTGAATATTAGAAAATCTTGTTGGTCAAGGATTAAATATATTGCGTTAGCTTAATGAATGGAATAACAGAGAATATGCTAGGTTGATTGTTAAGAGAATATGGAGTGAATCTTATAGGTATTAACTAATTTCCAAGTCGATAATATCAGTTTGATATGATTGCTTTAGTTGATAGAAAGAAATGATTAATGGAATAATGACTCTTGCGTTTAAATAGGGAAGAAGAGATATTTTTACATATCGCAGTTCAGTTATTGTTATAACTGCAAATATATTGTGTATCTGTAAGTGAGATTTAATCGAGGAACTTAATCAGTAAAGCCTTCAATGTAGGAAGCAGCGAAAATGGAATGATTTGGTGATCAAATTTCGGGTAGAAAATCACAAAGAAGGTAAGATCCGATTGTCTCCAAATCGGGTCAAATTAAAAAGATTTCCGGGTCAAAAATTTGACCCGATTGGGGTACCCCAAAAACTGTTGCAAAAATGTATAGTAGATAGAAGCTTATGGAAAGTCAACGGACTTCTTTTTTTTTTGTTGAAGAAGTCAACTGACTTTTTTTGGTTAAAGAAGTCAACGGACTTTTAATGCAATAAACAGACCAAATCAAATTGTCAATGAATTCTATTCAACACACTCTAAAATCTAAAAAAAGAATAAAAACATTCAATCAACAATGTAAATCCCAAACACACCATAGGGATTTAAAGAATCAAGCTTTTATCAAACTATTGTCTCTGCATTTCACTGGGAACAATTTGAACCTGAGAGACACCAACAAATTCATACAAGAATACTCTTTTATGATAGGATCACTAGGCCGAGATAGAGCGACGCGCAAAGAAACGCAAATGAAATCATTCCCCTGAAATGAAAACAATTTGTTAGAAAAAGGATTTCACTTTTAGAATCTGATTACTTGGAGTTGTACTAAAATCTAACCAAATGACACCCCAGCCACAACCGGTACAGCAAGGACAGATCTCTGCAAACTTCTCAGCGTCGCTCGAATGGACCCTCCGAGATATCAAATCATCATAGATATCTAATATCCATACATCGCAGCCACATTATTATTGGTCATAAGTCATAACTTTTAAGTGAAGTAAATGGGACGAAAGAATTACATACCGTAAACTGAGAATAAGCTATTCATCACACCTGCAATATTGTGAATCCCGCTTTTATATAGGCTAAATGAAGCTGAATGATGTTAACAAGAAGGAGAAGAGTTTAATGGTATCTTACCAATGAACAGAATGACATAACGGAGAATTTTGACTGTAGTTAACTCTTGTAGAACCCAGATGATAGCGAGGAAAACTATGAAACCTGATATTTACATAACTATGTAAGGCTTTTGGGTGCTTACAAAGAAAATGTAACAAGAGGATTCGTGAGATAACACACCTATACAAAGACCTCGGAGTGTCCACTGTCAAAATTGAAGATCTCAGTGTTTGATGTTTATGAAATAAAACTTTGTTAGATAAGAGAAATAATGACTTCTTCTTACATTTTTAGCAATAAAAAGGACGATGAATAAAGCAAGACCCAGACCAGCAGCAGCTATTCTTGCTGTAAGCAGATTGGTAGATGCAAGAATCAATGCCATTCCCCAAAATGATGAGCCAAGATCTATAACCAATTCAACAACACAAAGGCTAAGACTTTTAGCTCTGAAATTTTAGCTCTTTCAGTTCTAAATTCGAAAAATAGTGGATTTGTATAAGTAAGATATGTAGATAGATTGCGCATTACAGCCAGCAGGTAAGATCAGCCAATAAATGCCACCACGTGTTGTTGTCGAACCCCCTTCATTTGCATTCACCTCCATCCCCTCTACCTTTTGATTCAATAAGAAGTTGATTAACCAAAATGAGTGACATTTTGTTAGTAGGAACACATTATCCACATTATATGTGACTGTTAGTTGCAGAATCACAGAGAGATTGTGCACACATTTCATACAGGCAGTACTTGCAATGAAAACAATGTGGATCTCACATTGTCTCTGCAATACTTGCATATTGTCATATGCATCAATCAATCTAGAAGAAACACAATCAGAAGTATAGTAAGACTAAGAGCTGAAGCTGTACACTCCTATTCTCACAGAACCAAAATCGCCATCAAATATACACCCTAACAATCTGCAGAGACATCTATATAAACTCAGTCCTCACTAAAAGCTTCCTAACCAACTCACAAGAGCTATCCTCTGTTTCATTTAGTCCTAGGCAAGTTATAGTAGACCTACAACTAAAGCTTGAGCAGCTGCACTAGTTCAAGTAGACTCGGTGTGTGTTCATAAACTAATGACAGAAGCTAGTAGTTTACACATTAACAATGGAAGCAAGCGAGAATCGTATACAAATCTAATGAAGTAAGGAATATAACAGATAGCAAGACAAATACGGATACCGCAACCTCTTATCTATGTCTCTACTAACAATCATGTCCAGAGAGAATGCAGTGACATATTACTAAAGTAAAAACCTTTCTATCTAAGGAAACCAGAACATCTTCTCTGCCCATCCAAAGTAACATTTTGCAAATGGAAGGAGACGATCCATGTTTGCAAACTTGAATCAAGGGTTCAAGTGACCTAAAACCAACTTTAAACCCTTTTAACTTCATTAAAGACTAATAGTTGAAGTGAGAAAGCTCCTTACATCTCCACATGTAAGCTTGCAAGCAACGGCATGACTTGCTTCATGTAAAAACACCGTAATGAGTTTAAATGGAGTCAATAGAAATGTCCTCCATAGCTGTCAAAACCAAAAACCCAGATCATAAAAACAAAAACTTTGATACTTCAATCGCAAAATTCGCAAAATTTCGTTGAAATTATAAGTGAATCGGAAACCCTTTTGAGTAAATTTTACAAAAACCCATTCAAAATCGAAGATAACAAATAAAGTTTCAAACTTTATAGTCAGACATTAGAAAAAACTGACCAGAAGGATAACGACGGTGAAGATTCCGATGGTGATAAGGAAAGTATTTTGATTCCGATTACAACAACCCCGGAGTTCCCAGTTCGGTGAATTCAACATCTCCGGCTAATAATCTTTCTCTCTTTCCTGGAATCTGAAGAGTTGATTGGGAGGAAGAAGAAAAAGTAAAGAGGGAAAAAATGGAGGAATTTGATTGGTTTCTTAGTTTTTGACAATTTGACATTTTTTTTAAAGTTTGTTAATGTTGTTCTTCTTCTTCGAGGAAATTGAGAGAAAAATTATTACTTCTTTTTTTAGGGAGAAAAAGATTTGATTAGGTGACCCATCCCCATGACCACATTGACTAGATCTTACGCGTTTAATTTTCCTATTTTTATTTTTTTCAAAGATTTAACGACAAATAGATTAAAAAAAAAAAATCAAACTCGATATATATTGAAGTTGATAAGTAAAATTATTATGGAAATAACTAAAACAAAGAGTTCTTTTGGATAATTCGACATTTTGAATTAGGAAGATTGAAGTTGATTATGATATTATTGTAAACATCCACTAGTTTCAGATAATTTTGACAAGTTTTAAAGCATTTGTTTGATTTTATAAAATTTTCATAAGCTCTTAAAATCTTCTTAATCTTTGTTGAGGCGTGGAGAGATTTTTTGTGAATATTCACTAATTTGTGATAATTTTGATAAATTTGTAATATTATTTGATTTTATATAATTTTAGGTAAACCTTGAAACATCTTCTTAGTCTTAGTTGAAGCTCATAAAGATAGGTTTTACAAATTTGTAATATTATTTGATTTAATACATTTTTAAAAGGA
Organism: Arabidopsis thaliana x Arabidopsis arenosa; assembly: GCA_019202795.1. Lineage (NCBI taxonomy): Eukaryota > Viridiplantae > Streptophyta > Magnoliopsida > Brassicales > Brassicaceae > Arabidopsis > Arabidopsis thaliana x Arabidopsis arenosa. The sequence continues at coordinate 9,518,523 of CM032919.1, read as the reverse complement.
GATGCCTTAAGACTGTTGAGATTTGGAGAATTGTGCTTAGATTGAGCTGCTTACATCCCCGCAACTGATTATAAACGATGATTTTGTGTTGTTTGCACGAACTGATGTATGAGAATGTTTTTTTGAGACAATTTTGGATCACCTATTTTTTAACAGGAAAACAGTGTAGATTTTTTTTTACCACACATCAATTTTATTAAGTTATTGAAAAGAGATTCTTCTTTAGAGAGAACCATTCAGAAACCGATGAGCTTACGTGAAAAAAAAGAGTACCATCAACGTGCGTCTTCTTGACTAAACAATCAATCCGAACATTGTTATAACGAGGAAGAAATCTAATATTAAAAGAAGGAAAAAGATAAGAAAAAAATCAAAAAGTGACCATCTCTGCTGCAAAGCTTGGTCACTCTGCATAGTTGTCAATCATCGAGATAATATCAAAGCAGTCAAAGGTAAAGATGACCCTAGATTTACCCAGTTAGGTTAGGCACTGAATTGCCCATAGCAAAAAGTCAACTACCGCGTGAAGCGAGGATAAACATCTCTTGGCACTTTTCAGCCCGATGGAGAGCATTGGTGAGGTTTCTCAAAGTCTGAGAAATCATTTTCTTCGCTTCATCGGCGTTAAACTTGTCTGTCTCGAGTTGATAACCAACCGACAAAGTGAAGCGTTTCTCACTTGCGGGATGTAAGACAACGCCGAATGGCAGTATTGTCACTGTCATGGGATTAACCCCATCGTCCTTAACCACACTCTCATATGTTACAACGTCTAGAACGGCCCCGATAGTCATCTTTTGGGTCATCATAATTGGTTTTTCAGTGAGAAACCCATTTGAATATCTTGAACGCTACACAATTAAACAAGATACGTCACTACAAAAAACATTGTCAAATCCGTAGGAAATCTTTGGTAGGATATATTAATTTCTACAACTTTTCTACCAGGTTGTCTCGGAATAATTATTTTGTAGGAAAATGGAAGTAAATTTTCTACAAAATAAGTCGTCAAAAAAGACGTAGGAAAATTCCTACGAAAATCCTACAAAATATATAGCCGTAGAGCATCTCGTAGGAAATTGGAAGGAGAGTTATGAGAAAAGCAATAGTAGGTAATTCGAATGAAAAACTTCCTTCCAAATTTCTACGAAAAGTTTCTCGTAGGATTTTGAAGAAATCTTGTAGGAAATTAGAAGGAAAGCCATAGAAAAAACTATGGTAGGAAATTCGAAGAAATTTCGTAGGAAATTCGTAGAAATCTCATAGGGAATTAGAAGAAAAGTCATGGGAAAAGCCATGGTAGGGAATTCGTAGGAGATAGTTCCTTCCAAATTCCTACGAACAGTCTCTCGTAGCATTTTCGAAGGAATATGGTAGGAACATTATCTACAAATATTGTCGTAGAAAATTCGTAGGGCATTTATAAACATGTGAAAAACCGATTGTCTCGCCAGTAGGTGGATATTGGTAGGTTGGTGTAATAGTATATATATATATTCGTAGGAAATAGGTAGGCAAACTGTATGAAATTGAAATTATTTTTTCCTATATAAACTCCATTCACATTTGATTGAATTATAACAAAGAAAAAAAACATCATCTACAAAAAGAAAAACCCAAAAACTTGTCATTCCAAAAAGAAACCAAAATTTTTTATACAACAAAAATAATTCATAGAAAAAATATAAAAAATATTCTATATTCTTAAATAAAAAATGCATCGTTTTCGGACATGGATGGAAAATGAGAGATTTGCATCTAACGTGTTGCTGACGACAGAGTATATATGCAGCATGCCTCACTGAATTCATCATGACCCTCAGAATGAATCAGGAGTCTTGCTTAAAAAGTGGTAGGATGTTTTGTCCTTGTCTAATATGTGATAATGATGCATTTATCGATAAGGCTATAGTGTAGTCACATTTATAGAGACACATAATTATGCCGAGTTACAAATCTGGTGTTATCACGGGAAAAGTGATACATACAACATGGGTAGTACTAGTGGAAATGTCCCAGATAGAGTAGAAGAATCTACATTCGCAGAAGAAGCGGTAGGCACGGTTCAAATGGTTCACGATGCATATAGAAAATTGTGAACCATTGAACCGTACCTACCGCCTCTTCTGCGAATGTAGATTCGTCTACCCTATCTGGGACATTTCCACTAGTAGTAACCACATGGTATGAATCATTTTCCCAGTGATAACACCAGATTTTGTAACTCTGCATAATTCCGTCTCTATATAAATGTGACCACACTAAAGTTTTATCGATAAATGCATTATTATCATATATTGGACAAGAAAAAAACATTCTACCACTTTTTAAGCAAGATTCCTGATTCATTGCGAGGGCCATGAATTCGGTGAGGCATACCGCATACTTGGTCGTCAACAACACGTTAGATGCAAATTTCTCCTAGTCCATCCATGTCCGAAAAAGATGCATTTTTTATTCGAGAATATAGAATATTTTTGGTATTTTTTTATAGAAATTAATTCAGTGTTTTTTGTTTTATGAAATGTTTTTTTGGTTTTTTTGGAATGAAAATTGTTTGGTTATAGATGATATTTTTGTTTTTGTTGTAATTTTATCGAATGTGAATGGAGTTTATATAGGAAAAAGAGTTTCAATTTCCTACAGATTACCTACCTATTTCCTTCGAAAATATATACTATTACACCAACCTACAAATCATTTTTTCACATGTTTATAAATGCCCTAATTGGTAGACAATCATTTTTTCACATGTTTATAAATGCCCTACAAATTTCCTACGACAAAATTTTTAGGTAATGTCCCTACCACATTCCTTCGAAAATGCTATGAGAGACTGTTCGTAGGAAATTAGAATGAACTATCTTCTAGGAATTTCCTACCATGTCATTTCCCATGACCATTTCCAATTCCATACGAGATTTCTTCGAAATCCTTTGAAAAACTTTTCCTAGGAATTCGGAAGGAAGGTGCTCCTTCGAATTCCTACCACGGCTTTTTCCCATGATTTTTCTTCCAATTTCCTACGAGATTTATTCGAAATCTTACGAGAAACTTTCTGTAGGAATTTGGAAAGAAGTTGCTCCTTCGAATTTTCTACTACTGCTTTTCCCTTGATTCTCCTTACAATTTTCTATGAAATTTCCTACGGCTATATATTTTGTATGATTTTCGTAAAAATATTTCTACGACTTTTTTCTCTGAAACTTTCTTTCCATTTTTCTACGAAATAATTGTTCTGTGACAACCTAGTAGGGAAATGGTAGGAAATTGATCCTACCAAATTTCAGAGAAAGTTTTGTATGATTTGACAATGTTATTTTGAAGTCTTGTGATAACGAGAAGAGTTTTATCAAATAAGAACATAAGAAATTCTTTTTTTTTATATATGAATGTAAATTTTATTCACTAAAAAAAACCGTTTTTACATTGAATGTAACATTTTCCTGAAAATTTTAGAAAGATTCCCTAAGAATTTTTAGAGCCAAACCAAATTATACGAAGTCCGTCCTCTAATTTGTTAGAGCCCAAGTCGAGAAGAGATGTTATTCGTTTTCGAACTATGTGGTCGATGACTTGGTTAAGTACTGTCGGTAAGGTGGGCTGTTTGCCATGTCGTTTCTTCTGTCGCTCTCTCCAAATAATGTTCACGGAAGCTTGAAAAACATATCTCATAAGAAATAGGGTTGTTCCATTAAACATGGCTCCCGAGAAATTCTACCCTAGCTTTGAGGAGAATCACGTCTAGTTAAATCCATATATCATCTTTGGTTTATACTTTGTATAGTAGTGTTCTTATCTGTTCCAGCGAGCTTGTTTCGCATTGATATTCTTTATTATGTATGTCTTATACGTTAAGAAATATATTTAAATTGATGGATGTAAAATTGACTTAAGTATGAATTACTTTGAACAAACTCTTTTACAGTTGTATTATAAATAGGATCCCTCATTGTTTAGAGAGGATATATTATGCAATTGATTTTACAAAATCTCAGCATGTGAGATTGATGAGAGCTGAAGCTAGAAATGATGTTCTAGTCTCCTCTCCATGAATATTATACTATGCTGGTTAAGGAAAAGAGATCGAGATTTCTTTCTTAACATTTTCCCATTACACAAACTACTTTAAAGATTATCAGAGTAACTCTTCATCAATATTGGATGTAAAATTGACTAAGTATGAATCATTTGAAAATCTGCTAAATACATTTTTTTAATACAAAAATTCTCCTATATAATAGAATTATCTACATACATTGACCAGAAACTTAGTTTAAGCAAAATTCTCCTATAGAAGTACATTATGCAAACAAATTCAGAAGAACTTCATGTATAGATATATAATTGAGCTTATTTTCAATAAAGATTATATCACCATCATTGTATGTATATAATCTCTTGAATTGGCTGTTTATTCAATTGACTTGGAGGAATTCACTTTAGTAACTCATTCTCTTGATGTCCAATTTCATACAATTCCATATGTAACTCAAAATCTTAGACTAGAGGTAAATACTTTCTTAGTGACTCTCACATAGAAAAAGCAATAACTTAACACATTTGTCCAGAAAATCTGATGTAAAATTACATGGATTCTGAAATTCTTTTCAAAATATTTCTGTCTCTCTTTTATGTGAATAATAATCTATTTGCCAAATATCGATTCGGTGAGTGTAAATTATAATTTGATAATGAATTTAAACACATCCTCAGAAACTCTCCAAATTCACAACTTAAACACCTTCGCAATTGCTGTTTGTCCCCAAAAAAAGAGAGAAAATAATCCTCATTATGTTCATTAGAGACATAGATTTGCATACATATCCTCCTCTTTCGTACTTGTGTGGAGTAGAACTTGGACTGGTAAGTTCGGATCAACATTAATTTGGTTTAAGTGGAGGTAGTCTATAGCATTGTCGGGAGCCATGGATCCTGACCCAATATAATCTGATGCTTCTACCATTGCCTATATAACATTGAGCCACCGCAAGTAGCACACCACGACCTCCTAGAAGGGAGGTCCAACCATAAGATGGTTGTGACTTGTGATCCTTTTTAGCCGTTAACTAACGTCCCTCGTGAGAAGTAGTGTCCGTGTAAATCTCTGTAGTCTCTGATGTATCTTCCAAACTTGATTAGCTAAGAGCGCTTAATTAAAATGATAAAAGATTTTAACCAAAAAAAAGGAAAAAAAATTAGAATGATATTAAGTCACCGAAGCCTAATCCGCCTTATATTTTCTTCTGGTGTATAATTAAAACATAATTATTTCAAAAGATAATATAACTTTCATTGTTTGATTTAATTCTAAAAATACCAATTCATGAGCATTCTATATAATTCAGTTCATTTGATCATTATTTTTTCCATTATTTTTCCCCTAATTAAATATCTTCTGTAGTTCATAATTATTATTAATGGCTTATGTAGTTCATTTAATTATAAATTTTTTCAACAACTTTAATTGATTAGCTCAAAATTAAAGAACCAATTTTGGGGAATATTGTTTAGATATGTGGTATATTGCGGTTCGGTACAAATTTTCATGCCAAACATTTAGTTATAATGTTGTGACAAAATTTGAAATTTCAAATATATTTATACGTGATTTTTGTATTTATAGATGTGATAATGTAAATATATACTTTTACCAAATTATTTAACTACTTTATTTAAAGATTTTTTATAAGATTATTAAATGGTATATAAATATTAAATAATACTATGTAATCTATAAAAAAACACATGGAACGTTTCTTTAGAAGAAAATAAAGAAAGATGAATAGACTTCAAATTTTGGAGAAAAATAATAAGATTTCATTAGACAAATTTTGATAGTTAATGTCTATCTTCATTTTGGATGCTCAAGTATCATAACATGGAGAGCTTTCTTCTTCTTATATGTATAGAATTTATGTAGAAAACAAAAGCAGTTTGATTATTAATTGTTCGGTAATTGTCAGCAAAAAACATCACCAATGCTATTTGTCGGACTGGACCATCTTTATTGTTTACTAGGATCAGAAAAATCCGATATTTCTTGGGTCCGTCATCATAACCAAACCCTAACGGAATTGGACAAGTTCCTGTTAGTATTATCGAGAGCAGCCAAAGTAGGCAATTCTTGGTTGGGTCGAATCGGGTCGGGTTGGTTTCAAGGTGGGCTCGTGGGTGATCCAAATGGATAGGAAAATGTTTTAGTAGGAAACGTGGACCATCTCTTAACCCTTCACTTCCCTTAGTGGGATTGTTCGTTTTCGGTAAGTACGTAGCCATCGGACCCATGGCCATGCTTACTTTGTCTTCAATTTTGTTTCATATAATTCACAAAGTTTGTAATTAATTTTTAAAATTCCCTTATATTTTGTAGATAATGTGAAATCTCCTTTTCCTCTTTCTTTCGTTCTATCACATACAATTTCGTTACTTCAAATTTAAGAAAAAATCGATTTCAATTTTACAAAAAGCAAACTTGTATGACTCATCATATTAAATAAATAAAGAGTATAAATAAAGAATTATAGACTTTTCTTTCACAAAAGAGCCATCTATTAGAATACAAAGAAGTTCATTTCTCTATCAAAAATAATTTTGTTATATATACATCTTATAAGATATATACAAAGGAAATAAATAATCCAAATTTGAAAGGAACAAAAACGTACAATTAGCGACAACTAAAAAAAAACATAACAAATCTTTGATATATATATTTCATATTTTACAAAAGTGGATAACAACGAAATTGTATTATGGTCTACTATTAAAGAAAACTATGTTCTTCATATATATTTGACAATTGTCTGAGTTTTAGTTTGGAGGTATATATATCATCAACAATGCCACCCTTATTGAATTTATAATGATTCTTGTACTTATAATTAATTTATCACCTAACCATTAAATTAAACCTAAACTGAGAATCTTAAAAATAAACGGATATTCTAAATTAGGGGGTGTTATTGGTTTGTGATTTAAATAGAGTTTTAATGACTTTAATTGTTATGTAGAATCTGTTGTTATTCGATCAAGATTTTGTTAAACTCTCTTAAAATTTGGTGTTATTAGTATCGTTTAAAAACTGAATAATAAGACAGCAACATTTGTATCGTTTAGCTTCTAATTCAATACTTATAAAAAGCAGTGTAGATAAATGTAGTTGGTACGGTTCAGTAAGGTCGGTATAGTCATTGCAAATAAATGGTTGGATCAAAATGTTTTAATATCGAATTAATTGAGGTTGTTGAATGTTTTTGGCTAACTTCAACTAATAGTTTTAGCAGTAACAATATTGTTGGGGTAAATTTCAATCAAAAGCACCAACATTTCAGGTTGTGATAATTGGGTGTCAAACCTGCAAAAAGACTTTCTGGTAACTGATTTCCTATGTAAAAATCTTCCTGAATACATCAAATTCGAAGACTGGCTAGTGCTCGACCTTATTAAACGTGAAGTAAATGTTCGATGGGATGCAACATTCTCGTATAAAGCAGTAACGATGCTATATTACCCTAACTTATCGAACACATGTTTTGTAACGTGCTTTAAAGTCATTAGTCACCAAACTTACGAGCTATGCGAAAGATCGATAAGTGACTGATCCATCTACCCTGAAATATGGTGATCCGATATCCAAACTCGGTAAACTCTCTAAATACTTCTTTTTTTTAAAACAAAAATCCACCTAAAGAGAATGGAGAAACCAAATCCAGCATTTGACATAAAAGACTAATTCTGACACATAAAACTGACCCCAAAAAACTAAAGGGGCCGAACTAAACAAACAACTTAGAAAGCATTGCTTTTCAAAAATTGAATAAACGTTTTCTTACTTAAACGTACAAAGATATTCGGAAAACATCACACTAGTCCTAGTGGTCTAAATGACTTTGGTTGGTTATATTTTCTGTAATACAAATATATCTTATTTCTCCAATAAAAGATCCACAACAATTATTAAAAAAAAAACTCGCATCATGACGATTTAAAAAATCTTGCGTTAACCAAGTCGCCTTGGTCCAGTGATAAAGGGAGGTAATTCCCGCCACCTGGGTTCGAGTAGCATTGGTCACCGGGGTTCGAGCAATTTGACATAGTTTCTCCGGGTCACAGGATTAGTCTTTGGGCCACGAAAGCCTTTAAGATCACCTGAGTTATCAAAAAAAAAAAAAAAAGTTCTTGCGTTAACAATACCCAAACAATTTAGTTTGTTTTTCCTCTCCTTACTACCTCTTAACACAAACTTATCTCCTTAACTTCACAATGTCCTAGACAAATTTAGTAATTGTGTTGTTAAAGTCTTGGGTCGGTGAACTTTACACCATTGGTCTATATTCACTGCTTCATCAGATTGGTCAACACGAATCTGAACATTTTACTCTCTAAAAATTTCAAACATTGCAGTTTTTGCCCATGTCTTTTGACTTCAACAATTTTTTTACAGAAGTTTCAGTATAAAATAATCAAAAGTTTCAATATTTACATAAAAATTAGACCATTCGAAAAAAAAAAAGTGCGAAAGTGAAGAACCAACATATATCCTTTTTTTGGCCCATGCATGTGAATATGTAGCAAGCGACACGCTTCTTTGTCCCCTCTTTTATTACCATTTTTTATTCTTCCTTTTTCTCTTTTTCACAAAAACAAAAAACTAAATTTATATAATTATTTTCTCATTTTAATTCCTAATTTCATTTTCTTTAAAATCACCTATAAAAATAATTAAATTCACCTTCTTCCCCAAATCTCTCTCTTTCTCTCTTCTTCGAAATTCTCCTTCTCCTCTTTTTCTGCAGAAACTATCAAAAATCTCTTCGTTTCCACAAATTCTCATTTACTATATATATAAAAAAAAAAACCTTTTCAAATTCTTCTTCTTCAAGAAAATGGCGGTGGATCTTTTATCGGAAAATTCTAATATGAGTCCAAGAATCTCATTTTCACGTGACTTTTGTCAATCAGACGCAATACCAATCGAGAAACGTCCCTTAAGATCATCAAACTCTAAACCATCAAGCCTCAATTCAAGCATAGATTTCGATTTCTGCATTCCCGGCGGCGTAAATTCCGGCGAAAGCTTCGACCAAGGTTCTTGGTCCGCTGATGAACTCTTCTCTAACGGCAAAATCTTACCAACAGAAATCAAGAAAAAACCAGAACCGGGTAAAAAAGAACCCGAATCGAAAGATACAAAACCGGTTAAGACTAAACCGGATTCAAGAAAACAGAGGAAACAAAACGAAGAACCACAAGAAGACGACGTGATCATCACGACGGAGGAGAAAACCAATACGAAGTCGTTTTGGGGGTTTAAGAGAAGCAGTAGTTTAAACTGTGGAAGTACTTATGGTCGGAGTTTATGTCCGTTACCGTTACTAAACCGGAGTAATTCAACCGGTTCAACGTCGAGTAAACAAAAACAGAGCAGCTCAAGGAAACACAACGAACATGTGAAGTTACAACAATCTTCATCGTTGTCTTCTTCATCTTCTGCTTCGTCTTCGTTGAGTAATAATGGTTTTTCGAAACCACCATTGAAGAAAAGCTATGGAGGTTATAGTTATGGTAGTCATGGAGGTGGTGGGATTAGAGTGAGTCCGGTTATAAATGTTGTTCCTTCTGGGAATTTGTTTGGTTTTGGTTCGATGTTTTCTGGTAATGGAAGAGACAAGAACAAGAAGAGATAAAATGTAAGAATAGATATGTTTTCTGGTTTTACTGTTTTATTCTTCTTCTTCTTCTTGTTCTCTGAAACTCTGAAGATTTTCTGACAGTGTGTTTTGTGGATCCCATGCCAGTATTATTTTTTAGACTATTGTGGTGTAATTGTGTTTTGTTGATTTGTTAGTTTGTGTTTTTTTTTTTAATGTTGAAATCTAGATTTGTTTTTAATAAGAGGATGCTAATTTCAGATACTTTGTTGATCAACTATCACCATTAAGATATTTATGTGTATTTGTTTAAATAGTTTAGGAGTACTTTCTAGAAAAAAAATTATTAAGTGATTTAGGTGTGTGATTTTTTTTCTTTTTAATAATTATTGTTTAAATATTACTTATTTTACAATGAGAGGGATAAAGATAACAAAAGAAAAGATTTTACAAGTTGTACATGGATGAGATAATTAACTACATCGGAATTAAATAAAGTTTTAACCTAAATTCAATCATATTTTGTTGGTATCATTGAAGATGAAGCACTTATTTGTTTTATAGAATAGATATAAAAAATAAATATTTATAGTTATGTTTTTGTTATTTGAAAATGTTTTGATTGTTTATATCGAAATTTTAATTAACTTATTATAACTATCATTCTAATTTTTATTCCAACTTAAATTAATTTTCTTAGTACCAAAGATTGTGAACCTTAGATCAATAGTCTTTTTAAAAGCAAAAACAAAATTAATTAGTCTTATCTTCCCAAAGATTGTGTGGATCAAGTAGGGGTGGTAGGTTTCAGCCGGCCGTGTCCTTCCAAGTTTTTAATCAATGAACTAAAATTGATTCGTTTACTTGAATAATCAAATATTGTACATTTAGTAGTTGAGAATATATAACCTTGACTTAGTCTATTACTAAACTAATTTTGGTAATATAATAGTGACTAACTAATGATAAAACTGTAGAAAACAATGATAAGAGAGTTATCAAATACAATTAGAAAGTGGGACAAGACAAGTGACAGGTAAACAATTATCTTTGGAGCTTGTCCTATTCTGTTCCTTTTGAATATTTCTCACATGGTGTGTATTACCAATTAATGTGAATTATCACTAAAGCAATGCAAAGAAAAAGGAAAAAAATAGAAATAATTGATGTGAAATCTCTACTTTTTCTCTCTATCATTCCATGTAAAGTTAAGCTTAACGTCGTGCCAATTATTCCTTTATTGTTTTCTACGTTTTTTTCCTTCAATTTTACGGTTTAAATTTGCTAATAAGGAATATAATTTTTATACTTTACCAGCTGTAACAATCTTAGTTAGTTCACACGATTCCTATCAAACTTCTTTTATAATTTTAGTAAAATTTGTTGACCACAACTATATCTTGTCTACACCAAATCTGATTGCGATGAAACTGACTTTTCTAAGGCTTAGTAATGTTTTGAAAGGTATAGTCAAGAGTCAAGTAAACAATGATGGCACCATCCAACTGTTATTTCAATTGGATATATACCATATGCTTTTATGTTGGATGGAAGTTTGTGGGCTGGATGGTCTAAAGAAAAAAAGGGTGTACGTAGTCCTTCACTTTATGTGTAGAATTTTCCAAACGAGTACTTGTTGCTTGAATTCATACATATGTGTGCTAGTTAGGGTAAAATTCGCGGATTTGAAAAAGACCATGTCGTCATAAGCCAGGTTTGGAGAGTCTTATTTAGATGCAAACACAAAACGGTTTCGCAAGTTAGTGTAAATGTGGATAGTAGTTTCAAATGGGCTAAATGCGTGTAGACAATGGATTGACCTATTAATGTGATTACTATAATTACACATATTAGTTGTTAGTTTTAAATACAAGTGTGTATATTTTTATATTCATTTTATCAAGTAATTTAATTTGCTTTTTTGAAATTTTTATTTTATTTTATTATCAACTATAAATGATCAAAATTCGATTTTATTATGTTGTAGCAGGTTAAGATATTTTGCGGCTTTTTATGGACAATTCTACAAACCTCAATTTTAGAAACGCCAAGTCTAATATGTCCCGTCATGAGTTATGAATACAAGTTTACTAGTCAGTGTCTGGACTCTTGAATGTTGATTTTATGTATGTGATACATATATGATGTATGTGAAGGCAATTCGCTGTTTCGATTTGTAAAATAGAAGATATACAAATTAAAAAGATCATACAACACAAAGCATGTAGAAGTCTAGGTTTGCATCAAAATAGTCATTAACAAGCGTTAGTAATATTTTTGCTTACCTAAGCAACTTCCATGGAGCAGTCCTTTTTTTAAAGTAGAGGGTAAATTAGTCGGGAAAACGGCATTTTTCAACCTCAACTATTTGCAGGCGGGTTTTTCCAACCCAAACTATTACCCCTAGTCGATTTCAACCCAAACCCAAAATTAATTCAAAATCAAAACCTAAACTAATGCAAATGAGCCGATTTCAACACGACGCGGAACGGTGTTAGTTCGGAAGTTAACGGTTGCTCAACCTTGGGTAATTCTCTCTCTACAGCATTCATCAAACCTTGAAAATAAAATCAAATAACTTTGAGAACTGTTAACTTCTGAACTAACATTGTTTCACGTTGTGTTGAAATCGGCTCATTTACATTAGTTTAGGTTTTGATTTTGAATTATTTTTGGGTTCGGGTTGAAATCGACTGGGGGTCATAATTTGGGTTGGAAAAACCCGCCAGCAAATAGTTGAGGTTGAAAAAGGCCGTTTTCCCGTAAATTAGTCTACGTGCATGCTATTTCCTTCGTCTTATTTTAGGAAACTGTAATTTTTATGTACTTTCGAAGAAGTATATAAATAATTCAAGAAAAAAAGTAAAAAAAAGTTCTACACATTCTAATTATTGATTTCAACAATTTTTAGCCACAAATTTTTATTTTTTTTACATGTTCAAGGATAGAGCATTTAGCAATAATTCAAAAAGTCGATATCTATCTAATGGTCCAGTCATATTTTCTTTATAACTTTATTAGTTGTGTTGCATGATTGAAAAAAATAAGTTTCTGTCAAGTTTATAGAAACTTAAAAGAACTCATTTTTTTTTAAGACATTAGACATGCACTTAAATTTATTCTTATTGGAACCTTACTTACATAGTTACATCACTACATGCAACGGTTTATATGCAAAATTAATTTACATAAGTTCGAGTTTCCGATGATGGTCTATTGAATAGTTCACACTTCAAAGTCTTATCATTTGTTACTATAAATCTAAAATAATCTTGAGATATATACAAAATTGGGAATTTTCTTCGCAATTGTCCTATAATACAAAAGAAGAAGAAGACGAAGTTATCATTGTGATCACTGTTATTAGATCACTTTTAAGACAAGGAAGTATGGATGACAATTATAATCTGGACGATGTCAACCGCCACATGGTTGTAGGACACTAAAAACACTTTAATCCTATTCTCTTCTGGTTGTCACTAATTTTCCCTTTTCTTTTTATGAGATACATATATCTCTATTAATTATTTTATTTTGTGTCCCTTTCAACAAAATTCATATATACATGAAAATTTTGCTACTAACATATGTTAATTTGGGACTAAATTAACCTCTTGCAATATTGATTTGATTGGTATAGAATAAATTTAGTAAGATCCACATATTGTCAATATAGTACGATAAAGTGCTTGAATGTTGATTAATTTTTTTTCAGGTTTGTTTTAATTTATATGTATGGAAAATAACTATTTCTGTTAGTTTGTTTGATCATAAAAGTTCTTTAAGAAACTTGCGAGTTACGACTGAATTCCGATTGGAGCACATGGATTAAGTATAATATGGGCTAAACAAGACTAATTATGTTCGATTCATGCATTTGAATCAAGAATAATATGCATGGTGCATTAACGAATAATATGGAATATCATGAAATAAGTATTCATATCTTAAATTTATGCATATCTTAAATCAAAACTAGAACCGAAATTTATTTCGATTCCGTTTGGTTGTGTTCAAATTTGATTAGGTTTTAGGAAAAAGCTGATGAAAATATAAGTAAATAACTCATTTTAATTATCATTGCAGGCTTTATGTTTAGATGTATTTTTCATATTTCTATATAAATATTAAAATTTAATAAATTTACCGACATTGTCCGGTTTGATTTGGCTAGACCAATTTTGAGTTCAGCTATTATGCTCGGTTTATTCGATATATTCTGAAATTCAATTTGATTTCGGTTCGGCGAATCCTAGGTTGGTTCAGTTACTATGGTCAAGAAATAATTAAAACCTCAATCATGCAAGGGATAAAACAAATATAGAGAGCCTAGTTGAGTTCAATTATCATTAATTAACACATATTCATGCATGCACATGTATTTAACCATATATATATATATATATTTTGTCCAAAACCACGTGCAAACTAAACCAGAAATAATTACATAATACTATATAAACTTTATTATTCAAGTTCATGCAACACGAAGATATCATACTTTTGAATGTTAAAAAATGCAAGGTTGGTTATGCCAAAAAGAAATGTTAGGTTGGTCGAAACCTTGAATTGTTCATATGGCCTGGCACGTACTGGAAAAAAGCATGTGGTCCAATATTCTTGTTATTGATAAAATCGTTTAAGCTATTTGTGTATCCATCTTGTAAAGTAATTCTTAAACTAAGATTGTCATGGCATTAAAAAAATATATATGTCGATTCTAAATTTTGTTTCTAGAGAGAGTATTTAGCTTTGCTTTCGGCATTTCTATTTATAAGGGTCAAAGAGAAGTTAGTCGTCTAAAGCATATTTTTCACCAACATGATCCCCGAATTTTTGGTTAACAAGAGAATAATGAAAAATGAAGAATTTTTGGTTTGTAAGATCAAAAGCCCAACATCTCTTTCCACTCTTTGTATGCGTAAAAAGAGATTAATTTAAAAAAAAAAAAAAAAAACAAACAAAAAACAAGAGATTAATTTATCATCAAAAAAAAAAGTAGGTTCCACGAATTCACTCTAAGACCATCCGCAGTGGTGTAAGTATGAGGGAGGGGTGTAAGATTTTTTTTATTATTATAATTTAAAGTGAGAGAGAAAAGAGAGAGAAAGAAAGAGAGAGATAGAGTGTCTTACACCCGAGTGTAAACTTACACCCGGGTGTGAAGAGAGAGACAACTTTTGCATTATTTATGTATTTTAAAATAGATACACCCCACGCAAGGATACACCACTGCGGATGCTCTAACCCCTTTGGTTTACGAAAAATGGGGTCGGTTTTCTTCAAATCTCAACTTTGAACCAAGTCCAAGTGAATAATCGAGACCAATTTTTTTTTTTTTTTTGTTATTTCTCTTTTAATAGATATAGATGAATGGTTACTATTTTGGATGGGCTTGAAAAGTGCTAGTTCATCAGCCCAACATCTTTTCCATGTGTAACAAGAAGAAAAAGAAAGTTGGTCGTCAAATTCTTATGTATATTTTGGAAAACATTTTTCTTGACTCAAATTTTTTTACTTGTATTTGTATTTCAAACTAGCTAGCAAAGTACAAATGTCATCATAATCTCTTTGCCAATGACAGTAACAAGCCAGTCTGGAGTACTAACATCAATAACAACTTCATACATAGTAAACTTAGATACCATTTTTTGGCAATAACATCGGCACGCATTGCTTTCTCGACCCTATAATACAAAAGAAAATTGGAGCAAACGTATTCATGTTGCCGTGATTTCCATTAGCATACTCTGGAGAGCTGGCTATTCTTGTGAGTTTATTGCTTTCACCAGATTCTTTGAGTCATTCTCAAAAATCTCTAAACCCAAGATTATCCACACATCATTGTCCATTCTATTTCAAGAAAATCATTATTTTGTCAAGGAGACAAGGACATTTCGAAAATTAGACTATATGGATTGTTTTACATGGGCTTTTGTTCGGTAGGATCAAAACGACTGCGAAGAAATTTTGTTTGTTTGGATGTCATATAGACCAGCGACTAGCGACCTTAATTTTCGGTAATTGATTTTGTATAGAGATATGTTTTAAAATAAGTCAACTAGCAAATATAAAACACATTCATAAGCTACATGAACATTTAGTTGTAATATATAATCATTATATTCACATATACTGTTCGATAAGAAAGTCACGAAAACTATTTAACTTTCTGCATGATAGATGTTTTAATCAAACCACAGTATTCTAGAGAAAGCACCAGGAATTTTTGTTTTATTTCATCTTGGTCAAAATGTTACTTTTTTGCAAATAGTAAAACTGGGTTTCCTATTTTCTTCATTTTTTTGACAAAATTTGATCCCTTCTTTTTTTGTTTCCTTTAGCATCGTTTCGTGTTGGGAATTTTCAAACAGTTATGTTACTAACAATTTCCAATATATAGCTTAAGCAAGAGTAGAAGAAAAAATAATTGGTACTGTGTTTAGATAGAAGTGGGGGAATGCTTGAGATTCGTAGCGTGTATGGGTTATTGTCCGTGACATCTCAGAATTCGTCAGACTCGGACAAAGACGCAACTTCTGCTTTTTCTGTCTTTACACTCTTAATATTTCAAACTTTTTTCCCCTATATACTTACCCATTTATATATATAGTTCACTACATTTTTCCTAGACGCTAAAATCTACAAATAATGAAGCTATTGACTCTTGATTTTTTTTTTCCAATCAAGCACCATATGTTAATTCACGGAAAATAACTCTCTTCTAGAGAGAGCCAATCGGGTACCGTCGAACTTACATGGGAAAAACAGAACCCGCGACTTCTTGCACATTTAGCAAGATGATCGGCGGAAGTATTACCACTACGAGGGATATGTTTCAAACGAAATGAAAAAAATAAATCCCTGTAATACGCAAAATCCAACAATTCTGTAGAAAACGTGGGCCACAAACTTGCAACAACGTTGGATATAGTACTTGATAAAAAGTTTAGTGAATATTGAACGATATAATTACCCGAAAGCAGATTACTAGAGCCGTCTAATTATCTGAATCGAGCTTATTTGATATCCCGACTATAAAAGAAAATGATGTTCGTAATTTAGGAGTCCTTTATTGGTTGGACCAAGGACCTTCCAAATGGATCACATAGAATTAGAGAACCTCTTGATAACAAAAAAAAAGGAATTTGTAAAATGGTCTTTTTGTATTCAATTTGCTAAAACATTTTGTAATTATCCATTACCAAAATAATAACATCCAAAATTTTTCTTACAAACTACCCTTATTGTTATTGGGATGTCAAAAAAAAAACTCTTAATACATTATAGAAACTTGCAAAAACGATTAAAATATGATTTTTTCGTAACCATTTGTAACTCGCACGATAATTTCTGAGAATCTATTTTATATACTTAAAAAAATTCATGATCAACAGTTTTGGAAAAAGAAAATTTTAAAAATTTAATGAAAATTTCACGAGCTTTGAAAGTTCTTTTTATGATCCCATTATTATTTGACAATTTTGACTCATTATATTGGTCGTTACTTTCGCTAATTCATAGGCATTTTGTGAATCCACACCTTGAGTACTTACTATAACTTCATACAATAATAAAATTTTGTCCATGAACCTAAACATAACAATTAGACGTAAAAAAATCCTTTAACACATAGATAATGCTCTCACACACTCTAGTCTAGACTAAAAGAAATTCTGATATCATGCGTTTGTAACACAGTAATAATTTATCATTTTGGTTCGTCACCTATAACCGAAAATTTTGCAGCTCTATATTATATTTGTTATTGCCCTAGGAGACAAGCTAGTACCACAACCTCTAAACCCCATCACACTGTGGTCATCCATCCATAAGGTCAGGTCGTTGTTTAGCCTCTTCAAATTTTTTTTTTTCTTTGTCACAAAACTAGTGTTGTCCACATGTCGTGAATTAATTGGCCACAAAAAATCATGCTATCATATTTTTTTCCTTTTTCAATATTAGTTATAAAAAGTTAAAAAAAAAACACTTAAGTTTATTTTTCAGTTTGGAACAAAAACCAATACAAAGTTGGAACTGAGAAACGGACTACAGATGAAGCTGGATTCCTCAAAAATGAGAGAAACAGAAACCTCGAACCTCTAACCCTTATTGTCCGGAACCACATTTTTACGCTTCTAATCTCTACTCTCTAAACATATACTCAAAACTAATCTCCATTTTTGTTTCTCTTTTTTGAGTCTTTTCTCTAGTCTACTTGTATCAGCTACTTCACCTTTTGTGCGCATGCTTCTCTCTTTCTTCTGTAACAATCTCTCTCGAGCCCCTTTCACCGTCAGTGACAACAGAGAGAATCACAGTAATAATTTTCACAGCGAAAAAAAAAAACACAAAAAGATTTACTCATCTCTCTTTCAATCACTTCTCGTCACTATCGTTTTGCTTTTGTCTCCTTTCACTTTTTTTAAACTCTCAATTGCGAATATTTACCCGTTGAGTTCTCAATTCTTGACACATAAACTTTTTTCCATTCTTCTAAAAAAAGCTCTGTTTCTTTCTTTCTTCTTCCACTATAGTGTACAATTGTCGTTTTCTTGATTTTCCAACTGTCTTCTTGATGTACATTCATCTCTGAGAGATTCCCCAAACTCACAAAAGCTGAGTGACTTTTTTTCTTTTAAGAATCTGAATTCGAAGAAAGTTTTGTTCTTTTTTCTCTGGGTCTTTGCTTCTTTCTTGGTTATGTGATAAAGTTATGGAATTTGAGACAATGTGTCTCTAAAGGAGACTTTTTTACTGTGTTTGAGATCTCTTTGAGCTTGTGGGTTTGTTAGGGTTTCGTTATGACGGGAGAGTTACAGGAGACTACGGCGCCGTGTGCGGCTATAACTGAGAAACGACCAAATCGACTTGGTGGTTGTGTCGGTGTTTTCTTCCAGCTCTTTGATTGGAATCGACGCTTTGCTAAAAAGAAACTCTTTTCTCGCAAATCACTTCTTCCTGGTTAGTTTCTCTCTCTCTCTCTGACTCTGTTTCTGTCTCAATTTGTGTCGGAGAATGTGTGTAATGAAAGAGTTTATCTATGGTTGTGTCAGGGAAACAAGTGTCGAAGAGGTTTGGAGGGAATGAGAAGATGTTAAAGTCAAAGCTTAATCTGGTGATTATGTCTCCTTTGTGTTAAAGTTTGTATCTTTAGTTTTTTTATTTGAGTAATTGTTGATGTGTTTCTGTATTTGTGTTGAATTGATAGATTGATGATGAGAACAGAGGAAGTTTTCCAAAAAGAGGTGAAGTTGGAGAGCTTAAAAAGCATGAAATGAGATCTCCTAGTTTAGTAGCACGTTTAATGGGACTTGAATCAATGCCATCTAGTCATAGAGACAAAGGGAAGAATAAGAAGAAGAAACCGTTGTTTTCGCAGATTCAAGATACCGATAAATGTGATTTGTTTGATGGGGAAGAAGAAGAAGAAGAAGATAGTGGTTTTGATAAGTTAAGGCCACAGAAGATGCAGAGAACAACGGGAGTTTGTGATAGGCGTGTTGCGGTGAAGAAGTTTGGTTCTGATGCGTTGCAGATTAAGAATGTTTTGACTAGAGTAAGGAAACATCAACAGTATAATAGTCATCATCAGCATCAGAAACTAGCTTCTCCTGTTAGAAGTCCGAGGTTGAATAGAAGAAGTTCTAGGTTGATTGATGCTGCTGCTAGGATTCTTGAACCGGGGAAGAGAAATGTGAAATGCGCTATTGCTTATCCTGGTTCTTCGGGGTTTAGAAGGTTTGAAAATGCTGGGAAAGAGCCGGTTGAAGTTGTTGTTTCACCGGAGTTTCAATGTGGTTATAATAGTAGTGTTGCTTCTTGTAAAGCTTGTGGTAGCTTGGTTGATGTTAATGGTACGAGTCCGGTAGTTGAAGAAACTGGAAAGAGCGTGGCGTGTGTTTCTGAATCAACGCCATTTCAACGGAGTAAAAGAAATGTGTTTTGGAGAAATGAAGACAGTACAGATCAAGTGGTGAGGAAAGCTCTACACCGTGCTCGATATGACTTCAATGGGAAGCATGGAAAGGATGAAATGTCACTGCCGGGTTTTAGAAACAGAGATTATCATAATAAGGTGTTGCATAGGGAGGAGAGGTTTCCTCCGGAAGCTCGATCTTTCACCTTACCGAGTAAAAGAGGTTGTTCTTCACCTGCAAATGCTATCAAGTGTAAAGAGAAGGACTTTATAGCTATGAATAGAGGTTCAACTAGTAGGAATCATCACTCGAAGTCCCCGGTTAAATTTGAAAACTCTGATTTGAATCTGCAGAGAAAATCTCAGACTAGAGTTGAGGAGTCTTGTAATAGATCAGTATTAAGCACGCCAGGACGGAAGAGGAGGCTAGCTTGTGATAGTGGTCACGGACGAGGAAGTAGCTTTACGAGTCCAGGGTCAAAAAGATTAGATGGTGAATGCTCTTGCGCTTGTAGTAATGGCCCCAGCGGTAGCAATGAAACAGCATTTTCATCACTGAAACTTGGTTCCCTTCACAGAAATTATAGCCAATGCTGTAGAGAAACTAAAGAGAGAAAAGGAGTTCAACGCGTTCCAAGACCATCCTTTACGAAAAGGCCACCGCTTGATGTAGGTACTCTCGGGTTGATTCAGCAAAAGTTGAAAGAATTGGCTTCTCAAGAAGAAGATGAGGTCATAGGAGGAAGTGCTTTGCCCAGTAAATCAGCATCTTTGATTCTCCATGAATTGCTATCTTCTTTAGCTTTGGAGCAGCGTTATAATCGAGATATCGATATGCCTTACGCAGAAACAGCTCATCGGGTATGTTTATAATCTACAAGGACTTCACATTTTAGTGTTTCTTATCTTTTATTCATTATGCTTCTTGCTTCTTGCAGAGAAAAGGCAAAACAGAGTTGTGGAGCTCTGTAGGAAATGCAAACAGTGAGTACACTAGCCCGGGTTCTGTACTCGATGCATCTTTCTCCAATGAGAGTTGTTTTTCAAATAGCTTTGACAATGTCTCAGGTACATAAAGATAGTCAGACAGCAATTAACTTCTTAAAAAACGTCAGTTCTTGTATATGAAACCTGAAACTGGTTTTATGGTTTGTAGTTCCAGGACAGATGAGGCTGCCTCTAGAGCCTATAGAACCCGATTGGAACATCCTGGAAGATTCTGCGACTTCATTCAAGAATTCAACAAGTGGTGGTAATTATCAGGCGATCGCGAGTCTTGTTAGCCATGTCTCTAACGTCCTGCGATGTTTAAGCAACACAGGTCTCATACTAACGCAGCAGAGGTTCACAATTTCTAGAGAAGTCATTATCCACACCGAGCTATTAGTTGGTATCACTAAGACACAAGAGAACTACCTCATCGGACCAGAACTCTTGGACGAACTCATGATCTACGCAGCTCGTTCTGATAATCTAGTCAACCTCCCTGGACTAACCGGTGGGTTCCTCGTAGATGCCATGATTGAACACTTGGAAGAACGAAACATTTCCTGCGGATTGTTAAAGCCTTTCAGTGCTAAACCTGACGAGTTGATTCGAGGTGTTCTTGAAGAAGTTCCAAAGTGGACTCGGATTAACATGGATGAGGTTATCGGTATCGAAATGGAGAAATGGCTTGATCCTGAAACTCATCTATTTGGAATAGGATCAGAGATTGCATACGAGATCCTTCGGTGTTTGGTTAGCGAGTTAACAACCGATCTTGGGAAATCCTTACCGGTGAAAACTAATCTCTTTTAGAACTAATCAATGTTTTGTCAAATAGCATTTGTAATTCACCATTTCTTGTGCTATTTCAACGATAATGTTTATTAGCTCAAATAGCATTTGTAATTCACCATTTCTTGTGCTATTTCAACGATAATGTTTATTAGCTCAAATAGCATTTGTAATTCACCATTTCTTGTGCTATTTCAACGATAATGTTTATTAGCTTTCTGATAACAACCTTGCAAACTTTATCGTTATTGATACATCTATCAATCACCGAAACCTAAATCAGAAAAAGGACTCATCTTTATCAATCAAAAACCCATTAACACAGAGACACTCGTAGAAGAAAAAAAACCAAACTTTGAGCAACAAATGTTAGATTTTAGACACAAACAAGATCAAAGAATCAGTAAATTTGTCTGTAACCTAGAATAGTACGACCACCACCACCACCAATTGATTTCCTTCCTCCTCCACCTCCTCCGCCGCCACCGATTGATTTCCTTTTTCCTCCACCACCGTTAATAGCTGTCGCAGCAGCCATAGATATTTTCTTAAGATCATCAACAGCAGCGTAACTCTTACGCATCATCCCAATACCTTTCTTCTCACCAGCATTCTCTGAAACACTTCCTCTAGCCACCGAACCAGCGAAAACGGCGGCGTTTCTACTCTTCATCGGCGGTGGAGTAAGTTCTGTTCTCCGAAGAAGCAAATTCGAATTAACCGGTGGTCGACGATTCTCTTTACGAATCATAGCAGAGAAATCAGGAACCGATTGAGCCAACGAAGAAGACGACGACGTTTTCCTCTGATTCTGAATAAATCCGAATCTAGTCTTCTTCTCCGGCAAAACCCTGATTTCTTCTTCTCTTGTGAAACCAAATCTCAATTCCTCTTCCTTAAGAATCTTCTCGAAGTCTCGTTTCATACGAAGCTTCGATTCTCGTAATCTCGCGTAATCTCCATATCTAGATCCTCTTTCGAATCCGTAATCACCATTATCAACCAAAAGCTTGAGTTTTTGTTGTGTTTCGGATATTGAATCAACGGAAAAAAACAGAGATTCCATACTAGGGTTTGAGATTGTATCCTCCATTACTGTATCGTCTTCTTCTTCCTCACAAAGTTAAAAACTTTTTGTTTTTGTTTTTGATTCGTAACGGTCAGATTGAACAAAGTCACAAAGAGAAGGAGAGAGGCTCCTAAATATTTTGTTGTATTGACGCTTTTACCCTTCTTAACGGTCTTATTTTAGTGACCGTTGACCAAACCGGTTAAAGAGAGAATTTGCATATTGGTTTACTGGTTAATTTGCAGATGGTTTTTAGTAATTTACTTTTAGAAAAGGAAACAATTTGCAGATGATTAGGGGATCGATTATCAGAAAAAAGGAAATTGGTTTAACTGAACCAGCCTTGGTTCGTTTGGTTTTGAGTAATTACTTTCGAAAAAGGAAAACAATTTTACTTAGTCGTTTAATTACTATCAGAAAAAGGAAATAACAACGATTGATTAGAAGCTGAGTTTAGGACCTAAGTCTATATATATCTGATTAGAAACAGAGTGAGTCCATTATCATATTCTTTCACAACAAGCAAACACAAAAATCTCAGTCTTGTCTCGTTCTCGTTTGTTTGTGAAATTGAGAAAAACATAATGGGTGGCTTGAAGAGGAAGATTGCTATAAAGAAGATAGAGAAGAAAGATTCACGAGCGGTATCATTCTCAAAACGTCGTAAGGGTCTATATAGCAAAGCTTCTGAGCTTTGTCTACTCTCCGACGCAGAGATTGCGATTATAGCAACTCCTGTTTCTTCTAATTCCAATGCCTCTTTCTACACTTTTGGCCACTCCTCTGTCGATAGTGTTGTCTCTGCTTTTCTCGCGAATCAGCGTCCTTGTGATGAAAAGTTAGGGTTTTGGTGGGAAGATGAGAGTCTTGTCAGATCAGAGAATCTGGAGGAGTTGAGAGATGCGATGGATTCAATGTCGACGATGTTGCGAGATCTAAAGGAGTTGGAGAAGCAAAGAGATCATCATCAAAAGGAAACCCTAAATCGTCAACCGTGTTCTGCAAGTTTTTGCGTTGAAGATGATATAACTGTGAATAAGAACACGGAAGAACAAACCCTAGCGGTCTCTGACAACAGCAACAACAACAACAACAACGGTTTACTTGGAAACTTCGATGAGTGCAATCAAGAGTTTGATCTCGATCAAATCTTTGACGAGTTTGAGTTCGATGAGTGCAATCAAGAGTTTGATCATCAAAAGCAAACCCTAAATCTTCAAACGTGTTCTGCAAGTGTTTGCACTCAAGATGATGTAACTGTGAATTTCGAAGGGTTTCATAAGAACACGGAAGAGCAAACCCTAGCGGTTTCTGACAATAGCAACAACAATGGTTTAGTACTTGGAAACTTCGATGGGCACTATCAAGAGTTTGATGATCTCGATCAAATCTTTGAATTTCTGACAAGCTCTGAAGTTTTATCGATGAATTTGGAGATGGATGATGTCTGATGTCTCTATGGTGACAATTGCAATTTGTGTTGTTATGTTGAAATTGGATCTTCGATTAACGGCTTGATTTTGTTCTTTTTGGTTTTTAAGCTTATGAGGATGATAAAAAAGCTTGATTATTTCTATAATTTGTGCAAAATCAACTTTAGTTTTTTTTTGTGAAAAGATAAATCGACTATACATAATTTGAGTTCTGTTCCATTTGTAGTTGTTCCATAATCAACTTTGTTTCTTCAAGAAAGTGTCTGTCAAGTGAGTATTTGAAGAGAACATATATCCCAGAAGAGTCATAATCTGTTTAACACACCAAAAAAAAATCCAGTACCATAGAAGGAGAAATTATCTGGGGAGTCCCCTTTTGCGAAACCGTAACCTCATATCTCCCCCTTATAAACAGATATTATTATTGATTTAATTTTAATTCGAAAAGTGTTGGTTTTACCAGTATACCCCAACCGAAATCTAAATATTACAACCAAAACCTGGATCTATTCGAACCAGACCCGAACCAGACTCGACCCACCCATAACCCGAATCTCTTCTCTCGATTCTCTGCGTTTTAGGTTTCTTTTTGAAATCGAAAACTCAACACAAACTGAGAAAATTCATATCTCCCCTCTTCAAACCCTAACCGTTCTCTCTTGCAACTTCTTCTCCTCTTCAAATCTCCGAGATCTCCCCAGAAACTGTAATTGAGAGATTGCGATCTCGATTGCGAAATCATCTTCACTTTATTGATTCATTTTCTCATTTCTTGTATCTCGTTGCGAAACCTCTCCGATAATGCCTCCAAAGAAAGGGTTAAAGAGGAAGAGAGTCACAAAGGCAACGACGGTGGAGCCATCCACCACAACGACGGTGGAGCCATCCACGGTGGAGCCAGGCTCGATGGAGGAGCCATCCCCGATGGTGGAGAATAATCCAATTGAGGGAGAACTAGTTGAAGAACAACAAGTCCCGGGAGATCTCCAAGTCCAGAGCTTAAGTCCGGTTATAGAAGATTCTGACAAGAATGAGGAAGAAGATTCTGAGAAGAACGAGGAAGAAGAGAACGAAGAAGAAGGGAATGAGGAAGAGAATGAAGAAGGAGAGGAGTCCTCGTCAGATGAGGGTAGTAGATCCTTAGGTGAAAAGTCCTCCTCCGATGAGAGTAAGGAGGATGAGATTTCAGTGGAAAATGCGTCGGAAAATCAGCCGGAAAATGCTATGGTAAGTATTTGAATGGTGTGAAACTGGTAGAACAAGGTAAAACTATGTGTATATCTGGGTATTACTGGTAGAACAGGGTACAACTATTGTTTATTGGTATAACTGGTAGAACTGGGAATACTATGTGTTTGAATTCTAGGTATAACTGGTAATACTAGGACATTACTATATGTTTGATTTCTGGGTAATACTGGTATTACTAGAGTATAACTATGTGTGTGAATTCTGGGTAAAACTGGTATTACTAGGGTACTACTATGTGTATATTTTCAGGGTAATACTAGTAATACTATTCGCAGAATAATGATATATGGATGAATGTCTGTTCTGTTGCAGGAGATCGACGAGGAAACAGAAGCAATACCACCGCTGAGTATGTATTTCCCGCCTTCGGAATATGTGAAGAAAATCAAGCTATCAACTCGGTGCTATATTCACGAAGTGTTGACTACATTTGATGAGTTGGAGCC
The DNA here is from genome assembly GCA_019202795.1 of Arabidopsis thaliana x Arabidopsis arenosa. NCBI lineage: Eukaryota > Viridiplantae > Streptophyta > Magnoliopsida > Brassicales > Brassicaceae > Arabidopsis > Arabidopsis thaliana x Arabidopsis arenosa. Next base: position 9,492,973 of record CM032919.1, on the reverse strand, counting down.
TCCGATGAGCAAGTCTGAGAGGGCATTTTTTGAGGATCATCCGAGTTTCCAACACGTCTTCCACATGCCAAGAGACCCAAACCACCGACTTATGGGGATGTGGATGCTCCTTCTTCGCACGGCGCGTATTGATAGGAAGAAAGAAGTGTGGTTCATCGTCAATGGTGACCCAAAAGATACAACCCAAGAGAAGGATGGTGACCCACAAGTCACCAAGATGACGACTCGGAGCAAGAGACAGCTTGGTTGACTGATTTGTCTCTTTGATGTTTGGATTTGAACTTGGATTTGTTATGTTAATTGTTTTGGATTTGTTATGTTAGGATTTGAATTTGGATTTATTATGTTAGGATTTGAATTTGGATTTGTCTTGTTAGGATTTGAATTTGGATTTGTTAAGTTAGTTTTATAAATTTAATTAAGGAATACGGGTAAAACTGGTATTACTAGATAAGGAATACGGGTAAAACTAGTAATACTGCTAATGGTAATAAGCTTACAAAGCATAAGAAAGTCTCACAATTCATAGAAAAGTCTTACAATTCATAGAAAAGTCTTACAAAACATAGACAAGTCTTACAAAGCAAAGAATAAGCTTACACATTAGTGAGCGACTAACTCCGAACGCATTTCTCCGCTAGATGAGCGACTAACTCCTTCAGTTTTTGGGTCTCCTTACCATTACCTTTCAACTCCAAACGCATTTCTTCTTGATAGTACTCCAAGCTTTGAATCTTTTTGTGATGGGTATCAACCTCCTCCCTTAAGTTAGTCACCTCTTCTTCCATAGCTTTATCCCAAAGTTTTCGAATGTGTAAACCATCATTCTACAATACAAGAATTCTATATCGAGATCAATTATTCAACATACATCTGGGTAATACTAGTATAACTAGTAATACTACATACATCTGGGTTCTCAGAGATCTACCAGTTCTACCAGTTCTACCAGTTTTACTTTCGCGTCAATAATGATACTATCTATTTACCTTATACACGTTGCATTGATAGTATCTCTTCCCTTTGTCACCATCGTTCTCAGAGATCTTGTCGAGGATGCGGCCACCACAAGGACATCTCTTCGGAATTCCTTCCATCATTCCGACTTCTTCTAATTGATCATAAATCCTCTTAGCGTTCTTCATCTCATCATACCATGGGTCTCTCTCACATAATCGATCCATAATTGAAAAAGAGAGAAAGATTGAAGAGAAGGAACAAAGTTGGATCTCGTTTTCTTGAGCTTGGAGAGAGAGAGAGTGAATTTCGAGATAGAGAGAGAGAGGATAAGTCTCGATTGTGAATTAGAAGTGGAGAAAAAAAAGAATTTTAGTTATTTGTTTTTGTTGATTTTGGGTTTAATTGATTTTGGGGGGAAAAATTGGAGGGAAAAAAAAATTGGGGGGAGAAATTGGAATTATATGCCCACGTGTGCGCAGTCAAACCCACGTGTGCGCAGTCAAATCCACGTGTGCGCAGTCTTTGTGACATGTGCGCCGTTTTTTTTAACGTAGTTGTACCCTAGTTTTCAGTTGTACAAATTGTCCACATAGTTTTACTTTTGGTGTTTTCAAATTTAACCAGTATTACACATCCTTAAAAATGATTTATCTAGTTGTACACTTGAGGAAACTCTATTATTATTGAATTCTAAAGGTTTAATGTAATCAAATGTTAAAAATATATAAAATTGTAAAATATCAATCCTAAATTGGAGTTTATATCAAAAGTGAGCTTAAAAGTATAAGGAATATGTTGGATGTAGTCTCATAAAACAATCTTACATGAACATTTTTTTTTTCCCTATCTTACTTCGTTTTAAATCATTTGTAAGAGTTCATTATCATTTAATAGTCTATGTAATAGTTGGTGTTGAAAAAATTAGAAATATCAAATTTCATAATTTTCTTCAGTAGTTATACTAGTTATACCAGTATTACATAATTTTTTCATTAGTAATACCTGTTATACTAGTATTACCCTTACGCCAGTGAATTAAAACATAGTATTACAGGAGGCAAATCTAGTGTTACATAGTTGTACAACGCAAATATGGTTTACAAATCATAAAGTTCAGATAAAATCAAATACTATGGTTGCCAAATAACAACCATTGCAGCGATTGCCTCGGCCTCCTTTTGTTTTGAGTCCTTTGACGTTTTGGACGCCTTTCCCCGGTGGATGGAAGCCTCAACACTTTTGTTCTACCCTTCTTCTTTTTCCGAGGCAGAGGTAATACCTTCAACGCTTTGATCTCATCTGGGATATCCCACTGTGACTTATCCGGGACTAAATAAATAGTCCTATAATACGCCAATGCCCACATCTCCGCCCAATAATACTTTGAAACCAATTCATGTATTTCCATACTTCGAGTTCTTGTTGTATCGCTCTCGAAGGCAATGAAACCGGCTAGTGCATGCACACAAGGATACTTTTGGATATCGAACACCTTTGTCCACCACTTCCTGCAATGCCGCTCTGCTTGGAAATTCTTGAAATAAATTCAAACCAATACCGTCTTCCCATTCTTTTTTAAACTGACCAGCTTCTACAACAGGCGGTGGCTCAACGTATTCATCACCCCTATCATCATGTATATCCATAGATTCATCATGTGATCCAATCTCAGCATCTTGAGTATCATCAACCTCCACTATTGCCTCTTTTGGTTCTGTTCCTTGTTCCTCACATTCACACAAAACGATGGCAGCATTATCTCTCATTTCATCCTCATAGTTCTTACCAGCAGAACTTTTATTGATGACCTCCACTCTCGACAGTTGCTCGGGCAATTCTGGTGGAGTGATGACCTCCACATACAAAACATATCTACGGTTATTTTCACCTGAAGATATATAGACACCGACATCCTCATCATCACAAATGTAAATCTCTTCAGTTGATCCCAACAACACTGCATTATACCTCAGTTGCAATTTAACCTTACTTTCATCTAACCCAAGCTTCGTGCATATCCTACCTACTAACATGGAGAGAGTTATATTCTCCCCTGATGTCTTCATCATCAAGGTATACATGCGACCTTTGCATTTAAAATATATGTTCACGTTCTCACTCATTGTATCCTGCAAAAACAATACAAAAACTCTGTCAGTTATACTAGTTTTACTAGTTGTACTACAATTCTGGGTAATACTAGTATAACTAGTCATACTATATACATCTGGGTAATACTAGTGTAACTAGTAATACTACATATATATTTTTCAATAGATTCAGGTACATTTCTACCCAGTTATACCAGTTGTACTTTCGCGACAACAACTCAAATCGAATGGTTTCGGGTTCAAAACTACAATTCACTATGATTCAGTTGCTATAATCCATTTCTTACCCATTTACAGACCTATTCCACCCAGAAACTATGCATAAACTTCCAATGTGCATACCTAAACACAATAACCCAAATCTAATTGAATTGAATCTCCTTGTCTAAATCCTAAACTTCTATTTCATGCTCTATGCAGCTAAAGGAACTAACCTGTCTCACCGCAACTCGCCGGAAGCTCGCCAGAACGGAAGAAACGGCAACAATGCAGCTCGCCGGAGGTGGAGCTCGAGATAGAGAAGAGAGTCGAAGAGGAGAAGCTCCCGTCGTTTTTTTTTTTTTTCTTTTTCTGGGTTCGATTTTTTTTTTTTTTTTTGTTTAATTAAATTTCAAATAAATCAATAATAATACTAATAAATAAACAGAGGGTAAAATCGTCAGATCACATTTCATTAATTGAGAAGGGGATATGTAGACAAAAAAGGGATATAAGAGGTTTATGGTTTACAAAAGGGGAGTTGTGAGACATTCTCTCCCATAGAAGTTAGAGAGTGATTTTATAAGTAGAACACAATACCATAGTAGAAGTTAATAACAAGGAACATACCTCTCCGAGACTTAAGGATCTACACGATGAATAAATCAGGGTTTGAAATTATAAAACTGGGAGAGATTGAACCTGATTCGTCCTGTTCTATAAGAATCTCATCCAACTGCAGAAAAGTTACTTGCTCACATTTCTCTAAAGTCAAGACTCAAAGATGCCAAAAGAAGAAACCAAAAACTCTTATTAAGTCAGCAGTTTCCGACACATATCCAGAAAGGAAATTTATTTCTTACTTGTACATGTTGTAATGATTTGATCAACTCTTGAGGCAAGGAAACATTGATGAGTATGCTCCAACCAAAAAAATAATGGTGTGGGTATCGATATGCTTTGTCCTTCAATGGTACATGAGATAATCCATTGTGACATGTAAGCTTTGTTAGAACCTCCTCAGCCATACATCATCTCAATTTGATGTTAAACAAGCTAAAACCTTGACCTCCTTTTTGGATGAAAGCATTAAACGATTACTTCTTGCTACTAAGTAATAGCGCAATTACTCAACAAAAAACCTCTCTTAGTATCGTTTTACACTCGTAAAAACCGCTAATTTAGTCGATATTTGTATAACCCGTCAAGAGGCGATCACTTCCTTAATAATATAAAGAATAACCAATAGTTTCCCGTGCTTTGACTGGTAGCGACTTACCAAGCTAACAACATCACAAATGTCCAACCGGGCGCACATCATACCATACATTGTGGTAAAATTTCGATTGTTTTGCAACATAACCGAAGCATTATCATAGTCTACCACGTAAGTTAAAACCCTTTGATGAATTTATACCCTTTTGGGAAACAGCCTCTATTGAAAACTGAAATCGACTTGGTATGCATCTCACAAACTAGCATCAACTTCTTTCAACACTATTTCTATATTTTTCGAGTACTAAATAATTGAACCAAAGTTGACAGAATGATAAGAAAGAAAATTCACATTGCATTTTTACAAGAAGAATATAAAAAAGGTGAAAGCAAACGCATACATAGAATATAAGATTTGGTAAAGTGAGAAAAAAATAATCACTAATTTCAACTGAAATTAAGGGAAAAAAAAAAAAAACACTCTAGAGAAATGAAATCCGAGTAGTATTTTACAGATTTTTACTGGGCCAGAATAAAATTCATTCATGGCCCAAGACTTAAATGGAGGTCCAGCCCAATACCATTCTCTAACTTGACTCCGCTACTCCGATCACTCTCTCCGGCGAACCTCCTCATCTCCGGCAAAGAACCACCGTGAGCCTTAACCCCTCCGGCCATAGACTCCATCCCACCTCCATAAAGTCCCCTTCCACCATAAAAGTACCCAACGGCGTTTTGTGACGACATGTGTTCACCGTAAAGCCACTTAGAACTCGAAGAAGAAGGAGAGAGCATCATATGCGGCTGAGAGAGAAGGTGAGGCAGCGGTGCGAAGGCGGAGAGAAGCGGATTGGTATGAGGGTGAAAATTATGATGACGTGGCAAGCCGCGAGTAGCTAACATCTGTGCACGTTTAAGAAGCTGACGCTCTTTCTTGTGAGCGTTTTGGTGACCACCAAGAGCTTGAGAGTTCGCAAACTCTCTACAACAATACTGACACTCGTACTTACGTGACTCGGATCCGGTTCCGGGTCCGGATCTTGGTTCGGACGACCGGTTTGTATCCGACGTCGGTTCAAGTAGGTTTATGCCGAAAAGCTTCAAAGAAGATGTTTCTGTCGCCATATATGTATGGAGAGAGATAGGAAGAGAGAGAGAGAGACAGATTTAAAAGTCTTCTTGAAAATGGAAAGATGAGATTAAAGACTTAAAATGAGATCAAGCTTAAGTTTGCATGTGCATATATTTATATAATTAAGATGGGATTTATAACAATTATGGAGTCTAGGTTGGTCCACTCACTTTGTTATGGAGTGCTTATGGCATGTTTCCACATAGTTTACAATCTTTTTTATATATAGGATTAATGTTTAAGTTTCCGAGTTTTATGGTTCTTTAATACATCTTTAATAATTCTTAGAAAATTGGTTTATACATACATGTATAAATGATTGTATGTAACCACATATGTGTGCGTGTACCACATAATATACATAAGAATAATATAAAAGATAGGTTGGTCTACATACCTCGTAAAGCATTAATCGTATATTATATAGTTTAGTATAGATAAGCATATACATAATCTCATCATTGTTTAAGTTTTCAACTATGTCACGGGATTTGAACCATTCAATTAGTTGATTGGACATAAAGGAATTTCTCTTACTATATAGTTTTTAGTTTGTAAAAATAATTACAAGATTACAATTCTATTGAATAGATCTTTGATCTACCCACTTAATATAATGATCTATGCATTTGTGTATGATTAATCAGGTTATAATTGAGGTCCCACCAAAAATACTTTAATAAACAATAGATTAACATCAAGTTTAAAGTGTTGGCGTGATTGACGTTGAAATTAAGTATTTGTTTAGACATGGCAAGATCTTCCCGAATCTTACTAACTACAAACCTGATTTGATCATTAAACCTTTTAAATGCTATTAGTATTACTTTATATTGATTAAACCCTTTTAAATTTAAGTAAAATAGTTGATTAATTAACTAAGGTTATACTTCCTTACCCCCCTGAACTCATGCATGACCTTTGCTTTTAGGATATTTGAAAACTTTACTTGTCACCATCTTTGTCTTCTTCACACTTTGCCAGTTTGTGTTTAGTTGACAATTTAATTAACCTAAATCATTATCTTTCCTTTACAACTACAATACAATTAATTGATCTATCTGAACTACCTTATTTTGTTTTTCTTTTCTTATCTATTTCATTTCATGGTCACTATGTATCCCTATATTTACTACAAGTTATTGATTGTTATTCTCTCCGTTTCATACAGAGAGATTAAAATAACAGAATCATAAAGATAGATTTTTGTATTTCCTATGCAAATTTTATGTAACATTTCTAATTCTACCCTTAAATCTAGAGTTAAATCAAGTAAAACAATTATATTTAATTATTGAGTAAAGGTATATTAGGTTTTCTAAAAAGTTCATAATATGTGAGCATAACCTTAGATTATTAAATGTAAGAGTTTGATATATTTTCATGCAACCACGTTTGATATGGTGTTAACAATCGTTATATAGTAAAAAATTTAAAAATTGCTGTAATAATTTTTTCGTTGCGGGGATGTGCCTTTAGTCAAGTGGTTAAGTCCATTTGACTCCGCCTTCCCACCAGAGTTCGACTCCATTAAGTCGCGTTACCCCGCGTAGTAGGGATTGACTATGAATCGGGTCTTGTCAATCCAAAGATGTAAAAAAAAAAAAAATTCGTCGCTAATTTCAATAGGTTAATTAGTGAGTGATGAAATGGTAACTCAGTTTGCTATTAATTTGTCACAAAATATATTTTGCTACTTGCGAGTATATGACAAATTGACAATAGTAATATGACGTAAAATTACAGCTCACAGATCACGCAAATACTGACCGTAAATATTTATATCGTCGGTGGTTTATGATATTTTTTTTCAGTTCAACGTACAAGGAAAACTATGTGATAGTGGTGAAACAAATATCAGTTCACCACTATCAGGACCTTTTACGCTGCAATGTCTTATTTGGCTTCTTGCAATGAATCTCTTACCTAATCTACACTTTAACAAGATTTTGTCTCAATATTTGGTTTCTTTTACTTTAAAGTTTATTGTTGTTTATGTCTCTTTCGCTAAGGGATTTCAAGTAGAGAAGAAAGATGTTCACGTTCTAGACAAATACTTCATGACACTAATTATTTCATCCATTATGTCCACTTTTTGCTTGACAAGCCTCTTTTTGTCTACCCTCACGCAAAGCATCTTAATTTTTACAAATATCTTTGCAGTCATTTAATTTTTTTGAAGGCAGGTTTCGTGTCTTTTGGTCCAAAACTCTTCTCGAACTCAGAACATGTATAGTACATAACATGTAGTTGTTCTCTGATGTTCTTAGTGATCAAATCAGTGCCGTGCCTAGACTTACCGGGGCTTAAGGCAAAGTTAAAATTTGAGGTCTTCCCATAATTTTTTTGAAAATAAAAGCATTTCGAAACTATATAAATCATTGAAAACAAAGCAATAATCAAACTAAGACATAATTTTTCTTCCTTTGTTTTTAATAAACTCTTTCACCAAGTTCTCATAATTTTATGTTTTTTTTTCCAATTGGATACGATCTCAAAGACATGTTTCTAAAGATTTTAAATTTTTTTGTATCATCATAATTCATAAACAAAGCTACTATAAAGATGAATTAGTATATATATGTTAAGTTAATAAATATTTAGAAGGTTCCAACTGTTTTAAAAGGAAAAAAGTGAATAAAGTCACTTAAAAGTGGAATAAAAAAAATTAAATGAAAGAAACATGGGAGAGGTATCGAACCCAGGTTACTCAGGATTACAGGGTTCCTCAAAACCATTCTGATACGCACCATTTTCAAGAAATTGGAGCCCTAAAAAATCTTTATATTTTGAATACCTGAGGCAAATGCCTTTTTTCTTACCCATAGGCACGGCTCTGGATCAAATCAAAGTGTATACCTAGTTATATATAAATCACGTACAGAATATGAGTGATCAAATCATCAAAGGTAGAAGGTTTATTAGATTACCCATCTTTGAAAAAGGCACTGTTAAAGCCTTTTTAGTTTGAATTGTGAACTTATATATGCTTATGGTTTCTCTCCTATACCTTGAAATTCGTGAATTTACAATATCAAAATGCATATTTCTTCACTCTAGCTTAGATTTATTAGTAAAAAAGAAAAGTTATTGTTGATATTGACACCTAAACTTTGGACTAACAATATTTATGGAACTATTCTTCTCAACGCATTTGTTGAAAACTAGAAACCCAATATGGCAAATATCTATGAATGACAAAAGAAGAAAAGAAAAAGAACCCTACTTCAATTAGATTGACTCGGTGCCAGATGGATCGTTTTAGTCAATCTCTTATTAAATCCTTGTTAGATAAAGTCCATATCATTTTTAGTAGGCTCTTATTATTGGCCCAATTCTCGTATAAGTCCGAAGGTAAACGCTTCAATAGATAATTTCAAATTATTATATTTTACATTTATAAATTTCTATTTATATAATAGTTAAATTGATAAATGATTTTATTTTAAAACAGAATTGTCGAATCGTGTTTTTCCGCCAAACACATAAAATCGTGTTTTTCGTCTAAAAAATCTTGAATTCACGAATTTTTTGTGTGGTAAAATCGTAGAATCATGTTTTCTCGCCAAACATGCAAAATAAGAGATTGCGATTTTACAAATTTGGTGAAAATACATAATTTTGAAAATACATAAATAAATAAATAAATAAGAGTTATTTCAATATTTTTCCATGAAAAAATTACGATCTCAAAATTTTTGCGGACAAACAGAATTTCGTAGTTTTCGGTTTTGGCGATAAAACGGTACTCCACAATATTTTTGTAATTTGCGATTAATTGTTTTGTTCAGAAACCCTTTTTAAGTTTAAACCTGGAGCCCTACGCTTTTCTTTCATCACACAAGTGTTAGTCAATCTTCCACAGTTTTTCCTCTTCAGGCCCTATATGCCTCCTCTTCTCCTTGTGTTGTTGTCGCCTGAAATCTTCTTTAGGAAACTTCAATTCGAATATTTTGACTTCAAAGCTGAATCGTTCTACTCAACAGCTAATAATGATAACTTAATATTATACACTTTGATTATTTACCTATCACACATTGTACACAATGAGTTTCCTATTACTAAAAAAAAAAAAAGAAAAGAAGTAATTGTTATGATAACGTATAACGAATTAGTCGTTTCATTTATTTAACATAAGACCAAGGTTACCAAATTTGTTTTGGTTCAAAACAAGAACAGAATTAAATTTCTTGGTCAACCGTTCCATGAAGACCACCACTTCTTGCATCTTGAGATTCGCCGTCACAGTTTTTCTCGCGGTCGTCCCGTCTTGCTTCTGTAACAGGATAAGCATATATCCTGGTTCTGTTAAACCAAACTCTCAATTATCTTATTTCCGGTTTAGTTACTCTATTCCAGTAAACCAAGTCTAAGTGTGTTTAGATCGAGTATATGTAGGCCTTTGGCCATCTTTGAGAAACCTAATCAAAACAAACAATTATCTTCTTCAATCTCCTTTATTCTATCGATCATCATCCTCTTCCATCAACACCAAATCTTAGATCTTCGAGGTGATCCTTCACCTTCTGGACTTTGATTTGCCCTTATCTCGTGCTCTCGGTGAGTGCTGATTCGGGATTTATCATACCGTTACAGCTTCTCAGCCGACAAACAGTACGAGGAGTGCATTGCACCTCTGAGATGTGGTCCGGGTCCGGGGAGATTACGAAACGTCACGTATCCTTTCTGGGGCGTCAATAAACCCAATTATTGCGGCCAGACAGAGTTTCAACTTTCTTGCAAGAACGACCTAAACCTAATTCTACATCTCAAAACGTTTTCTTTTCTGGTCTTGTCTTTTGATTTGGAGAACCAAACTTTAACCGTTGCCAATGAGAGTTTGTTTGAGGGTAGATGCCCAAGCATATCCCTGAACTTCACCGGGACCAATCAGTTCACAATCGCTCCTACATCCAAGAAGATTGACCTATTCATTTGTCCTGTTCCTGAGATGGTAAATCCGCTCTCTTCGTTTACTTGCAGAAAAAGCAACGGGGATATGGTAACATATTACACGTTTAAGACCTCAGATTCTGTTCCGGAGTGCGTAAAGTTGGGAGAAGTTCCAGTTCTTAGTTCTGTTTTGGATGATTTTCAGCGGTCAAGGCTAACATTGGAGGAAGCTTTGGTTAAGGGGTTTGATATTAGGTACAACATCAGAGACGATAAATCTTGCAGACGTTGTTCACGTAGTGGTGGAGTATGCGGTTCCGAGTTAGTATCTGGCAGTTTTCGGTGTTTGTGCACTGACAAACCTCATAATTTTACTTGCAACGACGAAGGTAAGTAACAACAGTCTGCATTCACATAATGAAGTATTCATTTAGTGGATCTAGGTTTTTAAGCAACCCTATAGTAAATCCTTAAAACCTTCTAATTAAATCTCTGTTATACAAAGTGTAAAACTTTGAGTAAGACTATTACCAACGGAAAATAAACATAGTAAAGAAAAGGTATTAAATAAAACTCGTAACATACTGCATGTTCTTTAAATACAGGAGCCAGGAACGTTTGGATGAAGATTATCATTGGTTAGTTTCCTTCTTAGAGACTCTCAAAGAGTGGACTTTACTCGATAGAGAATTCGAAACTCACTAGTTTTCTTGTTCTTTTAGGTGCTATGGGAGGAGGACTTGTAATTGTTTTAGTAATCATAGCACTGATGTTACAAAAAGTGAAAACATGTTGTGTAAGAGAGAAAAATCTTGAGGCGCTTGTACCACTGAAACGTTATAGTTATGCACAGGTCAAGAAAATGACAAAGTCATTCAGACATGAAGTTGGGAAAGGAGGATTTGGGGTTGTGTATAGTGGAAACTTTTGTGATGGCCGCAAGGTTGCGGTGAAGGTTTTGAAAGATTCAAAAGGCAATGGGGAAGACTTCATCAATGAAGTTGCGAGTATGAGCAGAACATCTCATGTAAACATTGTTACCCTGCTTGGATTTTGTTATGAAGGTTCCAAAAGAGCAATTATATATGAGTTTTTGGAAAATGGATCTTTGGATAAATTTATCTCAAGCAAAAAGTCATCGAATATCGATTGGGGCGCACTGTATGGGATTGCGCTAGGCATTGCTCGCGGTCTGGAGTATTTGCACAATGGGTGCAGAGCAAGGATTGTGCATTTCGATATAAAACCACAGAATGTTTTGTTAGATGACAATCTTTGCCCCAAAGTTTCAGACTTTGGCCTCGCTAAACTTTGTGAGAAGAAAGAAAGCATCTTATCACTACTAGACACAAGAGGAACGATAGGGTACATTGCACCTGAACTGTTTTCAAGAATGTATGGGAGAGTCTCCCACAAATCAGATGTGTATAGCTATGGGATGTTAGTTCTTGAGATGATAGGAGCAAGAAACAAATCCATAGAAGACTCTGCTTCTAACACAAGCTCAATGTACTTTCCTGAATGGATTTATAAGGATCATTTTTTTTTTTTTGTTAATTGGATTTATAAGGATCTTGAGAAGGGATACAATAAACGGCTTGTCGAGAATGAAATCACCAGCGAAGAAGAGGAGATAGTTAGGAAGATGACAGTGGTGGGTTTGTGGTGTATTCAATCTTCCCCATCAAACCGCCCACCAGTGAACAGAGTTGTAGAGATGTTGGAAGGAAGCTTGAATGCTCTTGAAGTCCCTCCCAAGCCTGTTTTGCAGCATATTTCAGCGGCACCGCTTTCTGAATCTTTTGGAATGTTAGGGGAGAGTTCAATCGCCTCCGAGGTATGAAATGATCCATAAACTGGAAATCACAATCTTAATATTTGTGAGCAAACCAATTTGGTGTAATTGTTAGTTTTCTTCACATAAAGAAAAGGGAAAATTAGATTGAATACCACATTTGGCCCAAAATTTAGGTCTAGTACCACTTTTGAAGCCCAGTTAGCATTTATACCACAATTGAGGTGTGTAATGACCATTTTGCCCTTCTTTTTGTTTGCTCAAATTTCGGGGACAAAATTCATAGATTGAAGACACAAAAAAAAATTTACATACAGTTGTCCCCGAAGTTTGAGTTTCTCTATAATTTCATCTTATTTTTGCATGTTTGCTAGTTTGCTAGTTTTTGTCCCTCAATTTTAATTCATTGTTCTTGGATTTTAGTATGTAAACTCTAATTGCGGTCTTTTTATTTTGTTTGATGTTTATATTTCGTTTGATTATTGTCCCCGAATATATTTTTTGTCCCCCAGATACTTGTCCCTAAATGTTACACTTTATCTGCCACATCAGCCGAGGGCAAAACCGTCTTTTTCATACCACAATATCACATAAATGTGGTACAAGTGCTAAATCATTCTCAATTGTGGTAGAGATGCTAAGGAATTTGAAAAATGTGGTAGATTTGGCAAAAATCCCTAAAGAAAATAGAACACATACATTTTCGTTATGGCATAAAACTCCATATGTATATCGTTTTTAGAAAATATTGGTCAGTATGTCCCTAAAAAAATTAACTAACTAACTAATTATCTCACCAGCTTTTCACATTCCTCTCATCAACAAAAAAACATGGAAAAAAACAGAACACTTTTGTGTGATTATTTTGCAACTTGTGAATAACTTGAGAGTGAAGAGGCTTCAAGTTTAACCAAGTCGCTTTGGTCTAGTGGTAAAGGAGAGAAAATTCTCAGTCACCCGGGTTTGACTTGCCTTGGCTACCGGATTTGAATTCTAAAATGGTTTTCTCGGACTTCAAAATTAGTCTTTGAGCTTAAAAAGCCTTCAAGATCACTTGAGTTATAAAAAAAAGGCTTCTTTTTTTAAAAGATAGATTTTGGCGAAAACCAAGTGATCTTTTCAAGTCAAAGGTAATCAAGTTGTTGACTTTTCAAGTCTTCTAAATCCTCTATGGTCGATTCGTTAAAAGGATAAAGACAAATAGATATGAAAGTATGGTATAGGTTTTCCAACAAATCCCTCTCTTTCATAATGAGATATGTTTTCCATGTTTTGAATTCTTACGAAAAGACATTTAGATTTATTAACAAATGTTTATCCTAACTCCTAGTTGATTTATTAAGTGACCACCTTAATTTTGTTAGTTCTTTTCTTCTTCGCCACCCAATGGCCACTATTTATCTGTCTCAATTTCGTTTTCTAATTTAGAAAAAACTTAGAGAAGTCTTCCCGATTAAACTAATAAAGCCATTTAATTAAAAAGATTTAGTCTCTTTGCGTATTTCACCTTGGTCTTTATGCTTCTTTCTCTCTCTTTTTAAGTCAGTTGCTCCTCTCCTCTCCACTCCACACAAATCAAACCCAGAAGAAACTCTTCATAGATCAAACAAATCATGTACTATCCCCTCAGTTCTTATTCGATCTTGTTCTTCCTCTTCTGCCTAATATTCTACCATTTTCCTTGTGCTTCAAGTAAACAAGGACTTGGGTGGTGTGAGTCTTTGTTTCAGTGTGGGAACATCACTGCTGATTTCCCCTTTTGGGGCGGGAATCGTCACAAACCTTGCGGTCATCCGTTGCTAGAGCTTCACTGCAACAATAACAATACCACCTCTTTATTCATCTCAAATCAAGAGTTCTATGTTGGTCAAATAAATCAAACTTCTAACATTCTTACGCTTGCTAGATCAGACCTTTTAGGTTCCTTTTGCTCATCCTCTGTATACAATACCACAACCTTGCCTCCCCAATTCTTTGAGCTTTCCCCAACTTACAAGAGCCTGACCGTTTCATACCACTGTGATCCAAAGCTTTCTTACCGCTCGAGTTATACATGTCCTGCTCTAGGTACTTTTTCAGTGTCTCAAAGCCTTGATTACCAGTATTCTTGCCAAAAATATTTCTCGGTTAATGTTCCAACGAGTTTCAATCCAGAAGAGAGAGGGTTGAATTTGACCAATTTAGAAAGTGTTCTAAGAAAAGGTTTTGATGTGAAGCTGGCGATTGATGAGATACCGTGTCAAGAATGTTTATCCACTCGTGGAATCTGTGGTTTCAACAGTACCACACAGATTTGCTGTAACGTAACCTCACCATCTGGCGGAGTTACTTGCGTACCACAACATCAACCTAGTGGTAAGTTTCTGCAGCTACCAGTAAGTTTATCATAGACCAAAGATATTCACCTTTATCTTTGCTTTTTCTCCTCTTATTCTTTTTCACCTTTATCTTTGTTTTTTTCAGCTGATGAGCTTTATAGACGATGCAGTGAAGGTTTTAGCTGTGGCAGTCAGAGAGGTCTCAAATACCCCTTATGGAAACCTGGCCGAGAAGACTGTGGCCACCCCAACTTCAAGCTCAACTGTAGCGGAGGATTCGCAGAGATAAACATCGCCTCTGTTATATTCAGAATCCTAGACACATCTTACTCTTCTATAAGACTCGCAAGATCAGATTATATTGGCGATTTGTGTCCCGCAAACCCACTAAATGCGCCATTCATCGAAAACGTCCTTCCAGTCCTACAATTCACTGCTGACACAGAGCTTCTAACTTTATACTACGGCTGTCGATTCAATTCATCGGATATTCCTCCTAACATTTACGCTGGAGAGCTTGGTTGTGATGAGGGAAGAAGTTACTATGTGACGAGAAACCTCTCCTCTCCTTTACTTGACACGTCTAGAGGCCTTCTAAACAACTTTAGGGAAATGTGCAAAAGAAACGTCAGTGTTCCTGCGTCTGGACCGGCGTTAAACGATCTGCAGACAAGTCCAAATCGAGATAATCTGAAAATGGCTCTTGATCAAGGTTTTGAGCTTGAAGTTCACTCAGATTGTGTGACGTGCCTAGACTCTCACGGTGCTTGTGGATATAATCAGACTTCAAGTGAGTTCGTGTGCTATTGTAAAGATGGTAAATGCGGAAACAATGGTAAGATTTCGGCAGCAGAAAATCCATTTAGTTTCAAAGTTCAAAGTTCTAACCGACTTTTTTTTTCTTGCCATTTTATAGATGAAGGATTCTCTCAACTAATAAGTGCGTAACCTTTTATAGAGTTAAACTTTCTTTTTGGTTATCTTCCCTTAACCATTGTCTACTCTGCGTTAATTGTTCCTTAATGGTTGTTCCTTTTCAAGATCAAATTTGGTTCTATGCTAACAATATTTACTTCTTTCATGGTTTTACAGTACTAGTGGTCATTTATACTCTCATAGGTTAGTGTGGTGACCTGAGATACTTCGAATTGCTATCAATCTTCCTTGATTTTGAAAAGTTAATAATAGAAGATTTTTCTGTTTTTTTACAGCTTTGGGTTCCTTAGCAGGTCTTGTTATTATTTTCCTAGTGCTACTATGCCCTTACTTCAGAGTCCAAATTTTCCGAAAGAGAAAAGATCTTAGACTACAGAAACTGAAGGCTCTTATTCCACTCAAACACTATACTTATGCGGAAGTGAAGAAAATTACAAAGTCATTCACCGAGGTGATTGGGAGCGGCGGATTTGGAATTGTTTATAGCGGAACCCTTTGTGATAGCCGTATGGTTGCGGTAAAGGTCTTGAAAGATTCAAAGGGTACTGATGGTGAAGACTTCATTAATGAAGTTGCCAGCATGAGCCAAACTTCTCATGTCAACATTGTTTCACTGCTTGGATTCTGCTGTGAAGGTTCAAAAAGAGCAATTATATATGAATTTTTGAGTAATGGGTCGCTCGATAAATTCATATCGGACAAGAGCTCAATTAGTTTAGACTTGACGGCACTCTATGGGATCGCGCTAGGTGTTGCTCGTGGTCTAGAGTACTTGCATTATGGCTGCAAAACGAGGATCGTGCATTTCGACATTAAACCTCAGAACGTGCTGTTGGATGATAATCTTTGCCCCAAAGTTTCTGATTTCGGACTTGCAAAACTCTGCGAGAAGAAGGAGAGCATCTTCTCAATGTTGGACACAAGAGGTACAATAGGATACATTGCACCAGAGATGATCTCTCGAGTTTATGGGAGTGTTTCTCACAAGTCGGATGTATATAGCTACGGAATGTTGGTCCTCGAAATGATAGGTGCAAGGAAGAAGGAAAGATTTGATCAAACCTCTGCATCGAACGCAAGCTCAATATATTTTCCAGAATGGATCTATAAGGATCTTGAGAAGGCAGACAGTGAGGATATTGAGAAGACAGACAATGGAGGGCTTATCGAGAATGGAATCAGCAGCGAAGAAGAGGAGATAGCAAGGAAGATGACATTGGTGGGTTTGTGGTGTATTCAGTGTTCCCCATCAAACCGCCCACCAATGAACAGAGTAGTAGAGATGATGGAAGGAAGCCTTGAAGCCCTTGAAGTGCCTCCGAGGCCAGTCTTGCAGCAAATTCCTGCTGCGCCGCTTTCCGAATCTTTTTGGATTTCAGAGGAGAATTCAACCGCCTCTGATACACTGATATGCTCCACAAATTCAAATCTGGAATCTTCAAGTTTGTGATAAGAAAATCGTCGTGAATAACACATGTATCTTCATGAATCTTTTTCTCTGTGTAACTGTGTTGAATAAAAAACAGGGCTCGAGTGTTGGGACCAAGTCAAGGTATTTTGGAACCTTCATAAATGATCATTTAGTTGTGGGTACGCCAAGTCAACTGTTTAATTGTGGCATTCGGAGAGATGTGTTTTACACTTTTTGGATACCTAACAGAGAAGCATGCGGCCACCCTGACTTCAAGTTCAACGCGGAGGATTCGCAGAGCTTAATATATCACCTCAGTGAAGTTCAAAATCTTAGAAGCGAACTATGACTCTCTTTACCGTAAGACTCACGAGGTCGGATTATATCGGCAATTTTTGTTCCCCTCAATACTCAAAATGTTCCATTAAATGAAAATGTCCTTCCACTTACACCTGAAAAGTGTATGCTAACATTAATATTAGGACTGCATAGATTCTTTATATCTCAAGCATAAGATACTTCATCATTCCCAAGCTTTGATCCCTTGAAAGATTTTTTGGTGTTTGTGTTTTGAGCACAATCATAATCACGGTGGAGATAATTTATTTATAGTCATATATATGTTTATTAAATACCCTTTTGCTCAAAAAGACTGCCGTGTGTCTCGTACTCTTGTGATATTGTATTCTGTGAAACCTCGTTTCGACAGAGAAAAGAAACAGAACGGCTTTCACAAAGACTCGCTAGGTGAAAAACAAAAACAAATTATGCACACAGGGAAATCTTTAAGAGGTTGGAAGACATTATTAACAGAGAGGAGATGAGATCAAAGGTGGATCACAGAAGTAGAAGAGAGAGGAAAAAACAGAGAGGAGAAGAGATAGAGTGAGTCGGTTTTGTCCGCTAGGTGCTTGTGCAATGGTTGACGGAGTTCCAGGGGTTGACGTTGGAGCCTTTGCTATAACGGGAGGTAGTGGTGGCTCAATGACATCAGCATCTGTGATTATTAGGTTTGGAGCTTGGGCTGGAGGTAAGGACGAACCACTCACAACACTTAAGAGGCTACCGGGTTTAAGAGTGGACATGTAAGGTGAGATTTCTTTTCTGCCCAAACATCGATTCCCTGCAAAAGATAAATAAAGTTAGGCACTGATATTAATCATTTTATGTTGTGAGAACTTTTGCTGCAAATTTTGAACTACTTACTTTTGTATCTTGCAGCTGTGAAAGGGAACTCAGTGATGGTTCCATTGATACCGGCTCCATAGATATATGAGTTTAGCTCAACAGTGGCATCTGAAAAGAAGTCATATGCTTGAGAGACAAACTCATTCTGAAATAGTTCCACGTAAACCGGGAGCTGAGACTTCTGCAGACGTCAGAGTTAGGAAAGAATAACAGCGTTAGCGAATTTCTTTATGTTTTCGATACCATAGTCAAGAATACCACCAATGTCTTCATCAATTTTGTAGACAGTCTCGTATTGGCTCTGCTTCTTGAAATCAACTAACACCGAACTGTTGGTTGACTGAATCATTACCTTTGTGGCTGTACTATTACTGTAGCCAGTATCTGTGAGTGTATCAAGAACCGCTTTAACCATGTCGAGCCCTTGCTTCTCTCTCAAGTATGCTGCATTCTGAGGGAAACAAAATAAAAACATAGCGGTGTGGTCATTAGAAGATATCATGGTCCGTTTGCAAAAATCTCAAGAGTAAGAGCTCCACGAAAACTCACCTCTACATTGATCAAAACATGGGAGAGAGAAGTAGATTTTTTTGCCAAATTTAGGAATTCAGAAAGAGAAATAAGTTTCCCAAAATTTCTCTCTTTCGGATTCCTAAACATACTGTACCTCTTGTAGGGGTTTACAATAGCAGCTACACAAGAAACATGGGAGAATAGTTATTATAAATCTCAAGTTATGTAATATCTAAAATGGCTAGGAGAATGTAAAATTATTAAGAAAATAAATATGTAACCTCTTTAAGTTAAGTAGGATCAATAGAAACAGAAGCTCTCTTAATAGTCACTATAAATAGTAGGTATAAGAGTATGCAGAGAAGACTAGCTTTGTCTGAAGCATTTTGAAAATTTGAACGGAAACTTACGCGTTAAGGTCTGGATCTCAGGCCATGTGAGACTGAAAGTGTATATGCCACCAACTGAGCTGAACTCAGGAACAGTTGTTGAACGGTTTCTGAAAAACGTTAGGACGACCATTGTGCTTTTCGTGAGATCGATCGAACTTGAGCAAAAGGGTGTACTGTCGCTAGACATTTGGACTAAGCAATCGATAACATTAGCACCATCTTTGATTGCCTTCTCATATGCCAAGTTTGTACATCCAGGATAGTCCCCACTCGCACCATTTTTCGATATAACTGTGGCCACCCCTACTTCAAGCTTGATTGTGGCAAAGGATTCGCAGAGCTAACCATCTCCTTTGCGACATACAGAATCTTAGAAGCTAACTATGACTCTCGTATCATAAGACTCGCAAGATTGGATTATATTGACAATCTTTGTCCCCCAGACGCACTAAATGCGTCATTCCTTACCAGCGTCCTTCCATTCGCTCCTCACACCGAGATGCTAACAATTTATTACAGCTGCCAAAAATGGTCATCTCTTAATGCTTACTTTGGAGAGCTTCATTGTGAGGGTGACAAAAAAACTATAACAAACTACTATGGGACGAGAAACCTCTCATCTCCTTCACTATACGGAAGTAGTGGCTTTTTATTTGATAACTTGAGGGGAAATTGCCAAAAAGGCGTCAGTATACCAGTGGATGGATCGGCGTCGAACACATTGCGTTTGGATAATCTACAGAAGAATCTTGAAAAGGGTTTCCAGGTTGAGCATAATCAAGACTGTTCAAGGTGCATAGAATCTAAGGGTGCTTGTGGATACAATCAGACTACAAGAAGTTTTGTCTGCTATTGTAAGGATGGGACTTATGGCAACAATTGTGGCTCTGGAAAGGGTAGTCATGGTAAACCATTATATTCACTAAGTTTTTTTCTTTCTTTTTATCTTAACCATTTCGAGATAAGTTTGGTTCCATTCTGAGAAATATTACTCTAATGGTTATTATACAGGGAATTTTTTCAATAGAAGTCGCATAGGTAAGTTTACTTGCCAGAGAGACTATGAATTGTTATCAATTCTTAAATCAATAAAAAAGTTACTAAATCTAACATTGTCTCCGGTTTTCACTTTCAGGTTCAGTAGCAGGGGTTATTTTGTTTCTAGTTTTATTAACCTTTTTTCTCCAGTTTCTTCGGGTGAGAAAAATAAGGCTGAGACAACAGAACCTGAAGGCTCTTATCCCACTCGAACACTATACTTACGCACAAGTGAAGAGAATTACAAAGTCATTTGAGGAAGTGGTTGGGACAGGCGGATTTGGAATTGTTTATCGAGGAACACTTGGTGACGGCCGTATGGTTGCGGTGAAGGTCTTGAAAAAGTCAAAGGGTAATGGTGAAGACTTCATTAATGAAGTTGCCAGAATGAGCAGAACTTCTCATCAAAACATTGTTTCCTTGGTTGGTTTCTGCTCGGAAGGTTCTAAAAGGGCAATTATATATGAGTTTTTGGAAAATGGGTCACTTGATAAGTTCATTTCAGGCAAGAGCTCGGTGAATTTGGATTGGACGGCTCTATATAGTATTGCGCTAGGAGTTGCTCGTGGTCTGGAGTACTTGCACCATGGATGCAAGACAAGGATTGTACATTTCGACATTAAACCACAAAATGTACTCCTAGATGACAATTTCTGCCCCAAAGTTTGGGACTTTGGCCTCGCTAAGCTCTGTGAGAAGAAAGAGAGCATCTTGTCGATATTGGACACAAGAGGTACAATAGGGTACATTGCACCAGAGATGATATCCAGAGTTTATGGGAATGTGTCCCACAAGTCAGATGTGTATAGCTATAGAATCTCAATAAATGCCTTTTGTATTTGTAAACAGTTGTGTCTTTTGATCGCTACTTTTCGTTAAATTTTTTTTTTAAAAACTTAAATATATATTTCCCGGTTATATTTTTTTTATAAATTGCATTCTGAATGTCTTCTATGGTTGCGTCTTTTTATCGTAACTCTTCATAAACAATTGCAACCGTTTATTCGAATCATTACAATATTTAGTTTATTTTTCGAACAATTGCAATATTTTGTTTATATATTTAGTTTATTTCACGAACAATTACAACCTTTGGTTTATTTTATAAATCGCTATAACATTTAATTATCTACAGTCGCGTCTCTCGGTATAAATTTTCATAAATTATTATTTTTAATAATCAAAATGTATTTAAATGAGAGGGTAACCGTTTAATTGAACCGTTGTAACATTTGGTTTATTTGACGAATCATTGCAATTATTAGTTTTGTTTTATGAACAGTAGTAATTTTTAGTTTATTTGACGAACCGTTGCAACTTTTGGTATATCGCAACATTTCGTTTATTTTTAAAAAACTAAAAATATATATTTTACGTTATGTTTTTTTTGAGAAAATTGCAATCCGAGTAAATGTTTTCTACGATTGCATTTTTTTATTGTAACTCTTCATAAAACGGTTGCAACCGTTTAGTTGAACCATTGCAACATTTAGTTTAGTTCACGAACAATTGCAACTTTAAGTTTATTTTATAAATCGTTATAACATTTAATCATCTACCGTCGGTATAACTTTTTATAAATTATTATTTTTAGTTTTAAATTTTTAATTACTAAATTGTATTTAAATAAAATTGTAACTGTTTAATTGAACTATTGCAACATTTGGTTTATTTGACGAATTATTGCAATTTTTGGTTTTGTTTTACGAAACAATGTAATATTTAGTATATTTGATGAACCATTGCAATATTTGGTATATCTGACGAACCGTTGCATATTTTTTTAAACAATATTTAATTACTAAAATATATTTAAATAAATTATTGCTATTGTTTAATCTAACATAGTAACATTTGGCTTATTTGACGAACCAATAAACATTTTGGCTTAATTATCAAACCGTTGTAATTTTTGGTTTATTATTTGATGCTTTTTGCATTTGAGAACAGTATGACTTTTTGCATTTATATATCTAGTGAATATACTGTACCTAGAATTTGCTACTGGCTACTTGCATGATTAATTGATCTCCGCCGACTAAACCTTAAATGAGTTCAAATGTGTCTTCCATATCTGCGAGGTATGATTGACTTGGGTTTATTTTATTCTAGAAACCCCGAGTTTGGTTCAGTTGGTTTTGCAGATGGAGAATCTACATCAGATCTGTCTAAATATATATCGCAAAACAACAACTTCTTGGTGTTTCCAACAAGAAATTTTGGTCGTCGCTTGTTCAAGTCATGCCAAAATCATTGTGTTACACGAAGCATGTTGAGAATCTGTATGGCTCAGATTGATGCTCTCAACATATACAAGAAGCAAGCAATATAGTCACTGGTGAAGAGCTAACAACAAGACATTGTTACATATGTTTCTCAACTCAAAGGAAGCTATGTCAAGAGCGAGATGACAAGACATATTTTTCCAAGATTCTTCTCTTGCACTCAAGAATTTGAGAAGAAGCAAGAAGTTGATGTCCAGTACATCCGGCAAAGTAACAATGTAGCAGATTTACAAAGGCGCTTCCAGCTACAACATTCAGAAAGCATCTTCACAAATCAAAATGCGTCTTTTGAAGAAGATAATTCCAGGGGGAGACATATGATGATGAGCGTGGCTGCTCTCTTTTCTCTTATTACGGTTTTTATCCCACTGGATTTTTCCATGATAAGGTTTATAACGAGACAGTACGCAATACATTGATGGTAATGGATAATCAAGGGGGAGTGTTGAAAAACTTAGTGATTATCCATCACTTGATTATATCAATTGACCTCATCTCCTCATTTGACCTCATCCATTAATCACTTGACTTAGTGATCAAGTAACTAATACTTATCTTATTTTTGGTTCACTATATATACTTTGTTAACGTTGGTCTTTAAGTAGTGAGAGAGAAGAAGAGTTGTAATAATGATTTATGTTTTGCTCTCCTCCCTCTCTACGTTCTTCTTTCTTGTCTCCAGGCCCGGCCCTTGACACATTTAATAAAACATTTGTATTGGGCCTCAAATTTTCGGAGGCCCATTTTGTGAAGATTTTTTTTTTTTTTTGAACCCTCATAATTTTTTTTTTGAGGCCTCATAATTAGTAAAATAGACCTTTAAATTAGTAAAATAGGCCTTAAAATTAGTAAAATAGGTTTCAAAATTAACAAAAAGCCCTATAATTAGCAAAAATGCCTCATAATTAGCAAAAAAGTCCTATAATTAGCAATATATCCAAAAATTAAGAAAAATTGTTAAATAAAAATTAGAAATGCCCCATAATTAACAAAAAAAAAAAATTAACAGTTTTTACTTTTTAAAAAGGCTCCAAAATTTTTTTTCGTATTCGGCCCCGAATTTTCCGGACCGGCCCTGCTTGTCTCATATGACATATAATATAATAATATTATATATGTATACGGTATGATTTATAACAGTAATGATTTTGTGGTTTCTATAAAACTCAACCATATAACGAGTTGTCCGATGTGTGTAGTGACACACAGCGAATAATTAAGTCAAGGTTGTATTTTTTTTTATGAAGAAATTGGCTAAAAATAATATATCTAGAATAGTTATTAATTTTTAGCTATTTGATAACCGGATATTTATCTCGGCCAATTTTATTAGAAACGAAAATATTTTGTCTTTTTAAGAAACTCTTAATTCGAGATTGGGCTTTTGATGATGAATAGATGGGATTACATTTAGAGATTCAGTTTTGGGCCTTAATGTAAAGGTCTCAACACATTATCTAATAGACATTTTTGTTTTCATTTTCTTGTATACATATATCATATATGATTTTTCATGTTTTGGTTTTGGTTTTTTAGTTTTAAAGTAAATTTTAAGTCTTTTTTTAGGTTCCGCTATCACTTATAACGTTTTTGTCCATTTGTAAGTTTTATTCTCGTGTGACGACCGGTGCACTACATAAAATACTAAAAAGAAAAATCAATTGATTTTGAAGATCACTACAAAATATTTCATAGTTTTCTATAGGCCTGGGCATTCGGATTTCGGATCGGATTCGGTTCAGATTTATTCGGATTCGGATAATTTGGGTAGGAGATAAAGAAAAAAAGTATGTGTACAATCTATATTAATATTTTTGAAGAACAAATTTGCGCGTTTAGTCAGGTCGTATTTTTTTCTCTTACTTGGAATTGAGTCATTCGGATATTTCCTTAATTTCTATAATTATCCAAAACGGAACTATATTTACCACGGGTGAAATCCTAAAATTAACAAATCAAAATATAATTATTTAGTATTTTAAGATACAATTATAAATTATTTTTATGTGTTGGTCCAGAAACACACACTAATTTTAGAATATATAGATATATATATATATATATATATATATATATATATATATATAATGGAAACCATTTGAAAGCAGAATTTTAAATTGACTCGAATTATATATCTTTTTTAAAAAGTGTTATTAAAAAAAATGATGTTTAATTTTACGGGATGAAATTAGATGGTGGGACGGATTTGGATTGATATTAATACGGGACAATATATCACGGGTGAAATCCTAGGATTAACAAATTAAAATACAATTCTATAATTTTAAACACTAAACAAAACAAATACAACTTAAAATTTCTATTTTTTAGTTACAATTATCTATTTCATCAGTTTATAAAAAGATAAAAAAATCAAATAATTAACCCGCGGTGTACCGCGGGTCATATCCTAGCATAATTGTATTTTCGGTTTTCGGATATCTTTTCGGTTTTCGGTTCGGATCGGGTTCGGTTCGGATAATCCGGAAAGGAGAATTCATTATCCATTCGGATTTTGTGACTATTCGGTTCGGATTCGGAGTCGGATTTTTCGGATCGGTTTCGGATTTGTTTTCGGATTTTGGATTTTATGCCCAGGCCTAGTTTTCTATCCTCAATCACACTGTATAAATTTCCTAATTCCTAATTTCACTACATACTTGACTATGTAATTAGGAAATTAGGAGTTACCGAAAAGACAAATATATTTTGATACTACTATATATATCCAAATAAATTATTTTAAAGATCCACATGCAATGCACCACTATTTTTCAAAATTAGTAAATTACATATACTTGTTTTAGTGTTTCAAACCATCTCATTACATTTCATTTATGTAATCTAAATTATGTTTCCTCCACTATATATAGTTCTTCGCGCAAATTGTCTAATATATTTGGAATATATTCTTACAATTTCAAAAAGAAAATAATATTTTTTGATATTATTGAAGTTGTTGGTGTAAGAGTGTGTCTTGGTGTGTGTTCACTTAAAGTATGTAAGTAGTGGAGAAAAATGGTGGTGGAGATGAAAGTGACAATGCTGTCTGCAACAATTCTTATGCATTTGTGTTTGCTTAATGGCTACCATCTTCTCCTCTCTCTCACCTATCATCTTCTCATCAACCAATCTTGTGAGATTAAAATCAAATAATTTCAAGTTAATCTCATTGTCTACAATGAAAATTTCATCTTATGCAACCAAAAGAGGTGAAAAGTTCATAATATATAGTCTATATTCTTAAAGAACTAAAGTTTATCTATAAGATAAACCAAGATGGCTATCTATCTTGAGTTCGTGCTTCACTTGTTTGGGTCTATCAATATATGTATAATAATATTCGTATAATCTAATAATGACAAGTGAGAATAAAATGAAACTTAATAATAGTTTCAAATAAAAAAAAAATAAAAAAAAATAAATAAATAAATAAATAAATAAAAAATAATAGTTTCAAATTTAGGAGAGTAACATGTATATTCCATATACTTCCATAATACTGCAGAAGTGGGTTGAGGATGAGTCAAGACAACAATACTTTAGTGCCAGCAAAGCCATAGAGATCCACCAAATCAATAAACTGACATAAAAGACCAACTTCTCTTATTATTCTTACGAACTAATCCCCACCATTAAGGCCACTAATCCAATTTTTTATTCGTTTTAATAAATTCAATATTATTTAAGAAGCAAATTAGTATTTTTACTCATCTCTCTCAAAATATATTATAAGGTCAATGATGCAAAAAGTAGTCTTTATTTTATATATTTTTTACTTTTTACTTTCTTCCATGCATGTTTTTCTAAATAGTTTTTCTAGTAAGTAATTTGACCCGTATATATATAATTATTAATTTAGTGTCCTATGGATGGTACAAAACTTAAAATATAACTTTAGTGTTATATATATTGTTCTGCGTTATATATATTGGTCTGCGTTCATACTTCAAAGACAAAATAATTCTTTATGTCTAACCTTAGTGTTAGACATAAAAAATTTAAGAAAATAATAAGGAAAAGTGGGTCTTCAAAGACAAAATAAAAAACACCAAAATTATATTTTAACATGTTGTTCTTCAAAGACAAAGTTATTTTTCTTGACACCGTTTCTTATATGGCAACGGCTCAACTAATACTGAAGAATAATCAATTAAATTATGTAATATATAAATTTATCTTTGTGACCAAGTCTTGATCTTAAAGTTTCAAAATCTTCTGGTTGGCGAGATAGGTCATGGTCTCACCTTCTAGCTCTACATTTTTCAAACGATACATATGAAAGGCAAAATATGTTAAGGGGACGTCTAGGAGATTTATTTGTTTAGGGTACAAAAAAAAACCTTCGTTACATTTTTAACAGGGTAGGGATGTAACATTTCAGTATAGAAAGTTTATGAATCATTCTACTCATTTTCGATTGATTTTTTTAAAGAAATCTATAAATGTTTATAATAGACAACATTCTTCTCGTATGTTAGAAAATAGAGTGATATACGGAAGCACACTTTTTTTTTTCTTTTATCATTTAAAATTTGGAGATTTTAGAAAATTTTGCGACATGCTTTTATTGACAGCTTGCACACTTTCTCTTAATTTTTGGGTGAAACGGATACAAAAAATACAAAATGTAACGCTTGAAAAAGATTACAAACCAAATGTGGAAAAAGTCTAAAGTAAAATGAATTTTCAATGATATTATTGGTTCTTACTTTTCACATAAAAAAATGGTTTTTTAACGTATTTTCAAAAATCGTATAGATTTCAACAAAATTAGCTGTTCTTACTTTTCACATAAAAAGATGGTTTCGTAACGGATTTTTCATAATCGTGTCAATATACGTCTAAAATTTTGGCTTTAAATATTTATATAGAATTGAAGTTTGGGGTTTAGTATGCAAGGAACTCGTGTTCGGATAGTACTTATCTATCACAATTTTTTTGTTATTTTCCGATAATAATTTTAAATACTCGAGATTGAACAGAAAAAGTTTTTACCTTTAACCGCTATTTTGAAATCTCAAAATTCAAAAGAGTTAGGCAATGTATACTTTCCCTTTTTTTTTAAAGAGACTCTGGTTATATATATAGTTGTAAATAAAAGTCTAATACTTACTATATATGCAATGTACATAAATGAATCATAAATTAGTTCTCATTTTGGTCTTCTTCCAATCAAATACTCCCTCCGTTTCAGTTTAGTTGTCGTTTTAGGATCCAAATTTTGTTTCATAATAGTTGTCGTTTTAGGTTTTCAATGCAAATGTTTGGTGAAAATTCCAGTTTTATCCCTACTGTTTTAATGTTTTGGCCAATGAAATTTTTTATAAAATACATTAATAAAGGGTAAAACATAAAATTTAATAATTTTCTTAATTTGTGTGAAAAAACCTTAAACGATAACTAAAACGAAACAGAGGGAGTAGCAAACAAAAATGAGAAATGATTCCAACATTCGAATCCTGCTGGCGTGATTTAGATTAGTAATTATCACAACCTCCAACCACAATATATAAATAAATAAACTACCACCCACTCCAGAAAATGAAAAAATTAACATTACACAAAAATCATTTAGCATTAAATAAGTTTTTAGTTGGAAAAATATAAAATAAAATTAAGAAATAAAAGTCCAAATTTATGACATAGGAGAGAGAGTGATGGTAGTAAGCGGAAGAGGCAAACTCATGAGAGTTGACGAGAATTTATAATATAACCGAAGAGTCAGTGATCATCTTACACGTGGCACACTCTTAGACAATCACGTGATCCAACGGTGATCGAAGGCACAACTTTCGAAGAAGTTAATTTGAAAATAAAAATTAAATTAAAAGGTTTGTTTGAAGAAAAACTGTGGCTATTTTGACTTTTAGAGATTTTATTTCTTAAGAAAACAAAAAGTCATACAGCACGGATAGAAAAATTAGAGACTGATGTCTCTTTTATGGGTCCAGACATCATACCACTAAAAGCGCATTCTTGGAAAGTGCAATGTCCACCTAAGATACGACATTTTCTGTGTCAAATTTTAACGGGATGTGTACTGGTAATGGTGAATTTACGGAAAATAGGAATTGATTGTGATATAGGATGTGTCCGATGTGGCGCACCCGAGGAAACGATCAATCACACACTCTTTATGTGTCAGCCGGCCCAGCAGATTTGGGCGCTTTCACAGATTCCAACGGTCATCGGGAATTTTCCGACGGATTCTATATTTACTAATTTGGATCACTTAATTTGGAGGATACCTTCGGAATTCGATTCATCAGTTTTTCCTTGGATTATCCGGTATATTTGGAAAGCACGTAATGACAAAGTATTTGAAAATATAGACAATGACCCACTGGAGGTCTTACGATTAGCGGAAAAAGAGGCACAATTGTGACAGTCAGCTCAATCAGAGCTTACTAATGAAAATCACGGCTCTATGGATCTGGGGTTTCGATATCGAGTGAAGGATGTTTCACTTGAATCGAATTATTCGGGATATCGTTGTTTTGTGGATGGATCATGGAAAGGAAGTGATAAGTTCTCCGGTACATGATGGTACTGTACATCATCAAATGGAGAGCCGCCAACCATGGGAGCTGCCAACCTCCGTAGAAGTCTATCTCCCCTACATGCAGAAGTCGAGGCCCTTCTTTGGGCAATGAAGTGTATGATTGGTGAAGATAACCAAGAGGTAGCGTTCTATACAGACTGTTCAGACCTGGTGAAGATGGTGTCTTCCCCAACCGAATGGCCGGCGTTTTCAGTGTATTTGGAGGAATTCCAGAGCGACAAGAAAGAATTCTCAACTTTTTCTTTATCTCTAATTTCTCTTAGTGCTAATGTAAAAGCGGATAATCTGGTACGAAAAGTTCGTACGGAACCGCTTCATATCACATATGTAAACAACATTCCTCAGGAATGGCTCTTTTGAGCGATAATTAATTGCCGATGACAAAAAAAACAAAAAACAAAAAGTCTAAATCTATAAAATCTATTTATTTCCTTAATTGGCCTTTGGTAAATTTTCCACAGCTTTGAGTTTATAATTCTTAAAAACAGTTCAACTTCAATCCCACGCCCACGCGCAATATGATCTTACAAAATTCATATTCTTTTTTTTTTTTTTTTTTTTTTTTTTTTTTTTTTATTGTAGACACTACTAACTAATCTTACTATTTCCTTTAACTAAGTAAAAAATATGTAGTTTTTTTTTTTGATTAAAAATGACTTGAAGTAGATAAATTTGAGATAATGAGACTACATTTATATCTTTAATGATGTTAAATGTTGGTTCACACCTAATTTGAAACAAATACATTTTTCCATTTCACAATAACTTTTTTCCGTTTCACAGTAACTGTCATTCTAATATTTTTTATATAAATGGAGAAAATGTTAATATTTTTAGTACTTTTAGAAATTTAATTGACTTTGAGTATTTTTTTGTTTTTTTCGTCTAGATTTATTATTTATTACAAATTATGAGAACTGTTACATAGACGATTCTACAACGGACAATTCCTTCCGACCCTTATTAGATTCATGACATACGACACCTCCTTCACCTCTTTCTTCATGCTCTTGATGGACACTTCTCTTTCTGCGTAGAATCCTGACGAACGGCTATAATTGTACATCGCTGGAGATCTCCTGCACACTTGCCTCCAATAATCTGCAAATTTATTAATAAATCGCATTATCTGAGACTCGAACCTCAGACCTCTAGGTGTAGAAACATTAATTAACCCTTGGTCAACCAATGGGCCAAGGGGGCTTCCACGAGTATTTTTTTCTCTAAAGTTGATATTAAGTTAAATATTTTAGTGAAAATGTAATTATGATTATTTTGAAAAAAAAGCGTAAATAAGATTTAATTTGTAATATAGGAAATAATATGATATGTTACTATGTATTATATTATTTTAATTGAGATACGTAACAATATACTTTTTCTATTATAATTAATATTTTATTTGAAAAAGCATTTATTTTACCAAATTTTTTATCTTCTTTTATTTTATTTTTTATGAAAGGGGAAACAATACTTTTAAGAATAAAAGTCTCATAAGCATTAAATATGTACCTTTTGAAATCGAATCCCAAGGAAGCATAAACTTGAGACCAAAACACCATCCTCTTGGTAAATTCCAAGTCTCCGTCTTCATAGCGGGAAACTGTGTCGTTCCTTTCTCTCCGACGTTTTTGCACATAGCTGCTAAATTGAGAAAAGGAAAAGAGATTGTGTTAGATCTGAAAAGAGGATATGGTTTAAGGGTAGGAAACCACTAAAAATGAGTGGCCATTCAGGATCAGCAGAGAGTCGTAAAAAGGGATAAGAAGTCCTGAATGTATATGCTCGTTTCCCTGATCTGAAACCTCTTCATGAGAAAGAACTAAGATCAAGTTAATCGTCCAATATAAGGTAGAGTTGACTTTTGATCCAACAAAAATCTCCTCGGGTTGAAACTTCAGGGGGACGGTCCGGTTTTAGTGTTCAAATTTGTCCGTTCTTGTGAACCTGTAAGTGTTCCTTAAGAAAAATTCTCAACACAAAATGGTCAATAATCATCATATAACAAGGTCCTAATTCCCAACTGTTTTGACTCAATAAAACTTTGACTCTATAAAATAAAATAAAACTTTTTGTTTTGCTAAAACCTATTGATGTAAAATTGGAAAAAGGTCTCAAGTCAACAAAATAAAGAGTAGCATTTGTTATGGTGGATTTATTACCCCCCCCCCCCCCCAGACTTAAATCACACCGTCCTCGTTGGGAAAATAAATAAAGAGATGAATCCGCAAGAAAGATAGGTTAAGAACAATGTCACCTGATCGACGTAGCGGTGATGTTCGGTGGATGTGGATGGTGACTAACCGTATGATCTTTCTTGTGCTTGACATCGATTTACTCAGCTAAGTTAATCGAATTTCCATGATATAAATCTCTATTCGCATCTTCCTTGAGACAAAAACCTAAAACCATCAATAAACTTTGATAAAACAAAATAAATAAAACATACCTAAGATAGATTTTGATCTTGAAGTCGGATCGTCCACGATTAAGATCAAAATCGCAGTGACAGATGGTAAGAACGGTCTGCTTGACGATTGCGGTGTCGTATCGGACGGTTGGTAAGGATGGAAAGGATTGTCGGTGGGACTTCGTGTGACCGATCCTTGGTGCTTGGCCGGCACCGGTCACGGGGTAGTGTGACCGGGCTGGTTGCTTGAGGCGGGACCAGTCGCGGATCGTACAGACGATTCGTTCGTACAATCTCAGCTCTCTCGTCGTTCTTCCAATCTAGCCCGTTTCAGGACCAATTTTTTTCGATCATTCGCTCTAAAATAAGCTCTTCGATTGCATGGGGATATGTTGGTCCGCCCGGGTACACGTAACACGTACAGGTGGTTGTTGTATTTGTTGTGCGTCAAATTGTGTGATCCATACTCTCAAACTTTCAACGGTCGACGTATACACACATATTCTGTATTAGGGATAAGTAAATTATCCGTTAAATTCGCTTGTATAATAATAATAAGATAGCGCACTAAACACGGTATATAGTAAGGGCTCCAAATGATATAATGTTGGTTTTTTCATTGTGAAATTGTTAAAAATGCCTCTTTTTCAATACTCCTTTTCAAAAATGCCCCCTTTGAGAGTCCATTTTTAAGTTTGCCCTCTTTTAATTTTTAATGACCATTTTACCTTTATTTGAAACAAAATTAGGTCCACAAAATACAAAATATTTTTTGGCGGGAAAAGTGATCCCGCAATTTTCCCGCCAAAACACTTGTAAAAACATTTAAAATACCTTGTAAAATTTTCCCGCCAAAAAATTTTTTTTGCGGGAAAAGTGATTCCGCAATTTTTTTGGTGGGAAAATTTTTGGAGGGAAAAATTTACGAGGTATTTTAAAGGTTTTTACAGAGTATTTACAAGTGTTTTGTAAGGTTTTACAAGGTACTTATAAGGTTATATAAGGTAATTATAACTTGTAAAACCTTATAAAAAACTTGTAAAACCTTATAACTTGTAAAATCTTATAAAATAGCTTGTAAAATCTTATAATATCTTATAAATACCTTATAAATACGTTGTAAAACCTTTTAAAATACATTGTAAAAGCTTATAAATACCCTGTAAAAACCTTTAAAATACCTTGTAAATTTTTCCGCCAAAAATTTAACGCCAAAAAAATTGCGGAATCACTTTTCCCGGAAAATTTTATAAGGTATTTTAAAGGTTTTACAAGTTTTTACAAAATCAAATTTATAATTTTGATGTGTGCACATTCTCATGTTTTCCTTATATATTTGTGATATTTTTTATTAAAAGATGGGTAATTTAGTCATTTTGTACATAAAAAGGGGTATTTTTAAAAATGGACAACCAAAAGGGGTATTTTTGAAAAGGGGTATTGAAAAAGGGGCATTTTTGTGAGTCTCCCTTAGGGCTGAGCAAAAAAACCGGACCCGAAAACTCGAACCGAAACCGACCCGAAAAAATCGGTTCGGGGCGGGTACGGGTATTAGCTATTTACCCTATTGGGTCTTGTATTGTCGTACCCGTGGGAATAGGGTAAAACCCGATCCGAATCCGATACCCGAACGGATACCCGATTACCCGAAATTACATATAAAATTTTAAATATATCTAATATTTAAGTTAAATATATTTATATCCAAATATCCGAGAGTAATTATCAAAAAGTAAATACATTTATATTTAAATACTTAAGACTAAATATATTTATACACGAGATATTTGTAAGTTTTTCGGATGTTTGGATAAAATTTTGGTTATTCGAGTAAAATTTCGGGTAAAAATTCGGATATTAGGATAAAATTTTGCAAAAAAATCCGATATTCGGGTAAAAATTTCGGGTATTTGGGCAAATTATCGGGTATTAGGGTAAAATTTTGGGTATTTGGGTATAATCGGGTATAATTTACCCGAACCCGACGGGTACCCGATTTTTTCGGGTATTTAGCGGTTCTGAAATTCTACACCCGAACCGACCCGAACCCGATTGGACCTGAACCGAAACCGAACCGATATTTTAGATTTACCGTATTGGGTCTTAAACTCCTCTACCCGAAAGATCCGAACCCGATCGGGTTTTATCCGAACCTGATCCGCGCACCCGAATGCCCAGCCCTAGTCTCCCTTCTTCATCTTCGTATAGTATTTTTATTCAAGAAAAAACATAATTATTAGTTTGGTCAAAGCACGTTTTATAAATTTACTATTCTCATTTACAACAGTTTGGTTATTTGAGTTTTATATATTAAATTTGATCATTGGCTTGTTTGTTATGTCCTGTTTGTTATGTCCCATTAAATAATACCCACAACGTTGTACATTAACATTGTTTTTTTATTTTATTTTGTTTTTAATGTTTTCATATAGTGATTGATTGTATACTTTTTGATGTTTGTTAAGAGAAAGAATACATACACCAATATTATTTGGAAAATTCATTGCTACCTACACGAACTATACGCCAACACATCACCACACATGCAGACTATTTTAATGTTTCGCTAACTACACAAACTATTGGTATTACATACGGACATCCCTGAACTATCATCGGTTATGTGTGCAACACAATAACCATCATTTCCAAATAATATAAATGTCTTGTTAACTACACGAAGTATTTCCTTTTTTTGTCAACTACACGAAGTATTTTCATCAATTTTTTTTTAAAACTAATAAGTTAAATAAAACTATATAATATATCAATTTAAATTATAATGCACACATATATCAATGTAAATTATAATTTAATTAAGTGACACTTTTAAAAATTTAGTTAAATTAATTTCATATAAAATATATGTGTGCATTAAAAATAGTTAATTAATTTAACTTAAAATTATAAGGGATACTGCATATGTGTTGGGGTCGGATCCCACACATTTTTGGTAGGATCCACTTGGATCTGTCCACGTCATTATTACATAATAATCTTCTTGGAGTTAAAGATATTTTATTATGAGAATCAAGCTTGACCAGTCGGGAGTTCGATTCGGTTTACTAAAAGAGTTCGATCTTTACCAGTACGGAGTTCGTTCTTATTCAACATACAGTTCGCATAGAGAAAGGCCGAAGCGAGGAGAATATTGTTCGAGGTTCGCGGCAGCGTCAAGACGCGGGAGTTCGGAGTCAACAAGAAAGAGTTCGGAAGATCCGCGCGAAGCCCAAGATAGTTCAAATTCAAGTCGTTTCTGTCAAAATGTAACTTATATGATTAATGCGGATCAATGCGATTATGAGCAGTAAATGACCGCATTGATCATGTTTTCTCTATAAAAACAACCTCAAACGCATGTGTTTGAGGGGAGAGGCGACTATTCATTACTTCTGAGCAATACAATATATTTTTCTCTCTTTACTATCTTTCGCAAGGCATTTTGTACTTCGTCTTTATCAATTTTTCTTCATTTCTTTTCTTGGTTGATTTCATTTTCAAATTCTCATATTCATTTCCTGATTTTACAAGAGTTTTTCTCCACAAAAATACTTAAAGATAATCGAGTGTGAATCCTACATCCACAATATGTAGAATTTAAACTTTAAAAGTTATAATGCATATATATAATTAACAATAGTGTATTATTTACTTTTAGTTATTTTTTCATTTTGTAATTTAGTTTTTAAAAAATGATGGAAATATTTCGTGTAGTTAACAATACATTTATATTATCTGGAAATGATGGTTATGGTATATAATTTACATTGATATATTATTTAGTTTTATTTAACTTATAGTGATGTATAATTTAACTAAGTGACTATTTTAAATTTTTAACAATTTAATATAATAAATATTAAATTAGTTAAATTAATTTAACTTAAAAGTATAATGCATTAAAAGTTATAATATATATATATATATATATAATTTATAATAGCGTAATATTTATTTTTTTGTTATTTTTTTATTTTTTAATTACTTTTTAAAAAAAAAAAATTGATGAAAAATACTTAGTGTAGTTGACAAAAAAAAGAAATACTTCGTGTAGTTAACAAGACATTTATATTATCTGAAAATGGTGGTTATGGTGTTGCACACATAACCGATGATAGTTCGGGGATGTCCGTATGTAATACCAGTAGTTCGTATAGTTAGCGAGACATTAAAATAGTCTGCATGTGTAGTGATGTGTTGGCGTATAGTTCGTGTAGCTAGCAATGATTTTTCCATATTATTTTCTCGTAATTAAGAGAAAGAATACATACAGCAATATTATTTACTCGTAATTGTTTCTGTTTTATCTATAAATAAACATTATCTTTATTAATTACGAGAAGGAATCTCTTTACATCATTGCCTTCTATCTGTAGATTAATGTGTTAAATTAAACAGCATTACTATACAATTTTAATTACGGGTTTATGATAAGTTACTTAGACATAGAACAGTCAATTATAAAAAGAATTCTTGAACGTTACAGCGTAATATTAATGTGGTTTAGTTTCAATAAAAACGAAAAGAACTGGACGGATACTATTAACAAAAATTTTAATTATGTGGTTTTCTTTCTTCTCGATAGATCCCTTAATCGACCATGCCAGCAACTGAAAAAATCTTCTCCCTTGCTTTGAAATCAAATTGTGTAAGACGTATCTATATATTTTCTTCCAATCAGTTCCTGTAAGCATGTGGGGAGATTGTTTTGATTGTTTGGCAAAAGTTATGAACCCTACACACAATTTGGTATGACAATCAGTGGTGACACAATTATAACAATCATTAAAAAATAACGATTAAAATATACCTCAAAAGTTATTAAATCTTCTGCCAACATGTTTGTTAGTTTTGTAGCTTCTCTATCAAAGATGACAAATCTTGCTTGATCTGTCTCATCATCAACAATAACTTCTATTACAAAC
Source organism: Arabidopsis thaliana x Arabidopsis arenosa (assembly GCA_019202795.1). Taxonomy (NCBI): domain Eukaryota; kingdom Viridiplantae; phylum Streptophyta; class Magnoliopsida; order Brassicales; family Brassicaceae; genus Arabidopsis; species Arabidopsis thaliana x Arabidopsis arenosa. Next base: position 9,456,688 of record CM032919.1, on the reverse strand, counting down.
ATCAAATTGAGATGGATGCCAGGATTTCAGCTTTGGACGGTAACGCTAGCAACATCAGTAAACCGCTCAACCATACGACTCCACCATGCGAAGACGTCTGTGCAGTTCAATTATGGAGTGGTAAAGTTTTGAATCCAGTTCTTCAGAGCAAGTCATCTGTGCCTAAACCATTCGCCATCGACGATAGTGATAATGCCGTTTTTGCTGAGTACGAACCAGTGTCGACCGACACTCGATCGACACCTATTGACGTTCCTGATAATTGTGACGAACAATTGTCGAGCGCAGTCGACAAACTCGCAGAGGGGGAGAGTGCAAAAACAGGCAATGTCGACCGACACCAACAGGGTGTCGATCGACACCCATCGCGTACAGACCATGATGAATCAAGCCGAGAATTCCTTTTCCTAAGAACAACAAGAAGTCTAAACAAGAGTTAGATGATGCTAGATGCAAAGCTATGATGAATAAGATGATTGTTGAGATGCCTCTAGTTGATGCTGTGAAGATTTCACTTGTACTTAGGAGATATGTCAAGAAGATAGTGACCAAAGATTTGAGTGACGAGCGCGAAGTCATGATGATTTCAGCACAGGTCAGCAATATCATCCAAAACCGGATTCCCAAGAAACTTCCAGACCCAGGAAGCTCTGTCATTACTTGCAGTATCAAGAATGTGCCCTTAGAAAGAGCCTTATGTGATCTTGGCTCCAGCGATAATCTAATGCCGCGATCAGTTGCAGCCCGTCTCGGTCTCACAAATCTTGAGCCTACTAAGATCACTCTCATCCTTGCCGATCGTTTGGTACGGGTACCCACTGGCATTTTATTCGACGTATTCGTGAGTGTTGGTAATTGTATAGTCCCTACGGATTTTGTGGTACTATCATATGAGAAGGATCCTAAGGATCCTCTAATCCTTGGACGTTCTTTTTTAGCTACTGCAGACGCCATCATCGATGTCAAGAAGGGTAAGATAGGTCTACATGTAGACGATCTTGCGATGCAGTTTGACGTGAATAGGCTGGTCAAGAAGCCTACTATCGATGGACGTACCTATCTCGTCGAGAGCCTATCTTCGTTGGCAACTGGTATTTACAGAGACTTGACACCTTCCGACCCTCTAGAGAGAGCACTAGTCACTTCTGCAGAAGATATTGGTCATTTGGATGATGAAGTTGTTGAGTATGCCAAGCTACTGGATAGAACAGAGCATGTTATGTAGTTGGTTGTTCAAGAGGAATTGCTTACTACATCAACAAAAGCTGCTACACTTGGGGATTCGAGCGTTGAAAAAGCTCCAAAGATCGACCTGAAGCCACTCCTGGCAGGATTAAGGTACGCATTCTTAGGCGATAACTCTTCTTATCCTGTCATTGTTAATGCTTCTTCAAACAACGCAGAGCTCACTTTATTGCTAAGCAAGCTGCGCAAGTATCGCAAAACTCTTGGCTATTCTCTTGATGACATTTCAGGTATTTCTTCGGATTTGTGCATGCATCAGATCCATCTTGAAGATGAGTCTAAGTCGTCAATTGAGCATCAAAGGAGACTGAATCCGAACCTGAAAGACGTTGTTAAGAAGGAGATCATGAAATTGTTAGAAGCTGGGATCATCTATTCTATTTCAGACAGCGATTGGGTTGGCCTAGTGCATGTGGTTCCTAAGAAAGGAGGCATTACAATGGTTAAGAATGACAAAGATGAGTTAATTCCTACACGGACAGTCACCGGGCATAGGATGTGTATTGACTACATGAAGTTGAATGCTGCGACCAGGAAAGATCATTTTCCCTTGCCGTTTATTGATCAGATGTTGAAGAGGTTAGCCAATCACAAGTACTACTGCTTTATTGATGGATACTCGGGATTATTCCAAATATCAATTCATCCGGATGACCAGGAGAAGACCACTTTCATGTGTCCGTATGGTACATTCGCTTATCGCAGGATGCCGTTTGGTCTTCGCAATGCTCATGCGACGTTCCAGAGATGCATGATGCCTATTTTCACAGACATGATTGAGAATTTTATGGAGGTATTTATGGATGATTTTTCTGTCTACGGATCCTCATTCGATAATTGTTTGGAAAATCTCTGCAAGGTGTTGGCGAGATGTGAAGAAAAACATCTGGTACTCAACTGGGAGAAGGGTCACTTCATGGTACAAGATGGTATAGTCCTCGGTCACATGGTTTCAGGTGATGGTATTGAGGTAGACCGAGCTAAGATTGATGTCAAGACAAGCCTACAGCCACCCGACAGGGTTAAATCAGTTAGAAGTTTTCTTGGACATTGTTGGTGATAAAATCCACACTAGAAATTTGTTCTTAAATTTATGGGTAAAGAGGGCTAGATTTTCAATGATGCTTTGAGAGTTAAATTGCTAAAAGAACGAAAGGATTTATTGATGTGAATCAACAGTTTACAAGTGAAAAGTATGATAATACAAATGCTTGTATGTATTAGGTCAAATAGTAGGTAGGCGATGATCCTTCTCCACTCGTCCACTGCTCCTTTTATAGGTCCTCGTGCTAGGTTTAGATGCCTCCGAGATCCTTGCTCAAATCTCCTGAAGATCAGGTACGTTCCGATATTTAGCTGACTTGGTAAGTTCTTCCTGTTACTCGCATCTCACCTCTGCTGAGTCTACCGGGCCTGGCCTGTTATATGAAGCCCATTAATATTCCTGCTCGTGGATTTAGCAGGTGCAAAATCCAGGTCCAACAGTTGCCCCCAGCCCATCAAGTAAGTATGCGAACTTGATGTGCGATAATCCAGGTCAGATACGATCCGCGGGAATATTCCCTTAGATTATGTATTATCCTAAAGGATGCGACAGTTGCGAAGATCGCCAGATGGACAGTCAGGATTCAAGGGCGAATCTCGAGATATTTGAGCAGTTATGTCAGTCGGCGCTTCGTGATGACGTGGACGGCAGGGATGGTACTTTGACAGATACACCTTTCTTGAACGGTCGACATTGGGAATTCGAAAGATCTCCTCTGATCTCAAAAACCGCAATCATGATGGCACCTTAAATACTTCACCCACGTCTCCGCTTTTACCCACTTCACGCAACATGTCCCCCAAGGTAACTTCTCTCCTTCTCTTTATTTACTATAAAACTTTTGCTTTTTTGGTATAGTTAAAACTTTTTCTTTTCTTCGCACTTCCCCACCTTCTTTCTAGAATTCTCCTGCGACATCGATTTTTTGCTTTCTCCTCTTTCTCCTCTCCCCTTTGTCTTTTCAATACTCACCATGAGCGATCTCGAAGACTCGCAGAATAGAAGCCATCACAGCTATGGTGATGCGGAGAGCTCCGGACAGTCATCGGAGGCGTCCATTTCATGGAAGGGCCTTGAACCGGATATCAAGGATATCACGGATGCGGCTGCGAAAACCCTACTGTCGACATCCACAACGGTTTCTCGTAAAAGACCTCGCGGTTCGAAGCAGACGGAGAATCCATCAACCGCGGTGCTAAAGGAAGGAGATCTGGCTAATATTCGCCGGAATTGTCAAATTATATAACTTAATTTTGGTCAATTTCGATTTAACCGCTGTCACACCCGCTAGTTAATCAGTCATAAAACTCCTGCAAATGGACCAGTTTTCAACACCTAAACCAGTCGTTCAAAATACTTAATAACGCTTGAAACCACAACCACCTGCTTCCGCAAACTCTCGCAATCGTAACCGCATCCACCGTATTTAAACCAGTCAGGCCCTAAACACATTAGTCTTTAGCCTGAAGAAATGTACGGGTTTAAACCCGAAAAAATGTACGTGTTTAGGCCTGGAACCTTTTAGTAATTAAAAAAAAAACTAATAAAACCATTTATTTAAAAAAGATTTACCAATAACATTTTGAGGATTAAGAACGTGTTTTTCCCTTTAGTTTTATGTATTTGTCCACTATTTGACCTTTACTTTGTCGTTAGGCTTCTTTCTGTCTCTAACGCTCTCTCTCTATGTCACTTGCTCCTCACCTCTCCACACAAATCAAACCCAGAAGACACACTGTTCATTGATCAAACAAACCATGTACTATCCTCTCAGTTCTTATTCAATCTTGTTCTTCCTCTTCTCCCCATTCTACCATCTTCCTTGTGCTTCAAGTAAACAAGGACTTGGGTGGTGTGAGTCTCTGTTCCAGTGTGGGAACATCACTGCTGATTTTCCCTTTTGGGGTGGGAATCGTCACAAACCTTGTGGTCATCCGTTGCTAGAGCTTCACTGCAACGATAACATCACTTCTCTATTCATCTCAAATCAAGAGTTCTATGTTCGTCAACTAAATCAAACTTCTAACATTCTTACGCTTGCTAGATCAGACCTTTTAGGTTCTTTTTGCTCCTCATCTGCATACAATACCACAACCTTGCCTCCCGAAATCTTTGAGCTTTCCCCAATTTACAAGAGCCTAACCGTTTTCTACCACTGTGATCCAAAGCTTTCTTACCGCTCGAGTTATACATGTCCTGCTCTAGGTACTTTTTCAGTGTCTCAAAGTCTTGATTACCAGAATTCTTGCCAAAGCAGTTTCTCGGTTAATGTTCCAACGAGTTTGAATTTAGAAGAGAGAGGGTTGAATTTGACCAATTTGGAAAGTGTTCTAAGAAAAGGTTTTGAGGTGAAGCTGGTCATTGATGAGATACCGTGTCAAGAATGTTTATCCACTCATGGAATTTGTGGTTTCAACAGTACCACACAGATTTGCTGCAACGTAACCTCACCATCTGGTGGAGTTACTTGCGTACCACAACATCAACCTAGTGGTAAGTTTTTCATCGACCAAAGATATTCACCTTTATCTTTGCTTTTTCTCCTCTTATTCTTTTCACCTTTATCTTTGTTTTTTTTCAGCTGATGAGCTTTATAGACGATGCAGTGAAAGTTTTAGCTGTGGCAGTCAGAGAAATCTCAATTACCCCTTGTGGAAACCTGGCAGAGAAGACTGTGGCCACCCAAACTTCAAGCTCAACTGTAGCGGAGGATTCGCAGAGATAAACATCGCCTCTGTTAAATTCAGAATCATAGAAGCATATTACTCTTTGATAAGACTCGCAAGATCAGATTATATTGGCGATTTTTGTCCCGCAAACCCACTAAATGCGCCATTCATTGAAAAATTCCTTCCAGTCCTCCAATTCACTGGGGAGACAGAGCTTCTAACTTTCTACTACGGTTGTCGTTTCAATTCCTCGGATATTCCTGCAAATATTTACGTTGGAGAGCTTGGTTGTGATGAGGGAAGAAGTTACTATGTGACGAGAAACCTGTCCTCTCCTTTACTTGACGGGTTTAGAGGCGTTTTGAACAACTTTAGTGAAATGTGCAAAAGAAACGTCAGTGTTCCTGCGTCTGGACCCGCGTTAAACGATCTGCAGACAAGTCCAAATCCAGAGAATCTGAAGATGGCTCTTGATCAAGGTTTTCGGCTTTTAGTTACATCAGAATGTGAAAGGTGCAGAGTTTCTGGCGGTGCTTGTGGATATAATCAGACTTCAAGTGGGTTCGGGTGCTATTGTAAAGATGGTAAATGCAGATACGATGGTAAGATTTTGGCCGCTGAAAATCCATTTAGTTTCAAAGTTCAGCTCTAACCGACTTTTTTTTTGGGCCATTTTATAGGTAAAGGATTTTTTCGTCGGCATCAATACTTAAGTGCGTAACTTTCTTTTTGGTTATCTTCCCTTAACCATTGTCTACTCTGAGTTCATTGTTCCTTAAAAGTTGTTCCTTTTCAAGATCAAATTTGGTTCTATGCTAACAATCTTTACTTAATTCATGGTTTTACAGAAAATGTGGTCATGTATATTCTCATAGGTTAGTGTGGTGCCCTGAGATATTTCAAATTGCTATCGATCTTCCTTGATTTTAAAAAGTTAATAATAGAAGATTTTTTCTGTTTTTTACAGCTCTGGGTTCATTAACAGGTCTTGTTATTATTTTCCTAGTGCTACTATGCCCTTACTTTAGAGTCCAAATTTTCCGAAAGAGACAAACATCACATGATCTGAGACTACAGAAACTGAAGGCTCTTATTCCACTCAAACACTATACTTATGCGGAAGTGAAGAAAATTACAAAGTCATTCACGGAGGTGATTGGGAGAGGCGGATTTGGAATTGTTTATAGGGGAACCCTTTGTGATAGCCGTATGGTTGCGGTAAAGGTCTTAAAAGATTCAAAGGGTACTGATGGTGAAGACTTCATTAATGAAGTTGCCAGCATGAGCCAAACTTCTCATGTCAACATTGTTTCACTGCTAGGATTCTGCTGTGAAGGTTCAAAAAGAGCAATTATATACGAATTTTTGAGTAATGGGTCGCTCGATAAATTCATATCGGACAAAACGTCAATGAATTTGGACTTGAAGACACTCTATGGGATCGCGCTAGGAGTTGCTCGTGGTCTAGAGTACTTGCACTATGGCTGCAAAACAAGGATCGTGCATTTCGACATTAAACCTCAGAACGTGCTGTTGGATGATAATCTTTGCCCCAAAGTTTCTGATTTCGGACTTGCTAAACTCTGCGAGAAGAAGGAGAGCATCTTATCATTGTTGGATACAAGGGGTACAATAGGATACATTGCACCAGAGATGATCTCTCGACTTTATGGGAGTGTTTCTCACAAGTCGGATGTGTATAGCTACGGAATGTTGGTCCTCGAAATGATAGGTGCAAGGAAGAAGGAAAGATTTGATCAAAACCCCACATCGAATGCAAGCTCAATATATTTTCCAGAATGGATCTATAAGGATCTTGAGAAGGCCGACAATATTGAGAAGACAGACAATGGAGGGCTTATCGAGGATGGAATCAGCAGCGAAGAAGAGGAGATAGCAAGGAAGATGACATTGGTGGGTTTGTGGTGTATTCAGTGTTCCCCATCAAACCGCCCACCAATGAACAGAGTAGTAGAGATGATGGAAGGAAGCCTTGAAGCCCTTGAAGTGCCTCCGAGACCGGTCTTGCAGCAAATTCCAGCTGCGCCGCTTTCCGAATCTTTTTGGATTTCAGAGGAGCATTCAAGCGCCTCCGATACACTGATATGCTCCACAAATTCAAATCTGGAATCTTCAAGTTTGTGATAAGAAAATCGTCGTGAATAACACATGTATCTTCATGAATCTTTTTCTCTGTGTAACTGTGTTGAATAAAATTCAGGGCTGAGTGTTGGGACCAAGTCAAGGAAGCATAAATGACTGACAGATACATGGAATGGTCTTTGACTTGTTCCACACTCCATATCTCTGTATGTAATATGTTAGATTCTCCGAAACTGAAACATAGGAAAAAAGTTCATTACGGATCTCTTACCGCTGGTCAAAGTCAAATAGTAAAATTGGATCTGAAATTGGGATGTTATTTTCAGTAGGTCCGTCTGCGAAAATGCTATGTGCCTAACTTTGAGGTCGTCCTACAATAGAAAACAAAAATTGTCAAATACCCTTTTTCTCAAAAAGACTTCCGTGTTTATGAGCTTGAGGCAAAAAAGTTATGTGTCTGGTACTCTTGTGAATTGTGATATTGTATTCTGTGAAACCTAGTTTCGACAGAGCAAAGAAACAGAACGGCTTTCACAAAGACTCGCCAGGTGAAAAACAAAAACAAATTATGCACACAGGGAAATCTTTACGAGGTTGGAAGACATTATCAACAGAGAGGAGATGAGATCAAAGGTTGATCACAGAAGTAGAAGACAGAGGAATAAAACAGAGAAGAGAAGAGACAGAGTGAGTCGGTTTTGTCCGTTAGGTGCTTCTGCAATGGTTGACGGAGTTCCAAGGGTTGAGGTTGGGGCCTTTGCTGTAACCGGAGGTAGTGGTGGCTCAATTACATCAGCATCTGTGATTATTAGGTTTGGAGCTTGGGCTGGAGGTAAAGACACAGAACTCGCAAGGGCTAAGAGGGCTCCGGGTTTGACAGGGGCCATATAATGTGGTTTTATTTTTCTGCCCAAACATCGATTTTCTTGCAGAAGAGAAACAAAGTTAGGCATTGAAGCTAATGATTTTTGTTATGAGACATTTGGTGAAAATTTTGGGCCACTTACTTTTGTATCTTGCAGCTGTGAAAGGGAACTCTGTGATGGTTCCATTGATACCGGTTCCATAGATATATGCGTTTATTTCAACAGTTGCATCTGCTAAGAAGTCAAATGCCTGAGATAAAAACTCATTCCGAAACAGTTCCACATAAACCGGGAGCTGAGACTTCTGCAGCCTCTCCACAACATTGGTTTGCCCAGTGAGAAAGTCATCAGAGTTAGGAAAGACTGAATCTTTGTTGATGACAACAGCGTTAGCGAATTTCTTTATTTCTTCGATGGCCGAGTCACTAATATTACCAATGGTTTCTTCAATTTTGTAGACAGTCTCGTACTTGCTCTGCTTCTTAAAGTCAACTAGAACCGAGCTGTTGGTAGACTGAATCATGACCTTTGTTGCGGTTCCATTGCTGTAACCAGTTTCCGTGAGTGTATTGAGAACAGCTTTAACCACGTCGAGCCCTTGCTTCTCTCTCAAGTATGCTGCATTCTGAGGGAAACAAAATAAAACCATAGCACCGTGGTCATTAGAAGATATCATGGTCCATTTGTTAAAATCTCAAGAGTAGGAGCTCCACGAGAACTCACCTCTACATTGATCAAAACATGGGAGAGAGAAGTGGATTTTTTTGCCAAATTTAGGAATTCAGAAAGAGAAATAAGTTTCCCAAAATTTCTCTCTTTCGGATTCCTAAACATACTGTACATCCTGTAGGGGTTGACCATAGCAGCTGCACCAAAAGATGGGAGAATAGTTACTATAACTCTCAAGTTATGTAATTTCTAAAGTGGCCCGTAATTTTTACCACAGCATATCAAGCTAGGAGAATGTAAAATTATTAAGAAAATAGATATGTAACCTCTTTAAGTTAAGTAGGATCAATAGAAAGAGAACCTCTCTTACTAGTCACTATAAATAGAAGGAACAAGAGTATGGAGAGAAGACTAGCATTTGTCTAAAACATTTTCACAATTTGAACGGAAACTTACGAGTTAAGGTCTGAATCTCAGGCCATGTGAGACTGAAAGTGTATATGCCACCAACTGAGCTAAACTCAGGAACAATTGTTGAACGGTTTCTGAAAAAAGTTAGGGCGACTGTTGTGCTTTCCGTGAGATCGATCGAACTTGAGCAAAAGGGTGTACCATCGCTAGACATTTGGACTAAGCAATCGATAACATCAGCACCATCTTTGATTGCCTTCTCATATGCCAAGTTTGTGCATCCAGGATAGTCCCCACTCGCACCATTTTTCGATATAACAAGAAAATCCACTGAGCCATCGACCATTTGGTAGAAGATAAAGTTAATTACCATTTGGTAGAAAAAAATGAAAAGTATTTTTACCTCATTACCTTGTTTTGTAGCGTTTCTGCCAATGTGGGAGAAGCAGTCTGAGGGAAATATGAAAAGAAAATGTCTGATTTTATGTATTTCTAGTAATATTTACAGACAAATGAAAATGGTGGTTTTTAAAATATTTTGCTTACCAACGGTCGCAGATGCAGTGATGGGAAAATCAGAGAGCACACCGTCAACCGAAAAATCACCATTGTCCACAAAAGATAGATACTCAGACACTGGATCGGAACTGTAGTTATATGCAATATCAACATCATTTGCAAAACCGGACACATATACTTGTAATCCTGCTTTATGAGCATCTTGAACTAAGGATGTATGAGGAAGCAAGTACTGCTTGTCATCGAGTGGCAATATGTAAGACTTGGGAACAAGAATCCCTGAAGCAAACGTCTTGACAAACGCTAGGTTACTCAAGATTGAACCGTAGGTTCGGTTCATGGTCGGCTCAAAATCCTCTTTCCTAAGAAACTGGAACACAAAACTCGGTCCATTACGTCCGAAACGGCCGACAATTTTCCTAAAGAAATTCACCTCAGGGGAAGATATGAAGTCAATGGAAACAGTTCTTGAAACTGATAACAGAAAACTGCTCATGCTCAAATTTTGTTGCTCATAGAACGCATCATGCTGAACATTTAACCAAAATCCTTTTGGTAATAACTGCGTGGTTACATCTTGAATCGTCAAAATCGCAAATCCGCTTCCATCAAATTTTTCTGAGCGCGATAATATTCCTCGGATCACTAAGGTAAAAAGGAAAAACATATGTGAGAAGTTACAAGAAAAACAAACAATGTACAAAAGCACTAACTGAATCATAAACACTTACAAGAAACATTCTGGAGCTCTATCAAGGAGAAATCATTGGGGAACCAACCCTTAGTAGTGAGTCCATTAACCGGGTAAGAGTTTTGACTATTCGAGTAAACATCTTGAATATTTGAAGAATTGGCCAAATTTAAATCAGGGAAGCAAATCCCAACTCTATCTTTGGTTAGCTGAACATCACACCAAAGAACAACATCGGCTACACTTGTCTGCATTGCCAAACTGTAAGCCTCAAGACTCGAATCTGGAAACATTCCAGAAAACCCACCACGAGCAATCACACGTGGAGCATCACCTGGTAATAATAAAGTAATAAGAGTTATTTGAATACAACTGACAAAAGTAATATTTTGGACTTTTGCATAACAGTTTTCTGAAAATAAAGGACTCCAATGAAGAAATCAAAGTGAATTTACTATCTATGATTATCCCAACTTCTACTATACATCATAAAGAAATCAGGACTCCAAGTACTATTTTCTTGGAAGTCAAGCAAAAAAAAAAAAAAAGAGACAGCAACTCTCACCATTGAGCGTCTGCCATGGACTTCGAGATTCTTGCGCATCGATTTGAGCAGCAACCAGTTGAATCAGAATGACGCAACAGACTAAACGCGTCGAAGCTTGTAACCCTCTCATTTTTTATTGCCTTGCAAGGAATTCATTGGTAACTTCACCATATTCTTTCTTCTCAGAGCAAGACTCATGACAAACTCATAAACTGGTTAATTCTACTGTCACGGTAAACTCTAAAACTGGTTGAATTTTCCTGTCTTCTAAATCCTCTATGGTCATCCATATGTTAAAAGGATTAAGACAAACACATTGACTGACAAGTCGGTCAATATGTCCCTCTCATTTCCAATCAAGATAATTTTCCAACTCTAAAACTGGTTGAATTTTCCGGTCTTCTAAATCCTCTATGGTCATCCATATATTAAATGGATGAAGAATTCTGACACATCGGTAGATATGGCCCTCTTATTTCCAATTAAGATATTTTTTCATGTTTTTGTCTAGGTGATTTTTTTTTAAGAATAACTAAGAGGTCATGGGTCTATGCCCGAGGATAAGATCATTCGAATAGACGGTCTCTACGCTTTGCATACTTTACTAGTTGAGCTATTGGCACTTGGTGCCGTTTAGGTGATATCAACAAAAGTTTTAATAAAATTTGATTAAAAAACTCTACTATTCCACCTTTACTTGGTTTCTCTCTCTCTCTCTTTGATTCCCCTGAACACAAAACACACATTCGTAAATCTCAACAACATCATGTACTACCTCCCCACTTCTTGTGTTGTGTTTTTCTTTCTCTCCTCTTTATTCTACCATCTTCCTTGTGCTTTAAGTAAAGAAGGACTTGCGTGGTGTGAGACTATTCAGTTTCAGTGTGGGAACATCACCGCTGGTTTCCCCTTCTGGGGAGGGAATCGTCCTGAGCCTTGCGGTCATGCGTCGCTGGAGCTTCGCTGCAACAACAAAAACATCACCTCTTTAAACATCTTAAACCATGAGTACAATGTTTTCCATATAAATCAAACATCTAATACTCTTAGACTTGTCAGAGCTGATTTCTTAGGTTCTTTTTGCTCTGCTTCATTCCAAACCACAACCATGTCTCCCGAATTCTCTGAGCTTCCAAAACTGAAGAACCTCACTATTTTCTATAACTGTGACCCTCGTCTTCATTACATTTCGAATTATACATGTCCTCCTGGGAGAGGTGTTGTCTCAGCTTATCAAAACCCTATTTATCAAAGATCCTGCCAAGATAATTTCACTTTGAGCGTTCCTGAGACATATTTTCCAGAAGTGAAAGAATTGAATTTAACTCATCTGGAAAGTGTTCTAAGAGAAGGAGTTGAGGTAATGGTGAATACTGATGACACAACGTGTGAAGAATGTTCTTCCTCAAGTAAGTTTCATTTTCTTCTTTTTACTTTTTATTTATTCTTTTTACTTTTTACTCTTTGTAACTATTTGATGCTTTGTGTGATCTCACATTGTTTTTTTTTTTTTTTTGTAATCAGCTTATGAGCATTATGAACGCTGCAGCGAACCATTTCGCTGCGGCGATCAGACGAGTCTCTTGTACCCTTTCTGGGTACGTGGCAGACAAGACTGTGGCCACCCCTACTTCAAGCTTGATTGTGGCAAAGGATTCGCAGAGCTAACCATCTCCTTTGCGACATACAGAATCTTAGAAGCTAACTATGACTCTCGTATCATAAGACTCGCAAGATTGGATTATATTGACAATCTTTGTCCCACAGACGCACAAAATGCATCATTCCTTACCAGCGTCCTTCCATTCGCTCCACACACCGAGATGCTAACAATTTATTACAGCTGCCAAAAATGGTCATCTCTTAATGCTTACTTTGGACAGCTTCATTGTGAGGGTGACAAAAAAACTATAACAAACTATTATGGGACGAGAAACCTCTCATCTCCTTCACTATACGGAAGTAGTGGCTTTTTATTTGATAACTTGAGGGGAAATTGCCAAAAAGGCGTCAGTATACCAGTGGATGGATCGGCGTCGAAGGATAATCTACAGAAGACTCTTGAAAAGGGTTTCCAGGTTGAGCATAATCAAGACTGTTCAAGGTGCATAGAATCTAAGGGTGCTTGTGGATACAATCAGACTACAAGAAGTTTTGTCTGCTATTGTAAGGATGGGACTTATGGCAACAATTGTGGCTCTGGAAAGGGTAGTCATGGTAAACCGTACCATTATATTCACTAAGTTTTTTTCTTTCTTTTTATCTTAACCATTTCGAGATAAGTTTGGTTCCATTCTGAGAAATATTACTTTCTAATGGTTATACAGGGAATTTTTTCAATAGAAGTCGCATAGGTAAGTTTACTTGCCAGAGAGACTATGAATTGTTATCAATTCTTAAATCAATACAAAAGTTACTAAATCTAACATTGTCTCCGGTTTTCACTTTCAGGTTCAGTAGCAGGGGTTATTTTGTTTCTAGTTTTATTAACCTTTTTTCTCCATTTTCTTCGGGTGAGAAAAATAAGACTGAGACAACAGAACCTGAAGGCTCTTATCCCACTCGAACACTATACTTACGCACAAGTGAAGAGAATTACAAAGTCGTTTGCGAAAGTGGTTGGGACAGGCGGATTTGGAATTGTTTATCGAGGAACACTTGGTGACGGCCGTATGGTTGCGGTGAAGGTCTTGAAAAAGTCAAAGGGTAATGGAGAAGACTTCATTAATGAAGTTGCGAGCATGAGCAGAACTTCTCATCAAAACATTGTTTCCTTGCTTGGTTTCTGCTCTGAAGGTTCCAAAAGGGCAATTATATATGAGTTTTTGGAAAATGGGTCACTTGATAAGTTCATTTCAGGCAAGAGCTCGGTGAATTTGGATTGGATGGTTTTATATAGTATTGCGCTAGGAGTTGCTCGTGGTCTAGAGTACTTGCACCATGGATGCAAGACAAGGATTGTACATTTCGACATTAAACCACAAAATGTACTCCTAGATGACAATTTCTGCCCCAAAGTTTCGGACTTTGGCCTCGCTAAGCTCTGTGAGAAGAAAGAGAGCATCTTGTCGATACTGGACACAAGAGGTACAATAGGGTACATTGCACCAGAGATGATCTCCAGAGTTTATGGGAATGTGTCCCACAAGTCAGATGTGTATAGCTATGGAATGTTGGTTCTTGATATGATTGGTGCAAGGAACAAAGAAAACGCTAATCAATTCTCTGCTTCTACCACAAGTACAATGTACTTTCCTGAATGGATATATAAGGATCTTGAGAAGGGAGACGATGGAAGGCTTAATAGGAATGGAATCATCTGCGAAGAAGAAGATATAATAAAGAAGATGACATTGGTGAGTCTGTGGTGTATTCAACCTTCTCCCACAGATCGCCCACCGATGAACAGAGTTGTAGAGATGATGGAAGGAAGCTTGGATGCTCTTGAAATCCCTCCTAGGCCTGTTTTTCAAATTCCAACAATGCCTCTACAAGAATTTTCAATATTTTCAGAGGATATATCTGGTAACAAAGATGGATGATCCAAGAAGCCTCCATGGAACCTATAGAAGCACGAAAATAGCTATACATTTATTCAAAAATGTCATCTCTTATCTTATTTCTGGATTAAGATAATTTTTCTATTCAACTATTTTTTTTTTATTATGTTAAGCTAGTTAACGTTTGTTTTATTAGTCTACTTGCACTTGGCTAAATCATTTTACTAAACAAAAAAAGTTTGAGCGAGTTTGTCTATTGACTATGTTCAAGCTAGTTAGTAAAGATTTTGCGATATAAGAGCATAAATATCGGTTGAAATGTTGAGTATCTTAGACAAATCTTAGGATTAAAGTTGATTAAAAATAATCAAACCAACATCTTAAAGCTAAGATTTGTATCTAAGTTAAGATGTTTTTCTTAACTTAAGATGTTGCAAGGTGTCACATTGTGATTGGTTAAAGTATATAAATTTTATTTTTATATTAATATTTTTTTTTCTAAGAACCACATGTTAAGAACCTACCATTAATCACACAAAAATCTTAACCCAAAAATACTATCTCTTACCTATCACTTTTACAAATATATTACTTAAATATTCCTAAGATTTATTTCTAAGATACTACCAATAATCATGCTCTAACGTTCGAGTGTAACTAAAGATGTCATCAGGTCCTAGACCTTTTTTCTTTTAGAACCAGCACACTAAACTACTACTTCATCTTTGTTGTTGTTTGCAAAAAAACCTACTGTCTCAATTCTCGGGAGACAGTAATATATAATGAACAATTTATGTCACAATTATTAACAGAACCCATTTATGGGACTAGAACAATGGAAGCATAGAACGCAAACATCAATACTTGCTCTTGTTCAGCTTTAAATTGATGACTTTTCTTTTTGTTTGAAAGGATAAATTTGAATTGATGACTTTTCGAGTCTCATTCCCCCTAAAAATTGAATTCCATGTATTGTATGGAGGACAAATGCCCAATGAAGATCTTTTCCATGTTTTACCTCATTTTCCAAGAAAGACATTTAGGTGGTGATATAGACAAAGATTTTAGATATTTATCTAGCAATTGACGAAGTCCAATACTATTCATATCCAACAGCCAATCTTTATTTGTCTCAATTTTGTGTGTTTTGGCTAAAATAACTTCACGAAGTGACGACTCTTTCTGAGTCAACTAGTCACTGTATTGGTCCACTATGGCAGCATGAGTCAACTAATAAAGCCAATTGATTAAAACAAGCTCTTGACTCAGGGGCGGACGTACGTGTCGTAGAAGAGGGGCAGTTGCCACGGGTAAAATTCATCAATTTAAAGCTGAACAAGTCATCAATTTAATCTTTAAATAAAGATTCAACTCCAAGAAATTCATCTGTATTTCACCTGCA
Source organism: Arabidopsis thaliana x Arabidopsis arenosa (assembly GCA_019202795.1). Lineage (NCBI taxonomy): Eukaryota > Viridiplantae > Streptophyta > Magnoliopsida > Brassicales > Brassicaceae > Arabidopsis > Arabidopsis thaliana x Arabidopsis arenosa. The sequence goes on along the minus strand of CM032919.1, from coordinate 9,441,021 downwards.
ACAAGAGAATGCTTTCATGAGAAGAAGAACAGAGCAAAGCGTCAAAGAAGAAGACGCGTCGGAGAAGATGAAGTTGACCGAGAAAAGGGCAATGAGAAGTAAACAAAGTCAACCAGAAGTAGATGTTGGGCTTTGTGTTGTTTTGGTATCATCAAAAAGATTAATGGGCTGCGGAATGATGAGGCCCAAAATAAGGTTGTGTGTTGTTGTTAGATGAGATATACAACACAACCCCAAGAGGTCATACGACTGCAAGTGAGCACAAGAACTCCAACTTAAGCCAGCCAAAACTAAGCCACATACTAACAAAAGAAGGGCCATAACAAAAGAATAAACTCTACCCTCAGAGTTAACCAACACAAAAACTCAAATTCAATCAAAGGCCACAGTCCTTTCCTCAGCAAAGACACCTTCAAGCCATGAAGGATGACTACACGCGACATAAGATTGAAGTCTACACTCATTCGTCACAATCTTAGCAATGAGTAAGGCACTTCTGTTTGAAAATGAGTTTTCCAAAAGAATTCTCCAAGCCTAGAAAGACTTGAGAGCTAATATTAGCTTTATGAAAATGGTTGTTCCATTGCTGTATTGGTTCGCTTCAAACTTTTCAGTCTCAGAGTTTCTGAACAAACATATGGCCGATTCGATTTGAAGTGCAGTATTGCTACACCTCTAGATACGTAAAATTTAATTATTATTGGTTTGGTATACAACAAGAACAAACAAATTTGCCTGAGTTAATTAAGTAATCTATGTATAGGGGAAACCAAGAAAAATATCACATTTCCTGGTGACAAGTAGTCACGTATGGTGTTGGATAACAAGTTCCACCAACTATCCAAGCCTGACTTACTACCCCTTGAGGATCCTTTCAATGGCCGATTTTACGTTCTGAACAAATCAGAGATTGAAGACAATGAATGGATTCTTCTCTATTTAGAGCTTGCTGTTGCCACATCTTTCAGGAACCATACCAAACATGGTCTAACCAGTTTGAAGATTCTGAAAGTAGCTATGGAAATTCCACCAAGCCTGGTGGAGCCTTTTAATAAGGGAATTGACGCCTATGATGCAATTTTCTACATTAGCTACAAGGACTTTTGCAAGGCTCGGGTTGGTAAGGATGTCGATCGCATTGCTATAGTCAGAAGATTATTGGATCCGCAATTGAAAATCTTAAGACTCGGTGGTCGTACTCAGAGCTCACAAACCATCAAACCATCAAATACCATGGAAGCTGGCTCCTCCTCGTCGATGGATCTAGACTAATGATAAGTTATTTGCTACGTTCAGATTCAAACTGCTCTAATCATTATTTGAGCTTACATGTGAATCATTTTTGGCTCTAGAGATCAAATTAAGGATTGAATCAGATGGATCAATCCCTGAATCAATCATCTTCTCAACCAAACCCTCAGCTTCTTTCGATTTTCGTTCTTTACAAAGAACTTCAATCATATATCTATAGCTAGCAACATTTGGAGGCAACTCTTTCTCTTCCATCTCCCTGAACAACCTCAATGCTCTATAAGAACTACCTTCCTTGCAGTACCCGAGAACCATTGTATTGTATATCACTTTGTTCGGTTCTAACTTCTTTGCGACCATCAACTTAAAAAGCCTCGATGCTTCATTCATTTGACCTTTGATGCAAAACCCATGAATCAATACACTATAGGTATGAACATCCGGGGTTAAACCGAGTTCCTCCATTTTGATTGAAGCTGAATTGCTTTCTCCATGTTATCCATACGAGCAAATGTGTCGATAAGTATCGTGTATGTTACTTTCGACGGTTTAATCCCTCTCTCTTCCATCTCCTTAACCACCTTACCTGCTCCTGAAGTATCCCCTTTCTTACAAAACCCGGAAACTAGAATATTACACGTGACAAGAGACGGAGACAGACCTCTTGACTTCAAATCTCTGCATAAACTCAACGCCTTCCCCAATTTTCCCACACCACAAAACCCATCAATCAAAGTGTTATACGTAATCAGATTCGGGTTGATTCCATCACTCTTCATTTGATCCATAACCTTATTAGCTTCATTCGCCTTCATCTCTCTACATAACCCACCAATCAAAGTATTATAAGTAACAATGTTACAAGAAACTCCTCTCTCACGCATTTCGTCAAACACTTTGAATGCATCTTTTGTTCTTCCATCTTTGCAAAGCTGATTCATCACACAGTTATAAGTATAGAGATTAGGGAAAACACCATCTTCCTGCATCTTCTCGTACATCTCAAACCCTTGTTTCTTAATCCCATTTTTGAATAACCCATGAATCAAAACCGTGTAATGAAATCGTAAAACAGAGTAAGAACAGAGTATTCTTATTAAAGAGACGATAACTGTTACAACGTTCCTAAAACGCCGTAACACTTCTCACCTGCTAGAGACTCCGTCGAGAAGCTCCGGCAAAACGATGAGGAAAGAGAAAGTTCTAGAACTTTTACAGATCCAGAAAATTTGCATAAAAAAGGTGTGAGCTAACAGCTGCTCTTATATGCGAAAAAGTAAAACAACGTTAACGGTTTATTCTGTCAACATCCAACACCGTTAACGTGAAAATGCAAGTTGCCTTTTGATGCCAGCTCATCACTGCGCACATGCTTCCTTCTTGAGTCCCTCGCACGTGTGAGCCCAGCTTCTAGAACACTATATCAAAGCTTCCCCCGATGAAGAACCTTGCCCGCAAGGTTCAAAAGATGGAAACTTCTTCTGCAAGTCAAACAAGAATTCCCAAGTTGCTTCTTCCTCTGTTTCGTTAGACCACTGTACCAGAACCTTGGTAACTGCCCTGCCCTGTCGCTTCACCATCCGACGAGCTAAGATAGCTACCGGTTCTTTGATCAAGACGTCAGAAACAATCGATGGAAGTTGAGTCGATGTGTGCGCTGTACCAACCATGGCTTTTAGCTGAGACACATGGAAAACAGGGTGTATCAAGGACCCTGGTGGTAGAAGTAGTTTATAAGCGACCTTACCACATCGATCAACTATCTTGTAGGGACCAAAGTACTTCGGAGAGAGTTTCTCTGTTGTCCTGACCACCACTGAGCCCTGACGATAAGGCTGAAGCTTAACAAACACCAAATCACCAATCTCAAAACTCCTTTCAGATCTGTGTTGATCAGCTGCCTGTTTCATGCGATGCTGAGCCCTTAACAAGTAAAATTTGAGGATTAACAACATTTGTTCCCTTTCTTGCAAACTCCTAGCAACCACTGCCACCTTAGATTCACCTGGCAAATAAGGTAGGTGTATAGGCGGTGCTTGCCCGTAAACTGCCTCAAAAGGACTGATTTGTGTTGAAGTATGAAAATTGGTGTTGTACCAAAATTCTGCGAGAGGCAACCACTTGCTCCAGAGATGTGGCTTGTCACTACACATGCATCTCAGGTAAGTCTCTAAACAACGATTGACTACCTCCGTTTGCCCATCGCTTTGGGGATGATAGGCACTAGAGAATTTGAGATCCACACCTTGCAAAGAAAACAATTCCCTCCAGAAGTTACTGAGAAAAACAGTATCTCTGTCACTCACAATCGATCTTGGACAGCCATGAAGTTTAAAAACAGTATCCATGAAGGCCTGAGCAACAGTAACTGCAGTGTAAGGATGAGCTAGAGCCATGAAATGAGCAGCCTTGGTTAACCTATCCACCACCACCAAGATAACTGTTTTCCCTGCTGACGGCGGAAGTCCATCAATAAAGTCCATTGAAATGTCAGTCCATACCGCCTCTGGAATTGGCAAGGGCTGTAACAACCCTGGAGAAGCGGACGTATCATACTTACACCTTTGACACACTTGACAGCTCCGGATGTACTTCTGTATGTCCACTGCCATACCCTTCTAGTAAAAGAGGCCTTTAACCCTTTGATTAGTTGCATCTCTGCCTGAGTGACCCCCACTACCAGAGCAGTGCATCCACTGGAGAATGGAATTCCGCAGCTGGAGATCATTAGGAACAACAATCTTACTTTTTCTCCTAAGTATAGATTGTGTCCAAGAGTAATGTCTTTTAGCTGAAGGATCCTTCTCCAAAAGGGTAATGATTTGTCTCAACTCTGCATCAGTGTTATAATGAGCTTGTATGTCCTGCAAAAGGTCACACTCCAATACCGACATGGCCATATGAAGAACTTCTGCACCCTCCACTCTTGATAGTGCGTCTGCAGCCACATTATCCTTGCCCTGTCTGTATTGGATCTCATAGTCGAATTCTAACAATTTAGGTAGCCATTGTTGCTGAATTGGAGTGTTTAACCTCTGCTCCAGTAAGTATTTCAAGCTTCGCTGGTCTGTCTTGATGATAAAGTGATTGGGGAGCAAGTAGTGGCGCCACTTCTGGACTGCAAACACCACTGCAAGAAGCTCCTTCTCATATATAGACAAATTCAACTGTTTACCTTTTAAGTGTCGACTGATGTAAGCCAATGGGTGTCCATTTTGCATCAAAACAGCTCCTATGCCTTGGCGGCACGCATCAGTTTCCACAACAAAGGGTTGGTCAAATAAGGGTAAAGCTAGTACTGGTGCTTCACAAAGAGCAATTTTCAGCCTCTGAAATGACTCAAACGCTTCATCAGACCAACTAAAGGACTCCTTCTTAGTTAATGCAGTCAAGGGACGGGCTATGGTACCAAAGTTTTTAACAAAGCGGCGATAGTAACCTGCTAAACCCAAGAATCCGCGGAGCTGCTTCACTGTGGTGGGTACAGGCCAATCTGCCACAGCCTTGACTTTGGTAGGATCTGTAGAAACTCCTCCAGCAGTTATATAATGTCCCAAGTATTCCACCTTACTTGTTGCAAAAGCACATTTACTCTCTTTAGCAAAGAGCTTATGCTCTCTCATTGTCAGAAACACCTTTTCCAAATGTTGAAGATGAATTTCCTGGGAAGCACTGTACACCAATATATCATCAAAAAATATGAGCACAAACTTCCGTAGGAATGCTTTAAACACCGTGTTCATCAGTTTTTGAAAAGTGGCTGGAGCATTAGTGAGGCCAAAGGGCATGACCACATACTCAAAATGACCACTATGCGTCTTAAAAGCCGTTTTATGTATATCAACTGGGTCCATACGTACTTGATGATACCCAGCACGTAAATCAATCTTGGAAAAGACACATGATCCACCCAATTCATCCATCAAGTCCTCAATGAGTGGAATAGGGAATCTGTCCTTAATTGTCATCCCATTTAAGCCTCTGTAATCTACACATAAGCGCCATGTACCATCTTTTTTCTTAACCAAGACCACTGGTGCTGCATACGGGCTAGAGCTAGGTTGGATAGTGCCTTTACTTAACAATTCCTCGACCATCTTATCAATCTCATCCTTTTGATATACTGCATATCGATAAGGTCTCTGGTTAACCGGATCACTCCCTTCTACTACTGGAATGCGATGGTTGTGATTAGCCCTGAATGGTGGTAATTCTGTAGGCTCTTCGAAAATGTCTGCAAATGTCGTCTTGAGTTGTGTTATGGCTGCAGGAGGATTTTCATTGTCACTCTGCATCTCCAAGTTACAAATACTCCAGTCAGCACTATGTGTGTCACTAGGCTCTTCATTCACTACACAAGCACAAATCATAGAAATTTGGGCTTCCTCCTCCTGTAGCTTGTTCAATTTAATTGCCTTAATCTCTCTTACTCCCCCTTGTTTGATACCCTGTAGGAACACCTTCTGTTTTCCCCATGTGAATCTCATCTCCAGTTTCTTTAAATTCCAAGTGATATCTCCCAAAGTGGCCAACCACTGCACCCCCAGCACCACATCGCAATTGCCCAAAGGAATAATCATAAAATCAGCTTGAAAATTTGTACCCTGAAACCCCCATTGAAACTTGTCAACCTTACCCTGCACCTTCAGTTGACTACCATCAGCCACAGAGACTTTAGTGAACCCAGCAGGACTCTTTTTAACTCCCAAAAGGTCTGCAGTTTTGGGATCCATAAAGTTGTGAGTTGAGCCTGAGTCCAACAACACAAATATAACTCTCTTGGCGTGAACCCCACGGACCTTCATCGTCGAGTAACCAGCAGTACCAGTAACTGCACTGACTGATGCTTGTGGCCTGCAGTTATTGTCATGAACTACCATATGAGTCTCCTTACAATCAGCCTCTGTTGCTTCCTCATTATCGGATTCTTCCTCAACTTCCAGCATATAAATTTGTGTTTTCTTGTGTTTTAGATAATGGTCAGGTGTATACTTCTCATCACACTGAAAACATAAGCCCTTGGCTCTTCTCATACTCATCTCCTCTTGTGATAACAATTTTCTGGCAGGTTGTCTGACCACAGTGGTAGGTGTTGTATCACTGGACTGTGTTGTTTGAGGAGAGCTCTCCTTCTTTACTCCTTGAAAACCTTTGCCCAAGGAACTATTACCCGAGTTCCTCACACTATTCCAAGTGTTGGCATTGGATTTAGGCTGTGGGTGAGCCTTTTCATATAACCTTCCCAAAGTCAAACATTGCTTCACCGTCTGTGGCTCAAACATTCTGATGTGCATTTGTGTATCCAAACGTAACCCCGCCAAATAAGCACTCACCAAATAATCTTCTGAGAGGGCCAATCTGTTTTTGATGAGTTCAAATCGTTCATGATACTCAAGAATACCATTAGTTTCTTGCAACTGTTTAAGCTCAGCTACAGGATCCTCCAACGCATCTTCAAACCTCTCCAGAATCTCAAGTTTATAATTATTCCAGTCCCTTAATACACGTCGATTGCCCGGTGTTGAGATTAACGACCTGTGCCACGTGGCTGCACGACCGTCGAAATGTATCGCCGCCAGCTGAACCTTCATCTCCGGTGGGGTGTGATCCACAGAGAAAAACTCCTCCACCTGAAACAACCAATCACGTATACGATCTCCGTCAAACCGAGGAAAAGACACCTTCCCCATCCTTGTAATAGCTGCATAACCCGATTGCAAACCCGATCTGCTTCTCCCATACGGATCTGAACCATCGTCACAGGTTTCCGGCGTCGCCGATACTGCCGGGTAATTTCTCTCCAGACTTTGTTTCCCACTTGATGATCCTTGATGTTTAGGAATCATCTTAATCATGTCAAACATATCGGCAATGTCTTGACCCATTTTCTTATTCTGCTCCGCCATCGACAACTCCAGAGCTTGAGTACGACTGATCACCTGCTCCAATCGTGCTCCGATGGTCTCATCCTCACCGCGAACCAACTCGGATGCATCATCATCCTCCCGATCCTCTTGCAACTTACGAGCTCTCGTCTCCGTCACCATGATTTCCGAGGACGATTAGCTCTGATACCAGTGAAATCGTAAAACAGAGTAAGAACAGAGTATTCTTATTAAAGAGACGATAACTGTTACAACGTTCCTAAAACGCCGTAACACTTCTCACCTGCTAGAGACTCCGTCGAGAAGCTCCGGCAAAACGATGAGGAAAGAGAAAGTTCTAGAACTTTTACAGATCCAGAAAATTTGCATAAAAAAGGTGTGAGCTAACAGCTGCTCTTATATGCGAAAAAGTAAAACAACGTTAACGGTTTATTCTGTCAACATCCAACACCGTTAACGTGAAAATGCAAGTTGCCTTTTGATGCCAGCTCATCACTGCGCACATGCTTCCTTCTTGAGTCCCTCGCACGTGTGAGCCCAGCTTCTAGAACACTATATCATGTAAGTCCATTCATTAGCCACTAATCCGAAATTCCCCATCTCAAAAAACAAATCTTTCGCCTTCTCAATCTCTCCTTTCTTGCAACACCCATCAATCAAAGTAGTGTAGATAACAACGTTTGGAGAAAACCCAAACTCTCTTAATTCAACAAGAAGATCAAAACTTTTCTCAATCTCACCAGCTTCACAACAACCTTTGATCACAATCCCAAAGCTATATACATCTAAATCAACTTTGCTTTTGTTCTCGTTGAAGAAACACCACCATTGATTGAAAGAAGAAGACCCAACAACGAAAGTTAAGAGATTGTTGAAGCAATTCGATCCAGGAACAAAACCCTTATCGACCATTTCGTTGAAGTAAGAGATTGAGGAATCTAGGGATTGAGATTGAACATAGGCATTGATGATTACCTCGTAGAGACGAGACTTGGTTTTTGACGTTTCTGATTCTGTCAAATAGTGTAGCAGAGAGGAAGATGTGAAGAATTGGGATTGGATTTTTCCGGAGATTACTTGAAGGAGAAGTGATTGAGCGTGAGAGTATAAGTTTCCAGAGAGAAGGAGACGAAGAAGGATTGATATGGATTCGTGTGTGTGTTGAAATCCATGGAAATTTGGAGAATTTAATAGAGAGAAAGCTTTCAATGGAGGAACCTTGATTAGATTTGCTAGTAGAATGAGGGTTTTCTGGGATTTTGCCGCCATGGTAGATTAGATAGGTTTAAACATTGAAGCGTCGAAGAAGAAGAAGAAGAAGCCATAGCTGAGCTTAATTAAGCATCATGAACAGTTAGATTAATCTTAGTTTTTATTATTTTTAAAAAGAAAAGCCCATTTATTATGGGCTAGATTAAACGTAAGGCCCATATTTTGTTTAATGTCGGTTCGTTGATCCATAGATACAGGTAACCCGAAAAAACGTGCTATATATTAAACGTAAGGCCCGGCCCGGCCCGAAGCCCGCAAAACCCATACATATTTGAGCCCGGCCCGGCCCGGCCCGTAAAAATTCCGAGCCTATATTTTAAAGCCCGGCCCGGCCCTAACAGGGCTACAGGGCTTTTTCGGGCTTTTTTGGGCTTTTCTTCCGACAACAAAAAAACAAACTTATAAGTTATAATATCTCTTAAAAAAGAATATATATATGAAACGAGTCAATCAAAATTTAAATAACCACTAACGCTAATTTAGTTTTTTAAAAAGAGAGTTAAAATCAAATATATAATCTAAATAAATTGTTTAAACTTATACTAGATAAAATATAAAATCAAAATAATTCAAAATAGGTAGTAGAGCTAATATTTGTTTTTTCGATTTATAGTAATACACAACAAAAAAACTATGTTTAGAGTTTTCAACTCTATCAAACAATTTTTTTACGACAAATCTTACAATTAAAGGAAAATATTAACAAAAAAAAGATCAAAATATTTTTTAAAGGGCTTTTCGGGCTAGCCCGAGCCCGGCCGGGCTAAGCCCAGAAAACCCTTTAGCCCGAACGGGCTTAGCCCGAAAGGCCCGATATTTTCTGGACATATATTTTTAAGCCCGAGCCCGCTGTTTTTCAGGGCTGGGCCGGGCTAGCCCGCGGGCTTTGGCCCTAATTGACATGTCTATATATATATTCTTTTCCGAGGCAAATCTGAATATGCAGTGGTAAAAAAAAGCTAAAGCAACAAAGAGAAAATAGATAGGTATTTCCATGAAGAGATCACGAGAAGAATTTCAAGGTGGCTGCAATAACAGATTTGTTGATGAGGTATCGTCTTCTCTTCTCAATTCTCTCTGTTTTTCTACATCGTACTCTGTTTTTACACCGCTCTTTCCTCTCTGTTTCTTGTGTTTTCTCTGTTGTCTCGTACTCTCTTCTTGGTTTTGTTTCATTCTCTGTTTTGTTTTTTCTTTAGTACAGTAAAACTTCTATAAATTAATACTCGATAAATTAAGAACCTCTCTAAATTAATAATTTCTTCCGGTCCCAAGTTGAGACCAATGTAAAAAATGACACAAATCGATAAATTAATAAAATAATAACTTCACAAATCGATAAATTAATAAAATAATAACTTTTTTGAAAATTCTATGTAAACATATGGTCCCATCAATATTATAAATTAATAATTATATAAACTTATCAATATATATTTATATATATTATGTAAAATATTTTATTGGCATATGACTCTAGTATTTTTTTTGTTTTTCTTAAATTTGTATTAATTTTTAGTAGAGTTTAACTTTAATATTTTTACTACCTCGAAAAAAGTTTGTGTTGTTTTTTAAACTTAATAATTGATTTTCTACTTATAATTGGTTTCAGAAAGAAATTTATTATAAGAAAAAACTGCTTTTCAGATATAGCATTTCTTTTAAATTACAAAGTTAGTAAAATCTCTCAATAAATTAAAAGTTATTAATTTATCGATAAATTAATATCTCTATAAATTAATAGAATTTTTCGGTCCTGACATTATTAATTTATAGAGGTTTTACTGTAATTGTTTTAGATAGTTTAAGCCTGATCTTGAGAAGAATTAGGGTTTTAGGGTTTTAAGTTGTTAGAAAATATTCTCTAGATATATTTGGTTTTAAATCTAATTTAAGATTCATTTCACAAAAAGAAAACGTTTATTTCTTCGTCATCTTCTTCTTCAACGTAGGATCTCTCTGATTATTATCTATTAGATATTGTTAGTAATGTTTTATCAGATACTAGATTAGGACCCGCCCGATGTGCGGGTTTAAAATAAAATTAAATTTAACAAAAAGGTATATTAAATTTTTATTGTGAATAGAAATATTTTTAAGAAATAAGAAGATAAATTATTAATTACAGAGAAAATTTGATTATATATTCATCCTTTTGTTTTTAATACACTTATTTTCATTTCTATATTTTAAATTTGTTATTGCATTTATTATAATAATCAAGTAAATTACCAAACAACAAAAGTTTTGCCAAAACATTCATTATTATTATTATTATTATTATTATTATTATTATTATTATTTCTATTATTATTATTATTATCAAATCTAGGAAAACATGGTTTGCAATTTTGCGTAAAATATGATTCCACAACTTCTTCATGAAATATTTCACTTATAAACCACATATCAAACCGTCGTTTTATTTACATTTCTTTACAAATTTAATAGTGGAAAACCAAAAAATTTTATGGTATTTTTCGAACATTATACTAATAGTAGTATTTTTGGCAACAAAAAAAAACTTGAAAGCGTGGTATTTTAAGAAAATTCATAAAAATATATCACACATCAATAATTGATGATGTATTTATAATAAAAAGTACTAAATAAATAGGAGCAGTGGTGGTGTTTTTGAAGAAACTATTTTGTTGGTGAAAAAATAGGAGACAGTCTATTTGTTTAGAGATGAGTATAGTTTTTCTTTTAAGATTAATAATTATTTGTATAAGTTTCTTAATTATCGTGTTTTATTAATTATTTTTAATTAGTATTTTCCTAAATACTTTTTTCTCATTATTTCTAAGAAAATAGTATATATCTTTTAGAATTAGTACCTAAATTAGAATTAGTAAATAATTTTATAATATCTATTTTTAGATAAAAAGATATACGTATATTTTTCTTATATTATCTTTTTAATATTTTTAAAAATATGTATATGGTTTCTTTATAATTATCTTCTTTAGATTTTTAGATTTTTAGATTTTTAGCTTTGTTTGATATAAGATACTCCCTCTGTTCCAAATTATAAGATGCTTTTGCTAAAAGCACAAAGATTAAGAAGTAATAAATATTTATTTATTTATAAAAATTTAACCAATAGAAAAAAAGACACCAGAATTCAAAGGTCATGAATAAACTAAATAAACATAAATTATGTATAAAAATCTGAGAAAATCTTATATTGTGGAACAAGAAAAAAAGGCTTAAACATCTTATAATTTGGAACAGAGGGAGTATATACGTATAATTTTCTTATAATTTTTTTAAAAATAAATAAAAGGAAATTTTTTATCTACACGTGTCAAAATTTGAAAACAATACTTTATATAATAAGATATGGCTTTAATATTTGGAATGCACATTTATGATTTATTCTCAATGTTTTTTCAGGTTCCACGTCTAAACTTACCTCTAACAACGACTCCGGAGCTTATCAACAAGATTGAAACTTACCTCAATAGAAACTACACATGTCCTCATCGACAAATAGAGAACTCAAAGACCTCAACTCTTCTTAAGAGTTCTGAGAAACTAAAAGCTATGAATTTCCCAATCTCCATGATCAAAATTGGAACATGGACCTCCGTTGCAATAAACCCTGAAGATATTGTGGCGAAATTCTATTTTGCAAAGAAGAAACTTATATGGGAGTTTCTCTTCGGAGAAGAAGAAACTAACATGCCAAGGCTGAAGAGAAAGATCGAGATTCAATGGAATGATGTCTCATCTTTTGATGAGAGTATTCATACTCGTGATGAAACTGGAATCCTCAATATCGAGGTACTAAACATACTCATGTACATTTTGTAATTAGTTATGAGCCTCGATTAATGACCTTTGAAATGTTTATGTGCAGTTGAGAAAACGTCCAACATTCTTCATAGAGACTAATCCACAGGCAGGAAAACACACTCAATGGAAACAATTGGATCGCGATTTCACCGACAATCAGGCTTCTACTTGCAGGTTTCCTGCTTTAACTTGGATCATTTTTTTTGCTTTGAGTAATGTTGAAAGTGAGTCAAAGCCTTACATTTTCTATTTAACAGGAGACATACAATTCATTTTTCTCCCGGAGTTCTGCAAAAGAACTTGGAGAAGCTTCTGACTAATAGCTTCTGGTCCAAACTCTACAACGTCCCTTTCCCGGTAGAAGAATCTCTTTTCTTCGATATCGGCTTTGAAAACAACAACTCATCTCACAACAGCCACAACCAGACAGTTGGCTTTAATGTCAACTATGGCCATCAGCATCATCAATATTCTCAAGGTACTTTAGCTTGGACCTTACGCTAATCAATTTTTATTTGAGTGAGAGACTTAAAAGAAACAAAAACCATTACTTTGATAGGAATTGGTGGCGTGGGAGTTGGAGAAGGAAACTTTAACATAGCACCGCAGTTCAGGGCTAACGGTGGATGGCAAAGAAACTCATATAGTCAAGCCAATAGTCTGAATTATTACATTGCTAATGAGTTGCCTCAGGTGCAAGCTATTATCACACCATCGTCTCAGGTGGTTAACGAGCATTATAACATGCAAATGGATTTCACCGGTTCACAGTATCGTAATCAGATGAACCAAGACGAGATCCGAAAGATGCAAATCATAAGGGAGATAGTTCAGAGTCAAGCATATGCTGCAGTAGCTAATACACAAACTAACAATGTCCCAATGTATCCTCCGGTTGGATCGTTTGCAGCAACATTGATTGAAGAGGAGAGACAGTACAAGGACCAAACAAATGTTGATGGAAACTATCACAACAAAGAGTACCAGAAAATTCCATACATAGTGGCGGAGGTAGTGTTATACCATGGGGGTCAATTGACCCCCATGGATTTTTAAAACTTAGTTTAATTTGATTAATCATTTATAAATTGACCCCATTACAAAATAAAATTTGACCCCCATCAAATTTTAATTTAAGAGAAAACCACTAAATATTATATATAAAAAAGAATTATTATAATTAAACTCATTACAAATAAATATAAAAATAAAAATATATCCATTAAAATGAGTTCAACCTAATTATCACTATTCTTTCGCTATTTTATGATTTTTTTCCTCTATTTCAATTAACATTATCCATTGAAAATCATATCGGAAATAAAATTTTAAGTTCAAATTTATATACTTTTTAGTTTGACACGAAACGTTTTGATAATTTTGCTCATATATTACAAAGACAAATATGTCTCATTTTTTTATTTATCAACTTTTAAAACTATTTTTGATGTTTTAATTTGCAATTGCAACAGTTGAAAGAAATTTCTTTACTATGAATATTTTGAAAACGACTTCACGTAATCGTATCGTTCATACAATTTCAAATAACTGTCTAGTTTTTGAATGAAAAATACGTAACATTGTGACAAACAAAAAAATAATAAAATATTTACAAGATATAAATAATTCTATGATATATTTCTAAAAATTATATTTTGATTATATTTTATTTTTAAATAAAATTATATATTTTTTATATTAAAAAAATTGACCCCTATAAACAATTTTTCTGGCTCCGCCACTGTCCATACATACACAGCAGCAAATGGGAAGTGCTTCCTGGTATGGACGTAGAAGAAGATTGGTCAACATAATTATTAGGGTTTTGTTGATTTATGGATCAATGATGTATAGTTTCATGACAAGTCTGTTTTTGGATCTACTATTTGGTTTATTTTGTTATTAGGCTGGTTCACATTATCGTTTCTTTATCTCTCTCACACAGACTTAACTTTTCCGCAAAATTTTGTACGTCCAAAATCTCCAAACCCTTTTTTAAGAACTAATCTCAATCCATGGCAATAATCGATCAAAATTGAGAATCGCTAAAGCTTCATAATGTCATCATCATCAACGTCGATGAACACAACAACAGAATCAGATTCATCATCTCTACCTACTCACATCGACACTACACCATTTCTTCCTCCCATCGTTACAAGAACCATAAGCGTCGATGAAGAATCAAATTCAATTCATCGATCCGCAGCGAGGTTCCTCCGTCACGCTGGTAGCCGGAGAATGATGCGTGAACCATCGATGCTCGTTAGAGAAACTGCGGCGGAGCAATTAGAAGAGAGACAAAATGATTGGGCGTATTCTAAACCTGTGGTTTTTCTTGACATTTTGTGGAATCTAGCTTTTGTTGCGATCGGTGTTGCTGTTTTGATACTTAGCCGTGACGAGAAGCCTAATATGCCGTTGAGAGTTTGGGTTGTTGGTTATGGGATTCAGTGTGGGTTACATATGGCTTGTGTTTGTGTTGAGTATAGGCGGAGGAGACGACGACGTCACCGATCTTCATCGGAGGATGGTGGTGGTTCTGGGTTTACGAATTAAAATCAATGCCTGAATATTTTTTTCTCTTCTCAAGGAAATTGTTGTTTGGGCAGCAAAGAAATACCACCTTACATGTTACATGTTCAACCGGGTGGCCTCTTAAACGTTATGAGTCCTCTGTTCTTTCCTCCGGCCCAAGCTCCAAACCAAGTTTTCACAGATGTTGATGTCACTGAGCCACCACTACCACCAATTATAGCAAAAGCCCCAACCTCAACCCCTAGAATCACACCAACCATTTCACATCTAAGTACTTTGGTCAAAGCAATTAGCATAT
This sequence comes from Arabidopsis thaliana x Arabidopsis arenosa, assembly GCA_019202795.1. Taxonomy (NCBI): domain Eukaryota; kingdom Viridiplantae; phylum Streptophyta; class Magnoliopsida; order Brassicales; family Brassicaceae; genus Arabidopsis; species Arabidopsis thaliana x Arabidopsis arenosa. The sequence continues at coordinate 9,425,979 of CM032919.1, read as the reverse complement.
GTGGGTTTTGCTAGCCAGAGAAATTTAAATTTGTTTTCTAGTTGCAGGTTCAGTAGCGGGAGTTGTTTTGTTCATTGTCGAACACTATACTCATGCAAAAGTGATGAAATTTGCAAAGTCATTTGCAGATGTTGTTGGCAAAGGCGGATTTAGATGACAATTTTTGCCCCAAAGTTTCGGACTTTGGTCTAGCTAAGCTCTGTGAGAAGAAAGAGAGCATCTTGTCATTGCTGGACATAAGAGGTACAATAGGGTACATTGCACTAGTGATGATCTCCAGAGTTTATGGGAATGTGTCACACATATCAGATGTACGTATAGCTATGGAATGTTGGTTCTTGAGATGATTGGTGCAAGGAACAAATTAAAGAAAAAGCTAACTGTCAAGACCTTTGATATCAAAGGGCCGATCCGATTCTAATCAAAGGCTTGATATCAAAGGTCCGATCCGGCCCTATTAATAACCAAGCTTCTGCTTCTAACACAAGTTTAATGTGCTTTTCTGAGTGGGTATATACGGATCTTGAATTAGAAAAGTTCATAAGACTTATAGAGAAAGGAATCAACAACGAAGACGATGATCTAGCAAAGAAGATGACATTGGTGTATTTAGCCTTCCCCACTGGATCGCCCAGCTTGGATGCTCTTGAAATCCCTCCTAGGCCTGTTTTTAAAATTCCAACAATGCCTCTACAAGAATCTTCAATATTTTCAGATGATATATCTGGTTACACTGATTGATGATCCAAGAAGCCTCCTTGGAACGTATCTAAGGACGAAAGTAGCTATTTATTTATTTAAAAATGGTATACATGGTCTACATTCCGGATTAACTAGAGGACTTTTCCGTTAAACTACTTTTTTGACTTTGTTAAAACTAGTTAATACAGATTTCTATCGCAATAAAAAGTTTGAGATGTCACACCAAAACATGGAATTAAGACTAGCTATACATCTACAAATAACTTAATCTGTCTAGACCTTCTTTCAAAGGGAAAAAAAAAACAGAACGCTTAAAAAGAATATTCTTGTAAATGCTCTTTGGTTTTTTGGTCCATAAGTTAAAAGGATGATAACAAAAAACAAAATTAGGATAAGGTGTGGTATATGTTTACCATCAAGTACCTCTCGTTCCCCGTATCTCATTTTCAGAGAAACTTCTTAGGAGTAGACGATTAGGTTTATATCAATCAACATTTTTTTTACAAATAGTAAAGAAAAAACTGAAGGGCAAAGATTATTTATCACAATTTATCGAGAAAACGACCAATACTATTTCATATGTAATTTTCCTGCACCACCTTCTTAATCATATCCAAAAAAAAAAGAGGAGGAACTTCGAATGACCCAATCTTTCTGTACCTCAATTTTTGTATATTTCGCTTACAAATAACTTAATGAAGAGACGACTCTTTTTATGAGTCAACTAAAAAGCCATTGATTTTTTTTTTTTAAACGCTAGTCTCTCTATATTGGTCCACGATGCCTCGGCTAATAAAAAGCCATTTGATTAACTCTCTCAAGTCTCTCTCTATTTTTTTCACTATGAGTCAACTAATAAAACCAATTGATTAAAACAAGCTTTTGAGTCTCTGTCTCTTTGTCTCTCTGTATTCTTCCACTCATGAGTTCAATGGTTACAATGTAGTTTATTTATGTAAGTTACGGATGATGAATTCCCGGCTAGGTAATCCGACAAAACTTGTAACAACGTTTTTACTCTGTTGTGTTGTTCTGATTCAGCTGTTTGCTGCTCAAATTTATGCTCAAAGATCTAGAAGTCCATGGCAGACGCTCAGTGGTGAGAGTGCTCTTACTTTAATTCTCTCTTTCTTTTTCGCATGGTTTCCAAGAAAACAGGTTAAAACAAGAGATCTTAAGTCCAATAATTACTTTGATTCTTGTATTAAATGGAACATAAATACATTTGTCTCTTGTATTAAATTAAGTTCGGATTACTTTTTATTTATTTATTACTCAGGTCATGCTCCACGTGTGATTGCTCGTGGTGGGTTTTCTGGAGTGTTTCCAGATTCGAGTCTTGATGCTTACAATTTCGCAATGCAGACAAGTGTAGCCGATGTTGTTCTATGGTGTGATGTTCAGCTAACCCAAGATGAAGTTGGGATTTGCTTCCCTGATTTAAATATGGCCAATGCTTCAAATATTCAGAATGTTTTACCAAATCGCCAAAAATCTTACCCGGTTAATGGAGTCCCTACTCTGGGTTGGTTCACCATTGATTTCTTCTTGAGAGATTTAGAGAATGTTTCTTGTAAGTGTTTATGATTCAGTTAGTGCTTCTGTAATGTGTTACAGAAAAGAGTTTTTTTTTTTGGTCTTGTAACTTCTCACAAATGTTTTTTTTTTACCTCAGTTAGCCAAGGAATATTTTCGCGATCAAATAGATTCAATGAAAACAGATACGGGGTTTTGATGGTTCAAAACGTAACCATGCAGATAAAACCAGAAGTTTTTTGGATAAATGTTCAGCACGATGCGTTCTACGAGCAACAAAATTTGAGCATGAGTAGTTTTCTGTTATCTGTTTCAAGAACTGTTTCCATTGACTACATCTCTTCTCCTGAGGTGAATTTCTTTAGGAAAATTACTGGTCGTTTCGGACGTAATGGACCGAGTTTCGTGTTCCAGTTCCTTCGGCTAGAAGATTTCGAGCCGACAACAAATCGAACCTACGGTTCTATCTTGAGTAACCTCATCACTTTTGTCAAGATGTTTGCTTCAGGGATTCTTGTTCCCAAGTCTTACATATTGCCACTCGATGACAAGAAGTACTTGCTTCCTCCGACATCCTTAGTTCAAGATGCTCACAAAGCAGGATTAGAAGTTTTTGTCTCAGGATTTGCCAATGATATTGATATTGCGCACAACTACAGTTTCGATCCAGTGTCTGAGTATCTATCTTTTGTGGACAATGGCAATTTCTCTGTCGATGGTGTGCTCTCTAAGTTTCCCTTAACTGCATCTGCATCCGTTGGTAAGCAAAGATACTGTTTTGTCCTTAAAACATTACTGGAAATATTCATTTTGAAATTGCTGAAAGACAAAAATCAAACATTTTGTTTCGTATTTTCCTCAGACTGCTTCTCCCACATTGGCAGTAACGCTACGAAGCAAGGTAAATGATAGTAATTGCTTTGCATTTTTTTTCTTCTATCATGCTTTTTACTTTAGAAACACTAAAGTAACCTATTATTGACTTTATGATCTTCTACCAAATGGTTCATGCCTCAGTGGATTTTCTTGTTATATCAAAAAATGGTGCGAGTGGAGACTATCCTGGATGTACAAATTTGGCATATGAGAAGGCAATCAAAGATGGTGCTGATGTTATCGATTGCTCAGTCCAAATGTCGAGCGACGGTATACCCTTTTGCTTAAGTTCGATAAATCTCGGAGATATCACAATGGAAGACCAAACTCCTTTTAGCAAGCCTTCAACGATTAGCTCAGTTGATGAATTATACACTTTTAGTCTCACATGGCATCAGCTCAAGAACTTGACTCGTAAGTCCGTTTTTCGCACACTCTTATTCCAACTATTTATAGTAACTAATCAGAGAGCCTTGTTTCTAGTCCATACTTAGCTTTAAGAGGTTACATATATATAGATGCAAATATTTTTTTGTCTTAACCATTTTACATTCTCCTAGCTTGATATGTTGTGGTCATAATTATTGGCCACTTTAGAGTTTACATAACTTGAAAGGTATAGTAACTATTCTCCCATATTTTTGTGCAGCTGTTATTTCAAACCCCTATAGCTCAGACAATATGTCTAGGAATCCGAAAGAGAGAAATTCAGGGAAGCTTATTTCGCTTTCTCAATTCCTAGACTTGGCAAAGAATTCCATTTCTCTCTCCGGTGTTTTGATCAGTGTAGAGGTGAGTTCTTGTATCTTTTTAATATTAAGACTTTATCAATCTTACTTTCAACTCTTCTATTTGCTAAGCCGCAATGTTTGTTTGTTTCCTTCAGAATGCAGTGTATCTAAGAGAGACGCAAGGGCTCGACGTGATTAAAGCAGTTCTCGACACACTCACGGAAACTGGTTACAAAAATGGAACAACCACAATAAAGGTCATGATTCAGTCTACAAACAGCTCGGTTCTAGTTGACTTCAGGAAGCAGAGCCAGTACGAGACTGTCTACAAAATTGAGGAAACCATAAGTGATATTCTTGACTCTGCTATACAAGAAATAAAAAAATTTGCTAACGCCGTTGTCATTGGAAAATCATCAGTCTTTCCTGTCACTAAAAGGTTTGTTACTGGGCAAACTAATGTTGTGCAGAGGCTGCAGAAGTCTCAGCTCCCGGTTTATGTGGAACTGTTTCAAAATGAATTTGTCTCTAAAAAGAAATTTGACTTCTTCTCTGATGCAACTGTTGAGATAAACACATATATCTCCGGAATCGGTATCAATGGAACCATCACCAAAAACCCTTTCACAGCTGCAAGATACAAAAGTAAGTGGCCCAAAATTTGCAGCAAAATTATTGACATTAATGCCTAACTTTGTTTCTCTTCTGCAGGGAATCGATGTTTGGGCAGAAAAGAAAAACCACCTTACATGGTCCCTGTTTACCCCAGTGTCTTCTTACCCATTTTGAGTCATCAGTCCTTACCTCCAGCCGAAGATCCAAACCTGGTATTCACAAATGCTGATGTCATTGAGCCACCACTACCTCCGGTTACAGCAAAAACCCCAACCTCAACCCCTGGAACCCTCTCAAACAGTGCACAAGCACTAGCAGAGAAACCCGACTTTCCATCTCTTTTTTCTTTGTTTTTTGCCTCTCTTCTACTTATGTGATCTCATCTCCTCTCTGTTTATAATGTCATTCGCCATCGTAAAGATTTCCCTGTTTCTTTGCAGTGTTGACTTCTCTGTGCGTTTGTTTATATTCTCTCCAAAAGCAAATTTGTTGTTGTAACATATACTCTTATACTCTTGCCTTGTGTCTTGTAATAGTATCCTCTTCCACTATAAAACAATAAAAAAAATTCCAGCATTAAGAACCAAATGAAGTAATAGATCCCTAATTAAATTAATACATTATATGATCTCATCAATGAAAAATGATTGGTTAGTATGATTGGTTGTAAAATCTTCCCAAATTCTACCTAAATCATGGGGTTTAAATATTTGTATTTTCAATTAAGAATATCTCTACACCATCTTAAAGTCATTACAAAAATCAATGCTTAGTTCAATTCCCTTAAATTATTAACTTTCAATTAGAATTTAAACAATTTGTTTCTTTTTCTTTGAGGTGTCATCGATGAGAATCTTCAAAATCGTTGATCACTTCATTGATTCCGAAAGCATCATTGCTTTTGTCGATGTCGGTGGACTGATTATTTTTTGCTTCCATGTTTTTTTTATCCTTTTTACCATAGCACCAAATCATAGGCTTTACTTCATTGTAACTACTAACTTTTTCATTATTAATGAAATATTTATATTTTTAGGGAAAAAATAGAATAAAAAGAAACGAAATTACATCACCTTGACTTTCAATGTGTTAGGAGCTGAGCTTATAGCATTGACCGTTCAAACCAGCCACATACCGTTTCAACCAATTTATAAGCCAAATGTTGCCAATGATCGGCTAGTAAATTTATGTCACCCTGAGTAATTCCGTTTTTTCAAATTCGAATCACAACATATACAGGAAAAATTTATATTTTTATTAATTTTGTGTATTATATAATAATTCAAAATATTTTAAAAATAAAATAAAGCAAAGACGATAGAAAAAAATATCTAATTTTGTATCTTACAAATATAATAACTAAAAATAAATAATATGTTATAAGTAGGTATCAAATCTTAGTTTTCAATTTTGATTGTTTAAAATTAATTTCTTTCCATAATTAATGTGAGAAAAATGAGTTTAATTTTTTGGAAACTATTACTTATTTAAAACTTAAAAAAATAATTTAAAATTATCTTAATTTTGTGATTACTATTATACCTTTAATAAATTGGTTTAAAAAATACTAAAAACCATTGGCACCGTGATGTAATTTTTAACAAGTTTTAGGCTGGTTTTCATTTTAGAAATTGTTAGAAATGCCTTCTTTTAGATAGCCCTTTTCAAAAATACCCCATCTTATTTTTATTTTTGCCCTTTTTAATATTTAATGATTATTTTACCCCTATTTTAAAAATATTCAAGTCAACAAAATAAAAAGTGATTTCCCGCCAAAAATTTTCCAACAAAAAATTTTAGACAAAAAATTTTCCGCCAAAAATTACGAGATAAGTTTTGGCAGAAAACATGCTCCCAAATTCTTTTGCGGAAAATAGATTTACAAAGGTCAATAAAAGGTTTTAAAAGGATTTACAAAGATTTTTAAAGGGTTGTAAAAAGATTGACAAGTGTTTTAAAACATTTACAAGAGTTTTTAAAAGATTTACAAGGGTTTTTAAAAGATTTTTTTATATTTTAAAAGGATTTACAATGGGTTTACATGATATAGAAGGGTTTTAAAAATATTTTATAATGGTTCAAAAACAATTTACAAGGGTTTTTCAAAGATTTTATAATGGTTTAAAAACGATTTACAAAAGGTTTACAAGATTTAAAAGGGTTTTAAAAGGATCTAGAAATTTTTTTAAAGGATTTTATGAGGGTATATCAAAGATTTACAAGGAGTTTGCACGGATATACAAGGTTTTTAAAGGATTTAATAAATGTTTTAAAATCTTGACCACAACACGTCAACAACACATTAAAAAGCTTTCGTTGGGTGAAGATTTTAAACTCGGGTTTAATAAATTCGTGAAACATTGAAAGCGAATTATTGATTTTAAATCACAATCGAAGAGATTAATTGAATTTGGTTAATTGGCTTGAATTTTATATATTGGGTGGAATTAGGAAGTTTCGCACAAAAAAAAAAGGGTGGAGTTAGGAAGAAGAAGAAATATAAGGTGAATTTGGTAGAAGTCGAAATTACAGTGTGAATCAAGAAGAAGAAGAGTATATGGTGAATTTAGTAGAAGTCAAAAGTACATGGTGATTCTAGTTGAATGCATATAGTACGGATGAATTGGTACATGCAGCGCTACTTTTAACTGATCTCATAATCACCGACCTTTATCCGCTATTACTTCATCTGGTTCTCAAAATATACCGGTAAAAGTCATATGTATTGTGAGTGTAAAACACACACAACTAGATCAGAAAGCAAAGTAGAGATCATAGTAAAACAAGAGATTCAAGAAAGTGATCTTCTTTATTGACTTTGAGACAAAGCTTGACAATTATAAGAAGTTTCTGAGCAAAGATCAAGCATAGGGTTCTCGAGAGTAGAATTGTGGATGCTTTGCTCGGCTATCGAGCTTCCTATTTATATGAGCCTATGAGGGGTAGTCAATTTCGGAGATATGTCCAACTTCCTTATTTATCGAATGGAGATATGTATTTTTTCCTCTTTTCTTGGATTCTCGATCGAGTTATCTTCCAAGATTCAAGTGGAGGTCGGGGCCGAACTCATCGGGCTTTTAGCTCGTGGGCCGATCTCGTGGTTCAATTGGGTCGGTGTATTTTTGGTTTGAACCGGGTTAACCGGAGGATACTAAACCACTCTCCTACGTGTACCCGAATATATGGTTCTTAAAATTATGGAATTGATGATTGATACAGACGCCTAAATTTTCCATTCTCGTAAATTCTTTTTCTTTCTTTTTTTTTGTGGTCTCGTAAATTCTCCTTTAGACTTTTCTCTTTGACAGTTTTAGAGGACGAAGACAAGCTCATATAGGAGATAAGAGATAGTAAGGTAAGGGTTTACGGACAGGTCCTTTCAGACCCACTGAAAGTTTGATTCCACTATTCTAAGATTAAGACAAAAACTTGGCGAAGTCTTTCTAAGTCAACTAATAAAACCATTTAATTAAAAAAAGACATTGAGATTTTTGTTTGTGTCTTTATACTTCTCTCCCTCCCTCTCTCTTTGCTCCCATAAACAAAAACAAAATTCAGAAGACACACTGTTCATTGATCAAACAAATCATGTACTATCTACCCACTTCTTGTCTAATCTTTTTCGTCCTCTTCTCCTTATTCGACCATCTTTCTTGTGCTCCAAATACACACAAACTTGGATGGTGTGAGGATTCGTTCCAGTGTGGAAACCTCACCGCAGGTTTCCCCTTCTGGGGCGGGAATCGTCCTAAACCTTGCGGTCATGCATCGTTGAAGCTTGACTGCAACAGCAAAAACATTACCTCTTTAAACATCTCAAACCATGAGTTCAATGTTCTCAATATAAATGAAACGTCTAGCACCCTTAAACTTGTCAGAACAGACCTTTTAGGTTCTTTTTGCTCCGCTACATTCAATTCCACAACATTGCCTCTCGAAATCTCTGAGATCTTGCCGGTCTACAGGAGCCTCACCATTTTCTATCGTTGCAACCCTCATCTTCAGTACCTTTCGAGTTATACATGTCCTGGGAGAGGTCTTGTCTCAGCGTATCAAAGCCCTAATTATCATAGCTCCTGCCAAGAAAGTTTCACCGTTAACGTTCCTTTTAGTTTCTTTCCCGTCGAGAAAGAGTTGAATTTGAAAGCTTTGGAAAGTGTTCTAAGTAAAGGATTTGAGGTGAAAGTGAAGATTGATGAGACATCGTGTGAAGAATGTTCATCCTCTAGTAAGTTTCACTAATTAGTATTGTTAAATTTTCTTCTTCAACATAACCTCTTTTTTAATCCTCTTAATAAAGTTTATCCTAAGTTCATTACTTAGTTCTACTCTTAATTCTATCTGAGCTTAACTCCATCAATATGTTTCCTATACTCATTCTGTGTCCATCTTGTGTTTTATCAGCATATGAGCATTACCTACGCTGCAGTCAACCGTTTAATTGCGGTGATCAGGGCGGTCTCTTGTACCCTTTCTGGATACCTGGCAGAGAAGACTGCGGCCATCCAGACTTCAAGCTTCATTGCAGCGGTTTCGCAGAGTTTAACATCTCCTCAGGGACGTTCAGAATCTTAGATACCAACTATGATTCTCATATCGTAAGACTCGCCAGATCGGATTATATCGATATTAAGTGTCCCGCAAACCCATTAAATGCGTCGTTCGATAAAAATGTCGTCCTTCCATTTGCTAGTAACACCATGATGCTAACAATTTATTACCACTGCCCAGACTTATCATCTAGTACTGATGGTACTTCTGTTAGACAGATTTCGTGTAGGAATTATAATGAAGATTCAACCAACTACTATGTGACGAGAAATGTCTCATCTCCATTAGCCGACGATAATAATGGCCCTGTATTTACTAACTTGAGGGAATCTTGCAATTCATCCTTCAATATACCTGTTCCAAGATCGGCGTTGAACACACTGCGTCAAGATGATTTTCAGAAGACACTTGAACAAGGTTTCGAGCTTAAACTTAATCAAGACTGTTCAATGTGCCTAGAATCTAAGGGTTCTTGTGGATACAATCAGACTTCGAAAGGATTCGTCTGCTATTGTAACGATGGAACCATCGGCAATATTTGTAGCTCTGAAAAGAAAACTCATGGTAAACCATTCTCTTCTCTGAGTTTGTTCTTTAGATTTCTTCTTCTTCAAGATCTAGTTTGATTTCATTCTGACATATTTCACTTGTCCAATTATCACTTGTACAGGGACTTTGGTCAAAGCAATTCCCATTGGTGAGTTTTGCTGGCCAGAGAAACTTCAAATCATTTTCATTTTTCAAGATTAAAAAAAAAGAAAAGTTACTAACTCAACATTTTCTCTGTTTTTTCTAGTTGCGGCTACCTTAGCAGGAGTTATTTTGTTCCCGGTCTTCTTAACCTTATTTTTCTGTTTTCACCGGAAGAGAAAAACACGACTGAGACAACAGAACCTGAAGGCTCTTATTCCACTGGAGCACTATACTTATGCACAAGTGAAGAGAATTACAAAGTCATTTGCGGAAGTGGTTGGGACAGGCGGATTTGGAATTGTTTATCGAGGAACACTTCGTGATGGCCGTATGGTTGCGGTGAAGGTCTTGAAAGAGTCAAAGGGTAATGGTGAAGACTTCATTAATGAAGTTGCGAGCATGAGCAGAACTTCTCATCAAAACATTGTTTCCTTGCTTGGTTTCTGCTCTGAAGGTTCTAAAAGGGCGATTATATATGAGTTTTTGGAAAATGGGTCACTTGATAAGTTCATCTCAGGAAAGACATCGGTGAATATGGATTGGACAGCACTATACAGAATTGCTCTAGGAGTTGCTCGTGGTCTAGAGTACTTGCACCATGGCTGCAAAACAAGGATTGTACATTTTGACATTAAACCACAAAATGTACTCTTAGATGACAATTTTTGTCCCAAAGTTTCGGACTTTGGCCTGGCCAAGCTCTGTGAGAAGAAAGAGAGCATCCTGTCATTGCTGGACACAAGAGGTACAGTAGGGTACATTGCACCAGAGATGATCTCTAGAGTTTATGGGAATGTGTCGCACAAGTCAGATGTCTATAGCTACGGAATGTTGGTTCTTGAGATGATTGGTGCAAGAAAAAAAGAAAAAGCTAAGCAAGCCTCTTCTTCTAACACAAGTTCAATGTACTTTCCTGAATGGGTGTATAGGGATCTTGAATTAGGCAACTTTGGAAAGCATATTGAGAGTGGAATCAACAGCGCTGACAATGAGCTAGCAAAGAAGATGACTTTGGTGGGTTTGTGGTGTGTTCAGCCTTCCCCACCAGATCGCCCACCGATGAACAGAGTTGTAGAGATGATGGAAGGAAGCTTGGATGCTCTTGAAGTCCCTCCTAGACCTATCTTTCAAATTCCCCCAGTGTCTCTACAAGAATCTTCAACATTTTCAGAGGACATCTCTGTTTATACAGAAGGATGATCCATGAAGCCTCCTTGCAGGCCCGGCCCGTCCATAAAGCAAGCAAAGCACTTGCTTTAGGCCACAAAATATATAAGAAAGTTAAGGGCCACATTCTTGAAAGTGTTATGTTGGCTTAGTGGTTATGTAGGCTTGGAGTTTGTTTGAGGTCCTGAGTTCGAGTCCTTTCATAGGCATAGTTTTTTTTTTTTTTTTTTAGTATTTATAAAAGAAGGCCACATTTTTTAAATATGCTTTAGGCCACCTACAAGCTAGGACCGGCCCTGCCTCCTTGGAACCTATCAAAGCATAAAAGTAGCTATACATTTATTCAAAAATGTCATATATATTGTCTACATTCCTCATTAACCAGAAGACTTTTCTATAAACTAGTTTTGTTTCTACTATTGTAAACTAGTTAGTTAGAGGCTTCACATCGAAACATGGAATCAAAACTATTCATCTACAAATAACTCAATCTATTATCAGACTAGACCTTTTTTTCTTGGGGCAAAAAACATAACATGTTAAAGAATATTCTTCTAAATGCTCTTTGGTGTTTGGTGGATAAGTTAAAGGGATGTAGACAAAAATATCTAGTAGATAATGTGGTATATGTTTACCACCAGGTCCCTCTCATTCCCCACTGAAGTTTATTTTCCATGTTTTATCTCATTTTCGGGGAAAATCCTCACAAATAGTCGTTTAGGTGATATCAATAAAGGTTTCAAAAATAGTAACAAAAACAAAAACACAAATGACGGGCAAAGATTATTTATCATATTTGATTTAGCAAGATTATTTATATGTTTGGGGATCTGCCTTTAGTCAAATGGTTAAGTCCATTTGATTCCGCCTTCCCCACCGGAGTTTGACTCCACTAAGTCGCGTTACCCCACGTAGTAGGGATTGGCTATGGATCGGGCCTTGTCGATCTAAAGATGTAAAAAAAAAAAGATTATTTATACGTTCTTTTTCTTCACCCCCTTCTTAATCATATCCAAGGCAAAAAAGAGGAAAATTCAATAACCAATCTTTCGCTGTCTCAATTTTGTATTTTTGGCTTAAAAATAATTGAATGGATATACAAGTCGTTCTGAGTCAACTAATAAAGCCATTTGATTTTTTTTTTAAAGGCTCTTGAGTCTCTCTGTATTGGTCTACTATGTCTATGAGTCAACTAATAAAGCCATTTGATTAGATAATATCGTAATTTTGTGGACTGAGAGAAACAGAAGCTGGTGAAGTTACCAATGAATTCCCTGCAAAGTAGTACTCCGACAAAGCTAATGTTACAATCTTCGACGTTTTTACTCTGTTGTGTTGTTCTGATTCAGCTGTTTGCTGCTCAAATCTATGCTCAAAGATCTAAGAGTCCATGGCAGACGCTCAGTGGTGAGAGTGCTCTTACTTTCTCTCTTTCTTTTGCGCATGGTTTTCGAGAAAATAGGTAAAAACAAAGAGAACTTGAGTAGTACTCAAGGTGTCTTTCTTTCTGTATTCATATGTGTAGTAGAAGTTAGTATTTCACTCAATGACTTTATTTTTGGTTTTGGGGGATTTCAGCTAATAAAGGGCAGTTCTCAAATATCAAAGTTTAAATATTACTTGTATTAAAATAATGTGGATTACTTTTATTTATTTATTACCAGGTGATGCTCCACTTGTGATTGCTCGTGGTGGGTTTTCTGGATTGTTTCCAGATTCGAGTCTAGCTGCATACCAATTTGCAATGCAGGCAAGTGTAGCCGACGTTGTTCTATGGTGTGATGTTCAGCTAACCAAAGATAGAGTTGGGATTTGCTTCCCTGATTTAAATTTGGCCAATGCTTCAAATATACAAGATGTTTACTCGAATAGTCAAAACTCTTACCCGGTTAATGGACTCACTATTAAGGGTTGGTTCCCCATTGATTTCTCCTTGACAGAGCTCCAGAATGTTTCTTGTAAGTGTTTATGATTCAGTTAGTGCTTTTGTTGATGTTTGGAATTTCTTGTAACTTCTCACAAATATTTTTCTTTTTACCTTAGTGATCCGAGGAATATTATCGCGTTCGGAAAGATTTGATGGAAATGGATTTGCGATTTCGACGATTCAAGATGTAACCACGCAGTTATTACCAAAAGGATTTTGGTTAAATGTTCAGCACGATGCGTTCTACGAGCAACAAAATTTGAGCATGAGTAGTTTTCTGTTATCAATTTCAAGAACTGTTTCCATTGACTTCATATCTTCCCCTGAGGTGAATTTCTTTAGGAAAATTGCCGGCCGTTTCGGACGTAATGGACCGAGTTTTGTGTTCCAGTTTCTTAGGAAAGAGGATTTCGAGCCAACAACGAACCAAACCTACGGTTCAATCTTGAGTAACCTAACGTTTGTCAAGACGTTTGCTTCAGGGATTCTTGTTCCCAAGTCTTACATATTGCCACTCGATGACAAGCAGCAGTACTTGCTTACTCATACATCCTTAGTTCAAGATGCTCACAAAGCAGGATTACAAGTATATGTGTCCGGTTTTGCAAATGATGTTGATATTGCATATAACTACAGTTGGGATCCACTGTCTGAATATCTATCTTTTGTGGACAATGGTGATTTTTCGGTTGACGGTGTGCTCTCTGATTTTCCCATCACTGCATCTGCGACCGTTGGTAAGCAAAATATCTTCTATAGACACCATTTAAATTTGTTTGTAAAACATTACTAGAAATACATTAAATCAGACATTTGTTTTCATATTTTCCTCAGACTGCTTCTCCCACATTGGCAGAAACGCTGCAAAACAAGGTAATGAGAGTAAAAATAATTTAGATTTTTTTTTCTTTTCTTACTAATAAAAAAAATTAACCTATAATTAACTTTATCATCTACCGAATGGTCCATGCCTCAGTGGATTTTCTTGTTATATCAAAAAATGGTGCGAGTGGGGACTATCCTGGATGTACAGACTTGGCATATGAGAACGCAATCAAAGATGGTGCTGATGTTATTGATTGCTCAGTCCAAATGTCTAGCGACGGTATACCCTTTTGCTTAAGTTCCATAAATCTCGGGGACAGTACAACGGTCACCCAAACATTTTTTAGCAACCGTTCAACTACTGTTCCTGAGATTAGCTCAGTTGCTGGAATATACACTTTTAGTCTCACATGGCCTGAGATTCAGAGTTTGACTCGTAAGTTTCCCTTCAAAATTTCCATTATTGCTTCAGACAAATGCACACTCTTGTTCCTACTATTTATAGTAACCAAATAACTAATCACAGAGCTTTGTTTCTTGTCCTACTTAACTTAAAGAGGTTACTTATACAATGCAAATATCTGTTTTCGTAACAATTTTACATTCTCCCATCTTTTTGCGCAGCTGCTATTTCAAACCCCTTCAGGGTTTACGGTATTTCCAGGAATCCGAAAGAAAGAAATTCAGGGAAGCTTATTTCGCTTTCTCAATTCCTAGACTTGGCAAAGAATTACACTTCTCTCTCCGGTGTTTTGATCAGTGTAGAAGTGAGTTCTTAGTGTACCTCTTAGTCTATAGATTTTATCAAACCGACCGTGATATCTTCTATGCTTTTTTTTTTTTGGTGTCCCCCAGAATGCAGCATACTTGAGAGAGAAGCAAGGGCTCGACGTGGTTCAAGCGGTTCTCGATACACTCACGGAAACTGGTTACAACAATGGGACAACCACAACAAAGGTCATGATTCAGTCTACCAACAGCTCAGTTCTAGTTGACTTCAAGAAGCAGAGCAAGTACGAGACTGTCTACAAAATTGAAGAAACCATTGGGGATATTCGTGACTCGGCCATTGAAGACATAAAGAAATTCGCTAATGCTGTTGTCATCAACAAAGATTCAGTCTTTCCTAACTCTGAGTCGTTTCTCACTGAGCAAACCGATGTTGTGGAGAGACTTAAGAAGTCTCAGCTCACGGTTTATGTGGAACTGTTTCGGAATGAGTTTGTATCGCAACCATATGACTTCTTCGCTGATGCAACTGTTGAGATAAACACATATATCTCTGGGGCCGGTGTTAATGGAACTATCACAGAGTTCCCTTTCACAGCTGCAAGATACAAAAGTAAGTGACAAAAACTTTGCATCAAAAGGTGTTACAACACAAAATAATTAACATCAATGCCGGTCTTTGTTTCAGGGAATCGATGTTTGGGCAGAAACCAAATTCCACCTTACATGTTACCTGTTCAACCCGGTGGCCTCTTACGTGCTGTGAGTCCTCTGTCCTTACCTCCAGCCCAAGCTCCAAGCCCGGATTTCATAGATGCTGATGTCACTGAGCCACCACTACCTCCGGTTATAGCAAAAGCCCCAACCTCAACGCCTGGAACTCCATCAACCATTGCAGAAGCACCAAACGGACAAACCCGACTTAAGTTATCTCTTCTCCTCTCTGTTTTTTTCCTCTCTCTTCTACTTTTGTGATCAATCCTATATCACATTTCCTCTCTGTTTATAATGTCTTCCACCCTCGTAAAGATTTCCTTGTGTGACTCTCAGTCAAATGATTAGAGTTTATATGTGTGCCTGTTTACATTTTGGTTTTATGTCATTTGGTTATTAATGTTGATATGAGCCAAAGCTTTAGACTCCGATCTCGTAATCGTAGACGTTGTTTAACGTAAGAAAGATAGTAATCATAATTAGTAAGAGACCCTTGTATAGACCCTTATAAGCCGACCTATTTCTACTTTTAAAAGGAAATTAACAAAAATTCTAATTTAAAAAGGAAAAAACCAAAACTATAACCCTAATGCATAAAATAAAACACCAAAACCCAATAACCTTATCATACTTGATACTTGTTTATCATCAGTTTGACAGATTATAACCTTATTATTTACACTTGTTTATCATCGAAAATTGAAAATCAGAGTACTGTACCAAAACTACAAATGGAGATTCATATCATTGAATTTGAATAACTTAGTCTAGTTAAATCGATGTCATCAAGCAAAATCAAGAAAGATCATATGGTTAGTCACCATTCACCATCTACCATCATTCCATATCATTCAAGGTGACTTTGTTCTTAAACCTATCTTTCTTTTCTATCTATATA
Organism: Arabidopsis thaliana x Arabidopsis arenosa; assembly: GCA_019202795.1. NCBI lineage: Eukaryota > Viridiplantae > Streptophyta > Magnoliopsida > Brassicales > Brassicaceae > Arabidopsis > Arabidopsis thaliana x Arabidopsis arenosa. Next base: position 9,410,015 of record CM032919.1, on the reverse strand, counting down.
TTCATCCTCTTCTCTTACTGTTTTTTCCACCGAGGACGGTGTGATTTAAGTCTCGAGGGAAGGATTCCATCCTCTACTAATGCTATTTTTTTATTTTGTTGACTTGAGACATTTTTTCAATTTTTACATCAATACGCTTCATCAAGTCAAAACTAGTAGAGAATTATGACTTGGTTATATGATGATTATTGACCATTATGTCTTGAGAATTTTTTTTCCTAGGACAACTTGAAGATTTGCAAAGAATAGTACATTTGGACCGCTCATTTAAATATTCAACCTGCGGAGATTTTTGTTGGATCGAACGTCAACTCTATTTTATTGGACGATTAACATGACCTTAATTCTTTCTAATCAAAGGTGTTAGATCATGGAAACAAGCACCAACATTCAGGACTCCCTATCCATTTTACCATTCTCGATTGATCCTGAATGGCCACGTGGTACTCACCTTAAAATCCTTTCAGTCTTTCAAACTCCATGCCGTTGTTTTTCTACTCATATATGCAGCTATGTGCAAAAACGTCAAAGAGAAAGGAATGACACAGTTTTCCGACCAAAGAGAAAAGAACGACACAGTTTTCCGACCATATAAAATCATAATCAATACTAGAAATGAACGTGACTACGCATATTCATCACATGACTATACAAAGCATTTGGCTATTCCCATGCAATGCATTAATACAATAGTAATTATGGGTGTCACCATAACCATAATCATTTATAGTAATTTAAGTTCTTGCATACATATTACGACACTAAAAACACATTAGACACTAAAACGTTGTTTTGAAGTCCAAGCAATGGATTTTAATTCACATGACTATTCAAAGCATTTGGCTATTCCCATGCAATGCATTAATTAATACAATAGTACTAATGATGAGCAGGCCCGGCCCGTCCATAAAGCAGCCAAAGCATGTGCTTTAGGCCCCAATTTATATATTACGTTTATGAGCGATTTTTCTAATAATTTCAAGTAGCTGAGTTGGTTATGTAGGCTTTGGACACTTCCTGGGTCGTGGGTTCAAGCAACCACAAATACTTTTACCCTTTTTTTTAGCAATTTTTCTTTTTTCAGGTTCAGATAATTCTTACACTTTAAAAAATGCTTTAGGCCTCCATAAACCTAAGACCGGCCCTGATGATGAGTATCACCTTAACCATAATCATTTATAGTACTTTAAAGTTTTGCATACATATTAAGACACTTAAAACACATTAGAGACTACATTCAAAAGTTATTTAAAGTCTTAACACATCAATGCTCACCCCAACCAAGAGATTTTCATCACATGACTATTCAAACCATTTGGCTATTCCCATGCAATGCATTGATACAATAGTCATTAAGATTTATTAGTACTTAGTAGGAGTAGTTACCATAAGTCCATAACCATAATCATTTATTAGTACTTAGTACGAGTAGTTAATAGTAATCAATTGCAAAGCATTTAAGATTTAAGCAGTTTGAAGCGCAAAAAAAAAAACATTTGCAGCAGAACGGCCATGTGCATAACAAATTGGTTATCACACTTTTTTTTTTTTTTTAATATACCTCTGCTTAAATTTTATCTTTCTTAATCGTGTTGTTTACTATACTAATCGAACAACTTTTGGACATTCACAAACTTTATCATGGCAGGAAATTATTGATTGTACTATAGATTATAATATCTTAACCAGTTAACGGTGGTTTAGCATTGAAAACTAATTTTAGATTGAGAAATTATGGTTCGAATTTTGTCAATGCGATTTTCATCATGGTTCATATGTTTATATACGATATCCCTATGATATATATATATATATATATATACATAAATAATTTTTCAGTCACTATTAGCTATTTTAGTATCCACGCGACAGATCTATATATATATCAAAACAAAGTTATAGTTTTGTTTTTGTTTCCAATTTGAAACCTTACAACAATTTATACAACGACGACATACCAATAGGTGGTAACATAAACAAGATGTGGACGCGTACATGAGTTTTATATATATACGTAGATAGTGTAATTGTTTTTGAAACTGGATTTGTTTAGAGAGTGTAATTGTTGTTACTTTTATTCGTTTATATATGTAGACGCTTACATGACTCTGTACGTTAAACAATACACATTCATCAGAGTTGACCTGCTAAAAATTCCAAAACTTCGGTTCTTCGGTTGTGGAAAAATTGTTCCGAATAAATTAAAACCAAACAAAATTTTGGTAATTAGTTTTTGTCCGGCAGCCGGTTTTTGGTTCGAAAAAATTTTGCCGGAAAACCCAAAATTTCTTATAATTTTTGTATTTTTCGGCTAAATTTGGTATATTTAGATTATTTTGGTTAAATTTGTATATCTCCGTTAGCGCGGTTAATTTGGATTTCGGTTAGTTTGTTTTTTTTTTTTGTAGAAATCGAATAAGAAATAAGAAAAAATAAAACCGAAGAACCAACCGGTTGACAAACCGAACCGCGAACCAAAGTAAATATTGCAATTGTGCAAATCGGAATTTCAGCTCCAAACCGAAACAAAACGGAATTAGCCAAACTTCGATTTCATTTGAATTTGGATTTTTAGGGCCGCCGTAAATGTGGTCAAAAATATTATGGGTTATCACTTATTAGGGCCGTAAATAATTGGATTTTCTTAAATGTTTTTCCACAAATTTTCTTATTAATAATCCCAAAATATTATTATCTCTATATATACATCCGTGCTTGAAACTCTTCAAAAGTATCTAACTATCGATCGTGGAGTGAAATATCACCCAGCAAAAGTAATTCCCCTCTCACCCCTATCTTATATTCGTTACATATGAAAATTTTTATCTATATATCATCACGCAATAATTTGTATGAAAATCTAAACTCTAACTAAATAATTTGTATGAAGTCCAGGGAACGTATATTCATAGGATAATCATCATGTGGAAGTTGAAGATAGGAGAAGGAAAGGAAAAAGATCCGTATTTATTTAGCAGCAACAACTTCGTCGGACGTCAAACATGGGAGTTTGACCCCAAAGCCGGCACACCGGAGGAACGAGCCGCTGTCGAAGAAGCTCGCCGGAGTTTCTTGGAAAACCGTTCTCGTGTTAAACCTTCCAGTGATCTCTTGTGGCGAATGCAAGTAAGTTTTCTTCCACCAGTAAGATTTATATATCTAACATGAAAATAATAATTAAATGTATAAACTATATAGTTTTCGTTAAAGACTATCACCATTTTAATTTTACGGTTTCAAGAAAATGTGGGTTTTGGTTTAGCAGACCGATCTATAAGTATCATCAGAATCAAAAAAATTTCCTGAATTTTCATCAAAATCAAACTTATCGCAAATGAAAACCGAATGTTATTTAACCGGACTGTTAACTAAAAAACAAAGGATTTATGTTAAAAGTTTAGTACTCACTGTGATAAAATGCTATAAGACTAAATAACTTTAGTGGGATAAATTTTAATTTAATTTCTTATTATAGAACAATATAAAAGTTTAAAATAGTCAACTAAATCGTATTGTACCATTTTCGTCCGGGTTGATCGTACCCACAGTTTTTGAAAGAGGCAAAATTTGAGCAAGTGATTCCGCCGGTAAAACTTGACCGCGGCGAAGCCATAACGTATGAAAAAGCGACGAATGCTTTACGGCGAGGAGTTGCTTTCTTCTCAGCTCTGCAGGCCTCGGACGGCCACTGGCCAGGAGAGTTCACCGGACCTCTCTTCATGCTTCCTCCATTAGTATGTTTCTTCTTATTTGATACTATCAGTTTCTAAAATTTTATGTGTTCGACGTATATTTTTAGGAATAGATCAGAGATTTAGGTTTTCCACACGTAGAAATAGAAGAACTTGTTTTGATATCAAGATTTGTATCATAATTCTTTTTCAAAAAAAATAAAAAGATTTATATCATAATAGTTTGTATTAGCATCTTTGTGTACTAGTTTTAAATCTGCGTATTTCATGTTGTTGACAAAAAAGGGGTTAGTAATGAAATAAAGAAAACTTTTTGCAGGTATTTTGTTTGTATATTACTGGACACTTGGAAGAGGTATTCGATGCAGAGCATCGCAAAGAGATGCTTCGATATATCTATTGTCACCAGGTATACTTTGAGCTGACAAATTACACGGTTTGGATATTAAAGAAAAGCCTCGACTAGTGATCTCCGTAGGAATTATATTTATATCCCTTAATTTGCAGAACGAAGATGGTGGATGGGGATTCCACATTGAGAGCAAGAGCATTATGTTCAGTACCGCGCTGAATTACATATGCTTGCGTATGCTTGGAGTAGGTCCCGATGGAGGAGTAGAAAACGCATGCAAACGGGCCAGACAATGGATTCTTAGCCATGGCGGTGTGACATATATTCCTTGCTGGGGAAAAGTTTGGCTATCGGTGAATCTTTTGGACCATAAGTTGATTTAGTTAAGAGATGTTGAAATTGGTAGGACTACCATCAACGTTCATTTTTATATATGTAGGTAATTGGAATCTATGATTGGTCTGGAGTTAACCCGATGCCTCCCGAGATATGGTTGCTTCCTTATTTCCTTCCAATTCACCTAGGTTTGTAACTATATGAATCAACTTGAAACATATATATTCTTGTGTTGTTTTAAAATGTTATGCCTTGACGCAAATATTATACAGGAAAAGCTTTTAGTTACACTCGGGTAACATATATGCCCATCTCTTATCTATATGGGAAAAAATTTGTGGGTCCAATTACACCTCTTATTATGCAATTGCGAGAAGAACTACACTTACAACCTTATGAAGAAATCAACTGGAACAAAGCGCGGCATCTATGCGCAAAGGTATGGTTTTAAATTTCTCTATCATTGGAAAAATATACAAACATTACATCATTGACCCTTGTAGGAAGACACATACTTTCCCCATCCTCTGGTTCAAGATTTGATATGGGATACTCTGCACACCTTCGTGGAGCCTTTACTTGCAAGTTGGCCGTTAAACAAGCTTGTAAGGAAAAAAGCTCTTCAGGTGGCAATGAAACACATACATTATGAGGACGAAAACAGTCACTATATCACCATTGGAAGTATTGAAAAGGTAAAAATTGAGCAACCCTAATAAAAATTATGCACATATGTAGTCTCTCAAAAAAAGTTTATATGTTGATAATTATACACAGATTTTGTGCATGCTTGCTTGCTGGATTGAGAACCCGGACGGGGAACACTTTAAGAAACATCTCGCTAGAATTCCAGACTTGATGTGGGTGGCTGAAGATGGAATGAAAATTCAGGTTCTAACAAAATAAACGTTACACTTAACATATTTAAATAAGAACCTAGTTACTTTCACACCTAACCAATTAATGTGAGTTTCTTACGTACTTTAGTTGAGAAAAGTTCTTAAACATTCGAAATTTTTGCAGTGCTTTGGAAGTCAACTTTGGGTGACGGGGTTTGCAGTTCAGGCTTTACTTGCAAGTGATCCATGCGATGAAACCTATGACGTGCTCAGGAAAGCACACGATTACATAAAGAAATCACAGGTTTGACATCCTTGTTAATTAGTATAGTCTTGTATCATAAATTTGCTCTATGGAACAATTTAATGTTTCTAAATCAAACAACTTTGTAGATTAGAGAAAACCCTTCAGGTGACTTCAAGAGCATGTATCGCCACATTTCCAAAGGCGGATGGACTCTTTCTGATCAAGATCAAGGTTGGCAAGTCTCAGATTGTACAGCTGAAGCTGCTAAGGTAATCAAATTAGTTAACAAGTTGGCTAAAGTTTTCACAAGATTTCTGCCTCAACTAAATTTTTACTTCTTTGTTCTTGTAGTGTTGCATGTTGCTTTCCACGATGCCACCTGATGTCATTGGCAAGAAAATCAATCTGGAACAACTATATGATTCTGTTAATCTCATGCTATCTCTACAGGTGAGTTTTTTATATATAAACCTAAAATTGTTGAAAGTACTATATATGCCTCTAAATAATATTCGTGATTTCATGTAATGTAGAGTGAAAATGGAGGTTTTACTGCATGGGAACCTGTCCGCGCCTATAAATGGTTGGAAGTAAGAGCTAAAACACATAACAACAATTTTCTTATCGCGAAGTTAAGCTAAAACAATATTCTTTAAGAAAATCTGAAGTATAACCTTTGTAATTGGTGTTGCAGTTGATGAATCCCACGGATTTTTTTGCTAATGCTATGACCGAGCATGAATATACCGAATGTACCTCAGCTGTTATACAAGCTTTAGTTATATTCAAACAACTACATCCGAATCACAGGAAAAAAGAGATCATTAAGTCGATTGAGAAAGCATCGCAATTCATCGAAAGCAAACAAATGCCAGATGGTTCATGGTAGGCTATTTTAATATGGTTGAGACATATTTGATGAATATGGTTCCTTAGAGCTCTAACAAAATCATTTTTGTTTTTGAGTAATGGTATAGGTATGGAAGCTGGGGTATTTGTTTCACTTATGCCACATGGTTTGCTCTTAGCGGCTTAGCAGTGATTGGTAAGACATACAACAATTGTCTATCTATGCGAAACGGTGTAGATTTCCTGCTTAAGATTCAAAATGATGATGGGGGCTGGGGTGAAAGCTATTTGTCATGCCCTGAGCAGGTATTTTTATTAATCAGCACGAAATCCTAGTATATCGATTTTACCTAAAATTTTGAAAAAAATGTTAATCTTTATAATATGGTTTATATGCAGAGATACATACCATTAGAGGGGAATAGATCAAACCTAGTGCAAACCGCGTGGGCTATGTTAGGTCTTATTCATGCTGGACAGGTTCAAACATTTTCAATCTTACATTTGTATTTTTTTCCAAGTACAAGAAAGTTGTCTTGAAGCCTATCATTTCGTTTCTTCTTCTTAAATGTATACCACAGTCCACGAGAGATATTACACCTCTTCATCGTGCTGCAAAATTGATCATTACTTCGCAACTAGAAAAAGGGGATTTTCCTCAACAGGTAATTTTCAGACACCTTCTTCGATAAGAACATTCAATATGTTCTTGTTAGAAACTATGGTGATTGCAAAAGAGACCGTTGCTCAAGTTGATCCGTATTTTGCTCTTGCTTTAGCAAAAGATGTGTATATATATATTCTGATCTTATACTCGCATTATTTTATGTGTGTGTAGGAACTATTAGGGGCGTCCATGAAGACATGCATGATACATTATGCTACATACAATGACATCTTCCCATTATGGGCACTTGCAGAATACCGGAAAGCTGCATTCGTATATCGTGCAGATCAATAGCTCTTCCTTTATACATTAAGTTTAAAACACACACAAAAGTAATGCCATGTAGGTCGGTGGTCTTCCATCTTGCCAGGCTCTCGATCACCAAAAGGGTTCGATCCCCATCTTTCTCAATGGACAATTCCAAAATGCAAAATATGTTGTAGTATTGTATTAGATACTTTAATTGCGTTTAAGATGCGTATAAATAACGTTGGCTCTGCAGTGGACCGACCATGTTCATGTACTATATATCTCCTCATTATTTTTTTGTTTGTTCTTTCAAGTAAAAAGAAAAATGAACATGGCTGTTGTGAGGCTCTATTCCAGTGTGAGAATGTCCACCGTCATTTCTCAAGTAAAAAGAGACTTTTTCTTGATTTGAGGATGAGTCTAAAAATACACAAATCTCATTCCAGCGATAATCACCAGGGAATATAGAATATATCAAGTGGACTAATTTTGTAAAAAAAAATCATATTGAAGTTCATAATTTTATAATAACTTAAGCTGGTTTTATTACTAACCAAATGACAAAAGATTTTTTTTTAAAAAAAGAGCATTCCAAAGAAATTTTACATGAATTCATAAACTTTCAACATTATTCTATAAAGATTTAAACTCTTTCTATTAAGGTTCTTCACCTTCTTTGGAAGTTGAGAAACTTGATACCATAAGCGAAGACAAAGAGAAATAGCAGGATCCAAGCGATGTGGACAACGGCTACAATTGGTAAGAAGTCATGTTCGAACCCAAATCCTTCTTTGAGCAACGTTTTGAGATCTATGTCTCCGATTCCACTGATGTGCACCATTGAATCCTTGTCTCCTACTTGAGATGTGATGAGTCCATACAATGTCCAAGCCACAGGTGTTGCCCAGTAGTACCATCTCCACCATATTGGTATTTGCTGCATTTTAATCCAGACAAAATTTAAAGTTAAGCTCTTAAACACTTATGTTGATATTATGAAATGTCAGTTGCTTAATTTACCGGTCTTGGGATGAGAAAACCGGAGAAGAGATTCCAAAGACTGAGGAAGAAGGACATGCAGATTCCGGCAATCTGATAGTTTGGCGTCAGTGCCATAAGCATCATACCGTATAGCGTAAAGTAGATGAAGCTTGTTAGCATGTAGTAGTAGAACCACAAGAATTTGGCCACAGTCCAGTCACATCCGATCATTGAGTATAGGATTAGCGTGTAAACTCCGGTTTGTATCGTGTTGTACATGATTTCCACAGCTACCTGCACCATTTTTAGATTCATTTTTGGTTTGAATTCTGGTTGTGGCTTAACCATATATTAGGAAAAATATCATTTAACAAGTAAAACAAAATTATTAAAATGGTTATAACCTGAGAAATTGCATAGGGAATGGCGGAGTACATTCCAGCGGCTTTTTCGCGGTAAAACACTGTTCGCTCAATGGCAATGGCGGGTTGAACTGTTGCAGCGTTGGTGGCACCGAGGAATAATACAGCAGCGTACATGGCTCCAAAGAAATTATTCAGGTCTTGTTCATTCTCTCTGTTTTGGTTTTTAGATGTATCAGTCACGTTTCTATAAGATGATGGTATAATAATGGAATAAAGCAAAGAGAAATGGCTTACAGTTTTGTTCCAGTTTGCCAGAAAATTAGACCAAACAAGACACCAATGACCACTGTCATGAGAAACCGAATGGCATTGTACTGAGGATGTCTCCAGTATGACCAATGCTGTTTCCAGAAGCAAGCTTTGGTTTGAGTAGAAAACGACTGGGCGTACTTGGTTTGGAAGTAGACATCCTTTGATCCCGGTGGTGGAGTACTAAGCTCTTTGATGAGTTCTTGATTTCTCCTGAGTAAAACATCGAGTTCCAATTAAAAAGACATTGTAACACTCTTGTTTAATAGTAGCATTTTTCTTAAACATACCGATAAAGAGAGGAGTTGGCGAATATTTGAGCAAAGTCCAAGCTCATTTGTGACTCCATTGAAGGAGTAGTGACGTCAAGCATCCACGTCGCAGGATTGTATCCGTCTTTGATCTTCGGAACCCCTTCAACAGCCTGCAAGTAGCGTTCTAGATATAGTTACTTCCATGGATACATATGACCAAGCGATGAAATAGCAGATGATTCACCTCAAAGTATTCAACAAGTTTCTGAGAGTGATGCCCTAGACTTCCAGCATATATAACTTGGCCTCCACGTTTCATCAACAAAAGCTACATTAACCAAAGATGATTTGTTAATTTTGTTTTTGGGACCAAAACTGTTAATTTTTGGAGGCAAACCTCGTCGAAGGATTCAAAAATGTCGATGCTAGGCTGGTGAATTGTACAAACAACAGTCCTCCCTGTATCAACGGTATTCCTAACAGTGCGCATAACAATAGCTGCAGCTCTTGCATCAAGACCAGATGTTGGCTCATCCATGAAGATTATTGATGGATTTGCTACCAACTCAACTGCAATAGTAAGCCTTTTCCTCTGTTCTGTTGAAAGACCACCTACTCCAGGAAGGCCAACTATAGAGTTTCTAAGAGGTTTGAGTTCAACCAACTCCATCACTTCTTCAACAAACATCTATCAATCACATAGATAAGCAAAAGAGGTTACTTGTGTATAAAGTCTTGCGAGCGATTATGATAGTAATATACTTACCTCTCGTGTTTTAGCATCTATATCGGCCGAAAGGCGAAGCCAAGCTGAATAGATAAGGGATTCATAAACGGTAACATGTGGAGAATGGATATCATTTTGTTCACAGTAACCACTGACTCGAGCAAATGTTTCTTGGTTCTTTGGGTAACCAGATATGCTTATACTCCCTTCGACGTAGCCTCCTGTTTTCCTACCGGCTAAGACATCCATTAAGGTTGTCTTACCTGCACCACTAACACCGACCAATGCTGTCAATATTCCTGGCCTGAAAGCTCCACCAACATCTCTTAGTAATTGAAGACGATCGCCTTCAACTCCTTGTGCCTTCATTTCCTGAAATATTTGACGGAACAACGAATGAAACATAAGACGTACGTATTTGTAACATAATTGGTGAAGTCTGACTAGTATGAGACGCAGTTACTTACTGCAGGCATATCCACATAGTAGTTTACATTGTTAAATGCAAGAGAAAGTGGTTGAAAAGGTAAAACCATTCCTCTCTTTGCCCCATGAGTTGAAGAACTATTTAGTTCCACTACAGAACCTGCAATTTCTCAGCATAGTCAGAAGAAACAACACATAATCTAGTGCGAAGAGGACAGAACAATCGAAAAAGAAAAGATAGCTGAAGATTAAAATGTCAAAGATCACCTTCTGTTCCTTTCTGTTTCTCTTTACCTTCTTCCACAACTGCGGCTTTAGAGTTACCAAGAGCTGAAGAAATATTTTTTTCAAAACTTGGTCAACTAGAAAATCACTCTCTTCCAAAGTCTAGAATAGCAGGAGAAGTAGAAATACGAGCACTTACGGTTCAAATACATCAAGGCTAGTATGTAAAAGAGATTGAACAACAAAGAAAACCCAAGTAGCGCCACGATACAGATCCAAAACCAGTATGGCTCCGTAAAGAAGCCCCGGCTCTTAAGCAAGACTTCTCCAACTGTTTTCGCGTTGATTCGGGTATCATAGTTCGGCTGCATCATGTAACATAACAGATTTCGCATCACAATTGATAAAGAGAAGTCAACAAGAGAAGGACTTGGTGAAATCTTACACTGCTCCATCGCTCATCGAGAAATTCATTCATAACAATAGCAGTCTGTCCATACATCATAGGGGACATATAATATGCCCAAGTCATCCATGGCTGAATGTCATCTGTGAAACAAAAATATAAAATATATTTTCACGTAACAATCTCATAGAGAGTAGCTAAGAATGATAGCAAATCGGACTGTTGATTTTGTAGCTCAAAAAATATGTATATATATATATTTTTTTTTGACTTTCTTGCTTAACAAGGGATCATCTGCTTTACCTTTAGCAATAATGAAGCCTCCAAGAGTAAATACAATTAGCAATGTGAAGGTCCCGATTGAGTTAGAGATTACTTCTGTTCTCCCAATGGCTCCAAGGAATCTAAACAAAGAAAGGGCCATCTGATTCACACAGAAGTATGCTAGCAACTGCCGGAAAAACCTATTGGCACAAGTTTAGTTAGTTCAAGAATATAACAGTAGAAGAATATCAATAAAATTTCTTTAGTGATCTTCATGAGGACTAGAAGCAAGAAAATGTACCTTGCAGCAGAAGGAGCAAAACCGATAGTATAATATGTAAGACCGATCCATATTCCTGATTCGATAAGAGATAATGGTATCTTCAGAAGCCAAGCTGGTAAGGCAAAAGCCCATGGAGGATAGAACAAGAAGTCCCTCTGCTTGTAAAACACCGGGAGCCTCATCACTGTGAATGCTAGTTCAGCTAGTCCATTAAACATTACATTGATCAAGCTGAAAAACATAGCACCATAAAACTTCTGACCATCTCGCACGGTGCCAACATGCATTTCTGTCCTAAAGTAAACCGTCATGGCAATCAAAGACATGATGGTTATCTGGACGGTCTTGAAAACATACACAAAGGAGTTACGTTTCATAAGCAACCATTCCCTATCAAAGCATGCTTTGAACAGCTCCCAATTTGATATACCATACTTTTGTGTGACAAGTGCAGCAGAATGGGTTTTAGCTTTGTCATAGGGAACCCTAAATTCTGAAGTAAGGTGTTGCCCGGTGTGAAAAGTATTAAAGCCGCTTGAAAAATCACTTACGGACACATAGGTATAAGGTTGTTCTTTCTTGTTCCAATACTGTTCTTGGTCCTTCTTAGACGTAACTTCTTGTAGAAAGTCTGCAACCCCTTTCCTTTCAGGACATTGGAAACCAAAGTACTCAAAGAACGCAAGAACGTTGTCTCGTGGGCCTTGGTAGACAATTTGGCCCTCGGAGAGCAGGATTATGTCGTCGAAAAGCTCAAATGTCTCTGGTGCTGGTTGTAGAAGCAAAATAATCATCGTGACATCCGAGATATGAACTAATTGCCTCATGAACTTGCAAATTTGAAACGTTGTGGAACTATCCAACCCTGTTGATATCTCATCCATGAAAAGAGCTCTCGCAGGTCCTACCAACATCTCTCCTGCTCATTTAAGATAAGAGTCATGATATACTATAATGAATCATCGGTATATCAAAGTGAAGATATGTAATACTCAAAATTTTACCTGTTGTTAGACGCTTCTTCTGTCCACCAGAAATACCTCTTCTCATTACGTCTCCAACAAGTATGTCAGCACACATGTCCAGACCAAGTATCTGTCAAGTGGCAGTAACAAGAGATAAGCTCAAAATATTGATGTTTAATTTTTAGAAAAAGAAAGACGCACAAATGTTGTACCTTAAGTACATAATCTGTAACCAAACTAGTTTCTTGCCCTGATATAGCAATGGATTTCATGAATGCATCAATTTTAGGGTCTGGCTTAATTCCCTCTTCTTTCTCCCTCCTTGAAAGCTCAGCCATCAACTGGTACCGAGTCCCAACACCTAGACATCGTCCCGAAAAATCCAGTGTCTCTCTTACCGTCATTTCTCCAAAGTGTAGGTCATGTTGACTGATGTATGCACACGTCTTTTGAGGTACAAACTCGCGAAACTCATGACCGCAATATGTTATCCTCCCCGACATCTGTTTGCCATTACCGGGTCAGATAATGAATGATAATACTCGGAAATGTTACTATAATACAAACCTGGAGGGTGTCATCGAGCTTCCCAGCCAAAACTTGTAACAAAGTTGTTTTCCCTGAACTTGGTGGACCAAGTAATAAAGTCATCCTGAATATATTTAACAACAATGTAACTCAAATAAATTCTCCTTCCATATAATATATCAAAGACCGTTGTCGCATTCGCTTTAGTTACCTAGATGGTTTGACAATCCCACTGATATCTTTAAGTATCTGTATCTTCCTCTTTTTAGATGGGAGAAGATGGAAGAATCCAAGAATGCTCTATATACAAATAATGAAATAACAGAAAGACATTTAAGTAAAGCTTCATTATTAATAAATAAATTCTTGAAATTCTTCAGAATCAAAAGAACAACAACAAAAATAAAAAGAAATGGATTATCTGAAAGTTAACCCCATAATTCAAAAACTTTAAAGACATAATTTGAACCGACAAGACTACATCCCAAAAAAATTATATTGCTATTAAAATGTCTTACATTGAAAGTTAATACATTTCTAGAGTAGTAAAGTATAGTAAATCTACTATTTGTGTAACTTAGATCTTATTTTCTTGGTGACATCTTACAAGGCAAAGTTACCAAAAAAATACAAACAAAAAAAAAAAAAGGAAAAATTCAAACCTCCCAAGTATTCAGGGTAACGTTGAAGAGAGTAGGAAGAGCTCTACTTGCACTACGCACATCTCCTTCCACTGAAATGTTCTCATACCTTACTTCGATTTTCGGAACTTCGATTCCCACTCTGTTTTCGAAAAACTCCAAAATTTCACACTACAAAATAAAATAAAGGGTTTGTCTAAAATTCCATGGGGATCGGATTAAATACCTGTCTGTTCTTTCTCTCAATCCACGTAGAAACTTTTCATTGTCTTCTTCAACGAAACTCAAAATCATTTCCATAAGTTGTTTCTTCTCCTTAGGTGCAAGATTCATAAAGTCAACCTCCTCCAGCTTAATCTTCCCATTAACCGACGTTTGCGGCAGCATCCCTTTACGTAGCCGATCAAACGTAGGCAATCGCTCAATGGCCGCCCACCGGAGCTCCATGTCATCTTCCTCCCGCCGTTCGCTCCTCCCAAAAACCTCGTCCGCCTGAGATACAAACACGTCTCTGAAGCTTTTGGAAGCTCCTACCAAACTCCTGTGACTGGTTGACGCCAAACTCACTCTCCCGCTCATTGTTCCGACCGGATTCTCATCTCGTCCTAGCATTGTGGCCATTGCCAACGAGTAGTCTTGTTGAATTACGAAGAAGGTTGCGGATATGCGTCCGCCATTTAATGACTCTAAGATAGAGAGAAACTTGAAGGTGAGAGAAGAGGCGGGGTAAAATTCTTTTGAATAATGAATAAACGTAGATTTGACAATAGAATAACTTTTTGTTTTATGTATATAAGAAAAAAAGTTCGACGGCTGTTTAAATGCAACAGATATAGTTGAGAGGATATGAGAGTTCACTAAACATTACCGTGTTACTTGATATGTTTCTAATATAAAAGATTCATTTTTTTGTATTTTGTTTGCCTAAGGTTGTTAAAATACTTAAGACTGCCTGAAAGATTAATAAGATTTATAAACCTTAAATAGAAACAAAAAAGAAAATGTTTACGGGATGTTTTTAACTTGATCAAAAAGTTGCGATAACACTTAACCATCGATTTAGAGAAAATGTAAAATCAGTAGATACCGTAGCCCACGAATTAAGGGGTTTTCATCACATGACTATTTAAAGCATTTGGTGATTCCCATGCAATCCATAAATACAACAGTAATGATGAGTGTCATCATAACCATAATCATTAATACTAGTACTTAGTAGTACTACTAATAATCGAACTCAAAGCATTTAAGATATAGAGTTCCAAAACAAGAAAAATTGCAGCCGAACAGCCATGTGCACGACAACTTGGTTCCTATCACTTCTTTTTTTTTTTTAAACGCTGTTCAAGTATTTTTTTTATTATTCTTTGTGAATCATTTACTAGTATTTCTATAGAGAATTGCCCTTTCTTAACTGTGTTTATTCTACATTAAAAAAGTTTTATATGATAAAGTAATGTTTCTTTCAAAATCAAGTTTTGAGAGGTTGACATGTGGCATTTTTTTAATTTTGACATGTGTCTTTCCATTCAAATCCATGTACATAATTTTTCTAGATTTGTTTGTCTTCATTTAAATTAAAAAAAAAAAAGAGCAAATTGTTGAGAATGTCCTTAAATCCACTGTATTTTACTCTAGTTAAAGTTGAAATGTCGAGGTTTGACATTCGTATAATATTAGGTGGTTGTAATGTTTTGCTGAAGACCGCTTATAATCTATGAGTCTAAAACTCATTGCTAATATTATACGAACTTACATGATCACACACCTAAGCAAATTGGATCAAATATATAATTGAGTTTAATTTTGATTAAATCAATATTGAGTTAAAAAATTTATTTTTTATATATGATATATAAATTAAATTAGAAATATATAAACTATATATATGATATATATGATACTAGAATTATGACCCGTCCTATGGACAGGTAGTAACTTTTTATATTATTTAGCATTTTTTGTTTTGTAAAATCTAAAAGTTACGAACTTACGATCTAACCAAAAAATAGATATAATACCGATGATTTCTTAAGCATGTTAAAAAGAATTATTGAATTATTATACGTTTGAGGCAATAATAAATCAAACTCGTTGAATTTGTATCACAATAAATAATAGATAACACATAACGATGAATCTATATATACATTTTTGAAGTACATTTATGAAATAAATCATGGAGTTGGGAAGTATTTACAAAAAATGTCATTGGCTTTAATTCTAAAAATTTGAAAAATTTAATAAAAAATATTAACACAAGGATTTAGATCGTAAATTATCTCTTAAAACTGATCTTTCCATAACTATATTCACTCATTTGATAATTGCTATTTAAAAAAAACAATTAATGCTAACGTTGATATGTACATGTTTGGTTTTGTAATTAATTTGTTTTATTGTGATTTAATGAATTGTTGATTTTATTATCTTCTAATCATCTTTTCTTATTCCTCCCAAAAAAAAAAAGAAATCATCTTTTTTTTTATTTGTTTCAGAAATTCTGATACTGGCATGGTCTTAAAAACCAGATAAATAACTTCAAAGATTGCAGTGGAGAAAAAATCAAATTGATATAAAATGTTATTTTGCGGTATACCGTTGTGTGGGTTAATTATTAGAGAAATTGTTAAAAATGCCCCTTTTGAGATACCCCTTTTCAAAAATACCCCTTTTGAGAGTCCATTTTTAAGTTTGCCCTCTTTTAATTTTTAATGACCATTTTACCCTTATTTGAAACAAAATTAGGTCCACAAAATACAAAATATTTTTTGGCGGGAAAAGTGATCCCGCAAATTTTTGGCGGGAAACGTGATCCCGCAATTTTCCCGCCAAAAGTTTTTTTTTTCGGGAAAAGTGATTCCGCAATTTTTTTGGCGGGAAAATTTTTGGCGGGAAAAATTTACAAGGTATTTTAAAGGTTTTACAGAGTATTTACAAGTGTTTTGTAAGGTTTTACAATGTATTTTAAAAGGTTTTACAAGGTACTTATAAGGTTTTATAAGGTATTTATAACTTGTAAAACCTTATAAAAAACTTGTAAAACCTTATTGTAAAACCTTTTAAAATAGCTTGTAAAATCTTATAATATCTTATAAATACCTTATAAATACGTTGTAAAACCTTTTAAAATACATTGTAAAACCTTATAAATACCCTGTAAAAACCTTTAAAATACCTTGTAAATTTTTCCCGCCAAAAATTTAACGCCAAAAAAATTGCGGAATCACTTTTCCCGCAAAAAAAAATTTTTGGCGGAAAAAATTTTTACGGGAAAATTTTACAAGGTATTTTCAAGGTTTTACAAGTTTTTACAAAATCAAATTTGTAATTTTGATGTGTGCACAATCTCATGTTTTCCTTATATATTTGTGATATCTTTTATTAAAAGAAGGGTAATTTAGTCATTTTGTACATAAAAAGGGGTATTTTTAAAAATGGACAGCCAAAGGGGGCATTTTTGAAAAGGGGTATTGAAAAAGGGGCATTTTTGTGAGTCTCCCTTATTATTATCCACATTTAGACCTATACATAATATTAAATTCTTAAAATAATTTATAATATACATAAATTAATCATCAAAACTTAAGTTTTTTAATTTTTATTATATTGTTTTTCAATTATTAGTTTTTATAAATATTAATTTTTATTAGTATTATATTAAAATTATTAGTTATCATATAATCAAATAAAAATTATTATTTAATATTAATAATAGTTTTTTTTGCTTTAAATATATTTTATAAATAAGAAGAGTGATACCGACAAAAATAAATTAGAAAAAAGGATTTAGTAAAATGGCCGCAAGTCTTGTGAAATCAAGCAGGGGGACGCATGCATACTATATACTTTCGCGGGTTTGTAGAATGGTTTTTTGCGGGTTAAAAATCTTTAATACCGTTGTGGGACGTACCTAGCATATAGCGGGTTTGAACTATTAAACCAACAATAAACTATTAACTTATTGATTTATTTTTTTTGATTTGTAATCATGGTGAGGAATTAATTAAGTTACAAATTATATCCATATTTATTATACAAACTAAAATATACAATTATACAAACTAACACCTTCTTACTTTTAAAACAACTACTTTTAATTGATAAATTTCTAAACAAAAATATTTAATTTGTATATACATCAAACAAACAAAAATACACTAACCTACCATATATCTCTATATTATTCTACAAAACAGAATAAATCTAGAATTTTATATTTTATCCAATAACAAATTTAATATAATAAAATAAAAACATTTTAAGTTATAAACTATAAGTATAAAACATAAGAAAAAACGTGTGTTTCATACCACGGGTCCAAACAAAATGATAAATTAGTTAGACAAAAAAATAAACTGAAAATTATTATTCAAAATACAATAACTAAAAGTTTGTCATACAGTGTACTGCCGGTCAAAATTCTGTGATTTTGATGGGTCAGATCAAAATCCTATTCTATAAATATGTAGCCATATAAAGCTAAATAATAATATACTTTAACTATAAGAGCTACATCTTATTAAAAATCATACACGATCAATCGGTTTTATATATAAAAATATTCACATCAATAATTTTTTTAAAAAATTATAGCCCCACGGTGTACCGCGGGTTCAACTCTAGTTTTATAGTATAAAAAATAAATTTCATAATGAAAAACATGGAAAGAAAAAAACAACTATTCTAAATGTATTGATATATTGCTCTCTTAGAACGGATAGCACATATACATGAGAATATTATTAATATACAGGTGGAAATGAAAAATAACGTGAGGTTTGTACACATCGAGTCTTCTCTCGTATTGTTCTTGAGTCATATAGAAATGTAGCACAATGATCTCTTGATTGAGCTTAGAAACCCTTCCATAACTACGATATCGGAGAGAAGTTCTTGAACCTTAATTGAATTTAAGGAACACTTGTATGGTTCCTCTAAAATATTCAGACTTAGAACTTAAAGCTAGGTAGATAAACATACTTTATGTGGAAGAGAAGATGTGCGTTACGTTTGGGACACCTTAATCTTGTCTCCTTGATCAGAAGCTTTCGACGACAGAGATAAGTGTAGTTCGGTTTCTTCCTGTAATTGATTCCTTAATCGCTGCACCTGTTTCAAACTCTGAGCATTAAACAGATTTTTCTATTTATTTAGAAAAGAGCAGAGTGAAACTAATTTAAAAAAAAAAGTGGATTGAAACTCACGTCTTCTCTTCATAACTATAGATGTAACGAAACTTGATGTTCTATGAGGTTTAAAAAAACAATATATCTGAAATAAAGGGAAATGGATCTAAGATCAAGAGAAGTCAATAAACTTGCATCATATACAATCGGAAAAAAAAGAAATGGATCTGAGAATTTTTTTTTAAAAAATGATGGAAAGCTGGATAAGCATGACCAAAAGCTAACCGTAACCGTATTTCGGACCGTAACCGGACCGTTTCTCAACCGTAACCGGACCGTAACCGTATAAAACGGTTAAAAACCGTAACCGTTAACCGTAAAAATAGATTAGCCACGGTTAAAAAATAGGGTTTGTTGGTAAAGTAGACACATTTTGGAAAGTAATTTGAAGAGTAGACACCTTTCAAAAATAATTAGGAAAATAGGTACTTTTACTTTTTGTGAGATAGAAGATAGAGACAAAATAGCTCTAATAGAAGATAAGACAAAATAACTCTAATAGGAATAAGACAAAAATTTGTTAAAATTTAGATTTGTCCTTCATTTTAAAATGAAGAAAATTTTGAGTGAGTCTTTTATTTTGTACAACATCATGGGCAACGATATTGTACACTGACGGTTGTACATATTGTACATATTTTGTACATATTGTACATATTAAAATTAATATGTTATTAGGATTAACATGTAGTCACTTTGTTTAGACAAAATAACCCTATGCAAATAGGTGTCTAAGACAAAATAGCTCTAATAGAAGATAAGACAAAATAACTCTACGTGTGAACTTTTTGTTTAGTCTTGTCTCATTCCTTGGAGAAGCCGCGCATCCTCTTTGTATCCGGCATCATAGTAGCACCACCCAATTCTGAGCCTGAGCAATCCACAGTTCATTGCCTGAGGTTCCGTTCGATACTTCAGGAGAAACCACATGGGCCTTTGATCCAAAAGCCGACCTTCCATCCAGTCTTGGAGTCTGATACCGGTTATGATATTTCTCCACCTGTTCATGGCCTTCTCTGCTGTTACAGTAACAATAAGTCGGTGATATGCAACCCCAGCAGCGGAAGGTACTTTGATTTACCCGATGTCACTCAGGCATCTGAGTTCTTTCTGGGGTTCGATCCAGTTTGCAATGTGCTCAAGGTCCTCTCCATGGCTAAGTATGATTCCTGCTCAGAGACTAGAGTTCTTACGCTCATTCCGGATGGTAATAGAGTCTGGCAAACATTGGATAGTCTAGTTCCACATATGTCTACATCACATGGACTCTGCCTTGGAGGGAAGATATACTATATAGCACTTCGTGAAGACTACATAACCAACTTTCTAATGTGCTACAATCTGCAAACAGAAGAATTCAGCATCATCAGCTTACCTCAAGAAATCGAAGTTGAGAACTACTTTCTTTATCGTTCTTGTGATATGTTGGTGACGTTCAATGGCAAACTAGCCATTGCACGTGATGAAAATGAAGATGGTGCTCTTACTATATGGAATCTCGAGGAGGATGGAACAACATGGTGCAAAAAAACAATTCCTTGTTCCCTTGTTTAGAGAAGGTTTTGAGGAAGAGGGTTTCAAGTTCATTGGTACTGTTGGTTCCGGCGTGCACATCTATGCTCCTCGATATGACAGTTTTCTACCTCGCTATGAGTCGGTCATCGATCAATATGTCATTTACCATGATCCCAACAAACAGATTGTGGAAAAGGTTCGAATCGAAGGTGATTTCAGGGATTTTGCTGGAAGTATTGAACCCTTCCTGGACTACATTGAAAATCCAGCCCTCATCCCCATTGGGCCTCCATTCTGAAATATCCCTCTCAGGTATTGTGGAGATTACTGTTAGCTTTCTATTATAATCCACTTAATAGAGTACACAATTTACTTTTAAAAAGTCTGGTCTAACAATGTTTCTCATGGTTTGTATTGTTGCAATTCACCTGTTGCCTAACTTGGTCCGTTTTGAAGATGGCGAAGAAGAGAGACAATCCTCTTCTCTCGTAGTGGTGCTGAAGATGTAGAAGAAGACGAATATGCTTTTTTTACTTTCTTTTAGAAACTTGACATTATGATGCTTTCAATTATGAGTAACTAGATGTTTGTCCACGCGACGCGTGGATTATTGTATACATTTTTTCTATATGTAAAACAAATAATCGAAATATATTTTGTAAACAAAACAACAATAATAACGCATACATAAAAATAACAGATGAATGAGATAGTTTACAGATCAATATATAGACTTAAGACTTTCACTTAATATTTTTGAGATTACAACTTGGTTCAATATATGTTTTACTTGTCTTTTTCTAAAGCATTACTAAATTTCAACTACCAAAAGATAAATGACTATTCTATACAATTCAACGTCTACCTGCACCATCAACACTCTTGGAATATTGCCCTTTACTTGAGACTTATGTTGTTTTGAAGCATACTCCATTTTCTTATCCTTCTTCTCGTCTTTAGTCTTCTTGATTTTCTTCTTAATCTCTCTGCAAGAATATCAAATTTATTTGAGTCAACCCAAATTTAGGTTAATATAGATTGAATATAATGAATGTTTTCGGCAAAGAAAACCTACAATAATGCATCTTCTCTACTCTCTTCTTTCGAAAGACATCTAAAGTAGCACAAACGATTGACCGTGCGTAGGATTTCTTGGTTTCATGTCACCTCTTCTTCACAATCTCTTACAAAAGTGACAAAAATAAATATATTGAAACACCATATGTTGAATTAGAAGAGAAAATGCTATACAATTTACCAATAATAGAAAACTTGGAATATGATGGTTTGTGAGATGTCTGTCTTAATATTTATAGAAAATTTTTTGTAATATTTACATGACAATGATGTGGATACCAAGCGGTCCAATAAAGAGAGAGTAAAACCCTACTTATATATATATATATATATATATATATATATATATGATTAGGTAATTTCCGGCGCTTATTCGCGGATTGGTATAAAATCAATTATGTTAGGTAATTTTAATTTATTTAATAATAATTTAGAAATATAGAACAAATAATTTTTCTAAATGTCAATGACATTTTCTACACTTATATTTATTCAAATCATACAATATAAAAATATATAACTTAGTTAATATAATCATACATAGAAATCTCATGGATTTATTCTTTTTTTATTGTTCAACTATGATAATAATTTTATTTAGTATTTTTGAGCATTCAAGGTAAAATAAACATTATTAGTGATAAAAATGAAAATGTACAATAATATTCAAATATTTAGTCTAAGCTGCTGATATAAACTAAATCATAACCTAAAGTATTTTACAAATTATTTTGTAAATAACAAATTAAATACATTTCCTATAATTAAAATCATATGAAGAGCAAACAAAAGCTTTCAAAAAATCCCAAAGATTAGTTTCATTGTTTAATCTCTTTTTATATTCCTCTTAATTTAAGTTATATTTATAGGTTTATATCTAATGATTTCATCTTTATAGTACAAGCTAATTGGAAATGGAATATCAATTTTTTTATATATATTTATCGAAAAATCCTTACACTACAAAATTTAAATTAAATAAAATTTTTAATGATCTTTATATTATTATATGTTGAATCAAAAAAACTAAATATAATGATGAGTATACTAAAAAATTGTATTACAATTTTTTTGGAGGTAAGAGAGAGTTAAGAAAAATTAATTTCATAATTGTATTACAAAACATTATTTCGTTAAAACAATGCATACTTTTAAAAATAAAATAAATATACATGAATATGTAAGAAATAATCAAACATTCAAATTAAAAAAAATGAAGATAGTTTCTTTAGCTTGATTTCCTTATTGCGAGATGGTCGGAATTAGTATTTTTGGATCTGCATCAATAAGGTAATTTTATTATAACCATCAAAATTATAATATACATATGTAATTTTAAATAAAAAAATATTAAAAAAAAACAAAGAAAGAAGGAAGAAATACATAAAAATAAAGAAGAAATAAAATTGAAAAGAATGTAAGATATATATTAAACAAAAAATATAATCAAACTCTTACAATTATATCTTAATTGAGTTTTCAACTCATGCAAGAACATAAACAAAACAAAGAAAATATTTAGGATTTGAGACATGATGGAGGAGGATGTGAGAATGGTTATTTATAGGAAAATAAGTGATGGAAGTTACATTTCTAAACTAATTAGATTATAGGAGTTACAATTATAATTATAGTGTGTTTAAATGATAATGAATAGAGAAAAAAATAGTCAATTCACAATTATGTAATTTCAGTTACAATTGAGTAGTAAAGTGTAGATTTAAAGTATGAATTAATGTATATGATTAAATGTGTTATATTTTAATTTTATTTAAAAATAAATATTATAATTTTAAAAATGCCAAGTGGACCAATCATGAGAGAGTGAAACCCTACTTTTATATGTATGATTAGCTAGCTTTACCGTAAGACACGATGAGTGAAAAGAACCAATAGAATATGTCCCAGTCCATCTTCAGTTTCAGTTTTAAAAAGACATATAAGTAGTTTAAGTTTGATCATCTCACTAATACCTGTTTAAAACTATTAGTAGTAAATTATTGCTATATAGCACCGTTATTCTTGTATGCAAACCAAAAGGCATTGAAGAGAACAAAGTTATATTTGTTCGTTTTTTTCTATATTTGTCAATAATTGGTGGTTACACTAGAATTTGTTATATTTTGCTACCTTTTATTTATATTGACAATAATTGGTTGGAAAAGTAAATAAAAAGAACAAATTCTATAAATATGTGCAAGAAATATAAGTTATTAAGCTTATATCAAGAAGTACCATAAATATCTTCCATCTACCGAATTTTCATGTTCGGTGAACCGCGTTTCACGCGGTATTTTGTATTATTGTTAAACAAAAATTTAGATTTAACAAAAAAATTTGTTTAACAAAGTATATTTATAGTTAATGAAATAAAATTTGAATTTTAATATTTATATCTTTATAACTACTTGACAAAATATTATCTATTTTTAAATATATAATATATTGAAAACAATTATATAATACATTATTTAAAACATCTTAAATTTAATATAGTTAGTAGAAGTCTTAATGTTTATTTAGATATATGAGATTCAAATATTTATATATAAAAATGAGAATGCAATATTTCCATTCGATTATGCTGGTCATGACAATTTTAATATATATAATATGCACAGAGAGGGTACTCGAACTTGCCGTAACTATTAACGTAAAATCATATCCATGTAAAATATTGTGGAAGACCAAACCCAAACGTTTAAAAACCTATTAGTTTTGTGTAATGGAGTGAGTGATGAGTGTTTAGGGATTAATACCCTATGTTAGACGACTCATACTTATAATTCATTTTTTTCATAAACACGGAGTAGATTTATATTCGCCTCACATATATCTACTTTTTGGAACGTTTGACTTTTTCTGATAAACCCCCATTCTTCTCTCGAATCTCAGCAACACGAAATATTAGCTCGGCTTAAACGTAACAGTCATTTTCTTAATCTTATTTCTTAGTTTTTCATCTAGTTATGTATTAATTTTATGGATTATGCATTGAAAAATCTCCAAAATTTTTTTGTTAAACAATAATACAATAATTATTTGGTATCTGTGTTTGTCCAATCTTATTTTTATTATAAATTATTTTATCATTTAATAAAAATCTACAATCTATTTATTATATAACTATAAATCTTTACAAAAAACTGCCTCTTTTCAATATCACTTTTAAAAAATGCCCATTTTTTATAAAACCTTATCAAAATGCTCTTAAAAATGAGATTTACCAAAATATGTATGTAACATTAAATACTTTATATGTATGTGTCTAAAATATGTACCAAAATATGTATGTAACATATACAAACTACCATTGTATGTGTCTAAAATCTTATAAATACTTTATAAATACCGTCTAAATATTTTTAAAATATCTTGTAAAACGTTAAAAATATCTAATAAAACCTTTTGTATTTATAAATCGTTATAAACTGGTACGAATTCCTACATAAATTATTTTATATTATATTAAAATAAAATCAAGCACTGAGAGGATGACATGTGACATGTCTCCTTTTGATATGTGTCTTTCCATTCAAATCAAAATACATAATTTTCGGCATTTGTTTTCCATCATTTCAATTTAGAAAATAAAGACCAAATTACTTTATGATAAAACAAAATATTAAAATATTTAATATATATTTTTGTACCAAATTTTAAATTTATTTTATTCTAATTTAAAGGTAAAAAATTGAAAGATCAAATTATTTTATATTAAAATATTATAGTATTTATTGTATAATGTTTGAGAGAAAAATGAATTTATTTTATTCTAAAATGATTTTAAAACCTATAACAACATGGTATTTATTTTATATTGTTTTTTTCAACATATAGCATGTTTTCTGTAATCTATTTTTATAATCTATTTGTTGTAATATAAATAATTCACATGACATTGTTATTATATTATTTGATTATGTATTTTTTTATTAAAAATAGATTATCTTGACTTGGACTTTACAAATAATGTTCATTTACATATTTACATAAAGTAAATATATATCAGATATTGTAGTTAATTTGGTTATTTTTATTTTAAAATTATGGTGAAATAAGGCAAAATCTAGGAGAAAAACAACTTTAAATAAAATAACAATCTTAAATAAAATATTTCAATTTATAAATTTTGGTCCATTTCAAATAAATGCATATAATTGGGTTATAATAAGTCCAACTGTTACAATACTAATTACTCGGTCATTAAACACCATTTAAACTAAGTTATAACATTTTATTTTGTTACATGCAAACACACATATTTTCCTATGAATAACAAAACTTACATTCCACTATCCATCATATTTTGAGTACTGTACATAATTTGTAAATTCTATAACAATATTTGTATATAGTTATTAAAGTTCTAACTTTTTTCTTATTCAATTTTGTAGGCTTGGAAGGTATTATACGTGCAATATACCATTTATAAGAAGTCTATTTGATTCATATAATTGTAAGATATGATATATATTTTACCTTTTTTAACATTTTAGTTGTCTTCTTTTTCTAATATTTATCTTTGTATATAAATATTAGAATGTTAAAAATGATTATATATGATTTTGATTTCTTTGTTTCAAGTATGTAACAAGTTTTTTTAGAATTTCAAAATCATCAATCATGTGTTACGTGGGACAACATGAGAATAGAGAATGCTTTTGCATTTACTTTGAGTTTAAAGGTTAATTTTTATTTCATGATAATATAATTAAATAAAAAAATTTGTATATAGTATCACATTAAGTTTTAAAGTATCATATCAAACACTAAATTATAATTAACTATTATAATGTATATATTAAATATTTAAAAATATATAATTTGAGTGATGGAGGATATCGTTTGAATTTAGAATCACATTAAATTATTATCGTGTATTTTTAGTGGAAAATTTTAATTTTATTTTTAGCCTTATTTGTTTCCGGAAAGGAAGATCATTGCTATTGACCTCGTGGATCTAAATCTCAAATTGTTGGTCTAAACAATGATTTCAAATACAAAGAAATCCCAACAGAAAACATGAAGTGTGATAGTCAAATGTGTGACAAGCTTGTTTTACATTCTAATAACTCCTCCCAAGGTAAAATTTTCTTAACTTCTCCCCCATCTCCAAATTTGTAGAGATATTCCTATTTCGGTTAGAGTTGTTTTCGAATTACGGAATCAAACTTTTAAATTCTTAGAATATGTTAATCTCTACCTCTTGTTAGTCAATTTCAATGAGATTCATGTTTATATATGATTTCGATTTCTTTGTTTCAAGTATGTAACAAGTTTTTTTGAATATCAAAATCATCAATCATTTTATTATGAGGGACACCAAGAGAATAAACAATGCTTATGCGTTTACTTTGTGTTTAAAGGTTAATTTTTATTTCATAATAACATAATTAAATATACTTTTTTGTATATAGTATCACATTAACTTTTACAGTATCATATCAAACACTAAATTCTAATTTACTATTATAATGTATATATTTAATATTTAAAAATATATAATTTGAGTATAGATGATAACTTTTGTATTTAGTATCACATTAAATTATTATCGTGTATTTTTAGTGGAAGATTTTAATGTTATTTTTTATTTTCACTAAATATTTTTTTCTTTTGAATTAGGCGTTTCAAGAGTGGAGTGATGGAAAACATTATGCTAAAAAAGATCCAATAGTAGAACGGTGAATCATTTCAAATTATTAACATTCATGGTCTTTAGTTATTTACTTAATATAAAAATTCAAAATTTATATATGATTTTTAGTGAACTTATCTATGTTATAGCATTTTAATAAATGGTGGTGGAATATTTCAAATGAAAAATTATGGTTGGAATGATATTAATCGTGTATGTTAGTAATATATTCAATATAACTATTTTTGTTTTAATAGATGTAAGATTTTAATATAATTATTTTCGTGGTGGAGAAACATCTCAATACATAGCGTTATATTTGGTTTGCCCAAAAACAAATATACCGCTATTTGGAAATATATTTTGAGTATTTAGGCTATTTTCACTTTGAAATGACATATTCCTATTTTTGAACTTATTCAATAACTAAATGATTCAATGCGATTTTATACATATTTCTTTCATATTTTCTCTTAAATTTATTATAAATGATTTGCATGACCTAATTCTAATATTATTTTGCAATGTCAATATAGTTGTATAAAACATTATTATCATTTTGGTCAATTAAATTTAATTATTTATTTAATGTAAGAAAATTATAGTAGGATGGTGAAGTATTTCAAATTCTAATTAATTTTATTTTGAATGCTAATGACTTTATATTTTTTGAATTAATTATGTTGTGTAACACTAGGATATGACCCTCGGTACACTGCGGGTTAAAATATTTAATTAATTTTATAATTTTATTTTAAGTTGATGAGTTTCTTGTATTTATTTTGTATTTTTTTTGGCCTCTTTTTATATGTTAATTTTCCAAAAATCTAGGATTTAACCAAAATAAAATTTTATTATATAATGTTAGATTTTGGTATTTTGTTATTTTGTATTAAAGTTATATGATTATACTTTTTGGTTTTTAAGATTTAACCCGTAATGTAGATGTAATTTAGTAACTCAATTACACATTCAGAGATTGACCCGCGAGACATTAGTGAAATCAGAATTTGGATATAAAATTCACATTTATAGAATTTAGTAAATTGATCCGTGGGACATTAGTGAAATCAGAATTTAGACCCGTGAAACATTATATATTTACAAAATATCAGAATTTACATATAAAATTAGTGAAAACCAAAACATACATAGAAAAAAAATCAGAAAACAGAAAACATTAAACATGAATTACAAAATATATTAAAAAAAAATATGATGTGATTTAGACCCAAAAATTCACCATATAAAAACCTGTTATTGATAAAACTTAATTGATTTAAAAATGATAACATTAGAATAATAAAAATTAAAATTAAGAATCTCATTTTATGTATAAAAATAAATTATTTTCTTCTTACCCTAAAGAAAAAAAATGAATGAATTTGTTAGCCTTAAAAAAAAAAACCATTTACAAAAACATTCTTTATTAAGAATGTGGAGAAGAAACATTAAAACGTTTGGAAAAAGAAACTGGACAATTGAAAAAAAAATCGAAGATCAAATGATAAGAAGTACTACAAACTAATCTTTTAGTGGAGCATAAAATATATTAGAGAACAATTAATTGTTTGAAAGAATGGTAACACGAAAATGATCATTTTTATTTTGCTTTGGAATGACAAAAAATCAAAGTATTTGTTTATGGTGTTTAGGAACTAAGATTGAAGAGGTATTTATAGAGTATAATGAGTAGGTTAAATAAAATATTTTAATCATAACATATCTTGAAGATCAAGCAAATAGAATATATTCGAAATCCCTAAATAATTGGTGGTTTCTGTTTTCCAACTAAACAAATGTTAAGTAGATCAATCATTTTGGGTGGAGATAACCATTTAAATTATTAGGAATTTTTTGGGAAAGTCAAATTATCTGGATCCGAAAGACTTAAATGTGGGTCAAAATCCGAATAAAATTCCAGATCAAAATTAAAAGAAAAACCGGCCCGAAAAAAGAGCAAATATTTACTTTAGATTGTACACATAATTTTTTTTCATCGATTGAATAATATATGTTCGTTTTAAATAATTTGATTCAAACTCGTCCACCATATAATCTCGTTCCGAAATATAACCCGTCCTGTAATTTCTTAACCCGTCCCGTGATTTATTTTTTAAAGGTAGTAATTTTAAAAATTTAATGATTATATATTATATATAAAAGTTTGCAAATTGTATCATTCTCTAAGACAATTATATTTTATAGTTACAATTGTTATTAAGTAACATTCTACCATGATATAATTTTTGGTTTTATATAATCTTTTCTAAATGAGGCTGATTTGATATGTCTAATATTGGTGGTATTAAAAAAATTAAGGATTTACTCCGTATTGAAGCGGCGGATTATTGATATTTTAATTTTTTTATTACTGTTGATTCAAAAACATGTCCCGTCAAACCCGTCCTGCCAAAAAACCCATTAATTTTATTAATGTTGATCTTATTTATGATATGATTCTGAATCATGGTCTAAATATTTTAGTCGATGTGGAACGTTGAACACATATTTTTGTCATTTGGATAATATATGTCCGTTTATAAAATTTCGAATCACAATATATGCAGAAAAAAATGATTTTTTTTTACTATATATATTATATGATGATTCAAAACAGTTCAAAACAAATCAAACAAAGACGATAGGCGAATCATAATTCTAAATCTTAATCAAATCTTCTAATTATCTAAATTATTAAATATGGAATATCCAGTGTATGAGTTGGGTTAGATATAACCCGATCCAATAAACTTTTTATGACCAAAATTTGTAAACGGATCGGATATCCAAAGAATCCGAGAACAATTTTACCCACCCGACTCAAAAGTGACTGCAAAAATACTAGTATAGATATCTCACAAGCTTATAATACATATTCACAAATCATATTTTTATACACCATATTACTATCTTCATTTGTGTTGTCTATCGCTTTTAATCATCATTTTAAACAGAATTTTATGATCTTATGTCCCATTTGATAATTAACTATGATAGAATTTTAAGTAGTTTTGCGATTTTTTGATATATCAAATTAGTCTTGAAAGATAATTATTTAAAATAAACAATAACTTTTATTTAATATGAAATATAAAATGATCAATTTCTTTAAAGAGTAGTTAAATATTTTTAATGTATATTTAGTCACAAAATATTTACATATATTCTTATATTAGTTTCAAACCTACTCAACACGTAGGACATTTTCTAGTTATTGTTAAAAGAAACTAATTTTAATTATGAGTTCAACTACTATTGAATGTAATTAACAAATGACAAAATATATTTTCAATGTAGCAATATAATTGTTCAATATATAATTAACAGAGTTGAATCATCCACATAACAAAAATTAACGTTAAATAAAATTATTTATCTATATATTTCTCTTAATTTATTTTATCAATTAATTCTTTTGGGTCAAATTGGATTCGTTTGGGTGGTTCCGTCTGGATTCAAACCGGATGATAACGGATTTCAACGTACGAAACACTGGAACAAAACTAAAAAAAGATGGGTATGAATATGATGTTACAAACATGAAGCATGTTAGTTGGTGCATGTCATTATACAAGTTAATACAATAGTTGATGTAGTTGTTGATACATTAAAATAATCTGCATGTGTGATCATATCGTACTATATACATTTTCCCTATTTCTTAATCGTGTTGTTCTACACTAAACTTATCGAACAACTTTGAAAAACTCGTAAGTCACAACCTTAATTTTGAAAGAAAACATTTATACTAAACCAAATCACGCAAGAAATTAGTGATTTTACTTATCTTTATTTTATTATCGAATTATAGTGGCACCTATATGACTTAGGGTTTCCACACCCTTTTCCGGTTCATGGGCCACACACTCATCCGACGGTCTGTGCAATATTTGAAAGACTTGTTTAATGACCATAAAAATTATCACATGATCTGGTTTATATTTTTTTACAATTCACACATTACCAGAAATCACTTCACAGTAGGTCTCAACACTTGATTACCATATGTTCTTTTTCATATTGCACCATCTCAACACTTAATTATGGAGTTTTGAAAGGATCTTAGACCGAAAATATTTTAGCGAAAAAAAAAAGAAAAAAAAAAAATATTTTAGCGGTCTAGATAGTCAAATTATTTTTTTTAAATGTACTTTCGTGAAATAAGCCACCATATTCTAAAAATGGAAGTGTTACACGAAGTACTTCTGTTTTTTTTGGATCAAATTAAATTGAAAGAAGTACTTTTATATTGTTCCCTATTTAATTGCTTCTATAGTGGGTAGAGTGTCATTATTTTGGACATTTATATATGGAAACGGTTAAATTATTTCGTACGTTAAAACTTAAAACCATGCACGTTCATCAGATTTGACCTGTCAAAAATTCAAAACTTTCATTGCACGTATATATATAAGGTCGCCATATCCCTATGGCGTGTTAAGAAACAATATAGGGCTACTATGGATCACGTTCTGATCGTTTCCCCAACCATAATCATTAATAGTTCTGAATATGACTTTTTGTTGAAGATACTCGAGCTGAATTACAAAGGAAAATGTTGTTCTGCTAATGATTCATCTTCGTGATTCATGGGCTTAATATTTACGTCGTATGTACCTCATCTCCTAGTTTTTTTTTTTTTCATCTTAGACACTTAATGGGTTTTCATTGGGCTGGGTTTGTGCTTAATGATCCGATAACAACAATCTTTCCCGAGTTATTGGAGCGAGCTAGTATATTCGGAGAACTAATCATTACTATGCCACAAATATGTCAAATCAAAGATTTGAATTTTTTGTTTATATGTCACACGTTCTTTGGGATGTGTTTAAAAGATGTTTTTTTCACTTCCTTATTCTTTCATTTCACATTGGATTAATGTTGTTGCACGAATCAAACATGTACGAAAACGGGATCTTTCATTTCACTGTTTTTCACATCTGGAAGCAGCGGAATAATGTTCTTCACAACCTCTCTGTCATTGATCACCACACCATTTTCAAGTTGATTGATAAAGAGATCCGAACCGTAATTCATGCTCGAAGACAAAGGAAGCATTTTAGAAACTTAATGCATGCAACTTTGGATTAGATGATTTCACTATTGTGACTTCTTAAACATTTGTGGCCTTGTTTTTCATTCTTTTTTGGCAAGGTTCTCAAAAGCCCTAGGTATTATCTTTGTAATTCCTAAACTTTTCATTTCTAATGATATTTACAGTTATATCAAAAAAAAAAAAAGTAAGAAGATTCTCTCTTTTAATCAACGAGCCCGAACTTAGACTCAATATCGAACTACAAGGGATGATCTCGTCAAAGCAAGGAACACGAACTAAAGACGAGCTAAGTGCTGCCGAAGTCGAGCTGAAAGATGATTGAACGATCTCGCGGCTTGAGGTCGGTCTTAGAGGGAACAGTGTCGGTTGTCCTTTTTATTGTTATGACGCTTTTACCATTCAACCTAATGATGTGGCTCGTCCACTTGGTTGTTTTTGTGGGCTGATGGGCTTTTCTTGGGCCGTCCTTCCTCGGGTTGGATTCTTGTGGGGCTTTCTTTGGGCCTAGATTGGGTTGGATTCTTGTTGGGCTTTTTTCGGGCCTATATTGGGTTGGGCTTGGATAGTTGAATCTAGCCCATAAAAATTAACTGCAAGGAAAAATTGTGTTAAGGTACAACAACTAATAATGTTCCCATAATCATATCCAGCTCGAACAAGAACAATGCGGAGACCTCATCAGCTACGTGGTAGGACCCGCCCACTTGAAATGCCACCTCCCCACTTGACATGGTCCTGAGGCTGCTTGTCTCTCTTTCTCTCTCTGAATCTCACTAATTCATTTACTCTGCTTCTCTCAACACAAACCAAACTAAGAAGACACATTGTTCATGAACCAAATAAATCATGTACCATCTTCCCACTTCTTGTGTAGTCATATTCTTCCTCCTCTCCTTATTTCACCCTCTTCCTTGTGATTCAAGTAATCAAGGACTTGGCTGGTGTGAGACTTTGTTTCAGTGTGGAAACATCACCGCTGGTTTTCCCTTCTCGGGAGGGAATCGTCACAAAGATTGCGGTCATCCATCGCTGGAGCTTCACTGCAATAAAAACAACATCACCTCTTTATTCATCTCAAACCAAAAGTACTCTGTTCTCCATATAGATCAAAATTCTAACACTCTTACACTTACCAAACAAGACCTTCTAGGTTCTTTTTGCTCCTCTGTATTCACCAACACAACCTTGCCTCCCGAAACTTTCGAGCTTTCACCTAGCTACAAGAGCGTCACTATATTCTACCAATGCTCCTCTTTGCTTCCTAACCTTTCTAGCTATACATGTCCTGAGATAGGTCCCATCGCAGTGTCTGATAACCCTGAAAAACATCCTGAGAGCTGCCGTTCCAGTTTCACCGTGAAGGTTCCTACGAGTTTCGATACAAAAGAGAAAGAGTTGAATGTGACCAATTTGGAAAGTGTTTTAAGAAAAGGATTTGAGGTGAAGGTGGTGATCAATGAGAATACATGTCAGGAATGTTTATCCTCTCTTGGAAAATGTCATGGCTTCAACGAAAACTTAACACCTGCAGGAGTTAAATGTCGTCCACCAAGTGGTAAGTTTCATATGCATCATTTTCGTTTCATAGTCCACTTCTTTATTATCATCATCAACCAAAATCCTGCTCTAAGTGATTTTTTCACACTTTTTTAGACATAAATTACTTACTAGTGATTGCTCAAGAGAAAAGGTGAGACAAGTGATAAGCTTAACTTAGCATTAGTCTCTTTCCCTTACTGTTTATTTTATTTTATTTTTTATTTTACTTGTGCCACACACTATTTTTCTGTTATATATATGGAATGTTCAATGTGTGTAGATTCTGAGGGTTCTTGTGGATATAATCAGACCACAAGTACGTTCGTCTGCTATTGTAAAGACCCGTATAGCCTATCATGCAGTTCTGGCAGTAAGATTTCATTCATTGGATCATTTACAGAAACTCTCTTTTAGTTTCAAGTTTTTCGTTTCAGTATTCAGCTCTAACTGACTTTCGTTTTGGTGCCATTTGATCGATGCAGCATCTTTTGTTCGATGGATAATAGGTGCTTATTGCAGAAACCTTTCCTCTCTGAGTTAATTGTTCCTTAATCTTGATTCTCATAGGTTAATTTTTGGTTCTTTGCTGACAAATTTTACTTATTTATTGGCTATACAGGTGGTATAGTGATCTTGATCTTCATAGGTTAGTTCTCTGCCTAAAGATTATTTTATTTTCTTAGATTAATACATTATACTACAAAGTAACTAACCAAACATTTTCTTTGTTTTTCTACATTGGTTTTTACTATAAGGTGCTATTGTTTCCGTGGTGTTTATTTGCCGAGGTTATGATGTAGCACATCTCTATCAACGTTTTAGTCGTTGAACACTTGGAGTCGGTGTTGTTTTCGTGTTCAACAAGTTTCGTAATTTTCTTTTAATTCCGAATTGTTGTATTTCTTTGTTTGAGATAAGCTCGAAGCCTTATTACGATAAGTCTAGGTTTAGAGTTTATCTCGTTGCTTAGGTCTTTATATAGAGTCCTGTCGAGTCGTTGTATCAATATCGTAAAAGGACTATGGAAGTCAAGGCTCACGTCAATCTGGCCCCAGATTCTGGCTCACATCTCTTCACAATCTCAGGATCATGTAGAAGTCTACTTACTCCGGTATGTTCTGCAAGCTACAATTTACACAATTTGGCGAGAGTGAAACAGTCGGCGACACGGAGAGGCACCAAACAGTCCAGCAACTCTAATCGGATGGATAGATAAACAGGTCCGAAATCAAACCACTACCATCAGACATATGGGGACAGGAGGTACGACATGGCGTTCCAAGTTTGGCTCCGAGCTCGAGTTTGATCGGTTTTAAAAACATTTTTTTCAATCTTCTATAGAAATTCAAATTGTGGTTTCAATTTTTTCTTTAGATAACTCGTTGCACTAATTGTAAAAACGTTATTTTTCTTTGAATATAATTTAAAATTACATTCAAAAAAAATTAAAAAAAAAATATCAACGATTTAAGATCAATTAAGAAAAAACAAAAAGAGGCCATCTTAATTGCCCAAAAGAGCTTTGTTTCAAGGCCCTGAGAGGAGGACTCTCAAACACCGTCGCATTTGATCCTCGGATCGAGTTCTTCGAACTATCCCTTGTAGATTTTCTCCTTGAAAACCAACAACCACCGTTACTCTGTTCTTCATACTCTGTTTTCGACTTCACCTTCATCTCTTTGCTGACAAACTTTACTTATTTAATGGTGAATTAATCTTGATTCTCATAGGTTAGTTTTCTGCCTAGAGATTATTCAAAAAAAATTTTATCTTCTTAGATTAATACATTATACTACAAAGTAACTAACCAAACATTTTCTCTGTTTTTCTACATTGGTTTTTACTATCAGGTGTTATTGTTTCCTTGGTGTTACTTTGCCGATGTTGCCGAGCCAAGATTTTGAGAAAGAAAAATCATCTGATGCTCTTGAAGTCCCTCCTAAACCTGTTGTGCTAAATCCCACATGACCTATTAAAGAATCATCAGCACTCTGAGAGGATATCAAAGTACGGAGTTGATCCAAGAAGCCGCCATGGAACCTATCAAAGCACGGAAGTAGCAACTTTTGAATAGTGTTCTTGTATACTAATACATGTTCTCTATTTTTTATGAAAATATTATTTACATGCATAACTTTATAGTATCTTTTCTCTAGAGTATGACCTTCAAGACAATATTTTTTCACAAACTTGAAGGTTTTTATTTTCAATCTCAGAGATTGTTGAACCTTCCTCTGAAATCCAAGAAGATTCAAGAAGAGGTACTACAGGAATTTGCTGCAAAACAGGTCTAGGTGGCACTTCAATAGTATCCAAACTTCCTTCCATCATCTCTACTACTTTGTTCATCGGTGGACGATCCGACGGGGAAGATTGAATACACCACAAACCCACCAATGTCATCTTCTTTGTTATTTCCTCTTCCTCGCTGCTGATTCCATTTTCGATATGCTTTCCCTTCTCAAGATCCTCACTGTCAGCCTTCTCAAGATCCTTATAAATCCATTCTGGAAAGTACATCGAGCATTCGTTCGATGTAGAGTTTTGACCAAATCTTTCTTTCTTCCTTGCACCTATCATTTCGAAGACCAACATTCCGTAGCTATACACATCAGACTTGTGAGAAACGCTACCATAAACTCGAGAGATCATCTCTGGTGCAATGTATCCTATTGTACCTCTTGTATCCATCAATGACATGACACTCTCTTTCTTCTCGCATAGTTTAGCAAGTCCGAAATCAGAAACTTTTGGGGAAAGATTATCATCCAACAACACGTTCTGAGGTTTAATGTCGAAATGCACGATCCTTGTTTTGCAGCCATAATGCAAGTACTCTAGACCACGAGCAACTCCTAGCGCGATCCCATACAGTGTCGTCAAGTCCAAATTCACTGAAGTCTTTTCCGAGATGAACTTATCTAGAGACCCATTTTCCAAAAATTCATATATAATTGCTCTTTTTGAACCTTCAGAGCAGAATCCAAGAAGAGAAACAATGTTGACATGAGATGTTTGGCTCATGCTAGAAACTTCATTGATGAAGTCTTCACTATTATTACCCTTTGATTCTTTCAAGACCTTAACCGCAACAACACGGCCATCATTAAGTGTTCCTCGATAAACAATTCCAAATCCGCCTCTCCCAACCACTTCCGCAAATGACTTTGTCATTTTCTTCACTTGCGCATAAGTATAATGTTTGAGTGGAATAAGGGCCTTTAGCTTCTCTTGTCGCCGCTCATCTGATGTTTTTCTCATTCGGAAAATTCGAACTTTGCAACAAGGGCACAATAACACTAGGAAAGCAATAAAACCAGCTACTGTACACAAAGCTGTCAAAAACAAAACAGAGAAAATCTTCTCTTAGTAACTTTTTTTTTTTATCTAGCAAAAAGAAACATGTCTAGGCATTCAACTTACCTACAAGAATGCCGATGATGATAACAACTGTAGAAAAATTAAATAAGTAAAATTAGTCAGCATAAAAACCAAAATAGATTTTGAAAGAAACAAACATTTACTCAGTCAAGATTAAATCAGTCACTCCAAGAAAGGTTAAGCACCTATTCGATTCCCAATAAAATCTGCAACAATCAAATGGCACCAAAAACAAAGTCAGTTAGAATTGAAAACAGAAATTTGAACTTTGAAGTTAAACTTAATAAGAGGTAAGCAATCTTACCATCGAGGTTAAAATCGCATTGATAGTCTTGCGGCCCATCTTTACAATAACACACAAACAAACTTGAGTTCTGATTATATCCACAAGAACCGCCAGACAAAGCGCACATCGAACAATTTGAGTTATCTTCAAGCTCAAAACCATGTTCAAGAGCCATCTTTAGGTTATTTGAATTTGGACTTCTTTGAAGTGTGCTTAACGCCGGTCCAGATGCAGGAACACTGACTTTTCTTTTGCACATTCCCCTTAAGTTGTTTAAAACGCCTCTAAACCTGTCAAGTAAAGGAGATGAGAGGTTTTTCGTTACATAGTAACTTCTTCCACCATCACAGCCAAGCTCTCCGATGTAGCTAGTTGTAGAAATAACCGATGAGTTTAGTTGGCAGTCGTAATATAATGTTAACAGCTCTGTGTCAGCACTGAATTGAAGGACGTTTTCAATGAGTGGCTCATTTAGTGGGTTTGGGGGACAAAGATCGCCGATATAGTCTGATCTGGCAAGTCTTATGATAGAAGAGCCATAGCTCATATTTAAGATTCTGAACTTCACGGAGGCGATGTTAATCTCTGCGAATCCTCTGCTACAATCGAGCTTGAAGTCAGGGTGGCCACAGTATTCCCTGCCAGGTATCCAGAAGGGGTAATAGAGATCTCGCTGATTGCCGCAGCTAAACCGTTTACTGCAGCGTTTCTTAAGCAAATCAGCTGAAAAAGAAAACAAAAAATGGGATCACAAAGAGCATCTTTTGACTTTAAGACAAAGATTTAGTCAAAGACAGAGATAACTTGATCATTCTGTTATACTCTTGTTTTGTTTCTTTGGAGGCCACTCAATAGCGTTAGGTGAGAAACTTACCACTAGGTTGATGTTGTGGTACGCAAGTAACTCCACCAGATGGTGAGGTTACGTTGCAGCAAATCTGTGTGGTACTGTTAAAACCACAGATTCCACGAGTGGACGAACATTCTTGACACGGTATCTCATCGATCATCAGCTTCACCTCAAACCCTTCTCTTAGAGCACTTTCCAAATGGGTCAAATTCAAATCTTTCTCCTCTGGAACGAAACTAGTTGGAACGTTAACTGTGAAACTGTCTTGACAGGAATACTGGTAATCAAGGGTTTGAGACATTGAGAAAAGACCTAGATCCGGACATGTATAACTTGAGCGGTAAGATAGCTTTGGATCACAGTGGTATAAAACGTTAAGGCTCTTATAAGTTGGAGAGAGCTTAAAGATTTCGCGGGGGAAGGTTGTGGTAATGAATTCAGCGGAACAAAACGAACCTAGAAGGTCTGTTCTAGCAAGTCTAAGAGTATTAGATGTTTGATCTATATCAAAAACGTTGTACTCATGATTTAAGATGTTTAAAGAGGTGACGTCTTTTAGGCAGCGAAGCTCCAGCAACGGATGACCGCAAGGTTTGGGACGATTTCCACCCCAGAAGGGGAAACCAGCAGTGATATTACCACACTGAAACAGAGCCTCACACCACCCTAGGTCTTCTTTACTTAGAGCCCAAGGAAGAGGGTGGAATAAGAAGAAGAGGAAGAACAAGACCAGACAAGAAGTGGGGAGATTATTCATGATCTGTTTGAGCAATGTGAACAGTGTGTCTTCCAGGTTCTGTTTGTGTTGAGATGAGAGGAGCAGGTGACTTTAGAGAGAGAAGCATCAAGACCAAGTCAAGGCTAGGTGACATATACTGGAAGACGAAGAGCTTTTTTAATCAAATTGCTTTACTACTATGAAAGACTTAGAAAAGTTTTCCAAAGCCAATGGAAATAAAATAAATTTTCTTGGGAAATAAAACTATTTTTTATTTAGAATTATTAAGGCCAAGTGGATCACTATAATGAGATCCAAACTCTTTTTTATTTTTATTTTGTCAACTATCAAAACTCTTCTTGTAGCTAACAAATTAATGTTTAAAATATTTAGAACAAGTAAAGCAGAAGTACGACCATGCGATAAAACAAATAATTCCATATTCTAGAAGTTGATTTCATTATTGTGAACTTAGATGTTCTAATTAAATGTGACAATAATTAGATGATATTTTGTAGGAAATTTTATTCTAATTTTAATTAATATATGCTAAGTAGACCAATAGGGTGAGATCTTTTACCCAATAAATTTAATTAAAGTATTTAGAATATGCAAAAGCACAGTCAAGTGTTTAAAAAAAAAAATAGTTCAATAGTCTTTAGATGTAGTAATTACATGTGACAACAATTAGATGATAGGTTGTGAAAAAAAGACATGCCAAGTCTACTAATAATGTGAGATAACATTTCCGTTTACCCAACAAATAAGAAGCTTCAAATTTTTTTTTATTCTTTTTTCATTTGGGTCGATAAGACTCCACCAATAGTTTTAATTTCTTGCGGAATAACGCGACTTAGTGGAGTCGAACTCTGATAAAAAATGTCGCAGACATGAATTGTTTTAAATTAACCATTGACTAAAGGCTTCCCCTAAAGTTTAAAATATTTTGAACGTGCAAAAACACAATTATGTGCAAAAAGAATAATTCCACATTCAAGAAACTTATTTTATTAATTACTGTTGAGTCTTTGCACAAAAAAATAAAAAATAATAATTATTACTGTTGAGTTAGATGTACTGATTAATTACATGTAAAAATAATTAGATGGTATTTTAATGTTGAGAAACAATAAATTAATGTTTGAAAAAATACAACTGGACCAATAGGGTGAGATCAAAACCCTTATTTTATCCAACAAGATATGCTTTACTACTAAACCAGAATGTTACACTAGCTTATTAATCCGAACTCTGATAGTTTACAACTATTCTAACAAAATTTCTTCATGTTTATATGATATTTTTTCCTAAAATTGACACACAATCAAAATTCAAACGAAAATCAATTTTGAGAATATTTTAAAGCAATTTTTCTTTAAATTTTTTTATATAGAAACTCTATTATAGGTTTTTTATAAGATCAATATCTATTAAAATGAAGAGTTGATTTACAAAAGAATTTTAACAATTTCCCTAGAATCAATTAACTTTGCCAAAAAATGTAATTAAATTTAACAAGTGTGTAGAGCTCCAAAAAAAAACATTCTTTTTCATAAAATTGGGGAAAAACATGCTTTTTTAATTTGCATAGGACATATGAAAAGATTGGATCGGCAGAAACCGGAGTTTACATGATAATCCTTTACTCAATGCTCGGATGTGGCCAAATTCTTGTGATTCTACTGTTACATGTTAACAAACTCTACTTCATGCTATACGGTATTATGCTTAATTATGGCGTTGGCCCCAAACTATCAGATTGCCGGAATCTGCATATCCACCCTCAGTCTCTGGAATCTCTTCTCCTGTTTGTAGTATGCTAAAAACTGATATGTTTTGAAATACTTTTTAATTTTCATTATACCTCAACGTTTATCAATTATTATAATTTCTTTTAACATTAGTCATATTAGTTTAACTAGATAAATACCCACGCTACGCGTGGGTTTGTTTTAAAAGTTGTTAATAACAAATTATTTTGATTGTTCTTGTTGCTAGTTGATCACCCGCTTTACGCCACGGGTTTTTTCCGTTTTTTTTATATTTTGATTTACTTGATGTTATATTTTGATAAATATAATTTTTAATTATCAAATCATTTACTCATGCAATGAACAACTACTCTTAGTATTAAAATACATTTTCAACCAACATACTCAACAATTGATCACTCACACAATCCGTAAACAATCTTTGTCCTAAACCAATTTTATAGATGGTAATGTTGGGATTATAAAACCTCAAAAATTTGATGACCTTACGTACTCTTCACCCTCAATGTCATATATAGATATAAAATTAAGAGAAAAACTTACTCAAACCATTAGCTAATCCACTATACTATTATCCACTCATATTTTCAGTTAAGATTACAAAAATTAGCGAAAAAAACTTTGGAGTATATTAAACCAATAAAATAATTTCATTGAAGAAAACATAAAATAACAAAATAAGTTAGTATTAGTAGAAATCAATATGTAAAATTAAATAATATATATAATTAAATAATAAATATATTATTAACTTGTGAAATAGATTTTCAAATCCATATGGCCCATCCCTCATGGGCTATTGTGTTTTTCCCATTTGACAATTCTAATTAAAAGATGATGTGTAAAAAATAAAAAATGAATCATATTAATGAAATGTTTTGATTGGAAGATAGAAAGCTGATGTGTCAGCTCTAGAAGGATGGAGAGAGATAGCCTCCTTTCATATATATATGATTTACTTACTGATGTATTTATTAACTAAGGAACCGGCGTGTTAACGCGAATCGTAATCTAAATATAACTGAAAGTGTGAACCTAAGTCCTTGACTGATCAAATTATTGACTTTCAATTATTATTTTTGTCAGCTTTAGAAAAATGTAAACAACTAGGTTTAGAAGTTTTGAGATAGTATGGTAGAGCTTTATCGGTAAGTCCCTCTCATTCCCACTGAAGACTTTTAGTTCTATAATTTACTAAAATTTAATGAAAATAATTGAAAAATACCATTTTTAGGGTCAACTAACAAAAACGTGTGATTAAAAAGGACATCAAATCTCTGTCACTATCCTTCCTTGACCTAGGGTGCTTCTCAGCCCTCACTGTTTCTACTTGCTCCTTATCTCTCTCTCTCTTTTTGTCTCCTCACACCACAAGACACATTGTTCATTGATCAAACCAATCATGTACTATCTCCCCACTTCATTTCTGGTTTTGTTCTTCCTCTTCTCCTTATCACACCATCTTCCTTGTGCTTCAAGTAAACAAAAACGTGGGTGGTGCGAATCTCAGTTTCAGTGTGGAAACATCACCGCCGGTTTCCCTTTCTGGGGAGGGAATCGTCCCGAAGTTTGCGGTCATCCATTGCTGGAGCTTCGCTGCCTTGACAACATCACCTCTTTAACCATCTCAGACCATTTGTACCATGTTCTTAGTATAAATCATACATATAACACTCTTAGAATTGCCAGAACAGACTTTTTACAGTCCATTTGCCTCTCTCCATTCCCATTCGTCAACGCGACTTTGCCACCAGAAATATTCGATATTTTGCCAACCTACAAGAGCGTCACACTCTACCGTTGCTACCCTGTTCTCCCTGACCTTGCAAGGTACGGATGTCCTGCGATAGGTTCGGTCTCAGTGTCTGACAACCTTGAAAATCCTGTTAACTGCGAAGCACGTTTCGTCGTGAATGTTCCCACGAGTTTCGTTACAAAGGAGAAAAAGTTGAATATAACCAATTTGGTAAGTGATATAAGAAATGGATTTGAGGTGAAGTTAAATATCGATGAGAATTCGTGTCAAGAATGTTCATCCTCTCATAAATATTGCGGCTTCACCGGATCCTTACCATTAGAAACTAAATGCCGGCCACTTCATCGACCAACTCGTAAGTTTCTTAATCATTTCATATCCATTTTCTTTAACAACTTTAATTTAATTTTATACTGAAATGAAACTGAAAATCATTGTTGTAGGCTTTTCTTCTGAAGCGAAAATAGGTGTTTTAACTTCCCCTATTCTTTTAACTAAACTAAATTTGGTTATGAATACTGTTTTGATCACTTAATCAAAACAATTTGTGGTTTCAGCTACAATAGCAGGTGTTTTTCTTCTTCCATTCTTGGTCTTAACATTGGTTGTCCAAATATTCCGAAAGAGAAAAACTTCACATGATCTAGGCCAGCACAATCTTAAGGAACGTATTCCACAACCAAGACTCAAATCACTTATTCCACTGAAGCAGTATAGCTACGAACAAGTGAAGAGAATTACAAACTCATTCGCGGAAGTGGTCGGGAGAGGCGGATTCGGAACTGTCTATAGAGGAATCCTTTCTGATGGCCGTATGGTTGCGGTGAAGGTCTTGAAAGAATCAAAGGGTAATGATGGTGAAGATTTCATCAATGAAGTTGCAAGCATGAGCCAAACTTCTCATGTCAACATTGTTACCCTCCTAGGATTCTGTTCTGAAGGTTACAAGAGAGCAATTATTTACGAATTTATGGAAAATGGGTCTCTTGATAAGTTCATCTCAAGCAAGAAGTCATCAAATATGGACTGGATGGAACTATATGGGATCGCACTAGGCGTTGCTCGTGGTCTAGAGTACTTACACCATGGATGCAGAACCAGAATTGTACATTTCGACATAAAACCACAGAATGTACTCTTAGATGACAATCTTTCACCGAAAGTTTCAGACTTTGGCCTTGCTAAGCTATGCGAGAGGAAACAAAGTATCTTGTCACTACTGGACACAAGAGGAACGATAGGGTACATTGCACCTGAAGTGTTTTCAAGAGTATACGGTAGAGTCTCCCACAAGTCAGATGTATATAGCTATGGAATGTTAGTTCTCGATATAATAGGAGCTAGGAACAAAACGTCAACCGAAGAAACTACATCTAGCACAAGCTCAATGTACTTTCCCGAATGGATATATAAGGATCTTGAGAAGGGAGACAATGGAAGGCTTATCGAGAATACAATAAGTAGCGAAGAAGATGAGATAGCAAAGAAGATGACGTTGGTAGGTCTGTGGTGTATCCAGCCTTGGCCATCAGATCGCCCAGCGATGAACAGAGTGGTAGAGATGATGGAAGGAAACCTGGATGCTCTTGAAGTGCCTCCTAGACCTGTTTTGGAATGTTCCGTAGTGTCTCATCTCGATTCTTCGTGGATTTCAGAGGAGAATTCAATCTCCTCTGAGATATGATTTTCTCCATAAACTGTA
This sequence comes from Arabidopsis thaliana x Arabidopsis arenosa, assembly GCA_019202795.1. Classification (NCBI taxonomy): domain Eukaryota; kingdom Viridiplantae; phylum Streptophyta; class Magnoliopsida; order Brassicales; family Brassicaceae; genus Arabidopsis; species Arabidopsis thaliana x Arabidopsis arenosa. The sequence goes on along the minus strand of CM032919.1, from coordinate 9,365,925 downwards.
TATCGCAAGCTTTTAGTATATGAGTAAATCTCTGTCGTTTAAATGTGAAAGTCCTTTGCATAAAAAACAATGGAACACATTTGTCATTATTTAACTTGAAAGCCTTGAGATACATTTTCGTTATGTCAATAAGCAAAACAGGGGAAAAACAGAACACATGTGTTTGAATATTTTACTCTTTGATAACAAAGACACACAATATTGAATATATTTTTACTTGCGGCTTCAAGGCTTCTCTTTAACCGTTTAACGTACTTTTGGATGATTTAGTTTTTATCTTAGTAAGTGTTTCTCACAATCTCACACTGTTGAATTTTCTAAGGTCGATAAGTCACAGACAGGAATTTAATGCATGAAGAAAAACAGGTTTTAGTTAGAAGAAAGTGTGGTCTAGGTTTACAAATAAGTCCCTCCATTCCCACTCAAGATTTAATTCCATGTTTTGCCTCAAGTTCCTAGAAAATTCTTACGAAACTGACTTACTTGTCTTTGAAATCTCTAATTCTCTGTACTGCTATATGAAAAATACATTAAAGAAAATAAATTTTAATTTGTAGAGTATTGCATATAATGTCATGAGTAAATTAGAATATAATAATTAGATTAGAAATGATATAATTGTTCTTGGGAATAATTGAAGAATATAGAGGAACCCTTTCTGATGGCCGTATGGTTGCGGTGAAGGTCTTGAAAAAATCAAAGGGTAATGATGGTGAAGATTTGGTCAATGAAGTTGCAAGCATGAGCCAAACTTTTCATGTCAACATTGTTACCCTGTTAGGATTCTGTTATGAAGGTTACAAGAGAGCAATTATTTACGAATTTATGGAAAATGGGTCTCTTGATAAGTTCATCTCAAGCAAGTCATCGCTCGAAATGGATCGGACATCACTTTATAGAATTGCACTAGGAGTTGCTCGTGGTCTAGAGTACTTGCACCATGGCTGCAGAACAAGGATAGTACATTTCGACATAAAACCACAAAATGTACTCTTAGATGAACATCTTTGCCCCAAAGTTGCAGACTTTGGCCTTGCTAAGCTCTGCGAGAAGAAAGAGAGCATCTTGTCATTGCTAGACACAAGAGGTACAATAGGGTACATTGCACCTGAATTGTTTTCAAGAATGTACGGTAGAGTTTCACACAAGTCAGATGTGTATAGCTATGGAATGTTGGTCCTCGAAATGATAGGAGCAAGGAACAAAGAAAGAGCTGATCAAAACTCTGCATCGAATGCAAGCTCTATGTACTTTCCTGAATGGATATATAAGGATCTTGAGAAAGGAGACGATGTAAGGCTTATTGGAAATGAAATCAGCAGCGAAGAAGAGGAGATAGAAAGGAAGATGAAATTGGTGGGTTTGTATTCAGTCTTCTCCATTAGATCGCCCACCGATGAACAAAGTTGTAGAGATGATGGAAGGAAGTGTTGATGCGCTTGAAATCCCTCCTAGGTCTGTTTTGCAACAAATCCCCTCATCAACTCCTCAAGAATCTTCTACTTTTTCAGAGGATATCTCGGATTACGCAGAAAAATATTCCATAAATGTTGCATGAAGGAAAAAAACCCTCCTTGGAACCATCACAAAAGCAGCAATTACATTTTTGAGAGTTTTTGTTAATATTACTAGGACTCAGGACCCCCGCGATGTCGCGGGAAATATATTTCAAAAATCATTTAGAAAAATATCAAACGAAAAAATCATAATGAATTGTAATAATTTTGAATTTTTTTAATAACAAATCAATATATATTTTACAAAAATTATGATAAAGAAAACCCTCACAAGCATTTATTAAGTATATTAAATTATTAATATTAGAAAACAATAATTTGTAACTAAAACACTATTCCCAAGTGCAAAAAACATAAACTAATAAACCAAATATTACAATGGTTTGATAAATAAGCCAAACGTTCAACGTCAAATAAACCAAATGCTATTGTGAGATAAATTAAACGGTAACAACAATTCATTTAAATATATTTTAGTATTTAAATATTTTTTAAAATATGACGAACTTATCCTAGAAACGCAACCGTAGATATCAAATATTCCAAAAACTGCAACGGTTCGTCAATTATACCAAATATTGCAATAGTTCATCAAATATACTAAAGATAACAATGGTTCGTAACACAAAACCAAAAGTTGCGATAATTCGTCAAATAATCCAAATGTTGAAACAGTTCAATTAAATAGTTACAATCTCATTTAAATACATTTTAGTAATTAAAAATTAAGAATTAAAATAATAATTTATGAAAAGTTACACCGAGACGCAGCGGTAGATAATTAAATGTTACAGCTATTTATAAAATAAACCTAAAATTGCAATTGTTCGTGAAATAAACTAAATATATAAACCAAAGGTTGCAATTGTTCGTAAAATAAACTAAATATTGCAATGATTCGAATAAGCGGTTTCAACTGTTTATGAAAAGTTACAATAAAAAACGCAACCGTAGAAAACATTCAGAATGCAATTTATAAAAAAAAAACATAACCGTAAAATATATATTTTAATTAATAAAAACATTAACGAAAAGTTGCGATAAAAAGACGCAACCGTTCAGATGTGCAAATGGTATTTATTAGATTGCTATTATATATAGATTTCCAATGATTTTACATATCCAATGAGTAGGTACAAAGCTTCATCTTTTGCAAATTCTGTAATTTATATTTGATTTCAAGCTAATTACAAAGACAAATTCCGAACCATAAGATCTCATTGATCTTCCAATACACTTAATACAAGAAGAAACTTTATTACCATGTAATTTGGACATTGTGGTTATAAATCATTCTTAGTTTATGTAATTATTATTTTATATTTTTCTTAAGTATGTGATATTCCTATATACCATTCCCCAACAAGGTCTTTCAGATTTTCTTTAAGAGAACATGTAATATATATTTCAGTTGATGGAAAACAATGACACTCCCCGTGATCTTCAATTGGCAATGCCTTGGATTGTATGGGGCATTTGGAAAAACAGGAATGAATTTTGATTGATGGTAACTTGGTAAGCAAGGTTACCTGAACCTTCTTATTGATCATGGTACGGAGGCATCAGACCTATGGAATAAACAGAATGCAATGTCTTGTCTTTTCAGTTTAATAGGACAGGATCTGTTGGTGGTATTTGATGGTAAGCAAGGTAACACGTCGCCTCGTTAAACGAGATTTTAAGATCTTTTGGTGGTATTTCTGAGGAGACCGTACTAGTTAGAGAAGACGGTGATGCACGATTGTTGTTTATAGAGTGATCGGGTTCTATCTGTGGTCATGAGTTAGAAGTTGGTCAGGAACAAAGTAACAATTGTTTAGTTTAACTTAAGAGACTAGTTTCTAGCTTAGGACTAGATTGAGTGGAAAGAGTTCATGTAGAAAGTAGCAGTAGATCAGGAAGAGAACAGCTAACTTAACTGGTTTGAAAATTGGCATTAACCAGTCACTCTCTTTTCACAACTTTCACAAATTGAATTTTCTTTTTTGATATCAGTCAGTTTCAATAGTGAATGACGATGGTCTTTGCCTTTTTCCATACTCCTTTTTTTTTTTTTTTTTTGCAATAGATTCTCATTAGTTTTCAGAAATGACTTTTTTTATCTAAAACTAATAAAGACTCCAAAGTCTCTCTGTATCTATCACTGTCCTTCCTTGACTTTGGGTCAACTAATAAACACACCAAAGTCTCTCTGTATTTGTCACAATCCTTCCTTGACTTGGTCCTTTCTCGACCTTCCCCATCTCCACTTGCTTCTTATCGATTTATTTTCTCCTTTTTTTTTCTCTCAACAGAAGATCTCAAACAAATCATGTACCATCTCCCAACTTCTTATATGTTTTTCTTCTTCGTCTTTACCTTATTTCACCATCTTCCTCATGTTTCAAGTAAACAAGAACTTGGGTGGTCCAAATAGACCAAACATGTTCCTTTAGTTCAACTCTTACAAAACCAAGACATTTTCCAATTGCTTCATCTCTTCGTCTTCTTCTTCTTCACCATTATTTTTTCTTCACCTGCAAAACAATGATCAATTTGTCTTTTTCCCTGACAAAATCTGTGTTATATAGTTTCATATGGATGCTCTTTGTGATCCCATCTTTTGTTTTCTCAGCTGATGAGCTTCACATACGCTGCAGTGAACCGTTTAGCTGTGGCAATCAGAGCAGTCTCTTGTACCCTTTCTGGATTGCTGGCAGAAAAGAATGCGGTCACCCTGACTTCAAGCTTGAATGCAGCACAGGATTCCCAGAGCTTAGCATTTCCTCTGTCAAATTTAGAATCCTAGCGGCGAATTATGACTCTGGTATCATAAGACTCGCTAGATCCGATAAGATCGATGATCCATGTCGCCAAGATTCTTTAACTACGTCATTCAACGACACCATCCTTCCACTTGCTCCTACCACCGACCTGCTAACCATTTATTACGACTGCAACAGAGACTTTTCATCGTTTGTTACTTTTGTTAAAGACCTTGATTGTCCGGATGATGAGACTGATGATAGAAGAAATTACTATCTCACGAGAAACCTCCCGTTCCTTCTACTTCAAGGGAATAGTGGCCTTTTAAACGACTTTGGGAGATTTTGCAGTAGAAACGTCAGTATTCCCGCATCTAGAACCGCGATGAACACACTAGAGAGTACTCCGAGTACAGATAATCTAAAGAAGGCACTTGAAGATGGTTTCGAGCTTCAAGTTAACTCAGACTGTCAGGCGTGCATAGACTCTAAGGGTGCTTGTGGATATAATCAAGCCTCAAGTAGATTCGTCTGCTATTATATGGAAGAGCCACAAAACCCTACTAGAAACAAGGGTAATATTTCCTACATGTTCTAATTTCCTAATGGTTCTTCCACAAGAATCACCACTAATCCCTTCCTTAAATCTCCCTTTCATCGACCTTTTGATTGGATCATCTACAGAAAATCCTTTTAGTTTCTGATAACTATGTACAGAAACTCCCTCGAGTTTCAAGTTTTTCATTTCCAAGTATGATTCAAAGTTCTGTATTTAGTTAGAACTAACCTTTTCTCTCGTGCCATTAAATTGATACAGGCCTCTCTACTGGAGCAAAAGCAGGTGCTTAACCTTTTTCCTAATCTGATTTCTCCGTTTTCGTATTATTAAAACCATTGTTCACAATATTTCTGTCTCTAGGTATTGGGGCTGCATCCTTTGCAATGTTGGGTGTTGTTCTTGTAGTCGCATGTTTGTCCTGTCTCATCAGGCGGCGAAGGAAGACATTGAATAATCCAAGAATGAAGACATCAGATGATCTGAAAAGGAAGACATCGAATGTTCTGAGAAGGACGACATCAGATGATTCAAGACAACAATATCTAAAGGACTTTATTCCACTGAAACACTATAGCTATGTGCAAGTGGAGACAATTACAAAGTCATTCGCGGAAGTGGTTGGAAAAGGTGGATTTGGAACTGTTTATAGAGGAACGCTTTGTGACGGTCGTAGTGTTGCTGTGAAGATCTTGAAAGAGTCACAGGGTAATGGGGAAGACTTCATCAATGAAGTTGCGAGCATGAGCAAAACTTCTCATGTCAACATTGTTACCCTGCTTGGATTCTGCTCTGAAGGGTCCAAGAGAGCAATTATCTACGAATTTATGGAAAATGGCTCCCTTGATAAGTTCATCTCTAGCAAGAGGTCATCAAATATGAACTCGCGAGAACTATATAGAATTGCGCTAGGCGTCGCTCGTGGTCTAGAGTACTTGCACCATGGCTGCAGAACAAGAATTGTACATTTCGACATAAAACCACAGAATGTACTCTTAGATGACAATCTTTGCCCCAAAGTTTCAGACTTTGGCCTTGCTAGGCTCTGCGAGAAGAAAGAGAGTATTTTATCATTGCTAGATACAAGAGGTACAATAGGGTACATTGCACCTGAATTGTTTTCAAGAATGTACGGTAGAGTTTCCCACAAGTCGGATGTGTATAGCTATGGAATGTTGGTTCTTGAAATGATAGGAGCAAGGAACAAACCATCAACTGAAGACTCTGCATCGAACCCAAGCTCAATATACTTTCCAGAATGGATATATAAAGATCTTGAGAAGGGAGACAATGGAAGGCTTATCAAGAACGACATCAACAGCGAAGAAGATGAGATAGCAAAGAAGATGACATTGGTGGGTTTGTGGTGTATTCAGTCATCCCCATCAGATCGTCCACCAATGGACAGAGTAGTAGAGATGATGGAAGGGAACCTAAATGCTCTTGAAGTCCCTCCTAGGCCTGTTTTTCAAATTCCCGCAGCGCCTGTTCAAGAATCTTCTACGATGTCAGAAGATATCTCGGCTTATACAGGAGTATGTTCCATAAATGTCGCATAAAGAAAGAAACCTCTCTGGAACCTATACATCTTTAGAGCTTTCTTTGACATGAACAATAAACAATTGTGGCATCACAGCCAAAGATGAGATCAATAATTTTGAGTCTCATCTGCAAATTAATAACTGTTTTATAGCTTTGAACCATTGTATATTTGTGTCACCAGATTATAGATGATTATCTAGAACTTCTCACTCTTAGACTTTTTCATGGGGACAATTCACTACATCATGCCTAGTTCCCTCTCAGACAACAAACAAAGGACTTCAATGATTTGTATTCTGAAACTTAAAGCTAAATATGGTCTTGTCTAAAAATGCATCTCTAGGTAACACAGATGATCGTAACGGAAGAGCAGTGTTTGAACTTGACAAGCACTCAACTTATCAAATGCAACAACCTCACCCAGTAAACATTACACTATAACAACAACAAGAAAAAAATATTGTGTCAGTACCCAAATGACAAAGCATGAATTTAAATCTCACAATTCTATAGAAACAGAGAAGAAGGTATTAGCAAATAAACGCGTTAAGGGGATTAAAGAAATGGAAGTATGAACATATAAACCAAAAATATGTTTTGTCGCTCAAACATGCATATTTTTAAACGCCTAATTTAGTTTGAAGAAAGACTTATGTTGACTTATCAATTTATTGACATTTCCAGTCTCCTAAATCATCATTAAGCTCTAGGAAAATGAAGACAAAAATGGTATAGCTTTACCGGAAAGTCCCTTTCATTTCCATTGAAGATTTAATTCCATAATTTACTAAAGAGAACCAAAACTCCACTGGAGATATATCTCTGTTACCAAGAAAAACCTCTGAGAATGTATCAAAAATATTCACAGAAAAATTGACAAAGCCACACTACCTTTTTTTTTTGTCAACAACTTTAATTAAATCGGCTCGCCACACTACCATCAATACCTTTTATTTGTGAATGGTTACAAAATGCTGAATGTACTTCATGACACTTGTTTTGATACTCTTAAAAAAACACTTGTTTCGATATACACATCACCAAATTTCTGATCTTACTAATTTTATTTTCTCTTAATTATATTCACATGTATAGATGACAAAAAAAAAAAAATAATATGAAGAGAAAAAGGAGGAATTCACAACACGCAAGACACAATGGCTGACAATGATATGGGTTTACCGGCAAGTCCCTCTCATTCCCTCTGAAGATATTTGATTACAAGATTTTCCAAAGAAGATAATAAATTCCAAGAAAATGTTTTGGAAAAAGAAGGAACACAACACGCAAGACACAACGACCAATATCTCAATTTAGTTTTTTAGAGTCAACAAGTAAAGACAAGTAATAAAAAAAGACTCCAAATCTCTCTGTATCGGTCACTATCCTTTCTTGGTCCTTCACAATCTTCACCGTGTCCACTTCCTCTTTATCAATTTCTCTCTTTTTGTTTGCTCTCAACACAAGAAACACTGTTCATAGATCCCAAACAAAACATGTGTTATCTGTCTACCTCTTGTCTGGTTTTGTTCTTCATCCTACCGTCGTCCTTGTGTTTCAAGAATTAGTTTTTTTACATTTGATAACTTTAAGTTTCTGTTTGGAGGAAAATACAGCCTTCGAACATGACTTCTTACCAGTTGTAGCCGTTGTCCACATTGCTTGGATCATGCTATTTCTAGTATGCTAAATTAAAACTGATATGTTTTATTGAGGATAGACTTCTAATGGAAAACTTACGTCTTGCCACTGAATTGGTGAGAGATTATCACAAGGAAGGTGTGTCTTCTCGTTGTGCGATGAAGATAGACATCTCGAAAGCTTTTGATTCCGTACAGTGGGATTTTTTGTTGAATGTGCTCGCAGCAATGGACCTACCAGAACAATTCATTCACTGGATTTCTCTATGTATTTCAACGGCCTCTTTCTCTGTTCAAGTAAATGGAGAGCTTGCTGGTTTTTTCAAGAGTGAAAAGGGGTTGCGACAGGGATGCTCTCTCTCTCCATATCTATTTGTGATCTGTATGAATGTTTTATCATCTCTCCTCGATAAGGCTGCGGTGGTAAAAAAATTTGGTTTTCACCCGAGATGCAAAAATATGAAGCTTACACATTTATGCTTTGCGGATGACATCATGGTTTTTACGGATGGTAAAGCAGCCTCTATGGAAGGAATTCTCGACGTTTTTAAGGATTTTCACAAGATCTCAGGATTGAGTATAAGTCTTGAGAAGTCAACTCTGTTCTTAGCCGGTATTTCTGATCATAACAGAGATGAGATTCTAGCTCGCTTTCCTTTTGACTCTGGCGCACTACCAGTCCGCTATTTGGGATTACCTCTGCTAACAAAGCGGATGAATCTATCTGATTGTCTTCCATTGCTTGAAAAAATCAGAGCTCGGATTAGTTCGTGGAAAAACAGATTTCTATCCTTTGCGGGAAGATTACAACTACTACGCTCCGTGATCGCAAGTCTTACCAACTTCTGAATTGCTGCATTTCGATTACCTTCTGCCTGTGTAAGGGAAATAGAAAAGATATGTGCTGCATTTTTGTGGTCGGGTCCGTCTCTCAACACAAAGAAGAACAAGGTAGCGTGGAGGGATGTTTGTAAGCCAAGAGATGAAGGTGGTTTGGGGCTAAAATATGTGGTTGAGATGAATAAGGTAAGCTGTTTTAAGCTCATATGGCGGATAGTCTCAAGTCCAACTTCACTCTGGGTAAATTGGATTAAAAGAGAACTCATTCGATCAGGTTCATTCTGGTCTGCAAAGAAACCACCTCTTTGGGTTCTTGGATGTGGAAGAAGTTGCTCAAATATAGATCGCAGGCCAAGATTTTTCACTCAATGGAAAATAAAAGCGGGTTACAAACATCCTTTTGGTATGATCAATGGTGCTCCCTTGGTCGTTTATATGATATTCTTGGTGTGAGGGGTTTCATTGATTTTGGGGTTTCCTCTAAAGCTACGGTTGCTGCAGTCCTAGCAAATCACAGAGCTAGGCACCACCGTCTAGATTTTTTAAATCGATTTGAGACGGAGCTGGAGAGACTTCGAAACAGGGGACAATGCCTTGAACCGGATGTATCCTTGTGGAGAAGACCAAATAACAAGCTCAGATCACGGTTCATCACTTCTGAAACTTGGAAACAAATCCGAAATGCAGGGCCAAAAATAAGCTGGGCTAAGAGTGTTTGGTTCCCGGACTCTATTCCGAAACACTCTTTCCTGCTATGGCTTGCGGCAAAAAACAGACTAACCACGGGTGAGTGTATGGTCTCTTTGGAATAGAGGAGTGAATCCGTCATAATAGACTCTCATCAGAATTATTGTAATACATTCTCTTATATAGAGATGAGATTGATCTAAGTTTCCTAATTTAAGATAAATATAAATGTAAATAATACTTTAGAGATACTGGTAAATATCCTAAACTAAGATATGATAATCTTATAGATCCTTCTCGATCTTCATGATTTCCTTATTCTTGGGCTTCTCATATCGACTGTCGATCTCGATCGATCTCCGGTTCTTCCAATAGTAATGCAGATCAGTTAATCAAGTCGATTGATACGCAATAAAATCTCATCTATCCGTCGACAGGATCCCCGCAAACACGAAGATGGCCTTCGTGTATGGTTCGAGTCAAGAAGCTAACATTCTATTGTTTCAGATTCATTTCAAAAAAAAAAAAAAAAAACATTCGAATTAAGGTTGCATTCATTGTAAAAACGTTTTTTGGTTGAATAAATTATACATTCATTCAAAAAAAAAAAAAAAAACTGATGTTTTTGAAATATCAATCAATATAATTTCTTTTAACGAGTCGTAATATGAGTATAACTCAAAGTGTGAACATTAGTCTTTGACTGATCAAAGTATTGACTTTTCCAATCTCTTATATTCTATTTTGTCGGCTTTAGAGAAATGAAGCAAATAAGAATTAGGAGATTATTAGAAGATGGGATGGTATATAGCCTTTATGGCAAGTCCCTCTCATTTCCGGCTAAAACTAAATAAATTTATTATTTATATTATATATATATATATATATATATATTAATATCAAATTAAATTTAAAAATGGATAAATATATATGTTTTAAAAACATTTTTCATAATTTTTTTTTGAAAAACTATATATTAATAAAGATTATTAACAGAAAAACACATATTAACTCAAAGAAAAGAAACTCTTAAGTCTCTCTCTCTTTGTCCACTACACTACTCCTCTTATGAGTTATGACTTGGTCCTTCACGACCTTCACCTTTTCCACTAGCTCTTTATGCCTCTCTCTCACTTGCTCTGGTCCAAAAACACGAACAAAACCCAAAAGACCCACTTTTCATAGATTCAAGAAATCATGTACTATCTTCCCAGTTCTTGTTTGGTCTTGTTCTTCCTCTTCTCCTTATTCCACCATCTTCCTTGTGTTTCAAGTAAACAAGAACTTGGATTGTGTGAAGCTCAGTTTCAGTGTGGGAACATCACCATCGGTTTCCCCTTCTGGGGAGGGAAACGTCACAAAGATTGCGGTCATCCATGGCTGGAACTTCGCTGCCCTAACAACATCACCTCCTTAACCATCTCAAACCATCTGTACCATGTTCTCCATATAGATCAAACATCTAAGACTCTTAGACTTTCGAGATCAGAGTTTCAAGGTTCATTTTGCAACTCTACATTCACAGCCACAACATTGCCTCCCCAAATCTTTGAGCTTTCACCGACCTTCAAGAACCTCACTGTATTCTACCTCTGCGACCCTAAGCTTTCTTACCATTCAAGTTATACATGTCCTGGTTGGGGCCCTATCTCAGTTTCTGAAAACCTTGATTATCATAAGTCCTGCCTTGACAGTTTCAAGATTAACATTCCTAAGAGCTTTGTTCCAGAAGAGAAAGAGTTAAATTTGACACGTATAGAAAGTGCGTTAAGAGAAGGGTTTGAGGTAAAGCTAAAGATTAACGAGAAAGCGTGTCAAGACTGTTCATCTCATGAAATCTGCGGCTTAAACAATACCACACAGGTTTTCTGCAAAGAAGCCTCATCATCAGCATCCAACACACTCCATCCACCCAGCCCCGGCTCTAGACATGTGCTTGAGGTGCTACAGCACAAGGTCCATTCATTTTTCTTTTCTAAAAAATATAAGAGAAAAATCCCTTTTTTTTCTTTCCAGCTCAGGGATCTCAAATTTATTGAGCCGGCCCTGCAGCCATCCACATACGGCGTAGCGGCACCTTCACCCGGTAAACTTTACAAATCCGTTAGTAATTATGAGCAAAATTATGAAATGACGGCTGTTAATTTCTTTTTACCAAGTGGTGATAATCATAGCTCACTTGGTTTCAGTGATTTCCTTGAGAGAGAGGTGGAGTCCTTGTTTCTAGGGTCGAGTCTCCTCCATTTTGGGAAGGGATGGTTTACTCTTTAATAGTATTAATATTATTAACGTTTACCAATGGTTGGTCCTATGCAAAAGAAACTATAGGATAAAGTCCCGAAACTTCTTTAATTTGTTAGAAAAAAAGAAAAAGTTTTTTTGTATTTAATACTTTTATCATTTTATAACATCTATTTCATTATTCTTTTCTAATACTCCTATTTGTTTAACTTTTTGAAAGATACATTCGTTTTCTAAAAATTTATATAAAGTATTGTTATTAATTTTTGAAGGTCTTTTGTGTTATTTAAAATACATATAAATACAAATATTGTTCTTGCACCCGGGAAAAAAATCATCTGTCCGTACTAGATGAATAAAATATAAAATTGCTTTAGACCCCCAATTCTTTTTTTTTTTTTTTTTTGACAAATATGATGTGTTGATTTAAATAATATAATGATATCAAAATAAACTACATCAATACGGTATTTAGTATTTATTTTCCATCTTGCCTTAGGCCCCATTGCTATGCCCGACTTTGATGTAGAAGTTGAATATGCTCCACTGTCTCCAGGGTATTATGATGGTAAGCTTCTTATACATCTTATACAGAAGTTGTGGTTTTTAATAAGCCTAAAACTATTCATTTTTGATGGATCTGTTGACTCTTTAATTTGCCTCATCTCATACTCTTTGTTTTACTAATAGTTTTCCTTTTTCCACACCATTTTTCTGCATAATCTTTAGGGAGCGAGGATGATAAACCTCGTATTCGCTTCTGGGTATTCCTACCAGTAGTTCTTCTTCTGATTCTGTTCGTGGTCATAATCTACGGACATATAAGGAAATCAAATGATATGGGTCAGCAGAACATTCCAAACCCAAAACTCATAGCACTTATTCCACTGAAGCAGTATAGTTACGAAGAACTGAGGAGGATTACAAATTCATTCGCGGAAGTAGTCGGGAGAGGAGGATTTGGAACTGTCTACAGAGGAATATTTTCTGATGGCCGTATGGTTGCAGTGAAGGTCTTGAAAGACTTGATGGGTAATAGTGGTGAAGACTTCATCAATGAAGTTGCAAGCATGAGCCAAACTTCTCATGTCAACATCGTTACCTTGTTAGGATTCTGCTATGAAGGTTACAAGAGAGCAATTATATACGAATTTATGGAAAATGGGTCTCTTGATAAGTTCCTCTCTAGCAAGAAGTCGTCAAATATGGACTGGAGGGAATTATATGGGATTGCGCTAGGCGTTGCTCGTGGTCTAGAGTACTTACATCATGGCTGCAGAACAAGAATTGTACATTTCGACATAAAACCACAGAATGTACTCTTAGATGACAATCTTTCCCCGAAAGTTTCAGACTTTGGCCTTGCTAAGCTCTGCGAGAGGAAAGAAAGCTTATTGTCCCTTCTAGACACAAGAGGAACGATAGGGTACATTGCACCCGAAGTGTTTTCAAGAGTTTACGGCAGCGTCTCCTACAAGTCAGATGTGTATAGCTATGGAATGTTGGTTCTCGAGATAATAGGAGCTAGGAACAAATCATCAACTGGTGATACTGCATCTAGCACAAGCTCAATGTACTTTCCTGAATGGGTATATAGGGATCTTGAGAAGACAGACAATGGAAAGCATATCGAGAATGGAATCAACAGCGAAGAAGATGAGATAGCAAAGAAGATGACGATGGTAGGTTTGTGGTGTATTCAGCCTTGGCCATCAGATCGCCCAACTATGAATAGAGTCGTAGAGATGATGGAAGGGAACCTGGATGCTCTTGGAGTCCCTCCTAAGCCTGTTTTCCAGCAAATCCCCACAGCAAATCTTCAAGAATCTTCTACCTTTTCAGAGGATAGCTCGGCATACACAGAAGAAGGATGTTCCATAAATGTTGCATAAAGAAAGAAACCTCCTTGGAACCTATTAAAGCAAAAAAAAACAGCCACTACATTTATTTATTTTTACAGCTTTTAACACAAAAGTATGATCCATGAATGTCGCATTAAGAAAGTAACCTCTTTGGAACCTACTAAAGCATGAAACCAGAAAAATACATTTATTCACGAAATGTAATATACTGTATACATTCCAGATTGACCCATTGTGTCACCAGACTAGACCTTTTTTATCTTTAAATTTCTAAACCTATCAACACTCTCATCTTGAATTTCTCAGGCTTATTACTTTCTTCTGAATTCTCCAGCCAACTGTGTTTAGACTCCTGAAAGTAACCCGTTTCAAACATATCAGCTATCTCGCTCTGTGGCAGCTTGCTCTGCTTGTTTGTTGCCAAGTGATACAACAAATTTCTTCAGATGTCTGATGAAATCTGGATAGAGTTCAAGGTCACAGTGTCCACCTCCACTTATCCACAAAGGTTCATACTTCTCTTTGCTGAGTTCCCAGAGTCGTTTTCCGTGAGACCAATCAACTACTTCATCCGCAGTTCCCTAAAAGACCAACAAGAGAGTTCAGTGACCTGTCTTATAACGATTACACTCATAATGAAACGAGAAGCAAAATAAAGCCAAAGCAATGCAATAAGTGAAATGATTGCGTTACTTACATGGATTACTAATACAGGACAGGTAACTGCGCCGATTTTGTCAATATTCTGCAAAACATAGAATTGCGCAGGTGAGCAGCAGGTATACATGTAACCAGAAGCAAAATTAGATGTCTCCTAAATCACCTTGTAAATATCAAACCAATATGTACATTTCACCGGATACAAAACCCTCATCCCAGACAGAATCGGGCACTGTAAAACCACGCCTCGCAAGTTAGGTGTGCGCGAAGCTAGATCAACCGTAGGCCCACTACCGACAGATTGACCATATAATATCAGTTGATCCTCTTTTACACCATACTTTTCCTTAAGGCACTTATACGATGCCTCTATATCAGCATATGTATTACACTCGCTTGCCTGATTCATAAACCAACTCTATACCAATGAGAAACAATCCATGGAAAAGTCTACGAAAGCTCATATTTCATAACACAGAGTAGTAAGCTGAGGACTATACCTGTCCAGTAGACTGACCATAACCAGAGTAATCATACCTAAGAAAGAAAAACCAATGAACATATTAGATAGCAAGAAAAGTATAAACCTTTAAATAAAAATGAATCAAGACCCAAACTTAAACTCCCAAAAGCTAATCCTTTACTCAAAAACCAAAAACTCCAACAATTCATTACATATCTATAACAATGTATCAACAGATCCTAGTTTTGGGCAAATCATAAACAAAGAAAAGTCCTAATCTTTGAAGCTATAAAGCACTAATCTTTAACAAAGCAAAGAAAAAGAACTAATCTTTCTACAAAAATGAACCAACTTTGAAGCTATAAAGCACAAAATTTTCCCAATTCAATCACATAAATCCTTTACCCCATAAGATTGACGCGAAGGCGATTGCTAAGCTCAACGAAAAGCTCAAACATTTGACCCAAATCAGCAGCGTTACCATGAGAATACAAAAGCGTGCCATTAGCTTTTGAATGTTTCACATAAACAGCGACGATCTCATTACCATAACGAGTACGTAGCTTCAAGATATCAACATCATCACGACGAGGAATCTCCGGTATGTATAAACGTCCACCGCAGCTATCGTCGGCTATAACCTCGTAAGACGGTGGTGTTGGTGGAAAGAAAGCGAATTTTGCAGCGATCGATGATGTTACGCCTCCCATGATGAATTCTAATTCATAAATTAGACCCCTTTTGATTGGAGGAGATTGATGGAGGATTTGAGATTGGACTGCGGCGCGTGAGAGATTAGAGGCGGCGCGTGGTGGGATGATTGGGGAAATGTGGGAAGGTTGAGAATATCTGTTTTTGTCAAAAGGTTTTAACTTTTAAAAGTCAAAATTAGGAAATTATATTATTGGTGGATGGAGATTCCCCATGCTGCGATTGTTTTACTTATTTTATCGTTAAAAAATAAAAGAAAAATATGATAATAATAAATTCTTTTAATTAATAAAAAATTAGTTGGTGATTTTAGATGAATTTTTGAGTCAATGAATGAGATGATTTGCTGTATGTAAGCAAAAGAAGATTTAAGAATTTTAAATGTGAATATTTTGGAAAATCATTAAACAGAAAAAGATTATATATACATTGTTGGCACAATAATAAATAGTAAATAATATTTTGGTAAATTAATAGAAAGTAAAGTATTCAAATCTTTTTCTTAACATAAAAAGTATTCATATGTTTATTGAAAATTTAGTTGTTATGTACAATAGTTTTTTGAAAAATAACTCGAGGCAAATTAGGTTCGTAAATTAATAGAAAGTAGAGTATTCGACGTCAAAAAAAAAATCTATCTATAATAACAAACCCAGTTTTTGTGTTGTTGGGGCCATATTTGGGAAAATATCATAAAAATTTCCAACTTATTGAAAACGTTGATTTAAATCCTCAACTCCCGACGAAACGAAATAAATATCAAACTTTTGTTGTTGGTGTTTTGATACATAAATTCTAGTAACAATTTGACGCTTTAAACAACAAACTGAAATTTCTTATTTTTTCTAAACCCAATCGGCATTAATCTTCAACATTGTAAACCTTTTGTTTCTTATAATATTTCTAACCTATCATTTTCCCAGAGTAATCTGTTGAGAATAAGCAGGCCTTCCATATTTCTATGTGGTTGATCCTTTCACTTCTCAATGTGTAAGATTTATATCTAGATTTTTAAAAAAAATATTCGATTAGATGTTGAACTGAAACTGATAATGTTGATTTTGGCATTGCTTGTGTTCCTTTAATCAAGTGTGGTGTCAAAATAAATCAGGGTTGTTCATGAAATTTTGACTACAATGTTTCTCTCTTAGACCTTTTAATTATTGTAATTTGTCTTCTCCTTTTTTACACAATTTCAAACCTCCAATTTTCAGTTACCTCTTACTTCACCTTGTTGATCTCGCCACTAGTCTTTGTTTTGATGATATCCCCTTATATTCAATAAGGAGCCACACCATTACCATCGTTATTTTGTACACTCTTCGATCTTCTTTTTTAGGTAATCCCTCACTCTTTGGTCTTCTCTAAGTTTTTTTTCGATCCCTCTGCTAGTATTGAACAAGTATAACGATGACATATATTCAAAGTTATATATTCGGAATTCACTTACAAAGGTCTTTAGATTTTTTTTTGTTTTTTTTTCATTGCTCTTGATTTTTACGGGATATTATTTATTTCTCTCTATTACTTTTTGAATGTTGTCTGTCTACCATCAATTTTCATTTGTCATCGATCCTTTACGTTTCAACGCAATCGACTTGTCGCGCAATCGTTACCGTTGTTTGTCTTCGAGTAATATATTGTACATGATTCTAGATCTTTCCAATTTAAATGGACGAAGGAACTTTCATGCATGCAAACAAACAATTATTTTAGATTTGAGGAGGCCGTGCATTGTCATAGAAAGTAAATGTATCTATGAATTTAAATGTTGTGCATATTGCATTTTTGTTATGTCGATAAGCATTTTTTTTCTTTGGAAATGTTGATAAATCACATAAGTACCGTACTATCGTTCAAATTTAAGTGTACGTAGAAAAAAAATTGAATAACGAAAGGGCTTCTATTGTGGTGGTGGTATGGTTCAGGTTTTTTTTGATTTGGTTAAGATCGAATAGGATTGGTTTTTTGGGTTGAACTCCTCTAGCACAAAAATTAAATGATTTTACATTTAACCAAAAAAATAAAGAAATTAATGATTTTACAGTGAGTATGTAATTTTCATTTCTCATTTCATTTTTTGATATCAATTTTGAAATCAGATAAATTTTATGGTATTTATACCATATACCTAATTATAAACAAAAAAATTCAGTATAACTTGCATATAACTAATTAATTATGGTATTTTATGGTATTTATACCATATACCATATACCTAATTATAAAATTAAATCTTGCATATAACTTAAGATATTGATTGATCATAATGATAATGTATCTAATAATTTGTCTTTGACCATATGCACAAGTGTCAGACGCTTTTTGAAATTTTAAGTCCTCATTTATGAACATTAACTGTAAATATTTACATTTTATAAATGTAAATAAATTTTTGCCAAAAATAAAAAACTTTGACAAACAAAAGTGGATCATCAATTAATTATGATAAAAAAAACTTGAAGACCAAATTATATAAATAGAGCCAATGATTAAGATCCGAAAAAAATAAAAACATTTGAATACCTCAATAGAGTTCATTGAAATAATTACTATGGGTGGTACGAAAACTTTGGTGACTTGTTTCCTTGTAATAATACTTGCAGTTTCGTTGTCTAACCACAACGTTTTGGCTTCAGGTATATTTAAGGTTTAAATTAGTAGTGATCATTTCAAAAGATATATTTAAATATGTAGAATTCGTAATGACTATGTTTTTGTTTCTATGATATATATAGACATGCATTTTAAAGTTTTGTTAAAATTATATTATTTGGACATGTTATATAACTATCTTTTTATTGAAAGGTTATATAAGATTTAAACATGTTTGTATCAGTTATGTTTAATATATATATATATGTGGACTTGTGTAGATGCAGGGATCGAAGATTTTTCATTCGACAACTGTAATACTAGGTGTTACGGAAGTGATGAATGTAATAACTACTGTATTAGAGCTGGATTTAAAAATGGTGGACAGTGTGGTTCTGCTTGTATTCCATGTCCTGTGAAATGTTGTTGCCAAAAGTAATACAAACTTATATAATCTCTCTCTCAAAATTGACGATTCTAGTGTTGAATTTATTTTCTCTAAGTTATTGGACTTAATTTGTATCTCTTTTTTACAAATAAATACCATGAAATAAGAAAACTATTTATTGCAATAAGTAATTGTTTAAAAAAATCTATATTACAAAACGTATTCTTAATCACATAATAATGATGGATTTCATCACAACTCTTTTTATAACTTCTGACTAACAATAACTCAATATTATCATATTATTATAGTATATTTTTGAATATGAAGATGAAGATGGAGAGATTTAGTCAACGTTCACAATTAAGATAGAAACTAAAAAATTATTATTTAGAAAATTAATTATTAATTGCTGACTTTAATTCAATAACTAGGAGCGGATATGTTCTATACTTGTTGACATCTAGTATTATTACAAATATTTAATAATTGTTATAGTTTAAAAAGGTGAATATCTAAAATAGTGTAAAAATAAAACATTTGAGTTAAAATTTTGAATTAGTTAATATTTGAAAAAGTTTAATTTGTGAATCAATTTTTTTTTTATTCATAGAATTTTAATTTTGGATGAAAATGTGGGTTTTTCTAGACTAGTATATAAAATAGAAAAACATGCACATTAGGCCTCACTTCTAGCCCAAAAAACTAAGTTTAAGGCCCAAGAACAATTTCCAATTTTGGTAAATTAATAGAAAGAAAGTATTCAAATCTTTTTCTTAACATAAAAGTAGTCATATGATTACTGAAATTTCAGAGTTGTTTTTTTTTTTAAATGTACAATATTTTTTTTTTGGAAAATTAGGTTTGTAAATTAATAGAAAGTAAAGTTTTCAACGTCAATATAAAATAAAATAATTAATAATAACAAATGTAAAATTTGCCATAGATTTTCACAAGTTTATCTCCACAAATCACAAATGCGAACATTGAATATTTTGAGAAATAAGTCATATCAACATATCGTGGTTATCAGAGAAAAATGAAGATGTTATCCGATCATCAATTGAAGTAGAATATTGTTCATTAGCAAACACAACATCTGAAGTCGAATGAGTATCTTCTCTGCTAACCAAATTTGGTATTAATCATCCAATCAACATGTTATCCACTATGACAAGTTGACAACAAAGAACCCATTTACCTCTTCACAAATCTAGTGTTTCATTCACGGATGAAACAGGTTGCCATAAATGGCGTAACACCGACAACATACAATTGATTTAACTAGTAAATAGTCTCACCAAGCCACTATATCGACATTGGTTCACTCTCATAGGCGACAAGATTAAAATTTCACAAAACCCTCTTGATAATTTATATTTTAATTTGCAAAGTTTTTTTTTTGGTTTTTCTTTTTTAAGCCAACCGCAAACGCTTGCGGGAAGGAGTTTTTAAAATCCGGTGATTTCGAGCGGTCTAAAGCGGTATGGAACAGTTTTTATGATTGGTAGTTGGTACCAACAGCTAACAACCGCAACAAACCGCTAGGCGGATGATAGCGGGACAACCAATCAACACCTAAGACAAGTACAAATTCATATAAAGCCATTGGTATTTTTAGTCAAAATGCCTATGATGATTTCTCACACAAATATCTACTTCAAGGAATATACTAATCACAATAAAATTCCGAAAAAAAATCAGAATTGGATTAAACTCTTAAGATAAACAAATTCACCTATAAATCAAAACTTAATCATCGAAAAATGTTAATATAATTTATTTGTTTCAGAATTTTTATTGTTCAGGAATAGTTACAAGTACAGGACGCCAAGCTCGTCGAAGTAACCTACAACGAAGTGTAACAGACGACATGGGCCTAACAGACCCATTAAAGCCCACACGCCGAGCCGTTATCTCTTCACCAAAACCTCCGTTATTACTAACACCGTTAACCGGTACATCCCTCTCCATCTCCACCTCCACCTTCATCCCCTTATCTCCGCCGCCGCCGCCACTTTCCTCAAACGGTGGCGACGAAACAAAAAGCTCTCTAAGCTTCCGACGAGATCGGATCTTATCTCTCTTATCCGATTTCTTCGATTCATCTACGTTGTTCTGAATCTCAGGTAATCTCCATCGATCTGATGATCGAGTAAGTAACAAACGCAGCGTTTTACGACGGCGGAGGTGGATGACTGGACTACGCGTTGGACTCTCAGCGACGGTGCTGCAATGAGTAGCGAGAAGCTTGAACTTTTGCAAGGACATTTGATTTTGTGTTTATTGATTTAGCAGAGACATTGATTTTGTTATGATTTGGTTGATTCTTTGCTTTGGTGTGAGAAGTGATGATAGTGGAGGGTTAAAGGAATAAGGTGGTGACTAGGATTGGCACCATTCTAGAAGAAGATAGGTTACACGTGGCTTGTTAGAATGAGTGTCGTTGATAATATTTAAGATGCCAGCGAATTTTTTCTTTTTGTATTTATATAGTATATAGTTTTATAACAATAAATGACAGATTGTTTTTAAAATATTAAAATAGTGTGTATGTAGAAGATTTTTTAAAAAAAACTAGTGTGCAAGAGATAAGTTCAATTTTGTGTTTATTTAAAGAAGGATTTAGTCTTCATTCTCTTTCTGATTCTCAAAGAATGAGGGACAAAGAGATTGATTGAGAATTTTTTGTCCTTTCATAACTAAGTCTCTTCACTCTGTGTCCAAACTTTGTGATGATTTATCCATGTTTTTTTAAAGATCGGAAAACACATTTCTCCTCTATTTTCCTTTTCTAATTTTTGATTTCGAGTTTAAGTGTTTCATCTCTTTTGAATTGAGTGTACAATTCAATTAAGAGCAGAGTGAATCGTGGAGAGAGCACTCTTGTCTTGCACCGAGATTAGACGGTTTTTCGTTCAACTGTCATAAATGCTTTACGGCTCTGCTATTTTGTTCTTTGACAATTTGATTTTTAGATTTACTTCCAACAAGAATTCGTAAATCATGAAAAAGAAAGCTAATGTTTGATCTGCTTTGATAGACATGTTCAGAAAAAAGAGTGTGAAACTTCGAGGGAAGATGCAGAAAAGTCAAGAGATTTAAGGGAAATATTTTTTATATAGAGACAATCCCAAATTAATTTTATTTGGACTATCAACCTGACCAATTGGTCCAATTTCCTTTTGATCGCAGACTATTTTGGTGTTAGACCACATTGACCATTTAGATTATGATTATGTCTGTGGTCAACCGGAAACAATATGGACTATGCGTAATAGCCGGCCTAATTAAAGTTCTTTAACACAATGTAAAAAAATAAAAGTATTGATGTACGTACGGGATTTTTTTTTTCCATCAAACACCATTTCTATTAAATTATCGAAAATAGACTCTCTGCTGGAAAGAGCCAATCAGGAACCGACTCGCTTACATGAGAGAAAAGACTATTTCGAACCCTATCATTTTTGGTTAAACAATCTGCTCGAGTATTAGAACATCAAGGAATAAATCTAATGTTAAAATAAGGGAAAAACAAATGAGGGACAAGAAAGAGGCTATTTCTAGTTTTCTACTGTAAAAGTTGGCCATTCGTCTTAATTATCGAGGAGAAATATCATGTCGGAGCAGTCAGATGCGAACACGCCAGAGATATCGCCTAACAAGATCATGCATTCCATTGCCCAAAACAAGGAGTCAACTTCCGCTTAGAGCGGTAAGAGAATTATAGCACCTCATAGCCAGATTTCACCATCCACAAAATTTGGAGAAATTCCAACAATATAGTTTCATGTTTTTAGTGTATCATTGATTCATTTCAATAAATCCATGTTGGTGTTGTAACTTGTAAGATAGGCTAACATTCTCAACGTAGTAAAAGGTTACGGATCGTTACACATTTGCACACTTATGACATAGTGAGTAACATGTACATCGATCTCTAGTAATAGTAATGTCATTTTAATTGGTACCCAAAAATAGAAGTCCATTTAAAAACAGTCTCGCCAAAACAAAACAATAGTAAATTTTACAAAAAAAAAAAAAACACTTACAGTGATGTCACCAACGAACCCTAATTACAAACTCGCCGCCGTATCAGAACTACTCGTCCACTTATCAGTCTCCGGCGAAATCGGCGGCGGAACACTATTCCTCAACAATCCAACATCATCACCACCACATTCAATATCCACAACATCCGGCGACTTCTCTTCCTCCTTAACCCCTCTCAAAATCTCCACAATCTCATCCATCGAAGGTCTAACTTCTCTCTCTTGTTGCAAACATCGAAACGCTAATTCCGCCACCGACATCATCTTCCTCCTAACTTCAGGATCATTATCAAATCCTAAACTCGAATCTACAAGCTCGTGTAATGCATTGTTCTGGATTTTGGATACAGCCATGTTCGCTAGGTTGATATCGTGACGGTGTCGTGTGATGTCTACTGCTTCTTTTGATGAGATTAGTTCGCTTAGTACGACTCCGAAGCTATAGACGTCGCTCTTCTCGTTTAAACTGTAACATTGGTAATACTCTGGGTCTACGTAGCCTGGTGTGCCTTGTGGTGCTGTTGATATGTGTGTTTGATCCATTGGAAATAACCGCGAAAGTCCGAAATCGGCGACTTTGACTTGGTAGTTATCGTCTAAGAGAATGTTAGTAGTTTTGACATCTCTGTGTATGATTTCTGTAAAACAGAGGAATCACATTGTGAGATTTTTGGAATTCTGCGAATTTGGATGTTTGTTTTGGTTATTATCTTTGTTTACCTGATTTGTGGAGG
The DNA here is from genome assembly GCA_019202795.1 of Arabidopsis thaliana x Arabidopsis arenosa. NCBI lineage: Eukaryota > Viridiplantae > Streptophyta > Magnoliopsida > Brassicales > Brassicaceae > Arabidopsis > Arabidopsis thaliana x Arabidopsis arenosa. The sequence goes on along the minus strand of CM032919.1, from coordinate 9,342,693 downwards.
TAGTATAATGCACTTGCGGTTTCGATTGCGATGTTTAATCGGGTTGACCAGCAAAGAGGACGAGCTTCTGCGCGGTTGCCGTGGAGATGTTCTGCTAGAGTTCCGTTTGAGATGTATTCGTAGACGAGTAATAGCTCTCTGCTGTGTCGCGATGTGCATCCGTAGAGAATCACGAGATTCGGATGTTTTAGGGACTTCAAGATTTCGATTTCGTTCTTGAATTGTTCTACGCGTTTTAGTGATCTTTCGTAGAGTCGTTTCACTGCTACAGCTCGTCCGTCTTTCAATACGCCTTTAGAGAATTGACCAAAGATGTTAAAATAAAACTCAAAGGTTTCAAGGAGATTGAAATGTAGTGTCGAATTTCTTACCGTAGTAGACGGTACCGAAGCCACCATCTCCGAGTTCTCTAGAGAAATTCTCAGTTGCTTCTTCAAGTTCTTCATAGCTGAAGACTTGAACTCCATAGTAGTCACTTCCGTTTGCAAGGTTAGAGATTGAGGGAAGAAGAGAGTGATTGCTACTGTAGGAGATTGTTGTGGAAGTTGGATTTCTTGATGTTTCTCTACTCGAATATGATGTTATTGGCAAGCTTTTGCTTGTGTATTCAGCGTCCTGAGTCTTCCTTCTCCGTCTGATGCATAAGAACACACCTGCGAGTATAAGAATGGCCAAACCGGATACAGAAGCAACCGCAATGCCTAGAGAGGAAAAACAAAAAACAATTTTCATAATAAGTATATGCTGTTATCAATGGTAATCAAATCGGGTGTTGCGAAAGAACGGGGAAAGGGGAAACACCTGTTTTTGCTCCATTAGAGAGGCCTGCATCTATGGAATGGCACCAGAAAAAAGGTTAGTTCGAACTAAATACAGAACTTTGAATCTTACTGAAAATGAAAAACTTGAAACTCGAGGGAGTTTCTGTATATAGTTAACAGAAACTAAAAGGATTTTTTGTACATGATCCAATCAAAAGGTCGATGAAAGGAAGATTTAAGGAAGGGACTAGTGGTGATTCTTGTGGAAGAACCATTAGGAAATTAGAACATGTAGGAAATATTACCCTTCTTTCTAGCTGGCGAATCTACTTGAGGGGTTTGTGGCTCTTCTATATAATAGCAAACGAATGTACTTGAGGTTTGACTAAATCCACAAGCACCCTTAGAGTCTATGCACGTCCGACAATCTGAGTTAACTTCAAGATCGAAACCATCTTCAAGTGCCTTCTTTAGATTATCTGTACTTGGAGTGCTCTCTAGCGTGATCAGTGTGGTTCTAGATGCGGGAATACTGACGTTTCTACTGCAAGATCTCCCAAAGTCGTTTAAAAGGGCACTATTCCCTTGAAGTAGAAGGAACGGGAGGTTTCTCGTCACATAGTAATTTCCTTTATCATCAGTCTCATCATCTGGACAATCAAGGTCTTTAACAAAAGTAGAAACAAATGATGAAAAGTCTCGGCTACAGTCGTAATAAATGGTTAGCAGGTCGGTGGTAGGAGCAAGTGGAAGGATGGTTTCGTTGAATGACGTAGTTAAAGAATCTTGGCGACATGGATCATCGATCTTATCGGATCTAGCGAGTCTTATGATTCCAGAGTCATAATTCGCTGCTAAGATTCGGAATTTGACAGAGGAAATGCTAAGCTCTGGGAATCCTGTGCCGCACTCAAGCTCGAAGTCAGGGTGACCGCATTCTTTTCTGCCAGCAGTCCAGAAAGGGTACAAGAGACCACTCTGATTGCCACACGTAAACGAGGGACTGCAGAGTCTGTGAAGCTCATCAGCTGAGAAAACATAAGATGGGATGACAAAGAGCATCCATATGAAGATATAGGACGTAGATTTTGTCAGGGAAAGAGACATATTGATCATTGTTTTGCAGGTGAAGAAAAAAAAAATGGTGAAGAACAAGAAGAAGACGAAGAGAAGAAGCAATTGGAAAATGTCTTGGTTTTGTAAGAGTTGAACTAAAGGAACATGTTTGGTCCTTTTGGACCAACTTCCACTTTAAATATTTATTAAATGTTTCTTTCTGGAATTTAATATTTTTCTAAATCGAAGTTTCTTTGGAATTAGGTGGCTTGCAACGAAGACTTTGAATAGAATTTGGTAAACGATAATGGGATAGTGATTTAAAAATGAAAACGAGTTTTTATCTTTGTTGTTTATAGAATATAAACAAATTCACACCTTGGACTATACAAAGTTGGATTCCTGTTTTTTTTTTTTTTTTTTTTTGTGTTTTACTGAACGACGACTTTAAAAGTCTGGCGCTTGGAATTTTCTTAGAAAGAACCTAATGGAAAAAGAATATCATTTAAGTAGGACCCTTTTATACATAAATTGACCAGCGCAAAAACCATGTCCTAGTTTTGGTCCATTGTTTTTCAGTTTGAAAGAATCTAAAGATATTGTAGAAAGAAAAAAATGGAGTGTGGAATAAGGCAAATATCATTTACTATTGAAACTGACTAATGTGGAAAAAGAAAAATCAATTAGTGAAAGAGAGTGTGACTTAAATGCAAAGTTAATGCTAATTTGTTGAAGAAGATTCAAACAAGTGAAGTTTATATCTCGTATCAGCTTCTTGATTATGGTTGCTGATCCTAGGCTTATTTATACAGTTGGTCTTGGGCTAGTGGTATTATCTAGATTCTTCTAGAGATTGTGTTGCATGAAAAGATGATGATGTAGAAAGAAACTTACCATCAAGTAGTGGATGGAGTTTATTGCATCTTGTTGATGAGGCTTGCTTGCAGCAAATCTGTGTTGAATTTTCGAAGCCGCAGATTCCACCAGAGGATGAACATTTTTGACAAGCTTTCTCATCAATCTTCACCTTCACTTCAAACCCTTCTTTTAAAGCCTTTTCCAATTGTGTCAAATTCAACTCTTTCTCTTCTGGAACGAAGTTGTTTGGAACGTTGATCGTGAAACTACCTTGGCAGGAATCATGATAATCAAGTTTTTGAGACATTACCACAGGGCCTCTACCAGGACATGTATAACTCGAACGGTAAGCAAGCTTAAGGTCGCAGAGGTAGAAAACAGTGAGGCTCTTGTAGGTCGGTGAAATCTCAAAGATTTCGGAAGGCAAGGTTGTGGCTGTGTATGTCGCGTTGCAAAAAGTACCTTCAAGCTCTGCTCTAGCGAGTCTAAGAGTGTTAGAAGTTTGATCTATATGGAGAACATTGTAAAAATGGTCTGAGATGATTATAATGCTCTTGTTGTTAAAGCAGTGAAGCTCCAGCGATGGATGACCGCAAATTTGGGGACGAATCCCACCGGAAAAGGGGAAACCAGCGGTTATGTTCCCGCACTGAAACTGAGCTTCACACCACCCGAGTTCTTGTTTACTTGAAACATAAGGAAGAGGGTGGAAAGAGGAGAAGAGGAAAAACAAGAAGAGACAAGAAGTGGGGAGATAGTACATGATTTGTTGAGATCTAGCTATGAACAGTGTGTCTTTTGTGTTTGGTTTATGTTAAGAGAGCTAAGGAAGTGATTTAAACAAAGAAAGAGAGAGAGAGAGAGAGAGAGAGACTTGTAGAGGAGACTTGGGGGTGTCAATGTCGTTATTGCTTTACTTTGGATGATTTTTTATTCTTTGTTTTCTCTTTCGTCTAAAGCTAAGATTTTGGAAGACTTCTGTTACCTATATGGGATATGGTGCACTCATTTTAAGTTGATGGGCGGTCGGTTATATCAGACTCTTAGAAATAAAATTAAAAAATCAACTTGTAACATTCTTAATCAATTAATGAAAGAGAACTAAACGTTAAATTAATGCCAAGTCCGAAGAAAAGTTTACATCATCTTCTTTCTAAGCTCACTAGGAAGCTATGTCTAAAAATGAAAATTAACAGAGGAAGATTAATTAAAACAGATATCACTTAGAGAAATAGCTATTAGTCGTGCAATCTACGGAATTCGTAGATTACACAACCAATAGTATGTGAAATCTACGGTTTTCGTGTTAGTTTGTGAGATGGAAAAAACTCAATAAATCTGTTTTAGTTGTTTGATATCTTAGGCTTATTAGAAGTAGGACCGCTACTTCAGTATACTAAGTTGGTAAAGAAAATGGATATGAAATTATAGTGATGCTTGATGCATAAGAAACTTACCATTTTGTCGATGGGCTGGAATGCATTTAACTTCAAATGGAAAGGTTTCGGTGAAGCCACAGTGTTCATGAGAGGACAAACATTCTTGACATGCTTTCTCATCGATCTTCACCTTCACCTCAAATCCTTTTCTTAAAACACTTTCTAAATTGCTCATATTCAACTCTTTCTCTTCTAGAACAAAGCTCTTTGGAACGTTCGTGGCGAAACTGGCAAGGCAGGACTCATGATATTCAGGGTTTCCAGAAACTGTGATCGGAGGTCGTCCTATCCCAGGACATGTATAGTTGGAAAGGTAAGGAAGATAAGGGTTGCAATGGTGGTAGAATGTGACGCTCTTGTAGGTTGACGAAATCTCGAAAATTTCTGATGGTAAGGTTGTGTTGGTGAATGTAAAGGAGCAAAAGAAATCTAAAAGGTCTCTGGCAAGTGTAAGATTGTAAGATGTTTGATCTACATGGAGAACATAGTACACTTGGTCTGAGATGAATAAAGAGGTACTGTTGTATTGGTTGCAGCGAAGCTCTAGCAATGGATGACCGCAATGTTTGTGACGAGTCCCTCCCCAGAAGGGGAAACCCGCGGTGATGTTCCCACACTGAAACAGACTCTCACACTTACTTGCAGCACAAGGAAGATGGTAGAATAAGGAGAAGAGGATGAAGAACATCAAACAAGAACTGAGGGGATAGTACATGATTTGTTTGATCTATGAACAACGTGTTTTATGGGTTTGGTTTGTGTTGAGAAGAGATAAGAGGAAGTGATTTAAACAAAGAGATATAAAGAGAGAACGATAAGCATAAAGATGAGGTGGAAACGCTGAAGGGCCTGAGGACCAAATCAAGTGAGGATAGTGACAGAAACAAAGACTAATTGGGATGTCAGTATTAGTTTACTTTGACAAGACTTTTAGTTCCTTGTTTCTTTTTTCCTATTCCCTAAGCTAAAACGAAAAAACTTCTATTTAGTACATGAATCATGATGCGTGTTTCAGGATGTTGCGGGAACGTAATAAAGACTATAGAGCATGAAAAATGTCTTAAGCAGTGGTGGACTCAGAAATCTTTTTTATTAGGGTCAAAATATAAAAAAAGTATGTATAATAGAAGGTAAAAATAAAATGGATATGAAATGATTGTGATGCATAAGAAACTTACTAGTTGGTGGTGGTGGTCCTGGTGGATTGAGTGGACTGCATTTAGCTCCTAAAGGAAAGGTTTCGTTGAAGCCACAACTTCCATGAGAGGATAAACATTCTTGACATGATATATCATCGATCTTCACTTTTACTTCAAAACCTTTACTTAAAACACTTTCCAAATTGGTCATATTCAACTCTTTCTCTCTTGCAACAAAACTCGTAGGAACATTTACTGTGAAAGTGTCACCGCAGATGGTATGATACTGATCAGGGTTTTCAGACACAAAGATAAAACCTCTCATAGGACATTTATAACTCGAAACGTAATGCATCGATAAGAAGCAGTAGTAGAAAACGGTGAGGCTTTTGTAAGTTGGCGAAAGCTCGAAAAGTTCTGGAGGTAAGGTAGTGTCGGTGAATATAGAGGAGCAAAAAGAACCCAGATGGTCTGTTCTGGCAAGTGTAAGAGTGTAAGATGTTTGATCGACATGGAGAACATAGAACTCTTGGTTTGAGATAAATAAAGAAGTCCTTTTGTTTTTGTTGCAACGAAGCTCTAGCAATGGATGACCGCAATATTTTCGACGATTTCCTCCCCAGAAGGGAAAACCAACGGTGATATTTCCACACTGAAACTTAGTCTCACATAACCGAAGTTCTTGTATACTTGAAGAACCAGTAAGAGGGTTTAAGGAGAAGAGGAAGAAGAACAGAACAAGACATGAAGTTTGGGAGTAGTACATGATTTGTTTGAGATATGAACAAAGTGTCTTCTGGGTTTAGTTTATGTTGAAAAGAGCAGAGGAAGTGAATGAAACAAAAAAGAGATAAGCATAACAGATGAGGTTGATAGGTGCAGGCGACTAAGTCAAGTGCGGATAATGACAGAAGCGAAGACTTGGGATGTCAGTATTAGTTTACTTCGAAATGATTTTTGTCCTTTGTAACTTTATTTTTTCTTTTTTTCTTTTCTCAATGCTTAAAAATTGGAAAATTTTCCTTACTATTTTTAAAAGTCTCTATTTAAGGAAATTTCGAAAACATTACATGGTGCATCTAGATGTTTTGTAAAATGTCCAATGCTTTTAGGGTCGGATCAGTTTCAAACTGTGGATTATTTTGGGAACATTGTTTAAATTGATGGATGATATGAGACTCTAAGAAATTGTGGTACATAGTTTTATAAAATTTAGAACAATGATAGGAGTAGTTTTAATTTTGTAGGAATATATACAGATCACGAGTCCTCTAGAAGCAACATAGTTTTATGACTTTTCTTCAATACACACGAAAACTATTTAACGTCGGACAAGACACGGAACCACACCACATTAAATGTACTAGTACGGAAGGAAGTATGTGGCACCTGCCGTTTCCCAAAATTTCACACCGTCAAAGCGGTTCACAACTGCCGACCAATTCAGATTTGTCTCCATCAAACATATCTACTGATATTTATCGCGGTAATCTCACTAACGCAGAAAACTCATACCACGAATTCGATAACTCGGTGTACGAATCTGATTCATTAAAATCTAGCATACCCTATATTCGAAAATTAGGATACTGACAAAAACTTCTCGCAAATAAGCATTACTAAATGCATGCGGCCTGACTACCCCTGACATTAGTCGGAAGGTATTCCAAACTCGGATCAGGCAGTGTGGTGGCCCAATTCTACCTGGATCGGGAGAAGTCCACTCTGTAGCACCTCGGTGCGTTCCTACCGAGGCCGACCGGATCAGCCGATAGGGTTTATCAAAAAAAAAAAAAAGCATTACTATCTTAGTAATAGTTTTTCTCTTCCTTTACAACTCTCTTTTGACGTACTTCGTGAGACATTCGAAATTTCCTTTTAGCTTCCTTTTACTCTGAAAATGCTCACTATAAAACAGATTAGACACGACACCGGTGTTCCATGCATTTTTTTCCCCATTTGCATTTGCGCATGTTACTTCGCTCTAAGACAGAACATGCCTTCGAAAGACCTTCCATTCCACGACCACGATAAACGGTCCGAAAATTACAAAATTTAGCCAAGCAAAAAATATATATATATATATATATATAGAAAAGTCATGATGTCATTGTTGGTGATGGATTTTCGAGATCCAATAGACGGTTAAATTGTTTTTTTCGGAGAAAATCTATTGTGACATTGGTGGGTGAAGGATCATTTTTGAGTTTTGTCAAGAGGGATCCAAAGCTTAATCTGTATTTGTATACTCTAGTAAATCCGAATATTGTATCATTGGAAATTGCAGGTAAAAGTTGGACGTGTTTCTTTGTCAAAAGATGATCAAACATGTTTTCCACGTAATAGATAAAATCTAAAGTTTCTGCGGAACATTAAATTTATCAATCGTCTTTTGAAAGTTACTGATGTCTTTTGAAAACAGTTTTGGTTAGTTTCCTCTCGTACACTATAGATCAAACGTTTTTTCCATGTAATAGATAACCTCTAAAGTTGTTGTGCAACATCATTTAATCAAAACGCTTTTGTGGACGTTACGGATGAATTATACGTTATTCCATTTCATCACATCAATAGCCATCTTTTTTACAATACACAAATCTGCCTATAGGCCACGATATTTTATAATATAAATATAATCATTTGATGAATTATACGTTATTCCACTTCATCACATCAATAGCCATCTTTTTTTGTCCTAATCCACTGTTACACTTAGCTTCCATTGTTTCAAAACTAAGTTTACATTTCTATTTGCATTTAGATATAAAAAAAGGAACTTACAAAATAATTCGTTTGTGTTTGGCATTTTTGTTTAAAAATTAGAATGAACATTTTTATTGTTTAAAATTCTGTTACAAGTTTATATAGAGAATATATGCACTGAACATAAAAACAAACATTGGAATAAACGCAACAACAAAAAATTGAGACATCAACCAATCTTTCATTGCAAGTCGTATGTTTTATTTTTTTCAACAGCTATATTAGATTGGCTCAAGTAAGCCAATGTTGGGGAAAGTTGTTTACATAAATGATAATATGCGGCTGGGTACGAACAGTTCGAGCCAGATTATCCGCTTTCACATTCGCATTTCGAGAAACTGAAGATAGAGAGAAAACGTCGAACTCTTCCTTGTCACTCTGAATCGCCTCTAGGTATGCTGCAAACGCTGGCCATTCGTGCGGGAAAGACACCATCTTCACCAGGTCGGAGCAGTCTGTCAGAAAAATTACTTCTCTCTTGTCTTGGCCGATCATACATCTCATCGCTCAAATTAATGCTTCGACCTCTGTGTGTAGTGAGGTTAATCTTCTTCGAAGATGTTTATTGACATAAATCATGCAATACATTTCCAAAGCACAAAGTAACTTTAAAAACACAAAAAATATTGAAAAGCCAAATTTAAACGTTCATCATCATCATCATTATCATCATCATCATCAACATCTCGACTTTGAGACGTCATTGAGAAGTGAGATTGAGGTCATTGACTGAGGCATGAAGCTTTCTCTCCAGCACCTCACTAAAGATATTCCCCATCATGTGGTAGAAATCCATGAGTTCAGAGAGTCGCTCAACGTTCATGTTCTTCATTATGTTCATAGCCTTCCTCTGCTACTCCTCATCAAACCTAAGCTTTTCCGTAGTGATCCACCGTTCCTCATCGTCGCTTCCATCTCCTTTAGCCTCATCTCCTGCTGTACACTTAGAGCGGTATTTGACTGTAGCCACATCAAAGAAAACCAAACATGTGTCCATGGTCATTAAGTCAATTTTTTTTTTTTTGGATATGATTATTGATTCTTTTGTATCTTGTTGGCTATATAATCAATTGTTTGTGTATTATTTTTAACCTATATATAGTCAATTATTGAGACTTGAGAGCTTGTAAGTTGTAACTTATGCCAAGTATTTTAGTTTGAAGGAAAAAAAAACAGATAATTCACTCAAGATCTTAATTGGAGAACCATGATTTGTGTGAAATATTTTGCATCAGTCAAGAATCAAAAAATTTTCTATAAAATCGTATAGTATATATTTTCTCACATGGTTAATATATATGTAAAATTATATATAGCAACATGCTTCCTATGAGTAAAATCAGCAAAAGTTAATTGGAGAGTTAAAATATGGGAAGTTGAATCAAGAAAGTCGTTTTCTTATTAATCTCAAGAACGAAGTTCACAGAATTACAAAGAGAACTAACCAGCTGTAACAACAAGTTAGGGTTTTCCTTGAGAGTTTCATGTCTAGAGTTTTTGAGGGGCGAATTGTGGATCCTCTCTTTGATCATTGCTCGTTTCTATTTATACTTCCTTCTCTAGGTCCTCGAATATGCTTCCCTTCCATATTCTTCGAGTCAAGATCTTCTTTTATTTTCTCCTTCACAATATTGATTTGAATATTTGAGTTAATCCTTCCATTTTCCGTTAAGGTCGATCTCAATTCTTCCATTTTCATGTTATAAGGGCTCATTTCATGCTAAATGAGCTTCTTTATAGGGCCAAACCTGCCTTGATGTTCTTAGGACTCGGTTTATTCTTGGTTCGAGTCGAGTTAAATGACTGGAGCCAGATCATTCTCCTACACTTCATATGCGCAACCGAGTATATAATATGCTCTTGCTTTTCTTTAGAAAATTAGTGGGTAAGAACATCCTACGACGTAATAGAATCCGTTCGGCAATTCCATTTATATTTTATAAGAAAACTAAGAATGTGATTTTCCAGCCACCTATAAAACGTCATTGAAGAGAGTCTTCTGAAACGATTATGTTTAAGATATTTTAAACTTAAGGTCTAGATGATAACTGTATATATATACATAATAAGAATTTGGTTAAGTGAAAATAATTCAAGTCATTTGGATGAAACATTTATATTTTTCGGAAAAATTGAATCCACATAATTTAGAAACTTATTTCCCTGGATAGCACCTTAGTGTTTGGAAGAAAGTAATAGAAAAAAAACTAAATATTTTTTTAGAAAATTATATTAAAGTTATGTGGAATTACATACACCAGTAGAAAAAAATACCCTTAGAGACTAAGCCGTAAGAAAGTAATAAGATCTTTCTAAAGTCATAATTAATTCCATCGGTTTTGAGTACATGTTTTCTTTCTTATTTCATATCTTTTATTCAATTAATGTTTTTAGAGACTTTTAGTCTTTTATTAAGTTATTTATAGGTTTTAGGTTGGCTCGAGAAAAACAAGCCGTTTTGAAATGTAATCACACATTTGGCCTCAGATGGAAGATTTTTCACCGTTAGCACTTTCTTATATTTCATCACAAGAAAGATAAGGTTGTTAGCTTTCAGTTTCAAGTGATTTGAATGAAATTTAACGATGCATTCAAGAGTTATATCCGATTTGGCGAAGGCATGAAAAATGAAGGACCGATCGATCTATCAAAGGGATCGATTGGTCCATGCCTTAGAAGCTTGTTTTTTTTATCACAAAGTGTGTAAGACTGTCTGGTTCTGTTTCCAGATACGTTTTCAAGTCCACCTTTGACCCGATTCACTCTAGACCCGACTCGTCTCCTATTTTTTTTTAAACACTAGACTCGACTTTTTACATATATCTTTCATACTTTTAAGTCCTAAAAATTGTTCTTTGTGTGTGTTCATCTTTGGGCTAAGGAATCCATCCTCTTGACAATGGAGAAGATTTCTAATCCTTATCTTAATTTCATTGCAATACAATTTTGTCTTGTTTATTGATTTGTGTTGTTTTATATATATATATATATATATATATATATATATATGTGTGTGTGTGTGTGTGTGTGTGAATAGTTCTCTAATTGAGTTTTAGGATTCTAAGTAGAAGTATTTGTGATTCGATGATTTATTTGTTGTTTGAAGCTTTCTATTCTTTGGTTATTTGATTCACATGTTTTTAATACTAAAATTAGCTTGATTTTGTTTTAGATTATAAGTTTGATTTCAAAAAATTACACAAAATTAGGACCGACGTTATGCCAGTGGAAGCCCAAAACCATTTGCCAAATATGCAAGTAAAATCCAAACACAAACTAAATTTTTTTAAAAAGTATATATATATGTGTCATATTTTAATTAAAACCAATACCCCAATAAGAGAAATTGTATTTATGAAAACAATTACTTTCTTGAGAATTCATAATATTTTAGTTAAGTTATTTATAATATATGGTAATAGTTTATAAAAATTAATATTATATGTTGAATAACATATCAATATCCCATTATATTTCATTAGTCAATAAGTCTTAAATTCTACCATAAACTTTCATAAATCGGTCAAAGATTTATGAAATAAAATAAAAATATTATGGAAAATAAATTACTTTCAAATTTTTTTATCATATCATATATACTTCAATATCATTTGAGTTATTATCATTCACAAGCAAAACACCACATTATTATCATATTATATATACTACAATATCATTTGAATTATCATTCACAAGTAAAACACCACAATGTTTCCGCAATTAACACTAATCTTTCTTTTATCTCTCGTTGCAATCCACCCCCTTCATGTCTCGGCCAAAACATGGTGTGTGAGAGATGCATCGGCGACAGATGATCAACTACAAGCTAGCATTGATTGGGCATGTGGCGAAGGAAAAGCTGATTGTGCAATAATCAGCCCTGGTGGAGCTTGTTTTGAACCAAATAATGTTGTTAGTCATGCATCATTTGCGATGAATGATTACTACCAGAAGCATGGGAGCACTAAAGAAGCATGTGATTTCAATCATACTGGTTATATCACTACTGATGATCCAAGTTATGATGGTTGTGTGTATACATAGAATACATGGTTTAATGAATGATTTTGCGATTGCAAAGTTTTCTTAGGAATAATACAATTATGTGGAACGAGAAGTAGTTTTAAACATTATGTAAGGTTAAGAAAAAATAAGGTTTTTTTTTATTCAGTTTTAATCATATGAAGTCTTTTTATCTGGAGAAATTTGGTATTTTATTCAATATTTCATGGATTCTCTCATACAACTATGTCACTACTATTTTATTGCAAACATCATCATTTACACAGTTTATAAATAAAATTATCCTTAAAATACTTTTTTCGGTAAGAAAACAAATACTAACGTAAAGAAATTGATCAATTTCTTTATGTTTAGTCAAACAATCTCATTTTCTAATTACAAAAAATGGAATTCAAGATCTCAGAAAATTCGCTATTTTATGGAACAATAAGTAAATTTCTAAAAGCAAATAATATTTATATGTTACAAATTACAGATAATACAAATATGAAAAGAAAATATTATTGATAATATAACACACTAGTTTTTTTTATAAATTATTTCTCTGTATGTTCCTTATTAATCCAATTTGTAGAAAGAAAAAAATTTCGTTCAAATAGATATATTTTTTATGCATTTTTATCAGTTATTGATTATGAATTGTAAACTTCAACAAAAGTAATTAATTATTATTAGTTTAGAGTTATAGAAAAATGGTAATAAAATACAAATAATGCATATATAATCATTTCATAAATTACACTATTTATACACATATGTTATATCCTTAGAGATATCAATTTTGGAATAATTGTTTAATTTGTTTTGTTAAGAAAGATTTATTCGAAACTATTACAGATGAGACTGTGATGAAAAGATTTTAGGACGTGAAGGATAGTAGGATGCTTTTGTCAAATGTTATTTTTTTGTATGAACTTTTTGTAAGTTGTTTCTTTGTTTTGGACGAACCTTGTATCGAATTTTTATTTTTAATATTAAAGGCGATTTTGTAAAGTTATATTTTGACCTGAAATAAAATCATGGGTCTACCACTGATTTTGTTAATTAATCATTTTTTTTTTGGTATGATTAATTAATCATTTTATGAATCATGGTTATTCTACCTTATTTTTTTTTCACATCAATAGCTATCTTCTTTGGCCTTGATAGCACGGTTACACTTAGCGTCCATTGTTTCAAAACTAAGTTTACATTTCTATTTGCATTTAGATGTAAAAAAGAGGGACTTACAATATATTTTGTTTGTGTTGGCATTTATGTTAAAAACTTAGAATGAACACATTTTTTATCGTTTAAAATTCCATTAAAAGTTCATATAGAGAATGTATACGCTGAACATAAAAAGAAAGACTGGAATAAACGCAACAACAAAAAACTTGAGACATCAACCAATCTTTCATTGCAAGTCGTATACTTATTGACATAAATCATGCAATACATTTCCAAAGCACAAAGTAACTTTAAACACACAAAAAAATTTGAAAACCCAAATTTAAACATTCATCATCATCATCATCAACATTATCATCATCATATCCATTTTGAAAGGTCATTGAGAAGTGAGATTGAGGTCATTGACTGAGGCATGAAGCTTTATCTCCAACACCTCACTAGAGATCTTCCCCATCAAGTGGTAAAAAGCCATGAGCTCAGAGAGTCGCTCAACGTTCATGTTCTTCATTATGTTCATTGCCTTTCTCTGCTTCTCTTCATCAAGCCTAAGCTTTTCCGTAAATGATCCACCCTTCCTCATCGTCGCTTCCATCTCCTTTAGCCACATCTCTTGCTGTACACTTAGAGCCGTATTTGACTGTAGCCACATCAAAGAAAACCAAACATGTGTCCATGGTCATTAAGTCAATTTTTTTTTGATAAGATTATCGATTCTTTTGTATCTTGTTGGCTATATAATCAATTGTTTGTGTATTAGTTTTAACCTATATATAGTCAATTCTTTTATATTTGTGTAACTTATAATGCCAAGTATTTTAGTAGGTAAGAACATCCTACGAGGTAATGGAATCCGTTCGGCAATTCCATTTGTATTGTATAAGAAAATTAAGAATGTGATTTTCAAGCCACCTATGAAACGTCATTGAAGAGAGTCTTCTGAAACGATTATGTTTAAGATATTTCAAACTTAAGGTCTAGATGATAACTGTATATTGATACATAATAAGAATTTGGTTAAGTGAAAATAATTCAAGTCATTTGGATGAAACATTTATATTTTTTGGAAAAATTAAATCCACATAATTTAGAAAATTATTTCCCTGAGTACTTTAGTGTTTGGAAGAAAATAATAATAATAAACTAAATATTTTTTTAGAAAATTATATTAATGTGATGTGCAATTACATACACCGGTAAAAAAAATACCTTCAGAGACTAAGCCTTAAGAAACTAATAAGATCATTAGTCATAAACCCTATCGATTTTGAATACATGTTTTCTTTCTTATTTCATATCTTTAATTCAGTTAAAGTGTTTTTAGAGACTTTTAGTCTTTCATCAAGTTATTTATAGGTTTTAGGTTGGTTCGGGAAAAAAAAGCCGTTGTGAAATGTAATCACACATTAGAAGACACATGATCATGTTGAAACGTAAGAAGTTTGGCCTCAGATGGAAGAGTTTTCACCGTTAGCGCTTTCTTATATTTGATCACAAGAAAGATAAGGATATTAGCTTTCATTTTCAAGTGATTTGAACAAAATTTAACGGTGCATTCAAGAGTTATATCCGATTGGGCGAAAACATGTCGTCATGGCGAGCAATTGAAGCAGTTTCAAAGTTTGGGGTCAAAGAATGAAGGACCGATCGATCCATCAAAGAGATCAATTGGTCGATTCCTTAGAAGCTTGTTTTTCATCACAGAGTGTGTAAGACTGTCCGGTCTTGTTTCCAGATGCGTTTTCAAGTCTAGGTTCGACATGATTCACTCCAAACCCGACTCATCTCCTAATTTTTTTTCAAGACACTAGACACGACTTTTTACAGATATCTTTCATACTTTTAAGTCCTAAGAATTGTTCTTTGTATGTTATTCATTTCTGAGCTAAGCAATCCATCCTCTTGCCAATGGAGAAGATTTCTAATCCTTATCTTAATTTCATTGCAATACAATTATGTCTTGTTTATTGATTTAAATTTGTGTTGTCCTTTTTTTTTTTTATATGTGTGAATAGTTTTCTAATTGAGTTTTAGGATTCTAAGTAGGAGTATCCGTGATTCGATGATCTATTTGTTGTTTGAAATTTTCTATTCTTAAGTTATTTGATTCACATGTTCTTAATGATAAAATTGGCTTAATCCTGTTTTAGACTATAAGTTTGATTTCAAATAAGTACGCAAAATTGGGACTGACATAATGCCAGTAGAAGCCCAAAACCATCTCGCAAATAGGCAAGTCAATTGCGTACACTAAAAATTAAATTAAAAAAAAATATATGTCATATTTTAATTAAAATAATATTGTATTTATGATAACAATTGCTTGCTTAAAAACTCATAATAAAATAGTTAAGTAATTTATAATATAAGGTAATACTTTATAAACTATTAATATTATGTGTTGAATAACATATTAATATTCCATTATTTTTCATTCACTTTATTAGTCAATAAATCTTAAATTCCACCATAAACTTTCATAAATCGGTCAAAGATTTATGAAATAAAATAAAAATATTATGGAAAATAAATTACTTTCAGAATATTTGTATCAAATTATATATATGCAATATCATTTGAGTTATTATCATTCACAAGCAAAACACCACATTATTATCATATTATATATACTATAAGATCATTCGAATTATCATTCACAAGTAAAACACCACAATGTTTCCGCAATTGACACTAATCTTCCTTTTCTCTCTTGTTGTAATCCACCCCATTCATGTCTCAGCCAAGACATGGTGTGTGGCAAATACATCCGCAGCACCTACACAACTACAAGCTAATATTGATTATGCATGTAGCGAAGGAAAAGTTGACTGTGCAAAAATCAATCACGGTGGAGTTTGCTTTGATCCAGATACTGTTCTTAGCCATGCATCATTTGTGATGAATGATTTCTACCAGAATCATGGGAGCACTGAAGAGGCGTGTAATTTTAGTGGTACTGGTCAAGTCGTTACTGCTGATCCAAGTTATGGTAGTTGTGTGTATACATAGAATACATGGTTTGATGAATGATTTTGTGATTGCAAAGTTTTCTTAGGAAGAATACAATTATGCCGAATAAAAAGTAGTTTTAAACATTATGTAAGGTTAAGAAAAAGTAATGTTATTTTTCATTCAGTTTTAGTCATATGAAGTGTTTTTATCTGGATAAATTTGGCATTATATTCAATATTTCATGTGATTCTCTCATACAACTAAGTCCTTACTATTTTATTGCAAACATCATCATTTAGTAAGTTTATTAATAAAATTATCCAAAAAATACTTTTTTGGTAGGAAAAAAAAATACTAACCTAAGCTCTCAATTTCTTTAGGTTTGGTCAAACAATCTCATTTTCTAATTCCAAAAAATGAAATTCAATATCTCAGAAAATACACTATTTTATGGAACAATAACTAAATTTCCAAAATCAAATAATATTTATATGTTATAAATTAAAGGTAATACAAATATGAAAAGAAATTATTATTTATAATATAACACACTAGTATGTTTATAAACTATTACTCTATTTGTTCCTTATTAATCCAATTTCTAAAAAGAAAAAAATTTCGTTCATAAAGATATATTTTTAAAATTTTCTATGCAATTTTATTAGTTATTGATAATGAATTGTAAACTTAAACAAAAATAATTTATTATTATTAGTTTAGAATTATAGAAAATTGGTAATAAAAAAAATAATGCATTTATAATCAGTATTTAATATGTGAAAAGTTAAGAAAAATTGGATTAGTAAGGAACATATGGAGTATATCCGAGTAACTTAATAAACTCGATCTAATATCAAGTACACACCTTTTGTAGGTTGTTTCTTTGTTTTGCATGAACCTTTTTTCGATTTTTTATTTTTAATATTAAAGGCGATTTTTTAAATTTATATTTTGACCTTGGTAAAATAAAATCATGGGTCTGCCACTAATTTTGTTAATCATTTTATGAATCATGCTTTATTCCACTTCATCACATCAATAGCCATCTTCTTTGGTCCTGAGTTACACTTAGCTTCCATTGTTTCAAAACTAAGTTTACATTTCTATTTGCATTTAGATGTAAAATAGAGGGACTTGCAAAATAATTCGTTTGTGTTTGGCATTTATGTTTAAAAATTAGAATGAACACATTTTTATCGTTTAAAATTTCACTACAAGTTGATATAGAGAATGTATACACTAAACATAAAACAAATATTAAAATAAAACGCAACAACCAAATATTGAGACATCAACCAATCTTTCATTGCAAGTCGTATACTTATTGACATAAATCATGCACAAAGTAACTTTAAACACACAAAAAAATTTGAAAAGCCAAATTTAAACATTCATCATCATCATCATCATCATCATCAACATCATATCGACTTTGAGACGTCATTGAGAAGTGAGATTGAGGTCATTGACTGAGGCATGAAGCTTTCTATCCAACACCTCACTAGAGATCTTCCCCATCAAGTGGTAGAAAGCCATGAGCTCAGAGAGTCGCTCAACGTTCATGTTCTTCATTATGTTTATAGCCTTCCTCTGCTTCTCTTCATCAAGTCTAAGCTTTTCCGTAAATGATCCACCGTTCCTCATCGTCGCTCCCATCTCCTTTAGCCTCATCTCTTGCTGTACACTTAGAGCGGTATTTGACTGCAGCCACATAAAAAAAAAAAAAAAAAAACCAAAAATGTGTGGTCATTAAGTCGAACTTATATAGACTTTGGAAGTCATCCTAATTCATTATTATGTTAATCAAACCAAATAGTAATAGCATCATTCTTATGCCGGAAAATGGAACAGGCCAAACATAGTTCTATCGAATCGTATAAATTAAAAAAAATTATAATAAATTCATAATTTTAATTAAAACTGTTTATGCAAAATATACTCTATAAATTAATTACAATAATAATTATAGTTTATTTCTGTCTTTCATTTTTTTTCTAATCCGAAGCTAAACCAACCAAACAATAAATATATCAAACTGAAAAATTAAATTTCCACCCCTAAAGTTATTAATTTCAAAAAAAAAGAAGTTATTAACCTTTGCCGACAAAAAAAAACGATTCAATATACGAAAGGTCAAAATATGACTCCTAACCTTTTTGGCCTTTGCAATAATAGTATGGATCAAGATCATGTTTAATGCACATAAAACAGTTTGGTGTTATGTACCTCAAGAAACTCAGCTCCAACGTCAAGTTCTGATTCTCTGGATTGGTTATCCAACGAATATGATCTAGTGTACATAGACCTCGCAAGCGAGAAGCTCCTGACAAGTATCTTTCTTTTTTTCTCCATTTCTGGATTAAGTTCTAATTTCTTAGGAACAGACAATGAACTATTAAGCTTCTTTTGACATGCAATCACTGCTTTTGCAAATTCCTGTATAAAAACACACAAGACCAAGTACAGTTTAGAGGTTTGTGTTAGTGTTGTTGATCTGTCACCATCCATGTTTAAACTCGCATAATGAATGTTATTGAAAAAATGAACTCAATCACAAACCTGATAAGCAACAGGACAACCAGGGAAATCAAATTCATCGCTACCATTCTTTCTCATTCTCTCTGGATGAAACTGTAAACCCATTAGGAACTTTCCCTCTTCAGGATTGTACATATCAGGATCATAAAAACCTTCGATCAATCCATCAGGAGCAAAAGCCATTGGCACAAATCTTTGTGCCAATCTCTTAACCCCTTGGTGGTGATAACTATTGACCAAGATCTCCATCTTTTCTTCATCTAAAGAATCTTTGAACCATTTATGCAAAGGGCTGTTTTTTACTATCTTCACCTCATGTCTATAACCATCATAGTCATCATAATCTATATGATTTCTTCTATGTTCCTCAGGAACATTGATTGTTACCTCTTTATCCAAGTCTTGATAAAGACTTCCACCACAAGCAACATTCAAAACCTACAAGTTTCATTAACACCGTTACTCAACCACTTGGTTTTCCATTTAAGAACTCAACCACTTAGTTAAAGCCAAAGATTGAGTCCTACCCATTGTGACTCTATTTGGCCATTATAGATTCTTTATGTGGCCAAAAAAGTTTTTCTTAAATCAAATTTTAAACTATGTTCTCTTTTCAACGGAGGGCTAGAATTAATACAAGGATACTTTACCTGTGATCCTCTACAAATTCCTAAGTAAGGAATGTTCTGTTCTAGGCAGAGCTTTGCGAGGGCAAACTCAATAGAGTCTTTTTCTCTGTCGATAGCTGTATCACTTGCATGTGTTTTCCGAATCTCGTCGAGTTCTTGAGGTGAAAGGGACGATATTTCAGACTCGTATAGAGAAGGGTCGATGTCTTCGCCTTCACAAAGGAGAACTCCATGGATAGGCTTGAAGCTCTCTAACAACTTGTGAACACCAGCCACTCGTGGTACAATCACCGGTACAGCACCGTTCTCGACTATAAGATCAAGATGGTACTCACCTAAAGAAAACAAATCCAACATAATTAAATCTATGAAAAATCTAGGGGAAAATGTAAGAACAAAAATATAACATTATAAGGATCTTTCAAAATGATTATTACCAACGAAATCGACGAATTTGTTCTTGCGAAGAGTGCGTCTAGAGACGACAAGGACACGAGGGAGGATTTGCGAGAGATCATTCACGCTAGGATTTCCCATCTTCTATGTGTAGATGTGTAGGAACTAAGACACAAGATATTGTGTGGGTTTTGAGTTGTGAGTGGGAGAGGAAAATGAAGGTAAATTTATAGCGGAGAAGGAGGGAACAATTACAGTTAACTATTTATGTTGATGTTGATTGAATGATTATAAAAACATTCTTGTTGTATTGAACTTTTCTCACGTTTATTTCAAGGTCAAGATAGAAAACATACAATTGCTTTAAATGAATTCATATACCTTTAAATTAACATTTTCAAGGCATTTTCAAAGGTATCCAATGATGAGGGTTGGGTCATTGACTCATTAGGGGACTAAGATTATTGATTCTTTTCTTTTTGGATAAGATTAACGACTCTTTTGCATCTTGTTGGCTGAGTTAAATTAATAAAATCTTGCCTCCTGCGCTGAGTTAAATTAATGTTATAATATATATTTTCTCACATGGTGAATATGTATGTAAAATTATATATAGCAACATGCTTCCTATGCGCGGCTGAGTATATAATACGATCTTGCTTTCCGAATGGTGGATTAATTAAATAGAAAATTTGTAATAATTAGTGGTTTTAGGAAAGTTGATCAACTTCATAATATAAAAAGTTATTTCTACTTTTAGACAACGAAAAACGTAACAATTTTTATATAGTCTAGCGAACAAGAGTGAATTTCAACATTTTTTGATAGTTACATAACGGATGACTTTTCAATAAGGATGTAATTTTTCTATTTGGGTTTTGTGAAAATAAAATAGCTATCTAACTTGCCAATTTTTGCTGATTTATCCTCTATTTCCAAAAAATACAAATTAATCGTACAAAGTCAAAAATAATACGCAATGTAGTCTTTTGTTCGAGAAGAATCCAATGCATATTACCGTGAAAACGTTTCTAATATATGTATAAAGACTATATTGTGTATTATTTCCGTTTTCGTAGGATTAATCTGCATTTTATGGAGGTAAAATATAAAATTGCAAAAATCTGCATTTTTTCTACTTCAATATCTAATTTATCAAATTAATTTATCAAATAAAACCTTTTTATAAGGGTTTACTCCTACAATTTCAGTTATTAAGTATCATAAAACGTGCATGTATCAATAGCTCAACTTGTAAAAACTTTCATACAAAAGCTAGAGATCGCCGGTTCGAGAAATATTTTTTGGAGGAAATCATATAAAATATTCTAATCCCCGACCTGAGGGGATGTACAAACTTAGGTACGGGATCTCTTCGTTATTCAAAAAGCTTTAGTGTGGATTTTGAATTGAGAGTGGGAGAGAAAACTGAAGGTAAATTTATAGCAAAGGAGGGAACAATTACAGTTAACTATTTCTGTTGATGTTGATTGAATGATTATGAAAACACTCTTGTTGACTTGTTGTATTAAACTTTTCTCACGTTTATTTCAAGGTCAAGATATAAAATATACAATGGCTTAAAAAAGGTCATATAACTTTAAATTAACATTTTCAAGACATTTCAAAGGTATCCAATGATGATGAGGGTTGGGTCATTGACTCATTAGGGGACTAAGATTATCGATTATTTTGTTTTTGGATAAGATTATCGATTCTTTTGTATCTTGTTAGCTATATAATCAATTTTTGTGTTTTTTATATCGGTCAAGAATCAATGAATTTAATAAAATCTTACTTCCTGCGCTGAGTTAATTTAATGTTATAATATATATTTTCTCACGTGATGAATATATGTAAAATTATATAGCAACATGCTTTACTTCCTATGCGACGAGTATATAATATGATCTTGCTTTCCGAATGGTGAATAAATTAAATAAATTTTGTAACAATTAGTGGTTTTAGGAAAGTTGATCAACTCCATAATATAAAAGGTTATTTGTACTTTTTGACAATGAAAAACGTAATATTTAAGAAAATAAGAATTTTTATATACTCTAGCGAACAAGAGTGAATTTCTACTTCAATATTTAATTTATCATATAAATTTTTTTTTATATGGGTTTATTCCTAAAATTTCAGTATCATCAAACGTGCATTTTTTTGGGTACCATTTTCTTATGTAGACATCTCGTTTGGCGATACTCTTATATACAAGATTTTTTAAAATTTTAAGAATTTGATTTTCTTCCTATGATTGTTGGGATGATTTTCCGCCGATAAGTAAAAGACGTAACACTTCCTTCAGCCACTTAAGAAACATCTTCGCAGAGGGTAGCCTTTTGGAACTATATCTTTTATGTTATAGTTATTTAAGATATTCTATATTGTATCTGTTAAACTTAAAGTCTAGATAAATAATTAGAATTGAGCTAAGTTGGTAAAGTAAAAATAATTCAATTCATTTGGATGAAACATTTATATTTTGCGGAAAAATTGGATCGACATAATTTAGAAAATTATTTCTCTAGATAGCACCTTAGTGATAAGAAGAAAAAACTAAATGTTCTTTTATTTTGTTCGTCTAGATGGTTATATTAAAATGAGGTGGAATTACATACGCTGTTAGAAAAAGAAAAGACATCCTCAAAGACTAAGCCGTAAGAAAATAAAATATTTCCAGAGTCATAAACCCTATTGAAAATTGGGCAACCAATCAAGGAGTTTTTTAATATTTAATGTGTGGTTGACAAAAAAAAAAAAAAAAAAAGAACCCTATTGAAAAATAATAAAAGCTTTTAACAAACTAAAAACAGAAACTAACAATCTAACTACAGAATTTAGAACTTATACTTTTCACCAAAAATTCTGAAAATGGATTTTTTGTCTAATGTCCCTAGAAACTCTCATGACAACGGAAAAGAAAATTCGGTTTTCTTACCTCGTTTGGTGATAAACGAAGACTTTGGAGATAAAAAAAAAAGCTTGAGCATCCAATGGTCGACATGACAATGAAACCTTTGTATAGGATTATTAGTTAGGACTATCGGACGAAGATGTCACGGTGATGTCGAGCTAAGTGATTATGATCTGGTAGGAGGAGCCTAAAACTTGGCAGATCTCCCCCTGATTTGAGAGACGGTTCGAGTGGACAAAACCTAAAAATAAGCCGTGTAAAACTGGCTCAAAACAAAAACTGGTTTAAGGTTGAACACGCTAAATATCTATGAGGAAGGAGAGAAGAAAAAACTTTAAAAAAATCAGTTGTCCCAAAACTCTAGACCCATACTGAATAAAATCCGAAGATCTAGACATATCCATACAAGTGTCTAATTGGCAAACACCAGCAGAGAAACACAACTCAAAGACTAGCAACACCGCAATATATACGCTGACATCAAATCAAAATGCCATATTAATGTACCGTATTTTTATTGGATTTGAGATTTGTTTTGTTTTGTTTTTTATTTCATATATTTTGTTCAGTCAAAGTGTTTTTAGAGAATTTTAGTTCTTTATCGAGGTCTTATTATTTTTAGGTTGGTTCGGAGGAAAATGAGCTATTTTGGTATGTAAACAAACATTAGGAGATGCATGATCATGTTGAAGCATCAGAATTTTGGCCTCGGACGGAGGATTTTTAATCATTAGCGCTTCTTTATATTTCCTCACAAGAAAGATAAGGATGTTAGCTTTCATTTTCAAGGGATTTGAACAAAATGTAATGGTTCATTCAAGAGATGTCCGATTTAGTAGTTGCGGAGTTTGGGCTCAGAGTGTGTTTCAAGTCTAGGTTCGACATGATTCACCCCAGATCCGACCTAACTCGTCACTCTCTTCCATACTTTTAAGTCCAAAAAGCTGTTCTTTGCTCGATATTCATCTTTGTGCAAAGGAATTCATCTTCTTGACAATTGGAGAAGATTTCTCCCTTTTATTAATTTCATTGCAATAAAATTATGTCTTTTTCATTGATTTGTGTTTTCATTTTTTATATATGTGAATATTTCTCTAACTGGGTTTTAAGATTCTAAGTAGGGGATTTTATGATTCGAATGATTTAATTGTTGTTTGAAACTTTCAAATGATTTAATGCTAAAATTGGCATTATGATCATGTTTTAGATTATAGGTTTAATTTAAAAATGTATACAAAATTGGGACCGACAACATGTCTGTGGAAGACCACGACCATCCGCTAGATAGGCAAGTCAAAGGCGAAAAATAAAACATGAACTAGAATTTTTTTCTTTTTTTTTGTCAACACTTAAATATGTTTGTCATATTTTAGTTAAAATAATATCACATTTATGATAAAATTGCTAGCTTAAAAACTCACAATATTTTATCATGTAATTTATAATATAAGGTAGGAGTTTATAAACTATAAAATTATATGTTGAATAGCATATTCATTTTTCATTATTTTCATTTACTTCATTAGTCAATAGTCAATAGTTTTAAATCCCACCACAAACATTCATAAATTGGTCAAAGATTTATAAAATAAAATAAAAATAGTATGGAAAATAAATTACTTTCAAAAGAAAATTTATCATATTATATATAATGCAATATCATTTGAGTTATCATTCACAAGCAAAACACCATAATTTTATCATATTATATATATTGCAATCTCATTTGTGTTATCATTCACAAGCAAAACACCACAATGTTTTCGCAATTAACACTAATATTCCTTCTATCTCTCGTTGTAATCCACCCCCTTCATGTCTCGGCCAAGACATGGTGTGTGGCAAACCCATCAGCGGCAGCTACACAACTACAAGCTAATATTGATTGGTTATGTAGCGTAGGAAACGTTGATTGTGTAATAATCAATCCTGGTGGACCTTGCTTTGATCCAAATACTGTTCTTAGCCATGCATCATTTGTGATGAATGATTACTACCAGACTCACGGGAGCACTGAAGAGGCGTGTAGTTTTAGTGGTACTGGTCAAATCGTTAGTGTTGATCCAAGTTATGGTGGTTGTGCGTATACGTAGAATATACGGTTTGATGAATGATTTTGTGATTGCAAATTGTTATTAGGAATAATACAATTATGCTTAATCAAAAGTATTGTTAAACATTATGTAAGGTTAATAAAAACTAAAGCTGGTTTTCATTCAGTTTTATTCATATTAAGTGTTTTTATCTTGATGAATTTGGAACTATATTCAACATTTTTTAAGATTCTCATACAACTAACTAGTCATCACTGTTTTACTGCAAACATCATCATTTAGTAAGTTTATTAATAAAATTATTCTAAAAAATTTTTTTTTGGTAAGGTAAAAAAATTCTACATAAGCTCTCAGGTTCTATTGGTTTGGTCAAACGATCTCAGTTTCTAATTCCAAAAAATGAAATTCAAGATATGAGAAATTACAATATTCAAGGAACAATAACTAAATTTCCTAGATCAAATAACATTTATATATTATAAATTACAAGTAATACAAATATAAAAAGAAAATATTATTGATAATATAACGCACTAGTATGTCAATAAATTATTACTCCCTTTGTTCCTTATTAATAAAAATTCTAGAGAGAAAAATAAATGTTTCAAAAAAATACTTTTTAAGAATTATCTATGGAAAATTCGGTTTTCTTACCTCCTTTGGAGATAAAACAAGACTTTGGAATGAAACTCTGGAGCATCCAATGGTTGACATGACAGAAACTTCTGTAGAGAGTGTATTAGGATTGTCAGAAGAGGATGTGCTAGTGAGGTCGAGCTAAGAGACTTTGATCCGTTAGGAGGAGCCAGAAACTGAGCAGGTCTTGTCCAAATTAGAAAGCTGATTTGAATGGAAGAAGCCTAAAAATAGGCCGTCTAAAACCGGTTCAAAACCAAAATTACAGTGGGTGGTTTGGAGTGAAAATCTGAGGGCCTAGAATATCGTGGGTGAAAGAGAAAACAAAAACCTACAAGAAATTCAGTAGTCCCAAAACTCTAGATTCATACTGAAAAAATCCAAAGTTCTAGACATATCTATATCAGTTTCTAATTTTGGCAAAAACCAACAAAGAAATGCAGCTGAAAGACTAGCCACACCGCAATATATATAGATTTAGCTATGCATGCTTAATTTGCAACAATCAAAACGCCAAAATATAACCGGAATCTAAACTTCTACCAATGGAAAGCAAGAAAAGAAAACAACGTCAAACTTTAACTAGCACACAAAATTCGGTTAGACGTCATGGATGTGGAAGCTCACGGCCAGCGATCCGAGAGGCAAGTTAAATAAATTAAGGAAAAGCAGCTAAATATATGTATATTTAAAATATATATATTTATATATTTTTAATTGAAATAATATCATATTTATGAGAATAATTGCTAGATTAAAAACTCATACTTTTTTTGTTATTTATAATATATGGTAATAGTTTACAAACTTTTAATAATATATTTTGAATAACATATTAATATTCCATGATTTTCGGTTACTTCATTAGTCAATTAGTCTTAAATTCCCCTACAAACTACCATAAATTGGTCAAAGATTAATAAAATAAAATTAAAATAGTATGAAAATAAATTACTTTCACAAGAAAATTTT
Source organism: Arabidopsis thaliana x Arabidopsis arenosa (assembly GCA_019202795.1). Taxonomy (NCBI): domain Eukaryota; kingdom Viridiplantae; phylum Streptophyta; class Magnoliopsida; order Brassicales; family Brassicaceae; genus Arabidopsis; species Arabidopsis thaliana x Arabidopsis arenosa. The sequence continues at coordinate 9,316,387 of CM032919.1, read as the reverse complement.
CTCATATTATATATATATATTGCAATATCATTTGAGTTATCAGTTAAAAGCAAACACCACAATGTGTCCGCAATTGAAACTAATCTTCCTTCTATCTCTCGTTGTAATTCAACCTCTTCATATCTTGGCCAAGACATGGTGTGTGGCAGCTGCATCAGCGACAGATACACAACTACAAGCTAATATTGATTGGGCATGTAACGAAGGCCAAGTCGACTGTGCAAAAATCAATCCTGGTGGCGTTTGCTATGAACCAAATACTCCTACTAGCCATGCATCATTTGTGATGAATGATTACTATCGAAATCACGGGAGCACTGAAGAGGCATGTGATTTCAATCATACTGGTCAAATCATTAGTGGTGATCCAAGTTATCGTCGTTGTAGGTATGCGTAGAATACATGGTTTGACGTATGATTTTGTGATTGGAAAGTTTTCTAACGAATAATACAATTATGTGGAATCAAAAGTATTTTTAAACATTTTGTAAGGTTAATAAAAACTAAAGTTATTTATCATTCAGTTTTGCTCGTATTAAGTGTTTTTATTTTGATGATTTTGTCATTATAATCAACATTTGTTGTGATTCTCTCATACAACAAAGTCATTATGTTAACATGAATACAATTTGTGCAAAAACTCTTAGAGTGCTACATGGTATCACAAGTCATCACTATTTTCCAACGAGAACTTTTCCCATCAAAACAGATGGGGCTCAAACTATGACCCCAAACTATTTATCCTCGAAAAAAGTTATATATCTGTTTCACTCCCGAAACAAAAGTTCAATATCTGAATCTCCCGAACTAATAGTTCAAGCAAGATCTATTAACCCACAAGTCTGGGTTTTATCGGTTTAATATTTATTTAACCGATCGATTATTAAGGAAACAAAACCCAATTAAACCAAAGAAACCAAATTTCTCTAATTTCTCTCTCTCTCTTCATCTCTGTCTCTTCAAGTTTCTATTAATTGTCAATGATCGAAGAGAGGAATCAAAAGATATATAGCTAAGTTTTGTTTATTATGGCTGTTGACCTGTTGTAAATGTAAAGAAGCAGTGAGATTGAGATTTGCAATGAGAAGTATACAAAACGTTGTGGAGTATGTTGTGTAGTTTTGGAACTGCCACAATCCACAATTAATTTAAAACTTTAAGCCAATAAGATGGATTTAAATTTTAATTATTTTTGTTATAACACTTCAATTTTGGCTGTTTTATAAAAGAAAACACTTGATTAATCTAAGGACGTGTCAGATCAATTTGTTAATTGAAAACAAATTCTTCCTTCCCCGGAGATTGATAACAACTCGTTCCTCACCGCCGCCTCCGGAGATTCTTCAACTATTACCTCGATTGGTGGCTTTCCGGCTTTGGCAAAGTGATTTCTGGAAATACGATTTATACAGTTTCAAAACGAAAGAGATAAACGTGCAATAGATGAAGAGAGAGATATATTAGAGAAATCTGATTAATTTTTGTTTAATTGGGTTTAGTTTCTTTAACAATCGGGTAAGTAAACCCTAAACCGACAAAACTCAGGTTTGAAGGTTAATAGATCTCCAACTATTAATTCGGGGAGATTTACATATTGAGCTTGTTTCGGGGTAAAATAGATATCAAACTTTTAGTTTGAGCTTTATTTGGCTTGATGCCAAAGTTGGAAAATAGTCTGAACTATAATTATTCCATACTTTTCATTGACTTCCTTTGTCAACTAGTCTTAAATCGCCTCGACAACATTTAAAATTAGTTTCGGTTACCTATTTTTTTTTGCCCGGTTCGGGGCGAACCTATCGGTTATTCGGTTATGGGTTATAACCTAGTTCTAAAATCTAAATCTAATCTACTACTCTCATTACTTCTTCTCATTCGTCTTCTAATACTTATTCTTCTTCTTCTATGGAGGAATGGAGGAGACGTAGAGGAATCTGAAACTTTCTTCTTCGATGTGGCTCGGGAGTCTGCCACTCACCGCCATAGCATTTAAAATGCAAAAAAAAAAGAATTGTTTGGGACACTAAACCCCAAAATATTTTCTAAAAACCAAATATTTCGGTTAATTTGAAAATTTTGAGTTAACCGATAAGTGAACCGAACCAAATTTTTTAAGAAACTCATTTAACTAAATAACCGAATTAACCGATCCACATGAAAATCTTGAGCATCCAATAGTCGACATGATGGTGAAACTTCTGCAAAGGAATACTAGGACTGTCGGAAGAAGATGTGCTGGTAATGTCGAGCTAAAAAACTTTTATCCGATGGGAAGAGCCAAAAACTGATCAGGTCTCACCCAAATTTGAGAGCTGATTTGAGTGGAAATAACCTAAAAATAGATCGTCTAGAACCGTTTCCAGACCAAAATTACTGGGGTGGTTTGGGGCTGACACTCTGAGCTCCGCAAATATCTCGGTGAATGTGAGGAGAAAACTCTAAAAAAAAATAATAGGCCCAAAAATCTAGATCCATACAGAATAAAATATGAATATCTAGACATATCTATGACGGTTTCTAATTTCAAAATTTTCAACAGAGAAACGCGGCTCAAAGACTAGCCACACTGCAATATACCATGTCCTAGAACTTCTTCTTCGAGACCACCTCCTTTATTTTCTTGTGGAACACATACCATGTCCCATTGTCCCTCTTCACCAACTTCTTCGTTGTTCAACAGAGGAAGCGAGAGAGAAATTCTAGTGTTAAGGAATGAAATCGATTTAGGGATTTAAGTTTAAGTTTCCCCAAATCGTCGAAACGACGTCGTTTTGTCGCTACAGTAAACGATATCGTTTTGACAGAGAAGACAAACGGGAGTTTAACACCGTAATCGTTTTCTGTTAGCCTACTTAACGCTATGACTAAAATAGCTAGTCAACCAGACTTTGTTAATTAATTTTAAAGTCAACAAAAACTTTACGATTTATATGTTTTCTTTATAGTTCATGATTTTTTTGACATTTTTCCAAAAAAAAAAAAACAACTTTATACTTTAACAAGGACACAAAATTCATGCATGGTGTGTGTGTGAGCTCCAATGGCGACATAAGCACAATCTACAAGCTAATTACTATTGATTGGCCATGTAGCTTAGGAAAATTTGTTTGTGCAATAATCCTGGTGGAACTTGCTTTGAACTAAATAATCCTACTAGCCATGTATCATTTGTGATGAATGATTACTACCAGTTGCACGGGTGCACTGAAGAGGCGTGTGAAATGGAAATTTGTGTGATGTCGCTAGAGAGTCTGACAACAACGGAGAAGAAATTTTGGTTTCCTTACATTGTTTGGTGATACAACAAAACTTTGGAAATGAAAATCTTGAGCATCCAATGGTCGACTTGACAGTGAAACCTTTGTAGAGGATTAATAGGCTTACCGAAAGAGGATGTGCTGGTAATGTCGAGCTAAGTGACTTTGATTCGGTAGGAAAAGCTAGAAACAGAGCAAGTTTTGCCCAAATTTGAGAGCTGATTTGAGTGGAAGAAACCTAAAAATAGGCCATAGAAAACCGGTTCAAAACCAAAATTACAATGGATGGTTTGTGGTTGACACTCTGAGGTCCGAGAATATCTCGGTGAAAGAGAGAAGAAAAACCTACAAGAAAGTCAGTAGTCCCAAAACTCTAGATCCATACTGAATAAAATCCAAAGATCAAGATTTATCTTTACCGGTTTCTAATTTCGGCAAAATCTAACAGAAAATAGCAACTCAAAGACTAGCCACACCAGAATATATACAAATTTGTCTATGTATGCTTTGCCGCAATCAAAATTCTAAAATATAAACAGACCCTAAAATTATACCACTCTTAAGGCAAACGAATTAATCCTCTAAACTTAAACAAGCACACATAATTCGAACAGATGCCATGGCTGTAGAAGCCCACGGCCAATGGCCAAAGAGGCAACGAAGGCTAAAAATAATTTCTTATACAAAAAAGAATAAAAATATGTGTCATATTTTAATTAAATAACATCGTATTTATGGTAACAATTTGTTAGCTTAAAAACTCATAACATTTTATTTAAATAATTTATAAGATAAGGTAATAGTTTATAAATATTAATATTATATGTTGAATAACATATTCATATTCCAATATTTCATTTAATTCATTAGTCAATTAGTCTTCAATTCCACCAAAAATATAATTTTCATAAATTGGTCAAAGATTTATAAAATAAAATCAAAAATATTATGGAAATAAGTTACTTTCAGAAGAAATTTTATCATACTATATATAGTGCAAAACTCTTTTGAGTTATTATCATTCACAAGCAAAACACCACATTATTATCATATTACATATACTATAAGATCGTTTGAATTATCATTCACAAGTAAAACACCACAATGTTTCCGCAGTTGACACTAATCTTTCTTTTCTCTCTTGTTGTAATCCACCCCCTTCATGTCTCAGCCAAGACATGGTGTGTGGCAAATACATCCGCAGCACCTACACAACTACAAGCTAATATTGATTATGCATGTAGCGAAGGAAAAGTTGACTGTGCAAAAATCAATCCCGGTGGAGTTTGCTTTGATCCAGATACAGTTCTTAGCCATGCATCATTTGTGATGAATGATTTTTACCAGAATCATGGGAGCACTGAAGAGGCTTGTAATTTTAGTGGTACTGGTCAAGTGGTTACTGTTGATCCAAGTTATGGTAGTTGTGTGTATACATAGAATACATGGTTTGATGAATGATTTTGTGGTTGCAAAGTTTTCTTAGGAATAATACAATTATGCTAAATCAATGTATTGTTAAACATTATGTAAGGTTAATAAAAACTAAAGCTATTTTAATTCAGTTTTATTCATATTAAATGTTTTTATCTTGATGATTTTGCCAAAACTCTAAGAGTGCTACATGGTATGACAAGTGATCACTATTTTATTGCAAATATCATCTACTGAGTCTATGAAAAAAATTATCCTTTTTTGAAAACAACTTTTGACGATTTCTCGATTTGTAATCGAACTACATCTAGGCTTGATCTCATTTCGGGTGCGTAGACAGCTCGACGCTCGAGTATAGATATTTGTAAAAATTTACTATTTTTTGGGGCATCAAGTTCTACGCTATACATCAATACAATACTATTTTTTTTTTCTACGTTTTTACTAACATTCACATTATTTTCTATACGTTATTGTCTTGTACTTTTGATTTTGAGAGTTTTGACCCATAAATAATATAAAATATTTAAGTGTGTGAATCCGACATCTACGTACGTAGATAAAGCAATTTTATAAACGATGTGTTATCGACAGTCATCTTAGATGTCACCTATATTATAGCGTTTTTGTTATATGGTATGGAACGGTCTTCTACCATAGCGGTTTTCTTGTAAGCTATGGTATATGTGGTTCTAGCATAGATTTATGTGCATGCCGTAATTTGTTTTGTCGATTATTTTTTTGATGTTTATAATATTCAATGTTATGACTTTTATTTTCTACAGTTGTATTACGCAAAATATTCAAACTACATACAACCATATATTAACTTTTGAAGATTTGTACAATCGATTGAAATTTTTGTAATCAAACAAAATATAAATGAAAAAAAAAATTCGATTGTATGCAGATGTATGAGCTTAGTAATTCATACATTTTAGATATTCCAAATATCTGTCAAAAGGCATCATCCATTTTTCTCAAAGATTCGGCTAACATTAGTTTATTCCACATATTTCAATTTTATCTATTGGAGTGTTTTGGCATTTGGTTATCCGTTTCTCCATTAAATATATAAAAATAAAAAAGAAAATAAACTTTATTTAACCATGTAAGCCAGTACATTAACACAAACGGTTAAACTGTTTCATAAAACGTTTGATATAATGTAATTTATTTCATTTCAATTATTTATTTATAAAATCTCTAGTAGTGTATATTTCAACAAGTAGGATAAGCAACACCACAAGCAACGAGCACTTTGCGAGCGTTTGGAGAGCTAATGTACTGTGCAAACGCAGGGTTCTTAGCGAAACCACAAAGGCATGACTGTTGCTCTGTAAGCTTTGCACAACATGCACCCGAAGGCTGTCCTCCTCCCGTGATCGCGGCAAGGCAAGGCTGAAGCTGCCTTGCATCACACGTCACTCCCACATTTCCTGTATCTCCCGTGTCTCCTGTATCTCCCGTGTCTGCGGCTTTGACGATGGTAGCCGGGAATGATGTCGAAAGTATGACGAAGACGACGAGTACCAATGTCACGATCTTCATGTCCGGAATTTGGTTGTATTTTATATTTCTCTTAGAGGTCTTGTTTTTAGTATTTATTAGGTTTGGGTTTCGAATTGCATCCCGTAACGCAAAATGCATGTATCTTGCATCGTTAAATAACGTGAACGTAACTAGTCGTCATGCAAAAAGAACCTAGAAACTAAAGGTCGAAAATAAGTAATAGTGACACGTATTTTTTTTAGGGCTTATTAATTTTTTTCATTTTGTTTTGGGCAAACTAATTATAGGGCTTATTGATTTAGATCAAATTTCTTCAGTTGAGGCTTGAGGGCTAACTGAACTAGGTCTGAAAAAACCCCCAAAAGAGGAAAAAATGATTTGATCCAATTTAATATGCTTTGGTTTCTTTATCTGAAAAAACGTATTAATTTTTAAGTTCTAAGAACAAAGCTTGCACCTTTTTTAGTACTAAGAGATAAACATTTCGATCGACTTTCTTAGTTCTAATTAATATTCTTTTTTTTTAATTAATATTCACATAGAGACATTTAAAACATTTTATTTTACAACATATATCAACCAAGTACATTGTTTTTTTTCGCTCCACATACTTGATAACTTCTTAAGGTTAAAGCTTGTTTGAACTCGAATAATTTAACTCGTACTACTTAGTATCGATTTTTAATATCTTTTGAGCGAATATAAAATAATAAAACACTCTTGGCAATCTGAAAGTTCAATCCACAAATCTTTTGAACGTTTTATAGTAGTGAATCGACCGTTAGACAAAGATGGGGATCTTGTAGCCCATTAATCGAGAGCGATGTGGGAGACCTAAACATGTGTGGAGCGTTTCTAAAATCACAAAAAAAAAAAAGGTAATGATCTTGGTGTGCAACAAGCACATTGCTGATGTGAGTCAAATTAGACCTAAGACTACTTTCTAAAATAAGAGATTAGTTACAGTATTTTAGGATCGAAATTCACAAAGCTCTCGTGTTCACACAATAGACTAACATGTTTTGAATTAAGCTAAACAGAAAATAAGGATATTAAAAAAAAAAAAAAAAAGCAATTAAAATCGAGTTTTAAATCAGATGAGAAAAACGTTAGGCTTAGAGAATTCTCAGGAAATAAACTAATAATAAATCTAACAAATTAATTAGGATTATTATCGAACCGTTCTAGAACTCAAATCACTAATGTATAGCCAACTTCCTCTCGGATGTATTGACTAACTAATCTAATATCAGGTAATTCCACCCACTCCAATGCGAATTCTTAGATCTAGACTAGCATTAAAAACATGTTTGATATGTTCACAAATATTCCTAGACCTCCTCTCGAATGTATCTAGTAATTTCTGCCTACCTAAGATAGTTCCAGTAACAGACGCTCTCTCGGATTAAAACATATTATCCTATGATCAAGTTCTAATAAGCTACTTTAGAACTAGAATTAAGAACAACCTAAGGTGTAGAACTCTAAAGATTAATCCTAACAGGTAATCGATCTACTAATTCATCTGATTCCCTAATGAGAATCCTTAAACCTAACAAGCAAACTACTCAGACATAGAGATTGTAACAAACAACATGATTAAATAGAATTACATTAAGAAAATAAATAAGAGAATAGAGTTAAGAAAGATCTTCTCTGGAGGAGGTATCTCTAATTATCTCCCAAAGGGTTCAAGCTCCAAAAATGCAATAAAATAAGAGATTGAGAGATGTCTAAAACAAAACCCTAAAAATCTATATATATGTTCTTAAAAACGTGCAGGAACTTCTTTGAAAATAGAAAAAAACTTCTAGGCACTTTCTGCAAATCTTCATAACTTCAAAAAGACGTGAAATCGAATTGCCGTCAGATACTGGTGTCGACCGACACCAGGGCATTTTGTAGACTAATACCTAAACTGATAAAAGTCTAACTGAACTAGGTCTAGACTCTCACTTTTCACTTTCGATCGACACTTGCACGAATTTTGGTCTTCGGATTGCTCTCGTAGCATAACTTCTCAGTTTTGCTCCAGAATGATCTATAATCTCCAAATTAGTCCCGAACGTGTAAATACCTGAAAAACACTAGAAAAGACTCTAGAAATAACAAAAAGACTCTAAAAACAATACCTATATCATGGTTAAAAACAGTAAAATCCATGATATATCAATTGCCATATGTGAGTAAAAGTAGTGATTGTAGTGTTTTAATTTCTAGAAATTTCGAAGTGTCTGCAGAGATGATTAAGAGAATTAATTTGACCATTCATATCACCAAAGCATAATTTATGTCCGCAATGAGGACATCTCCATCTCTATTTGGGGTGATTTAATCATTTTGGTTACTCATGTGAAAAGATTATAAAATAATGGATTTGACTATATATTATATCACTAAAATATATTTTTAATTTTTTTAATCTCATCATGAGAAAATTTCACATTTAAATGTGATTTTGGTGAAGCAATATACGAATAGATGTATCACGGATAGAAAGTGATTTTAGTCCACAGGGAGTGAAATCAAAACATAAGAAAAATTCTCATCGTGATTGACATTGATACATCTCTAAAGTCTTAAGATTATTATTTGTTTTAAAATCTTTAAAGTCTTTAAAGCAACACTAGTTACACTACCAAATACCAATCAGCCCTTATATCTGCTTATATGGTACAATTGCAGTCTACTACTATATATATGCTGATTCTCAATTAATTTATTTGTTCTTATTTGAGTTTTCTTATTCATATATTTGTGTTGTTTGTGGCATCCTTAGACCTATTGTCAATGTCGAAAAGAAACAAAGATTCAAAACTTCTCTCTAGTTTTCTAAAAAAGAAAGAAAACAAAACAAAACTGATATATGCCATTAGTGGCATCCTTAGGCCTATTATCATTATCTAATTTTCTTTAATTGATTTATAAAAAAAATCCCCATAAGTTTTTGGGGAAATGTATACCACAAGTCCACAAATATCTAAGATTTTGCGAGCGTTCGGTGATGTAGTTTTTAAACGTTGGCTTGACCAAATGAATTGACACCAACATCGACAATATTCAAGTGCCTTTTCTGCCAAATTAGTGCTAAGAATATCACGAAGCCGATGAGCACCAAATGTATAATCTTTCATGTTTAATTGATTTATTTACCTCTATCTTTACCAAATCGTTTGACTTACTATGTTTGATATGTTAAATATTGAAAGTTGAAACTATAGAGAAATCAAATGTTATAATAGCCCAATAGACCCAATTTGCTAAAATAGCCTAATCATAACTTATTGAGTGGGTGAACCACCAATTGAACCAGCATTATGTCTTCTAGTTGGATTGTTACGATTTAAAACAAAAGACCAACAACACATAAACATGGTGTAGGGCTGGGCGTTCGGTATCCGTTCGGGTGCAATTCGGGTTTTTCAGAATTCCGGGTTTACGCTCATAAACCAGTTTGAGTATTTATAATATTCGGGTCCGGTTCAGTTTGGTTCCTATTATGTTCGGTTCGGATTGGATTTTACCTTTTGAATTTGGTTCGGATCCGAAACTACTATATCCTGGGAAAAAAAACTACCCAAAATTCAAAAGTATCCAAATAACCTAAAAACTCCGGTAAAAAACAATCTAAACTAACCAAAGTATCCAAAATTACTTGAAAATATTTGAATTATCCCAAAACCCAAAAAAAAAAAATCTCCCAAACTCTTTAAAAATACTCGAAAATGTATAAATTACCCAAAACCTCCGTATAAAATACGCGAAACTCCTCTTAAATTTCCCAAAACTTCGGATTGTTTCGGGTACTAGTTCGACTTTGGATTCGGTTCGGATAATTCCCAATCCCGAAATACTATGACACTAGCCTCTATCGAATATTTTTCACTAACATGTTCAGATCAGGATCGGATTTTTCGGTTCGGGTTCGAATTTCGGGTTTCCAGTTTTTGCCCAAACCTAAACATGTGTCTAGGGGATGTGCCGATGTGGTATCAACACGTCAAAACAAAATAACTTTCTCTACTTTTTTGTGGTATTTGTATATTCACAATTAGTTTATGTGTTTAGAATTATCCAAATAATTATTTGGAATTGTCTCACATGTCAATATGACAATATGTCATGTATATGTAATATGTTTATGCTACTTGTGGTATCCTTGGCCTCACATACAATGCTCAGAAGAAACAAAACTTTCATAAATTCTCTCTAAACTTTTCCCAAACAGAACAAAATGATAAGACGAAACAGAGACAACGTGAACCAATCATCATCATCTCCTTCTTCTCTTCCGTTGATTCTCTGCAACACACAACAACACCAACCTTTCTCTTCCTCCAACATCTCACTCACCTGTAAGTTCTCAGATCAATGGGTGAAAGGACTTTAGGTGGAATTGTATCAGTGAAAGCCGCCATTAATAAGTTCGGACAAAAAGCTACAAGAAGTGTCATTAAGGTGAATCCAAAGATCAGATTTTTCAGATTCCAAATGTGTAATTTCTTTCATAATTGTGCAAAGAATGCTTTTAGTTTGCTAAAGTTTTGATTTTTGAGAATTGTATATAGTTGGTATAAACCAAAGATCGATTCTTTAGATTAAAGTTTCGATTTTTAATGCAAATGATGCAATTTTGTATGTTAAAGTTTTTGTTTTTGTTATCAGTCTTCTTCGGTTGTGGAGGATTTGCATAAGTCAGGGAAGGAGCTTGGAATCTACAGGGAGAGCAGAAGAGTAGCTGAGTCTGCAAAGGCAAAAGCAGAAGTGGAATTGTGTAAGGCGAACAAGATAGTAAAGGAGCTTACTTTACGGATAGAGGAGTCGAATCGAAGGTTAAAGTCTCGAAAAATCGATATTGAAGCTGTGATGAATGAGTCAAGGGTAGATGGGAATGGAGGGTATGCTAGGATTATGAGAGAGTTGGAGGATTTGAAGCAAGAATTGAGTAAGCTGAAGCTTGATATAGTGTATGTTTCGAGAGAGAAAGTTGTGGCGGAGAAAGAAGTAATGGAGTTGGGGTCTAGAATGGAGGAGAATTTGAAGTTGTTAGAGAGTCTTAAGTTAGAGGTTGATGTAGCGAATGAAGAACATGTTTTGGTTGAATTGGCGAAGATCGAGGCTTTGAAGGAGTGTAAAGAGGTTGAAGAGCAGAGGGAGAGGGAAAAGAAGGAAGTGTTTGAGTCATTGCATAAACGAAAGAAAAGAATAAAGGAAATGAAGAGAGAGATTGAGAGATCAAAGAACTTTGAGAATGAGTTATCTGAGACGTTATCGGATATTGAGATGTTGGAAACTCAGTTAAAGCTTGTCAAGGAAATGGAGAGGAAGGTTCAGAGAAATGATAGTATGTCGAGATCGAAAAACCGAGCTTTTGAAAGAGGAAAAGATAATTTGTCGGTGTTGAAAGAAGTTATGGAAGCTACTGAAGCGAAGAAGGCGGAACTCGCTTCTATTAAAGCAGAGCTCTTTTGTCTAGTCAATACAATGGATACATTGAGGAAAGAACTTGACAAAGCAAAAAAAGAAACAGCTTGGTTAGATAAGATGATACAAAAGGATGATGTAATGATTGAGAGACTCAATACGAAGCTGCTTATTGCGAAAGATCAATTAGCAGCAGTATCTGCAGCTGAAGAAAGAATCAGCTATCTTGCGGACAATTTAACTACTTCGTTTGAGAAACTAAAGAACGATAGAGAAGCTGCGAAGAAAGAGGAGCTTAACCTTAAAGAAGAAGCAAGGATCATCGATAAAGAAATACAGAATATCGAAATAGGTTTTGATGGAAAGGAAAAAGAGTTACTTTCCAAGTTAGATGAGCTTGAGAAAGCGAAGCACGCAGAGGCTTTAGCTCTTGAGAAGCTTGAATCAATGGTAGAGAAAACAATGGAAACTCGAGAAATGGAATCTCGGCGTAATTCAACCATTTCAATATCAAGATTCGAGTACGAGTATTTGAGTGGAAAAGCTTGTCACGCTGAAGAAACCGCAGAGAAGAAAGTGGAAGCAGCAATGGCATGGGTCGAAGCACTCAAGGCTAGCACTAAGGCGATTATGATAAAGACAGAATCTTTAAAGAGAGTGAGTGGGAAAACAATGCTGGAAGAAGAGAGGGAATCGTTTAGGATGCAGAGGTCGCTATCGATAAAGAGATTGATCCAGGATGAGATTGAGAAGTTCAAGGAAAACTCAGAAGACAAAGACTTGATCAACTCTCCAAAACCGGTGAGAAAATCGGTTAGGCTGAGCGGAAAATTCACACCGGTTCAGGGAGGGAAGTCGAGAAGATATTCATCTGCAGGGAACAGAGCAACTCCAACTTTCTTTGTAATCAAGAAGAAGAAGAAAGTTCCAAACATGGTCAAATTTTTTAGCCGGAAAAGGCGTAATTCCTCTTTAGAACAATGAGAAGTTTAGTTATCTTGTTGAAGTGACTATAAGTTTTTTTTTTACTTCCGTTTTAAGTTTCACATTGTTTGTACTTTGTAGCTTACAAGTGATTTATTTGTTTTGCATTTTGTTGTATTTATGTATACTTTAGGTGTATATCAATGAAAATAAAGTATTGCATTTTACAATAGTCAAGTAATTTTGTCATATTTGTTTTCAGTAATTTTAAGGGTTTGTAACGAACTCGAACCAACAAATTACATACATGACCAGCCGTTGATGAAAATTTTTCTGGCGTAAATATTTTTATAGACACACAAATCAAAGTAAATTAAACTAAAACCAAATTTAATTATAAGAAATGGATAATTTAGTTTTTAATTATTCTTTTTTCTAAAATATTATCAATATTTTTTAAATATAATACTCATATTGCGAATAATATTTTAATTTAATTACTTGCCTCTAAATCATTATTTTTTTGGTTAACTAGAAATATATAAAAGATTTGGGTACAAGTACCTAAAAAAAAACTTATCTAAATTTTATTTAATCTAAATTTGGGGTACCTACAAAAAAAAAAACTCGATTTAAATTTTAGTAATAAGAATGAGAAGTGTTAAGCTTTTCATCATCCTGGCGTCGAGCTAATTTCCTACAATATCGTCACCGCAGTAGAGTTACCCACCAAGTTCATGGTGTATTGGATGTTTTTAACCGAATAATGTAAACCAAATATAAACCAAATAAACTTATAAAATTATGTAATAATCATAGTAGAAATATTTGGTCATGATTCATAAATTTCACTTCAAGTGTAGTATTATTGTTTTCATGTATTTTTCCGACAAATGTCAACTCTTATTCCTCCCAAAACTAGTTATATTTGTGACAGACTCCAAAACAGAAACAAACAATCTAGAAGTAAACTGGAGTACAAATCAAATCGAACCGAAACTTAAATTGACCGGCACAATAATAATTCTGGTGTAGATTTGACTTTATGATCTTGAAGTAAAATTGTCAATAGATTTCCCCACCACTAACTAAACAACTAGAAACTAGAAAAGCTGTTCCTCATTAACATTACGTGTCCCTTACTGTTCCAATTATAGCCTCAATCATCGCTAATTCCATTGACATATAAATGAACTATATACACATATAAAATTTTCAAAATATTCTTTATTATATTTTGTTTGATGCATGAATTTAGATGTAACTTTCTTCAAAAAAATAAATATCTTCATAAAATTTAGAATTGAAAAGAAGTTAAAACTGTTGACTTGAAATCTAGCTAGGCCAGTCCAAGCTATATAGCAAACACTATTGTTTTGGAGATATTTAGGAGCCAAACTTTACTCAATTCAGAATTGTGTTTCTCTTTAGAGATGGCTCAGTTATTTCTCATTCTCTCCTTAATTCTAACTAATTTCTTTGCCATTGCTACTTCTTTAAACGATCAAGGTCTTGCTCTTCTTTCCTTTAAGCAATCCTTACAAAACCAGAGTGACTCTGTTTTTACCAATTGGAACTCTTCAGATTCAAACCCTTGTTTATGGCAAGGTGTTACATGTAATGATGAGCTGAGAGTTGTTTCCATTCGTCTTCCTAATAAACGCCTTTCGGGTTCTCTTCATCCATCCATTGGAAGTCTCTTGTCGCTTCGACATGTTAACCTTAGAGACAATAAGTTTCAAGGGGAGTTACCTGTGGAACTATATGGACTTAAAGGGCTTCAAAGCTTGGTGCTGTCCGGAAATTCTTTTTCCGGGTTGGTTCCTGAAGAGATTGGGAGGTTGAACAGTCTAATGACATTGGATCTTTCGGAGAATTCTTTCAACGGTTCGATCCCTTTGTCGCTTATTCGATGCAAGAAGCTGAAAACACTTGTTCTTAGCAAGAACAGTTTCTCTGGAGCTCTTCCAACCGGGTTTGGTTCTAACTTGGTTCATCTTCGTACGCTGAATCTTTCTTTCAATCGATTAACTGGAACGATCCCCGAAGATATCGGAAGGCTGAAGAATCTGAAAGGTACTCTTGATCTTTCTCATAACTTATTCTCAGGTATGATTCCAACAAGTCTTGGAGATCTCCCGGAGCTTCTATATGTCGATCTTTCTTACAATAATCTCAGCGGTCCAATACCAACATCCAACGTTTTGTTGAATGCCGGTCCAAATGCTTTTCAAGGGAACCCTTTCCTTTGCGGATTACCGATAAAGGTTTCTTGCACCACAAGAAATACACAGGTAGTTCCTTCTCAACTATATACAAGAAGAGCCAACCATCATTCTAGACTCTGCATTATCCTTACAGCCACTGGAGGTACAGTCGCCGGAATCATTTTTCTTGCTTCGTTATTCATCTACCATCTTCGGAAAGCATCAGCTCGTGCAATCAAAGATGAGAACAACCACACAGAAGAGAAACTGAAAAAGACAAAGCCAGAGTTTTTATGTTTCAAGACTGGGAATTCAGAATCTGAAGCGCTAGAGAACAAAAGTCAACAAGTTTTCATGCCAATGGACCCGGAAATCGAATTTGACCTCGACCAACTTTTAAAAGCCTCGGCTTTTCTTCTAGGGAAGAGCAGGATCGGGCTTGTGTACAAGGTTGTTCTTGAAAACGGGTTAATGTTAGCCGTTAGACGATTGGAAGATAGAGGTTGGCTAAGGCTCAAAGAGTTTCTAGCTGATGTCGAAGCAATGGCGAAAATCAAGCACCCGAATGTCTTGAATCTCAAGGCTTGTTGCTGGTCTCCAGAAGAGAAGCTCCTGATCTATGATTACATACCAAATGGTGACCTTGGTTCTGCAATTCAAGGTAAGTTTAGTGTCAAAATCGCGTAAATCTATGACCATACTTTAGAGTCAAGTCTGATTCATACAAGTTTATGACAGGTAGACCTGGTAGCGTGTCTTGCAAGCAACTAACTTGGCCGGTCCGGTTAAGAATATTAAGAGGAATCGCAAAAGGATTGACTTACATTCACGAGTTCAGTCCCAAAAGATACGTCCATGGACATATAAACTCAAGCAACATACTTCTCGGACCGAATCTAGAACCGAAAGTATCCGGTTTCGGTCTAGGTCGTATCGTCGACACATCTTCAGATATCAGATCAGACCAGATCTCTCCAATGGAGACAAGCTCACCTATCATCTCTAGAGAATCATATTACCAAGCTCCTGAAGCAACTTCAAAGATGACTAAACCATCTCAGAAATGGGATGTGTATTCATTCGGTTTAGTGATACTCGAATTGGTAACCGGAAAATCTCCGGTTAATTCAGTGATGGATTTGGTTATGTGGGTTGAATCGGCTAGTGAGAGAAATAAACCGGTTTGGTATGTTCTTGATCCGGTTTTAGCTCGTGATAGAGATTTGGAAGATAGTATGGTTCAAGTTATCAAGATCGGTTTAGCTTGTGTGCAGAAGAACCCAGATAAAAGACCACTAATGAGAAATGTCTACGAGAGCTTCGAGAAATTGGTAACTTCGATTTAAATTACTAAAACATAATTAATCTTATGTAATAATCGTAATTATATTTGTGTTTACTTCATAATTTTGATATATTACTGTGAGCTATAAGAAAATTCTAGTAAGTTAGACAAAAATGAAGGATATTTTTGGTTTCAAATTATTAATTATGATAAATTTCATGTAATGTAGTTGTTATTATTTTTATGTTAATCCTTCATAATTATGATATTACCATGACAAATAAAAGGACAAAAGGAAGGGTATTTTTATTGAAAATAAATTATTAACAAAAATGTTAATACAGTACAAAATTAACATAATGCTCATTAAAAATCTTTTACCCGAACCCGACCCGGAATTATGAACCGGAGCTTTTTCTCATAGGTCAAATCTATCTTTAATGTCATCGAAAGTGTACCCGCCGCCAACTCCAAACCCGTATCCAAACCCGAACCCGATACCGCAACCCATACCGAATCCAAGAACCACATTAGAATGGTTCAAACCTTCAGAGGCAGCTATACCGAGCCCGCCGGTGAGACCAATGCCGATTCCAGCGCCGCAGCCAATGCCGCCGCCGATTCCGGGACCGGCGGTTGTGTTCTTGATGTTCTCGATTTGTGTCCTAAGGAATCTGGTAACCGGAAATTCGGATTTCCCGGTTTTGACGTCTGGTTTACGGCTCCAGAGTTTATTATTTGATGCCATTGGTATTGTGATTGGACAAATGACAATCACTGAATTGTGAATTTATGAGTGATGAGAAAATCAGATAAGATTGAGAAAAGATATTTGATAAGTATACGATGCATATGGGCTTTTGCGTATTTATTGGGCTTGTTTACGTATGTGTTGGGCTTAAACCCATTTAAGTCTACAATCTCGACTCGAGTATTTATCATTTTTTCTTATAACGACGATGGATAATTTCTAGAATGAATTACGGATTTGCCATATTTTTTTTTTAGTATTTATTTATGTTGCATGGAAACTCCATCCGAGGTGCGTTTCCCGTTTCGGAAACGTTTCGGAATTGGAAACTCTTGAAAACGCGGGGAAACGTCATGGAAACGCGTTTCCTAAAAAAGTCAATTTGGAAACACGTTGGAAACGTATGTTTCCCTTTTGGAAACGTATGTTTCGTTTCCCTTTTGGAAACACACGATTCTATTTTAGAGATGCATAGAAAACTTAGTTTTTTTCCTTTGAAATATAAAAATTAAATAATTTTAAAAATATAAGTATATATTTGATATTTTGTCTTTAAAATCTTAATTAGTATGAGGAATATAAAATACTTATTTTATTATTTTTGATCGATCACGAAACAGCTTAAACTCGACGGTCTTAATTTTTGATTTTGAGTGTTATTATCATTGTTTTAGTTAGACTATCTAATATTTTTATTAATATTCATGTTATTTAAAATATATTTTTAATATTATTTTGTTTTTTACTGTTTCAGATATATATATATATATATGCATACACGTTTCCAAAACGTTTCCATTTCGTTATTTTTAAAAAAAATCCGTTTCAACGTTTCCACACGTTTCGCTTCCGCGTTTCCGTTTCCGTTTCCATGCAACCTACTATTTATGGATTTTGTCCTTTCTGAATAGTTTGTGAATTTCGCCCTTTTAATATTATAAAAATGTGATTTAACATGCGTTTTACCCGTTATGTTTGGGTTTAGTCGATTTCATTTGTTCTTAGGGTTTAATATTTGGTATAAAATACGTATTTTTGCAAAAAAAAAATCGTTAAAACAAACATTTTTAAGTGTTAAAAAATGGTAAATCCGTAAGATTTTAGTAAAAATGACATTTTCAAAAGATTTTGATGAAAAAGAGCAAAATCAACAATAATCCCTAATTTCTACGAACTACATCCCCCATGCCATTTCATAGATTGTACAGATTGCTTGTTACGTCTGCATATTAATCTCCAATATTCCATCTAATATTTGTTATATTGAAAATATTCTCAAATGACATCGTAGTATGTAATTTCTATGAACTAAAATATATATTTATTTTAGTATATACTTTTGAATTTTTGCTTCCCAAAGCTTATATAGATAATTATGATTATATATTTACATTTTGGGTTAGTTATATCTATACTATTAATTGGGAATCATTCTAACTTAAATAACCTTATAAAGTGTAAGATATTACAAAGATTGCCATTAGTTTTTAGTGTTTTTAAATAATTTCATTAATGGTACAATAGTAATCACAAAATTAATATATTTAAATTAAAAATAGTTTAATTATTTTAAATAATTATTAATTTCCAAAAAATTAAACTAACTTTCTCTCTTATTAATTATAAACAAAAATTTGAAATTAATTTTTAAAAAATTGTTAACCAATGAGAATTGAAAAACTAAGATTTGATATCCAACTAAGATTTTATCTAAATCAATCGTAAGAGCATCTCCAATGGTGTGAAAATGGAGCTCTCTTCATAGTTTCTCTCATTAAAAGTTGAAAAAAATAAATCAGAATGATTTATTTTTGAGAGAGTTGTCTCTCTTGAGAGAGACTTTGCAAGACAAGAGAGACGATGACGTGTCACGTTTTTATTGGCTGGTTTCTTTTGACAAAACAGAAGAAAAAAAAAACGCGTAAAAAAAAACACTTTGCCTTTTTGTATTATCCCGACTCGCTCTCCTTCTTTAGGCGAGACGATGGCGATGGAGAGTGAGAGTGAAATTAACGGTAAATTCAAGATTATTCCGATGATTCTATTTATTGAGAGTGAAATTAACGGCAAAATTGTGGTGTCTGAGAGGTCTTTCCTACAAGTTGAAGGAAACCAAACTTCACAAGTCGATTTATCGTATTCTACAGGTATGCCTCCAAATCTCGAGAATATGATGGGCATGCGAAATCAACTTCGTGATCAAAATATGCATCAACAATTGAAAAGTGATTTGGTTGAGCATATATGGAGAAAATTTCGCAACAATCAACATAATAACTAATCGTTTTTTTTTTTTGCAAATTTATTTTCAAATGTATGAAATTATTGTATGGTTAATATGTTATTAATTGTAATTTTTACAGTTTTATGAATAAAATAATTAAAAAAATAATTTAATTTTTTCTTGAGAACCCGACAAAGAGAGCCTACCATTGGACTTTACAAAATTAAAAAAATTTAACAAAAGCTCTCATCTCATAAATTTGAAAATTTTATTCTTAAAAAAATGGTGAGAGCCCATGGAAGGCTCTCACCATTGGAGATGCTCTTAATAGACTATTCTATATCAAAAATAAAAAGAAAAATAAAATCATTTTAATTCAAAATTAAAAACACTATCATTTAAAAGATTTATCAATGCCTTTAAGATTGAATTTAAAGTTTCGTAAGAATATTAAATACAAATATTTTAAGATTCAGTTTTGTTATAATATTTTAACAAATTTTAAAATATAAAACAAAATTTTATTTCACAATTTCTAAAATACGATATTAGATATTAACAACTATTTATATTTACGATGAAATAAACTCAAATAATAATAAATTTAAAGTAATTATTATTATAGCCTTCGTTTAGAGCAAGTTTGATAAATATCTAAACAATAGATTGTATATATTAATTTCTAAATTATTTTGCGTTTTTCAACCGGATCTTCCTTAAATAAATCCCTAATATATTGCACACAGTTTTCAAATAATGTAAACTAATTATATATTTTGAATTCAAAACAAATTATGCAGCAATAGCATATCTCTTTTAGAGATGTATCTCAAATTTTTATTTTTAGTCCAAAAATCAAAATAATTATGATTAAACAATAAAAATAAGAAATCCAAAATTTAGATAAGAAAAGAAACATTAATAAATTTGTAACTTTAGCAGCATATATATTAATCTGCAAAACTCACAGTATGTATTGTATGGTATTTAAAAGTAAGCAAACAAGAATTTGGAACATGATTTTAATGGAATGAAATGAGAATAGAAATTACGAGACGGGATGGGAGGGGAACATAAATTAAAAATCAAACTAAATACCCAACGTACGTTTACATACATAACCCTGTACGTACGTTTTTAGTTACACATATTCAATTTATGCTGGATACTGGACCGTCATATTTTATTTCATGTATATGAGACGGGTTATGGGACTAAGAATTATATGACAGATACAAGACGGGATAGGTTTCCCGTTCCAAAATAGTTACGCCTAGCTAATATACATGAAATAACCAAACTCAAACCGAATCTATATCCTATTTAACACATGTAATCAAACTATTAGAAATGTTTTGATTAGTTTAGAAAATAAAAAAGTAACATCATTTAACTTTTGCAACTAAATTATATCTTAGTTTTATCTTAAATATAATTTCGCACGTACGTGTAGGTCCGGATCTTAAAATATAACTATGCACTAACGCAACTGAATTTCGTTCATTACTCTAATTTTATAATATTTATACTATTATAAAGTTCACTAACACAACAAAATATTTTATATTTTTAAAATCTATATAACAATTTCTATAAAAATATATCTGCACGTACGTGTGGATCCAGATCTAATACACTAAAATATATATCATAGAAACAACGAAATAATCTATATTGAATTAAAATTTGTTAGAACTTTTTTAAAAATATGAAACCCCGCACGTATGTGCGGGTCAAAATCTAGTGATATGTAAAAGAAAGGGTAAGAAAGTAATTTGGGTAGGGTTGTTGGGTTAGAAGGAAGGAAACATTTTCTAGTTAGTTAGCTACAACGATAGATTTTGATTGAAGTATATTACACATAGGAAAGAGGGACCATATAGTTAGTTAAAGTTGTGGTCTTGAAGCAAACTCACACATATATTCCTTACCTTACTACGGTCGTTAACAACATGAAACTAAACAAACATTTTGTTGACAAAATAAAACATTTATAAAAATATATGAATTTAATCATCAATTAATTAACTATTCTTATTCATGATTGGCCCAACCAAACTTAAGAAATGCATTTTTCTTCAAACATATCAATACATACTTGCTTATTCTCCAAATTACAAGCAAAACTTCCCCTCCTAACAAACTTTTTGTTTCCATCTAAAATTTCTCAAAATAGATTTTGTTGACGTTGATATATATACTTGCTTATTGAATATATTAATAATGTTTTTCACTAGTTTTGTGTTAGTTGAACGTAAATCGGAAATTCAATCATCGATCGAAATTTAATTCTTTGATTTACGACGGAGTTCCAAGCCAAAATTTGTAACATCTTCGTGGACCGATGATCAAGCAAATCGAACTAATGACGAGGGAGCTCTAAACTTCCTTTGGGATCGAAAACCTATCCATGTTATTGACTAAATATTATAGAACAAATGGATTAAACATTTTTATGGTGAATATTGTCCCAAGCTTACGTTTTAAAACTATACACTAAAATAATTTTATTAATTATTTTCTCACTGTATGTGTAAAACTAAACACTAGTTTTGTTGTTGAAGTTATCTAAAAAAAAACAAATAATATTTTGTTAGACATCTCTAACGGTTCTAAAGTTGGCGCGAAAAGTGAAGTAGGTAGAATACTCCTCTGTACTTTACTTAACCATGGAGAATCAACTCACTAACCAATTAAATACATCCTCTTATCAATCACATCCTTAGATCATCTCATCGCACGCTCTCAATTAAGGAGCGTAACAATCTTCCCGTAGTCTCTCCCACATACGATCTTTATCCCTTTCTTCTTCCTCACCTCTCTCGTCGTTCTCTGTTTCACACTCTGTATATATATACAGAGTATTGTTCATAATCTTTATTTCACCGCTCTTTCTCTTTCTGAACAATCTTCTTGAGGAAGCTTTCGAGAATTACAACAATGGAGAAACTCGCTTCGTCTACTACAACAGATCTAGCTTACGTAACAGCAATAAACTCACCACCGCCTCCATTATCACCTCTCTCTGAGAAAAGCTTCAACAACAAACATCAAGAAGAATTCGCCGCAAGTTTCGCATCACTCTACAATTCAATTTTCTCACCGGAATCTCAATTCCCGATCTCGTTATCTCTCTCTCCTTCTCCTCCATCCTCTTCCTCACCACCACCTCGCTTCGATACAACCACAGAGCATCGTCTTCGTCAAGCGAGACTTATCCTCGAGTACGATGAACTCAACGAGCATTACGAGCTTTGCCTTAACCGTCTTCAATCTCTAATGACGGAACTTGACTCTCTTCGTCACGAAAATGATTCTCTCCGCTTTGAAAACTCAGATCTACTCAAACTTATTCATCTCTCTACTTCATCTTCTTCCTCCTCCTCCTCCGTCTCTCCACCGCCGATCTATAATCATAACCGCCAATTCCGTCACCAGATCTCCGATTTCGGTCCGATTCATAAGCATTCTCGCTCCGTGAAGAGAAATAATCCAGAGAGAAACTCGTTGCCTAAGAGTATCTCCATCAGATCTCCAGGTTATCTCAAGATCAACCATGGATTTGGAGTTTCTGATCGTCAAACGAGTCAACTCAGCTTCACGAGTCAACACAGCTCCGACTCGGTAATTCTCATTTAATTTAATTTATTTTATTTTTTAATTTTTATTTATAATGACGTCATAAATGTGTGTGAAGGTGTCGTCTCAAAAGGTGTGTGTAGTACCAACAAAAGGAGAGAGAGAAGCATTAGAGCTTGAGGTATATCGTCAAGGGATGATGAAGACGGAGCTTTGTAACAAATGGCAAGAGACTGGAGCTTGTCCATACGGCGATAATTGCCAATTCGCTCACGGAATCGGCGAGCTCCGTCCTGTGATTAGGCATCCACGGTACAAAACTGAGGTTTGTAGAATGATTGTCACCGGAGCTATGTGTCCGTACGGTCACCGTTGCCATTTCCGTCACTCACTTACTGATCAAGAGAGGATGATGATGATGCTCAGTCGCTGATCTGGAGAAGAAGAAGGTTACAAAAAGGGTAATAATTAGTAATTGTGTACAGATTTGGTAATGAATTGGGAAGAAACATATTTGCAATAGGAATAAGGAAAGGGAAAGATGTTGCTATATATAAATGTTGGTAGGATTATAGGAATATAATTAGGGATATGGATATGAAGAAATGTGTGGTTCTCTCGGATTAAGTAGGAGAGACTTGAGAAGGAATTTAGATTCAACAAAGATATGAAATTTGTATTGATGAAAGTTTTTTACTTTGTGTAGAACTATGCAATTTTCTTCCAATTATACTAATTCAATGTTCTTTGTTCTGTTTGATTTGTTTTGGTACCTTATTGAAAGTGCAGAAGTACAGATCATAAACTGTTGTGTTGCTATAATATCTTTCTAATTTGCTGCAGTGGTGGTGGTACTACATTCATGGGAAATGATTGATTTGGTATGTTGTGAAATATGAGTTTGTTTGTTGGTTATCTTGGTTTGTGTATTTATGTGTAATCTCTGCTTACCGGCACTCAAGTTTCTGTTTTGCTGATAAACATAGTCTAGATCTTAGGATGGGCATGTGCTAGTTTATTTAGAACTATGTGTTTTGCTGGTCTTACCATTTAGAGAAGAATGCGGTGATTGTGTCGGATGATATTTTATGTATCGAGTTGTTCTGTTTAGGGTCGGCAAGAGATTATCAATTTCTCTGCAGAAAACTATTTCTTGACGATTTTGTGATTGGATGTTGTCACTAGTTAGCTCCTGCCATACGCTGAAACTTAGTCTAAGTCATAGTATGTGTATGTGTTAGTTGATCTAAAACTACTTCTTGCTAAAATGGTTTCAACAAAGATGTGAAATTTGTATTGATGAAAGTTTTTTACTTTGTGGAAAACTATGAAACTTTCTTTCAAATTACTCATTGAAATTTAAATGTTTCTATGTTCTGTTTGATTTGTTTTGGGAGTTTAGATATCTTGACATGTTGATACTTGATAGTATGAGTCGTAGTGCAAAACTACAGATCATAAACTATTGTGTTGGTATAGTTTTTTTCATTCTAAATGCTGCAGTGGAAGTAATACATTCATGGGAGAAGATTGACTTGCTTTGTTGTGAATGTATGAGTTTGTTTTTTGATAATCTTGGTTTGTGTATATCTATGTCCGAGGAGTAATCACTAGAAACCGACACTCAAGTTCCTGCAGTGCGCTGACAAACATAGCCTTAAATCATCGCATGTGTTAGTTTATCTAGAACTATGTGTTTTCCTGGTCTTACTAGTTGGAGAAGAATGCAGTGATTGTATCGAATGATATTCTTATGTTTCAAGTTGTTCTGTTTAGGGTCAGAAAATAGCAATTTCTCTGCAGAAAACTATTTCTTGACGATTTTGTGATTAGAAGTTGTTCACTAGTTAGTTCCTGCCAAATGCTGAAAAAAACTTAGTCTAAGTCATAGGATGTGTATGTGTTAGTGGATCTAAAACTACTTCTTTTGCTAAAATGGTTTCAACTTGCAAGGTCGATGAAGTTTGTAGAATGTCATAGGGATACATACTAGCTGGAAGATACATTCTGAATCTTTAAGAGTAGGAAGATTCAAGTTGGGTTAGATTTGCCTTTCATATGGAGGATGCTTTGTCTATTGGTTAAATTCGGTACTAACTGTGGTAGTAACTGGTAACTTTACTAGGTATGCTAGTTCGATACGCTACAGTAAAATGTTGTGTAGGTTATTGAATGTCAAATTACATGCAAGCAATTTGACCATTTTGTTTTAGAAAGAGTGTTGCTTTAGAGAAGGATTACGTTTTACCACTCCCTCAGATTTAAACAGTCTTTGGTTTAGTATTGACTCTCCCTGTAGGTTCGAGCAAAATATAAACAAAGAAACTAAGAACCTTGTGTTCATTTTACGGTTCTAGCTCTCGTGAACGATTCAAACAACTATATTTACCTGAAATGAGTAATTTTGTTCAGCATGTTATACCTATATGCATTGACATTATGCCCTTTTCTAATCTGGTTTTCTGAACTTACCATGTTTATTTTGAACCACTATACAAGTCTAGCAATGTTGCATCTGTTCTTTGAGAAAGTGTACATAGCTCGAGAACCTTGATATACAGTAGTAACACCTCCATTTATATCAATATCGTTGGATATTGTTGAGCTTTCACTGAAAGCTATCTTGGCATCTGCACAATCGAAAGGTCTCTATACTATAACTTGGCAGTGCAAAATAAAGCTAAAATTTGAAGATCAATGGTTTGTATCACTGACTTGGTTATAAAGCTTCAAATGTGGTAAGGCAACCGATAGTTCATATCAGTAGTAGTCAAATTTTTTGTTTAAAGCGATAATCTCCTCAGTATTTTCCTAGCATAAACACATAAGACTAATGTTAGTATAAACAGAAGAAATCCATAAGATACTTGGTAACCAGAAGAAGACACTACTATATATACATTGACGAAAATCTTTAAAATCTGTAGCTTCTATACGAGGACTCGAGGATGTGCAATTCATTTGTATCTCGAATCTCCGAGAAAAAGACACGTTTATCAGTGATCAAATCTTTCTCCGTGCCAATTACCTGAAAGTTAAGAAAATGCCAAAATTTCAGACAATTCAACATAGGAAAAGGAAAGGGTAAAGAAGAACAAAGTTTGATTCTTACAGTATCAAAAGCTCTATAGAACCATTGAGCTGTGAAATAGAATTCCCCATCAGTTCCTTCAAACATTTCAATAATTTTGCAAATGAATTAAAATTATACAATTAAGTTGTGACTTGTGAGAAGCATAAGTTATGTATGGTTGTAATAAAAAGCTTAGCCAATACATAATATGCCCATGTTAGCCTAAATAACAATCAGATAAATATTGTTTCCTATGAGATCTCAGCCTTAAAATGTAACTATTATCAACATGTCCTCGAGAAACATTTGCAGAAATGGAAATTACGAATGTGATAGAGTAGAGTGGTTCTTGAGTTTTCAAGCTTTACGTGGCGGCCATAAGTTTGATGTGTAAAAATATTGCATGGTTCTTGATTTTTCAAGTTCTTTTTGCTCGTTCTAGAGCGTGAAGAAATATTTAACATAGAAGAGACGATCCTTAATTTACTCATTTTAAAGCGTGAAGAAGAATATTCAAACACAAAAGAGACGTAATAGAGTCACCTTCACATATGCATCATCATAAAGATCATATATATGACAATCATCATCCATTGCAAATCTAAAATGGCGTCGAGCTTGGATGATCTCATCAGCCATACAAAAATTAATGAAATGAATTGATGATCGTCATTTGTGAAACAAACAACATTTACTTTTTCGTAACATCTATATCCATTTGGAACCGAGTTTACATAAACATTAAACAAAGCCCTCAAAATATAACTAGTTATATATTTTGGGTTGGGCCGGGCCTAATAAAAGAGTTCTAGACCCATGATTCTCCTCTCTTTCTATACAAATCTACATGGGTCAAATTACTTTTGCTTTTGATAAAGACGATGATTTTTCTATAGTTGATGCCAGTAATGGACTTATAGGTTTAGTTATCGTTTATGTGCACAGAGAGCATGTGTTACTGTGTTAGGGTTGAACATTAGTTATATTTTAGTTTCTGTGGATTGTACTTAGATCCCGGAAACAAAACAAGAACGAGATTGTTAGATATATTTGTAAAGATATACGTGAATAATAAGACTTATGTACTCTGAAACGATGATCTTTGAGGGCGTGAGTTAGTTTTCCAACGATGCTGAACAGTGAGACCTTTAAGTTTTAATGTTTAATTTGAGATGAGAATCGTTTTCACTATCCAAAACTTGACTGCAATACTGAACTTGAGGAGTAACCTTTTATTTCTAATTTAGTAAACAATTTTTGGCTATCCTTTCTTTTTCAGACATGCATGAAATAATTTATAGACTAAAGTAAATCGAGTTTATACATATATATCTTTTAACCTATATCTTGTCAATAGATTAAAAACTTTTCTGAATTTATTGCTATATATGTAATGAAACTATTACAATGAAATAAAAGAAAGTGTTGTCAATGCAACATCATGCTTCCAAGTTTTATGACCCAAAGAAAAGCTCGGAGTTTGGCTGAATCATAACGCTAAGTATCCGTGAATAGTCGAATAAACTGCCTCGACAATTGTTTTTAATTCCGCGTGCGATCAACAATTTTGAATAGATCTTATGCTGGGATGCTGCGGCTGTTGAAGATCCGGTTATTTTCGCTCTCACCAGGTGGTGCTGTTTTGAGCCGTAGGACGGTTGAGTTGCTGCTCTGAGACTGTCTTTGAAGCCGCGTGAGAAAGTTTTGCCAAATGGAGAACCCCATGAAGTGAGAGATTAGCCGAGAGATGCAAAAGTCTCCATATATCATAGCTATTGAGACATCTTAAAAGTAAATGATCTCTTGTATACGCACGAATATTTTATTGAACATATAAGTTATATATAACACTTCCTTTAATCATACAAACATCCAAAGCTATAACTAATGAGTCAGCAAGACTATACAAAAGAAATTCAGACTTAAAGCACACAATCTTTACCTTAATCTCCCCAATGAAACAAACTGATGCTTGAAGATCCATGGTCAGGGCTCTTTGAGAAATAGTTGAAACGATTGAAATTGTTTCATTTTGGTTTCTCGGCCCCAAAGATATAAATTAAGATACGTACTACTAGAAATTGTAACTCTTAACTTATTACATACTTTCTCAACAATTGATTATTACCACACCAATTACAAAACCTATTTCCACTTTTAAAATCTTTGAACCTAATGAGCGCTTTTATCACATTCACTATCTAGATTTATATGCATAGATTAATGACGTTTGATCATCGATCTTTAATTGAATCTAACAAACAAATTTGGATGAAGCCAAAGTAAAATATATACCTTAAAACTCAAACCCATATATATATATATATATATATATATATATATATATATATATATATATTTGAAGATAAGAAAACTCAATAAAGAAACTTAGAGTATATAAAAATTTAACTAAGAACATGATCAATATCTCTTGAAGAAAACATGTTTAGGCTATAAAATTTGCATTCCTATAGTTGTGAGTCAAAATTAAGCCATGGAAGAAACAAGACATAAACATAGTTGTGTATATATAGATAATATTTCAAAGAATGGGCGACCGCAAAATAACGGGTGATGACAGAAGCCTAGAGAGCACAAAGGAGTAAGATGCAAAGAAGCTGCGAGGAATTGTATCTTATCATCTGTGCTCTCTATCTTCTGTCAACACTATCAATGCCTCCCAAACCATTAAACATCGATTTTTGAATAACAATTGAAAAATATATGGGATTTTAATTTGAACCTGATGATACAATCTCTTAGGGCTATCAAGAACTTGATTAAACACCAAATATTTTGATCATTATAGAAAATACTGAAGATGTTTATATATATGAGATATATAGTTAGACGTAGATATAGGTTTAGAGAAGTACCTAAAGGGTTTGTTGCTGAGATGATGATGATGAAGTTTCTTGAAGCCACTATTTATAGACGCATAGAGGGCAGCGAGATAATTTGTCTGCTCCTGTTGTAGTGATCTTCTTTTTGTTTCAACAAGTTAAAAATAATATTGTAATTAATTGGGTTCCTTTGGTATATACGGATTTTAAAATATATCATTGTTAATAAAAAAGAAAAAAAATAAGTTAACTTTTTGGAGCTATATTTTTGCAAGATTTGGTTTACCTCTTTGGGGAAAAAAAAAAGAAGAGGTCAGAACTACGTGTAAAGAGAGATATGTGTACAAGATATCTTTGATATAAAATATGATGAGGTCACACTCGCATTATATATTTGATGGCAAATCATTTCAAAGAGAGCCGTCTAGAAACAAAGGATTTTATTCTTCTAATAACGGTCATTACAAATGACAATTTTCAGCAAAACGAGCATGTATTGAGAATGGAACTTCCAAAAATCAATCACAACAAGAAAACGATAATAGTGCATCCTTTTAAGCTCAAACTTGATTATTAATCTAAAAATTTATCAAAAACATAAAAGTCTCTAGACGCTTTTCTTTGCCACAATTCCTTTTATAGAACTAAGCCAGATGGAAAAGTCGTTTCGACGATCTATGCAACCGACTAAACATACTATTAAACATCCAAGCAACATGTTGGGCTCGGATTAACCTATATTGCATAGAAACTTTCTCCAAAGTCCATTTTCCATTTCCGAAACGTTTTGAAGGCAAAAACTTTCAGAAACAAGAAACATATTTCTTAATAATCTATTTTTGGAAACACGAAAAAAAAATCACGTTTCCGTTTTGGAAAAGCAACAAAAAAAATTTATTTTATTTTGGATGCTTAATAAATAAAGAATTTAGAAATATTAAGATTTATAATACACTTAATTAATTTTGGGAGACTCGAGTTTTAAGATCTTTCTCTCGACGAACCAGAAACTTTATATGATCTTTGATGGAACTAATGAAAATGTGAATGAAATGAGGATGAAATTACTGGTATAATATTTGAACTTGGGCCTTTTAATCTTTATCTTTTAGAATTTAAGTTAAACTATTTAATATTTATGTTTTGGATTTGTATTTTTTAATTTTTTTTCTTTAATCTAGTTTTATGTTTGTTATATATATATACACGTTTCCAAAATGTTTCCAATCCCTAATTTAGAAAAAATCGTTTCTCGTATTCAAAACGTTTCATTTCCGTTTCCATGCAACATAGGGATTAACACTCCTTTGTAAGCTGGATTGTTGTGAAATTAAGATTGCATGCGAGGGAAATACTTCACATTTGGGGATTAAATGTTTGATCAACTCTTTGTCTAGCTTCTCTACTACTCCTATATAGGAGTATATATGTTGAACCGCATGCAATACAAAGATCTAGCGGATATTCAGTTCAACATTCGGACTACTATTTTTCCGCAACTTGCTACACTGTCAAGCTCGTCCTCAAACTAGTTGATGCAAATATACTATTTGGAAGCAACTCATTGCTAGACTTCATTCAGCCAAACTCGACCTATTGCTACAATTCGCAAAGATATCACTTCATGAAACACAAAAATAAAAATATGTGTCAACTTTTTTCTTATAAATCAAACGAGTTGATTTTACTCAACTTTGAAATTTTTGTAAGTGCCAACTTTGAAAATTTTGAATTTTAGAATAAAGATGAGTAAAGGTATTTATAAAAGAAGATAGTGTAATTATGCGGCTAGGGTCTTTGTAATGCCAAGAAAAAAAAAAAAGAAATAGAGAAAACGACGACGAAGAAGATGATCGAATCTTTACTTAAAGATACCCACCCAAAATGGAATAAAGACATAGAAGCCCTATCACTCATTTTTTTATTCTTCGAAACTCCTTTTGGCAACAATTTTTTCAAATTTTCTGTTTTGTCATATCCCTATGAGACCATCAATCAATTGACAATGTATTCGAAATGCTTTTTTTAATATCAATACAGAAATTCGATTTAGCTAAAATTATATCTACATGTAGACACAAATATAATCGAACACATGATTTATAATTTTAGGGGAAATTGGATATATAGGATATCTACCAAAATTTTTGTCCAAATATTTCCTATATTGGAAGATTGGTCAAATAGGTTTTTTAAAAATCAAAATCCAACTTTACCCTTATTTTCTCTCAAAATTAATTTAAAACTGATTTTAAAAATAAAACTTCCTAATTTATTTACAAAAATTAAATAGAAATCTAAAAGGTCAAAACTGGTTACAAACTAGCAAAGCCCAAAATTTTAGGAATAGACTAATGATCCCGCTAATTTAAAATATTCAGAAACTAATAAATTGTAAGGTTATGTGTCTGTAGGGGTGTCAAAATGGGTCAAGATTCAAACCAATTCAAATCTCTAAACCGATTTCAATTTGAATCTAACCAAAACTTCTAAACCGATTGAATATAATCCTTAATTTTCCCGCCAAAAATGTAAATACACAATTTTTCCATCAAAATATAAATTAGTGATTTTCCCGCCAAAAACGTAAATCCACAATTTTCCCGCCAAAATTTTTTATAATTTTTAACTAAAAACGAAAATATGTAATTTTCCCGCCAAAAACGTAAATCCGTGATTTTCCCGCCAAAAACGTAAATCCGTGATTTTCCCGCCAAAATTTTTTTATAATTTTTAGCCAAAAATGAGAATGTAAAATTTTCCCGCCAAAAACGTAAATCCGTAATTTTCCCGCCAAAAACGTAAATCCATGATTTTCCCGCCAAAATTTTTTATAATTTTTAGCCAAAAATGAGAATGTAAAATTTCCCGCCAAAAACGTAAATTCGTAATTTTCCCGCCAAAAACGTAAATCCGTGATTTTCCCGCCAAAAACGTAAATCCGTGATTTTCCCGCCAAATAATAGTGACGTTGATTATTATTATTATTATTATTATTATTATTATTATTATTATTATATTTTAATTATTAATTTATTTATTACATTAATAGGTTAATGAGTCAACCCATTTAACCTTCTAACCCATCAAATTAAATGAGTTGATGGGTTGACTCAACTCATTTTACTAAATGAGTTGAGTCAATCCATCAACTCATTTAACTCTAAACTCATTGGGTAATGAGTTGAGTTGAGTTGGGTTAACCATTTTGACACCCCTATGTGTCTGATTTCAGAATTTTCGAATGAAACCAAGTTTTCTTATAACTGTTGTGATTTCTGTAAATCTACAGTAAACAAGGGAGAAAAGAGACGTAAAACTCTACATCATTAATCAATGATAAACTGACTAAAATCCTAAACATAAATAAACTACTTATACAAAATCTTAAACCCTAAAAGTCCTAAACTAAAGCTATAAATAAAATGTTTTTTTTTTCCATTATTGTAGAGAACCTACAAACCAATAAAGCTATGAATGGATAAGATCTTAGTTTTTTTTTTTTTCTAAATAGACATTCAAAGCCAAAATGTTTATGCATTAGTAGAAAATTCTAAATACGTGTAATTTACAAAAATCTAGACGCTTTGCTAGGAAATTATAGATAACTTTAATTGTTTTTACATGTTGATGCTATAATTGTCTATTCATTCCCTTCAATTGTGAGACAATATAACCAAGTAGAGCCAAAGACTTAAAAAAAAAAAAAAAAAAAGGAGAATTAGAGTACTATAGAGGATCATAGTAGTTGGCTTGGAGGCTTCTCGATACATTCCACATGGAGAAAGTCTTAATTATGTTTGTGTCACATTCCACATTGAGAAAGTCTCAATTATCTTTGTGTCACATTCCACATTATGAAAGTCCCAATCCCATCGATCATCTGTAGTTTAATTCCATATACCCTTCGAAAGTTAATTGGTTGGCTCAAAATTTCTCTGTTAAATTTAATGCCACCAAAACTACAGTGTCATTTGCATAAGATTCTACTACACCATGTTCGAGCATCCAATTATTAGTATTATATAGTCTGATAATAGTATTAATTCCCTCTTTTGACCGATGACCAAAATTTTGAAACTAGTAGTAAAAACGACGCATGCATGAGCTAACACCTATTTTAATTTTAATTTTTTATTCTACAAAAAAAAAAAAAAAAGAACTAACCAATTTCTTTTGTCAACATTAAAGTTTTGCTCCAATTTATTGTGATATTTCAACCAGTCAAAAACATATTGAACCCATATTCCAATACCATAAGATTGACATATTCGTTTCTTGCTAACAATAATGATTAGCATAATCAATTAGTAATAAACTTTATTGTTCTTGAGCGGTTGCCCAACGATAATGACTACATTTTGTTTCTTTTGTAGTTCTTAGAGTAGTTTCATCGACAGTTTCTAAGAGGGTATCTTAACATTAAAAGTAGGAAAAATAATAAAAGTAGAAGAGAGAGTCACAATCGGTTCTCATTCTAGCTAGATTTTTTTTTTAACAAAATTCGATTGCCACTTGTTTAAATATGATTGATTGAATTATTTTAACAGCTCGAATTTAATTCTATAATTCAATTATATTAAAGCTATTATATTGTTAAGATACCTTTATAAAATTTCTAAATTGATGGAGCTGCTTTTAGTTTAACCGAAGTTTTGACTAAAAAGGTTCAGCAATTAGCAACGAGAAATTTAAACGTTAGCAACATTGGCGCTTATGTTTTACACTTGCAGTGTCTTAATTTTCCGATGATACTACCAACAAGTACCAACTACATAACAAACTCGATATAGTTGTTGAAGTCTGTTGCTATCGCCAAAACATGTCATTAAATCAACGATTATGAAACAAATTAAGATTTGATCGCTAATTGTTAGTCGCTGCAGTAAGTGACAGATGGAAAATAAAACAAAATAAAGCAGATTCAATGTTCTGGTATGGCTAAATTGACCTACAAAACTTTTTTTTTTTGTTTTTTTTTACCTAAAAAACTTTAAATGATACATAATAGAACCGGATTCAATAGTTTTATGCAAAAAAAGCATGGTTCAAAGTGAAAGTTGAAGTAAGCATATAAGTCTTATCACTTTGATAAGTTGAGATTCCGTGGATGTTGGAAACCAACTCTAGAGCCTTCAAAGCTATATATTCCACGGAACACTCGTTTCCACATAATGACTGAACGTGTTTTGAAGGGTCCTAGGTAATGACTGAACATATTTCCACTAGAGGTATAGTATTCTGTGTAACAGAAATTTTATTTACGAAAATTTTAGATGGAAAAATCCTAAATATGATTTTTTATATTATTGTGTGCTTTTTTCCTAAATAACATGATTTTTTTATGGATTTAATATGTTATGTGATTTTTCTTGTTTGCATGTAGTATTATTTATCACAGTAAAAAAACTAAACCCATGTTTTTTTTTTTTCTCGACAAAAACAAACTTTCATTCATTTAAAAAAGTTATTACAAAGACATTTACGGAATTACTAGAACATAATTATTACATACGCAAATGTATGTGCCATACACTAAAAAACCCATATTTTCTTTATTAGCTCACACTTGTAATATTTATGGTTTCTAGTGCATTTTTCTAAGAAATAGCACGCTATTAAAACTTTCCCCAAATTAATAAACTATTTATTAACGGTGTTGCTTCTACTTCTACATTTAGCTTTTGTCAATTTTGACTTTTTTAAAAAAAATTGAATGTAAAATTGTATTCAACTAAAAAACGTTTTTACAAAAAATATAAATGTTTTTGAAACATAAATTGAAAGGAGTTAGATAGTAATGTTTGAGTTGTATACGAGAGAAATGGGTTACGGTACGGTAAGGATCAGGAGGCATGGTTCCGTCAGACCTTCCTTGTCTCCCATGTCTTGGATTGAGCTGAGCCGATTTCGAACATTTTTATTAATGAGCCAATTTTGACTTCTCGTATAGTTATCTGGAAAGAAAAAAAAACCCTAATTTTTAAAACAAAAATGGAAATTTTCTTGTTTTTATTTATTTAGGAGCTATTGTTCTGTCATATCCAATCATACAATTGTTAATTATATATGGAACCAAAGACAAATTTGGGTACAAAATATGGCGTACTGTCACAGCCTTGTCGAATCAAAGATAATGCATTGATATATACTTTATCAGTTTATATATTGTTCTCTCAAGGCAGAAGTTTGTTGTAAAGATGATAAGATCGCATGTGCGCTGTAAAATATTTGTTGACCAATACCACGAATCTATCCATATAACTGTCTATCTTTAATACCGTAATTTAAAGTGTTGCTCTATAATTGAGCGTTACAATTTTATGATCTAACTACATGCATGTGTTTAATTATAAAATTTACATTTTCTTTATGTCACCACGTATCTTCACATAATTGTTGCTAAGAGAAATTAATCGTTTAATTTAATTTGTACATATTTGGTCATTTAGATCATCTCTAACCTATTGTAATTGTATTTTGAAGATGAGTTTTTTTCGACCTAACTCTAAAATAGAAGAACATGTTAGAAAACTCTATATATAAAGAAAAATTTAGAGATATCTATTTTAGAGTAAAAAATAAAGTATGGATGAATTAAATTTTTTTACCTAGTTCTATTGATATATACATAACCAGTCAAAAACAGTAAAAATGTAGACTTAGTTTCTGAAGTATCCACACATATATATATACGAATGTTTCTTACATAACGTAAACCAACCAACTATTCTATAATTAATTGGGCTAACCTTAAAAAAATGTTTGGATCGGAGAAATAAATCGTTGATTATAACCTTTCATAGATTCATCTATATGAGAGCAGCAGCTAAAGTGGCAAAAAGAGTTTGAATCCCGTTTATAAATAATCCAAAGAAGATGACATGTATAAGAACCACTAAAGGTACTAAAGAAACCAGATCAACGATTAATTTATCGGCTAATATATTTCCGAAAAATCGAAAACCAAGTGATAGGAATTTTGTAAAATCTTCTAAAATGTTAATGGGTAACAGTAAGAATGTAAACTTATTAGTCCATGAAATATCCACACACAAAAAAAAACTAGTAAATATGCATGTGTGTGTAATATGTGCTTGTATATACGTATTAAAAAATATGGAGTGAGTGGAGAATAGTGGAATGAAGAAAAAGGAATGGAGATAGGGTTGATAAAGCAAAAGAGAATAAGAAAGAAGCTATAGGGAAGCGACAACTAAGAAGATGCTTTCCCGAAGAGAAACGAAGAGATGAGGATAAGACACTGTGTCTGTCGGATTCTTTGTTCCCTCTTCACCTTTTTTTTTTCTTCTATTGGCTATACATATTCTTATTGCATCCATCAGCCATGATCTCACTCCACACAGAAATACCACACAATTGTATTAACCCTAATATTCTTTTTTGCCAACAATGACATTCTATTTCTTAGCCATAAATAACTATTTTAGGTTATAATTACTTTCTGACAAAGGACCTGAGCTGTCTTTTAGTATGAACATCGATCTGTACAATAACATTTACCTTTGTTGTGTTAGACGACAGCTAAAAGAACATTTAATTTTGATTTTGGTTAAACGGTATATACTTATATTTTAAATTAAAAAAATATATTTTCTAAGGAAAAATATTTTTACAACTTCAATTGTATCTGATATATACAAGTTATCAATAGCTTCCAAACTTACGCTACTTCTGATAAGGTTAGATATTTTTGCGAATTAGTACTTTTCCGGTTTTCCCACTACGGAAGCTTAGTCTTGGGGCTATAGAGTTTCTCTTTTTTTTTCTGGGGTTCTCAGCTCAACTTGTAAAATATTCATAGTTTTTAAAAAAAAAAAAATTGTATAAACAACCTTTTTACAAAAATGTATATACATGAGTTTTTTCTATATCTTGTAATTCTAAATGTATATATGTATAATGTTTAAACACTAGAGGATTTATATGGTCACAAGCAATACCATGTACAAATGAGAGAGTACCAACCAAAATCAAACAAAATGGAAGGAAACCAAAGCCAAAAGAAAACAATAGATAACAAAAAAAAAAAAAAGCAAAAGACAACAAAGACAAAGCAGTCAACCCCATTTACTCGACCTATATGTTATTAGGGCAACTTTATGACAGACAAGAGACTCGAACTATATATGATATACCTTTTCTCTTTCTTTCTTAATTGGTTGATATTATAGGTGATATGGAATCTGATTGATTAGAAAAATTGCTGTAGATAGGCACGGGCGGTATCCGAGTTTAAGGCAAAATATAAAACCTAAGCTAAAGTTGCAGCTTATTCAACGAGACCCATTATGCTACCGCAAGCAACAAATAATTAGATTCAAAACATACCAACGTGAATTGTTGTCATGGCAGAGCTAACAATTCTTCAACATATCCAGCATGCGTTTTGTTTTGTTGGTTAAGAATTTTTGCTACAATCTAACTACAAGGCAAAACCGATTTTAACCATATCAAAACTTATTAAAATTACATGTGCTTCTAGCCCAAAACTAATTGACAATGAGTGGAGAGACTCATATTCCTTATATACCGCTCAAATCTCTTCCCATTTTTTCAATATGGGACGTTGTTCACATGCTTCCTCAAAATCATAGACCTTAATTTACATGGCCCAGTAATCTCAACATAATCTCTAACACCCTCCCTCGAGATAATGACTCTACAGCCATTAATCTCGGAGTTTCTACAGACCATCTCTCATGGGTACGAAGGTGACCCAGTCAGGGTCTGATTACGGAAGCATGTGGATCGGGCTCTGATACCATATTAAAGTTACATATGCTTCTAACCTAAAAGCAATTGGGAATGAGTACTGGAATAGTCCATATCCCTTATATACTACTCAACTCTCTTCTCATCTTTCTAATGTGGGATGCTATTCACATGCTTCCTCAAGATTATGGACCTAAATTTCATGGCCCAGTAATCTCAACCTAATCTCCAACAAAACTAAAACAAAAAGCGACCATTACATTTGGAACCATTCTTCCTCAGCGACGATGCTCTATTCTTAGCACATTGGTCGATGACTTTGAAGCCAGCAGTAGTTTTTAGGAAAACTATCAAATCCAATACTATAACAACGTCGGCTCGCTTTGGTAATCCGAGATTCACGGACTCTAGGTCACTTTTGTTCTATCTTAATTAGGCATATTAGGTTATATATCATTTCATCTGGCTACAATGCCCTGCAAGGCTTACGTTGTAACAATTTTAATTTATCTTATGTAAGTTTATCTTTATAAATAGAAACATACAATAAACCAAAACATGAGTACCAATTCAATGTCTAATGTCTATGTTTTGCTTCAAATAAAATATTGAAATTTTAAAAAATTGTTTACCTTATTGATTCGTTAGTAGACCTATGAAGTTTTCTTTGGATCCATCTCGGCTGGAGCTTTCGGCCTGGTTTTAAAAATGAGCAGTTCTCGAAAACACCATATTATTAAGTTTTTGTTCCAAAAATACTACAATTAGTTTTTTTTTTTCTAATAATATCATAAATTTAATATTAAAATGAATCAAAACTTTTTTTAAATGGTAGAAATATATATAGATATATATATATATAGTTTTTTAAAATTTTATTTGTAATTTATTTTGGTTGAATAAATATTTTATATAAAAAATTTATGGTAATTTTTGAAAAATAAATTAGTGAAGGTACTTTCGAAACAAAAACTTAATATTTTTAAGGGTATTTCACCTTAAAAACAAGGGGAACAAAATGGGAAAATTCTTGAGGTTCACTCCTAGGAGTGAACCCTTTTATTCACTCCCTCTTTTTTCTAACTACTTAGAATTTCCCACCTAATAAAAATAAACAAAATAAAAAAATTAATGTCATCCATATAAAAAAATGTAAGTTATTAAAATAAATCATATAACAATATATCATTACAATATATCATTGGCGTTAGAGTTTATATGTCGGTTTGGATTTATGAGAGAAGGATTATGATTTAATATTACAATTATAAACGAAGTTATCAATCGGTTTGGGTTTATAAGAGAATGTTAGATTTTAGATTTTACAATTATACGAGGTTAAATACCGATTTGGGTTTATAAAGAAGATTTTGAGTTTAGCTTTTAGAATTAAACGAAATAATATCTCGGTTTGGGTTTATAAGGGATGGTTAGGAAAAACCTATCTTGCAAAATAGGTAGTTAGCGTCAAAATATTATTGAGCCTGGACATTGACCGGGAATAATAACTTTTATCTTTCAACAAGAATAAAAGTTTTTTAATTGAGGGATAGAATTTAAAAGCTGGATATACCAAAAGAACCAATTCATAACAACAATTATTTCACATTTGTTAAAACAAAATGATCAATTTTAGGAGCGGAGAAAAATCATCTTGCTGCTCTCTATGCGTCTATAAATATTGGCTTCAAGAAATCTCATCATCATCATCATTTAATCAACAACCCTTTTGGTACTTCTCTACACCATCCATATCATGTTATTCTCCTATTTATAACTAAACGGATCATCAACTTCGCTTTTTTTTTTCATCAAGTTCTTGATGTTCATAAAGGTATGTATCAGGCTCTTTCAATATCCTTTTTCAGTCGTAAATCAAAATATCGATATTTAATGGTTTGAGAGTGTTGACAGAAGATAGAGAGCACAGATGATAAGATACAATTCGGAGCAGTTTCTTTGCATCTTACTCCTTTGTGCTCTCTAGCCTTCTGTCATCACCTTTTATTTGCCTTATCCTGTCTTTTTAAAGTTTTTTTTTAATATAATTATCTTCTGTAAGAATCCATATAAAGTTATGAATTTATAAAAGCCAAAACACCAGTTTAGTATATATATATATATATTTTTTGTTTTTTTATACAAACTATAACCGAATCTAAATTTT
The DNA here is from genome assembly GCA_019202795.1 of Arabidopsis thaliana x Arabidopsis arenosa. Classification (NCBI taxonomy): domain Eukaryota; kingdom Viridiplantae; phylum Streptophyta; class Magnoliopsida; order Brassicales; family Brassicaceae; genus Arabidopsis; species Arabidopsis thaliana x Arabidopsis arenosa. The sequence goes on along the minus strand of CM032919.1, from coordinate 9,276,971 downwards.
TAAATGGATATATTATTAATAAACACATAAGGTCGAAAGTTTGTTACTTTGTTTTATTATCAAGGTCTACCCACAAGATATGACCAGACTATCTCTCTTTCATGTGACTTTGTTTCACATTCTTCCTGTGTTTTGAATAAAAGAAAAACATCGAACAAAAATGAGGGAAATTTTTAGATGAGATTTGATTTTAAAAATTGATGTATTTTCTCAGTTAGAAAAATGGGATTATAGTCTTACTTCCAATTGTGTCATACTTTTGATAAAAGAATTCCATAAGGTTTGATGGTTTTATAAGTTAAGGTCTTGTTTTATAACTGCAGTGATTAGGATCATGAAATAAACATAAAAATGATTGAAAGTAAATTGTAGCATGTTAGAGCAACAATTTCTACAATAGTAATTAGGGTTAGTAATTATGACCGAAGTATGTAACTTAATGTAAATTGTAGTTACTACAATTTTACCCCAACCTTTGTCTAGACATCACCCTTTCTTCCTCTCGAATGTCATAGGTTGGTGTGAATACAACAAATTCCTCCCCTCGAAGGTCTTGAGTCGGTCCACGTTGTAAAAATTCTAGAGTGAATTGGCCACAAGGCTTCATCCACCGACTAAATCCTACACTGTTGCAACTCTTGCTTAGTCCATCTTTGAAGTCTATCGATAAAATGGAGCACCGAATCTTGACTGATATGTTAGGATTTTAAAGTGTAAAGATTTTAAAAATATTGACATAGTTGCGGACCATACATTTTTTCGAAGTTGAAATTGTTGCTTGATTTTTTCTCTTGAACTCATCCCAAATGTCAATCCAACATGTTCCCTAGACCAACATATCCTCTTTCTGACAGTCCTAGTAATACTTTACAGAGATTTCACCATCATGTCGACATTGGATGCTCAAGATTTTTACTTTCAAAGCCTTGTTTTATCACCAAACGAGATAAGAAAACCAAAATTTCTTCTTCGTTGTTGTCAAATTCTCTAGCGACTTCAGACAAATTTTTGTTTCGAAATTGGGTGAAAAGTTTCAAATCATGCAGCTAGATTATTAGTTATGTTTATTTTTTTAGTTTGTCAAAAACAATTTGTGAGTTATTAAATATATGATTACTTTCTAAAAGTTAAGTTGAAATTAGGTTGATTTTAGTTTATATGTTGATTTTTACATAGTCAACTTTTCCTATGCTACATGCCCAATCAATATTAGCTTGTAGTTGTAGTTGTGTATCTGGCGCAGATGCCGCTGACACACACCATTTTTTGGCCAAGACATGAAGGAGGTGGATTACAACGAGAGATAGAAGGACGATTAGTTTCAATTGCGGAAACATTTTGGTGTTTACTTGTAAATGATAACTCAAACAATATTGCAATATATATATTTTATATATAAGAAAAAAGTTTCCTTTTAAACATAAGCATCTAGAAGCTAACACATAACATCTCTCAAGTTGACATGTGTCCCCTTATATATATATATATATACTAGATTTTAACCGGCAGTGATTTATTTTTTTAAGTTAGTATATATAAAATTTTGCAAATTGTATCTCTTTATAAAATATTTATATTTTATAGTTTACAATTGTTATTAAGTAACGGTATACTACGAGTCCACGGGACAATTGTTAATAAACTGATGATTCAACCCGTATTAAAGCGATAATGTTAATGCTATTTTAAAATTTTATAAATATTGATTCAAACCCGTCCGCCATATAAACACGTTCCGAAATATAATCCGTCCTGTAATTTCTCAACCCGTCCCGTGATTTGTTTTCTAAAAATAGTGATTTTAAGATTTAATGATTATTTACTATATATAAAAGTTTACAAATTGTATCATTCTCTGAGACATTTATATTTTAATAAACTGAGGACTTAATCTGTATTAAAGCGGCATGTTAATGCTATTTTAAAATTTTATAAATATTGATTCAAATTCGTCCACCATATAACCCCGTTCCAAAATATAACCCCTCCTGTAATTTCTTAACCCGTTCCGTGATTTGTTTTATAAAAATAGTAATTTTAAAAACTTAACGATTATTTATTATATATAAAAATTTGTACATTGTATCATTCTCTAAGATATTTATATTTTATAGTTTACAATTGTTATTAAGTAACATTATACCACTGGACAATTTTTGGTTTTATACAATCTTTTCTAAATGAGACTGATTTGATATGTCTAATATTGGTGGTATTAAAAAAAATTATGGATTTAATCCGTATTGAAGCGGCGGATTAATGATATTTTAATTTTTTATTATTGTTGATTTAAAAACCTGTCCGGCCATACCCGTTTCGCCAAAAAACTCATTTATTTTATTAATGTTGATCTTATTTATGATATGATTCTGAATCATTCTAAATATTTTAGTCGATGTGGAACGTTGAACACACATTTTTCGTCAATTGGATAATATATGTCCGTTTTTAAAATTTCGAATTTCAGTATATGCAGAGAAAAGTTTTTTTTTTTTACTTTATGTATTATATGATGATTCAAAACAGTTAAAAACAAATTAAACAAAGATGATAGAAGAATCATAATTCTAAATCTTAATCAAATCTTCTAAATATCTAAATTATTAAATACGGAATATCCGGTGTATGAGTTGGATTAAATATAACCCGACCCAACAAAATTTTTATGACCAAAATTTATAAACAGGTCGGATACCCATTGTATCCAAATGCATTTTGCTCCACCCACTAAAAATGTACTTTCAAAATACTAGTATAGATATAGTACTAAAGAAGGATTCCTCTAAAACATAGGCTAAGAAAAGCTGACACGTGTTGTCTCTCAAGCTAACATGTGTCCATTTTTATTTGGCAAATACATGTTCTTTATTTTTGAAATGAGATACACATTATCTGTTTTAGATTTAGTTATATTTATTTTAAAAGAAATAAAATTATCTTCCTCCTAAAAATATGAGCATTTTTATTTATCATCATTCTAAATAAAACTTAAGATCAAAATATATTAAAGATATATAAGATGTTTTTCATATTATTTTGGTGATATATGACATATCTCCCTATAATTCTATTTCAAGTTTTTGATTCGCTTGAAAATAATTATACAATGTCTAATTTTAAGAATTTACTTACCTTTCACCTTTTGTTATCAAATAAAGTTTATTTTCATATTTGTACAAATGGATGTATATTTATTTTGGAATCCAAGCACACATTGAAAAACACTAGAAGTATATTTTCGGACATGTCCTCTGATAAAGAAAACAGTATCACAGTATCTCAAGGCACTTTGAAGCAGGTACGTGATGTCTACAATTTGGTTATTCTATAGATTTTGTGAAAAGTTTGGTAAATTGAGCAATGATATTTTTTCTTACAACTTTTCATAGGATATGAGCAAAGCAAGAACAGCAGAGAAGAAGAAAAGCACTACAGAGAAAATTGTGAGCTTAAGCGCTCGCCAATAACACTTTTCTGGGAGTCTAAAGGATGCTGCAAAAAGCCTTGGTGGTGAGACTTCCACAAATTTCTAGGCATGGATTTATTTTTGTTAGCACACAAACTATCTAAGCCTTGACTTGGACCAAGAAGCTAAATTTGTCGACAATGCCATTAAGTTAGAAGAGGATATTACCATGAACCAAGCAAGATCAGGTGAGAACCTCTCTATCCATAAACAACAGATGGAGCGATTAGAATCTTAAGACATTTTCAATTTTTGCAGGATCTTTCATGGAGGTTAATGTTAGTGGTCAGCCATGGGGTTGGATGGCCGAACAGTCTGGCTTGAATGGCAGTGAAGGAATAAAGGACGTTTGCAACTTAAGCTCTCTGGAAATTTTAGATGGAATGGATCCAACAATCCGATGTAGTGGCAGTATTGTTGAACCTAACCAATCCATGTCATGCAGCATATCAGATTCATCAAATGGCTCAGGTGCAGTATCTGGGCGAAGGCTCATCTACTTCCATGGAAGATTGAAACCAAATGAGAACCCACAACAATAATAGCGGCAAGAGTGGATCAACAACGCTGATCGTAAATGCCACTTATAGAGAAGACAATGCATGTTTCAAGTTCGAGCCATCGGTTGGGTGTCCTTAGCTCTATAAAGAAGTTGGGAAACATTTTAAACTTCAAGACGGATCGTTTCAACTGAAGTACTTGGATGATGAAGAAAAATGGGTGATGCTGGTTACAGATTATGATCTCCAAGAATGCTTGGAGATACTAAATATATGGTATGGGAAAACACTCAGTGAAGTTTCTGGTTCGTGATTTGCCTCCCCCTTTAAGTAGTTCTGGTGGCAGGAATGTTTACCTTGGAACAAAACAGGCTTATGACATCTACACAGTTATGTATAAAGACAATTTTAGTATAGCGGAGTCGGTAGAAATGTATATGTTTTTTCGTTTTATATGAATCACAGAATAAAAGTTGGATGTAATATCTACGTTGCTAATGTTGAACTCTGAAAACACCTGTTTACTCATCTTTCATATAAGAAAGAGAACATTTTTAGTTCGTAGATAAGTCATGGCATAAGCTCTTTGACAACAGAAAAATAGATTACATCAGTGTTTTGTTGAGAAAATATTGTTTCCAGAACATAGTAAAAACCAGACTAATAACAAATGAAATATTTCTTTATTGTTGACCGCAACCATATTGATGTTTTCATTGCATCAATTTTATCCAGTATACTAGATTTCAACCCGCGGTATAACGCAGGACGGTTTGTTTTTAAAATTAGTAATTTTTTAAATTTAATGGTTATATATTAAATATAAAAGTTTGTAAATTGTATCATTTTATAAGATATTTATATTTTATAATTTACAATTTTTATTAAGTAGTGGTATACCACGGGATAATTTTTGTTTTATACAATTTTATTTTAATCAAGATCATTCGATATGTCTAATACTGGTGGTGTTAAAAAAACTAATAAATAAAGATTTAACCCGTATTGAAGCAGCAAATTAATAATATTTTAATTTTTTTGATTCAAACCCGTTCCGTCATATAACCATGTCCTGCAATATAAATGTCCTGTGTCATTTTAACTCTTTATATACGTTCAAATATTCTTAATATTAGAAACTTTTTATTGATTTTAAGTATAGAAATTATAATATTTAAAACTTCTTAAAAACTCGTCACGACATATAACTCCGTCTCGCAATATAACCCGTCCCGTTTTATTGCAATATATGTTCAAATGTTCATAATATTATAAACTTTTTATTGATTTTTAAATATATAAATTATATTATTTAAAACTTTTTAAAAATCTAAAATTTAATATTTCCGATAAAATTAAGCAGTTAAACTAAAAACTGAATTAAACGGTATACAAACTTTTAAATTTAGATGTTTGTTAAGTTCAGCTTCCTATACATTCGGATTTGAATTTATTTTGATCTTATTTATAATATGATTCTGAATCTTTGTCTAAACATTTTAGCCAATATGGGATTGAATACACACCTTTTTTATCAATTGGGTAATATATATCCGTCTTCAAAATTTTAAATCATAATATATGCAGAAAAAATAATTGAGACTTTTTAAACTTTATGTATTATATGATGATTCAAAATAGTCAAAAGAAAATCAAACAAAAATGATAGGAGAATCGTAATTTTAAATCTTAACCAAATCTTCTAAATATCTATACTTTTAGACATGGAATATCTGGTTCACAATTTCGGATATGTTTTGACCCGATACAAAAAAAAATATGGAATATCCGGTGTAAGATTTTTGAAGTAAATTTTATATCGGGTCAGGTACCGAAAATCTCGGATAAATTTTTAACCCACCCGATATAAAATGTACTTCAAAAATACTAGTATAGATGTATTACACATACAACTTCATATGCGATGGTGGGAAACGATTCGAAGTCAAATGAAAAGGTCAAAAATTCAAACTAAAATTTTTGAAAATTCAATTTAATCCATTATTTGGCTGGTTTAGTTTTGGTATAGTTCGGTTTCATATCACAAAGCAAATCGGTTTGGTCCTAAAGATACAGATAAATAGCACCAACACCAAGTGTTAAACACATAACAAGAAACCCAAAGTTAGCTAAACAGAGAAAATGGCAAAGGCAATCAAATCCGTTTCCATCTTTGTTGTCTTTTTCATCTTCTTCTTGGTTATCTCCGGTAAGCAAACTTACTCTACGTTTCTTGAAATTATTTTTAATATAGCAAATTCATGATATGTGATTCTATGTTTTCTTTTGTTTATGACAGACATGCCGGAGATAGAAGCTCAAGGTAGCGAATGCTTGGAAGAATATGGCGGTGATGTTGGTTTCGGCTTTTGTGCCCCTCGGATATTTCCGACGATTTGTTATACAAGATGCCGTGAAATCAAAGGAGCTAAAGGTGGAAGGTGTCGTTGGGGAGAGGGCAGTAACGTTAAATGCTTATGCGACTCCTGTGATGATACTCCTCAATAAAATCTAAAGTAATCGCGACTCTAATAAATACACTATGGCTGCAGACGCAGACGCAGCCTCCTTATGTTTGAATCTTTTGTTATGTACTTATGTTCATCCACAAGTTTTTTAGTTATGGTCTGTGTAATAAGTGGATATGAATAGTTCAAGTGATATTACAATAATGAATGTAAAATGAAAATAAAGAAAAGTATGACTTTTGTTTCTACGACTATATTTTGGTATACTTTGACTAAGAGAAAAATAAACGTGCGACTTTTGTTGCCTTTTTATTGTATTTTGGTATCCATAAGTTCTTATGTAAATAGTGTGTTCCAATTGTTTTGCGGCTAATCTACCCAGTCAAAGACGAATTCCGCACGTGACATGTGAACAAGAGACTTTGTAATAAAAATAATTTTGAATTCAACAATGTGACATGGTAATTATATCGGAATCTTTGTTTTCTCTGTTTGAAGTCTCTGAAGTTCTCATCTTCTTCGTTGGTACGTTATAGGGGAAGCTGCAATGAATCATCATCAACAGACAGAGTTCTGATTGTCCATGGATATGTGAAATTATTTACTGTTAATGTTGTTAATTAGCAAAAGGTTAAAATAGTCAACCACAATACAAAAAGTGTTAGTGTCCTAATAGAAGTGTAAACATGTTATTCAACATCCATTAAATTTGACAAATAAAACAAAATTCGGATACCCAAAAATTAACCGGACCATCATATGTACTTAAAGTTCAATGATTTTACACATTTTCTGAAATATATTTTAATAAACCTTGTCCATCCTCTTTTAATATCATTTTTGTTACTTGGTTGCCTTGTGATGTCATCTCGATTACTCTGTCTCTAGCCTTCACTGCCTAAAACCCAGATCAAAGCAAGATATAAACTCTATCCATACAAGAAGATAGAATACAAAAGAAAAAAAGACAAGTAAATGAGACAAGTAAAAAAAGAAGCAAAGATATACAAACCTCTTGTTCCCAGTTGGTGAAGAAAGTGACAAGAGCAAGAACAATCGTTTGTAAAGTAGAGCCAATCAATATACCGATCCAAAGTCCTTTCCCTCTCAATTTCACAACAAAACACAAGATCGAACCTACCGGGATCCCGACCAGATAATACGATCCTATGTTTGCATAAGCTCCTATATGTTGCCACCCTGTTCCTCTAGCAACTCCTGAAGAAGCAAGAATTTTAGGGTTTTTAAGAACAGATAAAGTTAGCTTTCTTGGGGGTCAAGTAACAGATGCAAAGGCTTCGGTCTGGACATTCTAATGTATACCGACTTTCGATTTTGATGTGAATTGTTTACCTGAGAGTACGGCGAGAAAGCTGTCAACACCAATTGATAGGCATAGAAAGGGTGTGATTTGAGTTACATAGTCAGCGACTTCACTGTCATTACTAAATATATAAGCCCAATTTCTTCGGTAGCCGTAGAGAGTGATGCTTACTATGGCTGCATCAATCAGGCCAAGAAAAATCGCAGAATTAGCTGCGGCTCTAGCTGCCTTTGGATTTCCAGCTCCTAGCTTGTTTGAGACATGTGTGCTATTATAAAACAAAAGCAATGGTTCAGAGAACTTTTCCAAGAACAAAAAAAAAGATTGTAATGAACTATTGGAAATCAATAAAACCTTGCGGCTGCTCCTATTGCATTCACCAGAACGAAATGGAGAGACGACATTGTTAGGCTGTTCAAAGAATAAAGAGTGAAAGGTCAAAAGCTTGTTTGAAAAAAAAAAAAGGTTATGTTAGAATTTGTAGAAAGTGATATATGTACAATACCAAATGGACAGGACTGATGTTTCGAGCTTTGAGTTTGGTAAGAGTCCTGACATTAGTATAAGAAGCTCAAACGACCACCATTCCAGGCTTTACATACACCCAAAAACACAGAACATATAGAGTTAAAGATCCATTGAAGACCAAAAACAGAACAAACAAACTTTAAAAAATTCAGATGATTTTGTTACCAAGCCATCATCGCAGAGGGAATTGCGAGGGTAATGAACTGCTTCATGCTCAAAAAGATTTCTTGCACCCGAAGATTCCAGTTTTCGCGATACAGAGCAGAGTTTCTCATGAAAACCCAAAGCAAAACTACGTTGAGCCAATACGAAAAACCTATGGACAAAGCAGCGCCGACGATTCCGAATCTCAGTTTATATACTAGAAGCCAACAAAAGAGAATGTGAAAACAGAGAGCTCCGAGAGAGCTCAAGAAGAGAGGAAGAACCAAGCCTTGTGACTGGAAAAACCGAGTCATAGATTGAAGAACAGAGTATCCGAATAAAGCCGGTATAAGCCAGATCGAATATCTACAAGCTAATTGAGAGATGAGAGGATCTTGATGGAAAAGCTCCAAGAGTTTGTCCATAAAAACCCACAAAAGTGAGACTGGGAAACAGAACAAGAGAAGACATAGCATTGAGCCGTAAGTGTATGCACTGACTTTCCTAAATTGCTCAGCTCCAAAAGCTTGACCACACAGTGTCTCTAATGCACCTGCCAATCCAAACTAAAGATCTAAGTCAGCAGGGATGGTCCAATATAAATAGTGGTCTTAATCAAGAAAAACAAATGTGGACACTCCCATACCATTATAAATGTGTAACACTTTTTTTAGTTTAAAAAAAAAAATGGTAGTACTAAAGATATATAATCACTAAAAAAATGTCAAGTTGCATTTTAAATTAAAACTAATAAGTTTGGCGACCCTAATTTTTTTCTTAGTTGTCCTTTAGGAAGAATTCCCAAATTTCTCTCTATCTTTAATTTTTCGCAGTGCAAATGTAAAAGCGGATAATTTGGCACGAAAAATTCGCATCAAACCGTATCATATCACATATGTAAAGAACCATTCTTATCACATATGTAAACAACATTCCTCAAGAATGGTTCTTTTGAGCTATAATTAAAAGCGGTTGACAAACAAAAAATGCTTGTTCTTTGAACTGGTCTATAAGAGAGAAGAGAAGGAGGAGAATTTTACGAGGAGGCTGAAGCCGGTGACGTTGGTAAGAGAAGTGGCGATAGCAACGGCGGAGAGAGAGAGCTCGTCCAAGTGACCAGCCATAACAATGGAGATAACTTGGAGGAGGTACTGAGAAGCAGCCACAGCCACCATTGGAGCAGCCATGGAGCTTACCTTCTTCATCATCTCTATTGACAAATAATAACTCGTCTGGTCTTCAGATTTCTCATTTCTATATTCTTCTCCTTCTTCTTCCTCTTCTTTAGGCACCAACGAGAAGCCCTTTTCCATCTTTTTGATGAAATCTTTTTTCAGAGAATGGATCCAAAAAATGAAAAACTTTGGGAAAGATAAAGAACTCTTCGTTGAATTAGACCCAAAAAAAAAAAAAAAAACTATTCCTTGACCTTGTGAAATGAATTAAACAATGACGTAAAGACGTGGTCTCAATAAAAGTTGAGTAAACCGGGCCTTGTGGCCTAGTGGTAAAGGGGTCACAGCTGTGACTTCCGCCACCAGGGTTCGAGGCACGGCCACTGGCAGACCCGCGGTTATTCAAAAAATAAAAACAATAAAAGTTGAGTAGGTATGGGAACTTACCGAGGAAGTTAATACAAAACGTTGACTAATTGTCGAATAGATAAAAGAGAATTTATAGCATGCTGGTGGAACTGACATAAACTAATTGAAATTTCGGATAGAATGTATCTATGGCATATCTACATGGTAATTGGTAAGACATGAATATTGCAGAAAAATATGTAAAAACAATTGTTCGGTTTTCAGTGTTTCCGGCCACAGTTGATTTTCTTTAAAGAAACAGCCAAAGTTATTTATAGTAATTTTTTTGCTGATTGTATAACGTGGAACCCACTCAAAACAAAATCTGAATAATCTGCATAATATTAAACTATTCACTCTCAATTTCTCAACTTGTCTGCGTTCAACGAATCCAAAAGTCAAGGATGCTAATCAACATCTATTAAATTTGACAAATAAAAGAAATAATATCCAAAAATTAACCGGATCATCATATGTACTTAAAGTTCAATGATTTTACAAAGTTTCTGAAATATCTTTTATTAAACCTTGTACATCCTCTTTTAATATGATTCTTGTGATGTCATCTCAAATTCTCGATTACTCTGTCTCTAGCCTTCGCTGCCTAAAACCCAAAACAAGATTCAAAAATCTAGCAAAACAGAAGGTAAAACAAATATAGGCAAAGATATACAAACCTCTTGTTCCCAATTGGTGAAGAAAGTGACAAGAGCAAGAACAATCGTTTGTAAAGTAGAACCAATCAATATACCGATCCAAAGTCCTTTCCCTCTCAATTTCACAACAAAACACAAGATCGAACCTACGGGGATCCCGACCAGATAATACGACCCTATGTTTGCATAAGCTCCAATATGTTGCCACCCTGTTCCTCTAGCAACTCCTGAAGAAGCATGAATTTTAGGGTTTTTAAGAGCAAATAAATTTAGCTTTCTTGGGGGTCAAGTAACAGCTGCAAAGGCTTCGGTGTGAACATTCTAATGTATACCGACTTTTTATTTGATGTGAATTGTTTACCTGAGAGTACGGCGAGAAAGCTGTCAACACCAATTGATAGGCAGAGAAAGGGTGTGATTTGAGTTACATAGTCAGCGACTTCACTCTCATTACTGAATATATAAGCCCATTTTCTTCGGTAGGCGTAGAGAGTGATGCTTACTATGGCTGCATCAATCACGCTGAGAAAAATCGCAGAATTAGCAACGGCTCGAGCTGCCTTTGGATTTCCAGCTCCTAGCTTGTTTGAGACGTGTGTGCTATTATATAACAAGAGCAATGGTTCAGAGAATTTTTTCATGAAAAAATGACAGATTGTTTGAAAATTTGGAAATCTAGAAAACCTCGCGGCTGCTCCTATTGCATTCACAAGAACGTAATGCAGAGACGACATTGTAAGGCTGTTGGAAGAATAAAGACTGAAAGGTCAAAAGCTTCTTTGAAAAAAAAAGATTTATGTTAGAATTTGTAGAAAGTGATATATGTACATACCAAATGGATAATACCGATGTTTCGAGCTTTGAGTTTGGTAAGAGTCCAGACATTAGTATAAGAAGCTCAAATGACCACCATTCCAGGCTTTACATACACCGAAAAACAGAACATATAGAGGTAAAAAGATACATTGAAGACCAATGATCAAGAAGCCCTAATGTTAGAGATCAAAACAAGCAAACTTTAAAAATTCAGATGATTTTGTTACCAAGTCATCATCGCAGAGGGAATTGCGAGGGTAATGAACTGCTTCATGCTCAAAAAGATTTCTTGCACCCGAAGATTCCAGTTTTCGCGATACAGAGCAGAGTTTCTCATGAAAACCCAAAGCAAAACTACGTTGAGCCAATACGAAAAACCTATGGACAAAGCAGCGCCGACGATTCCGAATCTCAGTTTATAGACTAGAAGCCAACAAAAGGGAATGTGAAAACAGAGAGCTCCGAGAGAGCTCAAGAAGAGAGGTAGAACCAAGCCTTGTGACTGGAAAAACCGAGTCATAGATTGAAGAACAGAGTATCCAAATAAAGCCGGTATGAGCCAGATCGAATATCTACAAGCTAATTGAGAGATGAGAGGATCTTGATGGAAAAGCTCCAAGAGTTTGTCCATAAAAACCCACAAAAGTGAGATTGGGAAACAAAACAAGATAAGACATAGCATTGAGCTATAAGTGTATGCACCGATTTTCCTAAATTGCTCTGCTCCAAAAGCTTGACCACACAAGGTCTCTAACGCACCTGCCAATCCAAACTAAAGATCTAAGTCAGCAACGACGGTCCAATAAAAATAGTGGTCTTAATTAAGAAAAACAAAATGTGGACACTCCATAACCTTCTAAACAACACTTTTTTAGTAAAAGAAACAAACAAAATGATAGTACTAAAGTTATAATCACTAAAAAAAAAAAGTGAAGTAGCATTTTAAAAATTAAAAAGTTTGGTAACCCTAATTTTTTGTTTAGCATACTTGTCCTTTCACCTTTGGACCGGTCTATAAGTCGAGAGATATAAGAGAGAGGAGGAGAAGGATTTTACGAGAAGGCTGAAGCCGGTGACATTGGTAAGAGAAGTGGCGATAGCAACGGCGGAGAGAGAGAGCTCGTCCAAGTGACCAGCCATAACAATGGAGATAACTTGGAGGAGGTACTGAGAGGCAGCCACAGCCACCATTGGAGCAGCCATGAAGCTTACCTTCTTCATCATCTCTGTTGACAAATAATAACTCGTCTGATCTTCAGATTTCTCATTATCTTCCTCTTCTTTCGGCACCAACAAGAAACCATTTTCCATATTGTTTTGATCAAAAATGTTTCTAGCTAGAGAAGCGTTACACTCAATAAAATCGAATGGATCCAATTGAAAAACTTGGGGAAAGATAAAGAACTCTTCGTGGAACTCGACACAAAAAAAAAAAAAAACTATGCGTTGACCTTGTGAAAAAATTAACAACAACGCAAACACGTGATCTCAATAAAGTAGAGTAGGTGATGCGATCTTGCCGTAGAAGTTAATACAAAACGTTGAATAGTTGTTGAATAGATAAAAGAGAATTTATATGATGCTGAGACTTGAACATTGCAGAACTTTTTTTTAATATGAGCTAGATAACAACCCGCATTATGTGCGGGACAAAACGATTATTAACCAATTTTAATGTATTGATGATATTGAAGGTGTTCGGTTTTTATATTATTAGATAAACATTGGTGTATTAATAATTATCAAGATTAGTGAAATTTTCATGTATGTATTATTGTTTATATTTATCAAAATTTATGATATATATCTTGGTATATTAATCAATATACAAAATATTAAATACTCCATTTTGTATATATTTTTATATCTTAATTGCATATTTTAGTTGTATTTTCGTTTTAATTAATTGAGTAAAACAAAAAACAGAAATTAAGTGGAAAAAATAAATATAAGTAAAACTAATGGCAAAAGCTGTAAATATCTTAATAAATGTTGGGTTTTTAGTTAAATGGATTGAGAAGCTCTATGAGAACGACACGTCAGCAGTACATTTTTGTTAATCACACATGAAAAGAAGGTTATTTTTTAAAAATGCTTCTCAATTAATATATAAGGTATAGGAAAACTAAATTTTCTTATGTGAGAGCTTTTATAAATTGTTGAAAATATGTAAAAAAAAAAATTTGTTCATTTTTCAGTGTTTCCGGCCACCCGTCTTTGATTTTTTTAAACAATCAGCCAAACTCATAATATATTAAAAAAAAAAAAAAAAACAGCCCTACTCCAATTTTCCAGTTATTAAACGAATTCATATCACTTCTGCTAAAAAATGCCTTTAAAATTAGTAATTTATTTTAGAGAAATTTTAGAGAAAAGGACTAGAGTAATCCAAATTAAAGATTTAATTACTAGAGTATCTTATAAAGTTTAATAGTTAGTTGGGTTATTTTCTGGTCTAAAATATTTTTTTTTTTGAATACGAGGAGGTTCTGGATCAAAGACTGTAATTCCCCCAGGCCCGAAACCACATTATGTAAAAGTATGATGGTGTAATTAAGACATATTTTTATTCTACGACAGATTTATTTGTCTACAACATATGTATTTTTGCTAAACTTTGTTTGGTCCAATCAGAAAAATAATCTGAAAATTGAGATCTGCGACGCGGCAGAGACCAGAAACAGGAGATGTAGCCTAACAAAAACGGTGCTAACGAGAACTACTCATTTGTAGTTACAGTAGCGAATTCAAGATTTTGACCGGAGTTAGCAGATCCCACTGTGATCTAAAATCGACACCAACACAGGCCTGAAGCTTTTCTCCCAACATAGATCTGACCACAGACAACCAGATCCTTTTCTCTTACCTCCTCTACCTAGCAAGCGGAGAGAACACATCTGGCGCCGACCAAAACTAGCTCCGACCGTGACCTAATAGCTTCAATCTAAAACGGTGGATGCAAGATCTCTCGAAAGCTTAAAACGGAATTGATGTTCAAACAACCCCAGATAAGCCGAAAAGTCAAAAACAGAGACACGTCCTCTAGAACCACACAGATCCACAATTAACCGCCATACATCCCACCGATCTGCTCTCCAACTTCCATCGAATGTCGCAACAGCCACAACCAACGGACGAGCCAAGAGAAGATCCACCGTGAAACCTCCGGTTTCCTTGACTAGACAAGGAATCAATTGGGACTACTCTCTCTATCGAGGAATAGCCACAACAACATCGAGGAGCGGATATCCACAACCTTACTTTGTCAGAGAAGAAGAAGGCACATTCGGTGGCTCCGATTGAAACTCCAACGCCGAGATGAAGATCGAAAGGTGAAAGAAGAAACCCTAGATCTACTTTTGTCTTTAAAGAAAGAAAATATAATAAAAAAAAAGCACATGGAACGATCGTCAAGTTTTCACTGTTTAGTGTGATTTGAAATTTCATTCTATGAATTTTTTATCAGTATCAACCCAAAACAAATTGGATGCAAACATACAATCTATAAAAAAATTATAAAGTTTTTATATGTTATATTTTTACTCTTTATAGATTTGTATATATTTATATCACCAAAACAAAAAAAAAAGATATATGATCTTTTAAATTTTAAAATTTTAAGTTTCTTCGTTTCTTACGAATATCGTACTATATATATTTCCATATTTACGCAAACCAATTTTGCGTGTCCATTCATTGTCCCACTCCAACGATTAGTTTCTTGGTATTGAAGTGTTTGGAATTTTTTTTTTTTTTTTCAGTTTTAACTACTTTTGATATATCCATGTGTTGTTCCTCCCGTTGAAAATGTTTCCACGTGTCGTCCGCTATCAAAATGAACTACTCACCATGACCCTATCGAGCAATCTCACACAAATTTGCTTTTTGCCTTCTTCTTTTTGTTGTCTTTTGTTATTTCTCTCAAGATAACTACTCATCATCATCACAATATGGTACATGCACAGTTGAATCTTATTCGGAAGATTGTAGGAATATTAGGAAACTTCATCTCTCTATGTTTGTTTCTGTCACCAACGCCAACGTTTGTACACATAGTGAAAAAAAAGTCAGTGGAAAAATACTCACCAATGCCATATTTAGCCACTCTCCTAAACTGTTTGGTTCGGGCTCTTTACGGACTTCCTATGGTACATCCTGATAGCACCTTGCTCGTTACAATCAGCGGTATAGGAATCGTTGTCGAAATCGTCTTCCTTACCATATTTTTCGTTTTTTGTGATCGTCAACAACATCGGTTGGTAATATCTGCTGTTTTAACCGTTCAAGCTGTGTTTGTCGCTACCCTTGCGGTTTTAGTCTTAACCCTCGAACACACTATCGAACAACGGACAATAAGCGTTGGGATCGTATCTTGCGTTTTCAACGCTATGATGTATGCTTCTCCATTGTCCGTCATGAAAATGGTAATAAAAACAAAAAGTTTAGAGTTCATGCCGTTTTTGTTATCGGTAGTTGGTTTTATAAATGCAGGTGTTTGGACAATTTATGGCTTTGTGCCTTTTGATCCATTTTTGGCTATACCAAATGGGATTGGGTGTGTGTTTGGACTAGTACAATTAATATTGTATGGTACCTACTATAAATCCACCAAAGGTATAATGGCGGAAAGGAAGAAGCGACTCGGCTACGTTGGTGAAGTCGGGTTATCCATTGCGATCGCTCAAACGGAACTTGAGAACATAGCATATTTCAATAAAAGAGTCAACGGTGTTTGATTTTTTGGTCTTTTTATGTTATTCACTGTTTATATTATCATACACATCTAGGACTTATTTTTTTAAGGACTGTAATATGCGAATAAGATGACAATTTTCGTTGTCCATTAATATTTTGAGAAGCCATGGACTATTTTAAAATATTGGTGTGTAATGTTACATTGTCTAAGAAAACAAAAAGATTACTTCTCTCTTTGGTTCATTTTGTTTTTGGAGGTCATTTCTTTGAGAGAAAGCCGTCGATGTTTCTTGAACAAAATTTTCCAAGTAATTAGAAACAAATATTAGCTCGATTTCTCGAAAACCGAGCTAAGGATTAGAAACAAATGCAAACTTGGTTGTGATTACCTCTTTGGTCCAATTGGTGAATTCCATAACAAGCAATAGGATTAGGTTTTGTACTGTTGGTCCTGAGACTAAACCAGCCCATAGTCCTTTCCCATTGACATTACTAGTCCAATAGGAATACCAATATAATTAGAAGTTATTTTCACATAAACTCCAATTTTCTGCCAACCTGTTCTTCTCACAATACCTAAAATATATATACAAAACATTCGGTTTATTATCACGAAAATTAAAAACATGGCTCCTAAACCGGAGAAGATGGTTAAGAAAGGCTACCCGGATAGGACAGTCAAGAAGCTCTCCATGAGGATTGAAAATTTAAATATAAAAATTTCAGATTAAAAGAAGCAAATACAAAATGCAAAATTCAATATGAAATCTAGGTAAAGAAAATTTAGTCCCAAGCCCATCTAATGACCCAACCTAACCCACCCGTCCTTACACAAATATGGTGAGACAAGGCCACAAGCCTTGGACATGAAACATTCATCTTTATATACTAGAAGATTTTTTCTCCAACTTCCAATATGTAAAAAAATCCACTATATCCATTTTGTGTATTTCATATACCCAACTTTGGATATCCATTTCTCACTCAAACAAACATCATTTTTTACGTTCGACAAAATACACTACAAAGATAGTGCTTGTAGATTAGATGAATCAAATGTCCAGCGAACATGCTAAATATTAAGTTTGAACACCAAGTATGGTTTATTGCTAGTTTTAAAATGAGATTTGGTTTTAAATATAATTGAAAACCCATCACCTTGAGCAGGCATATTAGGAATCCAACATTAAAAGTGTGATGTAACCTAACGTAACATGAAAATGATATAGGTCAATCTATTTATTGTTAGGAGTTCCGTGACAAGACTCTTACGTCCATGAAATCAATATATTGACGCAAAACTGGACTTGAACATGGACTGATGCGCGGCTGGATTCATTTGACAAGACTCTTACGTCCATGAAAATATATTGATGCAAAACTGGAATTGAACATGGACTCAAGCGCGGGTGGATTCATTTCACTGTGTCTGTGTACCTCCTTGTATATCTGATTTTGTTGCATGTCCATACATTTTTGTTTCTTGGAGTGATGTTGATGTTTCGAATTTCTTTACCTTCAATTTATTTATGATATGTAGTTGCTTCCACGTGTTTTTCTGCCATAACAATCACCTACTCACCTTGACTCTTATGAGCATCTAACTTACCTCTTGTCGGAGAAAGTATTTCAAATTTGCTTTTTGACTTGTTTTATTCTTTGGTATATCCTTTCAAGATACTCTCTTTGGTGCATTATTTGTTTTTGGCCATTTCGTCAAGTTGTATTATAGACTTTATAATATAGAAGTTTAAACTTTGTTACACTAGTGTGATACGTCTACAATTTTTTTTTTTTTTTTCGAAAAAAGGCTTTCTATTTAATTGCATAAGAAAAAAGGCTTTCTAGTGTGATACGTCTACAATTTTCTTTTTTAAGTCTACAATTTTCTCTCAATATCAATTACCATACATTTAAAACTTTGTTTAGGCAATTACCATACCTCATTAAGTTTTAAACTTTGTTTAGGTCCCATACATTTAAAAAACTGGAATCCTATTATAAACTTTAAGGAATGAGTAGTGAAGTAGGAAAAAAAAAATCCATAACTGTTGAAGATTATTGCACAAACTCACACACACACACATACAAAAAGCAGTCCAAATCCCCCAAAGTTTGTAATTCTTTTTTGGTTCAATTAAGCAATGAGTCATGTCTCCAAACTTTCTCATCACCTATTCTCTCCCTAGCCTTGATTGCCTGAAATATTTTCAAAAATATTAGCTCAATTTCTCGAAAATAAAATGAAAGATTAAAAACAAAGCGAGTTACGCGGTTGCAATCACCTCTTTCCTCCAATTGGTAAATCCAATAACAAGAAATAGGATTAGTGTTTGTAGTGTTGATCCTGTGACTAAACCAGCCCAAAGTCCTTTCCCATTGAAGTGAAGATGAAAACACAATAGAAGTCCAACGGGAATACCAATGAGATAGTAAGAGGTTATGTTTACATAGGCTCCAATTTTCTGCCACCCGGTTCCTCTCACAATCCCTAAACAAAACAAAACATATATTCGGTTCACGATCACGAAAATTACCTCGGTTCCTAAACCGGAGATGAGGGTTAAGAAAGGCTAACCGGAAAGGACGGTCAAGAAACTGTCCATGAGGATTGAGATACAAAGAATGGGAGTAATATCAGTCACATAATTAATTACTTCCTCCACATTACTATATGCATAAGGCCACACACTGCGAGACAAGAAGAGACTAGAGCTCACAACAACTGACTCAACAGCTGCAATTATGATTGCAGCCGCAGCAGAATCACGCGCCCCTCTCGGATTCCCAGCTCCTAGCTCATTCGCCACATTGGTACTAACCAACAAAACCAAAAAAAATGAAACATAAACTCTTCGAAAATGAAATGATGTGAAACTTGATTTAAGAGTATTAAAGTAAAAACAAACCTTGCTGCATCACCGATTCCATTTACCAGATTGTAGTGCAATGAAGAGGTCGTGAGGCTGCTCAATCCAAAAAATCAAGGCTTAGAAAATGAAAGAAAATATAAGTATAACAGAGTATACTTTTTTGCCGTTCGGTTCGATACATTACCAAATCGAAATAACCGAAGTTTCGAGCTTTGAGTTGGGTAGAAGACCAGACAGCAAAGTAATCGCCTCGAAAGCTAACCACTCAAGGCTATTAGAGGAAGCAAGAGCAATAACAAAAAAAAGTGTTAATAGAATATTAGTGAAGGGAAAAAAAATCCATTAGACCTTTTTCTATCTAACCAAAGATTTTAAACGGGAAGCTAGACTAATCTCAAAAACATGCACAAAATCGATCTTTCGCCTATCAACAAAACGATGACCACTAGACCACCATCACTTGGTTAATCTATTGGTATTTTCAATAAAGTTTTACATACTTACCAACACATCATTGCAGAAGGAACCGCAAATTGAAAGAAGATACTTGTATGAACAAACACATCTTTGGACATATAAATCCGCGTTTCGACACAACGACTAGAGCGTTTCATATAAACCCAAAGGAAAACCGCGGTGAGCCAGTAAGAGATACCGATAGACGCAGCAGCTCCTTTGGCTCCAAAATCAAATTGATGAACCATTAGCCAACAGAGAGGAACATGGAAAGACAGAGCAGCTAAAGAGCTCAAGACCATTGGATAAATCAAGCTTTGTGACTGAAAATATCGAACCAATGACTCGAGAACAGAGTAACCGAATAAAGCCGGTACAAGCCAGAGACAGTACACACCAGCTAACTCTGCTATTTGAGGATCTTGATGAAGCAAAAGCAAGATCTGGTTCATGAACATCCAAAGAATCGAAATCGGGACAGAGATAATCAAGAGGAAAACTATTGAAGTGAAAGTGTAAGAACCAAGCTTGTGATATTGTTTTGCTCCATATGCTTGACCACATAAAGTTTCTAATGAACCTGAAAGTCCAAACTATATAGTATACAAAAATAGTTAGAAACAAATTAATCAAAAGAAAAAAAAAGATTTATAGTTTTATATATTTGCTTACAAGAACACCAAAGCCGGTAACGTTAGCAAAGGAGCTTCCAAGAGCTATTCCGGCGAGAGCAAGTTCACTCCGGTGACCGACGATCATTGTTGAAGTTGCTTGAAGAAGGAACTGAGACATGTTCACGGCGATCATTGGAGCAGCCATTGAAGCAACTTTCTTTATCTTCTCCCATCTTAGCTTTTCGTTCTCTTCTTCTTGTGACTGTTTGGTGTTCAATAGTAATGGAGTTTCGATACTCTTCTTCATTTTTTTTTTTCTGGATAGAGAAAATGTTGGAAGTTGTGTCGTATTTATTTAGCTTTATGATTTTTGATATAAATGTGTATTTTTGATAAATAAATTATATGCGACGTCGCGACTCGAGGAAAAGAAAATAAACACGTCACTTTCCGCGTATAAAAGCGAAAATCGTTTTCGACTTTTATCATCTCAGTGATTTAAGTCAAAAGATTCAATTCAACACGTGTAAGAAGAAGATGCATCCTAACTAATAAGTAGTTACTATTTGTTGTTTGTACTTTGTATAAGATTTTAGTTGTGATTTTTTTATGCTCTAGAAATTGTACTCTATAAAGTTTTTTTTTTTTTGGTTGTATAGCCTAAAAAAGAAAAGTAAAACATGAATGGTTCAGTTTTAAGGCTGAACCAATCAAATACAAAATTATGGTTAAAACTTAAAAATCATGTAGGTCTTGAGAAAAATGGTAACGAATGATTACAATGTTATTCGATTAGCATGTGATAGAATTGTCGGCACACAGAGAAATATTGCAGTTTAGATTCTATGTTTTATTATTAATAAGATAGATGGAGAGTGTAAAACCGATTTGAAAACTCAATTAGAAGAGATTATTTAAATGGAACTACATAATGATCATCCGTTATTATATGATTATTCATTAAAAAATGAGGTATACATTTTCAAGAATAAGGAATAAAATTCTCTCTTCGTATTGATTGCATTGGCTCAACTCGATAAACATTGGTCCATGATCAATATTTTTAATAAACTACTCTCTCTGTTTTTTTTTTTTTAAGTTGAAATTTGTTTTGGTGAATAATAAATGGTATTTTTGTTTAAAAAATTTAAAATTTAATGATTTTTTAATTTATGTACAAAAACTTTAAACATCAAAGATTTTGAAATAGAGGAAGTATTTAGTACCAATAGTACCATATATAATTATTTGTGAAATACATTTATTATATATTAAAAACAAAACTGAAACAATATATTATATAGAATATATATTTGCTATCAATTACAATACAATTGCCTGGAGCTGCTGGGAGTCCAAATGAACCAAAACTCATGTTTCACTACTGACCGACATAAAAAAAAAATGGAAAAGAATAATGATAAAACACATCTTTCAACTTTAAATACATATCTCGATGAACCTTACCTAATCCACATTTATCTAACCACTAGATTCCACTCAACTGATCACGTGACATATTATATGGAAGGAAGTAAATGGTAGAAGACACAGAAACACTCCCATCCCAGCTCAAAAGCTCATTAACAAAAGTGTAAGAAACAATCTCAGTAACGTTCGAACGCAAGGTGCCTATGATGATAGCCTTCGCTATTGGTTTCAAATTCGTGGAAACTAAATTTTAAAATATATTTCTTCATTTTATATAAATTATATTCTTTTTGACGTATTCATTGTAAAACAGTTTTTTTTTTTGTTGAACATAATTTTACATTCATTCAACAAAAAAATAATTTTAGCCTAATAATTTGCAAACTAAAGTTTTAGTTTTTAGAATCATTGTAAAAAAATAATATCGAATGTTATACTTCTTTTGTTTCACAATATATGATGTTCTAGAGAAAAATTTGTATTGCAAATTATATGATGTTTTCAATTATCAATGCAAAATTAGTTAATTTTTATTAGTTTTGACGATTTATATTCTATAATTTTTTGTCTTTAGTTGAATCGTGTTTGTGTAGATATTAATAAATAATGTTTTAATTTATAAATAAACAAAAATTTAAATATTTTTTAATCTATGTAAAAAACCTTAAACATCACAAATTTTGAAACAAAGTTAATATTATTCAACAAAAACTTTTTTTTGAGATTTGAAATTAGTCTGAGTGGACCGCTAAAGTTAAGAATTTGTTGATGTGTTTCTAAACAAATAAAGTTTTTGGTTTAGTATCAATAAATCCATCTCATGAAGACCCTTTTTACTATATATCAAAATAACTGAATTTCGTTAACAAAATAGATGTACGTTACTCGATTACTTAACGGTGATACATTTCTGTTGAAAATATATATAATCCATAAAATGAGATTTTCAGCAGAGACTTAATTCTGTTAATTTATTCAGCTAATCAAATTCACGACGTGACTATTTTGGTAAAGTCTACTAAAGTTCACGATTAAAATGAAGAATCAACAAAAATTTACGAATTAATTTAAAAAATTGAATATATATTTTATCACATGCAAAGTTGAAGATTTTTTAAAAATTTGCATAGCTAGGGATTTTTCTGACATTTGTTTCAATATATAACCGTAAAAGTGATAACCGAGAGTATGTGTTAACTATCCGTGATAACCAATTGAGAGTACTACAGTCAAGAACTGCATTATACACACTGAATAATAGGAAGCCATTTGCTTACTTATCCTCGTCGAAGTTATCAAAAAATAAATTAAAAAACAGAAGTTGTTGAAAAAAGCATAAATAATGGGTTCTGACATCCTTTGTTGGAAGAAATAATTAATAGTATACAGAGCTTTTTGATAGATTCAACTTTCTTTTTTCTACTCTATGTTAAACAAACTCTAATCACATGTACACGACTTCATATTTACGTTCACTTGATTAAAAAAAAAAAAAAAACCACATACTTCATGCATCTTGATTAATCCAACTATCTCTTTGTTTTTTTCTCTTTGACATGGAATAACTTTATGAATCTAATCAATGAAGAGATCCTATTGGTGAAGTTGAGATCTATTTCAAAAGAGTTGTGTCCGCGAAGCATAGAAGTCATATCCCTCGGCCACACTATAAGCAATCTTTGAACACTAGTTACTGGTGATTGAATTCTTCAAACCAAATCAAAGGTATTGTCAAAACTTTATTTGATTGGTAACGTTGTACTATTGCGGTACACCATGTTATCTCATGTGTAATTGTTTAGTTTAGACTCTAAAGAAATAAATTTGCCCAAAAAAAAAAAAAAGACTCTAAAGAAATAACAATAAAAAGATATTGCAATATAAAGGTTTGTATCGTCATTTGTCTTGCCAAGGTACTTTGAATCAGTTATGAGTTTGTCATATTTTCGAGTGACATTTGTGAATTTGCTATTTTCACTAAAATCTTACAGATTTGTTATTTTCTAAACTATAAAAATAAGTTTTAACATGTATTAATTTTTCTCGTTATATTTGAGTTTAATCAATTCTATTTGTTCTTAGCGTTTAATATTTGTCATAAAATATGAATTTTAGCAAGACAAAATCGTAAATTTGAACTTTTAAAATGTTTAAAAAAAATGGATGGTACCGTCTCCTGAAGAATGGTCCGCATTCTCCAATCTGCTAGATTATTTGGAATTGCTCCGTGTCTCCTTTTCCCTCTTCTCGCTTTCTCTTATTTCTTGTTTATGTAATGTTAAGGCGGACTGCTTATTCCGTTCTTCTAGATTTTTATTTTCTGATGTTACTTTTATAAACTGTTCTCCTCCTAATTGGACAACCAATCATGGAGTTACTTTTTAATGAATGTGTGGTTGACCAAAAAAAATGTTATTAAAATATAAGAGCATCTCTAACACATCTCTAAATAAATAGTAAGAAATCAATAAAGTTGGAAAATGTATTACTATATTATTGAAGTAACGCAAATACAATACTCCAATAGTTTTTATGCAAAAATTTACAAAAACAAATACTTATAATTAACCAAGATTCGAACCGAATTTCTTTTAGGTTGATTTTGGTAACCCTGTAGAAATACTTTCGTTAATCAATAGCCGAAAATAACCGGCTCGATTCAGTTCCGTTAACCGAAGTTGCATGCCTATATTATACATGGCCGCTTCAAACTATTCTCATTTTTCTGATTGATAGGGCCAACCTTGGTTTTTAATGCACGTTCATTTAATTGTCGAGACTTGACAGAGAAAACTTTCAACACACTGTCGGAAAACATTGAATTCTCGTCTTAACATCTAAAATCAGAGAAAATGGTTAGTACTATCTTTTTTTTTGGCTTCATACATTTATATATGGATAATATCGCCGCATCACTGCCTCAACTACTTACGCCAAGTGGCATAATTTTAGCCACCATTCAGTTTTTAGAGATCATCTGAGAGAGGTCGATTTGTGGTTGGCTAACTACTAAATCGTTTTTATTTTGTTTAATACTTTTTTTTCTTCCAAATTCATAGTTTAACTCGTGTCTCTCATGGGTAGGTCGTGTCCAAACTGTGTGAGTTCCAAATGCTAAGAGTAAGTAAATAGAATCATATATAACCTTAAAACGACAAATATAGATTTTTTTAATAAGGCCATCTTTTGTGAAAATTTTGGTTACTAAAACGAATGTAGAGTCAAGTTAGTGAGGGATATTGGTTCATGTGTACCAGTTTGATTGTTATTCTACAAAGTAGTGGGCCAATAAAATATTTATGGCTTAGAGCACCCCCAATGGTGTTTCTTATGGGTTTCTTAAAAAAATCCTTAAAGTTAAAAATAATTAAAATAAATGAAAACAACAAATAAAGTTAAGGATTGTTAAGAGTTGGCTCTAATATAAGGATTGTTAAGAGGTTTAAGGATTGTTAAGAGTCTCATATGTGTCGCTTTCTGATTGGGTCAAAAATATTAATAAGAGACAAAAAAAAAATATGCTTTCAAATCTCAGTAATATGATGGACATTCGAACTTGAGTTCGTGATCGGACTATGCATCAACAATTGAAAGCTGATTTTGTTAAGCGTATATGGCAAAAATTTGTTTTTTTATATGATTTTCTGTTTTGTATGTTTAAATTTAGGAAATTGTAATATTTATTAAGTTTTATCAAATAAAAATGTTTATAATTTTCATTTTAATTTTTTTTTTTTAAGAAACCTACTTAAGGACTCTACCATTGGACAAATAATTTTTTAAGGATTCATCACAAACTCTTAGCTTTAAAATTGTCATAATTTATGATTAAAAAATGTTTAAGAATCCTTTTAAGGATTCAACCATTGATGTTGTTCTTATGGATCACGAATAGGAGTGGAAATTGCAGATATATTGTAAAACCCTATACAACAAGATGGTTTGCTTCAAGATAAACGCTAAGAGGGAGTAGTATTGATTCAAATATGCTTTGTAATTTCTTAATCAAACGATGCACTTGATGTACAAACGTTTTTTCGAATAAATTTTACATTTTATTCAAAAAAAAAAAATGAAAATTAATCACAATATGAAAATGATCACTATTGATTAAGACACTTACGTGTATACCGCATAAGGAACCGTCTAGGTACAAAAAAAAAGGGATCCATTCTTAACTTCAAATTAAGAATGGTGTCTTAGAGAAAGAGAAAGTACATTAGTTGTTTTAGCTAGAAAGAAACAAAGTTGATACTGACTACAAAAACAGTCCATCTGTCCTCAAAAGAGTGAATATCTTGGGTTTTTTTTTTTGTCCTATAAACTATATTAATTGAGAAAATTTGTTATTCTTGGTTCATGGAAAGAATGTTTAGTGTGTGGATGTAGTGCATTTATAACTAAACGTTAAATGAAATCATGATACGAGTGGAAATTGGAAATTGCAGATATAAACCCTATACTTTATAGGCTATAATACAACAAGCTGCTTCTCTATGAATATTAATCACAATATGAATATATGATCACCAATTCACCATGCATTGATTAAGACACTTACGTGTATATCACATATGGAACCGTCTAGGTACTTAGACCATCCTCAACGGCAGGATCTCACACCAACTCTAATAATTAAAATATTAGAAAAAATAGAAAAAGAAGGAGAGAGAGTGTTAATTATGAGAGAATCGTTGCTTAGAGCATCCTCAACGGCAGGATCTCAAAAATAGAGGTCTGTTGACAAAAAAATATTATTTTTATTATAATTTTCTTATTTAAAATAATTAATTAAAGTCTACCAATAGAATCAATGAATCTGACAAGTTGAGTTTCTCTAAAATCTCTCAACGAGTCTTAAAAGAGAAACTTAAGCAACGATTCTCTCATAATTAACACTCTCTCTCCTTCTTTTTCTATTTTTTCCAATATTTTAATTATTAGAGTTGGTGTGAGATCCTGCCGTTGAGGATGGTCTTAAGTTTCTCTTTTAAGACTCGTTGAGAGATTTTAGAGAAACTCAACTTGTCAGATTCATTGATTCTATTGGTAGACTTTAATTAATTATTTTAAATAAGAAAATTATAATAAAAATAATATTTTTTTGTCAACAGACCTCTATTTTTGAGATCCTGCCGTTAAGGATGCTCTTAAAGGCAAAAAAAGGATCCATTTTAAAATTCAAATAATGAATTGTCTCAGAAAAATTACAAAGTTGAACTGGTTAATGGTATTTGTTCTCCGTTTCACGTTTTGAACACGTATAATCTACCAAAACTAGCTTTGTAGCGTTTAATAATTATTTTACGAAAACATTCTCTAGTTCAGTTTGTTGAGTTAATAATTATTTTGTTATTCCGTTATTCAGCTATTCTACTCTATTGGTGTAAACACCATCTTCACTAATTCGGAGCAGTCCGTAAAGAAAGTTACATTAGTTATTTGTTCGGCGATAAGACTTCTCATTGCCCACATTAAAGCTTCCAACTCGGGATGTAGTGAGGAGATACTCCTTTGAAGATTGCAGGCCCCCATAATAGGCGCTACATCATTCATTTTGGAGCAATATCATCCTAATCTGGAAAAAGATCTCCTGTTTTCCATGAACCCTTTATAAAAAAACTGATATTGTGTGAAATTGTTCACTCCTATCCTGGGCAAGATACTAGGGATATTTGTATTTCACTCTCGGCCTAAATTAACATTAATTAAGAAAATTTACATAGAAAATCAATTTTTATAAAACCAAAAAATCCCTATAAATTTACTCTTTTAAGAATAGAGGGAGTATGAGTTTTCCATGGATTATATGGTATATCCAGAAACCTCGAAATGATAAAATCTACGAAAAAATTGGGATAAGGATCCACGTGACATTCTTAATTTCCTTTGTATGAAAAATGTTAGGTTGAATTTAGGTTTATTCAGGATCAGGTATTTTTATCAGTTTAAGGTTCGGAGGAATTTGACTTCAACAGATGTTACACATGGCCGACATCAAAATATGGCTTCTCATTTCTTTGTAAGTTGATACTTTGTATTCTTTTGATTGGTAACTAATTTGAAGAAAGGTGTTACAAAACGCGATTCTAGAATCAAAGCCATATACCTCCACAAGTGATGATACTGTAGAAAAACAAAAAATTAAACATTATCTTCTCAAGTGAATCCCTCAGGACCCATTACTCTCCTCATTTTACCAGGAGGTGACAGTACGGCCGGGCTATTTGCGTGTTGGTTTTGCTCGGAGGCCTTTGGTTCGAGTGCGTCTCCTTTTGAAGCCGGAATCTGAAGCTTCCCTGGCTCAGTTGGTGATGGAGAAGACGAGAAATACCTGATAAAAAAAAGGATGAGAATCAGAGAGATGAAATGGAATTTTCGTCCCGTGAGTTTCTTTTTCTAGAGTATACCTGTGGTCTAAAGCTTGCTGTATTGTGATCCTTTGTCGTGGGTCGTAGATGAACATTTTTGCTAGAAGATCCAAAGCGTCATCGCTTGCCATAGGGAAAATGGTACGTAATGGTGGAGCAGGTGTATAAGAGAACTCCATGTAGTCTGGGAGATAGATCATATCAGACCATTGCGAAGGTACTGGAGTTCCAAAAGCTTGAAAGATCTTTCCAAGTTGATCAATCTCAGTAGAACCCTAAAGAAACAAAACGTAGTCAAGGTCACGTAAAGCTGTTAAGAGATCTAATCTATTGATGAAGAAACATAGGAAAAGGTTTTGACAATATCCTTGCAATGTGATGTCTCTTCTTGGCTACGTAACTAAATGATCACGAATATCAAGACAATCCAGAAGTACAGGACATGTTTTGAAAAACTTTGAAACATGTATCGTACGAAAAGTATAGAACATTACCGGTAGAAATGGTCTCCGAAGTAATAGCTCAGCAAAGATACAGCCTGCAGCCCAAACATCAACTCCTGCTCCATACTGTCGACTCCCAAATAACAACTCAGGCGCTCTGTACCATGTAGCAAATACCTGTGTGAATAAGTATTTTTAGATCCAAATTAACCTTAACGAGTCTTCCACAAGCAGATACATAAATCTAACCAACACAACACAACCAATCAATCTCAGAATCAGGCAACTGGTAACTACCAATCTCTTACCTCACCAAAACCCCAAAAAAAAACAAGTATGCAAAAATCGGAAATCAAAACAAATGATGTCTTCTCAATGCTCTGTTTCAATTCTTCAATCCCACCAAAAAAAGATTTCTACAAAACTAATCAATTTCAGAATCTTCTAGACTCAAAATATTAATATGACTGTAAGCAACAACATGGTATCTAATGACTTCAAATCTCCCACCTCACCAAAATGGTATCTATCTAATGACTTTGCAATACACAAAATTTCTTCAAAACATATATCCAATGACTTTTCGAACCACCAATCTTTCACCTTCACTACAAATCCTACACTAATCTATTTACCAATTTTACCAATCACCGGATACATACCTGATGAGTAAACCTCCGATTCGGACTCCCAAACAACCTCGCCAAACCAAAATCAGCTAACTTCAACAAACCATTCTCTCCAATCAACAAATTATTCGGCTTCATATCCCTACCAAACACAAAAAACAAACTCTCACACATCAAAATCAAACCTTTATAAACCAAAACATAACTTACTTCCATATCTTTACCTGTGAAGAACCCATTTCTTATGACAATAACCTAAACCCTTCAAAGTCATCAACATATAAGACTTAATATCACCAGGTGATAAAAAGATATTACGATCACGAATCACTGCTTCTAAATCCGTTTGCATATACTCAAAAACTAAATGCAAACTTCCATTGTGAGGAAACGCATCAATGAGTTCAACAATGTGTGGATGATTTAGCTCTTTTAATAGCTTTATCTCTCTCAAAGCTGTGAAATTTATGCCTTCCTTTTCGTTTCCTAATCTTATCTTCTTCACTGCTACAGTTTTTCCAGTCTACGAGATTGAAAAATCGAAACTTTTTAAAATCTGATGAAAGTTGAAATCGGGATGGGTTTTGATTTTGGGTTTTACCTTTGTGTCGGTGGCTTTGTAAACGACACCGTATGTTCCTTCTCCGAGGATTTGACGGCGGAGATAACGATCAACTGGTTGGTTTTCGTTGGATTTCGACATTGGGTTTTGATTTTTCCGGTGACGAAGACGAGGGCTAGTGAAGCTCTTTTAAGGAATTAGATTCTTTTGGTCTCAATTTTTGCCCGTAAGTTTTGGTATTTTATGAAACGGACTTATTATTTATGAATTTATCAGAAACAACCCTACTATTCTAGTAGCTAATCACTATCAAAATTCTCACTAATTTGCGGAAGGAACAATTTTCGAAACCTAAGAAATGAATCATTCAAACAGGAAATTATTTCAACAGATCGCGGGTTTCGGACATTACGGTTCAAGAAAACCACCTCAAAATGGACAGTCTTTGTTACCTTCAAACTTAATGTTGGCCTTGCTACGATTTAAATCTTTGCCCAAAAAAAAAGAAAGCATGTCCACAATCACTTCCCTTAAGCCTCTAAATCCACAAACAAGTACAACAAACTGGAGATCTTGCTTTTGAGATAGAGAAAAGCAAAAATGCAACATCTTTTGGAGACAAGGAGACATTAGTTCTGATCCACTTTTTTTTTCAACTAGACTTGGGTTAAGGAAGAATCATGATTCTTGGTGTTCTGGATTTGCTGGCTGATCAGGCAAAACCTGAGCTTCACCATTGACATTAGGTTGTTGTTCATCAGATGCTTCGATAGGAGGAGCGGCAGTAGCGTCAGTCTGCTCTTCTTCTGGATGAAAATTTATAGGGAATTTAGTAACTCTCGGTTTGTCGGAAAGTATGTTCCTCTGGACTTTATCGATCAAAACCTTAGTTGGTGGCTCTTCCTTGAGTTGCTCATCCTCGTAGTCATTGTTCACGTAATATCCAACTCTAAAGAACTCTTGACCCATGTAAGAACATGTCAACAATAGCACAGTGACACCAATGATGTCTTCCTCTCGAATCTTTGATGGATCCGGAGGATCAGCCTGTAATAATAATAGAGAGTTAGACCAAGGCTTTTCTGGTACTTAGTAAACCACGATTGTAGCAAGGGAGTGCGTATGTTACCTGCAATACAAAGCGGTAGTTGCCAACATTAACAGGCCCTACAAGAACACTCTCAAGAAGTTGATCATAAGTCTCATCTTCTGCTGAGCCTACATAGATAAGTTTCCATTCCAAATCTGTACCAAAAGCAAAGCTGGGGTCAGCCGGAACAATCGTTTTCCATTATCTTTCTTACAAGAAAATGATCACAGCTATCAACGTAGATGGCTAGCTTCGATTGCATAAAGACAAGTAACAGAAACATATCTTATCAAGATATATAAGCAAATCCAAGAATCATGAATGCTGGAAAACTAATGCATCATTCTTTATCACAGTTTACAGAGCCAAACTTCAAATCAATTGCGAACAACCATACGAAAACACTAATTAAGGCAAAACATATCACTCTGCAAATTTACCGGCCCAAAAGAGAACTTTCGACACACAAGAGAATAGCCTCGTCCAAATAACAATGTAACTCAAGAAGAACTTGTGCATAGATAAATCCAACTAAAACACAAGCAACCTCAAGATCTATCAGTATTCAAGAAATCCAAAGTTAAAGTCTTTAGAACATTCAAATTAGTCAAATTACTCCATTCAATCGTTAATTAACATCATGGCTCTAATACAGCAATTGGGTAAACAATATGTTCCAATTACAATCACTATCAACAAATTGGTGTCAAGAATCATAAGAGTCTGAAACAGGACCAAGCCATAAGAATCAACAGAGACTAAAACCTAAATAAACCGAGCAAAACATCAATAAAGTGGAGATTTTTACCGTCTTTGAGAGAATTCAAACACTCGTAAGAAATCTCGAACTGAAATGGGCTAACAAAAGGAGCAGGATTATCCAAGACATCGACGTTGGTGATGTTGATTGCACTCATTCTCTTATCAACAATCAATTCGAAGAAAAACCCTAGATTTCAATAAACCCACATCCAAACTTGGGAAAGAGAGAGACCCAGATTAAAAAGTTTCACTCTTTTAACAATTCGAAAGGTGATAAAGTTGCGGAGAAGCAAGAAGAAGGAAGAGCTAGGGTTTTTCGAATTTTTTTTTCCCCCAGGAGAGGATAAATCAACGGAGGAAGCTCAAGAGAAGACGAAGCGATTCGAGAAGATGAAATGTTTTTCAATTTTGGGGAAAGCTTCTTATAACCGGTTGCCGTGGGAATGGTGACCGGCTATTACCGGTTAAGTTTAATTGGCGGGAGGAGTACTTAACTCATAAAATCTAGGAGGGAAAATTGCTAAAAATTGAAAATTTATATGTCCAACATTGCTAAAAAAATGTATGATCCGATTAGTGACACAAAACGGATTCATAATTGCGTAAAAATGTATGATCCAATTAGTAACACAACATTATTTTTTACAAGAAAACGGTATACATTAACGGAATTGTTGTATGAGAAATATAACGGTGGTATTTTTGTTATCGTTATTTTTTATCGTTTTTGTGATTGGTAATCATACTAATCGTATATTCATTACTATAACAACAATAAGAGATTACCATATTATGCTACCAATGGAGACCATTTATGTTTACGACATCAAAAAAGAAAAAGTGATATATGGAGATTGGCTAAATATTTACATGGTTTTACGTAGAAATATTTACACATAAGTTTTCAAAGCGATTAAAAACCACAAAAACATTGGCAACTACTAGTCACAATATTTTGTTTTGAGTTAGGTTCCTATTTAAACACTCTTACAAAGTGCTTATTGCTTAATACCCAAAACGCCTAAACGAACCAAAAGCAGATAGGAAGCATGTTACTATTGAGAGGTGATGTTCATTTTTCTGGTTTGAGCATGAAACATCTCTGCGATATCTGCAGCAGTGCTGCATTCCTCCGGATTTCTATCTGTTACTTTACGAATAAATCTCGGAAACCTAACGGAGATGCCTCAGGATGGATGGACGAGACCTAAAGCGGCACTGTGAACAGGCGAGACCGTGAAATCCGCACCTCTGATTTCCCAAACCACCTCTGCTGAAAACCACATGTCAGGCGTTTCCCCTGTTCTGTAGTAAGGGGGCTTTTTCGCAAGGATCTTATCTCCTGAGTAGAGTTCTTTCATCTGCAAGATAAGCAAAGTATTGATGATCCTCGATACTAGAAAGTAGAATCACGCTTGAAATCGTTATAAATCAAAATTAGAAGTCGATATATAGACCAAACCGGACCTAATTTGAACCAAAATGTATTTATCCGATCTGTTTCATCATTTTATAACAAAGGTAAAAAACCCGAAAACCAAACCCCAATCACATACTGAATTACAAATGGGTTCTACTGGTTTAAGCTTCTATGAAAAAACTAACAAAACTGAAACCAAAAACTACCAAATCATAAACCAGATGTCACTCATTAGTCACAATGTTGGAATTCATAAAATTCATCATCAAAGTTTAGATGAATGGAGAAGCGCAAAAGTGAAGTTGAGGTTTTCACTACCTCGATGTAAAAAGCATCAGAAAAACCAGACATGACACGGCAGACACTCTGGAATTCTTCAGTCTCAGGGTTGAAGCATGCCATAAGGAATGGACTATACCTACACACAAAAAACAGAAAAAAAATCAGAATTCATCAAAATGCATTTGCGAAATTACCAGTATACTTATGCTTAAAAATTGAGCTTCAAAGCTACAAGGCCAATTCAAACATTTTTCTTTTTAGGAAAAATAGAAAGTTGGGAAATATGTTTTTACTACCATCCTGCTTTTCTCCCGTTGCCATGCCAAGCACCTATAGGAACTAAATCTAATGTGTCACCCAATCCATCTACATAATCTCGCTTAACCTGAGCCAAAAAAAAAAAGTACAATTTAATCCATTTCCAGCACATGATGTTTAGCAATATAATTTACAACAAAGAGACCTTGAGCCATGAATCAGAGCGCTTTGTGGGGCAGTATCCAGCATCAACATCTAAAGACTTGACCATGATTCCTTCACAAGATGACTGAAATGCTTCTTCAAGAAAAGCATTTATCCTACTTAGAGTGTCTTGATTATTCAGAGACGCTTCTTCTGCTCCCACCTATTAAAAAATGATCAGTTCAATGAAAATACCAAAACACTTAGTTACAGATGAAGCGGTGAATTACGTTCTATCCTATAACTTTTAGGTGAGAAGCTACCATAGGACTTACTGTTATTTCTTTAGCATATTCAAGATAACCTGGCCTAGTATCAGGGAAGACCTCCTTTAGACCTGAAAGTTCGAGCATAACCAAGTAAGATAAGAGTTGGCATATATGAACCTGGTAGAGAAAATGAAACGCATCAAGTTAAGGAAAGAAGAGAATGATGGGGAGTACGTCTTCGTCTCTCACGGAGGGGAATAGACAACAACCTGCATTGATAAGCTAAGTAAATTACAACTCAACATATAAGTTATTAGGATAAATGCAAATGAAAATAAAAATAGTGAGTAAAAGACTCATACTGTTCTCCATTGACGAACATAATATCAAATACGAAGACGCAAACTTCAACCTGCAGGAAGCCATTAGAAGAAAAGAAAAACATCTAGAAGACATATTGAAAAACTAAAAAATGACAATGGACTAAGAATTTGTATTCAAAAGATACAATAGGACGAAAAGGAAAAACTTCATGAGAAAATCGTCAAACATACTAAAAAAACAGACAAACAAAAATCTCCTTTTTGCCTGGGACTAACATGTAAACCGACGTGGAACTTCCATACTAAAACCTAAAAACCCGTCCCCATGTCCAAGCAATTTTCAAAACAAGTGACAGGTTTATAACCGTCACTACAACATAGAACAAGCGGTAAAAACATAATTAATAGAACAAATCTACTTGATAACTATTGAAATCTTTGACAGAAATGCTGATAATCATTTAGTTGTAATAAGGTTGTATAGAGATTGGGTTCAATACCTTAATACTTTCTGTAGTTATCAAAGCATCTTTGCTCCCTCTCTCTCTTGTTGATAACTCTTGGAATGACATGAGTTTGTTTCCATTCATTCTATCAGTGGCAACCACCTATATAAAAAACCAAGTATGTTGATTTTGAAAACTGGCAAAAGGTCCCTAGCCTCGTTTTCCTGTGCATGGCTAGATGGGTTTGGATAGATAAAGATGCATAAATTGAATTATATGAAACATCTCCTACCTCTGCGTCCAACATGAATGTCTCAGCGGCAGGGCAAGAAAACTGTTTTATGACATCAACCAGATCCGGAAATCTGGACGTTGTTTCGTCCCCATTCCGAGAAAAGATACGCACAGTACCATCAAGTAACTTATGGATCTGAGCGCGCTGGCCATCATATCTGGAAGTCATATATAGGCATAACAGCAAGGTGATTCAGGAAACACAGAAAAGTGGTGGAGATCATTAGAGTGCAAAGACAATTCATGGGAACAATATCAACTCTATCGTAACATTTAACGGCATCTAACAGAATGCAAAGAAGACTCAAGGGCTGTGAGTTGAAAGACAGACATTCCGTTAATAATCAAAAATTATCAGTTTTGAGTAGTAGTTTAAGAGAAGTTCTTGAGACAAACTTACTTGTATTCACAAGTAAAAGACTTTTCTTGGAAGAGGTTAAAAAATTCTTGAACCCCCTTAGCAATTCTGCAATAAAAATACAGTAATAAAGGCATGAGATCAACAGTTCTAATCGTTATCTTGCAAACAAAGATGTCGTGAGGATCTGCACAATTACTTTGCAAGCATGGGTTTTATAGGTATCCCTGGGACCATTGACAGAGTTGACGTTGAAAACTCAATGTCTTTGTCCATGAGAGAAGGAACAACCACGTCCTGTTTGGAAACAAATCATGTATTGAAATTGATGTCTATATTTGAAAACTTTCCGTTACTGAGTATGACAAAGAACAAACTGATACGAATACTTCCTAATTTATGATTTAGAAAATAGTTTAGGATTTTCCATTTTCTTATTTACTTTTCCTAGAGTCTTTTACTTTACGTTCCATTATAAATAAGGGTTAGGTTTTGTTTGTGAAACCTATCCAAGCAATTGAGAGCTTTGGAGGATTCTATCGGGTTAGGCCGAGGGAAGAGAACGTAGTTCTCTTTAGGGAGTTTATACTCTTGTTACTTTATTGTTCTATCTTTCTATTATCATAATAAAGGTTTTGGTTTGAATTGGATTCTATCTCTAACACAAACAATTTGAAGGCTGTAAAGAGGTGGGATTCGATTTTTTCGTAAAACAAATTAAGAAAATAGATTTCTTGATTTTTTCACTAATACTTAATCAAGTCACCCTAAAATTGTTAGTCGCATAAAAAAAATTAATGCAAACAAATAAATATAAAAAAATGTATTTCGCGTGAAAAATGACAAAGTAAAAGGAGCCGGGAAGGTAAAGGTTGACATTTAAAGCTCACCAGAGACGGAAGAATGTTGTAAGCCTCAACTACTGCAGCAGAAATACCCTGAAATTTTGAATTTCCCTCTAAACAACATAAGCCCTTGGATATAAACTTTTGAACACACTTGACTTGATAAGTGACAAGGAAAGACTTTTTTTTGAAGAAAGATAATAAAACCAAACCTCGAGTTTCTCTCTGAAACAGCTTTCTGATGGTTCTTTGTTATGGCAGTGCCAGAAAGAATTCATAACGATTGCTCGCCCAAGTGCAGGCAGAACAGTTCTCAACATAGCGCCAATCCTTAAATTACGGGCCTGAACAGGGACATCACTACTTAGAACACGGAAGTTAAGAACAATATTATGGAAATAAATATTTTCGAGAAACTCTTACCAATGTTCTAACAAGAAATTTGATCTCTTTCTCTCTGCAAGAGCGCATTAGCTTCACGATGAGATTTTTCTTTTGCCTAGTACTTCCAGTACCTGTCTGCACACTGAGGAAAACTTTTAGAAGCTTGTGGGAATGGCCTCATGTTAGTAAAAAATGAGAAGCTTAAACGAATTACCAGACAGAAATCGCATACAGTTCTACTTAAGTAGAAAATCTATCAGTAATATTTAGCATTTAAAGATAGCATACTAGTGTCAAAATTAACACAAGGTCATCTAGATCTGTCCCACTTACTTTCAAGAACCCGAATAGTTATCTGGAGACCACAGAAAACCATTTAATTTATTCCAGAAATCATTGTCTTAGGCATCCATAGTACTTAGATCTATATATGCATGGAATAGATGTAGAAAGAAGGGAAGCCACCATCAAACCAGTATAAAATTCAGAAATAGAAATGCTGTTATATGTATAAACTTCTTTAACTCATATCCATTATATACTTATAGCAATCTCAGCAGAAAGATGGAACACGCACCTCTGAATATTTTCATCTTCAAAGAGACATAGTATCATCAGTTAATAGCTGTTATGCTGTACGCATTACCAGTTAAGCTGTACGCATTACCAGTTAAGCTCTTTACCTTATCTTTCGTAGAGTTGAAAACACATCTCTAACTAGAAGTGGAGGTGGAGGAACTAGTAGCTTTTGCGTTTGTCGACATAGCTGAGCAACATCCCCTGAGAATTTTGATATTTAAAGCCCGTTTCAGCAGGGTGTACAGTAAGGATTAACAACCAAAAGTAAACCGTGATGAAATAGAATCGTCTTTACCAAGATCCCCCATGCTATTATACATATCTCTCACAGTAGACCGACTTATTCCACATGCTTCTTCCAATGCAGAAGAGATTAGACTTCCACCAATGTTAAGCTTTTGTCCAATTGAATACATGATCAGAAAAATCTTTTAAGGTTATTTCTATAAAAAGAGAAGGAAGAAAAGATAAAACTTAAACTGACAATATTCTCATGGTCAGCGGCAATCTTATTTGTGCAAAGATAAACAGCGGGCAGAACATCTTCTGGGGAGAGAGCCAACAAGCTGATGGATGAGAATATACAGAAATCATCATTGCTGCAGCTTAATCAACAGGGTGAACGGGAAACAAAGAGAATTGGCAACCTTCTAAACATGTTGCAAAGCATAGACATAGCTTTGATCTTACCCTTTTCACCTTCAACGGAAGCAAATGTTCGGACAAGGTGGATATATGGAGCTGGTTTTCCCTCCTTCCAACAAGCTGCATTATACCAAACACACAGAAATGCAAGTTGGCTAAAAATTCCTACAACACTGCAAACAAAGTGTTTGCAAACAAACTCTCCCAAATTTAAAGAAAAAAAAATGATATGGTTTAAAATTTATTAGACTGCTATTAATACACCAACCGTGCTCTTTAGGTTTATATTTCTCAGGAGGTAGAGATATATAATTTTTGTCCACAACTTCC
Organism: Arabidopsis thaliana x Arabidopsis arenosa; assembly: GCA_019202795.1. Classification (NCBI taxonomy): domain Eukaryota; kingdom Viridiplantae; phylum Streptophyta; class Magnoliopsida; order Brassicales; family Brassicaceae; genus Arabidopsis; species Arabidopsis thaliana x Arabidopsis arenosa. The sequence continues at coordinate 9,238,983 of CM032919.1, read as the reverse complement.
TCTGCTGATGTCTGCACACATATGTTGACTGCATATCCTGATTTTTCTGACGCCTTTTTGCCCTCCTGAGAGGAGCATGCTTGTGGACATTGCGGAAACTGAATTGTTTTACTAGAGAGTCCTCCCTCATCTGCATGCTCACCAGATATTTCACTGGGTTTGGTGTAATAGATGTTCAATGCCCTATTTATATCTCCTTTAGCTTCATCAATGATGGAAGCAGCATAATCTCTTATAGATTCAGAACCATTAACAATATCAATAAATTGATCTGTCACTTCTTTGTATGCTTCTCTAGTATCATTGTGGACCATCTCTTTATCTGTATTACATTCTTGAGTCTCTGATCCAACACCAACAGAATTAGATCCACTATCCAAGACCTTATTGAAGAACTTAAAAATGGTTGGCTGCCTTGGACCAACTGGTCTTGATTTTGGATCTTTCTTGGCCTTCTTGTTTGATTTATTGCCGGAGCTTTTGCCTCTTTTCCCATGAGAAATAGTACCCTTTGTTAAATTCATTTTTTTTGGTAAGTCAAAACCTTCTTGAATTGCTTGAACATCTGGACAAGTGCTCTTCACGTACAGGATTTGGTTGCAAGTCGGTTACATCGTCATCAAACAAAACAGGCTGATTTTCCAAGGAAAGCGTGGGAAGAGAGGATTGCTTGTAAAGCTCTGCTTCACATTCATAAAAGTTACTAACTATATCCACGGGATTACCAGCATGCTTCTTAATCAGATCTAACATCTGGTCTTCAGTGACCCAAGCAGGCAAAGAATCACGTAGTTCTACCAGCAATCTTTCAGTCACCGAAGAATCACTACTTGGAGCTGTATCATGCAATAAAGGTCCTCTAGATGATAGATCATTATCTCCACCATCTTCACATGCGTTTTTATCTTTCCATTCGTAAACTTCAGACAAACCTGACACAACATCTACGTCATTTTTCTCATTCTTCTAGTAAGACTGGCGATAGAAACCCAATAAAAAATCTTTCTTGTTTGCCATTTCATCTACCAATCCAGAAAAATGTTTCTGCATCTTATTAACCTCCTTGCTATCAAGCTTCTCGATATCAACTCCAACAGTAGGAATAACTCTTTTAGGTTTCAAGAACTTTATGTACTCTCTAAGCTCATCATAGTTCGAATGCTCACTATAAGGTACAAGATGAATCTCCATCGAATCTTTAAACCTAACCGCAAACTTATTCTGCTTCACTTCATAAGTCCACCCTGTAGGCACAAAACCTACAACCTTATCATACCCTTTCTCAACCATAATCTCATTCATCTTCACAAAATTCGGCCGAAAATACGGCCAAGTCTCTCCCAACACATTCCACCCCACAACATGAACATCACTCTCATTCACATCCTCCGTAAACATTCCGCTCTCCGATCCCCACACCCCAAAATCCCCAAAATTGACATCTTCCTCGCATCCACAACGATTTTCCTCTTACATCTCCTAGCAATCTCAACCAAAATCTTCTCTTTACCAATAACATAAGTAGCAACAAGAAACAAAACTCTCTTCTTCGTCTCCACACACTCACCATCAATCTTATCTATCACACTAACCACATAACCAACAGATTCCTCTTGCGTCGGAAACACGAACTTAGGATTACAATAAGTAGTATCCAGAAAAACACCATCACATCCAATAAAACTACTAAGAAACGAATCAAATCTCATCTCATCACAGAATCTGAAATCTCCAGTATGAACATACCTCTCAAATCCACCGTTCTCTAATTTGACTTTAAACAAAAACTGTACCGCTCCTGGACAGTGATTAGCTTCAATCAACACAACTTCAGAGCCATCGATCATAACCATTTGGTTCATAGGTAAAGCGAAGACGAATTGTGAAGGAACTTGAAGGATTTCTTCGACGAGACGAGCGGTTTTGTGTGAGCAGAAGATAATTCCTTTAGACCAAGTAGAGGAGAGACCGGAATAGTGATCGGAGTGAAAATGTGAGAGGAAGAAAGCGACGGAGGTGGAGGAATGTTGTGGGAAGCGGAAGAGATCGACGATGAAGTTAGTTTTAGGGATTCGTTTTGATTGAGGGATTGAAAGAGATGAGAACGGTGGTTTCGGTGGGGGAGATTGTGAAGAGACGGAGGATATTGCTGATGAGTAGAGTTCTTTAGTGTTGAGGTTTAGGGTTTCTGTGTTCTCGCCATGTGAGAAGTTGCCGGAGATTGTGGCTCCGCTGGAATCGGTGGCCATGATGAGGAAGATGAAATTGGCGCCAAAATGTGACGGTTTAGGGATTGGATAGATTTTGCCTTCGTCTGGTTTTGGAGAAAACGGAAGCGATGTTCATCAGACTTGAGGAAACAATGGCTAGAAAGCCACTATGTGAGAAAAAAAATTCTAAAATGCAACCCATCTAATTTCAATTTTCTGAAAAAATAAATTTAAATCAAATTAATATAAAAAGACAAAAAAACCCATTTCCTAATCTAATTATTATGTATCCTTACCATTTCTTTTGCCAATCCAATAACATAACTACACTTCTACTTCTTCTTTCACGCCTCCTCTTCTTTTTTTTCTCCTTCTTCTTTTACTTTTTCTGGATTTTTTAGATCTTTCACTCTATATCTCTTTTTCTCCATCATCATCATCAATTAAACTCAAGATCTTTTCTTCTCCATGGATCTCTCTTTGCTCTTCTTTATGGATCGGATCTCTCTTCATGCTTCTTCTCCATGGATTTCTGAGATTCAAAAATCATGGATCTCTCTTCAAGCTTCTTCTCCATGGATTTCTCTTCGTGCTTTCGTCCTTTGTAGTGCGCAATCGTTTGGTGAGAGAAGACGGTCCACAAACTTCGACGAGGAAGGGTGATGGTGAATCGGCGACGACGATAGTGAAGAAAGCAAGAAGAGACGAATTAGTGAGTGTGACGGCGCTAGGGTTTAGAATTAGAGTTTAGAATTACAAATTGCTTTGTTTCAGTAGAACCATTTGTACCAGTTGTCCATAACTATTTGTACCAGTTGTACCTATTTATATTTCAGTTATACCATTTGTACCAATTATACTATTATCTTTCATTTATATCATTTGTATCATTTGTACCAGTTCTCCTATTATCTCTCAGTTATACTATTTGTATCAGTTTATAATCCCTCATCTGTACCAGTTGTACTATCATCTCTTAGTTGTACCGATCGTCTGTTATTTCATTAAGGGTAATTTGGGGATATCACATTTACAGTGGCATTCAGATCACAAAATGGCATGCCGGATTTATTTTCTCCATTAAGTGGCATACTAGCCTCGGACTCTTGAGATTATTAAAGCAACGGCCTAAGAGAAAGAAAAAATAAATTTAGCAAAAATACTCCAAAATATATCGAGACAGAGGCTAGAATGCCACTAAACAAGAAAAATGAATCAGGCATGCCATTTTAGAGTCTCTATGCCACTCTATATATGTAATATCCATTTTACCCGTAATGAATTATTCTTCCTTTAATTTTTAAAAAGCAAAAAAAAAACTCAAAAAAAAAAACCTCTGAGCATGTGGGCCCAAAAAAAACGTTCAGCATTTGATTTTTATTTAATGTTGTACTTACTCAATATGTGGGCCCCACTAAAAAGGTTTTTTTTTTGTTTTTTTCTGGGCGGAATATACTCATAGTTGTCCAGTTGTACTATCGTAATCATAGTTGGACTTTCCATAATTTTTATAATTTGCATTTGAATGAGACTGTAGATAATTAATTGCAAGTTGGACACATGATTTCTCTAATTTATTTTGCATTTCCAAAGTTTTCATAATGGAACATTGGTGAAAACTTGGTTTTCACCTTTTTTACTTCATATAAGGTGATCATATACTAAGTATTCCTTATATCATAAGGGGTGTTTTATGTGAAACAACATTTATTTCTTAGAAATTATTAAATTTTTATTGTATTGATCCAAAATAGTTTGTTTATATTTTGGAGAATGTAATATATAATTTTACGTTTAAATAAATTATCAATTCTGAAAAATCAACAAATTTAAACATTTTAGCGTTACTTAGTTGAACTAGTTGAACTAATTATATTAAATGTTACCACAAAAACCAAAAACAAACATTTGAACTAGTTGAACTACTTAAATTAAAATAGACCAAAAAAACAAACACATACATGTTTTTAATTTAATCCAATAAGTTGAACCAAGTTGAACTAGGTGAATAGTTCATACAAATTTGAGAAATGCAAATTCAATACAGACAAATTAAATTCTCTAATTTGCAACCAATTTTCCAAGTTTATCCCAGGCGTAGCCTTGTTCTTCGTTCTATAGAGGCGTTTTTCTCCGGTTGATGGAAACCGCGTTTCTTGATTTCTTCCACTTTTTGGTGTGTAATCCGGTGGTTTAGTGATCTCTTCCTTATGTACGACATATATTGTTATGTAATATTCTAATGCCCAAATCATGTGTCCAACTACTAATTAATAATTTATATTATAGTCCAACTGCAAATACGGAAAAATCGGCAAAGTCCAACTATGAATATGAGAGTACAAATGAATAACTAGGTACAACTATGTTTTGTAACAAACAATTTTTTATGAATATCCCACTGTCTTTGGTCCACTTTACAACACGTGTGATGATTTTTAATTAATAACCCGCAGCCAAAGGTCCATTTTTTATTATTTTTCACGCCAGTCATATTTAAATTCATTTTAATATCAATTTTAATTAATTTTTTATTTTTTAGAAAACTCGAAAGGACATTGTAGTTGTACCTAAATATACCAGTTGTACCTATACGTAGTTGTACCTAAATATACCAGTTGTACCTGAATATATCAGTTGTACCTACACGTAGTTGTACCTAAATATTTTTTTTCACAAAAACATGAAGTCATATGTTCTTAAAATTGTTTTACACACATAGTTATATCTAATTTATGAGTTGCACCAAAAAACAATAAACTATCCGAACAATCAAATAGTGCAATTGCAACAAATAGTTCAAGTTATACTGAAATTGTTTCAGCTGTACCTAAGTGATCTAGTTGTACCTAAATGATCTAGTTGTACGTAATTCCTTTTCACCATATGATTCTATTATTTAGAACCAAACAAATCTCAGTCTTTCAGTCTCTGGTGCAACTCTTTAATCTTCTACTCATTTATAATTATAATCATGGCACATGCGGAAAAAAATCTATTTTTTCTACTATATGGATGATATAATTATTTATTTGTTTCATAAAATAGAATCAGATAAAGATGATAGGTGAAGTTTAATGATTAATAAAAAAAATATATGGTAAGCTAGATATCAATATTATATGTTCATTTTTGGTTATTCATTTTTAAAAATTTAATAATAAATTTTTGTTTTTGTAAAGTAATTAAATTGACTTGTGTTAATTGACTTGTTTATCCTTAATGAGTTGAACTAATTTGGTCTTTGATATTATATTTCTAATGACATTTTTTAGTAATATATTACAAAGAATAAGATTAGTTTTTTAACATACTTTTATAATAATAGTAGTACAAGATATATGAGAAAGAACAGAGGATCTAAAGGTTATGAGAAGAAGAGTGATATGAGTCAAATTACTCCTAAGACCACTCTCTCAAATAAGAGATCAATTGCAGTACTTTAGAGGCGAATTCCACAAATTTCTCTTGTTCACACAATAAGCTAACAGTTTTGAAATTATGCTAAATGAAATAATAAGAATTAAAATAAACGCAAGCAATTAAATCAGGTAAAAGATCAATAGATTAAAGCGTCAGGTTTAGGGAAATTCTCAGGAATTAAACTAATAGTAAATCATGCAAATTAATTAAGATTATTTATCGAACCGTTTTAGAACTCAAATCACTAATGTATAGCCAACCACCTCTCGAATGTATTGGCTAACTAAACCTAATATCAGGATTCAGGAAGTTCCACCTCTCAAATGTAAACTCCTAGAATTAGACTAGCATTAATAACATGTTTGATATGTTCACAAATATTCCTAGACCACCTCTCGAAAGTATCTAGTAATTTCAGTTCACCTAAGATAGTTCCAGTAATAGATGGCCTCTCGAATCTACCTATTATCCTATGATCAAGTTCTAGTTAGCTACTCTAGAACTAGCATTAAGAACAATTTAAGGTCAAGAACTCTAAAGATTAATCCTAACAGATAATCGATCTACTAATTCATCTAAATCCCTAATGAGAATCCCTAAACCTACCAGGAAGATTACTAAGACATGATTAAAGAAACAGAAAACATGTTTGAATAAATTGCAATATAAGAAATTAAAAGAAGAATAGAGTTTAGAATAAATTTTCTCTCTACATGGATTTGAAAACTCTGAAAGTAGCTCTCTCCAATTATCTTTCAAAGGGTTCAAGCTCAGAGAATTACAAAGCGAAAAGCAAGATAATGAATAATTAAAACCCTAAAAACTATTAATAATGTCTCAAAAAAACGTGCAGGGACTAAAGTTGCAAACAGAGAAGTCTTTGAGGTTGATTTTTCGGGCTTTAAAACTCTTAAACCGTCGAGACTTTTGATGGGGCTCGACCTCGTGTGGTGTCGATCGACACCAGGGCGTGTCGATCGACACCAAGGCGTGTCGGTCGGCACTCATGCCTTATTCTGATACCGAATTCGTTCCTTCAGCTCTTAATCTCCGGTTTAGCTCCAGAATGGTTCCTTATCTCCAAATTTGTCTCGAACGTGTAAAAACCTGAAAAGACTCAAAAAGACTCTAGAAATAACAAGAAGACTCTAAAACTGACATATATATCATGGCTAAATAAATCTGTGATATATCAAAGAGTAGAGAAAGAAGTTAATGCATCTGCTTTTACATTGGAAGATGTGATAATTTTGAGATGGGGGGGGGGGGGGGAGGAAGGAGATTGCTTATTCAACTATTGAATCACTACAATGATATGTTGAATAAAAATAAAAAAAAAATGACGTGGAACATAGTTGAATTCCACAACGTTGAAACAAAAAGTGATGGGTCTCACAGTGCCACGTGGCAGTCAGCGAATGGATAATTTTTATACTTATATGATAATATTTGCATATAGACATATGTTCTGTTTTTATTGGATATTGAGATTTTAGATATTTCTTATCTAACCCAATTATTTGAGATCAAATATATCATAAAATGTAAAATATTATTTTAATTTTTTAATACCAAAATTCATCATTTTTCATACTCTATAAATAGAGACTTGTTTCACTTAATTTGGACACAGAAAAAAAAATCATCTTTCTTACTATTCTTTTGCTATTAGCCTTCATAAACTCTTGTTTATTGTTTTACCCATCTTTTTACTAAAATTAAAAATAATATATAAAATAAAAACAAAAACAAAAATTATTTTCTAAACTTATGGAAATTATGGAAAATGAGTAGTGGAGTGGTTTAAATTTAGTAGTGGGCATATTGAACCATTTAAGGCACTGTTTTAGTGAAATAATTATGTATTTTAGGTTTTAACTGCACGGTTAACTATGCGGTTAACCGCACGGTTAACCGTACGGTTAACTAACGGTTTTGATACGTTTACGGTTAATTAACGGTTACGGTTAGTATATTTTTTAACCGTAACTAATCTATCTTTACGGTTAACGGTTACGGTTACTAACCGTTTTATACGGTTACGGTTCGGTTACGGTTGAGAAACGGTCCGGTTACGGTCCGAAATACGGTTACGGTTAGCTTTTGGTCATGCCTAGGCACAAACGCGAAATAATATAGATTCTCTGCTTACTTGATTGGGAGAGGAGCCACACGCGAAAGCCACCGAAGTCAGAGAAAGGTAATGGCGTCGGGGAAGCTTCCGCGGGAGTTGGAGGAAGAGATACTGTCTCGGAAGCTTCCCCGACGCCATTACCTTTCTCTGACTTCGGTGGCTTTCGCGTGTGGCTCCTCTCCCAATCAAGTAAGCAGAGAATCTATATTATTTCGCGTTTGTGCCTAGGCATGACCAAAAGCTAACCGTAACCGTATTTCGGACCGTAACCGGACCGTTTCTCAACCGTAACCGAACCGTAACCGTATAAAACGGTTAGTAACCGTAACCGTTAACCGTAAAGATAGATTAGTTACGGTTAAAAAATATACTAACCGTAACCGTTAATTAACCGTAAACGTATCAAAACCGTTAGTTAACCGTACGGTTAACCGTGCGGTTAACCGCATAGTTAACCGTGCAGTTAAAACCTAAAATACATAATTATTTCACTAAAACAGTGCCTTAAATGGTTCAATATGCCCACTACTAAATTTAAACCACTCCACTACTCATTTTCCATAATTTCCATAAGTTTAGAAAATAATTTTTGTTTTTGTTTTATTTTATATATTATTTTTAATTTTAGTAAAAAGATGGGTAAAACAATAAACAAGAGTTTATGAAGGCTAATAGCAAAAGAATAGTAAGAAAGATGATTTTTTTTTCTGTGTCCAAATTAAGTGAAACAAGTCTCTATTTATAGAGTATGAAAAATGATGAATTTTGGTATTAAAAAATTAAAATAATATTTTACATTTTATGATATATTTGATCTCAAATAATTGGGTTAGATAAGAAATATCTAAAATCTCAATATCCAATAAAAACAGAACATATGTCTATATGCAAATATTATCATATAAGTATAAAAATTATCCATTCGCTGACTGCCACGTGGCACTGTGAGACCCATCACTTTTTGTTTCAACGTTGTGGAATTCAACTATGTTCCACGTCATTTTTTTTTTATTTTTATTCAACATATCATTGTAGTGATTCAATAGTTGAATAAGCAATCTCCTTCCTCCCCCCCCCCCCCCCCCCCCATCTCAAAATTATCACATCTTCCAATGTAAAAGCAGATGCATTAACTTCTTTCTCTACTCTTTGATATATCACAGATTTATTTAGCCATGATATATATGTCAGTTTTAGAGTCTTCTTGTTATTTCTAGAGTCTTTTTGAGTCTTTTCAGGTTTTTACACGTTCGAGACAAATTTGGAGATAAGGAACCATTCTGGAGCTAAACCGGAGATTAAGAGCTGAAGGAACGAATTCGGTATCAGAATAAGGCATGAGTGCCGACCGACACGCCTTGGTGTCGATCGACACGCCCTGGTGTCGATCGACACCACACGAGGTCGAGCCCCATCAAAAGTCTCGACGGTTTAAGAGTTTTAAAGCCCGAAAAATCAACCTCAAAGACTTCTCTGTTTGCAACTTTAGTCCCTGCACGTTTTTTTGAGACATTATTAATAGTTTTTAGGGTTTTAATTATTCATTATCTTGCTTTTCGCTTTGTAATTCTCTGAGCTTGAACCCTTTGAAAGATAATTGGAGAGAGCTACTTTCAGAGTTTTCAAATCCATGTAGAGAGAAAATTTATTCTAAACTCTATTCTTCTTTTAATTTCTTATATTGCAATTTATTCAAACATGTTTTCTGTTTCTTTAATCATGTCTTAGTAATCTTCCTGGTAGGTTTAGGGATTCTCATTAGGGATTTAGATGAATTAGTAGATCGATTATCTGTTAGGATTAATCTTTAGAGTTCTTGACCTTAAATTGTTCTTAATGCTAGTTCTAGAGTAGCTAACTAGAACTTGATCATAGGATAATAGGTAGATTCGAGAGGCCATCTATTACTGGAACTATCTTAGGTGAACTGAAATTACTAGATACTTTCGAGAGGTGGTCTAGGAATATTTGTGAACAGATCAAACATGTTATTAATGCTAGTCTAATTCTAGGAGTTTACATTTGAGAGGTGGAACTTCCTGAATCCTGATATTAGGTTTAGTTAGCCAATACATTCGAGAGGTGGTTGGCTATACATTAGTGATTTGAGTTCTAAAACGGTTCGATAAATAATCTTAATTAATTTGCATGATTTACTATTAGTTTAATTCCTGAGAATTTCCCTAAACCTGACGCTTTAATCTATTGATCTTTTACCTGATTTAATTGCTTGCGTTTATTTTAATTCTTATTATTTCATTTAGCATAATTTCAAAACTGTTAGCTTATTGTGTGAACAAGAGAAATTTGTGGAATTCGCCTCTAAAGTACTGCAATTGATCTCTTATTTGAGAGAGTGGTCTTAGGAGTAATTTGACTCATATCACTCTTCTTCTCATAACCTTTAGATCCTCTGTTCTTTCTCATATATCTTGTACTACTATTATTATAAAAGTATGTTAAAAAACTAATCTTATTCTTTGTAATATATTACTAAAAAATGTCATTAGAAATATAATATCAAAGACCAAATTAGTTCAACTCATTAAGGATAAACAAGTCAATTAACACAAGTCAATTTAATTACTTTACAAAAACAAAAATTTATTATTAAATTTTTAAAAATGAATAACCAAAAATGAACATATAATATTGATATCTAGCTTACCATATATTTTTTTTATTAATCATTAAACTTCACCTATCATCTTTATCTGATTCTATTTTATGAAACAAATAAATAATTATATCATCCATATAGTAGAAAAAATAGATTTTTTTCCGCATGTGCCATGATTATAATTTTTAAAAGCAAATATAAAATGTTCATTTATGAAGAAAAAATTGTAACTGTCAAAAATTCAGACTTGAGTGATAAATATCATTGAAACAGAAATATATTTAACAAAACTTTCGACTGAATAACGTGTCAGAATTTAAAAATTTATATTCAATTTCATAAGTCAATATACTTACTTGACAAAAACTAAAAATACATATATTAAAAATTTAGCAAATGAATAACCAATCAAAATGAAAATATAAGATTTGATATCTAACTTACCATATTAATTTTTAATTAATCATTATACTTCACCTATCATCTTTATATGATTTTATTTTGTGAAACAAATAAAAAATCATATCATCCATATAGTAAAAAAAAAAAGTAGATTTTTTTCGCATGTGCCATGATTTGAATTTTTAAAAATAAAAATAAATTGTTCAATCTATGAAGAAAGAATTGTAACGAGTCAAAAATTCAGACTTAGGTGATATATATCTTTTAAACATAAATATAGTTAACAGAAACTTTGACTAACAGGTAGGAACTTAGATATTTATATTCGATTTTATACATTTATTTTGTTGAAATCTATAATTTTATATAATAAAAATGAAAATACATTATTAAATTTCAAAAAAATGAATAACCAATCAAAATGAACTTATATGATTGAAATCTAACTTACCATAATAATTTGTTGTTAATTATTATACTTCACCTATCATCTTTATATGATTCAATTTTTGTGAAACAGATAATAATCATATCATCCATATGATAAAAAAGGTAGATTTGTTTTCCGCATGTGCCATGATTTGAATTTTTTAAAACGAATATAAATGGTTCAATCTATGAAAAAAAAATTATAACGGGTAAAAAATTTAGACTTGAGTAATACATATTTTTTAAATATTCAACAAAAATTTTGACTGAGTAATAGGTGGGAAATTAAATATTTATATTCAATTTAATACATTTTAAAAATATTTTAAATTGGAACATTTGAACTGTTTTTACAATTCTTCTTTAATCGTTCTGTTTTTATCAATCGAAAATTTAGTATTGTCATGTTCTCGTTCTTTGCAATCTGCATAGTGCATGGTTCATTGCATGTATTTTTAATTCTAGTTATTGCGAATTAAGATCCTTGATGCAAAATTTTGTTTTTTCTCAAATATTTTAAGTTTCTTTTAAAAAAAGAGGTAATGCGTTTAGATGATATAAATCAAATTTACATAATTAAGTGCTTTAGTGAAACAAATAATTAAAAAATACTCTCTTTGTTTGGAAAATAAAGCTTCGACACACTTTGCTTATCTTAGGTCTGTGATGGCTAAATTTCATAATGATAATCTAAAATATAACGACTTTGTTGTGATCAAACTTTGCACATTGATTCCAACAGAGGGAGATTCTGCAAAGACTCTTTTTGTAAGTATTCAATATTTCTTTTGAATCATGCTAGCTATTTAGTTATTAACAATCATTATATTCAGATGATCCCGGTAGACCTAGCAAATCTTTAACGCTGGAGAATGGGCTCAAAGTCTTTGTATTTAGCGGCGGCGAAGACGTAGAAGTATCATCGGCTGCGATGACTGTTCGAGTCGGTTCCTTTGCAGATCCTCTCGAGATTCCAGGGCTCGCGCATGTAATCGAACACATTCTTTTTCGCGGTTCTCAAAAATTCAGCAGCGTAAATGAGGTTAGTAAGTAAATTTATCTGTTGGTAATCTGTTCTCAATCTTGTTGTTTTTTCTAAATTCATTTCTCTTTGTATTGCAGCTACAAGATTATGTGGCTAAGTATGATGGCGGTACTAATGCCCATACTGAATTTGATCATACAACATTCAGCTTTGAAGTCGATCCAGAACACTTTCATGGTGCTCTTGATAGGTAGGTTTTTTTTGTCAATTCTATTCATTCAACTCTTCCTGTAAGTATGTATATTTTCTCACCAGAAAAATTTGTGTGTCAGGTTTTCTCACCTTTTCATCAATCCTCTCATGGAAACAGAGAAGTTGGAACATGAGATCGATGCCATGGATTCTGGTACCAATACTCTACAAACCGTATTCAGTCAATTAATCCAAATGCGACGAATATGTCCGAGTTACATTCTTTATTTTTTGTTTTTGTTTTTGGCTTCAGAATTTCTCTTGATCAAGTACAGTGATGCTGATCGACTTGATCAAATCCTCGCTCACACATCTTATGAGGATCATCCCTTCAAATGTTTTTCTTGGGGCAACAGAGATTCTCTCACCAAAGTTCCCCTTGATTCTCTCCAAAAATCAGCATTGGAGTTTTTCAATACACATCTTATGAGGATCATCCCTTCAAATGTTTTTCTTCAAATGTTTTTGTTTTTGTTTTTATTTTATATATTATTTTTAATTTTAGTAAAAAGATGGGTAAAACAATAAACAAGAGTTTATGAAGGCTAATAGCAAAAGAATAGTAAGAAAGATGATTTTTTTTTCTGTGTCCAAATTAAGTGAAACAAGTCTCTATTTATAGAGTATGAAAAATGATGAATTTTGGTATTAAAAAATTAAAATAATATTTTACATTTTATGATATATTTGATCTCAAATAATTGGGTTAGATAAGAAATATCTAAAATCTCAATATCCAATAAAAACAGAACATATGTCTATATGCAAATATTATCATATAAGTATAAAAATTATCCATTCGCTGACTGCCACGTGGCACTGTGAGACCCATCACTTTTTGTTTCAACGTTGTTGAATTCAACTATGTTCCACGTCATTTTTTTTAATTTTTATTCAACATATCATTGTAGTGATTCAATAGTTGAATAAGCAATCTCCTTCCTCCCCCCCCATATCAAAATTATCACATCTTCCAATGTAAAAGCAGATGCATTAACTTCTTTCTCTACTCTTTGATATATCACAGATTTATTTAGCCATGATATATATGTCAGTTTTAGAGTCTTTTTGTTATTTCTAGAGTCTTTTTGAGTCTTTTCAGGTTTTTACACGTTCGAGACAAATTTGGAGATAAGGAACCATTCTGGAGCTAAACCGGAGATTAAGAGCTGAAGGAACGAATTCGGTATCAGAATAAGGCATGAGTGCCGACCGACACGCCCTGGTGTCGATCGACACCACACGAGGTCGAGCCCCATCAAAAGTCTCGACGGTTTAAGAGTTTTAAAGCCCGAAAAATCAACCTCAAAGACTGCTCTGTTTGCAACTTTAGTCCCTGCACGTTTTTTTGAGACATTATAAATAGTTTTTAGGGTTTTAATTATTCATTATCTTGCTTTTCGCTTTGTAATTCTCTGAGCTTGAACCCTTTGAAAGATAATTGGAGAGAGCTACTTTCAGAGTTTTCAAATCCATGTAGAGAGAAAAATTATTCTAAACTCTATTCTTCTTTTAATTTCTTATATTGCAATTTATTCAAACATGTTTTCTGTTTCTTTAATCATGTCTTAGTAATCTTCCTGGTAGGTTTAGGGATTCTCATTAGGGATTTAGATGAATTAGTAGATCGATTATCTGTTAGGATTAATCTTTAGAGTTCTTGACCTTAAATTGTTCTTAATGCTAGTTCTAGAGTAGCTAACTAGAACTTGATCATAGGATAATAGGTAGATTCGAGAGGTCATCTATTACTGGAAATATCTTAGGTGAACTGAAATTACTAGATACTTTCGAGAGGTGGTCTAGGAATATTTGTGAACATATCAAACATGTTATTAATGCTAGTCTAATTCTAGGAGTTTACATTTGAGAGGTGGAACTTCCTGAATCCTGATATTAGGTTTAGTTAGCCAATACATTCGAGAGGTGGTTGGCTATACATTAGTGATTTGAGTTCTAAAACGGTTCGATAAATAATCTTAATTAATTTGCATGATTTACTATTAGTTTAATTCCTGAGAATTTCCCTAAACCTGACGCTTTAATCTATTGATCTTTTACCTGATTTAATTGCTTGCGTTTATTTTAATTCTTATTATTTCATTTAGCATAATTTTAAAACTGTTAGCTTATTGTGTGAACAAGAGAAATTTGTGGAATTCGACCCTAAAGTACTGCAATTGATCTCTTATTTGAGAGAGTGGTCTTAGGAGTAATTTGACTCATATCACTCTTCTTCTCATAACCTTTAGATCCTCTGTTCTTTCTCATATATCTTGTACTACTATTATTATAAAAGTATGTTAAAAAACTAATCTTATTCTTTGTAATATATTACTAAAAAATGTCATTAGAAATATAATATCAAAGACCAAATTAGTTCAACTCATTAAGGATAAACAAGTCAATTAACACAAGTCAATTTAATTACTTTACAAAAACAAAAATTTATTATTAAATTTTTAAAAATGAATAACCAAAAATGAACATATAATATTGATATCTAGCTTACCATATATTTTTTTTATTAATCATTAAACTTCACCTATCATCTTTATCTAATTCTATTTTATGAAACAAATAAATAATTATATCATCTATATAGTAGAAAAAATAGATTTTTTTCCGCATGTGCCATGATTATAATTTTTAAAAACAAATATAAAATGTTCATTTATGAAGAATAAATTGTAACTGTCAAAAATTCAGACTTGAGTGATAAATATCTTTGAAACAGAAATATATTTAACAAAAATTTCGACTGAATAACGTGTCAGAATTTAAAAATTTATATTCAATTTCATAAGTCAATATACTTACTTGACAAAAACTAAAAATACATATATTAAAATTTTTAGCAAATGAATAACCAATCAAAATGAAAATATAAGATTTGATATCTAACTTACCATATTAATTTTTAATTAATCATTATACTTCACCTATCATCTTTATATGATTTTATTTTGTGAAACAAATAAAAAATCATATCATCCATATAGTAAAAAAAAAAGTAGATTTTTTTCGTATGTGCCATGATTTGAATTTTTAAAAATAAATATAAATTGTTCAATCTATGAAGAAAGAATTGTAACGAGTCAAAAATTCAGACTTAGGTGATATATATCTTTTTAACATAAATATAGTTAACAGAAACTTTGACTAACGGGTAGGAACTTAGATATTTATATTCGATTTTATACATTTATTTTGTTAAAATCTATAATTTTATATAATAAAAATGAAAATACATTATTAAATTTCAAAAAAATGAATAACCAATCAAAATGAACTTATATGATTGAAATCTAACTTACCATAATAATTTGTTGTTAATTATTATACTTCACCTATCATCTTTATATGATTCAATTTTTGTGAAACAGATAATAATCATATCATCCATATGATAAAAAAAGGTAGATTTGTTTTCCGCATGTGCCATGATTTGAATTTTTTAAAACGAATATAAATGGTTCAATCTATGAAAAAAAAATTATAACGGGTAAAAAATTTAGACTTGAGTAATACATATTTTTTAAATATTCAACAAAATTTTTGACTGAGTAATAGGTGGGAAATTAAATATTTATATTCAATTTAATACATTTTAAAAATATTTTAAATTGGAACATTTGAACTGTTTTTACAATTCTTCTTTAATCGTTCTGTTTTTATCAATCGAAAATTTAGTATTTTCATGTTCTCGTTCTTTGCAATCTGCATAGTGCATGGTTCATTGCATGTATTTTTAATTCTAGTTATTGCGAATTAAGATCCTTGATGCAAAATTTTGTTTTTTCTCAAATATTTTAAGTTTCTTTTAAAAAAAGAGGTAATGCGTTTAGATGATATAAATCAAATTTACATAATTAAGTGCTTTAATGAAACAAATAATTAAAAAATACTCTCTTTGTTTGGAAAATAAAGCTTCGACACACTTTGCTTATCTTAGGTCTGTGATGGCTAAATTTCATAATGATAATCTAAAATATAACGACTTTGTTGTGATCAAACTTTGCACATTGATTCCAACAGAGGGAGATTCTGCAAAGACTCTTTTTGTAAGTATTCAATATTTCTTTTGAATCATGCTACCTATTTAGTTATTAACAATCATTATATTCAGATGATGGGGCTGTCTATCCTGAGTGCCGAGTCTCGTGACCTCTACGGCGTGTTTCCCCATCAAAGAAAGCTAATGAATGTGAAGGATGTCAAGGAAGAGAAAATAACTAAAAACAAGCAAATTCAATAGTTAAAGACAATTCTTGGACTAGAGAATAGAAAGGATCGGAGTACGAAAATCTAAGATATGACCACCCTAATGTATCTACGAGTACTCCCCATATTTCACCTTCAAGTTCATTACATTACTCTCTCGTTTTAGTTTTAAAATATTTTTGTGAATTACTGAAAAAAGAAATATAATTCTCTTTTTCAAAATAGTATATAGTAGAAAATGTTTTAAATATAATTACCAACAACTTTTTTTTTATTAGACACATATTTTTTTTTTGTGATAATGAATCTATTATCAATTGTCTCCAAACAAAGATCAACCTCTACACTTCAATGATAAAAACATAACCTCCACACTTTAGTTTTTTTGGTTTAAGTGTTGAAGAAATAATTTTTATACATAAGTTTATATTAAATTATGAAAAATGAGTAGATAATTCCATGGAAGAACTTAAAACAAGGGAAATTTTGATAATATAGACCATACAATCCACATGAATTAGGAAATCAAGATGAAAACACAAAGCTTTGAGAATTCAAATTACCTAGTTCACTTTTAGAAGAATCAAGATGTGCTAAAATTTAACCACTTTCAACTAAGGCTACATCAAGAATGGGTAGATGGTAAGTGGACTAATATCTTTTAAGCTTTAATTTGCTTCTAAAATGATCAATTCATTTTATTACACCATTACACATAACATAATAGCGACTATACAACCTAGTAATTACATAAGATGGAAAAGATAAATCTCTTATTGTTTTTAGGAGTAAGAGGTTCTCGGTCCGTGGGCCTGTATATTTCCTATAACAAAATCCAAACCATGTAATTTAATGTTCTTTTGGAGAACCGACCGTTTTCCACACGGATCGAACCCGTGACCTCCAACATTTCTACATTTTTAGTTACTAAAGATTAACCACTAGACCAGTTTGTCATTGGTTTTTGGTTTCAATTTGAATGAACGAGGATGATTATTTAAGCTATTTTGATTGTATTGTGTTGGTATGCTTGAATCGGGTCAGCAAGTCAGATCACCTGTTGGTTACATGCTAGCAAGATATATCAGATGAGGGCCAAAGAATTTAGGGTGTTTATTATATGGACCACATATGCAGCTTAAGTTATCTTTTTGAAATTATATATGCATATCCAATCCGATTAGGGTTACTTAAGGTTGTATGTATGTATTTTTCTTTACACTATATCAATGGTTTTCTGAGACACTCTATATTACATTTTTCAAAATAAGATTTGTCTCATTTATTTGTGGTCGTAGCCAACGACCCTGTAGGTGAACCACATAAACATGCCATGTGGACGATCATCCTCCACTCTGAGCTCAAGATTCTCATTTGGGATGCAATTAATGCCTCTAACGCTAGGTGATAGAGACTACAAGGAATATTATTTTGATGATAGAGCACTCAGAAGAATGACCCAATTTTTCTACGAGTTTGAAAATTTTTTTGTAATCATTTTCTTTCTCTTATGTTTCAAAGAAATCAAATTTTAAGACATACCACTTGGCTCGCCTACCTAAGTCCCATGTTAGATTTATTCAGGCCCGGCCATTGACACATTTTAGTGAAACATTTTTATTGGACCTCAAATTTTCGAGGCCTATTTTGTGAGGATTTTTTTTTTGTATGGCTCCATAATTAATAAATAGACTTCAAAATTAACAAAAGCCCCCATAATTAGCAAAAAGACCTCATAATTAGCAAAAAAAATTTTTTTTGCAGTTTTTACTTTTTTAAATAGGCCACAAATTTTTTTTCGTATTCGCCCCCGGATTTTACCGGACCGGCCCTGGATTTATTGTCTTTTATTGGTTTTTCTATTCGGTGTGGTTTGCCAGACAACCTCCATTACCTCAAGCTTGTGTTATAAAACGATCGGTTGTCAACAAAAAAAGTAAAATTATATGATCTTAATATCTCTTACTTTTAACTGAGTTTCGAATACAAAAATTATAAGTGGCATTGGCTAACATTGAAAAAATCTTAGTAACATGTAGTTTTAAATCTCGCATTTGGAGAAGAAATTCATATCAAATTATATAAAAATACTGATTTAAATTTTGGAAAACAAATAAAATTTCAATGTGTGCATATATATATATGCGCAAGTACCCCTCGTCTCGGACCATCGCAACGAAAACTAATTTATTGAGATGGAAACTTGGAAGTAACATTAGGCTCATGTTGTTCATCCGTCCCTGAAATCATTAGGCAATTGATAGATCAAATCTTATTTAGTAGTTAAAAAGGGTTAGTGATCTTAAGTCTTTTAGGAAGCCTTAATTAAAACATGATAAACCATATATAAACATCTTAGTTCAGATTGATTATCATATATCTTTTGTGTACGTTCTGTTTTTTAATTACTGAAAGACAAATATGTGCACTTGCAAGAATAGGTAGGGACTTATGAATTTAATTACTTGCATGACTTACCTTACCTCTGTTCATCAATTAAACCATATTTTCAGGCAACATAAAATATTTCACAACCCACAGAGAAACCGGATAAAACGCGGTGGATAAGATCGAGTTCCAAGTCCTCTTCAACGACTTTAGCCTCAACGATTTAAGCACTTGGATTAGCAAAATCGCGGTTCCTTCTTCGACATAAGAGTTTCCACATAGGAGTCATCAATTACGCGTTCCATTTCACCTCCAAAATCCCCAAAGGGATCAAAAACCGCGACTCTCCCATGTGGAACAGCAACATGCATTGCACTGGTTCAACCATGTGGTCAAGAAAGCGTATCTTGATCATGACTCACGGACGAAGAAGGAACCCGGAACTTCGCAAGATAGTATCTTCTGCCTGGAGGAAGTTCCTGGAAGAGAGTGTTAAAGTCTCTGAGGAGGCTGGAACTCGATTTTATCCACCGGGTTTTGGCCGGTTTCTCGAAGGTACTTGTCTCCCACAACATCTGTATGTTTTGTACCGCCAAAAGAAGTGTTAGGTCCACTAGTACCACCAAAATCCGCTACATTGAAGCGATTCGAAATCATCTCAAGGCTGAGCACCTATGTTGGTGCATGTAACTCTCAAGATCTTCTCCACCAATCATGACCTATGCTTGAGTAGTGGACATGATCTCTCTCTCTCCCTCTTTCTCTCTTTATTCTTCTCACTCTTCTTTTCTTGTTTGATACTTTAAATATTTTCTGAGAAATGTGATAATCCATGGACGCCTCTATGCTTATTTATACTAATTTTCCTTTGATGATTTGAAAACTTTTGATTTGAATTTGATAACAAGTATTCAATTCTATAAATCTTGCAACTCTTCCCGTTGAATTTATGTCCCGACGTACCGTACGTGTAGGCTAAAATAGTTTTTCAACTTCAGAAAAGCTACATGTGATGTTCTCGGGACAGTACAACAAATGCCGTACGTGTACGAGAAAATGAGGTTTTATTCTCGTACATGGAGAATCAAACTAGTGGATACGCATTGGCTGGTGGGATATTTATTTTTGTGTAGGCAATTATTGGTGTAGTGTCGTTGTCGTGGCCCGTCGGTCTCGGCTTGATTTGAAAAGGTCTTTTGTGAGGACATGATTCATGGGCTTGATATTGTTAATACGTACTAGTTGTTTACACCACACACGAATACACGATTATAATTGATTATCTGTTTGTTATTTATTATATATTAAATAATAATGAAATTAGAGTATAAAATTTCTTCATTTTTTTTTTATGTAAAGTGTATAATAAAAAAAAAATCAAGTATAAGTTCAAATAAAAGAGGGTTATACTGTTTACATATTTTTTATAATTAGGCTTAACATATATTAGAGATATTGTATTGTTTTTTCTTGAGATTAATAACAGAATAAATAGTTGTACCCAAATTGTTTACTAACTTTTCATATGCTGCATCATTATCTTTCTCAATAACGACACTATGCGTCGTTGGTTATTATGCTTATAAATGGTGGTCTTTTTTCTCTTTTTTTTTTTAATTAATTGTGGTGAAACAATTCACATGTTTGGAAAGGCTGATTTGTTTGGTAATGTTTGAGATGTAATTTTTTTTTTTCGGGTTAGTTTGCGAAACAGAAATCCGTCCTTCCATCTGAAGATGATAACGTGATTTTTATGTTGCGATTTAAGATAGTTCATGTTTTGTATCTACCAAATATGGAATGCATCTTGATCTTGATATCTATGTCTCAGCTGGATAGTGTTCTAGTTTGTACTTTTTTGTTTGACACGGATTCGTGTGTCACAAGGTGATTTGCATGAGGGTAATATTTTATGCTAGATGTGTCGAGTGTGTACCTTGAATTCAATGAAGACAGGCGATTGTGGAGTTTTGTGGCATTGGAGGATGGGTCACCCCTCTCAGTAGATTATTAAGTAAATTGTTAGTAGTTGATATTGATAGTCATTTCAACCATTTTAATCATGTGTGTTTAAAGTGTCATTTTACATGCCATGTGATACGAATACTTCCTAATTTATGATTTAGGAAATAGTTTAGGATTTCCATTTTCTTATTTACTTTTCCTAGAGTCTTTTACGTTACGTTTATTATAAATAAGGGATAGGTTTTGTTTGTGAAACCTATCCAAGCAATTGAGAGCTTTGGAGGATTCTATCGGGTTAGGCCGAGGGAAGAGAACGTAGTTCTCTTTGGGGAGTTAGACTCTTGTTACTTTATTTTTCAATCTTTCTATTTTCATAATAAAGGTTTTGGTTTTGAATTAGATTCTATCTCTAACACCATGGTACATTTTAATCAACAAGTCTCTGTACTGATGAACCATTTTTCTGAGGAGTCAGTTTGTCATATTCCATAAATTTGAGAAGTCTACACACGAGGTGTCTTAAAATCTCTAGTCGAAGTTGACAACATTTTGATTTGAAAAAAAATATACAAAAATGGTAAATGTGAAATTGTGAAACTGAAATTATGTATAGGATCACTTATCCAAATGAAAATTAACATATGGAATAAACACCTTTTACGTTCCATATATATCATTTATCAACAACACTTGCATAGTTGCATGTGATAGTGGAGAATACAAAGACGCTAAGAAAACATCAACAAGAAAAAGAAGACGACAAACCACTAGAGGAAAGAAGAGAAGAAACAATGCATGGAGGAAACAAAGATTCACAATATATTAGGATGATCTCATCAGTTCTTGCGAAGTACGATAAGGTATTGCATTGCGGGTTTGGCATTCTTGAGGCGAGAAAATTCTTGGTGTGCCTTGGCCTCGACGAGCTCAAAGGCTTTCCTCATGGCTTCGGCTCCAAAATGTGAGGATATGATACCTCCAAAGGCAGACTTCAAGGAGACAGCCAAGATCTTGGGGTCAAGCGACTCCCCGTTTGACTGAATGATATCCTCGAAAGCCTCAATTGTGAACTTCCCGTTCTCTTCAATGATTTGCCTCAACTCGTCTTCCTCGGCAGTGTAGAGTGTGATATTGAAAGAGTCCACCTTGTCTTGCTCGATGACACCCTTTAATTTGTTAATATTAGAAAAAAGATTAAAGACGATATATAATGTTAGTTTTGTCATTGTATATAGTTTGTTAAAGATAAAAATATATATATACCTTCTGAGCAAGATCATTTAAAGAAGCTCCGATTAAATCCAGCACTATTCCTCTATAGGTTTCCGACATCTTGATACCGTCTCTTAGACACAATCCTAAAAGCAATAACAGTCCCCCGGGTAAGAGCTCTTCAGCTCGAGCATCCAATATATTCTTGGAGTCGAGCGAGTACTGATCAAAATACGCTTTCTTGACCTTGTTGTTGAAGCCAGTGCAATGTATGTCTCTGTTCCAAAAGGGAGAGTTGCGGTCCGAGATCCCTTTGGGGATTTTGGAGGTGAACTGAAAAGCGTAATTCATAACTCCTATGTGGATACTCTGCTTAGGAAGAACACGGTCGAAGAAGGAACCGGGGACGCCAGCACTATAGTATCTCCTGCTCGAAGGAAGTCCCTGGAAGAGAGTGTTGAAATCGTTATTGCTTAAGTCGTTGAAGAGGACTTGGAACTCGATGTTATCCGCCGGGTTTTGTCCGGTTTCTCTAAGATACTTCTCTTCCACGGCATCTATTATGTTTTGGACTGCCATAAAAGTGTTAGGTCCACTCGCACAACCGAAATCCGCAACACTGAACCGATTTGAAATCAAATCGAGGCTGAGGTTCGCTGCGATCACCGCGTTTATTTCATCCTTTGCTGCTTTCAACAAATCTCTCTAGAAAACCCCAATCAAAGAGAAGACTGTTAGTACATCTTAAGAATTCATATTCTAGCTAAGAGTTCAAAAATCATTTATATATATAAACCTGATACGAAGAATGCTGCTTGTAACTCTCAGGACCTTCTCCTCCAACCATGACCCATTCTGGAGTAGGAGACATTATTTCTCTCGCTTTCTTTTTTCTCACTTTTCTTTTCTTGTTTGATACTTTAATTTGTGATGAGAATTGTGAGAGTCTATGGACGCATATCTATGCTTGTTTATACTATTTTTTCGTTTGAAAATTCTTCCCTTAAGTGCACTGTACCTTAAACTAGTTTTGTAAGTTAAAATGTAAGATATGTGAAACGATTAAAGCATTTACAAAGTTGGTGGTGCATAAGGGAGAACATAGTTTGATGTTTGAATATCATGGATGTCTCTGGTGGACTCTTTTATATTTGCTAATATAAAAGAGTCCACTAGGGAGAATATAGTTTGATGTCTGTCTTTCGTCTTCTTTATTTCTTTGGCTGTCTTTTACATGTATTATTATTATTTGTCATTTTAAACTAATCAAATGTTTTAAAAGATAGAAACAAGTCTTTTTAAAAACTCTTCATGTTTTTCTCTTTCTTAAAAAAAAATTATTTCTGTTTTTTTTTTATGAAAAGGATAAAGTTGAATGTTAAATTTTGTTTTAAAGATGAAAGATAAAACGGCACAGATGTATGTAATCTAACATTTGTCAAAATTGGAAGCTATTAAATATTAACAAATATATACTCAATTTCATAAAGTTGTGAAATATCTTTTATATTTGGAGAATAACTCTATTTTAGCTTCTTATTTCAAAGTTGGAGTATTAAAAGAGAGAACTTTAATATTGTTATTCATATATTGATAGAACTCGTTTCACATCTACTATATATTAAAAGGGGAGATTTTTTTAAGAATTAACATTTGATCTAATGTCATTGGAAATTTACTTGCATTGTCATTGGAGAATCTAGTAAAATCTAATGTTTGAAAAAATAGGGTAAAGGTACTTTTGGTAGACAACTTTATACTAGATTTCTACCATCCATGTTGCATAAACATAAATTTGGATTTATTTTAAGACATTAAATGGTTTTCAAATTATAATTAACAGTCTAATATAGTAATAGCATACATGTGATAATAAAATTCTTACATATGATAATATTTATCACATGTATTTATAAATTTTTCAACAACTGTCGAGAAATTAATTTACACTAATATTATACCAAATTTTTTTTTTTTTAATTTGTTATCGTTGCATATAACATGAGATATCATCTAGTATATAGTTATTGAAGATAAAACCAAACTAAAAAGCATTTCGTCGAAGGAAAAAAATTGTAAAGAAGAAGATCTTAAAGTAAATGATATAGAATAGGATCTATCTAACGCATAAATTCATATAATCAATTCTTCAAATTTTTGAGGGTTGTCAAACTATGAAAACGTTAAAATCGATTTTTTATTTGATATGTCGATTTTTGGTAAAATATACACTAATTTTTCTGGTAAATTTTTTATAATGTATCAAGGTTAAGCATAATTAATAAAAATACCAAAACGCCAATTTAGAATAAACTCCAGATAGTACTATAGTAGTAGGACCTACGGTATGAAATGGAGAGTCAACATGCTTTTCTAATTAGCCACCTTTATATCGGCAATTAGTATTGTTATCCTAGATTTGTTTTGTAAATGTGAAAATTAATATCATCAATATTCTTTAGGTCCAACCTTTGGAAACTTCCTTAGGAAAATAATTGTTTTAAAATCAGGCGTTTAACTACTCGCGAGCCAGCTACATAAGTTTCGTGATCATATCAAATTGCTCATAGACTAGCTACTACCTAACTACAGATAAAAACTTGAAAGTATATTGTCATTTCAAGTCAATTAGTGGCTAGAGAAAATAAATATGTAATCAATATGTTGTGAATAGCTACAACAAACGTGACGGAATTATCGGTAGCCGCGGACAATTCGAGGACTCCTAAGGAGAAGCCATGAGAAAAATCTTTAAAGTCATCCAGATCAAAGCATAGGAAGAGTTTCCTCACATCTAGAATGCCAAAAATAGAGTGCAATCTTTTTTTGTGATTCGCAAGAAGGCAAGAACCGATAAAGAAATTGCTTCTTCTTCTTTCTTCTTATGGTGCTTCCTTTTTATATTCTTATCGTTGTAGTGATGATGTTTTTTGTACTTCCCTCAATCATACAAATGGCTGATTGTTTTTTTACATATATATACTAGCTGAATGATATATCATAAAAGTTATTTCATATGATAATTAATTAATTTGCTGAAGTCAAAAGAAGGGATATATATATAAAACAAGTTGCTGACAAACCATTTTTTTTTTTTTGGGCAACAAATGTCAAACCATTTTTTCATATGATTGCTGACAAACCATATGACAATAAATGTCAATATATATATGCTTGGTTCTTCCTAGCATACAATATCGGGGTTGGTGCAATCTGAAGAGCTAAAGTTGAGTCAAAATGTAACACAAGTTTGAACTTTGAAGCTTCAATAATGTACATTGTAGTGGAAAAACATTCTTTCATGGTCTCCTTTTGAGACTCAAACATGGAGCTAGAATTGATAGGGATATCATATTTTTTCATGGTCTATAATGTTCCAAACCTTTGGGGTTTTGTTTGTTTGAATAATGAAAAATGAAAAATGAAAAATGAAAATCTATCGTTATCTTTCAACGTCTGAATTTGTTTTCTAGAATGTTTTGTCTTTCTATTTTCTTTTTCTTTAGAAATGATTTGGATTATATAGGCTCTATTTTAAGTATCTAGGTAAAGCATATTATCGGTTACGTAAGGTGTTAACCTCCAATCTTTTCTTAATTTGGACTCTTTGTAATCTCTTGATGCGGTCATCACTCATCAAACCAAGCAACAACCATGGTGGAGACCGAGACCCATTTCACACTACCGGCTCAAGCATGCTTAGCTTATTCGAGAAGACCCATGAGCCTTGTTCAGACGAAATAAAGACCAAGATCAATTGTTCCATATTAATGACTATTTGGAATACATTCTTAGCTCATCTAGAGCAAACCTCGAAGTGGAATCAGCCTCAGAAGAGTTCACAAGAAGAAAATATGAATTTCCCAATCCGGTTGAACATGAATTTCCCCGGTTTGGACCTACGTGCACTATTTGGAGATTTCCGATCGAACCAGAAGGAATTAAGGCAACAAACCGACCTGTTCTGTAATCTTGATCCTTCAGAGAATCTCAGACATTTGTGATCAGCCATATAATTTATAAACAGACACATAGACACTTGCATATATGTACAAGATTAATCATAAACCATAAACATAAATTGGTTCATTTGTGGGATTGTGGAGAATAAAAAGACGCTAAGAAAACATCAACAACAAAAAAAAAAGACGATAAAGCACTAGAGGAAAGAAGATAAGCACCAATTTTTAAAAATATTTTAAAACTTTCAGACTTCCCAAATTTTTTATATGGCTAATGATTTATATTCTCACGAGAAATATCATATAGCATCAGAAACAATCCAAAACTAAGGCTTCGTCTTGCTATTGTCCCTAAAAATACAGTAAATCCTTCAAAATCCATCTTTTCCATAAACTATATATATATATATCCTCTGTGGTGGTTCTTTTACAACAATTATGAGCATTCCGAATTAACCTTGATAAACTTCATACTGTATATAGGTTTCCGAAATTTAAAATAAGAAATTTAGAAATTATTAATCATTTATATTTAACATTATCACTTAATAGATATCAAAATCTAATTGGTTATTTGACATACATCACATGCAAGACCATAAGTTATAATACTGCATGTGTCATGCTTACGTTGAACGTATATATCCAAGTTACACTAACAAATCTCCTAAACCTATTAATACTTCATTTTCTATATGATCGTTATTTGTGCGAATTTAGAATTACTTTTGCAGACTTAATTATATGATTATAAGGATTTAATTCTTAATCTTATATTTCAATTTGCAAACTTTGTTTATGTTTAAAAATTTTAGTGGATCATATAATTATTTAACACATTTCATAATCTATTTGATTATTTGACTCATGTCACCATACCGCGAGATATATAGTTTATGTTGAAGTTGAACACAATCAATTTTCTATAACAAAAACTGTTTTCTTTTTCCGGGAATTTCCACATATTTTATTATCATTATATTGCTCTTTGAAGGACAAGGAATATTACTATAAATAGCGTAGAGAAGTTCATGGATTATCACTACTCTCATCACAAACCAAAGTATCAAACAAGAAAAGAAGTGTGAGAAGAATAAAGAGAGATATCATGACTAATACTCCACATTGATCACGATTGGAGGAGAAGGTCCTGAGAGTTATAACCAACAATCTTCGTATCAGGTTCATATATAAATGATTTGCATTCCTAGTTAGCTGTGTTCTTAATTCCTATAATATATGTATTTAACAGTCTCGTCTTTATACAGAGAGTATTGCTAGAAGTGGCAAAGGAAAAGATGACCGAGGCGATCTCAGCGAACCTCAGCCTCGATTTGATTTCCAACCGGTTCAGTATAACAGACTTCGGTTGTGCGAGTGGACCTAACACTTTTGTGTCAGTCCAAAACATAATTGATGCGGTAGAAGAAAAATACCGTAGAGAAACTGGACAAAACCCGGCAAACAACATCGAGTTCCAAGTTCTCTTCAACGACTTTAGCATCAACGATTTCAACACTCTCTTCCAAACACTTCAAGAGAGAAGATACTATAGCGTTGGGGTTCCTGGTTCCTTTTTCGACCGTGTT
Source organism: Arabidopsis thaliana x Arabidopsis arenosa (assembly GCA_019202795.1). Lineage (NCBI taxonomy): Eukaryota > Viridiplantae > Streptophyta > Magnoliopsida > Brassicales > Brassicaceae > Arabidopsis > Arabidopsis thaliana x Arabidopsis arenosa. The sequence continues at coordinate 9,211,188 of CM032919.1, read as the reverse complement.
CTTCTTAAGGAGCTAGAGTTTCCACAATGGAGTCATGAGTTACACATTCCATTTAACCCCCAAAATTCCCAAAGGGATCATGGACCGTGACTCTCCCTTGTGGAACAAAGACATGTAGTGCACCGGGTTCAACCAAGCGGTAAAGAAAGCGTATCTTGATCAATACTCTATCGACACCAATAATCTATTGGATGCTAGAGTTGAAGAGCTCGTGCCCGGGGGATTGATGTTGCTTTTAGGATCATGTCTTAGAGACGGAGTTAAGATGTCCGAGACCCTAAAGGAATAGTAACGGACATATCGGAGAATCGCTTAGTGATCTTGCTCAAAAGGTACATAATTTGAACTTAAATGATTACTTACAATTACATAATTAAGTACTAACTAACATTTTTTTTAATTGGTCTTTTATTTAAAATAGGGTGAAATCGAACAAGACAAACTAGACTCTTTCAAAACCTCATTTTACTTTGTAGAACAAAGCGAGATACGGCAAATCCCAAGATATCATTCACTCTAAAAATGATTTTCCTCTAAACCCCAAGATATTGGCCGTCTCTTACAAGGCTTTCTCTCGAGCTTTCATTTCCGCACATTTTGGAACTGAAACCATGAGGAAAGCCTTTGAGCTAGTTGAGGTCAAGGCACGCGAAGAGATTTCTCGCCTCTAGAATGCCAAACCCGGAATACAGTACCTCATCGTGCTTCGCAAGAATTGATCCATTGTTGGATATAGGTTTTGCCCTCCTATTATCTGAGCCGGCCCAGTAAGGAAACAATATCCTCCTTGAAACGTTGACCGGGAAGTCAACGCCAAACGGCCCACTAAGAAGAACTCCAGGCCCATTGAGCAAACAACCTGTCAAAGAGTCGGCCCGTTGGATAGCGAATGCCGCCAATACCGTACGTGCGACCTAATGATCCCACATCGATCCCGAAAAGGATCGAGGTGTCACATCACTTCTATAAAAGCATGTACCTGACGGCAAAGAAGGGACAGCTTTGACTGGTGTGGAAATCAGGAATTATCCGGTTCTAACCCGTAATTAACTAGGCTTGATACTTCAACTAGTTAGATCGTCCTACCATTGTATTTAGCCGATCGGCATTTGAATCTATTTGTATTCTGCTGACCCCCGGTTAAGTTCAATAAGAAGTGCTTTTTGTTCCGATCCCATATTTGTTCTCTTCTAGGTTTGTGTTCAGGCTACGATCATCATTTTGAATGCAGGAGCTGTGAAGAACCTGGGGATGTGGTTGTGGACATTGATTCCCCTGCTGTGCGTTGGTTTCAGAATCGTCATGGTATACCCAAAACCCCTCTAGGATTGAAGAGGATTTTGGTTGTTAGACGAAGCGGCGAGAAAACCGATGTTTATAACGAAACATAAGCTCCTGAACGAAAGAGACTAACGTGTTTCAAGGACGTCGCTAAGTTTATTGAAGACAATGAACAATTCAACGACATGAAGATAGAAGAGGTTTCTTTTACCGCACCCAAACGGATGAAGAAAAAAAGTCTAAGCAAGGATGTTGCAGTTGCTGATAAGTGATAACAAGACTTGACAAGATCACTAAGTTAACGTTTATTTTGTCTCTTTAGTTTTCTTCTACATATGTGATGAACAAACCTCAAGTACTAGCTTTTTTATTATTATTATGAGTTTTAAGCCTTAAAACAAAAAGAGGGGGGGGGGGGGGGGGGGAGAGGGGTGTATGACCACTCCAATACCTTTCGAAGGTTCTTTACCTATCAAAGTTTTTTTCTGCTTCAACTGAGGAACCAGCAACAAAGGATGAAGTATACAAAACAAAATAACTAAAACAAAGAAAGCAATCATCAACAAAGGAATTTCAAACGACTTCGAACGCGAAGCTAACCTACCGACTACTACCAGGATGAAGGTTCCATTCAGTCTTATAACATTGCATTCAGGCATATATAACCCTTCGGACATTTCTTAGGACGATCGGCCGGCCCATGAATGGCAAATTCAAGCTCGTGAGCAGGTCGACAAAAGTCAACCAAGTCCTGAAGAATCTGAGGCGTGATCATAGTCTTGTCGACGTCGATAGACTCGATTTTATCGTCCCCATCGGCGATCTCTCCACGAGCAATCTCAAGAACTCCTTCTGAACCAGGCTCGTTGTTAGCAGAAGAACTTGAATCAGAATCACCATCGTCCTCATCACAGAGATATAAAGAAGAGTGTCGACCGGATGACGAAGCAAAAGCATCCCCCTGAAAGCGTGTCGAGTTCCTCCTAAAGCTGACCACGTCAGGATCAGACTTGCCTCATCACAGGTCGATCCCCTCTCATCCCTGGAGTATGGTAACCGGTCGACATCAGATGACCTGTCACGGGAATGCCCTCTAAAGAACTCCTCTCCCGAATTCGTCATAAATGATAAGAATGAAAAAAAAGCAGTAATAAAACGACGAGGCGATATTACGACGAACGCTAGAAACTAAGAAGATGACGAGACAACATTATGACGAGCTCTAATGAGAGAAAAAAATTAGATGCAAAAGGACGAGACGAGTACCTAATTATCTTGATGAATGATCGTAAAACAAAAAAAAGTGAGGAACTAAATTACTATTTATAGCCAAAAAGAGGAATAAATGCAAAACAAGCCTACCAATAGGAACGGAGTGTACCTTTGGGCGTGGAACTCGGAAACTACGCCCATGCGGGATAATCATGACCTTACAACACAAACACCGAGGATTTTCCCTAAAAATAAAAGAGGGCGGCGCAAATAAACCCTAAGAAACGAGACTCTTCCATCATCCTCGGCCAAAGCAACTCGTTCAAATAGACTGGGAGAAAAACTTTTGGATATGGGCTTCGCCCTCCAAATATCTGAGCCGGCCCATTAAGGAAACAATATCCTCCTTGAAATGTTGACCGGGAAGTCAACGCCGAACGGCCCACTTAGAAGAACTCTAGGCCCATTGAGCGAACATCCTGTCAAAGAGTTGGCCCGTCGGATAGCAAACGCCACCAATACCGCAAGTACGACCTAATGATCCCACATCGATCCCGAAAAGGATCGAGGTGTCACATCACTTCTATAAAAGCAGGTATCTGACAGCAGAGATGGGACAGCTTTGACTAGTGTGGGAATCAGGAATTATCCGGTTCTAACCCGTAATTAACTAGGCTTGATACTTCAACTAGTTAGATTGTCCTATCATTGTATTTAGCCGATCGACATTTGAATCTATTTGTATTCTGCTAACCCCCGGTTATGTTTAATAAGAAGTGCTTTTTGTTCCGATCTTATATTTAATCTCTTCTATGTTCGTGTTCAGGATACGATCGTCATTTTGAATGCAAGAGCTGTGAAGAACCTGGAGATGTGGTTGTGGACATTGATTCCCATGATGTGCGTTGGTTTCAGAATCGGCATGGTATACCTAAAACCCCTCAAGGGTTGAAGAAGATTTTGGTTGTTAGACGAAGCGGCGAGAAAGCCGATGTTTATTACGAAACAGAAGCTCCTAAACGAAAGAGACTAAAGTGTTTCAAGGACGTCTCTAAGTTTAATGAAGACAATGAACAATTCAATGATATGAAGATAGCAAAGGTTTCTTTTGCCGCACCCAAACGGGTGAAGAAAAAAAAATTTGAGTAAGGATGTTGCAGTTGCTGATAAGTGTTAACAAGACTTGACAAGATCACTAAGTTAAGGTTTATTATGTCTCTTTAGTTTCCTTCTACATATGTGATGAACAAAACTCAAGCACTAGCTTTATTATTATTATGAGTTTTAAGGCTTAAAAAAAAGAGGGGGAGGGGGGGGGGGGGGGGAAGGGGGCGGGGATGTAGGACCATTCCAATACCTTTCGAAGTTTTTTCTGCTTCAATTGAGGAACCAGCTTCAAGTCAATAGAGTCTTGCTTTCTAAGACGGTCCCGATCTCGCGTAAAGTTCTCTGAAAGGTCCTGAAGGATCTTAGCGACAGGCTCTACAAAACAAAATAACCAAAACAATGAAAGCAATCAGCAACAAAGGAATTTCAAACGATTTCGAACGCGAAGCTAACCTACCGACTACTACCATGATGAAGGTTCCATTCAGTCTTATAACGAATGGAAGAATCCTCTAAAACGTGTTCGTTAACCTTCATATAGAAGTATCGATCCATCCACTTATGAGTCTTGGAAGGACCATTATAAACGATTTTGGGAACATCGCTTGCATAATCTATCGGGCTAGTCAGAAACCTTCGAGAAGGTAGTCGCCTCCTCAAAGAAGTGAGCGGTCGGTTTTACTCCATACTGCTCGGCACGCATCTTCAAATCAACCATATTCCTGATCGTCGCAGATGTAAACTAGGAGAACGCCAATTGATGATTCCAGCAATATTGCATAAAGAAGGTCAGGAGAGGGAACCAAAGATTGCACTTAGTAAAGTACACCTCCTTCATGCATATATAACCCTTGGGACATTTCTTAGGACGATCGGCTGGCCCAGGAATGGCAAATTCAAGCTCTTGAGCAGGTCGACAAAAGTCAACCATGTCTTGAAGGATCTGAGGCGTGATCACAGTCATGCCGACGTCGATAGGCTCGACTTCATCGTCCCCATCGACAATCTCTCCACGAGCAATCTCAACAACTCCTTCCAAACTAGGCTTGTCGTTAGCAGAAGAACTCGAATCAGAGTCAGCGTCATCCTCATCACAGAGATATAAAGAAGAGTGTCGACCGAATGACGAAGCAAAAGCATCCCCCTGAGAGCGCGTTGAGTTCCTCCTAAGACTTACCACGTCAGGATCAGATTTGCCTCATCAGAGGTCGATCCTCTCTCGTCCCAGGAGTATGGTGACCGGTCGGCATCAGATGACCCGTCACCAGAATACCCTCTAAAAAACTCCTCGCCCGAATTCGTCATAAACGATATGAATGAAAAGAAAGCTGTAATAATACGACGAGGCGATATTACGACGAACGCTAGAAACTAAGAAGATGACGAGACAACATTATGACGAGCTTTAAAAAGAAAATAAAATTAGATGCAAAAGAACGAGACGAGTACCTAATAATCTTGATGAATGATCATAAAACAGAAAAAGTGAGGAACTAAATTACTATTTTTAGCCAGAAAGAAGAATAAATGCGAAATACGCCTACCAATAGGAACAAAGTGTACTGTTGCGCATGGAACTCGGAAACTACGCCCATGTGGGATAATCATGACCTTACGGCACAAACATCAAGGATTCCTTCTAAAAATAAAAGAGAATGCTGCTAATAAACCCTAAGAAACGAGACTCTTCTATCATCCTCGGCTAAAGCAACTCGTTCAAATGGACTTGGGGGGGGGGGGGGGGGGGAACTTTTGGATATGGGCTTCGTCCTCCTAACATCTGAGCCGGCCCATTAAGGAAACAATATCCTCCTTGAAATGTTGACCGCGTAGTCAACGCCGAACGGCCCACTCAGAAGAACTCCAGGCCCATTGAGCGAACAGCCTGTCAAAGAGTCGGCCCGTCGGATAGCGAACGCCGCCAATACCGCACGTGCGACCTAATGATCCTACATCGATCCCGAAAAGGATCGAGGTGTCACATCACTGCTATAAAAGCAGGTACCTGACGACAGAGAAAGGACAGCTTGGACTAGTGTGGGAATCAGGAATTATTCGGTTCTAATCCGTAATTAACTAAGCTTGATACTTCAACTAGTTAGATCGTCCTATCATTGTATTTAGCCGATCGGCATTTGAGTCTATTGATATTCTTCTGACCCTTGGTTAAGTTCAATAAAAAATGTTTTTTGTTCCGATCCCATATTTTTTCTCTTCTAGGTTCGTGTTCAGGCTTGGATCATCAACCATGATCCAAATATGTTGTTAATTTATGTGTTTTCCTCAGTTGTTGCTTCTCTTCTTTCGCCAATCTCATGGTACTTTGTCGTATTTCATTTTTTTCTTTTGCTGGTTATGTCTTAGCATCTTTGTATTCTCCCCTATCTTTCAAATTAATAAAAGCTTCACTTCAGACTTATACGTTTACACGATGATTAAAGATCCCCAAATATGATTTTCATATCATTTTTATATTTTCTGTTCTTTTTTAGATTTTTTTTTCTTAAAAAATATATAATTTTAATGACCAAAACGACGTCGTTTTGTTAAGGCAAAATGACAACTCGTCATTGAACTTAATTATTAGCAATCGCCTAACTCACTGTAATTGATTCATCAATTAATTAACTTACTAGTTATTTCTTTTTCAAAATACGTTTTCTTAATATATATGTATAGGTTTTAAAATACTTAAATCTTCCTTTTAAATTACATTAGACGATCCACTATATTTGTTAGCTTTGTTTTGTCAGAATACATTTTCTTTACATGCTTTTCATTATAGGTATTTAAGTTTATGATTAGTGTACGCTACAGAAAAGGCCGTTTGTTGATGTCATTTATTTGGAAGGTTAACGTTGGTTTATAACTGACCTTATAATAATAAAGTCAGTTCTTGAAATGACGTAGTAACGTCCGACAAGAAACTTCACTTATTTAAAGAAATGACGTGAAACATAAGAACACAATCTTAACGTCAGAATATATAAAAAAAACGCCGGTGGAAACCAACTCATATATAAAATAATGAAAGCATTTTATATGCAATATATATTGCAAATTTGTAATAACTTCTTATTAAATCTAAACAAAAAATGCAATAAACTTAAATCAGAAAGGAAAAAAAAAACTTAAATCAGAAAGACAAATGATCCAAATAAAATTCTATTGCTTGAATATGTATAGTTTTACATAAAAAATTTTCCCTTAAAAACATGTAAAGTTCTGAAATATAATTCACAACTAGGCCTGGGCACGAACCGGATATCCGGAAATTTTGTGATATTTGATATTTGATTCGTCTTAACCAAATACTCGATTTTGTGATTTGCTTTGATTCGAAAATTTCCGGATATCCGGAAATTCGAATATCCGGATTTTTTTGTGATATTTGCGAATATTCGGAAATTCGAATATCCGGATTTTTTTGGGATATTTGCGGATATCCGCTATACATCTAAATATTTTTTAAAAAACGTAAACTATATAAAACAACAAAATATCATATATCAAAGTTCTTGTTTGATATGCTTTCAAAATATGTTCTAAAAAAACAAACGTAACCATTGTTGATATCACTGATCAAGAACATGCCATCAAACTAATTCCCAAGCCCAAAAGATACAAATACACAAAGTCACAAACTATATTATGATATATATATATATATACATAATTATATATTCTAATATATATATACATAATTATATATTCTAATATATATAGAAAAATACGGATCGAACCGGATATCCAACTTTTTAAAAAACAGTATTTGGTATTTGCTTCGATTTTCACGAATAGTATATTTTTCTATTTGCTTTGCTTCAAAATCTTACGGATATTCGGATTTTTCGAATCAAATCAAATCGAATACCGAATCGAAGCGGATCGAACGAATATTTTGCCCAGGCCTATTCACAACATGTCTATATGTCTTCAAAGTGTTTTTTTTTTTTTTTTTAATATAACTAGTCTTCAAAGTTACTTCCAGGAAGCAAATATTAAGATCAATATATACCAAGATTCTCGGAAGTGGAACAAGAAACAAAGAAAAGATATATTCCGTCCCTTTTTGCTGTGAGAATTGGCCAAAATCAAGAGCTTAAATCTATATAATGGACAAAACCAGCATGATTTTCATTACTAACTCTTATCACATTCATCAATCTTACAAGATTTTGATATTTTTAACGTACCTATTAGGAATGTGACCTAACTTAACCCAAAAGCTAGCTCAAGAGTTAAGGATTGCCACATCCTTTATATATTACCCAAAGATCTTTGTCCTAAGCAATGTGGGACATTCTAATAGCCTCCTCGAGATGTGGGTGGGAAACGGTCCAACGGGAAACAGCCCAAGCCCAACATCTCGGAAATACAACAAGACATGCCACTTATATGGGCCACATAGGTGGGAAACCATTTTTGTGGGAATTTGCTTGTTGGGCCAACCTTGGGCTCTGATACCATATTAGGAATGTGGCCTAACTTAACCCAAAAGCTAGCTCAAGAGTTAAGGATTGCCACATCCTTTATATACTACCCAAAGATCTTAATCCCAAGCAATGTGGGACATTCTAATAGGCCTCCTACCTTAACATAGAATTACTCAAAGATTTCACAAATTCATCTTTTCTCATTTTCATTCTTTTTTTGGCCCTTGGTTTACACTTAACTTTTCGTGTTGTAATGTCATGAGTCATGACTGAGAAGAGGAAAAGGGACGAGAAGATATGAAGAGGGAAGCAAAGAAGATATGCATAATGCTGAAAAGTCGTGGGAAGAAAAAGATGTACATAGATCTTTACATCGCCTTGGTCATGGTCATGAAGGTACACTGGTCTTCTATCAGTCCCAACTACTATATTCTTCCTTTTCAACGAGTCTAGTGTTGGTTCTTGTCGGATATTATCTTAGAAAAATTTATGCGAAAATTACAAGGTTACGTGATGGTCATTCGTATGAATGAGTCCTATTAAAAAAAAAAACCAAAGAAGCTAAGTAAGCGATAAGGTCCATAACCGTTGATGCATACAAAGAATTCTATTGCAATCAGAATGTATCATGTAAACGTAAAAATGCGGTTAATAATAAAGTAGGGTCGTTCTATTACATCGGTTTAACGACGCTAAGTCACATCATTTTATTTTTAAGTCACTTAAAGGGACAAATATCTTATAGTGGTATATAGGGGTGTCAAAATGGTTAACCCAACTCAACTCAACTCATTACCCAATGAGTTTAGAGTTAAATGAGTTCATGGGTTGACTCAACTCATTTGAGCAAATGAGTTGAGTCAACCCATGAACTCATTTAATTTGATGGGTTAGAAGGTTAAATGAGTTGACCCATTGACCTATTAATGTAATAAATAATTAATAATTAAAATATAATAATAATAATAATAATAATCATCATCAACATCACTATTATTTGGCGGAAAAATCATGGATTTACGTTTTTGGCGGGAAAATTACACATTTTTGTTTTGGGTTAAAAATTATAAATTTTTGGCGGGAAAATCACGGATTTACATTTTTGGCGGGAAAATTACGGACTTATGTTTTTGGCGGGAAAATTACGGATTTACGTTTTTGGCGGGAAAATTATGGGTTTACGTTTTTGGCGGGAAAATTATGGATTTACGTTTTTGGCGGGAAAATTTTACATTTTCATTTTTGGTTAAAAATTTTAAAAAAATTTGGCGGGAAAATCACGGATTTACGTTTTTGGCGGGAAAATCTCGGGTTTACATTTTTGGCGGGAAAATTTTACATTTTCATTTTTGGTTACAAATTATAAAAAATTTTGGCGGGAAAATCTCGGGTTTACGTTTTTGGCGGGAAAATCTCGGTTTTACATTTTTGGCGGGAAAATTTTACATTTTCATTTTTGGTTACAAATTATAAAAAAATTTGGCGGGAAAATCACGGATTTACGTTTTTGGCGGGAAAATTACGGGTTTACGTTTTTGGCGGGAAAATCATGGGTTTACGTTTTTGGCGGGAAAATTACATATTTTCGTTTTTTGTTAAAAATTATAAAAAATTTTGGCGGGAAAATCACGAATTTATATTTTGATGGGAAAATTGTGTATTCACATTTTTGGTGGGAAAATTAGAGACTATATTCAATCGGTTTAGAAGTTTTGGTTAGACTCAAATTGAAATCGGTTTAGAGATTTAAATTGGTTTGATTCAATTTAACAAAAATTGATAGGTCAAATGGGTAAACCATTGAAACCATTGACCCATTACAACCCAACTCATTTGATCCATCAACTCATTTGACTCAATAACTCATTTGATCCATCAACTCATTTGAGTCAAAATTTTCAACTCATTAGGGTTCATGGGTTGAGTTGAGTTTTGGTTGACCCATGAATCTTGACCCATTTTGACACCCCTAGTGGTATATATGCAATAGCCTACCTTAGAAAGTATTAATTATTTATAAGCGCAATTAGAGACTAGAGACTTTGAAATCAGAAATATCAAACGTTTTATGTGATAGAGTCAGACAGTCAAATGAGAAACTTTCAAACTTTCAATCTTTTCAATTTTTAAATCTTTCAAAAATATCAAAGTAATTACATTTTTATTATAAAGATTTTTTAAGAACATATATCCTTTTTCATTTAAAAACATTTTAAAAATTTAATTAAAAAATTAGGGAAAAAATACTACAATATACAAATGGTTTTTTTAACAGGATATAAATATACACTTCAAATGATAATATATCCGGTGACAAATAAAAGGGAATACAAATTCACTTAAATATTAGCTAATTATAAATCTTGGATAAAACGATGAAATAAAATTAGAACCAAAAAAAACTTTTAAAACATTTTATAAAAGAGAACAGAGGGAGTAAACCTAAACTAAACTTTTAACATTCATTATAGAGAAAAGATTATTAAATTAAATATCAAAAATTAATGATTAATATAATGAGTTGAAAATATTAAAAACAAGGTCATGAAATATTTAACTAGAAATACATATATCATTAGACTTTTAATCAAAAGATAGTACTGTATTTAACTTTAACATTGATCCTATATTATATGGTTATGAGATGAGTGTGAATAGATTTTAATTTAAATAAGTGCACTTCCAACTTATTTTCAGAAATTATATATATCATTATTATGGATAAAAGACATCAGAGAATCTAAATTATTATGGATTTAATATAATGTTGAATCATCATAGCTTTGGAGGTAAGTGAGAAAAATAAAGTGTCAATAGGCTGAAGATCTGAAAAGAGAACTTTTGTTAAAGGATATGACCAATTTCTATGTAAATTGTTTTCTAATGGCTAATAGGTATGTGGTTTTATATATGATTTGCTCGTTGAAACAATATAGCTTTTAAAAAAAAAAAAACCAATACCTCCCAAAACATTTGACTTTTTTGGAAGCTTATGAGACAAGTTTGATACATAAAACATATATAATCTGAATGGTTTGAAATAAGAAGTTCTAAAGTATAAACTAAAAGAGATAGTAAAGAATCCTTGGTCATATGATTTAGGGATTACCCAATAAATCACATAACAAGTAAGAATTCTCTCTTGGGGTAAAATTTTTTTAACCTTGAACATCTTGTGAAATGACGATTTATGACATACTAAATTTATGGGGGAATTAAGTATGGGGCTGCAATTTAAATTTGATACTAAAAATGAAACTAATTAACGGTGATGGATGTCTTACATGTTGTGACGATTGATAACTATTATTATTAGAGATTTCAATGTTAAAAGAATTTATTTTTATCTAAAATCATGTATGAGATATTAAACTAATGGTAAACAAGTTGTAGCGGATTAGTGGCTCCCGTTTGAGGTGTGTAGTCTCAAGAAAACTCTTGCACCTTGAAATTTAGTAACATTTAAACACTTTCAATACAAAATAAAAACCTAAATTGTTTTGGGTTTTACGATAATAGATTCGATTTAATTTATTTTAAAACCATTAATTACCGTATTTTCCATTTTGTATTGTTATTAATCGTACCGTTATAATAGTTGTGTGAGTAAAACCCGCACTGGTAAATCGGAGAATTAAGGATGACAAGAAAGCATATTTCTTTTATTGGTGTAAAGAACAAACTCGATGATATTACAAGAGCTTTCTAACAAGCTTAAAGAACAAGTTAGATTTTTTCAACAAGTAAAGTGTCTCGGGTTCTTGAGGTATGTCTTTTCTATCCTTTGCTCAATTGCCAATATATCTTGCTATTTATATCGAGGGTACCTGGGTTTTCAGATACTTTAATTGATCTTTTCTTATTCTTCGGAGGAAAATCCTTCTTTTTCCTAACTACATGAATATTCAGATAGATTCAAGTTTAATCTTTCCATATTCTTGTGCAAGTCGGTTTTGGAATTAATTCCATTGAGCTAATCAGGCTTTGTGCCATAAAATCGTTCTCACGATTGGACCGAGTTCGCGAGCTATTTGGTTTATTCTTGGTTTAAATCGAGATAACCGGATGCTAAACCACTTCCAACAATAGTCTTGATGTCATCTATCCACCAACAAGATCTGTACATATATAAACAAATCATAAATAAATCAACAACTCAAATTTTAATTAAGAAAAAATTTAACTGAAAAAGTTCGCACAAAAATGATTAACACCTAAAAATAGTGCTTGTTGCAAATAGCTCGGTGGTAGCACTGAAGCATGGGCCAGTGAGCTTCTGTTTACGAACTCGATTGATCAAACACACTTTACAAACTGAACAAAAGATGTAAGCAAAAATAGATTTGTTCTCCACAATATAAAACACAACATCAACTTCCCTCCAAACTCTATTTCTGAATTGTCAAACATAAGACCAACTATATAATATTTATTTTAAAGTTGAATAACTATATAGTTAAAAAATCTATGTTACTGTTTATAGTCCAACTTTGAAATACGAAGCAAGTGTATGTAATAATAATATTTCTGCATTTACATTATTAACTCACAAAAGTAGTTTTTAGACATGGAATAGTAAACTTTAATTTATAAAATCTTTTAAAAATACTACAAAATTATTATTCATCTAACATATAAACCAAAATTTATAAATAATATTTTTATTAAACTATTTTCAAATTCGGCCATCTCATATTCTTGGGCCGTCACCGAATCTCTCACCATCTCATATTTCGTGTTGATCTAGATAAAGAAATCTTCTTTGACGGCTATGATCTGGCCTGTTACATTGACAAATCTCCTAGAGTGTAAATATTCTACAAGTTAATAATTTGATAAATCAAAACCTTTATCCGGTTCTAAATTAAATTTTGAGTCAATTTATATATCACTAAATTAATAATTCTAAAACTAGATAAAATATTATAGCTAGTCTCTAGTTTATTAATGGACTTAAATTAAGATTTTACTGAAACATTTTATATTTAATCTTATACTTCAATTTTCTAAACTTTATTTATGTTTTAAAATCATAGTGGTCATAGAATTATTTTTTAATTTTACACCAGTCACACAATGCCGTAAGTTATAATTTGTCGTACGTGAAACGTTATGTTGAACGCATTCATCTTTATATAATAAAATAAGCTGCTTTTTTGGGACGAATTATTTCCACATGTCTTAGCACAATGAATATTACTATAAATAAGCATAGAGAGGTCCATGGATTATCACTACTCTCATCATAAACCAAAGTATCAAATAAGAAAAGAAGTTTGAGAAAAAGAGAGAGAAGTATCATGACTACTACTCCAGATTGGATCATGATTGGAGGAGATGGTCCTGAGAGTTACAACCAACAGTCCTCGTATCAGGTTCATATATAAATGATTTGCATTGGTTTTTAGCTAGGTTTTGAATTCCTATGATTTATGTATTTAATAATCTTCTCTTCTATTTACAGAGAGCGTTGCTGGAAGCTACAAAAGACAAGATGACTGAGGCGATTTCAGCCAATCTCGACCTAGACTTGATCTCGAATCGCTTCATTGTAGCGGATTTCGGTTGTGCGAGTGGACCTAACACTTTTGTGGCAGTTCAAAACATAATAGATGCGGTAGAAGAAAAGTACCGTAGAGAAACCGGACAAAACCCCGATGATAACATCGAGTTCCAAGTCCTCTTCAACGACTTCAGCCTCAACGATTTCAACACTCTCTTCCAGACACTTCCTCCAGGGAGAAAATACTTTAGCGCTGGGGTTCCTGGTTCCTTCTTCGAACGTGTTCTTCCGAAGGAGAGTTTCCACATCGGAGTCATGAGTTATGCATTCCATTTCACCTCCAAAATCCCCAAAGGAATCATGGACCGCGACTCTCCCTTGTGGAACAAAGACATGCAATGCACTGGGTTCAACCCAGCTGTCAAGAAAGCATACCTTGATCAGTACTCTATCGACACCAAAATTCTTTTGGATGCTAGAGCTGAAGAGCTCGTACCCGGGGGATTGATGTTGCTTTTAGGATCTTGTCTAAGAGACGGAGTTAAGATGTCCGAGACCCCTAAAGGAACAGTCATGGATTTTATTGGAGAATCGCTTAGTGATCTTGCTCAACAGGTACATGATTTGATCTCTATAGTATTACCTACAATTGCATAAGTACTAACTAACATTATCCTTTTTTAATTGGTTTTTGATTTAAAAAGGGTGTCACCGAGCAAGACAAGGTCGACACATTCAAAACCTCAATTTACTTTGCAGAGCAAGGAGAGATAAGGCAAATCATTGAAGAGAATGGGAAGTTCACAATCGAGCTTTTCGAGGATATTATTCACTCTAAGAATGAGTTTCCGCTAGACCCCAAGACATTGGCCATCTCTTTCAAGGCCTTCTATGGTGCTTTCATTTCCGCACATTTTGGAGTCGAAGTCATGAGGAAAGCCTTTGAACTTGTCGAGATCAAGGCACGCGAACAGATTTCTCGCCTCCATAATGCCAAAGCCGGAATGCAGTACCTCATTGTGCTTCGCAAGAACTAATCCGCGATCCAAATATATTGTTAATGTGATTTCCTCCATTGTTGCTTTTCTTCTTTCGTCGATCTCATGGTGCTTTGTCGTCTTTTTCTTCTTGCTGTTTTGTCTTAGTGTCTTTGTATGATCTCCCCTATTATACAAACGAATAAAACTTCAATTTACGAATATACTAATGATCATAACGAGTGTTGTTGCTGAATGATATATGTGGATCGTATAATGATAATGATATATGTTCATTTTTTAGATTGGCCAATAATAGGCTCTAAATAAATAAAACATCCAACTTCGACAGTTTAACAAACACTTCTGTTTTCTTGGGAAACGTATTTTCTTTGACTGACATTGAATTTCTTTGAGCCTATCAGATAAGAGTCCACAGTCAACACTAAAAGTCTAAAGGCATAAGACTTATAGAATTGGTATACTTCATTTTTAATGGGTAACTAGATGTTTGCCCACGCGACGCGTGGGTTATTGTATACATTTTTTCTTTATGTAAAACAAACAAAAAATATATATATATATATATATATATATTGTAAGCAAAACAACAATAATAACGCATACATAAAAATAATAGATGAATGAGATAGTGAACATATCAATTTATAGACTTAAGACTTTCACTTAATATTTTCGAGATTATAACTTGGTTCAATATATGTTTCATATGCCTTTTTCCAAAGCATTACTAAATTTCAACTACCAAAAGATAACCATCTGAAAAATGACATTCATTTTATATAGTAGATTAATTTAATTCGTGAAAATATCCATTATTAGTATCGTAAGTTTCAAGCTATTCATAATTTGATGGACATAATTAACATAACAAACTTTTAAACACTATGTTACTATTAATAATAAACCATTTTATGGTACTTTCTTTAAATTTTTACAATTTAAAAGATATTTACATATAAAAGGATTAAAAATAATAATCAAATATTATTAATGTAGAATGGGGATGGATTTTATCGTATAAAGATAAATGAAAAGAGATAAATGACTATTCTATACAATTCAACGTCTACCTCTACCATCAACTCTCTTGGAATATTACCCTTCACTTAAGACTTATGTTGTTTCGAAGCATACTCCATTTTCTTACCCTTCTTGTCGTCTTTAGTCTTCTTGATTTTTTTTCTTAATCTCTCTGCAAGAATATCAAATTTATATGAGTCAACCCAAATTTAGGTTAATATAGATTGAATATAATGAATAATTTCGGCAAAAAAACCCTACAATAATGCATCTTCTCTACTCTCTTCTTTTTAAAGACATCTAAAATAGCACAAACGATTGACCGTGCGTAGGATTTCTTGGTTTCAGGTCACCTCCTCTTCACAATCTCTTACAAAAGTGACAAAAATATATATATTGAAACACCATTTGTTGAATTAGAAGAGAAAATGTTATACAATTTACCAATAATAGAAAACTTGGAATATGATTGTTTGTGAGATGTGTGTATTAATATTTATAGGGAATTTTTTTTGTAATAAAAGCATATTTACGTTAGATAACTATTTAACTTCCACAATCATGTTTTGTTTTTGATAAAACTTTCACAATCATGTTTGAATGTCATTTATGAGTAAATTTAATTGTATTTATATCATAAATTTTTATGTTACATTCCAAAAGATTCATTGTGAATAAATCATTTTGTAGTAAATGATTTTATAGTACAAGCTAATTGGAAATGGAATATCAATTTTTTTTTAATATATATAGAAAAATCTTTACACTATAAAATTTGAATTAAATAAATTTTTTAATGATCTTTATATCATTATATGTTGAATCAATAAAACTAAATATAATGATGAGTATACTAAACAATTGTATTACAATTTTTTTGGAGATAAGAGAGAGTTAAAGAAAATTAATTTGATAATTGTATTACAAAAAAGTTTTTTGTTAAAACAATGCATATTTTTTAAAATAAAATAAAGGGAGACTCACAAAAATGCCCCTTTTTCAATACCCCTTTTCAAAAATACCCCCTTTGGCTGTCCATTTTTAAAAATACCCCTTTTTATGTACAAAATGACTAAATTACCCTTCTTTTAATAAAATATATCACAAATATATAAGGAAATATAACAAAATTAGGTCCACAAAATACAAAATATTTTTTGGCGGGAAAATTGATCCCGCAATTTTTCCCGCCAAAACACTTGTAAAAACTTGTAAAAACCTTTAAAATACCTTGTAAAATTTTCCCGTAAAATTTTTTCCCGCCAAAAAAATTTTTTTGCGGGAAAAGTGATTCCGCAATTTTTTTGGCGTTAAATTTTCCCGCCAAAAATTTACAAGGTATTTTAAAGGTTTTTTACAGGGTATTTATAAGGTTTTACAATGTATTTTAAAAGGTTTTACAACGTATTTATAAGGTATTTATAAGATATTATAAGATTTTACAAGCTATTTTATAAGGTTTTACAAGTTATAAGGTTTTACAAGTTATAAATACCTTATAAAACCTTATAAGTACCTTGTAAAACCTTTTAAAATACATTGTAAAACCTTACAAAAACACTTGTAAATACTCTGTAAAACCTTAAAGGTTTTTACAAGTGTTTTGGCGGGAAAATTGCGGGATAACTTTTCCCGCCAAATTTTTTGGACCTAATTTTGTTTCAAATAAGGGTAAAATGGTCATTAAAAATTAAAAGAGGGCAAACTTAAAAATGGACTCTCAAAGGGGGCATTTTTGAAAAGGGGTATTGAAAAAGAGGCATTTTTAACAATTTCTCTAAAATAAATATACATGAATATGTAAGAAATAATCAAACATTCAAAGTAAAAAAAAATGAAGATAGTTTCTTTAGCTTGATTCTCTTATTGCGCGATGGTCGGAATTAATATTTTTGAATCTGCATCAATAAGATAATTTTATTATAGCCATCAAAATTATAATATACATATGTAATTTTAAATTAAAAAATATTATTAAAAAAACAAAGAAAGAAGGAAGAAATACATAAAAACAAAGAAGAAATAAAATTGAAAAGAGTATAAGATATTTTTTTTTTGTCATCCGCAATTAATTAGAGCTCAAAAGAGCCATTCCTGGGGAGAATATAAGATATATATATATATATATATATATATATATATATATATATATATATATATATATACAAAATATATAATCAAACTTTTACAATGATATTGAGTTTTCAACTCATGCAAGAACATAAACAAAACAAAGAGAATATTTAGGATTTGAGATATGATGGAGGTATGTGAGAATGGTTATTTATAGGAAAATATGGAAGTTACATTTCTAAACTAATTAGATTATAGGAGTTACAATTATAATTATAGTGTGTTTAAATGACAATGAATAGAGAAAAAAATAGTCAATTCACAATTATGTAATTTCAGTTACAATTGAGTAGTAAAGTGTAGATTTAAATGTATATGATTAAATATATTAGATTTTAAGTTTAATTGAAAATAAATATTATAATTTTAAAAATGTCAAGTGGACCAATCATGAGAGAGTGAAACCTTACTTTTATATGTATGATTGGCAAGAATAATAACTTTGACCAAAATAGTTTAATGATTTTCTAGCACAATTTAATGATTTTTCTAGTACAATTTTAATTATATTGGGTAAAGGCATAAGATTTAATTATATTGCTATCTATATTTGAATATATTTATCTTGATTATAAAAAGAAATTTGATCTATTCTACCACTTTCCACCCGATTCTTTCCAATTCTACCACTTTTGCTTATTAATTTTCAAATCTACTATATTAGCGTGATAGTGTGGTAGAAATTTTTTTTTTACAATAAATCAAGACATATGTTATAAAACATTATTATAAAGAAACGTAACCCTCTAAATCATTTATTGAGATTTATATTATTACTAGAAAATATTATGGTGAAAAGAGACGATCATAAGTATAAAAATTAAACAAAGAGTTATACTGAGTAGACGCAAAATCACTTGATCTTCTAGAAAACTTACATTCCCACAAATGTATACGAGCACCATGTAACTCTTCTCTGAAACTCCATCACATTTTCCCTCTCCTCTTCAAGAATGATACTTTTCAAGAGCGTTTGTTCGAGACAAAGTTTGTTTTGTCACCATAGCAGCGTCGTTGAGGATATTCATGTTTTTGAACCGATTGATGATAATCCTGATATTCTATATCATATTTTGCTTATATGGGTATGCTAAAGCCAACAACAACAACATATCACAGTTTTATTTTTGGTTTTATAGAGCTCTCCCACAGAAGAGTTGAGAAATTTCTTTCAAAACAAAAGGTTTTTCTTTTAACATTTTTAAGGCGACACTCGTTTGAATGTTCTCTCTTTTAACTGTTTGGAGTGACCAAATTTATTTTTTCATTCATGCTATCCATTGATAACACATAGTATGGTATGTCTTCGGCATCCATGAATCTAGAATCAAACCTAATCTAGGCGGTAAACCTTAAAAAAATCGCTATGTTGTCTCCTCTCGTTCCAACTTCAACATATATAGAGATTGTCCTTTTCTCCATTAATTAACTCTATTGGAAGGAAGTAGGAATTCAAATTTTGGTGAAAGGGACGTACAACCAATTTCTTTTGTCGATTGTTGATGATTTACCATTTAGTTTTTGTGGGTATGCTCTTTTTCTATATACAATATTTTCTTTTTATGTATCAGCAAAAAAAGATGTTAAAAGGTCAAATTTCAATATTCTTAAGTAGATGTTAAATGCTTCCTTGCGTTTTAAGAAAATATCCCGTTAAAATCTCATTAAACAGAAAATTAAAACAATCGATGAAAGTATTTCTAAAAACAAAAGGATTTAGTATATTGGTTAGTGGATTTTTAATGATTTATATGTTATTGGGTAATTAATTTTGAAACTCTTGTCAAAATTACCTATTATTCATCCAATGATTTCTAAATAGCAGTTGAAATCTGATGTTATTCGTTTCATGATTTATTAATTTTTTTTTAAAGAACAAGCTGATATTTTAAAGAATTTAGAAGTGCAAAATACATAGACTTAAATTTGAGGGTAAATTTTGTTATTTCAAAATGGAGATGTCTAATTTAAAAATTACTTAAAATTACCAATCTTATATAAATGTATAAATCAATTAATTACTTAAAATTCTAAATCAATTAAAATACATGAATCCACCATAAACTCGCTTTAAAATTCATAACATATTTAACGAACAAACGAAAAAATAACGGTTTTAATAATACGTTAGCCAATGAAACATACTAAAAACTAACGGATTTAATAAACCGTTAGCCAAGAAAACTTAAAAAAATTACTTTTGTGTAAAATACTTTTCCTAAAAACATTATTATATCAAATTTGTATCTAATATTTATGTGCAAAGTAATAAATAAAGAGAAGATTTGTTATATATACACAACAAGTGAAGGATTGTCACAACAACGATGCTATGATCTCCATCACATTCTCCCTCTCGTCTTTGAGAATGATATTTTTCAAGAGCATGTGTTCAAGACAAAGTTTGTTTTGTCATCATAGCATCGTCGTTGAGGCTATTCATGTTTTTGAACCGATTGATGATTATCTCGATATTCTATATCACACTATGCTTAAAGGGTATGCTAAAGCCAACAACAAAATCATATCACGTTTACATTTGGTTTTGTAGAACTCTCCCAAACCAGAGTTAAGAAATTTCTTTCAAAAAAAGAAATATATGAAACCAATAAACCCACTTTAAAATTCATAACATAATTAACGAACAAACGAGAAAAATAACGGTTTTAATAATCCGTTAGCTAATAAAACATACCAAAAAATAACGGATTTAATAAACCGTTAGCCAATAAAACTTACCAAAATTATTTTTGTGTAAAATATTTCCTAAAAACATTATTATATGTATCTAATATCTAGTAATATTTATGTCTCAAAGTAATAAATAAAGAGAAGATTTGTTATATATATAGAACAAGTGAAGGATTGTCACAAGTAGGGGTTTCATTTCATCTTCGACTGCGTCAAAAAAAACGAACCGTACTTTTTTTTTTCTCTGTGGCGTTGAAGGAATCTGCGATGGCGGGAATCAGATTGCTACCGGAAGAACCTGAGACGACTCCTCAACAACAAGCCAGAGCCGCCGCCGCGGCGGTGACAACGACGACGGATAGTTTGGCTTCCGATGACGATCGATCTATCGCGGCGGATTCTTGGTCGATCAAAAGCGAGTATGGAAGCACTCTCGATGACGATCAACGTCACGCCGATGCCGCTGAGGCTCTCTCCTCCGCTAACTTCCGTGTCTCTTCCGATTACAGGTTTCGTCTCTCTCTATCTCTGTCGTTGTATCTGTTTCTGCTAAAATGGGGGAAATTATATAGAGTTATGGATTAGATTGAGAAATTAGGGTTTTTTGTCGATGTTCTAAAATACGTTAGGCGCTTTATTGAGTAATTGAGGAATTGGATTGGTGTGTATAGTTCTGATAAGGAAGAGCCAGATGCTGATGGAGGAGGTCAATCAATGCTTGGTCTTCTAAGCTATTGGGACGCTGCGTATTCGGATGAGCTTACTAATTTCAGAGAGCATGGTCATGCTGGTGAAGTTTGGTAAACTTTCAGATCTCACTATTTGATCATGGAACTTGAGAGAGAAGATCATAGCTAGTGGAAGTTGATTAACTTGTTTGATTTATTTTTGTTGGTGATTTTAGGTTTGGAGATGATGTTATGGAGATTGTTACTTCTTGGACTAAAGACTTATGCATTGAGATTTCTCAGAAAAACATGTCTGTTTCTGACAACGATGTTACCACAGAGGTGAATGATCAGGCTGATAAGTATTTGTCTAGTTGGAATGTGCTTGATCTTGGTACTGGAAATGGCTTACTCCTTCATCAACTTGCTAAGGAAGGGTGAGTTTCTAAACATTTTCTCATGGTCTGGCCTTAAATGGTTAACTATGTTCAATCGAAGAAACTCTATGGGTACTATGCCATTTTTATTTTACATTAGATCGATTACCCCTAGGTGAGTCTGAGAAGTTTAGAATCATGTGGCATTTATAATAAACAAGCTATCATAATGTCTTCTTGTATTGCTTTGTCTGCTTCGGTGCTTCCTAGATCTTCTATTGACTTTCTTCTATATAGCGGATCCATTTTGGCTGTATATCATTAGCTTTTTTGGAATATGAGTCTCTACGGCCACATGAAACTATTACGACTATAGATTCTGAAGCTGTTTCACATGTAAAGCAACCATTGTTTGTCTCGATAAAGAAAAATTTCATAGAAGATAGTATAGAAATTCGGAAGTCAGCCTCTCTCAGAGGCTTAAGTTTCACTATGCAGTGAAACAAAAATGTTGCTATATCTGTATAGTCTATACCTAAGGCATTTAACCCTCGAGCTTTTTTTTTGGTAATGTTATGGAAGCCCAAACTATCCTGAATGTGATATTATGGTTAAGCTTTATCGTTGATAAGTTATAGTTAAACAGAATATTTACACACCGGCCATCAGAATCTTATGTTTAGACTCTACTTTTGTTTGACATTATTATCTCACATCCTTGCACTTTTCTGGCTCAGGTTCACTGATTTAACCGGGACTGATTATAGTGAAGGTGCGGTAGAACTCGCTCAACATCTTTCCCAACGTGATGGCTTTCCTAATATCCGTTTCATGGTATGACTTTGTTTAGCTTTAATATAGAAAAGAATTACAGAACCCACGACAAGGAGTCTTCCTTCATAAAAGTCGAAATTCTATAATTAGCACAGTAATGCAGTATTTTTTTGTGTATATCTCTTCTTTCTTGAAACTGGTAACTGACCTTGATCAAGCAATGGGATATGTATGTTTGCAATTAACATATAGTAGCACAGAACACAAAAAACTTCTTTATGAACGAGTTGTGCTTACTTTAATGAGCATCACGAGAGATAAAAAAGTTTTGGGAAAAATAGATCTAAGGTGCTCTACGTTGTGGAACTAACGGCTTGCTCTCTTAGGTTGATGATATCCTTGACACAAAATTGGAACAGCAGTTCAAGCTGGTAATGGACAAAGGAACTTTAGATGCTATTGGTTTGCATCCTGATGGCCCTGTCAAAAGGTACCTCTTTAGATTGCTATCCTTTATAGTAAATTCCCGCATTTTCTTTCTGTTACCAAGCACATATTTAGGTTTGGATACCAATGACACTCCCATTTGTCTGTTTCAGAGTCATGTACTGGGATTCAGTGTCCAAGCTGGTTGCTCCTGGTGGAATATTGGTAAGAGCATCTCGACTCCTGAATAAGATTTAGTTAAAAGCGGCTAAAGCACATAAGTTTAAGCTGTTAGAAAGAAACTAAAGGCTATTTAAAGCTGAGGATAGGTGCGGATGCATCTTAATATAATTTGATATGCGCATTTTAGACTCTTGTTTCCCGTTCTGCTTGCCATAGAACACATTAAACAACTGCATCGATGTCTTATCTCAATTCTTTCTGCTTCTATCAAAGGTCATCACATCGTGTAACCACACAAAGGACGAACTGGTGGAAGAAGTAGAGAATTTCAACATCAGAAAATCCAACTTATGTAGAGGAGATGAAAACGACGCTAACAATGCGCTTTCTTCGGGCTCTGAAGCTGCAAACAAAATTGATCAACCTCCGTTTGAGTATCTCAGCCACGTTAGGACATACCCGACGTTCATGTTTGGTGGGTCTGTAGGATCGCGTGTGGCAACGGTTGCTTTTCTGCGGAAGTGAGAACAAACCTGTTGATGGATTTGTTTAACATAATGCTTAGACCTTTTCTCATCTTTTATATGTTGGTGTCAAGCAAGACTGTTAATGTGCTTTTGGGAGCTCTTAATAACCTCTAAATTTCTTTTCAGAGAAAACTGACTTGGTCATTTATCAGTGTTTTTTGATGTTCAAGGAACCTAAAATCAAAGAAATTAATTCGAAAACTAAGGCCTTGAATGGTTGTGGTTTTTAAACTAGTTTTTGGTTTTTTCCCAATATCTATTTTGTAGCCATTCAAAATTTTGAAAATCAAAAACTAAAATGTCTATGTTTGCTTTTTTTTTTTTTTTTTTTTTTTCTGCAAACTGAATTTAATAATTAACCTGAATCGTTACAAAGCATGTTTCTGAGCCACAAAGGCTGATTCACCGAGTCAGAATAAAACTCTGTATTATTACAAGCAAAGGAGGTGAGACTATGTGCTATGCTATTACAGTGACGTCTTACAAAGGTGAATAAAACTGAAGAAAATCTAGATGACCAAAGATCGATATCAAGTAAAAGGTTTGCTATCTCACTATGTGGTGATAGTCCTGTGATTGCCTTGATAAGGATCTCGCAATCTCCTTCAAATTGAATCTTCGTGTACCCTCTAATCCAAGCTTGCTGCATAGCCACTAATAATGCCTTCGTTTCTGCTTCCAATGGAGAAGAAATATGCGCTAGTTTTGATGACCCCCATGCTTTAGCTTCTCCTTGATGATCTCGAATTATCCACCCCGCAGTACCCCGAGAAGAATTAATATCAACACCTGCATCAAAGTTACATTTAACGTAGGAAACGGGTGGTTTTGTCCAAGTGGTTTTCTGATTTTGAGGCTTCCTTGTTTCCGAAGGTAGTGTAGATCGTGATCCCAACCATTCTTCCACTTCGGCTTGTGCTTGTAAAACGATTCGTGTTGGGCTTTCTCTGAAGTTATTAAAGATCAATTTATTTCTAGCCTTCCAAAGTTTCCACATAAGCCAAAATGGAAGCAGTTTTTGAGTGTCAGGGAGATTTTGATTGCCATAAGACTCAACTATATGAGCTATATTTTCCTCTGAGTCATCTGAGAATTGATGTCCATTCAATACTGGAGAGTTAGAAAGGCGCCATGTTATATGTGCAAAATTGCAATTAAACAAGACATGGCTGATCGTCTCTACTTCAGATGGGCAACGCGGACAATGTGGATCAATTTTCATTCCTCTTGAAGTTAGTCTAGAACGAGTAGGTAAAGCCCGTGATGTTATCCTCCATAGCATGTGCTTGATTTTCGGAATGATTGGAAGTTTCCAAATTTTATTTTTCAAGTCCACTGAACCGTGTGGAATGGCTGGTTTGGTTTGTGTATCCATAGGATTATGTGTAAGAAGCCAGTAACCCGAACGAACAGTATAGGCGCCAGAGGTAGTATAATGCCAGATTAGCCTATCAGGAGGCTCATTTCGTGAAAGATGTATGTTATAAATGGAGCTATGATCATTAGGATCATTGTTTTGGTATTACTTATGAGATTTTAATTTTATTTCTATGTAAACATTGGTTTTATTTACCAAACCTATGTTTATATGCAATATACCTATGTTTATTTTTTCCTGCATCTTTTTAATTTTTTTTATTATTCAAATTTTTATTTTCAATATTTTAGTAATTTTTAATCACCAATTAAAATATAAACTAAAAATTAAAATATATAACTTAAAAAGGTTTAAAAATTAATATTATGTAGAAAAACTAAAAACTAAACAAATTACCATTCAAGATTTTGCAAAAACTAAAATCTACACCTAAAATCACAAACCAAAAAAATCAAAAACCAAAAACCAAAATCCAAAAACTAGAATCTAAAAACCAACAAAAAAATACCAAACATTTAGGGCCTAAAAACCAAAATCCAAAATCCAAAAACCATATTAAAAACTACAAACATTCATGGCCTAAGATTAGATTGATTCTTTTTTTTTTGTTCAACATATTCGATTGATTCTAGTTACTTTTATTTATAGGCCGAAACATTAGATTTCATAATCTTAAGGGGTGTTCAATCCTAAAATCGGTTAAATAGTTTGGTTTATCGAATTTTAGTTTTTGAGTAATAATATCTAAAATAAAATATAATCTAATATGAATGGTTTGATACGTTTTTCTTTCGATTCAAATTTTATCCAAATATGTTCTTAATGGTTTTTTTCAAAGTTTTATATTAGTTTTTTTTTTTGTACTTTGGTTTGAGATTGGTTATTTCGATTTGATTAAGATAAACTCGGATTAGTTTTTTTTCGGATCGAACACTCTTATATTTTCTTAATTATTAGATAACGAATTAAACAAGTTGAAGAATAAAATCCAAAATTATTCGAATTGGAACTTAGTACTTGAGTTCGATGTCTAAGATTGATACTTGTAAATCAATAAGAGAGTAGAAGAATCATACACGTTACATAAAAAAGGAAAAAAAGAAAATTGTACAATTTCATGGTCGTAAAACGACAGCGTTTTACACAGTTGCTTTGCTTCATCCTCTTTAGCAAAAAAATCTCAGAACTCAAAAAAAAAAACTTCCAAGACCAAAAAAAAAAAACAATGGAGATGAGTTTGCGACTCGCTTCATCTTCAACCTCAAACCCAATTTGTCTATTAAATCCAGGAAAAAATCTTAATTTCCCAATCCGAAACCAGAGAATCCCTAAAACAACGAAACCCTTTTGCGTTAGGTCTTCAATGAGCTCATCTAAACCCAGACAAACCTTATCTAGTAACTGGGATGTGTCTAGCTTCTCCGTTGATTCCGTTGCTCAATCTCCTTCACGGCTTCCAAGTTTTGAAGAACTCGATACCACAAACATGTTGCTTCGTCAAAGAATCGTTTTTTTGGGTTCTCAGGTATCAAATTTCTCACTTTTTTTTGGAGTCCTGGTTATAGTGGAATTGGTTCTGTGTTGATAATCGAAAATTTGTTATATCACTATGAGACTGAATTTGTTGAGAGATTGGTTTTGTAAAAACTTGAGCTTTTACTTTCAAGTTGTGTTTTTTAGTGTTGTGCTTTGTATCAGAGTTCTTGATAGTTCTTTGATTCGTAAAGCAAAATAGATTGTTTTGTGTTGATTAGAATGATTGTCTAATGGAGCATTTGATGTAGTTTAAGCTGTTTCTATTGTATGATGAGAGTTAGAGAGAGTAGAGTTTCGGAGATTTTGTGTTACTTTGACTCAACTTTCTTGAATTTGATGTTTTGTGCTTATTGGAATGATTAATAGAGCATTTGATGTAGTTTAAGCTTGTTTCTAGCATTTTCCTGTACATGGAGATTTGATCAATTCGATATATTCTTGTTCTCCCGTGAGTCCGTGACACAGCTTTTCTTGAATTTGATATTCTCCAGGTGGATGATATGACTGCGGATTTGGTTATAAGTCAGCTTTTGTTGCTAGATGCTGAGGACTCAGAGAGAGACATTACGTTGTTTATCAATTCGCCCGGTGGATCTATTACTGCTGGTATGTTCGTTACCATCTCGACATGTTTAGTGTGGATATCGAGTTTTCAGTTTTTGTAATGGTTTGGCTTTTGTTTTTTTGTAGGGATGGGAATATATGATGCAATGAAACAATGTAAGGCGGATGTATCGACTGTTTGTTTAGGGCTAGCTGCATCTATGGGTGCGTTTCTCCTTGCCTCTGGTTCAAAAGGGAAACGGTATTGCATGCCTAACTCTAAAGTTATGATCCATCAGCCACTTGGTACCGCTGGAGGCAAAGTACGATACTTTGATTCTGTTTTATATATGTCTTCTCTAATGGTTTGTACTCTTCTACTGAAAATGTGTTGGATAACACAATCCTTTGAATGTGTACTTTCAGGCAACGGAAATGAGCATACGCATAAGAGAAATGATGTACCACAAGATTAAACTCAACAAGATCTTCTCTAGAATCACCGGAAAGCCCGAATCAGAGGTATTTGCGTATCTTTTGGTTGTTTTCTTCGACTTGAGTCTTTTCCTTACACGTTTATGTTATCCTTCACAGATCGAAGGTGACACAGACCGTGATAACTTCTTGAATCCATGGGAAGCGAAAGAATATGGTTTGATCGATGCTGTAATCGATGATGGGAAACCAGGACTAATCGCTCCAATCGGAGATGGCACTCCTCCTCCAAAAACCAAAGTCTGGGATCTTTGGAAAGTTGAAGGAACCAAGAAAGACAACACTAACTTGCCATCCGAGCGCTCAATGACACAGAATGGTTATGCCGCCATTGAATAGAACTGTTTTTCCAGTGTTTACGCCTTTTATATGTAGCTGAAACCATATATCGTTGCATTTCCTGTGTTTGTACCATTTCTGTGATAAATTTTTGGACTAATTTGAAGGCAAAAATAGATAATTTGTTGTAGCGCAAAAGGTGTAGCTACATCACAAGAAAACTACAAAATCAAGCTATTTTACAAGCTACCAATTAGGCCTGCGAGTTCGGGTATTCGGGTCGGGTTGGGTTTTTTTCGAGTTTTGGGTTTATTCGGTTATTAAAAATTCATCTGAAATAAACCGAACATATAATCGGGTTGGGTCGGGTTTGGTTTATTTCGGTTATTTGAATTTCTGTCGAATTAAACCGATTTTTTTGGGTTTTCCGGTTAAAATCGGTTAGATTCGGTTAAAATCAGTTTAATTTTGGTTAATTCTGGTATAATTTTTTTTAAAAAACAAATCTCGGATACCCGATCGGTAATCGGGTCGGGTTTCCAAACCAAAATTTCAATCCCTCCGAATTGAACCGAAACCCAAACCGATTTGTACCAAAAACCGAAAAAATCGGTTCGGGTCGGGTCAATGTCGCTGGCCTACTACCAATTATGGTTTTTGAACCTGGTTCACCTGGTTTGATTAATTTAATATATATTAAATATTTCTATGTGAAAGAAATAATATAACGAGAGGAAGCTTTGATTATTCTTTGTTATGTAACTTGCATGTGAACTACTTTCATATATGTACTTCTGTTTCATTTCACATTGTGAATTCTGTTTCTTAACAAAGGCTCCAACTGGTAACCATTAAAAGAACAAAAAGAAAATAAATAAAAAGAACAATGCGGAATGGATCAAACAATTTTTGAAGAACGAAAAGAAAAAGATGCAGAGAATGAATAAAATGTACTATTACGATGAATGGTAACCAAACATTAAAAATATCTTTAAAGATATATTAAATAGTAAATAAATCAAATTTCAATGAAAAATACTAAATATTTTTTATATTTATTTAATTTGAAAATTTATATTTGAACCTAAAATTTGTGAACTAAATTTATATATATATCATTTTAAATAATAATATTTAATATTAACATAAAATAAAATTGAAAGAGTAATTTAAAATATATTATTCTTTTACAATATAAACATTTTTAAATTTATTTTACTATTTATATATTTTTCAAGTGAAGTCTTAAGAGTAATTCAACATGAAATTCTTAGCAACAATATTTTTTCTGTTAATATATGTGAAGATATGAAAATTATTATATAATAAAATACAAATATTATTGATAAACATTATTTTTTTATTTATTTTAAAATAAAAACGAATTTTAATTATTGTTCCTTTTTTGTTCCTCATCAATTTTGGAGAGGAACATTTTTGTTCTAGTGTTCCTCTTTTGGTGAGGAATGTAGAGGAATGGTATGAAAAAAATATTACATGTAAATGGTAAAAATATTGAGGAACAAAGAGGAATATCACATTCCTTCTCATTCTTTTCTTTAATTATGGTTACCAATCGAAGCCAAAGATATTATTTGTAGAAGCCCCCATGGCCCATTGGTTGACTAAGGGTTCATTAATACTTCTACATCCAGAGGTCTAGGGTCCGAGTCTCAGATACTGCGATTTATTAATAAATTTGCAGATTATTGGAGGCAAGTGTGCAGGAGATCTCCAGCGATGTACAATTATAGCCGTTCGCCAAGATTCTACACAGAGAAGGAAGTGTCCATCAAAACCATGAAGAAGGAGGTGAAGGAGGTCGTGGATCTAATAAGGGTCGGAAGGAATTGTCCGTTGTAGAATCGTCTATGTAACATTTCTCATAATTTGCAATAAATAATAAATCCAGACGACAAAAAAAAACAAGAGAGACTCACAAAAATACCCCTTTTTCAATACCCCTTTTCAAAAATGCCCCCTTTGGCTGTCCATTTTTAAAAATACCCCTTTTTATGTATAAAATGACTAAATTATCCTTTTTTTAATAAAAGATATCACAAATATATAAGGAAATATAACAAAATTAGGTCCACAAAATACAAAATATTTTTTGGCGGGAAAAGTGATCCCGCAATTTTTCCCGCCAAAACACTTGTAAAAATTTGTAAAACCTTTAAAATACCTTGTAAAATTTTCCCGTAAAATTGTTTCCCGCAAAAAAATTTTATTTTGCGGGAAAAGTGATTCCGCAATTTTTTTGGTGTTAAATTTTTGGCGGGAAAAATTTACAAGGTATTTTAAAGGTTTTTTACAGGGTATTTATAAGGTTTTACAATGTATTTTAAAAGGTTTTACAACGTATTTATAAGGTATTTATAAGATATTATAAGATTTTACAAGCTATTTTATAAGGTTTTACAAGTTATAAAGTTTTACAAGTTATAAATACCTTATAAAACCTTATAAGTACCTTGTAAAACATTTTAAAATACATTGTAAAACCTTACAAAACACTTGTAAATACTCTGTAAAACCTTTAAAATACCTTGTAAATTTTTCCCGCCAAAAAAATTGCGGAATCACTTTTCCCGCAAAAAAAAATTTTTGGCGGGAAAAATTTTTACGGGAAAATTTTACAAGGTATTTTAAAGGTTTTTACAAGTGTTTTGGCGGGAAAATTGCGGGATCACTTTTCCCGCCAAAAAATATTTTGTATTTTGTGGACCTAATTTTGTTTCAAATAAGGGTAAAATGGTCATTAAAAATTAAAAGAGGGCAAACTTAAAAATGGACTCTCAAAAGGGGCATTTTTGAAAAGAGGTATTGAAAAAGGGGCATTTTTAACAATTTCTCAAAAAACAAAGGTATTATTTTGAGAAAATATAGGAGATTTTATCATAATATTATTGGAAATTTAAAAGTTTGGATAATTTCAAAAATAGTAAAAATTACTAAATATTTAATAATTTAAAATTAATAACTTACATAGAAAATGGTTTTCAGTTTGACATATGTCATAGTAATTTACTTTGCTCAATTATTAAATACAGGACATAATTTTTTATAAAAAAATTAAATTTGTAAATGAGGTTGTTGAGATTTGTTTTTTTTACTAACTAGGGTTTTAAATAAAAGTTATATATACCCATTTAGATCAGAAATCTCAGTGAAAACAAATATCATTTCACTTGATATGGCGATACATGGAGGAGACGACGGAGAAAGAGCCGGCAACGATACGCGTTCCCCGAGGAGACAACGACGACTTCCTTCTCTCGTTGAAGAAAGCGAAGATGTTACTACAACGAGAATGGCCACTATTGGTAATCATTAAACCTACAGAGAGATGTTCTTGATTGTCCTACTTGTTACGTGCCACTCAAGACACCAATCTATCAGGTTTCACTCCTTTCTTTGTTCGTTCGTTCATAATGTTTTTTTTCTACTCTATTACATCATCATTAGAGATATTTGATCTAATCATATTTTTTTTTTGTAAATAATCAAAGTCGTGCATACGTAGTTTAATAGATGATGGAATTGCCTAATATAACATTTAGGTCACATCGTCATCTCTGATTGGTGTATGAATTTCGAGGTTTATAGGTTTGATTTCGCTACAAATTGTTTTTTGCGGTTGATGATTTTGGCTAACTCGATGTTTTGTTGCGTTTTAGTGTAAAAACGGGCATCTAGCATGTTCGTTGGGCTGCAAGATAATGAACAAGAGATGCTCGTTCTGTAAATTTCCTATCGGGGATATACGATGTAGAGCCATGGAGAAGGTTATTGAATCAACTAAAGTTACATGTCCAAATGCGAGATACGGGTGTAAAGAAAGCATCGCGTATGGAATTGAATCATCAAGAGCCATGAGAAGCTTTGTGTTTTCGCCCGATGTTCTTGCCCTGTACTATACTGCAACTACGTTGGCTCTTACACGGATCTCAAAAGCCATGCTCGTGCCATGCACTCTTGGGACGAGGTGGATCTCATCATGTTTGTGTTTGATCGTCCTTTAATCTTTAGCATGGACCTTGGTAAGAAGAAGATGTTCTTTTTTCAGGAAAAGAAAGACGGTGATTTGATTGTTGTTCAGGCTTTTAAAGGATCCGAGGGCGTGTCAGTGACTGTGAGCTGTATTGCACCGATGGCTTCGGAAGTACGCAATCTCTCATGTAGTCTGGCTAAACTCACCCAGTATACCACACTAAGGCAGGGAATGATGGTGAAGAAAATTCAGAAAGTGAGTGAGGAAATGGAGTATGAAGATGGCTTCATGTTTATTCCGTCTTATATGGAAGATGCAAATTTGCATCGGCAGTGCAGTGAGTCTGAATATATTCACATCTGAGAAGATGCAAATGTTTAGAAGTTTTAGAAGTTAGGTTGATGGATCATATATAAAACATTTCTTTGACGGTGAGCTTTTGGTTTCTTTTGTGTTCCTTCGCTGCTTCCTTTTGGTGAATCACATTGAGATCTATTTTGTTCATAGTAAAGATCTTGATGTTGGTGGTGTCTTGAAGTGTTTTGGATTTGAATTTCAGATTATGTAAAAACTCTTTGAACTAACTTTTATTTTTTTTGGCATATGTTAACTTAATGTTTCAAGTGATCAGACATTGTATTTGTTACAACAATATCACAAGAAAGATACAAAATCAAACCTTCTTCCATCAATTCAAATTTTATTGGAAATGTATATTAAGATTTATTGAAATATCATTGTTTAAAAAAAAAGAAGTTTTCGTCTCTTGGTTTTCAACCGGTCAATCTACATCTATTTTCATGGTGGATGGTGAAACGCAAGTTTCCTCCACTTGAATCCAACTCCGTATCTGGATAGAGATCTAAGCAGTTGTTGCTTTTTTCAACATTATTGGTGTCGACGATTCCAAAACCTCATGATCAAGGTCCATCAAGGTAATTGGTTTTTCTTTTAGAAGTGACCAAATATCAAGTGAAGATCAGAAGTTTCCATTGAAGTTAGCAGTCACCATCGATATTAACAAATTCCAGTTCTCAAAGAAAAACCTATTTTGAAATTCCATTTATATATTTTCGGTTGGGATGAACTCATTGGAACCCACACCTATTTTTCAAACTGCCGATCGGTTCAACACTACTAAACCGACTATAAATCAAAGACCAAAAAACCTCGGTTCGGTTCGGTTCAACACTACTAAACCGGCTATAAATCAAAAACCGAAAAACCTCGGTTCGGTTCGGTTCATAAATATCCACTATAAAACCCAAAATTACCATAGGGTTAAAAATCCCCATTAGATCAGCAGTGAAAAAAAAACCATCGGAGGCGATTTTTAGCGATGGCGATATCTGGAGAAGCCGGCGACGAGCATCTCTCGAAGAGGCAACGACTTCCTTCTCCCGATGAATCTGAAGATGATTTTGTCGAAGAGATGTTCGGATTCGCAAATACGTATGACGGATACGAAGATGAAGAATACGAAAACGATGAAGACTTAGTAGTAGAAGAAGAAGAACTAGAACAAGAAGAAGACGAAGAAGAAGACGAAGAAGAAGAAGAAGAAGACGATCAAGAACAAGAACAATCTGGAAGTCCTAACTCATCCCAATTGGTGAAGCTTCAGAGCTCAGATGTTCTCGATTGTCCTACTTGTTGTGAACCACTCAAGAGACCAATCTATCAGGTTTCTTCCTCTTCTTTGATTCACAATTTTGGTCTTTCATGTATCAATTCGTGGATATGCATAGCTTATTAGGTTGATGCAATTGCAGAATAAGAACATTTAGGTCACAGCTTCAATCTCTAATTGGTGTTTTAAGTTTCAATCAAGTGTATGAATCTCGAGTTTTAAGTTTAATAAGCTTATAATATAGTTTGATTTTGCTATTTGGGGTCAATGGTTTTGGCTAACTCTAATAGTGTTTTTATTGTGTGTTCAGTGTAGTAATGGGCATCTAGCTTGTTCGTCGTGCTGCAAAAAATTGAACAAGAGATGCTCGTTCTGTAGATGTAACATCGGGGATATACGATGCAGAGCAATGGAGAAGGTTATTGAAGCATCTCTAGTCCCGTGTCGAAATGCGAAACATGGGTGTAAAGAAACAACCACGTATTGTAATCAATCTAGCCATGAGAAGGTTTGTTTTTACGCGCAATGTTCTTGCCCTGTATCGAACTGCAACTACATTGGGTCATACACGAATCTCAAAAGACATGCTTGTAGTACTGCACACGCTTGGGATGAGGATGATGTCCTCATCCCGTTTGTGTTTGACCGTCCTAGAATCTTTACCATGAACCTTGGTAAGAAGAAGACGGTTGTTTTTAAGGAAGAGAAAGAGGGTGATTTGATTGTAGTTCAGGCTTTCAAGGGATCGGAAGGCGTGTATGTGACTGTAAACCGTATTGCTCATATGGCTCTGGGAATACGCGGATTCTCATGTAGTCTGGCTAAACTCAACCAGTATAGCACAGTAAGGATTGGAACAATGGTGAAGAAAATTCAGAAAGTGAGAGAGCAAATGGATCCCCAAGATGATGTGATGTGGATTCCGCCTAAAATGTTGAGCGGCGAGCACTGGAAGATGCAGATTTGCATTGGCGATAAATATAAATATATTCACATTTGAGAAGATGTGAACTGTCCTCTCATCACTTTGCTCAATTTTGACAAGTTATTAGGTCGTTTGATCATAAGCCTTCTTCTCTAACGTTGAGCTTTTGCTTCTTTTTCATGAACCACATTGAGATCTTGATGCTGGCATGTGTGTTCTTTTGTAGTGTTGATTGTTGGGAATTTAAATTTCAGATTATGTAAAAGTAAAACTCTTTAAACACTTGTCATCTGCGAATTGTGTTTTTTGGCGTATAATCGTAATGTTGAGTAAAAGAGTCAAAAGATTAACTTGATTATCACGTAATAGGGTTTACTTATCGGTAAGTCGGTAACATAAGGTTGATGTCAAATGCTTGTTGACAATAGGGCTGGGCAAAAAAATAGAAAACTGACTTTATAAAATTGAAGTCAGTTATGAACCGACGTTAGGCTTGATGATAATAACTGACGTTAAATCCCTTTTTCCTGTAGTAACTTTACCGTTTTAAATTACAAAGCTGGATTTGGAGAAAGCTTTGTAAGCTTAGACCATTAGCCAGGCATTTACTCGTGTGTGAGATTGGTTTAGGTATCACTGCTAAGTTTTGGCATGATAATTGGACCGGTTAGGGACCCCTACTTGATATCACTGGACCACTTGGTCCGCAGCAGGTGGGAATGCCTATTGATGCAGTGGTCCGTGATGCATTAAGGGACAATGATTGGTGGATATCATCTAGCCGCAGGAGGAATCCAGCAATTATATTGATCAAATCCACCCTACCTCAGCCCAAAAACATGATTGAATGTCAGCATGACTACACCTACCTTTGAAAACTGGATCATCATGCTCCTTCAAACAAGTTCTCAACGGCAAAAACATGGCTAGCCTTGCATCCTCTTACTCCTATAGTCTCGTGGTATAAGTCCATTTGGTTCAAGGACATAATTTCCAAACATGCTTTTATTGTATGGGTGGTGGCTTGGAATAGGCTTCACACAAGGGATAGATTAAGAAGATGGGGGCTGTCGGTTCCTTCCACTTGCATTCTTTGCAATTCTCAAGATGAAACCCGCGGCCATTTGTTTGTTGAATGTGATTATAGCACTCAAATATGGACCTTCATCACGTCGCGGACAAATATGACCCCTCCTGGGCAGTTGATGGATTGCCTGCTTTTGTTACAAACTGCCTCAAGAAACAAAAATGTCTCTCCCATCCTCAAGCTCATCTTTCAAGCCTCCATCTACCTAATTTGGCGAGAGCGGAATCAACGCATTCACTCAGCCAATTTTAAGACTCCGGCGCTGATCATTAAGGAAATCCAACTTATCATCAGGGCTCGTCTAGATCCTCTGTCACGGGAACAGCGTGGCTTCACTCCTACTGTTTTTCTCCTCTCAACTTGGTTTTCGATGTTTCAATTCAGATAATGCTCTGCACTTTGTTAGTGTTTTTGTGGTTGTTTCTGTTTGTGTTTTGTTTTGAGTGTTAGGTGGCTCGTGGGTGGACTAGTTCTTTTTGGATGCAGAAGAAGGTATGTCTCCTTCTGTTGGGCATGTGGCCTTTGTTGGCTTTTCAAGCCTTGTAAGTTGTAACTTTCTTTTTATTGGAATTTCAAAGTAAAAAAAAAAAGGGTTTGTTTGTAAAGTAGTACATTTTGGAAACTTAATTAGAAAAGTGATACAGTCACTATTCATAATTGGTGAAACCGTGAGAGTGTGAGAGATAGAGAGAGTGTGAGTGTGTGTGAGAGAGAGAGAGTGTGTGAGTGTTTGTTTGAGCGAAAAAGAAAGTGTGGGTCCTGATTTTTTTTTAATTGCTTTTCATTTATTTATTATCTATATTCCCTCAATGTTTCCTAATTAAAATGCTCGTTAGTGATTTTTATTTTTTTTAAATTTATCAGATATATAAAAATCTATGTTTTTTTCTCTATCATTTGATATGCATTTTGTTTTATAAATTTTAAATTTTATATTACCGAACACTGTATAAATAATATATAAACAGATATAAATCACTGTACAGATGTAGACCACTGTACAGAAGACAACTGTACAGCAGAATGACTGTACAGATGTAGACCACTGTACAGCAGAAGACAACTGTACAGCAGAATGACTGTACAGATATAGACCACTGTACAGTCATTCTGATATTTGACCAGTGTTGGTTTTGATTTTGATGTTTTTTGCTGATCAAAATCATTGATGTTTTTTGCTTCAAAATATATACTTGTAAATTAATTCATTGCGTTTATCAAATAGGATGAGTAGGATGGTTGAAAATTTTCTGAGATTGTGTATCCATCTGTACATTAGTTTATATCTGTACAGTTATTCTGCTGTACAGTGGTCTACATCTGTACAGTCATTCTACTGTACAGTTGTCTTCTGCTGTACAGTGGTCTACATCTGCACAGTCATTCTGATGTACAGTTGTCTTCTGCTGTATAGTGGTCTATATCTGTACAGTCATTCTGCTGTACAATTGTCTTCTGCTGTACAGTGGTCTACATCTGTACAGTCATTCTGCTGTACAGTTGTCTTCTGTACAGTGGTCTACATCTGTACAGTGATTTATATCTGTTTATATATTATTTATACAGTGTTCGGTAATATAAAATTTAAAATTTATAAAACAAAATGCATATCAAATGATAGAGAAAAAAACATAGATTTTTATGTATCTGATAAATTTAAAAAAAAATAAAAATCACTAACGAGCATTTTAATTAGGAAACATTGAGGGAATAGAGATAATAAATAAATGAAAAGCAATTAAAAAAAATCAGGACCCACACTTTCTTTTTCGCTCAGACAAACACTCACACACTCTCTCTCTCTCTCACACACTCACACTCTCTCTATCTCTCACACTCTCACGGTTTCACCAATTGTAAATAGTGTCAGTACTACTTTTCTAATTATTTTCCAGAAACGTACTAGTTCCCCAATTATTCCAAAAAAAAAAAGGATGAAAATTTGGTAGTCATATGAAAACTGACTAAAATTTGATTCGGTTCGGTTTGATATGTGTACTTGAAATTTGAACCGAATAAGACCCAAAAACTTTTCGTTTCAATGGGTTTGGTTCCGTTTGTAACCAAATTACCCACTTCAACCGAAAAAACCGAAAATCCAATACACAACCATTAAAACATGGTCAAAACCACTTGAATCCTAACCGAACCGAAAACCATGGATAATGTTTTGAATTAGTTTCGGTTTTTAGTGGAGATTATTCGGTTCTCTGGTTTTATCCGAACCAAACCGAAAACCGTTCGGTTCTTTTATAAATTGGAACGGATTTATGAGGTTAGCCCTAAATGGATTTATGAGGTCAAAGTTAAAAAGGGAACTCGATCAGTCATATTGTGAGCTGGTGCAGAGAGAGATGACGATATTGTCAAGACGCAACGACGGAGGAGGAACAAGCCATCGTAGCTCCAAGAAGAGGCAACGGGACCCAAGTGAAGAAAACGAAGAAACGCTTGTAGTGCTTAGTGATGATAGCGATTCTGAGGAAGATAAACCGCTCGCTGATTTGCTTCGAAGACGGAGGTTTTCATCACCCAAATCCGTAACTCTGCCAAATTCGAACGTTCTTGATTGTCCCCATTGCTTCGACCCATTGAAAAAACCAATCTTTCAGGTTCGTTCTTTTTATTTCTCCAATTAGGGTTTAGTGATATTGCAGATGGGGAAGTTAAAAGGTCACTACTTTATCTCCAATTGGTTAAGCTAGGTCTAAAATAATTCAGCTAAGTTAAAAGGTCACAGTTTCTGTATCATTAAGCTACAGAAATCCTTCAAAAGTGTACAAAAGCTCAGAGTTCGATCCATTTCACTATCATATTGTTTATCAAAAAAAAAAAAAAATTAAGCTACAGAAATTTCCATGGTTTGTTCTCTAGGGTTGTTATCTCTTTGTTACAAATGTTTTTAGGTCAATGAATTTCACAAGAAAGTCAAAAAATCGATGATTTGCTTAGCTAACTCTTTGTTTTTTTTTTTGCGTTTAGTGTAATAATGGGCATCTAGCTTGTTTCTTGTGCTGCATCAAACTAAAAAAGAGATGCTCGTTCTGCAAATTGCCTATCGGGGATGTTCGATGTAGAGCCATGGAGAAGGTTATAAAATCAGGGTTAGTATCATGTTCAAATGCGAAATACGGGTGTAAACAGAGGACCACTTATGGAAATAAACTACGAAGCCATGAAAAGGTTTGTGTTTTCGCGCCATGTTCATGTCCCATCAGAGATTGTAACTACATTGGGTTCTACAAGGATCTCAACAACCACTTTCGTGGTGCACACAAACAGAGTCCTTGTGAAATCATGTCGTTTGTGTTCAAGCGTCCTATAATATTTGGCTTGGGGCTGGACGATAGTGATATTATGGTGATTTTACAAGAAGAGAAAGAGGGTGATCTTTTTGTAGTTCAAGGTTTTATCGGATCACACGGAGTGTATGTGACTGTGAACCATATTGCACCTATGGTTCCTGAAGTGCGCAAATTCTCCTGCAGCGTAGCCAGACTCAAACAGTATAGCACACTAAGACTAGGATTGCGGGTGAAGAATATTCAGAAAGTGAGAGAGCAAGAAGAGAAGCCTTTAGATGACTTCATGTTGGTTCCAACTTATATGTTGACTGGATCACTCTTGAAAACACAGATTTGCATCGGCGATATAGATGACTATACTAATATCTGAGATATGATAGGTGGAGCAAAAGTTCTTGTTAGTTTGATTTTGTAATTTTTATGCATGAATTTGCAATGAGTAAATCTAATTATTGAGATTAGGCCTGGGAAAACCGGACCCGATACCCGAACCGAAAAAACCGGGTTGGGGCGGGTTAGGGTATTAGGAAATTACCTCATTGGGTAGAGTTTTGGTCTACCCGTGGGTATCGGTTCGGGTCGGGGAATACCCGTTACCCATTTAGGGTACCCATAAACCCGACGCTTTTAGACATGTGTTCATATATGTAAATAGATATATAGTCATATATTCATATAGCCCTAACTTTTGAGTTTTGACCATTGAGTTTCCTAATTTCCTTCTAGAATCCATATTCCGTAGATAATCTCTGCTTAAAATCCCTTTTGAGTCTCATTATCGAAACTAGAAACCCTCGCCGTGACACTCTCGGAGACCTTACCGTCACCAAACATTCCGATGTCATGTGATTTTGGATTGGATTTACTCTTAACATTTAAGACTTAAGTAGTCATCTTTGTGATTTTGGATTGGATTTAATCTTTATATGTCATGTTTGATGTTATGTTCTCTTTATTTGATCATTTGAGCATGTACAATGATTTAAAACTTTGGGTATTGCCGTATTGGAGTCATATTTCGGATTTATGGGTAATTTTACCCATTTAGACCCGAACCCAATGGAGACCCAATTTTTTCGGGTCTCATGCTTATTACCCAAACCGACCCGAACCCGACGATACCCGAACCGGACCGGAACCGAATCTTTAGAAATACCTGAATGGACCATAAATTCATTACCCATTCAACCGGAACCCGAACGGGTTTTACCCGAACCCGAACGGGTTACCCATATGTCCAGGCCTAATTGAGATATTATATAGATTATAAAAAGTTATAAACAAATGAACTACACCACTTCGTTCTTATATTTTCAGCAGTTCATAAACCTTTTTCGTCATTACATTACGAAAATTAATTGAATCTATATAATATTTGACGTTAAACTTTGAAAATAGAAGAAATGAAGGTTATTTGAATTTATAGTTTTTACCAAGGTAGGGTTTAAAAACCCATAAGATCAACAGTCAGTGTGAGACACACAAGATTAGCCATAGGAGAGGATTATCGATTTTCCTTGAATGGGCAACGACTTCATTTTCTCGATGAATACAAGAGCACGATGAAGAAGAATTAGGTGAAGAAGAAGATGTTAATTACTGGAACGAGAATAACAACTCAATCGGGAAGACTGACTTCTTCATCACCTACAATCCATAAAGATTCAGAATTCAGATGTTCTCGATTATTCGAACGTGGAATGCACTCTTACGTGGCTAACAATCTATAAGACTCCATAGCTAAGAAGAATGACAAGAACATGCCTTGAGTTTTAAGTTTTATAACCCTATTATAATTTGATTTTGGCTATAGAAGTTCATGTTTTAGTTAGCAAATTAACTCCTTAATGTTATTGTGTTTTAGTGTCACAATGGGCATCTAGCTTGTTCCTTGTGTTGCAAGAAATTGGAGATATTCGTTATGTAGATAAAGCATCGGGGACATTCGATGCAGAGCCATGGAGAATGTCATTGAAGCAACCATAGTACCATGTTCAAATGCAATATACAGGTGTAAACATGGATCACAATATATGGAATTGAATCATCAAGCCATGAGAAGGTTTATGTTTTCGCCCGATGTTTCTGCCTTATACCAAACAGAAACTACATTGGCTCATACATGGATCACAATGAGAACCCTAGAATTGATGAAGTGTTGCTGTAGGGAGTCGTTGACTGGTTCTTAAACCGCGGCGATGTTGTAAGCACATTATATCTAAACCAAAACCTCAAGAACGCAAATATCAAATTGAGATTCATTAAAAAACAAGAAAAAATAAAAAAATTAAACTTGCAACAATCTGAATTCTAAAGGAACCGAGATCAAATTTGGAAGATAAGCACAGTGAGAAAACCGAACAATCCCTGAATCTATCTGTATCTTCTTGAACATATCTCCCCTCAAAATATAGATGCAAGCCGCTCCAATTTGACCGTCGCCACAACACATGATTAGGGTCTTGTCAAAGATGAAGTAACTAATGCCACAAATCTTATTAACTAACTTAGGCAAGTTAGTTCTTGGAAAATTCATCAAGTTTATCCACTCCACTTCCTCTCCATCAATCTTCTTCTTCGTTACCCAAATATCAATCGTCCCTGTTACATAACATTGCTTTAACAATGAAAACCGATCACCTCTACAAACCGCGAGGACAAGTCTATCCGAAGAATGGTTCTTCTGACACGGTAGGAGACAAAAGGGTCTGAATATCTCATTAGAGAAATCAAAGCTTCGGATGAAATACTCAAGAGTCTCGGGATTCTGAGTAAGCCAATAGAGATTCCCGTTCAAGGACAAAGGTACTATCATGGGCCACTGCTTGAAAGGGGCATCGATAAACTTCAATGCATGAGACGAACACTCATAAATCGCAACTCTGCGGTAACCTACCTCATAAGTTTCACTAACTTTACGAAGACAATCAAAATACCCCAAGATCTTATAACCCGTTTCGGGTCTACTATTATCGTATCCTACACCGCAAAAATGAAAACCTTTATCCTCGTACTCGAACCATCCAACCTGTTTCAACCACGGATTCCAAACCGCAACACCTTGCTTCCAAAAGTCACGAAACAAGAACTCATCGCAAGCCATGAAGGTGGTATGCATCAAATCTATAGCATGACAAGGAAAATCAGCGGCTAGCTCACGTACCTCTATCGTCCCGCGGAGATCGATCTCTATCGAGTAAATCTTGGATTCGGTTATGAAAATGAATTGTGGACGGGCACGAACCAAGTGGTTGTTGAGGAACCACTTGTCGTTGAAAAGAGCGTTCCAACGTTTACATACGGTCCTGAACCGAACAAGAGATCGAGGTGGAAGCAGCGAGAGAATATCTTCTTCCAAATCACACGGTAGCTTCACTAGCAGCACCATTACATTTTCTGAATTAGCATTCGTGTATGTGGCTCTAATAAATAAGAGATAAGAAAGCTATATCTTACCTGCTTTCTGTTCCCCGCAACTAATGTAAGCGTGACAGTTTTGTGATTTGGTCTTGATCCTGTCCAGGTACATCGTCAGTAGATGCATATGAATTTGGAATTATGGGAGACCCACTTTCAATAAGTGTAAGGGTTATCATGTGGATGTCGGTTAGTCATGAAAATGAGTATTCAAAGTCATTTGGGAAAGAAATTATCGTATCCACAATTATTGATTTTTGTTATTGAAGATTCAAAAAACACCAAAGTTTTTCTCTTTTTTTTTGTTCGGAGTTTGGTAATTGGAATAAAATGCTATATACAAATACAGGTCGATTTTGTAGAAGGGCTATAAAAAATTATGTCAAAAGCATATGGCATTACTTATTGGATAGATGATGCAAACAAGTTATGAACATTTTTCTCCTGAAAAGTCATCAATCCATAGAAAACGTTTTTAACACCTACCAGTATACAGTCTAAATACTACAATTATGAATATTATTCATTCTCATTATAGCATATGTCATTACTTATTGGATAGATGATGCAAACAAGTTTCGTTTAATCTATGAATGAACTGTCTTAGAAAAAATGTTATTAACTCAATTATTATATATACATAAAATTATTTTGGTGCTACAATTAATCCATTTATTATAGTTTTTTGACCATTTCAAATCATAAAACTTTAAGAAACCAAGAAACTAGTATTTGACTTAAAACCTTGTTTAACTGTAAGCTTTTGGTTTTCTTTTTTTACCTATTAGCTTCATTTTTATGAATCACACTGAGATCTATTATGCTCATTATACAATTATAAGAACTATTTTATCGTAAAGACAGTTTTCTGTTGCAGTAAACTTTCATCCGTGAATTGTATTTTCTAATGTATTTTATTGTAATGTTCAAAATGATCAAAGGAACCCTGAAATATTCTTAAGAGAAGAATCATTGACATCATCATCCAAATTTTTTTTTTTTTTTTTGCAGTATAGTCTTAGACTCTTAATTAGTTATTCTATTATAAAAGAAGTTCATAAACAAAAGATTTGTGAAAAAAAAATTATAATATTTGGCGTAAAAAATATGAATAAACAATATAAACCACATGGTTCATATTATAAGTTATAACAAATGTGCTTAATATCCATCTTATTTTATCAAAGTAGAACAAAGATAAAACAAAAATAAATAACCTTAAGCCATCATTTCTCTTAAATAGAGATCATATATTCAAGATCGAAGAAACTTAATAAGAATGTTAAACGGATAATCCAAGTCATGCTGGAATTTATACTCGCATCGTCTCACATTTCCAAGCAACGTTCCCATCACCTTTCCGGCTGCATCGGTTGTGAATTTCACTGGAATATCGGGACAATCTGCCATCAACAAACCATTTATATATCTAACATCTGTTTTCACTGCATACATAATCTTGACCCGTAAATTCCAAATCACGTCGCCAACAACTTTCGGCATCACCACTTTCTCAAAAACTATATTTGTTTTGTCTCGGGGGACAAATTCTCCGAGATTTTCCCAAGATGAGGAGTTGGAGATAACTTGTTCGCCTCGGAGTAAACGAGAACTGAGTGTACGTAGAGAGATTTTACAGCCGGTGACTGGACTCTTCGCAGCGAAACCGATCCTCCAATCGGCCGCGGAAATGTTTGCCTTTATGTCTACGTTTGTGACGGAGACAGAATTGGCAAAAAGCTCTATGTAACATTTTTCTTTGTTGTTGGAAAGATGTATTAAGATGAGCTTTAAAAAGATGAAGAAACCGGT
This sequence comes from Arabidopsis thaliana x Arabidopsis arenosa, assembly GCA_019202795.1. Taxonomy (NCBI): domain Eukaryota; kingdom Viridiplantae; phylum Streptophyta; class Magnoliopsida; order Brassicales; family Brassicaceae; genus Arabidopsis; species Arabidopsis thaliana x Arabidopsis arenosa. The sequence goes on along the minus strand of CM032919.1, from coordinate 9,167,448 downwards.
AGTAGCAATGTACGAAAAGCAGCAATAAGCTGGAGTAATATTGAAGGGCTCGCTATCCATTATGGGAACAACATATATAGTTAAGATTGGTTCATATATATAGGTAGGGTTTTTTTCACTAATAAATGAAAAGTTTCATTTTTATATTTAGCCTTTAATTCTTTCTGATATGAAATGTTTTAATTTGATCTATATTAATTATTAATTAGATGATATCCACACATAATTAATTTAAAAGCAAAACAGAAATTTTTGATTTTAAGGTTTAATTGTTAGTATAAATTAATTTTTTTACACTTGTTTAAAACTTTATAGATAGTTAGATACAGTACATGTTTATTATCACAAGCTAGATGTCTATCAGAACATTTTTTTATTATAATGTTAAAAATCTTTAATTTCTAAAAAGTTGTTGATACTATAAGTTTAAGATTTTTTGAAATACAATGTTATGTTTATCCAAAAAAATAGAATATGAAAATTTTAGTATAATTTTAGAATCATATTTTCAAAATTTTAAAATCATTTAATGTTAGTTAGATTTTAGTAATTAAAAAATAAACTTGTCACTTAAAAAAAAAGTTTAGAAGATGTTTCTAGAAAATATTTTGTTAACTAACTTTTAAAAATAGATTATGAGAAATTTTTTAAGTTTGGAAACTTGTTTAGAGTGAAATGTTTGTTTGCCAACATCAATTAGATAACTCTAAAGTCTAAACAGTGCTTGACACTTGTCAAAAATATTAATAAGTACAAACACTTTTACTACTTTACTTATTTTAATAAAACTAAATAAAGTTTCAAGATAAATAGCTTTTAGATTAAAACAGGTTGTTTTAATCTAATATTATTAATTGAGGATTACTTTTCTAAACTTTTAAGAGTAGTTAGGAAATTGTTAAAAAAAATTTCTAAACTTTTAAGAGTAGTTAGGAAATTGTTAAAAATTACATAAAATATCATTTATTTTGAGTCATTTCACAAAATTCATTAGGATACTTGAAAATAAATTTGCAACTACGAATAGTTTGGTTACACATAGACAAGTCACCGTAGATAACATTGGAAATGGGGTCCCTAGATTTCAAAAGGAAGCCTCCTCTAGTTGTTTCTTTTGCTTTTACCAACTCCGCTTGAAAGTTCTTTTAAACATATTATCAACTACGCCAACTATGGAAGCCATAACCATAAAAGGACTTGATACACAGTCTAAAAAGACATATGCTCAATGAAGGAGTAGGACATCGAAGAGGAGAACAAACCAAGAGAGAAACATCCATCAATTCACACTTTGACATTTAAACTCGGATTCCGACGAGGAAGAACATGGAAGCATCTTGTAATCGAGCCTGTGGCGCATTTTGTCTCTCTCAAACCCCTCTCGGTTGTTGCACAAGAGCAAGACGCTCATCCATGAACTTACCATACTTTGGCCCATATCGGCTAACCAGACTAGTTAGTCCTTTCGAAAGGATTCTTAGAGAAGGTTATGCCTTTCCCGGCATGTATCAAAATACTTTCAAAAGCAATATGACATAAAATTAAAAATGATATGCTTTCAAAATCTTACAATAATAGTATTTTTAATTGTGTTACAAGTAGTTTCTGTCATATATATATATATGATTTTGAAAGATTTGATATTGTTTAATAAACAATAAATTAACATATTCGTCAATAGTATATTATCTATAAATATAAATTAATTACTCAGTTTTACAATAATTCTATGGAACTTTTAAAGTCTTCAATTCTGTGAAAGAAGAGTGACACTGAATCTTCTCAACGTTCTCATGGATTTGGGTTAGATTACGACACCTTATATCAATATGTCCAGCAATATCTCCGCGATAGCTATCATCCTTAGCCCTTAATTTGATATCTAATTGTTCGTAAACGACATCGTTTGGATGATCCTCCACAACAAAATCAACTGAGAATACCGTTTGACTTGGAGAATAACTTTTGTGAGAAGTATTTAAAACGGCAGCGTTTAAGGAACCGAGCCTCACGGCAGTATCTCCTCCATAGTAGATAGAATAGCTGCAAGACCATAGACAAAAGAAACAATTTGCTTCAAGCATCAAATTAATATTATTATATATTACTCTTCATTTGGACCGGTCTAAAAATACCTGGAGCTAGGGTTTGTGACGAGAAAATCAACGTGCCACCTGGTGGTGAAGGGAGAGACCGCAATGGATTGGATGGTGAACATGGCCTGATAAGGATCTTGGTTGATGAAGTACATGATTATTAAAGTGATTACGCTGAGGTACATGGGTGTTAACAAAGCTGTACCTTCCCGGACAGTGGGTTTACGATCATTCGGAAAAGTAGCTATTGGTCGTGACCACCATCCACGATGAGGACGGGGAGTGGCCGAGGACGGTGGCATTGGATCTTCGATCATCGAGTAATAATCGTTGGTTTCTGAAGCCATTTTTATGTTTTTTTTTTCTTTTTCTTTTGGAGTAAGGTCATATGTTTTGAGAGGAAAGAAATATTTTATAGAGAAATGGTTTACACATTTACAATAATTTTGATTGATCTCAACTTTTTTTTTCCTTCTTTAAAATTAGCTATTTTGGGGTTATTATGTATTTACATATACATTCAAGAATTGAATTATATGATAAGAACTTCATTTTTCATATATTGAATTTCTTTAAGATAATCTCATCTAGGATTCAATCCCATATTGCATTTTTATTTATTTTAATGCTTTGCTTCTTTTGGAAATCATATAGATTTCTTTTTATATATATTTTATAAAAGTGTTATAATAAGTCAAATAGCTAATGACACATGTCAAATCTTTAAATTATATGTTTTCTAATTTTAAATTTCACATTTTTTTTGTTTTCTTTGTTATTTTTCAAAATTAAAATATGAATTTTGAAAATTTGATAAAATCTAGCATAAACTAAATTATCTTTTAATTTTTTAAATATTTTGAGAATCCTACTAATATTATTTGGGAAGATTTTACCCATTAATCTGAAATGTGCATTCATTTTAATACATCTCGTAATCGAATTTTAATGTGCCAATCGAATTTTAATGTTCTCAACACCATTTGTTATTTCATTTAGTTTTTAACCTAAGTTACGAAAATCAACTTATATTCTCAAAGATTATTCGTATTAGATTATAATTGATCCAATTTTTTAAAAGTTGTTGTTTATCATTTATGCATATGGATGATTTTGAGTAGATCGTTACATAAGGATGTAGGCGGATGCATTAGGAAGATCATATGTCGACTCTTAGGATAGAAGAAACATAATGGATAATTTAATTTTTCCTATAACCTCCAAGTTTGAGACCAAAATCCAGTATAAGACCAAGACACAATGGGAATTATACATCCCCAAAGAGGCTTTAATAAAACTAACGGATGATTTTCCTTCTCTAGAAAACATATGAATTACTGCTTAAATTTGTATAATCTTGTATTTGTTTCGATTTCTCAAATTTTAATCTTGAAATTAAATGCCACACTGAGTTGGTAATTTTGTTAATTGTGAGTTGACAAGTTCCAACTAGATGAGTAGTTAATGCATTGGTACATTTCTTTTCTAGAGACTACTCGGTACAACTTTGGTAATATTCATAACTAACTTTTGTGAGTTTAGCATTTCAGTGTGATTGTGGATATATAGCTTGCTCTTATTGCTGTACTAAACTAAGGAACAAATGCCTTGTCTGCACTTTGACCATAGGTAGCAACGGATGTCGAATAATGGAGAAAATTGTGGAAACTGGAAAGAGTCACTGTCCTATGTCCAAATGCCCAACACGGTTGCCCCAAGAAGTTCTGTAATAACAAAGAATTACTAGTCCATGACAAGGAGTGTCGTTTTTCTCCGTGTTACTGTCCTGCACCTAACTGCAACTACATGGGCGTGTACAGGGATCTCAAATGTCACTACTACGCTAATCACAAAAACACATGGAATCAATTCAGCTTTAGCAACTCCACTCGCGCAAGGCTAAGCATGAGTGAGAAGATTTTTGACCTTCAAATAAACAAAGATGGTCCATTGGTTGCGGTCCAATATTTTAAGAAGCCATGGGATTGTATGTGACTGTGAACTGTATAGCACCTTCTGCTCCAAGAGTTGGAGAGTTCTCCTATATATGATCTTTTCTGCTCGGCGGAAGGTAACACTTTGACGTTTGGATCGTGAAAGATGAATAGGATTCAGAAAGTGAGCTTCCAAACTCCGAAGAAGGACTTCATGTTAGTTCCTAACTACTTCATGAGTCAGTGCCCTACGTTGAAGATGGAAATTTGCATACGCAAGCTAATAAAAGATGAAGAAGAAGCTGATGAAGAAGATGTTGATGACGAAGAGTAATCAATAATCATCATATCATATCCATTGTAGGTCGTTTTTCTGATGCCCTTGTAATACATTTCTGATGTTTTATTTTTCCTTTCTAAACGAATATTTTTCATGGCTCATTGTTTTACTTAATGCTAAACGAATACATTTCATGATTTTTCTCCAACCATCACTATAGGACTATACTAGGCTGCATGTTTTATTTGGGAATGGTAATTCAATCATATCTTTATTCAATGTGAATTTTGTTTTCGTATTTATTGTGTAGTTAATTTAAAATATTTTGACGGATACAAAAAAAAGCGGAGTTATCCAATAATTAAAACTCAAAATACTAAAAAAAAAAAAACACTCTCTCATGATTATAAAACTTGTATCAATCATCGACATGATTTGCTCAATCTTATATTCAACTCTATGTTGTTAATAAGAATCATCACATTCAACTTATATGGTATCAGAACGTCACGCTCCTAAAATCTAAAATTTTCTCATTAGTCTTCATTTTTCTCTACCATATCAACCACACCAGACAACTCTGTCAACTCAGATGCCATCAATCTCAACACAAACAACATTCTTAATATTAACATGTCCAACATTTCAAAACTCACAAGCACCAACTCTTTGATGTGGAGTTTACAAGTCAATACTCTTCTTGATGGATATGGTCTTGCCGGCCATCTTGATGGATCAAGTGTGACTCTTCCGGCCACTTTCACTGTTTCACATGTTGTGTCTAAGAATCTCGAGACTTCCTCTGTTGGAAACGCCAATATAAGCTGATATATAGTGCCATCATCAGTGCTATATATTTCCACTCCTCTCCAACCGATGGTCTCCACTGCTCGCTTTTCAGATTTGGAAAAAAATTGCTTTCACATATGCTAAGCCGATTTAGTTAGTTCGCTTTGATATTCGGTTCTCGAGTTTGGTGAGCAAGGGCAGATTCGGAATATTATTTATGAATTGTCTCCAGCTCGCTTAATTTCAAATAGAAATAAATCTAATTTAGAATGAGATTTTGCTATATTTAATTGGTATAGACAAAATCAGGAAATACACAATTAATTGTACATAAAAAAGAGAAACAAAAGTAAATATTAAACTTTTCTTTTTATAAAAAAGGAAACATATTAAAAAAAATAAAGAGACTAGATTTTCATATAAAAAATCTACCAGTAAATAAGTTAATGATAATAGCCTTAGAAATTTGTCATCCACAGAAAATTCTCAAAATCTAATCCAAACTTTAAAAAACGTTCAACGGGAAGTATAAGGAAAGTAGGGTTTAAGCATATTTTCTTCTGTATCTCTCTCTATAAGTAGCGAAGTCTTAACACACCTCATCTCTTATCCTTCGATAGAGATGGTAAACGGCACGAACACCGAGCTATTCCTCTCTGGAGAAGCATCGAGCAGCCGCCCAAAGAGGCAAAGAGTTCTCTCCATGGAGAATGATGGAGGAACGGCCAGTGGAAATGAAGTGGCACGATCAGTGACACTATTCGAGCTTGATCTTCTTGACTGTCCCATTTGCTGCAACAAACTGACGACTCCTATCTATCAGGTCTCTCTTCTTCCTCGTTTATAACTTTTTTTGGGGAACAACAATTAGTGGTACTGACGAGTCCTATAGAAAGATGATTTTGTTGATATGAGACCTTAGATAACATCCATTAGCTTGAAATTCATGTAGTGCAAATATTAAGTTTGTTTCATTTAGTGGAAAAGTCGGCTTTTACATACCCCAATATTTTGACTGTGTTGAATTCATACATTTAGGTTTCCCCTATGCTAATTTTGATAATTTCGAATTACAAACCCGAAGTCGACATTTTGTGCCAAATCGTGCAGTGATTCGTATAGGACACTTTTTCCTTTTGGTCAAGAAAACAAAATTTGATGTTTTTTTCGATTTCTCAAATTTAATCTTGATTGCCACATAAAGTTGATAAGGTGTCTTTCTTATTCTTTTTTTTTTTTTTTTATATATTAGATAAGTTATTTTTTTTTTTGTCAAAGACTTATTTGATAAGTTATACTAGACTAATTGAAAATACATTTGCTACGTTTTTTTTTCTCTATGCCGTTAGTGATTTGCTTGATATCGATTATTTTCTCTTTAAAACTTTGATAATATTAACTACTAACTTTGTGGTTTTAAATCTCAGTGTGACAATGGACATATAGCATGTTCTTCTTGCTGTATTAAAGTGAAGCACAAATGCCCTTACTGCAGTTTGAGCATTGGTATCTACCGATCTAGAATAATGGAAAAAATTTTAGAAGCAGTCTTCATCAAATGCCCAAACGCCAAACATGGCTGCCCCGAGAAGATCCCATACAAAAAAGAATCAGAATCAGCCCATGAGAGGGAATGCAGCTTCACTCTTTGCTACTGCCCTGAAACAAACTGCAACTACACCGGGGTTTATAAGGATCTCTACGGTCATTACCATGCTAACCACAAGACTGATTACACATTGTTCAAGTGTGGCCAGTACAATGACGCATGGGTACGCATCCATACAATGAAGATTTTTGACTTTGTAGTCCTTCAAGAATCTGAAGATGGTCCATTGGTTGTTATTCAATGTTTCAAGGAGTCAAATGGAGTGTGTGTGACTGTGAACTGTATAGCACCTTGTGCTCCAGGAGTTGGGGAATTCTCCTATCATCTCATCTACCGGAAGGGAAGTGACATTGTTAGTTTTGAATCCGAGGAGATGAATAAGATTCAAGAAGTGAGCTCCTACACTCCGTGGGATAAATACATGTTGATTCCTTACTGTTTACTAGACGAAGGCCCTATGTTGAAGATGAAAATTTGCATTCGCCGATTAGGAGAAGAAGTATAAGAAGATGATGGTGATGGTGATGATGTGATGAAGAAGAGGTGTAATTATCATATCATCATATCTCTTGTAGTAGGTTATTAGGTTCATATATATGTGGCCTAGTAATGTATTTCTGATGTTTGTTTTGTTGTTGTTGTAGCTGCTTTCATCTATGAAAGCTAAACTTTCATCTTTCATTTTTTTTTTTTAATAAGAATGTTTTTTTTTTTTTGTAATAATAATTCTCTTTGATATTTAGTCCAACAAAAGATATTAGAATTGCTCTCTTAGTTTTTTCAATATTTAATTTTAATTTCTTGTTTGTTGATGATAGAACTACCATGTATAGTCGGATTCTTTGGCTAAATTAGCCCTTCATTTCTTTGTTAACAATGTCCTTAATTTGGAATAAATTAAGTTGTTGACCAACAAAAAAAAGTAGTTATTTTTTAATAAGAGGAAACAATAATTGTATTTTTGCAAACTATGCACAGATTAGTGGTATATTTATAAATTGATAGTGTGGTTTAATATTTAACAAACACATAGATTCCTATATAATAACTAAAAAGCGGAAAAATAAGTTGATGGATATGTGTTTTTATGTTATTATTAACATAGAGAAAATAATGTGTGAAAAAGTTGGATATGAATTTGAAAAAATGATTGAATTTTCATCATGTACAAATTAAAATTTTGGGTGTTTTGTTTTTACAAAAAAAAATTAATTTAAGAAAGTAAAAAAATTTCATATGAAGAAATAACTTAAATTTATGAAATTTATTTGATCGAAAATTTCATCATGATTAAGTGGATAATTTATTTAAATTAAAAGTCAAATATTAAGAAGATAAGATTTGTTTTTTCTTCAACAAGAGGATTATAAAATATGGTTAATAATTAACTGGATGTATATAGCACAGAAATAATATAAATTAAGTAACACAATTATTTGAAAAAATCTTATAATATTTCCGAAAATATATATTATATTACTATATTTTAATTGTTTAACAGTCAACTTTTGTTAAATTGTTTTAATTAAAATCCAAAATATTAAAAGATAATCTTTATATAAAGATAATTTTGATGCATTAAAAAAAAAAAGATAAGAGTAAGAAAAAATGTCCTCCACAGATTCTGAAATCTTTTACCTCTGAAAGAAAAACCTTCCGGCGGGAAAATAGAAAAGGGGATTAGGGTTTATACTCATCTGTTGACATACCAGCGAAGCGAATCCGATTGAAATCCGATAGCTATGGCCGGAGAAGCCTCGACTAGCCGCCGAAAGAGGCAACGAGTTCCCTCTATTGGCGAAAATGGTGGAGGAGATGCGGTGGCGCGATCTGGGACGTTGTTCGAGCTAGATCTTCTCGATTGTCCAATTTGTTGTCACGCTCTCACGATTCCTATCTTTCAGGTTTTGTTTCTTACTTATTCCTACTTCACGCACTATTCCTTCTTCGGATTTGATTCAGAGTTTTGAAAAACTGTTGTGATTTAGGGTTTTTGGATGATTTTGGTGAAAATGTTGTGAGACTTTTAGGATTACAGTGATTAGCTTAAACTTCATGCCTTAAAGATGTTTAATTTGATTATAGTCACTGAAATGTGGTTATCATGATTCGTAAAGAACACTTTTTTTTTTCGATTTGATCGAATAGCGAACAGTGAACGAGTTCTGTGAATATATTGCTTGAAGAAACATAATGGATGGATTTTGATTTGTATAAGCTTGTATTTGGTTCTAGTTTCAGTGATTTGTAATCCGTGTAACTAAGTTTTGTGAGTTTTGTGTCTCAGTGTGACAATGGACATATAGCTTGTTCTTCTTGCTGTTCTAAACTGAGGAACAAATGCCCTTCCTGCGCTTTGCCGATTGGTAACTATAGATCTAGAATAATGGAGAGAGTTGTGGAAGCAGTCATTGTCCCATGCCCAAACGCCAAACACGGCTGCACAGAGAAGTTCTCTTATGGCAAAGAGTTGGTCCATGAGAAGGAATGCAGATTCGCTCTGTGCTATTGTCCTGCACCAAACTGCAACTACTCAGGTGTGTGCAAGGATCTCTATAGGCACTACAACGCTAACCACAGGGACACATGGAATGAATTTGGGTGTGGAAATTCCATTGGTGCATGGCTGCGCATCAGTGATAAGATTTTAGTCCTTCAGGAATATAGAGATGGTCCATTGGTTGCAGTTCAGTGTTTCAAGGAGCGAGAAGGAGTGTATGTGACTGTGAACTGTATAGCACCTTCTGCAGTAGGAGTTGGGGAGTTCTCCTATGAGCTCTCGTACAGAACGCCGATGGGAGGTAGGGACACTATGAGGTATAAATCGGAGAAGATGAATAGGATTCAAAAAGTGAGTTTCCAAATTCCGGAGAAGGGCTTCATGTTAGTTCCTCATTATTTCTTGGGTGATTGGTCTACGTTAAAGATGGAAATTTGCATATGCAAGCTAAAAAAAGAAGAACAACAAGACGAAGCTGATGACGAAGCTGATGAAGAAGAAGATGATGAAGAAGAAGAAGATGATGATGATGAAGAAGATGATGATGATGAAGAAGAGTAATAATCATCATATCATATCCATCGTAGGTCGTTTTGTTCATAACTTCATCTACCCTTTTAATACATTTCTGATGTTTTTTTTCTGCAGCTACTTTATTTTGTCATCTATGCACTCTAAACGAATAAGTTTCATTGCTCATTGTTTTACTTAATGCTGATTTTTCTCCAACCATCTGTTATACTCATGTTTATGTTTGTTCTTTGAGCATTGTCTATGTTTTAGAATGGGATCTATGACTACCCATGTTCATGTTTGGATGGGTTACTCAATCATATTCTTACTCTACCGTATCTGAATGTTGTCGACATTGTTTGTTTGAGTTATGTTCTCGGTGGTGGGGTTGTTCTGGTTTTGTAGTGCTACTCAAGGACAAGGTTTGATTCTTCTAACTTGTTTATGGTAACATTCACATTTGGTGAGACTGAGAAAATTCGTTTATGTCGGAAAGGATCCAAGAAGACGATAATCTGTTGGAATTTGTTCTGCTTTCTCTACCACTATGTTCAATTCGATTTTGCCTAATTTTATCTACTTTTTCAGTTGTGTTGTTCTCTTTTCCATTTCTGGATATTTCATTTAGCTCAGATGTCAAATGGAGAATCAATATGGACAAGGCTTAGAACAATAGCTTCTTGCATTACTTTCTTCTCTTTTTTAATCCCTTTGATATTTATTAATGTAGGAACAACTTTCTTTCTGAGAATTTTTACAGGCCTTTATCTGATTCTGCAAGAATAATTACTCGGCTTTTAAAACTTACTCGGTTTTGGAGTTTCAATAGATAGTTAGATGTAATACTCTGCATTATTTGTTTTTTTCTGATGATCCATGATTTTGAGGATCTCTGCATTGATATTAGAGATATTCTGTTTCAATTTTACTCACAGTTAGAAAGTTAGGAGCCAACTATTGTACTCTGCTAATGAGGTTGTTAATATGGTCCAAGTTATCTTATCTCTCTCTACTTGTATCTTTTTAGTGTATAAGACAGACCTCTAGCATTTTCATGCATATTCAAGATAGAGGATACTTCAATAAACTGATCACATTGGTAAAGCTAAAGTTCTTTCAAGTTCTTTCAGCTGTGTTTCTTTTTACATAGTGACTTCAAACCTGAATATAGTTCTAATCAAAAGTACTTGCTGTCAAAAAGCATCAAGTAGGTAAAATCAAACCCCCAGTCACCATTGAACAAAAGCTCATTCTTATCAAACTCATCGTTCATATTATGGTCTGTGTCTTTGTCCTCCATGGTACGTGCTAGGTGGTCAAGTGTTGCGAGTTGAGGCATAACAGATTCAGACACAACTTGATCGAATTGGATCATTTTCGAACCGTTTGTATCATCATTAACTACGGGGAATGTCTTTGATCTTCTGCACCTTCTTTGTAGCATTGCAGTTTTGGTTATGTCATTAATTATTATATTCAAGTTCTTATAGAAATGAAACGTTTTGATGTCCCAAACTCTGAAACGTTTCAGCGGGAAAATAAGAAAAGGTAACTAGGGTTTACGCATCTTTTCTTTTATTTACATTGCCAAGCGAGACTCTTCGGATTCCATACTTCACACCTTGGAAAAATTTCTTATAGCCATGGTGAAAGGCACTCACGCCGAGCAAGCCCTCGCTGGAAAAGCGTCGTGTAGCCGCCGAAAGAAGCAACAAGTTCCCTCCATTGTTGAAGAAGAAGGCGAGAATGGTGGACTGGCACGATTTGGGACATTGTTCGAGCTAGATCTCCTCGATTGTCCTGTTTGCTGTCACGCACTCACTAGTCCTATCTTTCAGGTTCTGGTTCTTACTTAGCCACTGCGTCCTCTTTGGGTTAATGATTCATAACTAACTTTGTGGTTGTTGATCTCAGTGTGACAATGGACATATAGCTTGTTCTTCTTGCTGTACTAATCTGAGGAACAAATGCCCTGCTTGCACTTTGCCCATTGGTGAGTTTCGATGCCTGATAATGGAGAAAGTTGTGGAAGCAGTCATTGTCCCATGTCCAAACGCTAAACATGGCTTCACCAATGAAGACGGTGATGTGGTGGCACAATCAAGAACGCTGTTCGATCTACATCTTCTCGATTGTCCTGTTTGCTCTAACGCACTCACGAGTCCTATCTTTCAGGTCTTATCCTCTTACTTCACCACTCTTATGATTTAAAATTTTGATAAGTGTTATGGTTTATGTATATGAATGATATTGAGTAAACTGTTGTAATGAGAAGATTTCATTTACTAGGACATGTGTGATAGAAGAGGAACCCTATCTTTTGTTTATATGAGACTTTAATGAGATAACTTTGATTAGCTAGCAATTTCTTGATTTAACAAACGAGTCCTGTGAAATTTTGCTAACTAACACATTGAGTTAAAAGGCATTGCTACGTTTCTTTTTTCGATAATTCTCCTTACATTGGTCAAGGGTAATAATAACTAACTGTGTGGTTTTTAATCTCAGTGTGACAATGGCCATATAGCTTGTTCTTCTTGTTGTACTAAACTGAGGTACAGGTGCCCTGCTTGTACTTTTCCCATTGGTAACTATCGATGCCGAATAATGGAGAAAGTTGTCAAAGCAATCATTGTTCCTTGCCCAAACGCTAAACATGGCTGCACCGAGGTGTTTTCTTATGGCAAAGAGTTAGTCCATGTGAAGAAATGCAGCTTCGCTCTGTGCTATTGTCCTGCGCCAAACTGCAACTATAGCGGTGTGTACAAGGATCTCTACATTCACTTCAATGCTAACCACAGAAACATGTCCAATCAATTTGTGTGTGGCCATTCCACCCGCGCATGGATGCTCATAAAAGATAAGATTTTAGTCCTTCAGGAATCTGCAGATGGTCCCTTGGTTGTGGTTCAGTGTTTCAAGGAGCCAGAAGGATTGTATGTGACTGTGAACTGTATAGCACCTGCTGCTCCAGGAGTTGGGGAATTCTCCTACGATCTTTCGTACACGATGCTGACGGGAGGTAACATTATGACGTTTAAATCGCCAGAGATGAATAGGATTCAGAAAGTGAGCTTCCAAACTCCTGAGAAGGACTTCATGTTGGTCCCTTACTATTTCCAGGGTCAGAGGGTTACATTGAAGATGGATATTTGCATCCGCCCGTTGCAAAAGGATGAAAGAAGAAGCTAAGTAAGAGGAAGAAATTGAAAACTAAGAGGAATTATTATCAAATCACATATCAGTGGCCATTAATGTACTTCTGATGCTTTTGTAGCTACTTTTATCTATGCACTCTAAACGCATACTTTTTAAGTTTAGATGGCTCATCATTTTACTTAATGCTGTTTTTTTGTGTTATCTCGGATTCAGATTCCTCTGCAGAAATTCTTATAAATACTAGCTAATTGCCCTAGTTATGTTCTGTTCCGGACTAAGGTTATATTGCTCCTGAAGGTTTAGGTTTGATTCTTCTAACTTGTTTCTGGTGAATTCTAGAAGCAAAATGTATTAGAACATATAGTAAATATGAATCATAATCATAAAAGTTAATTTGTCACTGATCCTCATCTTCAAGAACAACCTCCTGTGATTTTGCCTTCTCTTCTTTGCCCCTGCTCTTCTTCATTCTCCAAAGTCCAAATGCTTCTCTGTTGGCATGATTTTCCAATGCCATCTCAGATCTCGTTGCCTGAAGATTCATATAATTCATCATTTACAAATAAAAAATATAGTAATGTTGTAATTTTTTTTTCTTTCAAAATGTTATATATAAATTAGGGCTATAAATTAAAGAAAGTTGGTAAATTCATGAATGTTATTTGATCGAAATGTCATCATTATTAAATGGATAATTTATTTTAAAAAAGAAGAATAAAATATACATTTTTATAATTAACTGATGGAATTTAGTACAAAAAATACTACTCCTATAAATTAAGGAAAACAGCAAGAAACAACAGTAATATATGGACAATGACTTATATCTTTTTCCCAAACAAATTTAATTATTAGTTCATTTCTTTATTTTTTTTTCACAAAATTGAAATCTTATTCATAACAACATGTGTTACAAACAGATTACAGCCCTAAAAGGCCCATACAGATATATTGCTTAAGGATGAAGAAAGTTTATCATTGTTCCCTCACCCAAAAAAACGTGTCAACAAGTGCTACACGTGTTGGATGAAAATTCTAAAAGCTTTCCGACATCAACCTCCGCCGTCTGAGATATCATTCCAGTGAAAAAAATCGTCGCCGATAACTGTAATTCGACCATTGATTATTCTGATTTTCACCAAAAACGAATCGAAACTCCAAACAATTGTAATCACGGATGAAAGGCATCTTAAATCGCGAAGGAAAATTCTTCTTTTCTTCAACTTTCTTTGCAAACTATCCCTGAAATTTCTGTAAACCGTATAGTATACCCAACAGAACGATCCGGAGAAAAGCCACCAACAAAAGTTATATGGATAAACAAATCAACTGTAGATCCAATGGTTATGAATTGATCTGATTCACCATAAGATGGTAAAGCTTCGCTTCAAATCTAACGAACATAAAAAAACTTGTATAAACATAGAAGAGAGGTGTGTCATCTCGCATGAAACTCTGTAAAAAACGGAGACAAAAGACAAATCCCCTTTATTGAAAGCAAATAAACAACACCTAACAAAGGTGACGGCAAGAACACGGCAACGGGAAAGCCATGTCGACGACAAGAACACGGCAACGGAGAAGCCATGTTGACGGGATCAAAGATAATAGTCTCTCTCTGAAAAATATTTGAGAGAGAAGAAAGAGAGAGACTTTTCGATCCTCTCTTTATCTTTTTTTTTTTTTTTTCACAAGAGTGTCTTCTTTATTATAACATAGCCAAAGTTACCAGTACATTAGTGATTCTTCCACTTAGTCCAAAGCATAAAACAAACATCCACAACCAAATAGGATGCTCCAAAACGACAAAGCCGACGAGTTCATAGAACCCTCGGAGCCAAAAGCCCCAAAACAGGGAGACAATTGAGGAAGAAACTCCTAAACCAACAGACACAAAGGGTTAAAGTCTTAAGCTCCTAAGAACTAACACTGAAAACTCTGAATCAAAGGCAACCGACGAACACTTCCATAGGAAAAGGAGACGCCAGAGCTGAGCTACAAACTGGAGCCCTTGAAAAGAACCAATCATTAGAATGCCCCCAGAAAAGACTGAAGGCCCGAGAAAGAAACTAAACTGAACCCACACAACCACAACACCGGCAGAAATGAAGACGGAGAATCAACTAAAACAGAGCACAGAACCTAATCCAACACTACCACTCCAAAGAACCAATGCATCGAGGAGGCAGCAGAACAAAGAGAAACAATTAAAACCGAGAGATGGAACGCCAAAGAGGATCCCCACTTCTTACACACGGACATTCGTATGCCCCACCCAAGCCACCTACAGAGAAAGGATAGGTTACCGCCACGCAAGAGAAGAGATGGAGAAAAAATCCACTGCATCGTCTTGAACCCGTAGATGCCTCTGCAACAAATTGCCAACTTAAAGACGAATCCATCAATCAAACCTAAGCCAACGCAAGGCACCAAAAACTCGAGAGGATAGAACAGAGAGGAAGAACTAGGAATCAGATCCAATAACCCAATAGCCAACAAGAGGACCACACCTGACTACACCAATGATATAGAACCAGAGATTGAGAGCCACAAAATCCGGACCAAACGTCTAAGACGTACTACCGAACCTTAGAGAAAGGGCCAACAAAACATCTAATTCTCATATGAAGACCAAGCCAAAGATTGAATCCATCCTAAAATACCCACGACTAAACAACTAAACATCTAAAACTAAACCAACTGAGAGCAAGCGATGAGGAGCTTCAGCCAAGACGAAACAAAGAAGACGAACCGGACCCGAGAATGGTACCTCATGAGTCACACCAAACGACGGTGAAGAGAATGGAAAGCACCGGAAATTCTGACAATAAATTAACCCGAGGAACCCTCCAGATATGAAACCCGACGAGACCTCCGGATCTAAAACGACTTCCCATCACCACCTGGAAAACCACCACCGTCTCTATTACAATTCTCAGGTCACCTCACCTTGCCGTCACGCGCCGGAAGCAACCAAACCACGCGACTGAGAAATCAAAGCTGGCTTCAACACCACCAAAGTCCCGAAATCTTTAGAATTTCACCAACGATCATAAACAAACAGACACAAAAGCCGGAAAAAACCGGAATCAAAGCGCCAACACGGCGAGCCAAAAGCCCGAGGATCGGGAAACAAAGCAGAATCGATGCCGGATCAATAAGGATCTCCGGCTATCGATCCGAATCTAAAGACGGCGAAGAAGCTTTTGAAGAGAGAGAAGAGAGAAAACCCTCTCGAGAGAGTCTCCCGTCGATCCTCTCTTTATCTTTTAGTTCATTTCTTTTAATTCTTTATCTCCAATGGTGAGAGTCCTCCATGGGCTCTCACCAATTGTTTAATATAAATTTTGTCAAAATTGTTAGATGAGAGCTTATGTTTTTTTCTTTTAGTTATTCATAGTCCAATGGTAGTTTCTTTCTAATAGAGTTCTTAGAAAGAAAAAAAATTTAAAAATTATTATATTTCATAAAACTTAATAATTATTGCAATTCATAACATATTTAAACATACATTATTTTCAAACATGTAAAAATAGATGTTCAAATAAAAAACTAGAATAACGATTACATTTTGGGAGATGGAGAAAAAGAAAATATGGAGAGAAGTCATGGTTTTGTGGTTGATGTAATTTTAGTTTTGTACTAGTTTGTGTGAGATATGAAGAAATCAGTCACATAAGAAGATGCTCTGTATATATACAAATAAAAATTTGGGTTACATTGACTCTTAAAATGACACACACTCTCAAAAGATAACATCAGAAAATGGTTTTATCCCATGTCACCTACTAGGTGACACCTAGCTTCTTTTTCTTCCTAATCGTACAACAATCCATTCTTTCCTTCAGTAAACCATCAAAACAAAACATAGTTTTTCTTTAATCATCTAATCAGTCCTTAATTGCAATATATAACCATCAACAACACAGCTCTTAAGTCATTATTTGCAGTATATAACCACTAAAGCACATATTTTTACTATCAGACCACTCCTTAATTGTAGTATTTAACAATTTAAAAGCACAGATTTAACTAACGATGTAAGAATAAACAGAGTTTAGAACATACCTCAGAGACTAAAGCTTGTTTTTCTTTCTTCAATTAAGACATGTAAGAATAAACAGAGTTTAGAACATTGCCTCATTCAGGCATTTCAACAAACATGTTATGTGCAGCTACCAAAAGCTCACGTCAATAGCAAAATCAGCTCTTGGAAACCGAATGTGATTCAAATTACAACAATTTCAGACGCAAACTATACTAAACAACACAAAAGATCCCGGAATTTCCAGAAAAGCGAAGAACTTTTTTAAATAACCTTAAGCAATGGAGACTTCAGCACCAGCTACTTCAAGACAGAGATTTGGTGTCAAGCTTTAAGGCTTATATTTAGGTCATCATCCATTCATCAATGCTAAATATATTGTTATCAACAATGCTCCATTACGTTAAAGTAACATGAATAATCAATTTTTGAGTATGGTAATAGCAGAATCCATGTAGCTAGGTGTGATTAATCAAAAGGATTCTTTGTAACAGGAAGGATTCATTTGCAAGAAGCTCCCTAAACAAATCAGCTGCACAAGATCTTCCTGTTCTTGGCGAGATTTTAAGGATTCAAAACTTATTGGAGCATGCTCGATCAACTAATTTAGCCAGATGGTTAGCTAGATTTTCCAACTGATACGATGGCATTGTGACAAAAGCAGATCATGTAAACAACTAAATCAATCAAAGCTTAATCATCTTCCTATCTCACAACGCTTTGTTAAAATGGCATCTCTAGCTATATCTATTATTCCTCAAGTAGCAAACAAGAAACTTCAAAGTATAAACCCATCACAACTATCAACCTTAGGGTCTGCTATAACTAGTTTCACAGGTAATCAGAAACTAATCGTCTCCATCAGTCTTTATACAGTCAGAGCTTGAGTTGTTTCAAATTCCAATCAAAAGAAGAAGCAATTGCTTCAATGATTCTGCTTATTGAATGCAAACAAATACGAAATTTAAAGATTGAGTAACCTGTTCCATAGCAGCCTGAGCGGCGGTCATGAGCTTAGTGGCGAGACTGAGCTATAATTTGCGAGAGTCGGGGAAAAATTTGCGAAGAAGGAGACGGACAGTCGGACACAGCGTGTTTGTGTTTTTTTTGGGTCAAAAATCATCAGACAATGAAGGACACGTGTGCGGCTCTCTCTGGTTCTCAAAACACTCTCGAGAGAGCTGACTCTCTTGATAATTATGTATTTTAATTCAATTTAAAACAGAGAACCCCACCCTAAATCAACTAAAACCCTTCGTTGGAGATGCTCTAAGAATTTAACAATCATTTTTTATTTTTGTTTCAATTAAAATCCAAAATTTGACCAAAAGGAAAGAAATGTCCTTCATACAGATTCTAAAGTCTGACCCCAAAAAACTCGAAAACGTTCCGGCGGGAAAATAAAATAGGGAACTAGGGTTTACATAGTAGCGACTAGTGAAGCGATTCCGATTGAAATCGAGACTTAATACCTCCAGATTCCGATAGCTATGGCCGGAGAAGCTTCGATCAGCCACCCAAAAAGGCAACGAGTTCCTTCCATTGTTGAAGAAGAAGGCGAAAATGGTGGAGGACATTCAGTGGCGCGATCTGGGACATTGTTCGAGCTAGATCTTCTCGATTGTCCCATTTGTTGTAACGCACTCACAATGCCTATCTTTCAGGTCTTCTCTTCTTCCTTCATCACTACCACTGCTCATTCTTCATAGTTTTGAACGTTGTTGTGATTTAGGGTTTTGGGGAAAATGTTGCATTAGGAAGTTGTTGTTTACAGTGTCAGAGGGACTTTAGTTTTTGTTGATGACAGTGATTTGCTAAAAATTCATGCTTTAAAGATGTTAATTTCATTATAGTTATTCGATGATTCCGATTTTCGAAAACTTTTTGGTTGAATGATTTTGGGGGAAAATGTTTCATTAGGAAGATGATAATTGAAGTAAATGAAGTGTTTAGCCATTTACAAGGAAATGTATGAGAATCTTTTTAGTATTACTGGAGATCATTGTAATGTAGGTAACAATGATTCGTATAGAACACATTTTCGTTTTGATCGAATAGCAAACAGAGTTTGTGAATATATTGCTTGAAGAAACATAATGGATGATTGTTCGTTTCCAGATAACATATGAATGACCAATTTTAGATTTATATAAGCTTGTATTTGGTTCTAGTTTCAGTGACTTGTAATCTGATTAACTAAGTCTTGCGAGTTTTTTTTGTTTTAGTGTGACAATGGACATATAGCTTGTTCTTCTTGTTGTACTGAACTGAGGAACAAATGCCCTTCCTGCACTTTGCCTATTGGTAACTATCGGTCTAGAATAATGGAGAGAGTTGTTGTAGCAGTCATTGTCCCAAGTCCCATTGTCGCCGAAGAAGCATCGAGTAGCCGCCGAAAGAGGCAACAAGTTCCCTCCATTGTTGAAGAAAAAGACGAGAGTGATGGAAGAGATGTGGTTGTGCAATCTGGAACGTTGTTCCAGCTAGATCTTCTCGATTGTCCTGTATGCAGTAACGCACTCACGATTCGTATCTTTCAGGTCTTGTTACTCTCTACTTCTTCTTGGTTGATTTTGAATTTTAAAACTGTTGTGATTTCAGGATTACGCTGATTAGCTAGAAATTCATGCTTTACAAATGTAAATTGCATTAGAGTAATTAGATGATTCAGAACTTCAAAAACTTTGTGGTTGCATTAGGAAGATGAAAATTGAAGGAAGTGAAGAATTTAGTCATGTGGACATGTGTGAGAGTAAACCCAGCTTTTGTTGATCATGGAAACATTTGAGAATCTTTTAGGATAAGTGGATAACTGTGATTAGCTATATGTTAATCTCATTACAGTGAGTCGTAAAGACCATTCTTTTCGATTTGATCAAATAGCAAACGAGTCCTGTAAATATATATTGCTTGAAAAAACATAATGGATGATTGTCTTTCCCAGATAAGATATGTGATACTGCTAGTTACCGGTTTAGATTTGTATATGCTTGTATTTGGTTCTAGACTTCTAGTTCGTTTACCTTGTAATCGAGTTACTAAGTTTGTGTGATTTGCTTCTCAGTGTGACAATGGACATGTAGCTTGCTCTTCTTGCTGTAGTAAACTGAGGCACAAATGTTCATCCTGCGCTTTGCCTATTGGTAACTACCGATCCAGAATTATGGAGAAAGTTGTCAAAGCAATCATTATCCCTTGCCCAAACGCCAAACATGGATGCACCGAGACATTCTCTTATGGCAAAGAGTTAGTCCATGAGAAGAAATGCAGCTTCGCTCTGTGCTATTGTCCTGCACCAAACTGCAACTACAGCGGTGTGTACAAGGATCTCTATGGTCACTACGCTGCTAAGCACAAGGACACTGACAAACGTTTCAGGTATGGCTATTCCCATAATACATACCTGGGCATCGAGAGGAAGATTTCGGTCCTTCAGGAATATGCAGATGGTCCATTGGTTGTGGTTCAGTGTTTTGAAGCCACAAGGATTGTTTGTGACTGCAAACTGTATAGCACCTTCTGCTCCAGGATTTAGAAAGTTGTCCTATGATCTATCCTACTCGATGGAAGAAGACGCTATGACCTTTACATCGTCGGAGATGAATAGGATACAGAAAGTAGGCTTCCAAACTCCAAAGAAGAAATACATGTTAATACCTGACTATCTCTTTAGTCCGGTGGCGTTGGTGAAGAATTTGCGTATTTGCATCCGCAGCCTAGAAGAAGAAAAAGAAGAAGAAGAAGAATATGAAGAAGAAGAAGAAGATGAAGAAGAGGAAGCATAAGAAGAAGATGAAGAAGAGGAAGCTGAAGAAGAAGATGAAGAAGAGGAAGCTGAAGAAGAAGATGAAGAAGAGGAAGATGAAGATGAAGACTAAGAGGAGGAATGATCATATCATTTCCGTTGTTGGTCGATTTGTTTGTATAACCTTCTAATGCATTTCATATCACTCACCTGCAGAAATTCTCAGTCTCTCTTTTGTTGTCTTATTTACCTTAGTTATGCTTCTGAAGGACTAGGTTTGATTCTTTTAACTTTCTCTGATGAATCACATTTAGTGAGATCGTTTTTGCTAGTCTAAGAAATGTTTTTGTCAGGAATGATCCATATTGGCATAGATAATGATAAAATGGTATGGTAACCTCTCTTAGTAAATATTTTGACCATATATATATTACATTAAAAATCACATGATCGACATAAAAGGCTTGGTAGCTTTTGTTGTTTTAATCTTGAAAGGGTTTTAATTAAAAGTAGGAATATTGTCAAAAACAAATTGGATCTCCCGATGAAAATGGGGGAAACTCATTCAGCCAAAGTTGGTCATAATCCACCAAAAAGTCGTTAATATCACATTCTTGGTTCATGGTATGGTCTGTGGCTTTGTCTTCAATGGTAATTGCTTGGTGATCAGTTGATGTGAACCGAGGTATAACCAATTCAGACGTACCATGTCCAAATTGCATCATTTCAAAACCGTATGAATCATCATGAACCGCAAAAGGTTTACATGTATGTTGTCCCATATAAGTGGTTCTGTAAACTGGAGGACTGTCTTGGATCATCTGCACTCGCTTTGTAGCATTGCAGTTTTGGTCTTTTGCATAGGCACAACGATAGTAACACCTGTAAATATCACACTTGTATTTACATGTCTTTCATAGAACAGAGAAGAGCATTCACTCTGTTTTTCTTATGGACATTCCATTGGCTCTGTTTTTGTAATCTAACTAATTAACTAACCTTTGGTACAAAGAAGTTTTGATGGTTTTTTGTCCATATTTCCTCCAGGCAGTGTTCTAAAAAGCGGTCTAGGCGGTCGCCTAGGCCCCGACTAGTCGCTAGACTCTCATGCGACGCCTAGATAACCGCCTTGACTGCCTAAAATTATATACATCTTGTTTAGTGTATTTTTTTCAATTTCAATTAGAGTTTTATTTATATATATAGTTACAAATATTCATATATTGTTTAATATAAATATAAATCAATGTTTTATCTAGTTTTTGTTTATAATTTCATAATTTTTAGTTTTATATAGATATTTTATATAACTTTTATATATAATATCATGTTTATAATGTTTTATGTTATAAACGCCTAAACCGCCTAAAAAATCGCCTAGGCCCCGATTAGACGTTCTAGGCGCTAGGCACTGGGTCACCGCCCGCTTAGCGCCTAGCGCTTTCTTGAACACTGCCTCCAGGTGAAGCCGTCATCAGGGCGCGGAGTCGAGGAATCATCTATGTAATTATCTAAACCTTCTATTCCGCAAATCTTCCTGCGATGTTGTAATAGAAACTTATGAACTTTGTAATAACATATGCACCGAGTGTTTAGCTTTTCGTTGATAACTTACTTCTTTGATGTTTTTTGAGGCCTTGCCATGTTTTGCGTTCCTACCGGGGCCGACCGGATAGCCGATAGGGTTTATCAAAAAAAAAAGAAAAAAAAAAAAAAAAGAAAAAAAAAAAAGAATGATGGTGTGGTGGAGGATTAGGAGAATTCACAAAAGATAGAGCTAGTGAGAAAGAATCAAGAATGGTGTTGATGAGTGGTTCTGTTGAAACCGAGCTTATTTCACGGTTGTCGAGCACCGTCTTGAGGATGTTAGCGCATCGTCCTTGGCCATGAAGGAGTGCAGCCACAGCCTTGTGATCGATTTTGGAAGACATTTTCTGGTTTAGGTTGAAGAATCTTGTTTGCTTCTCACCTATATATAGAAATTTTTTTCTAATGGACATCAATATTTTAAGTTTATAATGGGGTCTCTTTATAATGTGGAAAATTCAGTCTTTGAAAGTTCTCTAGCTCTTAAAGGTTTTAAAATCACCAAATGCAATCTTAAACTTAATCAACAATTCTCTTTTTCCCACTTAGGTCCTACATATAATATAATCACTCACTTTCGGTACGCATAGTTTTTTCATTGGAAGGTGCTCATAATCATTTTTTTAATTCCTACCATAAATGTCATATAGTTGTTTTTTTTCTAGGTTTGTGACGAGAGAGGAGAGACAGTTGGGTCAAGATCAAGGGAAAGAGATAAGAGAAAGAAAACGACAAAGACACATAGAGAGATAAGAGGGTTTAGTGTCACAATAAATAAATTAAACTATAAAAAGTAGAATTTTTTTTTTTTTTTTTTTTAACGGCTGAAATGCATTAATGTTAACTGTGATCCTCATGGAGGATGTTTACGAGAAAAGAAGGCACATAAAAATAAGATACAAAGTTTGTGTGATCACCCATAGGTTCCTTTGCTAGCCTATCCGCAGCATGATTGTTGTCTCTTCTTGTCCATTGAAATTCTGTAGCCTCAAACTTTGCCTTCCAGAAATGAATCTCTCGGATCCAATTGTGAACTCTAAAGTTACAATCCTTCCCTGTAACTAGTTTTTGGACTGTATTATTATCTCCTTCAAAGATGACTCTCCGATTACCTTGTGCCCATGTATGTTGCATTGCCATTACCAAGCTTTGTAGTTCTGCCTCTAAAACTGATGAAACATGAAGTCCCCTGCTAATACCCGCTCTTATGAAGAAGCCAGCCGAGTCACGTACTATCCATCCCGCTTGTGAAACATTCCCATTTTGAACAAACTTGCAATCATAATTGCACTTAATGAAATTGTCGCGTGGTCGATCCCATTGCGACCGTCTCACAGTGTTCCTAATCCTTGCTTGTGCATTGCTATGAATTGAATCCTCTTGCCAGCATGTCACCCATTCTCTTGCTTCGTCAATTGCCTTTATAGTATCCATTTGCCAAGTACTGTCTAATCCTTGGTAGAGAAGTTGATTTCTGCTTTTCCAAATCCTCCATAAGGTCCATAATGGTATCTGGCGATCTAGCTGAGGTAAATCCTTGTTGTTGTAGCACTCAATGATTCCGTTCATCTTTGTTGTAAAAGAATTTGTCGGGTTACACATGAGCTGTCTGAGATATTGATTTCCCCTCCAAATATCCTGGCTATGGTCGCAATCAAAAAACAAATGGTCTGTGGTTTCTTCTTCTCGTTGACACCTTTTGCAGATCATATCCGTTGCTACCCCTCTTCGAGCTAGCTCCACTTTCGTGGCTAGAGCTTTTGATAACATTCGCCAGAGAAAATGTTGAAGCTTAGGCGCTGTTTTCATTTTCCATATAGCATCCTTCATCATTTGAGAGCCGGGAGGTGGATGGATCTCCTCTTGATACTCTGGTAAATGAGAAGCCAGCCAATACCCAGACTTCACCGTATAGATTCCCGAGTCATTGTAATGCCAGCCTAACATGTCTTGTGCTTCCAGAGGACTCAATCTGATCGAATTTATAAGCTGTATATCCTCTTCCATAACGATGTTTTGTAGTAGCTCCATGTTCCATCCCGGTTGTCCCACTTTCATTAAATCACTAACACAGCCCACGTTTGTTTCAACACCTTCAATGCATCTAGGTGGTCTCGGCGGATGAGTGGGGAGCCATGGATCAAGCCAAGCATTGGTACTCCTTCCATTACCAATAAGATATCTCATTCCTTTCCTCAGTAAATCTCTACCTTCTAAGAGTGACTTCCAAATGAAGGATGACTTGTAACCCGGACCTGCAGTGAAAATATTAGAGTTGGGAAAGTATCTACCTTTTAGTAGTCTTGTTAAAAGACTATCTGGAGCTTGAAAAATCCGCCAAACTTGTTTGCCAAGCAAAGCTAAGTTTAAATTTTCAATGTCTCGAAATCCAAGGCCTCCTTCTCGTTTTGGTAGCCCCATTCGTTTCCATGAAACCCAATGCATAGATCGTTTCCCTTGAGTTTTACTCCACCAAACGTTAGCCAAGATACTGTTTATTTCGTCACAAATGCCTTTAGGGAGCTTGAAGCAGTTCATCGTATATACCGGTAAAGCCATCGCCACTGTTTTAAGAAGGATTTATTTTCCAGCTTCAGAAAGAAATCTATGAGACCAACTTTGTGTTCTTTGTTTGACCTTTTCCACAACATAATTGAAAATCTCCTTCTTCTTCCTGCCAATATGTTCTGGCAACCCGAGGTACTTGCCACAGCCTCCATCATTGTTGATATTGAGTATTCTTCTTAACCTTGTTTTAGCATGCTGTTGAACTCTGCTCCCAAACGTTATTGCGGATTTATTGAGGTTAACAGCCTGGCCAGAGACGTATTCATACTCCTGTAGAATCCTCATTATAGTGGAACAAGATTTTTGATGGGCATGGCAAAAGAACAAAGCATCATCCGCGAACAAGAGATGATTTATGGTCGGACCCGTCGCACTGATCTTCATTCCTTTTAATCTGTTACTCCCAACTGCTGATGTTAGAAGATGGCTTAAGACTTCAGAGCAAAGAATGAATAAATACGGCGATAGAGGATCGCCTTGTCTGATCCCTCTCTCCGGCACAATCATTCCTCTTGGAGATCCATTGATGAGGACTGAGAAGCTAACCGATTCTACACATTGCATTATCCAATTGATCCAAACTGAGTCAAATCCCATATGATGCATCGTATCCCGAAGAAACTGCCATTCCAATCTATCATAGGCTTTAGAGATGTCTGTCTTGACTGTCATATAGGAATTAGCCCATCGTTTTCTTTTTTTTAGAGAGTGAATCATCTCATGGGCGATGATAACATTGTCCATAATGTTCCTACCAGGGATGAATGCCGCTTGATTCTCAGAGATGATTGCTGGAAGATGTTGTTTGAGCCGATTGACCAAAATCTTGGAAATAATTTTGTAACTCACATTGCATAAGGCGATTGGTCTGAAGTCACTCATTGTCGTGGGAAGCTCTATCTTAGGTATTAAACAGAGATTTGTGTGGTTCATAGAACTCTTCATGGTGCCTTCTCTGAAAAAATGTTTAACTTCATCAATCACTTCATTCTTGATATCTTCCCAAAACTGTTGGAAAAAAGCTGCTGTGATCCCATCAGGTCCTGGGGCTCTGTCTGGTCCTATATTGAAGACTGCTTCTTTGATCTCATCTTCTGTCACTGGTCTCTGGAGATTGGCGTTCATATCTTGAGTTACTCTTGATTGAAACCCTTCAAAAATTTCTGTGTAGTTGCCATTAGGATTTCGAGTCGTTTTAAAAAGGTCTGTGAAATAATCCTCAGCCACTGTTCCGACGGCTTCTTCTCCTCTGTGAATCATTCCCAAAGAATCTTCTATAGCCATGATTCTGTTTCTGGATATTCTCTGTTTTGCGGCTGCATAGAAAAATTTCGTATGCCTATCTCCAAGTTTTAACCACGTGTTTCTGCTTTTGATCTTCCAAAAATGTTCTTCATCTTGGTAGGCTTTGCTAAGCTTGTCTCTGATAATCTCTATTTCCCGTGTCGTCCTATTCCCAAGAGTAAGAGCTGAATCCAATTGCTTTTTGAGAATTGCAATCTGAACTGAGGCATTTAACCTATTCCTCCTCTTCCAATCCGCCATTTTCATTCTACTAACCTTTATCCTGTTACAGAGATCCATATTCCTGTGAGTCTCTTTCCAAGATTTGATCAGCATGTCTCTGAAGCCATCTCGATGGTAGAGCTTGCTATTATACCGAAAACTGCTTCTTCTTTGATGTGTAACTTGGCATATACTCGTAACCAGGGGTCTGTGATCCGAACCTTCAAAAGGCAAGAACTCTGTTTGAGCTGAAGGGAACAAGGATAACCACTCCGTATTGGCCATAGTTCGATCCAAGCAACACCAGACATCATGAGAATAACGTTTGCCTGTCCAAGAGAAGCGATTACCCATCGTTTTTAAGTCATGGAGATCACAGTTTGAGATCATACGACGAAAGTCATCAAATGATCTCTCTGTTCTCCTTGGGCCTCCTTTTTTCTCATCATTTCCTTTGATTTCATTGAAATCTCCCATCAAAATCCACGGGTTCCTTCTCGTTTCTGATATTCCTTCGATTTCTAACCACAACTCATTCCTTCGTCTCTTATCAGGAAACCCATACACAAAAGAGCAGTAGAAAGAGATTCCATTAAAAGTGACTTGCATATCTACAAGGTTTGCAGAAAGGGAAATAACAGAAGCAGAAACAGAATTTTTCCAGAAAAGAGCAATTCCACCACTTATACCATGTGGAGGAACTGTTACAAAGTGAGGGTAACCTAAGTCTCCAGCGACTTCACGAATTTTATCATCTCCTTGCTTGGTTTCCAGTAGGCATATCATGTCCGGGAAGTATCTCCGTGATATTCCCATTAGGCGTCGAACTGTAAGGTCTATGCCAAGACCTTGACAGTTCCAAACGGTTGTAATCATGGCGGCTGTGGTGGTTGTGGGCCCACCGCGCCTCTGCACTGGTTGCTCTTTTTGGAAGAGCTGCTTCCTTCCTCCATCTCTTGGAAGTTCACCTTTGTGTTGACTGTCTCTTCGACTTGCTCAATTGTATCTTCTCTCTTTCGCTTTCCCCTTGCCACAGCCATTGCCTCATTAGCTCTCATTGTTTCCTCCATGACTTCAGGCCGAGGATGAATGTTGGCTGAGTAGATGCGATTGTTCTCTGAACCAGGAATGTCTCCTGTTGAGTTCTCAAAGATAGGCACCGGATTAAAGAGCTCATTGGTGTCCCATTCACCACGATAAACACTGAGAGTCATTCTGTCCTCCTCCACATCTTCATAAGCAACTAGAGCATTGTGGTTCGGGTCAATATCTGCAAGACCTGCATCAACATCGTCATCATTGGCCAAATCACGTTCTTGCTCATGTTCCATAACATCTCCATTAACTTCATCACCCTCAATCTCCCTTATGACGACACCTTGGTTCTGGTTTACATTCCTCGGCGGGTTAACATCGCCTTGGTCATCATCATCTCCATCTGAATGGTCTTCCTCTCCACCATTCTGAATTAGACACGCTCCTGAATCATGAGTAAGCATGCCACAGACCTCACAGAAGCCCCGAAGACGTTCAAAATGAAATATCAGAAGCGTATTAACCCCTCTCTGAAACTGAAAGTTGCGTTGGAAGATGACAGGGGTATCAATGTTCCAATTGATTTTGATACGCACATACTCCACTCTGGCTGCTGTCTCCACATCATAATCTATCTCCTCCAGATTCCCAAGAGCACGTCCGATGGAGTTGATAACATCAATGGTGAGATATTGATAGGGAATACCTCGGACTTGAATCCAGAAAGGGATGAAATTGACACTACAAAAAAAATCTACATTGATAGCATACGAAGATAGCTCATTTTTCCCAATTGCTATTAAAAATAAGTTCATAATTTTTGTTATTGTATAATAGCGTTTAAAAAACGCTAAAATAAGAATAGCTTTTAGTTAATGCTAAGATAGAAAATCTCTAAGCGGGAATGTAAAATCACTTATGCCGCTCAACATTTAGCTAAAAATTAAAAAAAAAAAAAAATTCACTTGTGCCCGCAAACGTTTAACACTTTAACCAAATATTACACTTTTTTACCTCCAACACTTAGAAAAAATCACAAAACCCACTTCGACCTAATTACAAACCATTCTTGCTTCTCTCCCGGCTTGACCCGTCGTCTCCAATGGCTCCGCCGCTCCGGTGAAGAAGAAGAACAAGAAGCCTCTAGATATGGCGAAAAAGTTGGCGAAGAAATCGAAGAGGAAACCCAGGAGAATCAACGAAATTCCTTTGGATCCGGAGGCTATCGACTGGTGGGATACTTTCTGGCTCCGAAACTCTTCTCTCTCAGGTTCTCTTCTGTTTTATTTTAGTTTAATTCCTCTTCTTCTCAATTACCACAAGTCAATGTCGTTGCTAATGCTTTACTAGATTGTTACAGCGTCGGAAGCCAAAGCAGCGGCAAATCCAGCGTTCTCGTAGCACTCGTCGGCTGTGATTTTCTCCCTCGTGAGAATGAAGGCGAGAAACCCATATTCTGATAGATCTAGTAATGGTGAAGATGAGACAATTAAGAACGGAGAAGATGATTGGGTGACAAAGTTTTAGAGATTGTAAAGAGGTTTTTGTGATTTGGTCATTACTTTTCTCTTTTGCTTCTCATTTTCGTTTTTTTTTTTGAATTGAATTAGATGTTGGGTTTGTTTTTTTATTTGTCTTCCTCTTGATCAGATCTGCTATGAATTGAATTAAAGGAGTTTCGATTTTGACAGAACAAATGGAGTTGCGACGGTCATATGCGGAAGATGCCGAAGAAGAAGGAGAAGCTGAGAGGCGGGTAAGCAGATCTTCGTGATGGTCTTTTATATTCTCTGAAACTAGGATTCATAGGACTAGAGTAGTGGATTGTGAAAGTAGAACTCAAGAAATAAATCAAGTAACAGAGAAGACTTGAGATTACCATCGTGCTGTTCATGTTTGGATTTTTGTGGAGACTACTCAACAACTACTTCTCCAACTCTGATCTGATGATAAAGATTCATGTCCTGGACAATGGGACATCTCTAGTGCTGGCCATATATCAGCTGGTGATCCATCGCTTTTATCCGCACAGTAAGTAAATCCCATTCTACTTTTGTTAGTTCTTCTATCTGTTTACTTAAGGTTTCATGATAATTTGTGTAGGCGGGAGCTCCAGGAAGAGCTTGGCGTCAAACTCCCAAATGATGCATTGAAAAGATATTCGTTTTTCTGCAGGAATGGTTTGTTTCTTGGCCTATGTGATACATGTCTCTAATTCAAATCTTTTGTTTCAAGAGACACTATTTGTTGCTGAAAGTGCTTAGTTTGATTGGTATCTCTTGAAGCTAACATGGTTTTGCTAATTTAAATATGCATTGTGATTTATTACTCTCAAGTCTCAAGTATCGCAGATTTATTTTCTAGTGTTCCATTTATCCCATCTCTTTTTTTCGCATTGCTTACCTTCTTTGACAATCTCTAAGGACGGAGAACAATGGATTGGCAACAGAGAAGAGTAAGTAAAATCTCCCTTCTTATCATCAACGTTTATTTTTTCTTAAATAATAATTCAAGAATCCATTTCATCTTTGTTCTGTTTTTAAACAACATGGGTGTTAACGTTGCCTGTGGGAATGAAAGACGAGACAAAAGGAAGCATGGTTCTTCTCGTAAGAATGTGTGTCACATTGTATTTTTTCTCTGGTAAGTATAGATCAATCGAATCCCATTCGCAAAGATGGAAAACAGGTTAATGCTGCAAGGTATGCTTATCTCATACGAGAGCAGCGCAAGGTAATTCATATTTCCTTCTTCTCTGAGCTATGGTCTTAGCTTTGCAAAACTGATTTAGTCTGATGCTAGGTCGTACTATGTTAGTTGTTTTCTACTCTTGTTGTTATGATCTTGGTGATGTATAGTTCTTTTGTTAAGGGGGTAACACATATACGTTTGACCTGATATGATAGTGCTAGTGTTATGGGACTGAAACTATCTTGGTTTAGTGTTAGATGCTTCTCCTTTCATATAATTTCCAAGCTTATCTTCAACTCCTCCAACAATCTCAGTCTTCTTCTCCAACTCAGAGGTATCCACTTCCATGGGCTCTTTCTTGTCCGTCACAACTTCTCATCCTCTTTGCTCAGATTCAAGTATGTGTTCTTTGTCTATATGTTATTCAGTTTCCAAAACTCTAGAATTGTTAGTTTTTTTTTCTGGATTAGGTTCTGCTTTTTGTTTTACAATGGGAAAATGGTTGTGATCTTAAAAATTTACAGGAATTCAACATTGAGAATTTTGAGGTCGTTGAAGGAGAGAATAAAAAGACTAGACAAGAGTAAGAGAAAAAGAAGAACCAAATGGATGTCAAAAGGAAGATGTGAGCAAGGAAAAGAAAAAGAAAAAGAAGGAAGATGTGAGCTCATTCTACCGTCCTTGTTAGATAATGATTCTGGTTTTGTATGACTTAGTTTGAAACTTGTAATGTATGTTGTGGATGATTTATGAAATAAAATAATTCTATGAAAATTGGATATTTTGAAAATTATATACTAATTGGATTGTAATAGTAAATATTATTGCATTGACAAAATTGTTACAAATCAATAGATCATAGCCTAAACAATGAGCTATAATTTGAAAGAGTTATGAAAGAGTAGATTACAGTGTTAATCCAATGTTATAAGATATATAATTGTAGCATTCAGTTAACGCTATTATAGAAAAACATATAATAGCACACCAAAAAATGCTATTATATGGGTGACATCTACCATAGCTGCCGATATCATAGCATTTGTGAATTCGCTATGTTATATGTATGATAGCAGATTTTTTGCGCTAACGATGAACATATTTCTTGTAGTGTGATTAAAGGTGGATTCATCAATGGCGTCCATCGTTGGAGAATCAGCATCCATTCATTGAAAGCCCAAGGACCACGTCTAATCACTGTCGCAAGTGATTCCTCTGATGGAAAAACGAATTGAAATTGATTGCCTGGAATGATTCGACCATGAACAAGGCCAGATTGACCCAAGATTCGCGGCATTGAAGCCACAGTTGAACGGAGATTTTGTCTCCGTGGCATAACCGGCCTGCCTAACAGGATAAAGCGATTCTCCGCTTCCGCCCTCGCCACAATTTCCTCCGGAATGACAAAGGGTTCTTCATCTGCACCCAGGTTGATATCTTGAACGGCTCGTCGAAGATTATCCGCCATTTTGACAAGAACAAAGTAGTATCGCAGTGGGAAATGAATAACAGAGCAGATTGCTTGAAAAGACTGTGGGAAACCATTTGTAAATCCGCGATTATATAGAAGAGCCTTCCGTGTAACCGCCGTAGTTGCATCACATCGTGTTACAGAACACGAAGTGGAGATAACCGTCGGGAAAGTGGTCGCAAAACCTCCCACTCTGCCGGAAAAATCGATCAAAACCGCTCCTTGTTTGAGAAACCAGAGGCAGTTGAAGAAAAAAGAAAAAATCGCCTTTTTCGTCGCCATTGTCCGCTCAAAAGTGATCAATAAAAAGTAGAATTATCTTCTTCTTTTTTTGTCTATATGGGAGATTTCAAACGCCCAAGACAAGGCAGCTAAGCACATTTTTTATTTAGCATACTCATATTTAATTTAATTATTGTGACACTAATCACTAAACTCTTTAAAGTCTCATCTCTCTTAGAGTAGGATTATCGGTGTATCTTAACATTAGATCTTAACCTTATTTTAAATTAAAATTTCACTATTTGTAAGTTAAGAAAAGTTATACAATATCTTAACAAATTTTTACTCCATTGGTTAAGAAGCAAGGAGTTCTTAAGGACATACAAATTTTTACTCTATTTTGTTTTGTTTTTTCTTTTTCCCACTCAAATCGTGACACGTGTGCGCTTCTAAACTTAAGAAAAACATCTTAACTAAGATACATATCTTAGCAAATATTTGTTGGTTTGATTAAATATATTTACTTTTAATGCTAAGATTTGTGTTAAGATGTTGCTAAGATACACCGATAATCCTGCTCTTACTTGTCTTTGTCTTTAGATCTGCATGCCCAAGATAAGGCAACTAGCAAAGGTAGAAAACGTCAACAACAATAAATAAATCTTCTTCATGTTTTTTGTGTTCCTTCCAATTAAAGTATGAGATTTACACACATGTTTAATGTTGACTAAAGAAAATAAAAATACATGTTTAATTTGCTTCTTTTACGTCATATTCTTCGTACGTCACATTGTATGTTATATTCTTCTTTTCCCATCATGGTCTTTCACTCGAGGACAAAAGATGACCAAACCACCGAAAAAAAGTAGAAAATTGAAAGTTGTATGCAGATCTAACTGATCAATTTTAAAAGAGAAAAGATAAAATTCCAATTTCTCGTGCTTGGGAAAAATAAGAAAAATGAAAAAGGCAGGATCTATTGCAATAAAATAAATATGGCCAATCAAGGGCAGTCAAAATTGTATAAATACTTTTAACTAATTTTTCTATGTAGATATTACGTATAAATGGTAACTGTTGAATCTGGCTGATTTGCTGATTTTATTTGTATTTTTTGTCGAATCTAGCTGAATAATTTAGAATTCAAATTGTAATCACTGAATCTAGCTGAATTTTAAAATTGATTAAATATATAAAATTATAAAAACACTTCACTGAAATTTTTTTTGTCAAAAATACTAATGAATTAATCAAATAAAAATAATCTTATTAAGATAAGAACGTAATTCAGAAAAAATAAAATTTAACTCCTAAAAAGTAAATTTGGGTAGAATCTTAAGTTAATATATTAAATAGTTTTATCAAACAAAATTATGATATAACACCTTAAATTATTAAACTTGATATTGATTTTTTACCTTTTTAAAATAACCCAAATTATTTTGATTCTTTAGTTCATAAATTTATACTAATACCTTCTACTATGAAATATCATAAAAAGTAAGATTGTTCACTTGATAGTTGTTTTCACGAACCTAACCAATTTCATCAATATTTATGTCTTTTATTTCGTAAGAAAATTTAAGTGCTTCTTGATATATGATTATCATGCAAACTCATAGAAAATGTTTTTTGAAATTTTGATTTATAATATTAAGATAAATTCCTAAAAATGGCCCTAAAACAAGTTTTATTGACAATAATAGCACACACTCCATAAACTTCCAAAAATAGCACTAGTTAACTTACTATTAGTGTTTTTGTTCTAAAAATTTTATCACTAGCTTTTTGTTTTCAATAATACCACAACTTTTATATAAAAGCTATTCAACAAAATAAATTAGAAATAAATTTAAAATATTATATTTGGGTTCTCTATTTCCAATTTAGGGTATATATTTCTACCATTTAAAAGAGATTTTGATTCATTTTAATATTAGTTTATGGTATTATATTTGGGTTCCCTATTTCCAATTTAGGGTATATATTTTCACCATATAAAAGAGATTTTTATTTTAATATTAGTTTGTGGTATTATATTTGGGTTCCCTATTTCCAAATTAGGGTATATATTTCCACTATTTAAAACAATTTTGATTCAATTTAATATTAGATTAGTGTTTGCTCTTTTTTTTATTTTCTATCTTATATTTTCATTAAGTTTAATTGAAGTTTATGATGCTATTTGTGGAATTTTTCAAATGAGGTGCTATTTTTGGAAAAAACAATTTTTTTGGGGCTATTTGTGTCAATCTCCCTAATATTAAAGTATTTATAATTTATGAAAAACTTAATAATGATAAAAACATTACAAGTTTTAAAATATTATGTAACCAAGTGATGTGACTAAAATTCCACAACATTTCCTCAACAATTCCTCAAACTAGTGTCACCATTTAGACTATACATATTTTCTTTTATTTTTGAATAACCGCAAAAATACATCATTAACAATACTTCCTTTTACACCAAAAAAAAAAGAGTGTATATAACTATATATAAAGCAAGAAAAGGTAGACGCATATGAATCTAAATTACAAAACATGAACTTGAAAAGAAGTGAAGAAACAATCAATCTCCACCATAATTACATAAAAAGCTTGATAGCTTTATTGTTTAAAACTGGAAAGGGTTCTAATTAAAAAGCTTCAATGTTGTTGTCAAAAGAAAGGGTCTCCCGATGAAAATGGGGGAAACTCATTCAGCCAAAGTTCGTCATAATCAACTAAAAAGTCGTTAATATCACATTCTTGGTTCGTGGTATGATCTGTGGCTTTGTCCTCAATGGCAATTGCTTGTTGGTCAATTGTTGCCAGTTGAGGCATAACCGATTCGGACACAACTTGGTCAAATTGTATCATTTCAGGACCGTATGTATCATCATGAACTGTAAAAGCGTTACATGTATGTTGTCCCAGATAAGTCGTTCTGTATACTGGAGGACTGTCTTGGATCATCTGCAGCCTCTTTGTAGCATTGCAGTTTCGGTCTTTTGCATAGGCACACCGATAGTATGACCTATAAATATAATACTTTAATTTGTCACTATATAGTTAATAAACACGGCTACTTGTATATATTTACATGTCTTTATAGAACAGAGAATCTGTTTTTTTTTTTATGGACATGCCATTTGCTCTGTTTTTCTAACCAACCTAAATTAACTAACCTTTGGTGCGTAGAGGTTTTGATGGTCTTTTGTCCATATTTCCTCCAGGTGAAGCCGTCAGGGCGCGGAGTTTGGAAATCATCTCTATAATTCCCTAAACCTTTTATCCCGCAAATCTTCCTGTGATGTTGTAATAGAAACTCATGAACTTTGTTTATAACAAATTCACCGAGTGTTTAGCTTTTGTTTGGTAACTTACTTCTTTGATGATCTCCGCGGCACAAGACCTGCCATGTAATTTTGAGAAAAAGACTGATGGTCTGGTTGAGGATTAGGAGAATTCACAAAAGATAGAGCTAGTGAGAAAGAATCAAGAATGGTGTTGATGAGAGGTTCTGTTGACACCGAGCTTATTTCGCGGTTGTGGAGAACCGTCTTGAGGATGTTAGCGCATCCTTGGCCATGAAGGAGTGCAGCCACAGCCTTGTGATCGATGTTGGAAAACATTTTTTGGTTTTAGGTTGAAGAATCTTGTTTGCTTCTTGATGCTATATATAGAAAATTTTTCTCTAGTGAACACCAATTTTTTAAGATTATAATGTGGAAACTTCTATCTTTGAAAGTTCTCTAACTCTTAAAGGTTTTTAAATCACCAAATACAATCTTAAACTTATTCAACAATTCTCTTTTTTTCTCCGGATACTTTCCCACTTAGGTCATGCATATAATATAATCTTTCACTTTCGGTATTCATAATTTTTTAATTGAAAGCTGTTCATTCTAATATAAATCCATTTTTTTTTAATTTCTTCCATAAATTTCTTATGTTGTTTTTTTAATGCCTTGACTTGACATGGGCCAAGCCGCCAAGATCAGGAAAGAGATAAGGAAAGAGATAAGAGATAGAAAAAGACAAAGACACGTAGACAGATGAGAGGGTCTAGTGTCAAAGTATAAAAACTACTAAACTAGAATTATCTTAATACAAACCAAATTATCCCTAACATATGAAGATAACACGAATGGATAATCCTACGTTTTGTCAGAAAAAAAGAGAGGATAATCCTGCATTTAATGATAATTCTGTTTGATACAAGTCTAATTAATTATTTCAAGTCTAACTAATTATTTCATACATGTTTATTTAACTACGACTTTTGACAAAAAGAAAATTATTTAGTTAATATTGTTAAGAATTTATTTGTTTAATTTTCTTTAAAAAATTCACAAAATTTGATTGTTGTCATTTAAATTTTAAATTGTTCAGTCAGATTTTAAGTGAAATCATAAATTTAGTTTCATCATATTCAGCAATTTAGTAGAATTAAATTAAATTAAACAGTTACATACATACATTTTAGACCATGTTGACAATGTCACATAATCACTCCATAACCAATGTTATTATTTTCGGGATATGTCTCTAAAAGACCCATGATTTTTTATAATTAAACTAATCAAAGATTAATTAGATGGTTAGTGTCCTTTTGGGTAGGTCACGTGTAGCACCTATTATTGACTTTATTGTCAGAGCCAATCAAAAGTGGGAAAAAACTGTCATCTTCAATCAAATCAATAATCCATGAAAAATGTTTAATATTCTTCTTTACGTCATATTCTTCTAACGTAACATTGTACGTCATTACGCAAGAGAAATAGAGAAAGACTTGTGTCAGTTTATTACAAAAATTAATTTACTTCCAATTATCTCTAAAAACAATCTATTTCTTGTTACCCAATATCCGCAATGTTTTTTCACCTAATTATGTCATTACGTCATTTGATTTTTGTTATTACTTGCTAACGAAAAAGAGAGAAGAGGGTAAAGTCACTATCCGTAACGGTCATTTTCATGTCATCTTTTCATAATTAACTAATCATAAGTTGATTATGATTAGTTTCCTTTATTTAGTATATGAAAAGATACTCACACCATTTTTGACTAATTTGTCGTGATAGTATCATCATATATATATATATATATATATATATATATATATATATACCATTTTTACATATGTATATTATATTATTTACAAATTAAATCAAAAAAATTTATTTAATAAAACGAATACGATATTTACTTAAAATCTTAAAACACATGTTATTGCTACAAAATTTATACTCTATATACTCTTTACTTCATGTTTTGATAAAATAGTAACATAATTACATAAAAGAATTTTTCACAAAATTTGGATTAATTAACCAAAACAATGTAATAGTTAATTAAATTTGAAAAAAATAAAACACACTCAAATTCAGTGCCTTACAAGAATCCTCAAGAAACATTATGAGAAATTTTTGTATATTCAAATCTTGGTTTCTTGGTGAGCATTTTGCTGTAATTTCGGATTTGGTTTGGGATCGGTTCGAATCGGTTTATTCGGGTCTCATAAAATTCTAACCAAACTCAACCGAATTTAGTTTGGTTTGGTTTGTGTTTGAGTCAGTTTATGTTCGGTTCGATTTGGTTTTAGTTAGGTTTGGTTTTAGTTCGGTTCAAAAAATCAATTAATGTAACAAAACAAAAAAATTTAGTTCATTTTCGTTTGAACTTTGAATTTGATAATTTATTAAAGTAAGCAACAAGTTCAAATTGTAAGATTAGATTGAATAATTCAAATAAATCATGAAAAGAATTACATATTTAGTTATTTATTATATTACTAATATAATTAGTTAATTAATTAATTAAACACAGTTTGGTTCGGTTTTAAACCAAACTGAACGGACCCATTTGGGTTAAGAAAAAACATAAACGAATGGGTGGAATCTAAGTTTGGGTTTGGTTTGGGTCGGTTTAAGTTTTGTTAATAAATGCTCAACAGTTGAACTGAATTTCACGCGGCAACAGATAGAACGAAGTGACAGTTATTAAGTTTTAATTTGAATCTATAACAAAAACATATGGACGAAAATTATAAAATTTAAACAACTAACTTAATCGCGTAGATATCTATTGAAAAATATAGCACTTATAGTTCGATATATGACTCTATGAAAGTATATGAACATCTATCTAAATTTATAAATACATATTAATGAATTAATATGTATATGAGAATTTTTGATGAAATTCGATTTTTTTTCTCAAGAAAAAAGCATGCTTCGTTTGATTTCATGCATAGGCTATGCTCCATCGTCTTCTATCTTTTCACGCTAAAATTTCTTGTTTTGATATTATATTTTATTTATCTAAATCCTGACTCATCTCCACAAATATCCTTAGATCTGCATCTATAATTTGTAGATCTATTTGTGAAGATCCAAAATATATTTTAGATCCTTATTTGTATCATGAAAGTTATCTTTTCCGATGAATAAACAATGGCGGTGTGAATAATAAAGACGACGATGTTTTTCTTATCGGTTTGAATGAATTAGAACAGAGTTGAGAGAGAGATGAACATGAGATCTGCATCTATACTTTGTAGATCTATTTGTGAAGATCCAAAAAATGTTTTAGATCCTTATTTGTATCGTGAAAGTTATATTTTCAGATGAATAAACAATGGTAGTGTGAATAATAAATATGACGTTGTTTTTCTTATCGGTTTGAATGAATTAGAACAGAGTTGAGAGAGAGATGAACATGAAAAAAAAATAGACATCTAAATGTCAAACATATGTGCGTGGGTGGGGTTAAAATAGAAAAAAAGTGGGCTTATTATTTTCAATGTCTTAGACTATTTGGCATAATACCGAAAATTTTAGGGTGAATTAGTTGAATAACCATTCTACATAAAGTTATTAAATATATAGCACTATAATGAGGGAAATGAAGAAAGTAACACAAGTGGAGGATAAAAAGTCGAAAAACTCCTTTCTATTTTGTAAGGCATTAAGACGCGCGTGTGATGAGAGGAGAGTGACACACACGTGACTACATTTGGAACGAATGATTTCGTTTCAGTTTGTGGACGTACGCATAAGAAGGAGAAACGTGGATTGATGTAGTGATGGTGGTGATAATAACAATGGCGGTGATTGTGTTGGTATGACGGCAACGACGACGATGGTCCTTCACACTCGTTTAAGTTTGGAAACAAGCGTGTAAGGAGAGAAAAGTGTGGGTTGGCGGCAGTGGTGGTGGTAATACTGATGATGGCGTTGGTGGTGCTTGTAGGAGCGGTGGTGGTGGCGACTTCAACTCCATTAGGTTCATCATCGTCTATTTATCTTCAATGCTAATTTGCAACGTAATGAGATGAGAAGAAACACTCAATTCCAGAATCACAAACTTTCATCTTCTAGTTAACATCAAATAATGGAGAATCAACAAGTAGAATAGTAAATTTCAGTTTAGGAAAAATAGTATACTATTTACATAAAGTCTACACTATTTGTAATCAATTAATGAGAAATTCATTTGCAGGATAACTCAAAATCAACAGAGATTCCAATTTTTACGGCGAGCTCCGAATGAGGGATTTGATGTTGCAGCGGAGGAGAAAGGCGAAGATGAGTGCTGTAAGGCTTCCGCATAGCAGAGCCAACGAAGAAGAAGAAAAAGATATTTGAAGTAACCCTAGTTAGATTGAATCAAAAAAATTTGGGTTCAATGTAATCGAAATCAGTTGAATCAGAGTTAACAAAATCCAAACTCATGATAGGGAACTCTAAAATGTTAAGATGATCATTGAAACAATATCGGTCATTCATTCGCCTGCCCAAAACCCAATTCACGTTTTTACAATTACCAATAACTTTTCAATTTGAATAAGAGAGATTCTGGTTTAGGCGCTGAAGCAGATGAATCAAATGGCAGTCTTCATGGCGCTTGTGAAAGGGAGAGAAAATGGAGGAGGCGGAGAGAGAGGAAGAAAATAAAGAAAGGACAGAGAGGCGGAGAAACGAAGAAGGAAGAGACGAAGATGCTTTGGGGGTAATTGTGTCTTTAATACATATTACACACCTTATATCACAAGATTTTTTTTTTTTGTTAGTTTCTTAAATATTGTTTTTTTGTTGGTTATATTTGCCAATTTCTCAAAATTTTATTAGTATAAATCCTAACGTCTCTCACCCAACTGTCTCGAAAGAAAAAGACAAAGACATATATAGAGATGAGATGGCTCATTATCGCAATAAATAAATACAAACTATAAAAACTAGAATTAATCTATTTTTACAATCTTTTGTTATTCAAAGTGCAAAGAGCAAAGTGCACTTTCTATAATTTTTTCTTTTAGTGGAAACTGCAAAAAAATTGTGTGAAAAAGAAATAGAATGAAAAAAATAGAAAGAGAAGAAAGAGAGAAAAAAGTTCACACCCTTTTTTGTGTTGTGGAAATTTTGATACGTACAGCCAAAATTTTTTGATTTTGTTATATTTGTGTTGTAACCTGTAGCTTTTGTAATACTGTCTAAAGCAAGATCGGATGAGTCTTAACGCTGTAGACATATTTTGGGCTGTGGGAAGACTCTACAGCAACAACCAATCATTCTTTTTGTTTTTTTTTTTAAATCTCATATTATTCAACTAATGATTTCTAATTAAATATCTTTCTAAATACTATGTTATTGAACATGAAATTTGTTTAAAATCATTTACAATCTATTCTTATTCAATTAATCATTTATAAAAGTCAT
This sequence comes from Arabidopsis thaliana x Arabidopsis arenosa, assembly GCA_019202795.1. Lineage (NCBI taxonomy): Eukaryota > Viridiplantae > Streptophyta > Magnoliopsida > Brassicales > Brassicaceae > Arabidopsis > Arabidopsis thaliana x Arabidopsis arenosa. The sequence continues at coordinate 9,126,994 of CM032919.1, read as the reverse complement.
ATTACAAAAACAAGGAATTGAAAAATTTGTCACAATCTCAAAATAAATGATATAAGGATAAGATAATAAACTGATTTCGGTTATATTAACGTAAGTCTTGTCATTATTACACCAATCCTATAAGGATATATGTGTTAAAGCCTTACTATAAAAGATTTATTTTCCCAAACTATTGAAACACGTACAGAAGCAAAACATCTACAGAAATATAAATCTCATTCCTCTTCTTCACCTTGTCTTTAAGAGACAAGCCCCGTTTCTTTCATCTCCTCCATCACCAACACCAAACACAACCTCTTAAGATAAGGTGAAGAAGATGAGTGACCTCCAAGCAAAAAAAGATGTTGCAGCTGTAGATAGGCAGTCTTCCTCATCGTCGGCGGTTCTTGATGGGCCATCGCCGCTGAGGAAGATGATATCGGTGGCTTCTATCGCCGCCGGTATTCAGTTTGGTTGGGCTCTTCAGCTATCTCTGCTAACTCCATACGTTCAGCTTCTCGGAGTCCCACATAAATGGTCATCTTTCATATGGCTCTGTGGTCCTATCTCCGGCTTGCTTGTCCAGCCATCCGTTGGTTACTTCAGCGACAGATGCAAGTCAAGATTCGGTCGTCGTCGTCCTTTCATCGCCACGGGTGCCTTGCTTGTCGCCCTTGCTGTTATATTAATCGGATTCGCGGCTGATTTCGGGCACACCATGGGAGACAAACTCGACGAAGCTGTCAAGATGCGAGCCGTTGGTTTCTTCGTTGTCGGTTTCTGGATCCTTGACGTGGCTAATAACACTCTTCAAGGACCTTGTCGCGCTTTTCTTGGTGATTTAGCAGCTGGAGACGCTAAGAAAACGCGAACAGCAAACGCAATTTTCTCTTTTTTCATGGCCGTTGGAAACGTTTTGGGATACGCTAGCTGCGGGATCGTATATATACTAACCTCCACAAGATCTTCCCTTTCACGGTAACTAAAGCATGCGACATCTATTGCGCAAATCTCAAGAGCTGTTTCATCATTTCCATCACTCTCCTTCTAGTCGTCACCATCATAGCTCTTTGGTACGTGGAAGACAAGCAATGGTCGCCAAAGGCAGACTCTGAGAACAATAAAACTCCGTTCTTCGGCGAGATCTTTGGAGCTTTCAAGGTGATGAAACGTCCAATGTGGATGCTACTAATCGTCACGGCCTTGAACTGGATCGCGTGGTTCCCTTTTCTTTTATACGATACAGATTGGGTGGGTCGTGAAGTGTACGGTGGAGACTCAAAAGGAGATGACAAAATGAAGAAACTATACAACCAAGGAATTCAAGTTGGTTCGTTGGGATTGATGCTTAACTCTATCGTTCTTGGATTCATGTCGCTCGGTATTGAAGGGATTAGTAGGAAAATGGGAGGAGCTAAAAGGCTTTGGGGAGCTGTGAATATCATCCTCGCAGTGTGTTTGGCGATGACGGTTTTGGTTACTAAAAAGGCGGAGGAACACCGGAGAATCGCCGGTCCGATGGCTCTTCCTACCGATGGCATCAGAGCTGGAGCATTGACTCTCTTTGCTCTTCTTGGAATTCCTCTTGCTGTAAGTCCAACATGTCTTTTATCCAATTTTTGTTACTATTATCATCCATGGTTTATTATTTGTTAACATTAATAATAATAAAAATTGGTATTTTTTTAGATTACATTCAGTATTCCGTTTGCACTAGCTTCCATAATCTCAAGCAGTTCCGGCGCCGGTCAAGCTATTTTAACCTCTCTTTTTTTCTTAATATTACTAAAACCTCTAATTAAATGTTTAAATACAAAAAGATTAATTGAGATATCATTTCCAATTATCTCTATAATTTAAGTTAATTTCCCTTCGTTGACAAGCCAATAAACGATCAAGTAAATATTTTCAAATTGTTTTTTACTTTTTTCATTTCTGGATAATAAGTTATCCAAAACATTTAATATATGGTGATGTCTGCTACCTACTAACTTAATTAGATTGATTAATTGATATTTTTACGGAATTGGTTATCATTCACCATAAAGAATTTTTCATAAATATATCAATAAAAACAGTAGTAATTGCTGTCAAAAAAAAAAAAAAAAAAAAAAACAGTAGTAATTTTGTGTAACATAAATATTAAAGTATCAAATTAATATGGATGTGTTCATTTTATTGTCATCTCTTCAGAACTATCTCTAGGAGTTTTAAATATGGCAATAGTGATACCACAAATGATTGTGTCGTTTGGAGTTGGTCCTATTGATGCGTTATTTGGAGGTGGAAACTTACCAGGATTTGTTGTTGGAGCTATTGCAGCGGCAATCAGCAGTGTTGTGGCATTTACTGTTTTGCCTTAATCTTTTCATTTTATTTGTTATATATACACAGTGGCGGAGCTATAAATTTTGTTTTTATATATATGATAATTAATTTTTGTTAAATTGTTCTATATATATAGCTTAAATATTTCATTAACTAATATATATATATATATATATATATATATATATATATATATATAACAAAATATTTTTTTTTTCAATTTTAAAATTAAGAATACTTACATTCCTCCTTTATTAGTTCTATCAAGTTTTTTCTTATCATTGAAATATTTTTGTCAAAATATATAATATAAATTGTGGAGATGGATTAGTTTGTTGTGTTTATCTTGTTCATAACCTTTAGAAAAAATATATTTTAAGAAAAATTGAAAAGAATGTAGGAAAAAAAAGGAAATGTCTAAAAACAAGAAAAAAATTGATATGTAAATGACTATTACAGATCTTTTATTATAAAAAGAATTTATAGATTTTTAGCCAAACAAAAATGGAAAAGACATTAAGGTTAAGTGACAAAATAAATATGCATGGGGTCAAAAACAAGAATTGATTACATGACATAGGGGTCATTATTGTGAATATTTTAAACCAAAACATCTAATTCTTAGGAAACTTACCCTATAATTAAAAAATCTAAACATGTTATGGGGGTCAATTAAAAAATTACTAATTATATAAATATAATCTATTTTATTGGAAAACTACGGTATATTCTCCCACAAACTAAGTTGTTTTGGCTAATTCATCCCCGCAACTTTGTCGTGTGCCTAAACGCATATGAACTAATATAGAATTTGAATATCCTACATGAACAAAACAAATCCGGACTAACCCCACAAATCGCTAAACGATGTTAATGTTCCATTAATGACCAGCTGACTAGGATGCCACATTATCAATCTTAACGTCTGCGTTTTGAGCAGATCTGTGGAATCCACACTCGAGATTTGTACTTAGATTATATTTTATGAGAAAAGAGGGCTAAATCTTTAATGAAAATTTGATAGCTGAATTGCTAAGAACGAATAAAAATTTTATGCTTAATGAGATGAATACAGACTAGATCTTGTCAATACAAGTGCGTAAAGTAGTTGTGAGTTTTTGAGTAAGTAGTCGATGCCTTCTCTAGGCCTTTTCTTGTCTTTATATAGGTACTCTTCCTACGTTATTCGGTCCGAAGTCAAAGTTTACCTCTCCAACATCTCAGGTTCCTCGCCTGACTTAGTCCTGATTCGCAGGCAGCTCCGTTTCTCTTCACTATGGGCTGATAAGCCTAATGTAGCTCCCACTTGTTATTTTCGTTGGTGGATTCGAAGGTACTGAATCCAGATCCAACAAAACATGTTCATGCAGACAATATAATCCGAAACATAACATCATATTATTCCAAAATGACATTATCATTCGAGAATTAATCAAAAATTACATCATATTCTGAGAATTAATCGAATGTTACATCATAATCCAAGTACACATCCGTAAATACATCCAAAATCCTAGAATTTATACCCTAAAACACCCTTAGTCCAAGCAAATGTCCATTCAATTTGTTTTTTCACATCCATCAATTTAGTCCGGATTTGTTTTGTTCATGTAGAAAAATCTATGTTAGTTCATGTGGATTTAGGCACGAGATAAAAATATAGGGGTGAATTAGCCAAAGCAACTTAGTTTGTGGAGGAATAGACCCTCTTCCCCTCAAAACGCACCTCAAAACGCAGTCGTTTAGATCGATGATGTGGCATCCCAGTTAGTTGTTCGTTAATGGAACAATAACGGTGTTTAACGATTTGTGGTTTTAGTCCGGATTTGTTTTGTTCATGTAGGAAATTCAAGTTCTATGTTAGTTCATGTGGGTTTAAGCATGAGACAAAGTTTAAGGGATGAATTAGACAAAACAACTTAGTTTGTGGGAGAATAGGCCGTTTTTCCAAAATCGTAAACCCTAAACTCCAAACCATTTACTATAATGAAATGGTCATTTTTGTAAAAATACTATAAAAATTTCCAACGATTTCAATAAAACTGGCAAAGAAAAACTGCTATGAATTAACAAAAACAAATCTGCCAAGGAAAAGTCTGCAGTCACTAAAAAGATTATTCTAGTAAGAAATAAGTCTATGATATGATCATGGGAAACAATAATGACAAGAAGAGAAAGCAATGCACAATACAATTGGACCAAGGGCAAAAGCACAATTTTAACAACTCAAAAATGGACTTATTGAGCTAATTTATGAAGTTCTCTAGACATGGAGAACATTCAAAAATTCATCTATGTTGTTAACTATAAGTCCAGTCTATTTTGATGATGTTATAAGTCCAAGAAGAGCCCAAAATAATGATTTTATTTGCAGCCCAAAAGGAGTGACGAAAAATGGAGTTCAAGAATCATATTTGAAGTGTCACATTTGAAGTTCAAGAGTTTTTCAACTCTCTTTTTTATTTTTGGCTTTTAACAATAATTAATATTTGGCGAAAAATGGAGTTCAAGAATCATATTTGAAGTGTCACATTGTTTCCAAGTTTTTTTTTGTTTTAAATGGGAAAATGGGTAAAAAAAAAAACCTGAGGTTTCTTAAAAACAGAAAAAAGAACCTGAGGTTTCTTAAACGCTGACCTTAAGAAATTGTGGGAAACGACTCCTGAGGTTAACAGATGCAAAAGACGTTAACAAGGCAAAACGTCACGTTTTGGTAAACAAGAAAACTACAGTGACAAAGAGAGCAACATATTCGACTTTCATGACTCATGAACAACAGATAAAACTTGCATCTAGAGGTGCTAGTGGAGATGAAACAAACGTAAAGCATGGTTCCTTACATACGCATATGTCTCTGGTGGTTCTAAAATTGCCTACTGATTTTCAGGTTCATCACTCATCATGCTTCAGCTAGTGTAATTAAAATCAGAATGAAATACCATTAAGCAAAAGGACATAAACAATGAGATTAAAAACTGTCTAACTGAACAAAGGGACATAAACAATGAGACCCGACTCATCACCAAAATCATTACATAAGTGCATTGGAGAAGAATAATACTTTCTTTTTATTTTTGAAACCCTTTGAAAATGATTCTCACTTTTGTTCCTTCGGAAACTTTTCGATTTCTTGGTGTGTTAATCCAAGCGATCAACCTATGGTACGTATATCCATGGTTAAGCTTATCAAGTGATTTCCACCATCACCATTTGTGGCGCCATTCACTGCCAAGATATGTAGCCGGCATTATAAGATAACTTTTCAACAAAAAGATAAAGGAGACTTGAATAAACAAACTGGTCATATTGGCTATTGCTCATGGCTCGAGCAAATGGAATTGTCTATATAAGCGATGATGATAAAATGGTATGAAAAATATCTCTTAAATATAAAGACCAATTAGATTGCATGGAAATTTACATGATAGACTTAAAATTGCATTGATGATAATACTTCACTTTGGTCATGAAATTTGAGATATATTTATCAAAACTCATAGTGTGGAAATATTAGTGTCAAAACACCATGTATAGATATAACAATCATTTTTACCAACACCACTCTCACTTTATTCAACCCATTTTGTTTTGGATACCCTAGTAACCTTTAGTTTTAATGCATCCATTCAATAAATTTTAGTTATTTTTTAATCTGTTATATTTGAATTTATTTTGTATATAATGTTTTACAAGTATACTCAGGGTTTAAATTAAATTTTTCTTAAGTCAAATAAATTTTAATGTAATTTAAAAATACATATTTATATAAACTGGTAAATTGTGAAAGTATTTAGAAGAAAAAATTATTTGGTGCACCTATTTATATTTTAGGTTATCTTTTGAACTTAAGACAAAGAAATATTTACTATAATATCAAAAATAAATAAATATTTTTTAACTGAAATTAAACTTGTATGTTGGAAAAAAAAATTATCTATAAATTTAACTAATGTAAAGAAAATATTATTTTTTCCTCCTTTTTTTCAATTAGTGTTAACCAGTTACATTCTAAATATATATATATAAAAAGAAGATAAATCCTTTATTCTCGGTTTTAGTCTAAAACGACGTCGTTGCCACGTATATTTCATGTCATCGCTATTTCACAGCACCGTAACAGTGTTAGTCCGTAGATATGACGTAGCACAAAAACAAAAAAAATCAAGTATAAATCAAGTATAAAATTCAAAAATATATAGAATAAAGATATGTTTTAGCACGGTCGAATAGTCGGAGAATAAATTGAACATAGTAAAACTGTAGGAGTATGATTTAGCCGATTTCCCAAAAAAGATTTATCTTTTTTTTTTCATCCCACAACCAAAATGGTAGAAAATTTCAGAACCGTTTCACATTTCGTCCCTTTCGTGGGTATCATTTGATTTTATATTTTATGTGCTGATCACAAAACACAGGCGGACCCAGACCAAGGACCATCACACGACCGAAAAAGATAGAAAGATGAAATCGGGAAGTCGTCATTTTTGTTACAAATCTATCGCACATGTTATTATTTCGTGAATTCGTGATGTTTCTAAAAGAACCATTAAACTCACTCTGATATGTTCCTTTTGTGTAGGCCCATGAAATGCTGCGCAACCTATATTTGACTTCTTGTTATATAGCCAAATTTTTTAGTTCAAAAAAAAAAAAAGGTTCTAAGATGTCGATCGTATGCACAAATAGTCGGGCTAGCTTTTTCATCTTCAAAATTATATTGTTTAGTAGTTGGTAAATGTAAATGTTTAATTCCAAATAGCGTGAAGCAATTCCAAATTTATAGAATTAAGTGTTTATTGGTACAAATAAATAATTAAAAAATGTTTCGAATTTAAAAGAATGTATGGGTTTCGGCTAAAAACTTGTTTATTATGAAAAATAAAAAAATGTAAGTGTGAATGTAATTGAGCATTATAGCCAAAAAAAATTCTTTTCCGGAATTCAAATTTTTTATTAGATTGTCTTGTCTTCAATTCAACTCGAGATCTCATCAAACATTAGCGACGAAAAATATGGTGTTAGTGGACCAGGTTTGAGGTTACTTTAATTTCCTGATTTCATTCATAAACGAATGATGCGATAAAAAAAATTTAGTTTCTTGACGTATAGATGACCATCAGAGGACCGATATAGACAAGAAAAAGTACATAGATGATAGGGTAAATCAAATCAACAAATGTTCCCATTTTGTGATACCTCTAAAAGAGGCATGATCTTTTCATATACAATCTGATTGGGTCCCTTAAAAAGCTACGCAACCATATTTTGACTTGTTGTCGTAGGCAAATTGAAGTGGATAAGCCTTGATTTTATTTTATTTTCTGTAACTTTCGTTGTATTTAGTTCCTTGTTTACTTTAATTTACAACAAGGTTTTAGAATGGTAACCGTTGTAGAAGTCTTGAATTCTTGATACATATGATATATTAAAAGTTTTTATTTGGAAAAAGGTTTCATTTGATAAACGAATACAATATTCATTTAAAATCTTAAGATATTTGGAAATAATTTTTTTTTTAATTTTTTTATTCTAATTATTTGTGGGAATTTTTTTAGAAAAAGTCTTAACTTTACATTTTCGGTGAAAACACCTTTAATTTTTATCTGGTGAAATAAATAACCAACTTCTATCGACTTCTCCAATACATTGTAAACTTTTGTTGACAATTTAGGGACAACATAAAGTGATGAAACGGAACAAACAAATCGTGTTTCGATTCTGTTAATGAGCTTTCATTTATAAGCAAAATGATGTTATATAAAATAGTACAAAGTCCCCAACCACATCGATTTATATTCCTCCAAAAGTTCCAAATAAAAATTCTAGATTTATTTTTATACTACGTTGTTTTGCTAATTAATGGAACCTTAATAATGAAAACATAACCCCGTTTATTGAGACTTTATGATGTGCCTAAATTAGTAAATTCAACAAGAATAGAAGATTTAATAATAAAAAATTAACAAGAAACTAGTTATTTATTTCACCAGATACAAAACTTGAGGGTTTTTTCTCAACGGAAATGCATTTGATACTTTTGTGATTTTTTCCCGATTATTTTCTCACTCTCAAAATTTTGAAAGATTCAAAATGATCCATGATTTTCCCAAATACAAACTATTTCTCTTCAAAAAGAAAAAAAACAAATACAAACGATTTCTAAGCAAAGGAATTGTGTCTCGACATGGAAAAGACCGTTTTAGATGGTTATCGACCAGAGATATCAATCCACTCGCCATAAAATTGTAGTGAACCTATGAATGAATATTGGGTAGATAAATAAGTTTCTTCTCCAGCGATTTGTTAACAAATGTTTAATGCCTTTACTAATATTGATTGTATCAAAAATATTATTAATGAAACAAAATTTTGTAATAGTTAGTTAAATATGAAAAATAAAACTCACTTAAACTCAATGATACATGCAAGAATCCTCGAGAAACGTTATCGATAAATTTTTGTCATATTCAAATCTTGGATTTTGATTGTTAATTTTTTTTTTGTCATTTTTATCAAGATCCAAAAAAATAATTCTTGCATATGATGCTGTCTTACATAAGCTTTTTTTATCAATATCAAGATGATGTAGAAGCTAAATCGATATTTATTGAAGAAAATGGAAAGATGCTACTAATATCATAATGAATACCATATCATCACAAATGTTTTCTATTACAATATATTAACCTTGTTACGTTGGCTTGAAAATGCTTAGAACAATAGCTTCTTGCAACAACAACAAAAAAAGGCGGTAAATATGAATCTAAATTACAAAACATGAGCCTGAAAAGAAGCGAAAAGTTGATCAATCTCCCCCATGGGAACATTAAAAAAAAAGTTGATAGATTTATTGTTCAAAAACTTGGAAAGGGTTCTAATCAAGATTAGCAATCTTGTCAAAAAACATCAGGTCTTCCGATGAAAATGGAGGAAATTGAGTAGCCCAAAATTGGTCATCATCCACCAAAAAATCATTAATATCACATTCTTGGTTCATGATATTGTCTGTGGCTTCGTCCTCCATGATAATTTCTTGTTCCTCAATTGTTGCGAGTTGAGGCATAACCGAGTTAGATACAACTTGGTCGAATTTTATCAGTTCAGAACCGTATGTATCATCATGAACTGCGAAAGCTTTACACACATGTTTTCCCACATAAGTGATTCTGTAAACTGGAGGACTGTCTTGGATCATCTGCACCCGCTTTTTAGCATTGCAGTTTTGGTCCTTTGCATAGGCACATATATAGTATGACCTGTAAGTACCAAACTTGAAGTTATCGCCACTTCAAATAAATAAAAGACAGCTACGCCATTTACGTCTTTCATAAAACAGAGGAAATTAGGTCTGGGTATTCGGATTTCGGATCGGATTTGGATCGGATTTTTTCGGATTCGGATAACTCAGATGGGGAGTTTATTACCTGTTCGAGTTTTAGGACTATTCGGTTCAGATTCGGTTCGGATGGTGTTGGATTCGGATCGGTTTTCGAAAGAAAAAAAAACTAAAAATTTGTATAATTTTAATAAAAATTGGTTTAATTTCCTAAAATTTGGTTAAATTTTGCAATTTTTTATAATTATAACAAATATAACTAAAAAAGTTTGGATATTTTTGTTATTTAGTTGTTTCTGGGTATAAAATTATAACTAAATATAACTAATATTTTGGATGTAAAATTTTATTTCAGGTTAGCGGATATCCAATCGATTTTTGGTTTGGCTCGAATTCGGTTCCGGTAATTCGGGTTTTGTGACTATTCGGTTCGGTTTCGGATCGGTTTTCGGATTTTGGGTTATATGCCGAGCCCTAGAGGAAACATTCACTTTGTTTTTGTAAGAACAGAGCAGTGGCTCTGTTTTACTAAGTACGTAATTAACTAACCTTTGGTACGGAGAGGTTTTGATGGTTTTTTGTCCATATTTCCTCCAGGTGAAGCCATCATCCCGTGGAGTCAGGGATTCGTCTCTGTAAAACACTAAACCTTCTGCTCCATAATTTTTTCTGCAGTGATGTATTAGAGCAATGATTAAAAATATAGAAGACATAATTGCATATTAATTCAAACATTATACCAGACATAAAGTAACATGAAAAAACAAATGCTACTTCACTTGATTTGAGTTCAAAACTCATGAACTTTGTATATAACATATGCAATGAGTATTTAGCTTTTTGTTGGTGACTTACTTCTTTGATGGTCTCTGGGGAACATGACTTGTCATGTTTTGAAGAAATGACTCATTGTGTGGTACATGATTAGGAGAATCCACAAAAGAGAGAGCAAGTGAGAAAGAATTGAGAATGGTGTTGATGAGCTGCTCGGTTGAAACTGAGCTTGATTTGTTGTTTTGGAGGAGCGTCTTGAGACTGTTAGCGCATCCTTGGCCACGGAGGAGTGCTGCTACAGCCTTTTGATCGATGTTGGAGGACATTTTTTTTGTGTTTGAATTTGGTTAGTTTCATGAATGAGAGATGGTAAAGGCTTTAAAGGAATGAGAGATGGAGAGTTTCTAGAAGTTGGAGTTTTTAATCTTCTTCTTTTTGTTTAGTGGATATAAAGAAAGTCTACTAAACTTACTATGATACTATATTACTATCTATGTCTCTTTCAATAAAGTAAGCAGAGCCGTGTTCGTTGATCAATTTACAGAATATTAAAGAATTCATTTTTTTTTTGTTATTAAATATTTAAGAATCATAACATATATATATATAGATATATATATATATATATATAGATATATATAATTTATATTATTTTCAATATTTATATTATTTTCAAAGTCTTTTTTCCTTTGCTTCCAAAGTTTTTGTTAAAAGTCCATACAACACGCCCACCAACGTTTAAAGTCTAACAACATGCATGTTTAACAAATATAATAGTTTAATTAACTAACGCAGAGCAAATCTTTGAAGGCTTAAAGGCAAAACTATTAGTATCATTTGGTTTGGTTACGATCAAAAGAATTACAACGTCATTACATGTATGTCACCGTGATGCGGAGAAAGTTTGTCATAAAGCACGTGAAGAAAGAAGGAGAGCACGTGTAAGAAACCAAACTCATGTATTTGGACCAAGTCAATTTCTATTTCTTACAACAATATGCAAAGTTTTCGTCATCCAAATCAAGCACTCTGCCGACTTCGAATGTTCTCGATACCCACTTGCATGAAAATACCACACTTCTTAACAGAACTTTTGACTATTTAAGAGAGAAATTGAGGTTAAAAAAAAAAAAAATCCTTGTTGATGTATTTTTAATCAACACTTCTTTCATTTAATTTTCAAAATAGTTTTATCAATTAGTTATGAAGTATAGTTGGCAAGTTTATACTTAAAACACTGGTATTTTAAAATTAGAGGAAAATTTTGTAGTAATTTTGCAAACAATGCACAAAGTAGTGGTATTTTTGCAAAGTCTCCAACATCCTCTCGTTATTGCATATAGTCTATTAAAACATGAATCAATTACCGGATTGGGCTTTATTCCAACATAAATTATCAGATCCGGTTCATTTGCTCATACTTACTGGTTTAGGCATTTTTCCTTATATTGAAATATCTTTTTTTATACTTACACCCAACGACGAGAAGCTTTGACGACGTTTCGGTCTGTGACAACGAGTCAACAACGATTTGTGAAGATGATGGTGGTGACGATGATGAAATTCGGAGAACAAAATTGTGAAAACGATGATAAATCCGGTGATCGAGATAGTGGTGACGATGAGAAGACGAGACGAAGAAGACGGCACTGGAAATTAGATGGTGGTGATGATGAGATCCGGTGACAACGGTGGTTTGCGCAGTGGTGAAAAGCAAGTAGAAGAATAAGATGATGGTAAGATGATGATAAGATCGAGAACATGTAATTTACAAATTTCGTTTAGATTTGAAGATGAATTGAAACTTTTGATTCAATTAATGTTTATGATTGGACCCCTTGGATTTACTAGATACTATCCCCTTAGGGTTTAGTTTCCTTTAAATCCATTGAATTAATCAGATCGAAGAAGGAGTTATCGTCGACGGAAGAGAGATTTTGTATTTTGGAGGTGAAAAAGTTGGTGTTAAAAGTGACGGAAACAATATTGATGGAGCACACGGTTGTGAGAAGCAAGGATTAAGGCCGTGAAAGCGAGTATTGTGGTTGCGAGAGGAAGCAAACGTTTTGGTCGGTGGAGGAAACGTGGTGGTGGTCGGGAAAAAAGAATGAGGGAGAAGATACAGATGATAGGGGTAAATGTGTAATTTCATTTAGTCAAGAAATGCCTCAAAACGAAGCCCATATATTTGTCCTTTATTTCAAATTTTTGGTTTAACAAATGCCCAACTCGTTAATAACCCCATTAAAACATTTATATTAAAAATCTTTTATTGAGAGATTTTTTAATGTAAAAATAAAAAATAATCAAAAAGTAAGAAAGAAAAGGGAGAGAGTCTCTCAAAAAGTAAGAAAGAAACTTTGAGAGATTCATGAAATGCTCATTAGGGATCTCACCATTTTTTTAAGAATAAAATTTTCAAATTTATGAGATGAGAGCTTTTATTAAATTTTTTTAATTTTGCAAAGTCCAATGGTAGGCTCTCTTTGTGGGGTTCTCAGGAAAAAATTAAATTATTTCATAAAACTGAAAAATATTACAATTCATAACATATTAAACATACAATAATTTCATACATTTAAAAATAAATTTGAAAAAAAAACGATTAGTTATTCTGTTGATTGTTGCGAAATTTTCTCCGTATATGCTCAACCAAACCACTTTTCAATTGTTGATGCATAAAGAAGTGGATGCTCTTACCAGTTACGATCCAAGCTGAATCGATTACTCTCCATCCATTGAATTTGGATCTCCAATTTGCAGTGATCTCTCTCATTCCCGATCGTGACATACGATGCATCATCATTCTCATTCCCGGTCTAACCACTCAATTCTTCCCTCAATCGTCGCCGTCTGCCTCAATCGCCGGAGAAAATCGAACGCCATCGCCATCGCTGGCAAAGAAAGAGAGAGAAAGAGTCGGGGTTTTTTTTGCGTTTTTTTTTCTTGTTTTGTCTAAAAATCGACCAATGGTATGACGCTACGTCATCGTCTCTCTTGCATCTCAAAAACTCTCACAAGAGAGCTGTCTCTCTTCATATAACATGATTTTGATTTATTTTTGAAATTTTTTTTCATGAGAACTATATGAGAGAACCCAATATATGAACCGTTGGAGATGCTCTTAGACACTTATTTCTCATGTATTAGTTCAATTTTATTTTTATAACTAAAATTTACTAAAATGCTAATTTTTTTTTTGTTTTAGAAACCCAAAGGATATCTCATGGATGAAGATGCTCTTAGTTTCTTAAAATTGTATTTTGACATTTATAAGAAAATTATAGTTACAAATTAACTTGTATATATACACTGAATATATATCAACTGAATTTAAAATATATCATTTTTGTAAACACACTCTGTTCAAAGATTAAACGTATACATTATTTTTATTATCTATCTAATATATAATATAAGTGCTAACGGGAAAGAAAAAAGTTAAGTTTTGCTCATGAACATCCGTTTTGTTATTCTGTTCTTGAGGTTGGTCGTTGATGTGTAAAGGCCAATTCAAGAAAAGTATCGCCTACTCACTTCATTCCAAAATAAGAAATTTAAATTGAATTTCTATTTTGTTGAATATTAGTGGTGTAGATAAATTAGGAAATACAACATTACTTTACACTAAATATTTAAAACATAATATATACTAGTGTAACAAACAACAAACTAAAATATTTGAAACTTATTAAAATGGAGAGAGAGTATAAATAAGGATATGACATAAAAAATGATCCATTGTTTTCTTTTTAATAATTAATTAAGAGGTTCTCGGCTGAAAAATGATAGATTTTTTGTACTATTTTCGTCTCTTTCTTCATCCCACGAAGATCATGTATTGATGATGTAAGACAAGTTTCCATTTCCTGATAATTTAGCAGGATTAGTCACTCGGTTGAATAAACTGGTCATAATGGCATAGATAAAGTTCTTCCAGCTATTGCTCAAGCAATCGGAATTGTCCACAGAAGTGATGATGTTACAAAATAATTTGACCGAATATATTGCATTATATATTCATTAGTAATCGCATGATAGGCATAAATCAAATTAAAAATACTTTACTTTCCTCATGAAAATTTAACTTCTTTTTTTTACCCAAAACATTGAAGTATTAGTGATAAACGAATCATTTGTTATCTATTAATCCACTCGTTTTATGAATCAACAATTAAGGGCACTCTCAAAAGTTATATAGATATTACTTTTTCCTTTCTTTATTTTCTGAATAAACGCAAAAGTACATGATAGATGAAACTTCTTTACACAAAAAGACACTGTAAATTTAAAGCATATGAATCTAAATTACGAAACATGAACCTGAAATTAAAAGAAGTGAAGAATCAATCAATCTCCACCATGAAAACATAAAAAGCTTGATAGATATGTTGTTCAAACGTGGATAGGGTTCTAATCAAAAGCAGCAATGTTATCCAAAAACATTGTGTCACCTGATGGAAATGGGGGAAATTGATTCGCCCAAAATTGGTCATAACCCACCAAATAATCATTAATTGGGATATAGTCTGTGACTTTGTCCTCCATGGTAATTACTTGGTGGTCAATCGTTGTGAGCTGAGGCATAACCAATTCAGAAACAACTTGGTCGAACTGGATCATTTTGGAACTGTGTGTATCATCATGACCTACAGAAGCAGTACACACATGTTTTCCCATATACGTGGTTCTGTACACTGGAGGGTTGTCTTTGATCTTCTGCACCCGCTTTGTAGCATTGCAGTTTTGGTCTTTTGCATACGTACACCGATAGTAACACCTGTAAATATAGCACTTTTATCTATCGCCGTTTCAAATAAATAAATAACCGCTACTCGATTTACATGTCCTTCATAGAACAAAGAAGAGAATTCACTTTCGTTTATGTAAGAACAGAGCATTTGCTCTGTTTTTCTAGTTAACCTAATTGACTAACCTTTGGTGCGGTGAGGTTTTGATGGTTTTTTGTCCATATTTCCTCCAGGCAAAGCCATCATTGGAGCACGGAGTCGGGGAATCATCTCTGTAATTCAATAAATCTTGTGCTCCGCAAAGTTTTCTGCGATGTTGCACTATAGAAATTATCGAAAATATAGAAAACACTTGCATCTAAACTCGAAATTAAGTTATAGAAGATATGATAAAGTAAGATATAGAAACATGTGCTACTTCACTTGAATTTGAATTAAAAACTCATGAAACTTTTCATAGAACATATGCAACTTGAGTTTAGATTTTTGTTGGTAACGTACTCCTTAGATGATCTCCGGGGCATAGGTCTTGCCATGTTTTGAGAAGAGGACTCATGGTATGGTGGAGGATTAGGAGAATCCACAAAAGACAGAACAAGCGAGAAAGAATCGAGAATGGTGTTGATGAGTGGTTCTGTTGAAACTGAGCTTATTTTGCCGTTTTCGAGGAGAATCTTGAGGCTGTTAGCGCATCCTTGTCCACGGAGGAGTGCTTCCATAGCCTTGTGATCAATGTTGGAAACCATTTCTTGTGTTTGAGCTTTAATTTGTGCTTCAGTCTAGTTATGTATTTATAAGACAAAAATTCTTGTTCACATAAGATTTTCGGTCTTAAGTTTATTACTTTTATTATGTGGAAACCACAATTTGTCGGTCTTTGTGGAGAGAGAATTGAAACTGGCCGACTTGTCGACAAAGAACGCACGACGGACTTATTCTTGAACACCATATAATAATCACATACTAGTCGAAAAATATACATATTTTTAAACGAGCTTTTAGTGATGTGTACATCAATTTTTAATCTACACACTATATTTGATGTCAATACTCAATATGCATAGATTCATATGAGTATTTCATCCAAGGTTTATCTAGTCATATATACATCTTAGAAGATCTTAAAGAAATAGTTTAATAAATATATGAGGTATCATTGAATTCTCTTAGGATTTTTATTTTAAAAATGTGAAATGAACGTGTACGTATTGTTGTTTCTGTACAGAAGATTTTGGGGACTAAAACACTATTTTGTACTTTATACACAATTTTTTCTTTAGACGAAAATGCCGTTCTCCATAATTTTACTATGATTAATCCGTTTTTCAAATAATATTCATCAAAAAAATTAAAAAAAAAAACAGGATGAAACATAGGAAAACTTCCAGAATAATAAAACAAAGAAGGTTTTGTATCTCGACACTCACTAATGGAAGAAAGTACTTAACAAAAATTATAAAAAGGTATTTTATAATAAATATATTAAAATTACTATATGTTTTTTATTTCTAACATGCTTTTTTTTATGGGAGACTCACAAAAATGCCCCTTTTTTAATACCCCTTTTCAAAAATGCCCCCTTTGGCTGTTCATTTTTAAAAATACCCCTTTTTATGTACAAAATGACTAAATTACCCTTATTTTAATAAAAGATATCACAAATATATAAGGAAAATAACAAAATTAGGTCCACAAAATACAAAATATTTTTTGGCGGGAAAAGTGATCCCGCAATTTTTCCCGCCAAAACACTTAAAAACTTGTAAAAAACCTTTAAAAAACCTTGTAAAATTTTCCCGTAAAATTTTTTCCCGCCAAAAAATTTTCCCGCCAAAAAATTTTTTTTGCGGGAAAAGTGATTCCGCAATTTTTTTGGCGTTAAATTTTTGGCGGGAAAATTTTTCCCGCCAAAAATTTACAAGGTTTTTTACAAGGTATTTATAAGGTTTTACAATGTATTTTAAAAGGTTTTACAACGTATTTACAAGGTATTTATAAGATATTATAAGATTTTACAAGCTATTTTATAAGGTTTTTACAAGTTATAAGGTTTTACAAGTTTTTTATAAGGTTTTACAAGTTATAAATACCTTATAAAACCTTATAAGTACCTTGTAAAACCTTTTAAAATACATTGTAAAACCTTACAAAACACTTGTAAATACTCTGTAAAACCTTTAAAATACCTTGTAAATTTTTCCCACCAAAAATTTTCCCGCCAAAAAAAAAAAATTGCGGAATCACTTTTCCCGCAAAAAAAATTTTTTGGCGGGAAAATTTTTTGGCGGGAAAAAATTTTACGGGAAAATTTTACAAGGTATTTTAAAGGTTTTTTACAAGTGTTTTGGCGGGAAAATTGCGGGATCACTTTTCCCGCCAAAAAATATTTTGTATTTTGTGGACCTAATTTTGTTTCAAATAAGGGTAAAATGGTCATTAAAAATTAAAAGAGGGCAAACTTAAAAATGGACTCTCAAAGGGGGCATTTTTGAAAAGGGGTATTGAAAAAGGGGCATTTTTAACAATTTCTCTTTTTTTATTTAGTTTCTAAATTTTCATTAGAATTATTATAACAACATTATTTATGTCTGTATATATCATTTTGTAGCTTCTAAAATAATTTAATAGTTTAATCCAAAATGTGTGTATAATATAGAAAAATAGTCTTGTATTTGTCAACAAAATTAACATGTACTTTTTTGTTTTTTTGTTTGTTTACAGCCATGTATGTTTTTGTTTTATGCACTTAAAATAAAATAAAAATCAACCACTATTAGAAAGCCACACATGTACGATCGAAATGACGTATTCAATAATTTATTTTAGCATTTACCCGAAAGTGAGTCAAAGTATTTATTTTAATATTTTCATCACAACTACTTTTATTTGAAGTTTTCGTTGAATGATCAAGATAAGCATTTTATCTTCAAACACACATAAACCACACTTGTACCGTAGTCCCGTTAACCCCCAAAGACTTTTTTTCTTTCTTTCTTTTTGTTAAAAGACATCGACATGTTGTTTAAGTCCTTGTCGACATTAAGTCATTTGATCTTCCTTTCCTTAAGTGCTGACGAAATAATTTGCTAAAAGAAAGGAAAAAAAAAACATATTAGAATCAATAAAAATAGCCAAATGAAAAGCGTGACCAAATATTGACTTATCGTCACTCGTTAAAAGTGGATATAATAAAGAGAAATAGCCAAATGAAAAGCGTAATGTGATGATAACCGAAACTACAATTGTATAGCCAATGTGTGGTTGTATATGTGCCGTGTCTCACTCGTTAGAGAATATGCAATTGTTGTGTGTAAAGTTTTGTCCTAGTTAGTATTTCTTTTATGTTTTCAACCAACTAAAGTGTATCATTATTTGTTTTATGTTCGATAATTATTTCATTGTTTATCATAATTCATCAAATAGGTGGAGCTAATGAAGAAGAAAACCGTTATATTTTGCTCACAAAGATACCGTTTTGTTATTCCGTTCTCGAAAATTGGTATGTAAATGGAGATTCAAGAAAAGTATCATCTACTTACTTAATTAATTCCTAAATGATAACTTAGAAAATGCAGCATTACTTCTTCTTCTTTTTTTGGTTAAAAGACATCGACATGCATGTTTTAGTTCCTTGTCGACATTACGTCATTTGATGTTCCTTTTCTTTGGTACTGACGAAATAATTTGAAAGAAAGGAAAAAACATTACAATCATTAAAATTAGCCAAATGAAAAGTGTGACAAATTTGACTTATCCGTCACTCGTTATAGGCAATTAAAAGTGGACCGAATAAAACTAGCCAATATGAGTGTGTATATGTGCGTGACCGGCGCGTGGCGGCTTAGATAGCACTGGCGTCGGTCCCTCCGTCTGTTTTTCTTTATGTCTGCTTAGTCTTTTTCGGTTTTTGGAGCCTTGGTTGTTGTTGGCAAGGTGAAGAATTTTTGGATCTCAGATCTGAATGGGTCATGGATGTGTTCTTTGATTCGTCGATGGCTTTTGGTGTGGATGAAGTTCCTTTTCTCTAGTTTGAGAAATCCTGGATTTCTCCTTTGTCCTCTCAGATTTGGGTTTCGACGAAGGTTGTTATCGGCGGTTACGGCGGCGGATAATTTTTACTTGAGGTCTGGCTCTCTTCCTTTGGGTAGGGTTGCAACGGTACCCCTAGTGATTAGGCGTTAGTGGTTTGGTAATTGTTCTTTGCTCTTTCGTTAGCCTTGTTCTCTTCGATTCTCTTTTGGGTTCCTGTTTGTTTGCCTTCATTGTTGGTGGGTTGGTGGATGTGGTGGAATCAGTTCTATATTCAGTCTTTTGTGGTTAAGCATCTTGTTCTTTTGCCTAGTCTATGTCCTACCGCGTTCGCTTGTTGTTCGATCTTTTTCGTGCTCTTGCCGTTTCCACTCTTCGGTTCGATGCGGATTGTTTGGACTCAGTCCTTGTCTCTACGGTATAGACCTGATCGAGGTCTCTCTATTGCATTGGTATCTTTCTTGGCGTGAACAAATCGTGGTTGTTTCCTTTGCTTCGATTTCACCGTTTCCAGGAGTTGGGTGTGGTTTCTAGTCGTCTTCCCTTCTTGCTGGTAAAGATGCTTTAGTTCTCTTTATTTGTGAGGTAGTCTTCATTGTTAAAGGAAGAGTCGTTGTCCGGTGTCGTGGATTTTCTCGTCACCATCGGTCAGCCACTACGTCAAGCGTTTCTCGCTGTTTGGATTGATGGTAGGCAATTTGTGTGGTGCTAGATTCTAAGTTAGAGGTTTGATTTTTCCTTCATTGTGCTACCTTTGCCTTCTTTGTTTTGGCATAGTTATTCTTTCGTAGTGTTGTTGCTTATTTTCCGTCTCTTTGGGTTTAGTTTCCGGAGATGTCTCGTTTTCTTCCGGCTTGTGTCTCTGGGAACTTTTAGTTCGCCAACTTCGTTTCTCTCGTTTGGACATTTGGTTTGTTGTAAGGTTTTATTTCAAATTTAATTAAAATTTCTAGACGACAAAAAAAAAAAAAAGAGTGTGTATATAATATGTGCCGTGTCTCACTCGTTAAGTCGTTATAGAATATAGCCATTAAGCCAATATTTTATGTCTAGTTAATGATTTTTTGTTTCATATATTTTAATAATGCTTATTTATTGATTTTTTGTATTGTCTTTTTTCGACTCGCGTCGTGGACGTGCATGTCTCTATGCAATCGTTTATTCCTGGTTAGTTTTTTTTTTTTTTTTTTTTTTTATGTTTTCAACTCACTAAATTCGATGCTTTCATT
This sequence comes from Arabidopsis thaliana x Arabidopsis arenosa, assembly GCA_019202795.1. Taxonomy (NCBI): domain Eukaryota; kingdom Viridiplantae; phylum Streptophyta; class Magnoliopsida; order Brassicales; family Brassicaceae; genus Arabidopsis; species Arabidopsis thaliana x Arabidopsis arenosa. The sequence continues at coordinate 9,106,568 of CM032919.1, read as the reverse complement.
GTTTATCATAATTCATCAGAATAATCAGATAGGTGTCGAGCCGCTTAGACTTAGAGATACGATGACCAAAGGTTTTCTTTGCCTATTATTTTGGATTTCATAGAATTATTCTGCATTTTTTGGAGATAGAGAGTAAAAATTGCAAAAATTAGCGACTTTGAGGTTTTTTGCACAAAACCCTTGAATAAACACAACAATTTATACATAACAAAGTTTTTATTACCATAAAAACTAGAGTAAAGTAAAATAAAAAAAAATTAAAACATAATGTGCTGAGCTATCTTAATTTAAACGATTGTTTAATTTTACGATTGTTTAATACACTAAAAATAATTTGAGTTATATATGTATCAGTTTGGTAACTCGTAAGAACTTGTGCGTAAAAACACTAAGTTCACGATCGTCAAATTAATGAATCTGGCTTTCACATGGATTCATCTAAATTATTTAATATTGTATCATAAAATGAATCATGCAACGTCGAAAAACAAATTATATTGTATTTTACGCAAATTTAGTTCGTTTATCAAAAAAAAAAAAAAAAAAATTAGTTGTCCAAATCAACCGAGACTGCCAGATTGATAACATCCCTAACATTGATTTCACTTTAGTCAGATTTTCCTAACTCATTTCATTCAAAAATCTGACAGTAAAATCTTGAAGAATAAGTGAATTTTTTTTTTGTTAAAGGGGATAACTGATTTTTTAAGAAATTATCTTATAAGAAATAAATATTAATTTATCAGTTCATTGATATATCAGAAAATAATAAAATATCATAATCACAACATTTTTTATTTATCTTCACATTAATTTTACTTGAATCAGATTATTCCAACTCCAATGGCTACATCCGATATTATAGTGAATCTTATACAAGCAAGCGTATTACTTGATTGCTTCTACAAGCTATCAAGTTAAATGAAGGAACTTAGAAAGTTTTCATGTTTGAAATATGGTTTGTGGCACAAGTCACCTAAATTACTAGTTAACTAGATTTACTTTCATAAACTGTTTTCTTTTTGTAGTATTTTGTTGTATTACATTTTATAGCGTAGATGATTTTTGATTTGGATCTCAAATTTAAACCTATAACTTTTATTGTTTTATCATTTTTTTTTTTTGCTTATATTTTGATTAAATTTTGTAAAACTGGTTTTTTCATATCTCTTATTTCAAATTGTTTAAAGTTTTAATGTATTGACAATTTGTGGTAGAAAACAAATTATTAGTAAATGCATTTACAAAAACTTAAATTTGGTATTCTGGAAAATATATGATATATATGATCATACTAGTCTAAAGTAATTGAACCGTGCTCTCAATCTCTTCACCTCTTTGTTTAGATCACTTCACACATGCGTGCTTACAATGGTACTGCGACTATGTCCAAGGCTTTTTCTTTGATCGTAGATATGTTAAAGCGATTTACTGTGGGAATTATGATATAGGTTTCTACGTGACGCGAAATATATCGGCCTAGAACTTCAAGGGAATACTACCTTGGTAGGCGTCTACAAAGGAATGTGCAGTAGAAATGTTAGCGCGCGTATTTCAGTACCTTGAACTGCGCTTAGCAGACTGGAGAGACATCCACGTAAAGCTAATATGCATAAGACCCTTGCAGAGGGTTTTGAACTAGGTGTCAACTTAGACTGCCGGTTGTGTATGGGTCAGGAGGTTCGTGCGGGTATAATCAAATACAGACGACAAGCGGATTCGTGTGATACTGCATAGACGAACCACATAGCAATTAGTTCAAGTAAAAAAGGTATAAACTTTCACCTAATATCATCATCATCATCTGTTTGTTTCCTTCCAACAAGAGAGAACTCACTTATAAAACTTTGTCTAAGACAAAAAAAAAATCACTAAGAGATTAGTGATGTGTTTTGTTGTCATAATTAATCGATTTACTGTCATGTATCCTCCACTTTAATTGTAATGAATTCATCGTTTTACATAGTACCAGTATAGTAATAACTCCAACATACATACACAAACCATTACCTAAACACATGTAATAGCTAGCCTTTACAAAAGTTACAAAATCAACCAGACTCATGTAGAATTTTTCCAACAAAGGCACGTGCTCGGCACATGGCTACCAAAGGTCTAGCTCTAGGCATTGTGAGTCCTCCACCTTCAGTCATATCCACCTCTTCTTCTCCAATCCTCTCCCATTCAAAGCATTGAATCAAAGACCCGAGACTCAAGCTCACTAGCCGTTGAGCTAGTCCGGACCCTGGACACGCTCTTCTTCCTAACCCGAACGCCAGTAGCTTATGAGTCTCTCCTTCTTTCTCGAACCTCTCTGGCTTGAAACTCGTGGGATCATTCCATAGCTTAGGATCTCTATGTATAGCCCACACATTCACCAACAACATCGTGCCACGCGGCATATCGTAACCTCCTACTTTACAAACTTCTGATGCGACGTGCGGGACGGACAAGGGCCCTGCGGGGTACAAGCGCAACGTTTCAGAGACGATGTTCTGAAGATAAGGAAGATTTGGAACGTCTGATTCTTCCAAAAGCCTGTCTAAGCCAATTTTATCGTCAATTTCATCTCTCGCCTTTTTTAGTACTTCGGGATGGTTCAACAGGCTCGACAATGCCCATTCCAATGTTACCGCTGATGTATCTGTCCCCGCAAGTATAAGAGACTGCACATTGCACACATACACGAAATAAACCAAATGTTACCATTGACTCAAAATCGACTTACGAACTTAAAATGCTATCCTCGGATTACTTACGAGCATAGTTCCTTTAATGGTGTGGTCTGTGTAGTACTCAGGTTGGGATTCTTGCAAAGAAAGCAAGTGATCAATCATCGTATTCTCCTTCTCCTTTGCCGCTCGTTTCTCATCAACCAATCCCTGGAAGAACTCATCAAGCCTACCAGCAATCTTCTTTACCCGCCTCTCGAAACCTGTAATCCATCTCAAGACCGGTAAATGATCTGCCGCGTGTCCGGCACCAAAACAACTCATCGCCTCCGCGATAAGCTGCCGCACGCGTTTAGCCTCAGCATCATCCTCTGCACCATCTCCATAGTAACATTTTCCAGTCACCATTCTAATAATGTTGTTGAATGCTAAATTAGATAACATTGAATTCATCTCAACCTTTGCGAATTCCTGCATATTTCAGTGACACAATTCAGAAAACTTTAAACTATCTTTAATATTCATCAAAATTTTATAACTAAGATCTAAATTTCCTTTATTTAATTGGTAACAGATTCTGATTAAAATAGATTTTCCCAATAGCATAATTAATGATTAAGATCTAAAACTATCCTAAATTAGTAAGTAAGCTTAATAACAAAATTAGTGATTGTCTAAATATAGTAATTAATCTCACTTACGAGTGAAGAGTTCTGAGAGAGACGAACTATAAGTCGCCGGGCCTCGTCCCGGCGGATAGAGGAAAAGCTATTAAGACGGTGATTGGAGAAAATCTCGACGGCGCCGATTCGGCGGAGATTTCTCCAATGTTCACTATACGGAGCAGAGACCATAGATGAGTAATTGTACGAGATATGTTTAGAAGCAATTGACTTTGGACGATTCGCGAGAACGACGTCGTTTTTCGTGAAGCATTCTTCAACGATTGAGTTTGAAGAGACTACGAAAACGAGTTTGTTTCCGAGACGGAGGGAGAAGATCGGAGAATCGTTTAGGGATTTAGAGAGGGTGAGGAAAACGCGGTGGAGCGGTGGTTTGAGAAGGCGGAGGTGGCCGATGATTGGAAGTGAGAATGGTGGAGATGGAGGAAGATTTGGTTTTGGTTTGAGTTTTTTGATGAGGATTGTGAGAGTGAGGATTAGGATTAGGATTGTGAGAATTACGGTTTGAGATTCTTCTTCCATTGTTGCTGATTTGATTTTCTTCTTCACTGTGAATTTTGGGATTTTATAACAGAGAAGAAGATGTGGTTCAGAATCTCATAAACGTGGATTTTGAAAACAACACAATTTTGGAAACTCAATTATAGAAAGAGTTTAGCTCAAGTTACATGGGAATAATTTACAAGCGTTAGTGAATTTTAATCATTTTGGTACTTAATAATTATTTAAATTTTATATTTAGTGAGATTACATTAATCAATCTAGAAGAAAATCATATTTTCCGTGATAATTTGATTGGATGATTAAATTTTCCAAAAAAAATATTTATTATATCTACATCTCTTTTTTTTTTTGGGTCCACTAGTCTAGCAGACTTTTTTTTCTTTCAATTTTTATGTGGAGGTAAAATCACAATTACATGGGAATAATTTACAAGCGTTAGTGAATTTTAATCATTTTGGTACTTAATAATTATTTAAATTTTATATTTAGTGAGATTACATTAATCAATCTAGAAGAAAATCATATTTTCCGTGATAATTTGATTGGATGATTAAATTTTCCAAAAAAAATATTTATTATATCTACATCTCTTTTTTTTTTTGGGTCCACTAGTCTAGCAGACTTTTTTTTCTTTCAATTTTTATGTGGAGGTAAAATCACAATTTTGTTCTTAAGAATCTACAAAATTAACATGCCATGCACTAAAAATATGAGTCATAATGTACTACACATTTTACTTATTATTGACATGTTTATATATATTCAAAAGAAAGAATTTGGAAATGAGTTCCATGACAATAATATTGTAAATGCTATCAGAAAACTCCATTGTACATGTGTCAAATAAGCAAAACATGATTTTATGAATAAACCGTAGTTATTTTTTGGAACTAATTTTGAACATATGACATATCAAAAGCTATAATAATTAAAAGTGTTTCAGCTATATATGTGTCATACCTTTCGATAGCGTAAGGTTTGGTCATTCTCGGTGGCTCTAGAAGGTTTCACCATCTAAAGAATGCTTGGGAGTGCTAGAACTTAAGTCTGACTATAAGTTCTTCTAAGCCAGGTTAACTCATGTTGCTGAGAGAGATCCATGATATTGAGTCATTTATTAGTTTCGATCTTGTTTTGTCAAGACAACAAATGTGGAAGTTGATTCATATTTCTTTTTTGATATATTTTTTTTAATTTTTCAAACATCGGTTAAGTATTCTATTTTAGGTAGAACAAAAAAAAGGAATTTTAGCTCAATGAGACAAAGTCACATATGCCAATTTTATGGGATGTTTCACGAAGAGCATAATCACATATGTCAATTAATCATTTTTGATATGTAATAATAAGTTGAATACTACTCATCTATCTCACAAAAATGTTACTTTACAGTTTTCGCACATATTAAGAAAAGAGACTAATAAAAATTCTTCTTTACCCAATATTAATATACTAATAAATTTATCTATTATATTATACTAGATTAGGACCATTTTTTAATTAAATCAAATTTGAAAATAAATTAAATTAAAATTAAGTTTGGTTCTAAGTAGAAATTATCATTAAAAATTAAAAAATATATAATTTTTTATTTAGAGAAAAAGTTATTTATATATTCATTCTTTTAACTTAATACATCTATTTGCATTTCTATACTTTAAGTTTATAGTAACGTTTATTATAACAGTTTAGTAAAATTCAATAGCAAACACCAAACTTTTGTCAAATATTTATCATTATTATTATTGCCAAAACATAGTTTTCCATTTTCGCCAAAAATAATTTAACAACTTTCTTAGAAAGTGTTTTAGATACAAACCATATGTTAAATCCTGATTATTTACATCAATTAACAAATTTACTATTTACTTTACTACTAAATGTTTTTTTTCAACTAATTATTTTTTTAATGTTGAAGTATGTTCTTTACCACTGGTTTTTTTTACGTAAACATATAAATAGTTAAAAAAATTATATTGACAAAGATTAGCCTCTTAATATAGTTGTGACAAATAGGCATCAATATAACGTACGATCTATATATTGAAATAAAACATATGACCTCTAGATAATAAAAATTTTCCCAAGAAAAAATTGCTTCATCATTAGAACGAAGTTGAAGAAATGGTGGTGTTTTTGAAGAAATTTTTGCTTGGTGAGAAAATATGTTACTATCTATTTGTTTATATAGAGGTGAGTATTTAGAATCTTTTTTCTTTGAGGATTAATAATTGATTGTGTAATTTCCCTAATTATCGTATTTTATTAATTAATTGTATAATTTTTAAAATCTCTTTTTCATTTTGAAGGCAAAAGTAATCCTTTTTCTTTTAGAATATTAACTTGAAATTAGAAGAAGTAAATGATTTTATAATTTCTATTTTTATATAATAAGATACATATAGTTTCCTTATAATTTTTTTTACATTTTGTTTGTAAGATATATAAGTATAGTTATTTTGTAATGATCTTTTTACATTTTTAAAATTGTTTAAATTTATAATTTCTTACAACTATTCTTTTATACTTTTAAAATTAATGATATAGAAATTTTATTTTACACGTGTCAATATCTGAGATCGATAAAATTGACACGTGGCATGATCCTATGAGTTACTAACTTTGAAAACTATACTTTATATAATAAGACTAGAAATGTAGGTGCTTGATTTGGAGACATTAAATTTCAGGTGTCCACTGTAAGGCTACAATAGTGTAGGAACCCAGAGATCGCTCCTTCCAAGATCAAACACCATCTTGAATGATTGGCCCAGGTCTCCCACATTGACTTCTCCGTAAAATATTACATCCCGGTAATTTCGTAGACCTACTACTTTGTTGATATCTACGTTCATTTGTTTTAGGGTGATACTTAAGTTAAACCCTTGTAACTTTGGAATAAACATAGATAGGAGAATAAAAACCAGAGATTGCATCGTTTAATCTTTTTATAGAAAACGAAGACAAAATGTAATGAAATATAATGAGAGAAAAGTTATATATATATATATATATATATATGTTAATATACTTATATAAGATATAACTGTAAATTTTTAACTATAGTATTTAAATTTTGCAATATAGTTTAACTATCTATTTTATCATAATAAACTTGATTATAATTCTACACACTTCATCTTAAGTGATAACAATTTTATATCAAAATAATATTTATATCAGATCAAATATATATCTTAGTTAATATTAAAAATAATAAACAATTAACAAAACATAATTAACAAAAAAAACAGAAATCCACAAAAATATTTGGATAACAAAGATTTTTAAAATATATATTTTTATTTATGGCGTAATCTCGTAAATTAGTTTAATCTCATGCAAAATAATTTTAAATGAGCTAAAATTAATAAATAAAAATTTATTAACTTCTCATTAAGTAATTTAAAAGTCAATCCTATAAGCCATTTTTCTAAAAAATTTGTGTTTTCACTTATGACTACATGCGTTAAAATTCTTATAATAAAACATAAGTATAAGCTTGCGGAAACACATCAAATGATGCAAACACCTCCATCACATGATGCGTTAAAATTCTTAGAATAAAACATAAGTATTCAAAAAGTTATTATCATAAGCTCATTAATTTTTTTTTGTTTTAATTTAACAAATGAAAACACTATATTACAATGATAAATACAATTTTATCCAATTAAATTAATGTTCAATAAATTATATTTTATTTTAAACTTCAATGGGCTTATTTAATTAGTTAATATCCATACTAAATTTTTTTTCAAAAATTAATATATGCTAAATTTAATTGACCAATAACACATGTAAAAACAAATTTGTTAATTTTCCTTTTCGTTAAGAAAAAATAATTTTTTTTTAGATAAAGACATATAAATTAGTATATATATATATTTGTCTTTTGTTTTTTTAGTTTTTCTATTTTTTAAGAGAAAAAAGTTAACTTTTTTTTAACACATATCAACATCTGATCAATAGACTTGACACGTTGCACAATCTTATGAATTACTAACTTTGAAAACCATACTTTATATAGTAAGATAAGTACTTTAAAACAATAGGGTTAAAATTAATTTTTTTTATTTGAAATTTTACATTATAAATATAAAATGAAATTTTTTGTAAAACACACATTAAATTTTAAAACGACACTATCTATGAAACTGAAAGAATATTATACACACTTGAAATAAAGTGGAGGGAGCAACTATAATATAAAAGTAAACAATGATAGTTAGTACTGTACATACACTCTATACCAACAGGGTTGCTAATGTGTAGCAAGTTTTTATAATTTTAATAAATTGGGTTTTGATAATAAACATGTGAAGAGGCAGATTGTGTAACATTTTTGTTGTTCAATAAGCATGTGTTTGGTCGTTTGGTCGCCGCAGGTACCTGCGGCATAACGCTGCAGCAAACGCTGCGTTCTGCGGCTAAAAATTTTGGACGCTAATTAAAGTCAGCTTCAGCCGCCTGCGGCGACGAAACGAACAACAACCTGATTTGTCGCCGCCGCTGCCGCTGCCGCCTATAGCGACGAAACGAACAGACTAAATATCTATGATTGTTACTACTCTATGGAAAGCGATGCTCATACCAAGAATCTGACTCATCAGCTTCTAGTGATCAAGGAATTTCTCTCAAAAGGCTAAGTAAATAAAAGATACATTCACGTGGTTATGTCAATCCTTCCTCTCAAACAAACACGGCTTAAAGAAGAATGTTCGACACAATTAAGAAAAAAAAAACCAACTTATATGGTTAAGTAGTAATCCCATATTGATATTGACATATGTACAATAAACTTACAATGAAGACAACAAAAACAAAAACTGCCATAGATTCAATGAGCTTCCAATGAAAATTAACTAAAGATATATGTGTACCTACTGGTCATCACAATGATTAATCAATGTATTAAAATTTGTGATTGTTATAGGTTTAAGCTTTTTGAATTTGCATGTCATGTAATTTTAGACTCTACCCTGCTTTGCCAAAAAAAAAAAAGACTCCTATCCTCAATTACTAAATTTAACTTAATTTATACATTAACAGATGTTTTAGAAAATTAAAAATTGTAAACAAAATCTATGATTACTGGAAAATATATATATATATATGTTGAATCTCAGAGTAATTGCTAATATCCCACTTAAATGGGTTTAACTGGGTCCAAATAATGAATAATGAATAACTTTGTTACAGATGCCATGAGTAGAAAAAAAAGATTTTAAATAAATTTCAGAAAATTAGTCATGTTGGAATTTCACTAAAATAATCACAAAGAACTTGTAAAGCTACTAGATTTATTAAGATTTGTTTGAAGATTTCGTCTAGTCTATCTCTTAAATTCTAGTAGTTAATACTTGTACTGATTCCGCTGTGTGTTTTTTTTTTAATAAACTAAACTCTCATTTAAAAAAAAATCCTACGCCGTCTTTAAAAGCCCAATAAAGGCCCAAACGTTCTCTATAATATTTCAACCTAACCCTTCACCTACTCCAATTAGCCTCTCTCTCTCTCTTCGCCGGAGATTGGCTAGCTTCCGCCGTCACCACCGCATCTCACCGGAGATTCTTCTTCCGTCGTTCTGAAATAATTCAACTAATACGGCAACCAAGATACTCTTGATGGCAACCATTGTAGCTGTAATTTTTTTATCTTGGAGAAAGTGTAAATTTGATATTCTTCTTACTCTGTTTCATGACTGTGTTTTTGATTGCTGTGACAGAATAAAGAATTTACGGGAAATCCAAGACGCCAACTCGCTAAGCTGTTTGAGGTGTCTCTTAAATTAACAGTTCCTGATGAACCTAACGTTGAGCCTTTGATTGAGCCTGGCAAATTCGGAGATTACCAATGGTGCTTCCTCTTTCACTTTAAGTACCAATTAAGTTGTTCTCTGTTTGTTTCACTTCATCATATTGTTGTTGTTTGCAGTAACAATGCAATGGGACTATGGTCCATTATCAAAGGAAAGGGTACACAGTTCAAGGGTCCTCCCGCTGTTGGACAGGTTGGTTGGTTGGTTTGGTTTGGTCTAGTCTTTAGGCTTTGAATGGTTAGTCCATATGATGCGTACTGGAAACTGCATACCAATATTTTAGTATGCAAAATATCGGACTGTAGTATGGAGCAGACAATTAGAATTTCTTGGCTTTTTATCTCTTGTAACTCTTATTATGTTTCGTTTTTCACGTTAGGCTCTTATTAAGAATCTCCCTACTTCTGAGATGGTGGAATCATGCTCTATAGCTGGACCTGGATTTGTTAATGTTGTACTATCAGCTAAGTGGATGGCTAAGGTGCTTCAGTTGTATAGTCATTTTCTAGTAAATAATTTGTGTTTGTCATAATTGATTTCTAATCTACCTGCAGAGTATTGAAAATATGCTTGTTGATGGAATTGATACATGGGCGCCTACTCTTTCGGTTAAGAGAGCTGTAGTTGATTTTTCCTCTCCAAACATTGCTAAAGAAATGCATGTTGGTCATCTAAGATCAACTATTATCGGAGACACGCTTGCTCGTATGCTCGAGTACTCAAAGGTTGAAGTTCTACGAAGAAACCATGTTGGTGACTGGGGAACACAGGTAGCTAGCTATTTTCTGCCCTTTATATGATTTCTTAACCTTGAAACCGAGTTTTTTTATATATTGTATTCCCGAAATTTATCGAAGAAATAAAAGCTGCTTTTATTCTGCAGTTTGGCATGTTGATTGAGTTTCTCTTTGAGAAATTTCCTGATACAGATAGTGTGACCGAGACAGCAATTGGAGATCTTCAGGTCAGCTGCCTTGCATCATATGGCTTCTCAAGCTTTATCAATATTGGCATAATATGCTTCATGTGAAAAACCATAGCTATAGTTTCTAACTTTTGATGTCCTCTGATAGATGTTTTACAAGAAATCAAAATTGAGATTTGATTTGGATCCGGAGTTTAAGGAAAAGGCACAACAGGCTGTGGTCCGTCTACAGGTAAATAACAATTTTTATCCTCAATCACTGGTGCATTCTTCTGTTTCTCAGTGTCTCAATTTGCAGCTACCTTTAGTTGCAAAATCTAAATCACTCACTTGTCAAAAAAAATTCTTTGTTTTAGGGTGGAGATCCTGTTTACCGCAAGGCTTGGGCTAAGATTTGTGAAATCAGCCGAAATGAGTTTGCCAAGGTGTACCAACGCCTTCGAGTCGAGCTTGAAGAAAAGGTAAAGGAATAGTTGGGACCTATACTAAATTATAGAGACAGAATGGGAAAGAGATATACATGGATGTGTAATGGAAAATACATTGATTTATGACAGGGAGAAAGCTTTTACAACCCTTATATCGCTAACGTAATTGAGGAATTGAGCAGCAAGGGGTTAGTTGAAGAAAATGAAGGTGCTCGTGTGATATTCGTCGAAGGCTTTAACATCCCACTCATAGTTGTAAAGAGTAACGGTGGTTTTAACTATGCCTCTACCGATCTGACTGCTCTCTGGTGGGCTATCTTTATGTTAATCTGGACTTTAGTAGCAATGTTTGGAAAATACATCTCATATATTATTACTTCCGTATTGTCTGATGGTGCTAAAATCTTCCTGGCCCAGGTATCGGCTTAATGAAGAGAAAGCTGAGTGGATTATATATTTGACCGACCTTGGCCAGCAGCAGCACTTTCATATGTTCTTCAAAGTAGGTTTCATGAATATGTTTTTCACGTCTTGTGAATGTTGTCTTGATTGAAACTGTCAGTCGTAACTGTGGTTATCATGTAACTCTGAATCAGGCTGCCAGAAAAGCAGGCTGGCTTCCAGACGATGACAAAACTTACCCTAGAGTTAACCATGTTGGTTTTGGCCTTGTCCTTGGAGCTGATAACAAGCGATTTAGAACTCGGGCAAACGAGGTAGTCCGACTAGTTGATTTGCTAGATGAGGCCAAGGATCGCAGTAAAGCTGCCCTTATTGAGCGAGGTATCCAACTTTGTGTCAGCACTCTCTAAATTGCTGAACTATTCATTGTTCAGTCATTATATGGTCTTATTCATCCCGTATATATTGTTTCTCTGTTTAGGTAAAGACAAAGAATGGACACCTGAGGAGCTGGACCAAATAGCTGAGGCAGTTGGATACGGTGCGCTGAAGTAAGTATTAATCTCTATTCTACTGCTGGTACTGGTGATAGTGAATTCTATTTAGTATCTTCTGGTTTTCGATGACTTTTGTAACCAAGGCTGCACAAATGTGATAAATGACTTGTGGTTTTGTTGAATTTGCTTTCAAGGTATGCTGACCTGAAGACCAACAGATTGACGGGTTATACTTTCAGCTTTGATCAAATGCTTAATGACAAGGTACTGGAATTTTAGAGCTAGTCTACATATTTGCATTATTGAGTCATCTACACATGCTTATTGAATATTTTGATCATGTAGGGAGATACAGCCGTTTACCTTCTTTACGCCCATGCTCGGATCTGCTCAATCATAAGAAAGTCTGGCAAAGACATAGATGAGCTAAAAAAGGTATTTTAGCAGCATGAACTCAAACACCTACAAAGTCTGTGTAATGTGCTAACACTTATTTTATTGCAGACAGGAAAGATAGCATTGGATCATGCAGCGGAACGGGCACTGGGGCTTCACCTGCTTCAATTTGCTGAGGTAAAAAAAACACATGCTGATTAGATGTGTACTTTGATATTCTTGGTAACAAGAAGATGAACAATTCTTGTGTGAACAATTTGCTTGCAGACGGTTGAGGAAGCGTGCACCACATTGTTACCTAACGTGCTGTGCAAGTACCTTTACTACTTATCCGAAGAGTTCACCAAATTCTACTCCAATTGTCAGGTGAGCATTCCCAAAATCCTACTTTTCTATTTAAACCGTTGATTAGACTGTAAAACCAAACAAACCCACCATTGTTTTCATCTTTCTCTTTACAGGTGAATGGTTCAGCAGAGGAGACAAGCCGTCTCTTACTTTGCGAAGCAACGGCTATAGTCATGCGGAAATGCTTCTACCTTCTTGGAATCACTCCTGTTTACAAGCTTTGATACTTCACAATGAAACTACCCAAAAGGCAATAGGATTTTTTTTTATGTTTCGACAACTTTTTACTTGAATCTTTGGTTCAATATATGGTAATTTACTAATTTATTTCTGAAAAAAAAGTCCAATTCCGAGATGAAAAAATCACCAAATTCCAAAATCTGTTTAATTACTCTTTCAAAAATTCCACTTGACCATTGTGAAAAGTGAAAACCAAAGAAGGAACAGTCTCTATTAATGATTTAGTCAGAACAAGTTATGAAAATTGCTAAACCGAATTAAAAAATTCACTTCGATTTGGTTATGTTTGTTTTTTCCGGTTCAATTCGGTTCCGACCGGTTCGAATCCAAATTTAAATCAGCAACATTATCATCTCCGTCTCGTCTCTGTTCCAAAATCCAAAGGAAGCTTCGAAACCATTGACGCAGCAACAATGATACTACGTCGTTTAATCTGCTACAACGCTTCTTCAACTGTTTCATCTATAGCTCCGTCTCCGAAGAAGAAGCCTCTCATCTTCTTAGGCTCTCCTCAGGTCAGAAAGATATATCATCTTCGACTGTAAAATAGCTATGGGTTTAGGGTTTAGCTTAATCTAATTCCTTTCTGCGAAATTAGGTCTCCGTGACTGTGCTTGAAGCTCTTTTCAATGCATCTGCTTCACCAAACTCTTCCTTCGAGGTATAGTCTGAAACTGGCACTGTGAAATCGAGATTTTGAATATTGGAATGTTTTCTGATTTTGAATCTTGTTAATGTGAAATTTCATTGCTTATGAACAAGATAAGAGAAATGTGGTGAAGATCTTTAGGAACTTTTGTTGTTACTTAAACCGGTTTTGTACCCGCTGATTCGGCTTTTGTTTTAGGTTGCAGGCATTGTTACACAGCCTCCATCAAGGAGAGATAGAGGCAGAAAAGTTTTGCCTTCGCCAGTAGCACAATACGCTCTCGATAAAGGCTTACCTTCTGATCTCATTTTCTCCCCTGAGAAGGCAGGAGATGTAAGGATTCTTGTTTGATTAATATCAAGCTCTTGCTTTTTGGAAAGATGTGATCTTTCGCCTTTTCTTGTGAAGATGACATTGCATTTCTTCTATGTAGGAAGCATTCTTATCGGCTTTACGAGAGTTGCAACCTGAGCTTTGTATTACAGCAGCTTATGGGAATATATTGCCTACTAAGTTCCTTAAAATTCCATTACATGGTTAGTAAAAGTTGATACTGAATGGAACATTCTAGATAGTCGATGGAAACGAATTTTGTTTGTTTATACTGCGAATGAGTCTTGTGTTTTGAGCCAATATTTAATGGTTTAGGGACAGTGAACATACACCCAAGTTTGTTGCCCCTGTACCGCGGTGCAGCTCCAGTTCAAAGAGCATTACAGGTGCAAATCAATCTTAACTCATTCCATTCTCCCTCTTATTGCTTAGCCTCTTACTTACTAGATTGCTAAGACTCTTGACTCAAGTATGCACAATAACACCTGGTGGCTACACTAGGATGGTGTCCCGGAAACAGGAGTATCATTAGCATTTACGGTGCGAAAGTTAGATGCAGGGCCAGTGATTGCCTCTAAGAGGTTCCAAGTGGATGATCTAATAAAGGTATTCACAAAGTAGCTCATCATATTATTATAATTTATGTATCTTTATGACCTCTGTTTGCATCATTTCCAGGCACCAGAACTGCTCTTGTTCCTATTTTCTGAAGGTGATATAGTGATTCTTGTACTGATGTTATTCAGTAGAACTTTTGAACATAATTAGGCTATATGAATAGGGTCTAAGCGAAAATAAACTTTGCAGGTTCTAAGCTTCTTATCCATGAACTTCCCTCGATATTTGATGGGTCCGCAAAATCAAAAGCAGTTCCCCAAGATGATTCTAAAGCTACCTTAGCTCCAAAGGTATCTGTTGTGTGTCTTGTATCATTCACAATAGGGCACAAAAATTATAAGGCAATGCTGCTATATTGCTTCATGTATGAGATAACGTAATCTGATTCGAAATTTGGTTCTTATGTGACTGAAATGATTCAACTGATGCACAGATAGCTCCAGATGAGGCTTGGCTCTCTTTTGACAAGGAAGCTTTTGTTCTACATAACAAGGTAGAAGAACTCCTTCATTTCGTTCACTTGGTATATAATCCTAAACATAAAAAGTAAAACGGCTTTCCAGGTTCGTGCATTCGCAGGATGGCCGGGAACAAGAGCTAAAGTTGTAGTCCTCGATGACAAAAGCGGTCAGCAAAATGTGCTAGAGCTTAAAATCATGTCCACTCGAGTATGCAAAGATCTGGAAATCCAGGATGGTGGACAAGATTATGTAACTTTCAAGAAAGGTTCATTGGTGTTTCCCTGTGGAGGAGGTACTGCTTTAGAGGTAAAAGCTATAAACAAATCACTGCCACTATTCTCTAAATCAACAAAGTTACAAACTCACTGTGATACAAAAAAACACACATGTTATAATGCGGTAATCAGACATTAACCTAGTATTTTAAAAGCTAATATTTGGTGTTACTGATTCAGGTACTAGAAGTCCAGCTTCCTGGTAAAAAAGCTATCAACGCAGCCGCCTTTTGGAATGGCTTGAGAGGTCAAAAGCTGAAGAAGCTATGAAGACAGAGACTGAAACAAAATTAAGCTTTGGTCAAATCAGGTGTAGCCACTTTCAAATTGCTTTTGAATCACCAATTACTAATATACCAACATTCTTTGGGATAACATGATTTTTCTAAAATTAAATAGAGCCGCATTAGCAGCAAAATGTAAAAATTGTTTGATCAAATGTAAAACTGCTTACAAGTGTTCTTATGCTCCAACCAGAGACACCAAACTTATGTTTATCTACATATACATTTTTACAGGGGATTTTTGCATAAATTCTTTTGGATCCGGGTTTGACCCGATTTTAGTCTATTCGGATCTTGGATAAGCAATTTTAGGGATGTTGTCTTAATTTCAAACTGATAAATGAAGCCATATTGTCTTTAATTCATCTACTTATTCTTATACTATTTCCATATTAATCATCTCCGGATACTTAGCATTTTACCATACCTAATTGATTAACTCCATTTTTACCAAAATCAAAACAAATAACTTCTCACATACCTTAAGTGTATATTGTTCCTTTATTTTCGCCAATGCAATCTGCAACAAATATTAGAATGTTAATACGAAATTTTTTTTATATCAAATTTTTTTTTAAGGAAAACGACATTTATACTATAATTACACATATATTTTTTGTTACCTTAACTTCTTCCCACATTAATAGGCTCTATTCTTCCCAAATTATGGCGATCGAATCTTCAATCATATATATTGTAGTAACAAACCAAGATTGATAATCACATTGTTTCCTATTAAAATGGTAAAGATTTTGTGGCAAATCACATTTGTTTCCTAAATAAAATGAACAATATTAAATCTACATTTAATCCCACGAAATGAATTCTAACAAACCAATATTTGACAATAAAATTGTTTCAATGATAAAGATGTTTATGCAAATTAAATCACATTTGTTTCCTAAATAAAATGAACAATATTAATTCCACATTCAATCTCACCCAATAAATTAAAAATCTTGCATAACTAATGATTTTACTTTTCTTTTCTATAGCATCTATGTGGCATATTCTATGAATTTTCGATTCAAAGATTTTTTAAAATATCTTATACTTGCTCATCAAGATTTTCCAATATTCTCTAACCTAAAAACCTACCAATCTTCTCAAAACAATATAAATACACCCTCATTTTCAAGATCTAAACTCACCAAACACGAAACCATTTCTACTTTACCACGTGCAAACAAAACTCAAAAATGTCTGCCTCATAAAAGGTGAATTGTAACTCCTTTTAATATTTTCATGAGTGTTTTTTTTTCTAAATATTTTAGGGGGATGAGATCCATGCATGTGTGAAAAATGATTTTGTGATTTTGAGAGTTATTTATGTATTTGCTACTAATGAAATTGTTTGACTGAAGGTATATACTTGCTGTTTCTTCCTTTCCAACACATGCAATTACTAATGATGGAATTCTAGAAGAAGTTCATGAAGATTCTGGAAATATGATCAACCCAACTTCTATTGTCTGTGGTGGACATGGTGGTCAAGTCCTACAAAACTTAATACAAATTATCTATTATACTGTTCTTAACTCAATAATCCAATAATGAATTTGATTTTCTTTGTCTTTGTTAGGCTCCACTAATGTTGACTAATAGTTAATAGACTACTGTATCAACTACTCATTCATCTAAGCGTATCTATGCATCTAATATTGGTTAATCTCCTGAAGATGAGAACATCAAAAAGGAAAATATCGACCGAAAGAAGATTCTTGGTCTTAAAGTCAAGATTGAGTAGAAAAGAGTGAATTGCTTCGCAGGTTTGGAGTTTTTATTTGGTTTACTGTTACTTTGATCCATTTTATTTTATTTTGATGACTTATCATTGTTTTAAGAGTCTGGATTATGCAATGGTTTACGTGTTTTCTTCAATAAATTGTTCATTTATAACTTTTCAAAGTTTCTATTTAGATTTTTTGAATAATATATGTCAATGTTTATAATTTTCTAAGAGTATTCTGAAAGAACTAACCTGATGTAAACCAAGGTTTGATACTCTAAGAGGCTTAGAGCCCTCCACCGTGATCAAGATGTTTAACTTCTTCTTCCTGTTGAATGAAAAAGTGAACATTCTATTAAAAAATAGACCTTTAACTTATTCTTTAAATCAATGATTTGTGTCGTTTTAACTTTGATTGATAGCAAACTAAATAAAAGATCCCATTTAACCAGTCGATTAATCCACTTTGAAGTAGCTTCATTACGAAAACTCCAAAATCCATCGAAATATGATAAGAGAAGGTTGGAGAAGACAAGCTCCGATTGAATTCGAAGAGCCGCTCGAACCTAACTGTGTCACTAACCTGAATAAAATCCATTGATCGATTGAAGGGTGAGGTATTATTCGACGATTAACTCATATTATCAGAGATTACAAGTTGATTTTGGAAACTCGCGTAAGGAAAAGAGAATAAATAGATGTCTCGCTTACCTTTGCAAACATATCAATTCAGTAAACAAAAACTGATTGTTGTTTAACTGGGTTCGATTAGAACTCATTATATCGATTGATGCTTGAGAAATTGCAGATCCAGAAGGTTGTCGGTGATTTCTTTTTTTGGTTCTGTTTTTTTGACATCGGTCGCTGATTTTTGTTTTACAGAGAACGTTCCCTTTCTATTTTTTTTTGTAGAATAAATCTAATTGGGCTTTGTGGGCCTTTCAAAAGTTGCTAGAGTTTTGATTCTTTGTTATTAGGTTCTAAAACATGTTTGATTTGAAGTATGGACCTAATGATAAAGGATTATTTTTTTTCAACTGATAAATGATTAGTTAAATAACTTTTTTTTTCACGAAAATTCATAACTTCATACCTTATTGTCTTATTCCTTTTAAATATATATATAACAATAATTCGTTTAATTATATTTTTGATAGCCATTCAAGAAAATCATAATTACATGGATTACTAAGGATAAGTTAGTGTTACAAAAATGTAAAAATAAAAAGGCTGGTGCAAAATTTTCAATTCAGATTTTAACCGGTGTGTTTTTCAGGGTCGTCTCAAAATTAAAATTTTAAAATAAATTCAAATATAAATCTTCAAAAATAAAATAAAATACGTAAAAATTTAAAATTATGGATCTAAACTCATATATTATGTAAAAAAGAAAATAAATTCATATTTTAATAACCTATACATAAGTGACTAATGAACTTAAAATACAAATCCTACAATATATAGATATATAAATATCTATATATATATATATATATATACATTTAAATTAAAAAACAATAGCATATATGTAAAAAAAAAGCCTTAAAATAAAAATTTAAATTTCTATTTAGCAAAAATATAGGCCCGCCGTGTACCGCGGGTTAACATCTAGTTAACTATGTAAAAACCTTGCTTAAAAGTTAAAACCTTAAAGATTGAGAGATGTTTCGAGCGGTGGGATCGACTCTGAAGAGAAACAAAGAAGCGTTTAATGGAATCGCTCAAGGATTCACTACTTCGTCTCATCGAGTTTTCACTTCTAACATTACAGCTGCTATTGTAACCTCTGCTTCGTGTTCTTTTCTAGCTGGAAACTCCTTCTATGGCTTGCGATCTTTTTTCACGATAATTTCCCAAAGGTTGATACTTTTGATCAGGGTTTATGTTAAAGTTAAGATTTTTGATTCCTATTAGTTGATTTTCAGATTTCTCTGTTTGCAGTTTGCTTAGCCCAGGCCCCACCCCACCCCAGCCACCTCATAATCAAATTCTTTTTCTCTGCTTGAATCCTTGGATTTTGCCTCGTCTTCTTCGGCAAGCTCTACGAGAAATACACCAAATTCAAGGTTTGGTTATCTCCAGCAACATCGATCTTCTGTGGATGACGTTAATAGGGAACAAGAAGAAGAGAAATTCCTAAACTTTGTTACAGGTACCAAATTTCCATCTCGAAAGGCTCTTCCTTTTGCTTCGTGCTTCAAGTTTAATCTCATCAGGTATGTAATCTCTGATTCTCTACTGATTTGTGACTGTTTGAGATTTATTTATTTGGTTTCTCATGTATGTTGTTTCCAATTTCCTTTCTACACACCGTGTCGTTTTGCAGAAACCTTGCTTAAACCCTAGAGAGATAGACATGTTTCGAGCGGTGGGATCGGCTTTGAAGAGGAACAATGAAGCGTTTAATGGAATCGCTCGAGGATTCACCACTTCGTCTCATCGAGTTTTCACCTCTAACATTACAGCTGCTACTGTAACCTCTGCTTCGTCTTCTTCTCTAGCTGGAAACTCCTTCTATGGCTTGCGATCTCTTCTCAAGGTAGTTTCCCAAAGGTTGATACTTTTTTGTTAAAGGTTGATACTTTTGATTAGGGTTTATGTTAAAGTTGAGATTTTTTATTCCTGTTAGTTGATTATGAGATTTCTCTGTTTGCTTAGATTCTAAGATTGGGTTTGATCAAGATTATGTTTTTGTCTAGGGTCAAAATGCTTCAATGTTTAGAAAGATGTCAACTGTAGCGTCGATTAGCTCAGAGAGTAAAGAGGGTTTGAAGCATCTTGTGACTGGAGGACCTCAAGCTCGTAAATGGGTTGGGATATGGCTTTTTGGTTCTGCTACTTGGGTTTTCAGCATGGTTGTTCTAGGCGGAGTTACTCGATTAACTCGATCTGGTTTATCGATGACTGATTGGAAATTTACTGGTGAATTCCCTCCGCTGTCAGATGAAGCATGGGTTTGCGAGTTTGAGAAATATATGCAGTCTCCTGAATATAAGCGGTTAGTTTTGCGATTTTGGTAGCTATGTTGCTTGCATTTGCGTTTTTTTTGTCTTTGGACGAACTCTTGATTTTGAAATGCTGTTTGTGTTTTGGGATTTGGTGGTTTGCAGTGTGAACAAAGGGATGAATCTTGAAGATTTTAAGTTTATATATTGGATGGAGTATGCTCATCGAATGTGGGGAAGAGGATTGGGAATCATGTTTGCTTTGCCGTTTTCCTATTTTCTGCGGAAAGGGTATATTACTCTACGTCTTGGAGTTCAGCTCTCTGGTTTATTTGCGCTTGGTGCTGGACAAGGTCTCATTGGTTGGTGGATGGTTAAAAGTGGTTTAGAGGTAAAGATTAAGAACTGTTGTAGATTCTCTTATTAGATGTTATTATGTGCTGTGTAACCAGTAATCAGTTTGGTCATTTAGGAGCCGCCATCTGAATATTCTCAACCGAGGGTAAGCCCGTACCGTCTTGCAGCTCATCTGACCTCAGCTTTTGCCATTTATTGTGGACTTTTCTGGACCGCTCTCTCTGTCGTTATGCCTGAACCACCAGCTGAGTCATTGGCTTGGGTTAGGGGAGCCGCTAAAGTGAAAAAGCTTGCATTACCAGTAAGCTTGATTGTTGGTATCACTGCAATTTCAGGAGCCTTTGTTGCTGGAAATGATGCTGTAAGTAAATTAACAAACTTGGATCTAAGCTTCTATTATATTAGTTACAGAAAGGAAGCTGAGTATTTTGATCTCTCCGCTTGTGAATTGTAGGGTCGTGCATTCAACACATTCCCGAAAATGGGCGACACATGGATCCCAGATAATATATTTGAGATGAAACCACTTTTACGCAACTTTTTCGAGAACACAGCAACTGTTCAGGTACACCATTGACACAAAGCTTTCTCAAATTGCGTCAATAGTCTCAAAAAGACTTAAACTTAACTTAAATTTCAGCTTGATCATCGCCTTCTTGCAACCACAACCCTAATCGCAATTGGAACAATGTGGTGGTTCACAAGGAAGCTAGACATACATCCAGCCGTTAAAGCTTTGATCGGAAGTACCGTCGGAATGACTGCTGTTCAGGTAAATCAATCAACATAAACTTTCATGGAAACTTAAACTCCAAACGATTGATGGGGTTTTTGTCGTTTTTTGCAGGTGACATTAGGTGTATCAACGCTTCTGAGTTATGTTCCGGTCTCACTAGGAAGCGCACACCAAGCAGGAGCTTTAACACTTCTCACTTTGATGCTACTTCTCAATCACACTCTTCGGAGGCCATCACCTTCTCTTCTCAAGTCTCTTCCACAAGTTGCTAAATCAAATTTTAGCTAAGCCCTCTTCACTAAAATCTTCCGTTTTTCATTATTTACTAAAGAAACTATTCTTTGGCTCACTATTATACTAGCAAGCTTTCATCGAGTCCTGCGTCAATGATGTTGTATTATCAGTCATGACTCGAAAAATAAAGTACGAAAACAATTAACAAAAGTTTCATATGAATCCTAGAACTTGAGGATTTGTTGGTGTCTAATTGTCTATGTTTCATTGACGAATAAAAAATAACTGGATCATTCTAGTTAGACTCAAAATTTTCTTATACCAATTTGGTTCAATGCTAAATTTTTGTTCGGTTTTGGTTTAGATACGATTCGGTTATTTCAGTCTGGTTCAAATCCGTAAGTCTTGTGGATAATGTAAAGAGAGAGTTTTTGGCGTTTTGGGTATAGAAGACTATACACATGGGTAGCCCACCATCTTCCTTTCTATATAGCCAATGCTACAAAATTCTCTGTTAACTTCACACTACTACTATGGAGAATCATGGAGGAAGAAGAAGAGACATAGCCATAACCGATGGAGAAAGGAGGACTGGTTCTTCGATTGTGGCTGCAACCGTAGCAGCTGTAGCAGTGGTCGGGCCGCTTTTTGGTCTGATGAGTTTCAGCTTTGTGGCGACGGTGACTCTGTTTCTGATCGCTTCTCCATTGCTGCTGATATTTGCTCCAGTTTTATGGTGATGGTAGCGGTTCTTGTGGCAGCAATGGTTGGTGTTGGGGTAGCTGCAGCCATGTGGATGATGGGAATAGCTGCTTTGGTATGTTGTGGCCGAGAGATTGGTATTGAAACCGGAGTGGCTGGGAGGATGGTTGAGTCGGTGGTGAGAGAGTTAGGTTACGGTCGGAGTCGTTACTTGCGAGACAAATCAGAGGATGGTTATTCTTCTTCTCGGGCTTAGTTCAAAAACTTGGAAACACATAGATATGGGCCATATCATATGGCTATCAGGGATGTTTCTTCTATGGCTGCGTCTCCGAAGAAGAAGTCTCTCATCTTCTTAGGCTCTCCTCAGGATAAGAGATATTTTTAACATCTTCATGGGTTTAGGGTTTTAGCCTAATCTAATTCCTTTTCCGTGAAATTAGGTTTTCGTGATTGTACTTGAAGCTCTTTTCAATGCATCTGCTTCACCAAACTCTTCCTTCCAAGTTTAATCTCAAACTTGGTTTACAAGTTAACTCAGATTTGAAAAATAGTATCTGATTATGATGATCTTTAGGAACTTTTCTTGTTACTTAAACCGATTTTTAACCCGACTAATTCGGCTTTGTTCTAGGTTGCAGCCATTGTTACACATGCTCCATCAAGTAGAGATAGTGGAAAAAAAAGTTTTGCCTTCTCCCGTAGCGCAATATGCTCTTGATAAAGGCTTACCTTCTCATCTCATTTTCTCCCCTGAGAAGGCAGGAGATGTAAGTTTTCTTGTCTCATTAATCAACTTCTTGCTTTCGGAAATATTGTGATCTTTCCTTCTTCTTTCTTGTGAAGATGACATTGCATTTCTTATATGCAGGAAGCATTCTTATCGGCTTTAAGAGAGTTGCAACCTGCGCTTTGTATTACAGCAGCTTATGGGAATATTTTGCCTACTAAGTTCCTTAAGATTCCGGTACATGGTTAGTATAAGTTGCTGCGTATTCTAGATGGTTGTCTACTACCGTGAATATGTTTTTCTATGAACCTTACTTGAAGGCCTCTTAGATACTGTTTTAGTTACTAGGACCCTTATTGGTTGATCGTTGATGTAACCTAATGTTGTTTCTATATACTGCAAATGAGTCTTGTGTTTTGAAGCCATTATTTAATGGTTTAGGGACAGTGAACATGCACCCAAGTTTGTTGCCCCTTTACCGTGGTGCTGCTCCAGTTCAAAGAGCATTACAGGTGCACTTTTTCTTTTTTCACTCTTCATGTTTTTACTTACTACATGATAAGACTCTTGAATCAAGTGTGCAAAATAACACTTGGTGGCTGCACTAGGATGGAGTCCCTGAAACAGGAGTAACATTAGCATTTACGGTGCCGTAAGTTAGATTCAGGGCCAGTGATTGCCTCTAAGAGGTTTCAAGTGGATGATCTAATTAAGGTATTCGTTTTATCCCATCTTATTATGTTTTCGGGATCTTAATGACCTCTGTTTGAATCATTTGCAGGCACCAGAACTGCTCTCGTTCCTAGTTTCTGAAGGTTAATTCATGTTTTTCAGTAACAATTATTTGAACATAACTGGGTTCTATGATTAGGGCCTAAGCGAAGATAAACTTTGCAGGTTCTAAGCTTCTTATCCGTGAACTTCCCTCGATACTCGATGGGTCAGCAAAA
Organism: Arabidopsis thaliana x Arabidopsis arenosa; assembly: GCA_019202795.1. NCBI lineage: Eukaryota > Viridiplantae > Streptophyta > Magnoliopsida > Brassicales > Brassicaceae > Arabidopsis > Arabidopsis thaliana x Arabidopsis arenosa. Next base: position 9,082,649 of record CM032919.1, on the reverse strand, counting down.
TCAAAAGCAGTTCCCCAAGATGATTCTAAAGCTACCTTAGCTCCAAAGGTATCTGTTGTTTGTCTTGTATCATTCACAATAGGGCACAAAAAAATATAAGGGCATCATCAATGGGGGATCATGTGAGGGTGTTCTTATAGAGAATATAATGTTAAAATAATGTAAGATCATGTGTTTAGATCTTTTGTTTAGAAGTTGATTAGTGGGAGAACATGTGTAAGATCTTAAGACTTAATAATATAATAATCTAAATTAAATTAAGATTTTACAATTATTAAAACATTTAAAAATAACATATAAATTGCAAATGCCAAATTTATGAAAAACTGAAAATAAAAGTGAAAATACAATACTAAATATTTATGAAAAAAACATTAAAAATATAAATAACAATAAACAAACAAACATATTACTTAATAAAAGCACAAAAACATTTTATCTAATTAATACATAGTTTATTATCCAAATTTATTCCAAATATGTTGAATATTCCAACCAATGCCCAAATGCCACGTCACCCCGCAACACCCACAAGAACAGATCCAGGTCAAGAGCCCAGTTCCTGATCTTAAGCCCATTAACCCATTTTTTTGGATTTAAATAATGCTTAGATCAGGGGGTGATCCCCCAATGCAGATGGTCTAAGGCAATGCTGCTATATTGCTTCCTGTATGAGATAGCGTTTATTCAATAGATGCACAGTTGGCTCCAGATGAGGCTTGGCTCTCTTTTGACCAGGAAGCTTTTGTTCTGCATAACAAGGTATAGAACTCTTCATTCAGTTCAATTAGTCTACAATCATATATATATATATATATATATATATATATATATATATATATATATATATATATATATATATGTATAAAGTAATACCGCTTTTTAGGTTCGTGCATTCGCAGGATGGCCAGGAACACTCGCTAAATTTGTAGTCTTCGATGACAAAAGCAGTCAGGAAAAGGTGCTCGAGCTTAAAATCATCACCACTCGAGTATGTCAAGCTTTGGAAATCTGGGATGGTGAACAAGATTATGTAACTTTCAAGAAAGGTTCACTAATGTTTCCCTGCAAAGGAGATACAGCTTTAGAGGTAATCAGTGACACTATTCTCTAAATCAACTAAGTTACAGACTCACTAACTATTGATACAAAAGGCAGATGTTATGATGTGGTAATCAGACATTAATCTATCATCTAAAAAGCTAAATTTGGTGTTGCGATCCAGGTACTAGAAGTCCGGCCTTCTGGTAAGAAAGCAATCAAGGCAGCCGCATTTTGGAATGGCTTGAGAGGTCAAAAGCTGAAGAAGCTATGATGACAGAGACTGAAACAGAGATAAGCTTTGGTCAGGAAGTTAAAAGCATGCAAATTAGTCAAATCTGATGTAGCCACTTCTAAATTTGGTTTCAAATCTATTTTGTTATGACTAATATCCTCACATTCTTTGGTATAATCCAATTTTTTCCTCATTTTTTTCTCGAGGTAGAAGAATTTTAGTGTATGTTCCAAATTTTGGTGAATTTATGTAATCGGTATGTTGGCATCTAAACGCAGAATTTAAAATTTCTTCAGAGATTTTGGTCAGATGGTGTCTGTTACAACTTACAAGGAACTTATACCCATAATATTTGATCAAGAAAACTGCTCACAAGTGTTATATGCACCAACCAGAAAGACCAAACTTATGTTTATTAACTGTGTAAAAAGGACATGTGCATAGTGCATTAACTACAAATCACTCTCCCATGCTAGTGGCAACGTTATCTATATGTAAGCGAGAATAACCTCAGTTAATATATCAGTATCAGCATCAGAAGCAAACGTTTGCGCCACTCCCAAAAATGTCGGATAAAATCAACGAATACCTGCATCGATCGATGGCTAAGTGGACATATCCATATATTCTCCATGACTTTCATCCAACATCTCAACCACAGGAGCATACTACATGTCAAATTAATGGGAGTCCATGAGCAAAAAATAAACAGAATGCAAAAGAAAGCTTAAGACAAAGCTGGAGGTGGATATATTTACCTCGTCATCTTCCTCAAAGTAAATCCCGTCACTAGCGCTCTTCTTCTGAAATTCCCATCCTAATCTGTTCTCAAGCAACTCTTTGAACTTCCTTATCTGCAAAAGACCAATGTTAAACGAATTTGCTGTAGAGAAACGTCATGAGACATGAGAATAAGGGTTGCAAATTACTGTTTATGTGGAATTTGTACATACCCAAGACAATAAATCTCCATCAACTACAGAAGTCTCTTCCACTAAAGCAAAAAAGTCCTGTTATCAAAGCAACGAAAGTTTGGTTCAAATTTTTTAGATCTCCCAAAACAAATTATACTCGCTCAGAGAAAGCATGTCCTCAGTAAGAGATTTACCTTGCAAAGCAAATGCAGAAAGCTATCGGAAGCTAGCCAAGAATCATCAAGAAGCGCATGAATGCCCATCTCAGGACCATTACTCTCTTTCTGTAGTCCATATTTTAGTTGATGGTAGATGACTTTAATAAACTGCAACAAATGCATCAAGGTAATAATACTATTTAGGAGGGCACACAAAGATAGAGAAAGACGAGATAGTATAGATTTACATATCATCTTGCAGCATTCTCTCAGATTACTACATTTTAAATGAAAATTGACTAAACTCACGTTTGTAAATAATTGACTCCTTGTATGAAAGGGCTGCCAAAGGTCACAAAGAAATATATATGTCAAAAACCAAAGAGCCATGAAGCATAGGAAAGAAAGAGATATATTGTTGCATCAGAGCTTAAGAGAAAAATCAGAGCTTCGCAGATACATGAGACAATACATACCAAATAATTAAGGGGGGTGTACTTTCGCGTCTCATCACGTCAATTATATTAAAAGGAAGAAGGGATTTTGGTACAGAACATTACAATAACATAATGAGCTTCAAAATCACATACCGCGTCAATGCAGCCCAGTAGAAGACTAACTAAGGACTTCCACTGCATGAACGATTCAAGAGACTGCCCCATCTGCACAATAACACAACTTGATCTGAGAATGGAACAAATCTGAAGAAGTCCTATTTGTGACCACTGATCATACATATATGTGCATTATGTATGTATCAGCTTCTAAGAAGTATATATTACGTAAGGCAGCACATACCAAAAATGCTACAAAGGAAAATTGTAGCTCCCCGAGAAGCAAGTCTTCCGAGTCTTTGTACTCCTTTGACAATAAGCTTTCTAGCAGTTGAGTCTATACAAAGAAAAAGAGGAAATGACATAAGTTAGAATTCACAGGATTTTGGGAAAATGCAAAGAGGAAAAATCTGTTAAGAGGAGTTACCTTGTCAAGATTCATAGACGTCAGCTCTTGCCCAGACATTCCCTTGTGCTTTATAATCCGAGGAATAGTAGTGTAATAAAACCTATTCCCTTTGGGTTGCTCAGTAGATGATGCCGCAAACTTGCTTTTCTTCATCTGTGCATCAAGTGCTCTTTCCATTGCCGTTTTAGGTCCACCTTTTAGAATAGCAGATTCATAGGTGACTGTTATTTCTCCTCCAACCGGCTCTGCAAAATTGAACATAAAATTTTGAACAAGCCAAGCTTTACAGTGTTCACTACTCAAGTGAGGGAAAACATTAACAATGTGGTTAAAAAATCCACCAAATCTAAGGTTCACATACCAAACTTTTCAACAACATCCTTCGTAATATAGTTAGATAAGTGCTTCCATTCTCCATATTGACTTAAATTGTATGGGCCAAGATGTTTGTCAAACTCCAAAGACCTGACTGCTTGAGAATATCTCTCTTCCTGGCATCAAAGAGAGAAGAATGAAAATAAATAACTAGTGGGTACTGCAACATGATTTCATTATACTCCACTCCCGAAGGCATTCAACTAATATAAGCTTAACCGAAAAAAAGATGCAAATCGCTGACCAACGTATAAGCAGCATTGAAAAAATTACAGAACTAGGTTTATTAGAAGGACAAACCTCTTCTTCAGATACTTTGGCTAACCACTCGTCTTGCTGATTCCATTTGCGTACAATAACCTTGTATAGTCAACAAAAGATAGTGAATATATATCTACGAACGGTTTATACAATTCCATGGAGCTACTTACAAGATATCAAATAGAAACAAGAACTTTACTAAATGACATTTAAGGAATTTGTTTTCTCTGTAATAGCAATCTACATGGATAACCACAAACACAAAATATTCAAAGTTGTTAAGAATAGACTGATTCCAAACCTGAGAAGGACCAACATCAACAAAGAAGCCAATGGCAGGTGAAAACTCTTTACCATCCCTGAAAAAAAACACGAAAGTCCGCATTATCAGCCAAAACATATTGATAACCATGTTACCGGTTTTTAATGAGTTAACCATACACTATATACAACAGCACAAATCAATAAATAAAAAAAGACTTCAACCTGGTCGATGAACTATAGAATACAAAGTGAATTCCGGGAGGTATCATCTTAATCCCTTTGAAAGCTGGTCCAACTGCGAAAATCTGCGAAGAGAATTGACAACATTGTTAACATATACCAATGACAAATAGAGTTTCATTCTCCATGGCTTCACAACCATACATATATCTATATTCATCACAATTCATCCCTAATAAAGAATCTTCAAAAGCTCAAAGCTCAAATTTTTAACCATATGGAACTCACAACAACTCACATACACTTTCTTCTCCAGATTTTACTAACTCAAAAAGAAATTATACCAGGGGAATCATTACAAGCTTTAAACTTGGAAAAAGTAACAAACTTGAGAAAAGTAACAAACTTGAGAAAAGTTTATGAAACTCAATCAAATTTGATAAAAGCTTTAAACTTGAAAGAAGTAAACAAACCTGAGTATCGATTCCAACAAGAGTATATTGAGGAACATCGAGAAAGAGAAGCGTAGCTCCATGCTTCACAAGCTCTAGTGCCTTCTCAGAATCCATAGCTTCTTCCTTCTTCCTTCTTCTTCGCCGTCGATCAATAATAAGAAAGCACATCAAATAGAAAGGCCCAATAAAGAAGCCCATTAACAAATTGGGCCTTTAAAACGTGGCCCAAAACGGGTGGTAACGCGCGATTCACGCGGTTTTACTTTTTCAACCGACATAAACATTTATATATATTCGTGCCTCTTCAGATTCATTCACTTTTGCAATCGTTTCAATTTCTAAAAATTCTCATCTCTCTCTCAACGCAATCACCAAATCCAAATTTAGGGTTTTTTTTTTGTTTCTCATTCCTCGATCGTTGTTGAATCGCGAAGATGGCATCAAACGGATTCTTCTCTGCTCAAAGAAACAATCACCGGAACGCAAACGCTGGAACAACGTTGAAGAGACGAATCGACAACAATCGCGGTTACGGAAGCGGAATCGGAGATTTTCAAGAGGAACGCAACCGTTACGCGCCGCCGCAAAAACGTTTCAGACCGCAACCGCAGTTCCGATCTGGTCATATTCCTCTGTATCATCATCATGGTAGTAATAATAATAACATGTCTAGGGTTTCTTCTCAATCATATAACAATTACGGTGTTGATGTGATTGCTTCTAATTCAAGTTTTCCATTACGTAACAATGATTCTAACATCAACAATTATCAGAAACCCTTTGTTGTTGGTTATGGAAACCCTAATCCCCAAATTGTTCCTCTTCCATTACCTTATCGTAAGCTTGATGATGATGTCTCTTTAGATTCGTTGCCCGAATGGGTTCCGAATTCAAGAACCCTAACTCCGAATTTTGTACCAAACACTAATGTTCAAAATCCGATGAATCATTCGAATATGGTTTCAGTTGTGTCACAATCGATGTTTCATCATCAACCAATTGTTTTGAGCAAAGAATTGTCTGATTTACTTAGCGATCTTAGGAATGAGAAAGAGAAGGAAACTTCAGAAGCAAGTAAAAGTGATTCATTGCCTGTTGGGTTAAGTTTTGATAATCCATCGTCGCTTAATGTGCGACATGAATCTGTGATTAAGTCTCTGTATTTGGATATGCCGAGGCAATGTTCTTCGTGCGGGGTGAGATTCAAATGTCAAGAGGAACATAGCAAGCATATGGATTGGCATGTAAGGAAGAATAGGATGGCTAAAACCACTACGAGACAGGTCCAGCAACCGCAGAAATCGCGGGGATGGTTAGCGAGTGCATCTTTATGGCTTAGTGCAGCAACTGGAGGAGGGACAGTAGAAGGGGCTAAACCTTTTGGAGGAGAAACGCAGGGGAAGAAAGAAGAGGAGAAAGAACAACAACATGTAGTGCCTGCGGATGAAGATCAGAAGAATTGCGCGTTATGCGAAGAGCCGTTTGAAGAGTTCTTTAGCCATGAAGCTGATGATTGGATGTATAAAGATGCAGTCTACTTAACCAAGAATGGTCGTATAGTTCATGTTAAGTGTATGCCTGAGCCTCGACCAGCTAAGGATTTGAGAGAGCCGAGGGTAATGTCTGTTACGGTTCCATCGGTTGCGAGTGCAATAGTCTGCTGATTGAGATTAGTATAGGCTTTATTTCTCTGTTTTAATCATTCGTTTATTAAGTAATGTACGTTACATGAATCAAGTTGTAACACAAATTCAGTTCTATATCTATGTTTTATTCGTTGTTTAGTATCGTAAAAACAACAAAAGAAAGATGTAACTATATTGTTAATTAACTAAATGCTTAGTTTTACACCTAATAACAGAGTCAAACGTGAAGGTCGTCTGCTTTTGATTCTCCTTAGGGTTTTGATAATTAACTTATATTAAACGGACAAGAGTAATTCTCACAAACTTGTTTTGATAATTAACTTATATTAAACTTTATAAAGCTTTTCAAAATCCTTTTTCAACCGTAATAGTTGTTGAGAAATCGTATAACAAACGAAGAAGACGATGATAATTCTGTTACAATTACAATGAACACTCTATTTGTATAGAGTGTTCCGGTTTAACCAGGGAAATCACACTTGATTCCCGGTTTACAGAAACCAGACTCTCTATACCAATAAACCGAAATAAGGAAACCTTGAAACCGAATCGTCCCAAGTGTAACTAGCTTTTCATAAATTCCTTTTGTGTATCTCATTCTAACGAGATAACACATTCACAATCTATAAGCATGACGACAATTTCTGATCTTCCGGTGGCTTTGGTAGAGGAGATACTCTCTAGGGTTCCATTAATATCTCTGAGTGCGGTGCGATCTACTTGTAAAATGTGGAACGCTTTATCGAAAACTCATATTGTTGGCAAAACAAGGAAGCAGTTTCTAGGGTTCATGGTGATAGATTTTGGGCTTTATTCAATAAAGTTTGATCTCCAAGGACTCCATAACAAAGGCGACTTTGTTAATCTATCTATAAAGCGAGTAAGTATACTTGACCAACTCGATATATCTAAAGTCTTTCATTGCGATGGCTTATTGTTATGCGTCGTCAGAGATAACCAATGCCCTGTAGTGTGGAACCCTTATTTGGGGGAAACCAGGTGGATTCAACCCATTAACAATTATCAAAGATCGGACATGTTTGCTTTCGGATACGAGAACAACAACAAGAACCGTAACTACAAAATCTTGAGGTTCTTGGATGTTTTTGAGTACCGTAACCTTCTTGCCTATTTTGAAATCTACGATTTTAACACCATTGCATGGAGAGTTCTTGATGTCGATCCCGATTGTGATATAAAAAGCGGTGTATCTTTGAAGGGAAATACTTACTTTTTTGCTCGAGAAAAAGTACAAGGTTGGTCGTCATCAGCTCCAAATGTTGAAGTTTTTTTACTATGTTTTGATTTTACTGCTGAGAGATTTGGACCGCGCCTTCCTCTGCCGTTTTACTCTTACGTTTCGCTTTCAGAACATGTGACTTTATCTTGTGTAAAAGATGAGCACCTCGCTGTCTTATATCGACGGTACAATGCAGTAATGGAGGTATATATTACAACTAAGATTGAGCCGAATGTGGTATCCTGGAGCAATTTCTTGAAAGTGGATCTCACTACTTTTCCAGACAAGTTTGATGCTGAGAGCTTCTTCATTGACGAGGAGAAAAAAGTCGCTGTTGTTTTCGATTCACTCGGTTCTAGATGGATCCAGACTTCTTTCAACCGAACAGCTTACATCATTGGAGAAAGTGGATATTTCAAATCTGTGAAATTCGGAGATACTGGCTGGAAACATATCAAATCTGGAAGATATAATTACCCCGTTATGTTCTATTCTTATGTTCCAAGTTTAGTGAAACTACAAATCAACCAACGGGGCAAAAGGAAAGAAAGAGATTATTACGACCTTACTTGAACAGGATCTGTTCTATAGGCTCGTACCTCTGTTTCCTTGATTTCTAAGGAGACAGGCCCTTAACCCTGGTTGATGAACCATGACCGTGCGATCAGAGCGTGATTAACGGCTACGATCGTCTTCGGACGCATCCGGTGCTGTAGAGGATCGTTACTCGGCTCGGTCTTCCTTGCCGGGGTGGTCGCACGGCGGTCTGACAGGTAAAAAAAGAAAGAAAAAAAAAAGAAAGAGATTATTAAGTAGTTTCATTTGCAAACACTTTTATTTGTTTGTATCATCTCCTTTTGATGAAGACTACTCGTAGTCAATTATTAACTTATGTTTTGCTATTTATCTCCTAATATATAAAGAAGTTAGCTTTTGCATGTTTTACCATAACTTTGAAGTTTCGTATTAGATCTTCTAGTTTTGTAACCAATACAAATGTTCAGGAACCTACGTTTACGAACCTTAGGCAATTGTTGTGGTAATCGATTTGTCATATTTACTCCGCGTTCTTAACAATGAAAAAGAGAAGCAAACTTCAGAAGCAAGTAACATTGACGAATCTCCGCTTGGACTAAACTTAGAAAATATGTTTTTGCTAAAAATCCGACACGAATCTGTGATTAAATTAATGTATTCTTATATGCGCAGGCAATGTTCGTTGTGTAGAGTTAGATTCAAATGTCAAGAAGATCATAGTAAACACATGGATTGGCATGCAAGGAAGAACCTAATAGCTAAAATGTCACTACAAAACTTGAGCCAGAAACCGCTAAAAATCGCGGGGTTGGTTTGCGGGCTTGTCTCTATGGCTCAGTCATCAACAAGAGAAAGAAGATGAGGACCCAATAACCCACTTATGTTATCTTCTTATGTTCCAAGTTTAGTGAAACTACAAATCAACCAACGGGGCAAAAGAAAAGAAAGAGATTATTAAGTAGTTTCATTTGCTACACATGATTTGTTTCTTGTATCATCTCCTTTTGATCAAGATTACTTAAAGAGTCAAATATTAACTTATGTCTTGCTATTTATCTAATATATAAAGAAGTCAGCTAGCTTTTGCATGTTTTACCCTATTAGATCTTCGAATTTTGTACCCAACACAAACGTTCAAGTACCTGCATTTACGAATTTTCGCAGTTCGATGTGTTTGAATCATTCGAACATGATTTCAATTGTGTCACAAGTTATACCTAAACCAATTGTTGTGGAAAAATATTTGTCAGAATTACTTAGTGTTCTTAATAATGAGAAAGAGAAGCAATCTCCTCTTGACTAAGCTTCGATAATTTGTCGTTGCTTAAAGTCTAACTGATAAGAAGAGAGTACACAAAACCTAATTCTTATCCCCAAGAACAGAGCATATAAAGCTCTAATCATCTCTCTTTACACAACAACTCTTCAAGCTTCTTCACACGTGACTCCAATCTCCCACTTCTATTCTTCACGTGCAAGCTCATTACACAACCTACTTCATGCCTTTCCTCCTCATGTTACATGCCTTAGAGATTAACATAGGCTTTATATCTCTGTTGCTAGCCATATAGCATTTTACTCTATAAACTACAATGAGATTTATGATGCATTTATCTAGTCTACTACATGAATGTAGAATTCACATTTTTCTTTAGAAAAAAAAAAGCATTTTCATTTTTTTGTAAGAAAATTTTGTAAAGCGTAAACGCAAAATCCTAGTGCCAATGGAATGTTCAATCGACACAAATTCTTTTTAGATGTAAAAGCAAACCCAAACACAAACGCAAAGAAACAATCGAAGCCTATATTCTGGTCAAGACTGCTCTCAAGGGCACCTAATGCTTCTTCCCACTCCTTAGGTGTGTTTGCACTTCCACGGAGAAATAAGGCGTAGGCTTGAAGGGCGTAAGGAAGCCCGTGAGCAAGTCTAGTGGCTCGGATTGAGATTTTTTCAAAACCATCAGGAGGAGTTCCTCCTCCAAAAGCAATCTGTTTAAACATCTGTAAGGCATCTTTCTCGTCCAAGCACTTAACTTGGTGAACAGTCTCCACTCCACAGCTGTTAAGCAATTCTCTGTCTCGAGTGGTTATGATGATTCGGCTCCCAGGACCAAACCAGCTAATATCTTTTGCCAATGCATGTACATGTGCCACTTTATCCACACCATCAAGCATAAGAAGAACCTTTTGGTTCCCAAGTCTCGCCTTTATCTCCTCGCGTCCAGCTTCCACGCTCCATAGCCTAATATATCATCACGGAGGATACTGTAGAGCAACTGCTTTTGTAAATGCATTAAATCATGGTCAAAGTCTTTGCAAATACTCTTAATGTTCTCTATGAAACAACGTGCTGGAAATTTAGGTGATAGCTGGTCATATAGACATTTAGCGATGGAGGTTTTGCCAATGCCTCCCACTCCCAAGATTCCTATTATACTAACTTCATTGGATCCCAAAGTGTAAAGACACCTTGAAGTCGTTTTCTTAGTCTGCATTGCTCTGTTTTTCTGTTTTCATTTGATCGTTTCCATGTTTTGCGCTATTTCCTATTGTTCTGGTTTTGCTACATTATCATATCGAATGCATTGAGACAATAAAAAAAAACGATGCAAAAATAATTTCAGTGGGTTTTTGTTTTCCATTTTTAGTAAAATTTTGTTCATAATAATTAGAGAGAATTTCTATATGAATTGGTCGCCTAGACACCAAAATCGAGGGATAGTTGCACAAGAATTTAGAACGTATCAAAAGAACTCCGGCTTAATCTTTCTTTCGTTCACACCCCCACAAGCTAATCAAGTGGCGGATTATTTAGCAAAATATGTCCCATTTTGTCACCACATTCAAAGTTCTTCATCTTTACCAGACCCGATAGCCAACCAACTCTTTGACGTGGTAATGCATTCCGGTTTGACAAAAAAAAACAACATAATCGTTGACATTTTTTTCGATCGATTTTTAGACTGATTTCTTGAAGATTCGGAGCACGGATACTTTGAAAAGAGTGGCACTTACACAGCAAAAAAACTAGCGAAAGAATACAAATGTAGGAGACATTTCCAGTTACATACTTAGCCTAACTTTTCGTTACATATTTTGAACTCAAAGATAGGGTTAGTTTTGTCATTTGAGTTTTGCCCACCAAGGGTTAGTAGATGTCGGATGCTTTGTTTGACCACTAGCATAGACACCAACACGGAACCGTGTATGTTTTTTGCTTTTTACTTAGTCACGAGTATATCCTCTTTACAAGCTCCAAATTTGGTTCTATATTGATCGTATTTTTTTATTCTTACCAATTTTTTTATTTGATTAATTATGAACAAGTAAGATTATTTTAATCACTTATTATGAAAATATTTTCATTTTTCACTTTTCAAAGTTTTTCATCGTTTTTTTTACCATTGAACAACTTCAATTCGTTTGTATTCGCACAAAATTGGGTTTCAAAAGTAGATTTTGATACATGGAAACAATGATCTCATGCAGAATTTAGGACCCAAACTGGAATTTTTACATGTGCATGCGCATGTGATGTTTTCCTTCTACTTAGAACAGATTTTAAGAAAAGCATCATTTATATATCAGAGCCAATATATCAATTTGAAATACACATATATATGGTCTTGGGCTCGTGTCGCTCGCTTGTTTCAAGTTTCATATGGTACATTTGTTATTTTGTGATTAGTCGTATTTATATCTATTAGATTCTATGACTGAATCACCGTTAATCCGAGATTTAGAGTGAGTCAATGATTGGTTTAATTTGGAACTGATTTAACTCATGTTAGGTGGGTATTGAAAACTGAAACAACCATATTTGTATGAATATAAATTTTCTTCATACAAATATACAATAGTTTGACTTAATTATATTTTCTTACATATAATAAGGCAACATGAGTATATATAACAACATAAATCTTGGAAAAATACGTACAACCACAAATCACGCGCGGTGGTTACAGTCATTAAGATTTGAATAATTCAGACTAATTCTTTCCTCTTTAAAACACTAAACCAAAAAAAAAAAAATTGTAATAAAATTAAAAGAAATGTAATGCGAATTTGCCATGGACCGACATATTAAACTTTATTCTTTTCAGACATTATGAATAATTTTTTTTCAACGTTAACGACTTTAATTAAAATTAGAAGGAATCTCTGTAATATTTCACAGCTTCACACACTCTAAAATTCAAAAAAATAATATTTTCAACCAAACCTCCTCAACATATATAAATAGTAACATAGCCACTTTATAACACATTTTCACATTATCCAATCAAACAAACAAAAATAAAGCAAAGAAGAAAATGGGAAACAGCATTACTGTGAAGAGAAAGAGAGCTAAAGTAATGAAGATCGACGGCGAAACTTTCCGAATTAAAACTCCGGTGACGGCGAGGGAAGTCACGGCGGATTATCCCGGTTACGTTTTGCTTGATTCTCAAGCTGTGAAACACTTTGGAGTTCGCTCTAAACCGCTTGAACCGAACCAAATCTTGAAGCCGAAGAAAACTTATTTTCTCGTCGAGCTTCCTAAGCTTCCGCCGGAGACAACGGCGTCAGATACGGACAATAAGCTTCCGTACCGGAGAGTTATGTCTGGAATCCACGTTGGTGCGAAGGAGCGGTTAGAAATGTTGATGTTGTCTCGGAGAACGGTTTCTGACGTCACGATTGGAAGATCTGACGGCGGAGATGGGTTTGGGCCTGGGCTTGGGCCTGGACATACGAGTGTGAGGTTGAGGTTGCCTCGCTCTCAGATTACGAAGCTTATGGAAGAGAATAATAATGATGCTTCAGCCATAGCTGAGAAGATTTTAGGTATCTACATGGAGAGGTCCGGTGAGCTTTGCGGCGGTGACGGCCGCCGGAAACTTGGAAGTGGGGAGATTAAAGCGCGTGAGGTAATTCTTGTTTTTACCTTGAGTTTTGGTCAAACAATTTTACCGCGTTAGATTTGTTCTTTGACCTTAAATTTAAGCGGACAAATTCAACTTAATAGAATCTATACAAGTGATATAAGCAACGAGCATAAAATAATTTCAACTACTTTCTTCTAGTCGATAAGTCAACCGGCCGGTTAAATCTAGAACCATGTTCAGATTCTGAGTTCGATCACCGGTTAAAAACTACAATTAGTATGTTCTACTTCTCAAGTTGAAGAGATGTATGAGTTTCGGTCCGAAACTTGTGAGATTATAAAAAGTTATTAATAATAATTTTAGTGTCAACTATTATTTGAGGAATTTAAGTATTATATCCCGAAATTACGCAAATCGTTTAATTTGTTTATTGGAATAGAGAGAGTTCATAAATTGATGTAGAAGACAAGAAACAGAATTTAAGTTGTTATTAGGCATTGCTTTGGCATTTGATTAGAGTTATATAATTATTATTGTAACCCACTAAGGCCACTAGGGTATATGTAACTTATCTATTTTTGTCATCTACCTACGTGAGTATGACGTAAGTAATATATTTTATACAAACAATTTACATAAACACAATCTATGCATGATTTTTTTTTTAATTCACATATGCATGTTAATATAGTCAAACTTTTATCGGAGCAGGAGTAGACTTATAAATAGATTGACAAAGGAACTCGTAAATGGATTCACATACTCTTGAAATTGTGTATGTCTTAGTCTTAATCATATTACACTGTCGAGTAATATGCTTAGAAACACATAGTTATTAGTTCTTGTAATATCTCAGCAAAAAAATAAAAAAAACTAAAAAAAGTTGATGAAATATCAAATCTTACTAATGATCATGATCAAGATCCTCTCGATCATCAAATGATTTGTCGATTTGTTTTGGCTAATCATATATTATAAATTAATAAATAACTAAGAGTCAAAGAAGTAATTATATTAAATTAAACATGTGCAGAAGCAGGTGAGTTTTGCCGGAGAAGGTGGACGGGAGCTTCCTGTTCTATGGAGCAGAAGTGGAAAATAATCATCTCAATTAGACAAACTAATTCTCCTTTTCCATTTTTTAGAACCCTTTTTCTATTTATGTTCTTATATAAAGTTATTGTGGTAGGACTCCTATATTATATGTATAAATATCTTTTATATAGCAAGTAGAGATTATCTAGAATTGTTTGTTTTCCTTTACGTTAATTAGTCTTTTCATACTTTAACTTTAAGATATAAGAAATTTTATAGGAGCTAATGGACATGGTTGGGTGCCTACCCTACCCGTTACCAAATAATCAACGATCATTGTATATGCAATTAACTTTTCTAAATTTCTAGTATAAAATGTAATATTCCCAAAATGGTTGGATTTTGAAGAAGAAAAAACTAAAATGATATTGCCTTTATTAGCAACTTTTAAAAGTAAAAACTTTTGGGCAGTCCACTAAACTTGACTGGGTCTGCTGGTTGTCCATTATGGCTGTGATTATTGATACAAACTGGTAAAAGTTGTTTGTATCAAACATGACGACGTAGTTAAAAAAGTAGTAGTAAGAATAGAGGATGGTATAGTTTAAGATGAAAAAAAAAACTATGTAGTTAAAATTTTTTTGTAGTAAAACATAATGGTACTATAAAAGATGACGTTTAATTATATCTCGATTTAAAAATGATAATATAAGAATTTTTTTTAATAGAAAAATAATATAATTACAAATACATTTTAATATACTTATTCATTGATTGAGATTAGAAAGAAAACTATCTATTCACTTACATTTTAATATACACTTAAAGTGAATTTATGAATTAGTTAAAAAAAAATGTTTACTCTCTTAACCGCCATAGAATGATGAAACCGCCAATTATGATTTATTTGTAGTCGACGATAAAAATACACCCATAAGTAAAATAACAACTCGACTTGTACAGTAAAGAACCATAAGAAATTATTCAAACTGCATCATCATAAAATCTATGTCGACTCAATCCATGATTTTTAACAATATATATATTCAAGAATTTAAGCATCATGCATGACGTAGATATATATATATTCGTACATAATTTGTCTAACAACACTTCAACACAACTACTGAATCTAACTAGTACATCCCCACTTTTTTCTTCTCAGTATGACTTTGTAGTGATTTTGTAAAATTAGGTTGGAGAGATGCGAGTAATAACCAAAATGCCATAAGTTCCCAATTAGAGGATTGTTAGAATGCTAGCTCATAATATTTAGTCATCTACTAAAGCATTCCAAACTATAATCATCTAACATTTTCGAGATAAAAGAAAAAGAAAATTATTTTTGTCTTTTATCTATAAACTATTTTTGTTTGTATGTATCATTAACATATCAACTCTCTTAGCCTTTTTATGGGTGGAAAAGTCGATTTTCTCTTTCGCCATTTTAAAAAAGAGGAAAGATATGGTACATAGAGTGCTTTAGGTGCACCACTCTCCCACTAGATTTAGGCTAAGTAAAGCCTAATAATATTGACTTACCCAAGCGCCATAATGTATATATTTTTTTACATATTTAAATACATAACATTGACTTAAATTTGATAGACAAACGACTATGTGAAAAAAATATTATGTCACGATGAACCATCAATACAAATTTCACCGTCCATACTGAGTTTTGAGCAATACGTGAAAACATTATGGTTGGGGCCTATCAAGTGGGCTTGATTGGGTTTATCATTATCCTCTTTAGTCTTTATCAAGATCAACTCATTGGTGGATGGGCTGGAATTTCTATGTGAGTGGGTCCATGTTAGACAAGTTTTTTTTCATGATTGTAGTGGACCATGTGGGAGAATCCAAAGGTAGTATGATTCAAGCTGAAATGAGCTTATTCAAAATAAAGAAAATGAGAGTGATATGAAATAGCTTATTAAAGTTTTATTAAATGCTATGAAAGAAAAAAAAAGGTAAAAGGAAAGAACTTTCTTTCGTCCTAACATTATTAGATTAAATATCTCTAATGATAATATAATAAGACGACAAAAAAAGTAAAAGGAAAGAAACGATTTCGATTGATATTTCATATGGATGACGAAAGAGAGTTGTTTTGAAATAATTCTCAAGGTTTCTAGTAAAGTTCTCACTATATGATTATATGTATGAATCAGTGGTGGACTCAGGATTTATATTTACCTGGTTCATAGATTTTTTTTTAACATGTAAAAAAAGAAAAATTACACAAAAGCGTAAGAGGGCAAGATCGAACTCGTTTAGAGGGGGTGTCATTAATGTGGAATTTGACAACTGTGCTAGTATCTCTTTGAGGATTCTTATGCATTAAATATTATTTGTAGATTTAACCTGGGTCAACTGACCCCTCTTTCTCCTTAGTGGGTCCGCCACTGGTATGAATCATTATCTTGTTAAAACCTTAGTTATATGGGCTAGTGGACTTCCGTGTGATGCTATTTTAGATTTTTTATGAATCCAGAGCATCCTCAATAGATATTAGATAACTCTTGATGAGTGTCTTGACTATAAATTAGTAATAAAATAAAAGACACCTACTTTTTGGGTGTTTAAAGTGTATTCCTAAAAACACTCATCAAAGATTGTCTAATGAGGATCCATGATTGAGATCAGTTCGTGACTAATTCGAAAAGGGTTGCCTTCGCCTTGACAATGAACTTTAGAATCATGTAAATCTACCATATTTAACTATAGTGTATAGTAGGCTCGAGTATCGAATAATAGAAACAAAGAAAGCGTAAGCTTTCTATCCAAAAATGATATTACAGTATGTTTTATGGGAATATTGCTGATTTGGGCATTTTGTGGACCAAAATTTGAGAAATGGAACTATGTATTAGGCCTTATGGTTTTAGGCTTTTCTGGGCCAGAGAAAAAGACAGATTTGCCCCTCTATCTGTATCTTTTTCTTCATTCTTCGGACGACAAACCCTCAGTTTTCTCTAAACCAAAAATTGCGATTCCTCTCCGTCAACATCATCTCCAATGAGTTCTATGGAATCAGTTAATTTCGTTTTTAATTAAGGAAACTAAACCCTAAGGGATAATATCTACTAAACCCAAGAGCTTCAATTGAAAAGAAAGGGATCGACGGCCTGAGAAGGGAGTGGTGAGATTGCAGACCGAATACGATCACACGAACTTGAAAGTTCGAAATTCTCTGTCTCTCCTTCTCTGTCAATCTCCAAATCCCAATTAAAAAGGGGAAATTGAAAATTGAAGAGAAATTAAAAAATCACTTATTCAAAAGCTTTTCTTTATTTTGCTTCGGTTTCGGTTCGGTACATTCGGTTCGGTTTATTTGCCTAGACGTAGGTAATTGATTCATGTTTTATTGATTGATATGGGCTATGACTGAGAAATTCCTTCCCAATAAAATGTCAGGGTCTCAGGGATTATTGGGCGTACTGTTTTGTTATTTTTCCTAGTGATTGATATTGGCCTAAAATTGAAAAGTGTGGTAAAAGGCCCAATAAACTTATTTGCATGATCTTCCTTCCATGATTTTATACTCAAACTGGCAGCCTTCACATCAATTTCAGATTGGAACCGTTAGTTGTTTTGGGCTGTAAAAAAGAAAATGAAGGAGATTAATGATGTGAATCAAATCTTGACCTCTCGCGATAGGTTACTCATTACTGGAGGAGATTAATGATGTAATAATAGTTAAGAATCACACATGAAAAATGAAAATGAAACCAACACTAATTACACAAGGGACATGAGACAATTTATTCATTATCAATTAGTTATGAGTTAGACACCAATGATTCTAATAAAATAACTATGTTACTTTTACCTATGCATAGTTTGATTTCATATGATTTGCACGTTTATATTGATAAGAAAAAATGATAAGAAACATTTAAAATCCATGCGAATGATTACAATATAATAAGGCTATAGTCATGTATTGAACATCAGTTATTCAAGCATCTAGATTTTTATATGAGTTAAATAACTTCTCATTTGTAGATCTCTAATTTCAGAACTACTAGTGGTAAATTTTCAGTTTGTTTATAGAATTAGGGATCATATGCATTTAATCTAGAGGTTAGACGTATATGAAAAGAAAAAGATTAAGTCTCTAAAAAGATAGAGGTTTGCTACTCGCATTCCATACCAATCCCATAAAAGAAGCTCAAGTCTCTTGGTTTATCTTGCATCTTACTCAAAATAAATGATTTTGTTACTGTCACATATATTTAAACAGTTTTTTGAGTTGGAATAAATTTTGCATTCAATTTAAAAAAAAAAACGTACTTAAAATTCGTAGTTAAAATTGCACATAATATAACTAATGTAGGGAAAGTACGCATCCGAAGTACTTCAAATTCTTAAGACACATGCTTAGATTTCAAATTAAGGACAAGTAAACAAATAAATCTCTTCTAGAGATATTGTGCATGCATGTTTCACACCGTGTTTAAGTTTTTTTTTTTTTTTCTCTCATAGATTATTGGTTAGTTCCACCTATCAAGGAAATCTCAATCTAATTCAATATTTAATTATTTCAATCGAAAAATGTACAAAATAATTGATTTTTATAAAGATGGTTCAGTCCTACAGAGCATATGTCTCTCTTTTTTTTTATTCCAAGGCCATTTTTGCAATGCAAAAACATCGTTTTATTGTGATTACATGAATACATTTAAGACAAAACATTAGTTACAGTTTCGTGTTCGTCTAAGTGTTGAATCCTTAACATTATACTTGTTAAGGTTGGAATAAATTTACACTGGGTGCATTTAGTTAATTTGTATAGAAACAAATTCTAATACATAAATAGCGAATATATTTAACTTTTTTACTAAAATATTAAACTCTCTCTCAATTCAATCCTCTCATATATGAATTATTTTCCTTCTTATTAATTCGCATTTATGACTATATTTATATATCTTTGAACATGGTAAAGTTCATTTACATGCTTAAGTGATTTAAAAAAAAAAAGTATAAGTCAATTTTAGTGTGCTACTTTCATATATATATTCATAAAATAATAAAATCAATTTAATGAAGGTATGATGTATAATGGGTAGATGCATTTAAAGTGAAGTAAGTTGCAGAAAGTATGAAGTCCGGTTTATATGGGATCGTCCATGTGCACGTATATAGCCTCTTTTACTAACACATTCATACGAACTTGTACATGTTTATTTGTCTCCCTTTGACATTGATCTCTCACACTGAGGGAATACATTTCTATATAAATTATGCACATGGATATATATCTATGCATGGGAATCACGTAGTTCTTGTAATAAATACATTGAACTTGCGTAATGTATAGACTAAAATCCAGAGTCCACAAGAAAAGTATTTCTTTGTCCTATTCATCTCTCTACCAACGTCGCATTTTCGAATAGTTTCTACACTCTAGTATATATCATTAGACATTAGTTCATGAGGTCGTTTAAGCTTTTAAAGACTCAAGATTAGGCAGTATCTAGATCAGTGCCGTGCTGAGCTGTACGGTGGCTTAAGGCAAACATAAATAAAAGAAAAATTATAAGGCAAAAAAAATCTTAAAACAAAATAATGTGGTCTAATACCTCAAAGAAAAAAAAAATTGTGGCCTAAAAATCAAAAAAAAATTTGGTGGCTTTAGGCAAATGCCTTTTTGCCAACACTATAAGCACGGCACTGATCTAGATATATACAAGTGCTTTTTTTACAGTAGCATTGATAAACCAACAAACAAATTGTCGTACTTTAGAGTCCAAAATATATACTTTAAAAAAGCTAACATGTAATTAGAAGTTATAACTCAACTATTGAACAGGGCCCATCATTTGTTTTTGTTTTCCTTACAGTTGAGCCGCCCTTAGTCGAACTAGTAAAGAAAATAAGGTTGAGAGAGATTTTGTTGGTCGGTCCACGCACAAGTGTTAAGCCAGAAAAGGACAAACCACATGTCTCTCGTTCATTCTTTCTAATATGAGTTTTGCTAGCCACGTTCTCTTATACCTATACCTAATTTTCGGCAATCTTGTTCAATTCATAGATATACAATACTATGCATCTCGTCATTACCTTTTTTAGTTATGGAATGAGAAATATGGATTACATAATTAATTTGCGTTATTTTTTTTATTTGTTTTATAATTAGGAGATCCCCCAACCAAAACTAAAAGATCAAGAGATCACTGTAAGAAAACTAGGCGTTCTTATTTGAAGCATATTCAATAGCCCAACATGATTAAAAGATTCCAACTAATTTAGTCTTAAATCTACAAAGCAAATCTTCAACATACAAACCCTTAAAAAAAAAAAAAATTCTATAACATACATCATCATAAATTAATTATTTTTGACCCTTATTTTATTTATTAGTTTACGTATATAATGTTTTGTTTCACTATGATTAACGAAGAAAATGTCCAAATTCTCGCTTTTCCTTTGCTATGATTGATCTTTCCTTCTTTTATGTATACTAGCTAGTTTTCTATATGCCTATTTCTTGAAAGTACTAATTCAATTCAATTTTTGAGAAAGAAAATAAATATGTACAAATATATACAGACTTCTATATATAATATTATACAATTCAAACATTAAATAGAAGCATAGAATGAGCCTATTTAGTGATTAGTTCATCTTTTTCAAATGCAGTAGTTTCTAAAGTTATGATGTAGGACATATAGCAGTAAATTCTTTTCCTTTATATATCATCAAGTTACATTAACATATATAAACTTATTTCAAATTGCATGCAAGTTTGTAAGAATAGAGATTTTCGATCACTGAGGGGCTCATTTTAGAAACCTAGCTACTTTATATTAATGTGATTAACCAAGTAGTATATTTTCCAACATATTCTATTGGTAGAAAGAGTGGCTTAGAAAGGTCAACTTGAGTAACCAATGCGGGTTGTCTAAAATGATAAATACAAGTTGAACTATATTATAAACTTTAGTGAAAGTTTTCTTTAACCAAATTGCAATGAATCCGAATATCATTTTGGGATCACTAGATCGAATCTTTTGAACAGAACTTATTTTGGTAGAATCAGAAATCATACAAGAAATTTTTTATTTTTTTAAGATGCAATTATGCGGAAACAGGTATTAGTAGAGAAGGCAAGAAATCTTTATAAAAGGAATCGGGAACTATAAATGATCTTAATGACAATAACTACAGAAAGAAATAAAAATATTTGCACCATTCACATTAATCGAGATTATTAACATACACTATGATTGTTATGTGATTAGCCATGTGTTATAACGATACTAATTATACATAATGGTCCCCTCTTGGAGTTTATTTAGAGATAGCAATACTCATCTAATTACTTTTATGCTTTCGATTAATGTGAGATGGTTGATCTAGATTGTATTCATTAAATGTGTGTGTGTTGCATAAAGATTAGTGTCCGAAAATAATTTTATATCCTCATAAAACTATCAAGCTTCATAATCCATATCAAGCTGATAAGATAAAGTTTGTTTTTGATTTTTTTTTTTCATATTACTAAAATAAACGAATTAGGAAGCCGAAACAAAGATAAGAATGACAAACAAGAACTACGATTAGGAAAAAAAAAAACCTTTTATTTATCCAAACCTCACGTTGTATTAATCAAATCTTTGTGCACGTGGATCCTTCTGTATTATTAATCATAATTGTTCAATTCATTCAATAAACATACTTTATGATGACAAAATCCAGCCTGCCATTCTCTTAATGACACATTGTATGTGATTCGATATGTAGGATACGACTTGGGGAGGTACAGTTTTCAACTCCTTTCATATAAATAACAATAAGTATAATTTCTAGTTTTAAAATGTAGCATGTGCATTTTTATCTTAGTTTATTTTCCCTCCATGAACAATAATATTTATTTCTGTTTTGTAATTATTTGTTATTAGTGTATTCATAGTAGAAATTAGATATTGAACTAAGAGTAATTAATATAAATAGATATTTTTAAAATTTTATTATGGAAATAGGGACTTTTTCATATATATTCAAAACAAATTTGAAACCCTAAAACAACTTTTTAAACCCAATATATTTTTTTTTCTTGCAAAATACTTAAATGCATAAAAATGAGAAGAAGTCCTATTATCATATATAGTAACTTTGAGGAAAAACAAAATTAACCGATCTTTATGTAATTAACTTAGAGAAAGGAAGAGAAAGGCTCGGTTAATTTTGTTGTCATACTCATCGATCGACGCCAAACATACATGTAATGAAGCTTCAGTTAATTTCAGTTATAAAACATTAAGACCCTTTTCATTCGAACAAAATGTAACATTTGTCTCTAGTCAAACTAATCAATAGCTAACGAAATCATTCATGAGACAACTGTCATGACAACATAGCTTGTCATATTACATGACATATTGTCTAAAACTTCATCATACTTTTATAAAACGATCATATCGAGTAAAATACTTACTATAATGCAACAAAATAATAGTTCTCGAGTAAACAATGTAAGTAAATCTGTATGCTGAAGTGGCTTGGCATTTATGACTATATTTGAAAAATAGCATATGAAATTTCATGTTCTTAATTATGGAGACATCCAAACAATAAAAGAGCGAATTATTAACCATTATACAGGGAGAATCCTCAAAGGTATATCCTCAAAAAATTGATCAATTGATGACGTAGTTAGATTCTTAATGATAAAATTATTAGTTAAATATTGGGTTTTTGTAATCGTATAATTATGTATCAGTACGATATTAGGGCCAGAGTCAATAAGCTCAAGCTCTAGAAACTAAAAATTCTCACAAGAACCATCCTTTTTTAAAAGAAACAAAAGTAGCTTACCATTAATGCATTTAAGTTAGGGCGAGAGTCAATAAGCTCAAGCTCTAGAAACAAAAAGTCTAGCAGTTCTTTCGGTATCCACCTTCCACATTTGTGTTGTGACAGTGAAGATTGCAATTTTAAAATTGGTTAAAATATCAAGTAAGAAAAAAAAAGATATAAAAAAATAGCTGAGTTTTTAATGTTAAAAATGAAAATAATACTAACAGATAAAGAAAAATATAGATCATGTTTTTTCTTGAAACAAACATTGATCAGTTTAAAAATTTATATCTATATATAAGTAAATAATATTATTAAGAAAAATATAAACTGGTAATAATAATTACGTTTTGTATAGGATTCATTGTTTGAGCTTGCCCTTATTACAACTAATCCAAAATAAACTTTAGGGATGATTTGGATTATTTTTTTGACTTTTTTAGTTGATGGTTTTTAATTTATAGGTTTTATATCTTTATTTATGATTCTTATAATTTCGGCACCAGTTACAATTAACAGTGAGTGATGGTAAGGAGGGCAATGCACAAAACTTCTTTTCAAAACTATCTTTTGAAGGTCAATTTTTTTCTTTTCTTGTGGATATATTTTGGTTAACCTAACTTAAAATAAATGATTTTTAGGTAATACTAACATTTAAAAGGTAATCTAATTGAATTTTTCTGTTTCTACATACTCACCAGCAATATAGTACAATAAGAATAATATTTTACAAAAATTCTGAAAAAATAAATCGAATAGAACTTTTTTTTTCATTTAAATTCATTCATTTCCCTACACAATGCCAGTCTAGTAAGATAAATATGGAATCATGTAATGGACTATAAAATAAATAAATTATTGAACTTCTAATAACTTCGTTTGTCTTATTGACTTGATGGAGCTCGTAAGTACATAAATACAAGTACAGCGCCTAAAGTGGGATTATCCATGTGGCTAATCATGTAGTTAATTAATTTAATAATGTTGGACTTACATTTAAATATCAGCTCAAATGAAAATAATTTAATCGAACACGTATCCCTAATCTTTCCCAAAGGACACATGCTGACCTCGGCTTCTAAATCGAGATCTTAGGTATGTCGTCCAATCAATTAATATAGTTTTAAACTTAATTTGAAAAATAATTTCTACGATAACGGTGCTGATGTGTATCAGTGTATGGTTATCCTATAATTGATAAAAAAAAAAATGCTATTCATCACTGATTTTGAGATTTCTCAATCTCAGCTTTTGGTTGAATAGTTATTTACTTCTTTACATACATGTAAAATTTTTATATTACCAACTATATATCAATAGTTTAATTGATAAAGATTTTCAGGCAAAAATTAGAGATCGTTGGTTCAAATGTCATTTGAAAAGAAACCATATAAAATACTCTGATCCCTGGTCTGAAAAAATGTACGGGCTAAGACCCAAAACCTCTTAGTAATTAAAAAAAAAAGTTTATATTTTTGAAATACATATTTTTAGTGTACCAAAGGTATATCATATAAAGTTTAAGCCAAGCCAACTAGGTTTACATTAAAATCAATAATGTTTTGTGTTTTATAACTTTTTGCTGTATTTTCTCTTTTAGGGTGATTATCTTAATTTTTTTTTATATTTATATTTGTATTTTTAGTATGTTAGATTGTTTTATGATACTAAAAAGTTTGTGTTAATTTTTTCTAACGTAGGTTATCTTTAATAATCTCCTTTTTTTTTTTTTTTTGTCAAACATCTTTAATAATCTCCTATTATATGTAATTAAATGAAGTACCATATGTTCTGGTCATTCATACAATCATACTGAGAATGTGAAAATGTTTTGCACATACAAAGCTCTTTGCCCCAGAGAAATTGTAAATAACAATGTTCCATTTTGGTAATAAAAATTCACATTGTATCCCAACAAAAAATAGCTTTGCTTTGCAATATAGGACCCTATATGACAAACTTTTGGCTAATTTAAAATAAATAAGCATGTAGCTCAAGAGCCTTTTACTAAAGCCAAAGCTCAAATAGACTAGAAAGGTGACAAAAAAGATAGATTCTCTGAAACTGAAAGCTCAAGAAAGATACAAAAGTGGAGAATTTTATTACTCATTTCTTGGAGTTTAAATTCCATTACAAGATCTGTATTCCGTAGACTAAAACACACAAAATACAATTAAAAAACAAAAAACAAAACATATTTATGTTTTTATTTTAGTACTTATTTACTAGTTAAAGATTCCCTTCCCGTGTGGACCCATATCAGGCTGATGATAATCGGTGAATTCAATGTCTCTTGTCTTCTCTTCGTTATAGATGCATTAAGAACTTCTTGATTTTCACATAATCTGAAGTTAAATAATCTTTGGATCATATTTTAAAATTTACGTGGGATTTATAATCGAGAGAATCATTGTTTTCCCCGATATTATTACAACGTACGTAATTAATGTTGAGTAACTGATTTATTAATTATTAAACCCTTCATTAATTGGTGATCAGATTCGAATTCCTATCTCGTTGTGACGAGGAGAGGATAGCATCAATGGCGTCTTTAACTTGAGAAATGTCTGGAGCTTTTCCTCCTTGGGCCGGCCAAAATTCATCGGTCGCAAGTACCTAACAAAAATTAGATTATATCAATATATGTTACGTATAATTCACTAAATATGGTAAATAAATCTTGAAAATTAATTTGAGGGATGTTTGTCATAATTAATATACCTTAACTTGTACTTGAAGAAACTTGACATAACTAATAGCCTTCTCAAGCATTGTCACCAAATCAACCTGTGAAACATAACAAATATTATTATCATATGAGAATAAATAATTTAATAAATATGTCATAAATAGTTATATGGATGTGTACCTTGGTCCCATTTGGGACAAGTTCTTGCAAAATCTTGAGACGTTCACTTATCCTTTCTCTTCGATTCTGTACAAAATAAAACATATTCAAATATGAGTTAAGAGATTGAATTATATTTTATGAATGTAAATTAATGTTAAGAAAGCAAATCAAACCTTGGCTGCTAGGCTTTGTGGATCTTTAGGTGAAGTTGTTGGCTTAGGCTTGGCCTTCCCGTTCACGCCATTACTCTGTTTCTTCGATGGTTGAGTGCTCTCTCCCTATATATCCATAATTCAAATTGATAACATATATCAACGATCTTTCATCGATATCTTATATGAAAATATTCACAATTAAAGTCTTTGACGTTTATAATTACCGTGTGAGAACGTTTGTTTCCAGCGGATTTAGGCGACATAGACTCATGTCGAGAACCAGTGGTTACAACAGTTGAATCAGAATATAACCAATCTTTCTGGCCTTGGGGAGTTTCGGTGGATCTAGGGCTAATAATATCCATATGATGTTGATGATTCCAATTTGTGAAGCCGTAGCTCATGTTATTGCCCTCCAAGAAGGAGAATCCTCCACCGGGGCCGCTACCACCACAGCTTATGGCTGGAGGAGGAAAGCTCTCGTGATGATCGAAGTTAAGAAATGATGATCCGTTGAAATCCATCAAAGAGTTATGAGGATCTTCACCGGATGGGTAAAACACAAACCCTTGATGTTGTTGATCGGAATTCATAGTGCTACTGCTCGAAGCCGAGCCTCCTCCTCCTCCACCGGCATAAGCTGCATCTGGCTGATCCAATCCCGGCGAAGAGAGATCTTCGGAAGAGGCGGAATTTTGTTTTGACAAGTAATTAGTCTCGTTGGGATGGTCATTAACGAGTGCCATTAGACACTAATAAGTTTGATGAGTGGTTTTGTTTAGGGTTTTTGTGTTTCTTGTTGATGAAAAGTGGCTTTAAGGTTGTCTATTGGTAAGCAAAGAGAGACAATGTTTTTGTGTAGTTATGTCATGATAAAGGTTTATATAAGTGGTTATGTCTAATATTTTATTTAAGCTAGTGACGTATTCTTAAGATTTTATTTTTAGTTTTTTAATTTATTGAGTTTGATTGAAGTGATTAGAAAAAGAAGCTGGCATTAGATCAAACTCAATATTGATCGTCATTTTTTTAATCTTATCAGTTTGAAGCTTCGAAGTTATGAATGCATAGAATTCTAGCTAGACATATTTTTATGTACATTTTATTTAACTTGCA
Source organism: Arabidopsis thaliana x Arabidopsis arenosa (assembly GCA_019202795.1). Classification (NCBI taxonomy): domain Eukaryota; kingdom Viridiplantae; phylum Streptophyta; class Magnoliopsida; order Brassicales; family Brassicaceae; genus Arabidopsis; species Arabidopsis thaliana x Arabidopsis arenosa. The sequence goes on along the minus strand of CM032919.1, from coordinate 9,055,541 downwards.
ATATTGGACTATAGCATGCCTAAAACGTATATTTCCCTCGGTTACTAAAAGTGTTTGTTATTTTGTTGTCATTGTCTCAATCCTAGTAATGTTTTTACTTTGTGTAAGGACTCTCACATTTCTCTGTTCTTTCAAGATCTTGACATCCATTTTACTCATTTGACCAAAGAAAAAAGAAAAGAAAAGACATCTATGTTACTCCAATGTTCAAGTATAACTCAAATTCTGTCCATCGACACTACATAACATTCTTAAGTCTTAAATGCGTGCTTTTTGTTTTTATATTTTGTTATGATACTTGACGATAATGACAATCACTTTTCTACAAGTTCTAATATATACAAGTTCGTTATAATCATTCTAATATATTTGAAAACCTTACATGTTTTCTGATAATTGTTAGATTATCTGAAAAAATAGCTAAAATGTTGTTATTCTAACTTTTAAAATTTTACATATTTATGATACTTTCACATATTCTTCCATTTCGAACTAATTGCAACTGGTTCCATTTTATGCTTCTATTCCACTGTTTTCTCATAGTTGAGTTTGCTCCATTTTAATTATTTGAAATCTTATTCTCTACACAAGTTCTTAACCAAAAAAAAAGAGAAAAAGTTGTATGTTTAATATCATAAAATTTACTACATTTTAATCTAATCAATGAAAATATTCACATTTATTATTAGTAATCAATTATTTAAAACAATACATATTTTTGTTCAATAATGTAAAAAAGTATTGAATTCAACATTTAGATTAATTGATTCTTGATTTCAGTTTGTTTTTCAAGTCAGCTTTCATTAGTTTTTTTTAAAAATATTTTAAATATGGTATTTTCTATGAACATAAATATCTTTCTTTTAAAGTATTTTAATCAATTGGATCGAGTCCGCACCATACATAAATATACTCAAAACTTAAACCACTAAAATTGGTGAGAAATTTTTATTAATAAGTTTTTTTTAATTAAATAAGTTATTTTAATTGTATATAGTTTAAGTAACTAATGTGGCACTGTAAAAAACACATGATCAACACTGTAACTTTAGTAATTCATTTAAAAGCTTGGAATAGAAAAAATCTCGATGTCGGGGACTTATATGGATCTCAAATCATATACATCATTATCTTTTGGAGTGATAAAAAAAATGAATGAACGTAAATTAAAGTGTTGTATTACAATATTTATGAGTAATTCATCGGGATTGTTAGCTGGCAGTAAGGTGAAATTAATGGACTCAGACTTTATAACCCCAAAAATATTTATTAATTAAGAGAAGCAATAAAACATAGAAGCAAAAGCATCGCCGTATCTTCCGCTAATCTACACGTCTTTTTGATTCCCATATATATGATCAATTCTAAAAAATCAATTCTTTCGATGATTCATTTTTATTGATTTATTTTGTTTCGATGATTCCTTTTTCTTATGAAGCTGCTTCTTACTTTCATTTCTCTAGCCGACACGTCGACTTAGTAATATACACAATAATATAGTTGTATACTTTTAGGCTAACTTGTTTTATTTTATTTTATCTTCGTTAATATCTTTTGTAGATAATCTTTTTTTAAAGTTTTCTCCTTTGTTGTCAGTTTGTAGAACTCGAATTTTGTCATGCTGTTTTATAAAAATTCACCAAAATCTAGCGGTAAAGTTACTTAATGTAAGACCATCTCCGATGTATTTTTTTTTCACTAAAAAAGAAGAATTCTATAATAAAAGTGAGTTTTTTTTTTCTATTTTTAGTCCAATGTATCTGCTTTTTTCTCTAAAAAAAATATTCCAAATTTTTTTTTTATATTTTAGTATTAATACCTTTAATTTATAAAGTTGCAAATTAACCCATTTACTTAAACTCTTACAAAGCTTTCATAAAATTTTTATTTTTTTAACGTAGTTTAATTAAATTAATTAGTTTCAACTTTTCAAGCCATATATATACTCATACTAGTTTAATATTAATGATTTATGTTTTGTACCATCAGTCTTTATTGAAATAACGTTTTTTTCTTCTTTTTTCACAAAAAAAAAGTTTGGACGTCCGACTGTATTTTAGTGTACGACTCCTCGACCCATTTGACGAAGTGGTCGATCAAAAGATAAAACGTTTTCCTCTTGAAGAAGGTAATGGGCCTACGATCTCCATTACCCAACTCATGAATGAGTAAGACGATGTGGAGAGCTCGTAAAGAGTTCATTTGGGCGTGTATGATTCACATTTTAATAATTTTACTATTTAAATGATAAAAGAATATTGCAAAAAGTAAAACTTTTCTTCGGCCAACTAAGTGTTTAATAGGATAGTTTATGATCCTTATATTGTAACGTATGGCATTCCATCAGCGTGGGTGCCCCAAGGCTAGTAGGCAAAATATGCTATGAACTCTTATTTTTTATGCATTTAGTTGGAATTGCTCCAAGTATGGTAAAATATGATTGTCTTCTCGATGTGTTCTATAAAAACAAGGACTTTGGCACAGTAAAAAAACTAGCGAGATATATGAATTATCATGGTCTAATACCATAAATCTGCACCTATTAGATTATGATGGATTTATCTTGAAACAATATAATTGAAATCATGAAATTAAGCGCATTGAAACCGTCCAACAAGTTGCATAAGACTAATATGTGTTTTGATAGAGGCATATACATTATTCTACAGTTTACCGACAAAAGAATTGAAGATTAACCTAAGAATTTATAATGTGACGATCTATAGAATCTGCACGAAATTATGACTTCATAAGTGAAAACGATTATTTACAAAACTTGTACGTACATGATGCATGGTTATTATCTAGAAAGTCGTACAGTTGTACTTATAACTCATGGACTTGAATCATTGAAAGGATTTGACCAAAAAAAAAAAGAAGAATCATTGAAAGGGTGGAATAGATGTAGCAATCAAAAATAAAATTTTTATGGATTATTCATCCTAGGAATGAACCCTTTCATTCATTTCTTCTTTTTCTAACAAATGAGAATCTGCCGCCAAATAAAAGTAAATAAAATAAAAAATCAATATTATCCATATAAGAAAAGTTAACGTAAGTCACTAATATATCATTGATGCTAGAATTTATATGTCGGTTTTGGTTTATAAGAAAGGTGTTAGGATTTAGATGTTACAATTATAAACAAATTTATATATTGGTATGAATTTATAAGAGAGGGACAAAGTTTAGATTTTATAATTAAACGAGGTTAAATGCTGGTCTGAGTTTATAAATAGATTTTACAATTAAAACAAAATTATATATCGGTTTGAGTTTATAAGATAGTGTTAGGGTTTATACTTTACAATTAAACGAGATTAAATGTTGGTTTGAATTTATAAAAAAGAGTTCGGGATTAGATTTTATATTTAAACGAAGTTATATGTCAGTTTTGATATATAAGACACTCTTAAGATTTTAATTTAATAATAAAACGAGGTTATATGTCGTTTTAGGTTTATAAATTAAAGGAGAATTGGAGTTTAGATTTTACAAATAAACGAGAGAATATTTTGGTTTAGGTTTAGGCTTTAGGGTTTAGGTTAATGCAATGTGGGTCGGTGATATCTTGAGGAGAATATGCCAACGTGAGACGGCGAGAAGATGTATGGCGTTAACATAGCCAGTAAAAATTTTATTTTCTTAATTTTTTATTTGTTTAGTTTTAATTTTAATTTACTATTTCTATATAAATATAATATTACATGGCATATTCTTATAAGCCAAATTTAGAGGAGGTGAATAAAGACGTAAGGAGTGAACCCACAAAATTACTCCAAATTGAATATGCTGATTCGTCTTCCAATTTTTCCTTCCAATATAAGTCTCACCTTCTTAAGTTCTGTCGTGACTTCTTTAACCTAAGCACAAGGTTTTTTGAATTCATCTTAGTCGCTCGCGGTTGGACGGACTTGGCAATGGCTCGATCTCCTTCTTCCTTCTATCGGTTTTTTGCTCCTTCACTTCTCTTTTTTTCTTTTTCTTTATGATCTCTATGTCCTCTAAGTGTTTACTCCTTTCCATTTCCTCTTCAAGTTCCTATTTTTATTCCATTTCTTATCAAAGTATCTCTCCAAATCTAATTTTAGTGGCCTGACTATGTACACATGGTCGTCTTTCATTGATCTCGATATATTTTCCGGTCCAAAAGTGTTACTACTAGACGATCCCTCAAACTCTTAACCTATCATTATCTTAAAAACATAAGCTAATGGAAACATCAGAATTTTACGTAACGCAAATGATCCTATCGAAGATTACAGCATTGTGGCACATATCAACTTTTTTTCTTCGTGTTTTAATTGTTTTTACTTCCTACGTGGATGGTTTGTTTGAGAAGAGTTAAAAGCTCTACTTTTACGTAGTGTAGATAATTAAAGCAGCTGATCTTTCTAATCCATTTTTAGATAAATTATTCTTTACTTCAAAAATTAAGATTTCTTAACTCTACTTCTACAAATCTTTTTGGTATCTTTCACTATCGATTCCTCTAAATATCTTAAGATATTACTATGATGTATAGCTATGAAGATCATTTACTCCTCACATCAATAGAGACAATGAACCATTAGATGGAAACATACATCAACATCTCCTTTTTCTTTCACACAAAAGAAACCTATTTTTGTGGTCGTGGGCTCTGGTCTTGTCCATCTTTGAGCAATTAAACAACAACTTTACCAACTAATCTTCTTATATTAAATATGAATTAATCGCTCTAACAATATTTCAAATAATTAATTATACCCAATTATATATCATCCAACTGTTATCCTAACAATAATTCAAAAATAATTAATTAATTCACAATTATTTCCCCCTTCCTCTGTTTTTTTTTCTTGCTCAACAATACATTGACGGTTTAATTCATCATCTTCTTGAACATGTTCTTTGAATTTTAAATCCAAAAAAAAAAATCTTCTTTTTCACATTTTCAAAAAAAACAAAATGAGAATTGTTCTTCTCACTTTCTCTCTGCCTTCTTTGTTTCTTTAGTTTCTTAAGAAAAGAATGGATTTTTATGTTCATCAGCGAAATACAAATACAAATTCTCATGAAAACGATACAGAAATCAAAACCCATTTGAGAAAAATGATTCTTGATTTAGGTTTTGGTTGTTTCCTTCTTCCTCCAACCAGCTCATGTGAGGACAACAAAGCTTGGCTTCTGGCGGAAACAGGGCCGAAGTTTATAGACTCAGAACCACGTTCGTTGCAGTCTTCATTTAGGTTTAGTCTTTGCTTGCAAGTGGAGCAACCTTCGTCGTCTTATCGGAATTTTCAGGTGTCTGAAGGATCGGAGACGGTTCTGCTAGTGAATCTGGAGAATGAGACAGGAGAATTGACGAATGAGATGAATTTTTCGAGAGGTCTTTCACTTGAGAAGAGTATTTCTCCGGTGGCTAATACTTTGGTCCGATTCAGTTACAGCGAACTCCTCACTGCCACGCGCAATTTCTCAAAACGTAAACCCTAAACCTTCAAAATGTCCATTTTTAGTAATTTGATATGTTAGATCTTTGACTCAATTTAAATTTGAGGACTCTGTTTCTTGTGTTGAAATTTGTTAGGTAGAGTGTTGGGAAGAGGAGCTTGTAGCTATGTGTTTAAGGGAAGAATCGGGATTTGGCGTAAAGCCGTAGCCATCAAAAGACTTGATAAAAAAGATAAAGAATCTCCGAAGTCGTTTTGCAGAGAATTGATGATTGCAAGCTCTCTTCATAGCCCTAACGTTGTGCCTCTGCTAGGGTTCTGCATTGATCCCGATCAAGGGCTTTTCTTGGTGTACAAGTATGTCTCTGGTGGCAGTCTCGAACGCTTTTTACATGGTAATTACTATATCTCCTCTCTTTCTTTATCATCAGATTGAAAGTTGTGCATTGTTGACGGGTTTTACTCGGTTTCGAATTAGATAAGAAGAAAAAGAAGGGTAGGAAGACCCCCTTGAATCTGCCTTGGTCTACAAGGTACAAGGTTGCCTTAGGTATTGCAGATGCCATAGCCTATTTACATAATGGCACAGAGCAATGTGTTGTGCATAGAGACATCAAACCCTCAAATATTCTTCTTTCTTCAAACAAAATTCCAAAGGTAAAGTGACTTTGAACAACATGTTGGTAATTTATCAGCATAAGTCATGTGTTTTGTATTCATTGATGGAGTTTTAATTTCAGTTGTGTGATTTTGGGTTGGCGACTTGGACCGCTGCACCTTCGGTTCCTTTCCTCTGTAAGACCGTGAAAGGAACATTCGGGTATCTAACTTATAATCCTTTTGATGCCATAAAGTCACACCTATGGATATAAAGTGCGCAATAAATTGGAAATATTTTGCAGTTATCTAGCTCCTGAGTATTTCCAACACGGCAAGATATCTGACAAGACCGATGTTTACGCATTTGGAGTCGTCTTGCTTGAGTTAATAACTGGTCGGAAGCCAATTGAAGCAAGAAGACCATCTGGTGAAGAAAATTTGGTAGTTTGGGTAAGTGTATGCGTCTTTCATTGATAACTAATTAACTACTAGTAAACCAAACCATTGACTTTTGGTAGTTGTCGCACCTTAAATTCCACAAGCCTCTTTTTCTAAAAATGGGAAGGTAATTTCTAAGTTCCAACCAAGAAATGGATGCTTCTCAATACATCCATTCGAATTTGTGACTCGACATACTAAATTCGGGTTTTGGTCAAGCTTGGTTGAGCTACAAATTCTGGTTTAACTTATGTTTAATATCTTTAAATTGTAAACGGTTTATGACAAAACAGAGATGGTCAAATGGAGTTTAAGGCATTTAATTTGTCTAATAACCATTTTGGCTTCACTTTTGCTTGCACCAATGGCTTGGTTTTATGTCTTTGTGTAGGCAAAACCGTTTTTGCATAGAGGGATTGAAGCTATAGAGGAGTTGCTTGATCCAAGGCTGAAATGTACAAGAAAGAACTCGGTTATGATGGAGCGTATGATCCGAGCTGCAGCAGCCTGTGTGATCAATGAGGAGTCCCTTAGACCGGGGATGAAGGAGATACTTTCAATCCTAAAAGGCGGTGAAGGGATAGAGCTAAGGACGTTTTCTAGCCGGAAAAAGTCAAATCTGCCGGGTATAATGGATTGTTATCCGCAGTTGCAGCGGACAAAATCTGAGATGAAGAGTCATCTTACGCTTGCGATGCTCGGAGTAACGGAATTTGAAGATGATGATCTTTTGTAGGGAATGTAACAGTCCGGAGAAATGGTATAAAACAATAAGAAGGTGGTAAGTGTAGATAATAGATATCAATGTAAATGTTTATTGAGATACCCGGTTAAGATTTTGTTTCCGGGTTGGGTATTGAGAGAGCCGATTCTTCTGGTTTGGTTTATAATCGTAAATAAAAAGAAAAATGTTTGTCAGCTACTCGAAAGAGACGCCATCACATAGTCACACATGCAGACTTTAAAAATATTTCGTTAGCTCCACGAACTATTACCATCACATACGGACATCCACAAACAAAATAAGTCATATCGCAAACACCATAACTATCTTACTTCTGTGTTCCGGTTACCAGAATCCGGCGTTGACCGATGTTGACAAAAAAATATATTCAAAAAATAATTAAAAATATACAATTACTACACAATTTTACCAAAATCTAATATAACAAAATATACCTAAAATAAATATTTTTTGGTAAACGCCGGTCAACATCGGTCAATGCCAGTCAACGACCGAAATAGGATGGTTATGGACCTTATAGTATTTGCAATATGACTTATGTTTGTCCGGAGATGTTCGTATGTCATAACAATACTTCTTGTAGCTAACGAGACATTTTAAAAGTCTGCATGGCTATGTGATAGCGTTTATTTCGTGTAGCTGCAAAACATTTTTCTTAAATAAAATAAGAAAAATTGGATTTGTCATTTAGCAAAAAAAATTTGGATTTGTCTATATATTTACTTGACGGGGTCATATCCCTTTATAATCACGACTTTACATATATAGTAGATAGCCATGAAATTGGAAATAACTTGTCTGATCAAACAACATTCACGGTCCAAAACCCACAAATTATATTTGCGAAATTATTTTCAAAATAAAAGATACATAAGCAAATAAAGTTTGATAAGACTTGGCTAAAACAGAAAACGAGAAAAAGCGACACTTATTCTTTCTTTTTATTGACTAACAAACATTTGATATTTTGGGAATTTAATACTCGATTTGTCTTCTTCAAAGTTACTAACTCTTACGAGAAGTCAATTTTTTACATGAACATACGGGTTTTTGGGGGTTTTGGGGTGTCTACACAAGATCTCTGTTGCTCCGGCAACGTGATAAATACCACTTCCACACGATGACGACGATGGAGTGGATCCCCTAGAATGAATGGGAATGCGAACTGGAAATGCAAAATTGATACATAAGAATCGATATGTAAAAAAGACTATTAAAAGATGAGATCAAACAAAAAGTAATATCCATCGAAAACTATTTCAAAACGAACGATGAAGCTATAAAGTAAAAATATATACATTACTGTTGTACCATTGGTTTGGATTTCTGAAGTGAGTTGTTTTAATTCATATAATTTTTTTTGGTTTATCTTTTAATTAATTATAGTCTTGGAAAATTATATATATATATATATATTATTATTAATTTCATTTTAAATATTAAGATATGTAACTCTACTAAAACCATGTATAATCTCAGGAGTTTCTCTTAATAAAATTACTAGATGGTAAAAAAACAATGCGTAGCTAACTTATCGGAATAAAGAGATAATATTACTAACCAACGTAATGGAGTCTAGCCCCCGAGACTGGATAATGAAAGGATGGAGATAGAAGTATAAGAAGCAAACTTAGGAGAAGGGAAGCTATTTGTGTTTTCTTCATTATTGCAAATGCTCAATTTCAATTTCACATTAGCCGGTTTTAGGTTGTACATATAGGAAATGTGAAGTTAAGAGTGAATAAAAAAATTAAAGCATAAATAAACAACAATGCTTTTTTTTTTTTTTTGGTAGTTGAATAACGCCGGTCTTCTAGAGTAGTTGTGACTTTCATATGAAAAGTTTTCTATGATAAGAGATTGGTAAGGTTGACTTGGAGTCAACTATCGCACTTGAATTTTACAGAAATTCAGAGAAGACAAGTCAGTAGCAGAGCTGATTAAGAGAATGTAAATCTTGTTATTTAATTAATTTCATATGGAAAGTGTCGCTGGCGACTGCTTTTAGGGGTAAAAAATAGAAGGAAAAAAGTGAATCATTTCTCTTAGGTGGTGTTATTGGTTAATGGATTTTAATAGAGTCTAACTCTAACCCAAATCTAATGTTATTGGTTAGTGGATCTTAACTTCTTTATTCAAATTAAGTGTTATTGGTTCTTATATTTATAATATCTTCATTAAAAGAGTTTAAAATCAAGTGTTATTGGTTCTCATATTTCTAATGTCTATATTAAAAGAGTTTAAAATCTAGTGTTATTGGTTCTCATATTTACAATGATCAATTAAAGTTCTGTGTTATTCATGTTTAATAGATTTTCACAAATGATTTGATTTGAAAAGATTTGAATGAATCTGAAACTGATTTCATGTGTAAATTATAGCAATCAAAATCTTACCTTCTACCCTGAGATTTTCACAATCATATGAGAATAACCAAAAGTTCAGTCGCTGAAAATTCTAGCGATCGTCTTTCGGTGACTGCTTTCCCTGATTCCGGTGACTGCTTTCCCTTTTTTGACGAAGACAAAAGTTCAGTCGCTGAAAATTCTAGCGATCGTCTTTCGGAATCAGCAACATCAAAAACAATTGCCGGAGACAGCTTTTTATTAATTCATATCTGTTTTTTTACTTCCGTTGCCTTTTATTTGTTTGTCGCGAGAGTAGTCGCCAACAACCTGTTCCCGAACAGGGCCATACTCTTTTTTTTTGCTTACTTGTTTTGCTTTGATTCGACAAAGCGAAACTGATTAGTGATTATTACAAAGACTTGTACGTGATGTTTTTTTAAAAACTTGTATTTACACCTGACGGAAATCTATCTATGAAAGGGTGACATAGATGTAGCAATGAAACATCTATAATCAGAATTTGTTTTGGATTTTATGCAGAAAATCACACCAAATTAATAATGACAATTAAAATCTACAGAAGAGATTGAGAGAGCAAGCAAACACGCATCGCATCTTTCATATTGTGCATATTTGCAGAGAGAACCATATCTTTATACGGGTTCTATTTTCTCCTTCCAATACAATCTTACCTTCTAAACAAATTGCTAGAACTTCTGACATAATAGTTTGGGTTTGTCTGAAAAACGTAAGAGGTTATTTCATCAACTTTCTTCTTCAAATCTTCAAGAACATGTTTCATATATGTTAATTGAGTTAGGTTGAGTTCTTTTGGAGATTTTTCCCACCACTTCTCAGCGTTCTTGTTTTCTCTTTCATTTTGGATTAACGAATGCTTGTTCCTTTGTTCTTTTTCATTTTCGGCCATCACCTACAGTAAAATCGTATTTTAAACAATTAAAATCATGAATATGATTGTGTAAAGAAGATCCATGAATTAAACACAAATAGAAAACGAGACGATTTTTTCTAGTGTATCACTTATTAAAAATCTTTCGGTAGAATGTTAAAATCAAAGAGTTGTGCATCTTGGAAAGGAGTTGTACCATATATTTTTTCAAATCAAAAACAAATTTTGAAACAGTTATATAAGATTATATTTGCCACCAATTGAGATTTACCTCAGTTAAGGAATCATTGAGCATTTGAATGTAGAGCTTTCTGTTGCATTCAACAAGGTTTGTGTTGTTATCTCTTAGAACACGTCCTGAAAAGTGTTCAAGTAAAACGTTAACATTTGGATGTCCAAACGAGTAAACTTTTCCACCTGGGGAAAACACGATGATCGCAATTTCTGCATCACATAACGTGCAAAGTTCACTGGCTTTTTTAAAAAGACCAGATCTTCTCTTTGAAAATGTAACTTGAAGGTTTGATTGATTTTTTATTTTCTCTATCTCTATCTTTCTACGGCCAAGATTCTTTCTCACCATTTTCTAGATGTTTTCAACAAAGAAAAAGTGAATTGATTGTATTAGATTTAGAGTATTAGAGATAATAAGCATTTGTATTTATAGATTAAACTTTACAAGTAAATATTTTAATTTTTAAAAGTAAATATCTTTTCCTATTTTGATTTACTAGAAATACAATTATAGATTACCATTCTTGGAGTATATAATGGTTTACACATTTTGTCGATAAAAGGTAGATAACTATTATATTTTAGCTGTCATATAATCATATATTTATTATATATGTTGACAACCTGTCATCGTTTCAATAAATTTGGAGATTTTATTTTTATTACCAACTGTTAAATATAGGTATTATTTATTGGCTAAAGGATATGCACAAAAAATTGTAAGATTTTTAATGTGTTTATCTTTCACTACTTTTTCTATAGTCAAAATATCAATATCATTTTTTGACATTTTTTATTAATCAAACTAATATAAATATGAAGTTTCTTATTTTTATTTATTTATTTTCAATGTTCAAAACTTTTATGAAATAATGCATAAATATAATATCATGTCTAACTTATTTTTGGGTTTTTGTTTTTGTATAAATTGACATATTTTACTTTAGAAGAATATGTTTTAATATTCGTAATATAATAGAAATTTAAGTTTGATCCCGACTTTAAAACAATTTCTTGCATATTAAGTAATATGTATTTGATATTTTAACAATGATCGCCGGCTTTTCAAGTTTTTATTTTGTAATAAAAACACATAAATTAGAAACCTTTCTAATACTGATCGACTATTTTTCAATTCTTATTAAAATTTTGGATGTTATAAATTAGTTGTTTGGTACTTCATATGTCACTGCCGACTTTTCAACTTTATATTGTACTACTAAAACTACCTAACTTAGAAAATTGTCTAATACTTACATTAGTTTTATCGCCGACTTTCAAAATTTTAATTGCATATTAAATAATATTTGAGCTATGATCCCTAACTTTTCAGGTTTTTTTTTGTTTGATAAAAACTTAACAAATTAGATACTTGTTTAATATTGATCGCCGACTTTTCAAGTTTTTATTTTGGATGTTTAAAAGTATCAACTATCCATGTAAATTACTTGTCTCATACTTTATTTGTCATCGCCGCCTTTTCAACTTTTTTATTAGAATATCAAAAATATATAAATAAAAATGTTGTGTGATAATTTATTCTTGATCGCCGACTTTCAAAGTTTTTATTACATATTTAGTAATAGTGTTTTGATGTTTTGAATGTGATCGCCGACTTTTAAAATTTTATTGAGAGATAAAAATAAATAAAGTAGATAATTGTCGATATTGGTCGCTGAATTTTCAAGTTTTTATTGTTGGATGTTAAAATGATCAACCTAGCTATGTAAATTAGTTATCTGATACTTTAGTTATCTAAACCCTAAAAATCACCACATGATCTTTTTCTGTTTTTTGTTCTCAGTCATACAGTTCCGACAATCATTTTCCGAAAGGTCACGTATACTGAAACTTTTCCATCTGAAATACGCTTAACTGTGGAATTCTCTCATAACGTTTGACCGAAAAGATAAGTACAGTTTGATGATATAGGTGGCCTAATCAATTCTTTTAAACTGCCCTGCATGCACCAATATATTCTTGAAACTGGGGTGTTATAGATAACAATAAATAAAGTAGATACTTGTCGATATTGGTCGCCAAATATTCAATTTTTTTATTGTTGGATGTTAAAATGATCATACTATCCCCCACTATTATATGATAAATTTTGGCATTTTTCCGCCTTACCAAGATAGTTCTTTCTTTTTTACTCGATTATGGTATTCATTAGTCTTTTATTTGTGTGCCATTGATATTTTTATTCAAATTTGGTAAAAATACACACGCTAGAGAAAAAAAAAATTATTCCTAAAATTAAGCCATATGAAAATGTTGAAATTCTCAGAAAAAAACCCTAAAATCTAGACAATTTTAGAAAAGACTAGAAACATTTAAATCATAATTGCTAAATCTAAAATTTTACCAATTAAATCTTAATCCTAGTCACTTATTCTTTTATAAGATCGGAAATTGTCTTAATGTGGATGAAAATTAAAAACCTCACAGAAAATATTTGGTCATCACGTCTTTGCTTTGTATGTGATAGACTTTTGAACTTGAATTAAACATATGCTTACTTACTTCGGTTTGATGGGTTTCTCTTTTGAGGTTTTTGATCAACCAGTTGTTTCCGTCGACATTGTTAACGTCGAGATATACTCTACTAAAGTTTGATTGAGATAAAACAAAAACTAAGCAAATCCTGACCATATATGGTCTTGAACTCGAGTGGAGGAAACTAGAAAAGTCGCACAACCGCTTCACCTAACACCGTGGATGTAGAAAGTTGTAAATCGACTGGTTGAAAGCCAAGATATGTAAACAGTGAAAGTTGGAAAATGAACATCAACAAAGCATTGGACCAAAACAGCGAACCACCACCACACAATCTTAGAAACGAAATATGTCAATTATAATCCAACCGAAATTGGAGTAATGAAAGCCTCAACTTTGTGGTTGAAATAACATATCTCTCTTCCTTTTTGATGAGTGTGCCTAGAATTTATGGTGTTTGTGATCTCCTTAATATAACCAGAAATTTAATAAAAAAGTAATAAATAGATATTGTATATTGTGTTATTAATTTTAGAAGTCATAAAATTATTAGACCCAATATTAGCCCAAGAAAAAGGTTATCGAAGAGGTCTTGACGTTTATCATACCTAGTCATTGAATGGGAAGGATAAAATTCTCGCAAGTACAAGTAAACAAAGTACAGCATGACATCAAGTATATACTTGTTTCAAAAATAATTCCATATAATGATAAACATGTATGATCGTAGAAATGAAAACAATAGAAAACTTCATATAATAAATGGTTCGGTTCAACTTTCTTGAAATATATACTCAAAGAATAACGAAAAGAAACAATAAACCATTGACCCAATACTTCATTAAAAGTCTTACAACACCAAGAACGAAAAAAGAAGAAGAGAAATTAAGAAAATAACAAAAAAGACAAAAGAAACTAATAGAGACTTTAAAAGTCACACAATCAGAGAGACAAACTAATAGTGACGAGGCCCATAGTGAGGATGAGCTTGTTTAAACTCTTAGTTTTGCATTTGGTTATCATTGTACACAACTGGTGTACGATTCATAACATCTATACCAAACGGCAGCGTTTGAAAAGGAGTAGGGATTCCGTTTTGATCAAAGAAATTATGGTTTGTGGAGATATTACCACCATTAGCAGTCGCTAGAGAAGCAACATTGCTAGAACTTCCGACATAATAGTTTGGGTTTGTCTGAAAAACGTAAGAGGTTATTTCATCAACTTTCTTCTTCAAATCTTCAAGAACATGTTTCATACATGTTAACTGAGTTAGGTTGAGTTCTTTTAGAAAATTTTCCCACCACTTCTCAGCGTTCTTGTTTTCTTTTTCATTTTGGACTAACGAATGCTTGTTCCTTTGTTCTTTTTCATTTTCGGCCATCACCTACAGTAAAATCGTATTTTAAACAATTAAAATCATGAATATGAATGTGTAAAGAAGATCCATGAATTAAACACACAAATAGAAAACGAGACGATCACTTATTAAAAATCTTTGGGTAGAATGTTAAAATCAAAGAGAAATTGTGTACATCTTGGAAAGGAATTTTACCATATATTTTTTCAAATCAAAATTTTTTTTTGAAACAGTTATATATTAATTATTATCAAAATTGAAAAAAGGATTATATGTTGCCACCAATTGAGATTTACCTCAGTTAAGGAATCATTGAGCATTTGAATGTAGAGCTTTCTGTTGCTTTCAACAAGGTTTGTGTTGTTATCTCTTAGAACACGTCCTGAAAAGTGTTCAAGTAAAACGTTAACATTTGGATGTCCAAACGAGTAAACTTTTCCACCTGGGGAAAACACGATGATCGCAATTTCTGCATCACATAACGTGCAAAGTTCACTGGCTTTTTTAAAAAGACCAGATCTTCTCTTTGAAAATGTAACTTGAAGGTTTGATTGATTTTTTATTTTCTCTATCTCTATCTTTCTACGACCAAGATTATTTCTCACCATTTTCTAGACGTTCTGAACAAAGAAAAAGTGAATTGATTGTATTAGAGTATTAGAGATAATATGCATTTGTATTTATAGATTAAATTTTACAAGTAAATATTTTAATTTTTAAAAGTAAATATCTTTTCCTATTTTGATTTACTAGAAATACAATTATAGATTACCATTCTTGGAGTATATAATGGTTTACACTTTTTGCCAATAAAAGGTAGATAATTATTATATTTTAGCTGTCATATAATCATATATTTATCATATATGTTTACAACCTGTCATAGTTTCAATAAATTTGGAGATTTTATTTTTATTACCAACTTTTAAATATAGGTATTATTTATTGGTTAAAGGATATGCACAAAAAATTGTAAGATTTTTAATGTGTTTATCTTCCACTACTTTTTCTATAATCATAATATCGATATCATTTTTTGACATTTTTTATTAATCAAACTAATAGAAATATGAAGTTTCTTATTTTTATTTATTTATTTTCAATGTTCAAAACTTTTATGAAATAATGCATAAATGTAATATCATGTCTAACTTATTTTTGGGTTTTTGTTTTTGTATAAATTGACATATTTTAATTTGGAACAATATGTTTTAATATTCGTAATATAATAGAAATTTATGTTTGATCCCGACTTTAAAATATTTTCTTGCATATTAAGTAATATGTATTTGATATTTTATCTATGATCGCCGACTTTCCAAGTTTTTATTTTGTAATAAAAACACATAAATTAGAAACCTTTCTAATATTGATCGCCTATTTTTTCAATTCTTATTAAAAAATTTGGATGTTATAAATTAGTTGTCTGGTACTTCATATGTCACTGCCGACTTTTCAACTTTATATTGTACTACTAAAACTATCTAAATAAGAAAATTGTCTAATACATTAGTTTGATCGCCGACTTTCAGAATTTTAATTGCATATTAAATAATATTTGTTTGATATTTTTACTATGATCCCTAACTTTTCAAATTTTTATTGTTTGATAAAAAATTAATAAATTAGATACTTGTCTAATATTGATTGCCGACTTTTCAAGGTTTTATTTTGGATGTTAAAAAGTATCAACTATCCATGTAAATTACTTGTCTCATACTTTATTTATCATCGCCGCCTTTTCAACTTTTTATTAGAATATCAAATATATCTAAATAAAAATGTTGTCTAATAATTTAGTTCTTGATCGTCGACTTTCAAAGTTTTTATTGCATATTAAGTAATAGTGGTTTGATGTTTGAATGTGATCGCCGACTTTTCAAATTTTTATTGAGAGATTAAAATCTATAAAGTAGATAATTGTCGATATTGGTTGCCGAATTTTTAATTTTTTATTGTTGGATGTTAATATGATCAACCTATCTAGGTAAATTAGTTATCTGATACTTTAGTTGTGATCGCCTCCTTTTCATAATTTTATCATAATTAAAAACATCTAAAGAAAAAAGTTTTTGAATACTTTTTTTATCGCCAATATTTTAAAGGTTGACATAACTCAAATATTTTAATTATAATTAGTGTTTTAATATCAAATTTATTTTTTAGTTTTTTGAAGAAAAAGGTGAATTAATATTAGTGGATATAAAATTTACTTGTAATATTGATTTATATTTCAAAAAATTTAGTTTTTAAAAGTTTATATTTATTCCTATTCAAAATTATTAAAAATCGAGCTATAAATTACCATTGGAAGAGTATTCGATATATTTTGTCAGTAACTTATGATTCATTATATTTTAATATTTTGTATCGTCAATTTATTATTTATAACAAAAAAAAAGACACAAGAAACTAATAGAGACTTTAAAAGTCACACAATGAGAGACAAACTAATAGTGACGAGGCCCATTGTTAGGATGAGCTTGTTTAAACTCTTATTTTTGGATTTGGTTACAATTCATAACATCTAATCCAAACAACAACATTTGAATAGGAGTAGGCATTCCGTTTTGATCAAAGAAATCCTTGTTTGTTGAAATATTACCACCAGTAACAGTTGTTAGAGCAGCATCATTGCTAGAACTTTCGACATAGTAGTTTGGGCTAAAGAAATTGAGAGGCTATTTCATCAACTTCAAGAACATGTTTCATACACGTTAATTGAGTTAAGTTGAGTTCTTTTCGAGAGTTTCTCCACTACTTGTCAGCGTTCTTGTTTTCTCCTTCATTTTGGACTAACGAATGCTTGTTCTTTTGTTCTTTTTCTTTTTCGGCCATCATCTACGATAAAATTATATTTAATACAATTAAACTCACGAATATGAATGTGTAAAGAAAATCCACGGATATGTCTTAAACACAAATATACAACGAGACGATTTTTTCTAGTGTATAACTTATTAAATATATGTATGTAGAATGTTAATATCAAAGAGAAATTGTGTGTATATTTTGAAAAGAAGTTTTACTGTAACACCCTAACCGTCTTTACAAGTGAACACCTACGTCCTCTCTTAGGCCCGTGGGCCGACCTCTGTCCGACGGTCGGTCTGCTACGTCCGGGAGACTTTAAAGACTTGTTCACCGATCCTACAAATCACCACATGATATTTCTCCGTGTTTTGTCCTCACTCGCACGATTCCGACTATCACTTTCTCGAAGGTCACCCATCTTGAAACTTTCTCAGCTGTAGAGTTCTCTCAGGACGTTTGACTGTAGAGTTCTCTCACTTAACTGTAGAGTTCTCTCAGGACGTTTGACCGAAAAGATAAGTACACTTCGGTGATATAGGTGGCCAAATCAATTCTTTTAAACCTCTATGCATGCACTACCATATTCCTGAAACTGAGTTGTTACATTTACCATATATTTTTCAAATCAAAAACAAATTTTGAAACAGTTATATATTTTTTTTTTCCATTTCTTGCTGATTGTTCTATTCCCTCCTCAAATTCTATTTCTATTCCATTATATTTCTTCTCAAATTCTTCTTGCAAATCTGATTTTAGTAGCATGACCGCCTTTCATTGGTCTTGATGGTTGGCTTTTTGTTATTGATTTTGGTAGAGAATCTTGGGATTTAAATAGGAGTGGAGACATAGATTTCTAGAGAGATATAGAGAAAGGGATGGTTTCGGTTTTTGGAAGGGTCTTGATTTTTCTTGACGTTTGTTATAGTTGTAGTTCCGTGTTTATAATTTTGGGCCATCTCTAACTTTACTGTTTTACCATATCTATGTGGGCTTTGAATTAAGGAGTACCAAGGCCCATTTACTTGTTTTTCTTTGAAATGTTTGTGTAACACCCAATCCCGTGTTTGTGGACAAAGCTGACGAACATATCAAGTGACGTAAGATCCACGTAACTGCAACCGTTTAGGTTACATCTATTTGGACCATTTTATTTACCATGTTTCACAACAATGGAATTTAGAGCAACCTATTGCATTGATTGAGCCAATAGATTTTCCTTTAATCATTGGCATGCCCGAGTCGTTCTTATTTGAGTGATGGATATAGCTAGAATGGCATAAAATCAGGCATGAACTTTCTCGTCCAACTTGCGACAACCCTTTTCAGAGATCGGGTATCATCCCCTTATAGGCACTAGTTTAGAAACTTAAAACAACACGGTAACTTAAACATTTCATGTGGAATTATCTATCAGGGTGTTTGTGAACAAACCATACATTATTCTACCGTGACATCGGTAAAGAAAAATATTGTCCGGGATGTCGTGCTGAGGAGGAAAAAATAAATCACTTTCTCTTTGAATCCCCGCTAGCTCTTCAAACTTGGGCTCTATTGCTGATTTCATCAGCGGCTTCCTCCTTCCCTAGTCAATCCCTCTGCTCTAACTTGGACTTTTTTTTGCCAAGCTAGCGAGATGATGAATGGAGAGGAACATATACACGTTTCCCATGGATATTTTGGTATTTATGGAAGGCCCAAAATATTTTTATTTTCGAGAATATTAGAGAGTCATCTCAAGAGACGTTAGATCATGCCACTTGGAAAGCGACAACATGGAGGCTGGCAAATAGAACAAATGATACCCCTAAAGAACCAGTAGTGTCATACCATCGTACTACAACCACAGAAGCTACACTCACGGCTAGCCTCTGATTCCCTGAGAGGACATGAGTTGATTGTAATAGAACGTGATATATCTCTCCTTCTGGAATTGAGAACCTCCCGTCGTGGATTATCACCTCTTCAAACAAGAATTCGAATCCCTTCTCTAGGTCATGGAATGCCTCATCATGGCCTCAAAGATAACCATTGGCTTTGCCTCAGATTGTTCTGATATTGTTAGCTATACTAGCAAATTCCTCCGAGTGACCAACGTTTGTGTAGAGATTCAACATTTTGAGATTTTAAGGCTTTCTTTTCCCTTCTTTATGTTAGATATATCTCGTGTTGCAATAATGTTCGTGCCGATTGCCTAGCCAAAAAAGTAAAAAGGTATGAGCACGAATTTTTCTATTTTCCTATGTAAATAAATCGGTGCCAGATTAGCTCTTTTTAGAAGAGAACTTTCTACGAGGATCGGATTTGGTGGTTTTAGAGTGCGATTGGCGAATCCAAGGAAGCCCTAACTGGAGAGGAACACAAACTGAGATTTCAATAAGATGTCATTTCTTTCTGTGAGTTTGACAGTCACACAATTTAAAATGTTTACTATAGGTTGGGAATAGAAAGTTCTTTCCTTTGATTATGGATTCTCTCTTAACGGTTACATGTGGCTGAGGCTCTTATTCATACACAAACAAAACTTTAATTCTCCTGACACATGTCGTCATCAGGTAGGAGGCTAAGAGCATCATAAATTATCTTATGAGTTCTCTCTCTTACGATTACATGAGACTGAGACTCTTATTTATACACAAAAAAAATTCTAGTTCTCCCTAGCACATATCGTTATCAGGTAGGAGGCTAAGAGCATCATAACATTATCTTATGAGTTATTTTTTTTCCTTGTATCTACATTAGATGCTTGGAATTTTTTGGCTGAATTTTTGACCAAATCATCGGGGTTTCTTTAGATGATTTATGTTCTTGTCTAATTCTAGATTCAAATGCAGGAGTTTTCATAAAGATGGTGAGTTTTTGTTCGTCATCTGTTTTCTTATTCAAATATATATCAAGAATTTGATCTCCTCGTTTTCTTTAAATGTTAAGTTCTTTTGCCCCATTGATCTCAAATGTGAAGATGATTCCAAGATTTTAAAACCTTCTCATCATTCAGCCCCTTAGCTAGAGTTACATAGGTTTTTGGGGAAACAATATAGGAGATCTTTAAAGCTCAGAGGTTTTCAAAAATAAATTTGGTGGCTGAAAGATTTGTGAAGGGAGATGATAGTTAAGGATGATTGTACGAGGTTTTCTTGGATTAGATATGTTTTGATTATAACTAATCTTTGCTCCATGACATTTGATCATAATTTTCTAGGCAGTGTAGTTAAAAAGTTTTTGGATCTAAAGTTACTAAATGGTTCTTGCGGCGGCAAATAAGGTGGAGAGTGAAATAACCCCAATACTCATCATAATCCTATTAATTACTTTGGTGTTGTATTGGGTATTAATTCTATATTTTTGAACTTGATGTGATTGGCACAGATTTTGTCTAGTGCTCTTGATTTATTTTTCGTATTTTAGAAGACAAAAATGTTAGAACTATTGATTATTTTTTCAATATGATTATATTTTCTTTAATAAAACTAAAAAATTCCCATGCAAATTCTTTACCTAGTAATCAAAAATTACATAACAACGGATTTAAAGGAAAAACTTTTAATTATTACAAAAACCAGAAAACAAAAAAAAAGATCACTTGAAATTTTAACTTTTAAAATGAAAGACAATAAAAATTCAAATGATTCAATTCTTCAATCGGATAAGAATCCCCTTAGGACTTAGGATTATTGGTGATGTTAGGAGCACAAGCATCAGCAGCGGTGGTAGTTATTATAGCGAGACGATTAGTTTCGGATTGGTGGGTGCTGCCATCAATGGAAGGAATGTCCGCATCCTCTTCAACATTAAGATCTGGAACAACAAGAGGAGGTAAAGAAGAAGAAGACTCACCATTCTTCTTAAGGTTCTCAAACCTGTTAGTAACGCAATTGAGATAGTTATCAATAGTAGAACTCAAATCTTGAAGATCTTTTTCACCAAGTTGATGCACATCAATATCTCCTTCGAGACAACCCCACATAATTTCCCGAGTCTTCAAATCTCGGTTTTCATCACGCAATTTTTGCAATTGCGCTTGTTCACTTTCAATCCTCTGACGCAAAAAAGCATCTTGATCCATCATTTTTTTGTTCCGATCTTTCCTGGAAACCTCCATAAACTCCGACACTACTTCTTCAACACCTTCTCTTGACGGCCAAGCCTCAGGGTTTGAGTTGTACGGACTGTGGATGACCGCACATGCTTTGACATCATAGAGAGTCACCAGTTCGGTGAGTTTCTTCATCAACCTTGGCTTCCTTTTATTGAATGTTGTTTTCCTCGATGTTCCATTTTTGATGAGCGAAAGTTTTTTCTTCATGTTCATTATCTTTGTTATGTGTATTTGTTTTGTTGGTATGAAGATTGTTTATATAGTAAAAGAAAGGTGCTTTGACCCATTAGGATTTTTGTTATATTTTGGATAGTGTATCTGTTCCACTCTTACGTGTACGCATGTGATTGCGTATAAAACGATAATCTTTTTCATTTAGAGATAATATGTAATCTAATAAATATATTATACCTTTAGAGGACATGAAGACCAGAGATTGAGGAAACTAAAAGACATGAAGACTAATAAATTAAGGCAAATAAGACAATAATATGACTTATCTTTTTATTTAGACTTAAGAGGAAAAAATTACACTAAAGTTAATTTTTAATCTTTATGCAATCTATATATTTGTTGTTATACAAAGCAGTAAAATAGATTTCCATGAATGAGTAACAAGAAAAAGTTAGGTGACAGAAAGAAAGAAGGATTTCATAAAATAATAAAAAATATAGTCAATAAATTTTAACCATTTGAGTTGAAAAAGTTGAAAAAAAATATTCAACCCATTCAACCTAGGGCCTTAAAAATTTGAAAACATGAACAAGGCCATGTTCGTTTCTCGATTCAGATGGATCATCTGGATGGAGATGAAGAATAATGTTCGTTTTTAACAATTTAACAAAGCATTTGGATGAATCAGTTAAAGTAGATAGGGGTTTAAAAAGCCTTACATCTGAATGAGTTTGTAATTTTAGGCAAATTTGTCAAACTCATCTGGATGAACATGATTAGAGCATTTGGATGGAGATGATTCTGTCAAAAATAACAAATGACAAATATACCCTCATTTACAATCATATATCAAATAATGTTTATTTTTCATAGATTTCTCATTTTATATTCTAAAAATCACATCTTTGCAACAAAAAAAATCTCTAAAAATCGTGAAATCAAGGATTATCATTTTCCATCAAAATTATAAAATCGCGGAATTGTGTTTTTCCCGCCAAAAAGTGACCGCAAAATCATATTTTCCCGCCAAAACTGCAAAATCATATTTTCCTCTGAAAACGTAAAATCGTATTTTTCCACCAAAACTATAAAATTACGATTTTGGCGGGAAAATTACGGAATTTTGTTTTCCCGCCAAAACCGAAAAAGTCGGAGAATTACATTTTTCACTAAAACCGTAAAATCATATTTTCCCGCCAAAAATATAAAATCACGATTTTGGCGGAAAAATTACGGAATTTAGTTTTCCCACCAAAACCGAAAAAATCGGAGAATTACATTTTCCACCAAAACCGTAAAATCATATTTTCCCGCCAAAACTATAAAATCACGATTTTGGCGGGAAAATTACGGAATTCTGTTTTCCCGCCAAAATTGAAAAAATTGAAGAATTGTGTTTTCTACTAAAACCGTAAAATCATATTTTCCCGCCAAAAGTACAAAACTTAATTTTCTTGTTAAAATCATATTTTCCGGCAAATCATATTTTCCCGACAAAACCGTACAATTAATTTTTATATGTTAAAATCATAGTTTGAAATTATTTATTTGTAAATACATTTTAGAACATAATTAAATTAATATAGATGAGATTAAAATTAAAATATAATTAGATTAAAAGTATGAGTATTTTTATCATTTTCGTGTTAAAGTCATCTAGATAGAAATGAAGATTTATAAAAATTAAGCAAACAAACAAAAGTTCATTTAGATGCTCTATCTAAATGAACATCCGAAAATTGAAGCGAACAACATTTAGATGGAGCATTTGGATGGAACATTTAGATGAACCATCTAGATAGAAATGCCAGATGATCAAACGAACAGGCCCCAAGTTATAAAGGAAAAGTGTTCAATTTATTCATCCACATTTTTGGAGATGATTCAACCAATTTTATTCAACCTAATAATTATGCATACCGACTTTGTAATTTCGATATGTTATCAATGAAATTATTTGCTGGAAAAAAATACTCTTTTCCCTCGCTAATCAAAAAAAAAGGAAAACCATTGCTTTTTTTTATATATATATACCAAATCGACTGATCCGGTCAGCTCCGGGGGGAACACACCGAAGAGCTACACTGCCAAACCCCAAGTTTGGAATGCTTTCCGGAGGTATCCAGTTAGCCTAATCCCGGATACCATGTGAATTGTTTGGGCCAAAATCCAAGCCCAGACTTCCCACACAAATGTGATTTTTGTTTTCAGGGTGGATCAAACTTGTTTCTTCCAACCTTTTCCCAATTCTTTCTTACCACTAGACCACGGCCATGTGAGCATCATTGCTCATTTTTCATTTCAATCCTTCTTTGCGATGCATCACTTTGTTCGTGATTGATTTCGATCACTCATGTCTCAATTGCTTAAACTCTTTCACATTTATGTGATCCATTTTATTTCTTATATGTATGTGTTTCACAATCAAAGATTTTGATAACGATATCGACGTGTTCGTAAATATAAGTTGTGAGCATTTTTCTCATGCATCGGTTTTTAGCTTTTTTCCATGATTTATATTTCTCCACCTATAAATAGATGCCTACGTTTGTAGTAGAGATTCAACATTTTGAGCTTTTAAGGTCTTCTTTTTCCCCTCTTTTTATATTAGATATACCCCGTGTTACAATAACGTTCGTGCCGATTGCCTAGCCAAAAAAACTAGAGCACAAAATTTTTTATTTTCCTATGTAAACACATCGGTATCGGTTTTCCTTTAATGTATGGTCAGCTCTAGCGGGATCACTCCTAAGGCACTGCGAAGACCCTGATTGGGAGACGA
Source organism: Arabidopsis thaliana x Arabidopsis arenosa (assembly GCA_019202795.1). Classification (NCBI taxonomy): domain Eukaryota; kingdom Viridiplantae; phylum Streptophyta; class Magnoliopsida; order Brassicales; family Brassicaceae; genus Arabidopsis; species Arabidopsis thaliana x Arabidopsis arenosa. The sequence goes on along the minus strand of CM032919.1, from coordinate 9,031,109 downwards.
CTTTGACACAACTGACAAGAGGGACTGGAAATCATCTACATGACATCCTTATCCGCCTTTGGAAGGAGAAAAACATGCATATCCATCAAAGTGGATACTCCACCATGCTTCAAATCATTTGACGAGCTGAAAAGTTTGTCCGAAATAGGACCAACTCCTTGGATTACATGACCCAACCAAAGCTTCGAGCTCTCCTACAACAATGGTTTGCCGTTTCGTCGCACGTACATGAAGTGTGATTTCTCCTCTCTTATCTAGTGTCTCTTTACGTGTTTGTCATAGCGGAGCTGCTCTACTGCTCTGTTTTAGCTATTCTTTGACATGAAGGCAGAAGACAAAAAATATGTTCATTACAGAGATATGTAATTCTTTATCTGATAAATGGAATTTGGCTTACAGTTTGCGTTACTTTGGCTATTGTTCACTTCGATGCAAATCGAGAAATTACAAAGATCAAAAGATGGATTCAAGTGCTTGGCTCAACAATATTTTCAAAGGCTTTAAATCTCTACAGCTACTAGAATACAAACAATGGCGAGTACATTATACAACAACAAAATGCAGACTTGCAAAATCTGCTGGCTTACAGAGTGATGTTATTGAATGTTAAACGACCGCTTTGAGTAGAGCCTCGTGTACAGCTTCTTTGGTGGGAAGGGCCGGAATTGCGCCTCTCACTTTAACAGTTAAGGCTCCGCAAGCATTCGCAAACATTAGAGCCTCTCTCAGTCGTTCTTCGTCCTGAGTCAAAGATGTCGGTTTTTTCAGCTATGTGTTTTTGTTGTCATGAGTATCGAAATATGAGGATAACTTTGTTATGAACAAAGCTATGAAACTGCTAATCTTATTCTAATTGACCAAACTAGAGACAGCCTTCTGAATCTAGCCATCGCTAACTGCTCTCTAACTAACTCACCAATCTACAAACGGCAGTATAAAATGACAAATGAAAACAGGTTACCTGAAGCAAGGAAAGATCATTGGCTAGTTGCGAAAGTATTCCCGCAACAAATGCATCGCCAGCACCTGTTGTGTCCACTACATCCACCTTCAATCCATGAACTCTCCCGGTAAAATCCTGTGAATTGGAAATGATTTTAAATGGTATGAACCGTATGATCTCAAATTTCCGTAACAATATTTAAAAAAAAACCGCCATTAAACATGAGTATGAAGACTATGGATATGTAGTTCTGATTACGATATACCTTGGTGTAGTACCGACAGCCTTCAGGGCCTTCTGTGACAAGGAGTAGTTTCAGCTTAGGATGAAACAACTTGCGGACGACATTATCATCATACGGATCTTCTCCTTTCGTTAAAAAGACGATCTCCTCTTCGCTAATCTTAAACATTTTTTTTATCAAACAGAGACAACAAGCTTCAGTCGATAACGAACGGTAAAGATAACATACCGCAAATGTAACCATATATATAAAAAAACCTTTATAATATCAGCAGTCTCCCAAATGCTCAGAATCTCTTCCCTAGCATTGTCTGCAGAAGGCCACAATGGGAGCCTAAGGTTTGGATCATAAGAAAGAATAACACCAGCCTCCTTAGCCGCCTTCGCTGCAGCTATATGAGCGGACTTGCACGGTTCTGTGATAAGACTTATCGAACCATAATGGAATATCTTCGCCTGCCACAAGATCGGTTAACTTTTGCAGTAGTTGCTACATGTTTTGCAGTGTATAAAATTTCATAGTTTACCTTTTTGATCAAATCAAAATCAAGCTCAGATTCTTCTAACAACATATCAGCACTCGGGTTTCGATAAAACATAAACTCCCTTTCACCTTCACTAGTCAAAGTAACAAAAGCTAAAGCAGTTCTAGCTCCAGGATCAAACCTCATACCTTCATTGTTTACATTATTATCTTTCAAAATATTCGCAAGCATATAACCAAACTCATCTTCACCAACCTATGCACAAAGAGAAACAGAGTTTTAAAATGTTACAAGCAATCAAACAAGAACACACATAGTTTTTGTCATTACCTTTCCAATAAAAGCTGAAGAACCACCAAGACGAGCAATACCAACAGCTACATTAGCAGGTGCACCACCTGGAGCTTTTTTAAAAGCCGGTGCATCGGCTAATGAAAGTCCGCTAGTTGTCGGTACAAAATCGATTAACATTTCTCCAAAACAGAGTACATAAGGAGATTCTTGTGTTGATGAACCATCACTAGACAATGCTCTTCCTTTAAAAACAAAACAATGTATCAAATCAGAACAAATCAAAATCACTTTCTCAACTTTGAGCCATTTGAGAGCAATTCTGCAATTTCAACATAGTATGAGAATTTATGAAGGAATCTTTGAGATTTAACCTTTGATATTAGATCTTGAATTTGAGAGTGTTGAAGAAGAAGTTGAAGTAGCTTTGATGGAGATACGGCGTTTTGAAGTGAGTGAGTGAGGAGTTGATCGGAAAGTTGGACCGGAGAAGCAGAACGTTGTAGTGGCTTGGAGAGCCATCGCCGGAAAACGCAAACGGGAAACGCAGGGATAGAGAAACGCGTTTTGGAGACGCTAGTTTTGTTTTTATGCTTGTGAGAGAGGAAGCTGAGAGAGCGACAGTGAGATAGTGAGCGGAGGAACCAAAGGAAATCGGAAAAGTCTGAGAATTTTTAATTATAGCGCTATTAATAACATAATGACAACATTTTAAATTTGATTAGATTGCGTAATTACTAATTAATCCCTTTTTCTCTGTTTTTAACCAAAAAGAACTTTTAGATAAATTACTAAACCCTAGATCTACTGAATTTTTTTTATTTTTTGATATAATTGTAAATTTCATTAGAAATTAAAGTTTAGGATTTACATGATAAGATCTATAGTTTTTTTACCAAAAAAAAAACGCGACAAAAGGTTATGAAATCACGAGAACATAAACCGTGAAGTAATCTAATCCAAAGTTGCATTAAGTTACCGAAATGCTTCTTTTGTTTACGAGCAGAGATATAATTCTAGATTTTTTTGTCAATCATCTTGAAAATGGATTGATGAGGCAATACGGAGTGATTGTAAAGGACATTGTTCCGCTGCTTCTATAGTTGAAACATTATGGCTTGAGTGACTAGTTTTCTAAGCAGAGACGGAATTTAGCAATTAAAACACTCGATTAAAATGTGGACTAATTATCGTGACAATTTTCAAAACTTTCTTAGATAATAAGGCTATTTTTCTATAAAAAGTTCCACTTTAAACCCGAAAAAAATAAATATGGGTGTCTTGACAAAAAAAATTTTGATTCATTCAACAAAATTTGTCTAGACACCCATTTGATTCAACATACCTTGTTCATTGTTAGTCTTAGCCACTGACTTCTCCATACTGTGTAGAGAAAATATATTTTCAATACCAACATATACAAAGAAATAATCCAACATAAAGAGTCATAAGATAAACCATCATAAAACATTAAACTTTAAGTTCAAAAACAAAAACAAAGAGGCATTGCATCTCTAAAATATAGTTTGCTTAAGCCATCACATCGATCTCATCATTCAAAAGGTCAGTCTTTTGTTTCAAACATTCGCGCTTTTTGATCTTCAACGTCTCTTCAATTTTCTTACATTCACCTTTATCAGCCTCCAACAACATAACTTCAACCTCTCTTCAATTTTCTTCTTAGTCTCGATAAGCACAACATTCCATTTATGTTTTTACGGAATCAACACCAAGACTCTCGATTCATGGAAGTAGAAACGAATTTTCAAACCAATCAGAGTTGGTCACATCTATATAGTCTTTTACAAAGTATCTCCAATGGCTTGAGATGCTTCTTTGCCATAAGAATTTTCAAACTTCAATTTTGGTTAAGTGTGTAATGCAAGCGTGGAGTCTGTGTAAGGCAACTACACGGATTTATAAAGAACTTGTTGTATGATTGTAGATATACTACTAGGATATAAATTGCATGCTTATTTACTTTTTCAAGTCCTAAAACCCATACAATGAACGATCTTTTTTCATATGAGGGTAATGATAATCTTTTCTTTGCCGAGATAATAATTTTGAAATTAAAAGAAAACGAAACTATACAGAAAATAAGTTTTGTCAGAATTTGTTTTGGTAATGGGTTAGTTCAACAGTTTTTTGTTTATAATTAATGTTCACATTGATGGAAAACATGCCATTACAAAAGGTGTATGTAGATAATTTTTAAATTAGTTAACATACCTATTAGTGTTCAAATAATAGTATTAGGTTAGTTAAAATGTTGGCTTAACTAATTTTGTTTTAGTTTTTCGGAGAATCGGAATCAAATTTTGTAGTCTCCTGAATCGAAAATAAGAAAAGATTTTGATCCTCATCCAAAGAAAATTGAACCGTTGTTTTGTTCATCTCTTTAAAAAACCACTAGTTCAACCCTTTTTTATATGTATACTAAGCAATGTCAATTTTTAAAATTTTATTAGCTCTTAGGATAAAACTAATTTTAAGTTAACATTTTTTTAAACTCGAAAGTAAACATTTATTTATCAGGGATGTTCCAACGAAAATGATGTCTGGATTAAAATATAGTAGTATTTTCTGAAAAAGCAAAATTTAAGTGTGATATTTTGAAATTGGCATATCCTCTTATATATTAAAAAAACATTTTGGTACTTATATGTCAAGCCCACAACTATTCTCATCTTTTTTTTTTTTTAATTCTACTATTTACCTTGCCAAATACTTTTAGTTTCATATATACTACGTACTTATTCTTATTAACTAAACTTACTAAAACTAAATATCTCAAAATTTTAAATAAGGAAACTTCTACATAAAGATTTTTTTCTATTAAATGTATAATGTTTTTCAATTGAAAAATTAAACTATATGAACATATAGATGAATGATTGGAAAGTTTTGAGTTGAACAAAAAAAGTTGAACATCATTCAACTCATTCCACTGCGAAATAGTAGATTAAAGGATTGAACAATTTTCCTTTATAATTTGTTCATTTTCCCAACTTTTTTGGTTGAATAGGTTGAATCAATTTTTCAACTTATTCATCTCAAATGGTAAAAAGTGAGATGAATGGTCATTCAACTCTTTCAACCTCTTATTTCATGTCAACCATTTGCACCCATAGTGTATACATTTTAACACCGAGAAATTTTTTCATGTATTATAACAAATTAAATTGAAACCGCAAATCTATAAACCAAGTTTATGAATGACGTAATACAACTTTATTTGTATAATATAAATCACTAAACTATTAAAAATTAATTTGTAAATTCATTTACAGGAATAAAAAGTTTTGTCATTGTATGATATTCATATAGCATTATTTTAGTTTTAAAATATTTTCGCACATTTATAATTTTAATTTGATGTTTTGGAATTCAAAATAAAATCTTCGAGTTTTTCTTTGATTTTTCTATCATAAAATTAAATAACATAAGAGTTATGCACATGTTCTCTACCTAGTTTTATTTAAAACCAGATTAAGATTAGTCTCGTGGACGGGTTTAAAATTTTTAAATAAATTTAAATTTAACAAAAATATATAAAAAAAATTGGTTGTAAGTAAAAACTATATTTACGAAGTAAATAGATGGTTTTTAGTTAGAAAAAAGAGTTAGTTGTATATATATATATATATATATATATTTTATTAATACACTAATTTGCAATTCTATATTTTAAATTTATTATAACATTTATTAAAATAATCTCGTAAAATTAAATTTTCAGTCACCAAAACATTTGTCAAATATTCATTATTATTATAATGCCAATTCACAAAAAACGTGGTTTCAAAATCTGGGCTAAAATATAATCTACAACTTCTTTGGAAAATATTTTAGATTCAAACGACCAGTCAAACTTTCATCTTATTTACAACTATTTACAAATATACGATCTACTTGAGTACTAAAAATGTGTTTTTGCACCCAATCATATTTTACTGTTGAAGTATTACCGGTTAACCATTTTAAATTCTAGAGATTGCTTAATTTAAATTTAGATAGTACCACCATTAGTCAAAATAAAATTAATAAATTACTTAGGATATTGTGGCATAAGTAAAATATTTTTACATACTTAATTTCGGCCTTTAAACATAAGTAATATTTATCGCTAGTGACGTTTGTTATCCATCCACCCTTATTTCCCTCCCGTTAATATACTAGTAAATAGTAAATACATATTTACACAAACATTAATAATTCAAATTAGTTAATCTATTTTATTATTAACTATTAGTTAATCAAACATGAACGGCGGGTTTTAACCTATTTATTTTTATGAATAATCTTATTTATAATTAAATATTTATTTTATATTTAAAAAATTCATTGTTTAAAGATTATATGGTGGATGTGTTTCATTTTATAATATGTTATAAATACAAGTTAGAAATCAGATTACATTATTTTCCGAGTCACCAGATCTCTAGGTTGAATTGGTCCGATCATGTGATTGTGGGTGAATAGCTTAATAAGTTTTTTTAAAAAAATTATATATGTATGCAAAATATAAGCATATATATATATATATTTATAATTTAAACATACATATATACATCAATGATGTAAAAAAATGAATATTAGATGCAAGATAAATGTATGTGTAAAACATTATGAATATTATGCTTATAATAGTTATTTTTATGTTATAGTAGTATTGTATTATTTGTAAATATTTTATGTAGAACAAAAAGGAATTTAGAAGAAAAGAAAGATGTAAGGGAGGATAGAGGAGAATGATTAATTATTTAATGAGCTTTGTGATGATTTTGGTGAATTTTAATGAATTATGAAAATTTTTATTAAAATTCTCATAAATTTCACCTAAAACCATGTGATTTGGATCTTTATATTTTTGAAATTCCCTGAAATCTCATCTAAAGTCCTTCAGATCCGCTACTTTTTAATTTGTGACATTTCTCTTCTTTTTTCTTATTTTAGTACATCTTTGTATTATAAGCAAATTAAGCTTATATACACCTACCATTATTATTTGATCTCAAATTCTTTCTGAATGCGTTCATTCTTTAAGCATATCTTGATCACTCCAGCCAAGAAGAAGAAGAACTGGTTTCGATTTCTCCCTAAGAATTTCAGTTTCTATTCAATACCGAATGCGGAATATGTCTGCTTGAATTCAACTCGGACGGCAAACCGTTCGCTGATATTACATGCCATCACGCGTTCGACCTTGATTCTTTGATTAGATGGATTAGAGAATGCCCTATCCCCATAATTAATTTCTAAATTGGAGAACTAGATTGGAATAGTTGGGTTAATAATGTAAATTTTTAAGCCAACTATATGTTTATGTACTTTTACTTTTGAATAGGTTTTTAACTACAAAAATTATTGACTAAAAAAATATATCGAATGAAAAATAAATAACATAGCAATAACTGATGAGGTATTTATAAGAAAAGTTAAGAAGAACAAATTTACTCGATTTCAATGAGTCTATGACCAACAAATAAAGTTGAGAAATTTTTAGAAAATTAATTTCACATAATTATAAAAAACAATTTATATAGTAAAACTTATATAATTTAAAACTAAAGTAGAAATAAAATAAATAATCTAAAAATACAGTTATTAAATTAAAAACAAATTATCAACATAATGATATACATAAATTTTCAATAATTCAACAATAAAACGATAAATAAAAATTAAAACTCTAAAAATACTACAATTATAATTGACGATAAAAATTACAAAATTAAGTAAAAATATTACAAAAAAGGAAAAAACATATATTGACCTAACATATTTCTAGTTGAATCAATAGAAATTCAAATAGATGATATGAACACTAATTTAAATGATCATCACAAATTTCTAACTGTAAAATAAATTGAAACAAATGATAGAAAATTTTGAATTAAAATCATGACACATGGTAAAAACTTTGATAGATAGACTTGAGTACTTGACGCATGTCATGATCATATTAAGTTTTTAATTAAAGAAACCAAAACATATCATATTAATTATATAATAAGATATTTTTTCTTTTTTAATAAATTTTTCTTGTTTTAATTCAAGTATATCCTTTTAATTGTACAATCTAATTAATTGACACATATCACGATCATATTAAAATTACTAACTTTTAAAATCAAACAATATAATAAGATTTTATATTTTAATTATATTATTTTTCAATAGAATTAGGTTAATAGTTCACTATACTAACAAAAACAAATTTGATAAAAACAAACATTTACTTCTCTTTTTTAAAAAAATTATTAACAATTTATTTTATTTTTATATTTAACAAAATTTTATTGATGCTTTAAATTTCTTTTTTGGTAGAATTACAAACTTTTCTATTTTTATCTTTGAATATATTAATAAATTCAGACTTGATCACATGACTTAGGGCTTGATTGGTTCTCCCGCTAGCACCCGCCTAGCGGTTGTTAGCGGTCGGTTGCGGTTGCTAGCGGTTGGTACCAATCACAGAAACCGCTCCACACCGCTTCGAACCGCTCGAAATCGCTGGATTTCAAAAGCTCCTTCCCGCAAGCGTTTGCGGTTGCGGGCGGTTGCGGTTGGTTTAAAAAAGGAAAGAAACTAAAATAGGAAAATAAATAAATTAAAATATATATCATCATGTGTGATTTATATTCACGTTAATTCTAAAAAAATAATTATTATTTAACTTTAATTTTCTAATATAAATAATTATTTTTGTTTTCAATATAAAAATTTATATGAATAATTATTTATAGTTTTTAATCATTAATCATGTTTAAAAATTTTATACTTTTCATAACTATACTTTCTGGTGTTTTATAATTTTTTATAATCATATATTAAATTTATTTTGGTAAATTTTGGTTTAACCGCTATCATACCCGCTGATCAACCAGTCGTAAATCTCCCGCAAACGCACCCATTTTCAACCGCTAAACCAGTCGGTCAAAACGCTAAATAACGCTTGAAACCGCAACCGCCCGCTTCCGCAAACTCCCACAATCGCAACCGCAACCGCTGCGTTTAAACCAGTCAAGCCCTTAGCAACTTTGAAAACCAAACTTTATCTAACAAGATTTCCTTTTTAATGTATTTTATAAAAAAAAATAGTACTTGTCATTATTTTAGTTATATAGGATTTGTAATTTAGTGTATCCAAGGGCTTTTGGGCTTCCTCTCAAAGCCCCACATCCACTAATTACATGCTTACTAAAAAACCCAACCAATTATTTTCCGTATAAATTTATTTCCTAATTTAATATCGTTTTTAACTTTTTTGCTCATTGTCTTAATTGTTTTTGTCGGTTGCAAAGATCTTTTCACAGCTTCCGAAAAAAAATCATTTCGTCTCTGAAAGCGAAAAACCAAAAAAACGAGAAGAAGAAGAAGAAGCTATGGCGGATCAGCTAACTGATGAACAGATCTCTGAGTTTAAGGAAGCTTTTAGCCTCTTCGACAAAGATGGAGATGGTTAGTCTCTATCTCATCTTCGTCTTTTAAAATATCTCTTGATCGTTGTTAAAACCATTTCGGATCTCGATTTTTTCGATTTCGTCAACGATCGGTCTCAGATTCGGAAAATATTTGAGTCTGATTCTTTGATACGCTTTAGATTTGGTCTAGTCTCTGGTTTTGCGAGATTCGATCTCTGATTCATGTGATTCGTGTGGTTTTATTGCTTCGTTGTTGATTCAATCGATTGATTGTCTCTTTTGATTTAGTGTTGTTTCATTTCTTAGCATAGATTTGTGGTTTTGATGTTTCTTTGATGGTGACTTATATTGATTGATGTGGTTTCTTTTACTATTTTGATGTGGTTCTGATGTTTCTTTGGGTTCTCACTTCAGAGGAAAATTAGGTCAGGGACTGTGATTCGATAATTTCTTGTAGCCAAATTTGGGTGGTCAATTGGTCATTGGTCTTTGGGTGTATTTTGCATCTTTATACGTTTATTGTTGGTTGATGTTATACCAAAATGAATAAGTATTTGCATAAATGTTACTTAGCTTTGTGCAGAATATCATGTTTCTTGATTCTCTATTCTGATTCTTGTTCTTAATCGTCTCAAGTTGTCATTCTTCGTATATTGCTACAGATTTAAGTGCAAAGATACTGTTTAGTTTTAGCAGCTACCATGGTTTTTCCATAGTCAAAGATATTCAGTTTCTAGTGATTTTCTGACATCCGTTTAATGGTTATGTATTTGGTTTTTTATTGTTTTTTTTGTTGGCTCAAAAACGTTTATCGCAATACCTGATTTTCATTTATGATTCATATGTATATCAATCTGATTTTTTCATGGAATCTACTTGCAAGGAGGTATGTTGCCACAGGTTTAAGTTCTCTGATAATGTTTAGTTTCGTAAGAGAAGCAAACAATCATGTGTGCTTTAGAACAGATCATTAGTTTTCCATAATGAAAGAGTCTCAGATTTTAGTCTTTTTTTCTGGCATCCGTTGATGGTCATGTGTTAAGTTGTTTGTTGGCTTTTGTAGCTCAAAAAGTTTTGTTGGACACATTTATCACAAGACGTAGTTTTATTCATGTTATCTTTTACTTATTGAACAGGTTGCATCACCACAAAGGAGCTGGGAACAGTGATGCGGTCACTAGGGCAGAACCCAACAGAAGCTGAGCTACAAGACATGATCAACGAGGTTGACGCTGATGGAAATGGCACCATTGACTTCCCTGAGTTCCTAAACCTAATGGCTAAGAAGATGAAGGATACAGACTCGGAGGAAGAGCTGAAAGAAGCCTTCAGGGTGTTTGACAAAGACCAGAACGGGTTCATATCCGCTGCTGAGCTGCGCCATGTGATGACGAATTTAGGTGAGAAACTGACTGATGAAGAGGTCGAGGAGATGATCCGTGAAGCAGATGTTGATGGAGATGGTCAGATAAACTACGAGGAGTTTGTCAAGATTATGATGGCTAAGTGATGATAAGAAGAATAAGAAGAATAAAAGTGGTTGATGTGATGACCTTTTAGGCTTTTACTATCTACAAAAAAGATTCGACCTTTAGTGTCTTGGGTTTGATTTGAGGCCTAGTAGTTTCTTAAGGTTTTAACAGACTGAATTTGTGACTATCTTTTTTATTTTGTGGGTTTTTTTTCTTGTTGGCATAATGGCATGTTTAGATTTTGGTAACTGTGGTCGCAAAGCTATTATTATGAAAAAAGTTACTTCACAAGCCCAAAAAGACTTGATAATTTGTTGTAGAGCTCAAACAAAACACAAACTCATACATAGAGTGCGTACAAAAAGAGAAGTATCCTAAATAAGATGACGAATTGCGACTTCCATACTTATCGGGGCCTTGGGTGTCACTTCTTGTGATAAGCAGACTTGAAGAGGTAGATTTGGTTGTGATAGAGGGTGTAGTTTCAAGTGGATTGTTTTTTAAAATGCCTAGAGAAATAGCATCCTACTAAAATGTCTTTTATATATTAAAAAAAAAAACCATTAATGGGTGTGATTGGTAGACTTTGTAGAGGTTATCTGCAACTACAATCATGTTGTAATTTGTAAGTGTAGTTTTAATAATAACATTTACACCATGATTGGTTGAGGTTTAGTGCTCGAGAAAATGTTTTGGTTTCCGAGATTTTCTACATAACCACCTTCAATAATGACAACCTACCTTTTAAAAACATAGGCATAATCTTCTTCATCCTCCTTAAGAAAGGTTGCAGCCTTGCAGCCGCAGGGCAATATGTCTCCCCGTATTCATTGGAATGAAAAAGGTAAAGAGAAGAAGAAAAGAGAGGTTTAGGTTTGTTTATAAATGGGAATGATTCTACTTTTTTTTTCATGTCTGTTTTTGATAGCTCACCACAAAAACATTTGACTTTACTTGTCTGTTTTTAGCTCAAATGACTCCGTTTTGTCTGATTATATTATTTTCTTTTGTCCACTTAATTTCTTATTTTCATTGGCCCAAAGAAAAAAAAATTCTCCATTTTCATTGACCTAATGTATTCATAATTTTAATTAGTAACCTCAAAACACGGTAGTTGGAGTTCAACCGCCTTAAAAATTATCAAGAGGTCTATTTTTTGTATAAATGGATGAAATAACTATCGTTAACCTATTTTTTTTTATCGTACTTGGATCTAGTTTTCCTTTACGTTTTTATAGGTATATTTTAACTTTTATTTTTTAAGAGACTCTATTCTTAGCAAAGAGACTATTCCCATTGTCTTTCCCATAAGCGACGGTGAAATTATCTATACCTCGTTTTTTTTTTTATTCTTGTTAACTCTTGATTATTTTGAAAAAAGTTTAGTGATTCACTTACCCCTTCGTCATTCTTATAGATCAGTCTACTAACTCAATTAGTCTACCTGAAGACATCAAAAGTATTATCGACTTCATGTATGTCGGTAGTATTTTTGACAACACTACCTTGTTTGAGCTAAGGAATTCAAAGATCGCTCGATATCATGATAAAGAGTGGTTCAGATCTGAACAACTTGAGAAAATACGGAAAGAGAGATGAACCTTGAGTCAGAGAAATTAGATGGGGAGATGGAATTAATTAGCTTTCTTTAGAAACTCATTTCGGTCAGGCAACTCCACTCAGATTCTGCCACATCGTACGACTCTGGAGCAGTGTTATTCTTTCGCTTGGAAGCTTCTTAATTCCTCTAACGAGCGCATAACGACAACATTAAATTCTTGTAAGTACATTACATTTTTTTTTGCCTTATATATTTTATTTACTTTTCAGTTCTAATTATTTATTTATCCTAACTATTGATATGATATTTTTCAAATTACAATCAATACACTAAAGGAAATCTAAAGAGAACAAGCAAGGAGTACGACTTTATACATATGTCGATGTCATGTATGACGGTGGTATATATGTAATAGAGTTTAAAATTCTCATTGAAAAAAAGCTAAAAAAAATCTACTTAATCACACCTTTTATTTAGAAAAAAAAAATTACAATTAAAATTTCACAACCACGACTAAAAAACACACAAATTTTACAGCTAAAACCCAGAGGTAAAACCTCAACCAAATTAAACTCCAATTAGACCCTAGTTATTACCATCTTTTTTAGTGTCTCCTTTATTAATTTTAATGAGAGATCACAAATATATCAATGAACATACAAGGAAAAACTCTATAATCCATACAACCAATACTTAAGTTGAACAAAATAACCGAAAAAGTGAAATCACACGTTGCTTCCTTTTTTAGATAAGCCTTACATGCTAATAGATTTATCAATTTATTACTCTCCTTGACCGTCTTCGTCTACCGTCTAATTTGATTCTTTTGTTTGGCTACATCTTTTATGAAACTCTAATACGTTTTTTGAACATCAAAAGGTTACGATCCATTCTAGACTTTTATATTTTGATGTTTTTTTTTAAAACTCTTCTCCTCCTAATTGGACAACCAGTCAAAAAGTTACTTATTAATTAATGTGTGGTTGACAAAAAAAAAAAGTTACGATCCATCAGTTACATCGCAAACTATACCAACATTTCCATCTCCCGCGACAAATATCACCCAATGATAAATCTATGATCTCAATTTTTTTGTTGATGTTCTTCAACAACCAGAAATGCAAAGTACTTATATAATCGACAAAATATGCCGCAATATATACGGCATAACCATCGGAAATTGCATTTCGATAAGAAACCCGACACACCCAAAAGCTTATATTCACTTTTATATATTTTTCGCTATGGATGTTGAACAGAGACACTTTGACTCCATAGATAATTGGCAGAGCCGACCTTGGGCCAAGCTGGTCAAACATTGGCTTGAGGCCAAGAAAGAAAATGGTTTGTGTTCAATCAGACCCTAGTTCTTACAATATGGTTACCTAATTAATTATCTTATTTTATTTTATTTTTGTTAAAAGGCTTTCATAATTAATTAATTATCTTATTTAACAGAATAAATGCGTTAATAATTTGTCATCCAACCGTCACTTACAAGAAGTGTCGAAAGAGACTTGGTATTATTTATGCATCCACACGCCAACATAGAGATTAGTCCACACATTCGAAATAAAATATTTTACGCGTGTCATGTGACTACTAATCAAACATCACATTGCTTTCTTAATTTATTGTTTGTTAAAAGTTATTTGTATTAATTATTTTTGTTTTCTACTTAACAACGTTGTTTAATATAGTAGGAGGGAACGAAAACTCTATTAAGTTTTGTTTAAATATTTTGCAACACATTCGGATAAGAAACCATAATTTCTAAATTTACTTATCAATAATTAAAACTTAATGAATAATTTAACCCAAAAAAAAACTAAATCATCACCTCTTAATCATTCTACAGTTAAAATTTAACTTAAAATCAAATCCGTTTAAAATTATCAGTAGGAATTTGTGAAGTTTTCTTGTAGTCTAAGATTAATAGGTTACTCGTTATCTATACTATTAATTGGGAAGCATTTTGTGAACTACAACATTGTGAGGGTAGTTTAAGACTAACTAAATGAATTTTTACATGGGTAATTTAGTAAATAAACAACTACTACAACTAAATAATATATTTGATTCTGATCTTTCATTAATTTTTTTGCAAAAACAAATAACGAGATTAAATGATCCAATATATTCCGAGATTTGCTTCGTCAATATTTTTGGTATGATTTGTCTACAAAAAAGGAACAACATTAAATATTAAATAATAACTGAATATTCAGCATCAATATATATTTATTTCAAATATAAATCGAATTTGTATTTTTCAATTTGTTAGAGATAAAACAAAAAAATTCAACATAAATCGAATGTCATTAATTGAAAAATACAAAATATTTTAACAACAAAATCTAAGTAATAATATTTATGTTATAAATATATTCCGATATTTTCTCATTTACCAAATATAACAAATTAAGTACATAGCCAAAAAAATATGCGACATACATTCCATCCAATATTTTATTTTTGTCAAATCCTAATATATAAACAATTAATAATATAGATGTAACGTTAAATTATTAGCAACTAAACTAAATTAATAATAGAAATAATATGTTTTTAAATAAAATTAAATGTTTGCGGGTTGGTAAATACTAAAATTATAAATATTTATCAACGATATTATCAATTTTGCAACGAGAAATATTTATCAACGATGTTACCAATCTATAAAAGTTTATGAGATTAATAGTGTAGATTTATACTATTAATTGGGAAGCATTGGATAAAATATAACGTAAATAATTACAAAGAATGCCATTGATATTTTAAATTTAAAGAAGGAAAATCAATAAACCGAAACGGGTAATTGTGTATATTTAATTCAAAATTTCGTATATGTAAACTAAATTATTTTCGTAAGATATTATTAGATATTTTCGAAAATGGCAATCTAATCTAATAACAAATTCTCATTTCGTTTAGATTTTTAAAAATTTCCTTAACAATACTATGCTAATTAATTCTGATTGGTACACATGGAAAAAAGATTTTTCAATTTTGATTTTCCAAATGAAAAAAGATTTATTATATTTGTCGTATATAATCTAAACGAAATACTTCCATCCTTTAAAATACAAATTATTCAAAACCAATTTTTTGGATTCTAAATTTGTAAATATCTAGAAAATATTTCCAAGATAGATTAAAATATTTAAAAATTAATTAGAGTTTAAATGATATAAAATTTTAGAATATATTTTTTTTAAAAATGGGTAGTTTTCATTATTTTAAATATATATAACTAACCTAAATTTTTAATATACTTTTAAAATGTACTATAATAGTTACTGTATCTTCAAATAAATTATTCAATTTAAAATCAAATAAATTATTTTATTTTGTATCAAATTGTTACAAGATTTTGGAATACACATTCTTCGAAAATTGATTATTTTCTTTTTCAAATAACATTAAAATAAATTTAAATACAAATGTTTTAATTTTTAATGCAAATATTTCAAAATGAGAAATATTAAATTTAAGGAACTATTGAATTCAAATCAAGATGACTAATTTAACTAATTATAAGCTACTTTTTAATTTACACAGTTTTTACAATTAATTCAAAATGATTCTCTAAATTTATTCACATTAAACTTTCTCTTAGTTTTATGATTTTGTTAAGATTAGTTGATATATCATTTATTATTTCAATTTGTTTTCATGTTTTAATTTACGGTATGTTTTCAAATTTTAACACAACATATGTTAATCCCCAAAACTTACAACCGTATATTGTATGGTGTTTAAAGATAAGCAAAAATGAACTCGGAAAATGATATTTAATGTAATATAACGAGAATAGGAATTACGAAACAGGAACGACATGGAAAGAGACAGGACAGGATCAAAACATAAATTTTAGATTAGAACAAGTTACAATTCAAACAAATTAACGTTTGCAATCAAATACAATTCAAACAAATTAACGTTTTTTTTTTTTTTTTGTCAACAGCTTTATTGGATTGGCTCAAATGAGCCAATGTGGAGGAATGTTGTTTACATAAGTAGATAGTTGCGGTAGGGTACGAACATTTCGTGCCAATTTATCCGCCTTCACATTCAAATTTCTAGAAATTAACGATAAAGAGAAAAAATCAAACTCCTCCTTGTCGCTCTGAATCGCCTCCAAGTAGGTCGCGAACGCTGGCCACTCGTGTGGGGAAGACACCATCTTCACCAAATCGGAGCAGTCTGTAAGGAAAGCTACTTCTCTTTTATCTTGGCCGATCATACATCTCATCGCCCAGATTAGTGCTTCAACCTCTGTGTGGAGTGAGGTCAAGCTTCTTCGAGTATTGGCAGCTCCCATGTCGTGCATTTCTTCGTTTGGATACGAACAAAACCATCCTAATCCTGAAAAACAATCATTTTCTTTCCAAGAACCATCTAAGAAACATTGATAACCTGATCGATTATGCCCGATATGTTCCACTCTACAATGAGATTGAGTAATTGTTGCCACCGTTTCTAGGTTGTCATCCGAGATCTCTACCTGAGCCAATTGCCAGGCTTGCTCTTCATTTTCTGCCAATCTTAATATATCAATTGGGCTTTGGTCCATATTATTAAACACCTTATTATTTCTGGCTTTCCACAAATACCAAATAATCCACGGAAACATCGATGTATAGACCTCTGAGGGTGTTCTCCAAAATAAATAATCCATATTTGCATATAGTGATCCTGATGGGAAAATATCTGGTGCTGTGGGGATCTGTGATAAAGCCCAAGTCTGACGCGCAGGTGGACATTCAAAGAGAGCATGGTTAATTGACTCTTCTGAAGCCCCACATCGATCACATCTAGTATCGCAATTAATACCTCTCCTGCGCAGATTTGAGGTAACCGAAACACATCCAGTTAAGGCTTGCCACATAAAATGTCGTATTTTTGGCGGACATTTTATTTTCCAAGTAAACGCTTGTAGCGGTTTAATGTCTGGTCCAAATTCTTGCAACATAGAGTCCGTCCCTATGTTAAGACGTGCCGTGTGATATCCCGATTTAACCGTATATTGACCCGATTTAGTAAAATGCCATCCCAAAGTATCTGGATTTGATAATTTTCCCAGGGGTATAGCATTGATCAAATGAACGTCCTCCGGAGTGACAATAGCTTTTAGCTTATCTAAATTCCAGGAGTTTGTTCGCGTATCGATAAGATTTTTAACTCGTAATAATGGTTCCGAAGAAGAACCATTACTTTTTGCTGGTCTCGGGAATTGAGCTGGAAGCCATGGGTCCTCCCATACTGAGATGGAGTCCCCAGAACCAACTCTTTTAATAAGTCCTTTATTAACCAGAGATCTAGCTGATACAATACTTCTCCATCCATAGGAGGGAGAGTATGATTTAATTGGATCCATAGGATCCGACTTTCTATAATACCGTCCTTTAAAAACCTTCGCAAAGAGCGAATCTGGCACCGAGATTAACCTCCATAATTGTTTCGCTAATAAAGCAGTATTAAAGTCGTCGACATTCCGGAATCCTATCCCTCCATTAGCTTTGCTATGACACATCTTATCCCAAGCTAGCCAATGCAACCCTCCTGTTTGACCATTTGAACTCCACCAAAATTTAGCTATTGCACTTGTTAGTTTTGAGGTGATTGTTTTAGGGAGCCGAAAACAGGACATAACGTAAGTCGGTAAAGCAGCAGCCACCGATTTAAGCATCACCTCTTTTCCCCCCTTCGATAAAAACTTAGCCGACCATCCATTTACCCTATTTTGTAGTCTATCTCTCACAAAAGAGAATATTTTTGTTTTTGATCCTCCCATGCTTTCCGGTAACCCAAGATATGAACCCATGCCACCAATCTTAGTAATTCCTAAGACATGTTGCACTTCCGCTTGTACCGCATTCACAACTGTGTGACCAAACTGAAGAGATGATTTGTCGAAATTAATCTGTTGGCCCGACACCATCTCATATTGCCTAAGGATTCCTAAGATCACCCCACTCTGCTCTTTATTTGCCTTACAAAAGAATAAACTGTCATCTGCGAAAAGCAAATGAGACACCGCTGGACTGGGTGTTGCCACCTTGATGCCAGTTATTACCTTATCCTCCTCCGCTCTCCTAATATTAGCAATCAGCACTTCTGTACAGAGGATAAATAAATATGGCGATAATGGATCGCCTTGCCGTAAACCACGCTCAGGTACAATCAGTCCTCTAGGTTGTCCGTTGAGAAGCACCCTGTATTGGACCGATTTTATACACCACATCATCCACATTATCCACTTTTCACAGAAACCCATTTTTCGCAACAAATTCTCTATGAAATCCCATTCTATCCGATCATAAGCCTTGCTCATATCTGTTTTAATGGCCATAAACTTCCCTTTGCATGACGGATTCGTACGAAGAGCATGGAACATCTCTTGCGCAATAAGAATGTTATCAGAGATCAATCGCCCTTCAACAAAAGCCGATTGAGTCTCTGATATTAATTTTGGGAGCACCGTCTTAAGCCTTTGACAAAGTAACTTCGATATAATCTTGTATCCCACATTACAGAGACTTATAGGTCTCAACTCCGTCATTCTTGTTGGTCTTTCCGTTTTCGGGATAAGACAAATATTCGTCAAATTTAACCGTTTATCGAAACTCCCTTCTTGGAGGAAAGAATTTACCAATTGTACTAGGTCCACTTTGACCGTATTCCAGGCCTTCTGGAAGAACAATGCCGTCATTCCATCTGGACCCGGTGCCTTTTCCGGATGCATCATAAAAAGAGCAGTCCTCACTTCCTTCTCGGTAGCTGGAGCCGTTAAAAATTCATTTACTTGGTCCGTGATTGTAGTTTTAACCTCTTTTAACGCCTCCTCAAATTCTTGGGGATTCGTTGATGTGAAAAGATTTTCAAAATAGGAAACCGCTATATGCTGGATATTTTTATCCTCATCCGACCATATTCCGTTTTCATCATGGAGTCCGATAATCCTGTTCCGGGCTCGACGTTGTTTTGTCAGTGCATGAAAATATTTAGAATTATGATCCCCAACACGCATCCACAAACCCCGACTTTTTTGATACCAATATATTTCCTCCTCGCGGTAAGCCTCTCTCAACCGTATAGTTAATGCTTTAATCACCTCCGGCGATTGACTATCATCATTTTGTGCTACTTCTAACTCTGCTTTAAGGTCTTCAATAGTTTTTCGCCCATAAGGAGTTAAATTTTTCCTCCATTTCGAGATCGCACGTCTGCAATTTGTCACTTTTTCTACAAAATTTCCTTCTCCCGAATTCCCATCAAAATGCCAACCGTCAGAGATTGTCTCTAGCAAACCCTCTTTTCCAATCCATCTTTTATCAAAACGGAAATTTTTCTTCCCTCGAGGTACCTTATCCGCAATTGTCGCCACCACTGGTTTATGATCCGAGGCGACCATTGGTAGATATTCAATAAAAGAATTACTAAATAAATCATGCCAGTCTTCGTTAGCTAAAGCTCTGTCTAACCGACACCGAATCGGTTTCTTATCTCTCCACCCCCGCCATGACAAGAAATCCCCGATATACGGAAATTCAAGTAAACCGCAATCTCTAATCATTAAATTAAAGGGTATAAACGATGATGCATGTCTTAATTTACCGCCTCTTTTCTCATGATTCCCTTTTAACTCATTAAAATCGCCTATTAAAAACCATGGTGTATTCCGAGTTAACCCGGTACGCGTAATTCGCTCCCAAACTTGTTCTCGTTTATTAGCTACCGGTTCTCCATAAACAAAAGTAAGATGAACTATTTTCCCTTTAATAGTAACTTCAGTATCAATAAGCCGATTACTCTCAAATAAAATTGAAACATGATAATTATTATTATAATAAAGAGCTAAACCGCCACTACAACCAATAGGATCCACTGTTTTTAAATTTTTATAACCAAAATGCCCTACAAATTTTTCCATAAAAAAAGAAGATTGCTTTGTTTCCGAAAGAAATAAAAAGTCCGGCCGGTGTTGTTTCCATAAATCCCGAAGATACCCAATCGTTGCCTTGTTTCCTAAACAAATTAACGTTTGCAATCAAATATGTAACATGTGTTTTCAATTTATATAGCATAAAAATGTTCAAAATAATAAATGTTATTAAAGTATGTTCTATAATAGTTAAAATTTAAAAAACAAACAAATATAATTTAATATTTATGAACAAAATATAAAATAATAAGAATAAAGAAGTCAATTAATCTATATATACATTTTTGGATCACAATTAGCAAATAAATCCTGAAGTTGAGAAGTATTTACAATGGCATGCCATTAGCATTAATTATTTAGATTTGTTTTATTTAAGTAAAGATTTTTAAATGAAATTCATTTCTCATATATTTAGCAAAAGTCTCTACAAAATCTTTCCTTATCTATTTAAGTAAAGATTTTGAAATCAAATATGTTCTCAACAATTTACCAAAAATCTCTACACAATCTTTTTAAAAATCTCGACTTAGTTAAGTTCTGATTTTTATCTGCAAAAAAAAAAAATTAATAGTAACGAGTGATGTAAAAATCGGAAATGTTGATACTACAATTTCTTCTACTTCTTTTTTTTTCATATAATGGAAATTATTTTTTAGGGATATTTTCTCAAAACCTCTAAATAAAACAAAGGGTTTCAAAAGATATTTTCTCTTTTGGCGGGTCGACCCGCAAACCCGCAACTCTCTACGGGCTTATCCGCATGAACCTGCGACCCGTAGTAGATAAAAATATTATTCAAAAAAAATAACAAATGATGTTTAATTTTACGGGACGGGGTTATATGGTGCAACAGGTTTGGATCGATATTAATATTAAACAATATACTATGGATGAAATCATAGAACTAAAAATCAAAATTTAATTATAAAATCAGAAACACTAAACAAAATAAACAATATTAACAAAACAAATACAACTTAAAATTTTGCTAAATAATTTTTTAGTTAGAAAAATATCGACCCGCGGTGTACCGCGGGGTAAAATCTAGTTTTGTAATATTTTTATTATATCATCATATAAAAATATATTATGAATTATATTTGTGTTTGTCCCAAACAAGATATCGAGAATTTTTGTTTCTGTCACGTCCTGTTTCTAATCGGGAATATAAAATTTGTCTTATATTAGAAATGCATTCTCTTATGAGATATAAATTGGAGAACGGGTAAGATATAATGAAACATGATAAAATTGAATGGGAATTACGCCTATCTCTAAATATTTCTATTTCTCGTAAACGTATTTAATCATTTTAACGGTTTTATCTACGGTTTGATAGTTTACAAGTTTAATGTTCACAAGTTTAATAAAAATCTATCTGACCATTAACTCAATTCATTTTTATCTCGGTCCGACCGTTTGATTGTTACGAATTTTAAAATACTACTAAAATCATTATTATTTCAAATATTTCAACCAACTAATATGAGTTTTGGTTATAGATACTATAACTATATAAATAATTTTTTAACATCAATCTAACTTTTTTATTATATCATATCATATAAAAATATACTATGAATTATATTTGTGTTTATCCCAAACATGATATCGAGAATTTTTGTTTCCGTCACGTCCTGTTTCTAATCGGGAATACAAAATTTTTCTTATATTAGAAATGCGTTCTCTTATGAGACATAAATTGGAGAACGGGTAAGATATAATGGAACATGATAAAATTGAATGGGAATTACCCCTATCTCTATATATTTCTATTTCTCGCAAACGAATTTAATCATTTTAACGGTTTTATATACGGTTTGATAGTTTACAAGTTTAATGTTCACAAGTTTAATAAAAATCTACATGACCATTAATTCGATTCAGTTTGATCTTGGTCCGACCGTTTGATTGTTACGAATTTTAAAATACTATTAAAATCATTATTATTTCAAATATTTCAACCAACTGATATGAGTTTAGGTTATAGATACTATAACTATATAATATATTTTTTACATCAATCTAACTTATATTATATTTCAATCTAAGATCTTTTTTCTAATTTACTCTTCAGTTTCAAACTCCAAAATATGACTTATGGTTGCTATTGTGTCATAACTCATAAGCAAACATAAATAACATTTAATACTTTTCTGTGTACATTATAATTTATTCAATACAATATATATCATTAAAACAACAAAATAATCATATATTTAATAAAAATTTATTACAACACATTTCTTAAAATATGAAATCTCGCACGTATGTGCGGGTCAGGATCTAGTAATAATGTTAAAAGAAATAACGGTAAACATAAAGAGATTTAAAATTATACAATAACTAAAAGATAAAGAACTATAAATTCTTCTTTTGATGTGATGCAAACTAATATAAATTTATGTCATTTTTTAATTGATGTTAATTATGTATCAATTGTAAGTGATATAAATAAAATTATAAATACATCAATTATTTAAATTGATATAAATTCATAATTTTGTATCAATATTTTTGAAGTGATGCAAACTAATATAAATTTGCATCATTTTAATTGAAGCGATGTTAAACAATTCAATTTTAACATCAATTATAATAATTGATGTTAACCCACATATTTTTTTTATCATTTATTAATAAATGATTTAATTTAAAATCACTTATTTTTCTGATACTATTTAAGTGATACAATCCACTTCTTTTTTTGTAGTGTCTAATTGTCAAGTAGATGTAGAAATCTTCCTCCAAATGTGAAAACAATGTCTTGATTTGTAAAATGAAATTAGGAAAAACTAAGAAAATCAAAGATTTTTACAAAATTATATCATGGTTTTAAAACACTCTTGAAATTTGTTTAGATATGATAAATAACTTTAGATCATGTTAAACCGGTTGAAACTAGTTATTCACAAAAATCCAAGTAAATTTATAAGAGAGGAACCTTCTCCATTTTTGTTTGAACATCATCTTATCGAGTCGGCTTGGACTCAAAAGTAGAGATCGGACCCGATGAGATAATGTTCATGAGAGAATGATGAGGGTTCCTCTCTTCTTTGATGTGCGTAGTCTTTTTTTTTTTTTTTGGACTTTAGAACTTGGAGTGGGGATCCACATCCTTCTCTATTAATATTATGCAAACAATTGTCAAAATAACTTTTAAAAACAAATATTTAACTTGATTATATTTATGGCATATACATTACAATTATAAAATCTTTGTAAATTTTATTTTCTGCCTCAATAATTTAAGGGTCTGTAAAATAATTGACACAATATACTGTTTCCTTTTCTATTTTTACTTATTTTTTTCCGTTGCCTTTTTTTTCGTTTTCTTTTTTTCTCTTGCCATTTATGAAATAATCTCAAGATTTTGTATCCAGATCTTATCTTTTTTAATTACTTAGATTCGTTTCTAATATTTTATGTGTTTCAACGCTTTTGCACTTCGGTTCATATATTTTCTATTCTGTAACAAGATTTTTTTTAATTTTATATGCATTGATAACAGAATATAGAAAATATGCAATTTGTACAATCTTTTTTTATTGACTTAGTCTGCTATACTGATAAGAAAGTAAAAAAAAAAAACTGAGGAGATATTATGAAGTATTAATAAATATTAAATACTATCATTTTTTCATAAATGAAGTATAAATAAATATTTTGCTAAAATATACTTTTATTATTAAAACTAATTGTATTATCCTACAGAAATAAATCTATATATACATTTTTGGAGTACATTTAGCAAATAAATCCTGGAGTTGAGAAGTATTTACGAGTTCATGCCACTAGAATTATTTTTTCGTTTTAAAATATCAAATAAAAGATGGAAAGAATATTGAGCTCAACAAACAATATTGCCAAAAATCTCTCCATAATTACTCCACAACTACTTTTTAAAATTTCACATCCAAAATTTCTTCCAATATCTCTAACTAAACGATTTTAAGAAACAAATTAATGACTTTTCTCCATAAAAATTCTCTGCAGTTTCTTTTTAGAATATAGATTCTGAAATATCTTATTTCAACTAATTACTTATCAAATTCATTATCAACACAAATCGCACCAATATAATCATACCAACAAACTTAAAGAAAGAATTAAATTATAATAACAATTGTAATTGTAGCATAATCTTCTAACATACTGATTTGATATATTAAATTCTGATTTAGTTTAGATTACAAATATATAGATGTATATAAATCATTATACGGGTCATACACTATATATGTATTTAAAAAATACAATATAATCGTTTATATCTATATATAAACTTCAAATTATTTACATTTCACTATTTTTTAAAATATAGTCCCGCGGTGTACCACGGGTCAATCCCTATATATATATATAATCCCAATGATGCTATCTAAAACATTGTAACTGTACACTTAATAATATATAAATATATATGTACATTTTTAAAATACTAAATAATAGGTTATATATATAAATAATCTATTAAATAAATTATATTTTGATTTTCTTAAAAAAATTATAGCTCCGCGGTGTACCGCGAATTAAAATCTAGTTTTAGTTTACATAAATGCCACGTAAAATTTAATAATAAAAGAAAATTTGCAAGAGAGTTTATACAAGTAAAGTATATTTAAAATCAGAATAATATAAAACTTTTACTCACGCAATCTTTCACGCGTCTTTAAAACCGCGTTAAAACGTCACTTCACCATCAACCCTATTTATATCCAACCAACACATTCACTTCTCACAATTTCTTAAATCTTTTTCTTTCTCTCTAAACAAAAATGTCAAAGAACGTTTCAAGAAACTGCTTAGGTTCAATGGAAGACATCAAGAAAGTATTCCAACGATTCGACAAAAACAACGATGGGAAAATCTCTATCGATGAGCTTAAAGACGTGATAGGAGCTCTCTCTCCAAACGCTTCACAAGAAGAAACCAAATCTATGATGAAAGAGTTTGATCTTGATGGTAATGGTTTCATTGATTTGGATGAATTTGTTGCTTTGTTTCAAATGAATGATCAAAGTACCGATAGTAATGAGATTAGAGATTTGAAAGAAGCTTTTGATTTGTATGATTTGGATCGTAATGGAAGAATCTCGGCTAATGAGTTACACTCGGTTATGAAGAATCTTGGTGAGAAGTGTTCGGTTCAAGATTGTCAAAGGATGATTAGTAAAGTTGATTCTGATGGTGATGGTTGTGTTGATTTTGAAGAGTTTAAGAAGATGATGATTAATGGTAATGCTTGATGAAATTGATTTAGAATTTGGGAAGATTTAATCCTTTTTTTTCTTGTAAATATCGTTTTTTTTTTTTATGATTTGGTCAATCTAATCTTTTTTAGGATTTAGGTTAATTAGGAGTTTTTAATTTCTTAGGTTTTATCGATTAATCTAGAAGAATCTCTATGTTGCTTCTTTAATGGCTCTGACCTAATGTTAGGGAATATTGTTGATGACCTAATTAATCGATTAATAATAATACAAAAAATTTAATTACCTTTTTGAGACATTTATTAATATGGTTGGTTTGGTTTGGTTTGATCATGTGCATCTTGTGTCGATGGTTACACTTAAAGAACATGATCCCATGTGATCTTAACCATATCTCGCTGGTACATTAATTTACATGTTATTACGATCCGATTATTATGTGTTAGCAATTAATACACAAGTATAAAAAAGAAACTAGTGTTTAATTTTATCATGATTATTTTTAAGATCTCCAAGATCTTTATCCATAGAGATATTTAACTTGACAATATTTAGTAGATTCTCAAATTAAAAGATATGTTTAAGATCTTTTCTGAGATCGGAGAGATATGTGCCTAATCTTAAACTATCGAGAGAGATACTTGCCTAATCTTAACTAACTTGAGAATTAAAATTAAATCAAAAATGTTCTATATATGTAATGTATTAATGTTCTGATTTAGGGTTCTTTTTGTACTAGGCTCGGCCTAGTCCGTTGACAGCTCGATGGCCCGTCACAAGCCCGAACACCTCAGAAAGTCAGTCAGGTTATTATTGGGCTTTTATGGGCTTTCGTTAATATAATACTTTTAGGTCAATATTGATAACCTTACGCCAAAATTTTGAAATGCAAAACTTAATAACGATCTATAAAATACATCTAGAAATAAAGATTGAAGAACATACATAGCATCTAGAGAATATAACTGAATAAATCCTGTTATCAAAAATATGAATACACAAACACAAATCAAGTCGTCATCATCAACTTTTTTCAACACCAACTTCTATAAATCTGCAAAAGTGAAAGATCATATGTTTATGAAAAACTCATGATTCATTCATATAATTTCACGACATTAAAATATATATATCAAGAACCAATTCATCACATCACCAGTCTCATCAAATGCTAAAATCTCGTCCTAAGCTAATTGCTATTTTTGTCTTTAGTATCAAAATTACATCTTCAAACTGCATAAGTCATAACCATATATAATCTTATGAATTATGATACAAATATTTTAGAGAAAATGAATACTTCATCCAATGATAAAATACAAAATAAATGTTACTTGATTTGGATAATAGTAGAAAAATATTTTTGATATTGGATTTTATGGCGTATGGGAAAGTCTTTCGTGTTACTAGATTACCGAGTTGACGTAGTTCGATTGCGTATTATTATTTTTTTTGAACTTTTTATGATTATTTATATTAAAATAGGAAAAAATGTAAATATTGTCTTGTTAGAAATATTTGATGTTCTAATAACAACCATGAAAAAAACAAACTCTCTTATCACTGAACCTTAAAAAACTTCTCTATCGAGCACTATTTTCGAGACAAGTCTCACTTTTGTCCTTCCCGACGCCGGTAGAGCATTTGCTCGCCGGCGTCGGACTGTTCATTCCTCTCTTTTGTTTTGTTGTTGGCATCTCATCTTTAGTATGTACTTTCCCGACCACCGTGTTTTCTTTGAAACACCGGATCTGGTGGCCGGAGACTCTATCCTTACGGATCTCAAATCTCTCTCCCTCCGCCGGTTTCTTCCGGCGAGAATCTTCCCCTCCTTGCGTCGGTTGACCTCATCGCCGACGAGATCTATTTCAACTTCACGAAGTCCAAAGCAACAACCTCCGCTACCTTTCCCCGCAGTCGATGGCCGCTTTCTTTCAACATTACGTCGCTTTATCCTATATCTCAACCATGTTGCAAACCTTCCCGGGATTTTGCAGAAAGTCTCGAAGATATATTCTTTCAAAGCTCCGTTGTCTATATCTCACCGACGACGAAAACGTGTCAACCTACGATCTCCTACTCATCTCACAATCAATCTCTCCGCCGGATCTAGAAACTTCTCGGGTGTTTCCCGAAGATCCTTACCACCGTGTATTGTTACCGAACTCTCATCCGCATCCTCCGCCGGTTATGCTGCTTTTCCCAAGCACCGATTCAGATCCTTCAAATCTGTTACCACAATGTGTATCAATCCTCTAGATCTGTTGCCGCCGAGTCTGCAATTTGTCAGAAGAATCCCCTCCCAGCTATGGGTGAGATCGGCTCCAACATCCCGGAAAGACTTTCCGGCACTCTTTCTCGCCTTCCCGGTTAACCGTCGACTCGGTCTCGTTTCTAAGAATCTTTGTCGACTAAAGGACGAAACCCTAATCTTGGTAGGCCTATTTCTGCCTTCCTGGTCTTTGGGCCAGAATTCATATTTTTTGTTATTGGACCTGACGAGCCCAGAAAGAGACCTAATGAATATGTTACCGAACTCTCATCTGCATCCTCTGCCGGTTATACTGCTTTTCCCAAGCACCGATTCAGATCCTTCAGATCTGTTACCACAATGTGTATCAATCCTCTAGATCTGTTGCCGCCGAGTCTGCAATTGTCAGAAGAATCCCCTCCCAGCTACGGGTGAGATCGGCTCCAACATCCCGGAAAGACTTTCCGGCACTCTTTCTCGCCTTCCCGGTTAACCGCCGACTCGGTCTCGTTTCTAAGAATCTTTGTCGACTAAAGGACGAAACCCTAATCTTGGTGGGCCTATTTCTGCCTTCCTGGTCTTTGGGCCAGAATTCATATTTTTTGTTATTGGACCTGACGAGCCCAGAAAGAGACCTAATGAATATGTTACCAAACTCTCATCCGCATCCTCCGCCGGTTATGCTGCTTTTCCCAAGCACCGATTCAGATCCTTCAAATCTGTTACCACAATGTGTATCAATCCTCTAGATCTGTTGCCGCCGAGTCTGCAATTTGTCAGAAGAATCCCCTCCCAGCTACGGGTGAGATCGGCTCCAACATCCCGGAAAGACTTTCCGGCACTCTTTCTCGCCTTCCCGGTTAATCGCCGACTCGGTCTCGTTTCTAAGAATCTTTGTCGACTAAAGGACGAAACCCTAATCTTGGTGGGCCTATTTCTGCCTTCTTGGTCTTTGGGTCAGAATTCATATTTTTTGTTATTGGACCTGACGAGCCCAGAAAGAGACCTAATGAATATGGGCCAGCTTTTGCTCATGCTAATAAATATGGGCCAGCTTTTGCTCATGCTAATAAATATGGGCCAGCTTTTGCCTTTCTGGTTTTTGGGCCAGTGTTTAGTCTCTTTGTTTTTGGGCTAGTGTTTAGTCTTTTTGTTTTTGGGCCTGTTGAAACCAATAAGATCCTCGTGTTCTTGTTTAGTTGTATTAAAGACTAAGATGTTGAATCTGCAACGTTTCAATGGCTCTTCTATTAAGAGATTTTGCTTGGCAATTTGGAAGCTCTTATCTTTCAATTTTGAAAACTCGGTTCCAGGGAACCGTGATATTATGAGAGTCATGTGGAATCGGATACTAAGGCGTGAAACCAACCACATTCATTATGGTGGTAATCACAGCCTATTAAAGCCATTGGTGTCCGGTTGCAACAAGTCTGGGAGAATGTATCGAGGTGGTCATGGCATGATTGGAATGTTGACACTGGATCTGTTGTTTCCCGACTCCATTATTTCCTCCCATGAGGAGAGACATGGCTTTAACTTCCTCTTTGATGAAAGAGAGACCTTTTCTGCTACCATCCCTCAATGGCGAGGTAGATTTCTAATGTGCCTCCTCCTGAGATGCTTAAGTGTGTTCCAAAACACTTTGTTTTCTCGGGTGACTACCTACGCGAGACCGGGAGCACTTTTATATCCTTTTTCATCACTCATACTCACGGGCACTAACCTTCACTGCATATCTTTGCTTGGTTCGGGAACTTTGCATACAATTGTGTGGTTTTGAATCCTCCTCTTCTTCGATGACTTTGGACTTTGGATCGCGAGATTTTCATCTCGTCCTTTTTGCGACCTCCCTTTTCAGGGAATGACTGCTTATGCACTTCAGGCGCATTATTGGAAGTATAAAACTGCTTGGAATCTTTTGTATTCCTTGCGGCAATGGTTATCATGGAGCTTGGCATTCTGGAAAAGGACAGCCCTCCGCATCGACGAGAATTCTTCCTTCGTGGTGGAACTCTTTATCACTAGTATTTCTATTTCTTTTGGTT
The DNA here is from genome assembly GCA_019202795.1 of Arabidopsis thaliana x Arabidopsis arenosa. Lineage (NCBI taxonomy): Eukaryota > Viridiplantae > Streptophyta > Magnoliopsida > Brassicales > Brassicaceae > Arabidopsis > Arabidopsis thaliana x Arabidopsis arenosa. Next base: position 9,001,227 of record CM032919.1, on the reverse strand, counting down.
TAGCTCTTCAATCTAGTTATTTGTCTTATTGTATTAAGGTCCGGATGTTGTTTTGCTCTCGAAGCAACATACCGTGGGTATCTATCCTCCTGTGTAAGTTTATTGGTCTTCGTTCGTCTCCTCCTAGAGAGGAGTTTGTATGCCTTTTAATTTAATATATTGGAGTGTTTGATGTCAAAAAAATAAAATAACAATCATGAATATTTAAAACTAATATATTAATCCAATTTTGTAATGTTGATGATATGGCACCAGTAAAGGCTTTTACGTACATTTTAACATTGTAATATTTATCTAGTACAAAACCACTAGCGTATGAGTGGTCACACGGCTAAAAAGGTCTTAATTTCCATGCCATAAAACTCGGTGAAGTAACTCATTCTTTACCTATAGAGGAAGCATGCACTGGCAATTTAATTTTACCATAAAGGAACCCTAAGGGTAAGTAAGGACTAAAAAAAAAAAAAAAAAAAAGCCCTTAAGTAAGGATGATGGACGTGGCCTATTTACTAACCCGGCTTGGTTGGAATAAAATTAAGACCATCGCTCTAAAAAGAAAAGAAAACAAACAAAAAAAGATATGATGGACCTGGCCTATTTACAAGCTCATCATAGGCCCATTTTTGGTAGAACAGTTCCATAGTTATCAATGATACACGTCCTGCTGTTCTTCTATGTATTTTGTCTTTGTTTGCGACAGAATCTAATAGAATATCTTGCCTTGCATAAGCGAATAGAGAAAGAGAGACTGTTGACAAAAATAAAATAAATGAGAGAGACTGAAAGAGACCGTGACAGAGATGTTTTGTGTCCACGGGAATGGATTGTGAGAGGAGATGGTAATAATAAGTAGACAGTTCTTTAATTATTTTTGTCTTGACATCGTCGATATTTTCAGTCTTATTAGCTAGGTTTTTACTTCTATGTGTCACTCTCAATGTGTGTACCGACTTAAAAATATAAGTTACAACTTCCATAAAGTATTTTTAATCAAAAAAAAAAAGAGTTTAATTATTTACCCATTTAAAGTTTTGAATATGTGCTTTTTTTTTTTGTCGAAATTGTTTTTGAATATGTGCTAAACGACCAAAATTTTGAGAAGTAATTTGCGAAACGACAAGCGTAAAACATGAGTACTGTGGCTGCAAGTTGCAGGGTTTTAGGTTGAAACTGGACAAAATACTTTTAGGCCAAATCTTTATCATTTGATTCTATTGGATTTAGGGCCTGACTGGTTTAAACGCAGCGGTTGCGGTTGCGGTTGCGGGAGTTTGCGGAAGTGGGCGGTTGCGGCTTTAAGCGTTATCAAGCGTTTTGAACGACTGGTTTAGCGTTTGAAAATGGGTGCGTTTGCGGGAGTTTTATGACTGGTAAACCAGCGGGTGCAATAGCAGTTAAATAAAAAAATGACCAAAATAAATAAAAAATATTACAAAAAAAAAAAGAAATAAAAACACCAATATATTATTATGATAATATTAGAAAATTTTGAACATGCTTAATAATTAAAACCATAAATAAAGTACTAAATAATTATTCAAAAATAAAGAAATTTTGTAACAAGATAGTACTTTATGCATCTGGTTTAACATAAAAAATTGCATTAAGTAATGAGACAAACAGTAAATAACGTTGAATTCAATCAAAAAGCAAGTGAGTTTCTATTCGAGAAAACAAATCGAAACATATATTCAATCAAAAAGCAAAGCAATACGTAATGAAAATAAAAAAAACGATGCCATGGAAAATATTCAAAAAGTTACACATGAGGTGATGAATGAATAAAAGGATATATGATACTTACATTTGGTTATTGATTTTCATCAGTTTGGGTGGAAGATATTGAGAGAATAGAGTTTCAGAATATTATTAGGGTTTCTGATGAGAACGTGATACAAAGTGATACAAAGATGAAAGATATATATAGGATTAATATATATTATAATAATTATAAGTAAATGTTTGATTTTTTTTTTTTTTTTTTTTTTTTTTTTTTTTTTTTTTTAATAAATCCAACCGCTACCGCCCGCAACCGCAAACGCTTGCGGGAAGGAGCTTTTGAAATTCAGCGATTTCGAGCGGTTCGAAGCGGGACGGAGCGGTTTCTATGATTGGTACCAACCGCTAACAACCGCAACCGACCGCTAGCAACCGCTAGGAGGGTGCTAGCGAGAGAACCAATCAAGCCCTTAATTGGTTACTATTTCCTATATAATCAAAAGATGACACAAAGCGGTAAGTTTTGTACGGCGGTAAAAAGTTGTAAAAGTATATTTTTATGTTAGTTTATTTATAGTTTAATTTTTAAAGTGTTACACGAAGAAATTGTTTAAAAATCTCTCTTTTATATATATTTTGCAAAAGTTTTATATTAAATACTATTTAATGTACTACATCTTTTCTATTCTTACCAAGCGGAATATAACTAAACCGTCTATGACAAAAAAAAAAAAAAAAAACTAAACCGTCAATTCTTGCCATGTCATGACATTTTTTATAAAATGTTCAAAAGCTCAGTCCCACATCTACTTTATAAAAGAAAAAAAAAATTGAGTAACATAACATGAGCGTTAATATATATCATCTATGATTAAACTCACCATATGTAGTTCAAAAGAGCAATGCTTTATAAATAGCATAACATTTTGTCAGTTTTATACAATTGTTCACTGTGAAGCCTAGTGGTATATACTAGGGCTTTTGTTGTATCATTATCATAGTTGTTGTATCATTATCACATAGTTCAAATCCATGTAATGTATTTTGTAAAAAAAAAAAACAAATAACCATTTACCGTAGATATTTTTCTTTTATTGTAACAGAAAATTGTACAATATAGCTTTCAAATAGCGGTACACTCGATATGGAGAGAGTGCAATGGAATGAGACATAGTGAGACATCAACTCCAGACACGCAACTATGGACAAACAAATTCAAACCAAACTCTCAACGATTCGGGCTATGGACGATAAGAGATACGAACCATGCCACTAAGCAATTGGTTTGCTTCTAGAAGTTACATTTTGTCATCTCTCAAATTAATCAGAAAAATTTGCATTAGATGTAACAACCGTTATTTTTTCTTACATATAATTCAACAATACATTTTTAAAAAAGAAAATTTTACAATATAAAAGTGACATTCAGTTTTTATGTATTTCAAACAATCCAATAATAACCGTGGATAAAAAAATTCAAATATGTAATAAGAAAATATTTACTATTCCTGTGAAATAGAATAACGCAGTTGATGATAACGAATTAGTAAGGGCTTTTTGTGTAGAAAAAGAGAAATGAACGTGCATGGTCATCGTCCACGAACAATTTTCCAAATGAGACAGAATTTCATAAAAGCGGTGTCGAGTCATCTTCATATAAAAGTTCATTTCACAATAATTGTTTATTCTTTCAAAATGATAGAACTTGATTGTACTGTAATGGACTTTTTCCGACATTTATATGATAATACTAGAAAGATTTCATAAACAGAACTTTTTTTTTGTAAACAATGTTTTCTTGAGCCAAATTTATTGATTAAAATTTATGAAATAAGCATCAACTTTTGCTTGAATAGGAAGTTTGACGTTGTAGGATTTGCTTGAAGAATTCTAAACTGTAGTCTGTACATACGCTTGACTGATATGCGAGATGAAATAGATAATAGCAAAGTAGATTAATCATTTTATAATGAAATCGATAGAATGAAAATTTTTTACGCTGAATAAATTTTAAAATTGAATAAAGAAATTTCTAAACAACAAAAATACCAAAATTTACTGTTTAGTTGATCATTATAAGGTTTTCTAAATTAATTATAATTATGAAATATGTTTTTTTTGTTAAAAATATAATTATGAAACATGTAGGATCAAAAAATTTGTTATTTATAACGGTTTCTTATCCCATGCAAATTTTATTTTAAAAATATATATGCCGGCAAAATTTGGTTTTAAAATGTAAAAAACATGAAAAATCGCATATTATTTAAACCCATATTCACAAAAAATTCTGATTCTGTTTTGAAAAATAAACTTGACTTAATGAAATGTACAATTGTTTTTCTAACCATTCTTTAGTGGTAAACTTTAACTTTGTATATATTTGCAAAGAATGAATTTTTTTTTTTTTTAGATATGCGAATGAAAATATCTCTAAAGTATTTTCTTATATAATATTCATGCAAAATATGACTGGTAGGTTCGTTATAGCTCTTAAAGTTGAATGGTAGATTTGTGTGCGTGGACCATTGTCCTCATTAATCAGGACTTACTTAGTTGTCAATTACATATAACTCTTTCTTTGCGTAATTAATAAATAATCCACTTTTAATCAAAGGTATACAGTCGTTTATTTACGTTGTTGCGTATACGACATTGAACATGTTGGAATTGGTAGATTCATTCGTTACACATGTACGTGTGTAACCTTTAAATATAATAAAACACTAATCAATCATAGGTCCTTTCATGTTCTCGGGTTGGCCCATATTAGCAACCATGAAGCGTGCCGGTACAGACGTACGTATAAGAAACTGCATTATTATACACGAACATACTTAAAAAAATCTAATCAATCTTTGCAATAGTTTTAAATAATACAATTTCAACGGTTACGGTTAGAACAACTTGGCAAGTCCAGCCAAAAAGATGTAGACGTTGCCGTATGTTATATCTCTATTGCTTCATTGATACATGCACAATACACAATACACGTATACTACGGAGTTAAATTGATACAGGACAACATCAATGGTCCAACACTTGTAATAAGGACAAGAGGTTCTTTTAAGAGGAGCGATGAAGAAAGATAACAAAAAATTGGCGAAAGGTTCCATGCATCTTTTGCTTTTTTTGTCCCATGCAATTATAGTTCAACCCAAAGAAAATGGATATTAGTTGCCAAATTTTTGTTATCATGAAGTCTATATATGCCAAAAAATTTTAAATAGTTTTTACGTATATTTCTCAGAAATAGCTCTTTTGAATTTTAATTAAAAATTGTTGAAAAAAAAAGGTTTGTGCCTTTGTGGTTCGCAAAGTCAACTAGTTTTTTTTTTTTTTTTTTTTTTTTTTTTTTTTTACTGCAACAAGTAAATTAATTTCACTCTTAAGTTACCATATTTTGCCATGGAATCTAAACTGTTAGCAAAAGTTAGGAATCTAAACTGGAGTTATTTGCATGGAAAAATTACTTCACAAGTGATGAGAAAATGACATCAGCTGTTTTATATAGAGACTAGATTCGGACCCGCACGTTCGTGCGGGGTTATGTTTGTAGATGTATTTATTTGGTATAACATTCATTATCCTACCTCATATCAGTTTGGTATTCGGTTTAGTTTCAATTTAGTTTAGACAAAATAATTAATCGGATTTATTTTTGGTTACAGTAAAGACAATTACATAATAAAAAAGAGAGAGAAAAAAATAGACATATCAATTTTGAGACAGAAAATCCGTATGGTCACATATCTACCACACACATTTAATCACATAAGCGTTAATTTACTCGTTTGTGATTGTATATCGTGTAGGTATAGGATCCGGATGGAATACCCGTATTTTATGTATTTTCATTTAGGTATTTAACTTTTACATAATTAGTGGAAGTTATCCATATTTTCTTTATTTTCTCAATATTTAAGATTTGATTTAATCGTAAACAGTTGTATTTTCCATTTTTATTATTTTGAATTTATTATTGTCAAAACCTTATTAAATCATAACAGTAAATTTAGTTTGTTTAAGTTTTGGATAGAAAAGATAAAAAAAATCTTTTTGAATATATATTGTTATTGCTCCAACGAAATAAATATATATACTTTTTGAATATATATTTTTGACCAAAAGAAAAATGCTCAACAAAATATATATATATTAGAATTTTTTTCTTTTGTTTTTTAAATTCAATAATTCTAATGGCATTCATTGTAATTAATCTACCAAAATAAGGTTTGTTAGTTTTGAGTGATTCCCAATTAATAATATAGATATATTCGGTTTAGTTTCAATTTAGTTTAGACAAAATAATTAATCGGATTTATTTTTGGTTACAGTAAAGACAATTACATAATAAAAAAGAGAGAGAAAAAAATAGACATATCAATTTTGAGACAGAAAATCCGTATGGTCACATATCTACCACACACATTTAATCACATAAGCGTTAATTTACTCGTTTGTGATTGTATATCGTGTAGGTATAGGATCCGGATGGAATACCCGTATTTTATGTATTTTCATTTAGGTATTTAACTTTTACATAATTAGTGGAAGTTATCCATATTTTCTTTATTTTCTCAATATTTAAGATTTGATTTAATCGTAAACAGTTGTATTTTCCATTTTTATTATTTTGAATTTATTATTGTCAAAACCTTATTAAATCATAACAGTAAATTTAGTTTGTTTAAGTTTTGGATAGAAAAGATAAAAAAAATCTTTTTGAATATATATTGTTATTGCTCCAACGAAATAAATATATATACTTTTTGAATATATATTTTTGACCAAAAGAAAAATGCTCAACAAAATATATATATATTAGAATTTTTTTCTTTTGTTTTTTAAATTCAATAATTCTAATGGCATTCATTGTAATTAATCTACCAAAATAAGGTTTGTTAGTTTTGAGTGATTCCCAATTAATAATATAGATATCAACACTTTTGCGCAAACATAATAGGATTTACTAAAAGAAAAGTCCTTGTCACATAATTTGTTGAAAACAATTGGACTCGAGACTTCTCTCTAAACAGCCAGAATCATCTAAGAAAATAGAAAATAAAATCTTATCAGTTTAATTAATTTTCAATGCAACTACACATACTTTTATTTGTGGCTAGTTTTTTTTTTCTTTGTTGATGTTAAACCGTGAAAGTTGAAAAATACTTGGATTCACCTCTAGGGGTGAACCCTTATATTCACCCCCTTTATTTCAGCCAATCAAAATCTGACACCTAATAATAATAAAAAATTCATTTAATTATAAAATATAATTTGCCATTAAAACGAAATTATCTATCGGTTTGGGTTTATTAGAAAGAGTTAGGGTTTAGATTTTATGATTAAACGAAGTTAAATATCGGTTTGGGTTTATAAACGGATTTAGATTTTACAATTAAACGAGGTTAAATGTTGGTTTGGGTTTAGAAAGTACGATTAGGATTTAGATTTTTTACGATTAAACGAGGTTAAATATCGGTTTGAATTTATAAACGGGTTTAGATTTTACAATTAAACGAGGTTAAATGTCGGTTTGGGTTTAGAAAGTACGATTAGGGTTTAGATTTTTTACGATTAAACAAGTTTAAATGTCGGTTTGGGTTTACAAAGGAGAATTAGGGTTTAGATTTTGTAATTAAGCAAGATTATATATTGGTTTGGATTTATAAAAGAGTGGTTAGGGATTAGATTTAATAATTAAATAACTTTAAATTTCTTATTATGTGGCGAATTCTAATTGGTTAAAATAAAATGGGGTGAATAAAAGGATTCACCCTTAGGGGTGAACCCAAGTATTGCTCGTGAAAGTTCCGTACCCAATTCTTATTGAAAGAATAACTCTGTCCCAAAAAAAAAGAGTGAACTGAGGACAAAAAAGAACCAACGCCTTTGTAGTATCACTAAAAATTTGGGATTTACAGAGGATTTTTTACCTCTAATGTTTGATAAGAAATAGAAGAAGAATAAAGAAAGTATCAGAATGTCGAGAAACAACTCATAGTTTGTTATGAACAAACCAAGATCCTTACACGTACAAGTTATACTGTCTCCATTTTTTGTAACCCTAGCTACTTGCTTCCATTATTGTTTCAAGTGAATAACAAAAATTAGTATATAACTATATTTGTAACTTAGAAGTACAGAAAAACTAACTTTATTTAAATGTTAGACCATAAATATAAACTTGACCATACAATCCGCCTAGTTTGCCATAAGACATCTTTTCGTGTTCAAACTTTCTTCTGCTTCTGATTTTCTAAATTGAGTGAGTTATATTGTAAGAAACGTTGTCACCTTTGAATTTAATTTACACAGTTTACGTCAATCATTAAAATATTTTTTCTCTTTGTAAATTTTGTATAAAAATCCTTCAAAGTCGTCCATTTTTGTAACTTTATTCTCTACCTTCAAAAAATGAAGAATAATCCTATGAAGTTAAAAATAATACACAATATAGCCCTTATACATATATTGTCAAGTTTTTAAAAATTTGATAAGTAATATATCAAATCGAAACCTCGAGATGAGGAGTTCAACTCTACCACTAGATTTAAAAAAAAAAACAAATGTATGTGATCGTGAATACATTTACAATATATGTATTAGGGCTATATTGCATATTATTTTTGACTTCGTACGATTATTCTACATTTTTCGGAGGTAGATGATAAAGTTGCAAAAATGGACGACTTTGAGGATTTTTTTGCACAAAATCCTAATATTAGTGTTCAAGAAAGCGCTAGGCGCTAAGCGGGCGGTGACCTAGTGCCTAGCGCCTAAGACGCCTAATCGAGGCCTAGGCGATTTTTTAGGCGGTTTAGACGTCTATAACATAAAACATTATAAATATGATATTATATATAAAAATCATATAAAATATCTTTATAAAACTAAAAATTATGAAATTATAAACAAAAACTAGATAAAACATTTATTTATATTTATATTAACAATATATGAATATGTATAACTATTTTATATATAAATAAAACTCTAATTGAAATTGAAAAAAACATTAAACAAGATCTATGACATTTTAGGCGTTCAAAGCGGTTATCTAGGCGTCGCATGAGAGCCTAGCGCCTAGTCGGGGCCTAGACAACCACCTAGACCGCTTTTTAGAACAACTGATATTTATATACTAATAATTTATTTTTTTGCAAAACGTAAAAACAATACAAAGAAATAAAGGTTTTGTTTAAAAATGCCTAAAGTCATTTATTCATTCATACTAAATACGAAAGCAAACCCACACACAAACTTATACATTGGTGAGAAACACTAATCAAGTTCCACAGTCTCTCCATCAAACAGACTCCAAAGTTGCTCAAGGTCAAACGCCAAAGTGGCCCCCTGTTCAGTTGTCGTTTCTTCCGGAACTATGGCATCTGCTTCTTGGCTCTCCTCTAGTAAATTCTCCAACCACATATTATCTCCATTCATTAGATTATTCACAAAATCATCTTTCTCATCATCTTTGTTACATGTGATACTATTTTCATAAACATTATTGTTGTTGAGTCCAAGGCATGAAGGAATTAAATCAACTTCTGGCAGACCATTGAGATAGCTGCAGCCATTGTTTACGGAGAAGGATCGAGGTCGTGGCTTAAAAACATCGATTTTTTGGCTGCAGTCATTGTTTACGGTGAAGGATCGAGGTTGAGGCTTAAAAACATCGATTTTTTGGACCGGTGTTGTAGGAGGGGAAATGATGTTTTTCTTTTTCATTTTAGTCTTACAACATAGTTCATGTTTCTTACTAAGATGGGTGTTCCAGTAATTTTTGACATCATTAGCGGTCCGACCAGGCAATCGACCAGCAATCAAGGACCACCTAAACATTGTTAAACAATATACATATAAGTTATTAGTGTTGTACTTATGGCTCTCGAAATAAATAGTATCGAGTTTACAATACCTATTTCCGAGAAGCTTATGAAGGCGAAGAAGAAGATCAACTTCGTCCGAGCCAAATTTTCCTCTTTTGATACTTGGCTTTAAATAGTTCAACCATCTTAGTCTACAACTCTTTCTGCATCGATTTAGCCCTACGAAACCAATAATGGACATTAATCATACCAATTAAGACAGCTTTTGTGTCTCCATCTATATGTTTTTATCTTTTATCTTGAAGAATCTAAGCACACCAATAGAAAATATTTACTGTTCCAACACGTTAGTACATCACAAGGACAACCCAGTAAAAGATTTACTGTTCCAACACGTTTGTATCTTTAGTTTTATGTAAAATACTAAAATTATTCGTTTAGGTCCAACATAAAAATGAACAGCATAAATAATTTTCATGAATGACCATTTTTTTTGTTTGTTTTACACTTTTACTCTACACTAGCATGAAACAATAATTTGTTCATTAATTAAAACAATAAAAAAGTAAAATAATGATTTGTGTACCCGGATCTTATTTAATTTTCTGAATATTATACAGAAGAAAGGAGAATATTCGTAGTGATTATATATATGTGTGTGTATATAACATACCAGCTCTTAAAGGAACTTGGTGCCATTTGCCTTCACCATACTTATCAATACATTGCTTCAAGAGACTATCTTCTTCAGCAGTCCATGCACCTTTTCTTAACCCTTTCGACGAACCTTCCATGGAGCAAAGATAAATGTAAAAGTATCTGACCAAGTTATTCTAAAACTTTTAAGAAAATGGTCGAGGAAGAGGGGGTTATTGTGGCTTCCCAAATCCTCGGAGGACTTATTGACAATGTGAGCATTTGAGCGAATATATAGGTATATATACACACGTGAAGGAGATAGAAAAATGACGTGCATGTTGGATATCCACATTTCATGTATTAGTGGTCGTGCTTAATTTGCTAAGTTATTGGTTGGTTACTGATTTGACTAGAGTCTAGAGATAAAGTTCATAGCACCTTTTTCCAGTACTTAAAACATATTTCTTAACAAAATTAGGAGAAAGGACGATTAATGATTGGTCGCAGATGGTTTACATGATTATAAGATATAGTAATTTCATGCACATGAATGAAATTGAACATAATAGAGAAATAGGGTGGACGTATACAAAAAGGGTTTGTTAGTAAAATAAGTAGTTTTAAGTTTCTTATTAGGAAAATGAGTATTTTTAAGTTCTAATTCAATATTGGGTAATTTGTAGTTAGTTTTGTAGGGTCTACACTATATAAATGACGAAAAGTTCTTGTTTTTACTTTTTAGTGAATAGCCGTCTAGGTCGATTTTTTAATATTGGTTTTTATATATATTTTTGATGTGGGTTCTACACAAATAAGAACCAAAACACCTTTTCTCTCTTTTAGTCATATTTTGATTTTGATTTATTATTGAGTAAATTTCTTTAATTATACATGATTTTTTTGGAACAAATTATTTTTTCTCTAATAAATTGGTTAACAACATATTTTATCACATCTCAGTTTAAAAGAGTCGGATCAGGGGCATCCATCTCAGTTTTGGAGGATCCCTGGATTCCAGCTCAATTCCCGAGACCAGGAAAAAGTAATGGTTCAATTGCTGACCCATTATTAAAAGTTCAAAACCTTATCGATAGTCGGTCTAACTTTTGGAATATTGATCTCTTAAAGGAGATCTTTGATCCTGAAGATGTCGCGCTAATAAGCGCCCTTCTAGTGGGTGCGCCAACGAAGGACGATACTCTGGGTTGGCACTTTACAAAATCTGGAAAATATACAGTTAAGTCGGGTTATCATACCACACGGATAGAAAAGTCGGAGACCAATATTTTGTTTATTGGTCCAGATATCAAACCGCTAAAAGCACACTCTTGGCAAGTGCAGTGCCCACCGAAGATACGATATTTCTTATGGCAAATTTTAAACGGTTGTGTACCGGTTACGGAAAATCTACGGAAAAGAGGAATGGATTGTGACACAGGATGTGCCAGATGTGGTGCATCAGAGGAAACAATCAATCATACACTATTTTAGTGTCACCCGGCACGGCAGATTTGGGCACTTTCACAGATTCCAACGGCGATCGGGATTTTTCCCACGAAATCCATTTTTGCGAATTTGGATTACTTATTTTGGAGAATACCTTCAGACTTTGATTTTTCAGCTTTTCCATGGATTATATGGTACATTTGGAAAGCAAAGAATGAAATTTTTTTTGAAAATATAGATAAAGACCCGTTAGAGGTATTACGGTTAGCAGAAAAAGAGGCACAATTATGGCAAGCAGCTCAATTAGAGCTCCAAGAAGAAAATCATGGTGTTGTGAGTTCGGCAACTCTGTCCCGAGTGAGGGAGATTTCTTTTGATTCGAACTATTCAGAATATCGTTGTTTCGTGGATGGATCGTGGAAAGAAAGTGATAAGTTCTCCGGTACATGGTGGTTCTGTACATCGTCAAATGGAGAGCCGCCAACCATGGGAGCTGCGAACCTCCGTAGAAGTCTATCTCCACTGCATGCCGAAGTCGAGGCCCTTCTCTGGGCGATGAAGTGTATGATCGGTGCAGATCATCAAGATGTAGCGTTCTTTACAGACTGTTCAGACCTGATGAAGATGGTGTCTTCTCCAACCGAATGGCCGGCGTTTTCAGTGTATTTGGAGGAATTTCAGAGCGACAAAGAGGAGTTTTCATCTTTTTCTTTATCTTTAATTTTTCGTAGAGCTAATGTCAAAGCGGATAATCTGGCACGAAAATTTCGTACAGAACCGCTTCATATCACATATGTAAACAACATTCCTGAGGAATGGTTCTTTTGAATTTTAATTAATTTCGGATGACAAAAAAAAATATATATATTTTATCACAATATTTTTTTATTTAGTTAAAAACTTTATATCATAGTTTACTTTAAGTTTGTTACAAAATTAAAGTTTAACATCTATGTATACCCTTAAGTTTTCCTAAATTTTAGTTTTGTAAATAAATTAGTTTTAAATTTTACTTGCTTAACTACAAAAAAAAAGTTAACATATGTACTTCGCGGGGTACAAGATGTTGTATCTTGTAGTGTATTCTGCGGAGTACATGGTGGTGTGCTCTCTAGGGTATATGATGGTGTACTCTATACGGTACATGAAAGTGTACTTTGCGAGGTACAAAAATGGTGTATTTAGTACGACACACGACGGTTTACTCCGTAAAGTACATGAAAATGTATTCCGCGGGATACATGACGGTGTCCTCTGGGTACATGACATTATACTTTGCATGGTACATGATGGTGTACTCCCCTAGGTACATACATGTGTACTTTGCATGCTACATGACTCTGCATGATACATGACAGACTGACAGTGTACTCCCCTAGGTACATGATAGTGTACTTTCCTAGGTACATGATAGTCTACTCTGCGGGGTACAAGATGATCTACCAATGTACTTCACATGGTACAGGATGGTGTATTTCGTAGAATACATGACGGTGTACTTGCCAGAGTACAGTACGGCGTACTCCGCGGAGTACATTACGGTATACTACATAGGATACATGATGGTGTACTTAACAAGAAACATGGTGGTTTACTCCGCATGGAATACGAGGTTCTACTCTGAAGGGTACAACACGGTGTGCTCTACATGATACATAAGGGTGTATTCCGCAGAGTACAAGATGGTGTACTAGGACACATGACGATCTATTCCTCATGGCCCTCGACTCGTAGGGTGCATGACGATGTACTCTACGGAACACATGAAAATATACTCCCTAGGGTATAAGACAATGTACTCCAAAGAGTACAGAACGGTGTGCTCTACAAAATACATGACAGTATATTTCGCAAAGTACAAAATGATCTACTCGGTAGAGTACATGACAATATACTCTCCAGAATACAAAACAATGTAACAAAATATTTCATAAGGTACAGTAAAAAATGTGCGGTTATTTAATAGTCAAAAAAAGTTTGACAAAAGGTCTTATGAAGTGTTAGACAAAGTTAAGAAAAACAAAGAAAACTTAGAAAACTAAATTGATGTATTTTAGTGTTAAAAATAAGATTCAATTTTGATTAGAACTCAAATTAAACATATGTTTCTATTTTTATACATAGTAGATAAAAGAAAAAAGTCTGAAAATTTATTTTATTTACATAATGAATGAAATTGATTGCATGACAAAACCCTTGCTATAGTTTTTCACTTTAACAATAATTGAATTCAACTTGTAACTTAACCGGTGGAAAAAAACATCGACGGCTTTTAGAGAAAATGTTTGGGAATTCATACGTGTTGTATTACATACATGTTGTATTACAACATGTCCAATTTCCATCGTAGCCATTAACGTACACCCAAATGAATTCTTAATCAAACAAAATATCACAAATACAACTGAAATCAAGAAATCTAGATTTGATCAATCATCTCATCCTATGAAATTCCTTGCGAATCCACTGACATTCCTCTTCTCAACTGCCTAAATACCAAAGCATTTCTTGAGACACCATATCGAAAATCAAGCCAGCCTTGTAATGCTTCAGATCGTAAGGGTGTTTCTCAAATCCAAGTTCACATTTCAAATAATAATTCTACAAATTTTCTTTTTAGATGAGTTTAGAGGAGAGAGAGTTGTTTTTTTTAATCCAATGGCGATGTAGTAAATAGTTAGAACAGTATGGGATAAATTGGACAACTAAACAGTGAAAACTACCCAAAACAAAACCCTAATTAAAACTACCCATTTTCTTAATAACAAACTAAAAAACAACCCTCCTACCATGAATTCCCATTTTAAAAATGTGGCATTTGTATATTCTTTTTAGAAAAGATTTTTTTCATAATATATAGAAAAAGGAAATATTACCATTTTCAAATAGTTTCATTAATAACGAGATTTAGCGAGTTAATGTTATAAAAGGAAAAAGAAAGAGTTTATAAATGTTATGAGTTTTTTTTTCCAAGAAAACACTATTTAAAAGTAAATCCTAATCCTAATTTTGTAAAAGATGTGGCCTCTTAATTTTCAAAATTTTTATGGCTTAGGGCAAATGCCCTTTTTCTCCTTAAGTAAGCGTGGCTCTCTCCTTAAGTAAGCCTGGCTCTTTCCTTAAGTAAGCACGACTCTGAAAGTGGATGTTTATGTTTAGGGTTTTGTTCAAAAATAAATCCTTCAATTCGCCAATTTTTGCAGCTTTACCCTCTAATTCTAAAAAATACAAATGAATCTATACGAAGTAAAAAATAATACACAATATAACCCTTTTTCGCTACCGTCAAGTTTGTAAAATTTTGATGAATAATATGTCAAATCGAAGCTCTCCTGACGAAGAGTTCAATTCTACCTTTAGAATTTAAAATATCTAATGAATATAACCGTGAAAACATTTATAATATACGTATAAGGATTATATTGCGTATTATTTTTAATTTCGTATGATTAATTTACATTTGTGGAGCTTGAAGGTAAAGTTACAAAAATTGGTGAGTGAGAGGTTTTTTGTTTTGCACAAAACCCTATTATATGAAACATTTGACTACTAACCTGATCTTGTATTGTTCAATGGAACTTATGTGATACTTATTTAGTGCACATAATTAGTAGGCACCGAAAATGGATTAATATTGTAAAAAAACTTGTCTATTTCATGATTGTCTTCTCTCTCTTGTTATAGATGAATCGACTTAATTAGATAGGGAAATTATTGTGTCCCCTAATGTCACAATAACTAATTAACTATAGTAAAATGCCAGTCAATAGACAAAAGAAAAAATTTCACACTATAGTTGCGTTCAATTAGTAACACAAAACGGGAAAAAAATTTTAGTGGATAAAACTAGCGGTTAACGGTATGTACATAGTTAAAACCGGTGCAAAGTAGCGGATAGAAAGAGCGGTATACAAATCTGATAATTTTCTTATCTTGTTTTTGGTATTTTTTGTGATTGGTTATAACATAAGCGGTACACCTATACTGCAACGGTATGAGGTTACCAATCACACCCTATATCTTTGAAATTTTTAGGCACTTTTCATTGGATTATCCATAAAGTAAACTTTGTTTGTTAGAAGAAAACACAATCGTAAAAAAAATAAAGTAAAAAACTTAGGTACTTTCATTGCATTCTAAAAATTTACAACTTCTAATTCACATCAAGTATATGAATAATTCTCATACATAGGGATCACACGCTTTTAAGATTACTTTTAGAGAAACAAAACATTGAAAAGCTTGTGAGTGATGATAATCGATCGGAGATGGGGCAAAAATATGAGAGCGACAAGGAACGTGAGTCACATGGAACGATCGATGATATTATACAGCAAACAGAAGTTCCCATACCAACATGAATTGGTGTCATAAGTATGAATGTGAAGGGCCAAAATCATCAAAAAGAAGGTGTTGTGTCATTGTGGACCTTGATTAGGGGTAAACTCATAATTATTTTTTTTCTATTTATATTTTCTTTGGTACCAATTGGATTAATGTTTTCCGAAATCGGCTATGAAATTATTGGCCTCTTTTTTGCCCCACCATAACAATCCAACCACATAAATTCCTTCTTAGTACAACGGCTACTTCACTTTAACATTGTCTAGCCTTTTTCTATTTTTAAGTGAAATTTTTTACAATGCACATATATTTTAGGTTGTTAATAATCATCCCAGCTAATTCGGTCGGATAATATTTAAGAACAAGATGGTTTGCAATATTGGCTTTTTTCCTAGCCACTTGTTTAAGGAAACCATTTATTAGATATTTACTTATAAGTTAAGCTTTAAACCCAAAATACTTATAACTTGTCCGTCAATATTTAAATTAAATCATTTCATTTGAAAAGTGTCAAGAGTATAGTCTTACATGTGGTTGGGCGCGGAGTGGGGGGGGGGGGGGGGTTGGGGTGGTGTAGATGAAGAATCGAATAATTATACGATTTTTAATGTCCGATAGACTTGGACATTAGCACATATCCCATGGGCAATTGATGTATATTCCTCATAAACAAATTTTGTAAATCTTGATTATCTGTTTCTTTTTCTCTTGTAGAAACCATAATAAAAATAAAATGAGATAGTTGGAATTTTAACCCGAAAACTACACTACAATATTCGTATTGAATCTTTGAGAACTAAAAAATCACACAAAAAGTTTGGAAGTGTAAAAAAGGGAGATTTACTCAGATGTTATACATTTTATATGAAATTACCAGAAACATACAGATTTTTTTTTTATTACTATCATATTTCGGGTATATTTTTTATACCCAGCGTGCCCCTGTTAAACGTTACAGGAAAAAACGTAATTACAAAGAATGCCACTGCCACGTCAGCAAAGCCGCGTCGCCACGTCAGAAATCGCTGACGTGTATTAATGAACTCAGCCGTCGAGCGATATAGCGGCAGTGACGGCTGAGTTACGGTATGTTGCGGCTGATTTAAGAAAAATGGCTGAGTTATGAGCAAACGGCTGACTTACGAGTATAACCCAGCCTGGAGTTACGGCTGACTTACTGAAATCTGTCTGAGTTATGATAAAATGGCTGACTTTCGAGCATAACCCAGCCTAAGTTACGGCTGAGTTTTCACCCGATGGTTGATTTGTCAAATTTATGGCTGAGTTATTGCTTCGACACAGCTGACTTAACTTTCTCCGGCTGGCTGAGTTATCAAAGACGGCTTAGTTATGGGATGACGTTACGGCTGATTTATGTTCGAGTATCATAAATCAGCCGTAATGAGCTGGATTAACGGAAAACTCGGCCTTATTATGGCTTACTTAGTAGCGAAAGATTAATTACTAGAATAGCATGCAATGACGGCCGACTTATTAAACGACACGACTGAGTTAAATATTTTTGGTTGAGTTACGACAGTAAACGGCTGAATTTGGCTGCCGTTTTTTCGTTTTTTAATTACTGTAATAGTATTCATGTTGCGGCTGAGTTAAAGTTTTGTTTGATGGCTGGTTTAATTAAGCTGATTTACATTTTCGTTTGGTGGCTTACTTGCCACTTCATCAATTAAAAAATGACGTGGATGCAACATTCCATGTCATCATTCTATGTCATCATCATCAAAGGACAAAAAAATAGGGCCAAATTTTTTCAACTCGTCTTCTTCACCTGAGTTTATCACATCACCGGAACTTCCAATTCCTCATCGTCTTCTTCATTCTTCTTCAATTTCTTTCATCCTTCTCCCGATATGGTTGATCCGGTTCCGGTAATTGGGTATAAAAACACAAATACGTATTTAACACCGATGAAAGAGGGTGTAGAGTTGTGCAGATAGATGCGAAAACAACGCACGAAAAACTTGTGAAGTTGGTGCTCGATGATAAAGTTAGAGGAAATGTTGCGTCTCTTATTGTTTCGCTGCAAATTTACATGTCACGGCTGAGTTATATACTTAAGGGAAGACGAAAGGTTCGGTCAATTTACATGTCACGGCTGAGTTATATGTTCCAGGGAAGACGAAAGGTTCGGTAAAATTACATTACGGCTGAGTTATATGCTTAAGGAAAGACGAAAAGTTCGGTCAATTTACATGTCACAGCTGAGTTATATGTTCCAGGGAAGACGAAAGGTTCGGTAAATTTACATGTCACGGCTGAGTTATATTCTCCAGGGAAGACGATAGATGGGTGTAAATTATATGTTACGGGTGAGTTATATGTTTCAGGGAAGACGAAAGGTTCGGTAAATTACATGTCACGGCTGAGTTATCATTCAGGGAAGACGAAAGGTTGTGTAAATTATATGTTACGGCTGAGTTACATCACGTTATGGCTGAGTTACATCACTTTACGGCTGATTTATAATACAGATCGGAAAGCAACATTTTTTTGGAGAAGACAATATGAAATTTATTGGTCAAATAACAACAATCAAATTAAGATTCGTAAAAATATGTTTGAGGGATACATAGGAGGAAGACTAAACCGTATGAATCAAAACATAGATAGAAGTAGAAATGTCTCCAAATAGATCGATTGAGAGGAAGATTAAACGAGAGACATGTAAAATTAAAGTAAAAGAGTAGCTATTCTTGATTTCAACTCAAACCTGTAACGAATCATGTAGAATTCCATAGATCTCTTTGTTTTGGGTTTTGATTTTTGATGACTTTTTTCGTGAGCGTGGTTGCGAGTAGATCTGACGAAGCTTTTGATTTGGGACCCTATGGCAAGCGTTGTGGCTGTGAGGTCTAGGAAGATCCAGCCCAATCCTGCAATTTGAAGATCTCTGTCAATGTTGTACCCAAGTTAGTTGCAGATTATTAGATCTAAAAGCTTTTCTTGGATTTGGAGACAAAAAAAAAGAGAAGAGGAGAAATGATCTAAAAGCTTTTCTTGGATTTGGAGACAAAAAAGAGAAGAGGAGAAATAACGTGAGTTTGAGGAGTGTGAGATTGGTGATGTGGATTAATGACATGGATAATCAAATTTTTATTTATTATTTTTAATTAAAAACGAATTAAAAATTATTAATTAAAAAAAACTAATGAAGGGTGTTAATTGTAATTACACAAATACTCAAAACATATGAGTAATTTTTAGAAAATGTATGATATTCTAGTAATATTCGAACTTTTGGTTAACATCTGAGTAAATATTTCTTTATTTATTGTCACTCAGTCACTCTCATGTGTATCCCTAATGACATACAAGTAAAAAAAAAATTGTAAGTATATTGATTATTTACCATTTCGATTTTTGATCGTCCAATATTTTGATTGTTTCTAATCTATTCATAACCGTATCTTGGCATGTGTGATGAATACATTACACCGAAACTTTATTCAACTAATTCTTTTCTGCTATTTTTAAGCTTGCCGTTCCTACATCAAATACGTTCCTACATCAAATAAATAGTAAACAATTTCTTGATATAATTTTTTTTTTTTTTGGTTAAACAAAATTTCCTAGTATCACTGAACGGTCTGGGGCTCTGGTTAATACAAATGATGACTACTAAGGAGTTTCCGGAAAAGAAAAAAAAAAAGAATCCAGACCAAATCCAAAATTAAGCGAAGTGACTGGTAAGTTGAATGGTAATTAGCGTTGTGCGTGGAACCTTGTCCTCCTCTTTTTGAGCAAAAGTTGCTTCTGGTACGTATTTCATTAAACTTACTGCATGTTATTTACTAGGAAAAACGGTCTATTTCCCCACGAGAAGTATTACATCACGATAGATAGAGCCCAATCTACGACCTCGTGCTAAATATCCCTAAAAAATTACTTCTCAATCTGTATATCCCCGAATCTATAGTTTTCACCTATTTCTCCATAGATCTGGGTTTAATCGGTTTACGAGCTAAACCTGTTAGAAAACCACCCAAACCCATTAAAATTGAATTGAGAATTGAAAACCCGACCCAACCCATATCTTACCAATTTCTTCTTCTTCTTCCTTACCAACCCATGATTTTGCAGATTTAATTTGGATGCATCTTAAATTTCAACAAACCTCAAAACGACAACGTACATGTCGACAATGAGTCTTTTTCCTTAAAGCTTTTAGCCTCAACATCGTATTCTTCTCAGATTCCACCGGTGACGTCATCTACGCTTCATCTAGCACCACCATCACCAAGTCACCATTGCTTTTTGCTCCTCAACGGCTAGGATTTGATGGCTGATTATTCATCTCCGGCTTATTTCATGGCGTCGCCGTCTTATTTAAGCAATTCTCTTGAACAGAATCAACCACCGGTTCATGTATTCTCTCCGTCAGCTCAAACAACTCCGGTGAGACCAGTGATGAGACCAATCAGATCATAATCGGTAGGAAATCAAATAATTAATATGATTCCGCCTCTGTTTCCATGGGCGCCGAATATACGTGATAAGATACATAACCTAGAGTATCTGGAATCAAAATAAATCACTACCATCATCGGAGAGGTACAATGCAGACATTGTGAGAAGTGTATTAGGTAAGGTAAAATCTAAACGAGCACCTCTTATGTGAAAAAATCCAGAACAACGGCGGTGTGAGCTTTGTGGCGGTGAATAAGCTGTGAAACCCCGGTGATTGCTGAACGGTATAGTCATTGATGACGTTTTTCTCCGTCTCTTTCGCCATTGATGACGAACACAAAAGCTCGGAGATCCGATTTACAAAGAGGGAGAGAGGAGCCGAGTCCATGGTGATTTGCTTTTACAATTTGACGAAATCAATCGAAAAAGCTTAGGATTAGAGAAAGACACCACCAACTTCATTTGCCCAGAATTGAATCTGGAACAGATTTTGAGTATAACTCTTTCTTTTTGTGCTTATCTCTGCGACAAAGAAGAAAGACTGGGTTGGGTTGGGTTTTAATTGAAATCGGATCTGGGTCATGGTTATTTGCTGTAATTGGGTTTCAACTTGGTTTAGTATGGTTTTTAGGTGGTTTAATTTTGTTTTGTAAACCAAAAATCGATGAAAACCAAGATTTATGGAGATACATGTTTAGAACTATAATTTTGGGGAGATATAGGTTACGAACTATTATTTTGGGGAGATATAAGTTGAGAAGTAAATTTTTAGGGATATTTAGCACGAGGTCGTAGATTGGGCTCTATCTATCGTGATGTGATACTTCTCGTGGGGAAATAGACCGTTTTTCCTATTTACTAAAAGGGATACTAAGTTAATGGGTGAGACTGGAAGACATTAATAGAAGAAAAGAAAAGAGTGTAATTAGTTTTCTTCTACATTTACACCAGTCAAGAAAAAAATGTTTTCTTCTCAATTCCTCTGAAAAAGCCAAAAAGTAGAGAAAACTTTCCCTCTACAAAACTAAAGTAGAAATAATTCTTCTAAAAATGTATTTTCTTCTCTCCTTATAATTCTTCTCAATTCTACTTAAATTTTCACCAGTCACACCAATAAGTTAAAAAATTTCAACGGTTATAGTTATAGACCAAGTTGGCATGTTCTGCCAAAAAGATAATTTATATATGAATCAATTACGGATTTGCCATTTTTTGGGATGGCATTTGTGGATTTTGCCATTTTTTGAATAGTTTATGGATTTTACCCTTTTTCAGGCTACGGAAATATGATTTAACGTGCGTTTTATTCATTATGTTTGAGTTTAGTCGGTTGTGGTTGTTCTTAGGGTTTAGTATTTTGTATAAACTACGTATTTTTACCAAAAAAAATCCGAAATACGTACATTTTTAAGTGTTAGAAAATGGCATATCCGTAAGATTTTAGTAAAAATGGCAATTTCAAAAGATTTTTTATGAAAAATGGCAAAATCAACAATAATCCCTATATATATATATATATATATATATTAAGAATAGAGCTGTTTGATTGTCTCCAACTTTTCCATTGTTGTATCCTCTAGTATTCTCTTTTTTTGTCAACATTCTCTAATAATTCATCTTTTAAACAAAAAAAATTTGGTAGATCAAAAATAGTATACTTCCTTGGCCCGGCCAGAGCGCAAGCCATTGAAGCCACTGATTTGGACCTCAAAATTTGAGGGCCTTTTTAGCTAAAAATTTGTTAAGTTTTTATTTTATATAATAATTTTTGTAGAGAGCCTTTTAAAAATATTGTGGGCTTTTAGAGATAACTACAATATTTTTTTAATGGTAAAAATCTATTTAAAAGAAAATCTTTTTAATGGACTTTAAATTTTGCTTAGGGCATCCAAATTTACCCGGCTGATCAGTGATCACCATACCGATTCGAGGAATCGACGATCCGTTCATTATCCATGGTGGCACTCATTATGTTATGTGGCCCATCACCATAAGGCTGATGCATTTTTTAATAAATTCAAATAGGTTCAACTTTTTGTGTATGTTAAGCAACTTCTAGACATTTTTTAACCTAAGAAACTTATGTTAAGGATAAGAATTCAAAGGTTTTTCTCTTTTTATTTATTTTTAACTATTATAGTTATATTAACTAAACCACATTATATCACATATGTAAACAATAGTTTTCAAGAATGACTCTTTTGAATTTAATTTAAAGTTGTTGACAAAAAAAAAAAATTATATCATTCTGTTCAAACATTCAATTCTGTCTGGAGTACAAATTAAAGACATACAAAAAGAAATTGACTTTTCAATCACTAGCAAGACATGCTAAACAATCGGCGGAACTATTTAGGACACGATGAATGTAAGAAAGTTAAAAGCCATGGAAATATGATTTGTAAGAAGAAAGATTAGTATAAAAGAAAATGCGTTCAAGCCATTCGGAAAATGAGGAGATCATCCAAAAATATGTCTCGAACCAGAAACAGGAGATTTACGGCTAAAGTGATCACCAAAGGCATAGAGCTTATTTAACCTCTCTTGTAAAGCATACAAACCGTCCACAGCCAATCATTAATCATCCATCCTATTGGTCTTTTTTATCCTTCTCTAAATACGGTAAAAGGATGAAGACACTAGCTGCTAGGTATAGTGAATCATTTCTCTAGTCTAAATCAATAGCAGAAGAAACAAACTTAGCAAATTAAGCATGTTTTAAATGTGGATATCAAACATGCCACTCACATGTATGTATACATTAGCCCATACACTCATTCTCTATATAAGACCTCCAAGAATTTCTTAAGGGTTCACACATGCCACTTATAAAGTAATAAATACGTTGTGAGACAATTTTAATATTTATCTTTGGTCCATGGAAAATTCATTCAAAGGTTTGAGAAAAGGTACATGGACTACTGAAGAAGATAGTCTCTTGAGGCAGTGCATTGATAAGTATGGAGAAGGGAAATGGCACCAGGTTCCTTTAAGAGCTGGTATTTTATTTCACACATATATAATTAATCACTAGAAATTTTCTTTCCATCTACATAATATTCGGAAGGTTAATTAACAAACGCGTGCAAAAATCATTGTTTCATGCATTTTAAGGTGGTTCATGAAAATTATTTTATGCTGTTCAAATTTATGTTGAGTAACTCGAAGATGTTTGTTTCAAAGAAAACAAAAGTCAGACGCCAACCTATGTAAAGTCGTTAACTTCTTTTATTGGTTTTTTTTTTACTGATTGAACACGAAGACGTGTTTTTGTGTGTAAATAGTACATTATTTATAATAGTGTGCATAGATAGTGATAGATTCTTTATGATAATCAATGTCGACTGTTGGTTTTATAGGGCTAAATCGGTGCCGAAAGAGTTGTAGACTAAGATGGTTGAACTATTTGAAGCCAAGTATTAAGAGAGGAAAATTTTGCTCTGATGAAGTAGACCTTCTTCTTCGCCTGCACAAGCTTCTAGGAAATAGGTATTTTTTACTCACTACCGTTTTATTTCGGGTCCATAAGTTCAATACTAATAACTCATATGTATATGTTTGACAATGCTTAGATGGTCCTTGATTGCTGGTCGATTGCCTGGTCGAACTGCTAATGATATCAAGAATTACTGGAACACCCATTTGAGTAAGAAGCATGATGAACTATTTAGTAATACGAAGATGATAAACAGTAACATTACTTCCCATCCTACTACTTCGGCCCAAAAAATCAATGTTTTAAAGCCTCGACCTCGATCCTTCTCCGATAAAAATAGTTTCAGCGATCTCAATGTATTGCCAAAAGTTGACGTAGTTCCTTCATGGCTTGGACTCAACAACAATAATGTTTGTGAAAGTAGTATCACATGTAAAAAAGATGAGCGAAAAGATAACCTTATCAATAATCTAATGGATGGAGATAATACTTGGTGGGAGTGTTTACTGGAGGAGAGTCAAGAGGCAGATGTATTCGGTCCAGAAAAAGGAGAGAACTTGGCCATTGACGTTTCGAAACTTTGGGGTTTGTTTAATGAAGAGACTGTGGAACTAAATTAGTGTTGCTCACCTGTATGTAGGGTTATTTTTATGTATTTGAACGAATAATTACTAGCATTTTTAACCTTTTTTTTAATGTTTATGTCATTATGTGTGTGTTAATATTGCAATTTTTCTGTTTCCTTTTGTAAATTGAATATTTTTTTTTTGGTTTTTTGAAACTAAAACTAATCTTTTACATGAACACAAAGAAAAACTCTTATTTTCTTGGATTTGTTTTCGCTTTTTCAAAATGTTATTGTATAAATTTAAATTAAAGGTGGCAGCATTTGTTACAATATAAGTTAACACGAGTTAACCATCAAGAAAATCACAACCAGAAGAACTTTAAACCAAGAAGATATATAAGGTTTAATAAGGTGGAAGGTTGTATGGTCGGCAAGTTAGCAATTTGTCAGTTCGTTAGGAGCATTAGGGTTTCGAAGTTTTAAATCGATGATCAAAAGAAATCGAGGATCTGATGCGGACATCCAAACCACACAATACCAGGATGATGGGAGAATCAAACCAGCAGCTGAACCAAAGCTCATTCAAACCGGATGCACAACTCCAAACAGACCCGACAAGGACATATGCTCAGTGTTTGAAGCATATCAGCTCAACCACGACGAATCAAGGCATGAAACTACTTGGAGATTGTTCACAGCTCAGCTACAAAACACCACGAGGAATAATAATCCAAAAATCTATTACCATCAAGAAGTTATGGAAGTTACAAGTCAGCAGACCTCCAACCGACGCAACGGAGACATGCGTCCATTCATTGAATCACCCCGGGCGAACCAGGAGGAACCGAGTTTTAAACCAACTTGTTTTGGAAACTTAACCCATCAGAGGAGCTCGTCGAATTGGAATCAAGTCAGAAACGATTTTGGTTTAGGAGATATTAATTTTCTAAACCAGATGACTCTCGGCTTGCCTTATTTGGAAGCTCACGGTTTTAATCACTTGCAAACCAGACTTTGGCGACCAGGAGAGACATTAAGGCAATCAGAAGATACACTTTACCATATAGGAGAATCATCTAACATCCTTCCATGCACCAGCAAGCACCAGATTAGGCGGATCTCCTTGTGCTCACACTTTCCTTATATGGCCGCGCTCACACTTTATGCCTTAACTCCCCAACGGCTACATCTATGCTACAACTACAACTTGACCACGGATTCAATGCCTCTAGACGTCCCAAGACAGCATAAATTCACGCCAAAGCTCTCAAGACTCAAAGCACAACTCAAGTTTCCTTATTTGGCCTGATTTGCTCATAATGGTCCAACGGCTAGTTTGCATTCAATTTTGTGATTTCTTTCTTGTTTCTAACCTTTTAGAACGTTAGTATACTCATGTAAGAGCTCTATATAAAGCTCATTTCGTCCTTTGTACAAAGCACCTTTCAATCAACCAAGAAAATATAAAGTTTGTTCTTCTTTTATTCAAAGAGTGTCTTTGTTTAAAACTTATCTTTAGATTCATTTGAGTGATTCATTTGTGTCTACTGATTCTTGGAATAGAAGTGTTTGTGAGATTCAGGCAACTCTAGTTCCAAAGGCTGAGTGAGTCAGTCATTCCAAGGATTGAGAGAGTCAATCATCCTCCACCACCTTCCATCTCGACTTCATTCCACCTTCCGCATCCATAAGCTTGGAATCTCTTGATCATTGAGTGATCATAAGTTGGAGTGATTCCAATCTTATATCATCTGGTATCAGAGCTTCAAAAGCTCCTATCCATCAGGTTGTATCTTTTCAACTTATATCTTTTCGATTTTTATTTTTCGGTTTGTAATTTCATTTTCATAAAATTTAAAAACCCATAAAAATTGTTTCTTACATTTTTGTTTATTTGCTTCATTACTATCATAAAATCAAAAAAAAAAATTTTTTTTATTATCTCATAAAAAAAAAAAAAAAAAATACCATAAAAAGTTCCTTTATATTCAGTATTTTGTGTTATTTCCAATTTAAATCATTAAAAAACCAAATAAAACAAATTCGTGTTTTGTTATTTAATTAATTTTAGTAATTTTAATTGTTGAAAATCAGAAAAGAAAAAGAAAAGTTTCCTTTTGTTTTTAATCTTTGATTTTTCCTTCCTTTTACTTGTGATACGCTTTTGATATCTCACACCTATCTTCTTCGTTTTGTTTTGTGAGGAAACGCTAGAGCACAACCATGGAGTATGAAGAAGATGAGAGGAGTGAATACAACACTTCAGAGGTGGATTGGGGACAAGAACCTGACCCGTCATGGAGTGGAGAAGGAGATTACGACTATGGCTCATGGAGAGGAGAAACTGATTCTGAAATCAGTATAGAAGAAGTAGATGAACGTGATGAAGAGCCTTGGTATGAAGAGACGAATTCACAAGGTGCTTTCGAAGAAGAAGAAGGCCAAGTTGATGATGAGATCGAACCAGAGCCACCAGACCATTTTCAAGACACCACGAGCAACTATGAATGCTATGAAGAAGAAAACCATGAACGTGATTCATGGAGTGAAGAGACTGAATCTCGTTTCAGTCAAGAAAAGGAAGACCACAACGATAGATTAGAACATGAAGAATTTAATCACGAAGGAGAACCAGACCAGTTTGTGGCACCTTATCATAAGAGTAGGCCATGGTGTGAGATACCTTACTCTGACCATGAGGAAGAGCACCAAGAAGAGGACAGACCCTGGTGCGAGATACCCGAGGATGATTATGAGGACGCATCAAACGATGGAGTCAAACCATGGTGTGAAGAAACTGATTCCCAAATCAGTTTAGACGAGTCTCCAACAAGCTATGGTGACGAATCAGAATCTAAAGAAGAGTTCGATGAGGATAATGAAGCTGAAAGTGAGGCTGGAAGAGATGATTCCGGTGAAGAATACACCGAAGCGGATGAAGACGTAAGTGTGGTAGGAAGAGATGAAGTTCGTTACATAAACTTTGCAGGCCATCACCAAGGACCAGAAGCCTATTTGCGTTGGGAACAAGAGATGGAAGATTGGTTATCATCTAACCAAATTCCGGAGGAAGAAAAGACGATTTATGCGGAGGATACCTTAACCGAGGATGCCTTTAGGCGTTGGGAACAAGATGCATACATCCGTCTTGAATATGATGAACCAAACGCTTCTTGGGGAGAAATGAAGCAACTTTTGTATGAAGAGTTCGTGGAAGATGCTGGCGACATGCGTCAATACAACCTACGAGTCTACGCCAATCCCGAGCCAAGAAGATGGATTCTAGCAAAACCGAAGGCTACACCTAAGAGAGCTTTCATCCCTAAGCCAAAGAAAGAGACCACACCTGCTCTAAAGGAGAAGACTGAGTCTAAGTCAACATCTCAAGTAAAGAAAAAGAAGTTGAGTGCAATTTCGTTGCTTGAACCACACGTTGAACCACACTCTGAACTACATGCTGAACCACACCCTGAACTAAAGCAAGGTAAGTTTTCTAACCTCTCTAAGTCTAAAGAAATTATATGTTATAGGTGTCATAAAAGAGGACATTTTGCTGCAAATTGCTCAACTAGGCAAGTAGGAAAGTTAACCACGAAGGAGTTTAAACCGAACGCTAGTTTAGTTTCAAAAAGTTTAGAAAGTTTCAATTCTTGTATGATACACTTGCTCTTGCCAAAGAATGTTGATTCATGTCACACTATGGAGCATAAAGCTAATGAAGTTCAAAGAAGTATGAGCATTGAGAGGCAACCATTGGAAATACTAGTAAGTGGAGCCTATGATCTTATTCGACATTGGAATAATTTTATACTTCATCGTTGCTTTAAGAATTCTGATTTTAATGAATCAACTTCAAGTATAATGCACTTGTTCTTTGCCAAAAGTGTCAACAACATTGCAGATACAAGAGAGAATCATAAAGGCGATTTACCGGAGATGAAGAAACTCATGAACCAAAGTCAAAACCAGAGTGAACCAGCACCATTGGTGTTAAAGCCACCTATCATAAAGACAAGAAGAGCCTCAAACTCTTGCTTAATCAAAGAGGAACCGCCGGATTTTAAAGCTCAAGCCCGAACCCGAGGAAGAGTTCATCAAGCAACACGACAACTACAAGCACCGGATCAAAACAGAGGAGTGATCCTATCTTTCTTGCTCAAAGGAGAGCCACCCGATGCACCATGCATCATCAAACCGCCACCCTACCAAGGTAAGACCCTAGCCTCCCAAAATCGAATGAAAGCTAACTTGCTTTCTCTTGGTGCAGATTGTACAGTTTCGAGGTCGAAACTTTTTCAAGGGAGAGGGTATGATGCGGACATCCAAACCACACAATACCAGGATGATGGGAGAATCAAACCAGCAGCTGAACCAAAGCTCATTCAAACCGGATGCACAACTCCAAACAGACCCGACAAGGACATATGCTCAGTGTTTGAAGCATATCAGCTCAACCACGACGAATCAAGGCATGAAACTACTTGGAGATTGTTCACAGCTCAGCTACAAAACACCACGAGGAATAATAATCCAAAAATCTATTACCATCAAGAAGTTATGGAAGTTACAAGTCAGCAGACCTCCAACCGACGCAACGGAGACATGCGTCCATTCATTGAATCACCCCGGGCGAACCAGGAGGAACCGAGTTTTAAACCAACTTGTTTTGGAAACTTAACCCATCAGAGGAGCTCGTCGAATTGGAATCAAGTCAGAAACGATTTTGGTTTAGGAGATATTAATTTTCTAAACCAGATGACTCTCGGCTTGCCTTATTTGGAAGCTCACGGTTTTAATCACTTGCAAACCAGACTTTGGCGACCAGGAGAGACATTAAGGCAATCAGAAGATACACTTTACCATATAGGAGAATCATCTAACATCCTTCCATGCACCAGCAAGCACCAGATTAGGCGGATCTCCTTGTGCTCACACTTTCCTTATATGGCCGCGCTCACACTTTATGCCTTAACTCCCCAACGGCTACATCTATGCTACAACTACAACTTGACCACGGATTCAATGCCTCTAGACGTCCCAAGACAGCATAAATTCACGCCAAAGCTCTCAAGACTCAAAGCACAACTCAAGTTTCCTTATTTGGCCTGATTTGCTCATAATGGTCCAACGGCTAGTTTGCATTCAATTTTGTGATTTCTTTCTTGTTTCTAACCTTTTAGAACGTTAGTATACTCATGTAAGAGCTCTATATAAAGCTCATTTCGTCCTTTGTACAAAGCACCTTTCAATCAACCAAGAAAATATAAAGTTTGTTCTTCTTTTATTCAAAGAGTGTCTTTGTTTAAAACTTATCTTTAGATTCATTTGAGTGATTCATTTGTGTCTACTGATTCTTGGAATAGAAGTGTTTGTGAGATTCAGGCAACTCTAGTTCCAAAGGCTGAGTGAGTCAGTCATTCCAAGGATTGAGAGAGTCAATCATCCTCCACCACCTTCCATCTCGACTTCATTCCACCTTCCGCATCCATAAGCTTGGAATCTCTTGATCATTGAGTGATCATAAGTTGGAGTGATTCCAATCTTATATCAGGATCTTTTGGTTCTTTTAAGTTATTATATTTTTTTGTATGAGGTGATGCGATGAGAGTGAAGAAAGATAAAGAGACATCATTGAGAAATTGAGAGAGAGAAAGAGGAGATAAGTCAACATTATTGATGTACATGTCCTTTCGAGGATTATGTAGGGTTTCATTCGGTCTGCACTCTATCTTCTTTCTCCTTTTTTTTTATAAGTTTGGGTATGTGTTACGTGCTTTGTCCATACCTAATTATAAATTTCGTAAAAAAAATAACGATCAAAATAGGTAAAATAAGAAAGTAATGATTTCATAATACTTTCTAATCTTATCTTTTATTTTGGTCAAAACTTTCTTATCTTTCCTAACTAAAAAAAAAATACAAATTCAATTTTCGTGGCAAGAAATTAACAATTACAAAAGGATTTGTATATCACCGCCATCTCTTTTAATGTGTCCCACGTTTTTTCTCGGATCCATGGGTCTACCCCTGTCTCACGGCCGGTCCGCTACGTTCGGGAGGCTTTAAAGACTTGTTTACCGACCCAACAAATCACCACATGATCTTTTCATGTGTTTTGTCCTCACTTACACAGTTCCGACAATCACTTCCCGGAAGGTCACCCATCCTGAAACTACTCCAGCCCAAGCACGCTTAAATGTGGAGTTCTCCCAGCACAGTTGACCGAAAAGATAAGTGCACTTTGGTGACATAGGTGGCCAAATCAATTTTTTTAAAGCTCTCCGCATGCACCACCATATTCCTGAAACCGGGGTGTTACACCCATCCTCGGGCACGCCTCAGTGCAAGACTCTACAATAATTTGTTCTCTCTAACTCATCTGATCATACGTTCTCTGTCTATCACTAGTTATGTCCCTAGAGTTCTTCTTATAAATTGTAGGTTCAAACGCGTCATACTGCTAACACACTCGTTGATCATGTTACGCTAACAATTATGCTAGTCTCACTCTCTTATCCTGACAAGATGAACAAGGGAATGGAGAAAAGTATCTAGGGACAACATGACCACACCCAAAGAAGTCTTCCTTAAGTGGTAGATTCCTACATTAGTCCAATGGGAGATACACATAAGAAATGATACGTGCAGCGGGAGGAAAAATACCCTTATTTATAAAAGGTTGGTGAAAATATATGATGAGCACATTTTCTAAGGAAATAGTATTAAAGGTATAATTTTCTCTAACGCACTAATGTGGATACTCCGGTTTTGTGAAGTGGTAGCTTAGTGCCGCGAACCTATTCCACACGTGGCTTCAAACGTAAACCGAGAAGAGGACTACTCTCGCTCCACACGTTCTTGGTACCCGATACATGAATTTGGATGAGGTACTCATTTATAATTACATTTTATAACAATATTTCTCGTAACCAATCATCAAACTTCCATGTGATCCTCGAATCTATATATAATAGCAATCTAATAAATACCATTTGCACATCTGAACGGTTGCGTCTTTTTATCGCAACCTTTCGTTTAAATCGGTTATTTTTTTACGGTTATTTTGGTTGCGTCTTTTTATCGTAATTTTCGTTTTAATCGGTTATTTTTTACGGTTATGTCGTTTCCAATAAATACCATTTGCACATCTGAACGGTTGCGTCTTTTTATCGCAACCTTTCGTTTAAAGCGGTTATTTTTTTACGGTTATTTTGGTTGAGTCTTTTTATCGTAATTTTCGTTTTAATCGGTTATTTTTTTACGGTTATGTCGTTTCCAATAAATACCATTTGCACATCTGAACGGTTGCGTCTTTTTATTGCAACCTTTCGTTTAATTTTTTATGGTTGTTTTTCTTACAGTTATTTTTGTACGGTCATATTGTTTTATTGAATTTCTTTTTACGTAAACC
This sequence comes from Arabidopsis thaliana x Arabidopsis arenosa, assembly GCA_019202795.1. Taxonomy (NCBI): domain Eukaryota; kingdom Viridiplantae; phylum Streptophyta; class Magnoliopsida; order Brassicales; family Brassicaceae; genus Arabidopsis; species Arabidopsis thaliana x Arabidopsis arenosa. The sequence continues at coordinate 8,969,398 of CM032919.1, read as the reverse complement.
AATAAACTACATATAAAATTGGTTTTATTTCAGAGTTTACATATGGATATATTTAGTAGTATAACCTCCTTAATTATATCATTCATTTAACATTTACGTGATATCATGGGAAAACAATAATATAGAGGTTTAAATAATTTGGACATACGTGAGTGAAATGAGCCCCACACATTAAAGCTTTAACGGACACGTTCGTCTACGTAATGGACTTATCGAATAGTTGTAAAATCGTGCCTTTTCAACTCTATATATTGTCTATCTTTTCGAAATTCCAATTTTTTTGTCTTGCTACAACGATTATTTGTTCTACGATGAATTCAAAACAAATTATATGTAAAATGGAATCAAATTCTTTACTGTCTAAATTATTTCTAAACATACACTTTTTTAATATTGAAGAAAAACTTCTAATTCTTCATTTAACCAAAGATTTTTGGAATGATTTTGAAAATGGAAAAGTTTTAATCAATTTTAAATATAAAAATTTAATGAAGATGCCAACAATTTTTTTCTCAGAATTGAAGGGATTATACAATGAATTTTTTGATTTAACAATTATATATGGTAACAATGATGCTTTCTACCTTAAGGCAACATATATGGGTTATATACAACAAAATATTGATGCTGTGTTAACATTATTACAAAGTCCAAATATGAGAAGAATATAGTAGATATGAGAACCTTAATTTGTGTTAACATTGTTGTGTTAACATTATTACAACAAAATATTGATGCTGTGTTAACATCCTCAAGCAATATGGCTATCTACTATATTTTTCATATGTGTTGGTCGCTTTTAATTTTTCATATAATAGCAATCTCAATAAATGCCTTTTGCACATTTGAACGGTTGTGTCTTTTAATCGCAATTTTTGGTTAAAACTGTTTTAAACTAAAATATATATTTTACGGGTATGTTTTTTAGAAAATTGCAATCCAAATGTATTCTGCGATTGCGTCTTTTTGTTGTAACTCTCCATAAATAGTTGCAACCTCTTATTTGAATTATTGCAATATTTAGTTTATTTCACGAACAATTGCAACCTTTAGTTTATATATTTAGTTTATATCACAAATAATTGCAACCTTTGATTTATATATTTATTTTATTTCACGAACGATTGCAACCTTTGATTTATATATTTAGTTTATTTCACGAATAATTATAATCTTTGGTTTATTTTATAAATTGCTATAACATCTAATTATCTACCGTCGCGTCTCTCGGTATAACTTTTCATAAATTAATATTTTTAATTTTTAATTACCAAAATGTATTTAAATGAGATTGTAATCGTTTAATTAGACCGTTGAAACATTTGGTTTATTTGACCAATCATTGCAATTTTTGGTTTTGTTTTACGAATCGTTGTAATCTTTAATTTATTTGACGAACTTCACGAACCGTTGCAACTTTTGATACATCGCGACATTTTTTTTAAAACTAAAAACATTATTTTACGTTATGTTTTTTGAGAAAGTTACAATCCGAGTAAATATTTTTTACGGTTGCATCTTTTTAATTGTAACTTTTCATAAAACGGTTGCAACCGTTTAGTTGAATCTTTGCAACATTTAGTTTATTTCACCAAAAACTGCAACTTTAAATTTATTTTATAAATCGTTATAACATTTAATCATCTACCATCGTTATTACTAATTTTTGTTTGAATTTTTTTTTAAACGATTTTTGAAATATTTTCCCCCGCGACATCGCGGGGGTCCGGAGTCCTAGTTTCTTTAACAGCTTTCTAACGCAAATAATGTCGATTTTCATCGGGTTCATGTCGGTCGCACAGTATATATAAACTAAAAGTCTAAAAATGCGTGGGACAAAAACAAAAACTCTTTAAACTTCTTGTCGTTGTTATTCTTATTATTATTATAGGTTATCATGTATCAATTAACACATGGGTTTTGGCAAACATGAGCCACCGGCAAGGAACTTGTGATTGAATAGTATTCTATACATAAGGGTTACACATTTACACGTGTGTAGTCAGCTTTCTGAAAGAGTTATTGCTTGTTGTTAATATAAATTTAGCATTCTTTGGGAAAATACTACAACGTGAAACTTCTAACTAGACCAAAAGTTAATGCTTACTTCAGAAAAGTTATATAATTTTATGTCAATAAAACATTACCTGCATAAAAAGTGATTAGTTTTTATTTTATTTCAAATTCCCCCGATATCATATCAGTCTCGTTCATCTGCTATTTCCATGATGTTCGGTTGAAAAGAAATGTATGCAAAATTCTAGAAATGTATGATAAATATATACCTATCACTTCAAAAGAATTTATCAAAAAAAAAAAAAACAATAATTATGTATGATTATTTTTTCTTGAAAATGTTGAAAGAATAGACTTCATATAAAATCATATCTTATCGATTTTATGAGATTATGTCTCATGTACATGTGGAAAATTGTTTGTGAACGATGAACATGCACGTTAGTTTCACTTAAAAAAGTTATAACAACTATTACTATTTCCTTCAAAACAAAAAAACCATAACCCGCCAAAATAGCAAGTTCAACAAAGATACAAATATTTGCAAACTTTTCTTTAATAAAGTCATCAACTAGCATAAACGTGGCGTAATACAAACCAAATGTTAGAGCTGTCGTTCCCAAATTAATTCTGTGTAGAGTTTTTCAGTTTTACACCATTCACCACCATGAAAGCTAAAAAGATTGAGATGATCATGAAGAAGAGTTTTCCAACATTCTTTGTAATATTTTTGAACTGTGTGTTGTTGTAGATCCGAAAAAATTAGTTATGCCTAACACCATTTTTTTCAAGTTTGAAACTGTTTTTTCTTTCGAGTTTTATACTTTTTTTTCTGTGTTTATGGATGTAGAAGAAGAAGAAGGTGTTAACCAAAATTTATTGAAATTTTAGTCCTTATTGACATGTTAGTTCACCCATTAACCCTTTTCTTTACGATACCCGGTTGTCTCATTGCTATAACATCAAAGTACGTTTTATTTTATTCTTGGAAATTTAAAAAATTTATATAACCGACATATTTAAACTCTTTTTAAACAAAAATAATTCTTTTGTATTTTTGTTATAGTTAGTTATCATTAAGTGTCTAATGCAAATGTTTTAGACAAAAAGAGTATACCATATAAATTTAAATCAATGGTGATTTTGTTACAATATAAGTTAACTCGTGTTAATCATTCAAAAAGGGCAATTCTCAAAATTTCACACTTAAGTTTTGATTTTTGTTATAATACCATAAAACTAAAATTTTTACTTTCAACCTTCAAACATAAATCCTAAACCCTAAACATTAAACCCTTACCCCTAGGCCCTAAATGTATACCCTAAATCTAAAATGGCCAACCCGAATATAGAAATTTAAATTTTTAACCCTTGAAAATTAATTTTTGTGTTTGTAGTATTTTTGTAAAACCAAAATTTTTGTTGGTATTTTTGAAACATTAGACTAATAGTAGTATTTTTGGAAAACAAATTTAAAAGTGTGGTAATTTGAGTAATTTCTCTAAAAAAATCACAAACCGAAGAAAGTTTGAACCCAAGAAGATGTCTTATTGCAAGTAGAGAAGTTTTAAGGTGGAAGATTTGTATGGTTGGCGAGTTAGCAAGTTGTGGATTCGTTAGGGAGAAAAATTTCCTAATTACGTTGACTATAAAAGTTTCCGGTCCTTAAACAAATAAATGTAGTACACGAAACTGTTTTCTCCACTCTAAGAACTGATCAGATCATTTGGTCAATCCATGACTGATTACTTTGTTTCTAGGCTATTTTTGAAGTGATCAGTTGATCACTTGTGGTGCCTTCGTCCATCATCGTATCGCATAAGCGTAACAAAGTTCAGGCTCATTGATTTGAAAGAATGACCGAACGTCGAACAAACCTTATGTATTCTTGAAAATATTTAAAAATTAAATTATTTAAGGAGATACGGAAACCATTTTTGATAACGTTATAATCAAAATGAATTTTCTCATGTATTTGGAAAAATTTGTTTGCCTTGCAAGAGAAAGCTGGGATACAAATTTCAGATAAGAATGGTCTTTATAACCAGGGCTTAGCAATGCGAACCTACAATGTGAAAAAGAGAGAGAGTAAGGTTGAAGCTGTTTGCCACATTTTGGTGCACGGAAAAGACGAGAGCGTATTGTAGGATCATCGTCTTTGTATAGATTACTGCTGCTAGTTTGAAGCTTTTCATAGAGTTAAAATAGTCGCATTCGAAGTTATGAATTGTTCTTCAGATCGTATAAATTTAGTAGAGTTTGCGGACATAGGCGCTTGCTGATCCTCGTTTAAAAGTGTTTTGTCTTGTGTCTTTTTTAAGCTTTTAAAAAAAACTACATATATATTTTTTTTTTAATTTATTAATTATTATATGGCTCGATATCAGCCATGTATCATGAGATGGAAGTGGTCTTAACATAAGTTCCTCAGTTGAATCATCTTGTGATCAGTTCATTGGAGAATTTTTTTTTTCTAGGAAACTTGGGATGGACATAAGTGATGAAGTGTAAAGATTTCAATGATAGTGTAATGGATGCAACATTATCGTTAAGTTGTGTGTAGGGAATTTATTGCACCGTGCGGTATTGATAAGATTTCGTCATCCAAAAAAAGACCCTTTAATTTTTTGGTCTTTTCGGAAACCATTTCAATAAATATCCTTCTCTATAAAGACCTAGTTTGCATGGCAGGACTCTAAACTCTTTGTTAGTAAAAAGGTCGAGCTGCTGCTTACGTTGAGCACCAAATGTAGGATGGGAACAAAAAAAAATTACTGTTATACATGAAACTTAAGGAATTTTTAATCTCTGATCTTAAAATGCTCATTAATGAGAATTTGCATTTCAATACTATTTAAGACCTCGAGTGAAACAACAACATGTTATGTGCCTCAGCCCTAGCCACAGATCGAGTATAGTAAGCTGTGTTGAAATCTTAAGAACAATCGAAAACTTAAGAATAAGAATTATAATTCTTATAGATAGCAAAGCTTCCTCTTAAGTCTTAACCCAAGTCTCTTTTAGAAAATTAGGTTAATTGTTTGAAGTTAGTTTATTATTGAAACCAAGAGGTCTTTATATAGACCCTTAGCAAACCGACTAGACCTAATCCAAATAATAAAAGAAAAGTTTAAAGGAAAATACAATTTGTCTAAATAAATGGAAATAGAAGCTTTAAAAATCATTGAGAAGCTTTCAGTTTCCTTCTTTGGTATCTGTTCCCATAGCGTGTATCATTACTCTCCTCCTTGACTAGGAGCTTGTCCTCAAGCTCCAATTCCGGGTAAGCGTGATACAGTTTCAATGTGTCTTCCCACGTTGAATCATCTGCAGCATCTGCTGTCCATTGGACTAAAACCTGGCGAGCGTCGCCTCACATTCGTGCCTTCAAGAGTCGTAATGGCTTCAAGGGAACAACTCGGCCATTCAAAATAGGTGGTAAGGTAGGGCTATGATCTAGAAGATCACCATTGTGCTTCTTGAGCAAAGAAACATGGAACACATTATGAATTTTAGTTCCTATAGGCAGCTGTAGCTAGGCGGTAAGAAACTGTTCCAATGCGAGAAAGCACCTCAAATGGACAGTAATATTTAGGAGACAGCTTTGTAAAAGCTTTCTTGGCCACTATCAATTGTCGGTGCGGCTGGATTCAAAGCCAGACCCAATCCCCAACACTGAATTAAACGAACCTGTGATGATTATCATACGGGAGCTTCATACGTTGTTGTGCATCAAGAAGTCGTTCTTGCGCGAGCGCAATGAACTCGTCACGCTGTTCCAATGCCACATCCACCGCCCCAACCCGAGAGCTACCAGTCGTGTAATCCAACAGGCGTGGCGGCTCCCGTCCATACACTATCCGAAATAGAGTGACTTTAAGACTTGTATGGAACGAAGTATTATAACAATAATTCACCCAAGGCAGCCAAGTGAGCCATTTGCGGGGAGAGTCTCTAGTGTGGCACCACAGATACATTTCCAAGGTTCTGTTCACGATCTCAGTTTGACCGTCAGATTGAGGTCGGCAGGCTGTTGTAAAACATAGGTCTGTTCCTAGAAGCCTGAACAACTCTCGCCAAAATACACTATGAAAATTTTTATCCCTGTCCCTAACTATGGTTTCTGGTATACCATGGAGCCGAAAAATATCACTGAAAAACGCTTGAGGTTTCAAAATAGATGTCGTTTAGGTTTTGAATGCTGATGGTTATTAAAAAGTACAGTTTTATCCCTATAATTTTAATGTCTTGACCATGAAAAATATATTTTAGAATATATCAATAAATGGTAAAACAGAATTTTTTTAAAAAATTTGTGTATAAAAACTTTAAACGTAATTAAAAACAGACAGAGTATACCTTTGTTTAAGCTCATAAATAAAGTAAGTCAATGTATTATTTAATTTTGCATAGTATTCCTTTACTGTTTTAAATGCAGTAGGTATAGTTGCAGTTGCGGAAGTTTGCAGTTTTAAATGTTTTTAAGCGTTTTGAACGACTACTTTATCTGTTAAAAACATATTCATTTGCGAGAGTTTTATAATTGGTTGACCAGTTGAAGCAACATCGGTTAAACCAAAAATTACAAAAAGAAATATAATATATAATTATAAAAAATGTACATGGTTAATTATGAAAACCATAAATAAAGTACAAGATAACTATTATTTAAAAAAAAAATTAGTGAAACACAGACAATTATTCTTATCGTTAGCTTTTTTTCATTGAAAGATTAACGTTAGAAAATGATTATTATTTAAGAATTAACGTCAATATATATAGGATTTGAATCATCCGCTACCGTCTGCAAACGTTTATGAAAAAGAGTTTTTGAATTTAACGATTGTGAATGACTCAAAGCGGCATAAAACAATTTCCGTGAATGTCTTAAAACTAGCAACCACAACTTTTTTTGTTGTGGGAGAACCAATCAAAATCCATAAGTCTTAGTTTTTTTTTTTTTTTGGCTTCTTCGTCAAGATGAATAACGAAGGTGACAAAACTCAACGTACGCTGGTGCGATGATCAAATCACATATGTGAAACTAACGGCACATTAAACAAGCCAATCTAATTAATATATAATTCTATACATACCTTAAAGCATGAAAAATGATTGTGCACCCATTTGTTCACGAATTTTTTATTTTCATCTTGTTAGTTAATTTGAGTGAAATACGAATATAAGTGATATATATATACCAGCACGTAAAGGAACTAGATTCCATTTGCCTTCTCCATACGTATCAATGCATTGTGTCAAACGACTATCTTCTTCAGAAGTCCATGCACCTTTTGTCAACCCTTTGGACGAACCCTCCATGGAGCAAAGAGAAATATTAAAATTATCTAACCAAATATTTATAAAAGTTAAAAATTATCAAGGAATAATATGTTGTGACTCATCGAATCCTTTGTCAGGTATATATAGAGAGTAAACTCGCGAGGCGATGCATTGATAGGGAAGTGACGTGCATGTTTGATATCCACATTTCAATTTTTTCTTATGCCAAAATATATTTGGGTTGGATAATTAAGACTATCTTACAAATTTAGATGTATCGGTAACTACAAAAATATTTTGAAAAACCATTATTATTGAGTAAAAATAACTAAGTCATTAAAAAGTTCACTGCAAAAAAAATATTCACTACAATGCAATCTTGGTTTGTTTGCAAGAGCTCTCTCGTGAAGCCACCACCACCCTCAAGTTTTGACCACTCTACTTTCTTTTCAATTTGTGCAATTTTATTTTCATTTTCTTTTAAGTAGAACTTTTTCTATGAGAAATAAATTTAACATTTTAAAACAAAAAGAAATATCGATTTTATTTACTCTCTACATAGCAATATAGCATAAGTAGTATACTTTCCAACAAACTTCATGTAGTACAAAAATGGATCTAGTAAGCAACATCCTCATCCTCCTATATACTTATATGGTTCGAGACATCGATCCACTCAAGCTGCAACTCGACCTCCCCGCGCTCAACGTTCTGGAGCCTAAGAAACATATTTTGGACAATCTTTCCTTTGTGCCACACAATCTTGCTCTCTTCTGACAAGCAGTTCTGCCTGCTAGCCTGTATCTTCATTATGACGGTACCATCGGGGAGTCCTCCAAGCTGGTTTTGGATTCTGATGGCTTCAAGGAACGGATCAATGTGGAAAACCGCATCTCCCATCTTATCATCCCTTGAGAACCAGTCTCTATCGTACACCATCTATATTATCACAACAAAAACAAACACTCAGTTTCTTGTTGTATGTTGTTCTGTTTCAAACATTAAAAATCAAGAATCTACTACGGTCTAGTTTATCGTGTTTAATACGTTTTTAACTGAGAAAGAGCAAGTTGTTGTAATGAAGAATCACTTACGATTTTGACAGGAAGAGTTGGATCAGTAACAGAAAGTGTCAAGTCTTCGTTCCATTCCGGATTTAAATTCTTTTTCATCACACGGGTTCGTAACTTCTGCGCCAAAGAAGAGAAATAACTTTGTTCAGATTCATAACCATATCAAAAACTTGGTGAATTAATGCTTGTCTTTTAGTTCACTTTATTTTTTTTTATTGATAATTAAATTCCTAGGAAGTTCTCAGTATCCTATAATTGAAAGTTTATAGTATGTGATTATAATGGACATGTTACAAATTCACAACTAACATTGTCCTACTAAGTTTCAAAGGACCCATTCAGCCAAAACAATTTCTTTTTTGGGTGAAAATAAAAAAAAAATACATCAGATCCTCTAAGAAGCAAAACCAGATTCATAACCAAAGATCCATTCATTAAAAAAAATGGAGACTAGGGAAGATCAAGAAGCAATTAAACAATTACTTGAGAAACTCGATCAAAACTACTTTAACCAACAAAAAAAACTCGATCAAGAACTCGAAAATGTAAGCCTAAATTGGAAGAAAAACGATGAAAATTTGGGTTACCTGTTTGCCCATACGGACAATGACATAAGGATCGCTGCTATGAGAATCTCTAATGGCAAGATTAACACCTCTAATCACATGAAGTCTTAGAAGACCTAACATATTCTCCATTTTCTCTCTTTTTTTAGATCAAAGGAATTTGCTTTCCGAGTAAACTTTTGGTCTTTTTCTTCAAATGCAAAAAAAAAAAAAAAAAAAAAATTAGATCAAAGAAAATTTGGTTTGTAGGAAATTTTTTGTGATGAAGTGACATCTTAACCTCTGAAGTATTAAGGACCTCAAAATTCAGTCAAAACAAAAGAGAAAAAGTCTCGTGTTTCTTTCCTAAATGACTCGTGTCGTGTTTAAGAAAATATAAAATTATATTCCATTTCTAGATATTGCTTTCTTTAAATGGTCCGAAATAAGAGCCTAAAAAACTTAAATTTGCCAAAGTCAATACCATAGAAGGCGTTATATCTTTTTCCTACATTGACTTCATGTACTAGCAGCTTTTAATTACATAACGCGGATTCGACGCGTCATTAGTCTTTTTTTACGCGTCATTAGTTCATAAAAAGGTATTAAAATGATAAATTAAATTATCGTAAAAAGGTATTTAGACAAATGAAATTTATAATAATTGTCTTAGTGATGGATTAGATCATTTATACCATAATGATGGCAGCGTAGATATCCACCATCATCTCTTGCTTATCTTTTTTTTTTTTTTTTTTTTTTTTTCCTATCCACCATTGTTTCAAGCTTCTGAGATACTGTTATATGATCCACCACTGTATCTACTCTCCGCACCAAAGTCCTCAGCATTCTGTTATGTTGTGTCACTATCGTCTCAGCCAAGCCAGAAAAATTGTTTATAGGGGTCAAATTTTTTTTGTATATACAAAATTATATCAACTTTATTAGAAAAAAAATAAAAATATCATCACAACTATACTATATATTGTAATCGATTTATTATTGTCTCGTTTGCCACAATTTAGCTTATATTTTCAATTGAAAAACTAAACAATCATTGAAATGATATCAACGAGACGATTATACGAAGTCGTTTTCACAATATTCATAGAAAAAAAATCAATAATAGTTTTAAAAGTCAATAAATCAAAAGATGAGATTTTTCTTAATATACGAGCAAAATCATCAAAACATTTTAGTTCAAATTAAAATATATATAAAGTTTTACCTAAATGTTATTTTAAAGTGATTTTCAATGGATAATGGTGATTATAAAAAGAAGAAAATAGGAAAAATCCTAAAGTAACGAGAGATATAGTTATTAGGTTGAAGTTGAATTCATTGATGTTTTTATTTTAGATTTATTTGTAAAGTTTAACTCTTAGCTTAATATTTAGTAAAAATTAATATAACATTTTTTTAGTATATATATATATATATAGATATATTTAGTAGTTTGCTCTTAAATTAAAATTTGATGGGGGTCAATTTTTATTTTGTAATGGGGTCAATTTACAATTACCAATCAAAATTTAGCTAGGTTAAAAAATCCATGGGTGTCAATTGACCCCCATGCTATAACCCTATCTCCGCCACTGGTCTCAGCTTTCTAGTTTGTTTTCTTCGCCATTATCTTCAAGGAAGAAGGGTCTCTTTCAACATTTACAATTTTCATCGTGCTTTTTTATACACGAACTTTGCTATCATGCCGATTTTAATATAAATAGCATAGTGATTGGACGAGTTTGAGATTAGTTACGTGCCTGAAATTTCGACGAGCATGAGATTGGTTTTAGCATTATTGATGATCAACAATATATACTCAAACAATCATCAATATCATCAATCAATTCTTATCAAGCATCACCATGTCTAACTTAAACAAACATATTTATTTTTTAAGTTTTGTGAAGCGTAAGAACCAAAAAAAACAATAGAGCGTATCCACATATCTCGCCTTACCTTAACTTTTGGCTCAAAGCAGCTGGAAACGGTCAGCGGTTGGTGATTGACGTCTAGAAACTTGCAGCAAAAGAAACATGTACATAACCAAACTTATACAAAATACAAAACCAAATCTGAAAACTTGTAGTACAAGCAACAAGACAGCTTCTGTTCCGATTCGATCGACACGACACCAACAACAGCGGAAACTACGAAAGTTAACAGCGGCCACGGTGATTGCTGCTCGATAGGGCTCTCGGGTCTTTGCTTTTCTCTTGCGGCACGAACAAGGAGATAGATACACATATATATCTCCTTGCGGAACGAACAAGAAGAGATATATACACACACGAGACACTCAGGGGTTTGAAGGGTTGTGTTAGGCCTCAAACTTCCCTTATTGGGCTTCATAATTTAATCAAACTTATTGCAAACATTTTAAACAAATCCGGAATGCATCATTCTCTTTTCTCCTTAATTTATTTTTAGAAATAGAAGTAGGAGTAAAAAACTACTTTCCACGAGACAAAATTTTTAAATTTTGGTTGCGTCGAAGAATGATGCCCATCAAAATCTCGTTTCTAGGAACATATATGTTGAGAAAGTTTTATTTTTTTTTAAATGGTTTTATTAGAAACTAACTATTTATAAAAAAAAAATGATGGAAACATATTATTAGAATATCCCACATTGCTTGGGATTAAGATCTTTGGGTAGTATATAAAGGATGTGGCAATCCTTAACTCTTGAGCTAGCTTTTGGGTTAAGTTAGGCCACGTTCCTAATATGGTATCAGAGCCAGGTTGGCCCAACAAGCAAAATTCCCACAAAAATGGTTTCCCACATATGTGGCCCATATAAGTGGCATGTCTTGTTGTATTTCCGAGATGTTGGGTTTGGGCTGTTTCCCGTTGGACCGTTTCCCACCCACATCTCGAGGAGGCCTATTAGAATATCCCACATTGCTTGGGATTAAGATCTTTGGGTAGTATATAAAGGATGTGGCAATCCTTAACTCTTGAGCTAGCTTTTGGGTTAAGTTATGTCACATTCCTAATACATATCATAATCGGAAGCCACATCAATTGTGTTGGCACTAGTGACGGTGACCTCCTCAATCTGAAAATATATTTCTTTTTTTTCATATAAAAAAGTCAAATATGAGTCGAAGACAAACAAAAAAAAGAAACGATTTTAAACCAAAGTTTCTTTTAAAATTAAGAATACACCCTAATCCAAATCAAAACCAAAACCGTACAAATTATCTATTATAAATTTGTATTTAGTTTAGATATAATTTGTGCGAATTGTGTTACTGTGTCACTATTTAAATTCAAATCCAGTATAATTTATATTTTGACAAAAAAATTGAAATAATAAAAGTAGCAGCCATATCTTCTATAGTTTTTGGTTACCAATAAGACTTTTAACTTTTAAATATTTTAAGTTCAACCACAGTTTCTACAGTTAAATTTTTTACTGCTAAAATTTTACCGCAAAATCTTAAAACTACGGTCCTTACCAATCGGTAAATAAAAAATCGGTTATACTTAAAAAGTTATTAGAAAAAATATAAAGTATGTTATAAACAATAACTTCTATAAAATTTTAGAACGAAACTTGTGAAAGCTTTTCAAAATATGTTAAAATTTATCATTATTTATATTAGTTTCCCAAATTTTATATATGTATAAAAAACTAAACTTTCACAAGTTTCTAATAATTTCGATAAATTTATGTTTTGAACAATCTCTGCAGACAAGAACTTTTTTCTTTTGTGAACAGTATAATCTGTCAATTCTTGCATATTTCCGTCCAAAATAATAAAATTGGTAGTTGTTAAATTGATTATAAAAAATGTTACCTACCAAATTGAAACCAACAAAAAAAATTTAGTCTTATGTATTAACACTGGTTTTAGTGTTATTACTTATTAGTCATACTTACTAATAGAGCGTTTATTTTTCTCAATTAGTCAAATCCTTAAGGCTTTAACAAATGTATCATTTTCTTCTCTTTAATTTTTTTTTTTACGAAATTCATTTTCTTAAAATGATGTTAACATGCTATAACAAGAACGCTCATGTATGATTTGGCGGTGGGTGATACTTATATCAACGTCAAAAAGAACACAAATACATTTTAAACACACCACTGTTCTCCTTAATTAGAGAGATAATGACCCTTTAACCAATCAAATTTAAAAGTCATTGCATTGGTCTTAGCATTGTTCTCAAAAGAACTTGATGACTTGTTCATCTCCTGAAACATTAATCCGTATTTATCACCTTATATATATGTATATATATATATATATATATATTATATTTTTGGTATTTCTACGTACAACTAAATTAATCTTCCTATAAAAGATGAAATATGATATATCATGCAGACATGCACTAAGGATACTGATCTCCCGACCAAAAAAGAAAGAAAGATAGTACTATCAAATTCACATCTTATACGGTCGAAATAAAAGATAGTAATTCACATATTATACCACTATATAGTATTTTTTTTCTTTTCTTCCAAATATAAGTAAAAAAATCACATGCTTTAAAACCATAATTAATTTCCAATATATCAAACTCAGAACTAAATTAGAGTTTTTTTCGTAAATTAATTTATCTTATTTAGTAGATCACTTATTGAAAATCACATCACATTACTGATTTTGAAAATTACATCCTTTTTTATCTTTCGAATGAGATACAAGTGACACAATTAAACTGATTTCATTGGCCTGACCTCAAAGAGACAATAGTCTATTTATGCGAGGTCAAAATCTCGTGACAATTGAACAAAATTTAGAATTCATAAAAATTTGGAAAATGTGGGACTTTTTTTTATAAGCAATGCATTAAGTATAACACATTTTCACTTTCCCATTATTTTATTTTATTCCACACGATTGATTCGCCACGCAGATGTAGCAATAAGCGGTCGCGTTTGCCATCCTAGCAACAAACAACCTTCATTCTCTTCAACATTATATCCATCAGCTCCGGCATAAAGTGCCAACAACATGCTCGCTTGCTTATACGCGTTCGAACCGATATTAACCGGTTCAAATCCTCCCGAACCAAACCGGTTTCTCCACTGGTTTAACGTCTCGTGTCTCTCAACCCGGTCTTCCCCTTCGCATGCCACTAGGTTTAGTATCTGCCTTCCTAGGAATAATTCCGACATCACTCGGTCTTGGCTTGGCGGGCCCTCGAGCGAGTCGAATAAGCTCGAGTAGTAATGTAGTGATTCAGTGAACCGGTCGAGAAAATTGGCGCCATTGTGGTTCGCTTCTTGCTCGACCACAGTCATGATGTTTGGTCGGATTGACTTAATCGTCGATAGAAACTTATCGATCGAACCAGGATGGGCTAAGAGGCGATGAAGCTCGAAAACCGAGTTAACCGCCACTGATTCTGAACCGGGTCTAATGTTTAGCATTTCCGGTTTAAGATCAGACAAATTATTCAAAGCAATGCTCTTAAACTCGAAATTGACACCAATAGTACTCGCAAGCTGACCAAGTTTCCAACCAACTTCTTGAATATCGGTTAACGAAGAACCGATCCCGGTTAACCGAAAATCCGGTGGACCATTAGGACGAAGAGCAAGAGCTTGAATCAAAGCCGGCCATTGTAAACCATGATTAAGTCCTAAATCAATAACATGAACCTTCTCAGCCATAGCAAAAGCCTCAAGTATCGCTTGATTCGCCGTAAAATGCGCAAACTTGAGATACGGACAAGACTCATAGAAATGAATCTGAAGAATGTCCGAAAACGACGACAAAGCCACGTCATCTCGAGGGTAAATCCGGTAAATCCTCCTCGCAAGCCCTTCAGCGAAATAAGTCGCGACCTTCCTCATAGCACCAGCTTGAGACGACGCGAGTAAACCCACGTGCTTCACGAGCGCGTCTGCTAACTTCAAATTGTTCTGTTGAACAGCTTCAGCACAAGCTAAAAGCGCGTGGACTAAACGCACTCCAGTTTCTTGAGAATCCAAAACCACCACAGAGCGCGTGGACGTTAACTCCGATTCAATTCTCGTCCTCTTGTTCCGACGAGTCACGTGCTCTTCACGTGGATACACTGCAGAGCCAGGAATAGCTCTAAGATCATACTCCGAGTCGGGTTTTTCTTGAGTCCGGGTCGGGTCAAGATCCGACAGCATGCTTTCGACCCAACCAGAGAGATCAGAAGGATTGTAATGAACAGTTTCGTCAGAAAGATTCGAGATTCCATCACCAAGAACCATCTCTAACTGTTCAAGCTTGTGTGCCACGTCAGCCATGTCGGAAGATCGAACTTTGTAACCTAAAACCACCAAAAGCTCGTCAACTCCGGCAGCTTCTTCCTTAATCACCGTCGTCATTGAAGAGCTCCCACCTTCTCCGGTGGAGGATTCACGGTGGTTGTGTTCTCTCTTCATTAAAATTGAGTTCTTGAATAAATTTATGATTTGCAAGATTTTGTAAGCTGAGAAGAAAGAGAAGAATATGAGAAGAGATTAGGAACACGGGAGTGTCATAATAATTGAAGAAGAAGAAAGAAAAATAAAATTCTATTTCTAAATAATGATATGATTTTTTTTTTAATGTATGATTATTATTTTATAGAAAAATAAAAAAATATTTTGGGGTTTCGAGCAAGCTTTTAATTGGAGTATATGAAATTTAGTACCGGCAAGTTCTTAAAAGCAAGAGCAGAGCCGTGGTACAACCGCAATCTAAAGCATTTATAAAAGGAAATTTATTTACATATTTTATTTTCCTATTTATATAATATACTGTAAATAATAGATTCCTTTCTCTTCTTTTTCTTCGAATAATTTTTTTTTATTTTCAAAATATTCTTCTCGAGAAAATTCAGTTTGATTGATGTAAACCTGACAATCTGACATCATTATTTGAACGAGATATTCGAAATCTATAGTATATCACTATTATTTTGATTAGAAATTAAAACAACTAATTTTTGATTATTTTGTGATTTGTGAGATTTCTATATCAATATTGAAAGTTGAATTGTAATTAAGCAGCTATGATTTGGAAGTTGTATTGTAGAGTTAGAGAAACAATTTAGGTTAAAAAGTCCAATTTCTAAAGCCAACCACCACCCTGTTTTTCAACTACAAAGACATCTATTTCATTTTATATTTTTGATGATTAGGAGATTTACCTTTTATGTGTTGTGTTGTGATTATTATTCAAACTTTTTTTTATCATCTTCATAAACTTTTTATCACCTTACGTTATGTCCATATGGAAATATATTTATAAACTACTACATATTTCAGGGACATCTTTTTCAGAATTATGTATCTATGTTATCGGGTGATTAATCTTTTGGTAGTATTATAAATTCTCTTTTTACCAATTCCACCATTTCATAGAATAATGTTTAAAAGTTATTTTTTTGTTGCAAAAAAATGTCATTGCACGTTTCACATTTCTAATGTAGATTTTCAAACCATATGATATCACTAATACACATATTGAATTTATATTATCACCATTTAATTAGTAGTATTATGATTGTGGTCATATTTGTATATGTTACTAACTTACTATATACCTTTTAACTGACCAAAAATGTAGTTTAATGGTTTGTACTAGTGCAGATGTGACACCGTCTAAGTTTAAACTCATATGCATCTTGCTCATACAAAAAATTGTTAATCAAATAAAACATGTAATTTGGAGTTCTTTCGGCATGAGCTACAAGAAGATACAAACAATAAAAAAATAGAAAATAAGTTTCTATTTTCAGGGTATTGCAATCACCCAGAAATATAATGAAATATCCTCATTTCGAACCAATATTGTTATCCCGATAGTGTGAGTCCATATCGCTTCACACTCGTATGAGTTCAGTTCTGAGATCATTTGTGAAGTCTTCGTCACCATTGTTTGTAGGATCCTATGCATGCTCTAAGCATGTGAGCTCCATCTTTATTTAACATTCATCAAGTGTACTACTTTAAATAGTTCAAAATACGTATCGTTAGTCATGGAGATCATCACAAAATATATCTCTTTGTTTGATCTCATTTTCTGGAAAATAAATATCATTTTAAAGTAGGTAATCGATCATGAAATTTTTCCACTTTACGCTTAACTGTAATGTTCTCTTAGCATAAGTTACAGAAAAAATCTATGCATTGGTAATTTAGATAACCAAATTAATTGTCCTAAGTTTTTCCACATATAAAACCATTTGTTGTGAAGATCAGAGGTTTTACAATTTTTTTTAAAAAACTCAATAGAGTTATATCAATCATCCAAATGTCAAGTTGGTTTGCCAGTTTAGGTTCACCCCCTCCAAATTCTTCCTTGTTTACCCAAGCTCTAGCCCGATTTTTTTTATGGGTCTAGCCGATCTAAATTTCTTTACTATTTACGCAAGTTTTAGAACTTCTAAAACAATGCTTTATTCTCTTTAAGTATGTTTCTAGATCTAAATACTTTTTCCCAAACCTTTTTAATGAAGATCAACATCTTACTTTGATGCAATAGTGAACGATTTTTCATCCCTCCATATTTGATCATTTGATTAAATTATTTTCATTTCTCTTAAATTTTTATATTAATTATATATCTTTAATTTGAGTGGATATTCTTTTTATTTTTTTTTGTGATTATGGGTTATGCTTGATTAGGTTATAGCTAGTACTAGTGGTTAGATGTTGATGTCTAGGTCCAAATGTTGTTAGATTCTTTATTTTTTTTGCTATTATTGGTAGATTAGACTGGATCATTATGGCCTAGTTAGGAGACTTTTCCTCAAAACATGTATGTGAAAATCTCTAAACAAAACTTTTTAAATCATTTTTTCTTTAGCCAATGAAAATTAAAATTAAGGTTCCTTTTGAGTTTAGTGAGAATGTTAATTTGATCATTGTGATTTGAGTCCATGTGAAATTTCCTGTCAACAAATGCCTTTAATTCTTATCTACAAACTATTTACTATAGTTGTTGCTTGCTTTCATTCACTTACATTTTACTTATGCCTTAGTTTAGAAAACCACAAACAAAACAATCTTTCTTTTAAGTAAATATTTTCTCTCCCAAACTTTTTGTGTGATTTTTAGTTCTCAAGTATTCAATACCTCTTCTAGTGTAGTTTTCGGGTTAAAAATTCAGCTTTCACGTTTGATTTTCTTATGGTTTCTACAAAAAAAAAACCAGATAATATGCATCAATTGCCGATGGGTGCTAATGTCCAAGTCTGACGGACACAAGAACATTTAAAAATCGCATAATTAATCGATTTTTCATCTGTTCCACATCTAAGACAAGTCGAACCGTCATGAATTTCTCTTGTTTTTACCTAAAGGTTTACCACCAATAATTCTTTCGACACTTATCAAATGAAATGTTTTAATATTGACGGACACGTTATAAGTATTTTGGGTTTAAAACTTGACTTATAAGTAAATATGTAACAAATGGTTTCCTAAACAAGTGGCTAGAAACAATGCCTACATTTCAAACCATCTTGTTCTTAAATATTATCCGAACGAATTAGCTGGGATGATTAACAACCTAAAATATGTACGATATAATATGGTTAATGTGGATTCCTAAGGGGTCATGTTCATTGTCAAGATTTTGACTTAAAATAGAAAAAGGCTAGACAATGTTAAAGTGAAGTAGCCGTTGTTGTACTAAGAAGGAATTAAAGTGGTTGGATTGTTATGGTGGGGCAAAAAAGAGGCCAATAATTTCATAGCCGATTTCGGAAAAAATTAATACAATTGGTACCAAAGAAAATATAAATAGAAAAAAATAAATTACGAGCTTACCCTTAATCAAGGTCCACAATGACACAACACTTTCTTTTTGATGATTTTGGCCCTTCACATTCATACATATGACACCAATTCATGTTGGTGTGGGGACTTCTGTTTGCTGTATAATATGATCGAGCGTTCCATGTGACTCACGTTCCTTGTCGCTCTCATATATTTGCCCCATCTCCGATCGATTATCATCACTCACAAGCTTTTCAATATTTTGTTTCTCTAAAAGTAATCTTAAAAGCGTGTGGTCCCTATGTATGAGAATTATTCATATACTTGATGTGAATTAGAAGTTGTAATTTTTTGGAATGCAATGAAAGTATCTAGGGCTATGAATGGGAGACGCGTTTATTAGATAGAAGAGTGTGGTTACTAAAGGTGTCACCATTCAACACAATTCTAATCAGGTAGTAAAACTTTTAATTACAAAAACATAAAATATTAAAAAAATTAAAAAAATGCAAGTGTGGTTCAGATACTGGCAGAACGCATGATGCGTTTGATGTCTCTCCATTTAGGTGTAGTTAAGGTGCAGTTATTTTTTTTTATTTTTTTTTCTTAGTACAAAATATCTGGAAAAATTCAGATAAATAATATTTCACAAACTTACACATTTTATTCTATTTTTTTTTCTGAAACATGAAAGTATTAAAAATAATTAGCCAAAGTTTTATAGTTATTATATCCGCACCATATTTATAATATTCACCACTCACACATTATCCTACACCAATTTTTTCACACTAACTACGCTTGTTCCGCATGATTCGTTTAATTCTATGAACCACAGTTAAACTGTACCGCACTACTCAATCCGCTTGTTCCAGACCACTCAATCCTATATCACCATTCGGAGCCTAAGTTTTTAACTTTATTTTCTTACGATTGTGTTTTCTTCTAACAAACAAGGTTTGATTTTTGGAGAATCCAATGAGAAGTGGCTAAAAATTTAAAAGAAACTATAAGATGTGATTGGTAGCCTCATACCGATGCGGTATGAGTGTACTGCTTCCGTTATAACCAATCACAAAAACAATACCAAAAATAAGATAAGGAAATTCTCAGATTTTTATACCGCTCATTCTATTCGCTACTTTGCACCGATTTTAACTATGTATGTACCGCTAACCGCTAGATTTATCCGCTAAAATTTTATCCCGTTTTGTGTTGCCAATTGAATTATAGTGTGAACTTCTTTTTTTTTTGTCTATTGACTGGCATTTTAGTGTAGTTATTGTGACATTAGGGGACACGATAATTTCCCTATCTAATTAAGTCTATTCATCTATAACAAAAGAGAAGACAATCATGACATAGACATTTTTTGACTACATTAATCCATTTTCGGTGCCTCCTAATTATGTGCACTAAATAAATATCTAATAAGTTCCATTGATCAGGTTAGTAGTCAAATGTTTCACCTATCCACTCTCGGAACCGTGCTTACTTAAAGAGAGAGCCATGTTTACTTAAGGAGAAAAAACCCATACAAGAATGGAAATTTAGAGGCCACATCTTTTTTTAAAAAATAGGCTTAGTATTTACCTTTTTAAATAGTGTTTAAGACTGTTTTCTTTGAAAAAAAACTCATAACATTATAAAATATACTCATTCTGTTTCAAAAAGAGTGTCATTCTACCATTTTTCACACAAATTAAGAAAACTAAACAAATTTCATTTCTACCCCTTATTAATACACTAGATAATACTCTCTCTAATTAATAAGCTGAAATAGTAGGGATAAAAAAGAAAATTAGTTTTACAAACTGCATTGAAAACATAAAACGACACTCTTTGTGAAACAAAATTAAAACCTTAAAACGACATTTTTTGTGAAACGGAAGGATTTTTTTTTTTTTTATATAACATTAACTCACTAAATCTCGTTTTTAAAGAAAATATTTGAAAAATGGTAATATTTTATTTTTCTATATATTATGAAAAAAAAATCTTGTCTAAGAATATATCTATACAAAGCCACATTTTTAAAATTTGTGTTAAGCTTCTATTGACCTTGGCACGGCACTAACTCTCTGATATCTAAATTTGATTGTTTAATTGCACAAAAATATTTGGCCAAAGAAAACAAGATATCAGCTTGTCACCAAGAAAATATAGTTTGAAGGGAGTATTAGAGATTGCTATAGTGAGTCTGTGAGTGGTAAATCGCTTTTCACCAATAGAATTGAATATTCAACCAATCATGATACATAAGATTTATTAGGAGACCCTACATTTTTCAGAAAGCTCATCACGAAATTTTATAACCTACCATCACAATTCACAAGACCAAAATTATATTTTGTAGTAAACAAGTTGAGCCACTATATGTCTCCACCAATGACAGGACAATTGCAAGCAACCAATATTTGCATAGTACATGCATATATAGAGCTTTAGGTAATTAAAAGAGGCGCCCATCACATTTACTTCATTTTATTCAAGTTTTTATATGATAATAACTTAGCTTGTTGGTAATTAATAAGGGAATCTATCACATTTAATTACTTCATTTTATCTAAGTTTCATTTGAAGAAGGTAATCTAATAGATTGGTATTTGGTGGACACAATAAATATTCAACACGATCGTTATCTCTACATGTGTTACACATGCATCGACGATGCATTGATAATTACATGTCACATTCTTTTCTCTAGTGTCTAATTACATGTTACATTCTTTTTGGGAAATAATAAATAAGAAAATTAAATTCTAATTATCCTTCTAAAGCTACTTAAGACAAAGATGCTATGTTATATTTTAAATGATTAAGTTTTGTATATTTTTAAACAGAACAAAAGAACGTTATTCAAATACTTCATTTTTCTTCGACATCAAATTTCAAAATAAATTAAAATGTTCGAGTAACAAATTATATTGTAGAGGTAATTGCCCGCATTACATGCAGATTTATTGTTTCCTCATAACTAACAAAAACCAGATTATTCTATACAAATTTAAGATGAAAATTAGCATGCTAAATTCATACCGGAAAGGTTCTAGTGCTGGTCAATAAATTTCATAGAAATTTCTCATCCATTTTCTTCCGCTTATTCATCGTTGTTACAAACACATGAGAAGCTAATTTGGAGTTAGAAAAACATCAATAGTTAGGGTTTGAAACTAATGTAAAGGAAGGCCGAACGCGTCGGGTAAAACGTGAAAATAACAGAGATTCTAGTTTTCTATGAATTTTGATATTTGTTTGGAATAGTAGAATGTACATGTGACAACTTTTGAGATGTTGATGTGGTGATGTATCATCCTAGAGAAATCACTTCTCTACCGTCACTATTTATATCTAAACAAGACTAATAATTTCAAGAAATTGCTTCCCGATTTACTAATTTTGGCTTATAAATTTACCAATATATAGAATCCATTAAAATTCCTTAGAAAACATGAATTAGTAATTGTTTTTTTTTTTTTTGGTTTCACTCCAAAAAAGTAATCAAAATGTATTTTGCGACTTCTCTTTTTATCTTGCAAAAAAAAAAAAAAAAACAAGAGAGCTTAGAACAATTAGGGAATAAAGAAAAAGAAACTTTAAGGACCATTAAAATTGTTGTCTAACCAAAACAAATATAACATGCCTTTTCATGTGACATATGGTGGTGGGGTTGCACTTTGTATTCTCTAATAATAAGGAATCCGATACAACTTTCATATACATGCATGTGATATCTTACCTGATCAAATCTATCATCTATAATATTTGCTTTTTATATTTTCGTTTTTAATTATACATTATTAAAATCAGATATTTTTGAACGTTTAAAGAAGTTGATAACTGAAATTTTCTATACACATGCAAAATTTTCCATTAACTTATTTATTTATACAAAGCAATGGTGGAATATTTCTCTTGCAGCAAATTAACAAAAATATTTTTTTGGAGCCCTTTCTCATATGACTTTAACATTGTGAGATGAGTGACCAACATAAAATATAATTGCATAGATGTTGATCACCCTAAATTTGTTAAAAAAATATTAGTCTTTTTTTCTGTAGGTTTGTGTATTATGAGCTCAATTTAGGACAAGCTATGTAAGATCTTTTTTAGTCAGGAGTTTTAGTTTTGTATTAAGAACCAACGTTTCGTTTGGATAAGGCATCAACAAACCAAAACTGAAGGACCAAAACCGACAAGAACTATATATATCACATTCAAGTCCAGCTCAAGCACGATAAACTGGAAGAACTGCAGCTTCAAGCACTTGTAATAGTGAGATTGATGATAAAATATATATTAGAATTATGTTAAATAACTTAGCCTACCTAATAAAATCTACAAGCCCTAGTTATTCACTAAGAATGTTTATTGAGGATAGTTGAGTTTTTCACTCGAAAAGTGTCTAACAATATCATAAAATCGTAATACTCGAAAATTCAGAAGAGTGTCTAACAATATCTCAACATCTCAGCCATCTTATCGATAAAAACATTCGAAACAAGCTAAGCCTTCTCCAAAATCATGGGGGTTATGAAGGCGGAATCCGGTTGTGGTTCCAAACTCATCCTTAAAAATTATTGATCGGCTTACATTTTCAATCCCTTAAGAAATTCAGCTCACTAAGATGCATTTATTGTAAAACTTTTTTTTTGTTTAAATATAATTTTACATTTTTTCAAAAAAAAAAATCAAAAGAAACCAAACCCTTTTAAGTATAAAAAAGTGGAAGGTCACTTAGAAAAATTTAGGTGACATTTGAAAGAATTTACTACTAGAAAACACTCTTTCTTATATCTTTCAATTTTCAAAAAATTATGAAGATGTAGTTGTAGTCTGATGAAGTTGTTGAATGAGTCAAGAAGTAATACAAGATTTTGTCTGATGGAGTTTTTGAATGATTCAAGAAGTATGTCAAGATGCGACTGTTTTTGTGTGAGTGTCGGTTTCTAGAAGGTTTGAGAAGATGTGTTTGGAGCGTGTTTAGAGGATGAATCACAAAGGAAAAAAGACTTAAAGAGATCTGGAAGACTTGATGAAAGTGGAGTTTGAAGAGAAATAGGAAAAGTATAAAAGGAAATTTACTTTTTCTTATTGAAATTGGAAATCTTCTCCTATGGTGATTAGGAAATCGTTTTGGCTATATAAGGAGGAGCTGAGGACGTCTTTGGGAAGCAAGAGAGCTGAGGCATAAAGAAGAAATCTTTGAGAGCTTTCGGTGAGGTTGTGTGCAACTTAGTTTTGCGGTTTGTGCTTGTGTGATCAAGTGGTTTTGTTTTGAAGTCTAGGCTCAAGGGGAGTTTAGCTCAGGGTTAGGTTATCCTGATTAAATCTAGACTCAAGGGGAGTTTAGTTAAGGGTAGAGATTATCCTTAAGGTTTCACGTCATAGAAGAGAGCGGTAAATCAAGAGGGTTGGGCTTGTTTTACGCGTTTGCGAATTGGTTGTAATTTGCTTTCTTGTTCTAGTGAAATCGAATCTGGACTTGGTCCCGGGGAGTAGGAAAAACCGAACCTCGTTAACAAATTTTTTGTCTCGTTTACTTTCTACAATTTATCGTACCTCATCCGCACTTACAATTGGTATCAGAGCAGGTTCTCGATAGAGATTTAGTCTTGTTTCGGGTAGATCAGGGTGAGGTTCAAGAGATCGTTCAGAAGATCGTTCAGAAGATTGTTCAGGAGATCGTTCAGAAAGTAAGACAGAGCTGAGAATCGTGTGAGATGGAGTCATACAAGGAAGGTACGTCTATGACAAGACCACCACTTCTTGATTCAGCGAATTATGGATATTGGAAGGTTCGTATGCAAGCTTTTATTAGTAATCTTGATGAAGATTGTTGGAATTCAATTGAACTTGGTTGGGAGGCTCCTAAAGTTACGGATGATGATGGAGTTGTAAGTCTCAAGCCAAGAGATAAGTGGACTGCTACAGAGAAAAAGCTATCAAGTTGCAATTCTAAGGCTAAGACTGCGATTTACAATGCTATTGATTCAAGTCGCTTTAAGTTGATTTCTCAATGTGCATCAGCTCAAAAAGCATGGAAGACATTGGAGAATATGTTTGAGGGTACTACAAGCGTTAAGAGAACGAAATTGGATATGTTGGCTTCGCAATTTGAGAATCTAAGGATGGAAGAAGAGGAAACTGTGGCTGATTTTAGTGCAAAGTTATGTGACATATCTAATGAATCGTTTGCTCTTGGAAAGGTCTACAAAGATAAAAAGCTAGTGAAGAAGTTGAAGAGATCATTACCTGCAAAATTTGAGTCAAAGATTTCTGCAGTTGAAGAAGCTCATAATCTAGATGAGATGGCTTTTGATGAGTTTGTTGGGATTCTTCAAGCTTTTGAGTTAAGCAAAGCATATGAAACTAAAGGAAAGATGAAGAAGGTAGATGAAGTGAAGAAGGAAGTTGACATTGGAGTTGCTCTTAAGGGATCATCAACTGAAGATTCAATGGCTATGTTGTCAAGACAGTTTACTAAATATCTGAAACGAAAGGGAAAAGAGAGGAAGGATAGAATTGATGAAGAGTTGAGAAGTTCATCAAAGAATGTGCAATGTTTTGAATGCAAAGGATATGGACATGTTCGTTCGGAATGCGCCAATCTACAAAAGCATAAGAAGAAGGCCATGAATGTTGTCACTAGTGATTCTGAAACTGATTCAGATGAGGAAGAAGAAGATCTGAAGAATTTTGTGGCTTTTACAAGTTTCGATCCTAGTTCAGATACAGATTCTGCGTCAGTCTCTGCATCAGCGTCTGCAACAAGGTCTGCTTCAGCATCTGCAACAGGGTCTGCTTCAGCATCTGCAACAGGGTCTGCATCAGTGTCTCCAACAGGACCTGCACTTAAAAGTGAAAACGATGAATGCGAGAGTGATGCAGAGAGTATTGATGATGAAGAATTTGCTGAGAATTATAGAGCTTTATATGAGCATTGGCTTAAAATGGTTGAGGAGAATTCAGTGTTAACTAAGGAGAAACTTAAGTTAGAGGCTAAAGTCATTGAAGCACAAAAATATGCAGCAGAAAAAGAAGAAGAAGCATCACAAGCTAAAGTACAACTTGAAGAAACTCAAAAGAATTTGAGGATGCTTAATAATGGCACAAAGAAGTTGGATCATATTCTGAATATTGGCAAGACTGATAAGTGTGGCCTTGGATTTGAAGGAAAACTACCAAAATCAGATCCGGTGTTTGTTTATGGTGGAAAAATCACGTCTGGTTCTGGAAGTGTGTCAGAAACTGCAACTGTAGCAGAGACTGCATCAGCTTTAAGGAAAAATCCAGAATTGAAGAATGCACCTCAACGAATTTTTCGACCTGTTTGTCATCATTGTGGTGTTGTTGGGCATATTAGGCCAAGGTGTTTCAGATTGTTGAGGGAGAGAAATCGAATGGAGAATGCTTATGATGTGAGATTTCATGGTCCCACATGTTATCATTGTGGAGTTCAAGGGCATATTAAGAGGAATTGTTTCAGATTCATTCGAGAATCCAGTCATGAAGGCTTAAGGCGCAGGAAGATTTGGGTTAGGAAAGATGATTTCTATGGAGGTGGTGTACTAGGCTATCAACCTCGTATTGCAAAACGAGGAGAACTTTCCAAGTAGTTTTGACCATGTTGTGACTCATTCAGGGGGAGAATGATGATGTGTTTCGTGATGTTGTTTTGGAGTTAGAACTGTTGAGTTCACAAACATAGTCAAAAAGGGGGAGAATGAAGATGTAGTTGTAGTCTGATGAAGTTGTTGAATGAGTCAAGAAGTAATACAAGATTTTGTCTGATGGAGTTTCTGAATGATTCAAGAAGTATGTCAAGATGCGACTGTTTTTGTGTGAGTGTCGGTTTCTAGAAGGTTTGAGAAGATGTGTTTGGAGCGTGTTTAGAGGATGAATCACAAAGGAAAAAAGACTTAAAGATATCTGGAAGACTTGATGAAAGTGGAGTTTGAAGAGAAATAGGAAAAGTATAAAAGGAAATTTACTTTTTCTTATTGAAATTGGAAATCTTCTCCTATGGTGATTAGGAAATCGTTTTGGCTATATAAGGAGGAGCTGAGGACGTCTTTGAGAAGCAAGAGAGCTGAGGCATAAAGAAGAAATCTTTGAGAGCTTTCGGTGAGGTTGTGTGCAACTTAGTTTTGCGGTTTGTGCTTGTGT
Organism: Arabidopsis thaliana x Arabidopsis arenosa; assembly: GCA_019202795.1. Lineage (NCBI taxonomy): Eukaryota > Viridiplantae > Streptophyta > Magnoliopsida > Brassicales > Brassicaceae > Arabidopsis > Arabidopsis thaliana x Arabidopsis arenosa. Next base: position 8,942,607 of record CM032919.1, on the reverse strand, counting down.
GATCAAGTGGTTTTGTTTTGAAGTCTAGGCTCAAGGGGAATTTAGCTCAGGGTTAGGTTATCCTGATTAAATCTAGACTCAAGGGGAGTTTAGTTAAGGGTAGAGATTATCCTTAAGGTTTCACGTCATAGAAGGGAGCGGTAAATCAAGAGGGTTGGGCTTGTTTTACGCGTTTGCGAATTGGTTGTAATTTGCTTTCTTGTTCTAGTGAAATCGAATCTGGACTTGGTCCCGGGAAGTAGGAAAAACCGAACCTCGTTAACAAATTTTTTGTCTCGTTTACTTTCTACAATTTATCGTACCTCATCCGCACTTACAAATTATTTTCAAATCAAAGAATGAGAGAAGTTTTCCACCTCGAGTCATCTTCATATACAAAGAATAAATGTAAGATTTTTTCTACCATGATATCAGCATTTTCTTTCTAATATTATCTAACGTTTTCAAAAATATCTATATATTTTTTTCATACAAATCTCAAAAAATATATAATCAAGTATTGAATGAAGCTTATGCTTCTGCAATTCACTGTTGCGATCTCTTGTTCTATGACTTTAGCTTTCTTTTCCTCTGGTTTCTATGTCTAATGGAAGTATAATAAATATGGTCGTTGAATCATTGACTCATGATTAAACTTGATACAAAATCAAGGTTTCCCAAGACGAAGCTACATGGAGATTAAAATCATCCAACCGAAACACGCTTAACCACCCGGTTTGAATCATATGATTGAAATCATCTCATTATAAACTTTATCAGCATTCGTTTTATCACCAATTTTCTGAAATGCATTGATCATTGCCTCATATATATCTGCATTAGGCTCTATCAACCTCCTCTTCATAATTCTCAAGTACTTTTCTCCGGCTTCAACTTTACCACAAGCGCAAAGTCCCACAATTAGTGACCTGAACACCTTAAAACCAGGAGAGATCTTTCGGTATTCCATCTCGTAGAACAGCTTAAGCGCTTGATCGATACTGTTTCCTTCTACAAATCCTTGAATCAGATGAGGGTACGTATGTTCATCAGGCACAAACCCTTTATCTATCAAATTTGTTAAGATTTTGTTGGCGCGATTCACGTTCTCAATCTCACTTAATCTCTTAACCATCTCATTGAAAGCAGAACAACTAGGCATAAGCCCTCTCGCAACCATAATCTCGCAATACTCCAAACCTTTTTCTCCTCTCCCGAATCTCGCACAACCCTCGATAAGAAAATTAAAAGTTTCTTCATACGGATTCACTCCAGAATCCTCCATCTCACTCATCAACCGCTCCGCTTCTTCAACATCACCTCTTTCACAACAAACCCTAACAAAAGCAGTATAAACAAACGCATTCGCACTAAAACCTCTTCGAACCATTTCATCAAACACGTTCCGCGCACACTCCAAATCCCCTTGCATCGTTTTCGCATACACAACAATCGAATAACCAATCACATCAACAACCATATTCTTCATCAACAACCTCTTCAACAAACTCATACTCTCCTCTACTCTCTTCTCTTCCAAAACCCGAAAAACCAAACTCGTATTAACAATCACTGAAGGTAAACATCTCTTACCATAAATCCTATCTAACAAATCAACAACTTCTTTCAACCTCCCTTCTTTACACAACACATTAATCATAATCCGAATCGTCGTCTCGTTCGGATAAATCCTCTTATCAATCGCACACTCGTAAATCCGCCACACAAGATCAATCCGATTCGATTTCGCAGCGAAATGAATCAACGTATTCAAAGTAATCACACTTAGACTAAATCCACAATCACACAATCTCTTAAAAACTTCAAATCCTAATTCCAAATACCTAATCTTAGCATAACATTGAACTAACAAATCAAACACTAAAGGAGTAGAAGATGAATTCTCATAAGTATCTAACAACGAATCGACTAAATCAGAAGAATTCAACAGAGACGATTCGATTAAAGCTCGAGCGTCGATTAGTAATCGAGCTTTGACAAGGATGTGAATCGTGACAGCGTAAGATCTGATTCCATGGCGGAGATTTCGAGTGTGAGCTGACCAATGGAAGAAGGTTAAAGCTCGTTTCGCGGTTTCGGGGGATTTGAATCGGAGAAGGATTGTTTCGATGAGGGAATCTGATAGATCTATGGAGGAGAATTTGGTGGAGAGAGTTTCCCAGGTTTCGTTGGATTGGAGGGATTTGGAGATGGAGTTGATGAGGATTTGTTGTTGTTTGTTTGGATTTGGATTAGTTTTGGAGGAGAAGAAGCCATGGATTAGTTTTGGAGATGGTTTTGATGTAGAAATGAAGTAACGCCATTGTTGTTGTTGTTCTACGAAGCGGCGCATGATTGTTCAAATTCGGAATCGTATATTATAATTCGTAGCTATATATACGCAGATAATTAAATTTTAAATTTGTTCTCTTTAGGTTTTTGAAAATAAAAAAATCTCTAACTCGCTAATTTTTACGATTTTAATTTTCTTCTCTAAAAATATACAATTTAATCCTACGAAATTAAAAATAATGTACAATATAATAATTACACATATATTTCAAACGTTTTCACGATAATATAGATTAGATTTTTAAAATTTAAAGATAAAGACAAAGATTGATGATTAACATCCGTTGTCCTTCCTCGTACATCTGTACCATGGCTTTCTATCAAAGAATTGGTTAGTTCGGGTTTCAACATGAATATAGAGAAGTTAATCGTCTAACGGATGGATTAACTAACTATCCATTTTCGTTGTCATTACGTTTTTATTTATTTAATTCAATTACGGATAGTGTTAATTTGCTTGTTTTAGAGAATGCCAATGGATTTGCGCGTCCTAGGATTAATCGTTTTTAATTTGTTTTTCTTTTTAATAAATTTGGGGTTCGCCCCCTCACTTACCAAAAAAAAGTTGAGCTCCACGTCGCGAAAACCTTGAGTTAACATATTATTCATCAAAATTTTACAAACTTGAAGGTAGCAAAAAATGTTACATTACGTATTATTTTTGATTACGTATGATTAATCTGCATTTTTCGGAGATAGAGGGTAAAAAAATGTTACCAAACTACCGGAGTTTGTTTCACAATTCTTTTAGATATAAAATTTAGAATAACAAAAATTATAAAAATAAAATTCTATTTTAATTTATATATGAGAAAAACTGAACGTATTATACTACAATTACTATACTTATTTAGTTAAATGTTATAATCTTTATCCTAACTTATCTAATCTAATTATTTCAGAATAAAATACTTCTATAGAAATCCTAATACAAAGCATTTTGTGATTTTCTAAATTCATCTTTAATCCTTTTTCCTATCATGACTTGAGGAATTTTTTTTTGTTGGCATTTTTCCATTTATAATTGACGTCACAATACGCATCAAAAACTTTAATATCATACATGCACGCAATCACTAATAAGCGTCCATTACTCGATCCAAATTCTCGTAAGAATGTGACTATATATATATATAAGGATACAACATCAGTCAAACATTTAATATAAAATGGTATGATTATACCACCAACATCTTGTTCCTCTTTAACCGGAATCGCCACGGCACAAACCGGTCTAGAGTTTCTATTTTGTTATTCCCTTTGTGTTTTAAGATAATCATCCAAAACGCTCCCACAATCTCTGATATGTACACATTATAACCAGAGAACATCAGCTTCCGATGTTTTACGGGAGAAAGCCGGAAGCGGAATTACTCCTCTGGAGGCCGGGGCACTGCCTTTACATGCCCTCGTATAGAACCCGACGTTCGAGAAGATCAGACAGAACATCTCTCATGTTGTCTAGTGATACCGGCTTGAGCAACACGCCGTCTAGACCGAAGCTCATGCATTTCTCTTTTGTGGATTTGTCGGTGTTACCACTGAGTGCCACGAGTAGTGGACGTTGGTGGCGTTGTTTTGTGAATTTCTCGTGTATACAGAGAGCGATTTGGTAGTTTTCGACTCCGGGCATGCACACGTCCATGAAGACTACTTTGTGCTCATGGGATACAACTCGGAGACATTCCTCGTTTGAACTTACTGTGGTCACTTCGCACCCAAGGTGTACAAGAAGTCCCTTTGTCACCATTCTACTTACCCTGCAACCAAAATAATCAGCGGTTTCCCATAAGATTAAATCTGCGTTTTTTCTAATCGCCAATTTCTGCATTTGCAAGAAGGCGCGAGTTTTTGCAAAGAGAAAGGTGAGAAGCTTATACTAACCCGTTCTCGTCCATGACAAGAACTTTAAGTCCAGTGAAATTTGAATGTCGGGGAATGGCTGGAACTTTCGGTATGCCCGACTGTTTAGATTCGTTTGAACGCTCTGAAATCCCAAGTTTAACATCAAAGATAGCCGTGCATCCTTTTCCAAGACCATCGCTCTCAATCCAAATGTTGCCCTCCATTAGATTCACAAACCTTGTCATATTAAACGCATATGAGCAAACTTCTATCAATACCAGACAAGAAAATATATAAAAAATATAAAAGTTTTTAAATAAGGCTTAAACCTCTTGGAGATGGCGAGGCCAAGCCCACTACCACCCGAGCTTCTCGTCGCTAAAGATTGTGTTTGAGCAAATTTAGTGAAAAGCTTTGGAATATCTTGAGGATTTATTCCTGCTCCAGAGTCTTTTACCTATATTTGAATAATCGTCAAAATTAAGACCTAAGAAACACGTTCAGTTATGGTTTAAGATCCCAAGATACAAGCTTGTGAAAAATACTAACCTTAACTCTCAAGTAGAAATGACTCCCAGTTGGCACGACAAAAAAGTCAGCAGCTCGAGTGTCTGACTTGGTGACAAGAGCGGTAACGGAGATACTGCCTTGTTTGGAGAATTTCACAGCGTTACCAACTATATTTAATATTATCTGCATTAGCCGTTTCTCATCCCCAACGACAAATTCTGGCAGATCGGGTGCAAGATTTAGTGTGATGGGTAATTTCTTAACAACAGCGATAGGCTTTATCAGATTGAGGACCTGCAACAAGATTCAAATATAACAATTAAGTACGCAAAAAGTATAACTTCTGAAACATAGAGCTGCTCAAAAGTTGACATATTAGTTGTTACCTCTCTAAATAAAGTATGAAGATTGAATGTCCCAAGTTCAAGTTGAAGACTTCCATCTTCTAACCTTGAAAGATCTAAGACATCATTCATCAAAGTTGCCAAAAGGTTACTACTTTTAAGTATTGTTTCCACCATCAGCCTTTGTTCAGGGGTTAGTTCCGTTTCTTGGAGTAAGGAAGAGAGTGCAATGATCGCATGCATTGGAGTACGCATCTCATGGTTCATAACTGCCAGGAAATCATTGCGGGCACGGATTGCTGTTTCTGCTTCTCGTCTTGCTAGATCAAGTGCTACATTCTGCTCCATGAGAAGGTCCCTAGCTCGCATCGACTCTTCTAGGATCGCAGCATGTGAGAGAGCCACAGCCACCTAGAATAAAAGAAAAAAAGTTTTAGACAAGATCATGAACATAGCAAGGAAGAGAAATTCTCAGGAAATGTCAAACCTGATCAGCAACGACTTCAACGAGTTCCAACTCATGGACATGCCATTGCCTCGCACTATCTGAAGGAAGCATCAAAACCATCAAAGCATATCTCTTTGTTGAAAGCTCAGGCCAGTCGTTAATCTGAAAATTAGAAAGGTGGAGAAGCGGAACCCTCACAGCGACCACCTCCCCAAGCATATATTTCCCAGAAACAGGTCTCAACCTAGCCACAGGGGAATTAGGAGATATTTTTACAGCCCTACTAGTACCAAACACTTGGTTGATCACCGGTAATTGAATGGGAACCGTATACTCCACGGGATGTTGGTGACGAAGTGTATAAGAGAGCTGTAGCTCTAACCCAGTCCTAGTAGGCATCCACAATGCACACTCCTCCAAAGCTAATGTCCTACCAAGCTCAACAAGTGTAGTCTTTAAAATAGTATGTCTATCTAAAGTGCTTCTAATCTCATGTGTCAACATTCTAACATGCCGTCCCGTTTCTTCCTGAGTTCGAATCAATCCCATTTCTCTATCAAGCTCTGCAGCCTTATTTTTCAAAAACAGTTCCCGGGTCTTAACACTCAACAAATCAGGAATAATATGAACAAGCATCAACGCAGTAGCACACGAGACAACAGCAGTTAACACCTTAGCAGTAGTCATAACAAGCGCAACGGTTCTCGAATGCGTAGTGAAAGTCCATAAGTTAATAAGATGAGTCGCCCCACAAAGAACAATAAAAGCACCAAACTGAACCAGTACCCATCTATAAGGAAACACCGCGGATTTCTTCACAAAGTATATCAACTCAAGAGGAATAGAAAAATACGCAATCGCTATGAAGAAATCCGATATGTATTGATATTTCATTAACAATTCATCCGCCGGCCATTGCGGTTCAATACAATTGCAGACTTCCATTATGAATTACATACACACACACACACCTGTTAAACAAACAACACAAAAACATTATCAACGACTTTAGGAACTAGAAAATCTGTGAGAATCGAATTCGATCACAACGACTACAAAAATTAGGTTCCATTTTTTTTTTTTGATAACTCAGGTGATCCTACAGGCTTTCTCGGTTCCATTTTCTCAGTAACGAAAATTTTGAATCTCGAAATTAACGATTAAATCAAGGATAATCATAGGTGAAAGTTCCTAATACGGTTGCATTACACTAGAACAAGAGCAATTAGGTTAATCAATCTCTATGATTTGAGATCGACAAGAACCAAAAAACTGTGGAAGTGAAGAACATATATACGAAGAACTTAGAAAACAATCTGAGAAGAGAAGAGAATCGAAGAAGGAGAAGCTTACTTGGGAAAAATTGATCGGAGGATTTGGGGATTTCGGACGCGGCGGAGAGCGACGGAGAAGGAGAAAAAGGAGCGTTGAAGATTTTTTTCAAGTCAAAATCAAAAATGGTTGGGTTTAACACTTCTTTGTTCTAACTTTTTTTTTTTTGGCGTCATTTTTCTAACTTTTATTATTATTATTGTCAGATGTTTATTTTTTTTTAAAAGGTATATAGCTGGGTGCATGAATTTGTTGACGTTCCAATATCTTATGATAATTAAATTTCCTCAATAGTATATTGTAGATAAAGAAATGGAATTAGAGTTGGTAAGAAAAATATAGATAATTAGGAAGTATATCTCCATAGTTTTGCTGTAAAAGAGGAGAAGAATAAAAAATAAAATTAGGTGTAATATTTTTCAAATGAAAAAAATAATATTATCCAAGTATGTAGGACTAAAGTTTAGATTTCAAGGTTATAATTTACACTATATGTATATGGTTAAATTATGAAAACAATTTTGACTATTTTCCAAAATTTAATGTATAACTTAGGCTATTTTCACAATTCTTAGAAAATATTTTTTTTATATATCTTAGATGTAATATTCATATACTACCATACTATACTGTTTCAAATATATTGTAGTAGATAGGAAAATTTGCTAGTAAATGTGAAACTTTGCGTGACATGTAAATCATCACAATTCTGAAATTAGGATGTTGTTGTAAGACATTAAGCAAGGAAAAGAGTCCAATATCCGATAATATAAAAATAACAGCAGCTTGAATATCCGTATGAATACAATGAATATCTAGCTGTGAAAGTTTGAAATCGATGTAGTTATTGGCTATCTAGCTTGTCCATGAAAGCAAAACAAAAATCTATAGATTATGTTCTCTAATACCTCACAAAATTTGATAATAGCTAATGAAATTTGAATATTATATTCACTTACGTCTCTCTATAGAATGAACTGGTACTTCGTGACCATAGGCTATGGTAGACGTGTTCAGGGTCACGATTTACTTAAAAATAAACTATCAGAGATTGAATAAAATTTGTCCTCAGAAACCATGGGAACGTAAAAACCAGCGGTGAATGCTGGGCAATATGTGTACACAATAAAAACAGTTGGATACTTGAATACTCTTCTGATCCCACATGATCACATTGGAATCAAAATTTAATAATATTTTTTTGAAGATATTAAACTTTAAACTAAAACCGAAAAAGATCATATTATAATCAATTATGTAATTGTTTATATTTACATTGTCGACTTAAAAAAAGTTAACTTTTTCCTTATTAATAAAACATTTATTTTGATTTTTTTTGTTGGTCAACGCCGATTGGGAGTTAACTTCAATGACGCCGAAAAGTCTCTCCCTTCGCGTGATCGGGTTGTTAGCTCCGCCACTATTCATAGCTGATTAACGATATTTCATTATATAATTAGCACATATAAACATGTGATATATTTAATTCATATTTTTGATTATATTTTTTAAACTTGGAATGTATAGTCATATGTTATGTTATGTATTATGTTGGTGGATATTTTTTTTCAAAACTATAAATCACATCTGACGAAGCCAAAATTTATCGTTCTAAACCCTAGAAACGAAAATTGTAAAAGAGATATGGTTATTTCAAACCTGGATCCTAAAGGACAAATATTTTGCCGTATCTGGCACTCAAGATAACGAGTAACAATCACGGTCAAGCTGCCAAATAAAAGTACAAGTCAGAAAGTAGCTGCATATATAAGCATAAACAACAACATATAGAGGAGAAATTCCATACCTGCTATACATAGGCTAAAAGGACTTGTGTGAGTGAAACAGAATGAGCCCTTCAAAGATTCGTAGTATAGCTAGGAACGATCAAAGTCTTGTTCCTCGAAGCTAGTTGAACCAATGCGATCTGAAGATTCTTGATGATGCTAATGATTACACGAACAACATTGCAACACCAAAGTCTAGTAACCGTTGCAGACATGTCATTCACACTAACCCCTCTTTGAAGTTTTTTAGCAAGATCACCAATTTCATTGGCCAAGTTTGCTTCAATATTCATTTGTACATCTTCTATATCAAAATGAATTTTTAGAGAATTATGAGTAATCTGAAACCCTACTTTATCAAGCCCTTTCAATATTCCAGCTCTGACACTATCAGTTATGAGTGACTGTAAAAGAAACCACTAAAATTAGAACAATTAAAAAGAAAATACTATTAGATTCCAAAAGAGAATAAAATCGATAACTTGCCTGGCAAGCTAACATTATACAATGAGCTATGCAGGCCTCAACATAACTCGTGTACAAAATCTGATCAAGAGTAGTTACAGGCTTGAACAACAATTTAGAGTTTTTGGGCGTACAATGAAACCCTATTATCTCAACGAAGTGAGATATAAGTTGGATATCCAAAACCATCTTAATGTAACCTTCTACTCCTTGTTGGTGATATGTAGTCTTACAATATTCCGTAAGAATTATCAAAAAACTTAATATGTCGTCTTACGAAAAAAGTTAAACATTAAACAATACCATTTGTAAAAAGCTAATTACTAAAACATTTCTTAACATAATTAAATTTTTTTAAAAATTAAAATATAAATTTCTTAGGTAGTAAGGATTAAAACTCTCAACTCAACTGTGTAGTATATACCGGGGTAACCCGGATTTTACTCTAATTTTTTTCAAAACTATAAATCACATCTGATGAAGCCAAAATTCATCGTTCTAAACTACGACCAAATTAGCTAAACCAAAATATTAATACGACGATTGGTGGTGCCCACTCTACTCTACAATGACCAGAGAATCGAAATAGAAAGAAAACGTACGGCATGGTTGGCTCACACTGGTCCACAAGTAACTCTTGTGGTTACAATTTTCACTTACAATCCCATAATTCTCCTTCCTTGTCTTCTTCTTTCTCTCTAAAATCCTAAGTCCTTCATTGGATTACTCTTCTTCTTCATTTCTTTCCACAAGGTTAGTCTCTCTTCTCTATCAACTCTGTGTTCTTCACTGTTTCACCTCTCCAATTCTCAATTTTTACTTGATGGGTTTGTCTTAAAAATCAATAATTTGACTTTGCTTCAAGTGGGTAATCTCTCCTTTTTGATAAAAATTGTCTCTTTATCAGAATTGAATCGATCTAAAGCACTGTTTCATCAAATTTTCCTTGATGGGTTTGTCTTAAAAATCAATAATTTGAGTTTGATTCAATTGGGTAATCTCTCTTCTTTGAGAAAAATTGTATCTTTATGTCTTCCTAGAATCGAATTGATTTCAAAGCTCCTTAATTTGTGTCTCCTACTTTATAAGTTAATGTGAATCAATTTTGATTTTTTATAGGTTTTAATCTCAATGGCTCTTAACGTGAGCAAGATTGTTCCTAAGAGTCCAATTTTAGCCAAGAGTGTTAATGTCTCAAGATCTCAAAGAGTTTTGTTAGCGTTTGTTCATCATCCTTTAGCTGCTAAAAAGGGTTCATCTGTTGAAGAGTTAAAGCAAGGTCTTTGTTGTATAAAGACTGTCACTCTTGTTAGTTCTCGAAGATCTTCTACATTGTGCTTTGTTGGAAAATCTCAAGACACTGAAACTAAGTAAGCATTTTTGGTTTCCTTTGCTTTCCATAGGTAAAACTGGTCTTGGTTTGTTTCATACTTTAGTTATGAGTTTGTTGGTGATGTGTTAGTTCCCAAGTTGTACAAAAAGAAGGTGAGAAGCAAGTGATGCCGAGGAGGAAAAGTAATTCAAGCCAAGTTTTGGTGGAATATGTGTCTAATGATGCTAAGTTTGTGAATGAAAGGGCTCGTAATGACCTTGTTCTTCTATCTCGGTACTTTTCGTATATCAGACGGTTATCTCATCTAGAAATTATTCATTACTGAAGGATCCCTTATGTGTTGAGATTTGTGTTTTGCAGAGGTATTATGAGACTTGACGCTCGTGCACGCCAGGATGTTGCCATTCTTGGGTCCGGGTTCCTTAAACTTGATGGTAAGATTTGTTTCTCTTTCACATTAATATATAATTTTTTAACTGCTTCCTAACCCTGTCTTGTGTGTTTATCATGTAGCTCGGGCAAGAGAAGATACAGAGAAAATAGATCGTGATGTCAAGAAAAAGGCCGAGCGCCTTCATCATATTGCTACTGTATGCTAATCCTCTCATTTATTTATCCACATTTATTAACCTTTCTTCTGGCTATGTTTTTTCTTAGTTTTCTTATTTGGTTTATGTTCATAGATATTAAAAAACATAGCTCAGTCTAAGTTGAAAAATGCCGCTGATAAGCATTGGAGTGATGGTGCTTTAGAGGTATGCCCATCTGCCTCATTCTTTGTATACTTGTGGAAAGTTATGTATGACCATAAAGTATAATCACTATCTGATATTGACATGATAAAAAGTAACTACTCAATGTACATATATTATTCGCTAGAATTGGTAGTTGAGAGACTATTGCTCTGATTTTCCAGGCTGATTTAAGGCGAGCAGATTTCCGTGCTAAACAACGGGCCATGGAAGACGCATTAATGGCTTTAGAGGTAAAACCAAAGTCTGATATGTTAACTTATTGGTGTTTTGGTTCATCTTCCCTTATGTTAACACTTCCTCTGTCCTGTTTTGGTGCAGTTCATTAAGAACATCCACGACATGATGGTGAACAAAATGGTTGACAGCTTGTAAGAAGCATATGTCCTTGACACTTCCTTTGTTTTTTCTTGTTGTTTCTTGATATCAAGATCTGAATTTAAAATTGTTATCTTAAGGGTTACATCTGAAACCGGTACCACGGATCGCATATCGCTTGAGAAGAATGGAATAGCTCTCGGGTTTTTCCCTGGGGAAGTTTCATCTGATCGCATATCTGCTATTGAGGTCTGATTCACCAGGAAAAACGCTATGTGTACTCAAGTATTCTTCTCTCTGATATTTCCTTTTTATGTTGAAACAGGAAGCTTACAAGAGTATGGCATCAGCGCTCTCAGAAGCCGATGGAATTGACTACACTGACCCCGAAGAAGTATGGTCCAAAATCGACGATACCAAAATCTTTTTGTTACAGTTTTTAATAAGTGATCATATTCTTTTGGTTTTAACAGCTCGAGTTGTTAGTCACGACTCTGATTGACCTTGATGCAATGGATGGTAAAAGTAGTGCATCTCTCTTGGCTGAATGCTCAATCTCTCCAGATGTCAATACAAGGTAAACACCGGTATTCTATTATATCCCTTAACTACTTTCTTCGATGAGTTCTTCACTTAACATTCTTTTACCCTTATGGAATTATGAATAGTTTGTAGATTATAATTATATATGCTAGAGTAAGTCGAGGGCAACACTTAATAGCATAATATGGACTGTAGATGTTTTGCATTAATAAAGTGATTCATATTACCGACACAGTTTCTTTATTCACGATCATCGAATGTTTCATTGTTTGTTCCTTCTCTGATTTGAAATCCCTTGGTTTTTTCTGGTCTTGTTGTAGAAAAGCGTTGGCTAATGCCTTAGCTGCTGCACCGTCAATGTGGACTCTAGGAAATGCAGGCATGGGAGCATTACAGGTAAAAGATAAAATGCAAATCTTGATGACCAAAGTGATGGACTTTGGATAAAATATTAACGTACCAATCAAATGACCTTTTTTGCAGAGACTCGCTCAAGACAGTAACCCGGCGATTGCAGCAGCTGCTTCGAGAGCAATCAATGCTCTGAAGAAGCAATGGGAGGTAGAGGAAGGAGACTCACTTAGGTTTATGATGAACTTCGAGACGCCGAATGATGATGATGATGATGGAGAGAGTGACCTTGATGAGTTCTGAAAATGATTTTTCATGTAAACGAAGATGAAGTTTGTAGATAATTTTCAGTGAACTTTAGTGTTACAGAGACGATAGTAGGTGACTTCGTTGGGGTCATGTAATTAATTAAAAGAGGCCGATTTAGTATTTTGTTGTTGGGATATATACTCTTTGGACTTTAAATTGTATTAAACTATTATGTGTTTTGTTAGACCTCCACTTGATAATAAGAACACTAATTCTTAAAAACTTAAACCATCTGTAATAGAGTAGAGATTTTTTCCAATGTTTCACTTTATTGTTTACTGTAAAATAGAATAGTTTAGAGTGGAATATAGAGTAGGGTCGGAGAAAATTGTACTCTCTAATAGAGTTTAGAGCAAAACATAGAATGGGGTTGAAGATGCTCTTGTCAATTGTATTTTGCTTCATCCTCGCTTTTAGTTGAATCCAAGTGAATTTTGTAAAAAATATTATAAAGCTCTAAATGGTAACACACAAAAATGATTCATAAATAGATCAGATAATAGTCATCAAAAAGATATTTAGGATATCAAAATACAAAAATTACATCGGAAGTGTATTCTTTTTAAAATATGGTCAGATAAAATTGGTAAAGTATAGATCATTCGGATATGTAAAAAGACTATCCGAATTGGTAAGGACCATACTTATATTCGGATATTTCAAGTAACTCGAAATTATTTTGGATATTTTGAATAAAAATTGAAAAAAATTTCGGATCTTACTTTTAGATAATTTAGGTAGTTTTATTACTTTAAGAATACACATCGTTAAATTTAGTTTGGTTCGGCTTTAGAAAATCTGGTAAATTTATTTTATTAAAAGAGTTAATAATAAAATTTTATTTTTTAAAGTTTTTGTATGGAAACATTTAGTCCAAGTTTGTTTAATAAAAAAAAGTAGATGTTAAAGAAAATTTTATATTTAATAAAATTATGGGCAATTCTCTAAAATACCACATTTTAAAGAAAAATAGCATTACTAGTTTTTTTCCAATAATATCATAAAATTCAATATAAAAATAAATCAAATATCTTTATAATGGTGAAATATAAAACCTAAATTGGAAATAGCAAATCCAGATGCAGTTTTCTAATTTTATTTGTAATTTCTTTTTGTTGAACAAATATTTGTGATATTATTGAAAAAGATAAAATTAAATAGTGATGGAACTTTTTTATAAAAAAAACTTAATAATATGGTATTTTAGGGTATTTCTCTAAAATTATTAAATATACTAATTTCCCATTAAAATCCAGATTCTGAGATATTTTAAAAAGTTAACGGCGTTTTGTTTCTCCGTTATCTTTCTTAGAAGCCGTTAAAGCGAACTGTTAGGTTTAGGGTTAATAGTTATCGTTTCATTTTCACCAACTCTTTGCCGCTTTCATCGCAATTTTGAAGGTACATGGACGAAGACGGAGAGAAACGTGTTCCTACCAAACGATCATGTTCTCCTGAATCTTCCGACAAAAGATCTGGTGATGAAGTTGATTGGGTAAGAGATTTGCCAGAATCTTTGCTTTCTCATGTTCTCTTGAATCTTCCGACAAAAGATGTGGTCAAGAGTAGTGTCTTATCCACCAAATGGAGAAATCTCTGGAGGTATGTTCCTGGTTTGGATTTAGATCATCGTGATTTCACGGAATTCAATGCTCTTGTGAGTTTTATCGATAGCTTTCTGAGTTTCAACCGTGACTCAAGCTTAAACAAGTTTAAGCTAAGAATTTATATGGATAATGATCGGGATGAGGAGACTAATAATGCTCATATGGCGCGGTGGATCAACGCTGTTGTTACGCAGAATGTTCAGCATCTCGATCTTACATGGGCTCCAGTGGAGGTACCTCCAATACTTTATATGTGTAAGAGCTTGGTCTCTTTAAAGCTTTGTGTCGTAGTCTTGCCAAATCTTGAGTGTATGTCTTTACCGCATGTCAAAGTTCTCGATCTAGAATGGGTTATGTTTGCAAATGAGTTGGCTTTGGAAATGCTTATCTCAGGCTGCCTAGCTCTCGAAAGCTTAAGTTTCTGCAAATGTCCAATTGACAATGTAGAAGTTTTTCGTGTGAGGTCTCAGTCTCTATTGAGCTTCAACTATTACGGCCCCAGTTGCCATGAGCTTCATTATAAAGATCTAATAGTTGATATTGATGCTCCCAAGCTTGAGGATCTCAAGCTCTCTCATGATACTACTGCAAGTTTCATTATAAAGAATTCGAGTTCGCTTGTAAAGGCGGATATCAATATTGAGTTTAACTTTTGTGTGGGAAAAAAGTTTGATCCGAAGAATCTGCCAAAGAGAAAAATGATTGGTAATTTTCTTGCCAGGATCTCTAGTGTCAAAAAACTTAGCATCGCTCCATGTACTCTTGAGGTAACGTATATATGTTGAATTCGCTATTTTATTGTTTTACTTTATCTTGTATAAGTTTATCCTGATATATTTCTTGTTTATGTTGTTGTAGATCATTTATGATTACTCAAGATGTGAACCAGTGCGCTTATTTCGTAACCTATCTTCCTTGAGTGTTGACTTCTATGACGGCAGATGGGAAATATTGCCATTCTTTCTTGAGTGCTGCCCGAATCTAAAATCTCTTGTCGTGGTAAGGATTGTTTACTTAAAACTTATGTACTTCCTTTGGTATAACCGTATAATAATGCAAATGGGGAAAGTATCATAATTAATGACTCAAACATTTGTTACTTTCACATGGTTATTATATCAGGACTCTACTTTTTATCCAAAGGAGAGAACTATTATTTTATCTCGACCTCGGCGTCTCCTATCATGTCTCGAGTATGTTAAGATACAATCGTCATTAGACAGGATGGAGATGAAATTAGTGAGTTACTTACTTGAGAACTCACCAATCCTCAAGAAAGTCACTCTATCTTTGGAAGGACGTTGTTCCAGAAAGGAATCTGTCATACTCAGAGAACTCCTTACCATTCCAAGACGCTCTAGCTCATGCCAAGTTGTCGTCCTCTGATCCTCCTTGTTGACCGAACATACAAGGTTGTCTTTCTGTACTTTTATTAATGTGAACTCTGTGGTTTCCTTGTCTATTATGGTGAATTTGTTGTGTTGTAGATCTGTAAGAAGATCATATGTTTGTCATAAATGTTTCAATTGAACAAAAAATGTAATAAGGTTCATGTAAGACCTAAGTATTAAAGTTTCCAGAAACTCTTTATTTATGGAACTATGTGCTTTCTTCGTAATTGTGGTTACTTTGATGTCTTGTAAATCGTAAGAAGATCTTATGTTTGGCCTAAATGTGTATTGTTACTTCTTTTGACTCAAAGAGATGTTCAGACGTTGAGTAGAAAAATATATAATGTAGAACAAAATGAAAAAATAAAACACAAGATGCTTCACTTTAACCAAAAATGGTATAAGATCTGTGTAAGCCCGAAGGATTAAAGTTTCTAGAAACTCTTTACCAATACAGCTCTCTCCTGGAAACTAAACTATAAACTCTTTAGGAGCTTTTAAGATATACATGTCTAGGGTCTAATGAGCTTTACAAACCGAAGAAACCTAGCTCTCTTGCTTTTTCCTTTTCGAAGGTTTCAAAATATTTATAGATGATAGTAACTTCAAGAAGGAATCCAGTGTCTAACCCAATAGCTGCTCTTAAATCTGCCAAGATAGTTAGTGCACCGATGCATAGACCGCCGAAAGCTGCATCCGTTGGAATTCGGTTCCTTTTGAAGGTTAGACAATATCGTTTAAAAAGTGTCTCTGAATTCATATTAACAGATTTACCACCTTTTCATTATCATATGTGCAGATGTTGTTTATGAAGTAAGAATAATGGTTCAAGAGTCCAATCCCAATGTAGAAGATATTTTCTGCAAACAAGATTATTCTAAGGCTTATGTTAGCAGAATTACTCTACCTTTTCCGAATGAATAATTGTAGAGAAAATCAAAATTCGGTTGGAAATATTCAATGTTTCACTGTTTTTTAATACATGAAAGTGTGAGGATAGTTTCTCAAAAGAGTCAACGAGATAATTTAAAACCATTTTGACAAAAAAAAGGATTCTTTATGCTTAAATCTCTAGTCATAATAGAAGTTTTCTATTTACCCATTCCAATCATTTTTAAATATGCTAAAAATATATTTAAAGTAACAGATATATATTGTATTAAGTAGCAAAATAAGCGCCAGTGGCCCGTTGCAAAACTGTGAACACAAAAAGTGGAAACTATTACATATGATCTTACTACTACATATGCCAATATGCTATTTGCTCAAAGTATAATAATTTCTAATGTGGAAAGTGGAAACTATTACATGTTAACAATACAGCTGATGATCTGATGCTTCGAGCACACCTTCAAAGTTACGAGAATATAAGAGCATATACAAATTTCCTAGATTTGGCAACATGTTTAATCTGTATTAATATTAACTGTTAATAGAAATTGTAAAGACCTAAGGGAGTGGGTGTAGACTGCATGCTCGGTGTGGGAGGAGCCCTCAACGTGACACGATTAGAAGGGTGCCTCAAAGAGTCCTCTCGAATAAGGGGTGCCGGTATCAGGGTGCCAAAGTTTCGCTAGAGGGGAGGCAAATTTACGTGGTCCTTGTTTGAGGGAAGGATTGTTGGGAGGCAAACCAACGTCATACATCAGAAGATTAGAAAATAATTGTGTAATATAAGTCAAGTCCAACTCTAATTAGTATGATATCTTTTGGGAAAGAGTCCAAAAACAAATTTGTGCGGGCTTGCCCATTTGGATCCAAAGCAGATAATATCATACAAATAAAGGAGTTGGATTGGGCTTTGAGAGCCCAACAAAATTGAATTCATTTAGAATAAACAATTCTTTCCATATCAATTGATGAATAGATATATTTGTTTCTGATAAAATATTAGATACTTGTGAATACATTAATCTAGTAAAAAGATTTTTAGGATATCAAATAAAAAAATTACATCCAAATTATGCTTTTTAAATCGGTCAGCTAAAATTGGTAAGGTATATATAATCGGTCAGATAAAACACTATCCAAATTTGTTCAGGTATTTCAAATAACTAAAAATTATTTTGGATATTTTTAATAAATATTTCAAATGCTTTGGATCTTTAAAGAAGATTTTAATTAATTTAGTTTAGGCAATTCTATTACTTTGAGAATACACGTCATTAAAAAAATAGTATTGTTTGGTTTTAAAAAATCTTTAAATTTTGTATAAAATCTTCAAAAAGTCCGAAAATAATTTTATATTTGTTTTAATAAATAAACAGTTAATAATGAAATATAATTATTTATGTTTTTGTGTGATTAAATTTTGTTCCACATTTATTTAATAAACAAAAGCAGATGTTTAGAGAAAAAAATATTTTAAAAATTTATGAAATACAGTATACTAGTTTCATATAAAAATCCATTTTCCAGAATCTGAGATAATTGTAAAAGTTAACGGCGGTTTGTTACTCCGTTATCTCTTACGAAGCCGTTAAAGTGGTACTGTTAGGTTTAGGTTTAATAGTTATCGTTTCACTTTCACCTTCTCTTTGCCGCTTCTTCGCTATTGTGATCGCACATGGATCAAAACGGAGAGAAACGTGTCCGTGCCAAACAATCGGATGGTGAAGTTGATTGGCTCAGAGATTTGCCAGAATCTTTGCTTTGTCATGTTCTCTTGAATCTTCCGACAAAAGATGTGGTTAAGACTAGTGTCTTATCCAGCAAATGGAGATATCTCTGGAGGTTAGTACCTGGGTTAGATTTAGACTGTCGTGATTTCACGGAAAACAATACTTTTGTGAGTTTTATCGATAGGTTCATGAGTTTTCATAGTGACTCGTGGTTAAGAAAGTTTAGGTTAAGATTCTATTGCGATCTTAATGGGGATGATGTGACTGAAACGGCTCATATGGCGCGGTGGATCAACGCTTTAGTTAAACGGAAAGTTCAGTATATCGATCTTACGTGGGGTGCAGTAGAGATACCTCCAATACTGTACATGTGTGATAGTTTGGTGTCTTTAAAGCTTTGTGGCGTAATCTTACCAAAGCTTGAGTTTGTTACTTTACCGCGTGTCAAAGTTATGGTTCTAGATTTGGTTAAGTTTGCCAATGATTTGTCTTTGGAAATGCTTATCTCAGGCTGCCTAGTTCTCGAAAGCTTAACTTTATGCAGACGTCACAATGACAATGTAAAAGTTTTACGTGTGAGGTCTCAGTCTCTATTGAGCTTCAACTATAACGGCTCGAGTCACAATGGTCTTCATGATGATCCAGTAGTTTCAATTGATGCTCCTAAGCTTGAGGATCTCAAGCTCTCTCGTCATTTAAGTGCTTGTTTCATAACAAATAAGTTGAGTTCCCTTGTAGAGGCGGATATCAATATTGAGTTTAACTTTGGTTTGGGAAAGAAGTTTGATCCTAATGATCAGTCAAAGAGAGAAATGATCCGTAATTTTCTTGCCGGGATCTCTAGTGTCAAAAATCTGTTCATCGCTCCATGTACTCTTGAGGTAACATATGTTGAATTTGCTATTTTACTATTTAAGTTTATCCAATAAGTTTATCCTGATACTTTTATTGTTTTTGTTGTTGTTGTAGGTCATTTATGAGTACTCAAGATGTGAACCACTACCCTTATTCTGTAACCTATCTTACTTAAGCGTTGACTTCTACAACCACAGATGGGAATTATTGCCAATCTTTCTCGAGAGCTGCCCGAATTTAAAATCCCTTGTTGTGGTTAGGATCGTTTACTTAAAACTTATGTACTTTCTTTGGTATAAATGCAAATGGGGAAGTATCATAATGACTCAAACATTTTGTTACTTGCACATGGTTTGTTATTTCAGGGATCCACTACATCTCCAAAGAAGAGAACTAGTATTTTATGTGGACCTCGGCATCTCCTATCATCTCTTGAGTATGTGGAGATAGAATCGCCATTAAAAGGGGATGCGATGGAGATGAGATTAGTGAGTTACTTACTTGGGAACTCACCAATCCTTAAGAAACTCAAAGTATATTGGGATGATTCTTCTAGAAAGGAAGCGGAATATGAACTACTTACCATTCAAAAACGCTCTAGCTCATGCCAAATTTTCGTCTTCTGATCCTCGTTGACGAACATACAATGTTGTCTTTCTGTACTTTTATTTATGTGAACTCCTTACCATTCCAAGACGCTCTAGCTCATGCCAAGTTGTCGTCTTCTGATCCTCGTTGACGAATATACAAGGTTGTCTTTCTGTACTTTTATTTATGTGAACTCTGTGTTTTCCTTCTTCATTGTGGTGACTTTGTTGTGTTGTAGACCGTAAGAAGATCGTATTTATGTTTGGCTTAAATGTTTCAATTGAACCAAAAATATAATGTGTAAAGACCTAAGGATTAAAGTTTTCAGAAACTCTTTATTGATGTGAACTGTGCTTTTTTCTTCATTGTGGTGACATTTATATCTTGTAGTTGTATATCGTAAGAAGATATTATGTCTGGCCTAAATGTGTAATGTTACTTCTTTTGACTCAAAGACATGTTTTTGCTAAACAATGTTTCAGTCGTTGTTTAGAAAAATATATAATGGATTATACAAAAAGGAAAGATAAAACACAAGATACTTCAGTTTAACCAAAAATGGTATAAGATCTGTGTAAGACCCAAGGATTAAAGTTCTAGAAACTCTTTACCATTACAGCTATATGGTTAGATGAAACTAAACTATAAACCGAAGAAACCTAGCTCGCTTGCTTTTTCCTTTTTGAAGGTTTCAAATTATGGATAGATGAGTAAACTGCAAGAAGGAATCTAGTGACAGTCAGTGCACTGATTCATAGACCACCAAAGTTGCAGCCGGTGGAATATATCGGTTCATCCTTTTGAAGGTTACTCTAGTCTCTAGGTGGCCAGACATTATTGGTTAACAAATGTCTCTAAATTCACATTAACTGATTTAACACTGTTACATTATTATATGCTGTGAAAATGTTGTTCATGAAGTAATAATGGTTCAAGAGTCCACCTGTAGAAGATATTTTCTCTGATATATATGTTCAAGTAGTAAAATAAGCACATGTGCAAATCTATCAACGGAAAAAGATTTGACATTACCTCTCTCACATCCTTTTTCTCACGAGCGAGTATTTCTATCTACAATTTATGGTATCAAAAACATTTTTAAGGTCTAATGTAGAAATGGATGTTAAATATATAAAATCAAAATCTGCATAATGATTTATAGAATTACGATGAGACAGGCAACTCATAAAAAATAAGACAATGAATACGATACAGCAGAGAGTTCATAAATTTACTTTCGTCTAAGTTCATCACCTCATGAAAGTGTTATTACGATACGAACTAAGAGAGCTTGAAGACGAAGAAGTTCTTCTCGATATACTTTGGCGGGACTGAATCTCTTCGAGTCACCGCCAAAGACGGATGAGCTTTGGCGGGACTGTATCACTTCGAGTCACCGTCTACAACTTTTCTACATCCGAGATTTTAACCGGCAACTTATTCACCAATGCGAACAAGGCAACAAATGCAATGTCGAGAGGTAAATGAGGGCCAATTTTTGTGCCCACGACTTCCCCACGAAGGAGATGCCGCGGACAAAGGTGTAAACCAAACTCATCAATACCTTCTAGTTAGGTACGTAACACAGCCCCAGATCCGATTATCGAGCGTAACATCGCCCGTGAAGTAACTGAGAAGGATATGTGGTAAGTAGTTGGGTGCGCAAGCACAGAGCCTACAAACACTAGTTATACGCCGAACGTTCAATTGACCCAAAAATATCAATCGTTCTTCGACTCCTCCGAAATATTCGACTGAGAAGAAAGAAAACGGACGAATCCAAGCCAAAGTCGTACAAGCGCGAAAAACCGTCGGGACAGCCTAGGCGGATCCATGCTTTCGCACGCCCATCCAACCAAGGCTGCAAATATCGTAGCCGCAATGCGGAGGGTACACACAAAGCCGGGAGCTTCATGGTACTACGCGGTCCAAAGACTGACTTCCATAAATCATACTCTATAAATCATATTACCAGAGACTGGCATAACGATTTCTGCTAACTATTAATGAGGTTACTATCATCCTTTTAGATGTTTTTGTTTTGCTGATGTGGATACATCCAGAGATTTTAATGAGTTCCTTTTATTAGTAATAGATACTCTTTTATCTAATAATTATTGTTACATTTATTTACTAGAAGTTTATTCATTAATAAAGTAGATGTTCCAAAATTAATATGTTTAATAAAATAATTAAATATACTAATTTTCCATTAAAATCAATCTTTAAATTAAATCAGAATCTGAGATATTTTATAAAGTTAAGGGCGTTTGTTTTTTCTATCATCTTTTATACGAAGCCGTTAAAGTGGTACTTAGGTTTAGGTTCAATAGTTATCGTTTCATTTTTTCCTTACTCTTTGCCGCTTTCTTCGCAATTTCGAAGGTACATGGATGAAGACGGAGAGAAACGTGTCCTTGCCAAACAACCATGTTCTCCTGAATCTTCCGACAAAAGATCTGGTGATGAAGTTGACTGGGTAAGAGATTTGCCAGAATCTTTGCTTTTTCATGTTCTCTTGAATCTTCGGACAAAAGATGTGGTTAAGAGTAGTGTCTTATCCAGCAATTGGAGAAATCTCTGGAGGTATGTTCCTGGTTTGGAATTGGATTGTCGTGATTTCAAGGAACTCAATGCTCTTGTGAGTTTTATCGATAGCTTCCTAAGTTTCAACCATGAGTCCTGTTTAAAAAAGTTTAAATTAAGATTATCTTGCTATCTTGATGGGGATGATGAGGAGGCTGATAATGCTCATATGGCGCGGTGGATCAACGCTATTGTTAAGCGGAACGTTCAGTATCTCGATCTTACGTGGGATGCAGTGGAGATACCTCCAATACTGTACAAGTGTAAGAGCTTGGTCTCTTTAAAGCTTTGTACCGTAGTCTTACCAAATCTTAAGTTTGTCTCTTTACCGCTTGTCAAAGTTCTCGTTCTACAATGGGTTATGTTTGCAAATGATTTGGCTTTGGAAAAGCTTATCTCAGGCTGCCTAGTTCTCGAAAGCTTAACGTTATGCAAAAATCCAATGGACAACGTAAAAGTTTTACGTGTGAGCTCTCAGTCTCTATTGAGCTTCAACTATTACGGCCCCGGTGACAATGATCTTCATGATAAAGATCTAGTAGTTGAAATTGATGCTCCCAAGCTCGAGGATTTCAAGCTCTCTCATCAATTAACTGCAAGTTTCATAATAAAGAATTCGAGGTCCCTTGTAGAGGCGGATATCTATATTGAGTTTAACTTTTGTCGGGGAAAAAAGTTTGATCCTAATGATCTGCCAAAGAGAGAAATTATTCGTAATTTTCTTGCCGGGATCTCTAGTGTTAAAAATCTGATCATCTCTCCATTTACTCTTGAGGTAACGTATGTTGAATCACGCAATTTCAAGGTTTAACTTTATTTTATAAGTTTGTCCTGAAACTTTTTTTTGTTGGTTGTTGTAGGTCATTTATGAGTACTTAAGATGTGAGCCAGTTCCCTTATTTCGTAACCTATCTTCCTTGAGTGTTGACTTCTATGACGACAGATGGGAAATATTGCCATTCTTTCTTGAGAGCTGCCCAAACCTAAAATCTCTTGTCGTGGTAAGGATTGTTTACTTAAAACTTATGTACTTTCTTTGGTATAATAATGCAAATGAGGAAAGTATCATAATTACTCAAATTTGTTTCGTTGACTTGGTTGTAATATATCAGGAATCTACTCATTATCCAAAGGGGAGAACTAGTATCTTATCTCGACCTCGGTGTCTCCTATCATCTCTCGAGTATGTTAAGATAGAATCGTCATTGGACAGGATGGAGATGAAATTAGTGAGTTACTTACTTGAGAATTCACCAATCCTTAAGAAAGTCAATCTACGTTTGGAAGGTTGTTCCAGAAAGAAATCTGTCATCCTCAGAGAACTCCTTACCATTCCAAGACGCTCTAGCTCATGCCAAGTTGTCGTCCTCTGATCCTCCTTGTTGACCGAACATACAAGGTGGTCTTACTGTACTTTTATTAATGTGAACTGTGGTTTCCTTCTCTATTATGGTGACTTTATTGTGTTGTAGATCATAAGAAGATCATATGTTTGTCTTAAATGTTTCAATTGAACCAAAAATGTAATAAGGTTCATGTAAGACATAAGGATTAAAGTTTCCAGAAACTCTTTATTTATGGAACTATGTACTTTCTTCTTAATTTTGGTTAATTCGACGATGTCTTGTAAATCGTAAGAAGATCTTATATTTGGCCTAAATGTGTATTGTTACTTCTTTTGACTCGAAGACATGTTTTTGCTCAACAATAATTCAGTTCAGAAGTTGAGTAGAAAAATATAAACTGTAGAACAAAAAAAAAACACACACACACAAGATGCTTCAGTTTAACCAAAAATGGTATAACATCTGTGTAAGACCGTAGTCCGTAGGATTAAAGTTTCTAAACACAAAAAAATTTCATGCCAACCATTTTTAAATATGCTCAAAATTGATTTACAGTAACAGATATATGTTAAATCAAGTAGCAAAATAAGCGTCAGTGGCCCAATGCAAAACTATGAACACAAAATGATGTTATTTATAAAAAAGGTTTCTTACTACTACAAATGCTAATATGCTATTTAAATATTATCAGTGTATAATTATTTATAATGTGATTACTGATAGTCTGATCCTAATAAGTGGAAAGTGGAAACTATTACATGTTAACAATACAGCTGATGAGCTGATGTTTCAAGACGTTAAACCAAGAACACCTTCAAAGTCAAAAGTAAATACGAGAATATAAGTGCATAAATAATACGAAATTTATTGGATCTTTATAGAAATATTAGTTTGAGAGATAATTCTAACAATTTTTAGGAAAGTCAGGTAGCAATTTTACTTTAAGAATATATGTAGTTAAAAAATAGGTTGGCTCTGTTTTAGAAAATCTGTAAACAATTTTTTAAATCTTGTTAATAAATAAACAGTTAATAATGAAAATTTCTTGTTTATGTTTTTGTATGATAACATTTGTTCCAAGTTTTTTTTTTCGGCAACTCAATTACATTGATACCGTGAAGAGTTTATTAAAAAAAAAAGAACTAATACAAACAACCGTTATACATAAATACAAGAAATTGAAACAATATCGATGAAGAAGAAGAATATAACATTGCTATCCTTTTGGAGGTCTTACATGCTAACTGAAAAAAATATGTTATGTCCCACTTTCACATAATTTTGGTTGCTATCAAAGTATAGCTGATACTCCAAAATGCTTTTGGTATTACTTTAACTAATGTAAATTCAATTTTGTTGAACATGATTCCGAAGCTTGTCTCTTTAATGAAACCAATATACTTGGTGCTTCCGATGAAAATCCTCCATATTCCTTTAAAAGTCTTTGTAGTTTTCTTATCCATTGTTGCCACAAGAAATGCCCCCAATGCCACCCAAATGTACTTAAAGCGATGGGTTTAGCCAATATTGAGACCCATTTATATAGAAGGAAACGAGAAAATCTCATCATCTTCTTTTCCACCAAGCTCTATAACAAGAGCCACTTTAAAATTATACACATCTTCAATTAATCTGTGACAACTTGTTCCTATGCGTACTCTCCTCTTTTTTTTGGTAATCCTTCAATGTTGAACCAAATGAAGACGCTTGGACAAATCCTCAGTGGAGAGACGCCGTCACTTTTCCGAGAACCTAGTCGGATTCTGGTCGAGAAAGACAATGAGACTACAATTGAAAACTAACACCTAAGGATTAAAAATAGCAAATAGAGAGAAGGTTCGAGTGTTTTTATTTTTAATATACAAATTTATTTCTCCCTTAACGGCGTTATGTTTCTCCGTTATATTTATTTGAAGCCGTTAAAGTGGTACTGTTAGGTTTAGGTTTAATAGTTATCGTTTCATTTTTACTTACTAGTGCCGCTTTCTTCGTAATTTTGAAGGTACATGGATGAAGAAAGAGATAAACATGTTCGTACCAAACGATCTGGTGATGAAGACGGAGATAAACGTGTTTGTACCAAACGATCTGGTGATGAAGTTGATTGGGTAAGAGATTTGCCAGAAGCTTTGCTTTGTCATGTTCTCTTGAATCTTCCGACAAAAGATGTGGTTAGGAATTCTGTCTTATCCACCAAATGGAGAAATCTCTGGAGGTATGTTCCTGGTTTGGAATTGGATGGTATTGATTTCACCGACTACAATACTTTTGTGAGTTTTGTCGATAAGTTTCTGAGTTTCAACATGGAGTCGTGCCTAAATAACTTTAGGTTAAGTTTTTATTGCGTTCGTGATGGGGATGAGGAGACTGATAATGCTCATATGGCGCGGTGGATCAACAATTTCGTTAATCGGAAAGTTCAGCATCTCGATCTTGCGTGGGGTGGAGTGGAGATACCTCCGATACTGTACAAGTGTGAGAGCTTGGTCTCTTTAAAGCTTTGTTGTGTAATCTTGCCAAATCCTGAGTTTGTATCGTTACCGTCAGTCAAAGTTATGGTTCTAGATTTGGTTAAGTTTGCAAATGATTTGGCTTTGGAAATGCTTATCTCAGGCTGCCTAGTTCTCGAAAGCTTAACTTTATGCAGAAGTCACAATGACAATGTAAAAGTTTTACGTGTGAGCTCTCAGTCTCTATTGAGTTTCACCTATTACGGCCCCAATACCATGGGTCCTAAAAATGATGAACTAGTAGTGGAAATTGATGCTCCTAAGCTTGAGTATCTCAAGCTCTCTCATCGTTTAACTGCAAGTTTCATAATAAAGAATCTGAGTTCCCTTGTAGAGGCGGATATCGATATTGAGTTTAACTTTTGTTTCGGAAAGAAGTTTGATCCGAAGAATCTACCAAAGAGAGAAATGATTCGTAATTTTCTTGTCGGGATCTCTGGTGTCAAAAATATGGCCATCGCTGCATGTACTCTTGAGGTAACGTATGTTAAATTTGCTATTTTAATGTTTAACTTTATCTGATCCTAATACTTTTCTTGTTTATGTTGTTGTAGATCATTTATGATTACTCAAGATGTGAACCACTGCCCTTATTTCGTAACCTATCTTCCTTGAGTGTTGAATTCTACATCCACAAATGGGAAATATTGCCGCTTTTTCTTGAGAGCTGCCCGAATCTAAAATCTCTTGTCGTGGTTAGGATCGTTTACTTAAAACTTATGTACTTTCTTTAGTATAATGCAAATGGGGAAAATATCTTAATTACTCAAACTTGTTACGTTTCTTTCATTTGGTTGTCATTTCAGGGATCTAATACATCTCGAAGGGAGGGAACTAGTATTATATCTGCACCTCGGTGTCTCCTATCATCTCTCGAGTATGTTAATATAGAAACGCCATTGAGAGGGGAGGCCTTGGAGATGAAACTAGTGAGTTACTTACTTGAGAACTCGCCAATACTCAAGAAAGTCACTCTATCTTTGGATGATTATTCTAGAAAGAAAGTAGAATGTGAACTCCTTACCATTCCAAGGCGCTCTAGCTCATGCCAAGTTGTCGTCCTCTAATCCTCCTTGTTGACCGAACATACAAGGTTGTCTTTCTGTACTTTTATTAATGTAGACTCTGTGGTCTCCTTCTCTATTATGGTGACTTTGTTGTGTTGTAGATCGTAAGAAGATTATATGTTTGTTTTAAGTGTTTCAATTGAACCAAAAATGTAATAAGGTTCGTGTAAGACCCAAGGATTAAAGTTTCCAGAAACTCTTTATTAATGTGAACTATGTGCTTTTTTATTCATTGTGGTTACTTTGATGTCTTCTAAATCGTAAGGAGATCTTATGTTTGTCCCAAATGTGTAATGTTACTTCTTTTGACTCAAGGACATGTTTTTGCCCAACAAAAATTCAGAAGTTGAGTAGAAAAATATATAATTAATGGATTACAAAAAGGAAACACAAAACACAAGATGCTTCAGTTTAACCAAGGATTAAAGTTTCTACTTTCTAGCTATCACATCTATACTACTAGAAAGTTGCCCACGCGATGCGTGGGTTATGCATTCAGTTATTTTGTATACAGATCGAAGTTTACATAAAATAATATATGGAAAGTACATTTGAATTGTTATTATGTTTTGAAAATAATTTAAATATATTCAATTTTTGAAGTATTTTTGTGAATAACTAATACAATAAAATTTATTCTTTTTTCTTTAAAACATTATATAATAAAAAAAAATTTAATATATACCACAATTTTTTTTTGTGATAATACATCTATTACCAATTGTCTCGAAATAATAGATCAAATTCTACTGTTCATTGATAAAAATAATAACCTACACACTTAGTTTGTTTGGATTAAGTGTTGTTGATATATTTTTTTCTACATAAGTTTTATATTAAATGTTGAAAAATTAGTAGATAAATTCCATGCAAGCACTTAAAACATATGAAATTTTGATATTATTTACCATTTTTTTTGTCAACAGCTTAAATTAAAGCTCAAAAGAACCATTCCTGGGAATGTTGTTTAAATATGTGATATGAAGCGGTTCGGTACGAACTTGTCGAGCCAATTTATCTGCTTTTACATTTGAGCTATGAGGAATTAAAGATAGAGAAAAGGTTGAAAATTCTTTCCTGTCACTCTGAAAGTCCTCCGGATACACTGAAAAAGCCGCCATTCGGTTGGAAAAGACACCATCTTCACCAAATCTGAACAGTCTGTAAAGAAAGCTACATCTTGGTTGTCAGCACCAATCATATACTTCATCGCCCAAAGAAGAGCTTCGACTTCTGTATGTAGAGGAGATAGACTTCTACGGATGTTGGCAACTCCCATGGTTGACATCTCTCCATTTGATGATGTACAATACCATCCTGTTCCTGAAAAGTATAGGTTCCTTTCCATGATCCATCTATGAAACAACGATATCCTGAATAAACAGTGATATTTCCCTCACTCGGTTTCGATTTTCATTATCTAAAAAACCATGGTTATAAGTATGAAGCTCATTTTGAGCTAGCTGCCACGATTACGCCTCTTTCTCCGCTAAATGTAAGACCTCTAATGGATCTTTATCCACATTGTCAAAGATCTTTTTATTCCTTGCTTTCCAAATGTACTAAATTATCCATGGATAAGAAGATGATTCTACCTCTGAAGGTATTCTCCAAAATAGGTGATCCAAGTTCTCGTAAATAGAAGCCGCAGAGAAAATCCCCGGGACCGAAAGAATTTGAGAAAGAGCCCAAATTTGTCTCGCTGGATGGCATTCAAAAAGTGTATGGTTAACTGTTTCCTCTATGGTACCACATTTAACACATCCGGTATCACAATTTATACTTCTCTTTCGCAGATTCTCCGTAACCAGTACACAACCTGATAAAATTTGCCACAAAAAATACCGTAGCTTAGGTGGACACTGCACCTTCCAAGCATATGCTTTTAGAGGTTTTATATTCGGGCCAAAAGATTATGAACAGACATCCAAATCCTCTATCCGAGTCGTATGGTAACCAGATTTAACCGTATATTTTACAGATTTAGTTTAATGCCAACCAAGGGTATCCTCTTTGGTTGACGCACCCAAAGGCAAGACACTAATCAGCGCGACATCTTCAGGATCAAAGAGCTCCCTCAAGAGATCCATATTCCAAAAATTTGACCGGGTGTCGACAAGGCTATTAACTTTCAATGATGGGTTAATAATTGAACCATTACTTTTTGCTGGTCTCGGGAATTGAGCTGGTATCTATGGATCCTCCCAAACTGAGATGGACGCCCCAGAACCGACTCTTTTAATAACCAGAGATCTAACTGACAATATACTTCTCCAACCATAAGAAAGAGAGTATGATTTTATATTATCCAATGGATTGGATTTCCAAAAATACAGTCCTTTAAAAACCTTTGCAAAAAGTGAATCAGGAACCGTAATCAAACGCCATAATTGTTTTGTTAGTAACGCCGAGTTAAAATCATCTACATTCTGAAATCCTACACCACCTTCCGATTTACTACTACACAGCTTATTCCAAGCCATCCAGTGCATTTCTTTCGACTCGCCATTAGAACTCCACCAAAACTTAGCAACCGCACTTAGGAGATCAAAGTTCAAACATCATCAAATTGTATTGTTTTCCTAATTTAAATCTATATATACTGTTAAAATATAATAGAAAAATATATCCGTTATATAACCTTCTATTTACAAAGTAGACTGATCCTTCAATTTTAATATGTCATTATTTTATATCTAAACAAAATTATATAATGTGAAAGGATTGGTTCTTTTAACACATTATAACACGTGTAAAACAAAAAAGTTCATGGAGGCAAGTTGAAAAGCACCATAAAGAAGAAAATAAAAAGTAGGTTAAGTGTCTCATAATTTGTCTCCGAAAGATTTTGAATTTTGATTTTGGTTTTGTTTTACTTATAGCCAAAAAAAATATGATAACATAAATTGAATAGATATATTCTTATATTATTATAATAAATTACATATGTTTATTTAAGAAGCCTACATATTTTATTGTTATCTTTTAATTTCTGAAAGTGTATTTTACAATAACCAAAAAAATAGAAAATATAAAACGGCTAAATTTCATATATCATGTAAACTTAGATCAAGTTTTTCTTGTCGCTATGTCTCAACGATTTAGTAATTTATGTCATATTTGACTAATTTAATTTCTATTAACAAAATATCCTTTTGAAAATTTGAAATAAATTATTGAGTTTTTTCATATTTAATTAATTAATAATATAATGTTAATCAGGAACTGTGGTACAAATTAATTATTTAAACTATTTTTTATTGAAACATACATAAACCAATAGATATATAGAAAATATAGGTGATTCAATACAATTTTTTTTTTCTTTTAAATATAAATATAATCATTTAAATTTTTAAAGATTTTACTTTACTCATGTGCATTATCTTTCAAAGTAGTAAAACATTTCTCACATTTTTTATTACAACTTTTTTTTTATCTTCTATGATTCACTCATCGTCTCCCAACATCTATTCTCTTTTTACCTTATATTGGCTTATATATAATATACTCGAATATAAATTAGTTTTCAAGATAGTTTATATCTATTTTCTCCTTCATATCTTTCAATTCTCAATCTTTTTTATATGTTGCATTATCTTTTTATTAAAGTGAACAATAGATCATAAGGTTTCTTTGACCATGTTTTGGTGCATGTAAATTGATTTTAAATATACAAAATGTTGGAGTAATTATTTAAAATGTAGGCAAGTTAAATATCATTAAAAGATAATTTATACAATGTATACTCGGAGTGTGAATCCGCAAATCTCAGCGACAAAAAATTGTGAATCCGCAAATTTCCCGCCAAAAACCTAAACTTGTAACTTTTTTGCTAAAAATGTAAATCCGTGATTTTCCCACCAAATGATGATGAATATTGTTGTTTTTATATTGAATATTAATTAATTTATTATTTTAATGGGTCAACTATTAACTCATTTAACTGTAAACTCATTAGAGAATGAGTTGAGTTAGGGGCTAGGTTACCCATTTTGACACCCCTATATACGCATTAATCTGTTTATTAATAACATGATGTTAAATATTTTTTTTAAAGTGCAAAAATAAAACAATATAAGACAATATGGCACATATTGCTAAAAAAAAATATATTAGAACATCTTATATATGTTAATTTCAACTTTATAATCTCGTAGTAATTATTGAAACTGCTAAAACTATTAAATATATATTTTCTGCAATTTATACCACATTAATAAATAAAAAATTCATAATAACTTATCTTAAAGAAAGAAGAAATAAAATTTGGCACATGTGTAGACTATGTTTTCATAGTAATTTATTTTATATATGTGTAGCATGTAGGATATCTTTTTAGAAAAATTTATATGAGATTCGGAATTCTAATAAGTGATTATGAAAAACTGAGTAGCTATTTAAATAGCTCACAATTCATAATCATATATAAATATATGAAAATAGAGGGTGTTATTGTGTTAATCTTATGTTGATGAAATACATGATAGTAAATTAGTATTTAAATGTAACATTAGAAAATGCATAAATTATTAATTATAATTATGGGAGTTACATGCATTGAATGGAGAAAATATATCATACAATTTATATTATTTAGGTTACAATTTAGTATTAAAGGGTGGATTAATGTATATGATTAAATGGGTTATATTTGTTGTTTGATTAGGGATAAATAAAGCCAATTTTATTAAATAGCGTAAGAATTACAGTTATATTTTAAGGAATTAAATATGATAATATACAATTAGAATTTAATGATAGTTTTGTAAAAATATAATTTTAATACTATTAATATTTATGTTTGAAAAAAAAACATTTATGTTTGAAAAACTATATGCCATGTCGTTCTCTCTTGAACGATCTCCAAACCAATTGTTGGGTTGGGTTGTTCGTGAATAGACTCAAGAATTTGAACCACCCATCTATACAATAATTGTCACACTGTAAAAAAAATAAAACTATATTATTTTTAACTATACTTCATATCCATTGTCAAACTATCTATTTTTGAATTAGACTCTTTTCATTCCCATTTTTTTTGTGCAATAAATTTTTCATTAATAACTATAAACAAAAGATAGATAATCAAATTTTTGTGCGTTGGAAACAATATAAAAATAAACAAACACAAACTAAACCTGGAAAGAATGACATCTTACCTCGAATATTTTAACTGACTTTAAGATAGTCACCACCTTAACATATGACTTTCGAAAATATTAAAAAATATCCAGATCTACTAACATAACATAAGAAAGAACTGACAAAAAAAAAGAATACGCAAAAAAAGAAGAAAAGAAGATTAGAAACTATTAAGTGAATAGAAAAATGTTACAAAATTTGTGGGGCTTGAAATATGATGGTTAGTATTGAACATGTCGTACTATTTATAAAAAAATTATATTGTCAAAACAATAATAAATTGCTTTTAATATTATATATTTGTGAATAAAATTAATTGTAGTTTTAGCATCATGAGCTACGTTACATTTGTAGAATTAAATGTGTTATACAGTAATAGCATTTACCTTTGTATGTAGTCTACCTACATGCTAACGACAATGAAAGGTATTTGATTGAATATTAACTGTAGTTTTCAACTAGACATAAAATTAAGTTACAGCTTTGTCATTTTTGGACTAACTTTTTTTTTGGTGTAATTTAAAGTGAGTTGTGTATTCTTTCTGAGTGATATATCAAAAATAATCTAAGGACACTTAATAATCTTTCTTAGCAGTTACATGTGTATTAATGTCATGGGAGTTTTTTCTGTGTGTTTTTGCCTTTTTGGTCAAATATGATGGGAGTTATGGTTACATTTTAAGGAATTAATATGCCAATAATTGGAATTAATGTTTAAACAAAACACATTTTCTTTCATGCATTTAAATAAACATATATAATTGATTATGTGATTAACATTATTTTATTTGGTATATTTTGAATAATTTCTTGTTTATGAGATTTCAATTCTTGAATTAGTTTTTTTCTTACACATGTTCTTTAAATTTTGAATATCTTATGCAGTATAAACTAATTCTAAAATAGATTAGCTGTTGTAGTAATTATTTTTTAGACCATTGATATAATAGAAATTATTATTAGACGATCCCAAAAGAATAGAATAGAATATATTATTGTGAAATAATTTAATGTTTTATTTATTATTATTATGATGATAAAATATAAACAAATATATATGAAGCCAAAAAAATAATCTAAGGAACAAATATATAAAATTATAGGAAAATATGGTATATGAAGCCAAAAAATATATAAATGATTTACACTAATATGGCATAAAGTTGGTCTTTACATATACACTGTAGATAATAAATTGTATCAAAGAAAAAATTCTAAGATTTTAGTGTAGATAATAAATTGTATGAAAGAACAAATTCTATGATTCCAATATTTTAATTATTTTTGCATTTAAACTTTTTATATATTTTAATTGGTGTATATATATATAAATGTAGGGATATTAAAGAAGCGGTATGAAAGAAAATTTTCCCTATTAAATGTCATAATAAAAAAAAAATATGTGCCACATGTCGTAAGAAGAAAGTGACAAATGTCGTGATAATAGAGCTCCTTACAAAAAAACCTTGTCATATTATATAAGATTTTGAGGAATGGTCATTCCAAATTTCAAATGGAGTGTCATTACGAATACTATGATCTAACGTTTCAAAACAATGTCTACTTATCACAGGAGCCTAGTCCAATGCGATCCCCCCTCGATCCTGATCAATTTGCCAAGATCAGAATCTAGTTTTATCGAGCACATGGTAAACTCATCTTGATTAAGAGGTATAACAAATCTTGAATGAACCCTTCAACCTCTACGCATTAACAAAGAAGTTATTGTACAATAAATTTTTCCTTATCCCTCTATACCCATATAGGAAAAATATGCCACCTTATTATTTCTAACCGCATCAAAAGCCTTTTCATAAACAGCTTTTTGATCATCTATTAACATGGGAAACAACCTATCATGCACTTTTTTCTTTGTTGTAGTAATAGCCAAGCTTATCATCATGTCTCGCAGAGTTGTTTGCGATTAAAAAAAAATCAATTTTACCACCAAAAACCAAGAAAAGTATTTAGTGGATAGATGTTACCCCAAATTTATATATTATCCTAAATCTAATTTCTCAATTATAAGAGAAGAGAATCGTTTGGGTAATCTTTTATTATATAAAACAGAAGTCAGTCGGCAATTGTGGTTGCGACACGTGTCATTCTCACATTTTCAATTTTATTTGTTATTTTTTCTTTTTCTTTCCAAAATCATTTATCCTTTTTTCAAAAACTGAAAATACCCACGATCTCTTCTTTTTTTGTTTAATTAATTGTTTTACATTAATTTTTTTTTTTTTGATTTACCTTTTTCGAAAACCAAATTTTTGCTTCAGGCTGAGAAAAAATCCCACGATCTCTTACAGTCTTACTTACTACCCACTATCTCTCTTTTGCAATCCACGATCCCATATATAATTAACTTCCTACTCTCAAATTATTTTCATCCCATCTGCAAAAGAAAAAAAATATAGCTACTTTTACGGAATCTTCTTCCCTACTCGACAGTAGAGATCGATCCATCAATACCTACAACCTACTGTTTCATCCTCATTGTTCGTTCAATCCAACCTTCCATAGCTTTGATCGTCTTCTTCCTCCTCTCATAAGGTGATTCCAGTAACCCAAATCACCACAAAATCTTATATTTTTCAAAGACAGAACATAAAATCTAATTGTCTTTCTCTCTGTTTTGATTTTTTAATCTATTTAGGCTTTTTCTTTTTTCTGAAAAAATTGCTCTATTTAGTTGCAGGCACTATCGTTTGCAACATGAAGTCAAAATCCCCTTCTCTTTGTATCTCAAGAAATCTGAACAGTTAATGCTTTTAGGCATTTAGTTTTTTCAGCAACACACAAAAATCATGTAATTTTAAGAATGATTTGCCAAAATTTATTGAAAACAACAAAAACAAGAGTTTGGAAGCCCGTTTTTTCAAATTCGTTAACAAATAGGTGGGATTCTGCTTCTTCTAATTTGGATGCTTTCTCTTTCTCTAATTTGGATACATTATATAATGACTAATGTATTTACCACTCTAATCATTCTCATCTTATTTTGTATTCAGATATCCATCTCTACGTCCACTTTTGTTTTGTCGGAGCGGGAGCGGCATCAATTATTGATAAAATGTGATCTCGAATCAAGGAAAAATGTTGGAATATCATCATATGCTTCGATCATGACAAAGATGCCAGAGAAGCACAATCAAATGATCAAGTCCTTGAAGAAGACACCAAAAGTTTCTTCACCAGAGAAGAAGACAAGTGAGTGACAAGAAGAAGTCAGGTGATGAGAAGGAAGTCTTGAGTTAGTGAAATGTTCAAAGGCTAATTCACGTTTTCCATAAAAACAACATAAAAAGTTATGGTTTTTGGGGGTGCTCAACAACTTTTTTTTTTTGACATTGAATTCAATTTTCTTTTAATTTATTCAAAGTTTATGACCTAATATGTGTATACAAACGCAAAAAATCTAGATCATCTATATAAAAGAGATTTAAAGTTAAATCCCTTTTTGATATTTTTGAACACAAAAATATTAAAATCTGTTTTAGAGATAATTTTAATATTTTAAAATGCCTATGCATAGCATGGGCCAAAATACTAGTGATTTTATATATCTGAATCATTTTTTTTAACATGTATCATTCGATCTAGTAAAACAAATTTAGGATATAAATAAATATATAAAATACATCTATAATGCATATTTAATATAGGTCAAATAAAATTGGTAACATACAGTTCATTCGGATATATAAAATTACTACCTGAACTAGTAAGTACTATATTCGTATTCGGGTATTTAACTTAAATGCAAATTGTTTTGGCAACTTTTAAAATATATTACGAAAGTTTTTGGATCTTTTATAGACATATTCATTGGAGAAACTATCGATAATTTCGGTAATTTAAAAAAGTTTTAGATAATTTTGTTAGTGTTACTACACTACATTAGGAATATATGTCGTTAATTTTTTTTTTTGGTTCGACTTTAGCAAATTTGTACATTAAAATGAAAAATTTAATGATGATATTTTTTAAATAAAATACCATTTTATAAATAACCGGATTACAAACTGCAACAAGTATAGCAATACAAAAGGAGACATCTTAAATAAACTTACCACTTCTACTATTGAAAGGGCTCAAACCAAGAAGACAACTAAGACTCGGACGCCTTTGTTCTCTTGAGAGATGATCCAATTAACCTACATCTAATGGTGTTTTTAATGTCGAGAATTAGAGCTGAAGGAGGCCGGGAGCTTTGAGAGTGAAGTTGACTGTTTCTTTCCTTCCATATGGAGTACAAGGAAGCTTGAAAGGCCTTGGAGTAAAAGTTGAGAGTAAGGAATTACAAGGAGAACACAAATGAATTGGAAGAAGAAAATTTAAAATATATACCAAAAAAT
Organism: Arabidopsis thaliana x Arabidopsis arenosa; assembly: GCA_019202795.1. NCBI lineage: Eukaryota > Viridiplantae > Streptophyta > Magnoliopsida > Brassicales > Brassicaceae > Arabidopsis > Arabidopsis thaliana x Arabidopsis arenosa. The sequence goes on along the minus strand of CM032919.1, from coordinate 8,905,865 downwards.
TATTTAACATACAATTTTCAGTAATAAACAACTTCTCAACATTGATCAACCTTATAACTTGAATCATACAAAATTTCTAAAACTTATATCATTCCAAATATTAATGGTCCTTTAATTTAACAAGAATCCACATTAACCTACACACTTGTAAATCACCTCAACACTTTTCATAATGCCATTTAGATGTTTGGATGTTCGTTTTTTATTGTACATGGCGAGACCTACTACTACTCTTAAGCGTCAGGATCTAATGGGCATTCTGGAGATTCAATGGCCTAGTAAACATGTTTAGGAATTTGAAGATGGAGATCTTGGGCATTAAGATTCCTTTATGACAGAGTTATTGTACGCAGGTGTTTCAATTATCACTTTCTTCAATAGCCATCAGAATAATCTACAAAATAGATGTTTAAAACAGATAGAAGGAAATCAGAAGGAAATATAGTTCAAGAAATTTGTATGGTTTAATTTCGTGAAGGAAGTTGTAAATGTAGTGTTTTTTTTTTTTTTTTTTTTGGTAAAAGTTGAAATTTTATACCATTTTAAAATTTTTGACATAAGTTACAGAGAAAACAAGATCAGATAAAATCACGCTACAGAAATTAAAAAACAACATTACTACTCAAAAAGCTTGGGATCGCTCATGAGAAATCATGGCCAAGTCGTGAGGAGAAACACCGATTCCGAGTCCGCGAAACTCGGAAATTTGTGTGATTGCCACAATACCGAAGTATTGGAATCCTCATCGTTGTTGCCACGAGCCGAACTACCTGAGGCCCGTCCTCAAAACCTCAAAATAGTAGCCTACAGCTTCTCCGAGAACTAACGCAAAAACGTACAGGCAACCGCGGACTTCTACACTAGCTCAACGAGTTAGTGATGCCACTTAGACCTATTCGCCGCCTCTATTCAACACCCGAGGGACCTAGCCATAACACCCAAAAGCACACCTTCACAAATTGAACCGACACCGACGACACCATGAACAACAAAACTCCACCTGAAAGCAAACCGGAGACAAAGCAAAAGGGACGAAACACAATGGACACGGAGAATCCATACCCATGGCGAAGAGGCTGCCACCCTCAACTGCCCACCAATGGAGGAGAGACGTCGACCACCAAACGAAAACCCACAACGCCACTAACCACCACGAACAAACCACAAGAGCCAAAACGACTCCGTGAATTGCCTCCACAAGAGAAGCCCGTCCAAATCAATCACACCATCACCGGAGCCGGAGAAAACTAAGGCAGAGAGACCCGAGAAGAGAAGATCCACCACACCGAAACTCGCTGTAGTGCTCAAACCACAAGAGAAACGACGAAGTCTGAAGAAACACGGCGATGCACCGTGCACCGTGCATGCCCACTCGCCGCTTAACCACCAACAAGAAACGAAGAGCAAACTGAAATCTGGGCACCACCGGAGCTTTAAGGCGAGGAGGAGGAGACAACAGAAAAAAGGAGGAAAAGAGAGAGGCCCTCCCCGGCCACGGTGAGGAGCACGGTGACCGGAGAGGCAGAGATCAAGATCTGGTTTTTGGTTTCCTGTAGATGACGATCGCTTAAAAAATCGCCGCGCGTGTACTTAGGTTTATATCACGCGCTCCCTTTTCTAGTTCCTTTTTTTGTAAATGTAGTGTTGCATATATAAAAAATCTATATTAATATTTTTAGATATATGACATATGTTTGGAGTAGATAGTCACTTTTACCACGGTTGGCAATCTTACTGTTCTCTTTCTCGTCTTCACCCATAATTGACCTCGAAGGAAAATGGAGAGTGATGACTCATTTTGATTTGAAAATGGAAAGTGGAAAAGAAAAACATGGAAATAAGAATGGTGTATATGAAAGATCAGAGGTTGAGAATTTTCTGTATTGCTTTGTGAAGAACTACATACATCATTATATACACGAATGAGCAAGGATCTTTACATATCAGATCATCACAATTTAGGAAACAATATATTTACAGAACTGATCTCGTGGAGAGTCACAGATCTTATGGGATGATGATAGCGATCCCACAGCTTTAGGCCCACGTTTAGTATAACCAAGAGTAGACCATCATGAATTGAAGTAAACCGACATTGATCAGCTAAACCGGAATGTATCTCCAACAGTATATCGAGCCAAAGGTGAGGTTTTTAGAAAAGAAGATGATCAATTGCAAGAAGCAACGGTTGCATATAAACATGGAGAAGATTGTGAGGAAAGTGGGAGATATTTTAGGGTTGTAGTCGTTGTAGAGATTTATTTTAGGAGTTGTATTAACTTTTATGAGAAAATAGTGTGTGTGTGTGTTTTTTTTTTTTCTCCAGGACCCCTTTTCTTTTTCTGTTTTATAATTCTTTTTTAAAATAATTTGGTTTTGCTGATATGTCAAAATTTTATTGGTGCAATGACTTGTGCTTTATAAGATAAAAGATTTTAAAAATAATTTGGTTTTGGTGATATGTCAAAATTTTATTGGTGCAATGACTTATCCTTTATAAGATAAAGGATAAGATAAAGGATACTAATTTCCCATTAAAATCAATCTTTAATTTTAAATTAGAATCTGAGATTTTTTAAAAAGTTAACGGCGTTTGTTTTTTCTGTCATCTTTATACTTAGCCGTTAAAGTGGTACTGTTAGGTTTAGGTTTAATAGTTATCGTTTCATTTTCACCTACTCTTTGCCGCTTTGTTCGCAATTTTGAAGGTACATGGATGAAGACGGAGAGAAACGTGTTCGTACCAAACGATTATGTTCTCCTGAATCTTCTGACAAAAGATCTGGTAATGAAGTTGATTGGGTAAGAGATTTACCAGAATCTTTGCTTTCTCATGTTCTTCTGAATCTTCCGACAAAAGATGTGGTTAAGACTAGTGTCTTATCCAGCAAATGGAGATATGTCTGGAGGTACGTTCCTAGTTTGGAATTGGATTGTCGTGATTTCACGGAACCCAATGCTCTTGTGAGTTTTATCGATAGCTTTTTGAGTTTCAACCATGAGTCGTGTCTTACAAAGGTTAAGTTAAGAATCTATTGCAATATTGATGGGGAGACTTATAATGTTCATATGGCGCGGTGGATAACCGTTATCGTTAATCGGAATGTTCAGAATCTCGATGTTGCGTGGCCTGTAGTTGAGATACCTCGAACACTTTACAAGTGTGAGAGCTTAGTGTCTTTAAAGCTCTCTGAAGTAACCTTGCCAAAGACCGAATTTGTGTCTCTACCGTCTGTCAAAGTTATGGTTCTAAATTGGGTTGAGTTTGACAATGATTTGTCTTTGGAAATGCTTATCTCAGGCTGCTCAGTTCTCGAAAGCTTAACGTTGTGCAGAAGGTCCGGTGACAATGTAGAAGTTTTACGTGTGAGCTCTCAATCTCTATTGAGCTTCAACTATTACGGCTCTAGTAGTAAGTCTTTTCGTGATGATCTAGTAGTTGTAATTGATGCTCCCAAGGTCGAGAATCTCATGCTCTCTCATGATATAACTGCAAGTTTCATAATAAAGAATCTGAGTTCCCTTGTAGAGGCGGATATTGATATTGAGTTTAACTTTTGTCGGAAAAAGTTTGATCCGAATGATCTGGCGAAGAGAGAAATGATTCGTAATTTTTTTGTGGGGATCTCTGGTGTCAAAAATATGACCATTGCTGCATGTACTCTTGAGGTAAATGTTTGTTGAATTCGCTATTTTAATGTTTAACTTTATTTTTGTATAAGTTTATCCTAATACTTTTGTTGTTTTTGTTGTTGTTGTAGGTCATTTATGATTACTCAAGATGTGAACCACTGCCCTTATTTCCTAACTTATCTTTCTTGAGTGCTGACTTCTATGACCGCAGATGGGAAATATTGCCAATCTTTCTGGAGAGCTGTCCGAATCTAAAATCTCTTGTCGTGGTAAGGATTCTTTACTTAAAACTTATGTACTTTCTTTGGTATATGAAAATAGGGAAAGTAACATAATTACTCAAACTTGTTTCGTTCACTTGGTTGTAATATCAGGAAACTACTTGTTTTCCAAGGAAAAGAACTAGTATTTTATCGTATCCTCGGCGTCTCCTATCATCTCTCGAGTATGTTAAGATAGATTTGTCATTGGACAGGAGAAATGTGGAATTAGTGAGTTACTTACTTGAGAACTCGCCAATCCTCAAGAAACTCACTCTATCTTTGGATAATTGTTCTATAAATAAATCTATCATCATTCTCAAAGAACTCGTTCAAACTCCAAGACGCTCTAGATCATGCCAAGTTGTCGTCCTCTGATCCTCGTTGACCGGAACATACAAGGTTGTCTTTCTGTACTTTTATTAATGTGAACTCTGTGGTTTCCTTCTCTATTATGGTGACTTTGTTGTGTTGTAGATCTGTAAGAAGATCATATGTTTGTTTTAAATGTTTCAGTTGAACCAAAAATGTAATAATGTTCGTGTAAGACATAAGGATTAAAGTTTCCAGAAACTCTTTATTTATGGAACTATGTGCTTTCTTCTTAATTATGGTTACTTTGATGACTTGTAAATCGTAAGAAGATCTTATAATTGGCCTAAATGCGTAAATGGTTTTTGACTCAAAGACATGTTATTGCTCAATAATAATTCAGACGTTGAGTAGAAAAATAAAACACAAGATGCTTAAAATTTAACCAAAAATGGTATTACATCTGTGTAAGACACTAAGACCCAAGGATTAAAGTTTCTCTAGGAACCAAATTATTATTAAACTCTATTTGTTTGTGTAGCTTTTAAGCTATACATGTCTAGGCTCTAATGAGTTTTAGAAACCGAAGAAAATTAGATCGCTTACTTTTTCCCTTTCAAAGGTTTCAAAATATTGATAGATAATAGTAACTGCAAGAATGAATCTAGTGTCTGACCCAATAGCTCTTCTTAAATCAGCCAAGACAGTTAGTGCACCAATGCATATGTGACCAGGTCCTTTTGAAGGTTAGACTCTAGGTGACCAGACAAAAGCTTCCAAACGTCTACTTATACCTGTAAAATCTCTTTTCTTTCTATGTATAAATTTAGTTACATTGATTGCGTTCTAACTTCTAACCCTTCCACTTCTATCATTTTCATTTCCTTAGCGCAATATATAAGAAACAACGAGAAAACAAGGAGAAAGACGTGACGGAATTGATGAAAGTCGACGATGGTGCTATGGAACAGTTAAGGAGGTCATAGCCAAATCTTGTTTCCACATCTGATCTGATTGATCAAGTCAGTACTACTACAATATTTTTAGTGATTCAATATACTTTGAGCTTCTAATATGAGTTTTTTATCAGTCCATTCTTTCTGGAATTCTTTATCAATTATTAGATTACTTTTAAATCTAACTTTTCAGTCATTCCAAATCCTCATATTTGCCATCTGCTCCTCAGTTTTCTCATGATTTTTTAATATATCACCAATATTTTTCCAATCTCTTAAACCATCTGTTTCCAGTAAACTCAATTGACCATAACATTGAAATAACTTACAGCAAAAACAATATACTTTATCCACATGCTTTGGGTAAACCAACCACTTTCTATCATCAGTTTCTTCATTACACAACTTTCTAAAATAATATTTATATGCAAAGTGCCTTTTAGTTATATAATCAAAATAGAAAACACAACATTCATATCTCTTTTGGGTCATTTTTCAATCAATAAATCTCTTGTTTTATTGTCAAGATTATTCCAATTCCTAGGATCATAAATATCAAAAGGAGGAAGTTCATCATCAACATTCACATTTTCCGTATTAGACGGATTTGACACGTTCTCATGAGACTCATTCAGATTATCATCTAAATTTTCACTTGAATGATCATGAGGATTCACACTCTAGGTTCTACACTAGGACTCGCACTAGCTCTGCATGTGTTTTTTTAACAAACTTATCCTGTTTGAAATTCTATGAATTGTTCTTGTTCTTTTCTCACTTTCTTTTGTCATTTCTATACAACACCATGATTAAATACAAAAGGATCAATGTCACCTGAGAATTGTGTAATGTACGTAAGAGAAAAAAACTTGAAAGCAATACAACCACGTCCTCGAATAGTCACTGCTTCCATGATGAATCCACCACATAAATCCAAAAACATTAGTCTAAATGTAAAAATTAAATAATTGAAACAATGAATACAAACTAACCAAGTAAATTCTAAAATTAATGGATAATAGATGTAGCTATAATTAGACTTTTGTTATTTTTAAACTGTTCTAGCAATTGTTAAGCAAAAGAACTTGTGCAGATAAAGAAAGATCATGGTTAAGGGAAATTTACCTCAAATGTCAAAACGAAACTGCAACTTGCAAAGAGATAAATTGATGAATATAAAGAAGATGATTAGGTTGTTTTGTGATTCGTGAGAGAGCTTGTGATTTTGATCATGATCGGAGTGAGTCTCAAAAACTAAAAGGAGGACAATGAAGAGTCGACGGTTTGATTTCTTTAAATTAGTTAACTAGGTTCATTGTTTTATGGGCCTTTTATGTTAAGTTAATTTTTTTGGGGACCTTTTATTTATCTTATACACTTTCATAATAAATGGCCATGTTTAAAAAAAATATTTCAGCTCCTACAACAAAAACAAATAATTTTGGAACCTCTAATTTTTGGACCTCAGGCAAATGCCCGTGCGACGGGGCTGAGGTGGTCGCAACCAGGACAGGCCCTTGGCAAAGTCCAGTGAAACAATTGCTTTGGCCCCCAAAATTTTTCCGATCTTAAATGTTTTGTCATGTGTTTCCACATTTCTTTGTATGGTTATGGTTTTAGGTTCTTACACGGAACTAAATCATACCTATCTTTTTACCGATATTTTTTGTACATATTTTTTTTTGTTTATTAATAAATTTAACATTTCAAAAAAAAAATATTAGATAAAAGAAACCTGAGCAACTTCATTATGTAAAAAAAATGGAAAATCATGTATCAGCGCAGTGGAGTTAGGTCTGATGGATTTAAAAACCTAAAACTAATTTACCTAATTTAAAAATTAACAATTGTTAAATACATACGTACCAAGCGTAGCCCGGAATAACTCTGAGCATTTTTATATATGTTAAAAATTTATTTACAGATAGATGGTGCTGTACCATTGGTGCATCAAGTAGCAAAATAAGCGTCAGTGCAAAACGAAAAAGATGGTATGTTTGAAAATGGTTTCTAGCTACTACATATTCTATTTAAATATTATCAAAGTATAATAATTTATGGAAATTTTGCTCTATGGAGCACTTTTATGAAACTCAATCTCCTTCTAGAGTACATTAGAAGTAGTAGACACTTTTTTAAGTTTTTTTACTATAACACCCCCAACTCACTCTACAACACATATTTCTATCTAGTTTCATCCTCACGTTCACTCAAAATCTGTTTTACAATAAATAATTATTTAATTAAAATAACTATAACTCTCTCTCTCCTCTTTTATTATTTTTTCTCACCCTATCTTTCAATAAAAATGCAGACGACGGATCTTCCCAAAAATCATTCAAATATTAAAACAAAATAGAGAACCACACAAACTCTTCCAAAATAACCAAAAATAGTTGTAGATCTGAAACGAAAGAGAGGTTAAATCTCTTCAACAGATCGGACGACGAGAGAGAAGAAAGACGATGGAAACAAATCTTATAGAAAAATCAAAGTCCAAATACGAGGACTTCATGACTTACTAGTCGTCTCGTTCGGTGCCTCCTTCTGCTCCTAACTATTCTGGTGGTCTCCGATCTATAAAATTATAGAGTTATCTTATTCCACATCAGATCTATAAAATGAGAGGATTTTCTAATTTCTGATTGATTTGATTTCCTGAGAGTATTCAATTCTAATTCATTCTAGATTAGTGGTTTCAGATTTAAGCTTGAGAGAGAAGAAAAAACTTGGGCTGTGGGGTTTTCGCTTTCTATGGTACGTATGGGTGTTTGAAAATTTGCCATTAATGAAACAAATTCAGATTATGTTTCTCCCCAAATTGATTTTATGCTTTAATATGTCTCTGCAATTCTTTCATTTCGTGTTTGACCTTGTTTTAGTAATTGTTGGATTTGTGTTCTTGTTTTATTGTTTGATACTTTTCAGATCCTAAAGTTCAATGCGAGAGTTTAAGTCTTAGTGAAATTCATAGGCTAGTTATTGGTGTCTTAGCTAGATTATGTTTGGTTTGTATAATGAAAGTTTACTATATATTCTGAGTTTGAGTATGAACTATATCATATAATCTGTGACATTATTGTTCCTTCCAATTGTTGAAACTTTTTCCACTTCCGAGAGTTAGATTCTTTATATTTATGAACATTATTAGTAATTATCACTCAAAACACTGATCTTGTATACATGAGAAGATTTGGTATCCTTGGTTTCAATTAAGTGTCTGATTACAAACTTGCTTTCTCGTTAATTAACAGAAAACGGAAGCTCCACAAGGTGAGAAGGCAGAACCAGCGTGAACCTATCAGAGGAACATAATCACCTAAGTTGATTGTAGGGTATAGTATCAAGAGTATGGTTTAGGTTTGAGGGTCTAGTATATGGATCTCCATTTAGTAGTGACCAACAGTTCCAAAGGGGATGGACGACGATAGTGATTGAAACATTGTGTAATGTAATGGACATATTTATGTGAACATCAATATGAAATCTTTTATTTGTCATGGTCATTTATTAATGGACAAATTTATGTGGACATGGAGATGTAAACATTGGACTTTTTCTTTGTCATGGTCATCGTCTAATGGATACATTTATGTGGACATGAAAATGCGAAAAGTGGATTAAGAAATCTTCATGATCAGCTTTTAATAACACAAATGAACTTGTGTGCGTATTGTTTTATCACTTAAGAACTTTGCAGCCTCTTCTTTTTATTCCAATTCCCAAAATCAGATAAACGTTGACTAATAACTGAGAGAACTTATACTCATCACACTCTATATGAACCTAGATGATGGATGTGAACATATGGATGGTCAAAAATATCTAGGAACTAATAGTTCAAGTTCATCTTTCCATAAATATAAGACTTGATTCAACACAGGCTTTGCAATAAAATAAATCTAATAATTGATTCAACACAAGTTTAGGGTTTAGGGTTAAGGTTTAGGGACAAGGATTTAATGTCTAGGGTTTAAGGTTTAGTATCTAGGGTTTAATGTCTAGGGTTTAGGGTTTAGTATCTAGAGTTCCGTATCTAGGGTTTAGGGGTTAGGATTTAGGGGTTAGGATTTAGGGTTTAGGGTTTAGGAATTAGTATCTAGGGTTTAGAGTTTAGTATCTTGGGTTTAGGATTTAAGGTTTAGGGTTTAGTATCTAGTGTATAGTATCAAGGGTATGGTTTAGGGTTTAGATTTTGATGATCAGCTTTTAATAACACAAATGCACTTGTGTGCGTATTGTTTTATCACTTAAGAACTTTGCAACCTCTTCTTTTCATTCCAGGTCCCCAAATCAGATAAACGTTGTTTAATGACTGAGAAAACTTATACTCATCACACTCTATATGAACCTACTAGATGATGGATGTGAACATATGGATGGTCAAAAATATCTAGGAATTAATAGTTCAAGTTCATCTTTCCATCAATATAAGACTTGATTCAACACAAGCTTTGCAATAAAATAACTTTAATAATTGATTCAACACAAGTTAAGGGTATATGGTTTAGGTTTAGGGACTAGGGTTGAATGTCTAGGGTTTAGGGTTTAATATATAGGGTTTAATGTCTAGGGTTTGTGGTTTAGTATCTAGAGTTTAGTGTCTAGGGTTTAGGGGGTAGGATTTACGGTTTATGGTTTAGGACTTAGTATCTAGGGTTTAGGGTTTAGTATCTTGGGTTTAGGGTTTAGGGTTTCGCAATTAGGGTTTAGGGTTTAGCGTTTAGGGTTTATGGTTTAGGGTTTAGGCTTTAGGGTTTAGGATTTAGGGTTTAGGGTTTAGGATCTAGTGTATGGTTCTCCATTTAATAGTGACCAACAGTTTCAAAGGGGATGGACGGTAGTGATTGAAATATTGTGTAATGTAATAGACATATTTATGTGGACATGGAGATGAGAACATTAGATTTTTCTTTGTCATGGTAATCGTCGTGAAATACTTTCATGGCTCTTGCTCTATCCATTATAAACCTACCATGAATTTGACAAAAAAATGAAAATTTTAATAAAAAAAACAATTGAATTAGAAAATTCAAAACCTGATATGTATGAGGAGTAGAAAATGAAGGATTGTAAAGTGAACACCACAAAGAAACTCATCGATCTTTTCCGCCTTCCACCACCACTCGACGACGACAAATGAGATTATGCTTTATCGGAGTTTTTTCAGCGTGCCGACATCGAGGATTACCTTCGACATGATATGCTCTTCCCAAATCCCATCCTTTTCTAAAATCGAATAAACTTTTGCTGAAATTACATCATTGTCATGATACCCACAAGCTTCTCCATCTTCAGATCCATCAAACTTCTAAGTCAAAATTCAAAATCTAAATCCTAATATATTCACATCAAAATCGGAATTTCATTCTTTATCGAAAGCTCTAACTATTTAGTTTTGTCCACCACACTCTATCCATAAGAAATTGATTTTTCTGTGTAACTATTTATTGTCATATACAAGCTATCCATTTACCAACTAACAAATGTAAAATAAAAATGAACAAAATTTAATATAATTATACAAATAAAATATAGTAATATGGGTTTCAAAATGAAGACAAAAATGTAATTATAATATATTGGGTTTCAAAATAAATTTTAATAATTTTTGGTACCCTCTAAACGTCTATTTATCATTAAATACTATTATTTATTTTTTTGTTACACTGTTTTCTGTGCCCAATCTTGACCATTAAATCTTAACATGTATTTCAAATTGGACGGCCCACGATTGAAACTAATCTCATTCTCTTTTAATTTGTTGGGTATTCGTTTGTTAAGAGAGCAAGGGCAAAATTGTATTGATTTTTTTTGTACAGTGAAAAAACTCAGAAAAAGTACCTACTCCCACCAAAGTGCCTCATATGCTCATAAAAACTCATAAAGTGCCCCAATGTGCCACAAGCCCATAATTTATACTGTGATTACTGATCAATGATCATAATGCGTGGAAGGTGGAACTTAGTATATTGTTAACAATATTATCGAAGTACAATAATGTGACTACTGATGCATCGTGTCATCGTGACGTACGTAAAACAAGAACACCTTCAAAGTCAAATACCAGAGAAAGATTTGTCGCTACATGTGTTCTTTAATGAAATATGGAAGCTTCATTATTTTGGAGTTTAACAACGACTTATTCAGTCACATTTTAATAATTTGTTGCTCGATCGTGGGACACGCTGAATTTATTTTTATTTTTACCAAAAGGTTTTATACTCCCTCCGTTTCACAAAGAGTGTCGTTTTAAGGTTTTATTTTTGTTTCACAAAGAGTGTCGTTTTAGGTTTTCAATGCAAAATTTAATGATTTTTTATGTTTTATGACTATTAGTATTCTGCAGATTGTTTTACTATTGGGCAGATTGTGTTTAAGTATATAGGTAATGATGTTTTTGTTTAGAAAAAACAAAAAATTTAATGTTTTCTTAATCTGTGTGCAAAACTCTAAAACGACATTGTTTGTGAAACAGAGGGAGTATTGAATTGGAAGTTTCATTTACTAGACTACACCATAAAGATACACAAAGATTCTTAAATGAACTAGATCATTGAACTAACCAAAGATAAGTAATTGAACTGGCCAAAAGTAAAAGATTGACCAGTTGAGTTATTATTAGTCTCAATCTTATTTTCATCTCCCTAACATGGTAGTCCTCAGAGTCAAAGAGTTGTATATTTGAGCATTTTGACGAATGGTCTCTCGTTGAGTTGTTTGAGATAAAACAAGAATCGATTATATCACCAATAGGCTACTAAAATGTGACCAATTGTTTGTGGAACCGGAGATTACTCATTCCCAACTTCCAGTTTTATCTAATTGAAGGTTGTGTCTTTGATACCTAGTAGCTTGTTTGCTAACCATAAGTTATTTTGCTTAGGTCTTACGGTTCATATAGATTCATTGGTAACTTATGAAGTTATGAACCGTATAGTTATATATATGTTCAAGATTTTGAAAAACTATAAATAACTCAAAGATAAATATAGTCATGCAATGAATCATCCTATTTAAATACTTATATAATGGTATAAATAGTTTAGTTTTAGTCACGCGAGATCTCTCATTGAGTGAATCATCCTATTTAAATACTGTAGTAGTTAAGTGGTAATCAATAATGAAAGACTATAGTATTATTAACGTAACGTCAATTAATAACCATGTACGTAGTAACTAAGATAAGATCGAAAACAAGATCTGGATGACTAGATCTATATAGTAAAATAAAGTAGAAATGAACAACAAGGCCTGGTTGTGGTATATTTAAAAAGAGGACATTAAGTTAATATAGTCTTTCATTATTGATTTCCACTAACATATAAAATTTTAGTTTATAGTTTAGACACGTGGGTTATATATTGAATAACAAAAAAATAATGCAACGATAGATCATGGAATGAGTCCTCCTATTTAAATAATTGTACTATATCATAGTGGGATAAGTAAATGCAAGTCAATAACAAATTAATAACTTAACATTGATAAAAATGATTCGATCCAAAACTCGATCTGGATCTATACAATAGAAAATTAAAGAAAATGATTAATTAGCTACTGTTCTTTTAATAATAAGGTTTAATATTTTCTGTGAACAACAAAACGATTTATATGGATTATAAATGGTTGATTTAAATTTAAAAACTGAAAGAGTTGAATGAACATTTATTAATCTCTTACCACTTGAACTGAATAAGTTGGAAAAATAATTTAATTGATTCAACTAAAAAGAGTAGAAAAATGAACAAATCATAAAGGAAATATAAGGGTCAATTTTAAATTCATTCATCTACTAATTTACAGAGAAATGAGTTGAATGATATTATTCGAATATAGAAAATTGAGCCTTATATTTTTTCTTGGAATGAATTTAAAATTTTATTCATCAAAAAAAAATCTTTATTATACATCAAGTCATCTTATGAGAGAATTTTTAGGGTTCTATTGTTTTACAATCTAAAGTCGAGAAGGATACCAAAGTATGAGGAGATCATCGTAGACTTTTCCTAGCCAGTTAAAATTGAGCCATATTATTTAGAAGCAGATGCAACAAAAGATTGAGAACTTTATTTTTTGGACATAACACTATTTATTTAAAGACACGTTTTTATATTATATATCCCACGCATAATATAATATGTTTCAAAGAAAGCAAGAACACAATGATCGAGATTATGCAATGAATCATCCTATTTTAAAAATAATTTTACTAAACAATTATAGTTTAGTCACTCATTACCAAACAATCAAAATCTCTATATAAAGAACTCCGTGTAATGTAAACAGTCATCATAAACTTGTTTTTTTCAAGAAGACAAAAAAATAGAAACCAAAATGGCATTGCAAAAGTTTCCTCTCATGGGGCTGCTTTTGCTCCTAACCATCCTCGTCTCTTCGACAATAGCCGTCGATGATCCTGTTTGCCCGACGACGTCCAAACTAAGCCGAGCAAGTTTCCCTAACGGTTTTTTGTTTGGCACGGCTACTGCTGCGTTTCAGGTACAACATATTTACTAAAGCATAGCTTAAAAAAAAAAAAAAAATTAGTATCGTTATAGTTTAGCCATCTTATGATTCTTTATATAAAAAATTTCATGCTCGAAAATTCGAAATATGTTATAACCTATCAATTGAGATCATTGGTGCATGTGAATATTTCATCAACTCATCAGCTATATATTTTCGTTATATGTCATTAGGTTGAAGGAGCAATTAATGAAACTTGTCGTGGACCAGCTCTATGGGATATCTTTTGTAAGAGAAATCCAGGTGAGTGTGTACTCCTATAATCTATGTTTAGATATTAAATTAAACTAACTAATTAATATCAATAGTCATTCACTTTTTTCTTGACTTTTAAATTACAGAGAGATGTAGTGGCCACAACGCCGATGTCGCCGTTGATTTCTTCCATCGTTATAAGGTATATTAATATTAATATAACCTTAAGTTTCTGTAGATTAATCTATTTTATACGAGATGTTAATGAATATTTGTCTCATCTTAAAAATGTTTATAGGAAGATATTCAACTAATGAAGAATCTAAACACAGACGCATTCAGACTCTCAATCGCATGGTCAAGAATATTTCCTCGTGAGTATATGAGCTAAAGATCTCTAGTTTAATTTAGTTTTAATCGGAATTTGGTGAATTTTGATTTATGTGATCATTGTTGAAATATCAATAACTAATGAAACAAACTAATGTTTTATTAGATGGGAGAAAGGAGAAGGGAGTGAGTCAATCTGGTGTGCAATTCTACCACGATGTCATCGATGAGCTCCTAAAAAATGGTTAGTATACATATAAACTAATTACTTATCAAAAAAAGAAGCAAAAGGGTATTCATTATTTAACATTTCTTTCTATTTTACATTGTAACCAGGCATACTTCCCTCCGTGACTGTTTTTCATTGGGACACTCCACAAGATTTAGAAGACGAATATGGCGGTTTCTTAAGCGAAAACATTGTGTATGTTTTTGTAAATTAAACGAAATACATTAAGTTTCTTGGACAGTCCAAATAGAATTTATTAACTTAATATCTTTTTTTTTGCAAAAATACAGGAAAGATTTCCGGGAATATGCAGATTTTGTTTTCACAGAATACGGTGGAAAAGTGAAAAACTGGATCACTTTCAACGAGCCATGGGTCTTCGCTCATGCAGGTTACGACGTAGGCAAGAAGGCACCAGGACGTTGTTCTCGTTACCTTAAAGGTTGCGAAGACCGAGATGGACGATCCGGTTATGAGGCTTATCTAGTCAGTCACAACCTCCTCAACGCTCACGCAGAAGCTGTTGAAGTTTTCCGCCAAAAGGTAAGTTACATTGGATATCAGGCCCGGCTCAAAAATATTTTGGACATTGCCCATTTAAATTTGCTTTTGAAAATGTTCCATAATATAAAATTTTAGTGCCTTATTTGCAGTATATTTAAAATTTGGGACACTTAAAAACACATTAAAAAAAAAACTGTAGGACCGAGTCCTATAGCACTGTCAGCACTACCTCTAAGCCGGGCCCGTTAGATATATATTAAAATTAATTATTAGCTTTCGAATCTGAAAAAGATTGTTTTGTGTTATGTTTATGGATATAGGTTAAAGGTGGGAAAATCGGAATCGCACATAGTCCGGCTTGGTTCGAACCACATGATCTTAAAGATTCAAATGACGCTCCAACTGTCGGCCGTGTACTTGACTTTATGTTGGGATGGTAAGTATATATATATTGTTAGACAATGAGTTCTCGTATAGTATAATTTCATTAATTTAATTAATGGAGTTCTGATTATGATTTGTAGGCATTTAGACCCAACTACTTTTGGAGATTATCCACAAATCATGAAAGACCTTCTTGGCCACAGATTGCCTAAATTTACGAATGCGCAAAAAGCAAAATTGAAAGATTCGACCGATTTCGTAGGACTTAACTACTATACTTCAACATTTTCAAACCATAATGAGAAGCCAAATCCGTCTACACCAAGTTGGAAGCAAGATTCTCTTGTTGCTTGGGAACGTAAGTTTTTTTTTCCCTTACATAAATGTTTGTTCCTTTTTTGAACTTCCTAATTAATACTAATTGATATGTATACATTTTCACTTATAACATTTTCAGCTAAGAATGTCGATCACAGCGCCATTGGTAGCCAGGTAATTAAGCGTTTAATTAATTAAACTAGTCCTAGTTTGAGATTGTTGTAACAACTAAACATTAATATACATATCTCCATTGTTTTATTTCAGCCTCTTACTGCTGCATTGCCAGTTTACGCTAAAGGTTTTAGAAGTCTTTTAAAGTACATCAAGGATAAATACGCAAACCCCGAAATTATGATCATGGAAAATGGTAACTCGAGATTTATTGTTATATTTGTGTGTTGATTTAGGTTTAGAGTAATGTATTGATCTTAATGTTGTTTTTAGGATATGGAGATAAACTTAGGGACAAAGATTCGGTTGAGGTTGGTACTGCTGATTATAACAGGAAATATTATCTTCAAAGGCATCTTCTGGCTATGAACGAGGCTATTTGGTAAGCCTTTTATTATTTGTTATTTGATAGACTAACGACTCTATCGAATGATCTAATTAAGAACATGTGTATGCGCAGTATCGATAAGGTGAGAGTTACGGGATACTTTGTATGGTCATTGTTGGATAACTTTGAATGGCAAGATGGTTACAATAACAGATTCGGACTCTATTACGTCGATTTCAAAAATAACCTCACACGTTATGAGAAAGAATCAGCCAAGTATTACAAAGATTTCCTAGCTCAAGGTGTTCGTCCATCCGCGATCAAGAGGGATGAGCTTTAAGTTATATTTTGAGGATTTTGTTTCCTGTTCAATGTTGCTTTCCTATGTTTTAGTTTGTGATTGGACCATGATTCATGCAGATCTTGGTTAATAATAATAAAAGTACTTTGTTTTCCATCAGTCTCTAGCTTATTTGTCAAGATCAAATTTGCTTTAGTTTTTATAACATTATCATTATGTGAAGTTATATATCTTTACCTTCAAAATAAGAATAAAAATTGTATCCTATAACCTAACCATTAAAAAAAATCTATAATTTACAAAAGGAGTGTTTTTAAAAATAAAGTAAAAAAATATCATAGTTTTAGAAATATTGCAAATACGACTTTACCTCTATACATAGAATTATAGATTGGGCAATTATTTGAAGTCGCCTTTAACAACTAAAATCGTGCAATATTTCAATGAGTAACAACTTAAACGTTGGGCGATGAAATAAAACAATGGTAATTCATCTTTCCAAACAGTTATAAGTTATAACATTAAAAAAATATCACTAGCTAGTTTAGATTTAAAAACAGGACGACCAGCAAGTTGAGATATCTCTTTTGTCACTTGGAATAAGAAATGTAAACCTATTCGATATCTAATTCAAGAAATTTGTTTTCAAACGTTTTTTTTTTTTTTTTTTTTTTTTTGTAGTCATTTCCTTTTGTTTAGTGATATCGAAGGACAACTAGACGCGATATATAGCGTTCGATCGCACCGTCCAATTTATACTTTTATTTTAGGAATATGTTGCAATATAGTACGTTTGTGAAACATAATTGGGAAAGTAGTCGGTTCACTATTTACAATTGGAAAAATCCCCATATTTCACTGTGCATTACTGTTTAAGTGACTTCCAAACCCTCAACAAACCATTTTATTTACAACCATGCCATTAAAATTAAAATAAATTATTTTTCTCTTTTTTTTACACATTTCTTCTTTTTATCTCTCTCTCGTCATCTTCTCCGACTCCATTGACGACATCTATTCTCTTCTCTTCTCTTCTGCTTTTTTTCCTATGACAACTTCATCTTCTCTCCTATTCTCCCATTACCAACGATATATCAATGTGAAATTGAATTCAAAATTGGATTTACCTGGTGATTATCGTCCACGGCTGAGATCCGTTAGACCTAATTGTTGGGATTCAACAACATCTAAAGACGCTAAAGAGAATCTGATTTTCCAAAGCGGTGGTGATCGAGAAGAAGTAGATCGCTACTTGAAAGCCGTCGATGAAGTTCAATAAATAAAAATTAGATGATGAATTGTGTTTCGTTGTCTGGGTTTCTGGGTTTCGATTTTGGGTGAGTAATAACAAACCCTAGGTGTCGTGTGAATCGTGATCATATGCTTTTTGAGTCGACGATTGGCAAGCAAAATCTTCCTTGCTATAATCCCGAGGCCAAAATCTTTCTCTTTTACTTTAATCACTCACTGTTTTGGTTTTTATTTGTTTTCACAAAAGAAAGAATCAAACTTTGGGAATTTCGTCAATGGAGCCTGACGTGGTGGAGATCCCTCCTCCTCCTCTGATCGCCGCTTCGGGATCTAGAACTTGTAAACCCAGAAAGGTTCGATTTTTTATATTTCTCTGCATAATTTTACTTGGAAAAAGGTGGAATTTTGTTCGCTTAGGATGTCGTTGATGCGTGATGATCATCTGGGTTTGGTTTTTGATTTAGGGTTTATGTGGGTTTTGGTTTATCTTGTTTCTTTGTTTCCTCTCGTGTACTATGCTTCATCTGTTTCTGTTTCCCGTTTGATTGATGGGTTTTGTTCTTCTTGATGAATCGTATTGATTGTGTTCTCTTACAGTTTCATAAGTTTGAAAGTGATCAGCTTTAGGTTATGTGAAATTCAAAAGCTTACATTTAGATTTTGTGTTTGGTTCGTCTCTTGTTGATGTTTTCTCTTTCAATAATTTGTCATCAATTGATCTCTTCTGAATGTTTTCTCTGTTTTTAATTTGTTATCAATCGTAGTTGATAGTAAATTTTGTTGTTTTGTTTGAGGAGATTGATTCATGAATGATGTTCTAAAACACGTAAGTGGTGGTGAAATTAGAAATTTCTAGCTTTATTTCAGATTCAGTTCTCTAATATTTCTTAGCTATGTTTGTGTTTACGATGAAGCTCTTTTTTTTAGAAGAATGATTCGTAAATTATGTAATTGTTGAATCCAAAAAAAGCTCTTGACCTCTTATGTAATTGTTGTTCTTGATGCTTAATTAGTTAATTTTCTTTGGGTTTTAATTTCAAAATCTATTTTATAGTTTGAAGTCGACTCGGTAGTGAACTGTTTCTGGTATTACTGTTTTTTTTAGTCTGATCATGATTTTGTTTTTCTCTTTTGGTTTGTGTAGCTGACAAGAAGATTGAGATCGGAAGCAATGGTCACTATTGGTTTCTGGCCTCTTTGGTGTTTTTAGTTTGTGATACAATGCAACCTTTGTTTGGATGTTCAAAAAGTAAGCTCAATAATCATTATCTGTTTTCATTATTACCCAAGAGTATATGACATGCGTTTCAAAAAGCTCCCAACGTAGAAACAGTGGTTTACATCTGTACAGTGGTTTATATCTGTACAGTCATTATTCTGTACAGTCATTCTTCTGTACATACATTTTTTATGTACAGTGGTCTATAATATAAATTTTTAAAAAATTATTAAACAAAATGCATATCAAATGATAGAAAAAAACATAGATTTTTATGTATTTGATAAATTTTTGAAAAACAAAATTTACTAACAAGTATTTTAATTATGAGACATTGAGGGTGTACAGATATATCTTGCTGTACATATGTATCCTACTGTACAGATGTATCCTTCTGTACAGTTGTATCCTGCTGTACAGATGTGGTTTACATCTGTACAGTGGTTTACATCTGTACAGTGGTTTATATCTGTACAGACATTATTCTGTACAGTAGTTTATATATGTACAGCCATTATTCTGTACAGTGCTCTATAGCTGTACAGATATTCTGTACAGTAGTCTATAGCTGTATAAATATTTTTTCTGTACAGTGGTGTATAATATAAATTTTTAAAAAATAATCTAACAAAATGCATATCAAATGATAGAGAAAAAAACATAGATTTTTATGTATTTGTTAAATTTTAGAAAAACAGAATTCACTAACGAGTATTTAATTATGAAACATTGAGGGTAAAAGGTAATAAATAAAGGAAAAGCAATTAAAAAAAAAATTAGGACCCACGTTTCTTTTTCTCAGAGACAAACAAAAGCCCTTTTTGGTCTTTTCTAAAACCCACTAATATTTCTATCTCACAATTCTATACCTCACAAACTAGTCCCACAGACTATTCTCCAAATTATGAATAGTAACTGTACTACTTCTACAATTATGTTTTAGAAACGTACTAGTTTCCAAACAAACCCTTTATTTTATATACCTAGCAACAGTTAAACACATTTTTTTCTTGAATTAGTTCTTGAAACGTCCTTGTAATATTTTCTTCAAAGCATCAATTTTCTTCAAAACGTCCTTGAAGAACTTCCTCCGCGTATATGATCAAAATTCCGAACTAACAATAGTAGCTGCGAGAAATGCTATATGTTTTGCATAGAAACGATTACAAGTTACATCATTTGAGATCGGATAAGCTAAGAGACCGTACTTAAAAATGAAGACGTTGGTGCTGGACTGCAAGGTGAAGAGAACAAAATCATACAACTTTCTACCAATTGGTTTCTGGTAACTCAAAAACAACCATGATCTGAGTGTGATTATAATTTGTCACCACAAAAGGTGAGGTCCCTGGAGAACTCCACATGTATTTTTGTCGGTGATGTGGCAAAGTGCTAAGAAGGCTCAAAGAAAATTTCATCAGAAAACTCGAATGGGCTATTAGTTTGTATACAAAAAACAACAATTCGTTTCCTTATCATCGGCAAACAAAATTTTAACTCATGAAACAAAATTTCCCTCGCCAAACCTATCTTTACTCCGATTAAGTGTCTTGACATAACATAAGCAACCAAATTCATGTGGCCTATCAAACGGTCGTGTACTCCAATAAAATATCTCATACTACATTTTCTCCTTCAATAGATCAGTAGGAGTTTCAAATAATCAAGTGATCCGTAGCTTTCATATCAATATATCTCGATAAATTAGATAAAATCATACTCTAAACGACAAGCCACAAATATTTGGAAACGTATAAGCTATTGTCATACGAGCTTGTGTGCCGAGAACTCCTCTAAAGATGTAAAGTCCACCACATTCCTTATCCGCACTAACCAACATCTTTAAGGAATACTAAAAAAATCAGGTGAGAACTACACTCCATGCAACCAAATATATCCACCATGCAATCAAATTGAACGAGGTATAATATCAACATCATTCATTTCTTGGGAAATTCAAATTGGGAAAAATGTCGTTAAAATCCCCAACTTGTTCAAAACGTTGATTTAAATCCTCAACTCATGACGAAACGAAATAAATATCAAATTTATGTTGACTTTCCAAATAAATATCAAACTTATGTTGACTTTCCAAATAAATATCAAACTTCCGTTGACCTGGCCATATTAGGTACGACGTTAAGTGGGTTAATAGATCTCGTTAACGGAGTTAATTTTCTTTTAACATACATGTTAATTGATAACGACATCGTTTCATATAACCAAACGACGTTGTTTTGTCGTAACGATTGAATTAAATCCCTAAAGTCAATCTTAGATCCCCAAATCGAGCAAAATCCCTAACCCTAAATCTTCATATGATTTGAAACTCGGTATTTTATTGAGCAGTTACGACAAAACAATGTCGTTTTATGTTTAGAAGGAATACTGTCATTTTCAATTAGCGGGTCTGTTAACAAAAAATTAATCTTGTTAACATGGTCTTTTAACCCACTCAACGTCATGTCTAATATAGCCAAGTCAATGAAAGTTTGGTGTTTATTTGGAAAGTCAACATAAGTTTAATATTTATTTAGAAAGTCAACATAAGTTTGATATTTATTTCGTTTTGTCATGAGTCCTAAAAAGCTATAAGCAAAGTACCAAAAGCGCGCTCCGCCCGGTGAGCGGTTCGAATCCGCAATCACTTATAGTTAGTTTCATCGATATTTTTTTGAGGATTTAAATAAACGTTTTGAATAAGTTGGGGATTTTAATGACATTTTTCCCAATTCAAATTCCATGTCGTATGTGTTTAATAATGAAATCCTCAAATTCTGTTTTACCAGTCAACTTATCAAAAACGATTTATTCTCAAGAATAAAAACCCAAATATTATGGAAAAATTGATTTTCGAGATTTTTTTTTTTTTTTTGGAAAAACAAAAAGTTCTAGGACCTGAATTTTTAATGACCAACTTACTTTCAGAATGTTTCAGGGATAACTCAATTTGTTTATAAAATTGGGAATAAACCACAAACGAATTCAAATTATAAACCCAAACTATGTAACTATTAGCCGATTTTAACATCTTCCTTAACGGCGTCACAAGACCGTTAAGTTGAGCTGAGTCAACGTCACCTTGGCGACTACGTGGCATTTTGGGCTGGACAAAACGACGACGTTTAACAATGGTTGGTTCTTTGTCTTAATAACAAATACTAAACTATGCCGTTTAGTATTCGGGTTGAAAAAGGTCGTGGAAACTTTTCGATTAGAATTAAAACAAAATCTAGGGCAATTTTTGATATTTTAGAAAAGTATAGTCCTTATCTTATAAACTATTTTTAACTAAACGCGGAAACGCATTACCTGGCAATCTTCTCCCTTTTGGTTTTTTTGGTAATTGTCTAATTTTGATAAAAGACGCAAAACGTCCCACTAAATCAAGTAAATTTACAAAATTACCCCGCTGACCTAGACCTATATATAAAATCCTTTTCCTCTCCATTAACCCGTAAAATCAATCACAGCTATTTTTCCCCTTCCATTATCAAATTCTCAAAGAAAAAAGGTTACAAGAAAAAAATCCCCAAAAGCTTCCTCAAAAACCCTAAACGCCGATCTCTCCATCTTCTCCGATCTGCCTTGTTTCCTAAAATCTGGTAAAGCTTCGATTCCTGTTTCTTCTTCTGATGATGATTTCGCGTATAATTTTTCCGATTGATTTCAATTATTTTTTCACTTTTTCGATTACAAATCTAGATCTAGAGCTTTGAGCCATGTTTCTGAGATCCGATTTCAAGTTTCCGTCAATTTCTTTGCAGTGATTTCTTGTTTTCTCGGGTATTGTTTATGAGAATCGTGTTCTAGGTTTTAGGAATTTGTTGATTCATATGTTCTGATAATCGGATTGTTGAATTCTGAGCAGTGGATATGATTCATCGTTTAATCTTAAAATTCGCCGGTGAGGTTCTTGATTTTGTGTATTTGAGGCTAATTGTTATCGTCTTTACCCTAATTTGTTCAGGTATCTGAATAGCCAATTTTGATTTTATTGGAGTGAAGATGTCAGACGCTTTGAATATGACTCTTGATGAAATTGTCAAGAAGAGTAAGAGTGCAAGGTCTGCAGCTGCAAGATCTGGAGGTAAAGGATTTTCGCGTCGTGGACGTGGACGTGGTGGACCTAATGGTGTTGTAGGAGCTGGAAGAGGAGCTGGACCTGTTCGTAGAGGTCCTCTTGCTGTTAATGCTCGACCATCATCGTCCTTCTCGATAAACAAGGCAAGCTCATAATCTGGGATGTTCTATGTGTTTCTGTGCCACCAAATACCAAAGCGTTTCGGAATCATGCTAAAACTTAAAGATTGATGCACTCGTACACATTTTTTTAGCACTCAAAAACTTCGTCTGGGTTCTGGAAGGATACTGTATCATTCCTGAAACACAGATTACAAGGATCTTCTAACATCTTGTAGTTTATGGAGACGATTTCTCTTAGACCTGCAGTGTCGGTGTACTTAGTCGTTTATATGGTTTAATTTCTGGGGACTTCAACAGGCATGCATAGATGCGGAGAAGTTTTTGTTGATAGTGTCACTAAAGAGCTCCAGTAAGCTAAGTAGTCCACATAGGGTTATCTGGTGTTGTTCTTTTAAGCAACACGGGGAAAGGCCTGCCTAGTATGTGCAGTCTTGCGGTGTTTAGGGGGGAAGTTCAGAAATTTCACTTAATAGTAAATATGATCCTTGATCGTTTATCTCTTTACGTGGGGGTATATGCACAATGCATGAAGTTCATGATTGGCCTCTTGCAACATCTGGAATTTCTTCGGAGTTTGATGGCAGCCTCAGTTTTTTTATTTCCTTGCTACAAGGAATTTGTTTTTGGCATCAGAGACTGACTGATAGTGCCAGTGTGATTCATATGAAGTTGGTCAAAATTGCATGTTTCTGCCCATTTCATTTGGTTTCTCCTTCGATGGTTCTTTACTACTACGTCCTGGAGCTCTTTACCTTGACTGGTTTAGTACTTTCAGGCAAATTGGTGGTTTCTCATCTTAAAAGAAATTTGTTGATTAATGTGTGGCTTCAAGATTCTACAGACCCTTTTAGCTGACTTGATCTGTTCTACTGGATTAGCTTGCCCGCAGGAAGAGGAGCTTGCCATGGCAGAATCAGAATGATTTGCTTGAAGAAAGCCTGAGAGCTGTTGGGGTATCGGGAGTGGAAGTCGGAACCACAGTTTATATTACCAACCTTGATCAGGGAGTGACAAACGAAGATATAAGGGTATAGCCTGACATCTTTGTTACAGTGCTTCTGTTGTTTTGGTTCTATGAGGAAGGTCATTAAAATAGTTTGTACTACTATGGAATCTAGGAACTCTATGCTGAGATTGGAGAGCTGAAAAGATATGCAATTCACTATGACAAAAATGGGCGTCCAAGTGTAAGTTCTGTTTGTTATTTTGCTCTGGTTTATTCGTTCTTTAAAGCGTGGCTGTAATATTTGACATCTGATGTTATTGCGTCATACAGGGATCGGCTGAAGTTGTGTATATGAGAAAAAGTGATGCATTACAAGCTATGAGGAAATACAACAATGTACTCTTGGATGGAAGGCCTATGAGACTGGAGATTCTGGGCGGAAGTGCTGAGGCTGCTCCTGTCGCAGCTCGTGTTAATGTGACTGGATTGAATGGAAGGATGAAGAGGAGTGTTTTCATTGGGTATGTTGCCATCTCTTGGTCTGTTTTTTACAAGAGAATAGTTTCGAATTTATGTACTGAAGTGGATATATCACTGATTCTTGCAGACAAGGCGTTAGAGGTGGGAGAGTAGGAAGAGGAAGAGGTTCAGGTCTGTCTGGGAGACACCTTCCAATGTAAGTGTTAAAGAGTCTGAGCTCGCATTTATATGAGAGTGGTTCATGCATCGGTTTAATCATCTGATCATATCATATTGTTTGTGTGGCAGCCAACAAAACCAACAGGGAGTTGTGAGAGGTGGTCGAGGCGGGTTCCGTGGTAGAGGCCGAGGTAATGGTGGTGGGAGAGGGAATAAAAGCGGGCGAGGTGGAAAGAAGCCGGTGGAGAAGTCTGCTGCAGACCTAGACAAAGATCTCGAAAGCTATCATGCTGAAGCTATGAACATCTCTTAAGCAGACACAATACTTCGCTTCTTGTAATGTACTATGTGTTCTTTTATTCTTAGTCTCTGACTAATATACCTCAGATGTGCCAAAGTCTGGTTTGGTTTGATTTCGTTTAGGGTGGCTCTCTACTTTGCTTTTGGTTTCCTCTTTTGTTGCTTCACTTTCACAGTCACTTTGGTTATTGAAGTTAAAAAGATTTTAGTTTGTAAATGAGAAAGCTCTTATTGTTAGTATTAGAGTTATATAATATGATTCCGAGCTAACATAAATTATTTTACTCCAAATTCGTGATAACTAACTAGTAATGTTGCAACATTTGGTCTTGAACATAAAACTAATTGAACAATGGGGGAAAAAGACCATTAGAATGTTATCTTGGGTTTTGTTGTGTACAAAAATCGAATCCAACACAATCGGTCTGAAATCTAACTCCAATCCCACCTAAGAAAGTTAAAAAATCTTCTCAACAAAAACCATTCCTAAGTTCGAAAGATTTTTCACAAGATATTAGCAACATTCAAAATCATTACTGTCAGAATGCTCCATATACCCCGACTGTAATACAAATCACTCCGTATTCCAGACGAGGTTGTTGAGTTTGCTGATGGCGCTGTTATGTTCACAGACGTCCCGTTTCTACCATTACCGCGACTGCAATCGAGGAAAAACACAACAATTAAAAACAGGTACTTGTGAAGACTCTACAATATGAGTGTTCCATCTGGATTAACTGATCTGAAACTGAAAAAAATCAAAATCCTAACACGATTTACGTGAGGTCGTTCTTTTTAATCCGAAAAACCAAAAGCTATATCTGAAGTAGACATGAAACCATAATAAACAAGATTAAAAACTTGGTACTTCCATGAATATGAATGTGCAATTCGTATAAACCGACTTGCTTTGAGATTTAAACATATGATTGATAAAATTCCAACCAGAACCGAAAAATAAACCGTACCAAATCGATCCATTTCCTAACCAAAACCAGGATTGAACATATCTACCAAAAAAAAAGGGAATAAGGAAACAGAATAATTTACCTTCCAGCAAACACACATGTACCATGACCTGCATTGAAACCACCAATCAAGAAAATTTAGCTTTTCTGATAAAAAAAAAAACAGTATTACACAATGTAATGTATAATCAATCAGCTTGTTGTTTCTTACTTGGATCTGTGGTGGTGATACTAGCAACTCCATTGAAGTTGCAAGCATCAGGATCATTCCCAGTCTGATGATAATAAGTATCAAACGCGTAGTTCGCATGCGCGATCACATTATCCGGTTCATAACAAGTCTCTCCTTGCTTAATAGGTGAGCAATCGATCTTTCCGGGGCCACAAGCCCAATCAAGAGCAGCTTGAAGCATCTTTGGATCAGCACCTTCTCTTGCAGTACAGTAAGTCTGGTTCGTGGTATCGTTAGCTAGAACCGAGCCCGAGTTAGTCAACCGAAGTACGTAAACCGGATCACCATTTGCATTAAACAAACCCCAATTCTTCTCTGATAAAGATCCTGCTTTTGTATCTTCGTTGTAGAGCTCGTAAATGTAAGTACTCACAGCGATTCCCGGGCGCTTAGGTGTTCCTGTCTTGTTGAGAACATGTCTGATGAGATTGCTGTTGTAAGTGTTGGCGTTATCTAGTGTAGCATCAGGCTCGTTGGTCTCGCCTTTCGAAGGCCAGCCTGATTCGGTTATCAAAACCGGAATGTTTGTGAAGTTCAAAAAAGCCATTGCGAAATACGTTGCATCAACCATTGCATCAAAGGCGTTTGAGTAGCGAACAAGAGTGTTGGCATCAACAGCTTCTTTGTTTGGAGGAATCGGTTTGAAGAGCGCGTAGTCTAAAGGAATCACGCCGTTTGATTGCATATAGTCATAATAAGGATACACATTCATCATCAGGTATGAGTTTGTAGACTGCAAGAAGCTTAGTAACGGGACTATAACCGAATTCAAAGAGCGGTTAAAGAAAGCTTGTGACGGAGGAAAAGGGTCAAGAATCAAGGAAGTGGATAAAGGAGTAGAAACTTTGATCAACCGATCAAGATTCGACGAAAGTAAAGCAGCATGAACATTCTTTATAGCACTGACAAGAACAGGTGCTGCATTAGAGAGACTAGTCAAAACCTCAGAGCCAACAGAAATCGCGGTTATAGTCGTTGCAGGGTAATGCGCAATGACATTACGTTTAACCCAATTCGCCGCGGTTGAATTGGATTGACCAATACCAAGAAGCTGATCATTAGGAATTGAGATAATAACTTTGATTCCAGTGTTTGCTAAAGCAATCAACATCCCGGGATCAGCATCGTATAAACGGATATGTCGGATTTGTTGAGCTTTTAGTAAAGCAACAACTTGTGTTGGATGTGGCATATCCGAAAGATCGGTCCCTATGTTAACTCCAATATATGAACCTACAAAATTTTGATTCCAACAAAACCATTAGCATCAACATAACATTTAAACATAAAGATTTATACTTTCTCTTGGTACATCAAAATCCTAAAACTTGAATATTTGGATTCATATACTTTACTAAAAAAAACACTGTTCTCTGGTCAAATTATTAGTCTTGTAATAAATATTTGGGGACAATAAAATTCACCATTCTTGTTTCTTAGTGAGCATTTAAAAACAAGCCCACCTGCCAAAACACATACTGACATTTATTATCATAACCTACCACTCTCTCAAACACACTCAATGACTCAAATCAAACACACATAAATCCAAATAATACATTCAAAAATATTGTCTTTAAGCTTTCAAGTGTTCTTAAATTACATTAATCACTGACAGTGTTATTACTACCTCAAAAATGGAACATTTATGTTTCTAGAAGAACAGTAACACATGCAAAAATTAAAGCTTTCAAATTTGGGTTTAAAGATTGAATCTGGAACTCAAAGCCTAAGATTGAATCTTGGTACAAGAACTTACCTTCATCAGCTGGAGGAGAAGGAGAAGCTGAAGCAAGAACTAAAAGAGAAAGAGAAAGGAGAAGAAGAGAAGCCATGGAAAGAGAGAGACTTTTTGGAGAATCTAAGATAAACCCAAAGAGAGGAGAAACAGAGGAAGGGCAAAAGAATGAGTTTTGAGTCTAAAAATGTTAACTTTGTGAAGAATAAACAAAAACCCACAAAGAAAGGAATGAGAGAAATTGCGTGGGTTAGAGAAAATAGGGTAAAGCTTTCTGAGAGAAAAGGACATTGAGACAAAGTTGTTGATTATATCGAAAGAGAGAGAGAGATTGGTAACGGTGGAATGGACGGCTGAGATTTGATCTTGAGATTTCAAATAGTCAAAATGAAATCTAACGGTCTTGTAGATTGGTACAGTCAGAGACTGGTACTGTGGGAAAGAAAAGCCTAGAACTTTGGGTCTTAATTAGCTTTTTTTTGTTAATCACTAATTTTAATATTCTTTATGATTAATTTTGAGTAGATTAGTGTGAAACATAGTACTGAATATTATGTAAATATAAAATTTACTCGATAAACATATTACTATATTTGTATATATTTTGGTGTTTTTTTTTGGGTATAGTAAATGTGAGTTTTAAAGAGCACAACTTTTGGTGTAAGAACAAGTTGTGCATTGGACAGCAAAATAAGTTGGTAACTACGAAATAGCCGTTGCCACTCTTTTGTTTGTTTCCCTCTATTTCTCTCAGTCTTCATTACATTTGGTCCTTTTTTACCTTACTTTTATGATTTTATCTTAAATTATCTATTTATAAGTTGATTCGTTTTCTTTGTCTTTCTTATTTTTTATAATTGTTACCCACACTAGTAGTAATTTTCAAATACGACTTATATAATACATGCCTTTTTTCTTAATAGATATATAAAATATATAAATATTCAAATCAATTTTAATTTTTTTTTTGTAAATCGTGATAGTTTGAAATTAAAGATTTTTAAATAATATTTTGTTTTTATCATTTGGAACGTATATTTTCGGGAATTACCGGATGGCTGAATTTGTTCGTTGTGGAAATATGTTGAGTATGTTGACATCTTGGTGAGCATGGACAAGCGATTTAGCCGTTTGGGACGAACCTAACTCGACCCAACTCTGCCTACAAAATTTTGTTTAATCTCTTGATATTTATATACTTATGCTTATATAATTTTTTGCGAGTGGTTGTGGGAGAACAAATTAAATCCTAAGAATGAACTAAGGGATTGCTGGTTAGGAAAACTTATATATATATATATATATATATATATATATATATATATATATATATATATATATATCATTTTTTGCTAAATATAAATGATTATTAATTAAATTTTCGTGAGGATTTTAATTGAATGTTCTTTGTTTTTGACCTTTTTTGATTAACATCTTTAAATGATAACAAGGATCTCAGTTATGGACTTGTTAATTCGAAGAAGTTTCAGATTATTTCTGGAAAGATTAAAGAATATACTAGAAAAAAGATTAAAGAATGTATTCTATAAAAATAGATTGGAATAGCGTATCGAGAAAATGTGTGAAGACAAGGTCCGCAACACAAGTGACAAACCGTGCCCATGCACAAAAGTCTATTGCAAGGCAAAAGTTTGAGAGTAAGGCGAGGAAACACTGAGGATCCATGACATAACTTTGGGGGATGCTGACAAATGTAAACGTTTCTATTAGGAATGTGGCCTAACTTAACACAAAACCTAGCTCAAGAGTTAAGGATTGTCACATCCTTTATATACTACCCAAAGATCTTAATCCTAAGCAATGTGGGACATTCTAATAGGTCTCCTCGAGATGTGGGTGGGAAACGGTCCAACGGGAAACTGTCCAAGCCCAACATCTCGGAAATACAACAAGACATGCCACTTATATGGGCCACATAGGTGGGAAACCATTTTTGTGGGAAATTTGCTTGTTGGGCCAACCTTGGGCTCTGATACCATATTGGGAATGTGGCCTAACTTAACCCAAAAGCTAGCTCAAGAGTTAAGGATTGCCACATCCTTTATATACTACCTAAAGATCTTAATCCCAAGCAATGTGGGACATTCTAATAGTTTCTAAATTCAATTTGGAGTCTGGCAGCCACATTTGGTGACCGAATTATCACTGCCAGGATTAAAAACCACGATTTTCATTGAACATAATAATTATACAGAGTAGTTGTTCATACTAACTAAATGATCAATGATCATATTATACATTGTGAAAGAAACATTTATTTTGTTGGGACCAAATGCACATTCAACATTTAGTCAACTATTTGACATTTCAATGAATCTTTAGTCTTGCTACCTTTTCCTTTCTTATAACCTTTCGAATCTTCATATTTCTCATTTTTTCTATTCTTAGAGCTCTTAAGTAATAAGCTCTCATCATTGTTCCCCTCTATGGATCCTTCTGATATTCCAACGCTTATCTCGTCATGATCAATATCCTCTTTTATATAAGGTTTTTCGGAATCTTCGGATCGATCAAAACAATGATGACTCGATCCTTCCACGTATTCAATCCAATCAAGATAATCTTTTTTTGAAGCAAAGTCAGAAGGACTTTTAGTTGATTTTTCTGATTGATCTATTTGATCGCTTGTTTTAGTACTATTGTCTTCACGCTCATAATTAAGACCCTTTTTGCTAGAACCTTCGAGTTCGTCCACACGATTACGAGTACCATTCCTAATGGACCCTTCCATACGATCACGACCCCTAATCAAATCTTCAAGATGATCCATATGACCATTTTTAACTGAGCCTACAAGCTGATCCGTACCATCACGATTCGTGTTTCTAACCGAGTCTTCATCAAGGTGGTCCTTGCGATCGCGGCCACCATTCCTAACCGAACGTTCAAACATTTCGGATTGATCGTGACCGTCCATGTGAATTTTCTTTTTATTTGTCTTATCTTTTAGCATTAGCTTACGATGCATGGACTCCATAATCTTTGTAACCTTAGGAGTCTCCTTTGTTTCATTACTTTCCGCATTCTCCGGCGAATGAGATTCCCGGAAAGGCTCTCCACCGTCTTCCTCTGACTTCATGGACCCGTCTTGGCGGAGCTTTTTTTGCTTGTGGAGCTTCACATATTTCATCGATAGTTTTTTGGTAATTTTCTTCATTTTCACCTTCTGTTTTGATATCAACAAGTAATATAAAGATTTATATTTTCAACTACTTGAAAACTTTTGTTTCCGTGAACTTATTTGCTAATGAAAAATTTAGGAAAAATGAAGAAAAAGTTATTTATAAAGATAATGAACACCCAAAAGAAGTAATTCGTTTTGTTTATTTGCTGTAATTTAAAATATTGTTAATCATAAAACGCGGTTTTAACTTCTAAACAACACACTTTATAACCATCAAGGCAAAATTTAACATGAATTTAAGACAACAACAAAACTCTGTCCTACGTGCCAATTTTACCAGAATTTGAAGATTTTCTTGGCGACCAAATTTTAGCAATTAAGATAAATTAATCCTACTTTTAATATATATTTTTGGATTAACTAACTAGATCTTTTGAGTTTTAGTAGTTTCTTCTATTTTTAAAGATTTAGAAATTTGTTAACATAATTTATGAATTCATATATGGTATGTATAAATCATTCTACAATATAATATGTATAATCTGATCCGACTACAGACTACTTCAGTACTTCAACATAGAAAGTAGAAAATCAACTATTTTATTTCTATTAGATAGACTATTAAAATTGGAATATATAAAATAAAGCGTTATTTAAAAAAAAAATGTATCAATTAAAAAATACATTAGTCATCTCTAGGTAGGAGTACTTTTTGAGAGTTGTGAGAACTAAAATATATATTCGCACGAAATGACTAACGTTCCCAACTTCATCCATCAATATGTCCACAAGAGCTGCAAAATGCCTATAAGTGAAAATTAAAAAACATTAGAAACGTGACAAAAACAAATGTTGATAACTTACCGAATTCTTATTCGAAAATGCTCATTGGTACAAGTAGTTTCAGACATTAGGAACAAAGACAAGTGGATATTTAATTTCACTAATTAATTAAGGACTTGAGCCAAGAACTCATTGCGACGTGAGTGGTCCATAATTTTTCTCATTTACTATGAGAAAGAAAGAAAAAAAGGATTTGACTAAAAAAAAAAAGAAAAAAAGGATTTTGTCACAAGGATGCGAGAGAAGCCTGCGGAAGAGGATCAGGAAATGGACGGTCATGATTGTTCGGTCGATGAGTTTGCCGGAACAACCGTCCCGAACTACCGGAATCCTCCGTTTAGACCGGAAGTTTCACCTTCTCGGCTATTAACAGGTCGGTTCTTGTCTTCTTGATTTACTTTTGATATATCCCTTAAGACTTAATTTGTAGCTTTAGCATGTTCAAGAATCAAGATCGTGGAAAAACTTCAAACGCAGTTAGTCGAACTTACTATAATTGTATTTTCATCTCTAACCGAAAATAGTATATATAATTGCTATTTTCATCTCTAACCAGTATAGTAATGAATTTCTTACGTTGTAATCCATTTTAGTCCCGGGAAGACACTTAACTAGGTATTGGCCCCAAAACCAAGTAATGTCCATGTATAGAGACATTTTTTGTTGGAACGTGCGCGGATTTAACAAGCAATCTCATAGAAGCGGTTTCAAGAAGTGGGTTCGTACTACTAGACCCATTTTTGGCAGTCTCATCGAGACTCATGTACAGCAGCAGAAGATGAGGAAGTTTATAGATGCCCTCCTTCCTGGCTGGTCTTTTGATGATAACTACGCTTTCTCAGACTTAGGAAAAATTTGGATTCTATGGCACCCGAGCGTCAAAGTGGAGATTCTCTTCAAGTCTCTCCAGATGGTAACTTGTCAGGTTCAGCTCCCTAATTGCACTGACTCAGTTATTGTGTCTTTTGTTTATGCTGCAAACGATGAGCTTTCTAGGCAGGCTCTGTGGAGAGATCTTATTTCTCATGCTTCTGGAAGCAATATTATTGGTAAAGCGTGGGCAGTTCTAGGTGACTTTAACCAGATCCTTAGACCCTCCGAGCATTCCTCCAGGTCAAACCTCAATATGGACAGAGCTATGAGAGACTTTGATGACACTCTTCTGCAATCTTCTCTAATGGACTTGAATTTTCGTGGCTGCTCTTTCACTTGGTGGAATAAGAGAAGAGCGTCTCCTTTGGCAAAAAAGCTTGATAGGATTTTGGTAAACGATGAATGGCAGGCTCTTTTTGCAAACTCTCTCGGGTTCTTTGATGCTCCGCAATTCTCTGATCATTCTCCTAGTTGCATCATTTTGAACTCTGCACAGCCCAGGCGAAAGAAACCTTTTATGTTTTACAACTACTTGCTGAAAAATTCTGATTTTCTGCTTCTGATCAGTGACAGGTGGTATTCTTTAAACGTTGTGGGGTCTGACATGTTCAGAGTTTCTGCAAAGCTGAAATCCTTAAAGGAAAGTATTAGGCAGTTCAGCAAATCAAACTACTCGGATCTTGAGAAGAGAGTCCAGGAAGCTCTTGAAACTCTTTCTGAAGCTCAGACTAGAATGCTTTCAAGTCCTTCCCCGCAAAATGCTGCTTATGAGATAGAAGCTTCCCGAAAGTGGGAGATTCTTTCTACTGCTGAAGAAGGTTTCTTTTTCCAAAGGTCTAAGGTTACTTGGATTAGAGAAGGGGATAAAAACTCAGCTTATTTTCATCGGATGACCTCGATCAGGCAGTCTATAAACCATATTCACTATCTCACTGATGAAAATGAGAACCGGATTGAGTCTCAGTTTGGTATTCAGGATCATTGTGTCAGCTACTTCAGGGATCTTCTTGGCAAGGAACAAACTCAGCCACTTTTTTCTCAAGAGGATATCAGGCTGCTTCTCGGTTTTAACTGCTCCCAGGATCAAAGAAATCTTCTTGTTGCCAGTTTTACCCCAGAACAGATTAAGGATGCGTTCTTCTCTCTGCCCAAAAACAAGACCAGCGGGCCTGATGGTTTCTCTTCAGAATTCTTCATAAGCT
Organism: Arabidopsis thaliana x Arabidopsis arenosa; assembly: GCA_019202795.1. Classification (NCBI taxonomy): domain Eukaryota; kingdom Viridiplantae; phylum Streptophyta; class Magnoliopsida; order Brassicales; family Brassicaceae; genus Arabidopsis; species Arabidopsis thaliana x Arabidopsis arenosa. Next base: position 8,871,850 of record CM032919.1, on the reverse strand, counting down.
GCTGGAGTGTTGTGGGCCCTGAGGTGGTCTCGGCGGTTCTGGAATTCTTCTCATCAGGCACTCTTTTGAAGCAATGGAATGCGACAACTCTGGTCTTAATTCCAAAAATCCAGAATGCTTCAAAAGTTTCAGACTTTAGGCCTATATCTTGTCTAAATACCCTCTATAAGGTAATCTCTAAGCTTCTGGCAAACAGACTCAAAGTGATTCTCCATTCAGTCATCTCTCACTGCCAATCCGCGTTTATGCCTGGTAGATTGCTTGCTGAGAATGTGCTTTTAGCAACCGAAATTGTGCAAGGTTACAACAGGACTAATATCCAGCCAAGAGCTATGCTAAAGGTGGATCTGAGGAAAGCATTTGACTCCATCAGATGGGATTTTGTGCTTGCAACTCTAGAGGCTTTAAACATTCCTGCCACTTTCATTGGATGGATTAAAGAGTGTATTTGCACCCCTTCTTTCACTGTTTCTATAAATGGTAGTTCTGATGGGTTTTTCAAGAGTAAGAGGGGATTGAGACAAGGTGACCCTCTTTCGCCCTACCTTTTTGTGCTTGCCATGGAAGTTTTTTCAAAGCTAATGCACTCGAGGTTTGAATCTGGTTCCATCTCATATCATCCGAAAACTGAGAACCTCAAAATTTCGCATTTGATGTTTGCGGACGACGTCATGATTTTCTTTGATGGTAGTAGCTCTTCTCTACACGGGATCTACGAGACTTTGGATGACTTCGCCGGCTGGTCAGGTCTACACTTAAATCGAGAGAAAACGCTACTCTACCACGCCGGGCTGTCTCCTGATGAGGTTAGAGAAATTTCTGCATATGATTTCCCGGTTGGCTCTCTACCTGTCAGATATCTGGGACTGCCTCTAATGTCTAGAAAACTAAGAATCAACGAGTACTCGCCTCTCTTGGACAAGATCAAAAGCAAGTTTAGAGGCTGGGCTGTGAAGTCTCTTTCTTTTGCAGGTAGAACACAGCTTATTGCTTCAGTGATCTACGGGACAATAAATTTTTGGATGTCTACTTTCTCGCTGCCAAAGGGTTGCATTAGAGAGATTGAATCCATTTGCTCTCGCTTTCTTTGGTCTGGTAATATTGAAAACCACTCGAAGGCTAAAGTTGCTTGGACGTCTCTATGTGTGCCAAAAGCTGAAGGGGGTCTTGGCCTAAGAAGGCTTTCGGTTTGGAATAATAACTTGTGCCTGCGGCTTATATGGTTGCTTTTCTCAGGAAGTGGCTCCCTTTGGGTCGCCTGGCACTTGCATCATCAAAACCTCTATGAGGCCAGCTTCTGGAGCATAAGAGGAAGAAGCAGTGATTCTTGGTTGTGGAAGTCTCTCTTGAAGCTGCGACATTTGGCTTCACAATTTGTGAAGTGTATTGTTGGAAATGGAAGAGATGCTTGGTTCTGGCATGATAATTGGACACCTTTTGGTCCACTAATCAAGTACTTTGGAGAACATGGTCCAAGGAGTTTAAGAGTTCCTATTACTGCTAAGGTGGCTGATGTGTGCAATGCAAGCGGGTGGACAATTGCACATCCAAGGTCTGATCAGGGAGAGTCCCTTCAAATTTATTTATCATCTATTCAACTACCAACCTCAGTTTCAAATTCAGATCATTTTGAGTGGGTTATTGAACGCAAGTCTACAAATGGTTTCTCTTCTTCCAAAACTTGGGAGCAGCTGAGGCCAAGAGAAGATGAAAAAGCTTGGGCGCCTCTGATTTGGTTCAAAGGCCATATTCCAAAGCATGCTTTTCAATTATGGATCACAAATCTTGATCGGTTGCCAACAATGGCAAGACTAGCTTCTTGGGGCCTTGATGTTTCAACTGTTTGCAGTTTATGTTCCACTTCTATTGAGAACAGAGACCATTTGTTCCTTGAGTGCGCTTTCGCTAGGTTTCTCTGGAAAAAGATTCTGGAAAGAATTGGACACCCTCAAATCTTTTTCTCGGACTGGAATTCTATGTTGGTATGGGTAAAGGTAAACAATAGCTCCTCTCCCCTCACTCTTAGGCTGCTTATCATCCACACTCTAGTCTACAATGTTTGGAGGCAAAGAAACAATCTTCTTCATAATCAAATCAAGGTTCCTCCGATGGTTGTATTCAAGGACATTGACCGGCAGATAATCAACACGATTACAGCAAGGAGACACATGAAGAATTTCAAGAATCTTATGAGGTGTTGGCTTCACTAAGGGTCCTCTGTTTTTCTATTTCTGAGAATGCATCTATATTGGCCTTTGTTTTTTACACTCTTTTTTTGGCAAAGATCAATTGTTTTAGGTCTTATATCATGTAACACCTAACTTTCATTATATATGATATTTACAAGTTTAGCAAAAAAAAAAAAAAAAAAACTAGGTTTAACTAACCATACTTGGATATGCTAGCTTGTAAATTTTTATGGTATAAATAAATCTGAAAATGAATCTAGTAGTTTCTCTTCTTTTGTTTTGCAGAGAATGTGAGGAATGGATATTCCAAGTATTTACCTCTATCACAAGCAATAAGCCATGGAAACTTGGAGAGTGTAAGAGACTTCCTAGACCACAATCCAGACGCTTTGACTTCATGGATAGACACCCTAGAGACACCATTGCTCAAAGCTTGTAGTTGTGGACAACTAGAAATCGTCAAGGAGCTATTACAACGAATGACACCTGAACAAATGCTGATACCGACGGAAACAGAATCACATTCTCCCCTCACACCTCTTTTAATCGCTGCTATGACCGGGAATTTGGGTATTGCAGAGGCCTTAGTCGAAAAATGCCCTAAGTTAACTGAGATTCCAAGCCGATTAGGGCGTGTTATACCCGTTATTAGGGCTGCTAATGCAGGACACAAGGAAATGACTCGCTTTCTTTATTATAGAACCTCTCTTTCTTTTTTACTCTCGGGCAAAGGATTTTGGGCTATCAATCTCTCTCACTATGCCATATTCAATGGAATTCTCGGTAAGTTTCTTGGTCTTCAAGCTATTAAATCTTAAATGCCAAGATATCTCTATAATTCATTCTCTTATAATTGTTAGATATTGCCTCACACATCTTTGAAGTCCGTCCACGTCTGGTGGTGACTCAACATCGACGTCTAGAATCAACACCGCTAGGTCTTTTGGCATCAAAGCCTGACTTATTTGGAAGCGGCTACAATCTTTCATTTTGGCAAGGCCTGATCTACTCATGTACGTATACTTATGTATACTTATGTATACAATCATATGTGCACATAAATACTGTATGTGTATATATTCAGAGCCATATATAATTTCCCACTTTTGCCTTGATGCAGGTATAGAAGTAAACCTACCAACTGATCCAAAGACTTCACTTTCAAACCCACATCTAAGTATGTCTATCTTCATTTTAACTATTTTTTATACATAACTACAAATTAAATATAACCAACGTGGTGTTGTCCTAGTGGTAAATCTCCCAAGTGGAGGTGCTGGGTTCGACGCCCGTTGGGAGGGATCTCTTTTCCGAAAGAGATGAATTGAACATGGTGTGGGCTCCGCCTCTAGGAGACGTAAGACCCTAGGGCTTGAACTTCCAGATATTCAAAAAAAAAAAACTACAAATATAGTGGTTTTATTAAACATCATTTTGGAAATTGTAAATTCAACACAAATAAAAAGAAAAAGTAGGTGTGTACACATTTCTTGAAGCCTTATAATTGTTTCTCTCAATTTGTACGTACTCAGGTTTACTTTCCAAGATAATTCACAGCCTTCCCAAATGGTTTGGTAAGTTTAGTCATTAGGATATACAAAATTTATAAAAGTATCATAATTTTATAAAATATTTAGAATTTTCATATAAAAAATTGTTTTTCCCACTAGATTACGGATATAGAAGATAGATAACATTTTCTTATACCATATGTTTGTTTGATATAGGAATCGAAGGGATATATGAACAAAAGGAAAATCATTGTTATGCTCAAAGCTTTCTACAAGGAATGTTCAGAGAAGTCTCCATCATGGACAAAGATGATAGTTGGACTAATGCAGTCCACGAAGCAATTATACGAGCCGTGAGTCACGGAAACAAGTTGTTTATTGTCGAGATGATCAAATCAAACCCTGAACTTCTCATGACCAATTATGGCGAATCTAAGAGAAACATCTTCCAACTCGCTGTTGAGTTTAGGAAAGAGAAGATATTTGATCTCATCTATGGCTTGGATGATAGGAAGAACATGTTGATATCATGGTACGATCATAAATGCAATTGGATTCTTCATATTGCCGGAGAGATATCCCCGCTTGATGAACTCTCTAAAGTCGCGGGTCCTGCTCTTCAAATGCAAAGAGAACTCCAATGGTTCAAGGTAATTTTTTTTTTTTGGAAGTCACCAAAAATTATTCAAAAATATATATATTTTTATTCAAATATACTGATCACGAGGGCCGGTCTGTATATTTAGGAAGCATAAAGAAAATTAGCAAAAATTGTTACCTTTGTTAAATTTTGTTTTTGAATTTTTAGTATTTAATATATATCCAATTTGATATAAAAAGATTTAACAAGTTTCCTTACGATTGAAGACACCTGCGTAATTTACATGGGAACACTAGATTTCTTGTATTAAAACTAAAATAACAAAACAATACTTGTCTTTTTTTGTGTGTGCAGGAAATAGAGAGCATGGTACCAGATAATGAATTGGCTAGGAAAAACAAAAATGGCCAAATGCCGCGTGAAATATTCGAAAACTCTCATAGAGAGATGCGAGTCGAAGGGGAGAAGTGGATGAAAGAGACTGCGGCTGCAAATAGCTTTGTCGCGGCTCTCATTGCACTTCCAAGCCATCTTCACTGTTCCCGGAGGCACCAATGACACCTCCGGAGACCCTCTCCATATCCGAGAAGACCGTTTTATGGTTTTTATTATCGCAGATACCCTCTCTTTTTTTGCTTCTTGCACTTTTGTTCTCATATTCCTCAGCATTCTCACTGCTCGATACTCTTTCGATGATTTCCTTATGTCATTGCCCAAAAGGTTGATATGGGGTTTATGCACTCTTTTCATCTCTACTGCAGCCTTGTTAGTAGCATTCACAACTGCACTTTTCACGTCGCTATACAGTATGCCATTGCTTGTAATCCCGGCTATGCCACTCACTTTCCTCCCAGCTGTACTCTTTCTGCTATTGCAATTTCCTCTTCTCAAGACGATGATCTCTTCCACATATGGAAACGGACTCTTCAATCGTGACACCACACGTTGGTTCTAAACCAATATTGTTTAATATGGTAATTAATACCTCTTTAATGACTATACATGTATACGTCTTATATAGTTCTATGTAATACATTGTGTTTTATCGATTTTGAGTCGTTGTTTTCTTTCTTATATGATATCTTTTATTAAGTCAAAGTATCTTTTTAGATTTTTTTAGTCTTTTATCGAGTTTCTACAGTTTTTTAGGTTCTTTAGAGGAAAACAAACTGTTTTGAGATATAAACACATATTTGGAGATGCAAATTTGTGTAGATGTGTCAGACGTTTATGAATATTTGACACAAGCTTGATAACTATGTTAGCTTTCATTCAATTAATTGTAAGGAAATGTAACTGTGCATTCAAGAATTATACCCGATTTAGTGAAGACATGTAATTCTGATAAGCAATTGAAGCAGTTGCAGAGTTTGGTACCAGAGAGTTTGTGGACCGATTGATCTCCTTCCTTGACAGACCAAAATCAGTTCTAGACACTACTTCATCGATTGGTCCACCTTGGGATCGATCGGTCCCTTCCCTGACATATTTTTGGCCCAGATTTGACCTGATTCACTCCAGATATGGCCCGGCGAGTCACCTATTGTTTTAAGACCCTATGCTCAACTTTTTACAGATTATCTTTGATATTTTTCAGTTCTAAACTTTGTTCTTTGGTTTGTAAGAAACTTTTGGCAAAGTAATCCATCATCTTGACACTTGGAGAAGATTTCTAAACCTTTTCTTGTTATTTTTACAATTTCATCATGTTTTCTTCATTGATTTTTGTTACTCATTTGTGAGTAGTTCGGGTTTAGGGTTCTAAGTAGGAGATTCAATGGTTTGATGATTTGATTGTCATTAGGTATTTTCTATCATTGGGTTTCTTTGATTCACATGTTCTTAATGCTAGAATATGATTGATCACCATATTTTAGATTATATACAGGTTCTTTTATGCATCAAAGTGTTGGATAGAATGCTTGAATTAATGAATGTGGATTGAAAAATGTATTTCTAGCCAACGAACGTTGATGTTGGAACGCATTGTGAACCAAATGAACTTGTTTGATAATGTGATTTTGACTAGGAAGTTACAAATGAAATTTTAGTAATCGCGTAGTCAAATTTAGTGACTAATGTCTTGAAAGAGAGTTAGTCTAATCTTTTGTTCATGAACGAGAACGATTCTTTATTGTTGAATTCCTTGTTTCTTATATTCTTGTAATCATTGATCTCTGAAATACCTTATGACCCAATGCTATTTATTATATAATTTCAATCGTTATGTCTTTCGTATTTTTATTTACAAACATAAAAACCAAACAATCTTCCCGCTTTAGGTAAGAACGAGTCTCAGAAATTCTTAGTGTTCATTGGTTCTTGTGGATAAACCATGTATATACTACCTTGTGGTTAAGTGTATCGGGTAATTACTCAAACAATCATTATGCCATATGTATTAGTTTGGTTCACCATATTTTACTTCTACAGTAATATACATTCCAATATATATTTGCAATTTGTGTTGGACTTTTTTACAATCAAGCAAATAACTTTGTTGTGGCTCTCATTGCAACAGTCACTTTCCAAGCCATCTTACCATCTCCATATATAAATCCTAGATAACCGTTTTTGGGTTTTAATTACCAAGGATACCCTCTCTTTTTTTGCTTATTGTACTTCTGTTCCCTTATTTCTCAGCATTCCCATTGCTCGATACTCTTTCGATGATTGCCTTATGTCATAGCCCAAAAAGTTGATATGGGGCTAATGCACTATTTTCATCTCTATTATGGTCTTGTTAATAGCATTCACAACCGCGCTTTTCACGTCCTATGCAGTATGCCATTGCTTGTAACTCCGGCTCTGCTGCTCGCTTTTCTCCCAACATACTCTTTCTGCTATTGTAATTTCATCTTCTCAAGACAATAATCTCTTCCGATCCATATATATATATATCGTGACACCACACGTTTGATCTAATCCAATATTTTTTTATATTGTACTACTTTCCTAGTGAGATATATATCTTGTAAATTTTAAATGAAAAAATAAAGCAAAATATATTAATTAAATACTAATATTTTATGAAAAAATCAATATAAATACCAAACGAAAATCCCAAAAAACACGATAAAAATGAAATTTAAACCAGATATGATTAGCGTTAAGCCATTAGCACCAATTAGAAGCTCTTAATATCCCTCAATATAAAACACGCTTTACATATGCAGTTTTTCTGGAAATGGAAGAGCGATCAAACTAAACCATGTACGTATATGGCTACATCAAGACGAGTCTGTATCGTCCCGAGGAAAACGGTATAAGCAAAATCAATCACAATTGAATCTTCTAAGTATCACTACGTATATGGCTACGTACATCTATGAAATAACGAAAAATGCCATAAATTAATGATTGACATATATGTAAAGCAATTGCAACTATGTTATGTAATTTTTAGTGCTTTTTGCAGGAGGTGAACGGCTGGGTTCTGCTGTGATCTTCTTTCCCTTGTGAATGTGAATCTTTCCACCACCTTCATCGACTTGTAACACATCAAAAACTGATTATAAACCTTATTTTCTTAACTAAACATTACAATGTTTGGACTTATGCATGAATCAAACTATATATATAAACTTACTAATTTTTCGGTTTCTAGAAAATGGAGTGATGGTCGAATTGGAAGATGCGATGCACAATAGTAGAAGCGTAGCTATTAGAATGAACTTGAAACTCATTTTCTTTGCTCTTTCTCTTCTGTCTAATGTCTATCAGTATAAACAGATTACAAATTTGTTGTTCTTTTCAAGTATGAATAAATAGACAATATTTTATAAACCTTTTTTTTTTTGTTATTCTATAGGAAGAGATTATATATATAGTCGTTCTCACTTCTCACCATTGTTGTTGATACGTCATATGTATAAGTCAATGCATGGAATGCGCGGGTAGACTTTTTTAGTCATGTACTTTTTTCCTTATATTTCCATGGGTTTGAAAAATTAATCATCAATTTGGGAAAGAAAGTATTTGAAAAAATCTCATTGTCGTATCACTCAATACGCAATTTTAATTTATTCCTAGTATATCACACATAAAAGAAACAACATCTTAACAAATATTTATTATCAAAAAAAAAAAAAAAACTTAACAAATAATCAGAAATCACATGGTAAGATCACAACATGTTATAACTTAGAAATGCATCCAAATATCAGGTATAGAACTACTGCCGTTCAAATAATTGAGCTCATCTATTTGTTGTAGCGCGTTTAGAAATTGTCAAAATAGTAGCCAGACACGACCATGATAATGTTTTCCATCTGAACCCTTAATCACGTACATGCTTGACTTTGGTCCCTGCAACACGTTATCAGTTTGTAAATACAAATTTATTTTTATAAAGAATAAGTTTCTGAATGTTGTTGGATCATGACTAAATTGACATTGTTAAAAATCAATAGCACATGGAAAGGAAACAAAAAAACTCATACACATTTGAAGACTATATACTAATAAGTGTCTGATTAATATTGGTATGGTACGTTACTTACTATTTTATTTTCATGATCAAAAAGAGCTTTATGACTATAAATCCGTTTTATAAAAAAAAATTATGTATAAGTAGGACTCCAAACCCCCGCGATGTTGCGGAGGAAAATATTTCAAAAATCGTTTAAGTATATTGTAACAATTTTGATGTTTTTAAAATAATAAATCAATATGTTTACGAAAATTATGATAAACAAAAACCCTCACAAGCATTTATTAAGTATATTACTATTAGAAAAACATTAATTTGTACCTAAAATACTATTCACAAGCGCAAAAAGCATCAAATAAACCAAATGTTACAACGGTTCGATAAATAAGCCAAAATGTTCATTGGTTCGTCAAATAAATCAAATGCTACTATGTTAAATTAAACTGTAAAAACTATTTATTTAAATATAATTTAGTAATTAAATATTTTTAAAAAATATGACGATCTTTAACCGAGACACGCGACCGTAGATATCAAATATACCAAAAGTTGCAACTGTTAATCAAATATACCACTTGTTGCAATGGTTCATCAAATATACTAAAGATTACAATGGTTCGTAAAACAAAACCAAAAGTTGCAATGATTCGTCAAATACACCAAATATTACAACAGTTCAATTAAACGGTTACAATATCATTTAAATACATTTTAGTAATTAAAAATTAAAAATAATAATTTATGAAAAGTTACACCGACAGTAGATGATTAAATGTAATAACGATTTATAAAATAAACTTAAAGTTGCAATTTTTCTTGAAATACACTAAATGTTACAATGGTTCAACTAAACAGTTGCAACCGTTTTATGAAAAGTTACGATAAAAAGATGCAACCGTAAAAAATATTTAATCGGATAGCAACTTTCTCAAAAAACATAACGTAAAATAAATTTTTTAGTTTAAAAAAAAACGAAATGTTGTGATATACAAAAAGTTGTAACGATTCATCAAGTTCGTCAAATAAACGAAAGATTACAACGGTTTGTAAAACAAAACCAAAAGTTGCAATGATTGGTCAAACTAAACCAAATGTTTCAACGGTTCAATTAAACGATTACAATCTCATTTAAATACATTTTGGTAATTTAAAATTAAAAATATTAATTTATGAAAAGTCGTATCCTAAGATGATTGTATTTTGTACTATTTTGTACAATGATCTTATGAATCCAAGACATGCAAATATAGATCATTGGTGTGTCAAATAAATCAAATGCTACTATGTTAAATTAAACTGTAAAAACAATTTATTTAAATATATTTTAGTAATTAAATATTTTTTAAAAAATATGACGATTTTTAACCGAGACACGCGACCGTAGATATCAAATATACCAAAAGTTGCGTCTAGGATGCTTAAGACTTATTCCAAAGCCGTATCCCTTAAATAAAACTTAACTCGCATCAATTTTATCAACTATCATTGCAACTCTCTCTCTTTCAAGCCTTCACTGTGGTTGAATCGAAAGCTATGTCTCAGGTATTGATTCTCTTCTTTGAATTCCCAATTTCTGGATCTGGTTCATTATAAAGATTGTTCCTTTATCGCAATTTCTGGATCTGGGTCTTCTGATCTTATGGGATTCCTTCTCCTCCTCTATTCCATCGATGTAGATATGATTGATTGCTTTGTGATTGTATCAATCTGTTGACTTTAGTTTCAATCTTTATATATCGACAAACATTGAAAAGACTAGACTTGACATTGGGCAATTGTTTTAAAAGCATTTTCAGACAGAATCATGAACATAGATCTTGAATCTGAATAGGATTTGCTGTCTTGTGTTTGGTTTTCAGATGATTCTCAGATATTTAGTTAGTGTTTCAAATGGTAGGCCACTTTTTTAAGTTGAATTACTTTTAGCAATTTGTGTCTGTTTAAAGCAATCTTAGGCTAATACTATTGTCTTGTTCGTTTGATCTAAGTGGGTTAGTTATGTTTTTTCTTTCGGTCTAGACCGTTGTTCTAAGAGTGGCGATGACATGTGAGGGATGTGTTGGAGCTGTGAAAAGAGTTCTTGGGAAAATGGAAGGTTAGTTTTTTTTTCTTTGGCAATTGATGTTGTTATGGTCTATCTCAAAATGCTTCAAAGCAATTGTTTCCTCATCCCATTTGGCGTACCGTAAAGTCGTAAAAATGTAGATTCCGCGAAAAAGATTGTCGATATCGCGGAATCTGCAATGTTTTTCAGTCTTTTTAACTTCTTTTGCTTCAATTTCAAAAGAGCATGGACATCATATCTATACTCGGTTTTTGGTTTCAGGTGTGGAGTCATTTGATGTGGATATAAAAGAGCAGAAAGTGACGGTGAAAGGTAACGTGCAGCCAGATGCGGTTTTACAGACGGTGACAAAAACCGGAAAGAAAACGGCTTTCTGGGAAACTGAAGGTGAAACTGCCAAGGCTTAAGGAGAAGCAAAGCAGAGCATTTTATGTGATTCTCTGTTTTAATAAAATCAATGTGGGATCGTTTTATTCTTCTTCTGTTGCTTGTGACTTGTGGCTGAGTGTATGGAACTATAGAAGATACAACACACTTTTGAGTGAATAAATATGCACTCGGGCTTTGTCGGGTCTGATAATAAAATGGATGCAGTTTTTATTTCATGGTTGCAAAATCAGGCCATCTTCTGGACTATGGGGATTATGCACCTATTGTCTAATGTAGTGGTGCTTTGTATGAAATTAATAGCTGCAAGAGGTTTCACTTGGTATGTCAGAAACAGGCTTAGAAGAATTCTTACCGTATGAAAGCAGCTCAGTAATAGATGATTAATCCAATTAGGCTTATGGCAACATTTTCCTTGGGCTTGCTAAATTGTGTTTTCACAAGCTAGAGGCTTAGAGGATGAGATGACCAAAGACCAAAGTCAAAACAATTTATGTTGTTTGGAAGAGTTTTAAGACGAGATTGATCCCATCATTATTTTCATTAGCAAATGAACCTTCCTATTCACTACAAGTCTACAACATAAAACAAATCCTTGGATGCAGTTGAATCAGAACCAGGCTCTGACTTTAGCATGACTTTCGGTGATAAAAATCCGGATTTTTTAGTTATATATATGAAAGAAAAAGAAAAAAAACTTAAATAAAAGAAGAAAATTACCATACAAATCTATGATGGCCCAATGGGCCGCTTCATTTGGAGCATCATTACTTTAACATCCACCATATAAAAACCTTTTGCGTGGGCTATATTGATGATACATTTCGACAAAATGCTATATCTCAAAAGATTATGAAAATAATTAAAAACAAAAGAAAAACAAACGCAATCGTGAAATTGTGGATCCAATATATCCTGCCACCATGTTTAAATGATTAATTTTATATTTGGTATTATTGGTCTGTGGGTAACTTTTTGATATCTTCAAGGAAATTAGATATCAAATTCTGAGGATCATAGCACAATTTTTCTTTATAAAGAGACCGCATTTGAGGTTAATTCATTGACCAATGATGACACATTTCCACGCAAACTTAGTCTTAATTAAACCTATATATGAGACTGAAAAATTCATTTAAATATATCAATTTCTATTCGTTTGTAATGTATGTACAATGTTTATTCGTTTGTATGTACAATAATCATAATTCATTCATTAACGTTTTAACTAGGATACAGATTATATGAACTGAATTATACTTTGATATGAAACTTTTGTTGACATATAATATGTTATTCTCATTTCCTCAATAATATTTTTGTTTAAGAGAATATATATAGTTTAGAAAGCATATTCAAGGAATGGTGAGAGGATATCATGTGTCACGATAAAAGATATTGGATGGGCCATTATGGAAAACATTATCATCATTATCTGCCTGCCCCATCCAGTTATGTCTCTCCACCTGTCTCCACTTCCTTAATTATTCACATGTACAACTTAATTACGAACCTAAGTACATACAAACACCATTGTTTCCAATATTATATAATTTACTTACAAAACAATGTCAAATTTCTAAAATGACTCAAATGTGGTGTTAACACGTTTGGATTTTTTTTTGCAAAACTTCCTTCTCAGTTCTTACCTGATGGAGATAGGACTTTTTCAAAGTTTTATTATACAAGTACAGACTTTCAGTTTATCATGCTATTTCATTGCATATAGTGGACAATATACATCGACCTTTAATTTTCTGACAAAACAAAAATACATCGACCTTTTAATCTGATACTATTTCTTTGCATTGTAAACCGTGAACCGACCTTAACACTAAGAAGCAATTCTTATCTTGTTTGTTTTAGTTCGGCGAACAGTGAAGCATGCACCGACCATGACAATATAAGACCATCTGCATTGGGGGATCACCCTCCCTGATCTAAGCATTATTTAAATCCAAAAAAATGGGTTAATGGGCTTAAGATCAGGAACTGGGCTCTTGACCTGGATCTGTTCTTGTGGGTGTTGCGGGGTGACGTGGCATTTGGGCATTGGTTGGAATATTCAACATATTTGGAATAAATTTGGATAATAAACTATGTATTAATTAGATAAAATGTTTTTGTGCTTTTATTAAGTAATATGTTTGTTTGTTTATTGTTATTTATATTTTTAATGTTTTTTTCATAAATATTTAGTATTGTATTTTCACTTTTATTTTCAGTTTTTCATAAATTTGGCATTTGCAATTTATATGTTATTTTTAAATGTTTTAATAATTGTAAAATCTTAATTTAATTTAGATTATTATATTATTAAGTCTTAAGATCTTACACATGTTCTCCCACTAATCAACTTCTAAACAAAAGATCTAAACACATGATCTTACATTATTTTAACATTATATTCTCTATAAGAACACCCTCACATGATCCCCCATTGATGATGCCCTAAGAGTATAGGGCCCTGTCTTTTATTGTTTTTTTGGTTTTTCATTTCTTTTTTTGCCAACTAGAGGAAAAGAACACTAACAAAAAAAGTTTGGAAGTAACATTTTGACAACCCCTAAGTGTGGTTAAAAGAGTGCTAAAGTGCTACCGTCCGAGTTCGAAAATTAGGTGTTACATTTTAGAGAGGAGATGATTTACGCTTGTAGATCCGTCACAAATATTATCAAAATTTTGTTACTCGACTCAAAATAATGACATGCCAAACGTTTGAAAATTTCTTTGTTACAAAAAAAACTTTTAGACAAGACCTTTACATCGACATGCACTGTTGTTTAGAATTCGGTGGAGAAAGGAAAGTACCTTTAATGGTACATTTGCAATTATGTATTTTTCTATGAATCAATTACGGATTTGCCAGTTTTTAGAGTGACATTTGTTGATTATGCCATTTTTTTTTTAATAGTTTGTAGATTTTGCCATTTTTAGATAACAAAAATATGATTTAATTTAACATGCGTTTTACTCATTATGTTTAGGTTTAGTCGGTTCCATTTGTTCTTAGAGTTTAGTATCTGGTATAAGGTACGTATTTTTGCAGAAAATTCGTAAATACGTACATTATAAATATTAAAAAAATGTCTATATACATATAAACATTTCTATCATTCTATGACATGATGACATGTCTCCCTTTTTTGTTACTTTAGACCATCTCCAATGGTTGGCTCTATTTCTTACTCTAAATTTAGAGTTCTCTATAATTAGAGCAGAGATTTGCTCTAATAATATTCTATAAATAACATAATTCATTCTTAATTCCACTCACAACATCCAACCATTCCACTATTTTCTGTACATATATTCACCTTCTCTTTTTTTTTTTTTAACTAGAATGCCTCGTTCTACTGGATATTCTAAAGAAGAAGATAAGTTTTTATGTCAAGTTTATATGGAAATTTCTCAAGATCCAATCACCGGTGTTTACCAATCATCCGACCATTTTTGGGATCGTGTGACAGAATCTTTCAAAAATAGAAAAAATCCAACTTGGAGTGAACGTTCAAAAAAATCTCTCCAGTGTCGATTACAAACTATTGAGAAAGCTATAAGAAAACTACATGCATCCATTAAACAATGTGATAATCGACGTTCAGGTGCTGCGTCAAGTGATGATATAGTGAGTATTCTCTATATTTTTATGATTTTCTGAATATTTCTTTATTTATATATATTTCTAAATTGTATGTAGTTCAATCAAGCGAAAGAAATGCTAATGCAAGATAAAAATTTCAAATCTGGTTGGAAATTTGATCATGTATGGAACATTATTAAAAACTTTGAAAAGTTTAAAGATGGTGCTATTCCGGGTAGAAAAGTCTCAAATCTATGCAGTTTCGGGTGTACATCTTCAGAATCAAAAAATCCTACCTCCGATTCTGTTTCACAAGCGTCTCCAGGTTTAGCTTCATTTTCTCTTAACTTAGATGACGAAGATGACATTATTGGCATATCTCCATCTGAACGACCAATTAGAGTGAATAAATCAAAATTGAAAAGAAAAAATGATGATCAAACATCAGATGTTATCAAGACTTTGGAAGAAGGAAATAAACAACTCGTGAAGCAATTAAAGAAGACAAGTGCACAAAGACAACAATATTTGGAGATGCAAAGTAAGAGTTTAGCATTGAAAGAACTAAAAGAAGAAAACAAAGTTCTATATCGAGACTTAAATTCCATAGAAGATCCAGCTCTCCGTGCATATCTTCGATCTGAACAAGCAAAAATCTTAAGGAAAAGACTTGATCAACAAGCTTAGTTTATGGTGTGTTAAGTTTTTTTGACGGCAAATTTAAACTTGTTTATGTACTTTTAGTTTATCATAGGTGATGGCATTATTTTTCTAACTTAATATACGTTATTGTTATATTTTTAAATTTCAATTAATTTAGTAACTATGATTTTTAATATATATTTATGTAGTATATAATTTTATTTAGGTATAAATAATATTATATTAAAATTAATGGAGTACTTTGTAAATAAAAAGTTGTGCTCCAAAAATAGAGATATTAATAGTGTTGCTCTAATCTCTATTTTTGGAGCAAAATATAAAGTACCATTGCAATAATTTTACACTAAATATAGAGATTAGCGCAAGATATAGAGCAGAGGGAGATGTTCTTAGTTCTAGTATTTGCATTGATTAATTTAAAGAGTTATTTTCGTTAAAAATGTCTAGTACTAATCATATTTATTAAAGAATTGAAGATAAACCGACACATCATAGAATATTCACGATGAGAAATTCAATAATATGCAGACAGAATTTCAATATATTAAAATAAAGCCGTGCCAACAATTGATTGATCGCTAGAATATTCACGATGAGAAATTTTGATGTTCCAGTTCTTTTTAATAAAATAAATTTCTAAAGTATAATGGTCACGAATGCAAAACATGATGAATGAAATTTTTTAGAATTGAGAGTTATTCGATAAAAGAAGACAATGATTTGTAAGGTTGCTACGGTATGAAAGTTGTTACTAATTTACTATTAACTGACGAAATAATTATAGTAATTTGAGAATTGTTAAATCTAATAATAGCAATGAAGACGAATAACAAGGAAAGTAAATTCTAAGTAATCACGAAGGCTAATTGACAAATCTTATGAACTTTTTAGAATAGTGAATCGGCTGTAATAATAACTATCACAAGCAAGTTTTACCTATTAGCGTTTGCTTGCTTATTCAACTCACCAAATTTTATTAAATCAAATATCAAATGCTATGAATGTGATTGGTAACATTTTGTCACACGATCAAAAATACATTGATAACTATATTTCTAACATTTATCGTTTATTTTTCCAGTATTTTTGTTTTATGTTACCAACCGTTTCTATAATTTTTAAAATATATATTTTTTTGAAATATATGAATAAAAAGAACTAAGAGAAGAATGAGAGTCCTCTCGTTTCATGATTAACTTATGGGCCAAGCACTCTCCTTCCACACAAACACAAACTCCTAAGTAGCTTTTTCTACCAACCACTCACTTTTGATTTTATTTTATTTAGACCTTTTTTCTTTTTCCAATTATAAGTGAACAATCGGATCACTTAACATATTGCTGTTAATTCTCTCCACCAATTAGGTTTCAACATTCTCAAAGCTCATTTTTAGTGACTTTCTATCATACTAATCAAGTATCAAATATATCATCCACTAAACTAAAAGGATCTACCAAATCACATTCAAAACTAAAAAAAAAAGTCATATCCAAAATTATACATATCACTACAAACTATAACGTTATCAATTAGTTTTGACTGTTTTTAGGATGACGCGGGTTCCTATAGGACAAAGGTGCTTGATATAAAAGGAAATATATTTCTAAAAATCACATCAAGTTTGACCTAACAAAAAAAACACACTATCTTCGATGCTATTACTCTAAGATAATCAAATTATTAGATCAGCATGACGCTGAGAGTGAGTAATACAGCCAAATGATGTAGACATGTGTGTTTTCTGTCATGACATTTAATTCAGAAATTCGGTGTCGATAAAGGCTTTTATGGTTTTCTATCATTCCGTATTCATAATGAGACATCCACTCATAGTCCTTATAAACATTCGATATGTCTAGTTTATTCTGACAAATTCTTATAAACATTCGATATATCTACAATAATAAATATGGTGAGTTTGATCGTTCACATGGCCTTTTAAATCAGATTTTTGGATATTGGGGGAGATTATAAACCGAAACCTTCATAGTTTATCAAAAACTCATGTAAATTAATGTAATATTTACCTTTTTTTTTTAACATGTGAAATTCATGTTATTTGATAAATGTATCAATTTATTTACTATATTGACATCCATAATTTTTTTGTAAGTAAATCGGCATTATATGGTTATTAATTCATATACTATAGTAAATAAAATGAAGGTTTAACTTAAGCTTAATACATAATTTACAGCTAATTGTTTTGTTTAAAGTTTTTTTTTTTTTGTTGAAAGTTTTGCTTAAAGTTATGTTTTAAAATAAAAATTTTATGTATAAACCAAAATCCTCTTACCTAAACTTAAACTACATTAGTTTGTATAAAAATATAATAAAACCATTTATTGTTGAAAGTACTTTCTTGATCTTCAGTTGAAATATGGAAATTGAAAGAAAAAGGCTTGCACTTCCCTCTTATAATAAGCTTATATATGTAACTTTACATTATCATGACTATGTGACTAGATAAGTATATATGTCTATAGTTCTTAATTAGTTAATTATATATGTGCCTATCTCTATAGTTCTTATTTCGTATCTTAACCATGAATTCGATCGTTCTGTTATTTAAATATAATGTCGAACTTAATCTAATTTCGACTTTTCTTGGAGCACCATGTACAAAAGTTCCATCATTTTCATTTGAATAACAAAATGTGCATGCGTATAAATTTCTAAACAATCGCTTATGGTCATCGCTTATGTCCAATGTCAAAACTGAGGACCAAAAAACAAAGACGTATAAAGAAACGTATATGAATTTTGGTTGAAGTCATTGTTACTCGTATTCTACGGTTTTAGATTACAAGCGAAAACAACATTTAGATTTCTTTAACAAAAAAAAAAACATTTAGATTTTTTAAGTGAAGACAAAGGTAAAGATGTATATGAGCTACCTTACAAATGCTTAAATAACCTTTCATCAATCATATTCATTTTCTTAAAACATATATGCATTATTTTATCATTCTAAATATTTCTTAGGCGATATCAAAATCACGAAGGAGCCAACCCAAAAGAAATAAAACTTGCAAAATTTAATCTATGGTGGAGTTTTACAATTACTGGTTTATATAGATAATCATTTCACAAATGACATGCATTTCTACTATGCAAGGTATAATATTATTGTTATCATACTCAAAATATTGACGCATAATTTGGTAAGAGAAGTAGTGTATTTTTTTGCTTCGCGTAAATAACTACAGAGAAAGAACACATACTAATAGAAAACTAATGTTTTTTGCTTAAAATAATTCTGTATTTTGAATTCTTTTTTTTTTGGTAAGGTCTGTATTTTGAATTCTTGTCTGAAATATGATGTGTTTATCTTAATATTTATAGCCAAGCATAATGTGATATAATTTTAGAGTAAAATTTTCGTCAGATAATTTAATTTCTAAGTTTAATCCCTCAGACCCTCACTACCTTTTCTGAAAAATATATAATATATATTTTTCTTGTCAAAAATAATATATAATTTATATTAAACAATAAAAATTTGATTATAATAAAGTTTTGAAAATTAAGTTGACATCTTACTCAAGAACCACAATTTGGGGCTCCGGGCACTGTAATCTTCAAGACTTTCATGGAAGTCATAGTCTAAGCAGATTGTTACACCTCATCTCTCTTACCTAAATCTAATTATGTGGACCTCATCTTTTTTTTTTTTAATTGTGAAAATTTCAAAAGATGAATATATACATACAAATCACCACATAGACCCTTTTTTTTATGTTACATAATGTTCGAAATCATCTTTTAATAGATAGATCAATTTGAAGTTTTCCTATATAGAATATGTTTAACTATTGAGGCATTTCAAACAAGACTTTAAAAATAAATTGTATTATGGTAATAATATTGGAAGTTAAATTTACTATTAATTTACATAGTTTAACATTCATGTACTATCATACTTTTTGAAAATTGTGATATTATTATTTTAATTATGAAAGACCTGTTTTTGTTAAAGAATTTATGAAAGACATATGCCTCAAAATGTAAAGATCGATGAAACTAAAAGAGTATTATTTCTATTTACATGTGATAGTAAGCCTGAACACGTGGAATTATGGAACCACAAATTACAAAGCAGAAAAAAGAAATGGACACAAGACACATTTCTCTCTTAACTCTTTTTGTCTGTACAAAATAAATATATTTTACTTTTTCTAAATTTCTCTCAAGTAAAACGTTCTTTCAAATCCCCAAAAAATAAGAGTAAAGATGATTATTTAGGTTTTTCTGTCCCCCATAGTTTCCAATTTTTACAAAAGAAACCATATACTTTAGAATGAATTTAAAACAACCCAAAAGTGGAAGAACTCTCATCATTTAGCAGCAAATCCAAACTGCTAAAGTCATTAATATCCCACAGGCTCATCATATTGTTCTCTATAATGTTGCCCACACCATTATTATTATCATTACTACTATTACCATAATCGGACCACTCGAAATCCGGAAACTGCAAATCCTTCAAGAAACTCGAATCATTAGAAGAATTCGAAGAGGTGGACGTGGATGAAGACATTGTTGAGTTACTGCAAATAAGCTCTAAAGACTCTGGATCAATCAGAGGGACATCTTCAACACCATACTCAAGATTTATCGCCATGAATTGATCATCATCTAAAGACTCTCCTAGTCTTGACATGTTCTTGGTATTGCCATCTTTGGTAAGACAATAACTAGTTGGTTCCTCAACTGGTTCTTGTATAGGCATTTGAATTTTCTGCAACTTCTTTACGGGTTCTTCATCTTCTTGTTCGACGATAGAGAGTGGTTTATGAGTGAGAGGATCAATCCCCATTTTCCTTAACTTCTTCTTGATATGAGTGTTCCAATGATTCTTGATTTCGTTGTCTGTTCTTCCTGGTAAATGAGAAGCTATCTTTGACCACCTTCACATACAAAAACAAAATCTCAAAAAACAGAACATATCGAAACTTAAAGCTCAAGTAAGAAAAGTTTGTTAACCTATTTCCGAGCTGGGAATGGAGATCAATGACCATCTTCTCCTCATAATCAGAGAGAAGACCTCTCTTAAGGTCTGGTCTAAGATAGTTAGTCCAACGAAGTCTGCAACTCTTGCCACACCTAAGAAGACCAGCAAGCTTAGGAACAGCTCTCCAACAACATTGTCCATTGGTAAGGATGAAGTTTATAAGCTTCCTGTCTTCTTCTGCAGTCCATGGTCCTTTCTTCAACCCTACTTTGTCACAGCAAGGTTGTCTTCCCATTTCTCTCTCTCTCTCTCCCTCTCTTTCTCTCTGAATTGTTCTTATGACAGTACTCTGTTTTTATCTATCTCTTTCTCTCTGTCTTTGTCCTGAGAGAGTAAATGTTATTGCAAGTTGAAGAGAGAGTTGGGTAAGCTTGGCAACCACCTTTATATATGCATACTGATATATGTATGTGTGTATGTGTCTATAGGTTATCTATAAAGAGAGCAAAAAGAATGTAAGGATAAAGTTTGAGCACTAAGATTTTATAATTCAACCTTTTCATATCTGGTTCACACACAGGTGGTCCATTTTCCCTTTTTTTTTATTTAAATCCATGGATATGATAATAAAGCTTCATTTCTTTATTATTTTCTTGTTATCTTAAATTTATATATTGTATTGTGTGTGTATAAATATATGTGTTCAATACCTTAAAATGTTAAAACTACATTGTAGCTTTAAGAGTGTATGGTTAAGTTTATTTGACAAAAGAAAACATTTTATTATTTTGAAATGTTAAATTGGTTTTTGTTGGGAGTGATTTTCTAGCCTCCAATACAAACACCACACATAGACTAAGTCTCCTAGATCTTCCCGTAATATTTGTCTTATATACCAATCACATTGTTTCATTCTGACTAGAGCATGAGATTGCTCTCAGGAGGATAAATCTGTTTTCATTTTAAAACTGAAAAAGGATCACACATTTTTTTTGATGAAATCCATATGTATTATAGCATAACTCAAATTTTGTTATATTTCATTGTCATACAATGGTAGAGTTCTTTTTTAGAAAAACAACAAAATTTATGTTAAGTTTCATATTAGTTTCATATTATTTTTATATTAAGTATAATCTATATTGTTGACAAAATAAAATTTATTTACAATATCACATATTTAATAATTTTTGTTAAACTTTTTTTTTTCTTATTTCATTTCACTTTGGTTTTCCAAATCAGCAATCGTATTTTTAAAATAAATTTTTTTACTAAACTTTAAATACAAAATGTGCGAATTTAAACACACTTTAAAGATCCATCTGAAATAATAGCCCACAACTTATGAATATTTTCTAATAGTTCTGTTGAACACATTTAAACATTGCAATATACATTTCTACAAAATATTTGTAAATGTATATTTAGCAGACTGATGTTCCATTGAACCAAACGTTGTATACCTAATTTTAAAGGTACATGTAGTCATGTAAAATTAGATTGTATATACACGAATGTAATTCAATAATATTAAATTATGTGATATATTTCGAACACTTACACTATATAATATTATTATAGATCGCCGTCAATATTATTTTGAATAGTATATTTTCAGTTCAATTAGTTCATGCTAGTCTAGTAGTTAAAAGATAAAAATAATTTTATTTTGTTCAATTCATAGAAATTAACATACTATGAGTTGAATATATTTTTTTGAGATTTTAATCATTTGACTACCATAAATACTTTAAATAGTAAAAATATCCAAATTCTATGTATGTCGAAAATTAGTTTACTCTTTCGTTGAGAATCTCTATTGAAAATCCATAAGTTATATAAAATAGATCTAATTTCTACATGAGCTAGAGAGAAGATAAAATAATATTAGCAAGATTACAATCCTTTTTCCAATAAACAAATGAAATGATGCAAAGCTTTTTTTTTTTAAAAAGAAAAGTTACAAAGTTCTTATTATTTATAATCATTAATACTAAATTTTTATGTCAAAGTGGTGCATTATTTAGTTCTAATAAAGTTAGGTCGTTGGCAAAACAAAATTAAGTAGCTCATGCTGGACTACTGGCCAAACGACACTTGGAATGAGTAGAAGAGAGGAGTGGACGCGAAACGTTTTTGTCGGAAAGGGCCACTTCGTCCGCTTTTCTTTGCTTCTGTTTAAAGTCTGAGATTCTCTCTCGTGCGTCTGTAAAAGACCAAAAGAACAAAAGCCAAAAACTCAACCAAACTCTGGTAAACCAGTGGCTCCCATTTGAAGTACTGTGGAGTTTTCTTGTGAATTTAGATAATCTACTTCAATTTTATGTCTCATTAATAATTATTGATGCCGTTAGCTGCAAGGTCAACAGAGAAAGTTTTAGATCGTTGAGCTGCAATTTGTGCATTGTAGTACTTCACAATCATTAACTTTGGAAATACCTATGCTAAAAGGACGCAAAACAACTCAAAGAATGTGGATATAACAAAAAATAAAGCTGCTAATGTTATCGAACAATGATATAATTAAAGAATTAAAAAGGCCAAAATTAACATATGTGACATTTATTTTAAATATATTCACTTAAAATACATGTGACATACATCAATTTGGCCCTTCAAACCATTTGATTATAACATTATTTGATAATATTTGCAATTTTATTCTTTGCCATGTCTGCATACTTTGAGTTCTTTATGTGTTTTTATGTGCATACATATTTCAAATCTACGCACTGTGAAGTACTACCGCTCAAGAAAAATATGCATTTGAAAAAAACACAGAAGCTTAATCTAAATGAAACAATTTTAGGAGGAATATTTGGGAACTCAAAGATAGAGAAAGCAAAAGTTGGAATAATGAGAACTTTAGTTTTTTTCTCTCATCTTAAATAGTCGGTGAAAAAGTCAAAAGAAAGGAAAAAAATATAGAGGGTAACATTTATAATTTGTAGAAACATTTATAATTTGTAGAAACATTTATTATTTTTGTAAATAATCAAAATTTTAAATTATTTTACCATAATATTATATCAGTCAAATAAAATATTTCTTATTTTTTCTATTTTACAATTATATTGTATAAGTTTTCAGTCAAGCATATTATTATGTTTGACTGAAAATTTGCACCATAAATAGTAAAACGAGAGAGAGATAATAAATCTCATAGTTGACTAGTATAATATTATGGTAAAATAAGTCGAAAGAATCTTTTGACTATGAAAAAATCTTTGGACTAGTGTAATATGATAGTAGAATAAATTAAAACAGATCTTTTGATTATGGAGAAATTATGCTTATTTATATACACTTTTATTTTTGGGAAAACAATGTAAAACTTCATAATTCGTAATATTTTGAAATTACATAAATTAATTGAAGAACAACTAGAGTTGGGTACGGACCGGACCGTACGCTTTGAAATTTCAATAAATTAAATTTGAACACCCAAGATCTCAGATACGTAGAAATTGGCATAAATTATTAAAATAATAATATTAATTAAAAGCGCATTCTGTAAAATAAGTTTCATTTAATTTTTTCACTTTATTTTAAAAACAATTATTAGGTTTATTCTAAAAATAAAACACATTTTTCCAAGACACATGAAACAGTTTTTAATAGTGATATTTATCATACACATATTTTAATAAAATTATATTTGAAAGTAGATCTGATTCTAATATGGATATCCTAATCTTAAAATTAAATTTTTTTGGACCCATACGGAGAACTTGTACATGGAGAAATTTATTTTCTTTTATTTTTTTCATATACTCTACCTTTCAGATTGGATTGGACGGGATATCAAATAGATTATTCTCCCACGTTAAAGATATAAATATATATATATATATATATTTATATATATATATATATATTTACAGATTAACAATTTTCATCAAAAAGGTTTTATATAAAAATGATAGACAAAAAAATCAAACAATAGAAGAAAAAAACAAAGGAACTAACAAACAAATTAACAAGACAGAAGGGAGAGATAACCAGAGAATATTCATTGATAAAAACAACCAAAATTTTATGAAAATATTTGAAAACTTAAAATGAAATCAAATGAATGTGAAAAACATAAACGTTGTTTTATTAGCACATACTTTTCACAAATAGTTTAATCGAATTTGAATTATCTTTGTTGATACAATCAAAATTTCACACGAACTTTCTTAAGATATGTTTCAGAATGTTTGTTCAAAGAGAATCGGCGGATACACACACTAAAGTTGATGAGTTTGATCTTTTAATAGAACAAAAATTTAACATAAGTAACATAAGATACGACGTCGTGATCTTGACATATTCTCAATCTTCTCGCCCGCTAAGTTAACATTTTGGTGATGTAATATCTAACTTAAAATGTTATGTATTTCTACTTTTATCTAACTTAAATAGCAATAACGGTTCATATACTATTATCGCTAGTAAATAAAATTATAAGTATTTTTGTTGTGAGCATGAAGAACTTAGAGATCATTTATTTTTTGCATGCCCTTCACATACATTACTTGGTTAAACCTTAATGGCAACTTTCTTCCCTATGCTGCAAGTCTCCAACCACCATATATCATATTTGGAGAGAAAGAAACTCAAGATGTCATCACCAAGGACAGATGAGTACGGGCCAAATCACTTGCTACATTGACAAGGCTATATGAAACATGATAGTATATTCTCCTTAGATTACAAGACTCCTCATAAGTTTAAAGGGCTCATTCGTCGTTGATTTGAAGTGAGATCGATATGATGTGCTTGAACTATAGTTTTTTCTAAACTTTATTTCATTCATTTCATTATTTTCACTTGTATATGAACTTCTTTCTGTTGTTGAGGTAAATTTGACATTTCAACAGAAAAAAGATGACTAAGAAATAAAAAAAAAAGTAAGATATGTATCAGAAGTTGTAACAACAAAAACTTATACAACATATAATCCATGTAAGAAAAATCTACTAATAGAAAAAAAAAAAATCTAATAATAGACTTTTTTTCTCCAAATCTTATGCATAGTCGGAGTTACAAGGATCTTTACACTAAAAGTACCTACTTTGAAAATTGAAAATTGATATCCATTCTTAAATGTTTTCCTTTTCTATTCTTTGATTTTGTTTGGTTTGAAATTTTATTTATTGTGAAATCTAAGAAAATGTATGTTAAGGTTTGTTGTGTCACTTAGGTCAAATTTTTGTTCTATTAAAAGATCAAACTCATCAACTTTAGTGTGTGTCTCCGCCGATTATCTTAAGTCTCACCAGCACAAGACACTCTACACAAAGTAGTAAGACAGTTAGAGAAATTTAGTCCGTTTTTCAACTTCAATGCCGAAAATATTTCCATGGTTTTGGATTCATCTACAACGTCACAACGTCTTTCGACAGTGGGCAATCTCTCACTTCATGACACGCTCGTGGATGTGGTTTTGACTTATCTTTGGCCTCCATGTGACAATTTTTCTCACAACTTTTGTCTCAGAGAGATCTCATGGTGTTACCGTCGGATTATCCTGTCTATCGTTATAATACTTTTTCAAATGTTTTTAGCTATTCTGTAATAAAACTTTGAGTTTGGTAAACTCTCAAGTCTTGTAATCATTTGATCTATTAAATGGAAACAAGCTTTTGCCAAAAAAAAAAAGGATCTATATACAAAGTTTTTTTTTTTTTTT
The DNA here is from genome assembly GCA_019202795.1 of Arabidopsis thaliana x Arabidopsis arenosa. Lineage (NCBI taxonomy): Eukaryota > Viridiplantae > Streptophyta > Magnoliopsida > Brassicales > Brassicaceae > Arabidopsis > Arabidopsis thaliana x Arabidopsis arenosa. The sequence goes on along the minus strand of CM032919.1, from coordinate 8,845,788 downwards.
TTTTTTTGTGAAAGATCTATATATGAAGTATGAACTAAAAGATCAAAATAAATTGATTATCATTTGAACACTTACAAAAAAATTCACCTTTTCCGTTTATAATAATAATCAAAAGCTTGAAAACGTTTTGATATATGTGGAAACCAAATTATCTGATTTATCCGACGAAAAATCTCAAAGATGAAGAATGAATTTCATTATGAAAAAAACAAACTATAGTTACACGTAAAAAATGATCAAACATAATTTCTCAAGATCTTTGTTCTCACGGAAACAGGAGTAGAGACGTTATGAACTCCATCGGTCCAACACAAGCTCCCAAAATAATAATCAGTGTTCACTCTATGACTCGTTTTCACTCTCACAGTAAACGTAATCTTCCTTATGTTGGAACCAAACACAAGAGTCTTCGGATTCACGTCAAGCTCGATACCAAAAGGAGACTCAATCACGGGTCTGTAGACTGAACTGGCCGATCCAACATTTGTCACGGTTCTGGTCACAGTGACCTCTTCAGTGAGACTTGGGATTGTGATTGATGGCAAGTTGAAGTCGAGCATCGATGGCTTTGGCAAAGTGCATTTGTATGTTTTACCAAGTAGTTTAGAAATGGATGCATCGTCGTAGTCCGCAGAACAAAGGTAATGAAGATAGTCATCGATACCCATGTCGTAGATGAGGCCCGGGTCTGTTACTTTCTCCGGGTTGATCAAACCACCTCCATAGTCAAATGGGTCAGCAAGTTTACGCGTTGACCCCTCTGAAAATATTGGCTCTCCAGATGGATCGGTCTTCCATGCTACATTTCGATTAAAGGAAACATAGAAAGTAAAAATGTTTAGAGCCTCTTTAAACAAAAAAATTGAAACATAATTTTTGAAAAATAATAGATATGTTTGATTAAAAACCTAGCCCGAATCAAAACCGTACCAAAATGTATTATGCAGTTTCGATTTTGTAACAATTTTTCGAAAGCCGAATAACCTCAACTGAAGCCGGATTCCTACCAAACTGATTCATAATAGATTCTATTGACTCCTATAATTTTATTTCGAACTCAAATCGATCTAAAATCCGGATTAAACACTCTTTATCTTGGCTTTTGGGTATATAGTTTTAAAGTAAGAACCTGTTGTGACAAGAGCGGATCGGATTGCAGCTGGAGACCAGTCAGGGCGGGTTTGTCTTAGTAATCCAACAATTCCCGACACAACAGGAGTCGCCATTGATGTTCCCGACATGAACTTATACACACCAGTTACTGCAGAAAGAACATTAACACCCGGTGCTGCTATGTCTGGCTGCATTTTTATACAACAAAGTCCCAAATTTCATCAACACTTGATCAATGTGTTTGGAAAAAAAAACAACAACAATAGGAAGAAAAAAAAGAATTACTAAACAAACCTTAAGAATTGCTGGTGAAACTGAATTAGGTCCTCTACAAGAGAAACGAGGTACTCTAGATGCAATTGGCCGGCCAATGAGTGTCTTGGAAGGGCTTATTTTTGCTTTAGGCACACTACAGAAATAAAATGTGTTAGGACAAAAAAAAAGCTATGATGATGATAAAGAAAGTTGGTGAAGATTCATTACCCTGTAGTCTGGATATAGTATAAGATATCAGTTCCATATTCGTAATCTACCACGGCGCACGGAACATGGACGTCACTGCAAACCGTAGGATCAATTACAGATTGTGCATAGATTATACCAGCACATCCAGCTCTTACTATACTATTTGCCTTTCTTATCGCGTCATCGGTTGGCGTAAACGCTAGCACAATGCTCCCTTGAGTTTGCCCCTGTTCGATAGAGGCGCTCATCATTTCATCTGATAATATAAGATCAGTAAATCCAGCTTCTGGGAATGTGTTTAAACCTTCACCCTGAAACCATTCAAAGAGAACAAAGAATCACATTCATCTAGCCGGAACGTCTTGCTTAACCATAAAAAAAAATGAATCAAAAGGTTTGATCATACGAGAATAGTTAGATTGTTTCCAAGAGTGATTGGTATAGGGAAAGAACGGTCGAGGGATGTAGCGGCGACGGTTATGATCCATGGAGCAACATTATCAGTGGTTTGAGCGTTAGGACCCTCATTTCCAGCAGAAGCAACAACGGGAATGCCTTTCATCACAGCTTGGAATGAACCGAATGCGATGTCACTTTGATCAATATCAAAACTTGCAGGGGCGTCAGTACCAATTGAAATGGATATAACATCAACTCCATCGCGTATACTATGATCAATTGCTTTGAGCATATCAGAAGTTATACATCCAACTCTCTTCCAACATGTCTTGTACATAGCTATACGTGCATGAGGAGCAGCGCCTCTAGCGATTCCTCCAGCTAGTCCTTTGTAGTTTGCAGTAGCCACAAAAGAACCAGCAGCAATTGCAGCCACATGTGTCCCATGGCCTTCAATATCTCTAGGGGTCTTAGACTCATCTTCTGAAGCAAAATCATATTGCCCATCCGTGATATCAAGAAGACCTTCAGTGAAGAACTCTGCCCCTATAAGTTTTTTGTTGCAATGTTTATTGGCGTCAAATCCATTTCCTGACACACATTTTCCTTTCCAACGCTTCGGGATCGGTCCTAGACCTGTGTCGTTAAATGACTGTGACTCTGGCCATATCCCTGAGTCTATGACCCCAATAATAGCTTCACTTCCCATCCTGGTTTCATGTAGAAGACCTTTTGGAGAAGTAAGCGAAAGTCCCAAGTAATCAAATGTCCTTGTTGTTTTTAACCTCATTACTCGACTTGGTACAACACAAAGAACCTCGGGATGCGCTGACACAAAACAAATCAGACCGTGATTTCATAATGTCTTATGCGTTTAAATGAACAGAATGAAAATTGAACTACCTGAAAGGTTCTTTGCTTGAGAAGCGGTAAGTTTCGCTGCAAAGCCGGAAAAACCATGCTTGTAATTGTATACTAAAGAATTCTTGGCAGCTTCTTTGCTATGTCACAAAATGTTAAAGAAGAAAATGAATATACCCTCAAAAGGATTCTCAATGTTTCACTAGCATCGATCGACATTGTAATATTTGTACCTTCCAAAAAGTGGTTCAAGAATTTGGTAATGTGACTTAGTAACCAGCTCAGGGGTATCATGTTGCTTTGCTCCCAAGTGTACAATGTGAATCTGAAGTCGATTATCGAAAAAAGACAACATACTTCATATGCCACTTATAGCATTATTACTCAAAAGATGGAAAACGCAACATACCTTGTTCAATCCATTTTGTTGTGCCGCTGAGAAAAACAAACCGTTCAGGATTAACACGAGACCGATGACCAGAGAACTTGTATCTGCAATCAGAGAAGAACTGCCCATTTTTCTTGAACAATGATTTTTCTGATTGCATAACAAGCTACTTGGACATGTCTTTCTTTTGTTCCATATATAACAAACTATGAAACTAATTAACTTTATCAAAAAAAAAACAAATTAACTAGATTCTAAAAAAACCATAGACGGTTATATAATAAACAAATTGCCATCAAAAAAATATCTGAAATATCATATAGTTACATTGACTTACTCTAAGCTTAATTTGGATTTTGTTTTGGCATTGCACCTAATTAGTTTGCCAGAAGATTAACAGTTATTAGTAAAGTTATTGATTAACCATATACAATATTTTTACATGTAAATTTGAATCTGATCAAATAATACTAGAATAGTTTTCTAATGTTTTCTTGAATACCTATAACAATTAACAAACTAGTTATAGTTCGGGAACTTTACTCCTCAATGTAATTTTTATAATTAAACTTTATATTATTATACTAACTACAATGTAATTAACCTTAATATGTTAACCTAAAAAATATGCTCAAGTTCATTATCTTAGCATGGTTTTGACAGGTAATGAAAATAAAACAGTTTTAAGTTTTGACTCGTGTTAATTCTACACCAATAATTATACAAAAAGAAACAAATCCGTTTTTGTTCTAAACCATAAACCAGACTATTCCCAATTTAACAAAATTAGCTTGGTGTCATGTCCTATCTTCGTTGTACGCTAAAAAAAACTACCAACATTCGTAACCAAATCTTTCATCAATTTAAATACGAGATGACTTGAACACAATCATTATGCTTCTGGGATGCAATCAGAGAGGACATTGTTGAGGAGGTTCAAGAATTTTTAAAAATTATAATCTTGGAAGATTCTTCTAGGAAAAGAATCTACCTCAACAACAACTCCTTAAATCCCAGACAAAACATGGAGTTGTCTTCTCTGATTGTTTCAAATAATAAGAAGCATTTTTTAGTTGTGTTCATAGGTTTAGTATTAATCTTCAACATAGCCTTAATTACTGCTGCCAATGAGGAAAGCCAGGTTCGTTATAAATGGTCAAATTTCGCTCTTTTTGTTCTGCGAAAATGCGAAGAATTTCGCTATTTTAATTTCTTGATGATGTAATATTTAGATTTACACGGTGCATTTGGGTGAGAGGCAACATGATGATCCTAATCTTGTAACTGAATCACATCATGATATTCTCGGACCGCTTCTTGGAAGGTAATGAATGATGAGCTTTGGTATATGCTTTACAAAGATAATCGATGTTGCGGTAAAAGAATTGGTTTGCGAATTTATATGTTTAACTGATAATGCAGCAAAGAAGCTTCCCGTGAGTCTATGATTTATAGTTACAGACATGGTTTCTCAGGCTTTTCAGCGAAACTCACATCATCTCAAGCAAGGGAACTTTCAGGTAAAAATTTGGAACTTTTCTCTTGACAAGACTTGTTGAACAAGAATTAGGTCAAACTCAGAAGTAAAAAACAAGAGAAACTAATTAATACTCAACTTCTATTTTGGATTTGTAATAGAGCATCCGGATGTTGTTCACGTAACGAGAAGTAAGAATATGAAACTGAAGACAACAAGGGTTAATGATTACTTGGGACTCACTCCAACCGCTCCAACCGGTCTTCTCCATGAAACCGATATGGGAAGTGAAGCAATTGTAGGAGTTCTGGACTCAGGAATATGGCCAGACTCCAAGTCATTCAACGACAACGGTATTGGACCAATCCCGGCACGTTGGAAAGGACAATGTGTTTCGGGAGAAGCGTTCAACGCATCGAGCTGTAACAGAAAGTTGATCGGAGCTACGTACTACTCAAAGGGTCTCATGAGTAAGTACAACGGAGCGTTCAACGCGGTAGAGAAAGGTGAGGTCATGTCCCCTCTAGACAAAATTGGACACGGAACCCACTGTGCATCGACAGCCGTGGGTTCTTTCGTCCCAGACGCAAACGTGCATGGTCTAGCTCAAGGAACCGCTAGAGGAAGTGCACCGCGGGCCCGTATAGCCTCTTACAAAGTGTGTTGGAACAACGAGGAGTGTTTCACACCGGATATTGTAAAGGCCATAGACCATGCCATCCGTGATGGTGTCGATGTACTATCGCTCTCGCTCGGATCTGAAGTACCAGTTGATTTCGAGGTTGATAGGAGTGATTTCGCTATTGCTGCTTTCCACGCTGTTATAAAGGGAATTCCCGTAGTATGTGCTGGAGGGAACGATGGTCCTGAAAAACAAACCATCTCTAATGTTGCTCCGTGGCTCATAACCGTCGCGGCTACGACCATGGACAGAGAATTCTTCACGCCCATCACTCTTGGAAACAATATAACCTTACTGGTACGTATTTGGTTGCTTGTATCACAAGTAACTGTGACAGTTCATTTAACTCTTTTGTTGTGGGATGTTATTCTCAGGGTCAAGAAGGTGTATACACAGGAAAAGAAGTTGGATTCACTGATCTTCTTTACTTTGACAACCTGACAAAAGAGGATATGCAAGCCGGTAAAGCTAATGGAAAAATCTTGTTTTTCTTCCAAACAGCCAAATATCAAGACGATTTTATAGAATATGCGCAAACAAATGGCGCTGCTGGCGTCATTCTCGCTATGCAGCCATCAGATAGTATCGATCCAGGCAGCGGTGATATCGCGTATGCCTATGTAGACTACGAAATTGGGATGGACATTTTATTGTACATCCAAACCACCAAGTAAGCTCATCCTCCTTCACATTTATCTCGAAAAATCTAACTATTAACTTTTTTGATGTAATGAAAAAAAATTTCCTTGAATGATTTCCGCAGATCGCCAGTAGCTAAGATCAGTCCCACCAAGACTTTCGTTGGCCGACCTTTAGCGACCAAGGTTGCTAGATTTTCTTCTAGAGGTCCCAATTCACTATCTCCTGCCATTCTCAAGGTGGGATACTTTTTGCTCTCTTACATTCAAATTGTCTAGCACTTTCAGAATTTACTTTTTTTAAAATTTTTTTTTAAAATTTTTTAAGTACAGCCGGATATAGCAGCACCAGGTGCAGGTATACTCGCAGCCGTACCATCAGGGGCAGGATACGAATTAATGTCAGGAACATCGATGGCTACACCTGTAGTGTCAGGAATAGTCGCACTTCTTAGACAAAAACGCCCTGACTGGTCTCCTGCCGCAATCCGATCCGCTCTCGTCACAACCGGTAAATTTACATACTTTTATTCAAACAAAAATGTTTGTGTCTTGCTCCACAAGAAACACCCGAGAATGACTGATTAACCATTTCAGCGTTGCAAACCGACCCATCGGGAGAGCCTATTGCAGCCGAGGGTTCCCCGCGCAAACTTGCCGACCCATTTGACTATGGAGGCGGCCTAGTAAACCCCGCCAAAGTAGCGGACCCGGGACTTGTCTATGACATGGGCCACGATGATTATGTTCATTACTTGTGCTCCGCAGGCTACGACAATACATCCATCTCGAAACTACTTGGAAAAATCTACACTTGCCCTTCCCCAATTCCATCAATGCTTGATGTCAACTTGCCTTCCATCACAATCCCATATCTTAGTGATGAGATCACAATAACAAGAACCGTGACCAATGTTGGACCGGTTGGTTCGGTTTACAAAGCTGTTATCGAAGCGCCTCAAGGTATTAACCTACAGGTGAGTCCTGAGACTCTTGAGTTCGCTTCCAACACTAACAAGATTACTTTCACGGTGAAAGTCTCCACGACTCATAGAGCGAATACTGATTATCTCTTTGGGAGCTTGACTTGGACCGACAATAAAGGCCACAATGTAAGAATCCCTCTTTCTGTGAGGACAAGAGTTTTAAACTTCAAGATCTAACAAAATTATTAACATTATTGTATAATATCTTTGATTGTACTTAAAAGTGTATCATAATTTGTTTTCTTTCGGAGGCAATGTAAATGTGATAAGAAAGCCTTTTTTATCACTGTGTTTGTATTTCGCGCTTTCGTTTTATTTACCCTATACACTCATGATTTACCAAAGAAAAGATAAAATAAAATTATAATACTTATTAAAAGAGTAAAATTATAATTTGACCTAGGTCTAAAACACAGTGATAAAAAAAAAGGCTTTCTTGATAATATTGGCAAAAAAAAAAGGATTGGCAAAAAAAAAAAACATAGAATATTTGAAGATGAGATGTAACATGTGAGGAAAAAAAGGATCTTATTCTCTTGTACCCTTTGAGAAAAAGTGAAATAACAACAACCATCCAATGAGCCTATGCTAATAATAGGCAAATTTTATTGTTTCATCTTTTCTCTATGTCCACCAAAATTACATAAATTGACTCAATGCTCACTCGGTGTACACACATAACACATACATATATTCGGATTTAAAGTTGATTTTAATCTTTTTGAGATCAAAACGGACGTAAAAGTAGATTTTGAGGGGTTCTTGATCGATTGAGTAACATAACCAATAAAAACAAGAATTTATTTAAAATATAATAAAAATATCTATGATAATACATGGAAAAAGATCAACCATCGATTGTATTCTGAGTTATTCAAACGTGTAATATTGGACATTTTATATAGTTTGGCTATGTGATGAATTCTAAATAAATTAATTTGGTTAAATATATGTTATTGAGTTGTATGTTTTATTCTTTCATAAATTACTTGCATAAGCACTATAAAATAATCATTGAGAGAAATCTATGATATTGAACACTATCTTCTAAAAGTTTTTTTTTTTGATAAACCCTATCGGCTGATCAGGTCGGCCTCGGTAGGAACGCACCGAAGTGCTACAGAGTGGACTTCTCCTGATCCAGGTTGAATTGGGTCACCACACTGCATGATCCGAGTTTGGAATACCTTCCGAATAATGCCAGGGGGTAGTCAGGCCGCCTGCATTTCTGACTACCAGGTAAACCAATTGGGCCAAGGCCCAACTGACAGACTTCCCAAACAAATGTGTTTTTGTTTCCAGGGAGAATCGAACTCGGGTCTGGGAGTTTCACCCTTCACCAAAGCTTCCTCTGCCACTAGACCACAAATGTGTTTTTATCTTCTAAAAGTTTCTATTAAAAACATAGGTGATACCTAAAAATAAATCTCTTTCCAATGGATAATTTCTGAATTTAGAACTAATCACTCTTACAAATAAAGAAGACACAATAAAAGAAGAAGAGTACTTCTAAAAGTGATTCGCATCGGATTCTACCAAAGCAAACGACTGGTTTTGTTTCTATACAAAAGCAATCTTATAATTTATACATGTTACTTTTTATTTTAAGATAATTATATGGTTTTATCCTGGATATGCATCATGCAATAATACAAGAACCATTTGTTTCATACCTTTTTATTATACCCTCATATATATATTTCGTACCACTTCTTATATATGCATTGTTGGATTACGATAATTATTCAAATTTTCTCTTTTTGTTACGGTAGCTCTCAAAATACTCTATTTAGAGTTTGAAAATGTTTTTCTAACCATCGGTTGTTGTATGTGGAAATCCAACAGGATTTGATTAGTTCACATCTGACAAGAGTTTAAAGTATTTTTGAGTTTAAATTTAGGCTCGATTTCGTTTTTAATTTAAAACTGCACGCATTCATATAACCATTTACGTAACGAGTTGCGTAATCATTTGGTGTATATTATTGACGAGGATATAAAACACTGAAACGAAAGTAACCTGAATAAAATTATTGTTAAAAAATTAATCAACTTATAATAACAAATTACCTATTTTATCAACATATATATGGTGGACTTGGATGCATGTTCGTTGTCAAACTTATTACTATAAATTTGTATTATTACTATTGTTGATTTTTTTATTTAAGCTAACAACGACTTTGTCAAATAATGACACATTGACACTGATACATTATGTAAGAATCTTATAAAAATTTTACATTATGTAAGAAAATAGATATAGTATATTTATATTTATGGTTTTATTTGTCAACATCACGAATATATTTAAAAAGATACTGTATTTTTTATTATAGTATATAAAAATATCCACAACATCGATCACAAGGTTGAACTCTAGTAGAACGGGCTAAAAAATTCATTCAAAGTTTAAAGTTTCATCTTATCAAAGAACTAGAAAATTAAAAGAACCTTTTTTGTTTTGTTACACGGAGTTTAAATATTTTGACAGGTTATTTGGTCCATTCTACTAGATTTAGAATTATTGATTCGTCTTTTCTAATCAATTTTTTTTTCCGGTTTGGATTACTTTTTCTGGTTTTAAGTTTCAAGTAAGGTTAACAAAAAAAATATCTAAACTAAAGTGAAGTCTTAAATTAATATGTCTACTGAATTATGGTAAATAAAGTTACGGAATAAATAATATTTAAGATACCATAGAATCATGTAGTTATTATGAATTGATCACTCATTTTTCAGAGGTACAGATGTTTGTGCACAATTTTTTTTTTCAAGTAATAGTAAACTTATGGGATAATCCAAAATAAATTCTACATAAAAGAAGAAGGTTTACTGGTTTAGTAATATCACTCGCTGAAACCAATATTGAACAACTACAAGCAAATTTATACATAAACAAATGTTAACTTAACCATTTTAGAAATGTTCAACCAAACCATGTGAGGTTATACGTTTTGGCAGGGTTATTTATAAAAATAGCATCTATATATAAATGGGATTATTGTCTAAAATGCAATTTTTTTTGGAAAAACTTACGAAAATGCCATTTTTTGAATAGTTTACGGATTTTGCCATTTTTTGAATAGTTTACGGATTTTGCCCTTTTTAACACTTAAAAATGTACGTATTTATGATTTTTTTTTGCAAAAATACGTACTTTATACCAAATACTAAACCCTAAGAACAAATAGAACCGACTAAACCCAAACATAACGAGTGAAACGCATGTTAAATCATATTTTTGGAGCCTGAAAAAAGGCAAAATCCACAAACTATTCAAAAAAAGACAAAATCCACAAATGCCATTATAAAAAAGGGCAAATTCCGTAATTAATTCTATATAAATACTTTTATGTGATGGGGCTATAAATTCGGAAATTGGTCCCATTTTTTATAAGCTTCCAAAAAGAATATGACATTTACGATCATCTCCGGTTTCCCTTCTCCGCATTTCTCACTTTAGCATTGAAGTTTTGTACATAACTTAGAATAAAAGTAAACTTGGCCAAAAAGATTTATATGCTTTTAGATTTCCTTAAACATGTATAATTGATGAAATGTAGGTTTCTTGATATTGAACTGATAACCTCGTTTGCCTTCATATATATCTTTGATATATAATTGAAATTTTGAGTATTCTTTTTATATTTGAACATAAAAAAATTTAAATGAATAAGTTTGTATAAGTGATTAGAATATGTATAGCTGTACCAGTGTACTTAAAGGCAAATTTAAGCCTTAACCTCTCTGATTAATTAGAGTGACAATGGCTTAAGTCTCTTCCAAAAGGCAAAGTTGACTAACATTTGTCCCTTAATCTCCTGCTTGCGTATGTAAGAGGAAACCAATTATGGATCTAAGAGTTATATACTAGTATTATAAAAAATTCTAGTAAAAAAGATATAAAAATCCGTAATAAAATGGTTGTAAATACATTGTCGGCTTTGAATTTTTACTTTGCATACATGTAACAAAAAATGATAATAGTTGTCTATTTATAAACTACAAATTTGTAGGTATAGTCATAGATGAGGGGGCTCGATTGCGAGACATAAAATGTGACGTCCATGGAACCACTAGATATGCAGATTTGACTTTAAAATATTCTAATTAAGTTAGTTGAGATTCAGATTCTAATTCAATTATTGGAGCAATATTAACTTTATATAATGTGCCGAAAATAATGTACTAATTCAACAATGCCATTAGTCAGCTTAGGGACTTAACCACGTCATTGTACAAAAAAAAAATCAGCAACTTTTAATTAATTAATGATATGTTCATAGGTGAAATATTCAGTATTTCGTAATGTAATTCTTATTTGCGTCTATCTATCATTGTTATATTGTATACGAATCAAACTTAAAACTATGAATATCTTAAATTTTTAATAGATTAAAACGAAAAATTAAGTCGAATTGAGTTTGAGTACGGATATAAGATATGAAAATAATCCTTAATCATCACATTAGTGAACTAATATGCTCTAATTGATGATTTGTATCGTCGTGGACGTGGTATATAAATTATACCTACAATTATGTACCGCTAGTTTCTTTACCACTATCATTTTGAAACTGGAAAAGGGCGATAAAGTTGTATTTGATATGATTTATTTATAAATATAATTGTAAAGTTTTTATTAAATTGTAAATGACTAAATAATAGTAGAAATTTATATTATTACTCTTAATGATTTTTTTAATTGCTTGCATTAAATTTAAACTTGGCAAGAAGGCCTTAATGATTATTGTTATTTTTTTTTTCGTCATCTCTTGCAACATTTTGTTATTGTTTCTAATATGACACCATTGCTTATCATTACTTTACAATGGTAAATTATATTACCAATTTCTATAAACAAATCGTATCTATATATTTATATATAAACATTATTTGCAGTTGAAAATGAACACATTTTGCGTCGACATCTACACTTCTTAAAGTGTCGACATCAACAATGCAAGTTGCTGATGCAATAATAAATTGAACTGTTTGAATTGTACAAGTAAGTTAAATCTTTTTCTTTTCATTGGTCCGTGTAGCTTTCGAGCTTCGACGATTCTTTCTCTTATCAATTTTTTCTCTTACTTTTACCTCTTTCTCAATTCCATAAAATCCTACGGCTTTGAATGATAACCTATTATCAAAGCGGTACAGCATGTACATCTTTAACAGTTAACAATCACAAAAGCTTTATCAAAAGCATTACTAACAGTTTTACTCTCAGTTTTTTTACACTATTCCGGTAAAACTTACAGCTCTAGCTAACAGCTAAAAACGTGTTTTCGCAGCGACGGAGACGCACACAAAAGAAAAAAAAAAAAAAAAAAGAGAGAGCGAGAGAGAAATAAAAGGTCCGCCGCTGGTTCTTCCTCCTCTCCGGTGAAGGCGCGTCGGCGCTGGATCTGTGAGGGGAGTGTGTATAAAAAAAGTTTCCAGTTGTTTCTAGGAGTGTTGTAAGTCTTGCGGTGTTGCTCGTGGGTTTGTTTTTCTAGGGTTTCTTCTTGGGTTTGGGATTCTTCGATCTAGGTGTGGTGCCTCCGTTTTCGGTGGTACTGGTCTCGGTGGTGGCTTGCTGTTGATGTCCGGCTGCAATTGGGTGTTTGCTCGCAATTTTGTGTTTCCTCCTTGTCTTGTGGTCCTTTTGGCTGTGAGACGGAGACGAGAGGGAAGAGATTGGTCTTTTCTCCTCTGCGACAGTTCTTCGGTTCAGCGTTTTGCAGCAACGGCTTATCTCGGTGTGTCCATTGGATCTGCGGCATCGGCTTTCGTCGTCTTTTATCCTCACAGTTTGCAGATTGTATCTTGGATTTTGCTGGTGGTTTGTCTCTGCTTTGCCTTTCCATGTTGTCTATGGGCTGAGTTTTCATTCGGTTTCCTCATCTTACAAATCGCGGATGGTTCAGTTCACCCACTTGTTTGGGTTTCCTCCGGTTTTGTTAGAAGGTTGGTTTGGTCGTCTCCGTTTCGCGGTTCAGCAGGATCCTCTCAGCTTAGTTAGTCGTGTGATCTTGGACTGAAAGAGTTGAGCAAGTGCGTCTATCTTCCTTCGCCAAATTCTCTGTCAGGTTTCTCGATTCGATTTCTGTATCTCGCCATGTTCGTCGTTCTCATGTTTGGGCTTTATTGAGACTAAGCTATTAGCGGTTCCACCTATTTCCGTAGATTGTAATTTTCCTCGTTTGGGCTTAGGTTTCCCTCTTTTGGGGTTTGTTTATGTTTGTCCGCCTCTTTTGGCCTTAAGTTTCTGGGGGTTTCTATGTACCCGCCGGCCTTGTCTCCAAAAGGATTTCATTCCTTGTCGGCTTTGTATAACTCAATCGCATTCTATCTATGAAATCCTTTAGACGGAAAAAAAAAAAAAACTAACAGCTAAAAAATTTGTATAACTTTTGGTTACCAATCAGACCCTACATAAAAACATTTATGTTTGTTTTATTTCTTTGTTCTCACTTGAGTTTCTTAATTAACTGTTTGACAAAAAGAAAAAGAAGAGTTTCTTAATTAACTAGGTTAAAAACTAAAAACACAGTTAATTAAGTGGAAGTCTATTTATGTAGCATTTAGCAATGAAGGCAGAGTAAATATTTTGTTATTATAGTTTTACTGTTTATTAACATTTAACGGGTGATTTGTTTTGTAAAATATAACTTCTTTATGTATACTTGTAATTTAATCTTAAACCATTATCATTAGACGCCCACATAAGTAAAAAAAAGTTACGAAAAAAATAATAATTCATAAGATAATGATGCATCATATTATAAAACTGCTTTCTTACATTTATGATTTAAAAAAAAAATTAGTGCCTCCAGTAAAATATATTGATGGATCCGCCACTGGCCATTTGGTTGTAATGTGAAGGTCGTCCAAATTATACGTACGATCAGAAATCAAAGCATATCTGCTTTTGTTTTTTCAATCTTCATCGAACATAAATAAATATAATTAAGTCACATGCATTTGAATAAATTAAGAATTATTACGAGTTCAAAAGTGTCAATGAAAAAAGTTTAATTAGAGAACACTTTAAAATTTAAATATTAGTACTATTATATAAGTAATCTTTTTTTCCGAAAAGGAGGCATACATTAAACCTGCGTATTGATTATTTGTTATTTTTCAATTCTCTTTTTATATGTGTTCGTGGGTGCAATTATGGATGTCGCTGCTAACGTTGTGTAGTTAAAAGTTTTATTTAAAAAAAGCTGCGTAGTTAAAATTAAATGGCCAATGTAGTTGTTGTGGTTCCAAATCAATTTGATTGATATCATTTTTTTTTTTTTGTCGACTTCCCCTGGAGTTATTGTTGTTGTATGGAAACGGAAACGGAAACGCGGAAGCAAAATGTTATGGAAACGGAAAACGATTTTTTTCTAAAATGAAAGATTGGAAACGTTTTGTAAACGTATACATATACATATATATATATATATATATATATATAACACTAACATAAAACTATATTATAGATAAAATGGTTTAAACAATACAAGTCCAAAATATCAATATTAAATAGGTTAACTAAAATACTAAAAGATGAAGATTAAAAGGTTCAAGTTCAAATATTTAATTTATACTAGCATTTTCATTCTCATTTTCATTAGTTTCATCAAAGATCATATAAAACTCGAGTCTTCCAAAATTAGTTATATGTATTATAAATCTTACTATTTCTAATTTTTATTTATTAAGTTTCCAAATTCAATAAAAAGGATTTGTCGCGTTTCTAATGTGTTTCCAAACATAGATTTTTAGGAAACGCGTTTCCGTGACGTTTTTCGTGTTTCTGAAGAGTTTCTGTTTCTGAAACATTTCGGAAACAAGAAACGTACCTTCGAGAGAGTTTCCATGCAACATAGTGTCACATAATGTTCTTAAAAGATAAATATGTATTATGTTATTAGCGTTAACATAATTACGTATAATCCTACATAAATCTTACCGTAGAGAAAAATTATATATAATATTATAACGTATTGGGAGTTTGAAACCAAAATATTAAAAAAAATTTATATCTCCAAAAATATGAGTTTTAACTATCAATATTTTATTTTTGGTTAAATATATTGAAAATATGCTTATGTAAGTATTTCCGGTACCAAATCTAGTCGGATAACTTATATTTATCATTTTTCTGAAACATGCATATTTATCCAAATACTTTTTTCTAATTAAGTTTGATATGAATACTGAAAATCTTCTTTTTTTAATAACTCAGGTGGCAAATAATGCTACCCAAATTTATGTGACGGAAATTTTTCTTTCCTTTACCACTAGACCAAGACGACATGGGACATCCGAAAATTTAGAATTTGCCCAGCTCGCTACCCAAAATTTTAGTAGGTGAGCTACATTTCTACACAAATTCCTAGTATCACATATTCTGATATTCATCATGTCAAGTATCAAATAGTTTATATATATCTCTTCCAAAAACAACAGCCCAAAAGAATCGAATCTCTTTTGTCCCTCTTCGAATTTTGTATTCATTATATTATAATAATTTGGGTAGATTCGACCAAAAAGACAAAAAAGTGTGTAGATGATTCACAATTGGGTAAGGCTTGCATTAGAGGGAGCGGTTACTTAGGGGATGGAGAGTAGGTCCGATGCGTCCTCAAGCCGTACAATCGTCTACCAACTTATCTTTTAACCGGTTTAGCCGGTTCGATTGGGACAACAACCTATGCACATGTTTTGCTTTTATTTATTCTTTCGCTATCAGCCTATCACTCATGGATAAAGAAATATTCGTGTTTTGTTTGAATTGAAACATCTAAACGACGTCCTTTTTTATGGTCTGCCCATTTCTTTTTCAGTAATTGGACCTAATATCAATGGAGAAGATAATGTAATTAAGATACTTTTTTGAACGATTCGGACAATGATTTATGATAAATCATAGTTATTAAATAGGGAAATTCCATACAACTATATGATTTTTGGTATACTATTTTTATTTATTTTAATACTCAAATTCTAAGTTGTATACCCAATAATATAATAACAAAAAAAATTAGTTAGGAAAAAGAGTCTAGAAAATGAAGCAATCGTTTAGAGTCTCACATTGTTAAATACTATTTTAGAGAAATTTTTTTACAATTAACAAAAAAACTTAATTATTTAGTTATGTATAAGACATCAAAAAAAAATTTGGAAACTTTGGATCGGCAGTGCAAATTTGTTACCATCCATTGTAGTGTTATGGAATCCAATAAATTTCAACTTTTATTCAGTTTAATCACACTTATTCCACGTATTTTATAAGATTAATTTGTTACCATCCATTCTCGTGTTATTATTCAAAGTTCAAACCTTCCGTTATATGATTCAAACTTAATTTCCAATGTTAACATTGTAAAGGAGTAAATGGTAAGTAACAATAACTCCAAAATACCTACCCTTACAAATTAAAAATTCAACGCCTACATAAATTATCTACCTACTAGAATTTTAATACATATAAATCTGAGAATAAGTCAACAATCAAAATTAATGACTAAAGATTACCAAAACTAAATTATTTCATTTGTTAAAAAAAAAAAACTACTTTATTATATTTTATTTAATATTATAATGTTTGCAAAAAACAGAGTATCCTCACGTCACCTTCTCTCTGTATCCTCATTGTGACTATAAGTACTACCACAACCACGAACTCCAAAACATCATCTCATAAACCAAAAACACACAATCTCAAAAGATTTGAGTGTTCCTCATTACAAAGATTCAATCTTCTAGTTCGTTTTTTGCAACCATGAGTCTTCTAGCAGATCTTGTTAACCTTGACCTCTCAGACAACAGTGAAAAGATCATCGCTGAATACATATGGTTCGTCTTCTTCCTCTGCTTTTGACCATTTGTGTTTCACTGAATTTTCTTGTTCTTGCCGGAAAACAAGAGCACTAGTCAAAGATTTTGAATCTTAAAGTCAATCTTTGTCTTTAGCTTTTTGTAATTACATCTCTAATTTGGTCTTTATTCAAATAGGGTTGGTGGTTCTGGTATGGACATGAGAAGCAAAGCCAGGGTAATTTAATCTTTCTTTAACTATAATTATTCGATCGAAAAATCGTAATTTTCTTGGAAAGATTTAATTAGATTGAATTACTGAGTCTCTGTTTTTTTTTTACATAGACTCTATCAGGACCTGTGACCGATCCATCGAAGCTTCCGAAATGGAATTATGATGGTTCAAGCACTGGTCAAGCTCCTGGTCAAGACAGTGAAGTGATCTTATAGTAAGTCTCTTCAAGATTTTCTTTAAGGGCTCTTCTCTTTCGCCTTTTTCGATTCGTCTTAATAATCGTTTGTTTTTGTTTCTTAGCCCTCAAGCGATTTTCAAAGATCCGTTCCGTAGAGGCAACAACATTCTTGTGAGTTTAAAGTTTTTTTTTTTTTCTTGCATATGTTCTGTTTTTAGCGGTTAAAGATTAACGTTTTTTATCTGTTTGATTAGGTTATGTGTGATGCTTACACTCCTGCGGGAGAGCCAATCCCTACGAACAAGCGACATGCGGCAGCTGAGATCTTTGCTCACCCTGATGTTGTAGCTGAAGTGCCATGGTTAATTCCAAATTCCCCTGTTTTTAGTTATCGTTTTTCGGTTTCTTGCGGTGGTCGTAGATCGCTGACTATTTCCGGTTAATTAGGTATGGAATCGAACAAGAATACACTTTGCTGCAGAAGGATGTGAACTGGCCTCTTGGATGGCCCATTGGTGGCTACCCTGGCCCTCAGGTACATTCCGCTTTCATGGGTTTTTTCGTTTTTTACCGCTCTCTGTTCTCGGTGTCTGAATCATCTCTTGCAGGGACCATACTACTGCAGTATTGGAGCTGACAAATCTTTTGGAAGAGACATTGTTGATGCTCACTACAAGGCTTGTTTGTATGCTGGAATTAACATAAGTGGGATCAATGGAGAAGTCATGCCGGGTCAGGTAAAATTAACAACCAATAAAGTTTACAAATATCACTTATGAACCAAAAGTTTCAAACTTTTTGATTAACTAAATCATTTTTGTTGACACAGTGGGAGTTCCAAGTCGGCCCATCGGTCGGTATCTCAGCTTCTGATGAAGTGTGGATCGCTCGTTACATTTTGGAGGTATAATTTAAACCATCCACATTCAATTTTTGTTGATCTAAAGAATATAAACTTAAAACACAAGTTTTGGTGGTTTCAAAAACAGAGGATCACAGAGATTGCTGGTGTGGTTGTATCTTTTGACCCGAAACCGATTCCCGGTGACTGGAACGGAGCTGGTGCTCACACCAATTACAGGTAGAAGGATCATTAATCTTTTTGCTTGTTAGATCATTAAAATGTTTGTGAAAATATTCAAAAAATTGGTGAACGGTTTTTTTCAGTACTAAATCGATGAGGGAAGAAGGAGGATACGAGATAATCAAGAAAGCGATCGAGAAGCTCGGACTAAGACACAAGGAACACATTTCCGCTTACGGTGAAGGAAACGAGCGTCGTCTCACCGGACACCATGAAACCGCTGACATCAACACTTTCCTTTGGGTAATTAAAGACATTAGAACATTTCTCTATTTGTAAAGTGTTTGATAACATTTTCTGACCTTTGTGTTTAAATATTCTTTTAAAAGGGTGTTGCGAACCGTGGAGCATCGATCCGAGTAGGACGTGATACCGAGAAAGAAGGGAAAGGATACTTTGAGGATAGGAGGCCAGCTTCAAACATGGACCCTTACATTGTTACTTCCATGATTGCAGAGACTACACTCCTCTGGAACCCTTGAAAGGATGATCCATAAATCTTGAAGTTGCTTCTGATTGGGTTTCTTGGAAGTTCCAAGTTTGTCTTTTCTACAGTTTATTAAGCAATTGTACCGGTTGACACTACCGGAGTTTGTGATTTGGGTTTTGGGTTTTCTTCTTTATAATCTTTTGGGTTTTGGGTTCTGTGGTTAGAGCAAATTCGGTTTGCTCTGTTTGTTTGACCTTTATTGAACCTTTGGTATTTGTACTAATAATACAATCTGAAAAGGCCTCTTCATGTTTCAATGCTAGAGACTAAAAAGATCTCAAAATGTAACAGTCCAATATTGTGTATAAAATTACAATTTCTGTAAAGTTCTTATCGCGGCCCGATAAACCGTAAGCCAAATCAGCCTGGCTTTGGCTGGTCGATTGGCTAATGATCTTTTATTTTTCATTTTGCAACACCAATGCTGGTCTAGTCTGGTCCGTTTTGGTCTATGACCCGCAAGATCGTTGCGTACTCATCATCGACATTTTGAACCTCTTGGCTTGCAAATCAAACCACCAATGTGGGATGCTTATCACTAGACCGAACAAAGCTATGACTAGCTCTCCGGAATTTTATTCCCACCCACCCACCTTGATAACAAAGTGGATCTCAACGTGCACTAATTTACTAATGAGACACCATCCAGCTAATGAATAATGGGTTCAAGTGGGCTTTAATATCTAATTGATTATACAAATTTTAAGTCAAGCCTGGTTAGGTTGAGTCGGTGTTATATTTGTATAAGTTTTGAACTTCTTCAAAACGGTACCAATCAAGCCCATTATCTCTTTTTACTGAAGCAATATCTCTATCTTTTTCTCACGTGGGTGCAAATGATTTTGATCCATAATGGGCCGGTGAGAAATCTTAACTTCTTTCTATCCAAAATAGATCAGTGTAACATATATCACTTGTGAATGTGTGTTCTTATTTTCTTGCTTTTTTTTTTCTGACCTAAATCATTTCGTATCTCAAACAAGTCCGAGGAAGTCAATGAGAGGCATCACCACCACTTTGTGTTATCATAGTAACTGCAACTACTTTCCTGACCAACCTAGGGATGTGGAGGTGAATGGGGATGGGAATGTGGATGAATTCATCCGCATATTACCGAACTTTTATATGCACAGAAATAATTCCTAGACTGATACAACAACATTCATCTCCACAATAAGCCACGTTGGATAGTCATCGTCATCGAGACCAAAAGCTTATACTTTAAGGTGGGGAAAAGGGAATTTTTCAAGTATTTTTATAACAAATTGCTAAGTGCGTTTTTATATCTCAACAAATATACAGTATTTTTGCTTACCAAAAAAAAAAAAATATACAGTATTTTTTTCTACTTCAACACCAAAATAATTCAAATTTACTATCCAGACTATTAATTTTGAGCGTAAAACTACATTGATTTAAACAAAATTAGTCAACCGTTTGTTTTCGCTCACTTAGACGACACATAATATATTATGAAAGAACGTTTTAAAAATGAATTAAAATAGGAAAAACTGAATCTTGTATTTCCCTTCGAATTGTAATTTTTTTCTGTCACAACCATATTTTCGTAGTCCTGTCCATAACAAGAACTTATATTTCCATATTTATTGAGATATTAATGCACGAAATAAGTATACGTATACGGGACCGCTGGTGATACGTAGGATATGCACTACGCAATTCCAAATCCAACTAACACAAATAAAAATAAGTGTTATTGGTTTGTGATTTAAATAGAGTTTTGATGACTTTAATAAAATCATAGAAAGTGAATAAGTGAATGATTTAGAAGAATTGTTAGAGAGTTTTCTATAGTATTGTTGATTAGTTTTTCTATAATCTTGTAGAGTCTCCCAAACAATCTCAATATTTCAGCATACTTTCCATGACTTTATTTTGTAAAGAAAAGTGTTTAAAATCATAAACCAATAACACAATAATTGAATTCATTAACAATCATAGATTGTCATAGATTGTTTTGTTTTAGTTGAATAACACAAAACTTTTAATGACTTTATAAAACTCTTAATCCAATAACACAATATTCATTAAGATTTTAAATGACTTTTTACAAATCACAAACTAATAACACCAAACTTTAAGAGAGTTTAACAAAATCTTGATTGAATAACAACAGATTCTACACAACAATTAAAGTCATTAAAACTCTATTTAAATCACAAACCAATAACACCCCCTAACATTTTCTCAATGGAATTATTTAGATTGCCGTATCCATTAGTGGACCATAAAGCAAGACCAACACACCTACTTTCTTTCAATTTTATTTACTATATCCTTTAATACAAAATAAATATATTCATCAATCATTTTGCTTAGCCTTTCCCTTCGCCACTATTAACGTTTGTCTCTCAAAATTCATTTACTCTATTTCCCACAATGCTCCCATTTGCCAACTACTACATTTCTTCACCATCTATCTCCGAGAAGAACATTAGCAACAACAACGTAAACAAGAGGAGGAAGAAGAAACGGGCCATGACGGTTTATGGTGGTGGAGGAGGAGGAGATGATTTAGCGGTGGTGAAGGCGGCGGCGTGGGCTTGGTACCTAAGGAAAGAAGGCAAACCGATCATTAGAGAGTTTGATCTAACAAGAGCATCAAGAACACCGCGACCTTCACGGTACAAGATCGAAGCAACGAAGAACATGATCCTCTGTGAGAATAGGGTTTTGGCCGAGAATAGGGTTTCTACTAAGTCTCCACTTTGGTACACAAATTACCCTTTTCGTGGGGATCAAGAAACGCAGTACTCTCGTCTTCTTGACACTTACGAGATCAAGAACATCTCCAAGAGGCTTAACATTGATGATACTAGTTTCTCCGCGAGTTTAAGCAGTGTTTTGCGGCACAACGGCGATGATCATCATAATCATAATCATAATGATGATTATGGTTTTGATGATCATGGTTTGTTGCAGAAGAGAAATAGTAAAGATAATAATACTACTACTAGAGGTAGAACAAACAATGACAAGAGTTATAATGGTGGCTTCATGAAAAAAGTGAGCAAGAGAAGTTTGTGGAAGGGAATGATTGTGATGGGTCCAGGGTCGACGGTTTGTGGGAGAAGTGATGACGTGGCTTCTCAGGCCGGCAGGAGAACGGTAAAGGTTGCGGCGGCGGCAGAGGCTCTGGTCAGGTCGGCGGCAAGTGGCAAGACTCAAAGTGGTCGTCGCTAACTTTAGTGGTTCTTGAGTTGTTGAACTTTGAAGACTTTTTAGGCTGGAAGGGACTTTTTCTTTTGAACAATTTTTTTGTTTTGTTTTATTTAATTGTACATTTCTTAATTTCAGTTTCTGATTTTCACTTGCTGTGTATTTTTAACCAGTTTGAGTAAATATTTACATCTTTAAGAAAAATGTGACAAAAATAAAAGATTGAATTTGTTCTTTGCTCAGTTGTGAGTTTGACTAGTATTTTCCTTACATCATAAGAACTACTTTAAAATTTTAATTTTCTTTACAAAATATTTCATTTCTAATTTCAGCTTACCTTTTTATAAGTACAATAATTTAAACAGAACTATTGGAAGAGTGTAATATAAAATACATAATACTTAATGTTTCAAAATCTATGATGTTTAGTTAAAAGCCTTGTTCTAAAAATCCCCGCCTAACCCGATTACTCTCCGCTTAATCGCTAGGCTCACCCTCTCCGCCTCGATTAATGACTAATCCCATAAAGAAATCAGTTCTCCGATTACTCTCCGCCTAATCCGATTATTTCCCGCCTAATCCTATTACTCTCCGACTAATTTTACATATCCCGATTATTTTTAGATTACAAGTATAAAAAAACTTTTTATTTTTGTTATTCAATCATTAGAATTGGGAATTTGTGATGTTTTGTAATAACTTATGTTCAAATTTTAATAAAAATCATAAAATTTTAATAAAAATTATAAAAATATGTCTCAAAAATACATTATTATGTGTAAACTGCAATTTTGAAATGAATATTGGATTAATATGTTTTAAAATTATTAAAATAACTCTAAAACTAGTCCCCGATTAATTCTCAATTTTAATCCGATTTTTCGATTAATCGCTAGGCTCATGCCGAGCGTCCGACTAACGCCTAGCGATTTTTCAAACAGGGGTTAAAAGCACACACTTTAATTCTTTTTTAAAAAACTATATATTTAATATATAATTTAAGAAAATAAAACCAATGATATAAAAGACTGCAAAATACAAATAGTTATAAAATATTAAATATATTTAAAATTGCATTGAAATTTGTAAAACATCCTATTTAATGAAAAAAAAAATCTTTAAAATTTTATATATAATGAAACAGAAAGGGTATCAATTAGAGAGGTACATTAAACATTTCTTTAAAAAATTTAAAACTAGTAAAAACCAATGATTCTAAACCGGATCTATAACCGAACCGGATATGCGTTTGGGTAATGGTTCAATCTTGTTCGATCGGATTCATCAAAATTTTTAGTAAATATAATATTGTGGTAACTACTAACTAACCTGGCAACAATTAAAAGTTTGACTAACACACCATTACAATCAAAGTTATAGCCAAAATTATTAGTTGCTAATTTAAATCCATTAAAATAATAATAATAAAAAAGTACCAAAGAGAAGTGAATTGATGTTTTTAAATAAAAACATTTGAGATTTTAATAAGAAACTCCCTTCGCACAAGTCATTTTTTCATTAGTTTATTTGTTGGTTTAAAACTAAAACTTAATTGTATAATTAAACTAATTAAAATATTAATATATTAATGTTTAGATATCCAAATAAATTTAAACTATTGAAAATGCTTTTATTATCCGGATAGTAACAATGTAGCATAATTTGTGTATGCATTTGCCGTTTTCCTAGGCACAGATCTGACTGCATGTGTTAAATATTATCCAACGGAACATGCTCGCAATACTCTACTATTTTAATAATCCAATTCGATTCGTGCTATGAAGTTAATGAGCAATTAGTGACCACACGGTATTAATAAGTTATGAAGTTTAAAATAATTTTGGAGCCCACTAAGAAATCAATCAAACACACATTAAAGAGAAAAATCTAAAATAACAAATAAAGCCCAATTCATCTGGAAGTTGGGCCACACGGTAAGACTGAAACTAAATTTTAGGCTTGTAGTGCAAAATGATTGGAAAATGTATTTTTATACTCGTACAAAGTGTGATTTCTTACATAAACAAATATATAGAGTTAATTTATATCTAAACTCTAAAAAATTTTGAATTAAAAATTTTGAATTTTATGGGTGAGTAATAGAAAAAAAAAAAGAGAGATTATGTTTTAGGGGTGTTATTGGTTCCTAATTTACATAGAATTTTGATGACTTTAATAAAATAATAGAAAGTAAACAAATGAAAGATTCTAAACTATTGTTGGAGAGTTTTCTATAATCTTGTTGATTAGTATTTCTATAATCTTGTTGATTAGTATTTCATAATCTTGTAAAGTTTCCCAATCAATCTCTTTATTTTGATGATACTTTTCGTGACTTTGTTTTGTGAAGAAAAGTGTAGAAAGTCATAAACCAATAACATAATAATTTAATTCATTAACAATCATAGATTTTTTTGTTGTAATTGAATAACACAAAACTTTTAATGACTTTTTAAAAATATGAATCCAATAACTCCAGATTTATGAAGATTTTAGATTACTTTTTACAAATCTTAAACTAATAACACCAAACTTTAACAAACTTTTAAAAAATCTTGATTGAATAACAACAGATTCTACATAACATTTAAAATCACTAAAACTCTATTTAAATCACAAACCAATAACACCCCCTTAGATTTGTTCTTAGTCGGATTTGATTATTCGAGGTAGAACAGATCAAGTAACTGCCGAAATAAAATGATCCTTGTAAAAGATCGTTTATCAATAAAAACATGTAACAAGTGTTTGATTTGGTGTATCGGAAACCTATGTGTATCTCTATACCTAAAAAATATTTTCATCAGAGAACATTGTTCTGGTTAGTTGAAGTATTTTTTGTGACTTTTCCACAAGAATTTAGCTATATACAAGTTACCATTTACAGATGCGAGTTTGACAAAGAAAAACTGTTGAGATTGATATTTTAGATTGTAATGACCGCATTATGGATGATAAGTTTGTCAATTGTCTAATTTAATTCTTTGAAATACCTATTAGGATATAACAATTGTCACTATAAACGGTACAAAAAAAGTTCAAAGTACAAGTGATTTGTAGAGTGTACTTGTAAACTACATTTTTTGAAGATGAAATTATTTATATAAATAGATTTGTTCAGTCTGATAAAAAATAATTTTGATCTCCATCACATAGGGGCAATATATATAAATTTCTTTTATTTTTTTTGCCATTTAGGATAAACAATTGTAATTAGAAGCGGTACAAAAAATTTCGAAGTAAATGTGATTTATAGAGTGTATTTTTAAACTACAAATTTTTAAGTTGATATTATTTATATAAATAGATTTGTTCACTCTGTAAAAAACATTTCGAACTCCACCAAATACATATGTGAAAAATTATATATACTATATATATATATATATAGAAGAATGTCTAGGAATATACATATGTACAATTCTCAAACATAGAGATACTCTGAAAAAGATGGGGCTGAAACGCAGCCATATAATTTCTAGATATACAGAATCCGTGTATAAGGTGAATTTCAATCCTTATTACTATTTATTTCCAGAGTTTAAAAATAAATATCAAAGTTGAAGCTATTGTTTTTTTTATTCTGTAGGCTCTTGAGATACTTGGAGAACAAGTTAAGATTTCTGAGACTATGATTGTCCAACAAATTTTTATTTTCCGGATGAGGATGATACCTAGAAAGCAGTTTTACCAAAAAAATTTAAACTCTTTAATACTTGAGGTATTTGATTCTTGTAAGATTTTTATTTCTTATTTCTTCAATGTTATTGAAATTGACTGGTTCATTTGTTTACAGACAGGCTCTCAAGCCTTAAGGAATCCAATGACCGTTAACATTAATGAGATCTATGCTGCCAAGATCTTGGGAGTAGACTTGCACAAATCTTGCGTTGTCTGTGATATCCTCTTGAAAAGTAATGATGTTGGTTCCACCATTAAGCGAGTGGAAAATATGAAGGTGATATATCTTTGTTTATGCTTTTGATTGAATATATGAAAAGCTTGTCTGAACAAATAGATTTTCTTATGCTAGGTTGATGTTGCCCCTGATCTCGTTCATACTGCTGAGTAGGTGATGAGTTGATGAGCTAAAACAAGATGAGGCTTCTTTATGAATAAAGCATACGAGTTTTCACCTTTTTTGCGCTTAGATTTGTTACTGTCTTTTTAAAATATGGCTGAATTTTATGGTGATTTTTAGCTCAATCTAGCTGAATAACCGAATGTATAAATGGTAACGACTTAATATGGCTGAATTTTTTAAAAATAAATTGTTAATTAAAATTTCTCCACTTTTTCACAAGAATTGAGCAATATACAAGTTACCATTTACAGATATGAGTTTGACAAAGAAAAACTGTTGAGATTGATATTTTAGATTGTAATGACCGCATTATGGATGATAAGTTTATCAATTGTCTAATTTAATTCTTCGAAAATACCTATTAGGATATAACATTGTCACTATAAGCGGTACAAAAAAAATTGAAAATACAAGTGATTTGTAAAGTGTACTTGTAAACTACATTTTTTGAAGATGATATTATTTATATAAATAGATTTGTTCACTCTAATAAAAAAAAATTTGATCTCTCCACCACATAGGGACAATATATATAAATTTCTTTTATTTTTTTGCCATTTAGGATAAACAATTGTAATTAGAAGCGATATAAAAAAATTTCAAAGTAAATGTGATTTATAGAGTGTACTTTTAAACTAAAAAATTTTAAGTTGATATTATTTATATAAATAGATTTGTTCACTCTTAAAAAAAAATATTTCGAACTCCACCAAATACATATGTACAATATATATATATATATATATATATATATTATTTATAAGAAGAAAATCTAGGCTTTTGTTTCATTGTGATACATGAATATTCCTATTCTTTTTCAACCCTTCTCGGCTTCTCCATCTTATGACTGAGTACCAACCACACTTTATGTCTACCATCTAATTATTGATGATCGTAAGCACATAAAAATGAAAATGGAACCCATCTTGGTCGGTCCAAAGTTGAAATAATGTTATTAACAATTAAAATTAGTCGAAGTAAAAGAATGAAATAATGAAAGAACCTTCTTCTTTGCCACTATACATTTCCCACTTCAATTGAAATAATGATGGTTCATTGCGTCAATCGAGTCAAACTACAATACTTTCCGTTAGAATCATCATTTTCTCGTTTTCGTTTCTCAAATTTATTATTCCACAACTGTTAAGTCTTATTATTATTTTTTATTTTTACAAAAACTGGTTGTAATACATATCAAGACAAAAAAAAACATATAGTATGATCTATATAAGTATATATCGTAATAAAAAAAATTTCACCTTCATTAAGTTTGCATAAGGACTTTGGAGAGATAGTTTTACTATGTTATTTTCACAATTCAACGAATAAAGCTAACGATCGTGTATCACGCAATAGAAATGTATTAGAACATTAGTAACCACTCGTATGCAATAATTAAAGTTCTTAACACATCCTAATATAATTTTGATGGAATTTCCAAAATGTCCATTTTTCTAATACCAGTTTTTAAAAATATATCTTCTCTAAAAGTTATCAAAAATGCTTCTAAAAAATATAAGATTTATCCAAATACGTGTCTAACCTTAATAAAATTTAAAATACATTGTAAAACCTTAAAAAATAATAAAATTTTATAAATACTTGGATCGAGTCACCAAATATTATTTATCATCCAGAAGTACCTTATAAATCGTATAAAACTTTATAAACTTTTCAGATTTAATGAGATATTTTTGAAAATAAATACCTAACAGATGCATTTTTGAAAAGAGACACACCAAAAAAAACATTTCTCAAAAATTCCCTATAATTTTTCTGATAATACTTGGTAATATAAAATGTATATCATAGACTTATAATTTGCTTGACAATGACTTTACCGTATGCTAATCTTCTGGTGGATCATGACTTCATGAGGTACAGAATCCATGACCAACCCATGATAATTTGATGATGCATAAATAATATAATTTAATTAAGGAATTTCAAAACTAAAATACAATGATAATTCAACCAAAAAACTTAACTACAATGATGGAAACAGAAATGGGAAAGAAGAAAGGAACGTCATTGTCGGGAATAAAGAGAATAATAAAAGGAAAGAAAAGGATGAGTTAAGGGAGAAGAGTACTAAGCTGTCGGCTACTTGACCCAAATCCTATCTCAAAGTTAAGGCTGACCAGCTCATCTTTGGCCCCTACTTCACACTTCCCTACATTTTCAAAGTTTAAAGCTTGTTATTTTATCATATTTTTGTTTTTGTTTTTGATCAAATATCTCATGTGTTGCAATGGTCATAGTGTTTTGTCTTGGGGTACATAGAAATCCTAACTGTATTATGGCTTGATACTTGTCTTATAACTCAAAATTCTAGATTTGTATTGGTTTTGACGGCGCTTATGCTTAATTCTCTAAATTTGAGGTATTTATGGTATTTTTATTATTATTATCGGAAACTCATTTGAAAAAAAAGAAAAAAGAGATTTCAAGAGTTTGTATATATGTATTTAAAAATAATTTAACAAATAATGTGGTTGCTTAAAAAAAAATTGATGGTACAAAAAATAGATGATACATGTCTTGTGCCATATTATTGTTTTTTTATTTGGTTCATGTGTTTTTGTGGGTTATTCATTGCATCTTTCTCCTTTCACTCCATTTTTTAAATATGCTTTTGGTTTATAACATATCTTTTATATCGTGGTGTGATCCTTATTTCGGTCTGATTTCGGTTTGTCTTACTAATAATTAGTAAATATCACATAGACAATAAAATATATAGCCATTCCTGTTTGTCTTTTCTTTTAACTTGCTTTCAATTACTGTAATCAAGGATTATTTTGCAAGCAAGTTATATAATATACACACCAATATTTTACACTAACCAAATCGTGTTCCTCCATATTTTAGTTAAATATACGTTAATGATAATAATTGTAACCACTAGCCTTGACTAGTTGGTGACTAAAAGTTATAATGTGGATTGTGATGGGAGACTAGTTACCCAAAAGAACATCCATGAGAGTTCTCAAACCGTATACATGTCTAGATTAAAAAAAAAAAACTTAATAAAGTAAGCAGAGTTTATAAATTTATTTAATATATAAATGTGGCCGAAATCATGACGGTCTCATCCTTTCTTTTTTTTTCTTTGCGTTAAAGAATGTGGCGGAGAATTGCTGTGATCGATGAATATTTCATTCAAAAAAAAAAAAAATGTTGCCGAAATATACCACTGTTCTACACTTTTTATCATTGTGGATTTTAAACTTCTAAATGTGAGTATATGAATGACAGAAAAAAACAATCAAAAAGTTATGGAGTAGATAGACTAATGGAAACATTTGGAAATGATATTAAATATAATTAAGTAAAGAATATAACATATTCCCATCATTTCAAGAAAATTGATTTATTTATGCTATTCACTAATTTTTATGATATTTTCATAGTTAGTAAACTACGTGTTTTGTAGCTAACTATCCATTTATTATATTAGTTTGGTTTCATTATTAGTGGCCACATATGTAGACAATCGGCTTAAAGTAGATCTAATTTTTTAGATTAATATACTAATACTAGTACCATCAAAACAACGAACAAAAACACTTAACAAATTCTCAAATCTAAATCTCATATCACAAGTCTTTCAACACGAGTCAACAAGCCATAGTGACACATATAAAGATATTTTTATGTAACAAGTTAATAAGAACCATATAATATACAAACGGTACAATAATAAAAATCTACGTGAACACTTTTAATTATTTTGTAGGACATATTTGTTCAGAGCCTCATTCAAAACTGATATTAACTATGTACCGAGTCCACCATAAGACCCTGCTCGTAACCGTAGCTGATCATAACCCATTTCTTCACAGTATTCTGCTACAATCAGCTCTAGCGAAACCAACTCTCCTATTGGTCACATCAAACTCAACCCAAAGATTTTGTTGATGAACGTTCCCGATTATATTACTAGCTGCTCCAAGCATACTTGACCGTCCGATTCCAACGCAATGAATCCCACCTCCTACGTTAACCAAAACCCTCTCTTTAGGAACAAGTATTTCAACTCCTCTAGTGAACTGAAAAACAAGATCTCCTATCAACCGTGGGATCATCGCCACGTTTCCATCGAAACACATGTCAGCTGTTCCACCGTACACGTAACCTTTCTTTAATCTTCGTCCTACACGTGTCACTATCTCTTCTCTTACTTTATCATAAGCTGCGTCTACTAAATGAGTAAACTCGGATCCTGAATCAACCATTGTTTGACCCGACCCACCTGCATCCGGTCTAAAAACCGAACCGGAAATGTTAAGCTTCTTTAACCCAAATCTAATCCCAATCATCGGTACAGTGTAAGCCAGAGGATCAAGATTCGGCATTCGTTGACTTTCAGGAAAAGTCAACAAAGAAACGTATTTGAATCCTTTAGAATTCGGGTTATCTCCGAGGTAAAACGAACCGGTTGGAGTAAAACCGGGCCGGTTTGATTTAGGAGGGATACAATAAGAGAACTTAGAAATTTTAGCTTGAGAAACAAAGGACAAACGACCACGATTCATTCCCAAAATACCCCTATCATCAGAAGACTCAGTAGCGCAACCAAGAATCAAAGGAGGGGTAATTTCGGTATTTGAGAAAGTGATTTTTTCTTTGACGAGATTACCCTCAGCAAAAGTTCCATCAGCGTAGAAGTAAGAGTAGTGACATAACCTGTTGGAGTCACAAGAAGTAGGAAGGGTAAAATCGGGAATTCTCGGTTTACAAAGAGGATGAGAGCAAGGTAAAGTAGAGAAAGAAGAAGAAAGAGAAGGATCAAATGATGTTTTAGGTTTTGGAGGAAGCTTTTTACGATGACATTGAATCCAAGAAAGTTGGCTTCCAGTATCAAGAACCATTTGTTGAGCTTGTGGTGGTGTTCCTATTGGGAGTGAGATGATTAAAGCCATTGAGTATTTGAATCTTGATCGGAAGTTGTAAGGTGGAGACGACGGAGATGGGGCTTTCCGGGAGAGGAGAGAGGTGGTGAAGCGGTGAGAGTTTGTGGTTGAGGAGATAGGGAGAGATGTGAGTGGGAGGTGGAGGGAGAGTGAGGTTGAGAGAGATACATAGTTGAGGAAGAAGAAGAAGAAGAGTGGTTTTGGAATTGGAGACATTTTTTTGGAAGTGAGAGAGATGATGAAGAGTAATGGAAGGTGACTGTAATATATATACACTTAACACACACGTTTTCTTGCTTAATTTTTAGGTTTATTTAATTTAATTTTTTTTTTGGGAATTATTTTTTGGAGTTTAAGGTTGAATGTGATTTACAGTAATTTTATAGGAGTTGACAAAAATGAAAATAAGAAAATTAAAGTGTTGCATTTTTTAAGGGGACGAAGTACAATTTTTTTCATCTAATAACATTTTTAAAAATAGGGATATATTAATTATGGAGAGATTATAGATTTTTCTTACATTAGATATTTAATATGTGTAATGTGTTTAAATGAAACTTTCTTAAACATGAAGGTAATAACTAGTACTATAAATTAGTATTAGGAGGGTGATTGCATGCACAACATCAGAGTAGTATTTGAAAAAATAGTATAATTTAACGTTCATATCACTATTTTTACCAAATGATTTTGTTGGCAACTAAAAAGAATTGAAAGATATATATAATATAAGAATTCTTTCTACATCGGATCTAAAAATATGGTCCAACACGTATCCTTGAGTCTTCTTGACTCTCTTCTAATGAAATATGGTTTTAAAACTTAGTAAGTATATATATATATATATGAAGAAAAAAAAAACATCCTCATACACAGCTTGCGGACTTAAGAAACTTATCTCATACGCAGCTAGTGGAGTATTTTTTTCTTTTTCTTATACAACAAATCAACACAGAGTTGTTTTTTGCCTTCCTTGAATATGAAGTTCCCACATGGTTTTATATCAGTTAATACCTTCTTCTTAATTTTAGGCAATTACCAGTTATACCTTTCGCTAGAGATTTGCCTACAAAATATCAATTTGTAGCAATTTGATTATACTTTGGTTTAATAGACATGGTGGCAAATCAGCGGCTATGGAAAACGGATGCGACGATGGTTCGACAGGAAATATTCGTAAATTTCTTTTGTTAACAAGAAAATTCTAAATCTTTGTCTTATAATTTTCTTCCGCCTAGGACAAGTTTTTGGAAACATTTCCGATTTATAGTATAAAAATAATAATTATAGTCAGATTTTGTATAATAAATCCGAAAAAATTTAACTACTGTTTTTTTTTTTTTTGAATATCTGGAAGTTCAAACCCGAAGGCCCTATATCTCTCAGAGGCGGGATCCATACTAGATTAAATTCAACTCCTTTGGAGCAGAGATCCCTCCCTACGGGCGTCGAACCCAGTACCTCTACCTGAGAGATTTACCACTGGACCAACACAACGTTGGTTAACTACTTTTTTATGTGATACATGTCGATTAATTCTAAACTTTTCTTCACAAATTTACGATATGTTTGCTAGGGAATAAATGCACTACGAATTATGTGATTGTGTTGAACATTTTTTGTAATTAATATAGTTGAATAATAAGTCGCACTTCTTCGTTTTATATTATTTTTGGTGGTTGGATTATGTTAGGTTAGTAGTTTAGTACTTTAGCATGAAAAAAAAAATAGTTTCTACAATACTCAATTAGGTTTGAATATGACTATTGGTACAAGAAAATGACTCCGCTAGTTTGTTATGAGTGGTAACTCTTTAGCTAATGGTAACCTTAGGACAAGTTTAGCATTACAAGATTCGCCTAAATTAAGCTATATGTGATACTAAATGATTTTACAATATGTTATACATTACTTTGAGTGATTCATTTTAGAATTCAGTTACAATTTTAGACTAAACAATTAGTTTATGAAATTATTATTTTTCTTTAATTCAAGAAAAGCTGATTTCTAATACGGGGACACATTTTGTGTAGATGAGAAAGATGACAAACGATATTGAGGCGAAAGCAATATGAAATATGGAACACGGTTTCTCTTAAATTTGAGAAAATGATTTATTCCACATATTTGTTTTTTTATTAGCTTTTTCTTTAAATTTATAATAATATTTTGTAACACTTTTTATTCTTTCTAAATTTGGGTGGTTACAACTTTCTGTGATGTCTTATTTTAATCAATTATTTTACCGGAAAGAATTTTCCACTTAAATTGAGAACCGAGCAAAGGTGCCACCACTAGCTTTGCTTTGAAGAACTGAAACCAATAACGCGTTGACGTGAGCTTTTGTTTGTAATTACACAAAACGATATATTTGATCCAATTATATGTCTATTGAATCTTGTGAAAATATTTATTTCTTTGTCAAATTAAATGAAACTCAAAATAGTATTGATAACTATAGGAATTTAATTTTCGTAGGACCATGTCTACGTTCATGAATCTTATAAACGGTTGTATCTCACAACATATTTAATATTCAAAATCCTTAACCAAAACTAAATTAATTTTAAATCGAAATATATTTTTATACTAGTTTTAATCGAAATTTATTTATATAAATCATTCAGTTTTTTGTAGGCTTTATATAAATCATTCATGTAACAGTGTTTCTGTTCTTGCTTTTGGATATTAAAATACTTCTCGTAATTTGTTTACCATCAAATCTTAAGAATTGATTTTCACAATTCCAAATTTTTTTTTTTGTTTTATTTGGAAGCTTTAAATGGAGTATGATTTATGGATAAAACACGGCAACATCATTTTACACCGAATGGAGAGCTGTAGAGAAAGCGAGTATAGTTTCAATTTGCAAATAAAGTTTAGAATATATAACGTAACATCATCTTACTTTAGAGCTCAAATTTCGATGACACTTCAAACAAAATAAAACTATATAATATAAGAAATAAATACGACAAATCATATGTCAAAGAAGAAAATAAGATTGTTGTGGTTGCTGTCTCTTTGGTATCATTTGGTTCTTGCTTTCGTTCCTAGCGGTTCGACTTCGGAAGGATGTCTTATTTTTGTGGCATTACCGGTCTTATTGCTGCTATCCGACTTTCACAAGGTTCTTTGGGAATGTTTAGTCGGAGCCTCTTTGGAACAGTTGGTCAGCTGTAGTGCATTGGTCCCAATTTCTTCCTTTAGCGAGTTTATCTTGTTGTCTTTACCGTTTTTGGTAATTTGGCTTCCTGTTTCTTAGGGCTTAGGTTTCCCTCTTTTGGGCTTTGTCTCTGGGGATAGTGTTTCATCCGCCGGCTTCTGTATGGTTCTTGACTTGTATGTTTTCTTGATAATTCTAATAAAAACAGATGAAAAAAAAAAAGAAGAAAATAAGAAAAGAGCTAGATAGTCCCATGCTTCTACATTTCTAGTCCACTTGTCTTGTGAGATGTGGTAACGGGACCAGACTATGTTATCATTAGACATCAAGTTATGATATGTTAACTCCATTAATTATAGTCACGATCAAGATAAGCTCAAATGATATATCTCTTTATAGCATTATTGTCAATATTGATATTCTATTTATTTTCTCAACAATAAAATACTGTTATGTACATTTATGTGAGTAAAGAGAAGCTTAAAAAATTGAAACATAAAAAAAAGGGCAATACCAAAAGAACTTGGTAGTCTTTGTTATGTGTTTTTCTTTGAGTCTATAGGCATTTAGGAATGAATTTGATATATCTTGGTGTTGTGTTCAGAAGGAACCATTTGGGTATCAAATGAAGATGAACGATTATTCGTAATCATGTTACATATGACATGAGACGAGAGATTTTTCGCTGCAAAAATCAAACTCAAACTTGGATACAAAATAGAAAAATAAATTTGTTTTTTATTTGTAGGTGGTGTATGGTTTATAAAACTAGCAAATCAATACAATAAAAACACTAAAAATACTAAAGAGATGAAAGACTTCTGCCCTATCTCGTGCTGCAATGTGATATACAAGGTCATTTCAAAAATTATCGCCAACAGGCTCAAAGGCGTACTCCCCAACTTTATTTCCGAAAATCAATCGGCATTTACTAAAGATCGCTTACTGATTGAAAATGTGTTGCTCGCTACCGAACTTGTCAAAGACTACCATAAGGAATCTGTCTCAAGTCGCTGTGCTATAAAGATTGATCTATCTAAAGCGTTTGACTCGGTTCAATGGTCTTTTTTACATAAATTTCTCTCGGCACTGAATTTTCCACCAATATTTATTCATTGGATTTTGTTATGTGTCACTACGGCTTCTTTCTCGGTTCAGGTAAATGGAGAATTGGTTGGGTATTTTCGAAGCTCAAGAGGTCTACGACAGGGTTGCTCTCTCTCGCCGTACTTGTTTGTGATCAGTATGGATGTCCTCTCAAAAATGCTCGATAAAGCTGCGGATGCAAGGCAGTTTGGCTACCATCCAAGCTGCAAAAATTTGGGACTCACACACCTAAGTTTTGCTGACGATATCATGGTTATATCGGATGGTAAAGTGCGTTCTTGAAGGTATTGTATCAGTTTTTGATGAGTTTGCTTGTTGCTCAGGATTGAAAATAAGTATGGAGAAATCGACCCTATATTTAGCGGGAATACCAAATACTTCTATCCAACAACTGGCTACACGCTTCACTTTTAAGGTTGGAAAGCTCCCAGTCCGTTATCTAGGCCTCCCCTGGTCACAAAACGGCTTTCGAGAGCAGATTGCATGCCTTTAGTAGAGCAGCTTAGGAAAAGCATTGAGTCTTGGACATCACGGTTCCTCTCCTTTGCAGGTCGGCTAAATCTAATAGCATCAGTTTTGTGGAGTGTATGTAATGTTTGGCTGGCTGCGTATAGACTACCAAATGAGTGCATCCAAGACATAGAAAAAACGTGTTCAACTTTTTTATGGTCGGGTAAAGATATGAATGCGCATAGAGCAAAGATCTCTTGGGATAATGTTTGCAAACCGAAGCAGGAGGGTGGTCTAGGGCTGCGTTCACTAAAAGAAGCTAACAACATTGGTTGTCTAAAGCTTATTTGGCGCATAGTATCTCAGGGCAACTCTTTATGGGTAAAGTGGATTCAAATGTACCTCCTTAAGAAAGCTTCCTTCTGGTCCATCAACAGCAGCACTAATATGGGTTCCTGGATTTGGAAAAAAAAACTCCTAAAGTATAGAGAAGGAGCAAAGCAGTTCGGCAAGGTGGAAGTGGGAAACGGTGAACTTACATCCTTCTGGTATGATGACTGGTCTTCAATGGGGAGACTGGTATATATTGTAGGTCCTCGAGGATTCATTGATATGGGTATAAGCAAAACAAGTTCGCTAGCGGCTGCCTGGTCAAATCGAAGGAGAAGAAGACATCGGGCAGCCACACTCAACACAATGGAAGATGCGTTACTTGAGCAGCGGGAAAAAAAAGGAAGGAACAAGAGGACACTGTTCTTTGTCGGGGGAAGAACGATATCTTTAAACCGAAGTTCTCAGTTAAAGATACTTGGAATCATATTCGAATAACCTCTAGCACGGTCTCATGGCACCGAGGAGTTTGGTTTGCACACGCAACACCGAAATTCTCCTTTTGTGTGTGGTTGGCAGTTGAAAACAGGCTCTCTACCGGCGATCGTATGATCAAATGGCAAGGCGGAGCAGGAACATTTGTTCTTTGTCAAAGCTGCTTAGAAACCCGGAATCATCTCTTTTTTGGTTGCGCTTTCAGCTCTAGCATTTGGGCAGCCCTTGCATTTCAATATTGTTTAAGTTAAACCACTTAATTTATTGTTTGAAAATTTTGGGCTTATTAAAAACTGTAGCCAATTAGCATTTCAATATTTAATAGCAAGTTCACTCTATAGCTTCAATATTTAATTGTAGGCTACATGAACGTCTAATGTTAGATTTTTGATAATTAAACATCAACAAAAGTAAATATTGAGACGAAGAAGAAAAACTAAAAAGAGTGTTCTTTGTACTCAAATGAATAAATTAAGTGGTTTAACTTAAACTTCTCCTTATCCACTGTAACAAACTCCAAGCATCTAAGTAACTTAGCCATTAATCTAAGATTCTTGATGTTAATAGTGAACAATATTTACATATATTACAATATAAAGACAAATCAAACATTTTTAAAGTTAAAAATATACTAAAAACACAAAAATAAAACCAAACATATACAAAAAATGACTATACGGTATATTTTTTTGTAAAAGTAAGATATAAAAAGGTATTTATTAATGTCTACATATATAATATAATATAATAAAAACTATTAAAATACGAATAAAGGTAAAATACCAAATTTGAGAAACCTTTTAAATTTTAACCATTTATATTTTATTTTCAAACAAAATTAATTTACAAAAACTACCGAGCGGCATAAACCACTTGAGGCATTCACCTCATGAATGTAGTTCACCAAAAACTATTTGATGTCAAACAACTTATTCAAAAATGAAAAAAAAATTAGAAAACAAAATATGCGGTGTAGCGTTGGTTTGGATATTCGATTCGCTCTCTAAATCAGAGGGATTGAGACTCATATCATTATCTATTGAGAACCTTGAAAGCTTGGTGTCTTCTCCGCAGCAGAGGAGCTTGGCTTTTTAGTGTCCTAAGCTGCATTCTTGTCTCTAATGGCTTTACTTGTAGCCATGGTAGTTATCCCAGATGACTTAGCTATTCTGACATTTCATGCACTTTTTCATGTTTTATTGATATTAGGTAGTTGTCGTATGCTATACGTTAATGACTAAAAAGGTTGCAATTTTCGTTATGCTCATATATCTTTTATCTATTTTATCCATGTTACATAATGGTTAAAACGCTTTATATAGTTTTGATCAATTACAAAAAAAAATGGTTTGGGAAGCCTCTTTATTTAAAATTTAAAGGCATGTATAAATTTCTTTATCTACCTATTTGCAAAACCACGTAATTATCATGCTATGCGATATTTGATAAGTGTAACCCACAAACATGAAAATGCTTAATGGACAAAATACCCATAGTTTAAGTACATGAGTGATGTTTGGGTAAGAAATATGTTGCAAAAGAAAGTTAAAATGAAACAAAAGTAACAATTTATTTTGGATCATGTCTATTTTTTAAGTACACAAAAAGGGTTAGTAACAAATACTGTGATTTATCTCTTTATCAAAAATAAAAAAAAAACATATTGTGATTTCTAACATTTGCAAATGATGTCTAATAAAATATAATTAATTTATTATATCTTCGGCTTGTTTTTAACTTCATATATGTTTTTTTTTTTAATTCAAGTTTGGATACTCTTTTGTTTGTATTACAAAAAAAGCAAGATAAATTTCATGTGTAAACCAAAAATATAAATTTAATTGTGGATCTGATACTGCATAATCTTGATTTAAGCAAAAACCATTAGTAATAAAAATAATTTACAAAAAGTATCCTGCGGCATTTTAGACTAAACCACCAAACTAAACGGAACAATCATTGTTAGTTACAGGATTCAGTCGAATCTAAGAATATCTAGGAGGGTAAGTACTGAGAGACATAGATATGCAGCTATCTCCTCAATAAAAAAGCGTAACTAGAAGAAGCGCATCAAGCCACCCATTGTTTCTGTTGGAGTTGTGAATATGGTAATATTCTCAGGAGAACTTTATACTATTATTGTCTCAGCATGCTTGAGTTTAAACCTAATTTGTCATTACATGTACCATATTTGGTAGTTAAGAACAAGGGAGATCACAAACCTTTGAATGTAGGTGCTATGCTCTTGATCACTGAAACAAAAGCCCCATTGGGTCGTGTGGATGGCTACTTCTTTGGATCTGTAACGAATCCTCACTATATTGTGAGATTGGCGGATCCAGAGATGCAAGCCCCTCAAGGTATAGGTCTCTCGTTCATCGTGAAATTTACACAACCTATTAAGGAAGAGGATCTGTACAAGAGATTTCATTATCCAACCGGATATGAGTATGACTTAATTGAAGAAGAAAGTGAGTGCGGCCCAATGGAAGTTTTGGGAAGGACTTCATATCATCCTAGTACTTCATAATTTTTTTTTTAAAATGGAGCAATCAATCAATATTATTCTCAAACAAAAAATGAGTATTTTTACATGTGAGCTATGAAATGAACAGTCATAATACATGAACTTTCTACATTAAATTTAACTTTCTACCTTGTTTTATATCTTAGGATCATTTATGTTCCAAAATTGTTCAAAAGAAATTCATGAACCAACAATAAAGAGGTATACTTTTTTGATAATATTGTTTTCATCACAAGTCTATTTTGTTTACTTTAACGATATAAATATGTTGTATATTTTCTTTGCATCGTGTAGTACCATACAAGACGCATAAAATGATTTGGGATCGAATTAGTTTAGGTCCATTACAATGTTCTGTCTGACTCATTTGTTTTCCAACTCCCTCGAACATTTAATATGAAGATGAAGATATATTGTTGATTAAGGGTATCGTTGACCTCATGACTAGCATGATCCTAAACCCTAAACCCCTCATGACTAGCATGATCATGATAATATTATGAATTATGACACTGATTCTTGATTGTCTTCCTCATGGCAATAGTCCGATGCTACATCTAAACCCCTCATGACTAGCATGATCATGATAATATGAATTATGACACTGATTCTTTATTGTCTTCCTCATGGCAATAGTCTGATGCTACATCTAATCAAGGTAACTCCGATTACAAATTTTTTGGAGCAAACACCGCACAAATGTTCAGTTTGATGATTCATCTAATGGATATCAAGGAGAAACTCATTATATGGATGGCCAATATATCCGTAATATATTAGCCACATAGTTTTCTAAAACACTATGTGGTTATGGTACATACAATTGTTGATCTAATACATACAATATATACACATAGATATATATAATTTTTTTTTCTTACCATCTCTTTCTAGCATCATATACAAGATGGAAACAATATATATCTAGTCTCTCAGCTATACTAAGATTCAAAGATTTATTTTTCGAAAGGATTTAAAAGCTTATATTGGGAACGTATTTATTTTCGAATCTAACAGTTTATCATAAACATTTGCATAACATACTTGAATGTAATTGTATATTGCAAAAAAGACAAACAAAAATAAAGAATTTGACCAAAAGAAAAAAGAAGATGTGACATATTTACATGTGGATTAAGGAGACTTCAATACCTGGTGTCGGATTATCTTAATGAAGGCATACTTTTCTTCTTGCTCCAAGGAGAAATTCCACAAAATATAAATCCAAAATTATTTTTCATTGATGCAAAAGCATATTCATACAACAAGAAAAATTGTAGTCTTTAGCAACTAGTCTCATATATAATATATCGATCTAAAGATTATATTATATAAACTGATGTTTTTTAGATATGAAGCAAACAAGAAAACCAAGGATATTAAGAAATACTTATCATCATGAGCTAATTGAGTTCAACACAATTGAGTTGCCTAAAGTGTTTCTGAGCTGCTCGATTTTCCGCAACCGCCATGTCGACGACTTCTTTTTCTTCTTCGTCTGAAAAGATCGTAAAAAGATGAACAAGAGTGTCCATGATGCAACCAAGAAGAGGAATACTTGAACAATGAGATGTAACTCGAGGAGCTTGAGGATGATCCATATGTATTGATTGATCTCTTGAAAGATTGTAAGAGAGGATGGATAAAAGTAAAAGTAAAGAGAGGTAGTGGTGTATTTATCTAAATCCTAATGCAAAGAGTGAATCGATGTCCACATACTCTTTTGACAATTTAAAAAAAGTAAGTTGATCTCAAAGAATAAAATGCCTTAGCTTTTTCATTCTTTCTACGTGGAAAAATTCAAACAAATAATTCATCCACTTATTATTTAGGCAACAACTGCTTTTTCAATTTTTGTTTCTTCTATCTTCTGCATTATACTATAAGATTTATATTTCTCAATTGATGGATTATTGTTGAATTAATGGTTTTATGTGCCTTAGCTGATTAAAATATATGCAAGATAGAAATATAGATAATTGATAAATTTTCAATCTTCTCTACAGAAGAAATCCATTTTTTGTCTTGAATATACTATAAACTTTAAGGATCATATATCATTAGAAATATTTAAT
This sequence comes from Arabidopsis thaliana x Arabidopsis arenosa, assembly GCA_019202795.1. Taxonomy (NCBI): domain Eukaryota; kingdom Viridiplantae; phylum Streptophyta; class Magnoliopsida; order Brassicales; family Brassicaceae; genus Arabidopsis; species Arabidopsis thaliana x Arabidopsis arenosa. The sequence goes on along the minus strand of CM032919.1, from coordinate 8,804,661 downwards.
CATTCTACCTTTTTTAATTGTTGTGGATCAACCACTTTCACAAAATGGTACTAGATATAGGTGGTTTTGGTCCATGTTCATTAAATTTTTAGTCTATAACACAAACTATAGTAGTACATTTTATACATATATTTTTAGTCTATAACAAAAACTATACATTTTCTACATATATCTCTAACACATTATATTTTTAGTCTATAACACAACCTATAGTAGTATCATACATCATATATTTTTAGTCTATAACACAAACTATAGTAGTACACTTTATACATATATTTTACAAAAAAATAATTAATGGACATATTTTAAAATGCTATAAATTAACCATATAAAATTTTATATAAATACTTGTTATAACATGCTTTAAGAATTTTATAAATCCATAAATTGTGATATTATTGAAAAACAAATAGTGCTTTTAAAAAGTGGTATCAAAATGGTTGTATTTTTGAAATTTTATCACTGAAAAATATTTAAAATATCCTGAACTATACAAAAACACATTTATCAATATATGAAAACACCACACTAACATCTAAGTTCTTTCAATAATTTAAAGTTAACAACCAATGACATATTAAAGTTTCCGAAAATCACCAACGATATCTCCACATAATACAAATAAAATTCGAATTCTTAATTCACAATAATAAATATAAAAAAGTGAAAATAAATAGAAAGCTTTGTACTCTATGATACAAATAAAATAAAAAGAATATATATACTATAAAATAATAAATTAAACACTAAGCACCAAAATGATCTGTTGACCAACGGTTTCACTAACAAACTTCAGTTACAATGAACAACGGCAAAGATCTACAACCGTCAGATCACTAAACTCAAATTTACAACCGTCAGATCTAAATGGCAATCACGTAAATAATAATCAACCTCAAGGGTACTTCTAAAACTGCACAAATCGCGTTTTGTTTCAAATCGAGCGGGTAAAAATTCCACAGAGCTTCTTCTTCTTCTTCGTCTCCACCAATGCTAAACTCTCTAAAACCCTAAGTCTCAGAATCGAAATCGAACTCAATCATCACTCAAAAATGCCAGTCCCAATAATCGAAACTTGCCGTAAGAGAAAACGAAAGCCGAGAGTTTACAATCTTCAACGATTCGGAGAAGATGGGTTTCCGATACACCGGAACGGAACTTTCCGGGATCAAATTAGGGCTTTTTTACGGGATTGTGCCGATGTTGAAGATTATGATCTCCGTGGTATGCCTGTGTGGTGTACTCTCTTTAGCCATGAGACGAAGAGTTCTCTGGTTCCGCTTTACATTGTTGAAGAAAATGTGATTCAGTCATCAGAACCATATTGCGATCACTGTCGATGCACAGGTTCGATTCTGGGTTCGATTCCGTTTTGGGTTTAATCGATTGTGTAGATCGTGTTAATCAATTTCGTGTTTGATGAGAGATTTGAAGAATTGGGTTTTTGTGTATATGGATTTGTTTCAATTAGGGTTTACAATTTTGTTGTTGAATTGATGATTATGTATCTGAAGTTGTGGAATTTTGCCATTTTGGATTCGTTTGGTGAAAGTTTTTAACTTTGTTATTATTTGTGTTGTTTAGGTTGGAGTAATCACTTTGTGTCCAAGAGAAAGTATCATTTTATAATTCCGAATGATTCTGAGTGGAGTTTGCCATTAGAAGAGGATGCTTTTGATTTTCAAACTCATGCTTTACATGGTTTGATACATTGTAATGGTTTTGGACATTTGGTATGTGTCAATGGTATGGAAGGAGGTTCAAAGTACTTATGCGGAAGAGAGATTGTGGAATTTTGGGATCGGATTTGTAATAGTCTTGGAGCAAGGTAATGGAGATAACATTTATCTGTCCTTTTTGCGTTTGTTGGATTTTGCTTGGAGATTTATGGAATGTGTTCTTGTTGTAGGATGATTACGGTTGAAGATTTGGCTAAGAAGAGGTCTTTGGAATTGAGGTTGTTGTATGGTGTTGCTTATGGTCACTCTTGGTTTGGTAGATGGGGATATAAGTTTTGTCGTGGGAGTTATGGTGTGAGTAAGAGTGATTATGAGAATGCTATTGAGCTTCTAGGCTCACTTGAGCTTGATCGGATTGAGTGTGATATCAGTGAGCTTGGACAGTCTAAGGTGATCAAACAGGTTATTCGATATTATAGAGAAATGAGTGAAGGCCATTTGAAGACAGTGAGAGATCTTTTGCGGTTCATGCTCATTATTAAGTCTCATGCTTCTCCTCAAAAGCTTCTTCCTGCGACTCCTTCTCTCTTGACTGATTCTCCACATCAGAAAAGGTCAAATAGGTTGCTTTTGAAGAAAAGCGATGTTGCGGATAATGACAAGTCTCCGAAATATAGGAACTATAGTACTGTCGCTGCAAATTTGGGCAGTAGATGGCCTGTGAGGAGACTAATATTTGCAGCTGAAGTGATAGTAGATTCACTGAAAGAGATGAAAGCATTGAAGCCGAATGGTATGACTCGACAAGATGTTAGGGATTCAGCTAGATTGCATATTGGAGATACTGGTCTGCTGGATTACGTGCTGAAGTCGATGAACAATGTGGTCGTTGGGGATGTTTTGGTTCGACGTTATGTTGATCCCATGACACGTATTCTGCACTATACAATCCAGGAGCTTGATGATGCGATGAAAGCTGTAGAATCGAAGAAAGAAGAAGCTGTGGTGCTAGAGGAGATTACTCCTTTGAGGATTTTTACTCCATTGAAAGCTGGAGCTGATGTTTATGGAGATTTGTTGTTACTATACACAAATGTGCTGTTAAACTATCCAGATTCTGAGCTAGTGAGATCTGCAACTCAAGCAATCTTAGACAGCAAGCACTTCGTTAAGGAATGGCCTTTATGGGACGACAACAATGACAAAGTATTACAATTTGTTTGCCGTATCAATCCAAGTTTGATTGATTTGAGATCAGAACAGATCACAGAGCAGCCTCCAGGTGAATTAGTTACAGTGCCATTACAAGCCACAGTCTTTGATCTAAAGCAAGCCATTGAAGAGACCTTTAGAGATACTTACTGCATCTTGTCAAATTTTGTGGTGAATGAGATTGAAGAGGTTAAGGAAGACATGAGTTTGACCGAGTCTTGTTCTGCTTTAACAGTGAGAGGTCATGGGATTGATTTGGAATCAAAACTCAAGTGTCAAGGTGGATGTGATACATGGATGGTGAAATGTATTTGCAGGGCTAGAGACGATGATGGCGAGAGAATGATATCATGTGATGTTTGTGAAGTATGGCAACATACACGATGTTGCGGGATTGATGATTCAGATACATTACCTCCACTTTTTGTTTGTTCGAATTGCTGTGAAGAATTTGCAGAGCAACAGAGGAAAGTGTTGCAGCCCAAATATGAGTTTCCAAGTTCTGAGAACATGTTTCTGATCGAATCTGCAGATGATTTCTTTGGAGATCAGAGATGTCTTGGTATGATTTTCCCTGAAGAAAACTATCTCTTGTAAAAATCAGTTTAGGATCAATACATTGTAGATAATCAATTCTTTTGTTAATGAAACAAAATTGTATATGTGAGTTTGGCTTTGTGGTTTACAAGTTGGTTAAGAGACTCTGTTACAAAGGGAGGGTTCTAAAAACAGAGGAAATCCATATCAAACCGCCGGTCCAATCCGGTTTTGTGGTGTTTCCTCTATACAAAATGTATCAAAATGGTTTCTTAACATGTTTAAACTCAATAGAAGAAGAATCAGAACGATCAACAAAACCATTCATCTTCATAACTTTATTCATCATCTTCAACAACTCTGTAACTTTCTCCTTTGTTCCTTCACCACATCCAACTTGTAACATCACAACAAGCTTCTTAAACGCACCTAATCTCAACGCTTCTTCAACTTCATACCCATCTCCACTTTTACAAATCTTCCACATCACAGAAACCAAATCTTTCTTCTCAGAAATCTTCAAAATCTTCTTCACTAAAATCGGTATCACCAACTCGTTTCTTCTCACTTTCTCTCTTCCTTCTTTAGTTTCACAAATAGTGTTTAATACCATTAACGCTTTTTCGCAAACGCTGTTTTCAGAATCCACTAACATCTCCACTATTGTATTCACAAGATCCAAATCAAGAAACCTTGTTACGGTTTCTTGATTTGTCAAGATCATGTGGTGGATTGATGTTAATGAGTAGACGCATGTAGTATCGCGATTTATCGATTTCAAGAACGCTTCTTCGACGCCATTGATCTTTGTTAACGCGTGAACGTGAGCTACGTTAAGCTCAAGAAGCTCTTTTATCACAAACGCTGCGTTTTGATCTCCGTTTCTCAAAAGTTCCACTAAACGATTAAACGACGACTTAGTGGTGAGTTTGGATTGACCTTCTGAACCAATGGGAAGCATCCACGTCAGCACAGACACAATCTCTTCCAATAATAATGACGCGTTTGCGTTTTCAGAAAACGCGTCGAAGCAAACACAAAGAACCAATCCGGCGCCGTTTTCCTTAACGCATTTTCGGTTCCTCTCGCTCTCTTTTCCCAACCTCTTCAACTTCCTAACCATCTCGCTGCACGCGGCGTAGTCTCCACGCCGTGTAGCAGCGGATAACCTCCCACAAATCTCGGACACTTGATGACTCGTCACGGGTACACGTGGCGTCGGGATTCTCTCAATCCCGCCGCCTAGTGACGACCCACACCAACCTTGAATCATCCTCCGAATCGTATGATTCGGAATCTGCTCCAAACTTGTCAAAACCGTATTAGTAACGGGACAAGTTTGGTACCCGGACTCGAACCACTTCTCGATGTTTTCGCGGTCATAAGTGATCCCCGAAGCAATAATCACCGGATCTTTCATTAGCTCGTAAGAAATCGGACATTGAAACTGCGACGGGATCGTTATCTCCACTTCCTCCGAGCAACTAGTCACCGGAATTATCTCCTTCTTGCTTCCACTTCCTCCACGACGTCTCACTCTCAATGAAAGTCCCATTATTTGACCGTCTCTTGCTAATGAAAAACAAGTGGGGATGACATTTATATATGTATGTATGAATGGTTAGGGATAATAAATGTTTTATATTTAAATCAGTCGTTATCATACGCTTCTCGAACGCGAGTGGGTCAAAGTTAAGTTTTAGGTAAAAGAAAAAAAAAATCACGGGAAAAATGAATTTTGAATAATGGAGAAGGTTTATGTCATATTATTCGCTAGCTGTTAAAGAATCGTAAAAATTGACCGTTGAATGTTTGAATTTAATGATATTGACAACTAATGCAGAAATAGGAAAATATAAAAGTTCTTTAAACCTATTCTTGGGTTGGCTTTTTTTTTTCTTTTGGTTTTGAGGATTGAGTTTTCTAAAAAAAAATTATTTGTAAACATCTTAAGCATTTTTGCTAGATTTCAATAAAATTATTAACTCCGCAAAAAAAAAAGAAATTAGTACAATACGTTTAGGTTTATAAAAAATTAATTCTTACAAAGCAAAGTTAAACCGAATTGAAATTTGATTTGGTTCGGTTCGGTCACTATTGGAAGCCGTAGTGAGAATTAGGGCGGGGCAAATTAACCGAATCGGAACCGAAGCAAAAAAGAACCAAACCAAACCGAACCGAAAATTTAAAAATAACCAAATGGATATTAAATTTTAAAATCGAAAGAACCGAAACCGAATCGGTACCGAACCGAAAATTTGAAAATAACCGAAAATACCCGAAATACAATTATATATCCAAAAATATTAGTTATTTATAGATCAAATAATTAAAAATACTTGAAAATATATAAAATAGTAAAAATACTCGAAAATAATCGAAAAATATCGAAAATATCCACAAATAATCGAAATATCCAAAGCAAAATATCCGAGTGGATACTAAATTTTAAAATCGAAAGAACCGGAACCAAACCAAAACCGAACCAAAATTTCAAAATACCCGAATAGATACTAAACTCTGAAACCGAAAGAACCGAAACTGAATGAAATCGAACCGATAACCGATTGGATAATCGAACGTCCAGTGAGAATCCATACAATAGAAAGTATGTTTGTCTTATCAAAAAATATTTAATATAGAAAAATGAAGAATAATGTGAAATCGGCTAGAGATTGACTAAGTCAGTGGTCAAGAGTCGGTGCATGAAAACGCTACCATGCGCATATGGACATTACGTAACGTTCTTACCTGTTTGATAATTCGGTTGAGATTTTATTAGTCTTGTCCATATTTCTCCAACTACATATAATCTTCTTTAAAGAAAGAAAAATAATATTAGTAAGAAACACGGCAACACCTATCTCCAACTCATAATTTGAATTATCCCGATATTGTGTTTTCCAGCTAACTTTTTGTTCGACCAACATCTCAACCAAAATATATTACAGAAACTGCTTCATTTTACAGAATAACTTTAGGTTCGAAATCGAATGGAATGGGCTTAATTGTTGGAGAGTTGGGCTTCATTTTTGTAAACTCTTTTAGTGGATTTAGTGGGTTTAAGACTTGGACTCTTTGAGATACTTCGAGAGTCTTCTCCCTTAGAGTCTCTTGTTTAAAGACGATTTGCTACCATCGATAATCACTCCCTTGGAGTCTTTGGAACTTGTCTTAGAGCGTGAGTTCAAACCTCTGAATGACGATATTACTCTTTTTTTTTTTTTATTACTTTTTATAAATTACCTAATATTATATATTTACGAAGGGTCACATATGAAAATATGCTTTATGCCTCTAATATTCTAGGACCGGCCCTGACTTTGAGATACTTCGAGAGTCTTCTCCCTTGGAGTCTCTTGTTTAAAGACTATTTGCTACCATCGATAATCACATCCAGTGCCGGCGTTTGGGGGGTGCAAGTGGAGCAATTGTACCGGGTCCAATTTTTTTTTGGGTAAATTTAAGGGTCCAAATTTTTTTTTGTATAGAAAAAATGTAATTTTTAAAACTTTAAGATATTTTTATCATAAAAAAGCCTAAATATTTTATTTAGTATGAAAGTGGTTAATTTTTAAGTTTTTTTAACATGAAAAAGGCCCAATTTTTTTTATTTTTTTGTATGAAAAAGGGCCAATTTTTAAGATTTGTACCGGGACTCAAAATTAATTGAGCCGGCCCTGATCACATCCACAAACTTTTTTCCCACAAATAACATGTGTACTTCAAAAATTTTTTATTAAGTTATCCTTGTCTTTTTTTATATAGCACCATATCGGATAAAACAAACGCTATTTGTTTAAATCATGTTCAAAATCTTTGATAATGTGAAGGTAAAACTGTAATCAGCCTTTCAAAAAAAAAAAAAAAAAATTGTAATAAACGAAAAAATGTTATTTACCTAAAAAGACAAGGCGGCTAAGATTATTTAGATAATCAATAGAATAGATAAGGTTAAGTTAGTAAAGAAACAAATGTTTGATAAACATGTGACTTGTGTGAGTGCTGGTTTTAGTCAAAAATAAGGTTAACCAGACCAAAACCAGCACTCACATGACAAATGTAGCTAATCATTACTTGTGTCTCTTCAAAGCTTTTGTATCTTGGTAGATATAGGGTGAAGAAACAAGTGTTAGATTGGTAAATGGGTTGTGACTTTAGCTTTACAAATTGTAAATTGTTGTGGCAAACCAATGAAACCATTTTTCGATAGATGTCTTATTGCTGTCTATAAATATATAATAAGTTTCCTTGTTTTTCAAGGTCCAACGCACAAACAACCTCCCAAAATCAGCTCATCAAATCATCGGTTTCTTCATATCGATCATATTGTAAACTGTTTCCATTGGTGTAAAGAAATTGTGTCTTCTTCTAACCCTTAAGAAGCATATTATCAAGGTCTCTCAACGTTAAACCATTGAAAAAGATGAGGTTCTCGTGCCTTCTATGAGCATCTCTCCGAAACCAAGTTAAAAGTTCTCTATCTGTTGCTGGATTCGAGTAACGTAACAGTACGTAAAATTCAAATCTATGTTCTTCTCTCGGTTAAGACTGGTGATACAAATTTGTTCACCATTAGAATATCCAAAACCTTTTTTCCGACAAATTACATGTATAGTTCAAAAAAAAGAAATGTTATTTACTTCAAAATAAAATTGTAGTAAACGAAAATGTTATTTACCTCAAAAAAGGAGACCAAAATTATATAGATAATTAATAGAAAAATAAGGTTAAGTTAGTGCATGTACCTAAAAAATGAAATTAATCCTATATTTTATCTTTATGTAAAAAAATGTTAAAGTTAATTGAAATAAAAATTCTGAGATATCATATACTTTTGCCCAAAAAAAAGAAAAGATATCATATAAGAGAATTTGTTATTTGTTTACTACTATACTTTGTCTCAATAAAATTTTGTACCATCTTGTATTCGTAAAATTTGAAATGTTATTTAACATTTATATGCGTACAACGAATTAATGATTACCTGTTAGTAGTACTGTGTATAGTGTGAACATTAAGCATCTATCAATATCGATTACCTTTGGTTTTTCTTTTGGGCCATAGTACTAATAAACGTGTTAAATGAATAAAGATCTGAGTGTCTTTTTCCAAATTCCAGAGCATAATCTTGGTTTGGTCTAAATTTTCTTCAATTATGAAAGAAAAAGCATATAAATAAGAAATAATGTGTCTCTTTTTTCTTATGAGACACAAAAGTACAAATGTTAGAAAAAGTATTACTATCTCTCTGTTCTTTGGGCTGTATTGAATTGTACTTATTATATACAACTTTCAATTCATGATAAGAGTAACGATATTTACATAATTATGTTTTAGATCTCCAGTTCAAGGTTTTTCTATTTTTTAAAAAAATCAGCCTAACAAAACAAAAACATAATCCTTAAATATAACGGAATTATTGTAGTCCTGACCAAAAACTTTGTTTATTTCTTTGAATTGGTTGAACTGTTACCAAACGTTGTCTTAATGATTTTTAATTTCTAAAAATACACTGTCCTTTTCTTATTTTCATGTAACCAAATATAAGTTTGAAATATTTGAATATTAGCCAAAATCAGAAACTTAAAATTCCTTAAAACCGAAAACATATCTAATCATTCATTTTAGAATAAGTTTTATGGTTTTGTGCAAAAAAAACTTCAAACTCGCTAATTTTTTCAACTTTATCTTCCACATCTAAAAAATGCAAAGTAAATATACAAAACAAAAAATAATACGCAATGTAACCTTTTTTCGCTACTATCAAATTTGTAAAATTTTGATGAACAATATGTTAAATCGAAACCCCCGCGACGAGGAGTTCAACTCTACCTTTAGAATTTTAAAAATCTAATGTATGTGACCGTAAAAATATTTACAATGTACTTATAAGAGTTATATTGCGTATTATTTATGACTTCGTTGGATTAATCTGTATTTTTGGAAAGTGGAGTGTAAAGTTAATAAAACAGGCGAGTTGGAGAGTTTATTTACTTTACACAAAACCCTAGGTTTTACTTTGGATGCTATCACAATGTTCGACACTCTACCTACATGATACCATGATAAAAAAAAGTTGTGAATTTGTGTCACCAGATACTAATTTAATCCAATATTGATATCTATTAATTAATATTAAGTACAAAGTCAGAAACTAAAATTCACAAAAAAACATTTTGGTTGAGATCAAGTAGATGTCAATTTATAAAGATATTAAAAAAAATGAAGATCCAAACAAAAGAGACAGCCATGTGAAGATGGATCCAATGCCAACCTCTCTATCTCACTGTCATTTACCATTTCCAAACAAACTTTAAGTACACACGTCAACTTTTCTAAATCAACAAAACAAAAAAAATAAAACACTCAACATCAAATAATAATTAAGAAACCCAAATTAAGCCCTAAATGTTACTTGCATCACAAGAAACATGAAAGAATTGTGAGGGAAGAAGAGGAGAGGAAACACAAATATACAAAAGGAGGAAAATCAAATCAGGGTTTTGAGGAATCTCATTCATCGTCCATCTACTGAAGTGAATGACTCTGCGAATCCGTATGGTCTAGTGGGAATACTCATCTGCGTGTTGTCCAAGCTAGGTAAAAGCGAAGAAGTCGATGATTCGAGATCACTTCTTCCTTCATAAGCTTGCCATTTCTTAAGTGCTTGAGGCAAAGACATGTCGAGATCGATACCGTATATGTCTTCTGGGTTCTGATCCGACGGTTTCCATAGCTCGACGAGTGAAGACAGAATGTTGACTGCGTGTCCCATGTCTGGTCTCTGGTATGGTTCACGGGCACAGCAATGGCCTGCTAGTTCAGCAACAGTGTGAACGCTGGCTAAGGTTTCTTCGTCTAGGTCTATTGTCGGGTCGATTGCTTTCTTGAATGATGATTCTTTGTTGATGTACATTCGTTTGAACCAGGAGACTAAGTGAATGCTCTCTTCTGGTTGCGATTCGTCTAGCGATTTTCTTCCTGTTATGAGTTCCATTAGAATCACCCCGAAGCTGTACACATCGACCTTTGTTGTCACTCGACCCGTCACTGCAACAAACAAGATCACATTAATCATAATCAAGAAACAATCTTTACACAAATTGAATCAGTAAAACGGATGGACTAACAAACTAACCTGCATACTCGGGCGCCAAGTAACCAAATGTTCCTGCAATTCTGGTTTCAATCGATCCTTTCCCTTCTGGGGCGAGACGAACGAGTCCAAAGTCTGCAACTTTCGCCCGCATATCATCGCCAAGAAGAATGTTGGAAGGCTTAAGATCCCTGTGAATGAAGCTCTGGTGAGCTAATCCATGGAGATACTCGACACCTCTTGCAACATCCAAAGCTAAAGTCAATCTCTGTTTCCACAACAGAGGCTTAAGTCCTTCCTCTGACCACTCAAACAAATGCCTACTCAATGTCCCTTGAGGCATATACTCATACACAAGTAGCTTCTCGTTCCCATCCAAACAATAACCGAGAAGCGTAACCAAATGACGATGCCTAACCTTTGTTAAAACCGCAATCTCTGACTTGAACTCCGCGAAACCTTTACCAACAATCACACCATTCTCCATTCTCTTAACCGCGATCTTTGTTCCATCGTGCAATTCGCCTTTATACACAACCCCGAAACCTCCTGATCCCAAAATGTTATCTGCACTGAAGTTGTTAGTCACAGAACGAAGCACTTGGATTGAGATCAGCATGTTTCCTGCTTCCACCATTTGGATATTATCTCCTACCTCGCTCGTACCAGGAAGCGTGTAGGTATCACTTATACCTCCAACGCTTACACTTGAACCCGCAACTGTGATCTTAACGCTTTCATTGTCAGATCCCGAATGTCGCGGATGCACCACTACTGCATTTGAGCTCTCACCTCTTGTGTTACACTTTTGCCTCTTCTTGTACCAACAGAATACTAATAAACCAATCAAGAAGATTGATAATAAACCTCCAAGAACTGAACCAACAATGATTCCTATAAATGTCGAAGACTTCATTCCTCTCCTGTCCTTATCACCGTTGATTCCTGAACCCGAACCACCTGAAGGCGAAGAAGAACCGGGAGAAGGCAAAGAGCTTTTATCCTTTCCAATGTCAGGATTACCATTAGTACTCACAACCACATTGCTTCTAAAACCCGGGACCTTCCCGAAAAGCTTGTTACTCGAAACATCGAGTGTTTTGAGATTAGGTAACGTTGTAAGCTCTTGAGGAATCGTACCCGTAAGATTGTTGATACCAAGAATGATTCTTTGAAGCGATTTAATGGATCCAAACTCGGGAGAAATCGTCCCGGTTAGACCCATTTTCTCAAGATTAATAACAGTAATGTTCCCATTGCTACAAGCTATCCCAATCCAATTCGTACAAGGATCATTTCCTTTCCAACTCTCGGCGAGCCGCTGCGGATAATCAAATGAACTAGCTATCAAAAGCAAAGACTTCACTCTAGAATCACACTCACCAGGACTAGACAAGCAAAAGCTATTAGAATCTTTATCCAAATCAACCGAAACCGAGCTCTTAAACACAGGAACTGGTCCTTGAAGATGATTATTCGTCAAGTTCACAACTTTAAGCGACTCAAGACTTAACAAAGACGCAGGAACGGGACCCGTGAACGCGTTATCCCTCAAACTCAAGCTCTCAAGCTCCTTAAGACCCGAAAAGTCCGGTAAAGGACCCGAAAACGCGTTGGAATGAAGCCAAACCTCTTTCAAACCAGTCATATTCTGAAGAACATTAATCTCACCAGTTAGTTTCTGACCATTAAGCCACAATGACTGAACCTGCGAGCCAGCTAAACTCAAAGGCAACTCTCCTTCTAAGTTATTGAAAGCCAAATGCAAAATCGACAACCCCGGAAACTCATCCGGTCCGAAAAAACCGGGTAATTTACCGGAAACATTAGCCGAATTCGCCGAGAAATTCTGAAGAGCAGAAGCATTTCTCAAACTCTCTGGAATCTCCCAAGCCTTAAAAGGATTGTTATCAATTTCTACAGATTGTAACGAAGTTAAACCTTCAAAGACATCACTAGGAATTGACTCAAAGTTGTTGTTACTTAACATCAACACTTGTAATGAAGCTAAACCACTTAAAGAAGGAACAGGACCAGAGATGTTGTTCCATTGAAGCTCAAGTCTTTCAAGCTCTGATAAGTTACGTAGATCAGGAGAAAGTGTACCTTGAAGACCCGAATGCCCGATTTGGATCCGGGTCACACGTTTTGTTCCGGTACAAACGATGTGATTCCATTTACACGGGTCTGGGTCTGACCAACCGAAAGAACTTGGTGGGTTTAAGCTTTTCTTGAGTGAAAGCATCGCTGAGAGATCTCCATCAGAGTCAGCTTTGGAGAAATCAAGAAGTAGAAGAAGAAAGGTTAACGAAAACATGAGAAAGGTTCTTCTTTTCTTCATAGCTTGAAGAAACAGAGGAGGATGAAGAAACAGAGAGATAGAGAGAGAAGTGTGAATAAAGTTTGAAGCTTTTAGGAAATGGGAAGATGGGCCAGTGAGAGAGAAGGAAGAAGAAGAAGAAGATGAAACTAAGAAGCAGAAGCCAAGGAGACTGCACATGGGATGTCTGTCCCACTAAGCCAATGACAGTTTGGTAACAGATTAGATACATTGATTTTTTTATTTATTTTTGGAGTTTTTGAATTTATTAATTTTAATTTTATCATAGGATTGAGATAACGTTTAATTGAAAAATAATAATAAAGGTTATTGTGAATATATTGAGTATGTAGTGTGAGTTGGATTTGGTCAAATGCTTCACACAAACGAAATGGTGAACTAAAAAAGCAAAAAGTATAATTTGCTCCAAAAAAAAAGGAATAAATATCTAAAGTTTTGCTTTTTCATATTGGTAAAAGTTGTATTGTTTAGTTTTAGACTAGTTGTTAATTTGTTATAAATTAAATTGCAAAAAATATCTCAATGTTGCTTTTTGTTTTGTATCTTGGTAAATATATATTGTTTAGTTTATACAAGTTGTTTGTAAGACCATGCGCAGTGGCAACACATTTGCCCGGGTGTGAGTAATAAAAAAACCTAAAATATTAGAATTGAGTGTGTAGAAATGAGAAACGGGTGTTAAGTTGCAAGTTGTATGCATCGGGTGTAAAGCCCACATGGCAAGATTTGAGTGGATGGAAAAATTAGAAAAAGAAATCTCTCTCTATATCTCCCCTCTCTCTCTCTGTCCGCGCCAATTCTCCTCCTCTCTCTTCAATAAATTTTATAATAAATCTATTATTAACATCTATCCTCATGGTTTTGCCACTGCTGATGCTCTAAAGGTGAAGTTTTTATGTAATCAAATGAGAGGGTAAAAGTTTCGTTAATAAGTTGTGTTTTTTAGTATGCGTGATTTTCAAAATAAAGTTTATCGGATAAAATAACATGACAAAGTTTGAATTTATACGCAAAATTTACATTACTTTTATGTTAAGTCAAAATTTATAATCCACACTACAGTAAAACTTCTATAAATTAATAATGTTGGGACCATGATATTTTATTAATTTATAATGATATTAATTTATTTATAAATTAATATTTATTATTTTATCGTATAAATTAATAAATATTAATTTATTGAGAGATTTGGTTTAATTTTTAAATTTTTTAAAAAATATGAACTTGATGTTTTTTTTTTTTGTCAACCACACATTAATTAATAAATAACTCCTTGATTGGTTGCCCAATTAGGAGGAGAAGTGTTTACAAAAGAAACTTCAGAAAGTAAAAGTCTAGAAGAACGGGCTAAACAGTCCGCTTGAACATTACATAAACGAACTTGATGTTTTAGATCTTAAATTATGGACTTTGGATTTGATATTTAGAAAAAAGTTTTTCAGCCATAAGTTAAATGATTATAAGGGAATTCACTAATATAAACGATATAAATAAATTCAAATTTATGATTAATGACCTCATGTGTCATATTTTAACATCATAAAAGACTATCAAAATAAGAATTATGCATACAATTCATACGAACTTACAGAAAAAATTAGTTATTTTCATTACTTAGTTATAAAATATTATAGAACACTTTATTTTTAAAAGCACAAAACAATTGTTTTATACAAGAAAAGTTAGAGATAATCGCTAACAAAAATTTAAATTCTTAGACATTAAATAATGTATTAGTATATTCTATTTATATATACACACATATCTATATATTATATATATATATATATTTATTATTTATATGATTATTAATTTATGATATTATTGGGACCATATTTTTACATAGGGATTTCAAAAAATTATTATCTTAGTATCTTATCGAATTTGATTAATTTTTACATTGGCCCGACTCGGGACCGACAAAATTTATTATTTTATCGTGTTTATTAATTTATCGAGTATTAATTTATAGAGTAAACTACTGTATTTTAAAATCACACACGAAAAATGAATTACAGTATTAATAAAAATGCAGTTCACTAATTTCATATATATATAAAAACACACACACAAATCATGGTTATTTAGTGGTATTTTTTATATGAAATTAAGTAAAAGTTGTTGTAACTTGTAAGTCTCAATTTGGACTTTAATCAAGAAATTCAATTACCTAAAGTAGTAGAATCCTTGTGCCAGTTAAACCGTCTGGACCTTTTGTTTCCGAGTAAGTAAATGAGTTAATGACTTGAAAGTTGAAAAGACAGCATACAAAAAATTAATTATAGGTGAAAGAGATTTTATTC
The DNA here is from genome assembly GCA_019202795.1 of Arabidopsis thaliana x Arabidopsis arenosa. Taxonomy (NCBI): domain Eukaryota; kingdom Viridiplantae; phylum Streptophyta; class Magnoliopsida; order Brassicales; family Brassicaceae; genus Arabidopsis; species Arabidopsis thaliana x Arabidopsis arenosa. The sequence continues at coordinate 8,789,484 of CM032919.1, read as the reverse complement.
TATATTCTGTAGTTCACCAAAATATTAACTAAACAATTTAATTGGTTGTATTTTAGAGATCACACATCGAGGGTTCTAGGCTGTCAATGGCATAAGAGTGCAAAAGTTGTGAAAAAGATTGGCAAAATGATTCGTAGATAACACACAAAAAAGCATAAAAATATATTATAATATGTAGAGAAAGATTATTATAAAAAGCATACAGGTGTTAAAATAAAATTTCATAAAGAAGTCTTGAGTCTCCTCGACTAAACGATCCGCAACAAAGATATACAAACAAATAATAATAATTATTATATATAATATAATATGAATATTTTTGTATATATAATATGAAATATATGTGGATACAATTAATATGCAAATTTATACAAATTTGATGTGTCTGTTTTTAGCAAAATGCTACATGTATCTTTCGTTGCTGTCTCATGAATCATGATGATTAAAAGTCCTTTTATCTTTTTATTTTTAGTTTCTTACTATTATATTATTATTACTTTCTATGGGAGAAAAAAAATGTTTTTGTATGTGTATAAGAAAAAACCAGGTGAAGCTGATTCCCCATGCACATGGCTCTCTGCAAGATCTACAAGAAAAGAAAAACTTTATAATTTCGAACTTCTAACTATAGAATTTTTCATTTTAATAGAATAAAATGCCCTTTTTTTTAAGGTTGGATAATAATTGTGTTTGTAATAAATTAGGGAATGATGATTAATATGGTAGTGTGGGAGACCTGTCAAAAATACAAAATGAATTCAACTTTTTCAAATCAGTGCAAGACATTATTTTAGTACTTTATTGAAAACAAAAATTTGTGTTACTTGTTGGGTGTTAAAAGAGTATATCACGTAGCATTCATACCAAGATAATGTATAACTGCAAGGTCTATGGCAAACGTTTATAATGAATGGATGTCACAAACAATACAAAGAAAAAACAGGTTATTCGTAAGGAAGAATTTTCTAGCAATTTTTTCGCTAATAGCATGTAACAAGAGATTTATGTTAGAAACCAATATGTCGCAAATAATTTGTCGCAGGTTCATATCTATCGCAAAAATACTTTCTTAATTTTATCGCAAAATTTACGATGGTATCGTGAGTAAGAAAACCATCAAAAGATTTCCGTCGCAAATTCATAGCAAGATTTGCGAGAATGTTTTGTAAACTTTTTTTGAAAAATATTTGTAATTCCATTACAAATTTGCTACGGATTTGCGGTAGAACAGTTAAACGTGTTTGGTAAATCCGAAGCAAATATACTACAGATTTTTATAAGGAAAAATAATATGATATTTTAAAAATTTTAAATGATTATTTTAATAAAATATAATTGTAAACTAATTAAAAATGAGAAAAAAAAAACTAAAAATTTAAATTTCAATAAATAAATATTCAAAATTCCAAATAAATTTTAAAAAATAATTGTTTTAGACCAAAATTTTCAAAATCTTAAATACACAGTAGAGCTCTAGAGGTACGACAATACCTTGGACTTCTTGTATAGAATAGCCGAAGAGATCGCCTAAGAATTACTAGGATCACTGGTCGGAGGCAATAAATTGGTGATCAAGAGAAAACAAGAGATCGCCTAGATTACTAGGACCACTTGTCATTTATATTAATGAAACCCCATTAACTCACTAAATATATTTTAAACAAACATAAAAAGCAGCTTCACCAGAAAGAAAAACAAAAACTAAAATGAAATACTAAAAATCTTCGATCACAGCTTGTGAAGGTAGGATCATCATCTTATGGAAGCCATTGTTTCAGGAATTCGAATCGATCCCGTCTTAAAGCTTATGAAGGTAGAAGTATTGGCTTCTTGATAAACATGATTGCAGAAGTAAAAGCTCTTTGTTAAGCAAGGAAAGAAGTTTGCCACACAATTTCTTGTTAGTTTTAATTTATTCTTTAGCAAAAATAGAACATATTTTGTTGTTTTCTGTTTATTTAATGATTAATATATATTATCAACATTCTTTTTATTAAGTATACAATTTGAATCAGTTTTATTTTTCTTAATATGTTATTGAATAATATTTTGGTAAGCTCGTGAAATCTATTAAAGTGCTAAACATAGACAAATATGAAAGAGAGTATACAGAAAATGGGTATACAGAAAAAGAGAGTATACAAAAAAAGAGAGTATAAAGACAAATGGGTATTAATTAGTCAAAACAGAAAAAAAAAACTATTAGGAAATACATTGCTTTTATTAATACTAGACCAAGAAGTGAAATGCTTCCTTGCTTTGGGAGCTTTTTAATAACCTTGCTTTGGGAGCTTTTTAATAACCTTCAGTCGTTAACGGGTGATAACGGATGTTATAGGTTCTTTTAACGACTGATGACGACATGTCTATTTTGGCCTGGTCAACGAACTCTCATATTTCAAATGTTAGTCAACGTTTAGTTCATCTAACAGAGTCGTTAGGGGTGATAACGGGCGTTAGAGGTTCCGTTAACGATTGATAACGGCATGTCTATTTTGGCCTGGTCAACAAATTTCTATGTCTCAAACATTAGTCAACGTTTAGTTCATGTTTTAAATGACCACATATGAAGTTGATGTATTAAATGGCCACAATTTGAAAGTTGGGAGATTAAATGACATTTTTCCCGTTAAGAAACGAACTTGAAATCAGTCAAAGCACAGTTCCTAGTTGATAAACAAAACTATTTTTAAACGGTGCCATCACCGGTAACTCTTTTTAAACGGTGCCATATTCTTCTTCCAATTAATGTAAACGCACCGTTTCAAGTGCACCGGTTCGGTATCTTCCTAATTGTATTCCCAGAATTCGGATTTGATATTGGACCGGTAATTTCCGGTTTACATTAGAATCGGTACTATTTTAAAACGTTGCGTTTTGAGAAACAGAAGTAAACCAAAACCAATTTCTAGAAACACATTTTATTTTTTGGGCAAAATTTCTAGAAACACTTGTTGCTATTGTTTCTAACTAGTACTTACTATGCAAATATACTTATAATCTTTCGGACTCAATGAAGACTAATTTTGAAAATACACACCTAAAAAAACATAAAAAAGACATTTCTCAAAAATTCTCAAAATTTAAAACCCTTAATTTTTGTTTGTATACATTAAGCTCATATAATAACATAGAGCTTTTAGTTTAATAGAGCCAAATGGCTTAAAGAGAAACTAAGAAAAAGGAATTAGAAACAAAATGTTGAGTTAAAATTATAAACCAAGATATCAAATTTTAAGGATAACTAACTCATTCATATTTTTTTAATATTATTTATCAACTATTGCGCCGTTCAAATTATTTTTTTCTTTTTTTTTTCTCATTGTTTGTAATCTACAATCACAAGTGAACTTTTTTGGATTACATTTTTTTATTCTATCAATATTAGGTAGGTTAGATTTAGGATTTGTAATTGATTCGGTAAAAACTGTAATGTTTAGTTTTTAAAACTGAAATCCAAAAACTTATATTTTATAGGAATCAATTTTTTTTTGAAAAATATCGTCTTTGGCATCTATAGCCCTAGGCATGGCTCTGCCAAAGAATATCATCCGCTCGATGTACACAATCTATAAATTATTTGATGTCTTGTACGGATCATACACAAGGATAAACTTTATCGGAAGCATAGCATTAATGATTAGCGAAGTAAAAGAGCTTGATTTTGGTGCATGTTTGAAAAAATCTCATTTCCCATTTTCTTATAAATCGATTATTATATATGTCCTCTTTGAAGATCTGGTCATCCAACCAGACTACTCGAAAACCAATATCAAAGTCCTATGAGACTTTTATGTGAAAGACTTTTTACCTTATTTAGAAGATAAAAGAGTCTTGAAAAAACCACTTTCCCCTTTTCTTATTAAAACATAAACATCTTTGTGAACAATTGAGTGAGAAAAACCATTAAAGATGTGTAAGCTTGGTGAGTTCTCTTGGGTAGAACCAGTGGAGTATCTTCACCTCTTTTGTAGACTTGTTTTGTTTCCAACTGTGTGGACAAATTTGTGTTGTGCTATATATGTTCTAAAGTTTTATTTCTCTTGCATTTACGTACTAACAACATCTCTGCATCTTTTCATGCTACTTACATCAGTTCTAGCTTATAACTTCAGTTAAAGGGTTTAGCTTTTTTGCATAATCTCGGTTAAAGTCTCAATATTTTGAAAGTCCTTGCTTTGTTCTTGGCCTAGGGTTCAGGGAAAGTTGTCTAAACAACTTTCATTTTGTTGTATAGGTACATTCAAACCCCATACAGATTGATGATCATATCAAAATTGATGCTGTTGCTCCCATGGAGAATGATGATCTTCCAAAGTCTCCCCAACTTCTACGGGATGTAATAATTCAAATGTGGAAAACTCAGATTTGCTAGATTGAAAAGCAACTTATTGAAAAACTTTTTGGCCGTGTGATCCTTGACTGTTGTGCTCTAGGCCTGCAATTGGTGGTTATTTTTTATCTAGTTGATGGACTGGTGGAGGTACTTGCTTAGAGAACATAATTCTCTAGAGCTCTTTTGTGGGAAGATTCTCAGCGTCGCATCAATTTAGGGCAGATAAGAGACCAGAAAGGGCATTTTCTGTGTTGGGACTATGTATCCACATATTTGGTGAGTGAAGCGAAGGTAAGTGCTCGATGGACCGACGCGTACCATGCATTAAGTCTTTTTTTTAACTCATACAACCATAATCACAACCAAAATAAAAAACACAAAACAATAATAAAAAAAGATTTGAGATATAGTGGAAGAGAATGAGAAAAATGAAAAAAAAAATGAGAAAATGAGTATTTATAGGATGAAAAGTGATAGGAGTTACAATTTTAAGAAATAAATATATGAGTTACAATTCTAATTGATTGTGTGTTGAATAAAATTGAGTGGAGAATATAGTTAATGCATAATTTATATGATTTCAGTTATAATTAAAGGTCTTTTTTTTTTTTTTTGCCAATAATTAAAGGTCTTTTATTTGAAAATAATTTACTAAAAAAATATATTGCCAAGTAGACCATTCATGGGAGAGTGAAACCCTACTTTTATATATATAATTAATAATTAGATTTCTGTTCATATGGTGTCATTAATTTTCTGAATTTTTTTTTTTGAAAGTTTTTGAACAAATAGCATGAAAAAAATCACTAAAAAAATAAGAAACTAAATAAATGTCCCAAACTCACATGGAAAATAACATTAAGAAGAAGTCAAACAAAAAGTAGGAACTAAATTAATTAAGTCCCAAAACAATTATTTTGTTTGTTAAAGAAGTACAAATAAATTAAGAAAGACTTCAAAAATGAGATTGTATTACCATGCATGAAATATTCTGGGAAGATTCCACATCGGAAGTTGGAAGGGATCCTAAGTAATATATAAAGGGATATGGGCCACTCCACTCATTGCCACAACACATATATATTGCCCAAGAATCACAAATCTAACCGATGTGGGACAATATTCTAATAGAAAGAAAAGATGCAAATGTTGAAAGGTGGTGTGGTATTAATTATAACTCTAATCTTGTTTCTACTGACGTCGTCAATGACTGCTATTTGTGAAGACCCAACTTCGATTGGAGTCATGAGAAAGGTCCCAAAAGGTCCCGATCCTATACATAATTAATCCTCCTCATAAACCTCTTCATCCTTCACTAATAAATCGTCATTTCATTGGAGGAGAGAGACATACATCAAACGAACTTGGAGTTCATAGAAAACTCCCAAGTAGTTTTTAATAATACTATTATAATGATTAGAGATAATTAACATGTATTGTTTTACAGAATAAGTGTAATTCTGTTTTAATAAAACTAGATTTATAATTTTAATCATCCACTTGACCATATTTATTATAATGAAAAATGAGTTTGGAATGGTAAAAGATTCCACAATATACTTCGTATTAGAGGTGGACATAGATTATATATTTTGGAATTTCATGATATCTAGATCCACTCGAATCTCTCGTTAACATGTATTATCGAAGGCTTTGGTTCAATTATGCAAACCCACTTTTGATTTGAAGACTGGTGGTTTCTTTACAAAATTAAGCGTCGGATGACACAAATGGCATATTTGATCACCTCAATTTTGTAGCCTTTGATAGGAATATCGGATCCGTTGCATACGTATTAAGAGGCAAAAAATATTTTTGTAGATACATAAGCTATACGAGTTTTCAGATCCTTCTACATATGCATCGTACGATTATAGTGACTAGTGAGAAATGAGCAATCATTAGCGTTTTTTTACTTTTAAGTTTAAACTGCTACATGAAACTTTTTTCTTTTGGATATTTAACTTATTTTCTTAATAGTTTTTAAACAGAATAAATAAAATCAATTTTGTATTTTTTTAATTTAGTATTGTCAACGTTCTTTAGTTAATCAAATAATTTGAATCATTTTTTTTTGTTTCTCTTAATCTGTGACTGCATAACGTTTTGGTTAGCTTAAGAAATCGATTAAAGTGTTAAGCATGGATAAATATGAAAGAGAGATAGTGTAGTAGTATATTATTGAAACAAATGGTTATAATTAGTCAAACCAGAAAAAAATAGGAAATACATTACTTTATTCAGTGTAAAATAATATTAATATCTGTTCATTTGGTGTCACTAAATTTCCTAGCTAAGTTTATTTTTGACAACTTATATTTTTTAAGAGAAATTGTTAAAAATGCCCCTTTTTCAATACCCGTTTTCAAAAATGCCCCTTTTGAGAGTCCATTTTTAAGTTTGCCCTCTTTTAATTTTTAATGACCATTTTACCTTTATTTGAAACAAAATTAGGTCCACAAAATACAAAATATTTTTTGGCGGAAAAAATGATCCCGCAATTTTCCCGCCAAAACACTTGTAAAAACCTTTAAAATACCTTGTAAAATTTTACCGTAAAAATTTTTCCCGCCAAAAAATTTTCCCGCCAAAAAATTTTTTTGCGGGAAAAGTGTGATTCCGCAATTTTTTGGCGAAATTTTTTTGGCGGGAAAAATTTACAAGGTATTTTAAAGGTTTTACAGAGTATTTACAAGTGTTTTGTAAGGTTTTACAATGTATTTTAAAAGGTTTTAAAATACCTTATAAATACGTTGTAAAACCTTTTAAAATACATTGTAAAACCTTATAAATACCCTGTAAAAAACCTTTAAAATACCTTGTAAATTTTTCCCGCCAAAAATTTTCCCGTCAAAAATTTAACGACAAAAAAATTGCGGAATCACTTTTCCCGCAAAAAAATTTTTTTGGCGGGAAACAAATTTACGGGAAAATTTTACAAGGTATTTTAAAGGTTTTACAAGTTATTACAAGTGTTTTGGCGGGAAAAATTGCGGGATCACTTTTCCCGCCAAAAAATATTTTGTATTTTGTGGACCTAATTTTGTTATATTTCCTTATATATTTGTGATATCTTTTATTAAAAGAAGGGTAATTTAGTCATTTTGTAAATAAGAAGGGGTATTTTTAAAAATGGACAGCCAAAGGAGGCATTTTTGAAAAGGGGTATTGAAAAAAGGGCATTTTTGTGAGTCTCCCATTTTTTAATAGCATAAAATTTATTTTCTTAAGAGCAAAACTAAATAAATGTACTAACTTACAAGAAGAATAACCTTTGAATAACCTTAGGAAGTCAAAACGAAAAATTGGAACTAAATTTAAGTCCGCAACACAATTATTTTTTGGTCAAATAGAAAAAATAAAATCTTCAAAAATAAGATTTTATTACCATGAAATATATAGGGAAAACGTGTTTTTTATTTATTTATTTATTTATTAAGAGTTATTTTCTTTTGTTGAACAACTTGTGTTCGTATAGAAGTGTCACTTACATATCTTCTAATATACTCAATTGCATTTCACATTTGATTAGCTTCCCTTAATTAGTATTAACAAATTCCACTATAAAAAGAAAAAGGAGGAACCAAGAGTAGTCAACTAAAAAAAAAGTGTACAAATAAATCAAAAAGAAAAGAGAGGAAAAATGCAAGTGTTGAAAGGTGGTGTGGTATTAATCGTAACGCTAATCTTGTTCCTAATGATGTCGTCAATGGCTGCTATTCGTGAAGACTCATCTTTGATTGGAGTCGAGAGAAAGATCCCAACAGGTCCGGATCCTATACATAATCCTCCTCATAAACCTCCTCAGCCTTCACCAAAACATCGTCACTGGATCGGAGTCGAGGAAAAAAATATCAAACGGTCTTTGAATTATGTGGATTATGATTCTCCTCATAAACATAAACCTATACATAATGCTCCTCAGCCTTCACCATTATATCGTCATTTGATCGGAGTCTAGACAAAAAATAGTGAACGGTTTTTTATACTACTTCTATTATGATAAGCGAGAATTAACATGTTAATGTTTTATAGAATAAACTAGTGTTTGACCCGTGCTCTGCACGGCCGAAAATAGCATTAGTTTCTTTATTGAAGATATACTGCAAGGTAAAAGATAATTTCATAGTCCGGATGAGAATCCTAGTTATTGTGTAAATTAGAAGGAAACAAAATCTTTGAAATTTTAATTTTTTTTTTTATCTGCAGAAAAGTTGTAGGAAAACAGAATTTTTAAAAAATGAAGATGTGGAAGTTTTTTTTTTTTTTTTTTGTAGGGGAAGCAAGAGATCGTGGGTGGGGGGGGGGGGGAGAGGGGTGATGGGGAAAGTCAATTTTGATTTTAATCGTAAATTAGTGTAAAAAAGAAAAAAAAAAGTGAAAATACATAATTTAAGACTTAAGATACGTGGCTGAAGGATATGGGTGCAATTATTAGAGAAGTGACTTGTGATTTATTAAATAAGGATGTATTTCTGTTTTAATAAAACAAGATTTATATAGCTTATAAGAAGTTTAAGAAAATCAAGATTTATAGTTTTAATCATCCACCAGCAAATATTGTCTTAGAAAGAAAATCTGAGTTTGGAATGGTGAAACATTCCATTAGATTGCGTATATACTACTGCAAATATTACATGCAACTTCACTTTTGAGTCTGTTAATGACCGGCATAAACTGACGTAATGCTCCTCATTATCCTCCGCACCCTTCACTAAAACATTATCATTTGATTGGAGTCGAAGGAAAAATATCAAAGGGTCCTCGAGTTCCTAAAAATCTCCCCGAAGGGTGTTTAGTATTATTGTTATGATGATTAGCGACACTTAACATGTTAATGCTTTAAATTATCAAAATATTTATAAAAAAATAACATGTTAATGTTTTAAAGAATAAGTGTAATTCTGTTTTAGTTTAAATAGATTTATATTCTTAATCATCCACCTGCCGATATAGTTTAGTTTAGAATGAGAAATGAGTTTGGAATGGTCATGAGCCCAACGAGTTGAAATATGGACTTAGGGTCCTTCAAAATTTTAAGCTCATCTCATATGAAAATAGATCCCCACACAAGATTTTATTGCATAATTAGGTCCTCAATTTATTTCAATCTTTAAGATATGTTCACATTTTTCAAAACCTATCTTAAAAACCTAAGGAAATTTTTTGTATCCTTTAGCCCCTTATATTTCAGGGCCGGCTCTGATTAGAACACTGGTGGTTTCTTACAAAATAAACCGTTGGTTGATACAAATGACCTAGTGTATCACCTCAATTTCGTAGTACTTTTCAAAACATTTCCTCGATCTGCCGACACAGTCGTCTCTTCATTAGTTGATAGATGCGAGGCTCTTTTTAATCCATTTATTTGTTTATGGATAGCTTTTCATGAATATTTAGTTATTTTACGAAATTTTATGCTCTAAAAATAACTATATAGAAAGTATTATCCCATGTACGACATAGTCACATAGATAAATAGTCATGGAGTACTGATGTATTGCTTTACGTCTTTACGGGGTTTGAGTTAGCTCCACTTTTACAGTTCATTTCTCCCAAGTGCATGCATTAGTTTGGTCAGACAAAAATGAGAGTATCCACATGGAAAATTATGGAAATCAGTAACTAAAAAGAAAACAAATATTTAAGATTAAGCCTAATCAAGGATAAACTTTATTCCTTTGTCATGTAATATAATCATAGGTAGAGAAAGAGCCATCACCCATGTGCTTAGCCTTCTGATAACCTACTTGTTAGGTGTTTAAGCCTACGTAGTTTTTTTCTATTTTTCTTAATCTCTAAATTTCTAATCCTAGCCCATGACATTTGTTTAATTTAAATATACAAAATTCATTAATAACACTTAAGAACTCATCAGTCAATTATCTCTTGATGCATTAAATATACTCGTTTTCATAAGAGATTTTCGTTCATGTAGTATATTAATGTCCAACTCTAACTCATCATCTATCTCGGTAGGGATATCATGTTCATTTACTTGCATAAGATCACTCATCGATGTAATATGATTACCATTATAATCATCACCTAATTGACCTAATTTTTGTCTTTTCTGAATCATAAAACCTCTTTAGCTATTTAGGCATTGGGTAAATAAAATATCATATGCTTTTTTCAAAGACCTTAATTAGGTTTATAATTATCTTTTTCACATTAGCGGCATTACAAAACATTTATTTATTATCACCGTTCCAAAATAGTTTGTAATTATCCTTACATACATCATTCTTCTTTTGATAGAGAAACAATCGTTGAAATGAAAGTCTGAAATATTGCTCACAGTGCAATAGCACTGAGTCCCACAATAGTTTTTTTAGCTTTTATAACGATTTAAGGGTTCCAAATTTTATAAATTTTGTAAATAAGATCCTAAATTTTTATATCATGAATATTTTTCAAAAAAAAATTTAACTCGGCACAAGATACAAATATTTTAGAGCCGGCCCTGCTTTTAAGTTCATGAAGCGTGAAAGGAAGAGAATCCAAAAAAATCCGTCCATGCACCTTTGTGATGCGGTTACTTTGTTACCTCCATAGCTTAACAATGTATTTGCATCGTCACGGCATGATTTTTTGTATGGGTTGCGATCTTCCATTTCTTGAAATACATTACGTACCATTTGATGCATATATTATCCAAAATTTAATCAACGTAGAAGAGAATATATAAATATTGTCTCCATTAATTATCTGGTTCCACCGTTGTATGACTTGATGATGTTTTGGCTCATTCGTAGACCGTAGTATTGTTCTCCATGACACATTTATTCGTAATAAGTGCTACATGAGCCCCTAGACATATTTATCTTTAAATGGTAGTTGCCTCCAAACGTTTTTTTTTCTTACTTTTGCATCTCATACATGGACACGTAAAAAAACCCTGCTCTATATAAGAATTGCGACTTTGTGAAAACTCGTAAACGAGCTCACGGCATCTACTAACCCATCTGATATACCAGACCTCGACGGCTAGATCTAATCTTTTATACATCCATTATCTCCCATAAACAATATTATTCAAAAGAAAACGTTACTCGAACCATTTGAGTTTAAAATATCTATTAATTTCCTTATTCAAAAGAATCCAAATAAACGAAGATATATAGTCAAATCGTAGCTAACTATATATGTAGAGAAAAATAGTTTCATGGCTAAACTTGCATGAATGAACAACAAGACATTACATGTATGTAGAAGAATAGCCACATATAGGTCGTACCAAATTTGTTGTTAGTTATCAATATGGAATGCTAACGGATTACTTGTGTGACTGACGATTTTAGGTATAGAATGGATATGTTTTTGTGGCCATGCCTATGACTATGTCGCGGGTTTTCAAAAATTCTTCCCCTGCAACATTTGATATTCCCTCAGTCGCCTTATTTTTCTTCTAGCTAGTTGGTTCTAATATCAGGTATCAAAGCATTTGTTGTTCACAGTGAAAGTTCACTACTCTTCACCAGATAGATTTCTAAACTAGAGTAAATACACATGCACTTTTTGTTTGGTTCGGTCTTTGGATTACGAGACCATCTATTCTTTGGTTTTTTTTTTCTTTTTCTTCTAGAATATGGATTACGAAACATAAAGATTATGGGGTTTTCAACTTTCGACTTCATAAACAGTAGACAACCAAGAATGACACATCATCTACTTCTCTTTTGTTTTGTGGCTCACAAACACATCATTTATCACTAATTTCCACGTTTTGACTATAATTTCTAGTTCCTTTTATATAGAAATCTTCTATATATGTTTGTTAATATATATTCACATGTTATATTTGGTTCATTAATTATATGTATAATCCATGAAATCTATAATTCTCCGTCTAAACATCACCAATTTTAATTAAAGCATTCTATGGCGTCTAGCGCTTAAACGACCACCTAAACCACTTTCTTGAACACTGATTTTAGTAAAAGGTTTATGATTCTCAAAAATCCTTTTAAATTTTTGCTCACATTTACTTAGGAGGTAACTCGTTGATTGTTGCATGATAAGTGAAATCGAACCGATAATGTTTATTGATAATTTAATATAGAATAGCTTCAATGGTACTACCAGTATGCAACTTTTATCGGATGTCGTTTATGGCTCTAAAAAATTTACTACACATACCAAGAATCACATGCAATAAAGAGACAGCTATTTGAAGTTGCATGGGCTATAATATTATTATTCTATCATAGTCGGTAAAGCTTTTGAGCAGACACTACCACCTGAAACTTGAGTATGTAAGAAAAAATCTTCCTATACAAAAACCAAATCTTCAAAGTTCCGTTTCACGTCTTGTCATCTTTTTCAAAAGAGATTTTTGATAAAACTATACCTTTGATGTATAATTATATTACTACTAGGCTTGTGATATAAAACTTTTTTAAGCTAAGTGGAAGATGAAAACACTTTGTGGAAAAAGGAACTGGAGACGAACGAGAAAAATAAACAATTAAAGGAAAAAAGTATCAATAATGCAAAATAAAATAGTGAACGTTTTAGTAAAGGGAACAAGCATGTGGCTATAGATTTTGTTAATCTGCACAAAAGTTAAGAATGCACAATAAAACTGAATAAAAAAATTGAAAGTATCAAACTCATACAGAAAAAATCAAAATACATGTGTTGACAAACAGAAAAACAAAATTTTCAGGGCTTGGAAACAAAGGAAACTACATACAAATTCCAAAATATGTCAATATACATAAAGATTTGATGATCTACTTTATTTTGCAAATTATGTATCCCCACACTTCTTTAAAAAATCTTAATTTTAATTCAGAAAAATAAATCTTTACGGAATATATAATGTTACGAAAAAAATTATTTTTTAAAGAAAAAACATACATAAACAGAGCTAAATATCATAAAAAAAAAATTTGATACGAGAAACCAAATGCTATGAATTGTTAATAGCATAATTATACTATAACCTCATGAGTATGAATCAACAATTGTGAATTATGAATTTTTTTCTTCGTATAAATTATATGAAAATAATTGAAAGACACATGTCAATCTATTAGTTACCAATTGATTTTGTGAATTCGAAACTTGATATCCGAAAATAAAGTTTTTTTGTATAGTAACAACTATAGAAAAAAACTATTAAACAGGTTGTGTTTGGACGTAAAAGCGAAGAAACGGCGGATGTCAATTATACACATAATGTGGAAAGAGATTCGAATTATGTGATTAGACATGAAAAAGTATTTTTTGGTGATAAGAAAAAATAAAGAGAAGAGAGAAAAGAACAAACAAAACAAATAAAGAAGCAAAGGTCCAATGGGTGAGGAGAGGCTACCAAGGCACAGCAAAGGTCAAGATAACTAGTTGGAAAGAATCTGAAGTGTTCTCAAACTTCAAAACTTTAAACACTAAAAATATAAATATAAATAAATTAAAAAGTAAAATTTTCAGTTGTCCTCCCCATGCACTGAGGAGCTACTTCACTTTTTTTTTCTCTCTTTAAAGAGAAATAAAAAAATTAAATGAAAAACACAATAACATAAAGAATCTTTGTATGGAATTTAATTTTGTTCTTCAATTTATAGTTCTTCAATTTTGTACGTAAAAATACATATATGTTAGTTGCTTGAATAAAGTTTTTCTTTTTGCTGGATCAAAACTTTAAATTTAAAATAGAAATGTATTGTCTATTATTATTAGTATTATTATCTTCTATTATTTCTATTCTTGTATCAATGTTGAAATCATTACTAAACGAGAGAAAAAGTGAAAATTTTCTAAATACATTGGTATCAAAACACTTTTCTGAATAACTTTTTTTTGTAAGGTTTAAATAATTTCTATTTTAAGTGCAAATTTTAATGACTATCATTTTCTTTTATAATTACTTCACCAACTAGGGCTTCATTGATGTAACTAGCAACTTGTCATAGAACATATATTATTGTGCTATGGATAAGAAGAACTATATATCTTATATCAATATATTTATATATATCAAAGAAAGTAAACATACAACTATTTCTTAGAATCCAAAGTATTGTGCTATAATCTTAAAATTTACATCCTTATGGTATAAAATGTCGATTTACATGATTTACAAAAGACATATTTGTTTCCAAATATTTCTTTAGAAAATATTTTACTTATTGAAAGATTCATCTCTTAGTTAATAGGATATCAAAGTTTGAGCTTTTTTATAACGATTTTATTCATGGTTGGTTATTGTGAACGTTTTAAATTATACAATACATGATCTCTTACATGATTTATAAATTAATGTAGATTTCAACTTGGAATTCTATAGACTCGATACAATGATCTAAAGTAACTCCATCATTTTTCATCCATAATTGATTTGAAAAAAGATATCATCTTAGCAGATCAAATCATGATGCATGCATGGAAATGGCGAATAACATGCCCACTTCCAACACCAAACATAGAATTTTAACCTTTCAAACTTCTAACAAAGAATAGTTGACTTGTTAAAAACGGAATCTAAACCCTACTTCTACTATACTCCAAAACCTTCGATTCTCTATTTTTAGAAATTTCACATGATCAGATGAGCAATTAATAAAAATTGATATATTATTACATTCGTGTAAAAGAGGGAATAGAATATAAGTGTATTGGACAAGAACATACGTAAGTGGAGAGACTGAAGAAAGAAACAATGGAACTAGTTGTCGTGGTCCTACATGGATATGCTTTCTGTGTAGTGATGATCTTTACTTCAACTTTGGACTCTTATCTCAGACTTAAGAACTGCTCCTGATCTCACCTCTCACATCAATGTCCCGTAAAATATACATTGGTACAAAACTTCTACTGCGCATTTGGAAGAGATATTTTTACTATTTTGTATTATTTTTGTAAACTGTAAATTTAAACGTGGAAGAAAGTATAGTCCTAGCTTATATCAGTAAAACCAAGAAAGAAAATTAAAATAAGGCTAGCAATAAATTGAGAAAATTGTGCCCGATGACAAAAAAAAAATAGTTGTGGCAATTAAGAGTAACAATGAGTGTAAGCAACATATGTTTTGCTTAATTTTGGATGGTTTTCGAAGATCTTGGCTTCAATCAGAGAGAAAACCACATTGTGCACTGAGGTTTCAATAGTAACACAAATGTTTACAATTATATATATATATATATATATATCTATCAAATTATTTTTTATTTAACTATTACGATATAAAATTTATTATCTAAAACTTCAACTTTTTATTTTGGATTTAGTTCTTAATTTTTTAAAATAATTATTTGATATGTTAGAGGTCCATATAAAGATAACTTGTTGCGGAATAACAGTTACATAAATAAGAAAATTAAAATAAAAAATAATTATATTGCCTTCATTTCAATAGCCATGGCAAAGGAAGAAAAAAAATCTATTATAATAATAAATCAAATAGTATGCTCCAAGCTTATCTATGTTCCTCGTCAGCTCTTAAATCCCATCGATATGGCCAACCATTTTATAGCAAACAAAACAAACCCCAAACCTAGAGAAACGCAAAATAGTTAAAAAGCCTTATGAAACAAATAGCAAACGAACGTGTTGGCTGGAATCGAAGCCTAATATTTAATCCCAAAAAAAAAAAAAAATTGAAAATCTTTTTCTTTCATTAACTAACTAAAAAAAGATGGTGAGTTTTTCATTTTAGCTTCTATGTACTCTCGTAAAAAAAACAAACCTATTCGAACAAATCCATTAATTCATATGCTTAACAATTATGGTCTACATTCTTTGATTTTTCCAAAATTAAAATCAATAATGGTTTGTATTAGCTAATTAATTGATTAGACATCTAGTATAGTTAATCATCGGTTATGCTCTCAGTATCAGATAATGAGCTATACGTCGAGATCCACTATGCAACTAGACGTTTGACTAATTGGTTAAACTCGTATAATCGGTTAACCTAACATCTTCTAATGCATAGGAATTTCTTTGTTTCTTTTTCATAAATTATACCGGTTCTTTTTTTTTTAAAGAATTGTTATTTTTTTTTTTGATGAAACAGATAATTTCCATTAAGCTTAAGTCTCAAACAAAATCTAAGGAAGAATTACAACATCCCAAGAAAGAAATACAAGATAACAATGCAAGAAGTGCAATAAATTCACCATCAGAAGGTAAACTAAAGATAGATTTGAGATACACTTCAACAAAAGAAACCAAAGTAGATCGAAAAACAACGATCCTAAGAGCTTTATGTGAAACTGCATCCACTGTAACCCAAAGGGCTCCAAACTTTGCAACAAAGGCAAAGGAAACTATCGACCGGAACGAAGATCCTTGTAATACCGGCGACGTTTGATCATCCAAACCACTCAAATCAAGAAAGAATTTTGGGAAGAAAAGCTGGCAATGAGTGCCAAGATGAGGAGGCTCAGCCCTAACGAGACATCACTTCCCAAATCGCATCTACAAAAATATAGACGTGAATGCTAATGATCGGGACAAATCCCTTAGCATCATACAATGTTGGAACTTGTCTAACAAGGACCTCAAAACAAGGTAAACCGGATCCACCATTAAGGTGATCTGAGAAATTCAAATCTCCATCCGAAATAACGTCAAAATCAATGACTAATTTTCAAATGAAATGATTACAAGGTTCAAACTTCCATCGAACATATAAGTCTTTATCTAAATCAGATATAAAATACCAACTAAGCTTAGTGAATGGAGGCCAAAGGAGTATCAAGGAGTCAGAAGCAAATTTTAACGAGATACACTCGAATCGGATTTGACAACAATGCATGCACATAGTACTAGTCCATCGCATATCAACGCCAAGAGTGTCACTGGAAGATGATTTAATGCAAGGATGGAGAGGACCCGAAGAAAGCGCCATCAGAGATACCATCGGAGATCTCAGATCCAAAATCTGAGCAAGTGTATAAGTGGTGAAGGGAGGGAGCAGATCGACGAAGAGAGGCCAAAAGCTTTGGGGGAGACTCGAAAACGGAAAGTCAGGTGGATCCGGAGGCTGTGGCGGATCCGGTGATGGAGGAGGCTCCGAAGGAAGCATGAGACCGTGGGAGGCGAACAATACCGTTAGAGGAGGAGGAGAGGAGCTCCGGGCAACCACCGAAAGAGATTTGAAACCTTCAAACTCGGGCGGAGAAGACGTAGAGAAAGTCAAAGAGAAAGGAAACGCCGAAATTTACCGGTAAAAATTCACTGAAGATATCTTTGAGAACCGCGAAGAGGATATGCCGGAAGAGAGTCACCGCTCAGGAGAACACGCCGAAGAGAAGTCGCCGGAGGAGAATCGCTATCTTGAAGAAGTAAAGGCCAGCCGGCGCCTCGTGAAACGTGCCTGAGAGAATTAGGGCGAACCTCTTGTTTCTGTTCAGAGGATTGCTATTCAATCATGATTTTTAATAGATTTAAATCAAATTACAATTCGTTGTTATTCAATTAATGATTATAAATGAAACTGTAATATCAAGTGTTATTGGATCGTATATTTGTAAACCATGCTTAATAGATCCTAAAATATGATGTTATATATATTTTTTTCTGTGTTTGTTACATATACTTGAATAACACTTTCTAATTAAAACGAATTTCTAATATCCTATCAAATGTTGACCACCCATAATAAATTTTAACAACTTCTACATGGTAAACGTGGATGTCGAATTTATTTGTGAAGGATTTATAGTTTTTTCTTCTCAAATTTAATTCTGTTGGCTTTGAAAATTACCAAAATTTTTACAATTTCTACAATTCAAAAGCTCCAAATTTTTATGTAATCCTTTTATTTGTGATGAATTCATAGATAATAAATCATTTATATTGGATTTGAAATTTACTCACATTTTACCATTTTTGTAATGAGAAACTCCAAATTTTCGGTTTGCCGTAATCCTTTTGAGCATAATACCAAGTTTTGATAATATTTGTGATAAATGCATATATTACAAATCATTTCTCTTAGATTTGAACTCAGATCCGATAATACTAAAAGCAACTCATCTAACTGGTTCAATTGGCCATCACCTTTAACAGAATTTTAATTAATAGAGTAATTCTTATGGACCCTGAGTATGAAACCAATTAGACCATCACACATATATTAATATATATATATATATATATATATATATATATATATTTTAAATAAATAAAATTATCCGAAGAAAATAATTTTAAAAAAAAAAACTGTGGTCTGACTTAAGTGTGAGACGTCCCACCATTGTCCCCTCCACTCCCACTCACAGCAACCTTAGCTTTTCCCATAATAAAACATCATCTTACACTATACACAACCCACTCTCTCCTCTTTTGTGCTCCCAAACCAAACATATCTCACTCACTTCTCTCTCTTATATCTCTCACTTCTTCTCTTTCTTTTTAAGTCCCCAAAAATAACCTCGATATCGATGGACTCAAATCTGTTCATAACTCCAAGCTCTTCTCTCAAATTCCAAGCCTTTGTCTCCTCATCATCATCCTAACTAAGGTATGAATATTCTTCATCTTCTTTCTTGGTTTTCTTTGGATATCTAATACTTTCATTTTCTATGTTCTTGAATTGACAATTCTGTCTCAAGATTCAAGTTTTGATGATTGATCAACAATTATTAGCATGGTTGTATAACTTTTAAATTAGGTATATGAGTGGGTCACATATTTTATTGCCATTTATGTGTCAGCAACTTAAGTTTCAACTATTGTCAAAAAAAAAAACTTAAGTTTAAACTTCTCTTTTTTCCTCTTTTTCGTTTTACTCAAAAACATTGGATACCCCTAAGAATTAAAATAAATAAATATATTTTCTTGGAGGAGATTTTGCTGTCGGTGATCTTTTCGCTATATATGTTTGTCTGTTTTTTGTTTGTTCCTTTGTGTGTATGTGTTTTATTTGTCGGGTTTTTTGTTTGTTTGTGGCTTTGTGTATATTTCTGTTTTTTTTTCTTTGTAGGGTTTTCATTGTTAATGGAAGCAAAATCAATTAAATGAAGTAAAATGTTTGTGAATTGTGATATAATTTTTTTTTGTGTTATTTCTGCCTTAATATCATAATTTGAAGTTTAATTCAATTAAAATTGAACTTAGTTGGTAGATGATGATAAAAGGAACTAGAATTTATTTGGAAATTAATTTAGTTTAGTGAGAAATGGAACAATTTAATTAGTTAGAGTTGACTGGTTGATGGATGGATGTGTCAGTACTAAATTTGGCACTTCTGATGTTGTCTACTCATTGACTCGTTAGGACCATATATGGTCACACCAATGTTTCCTCCACTATCTTTTTTTCTGAAATAATTATTATTTTTGTTAGAATATTTTGTATGCATTATCGACTTTGTTTGGTCAGAAACAATCCAATTTCTTTAAATTATTCCTTTTCTATATACTTCTCATAGATATGGTTATACAAATAATGATCTAAATAATTCTAACATTCTCTTCAATACAAAATCATTGCAGAAAAAGAAAAAACAATATTAAGTTTCTGCCAGAAATCATGAGACCAATATTAGACCTCGAAGTTGAAGCTTCATCGGACAGTAGTAGCAGCCAAGTGGCCTCAAACTTGTCTCCGGTTGGGGAAGATTACAAACCAATCTCGCTGAATCTTAGCCTCTCTTTCAACAACAACAACAACAACAATCTTGATCTTGAATCATCGTCTTTGACGTTGCCACTTTCGAGCACGAGTGAGAGTAGTAACCCGGAGCAACAGCAACAACAACCATTAGTATCGAAGAGAGTCTTCTCTTGTAACTACTGCCAAAGGAAGTTCTATAGCTCTCAAGCCCTTGGTGGTCACCAAAACGCTCATAAACGTGAGAGAACACTCGCCAAACGCGCTATGCGTATGGGTCTTGCTGGGGTCTTCCCCGGTAGAGGATCTGGTAGCAATTATGCGGCTGCTGCCACAGCAGCCGCTCTGTCTTGTTTGCCGCTTCATGGAAGCGGCAATGGTAATATGACATCATTCAGGACTTTGGGAATCCGGGCACATGCCTCGTCCCACGACGTCGGCATGACAAGGCAGACACCAGAAACAATTATTAGAAACATTGCCAGGTTCAACCAGGGATATTTTGGTAATTGTATACCTTTCTACGTTGAGGACGACGAGGCTGAGATGCTTTGGCCAGGGAGTTTCAGGCAAGCAACGGATGCGGTTGCGGTTGCGGTTGAAGCGGGTAATGATAATTTAGGTGAAAGAAAAATGGATTTCTTGGACGTCAAGCAAGCGATGAATACAGACAGTTCTCTTCCAGATCTAACCTTGAAGCTATGAGCTTTCTTTATTTGTTTTTACTTTCTTTTTTTGAATGTGGATTCTTAATTTGGTTGCATCAGCTTCATAACTCTATTATGTACAGTGAGAGTTTCACAAAACATTTCTGATATGTTATCATCATATGGTCACTATCGATTGATCGACCAAAAGTTAATTCTAGTGTTTGCTTATGTATAAGCCAAAGGGATATGTATAATGGTATTAACGTTATATTTGAGAGTGATTTAGGTGCTTTGCTTAATTATTTCAGCTTCTAGTTGCGTTAATTATCTTCAAGAGCCTTTTGGTTGTGGTATATACAAACAATGTTTAAGAAAGTGTTAAGACATTAAGCGGACGGATTCAACACTTACCGTTTTAAACGCTAAATTGGATCCTAGTCGATTTTAGTTGGATTAAGCGTTTATATGATACCCAAAGTCACTACACGAGCTGGTCCGTGTTGACTTCTCGCCCGGCCCAAAACATTCTTCAATTGCAAAAACCATCCACTATACTAACATTGAAAATGAACTCCTATCTTAACTAACCTATAAAAGAGAGAAACACCTAGAGCATATAATCTCTAGCGGAGAGAGAGCCGTGAGGAGATGAAGAGAAGAGAAAAGCCGAGAGAAAGAGAAGGTCACATGAACTTCACAGGAGAACAACCACAGCCAGAGCCGTCCATGAAGTTTTGGTGGCTACAAGCAAAAAAAAGTTTTTTGGCTGATTTTCCCGTAAAAGAAAAAAAAAATTCTCCTCGGCAGAACTAAGGTTTTTTCACGGAAACAAACGGCCTATTTAGTATATAAATATATCATGGCCGCAAGCACCAACTTGTTGACATTTGGGGTTCTTCCTCTATTTTAACCTTTAGAGGTTCACCCATTCTTTATTCTCTCGTTGTTCTCTTTAATGCTTTGTATCACTCACTTACTTTACGTACGGCAAGCTTTCTGTTCAGTTCATCATCCAACCCATAATTCAATCTTTTCTTGGCTGTATTATATGACCATATATATATTAACGTGACAATCACACGCATCGTACTTTTTACACCGGATTACATCTTTTCATTAGCCAAGCTAAACATGGACTATGGGTTAAAAAGTATCCACTGCAAAAAGATGATGGGAGAGAACATCAAGTTATTATGGTTGCCCTATGAATTAAACGGAAAGCACACCAT
This sequence comes from Arabidopsis thaliana x Arabidopsis arenosa, assembly GCA_019202795.1. Lineage (NCBI taxonomy): Eukaryota > Viridiplantae > Streptophyta > Magnoliopsida > Brassicales > Brassicaceae > Arabidopsis > Arabidopsis thaliana x Arabidopsis arenosa. The sequence continues at coordinate 8,767,702 of CM032919.1, read as the reverse complement.
GTGTAACTGAGTAGTTTACAAAAACTTTCTTATATTTTTATTTATAACTTACAAAGAGAGTCAAAGCTTAAACAATATCGAGACAAAAAAAAATTACCTCAAACTATAGTACAAAATTTGGGAATTTCTCGTTTAGCTCATCGGTCAACCCATAGTCCATGTTTAACTCGGCTAATGGAAAGATGTTTTTAAGCGTAAAAAGCATGACACGAGAGAACGCCAAATTATTATAATTATATAATATAGCCCCATAATATAGTTATTCATGAACAACAAATTGGCTATATTATATGACCATAACATTTTGATGCTCCCCCACTTCATGCTTTTTGCACTGAAGAACAATTAACCATTAGCCGAGCTGCTAAGCCTGGACTATGGGTTTGCAGATAAAAAAGAGTCAAAGCGTAACAATATCAAGATGAGAAATTACCTCAACATATAGCTCCCATGTGAGGTATCATGGTAATATATAAATAAAAATACAAAACAAATTTGGTAAACTACTTGGTTATAACATTTGTCGAATTTCCTGTCCAATTCATTTGCTAATCCACGGTCCATATTTAGCTCAACTAGTGGAGAGATGTTCTTTCGCGTAAAAAGTTTGACACGAGGGAACATGAAGTACTGATCATAGTTATACAATATAGCCCCATAATATATTTAGAGAAAATTAGAAATAAAGGATAAATATTTAAGTATTTGTCCATATATGAATTCTCTCTTAAAAAATAGATCTCCTGAGTACTATAGCTTGAGGTAATTTTCTCATTAAAAAGTTGTTACGTTTTTTTTTTATTGAATTTTTGGTTTTTGTCTGTATCATATGGATGTTTAGATCTATGAATACATAATTACTTGTTTCATACAACTATATGTCCATTGGCACATTGAGATGTAAAACCAACATTGTTCTTTATTATCTAACATAGAAAATGCAAAAGTACTACTCTAGTAGAACTTATCAACTTAAATGAAATATCAAAAAACCAAAATACCTTATCAACTCAATATTAAACTTTAAAAATTTAAAAAGACATGAATGAAACTAACATACGATATCATGTAACTCTGTGAATATATAAGGCAAGCGATTGTTTTTTCTTAAAAAATTTCATTAACTATTATAATTATTCATTCACAATCTATGCTCATTTCAAATATACTGATCAAAAAAATTTCCAAAATCAAAATATTTCGAGCGAAATACCGTTATAATTATTTTGTTACGACATGAAATTAAGATAAACACATGTAAGCACCTAACCACAAAGATAAATTAAAATTTTTTGAACTTTCGTATATAGAGAATACTTTTTGTTGGCATTAACAAATAGGACTCGACAAAATATCCGAGATCTCCGAAAATTAAAGTATCTAGAGCTTCCGGATCAGGATCCTAGGTATTATGAGTTAAGGTGTGAATACCCATATCCTAGGTATAAATGTTTTGAATTTTTAAAGTGAACATGGTTTGTAAAAATCAATATATATGTTATTGTGATAGTTTATATTTAATTTTTTTTCAACCACACATTGATTAAAAAATCACTCCACGATTGGTTGCCTAATCTGGAGGAAAAGTGTTTACAAATGAAATTTTAGAAAATAAATTTCTAAAGTTTTTATTTTGTGAAATTTTATTTGTTAACAATTTTCTTTCATATTAGGCAACCAATCATGAAATGACTTTATAATTAATTTTTTAAAAAACAAATATTATTATTTTTATCTATTTTTGATATATCTAGATCCAATCCAGATACATAAAAAAATTGGGGGATCCAGAGTAGTTGTTTCTGAGATCCAGATCCAGATATTCCTAAATTTCTAAATTATAAAAATCATTAAAAAAACGTTCATATTCTCTATTTTTTGTTGTCTTTTACATCATGGATTATCTGAGATTTTTATTTTCCTCGATTTATCCAAGCTGTTTTCATATTTTACGATACATACAATTAGTGTTTTTTTTTTTTTTCAAGTTGGTTCGTGTGTAAAACCTATTCTACTAACTAAAATATAATCCAATCATCAATTCAGTCATCAGTTTTATGTTAGAAGGGAAACGGTGTAGATCCAAAAACTTCCAAATAATTTATTGAAAACATACTGAAAGATAGAGAGAAACCTCGGATGACGATTTCGCAACGCGATCAGAATGAACGGCAAGAGATCCTATGTTGGTTGTTGATAGATTTTCGAAGAAGAGAAAAGGTATCTGCAAATACATAAATGAAGTAAGTAACCTATGTAAGACATAATATATATCGATAATATCATGCATGTTAATAATTATGTCAATAAGCCAAAAGGATAAAATTCAAAAGAAAAGGTATCAGCTTTGATACACTCTTATGTCGTTTAGACAACATACATGTCTTGACAGCATCATGTGGACATACTTGTTAGGATCTATAAGGATCCGTTTGCCATTTTTGGATCTGATTATAGTGTTGCAGTCATGACTTTGATAGATGCTGAAATGGAGAAATTTGACAGAGAGAGAGAGAAGAGAGTGATTTTGATTTGTACACTAAGAGGATGATAATGATGTGAATATATGAGAAGAGAGATAAGAAGTATATATATAGACAACAAAATATGTGGGTGGCGTTTGTTATTGAAATGAAACCCTAATTGAAAGTTTTCTTTTATTTTCTTAGTTTTAATTTTCTTTTAAATAATTAATTTATATTTATTTACTATGAAATTTGATATATAAAAGATAGAAAGAAATCAACAATTTAATGCATTCCTTATAATGTACCAAATAAAGTATTTTCTAGTCAAAATAAAAAGAAATAAATTTGCAAAATTTTGGAAAAAAATATAATTAACAAAAGTACGACATGTGTAAGTTAATCAAGATTTATAACTTATTTACTGATATCTTAGGATTTTTAGTTATATATTCACACAATTTTTACCTATGTGACTATTTGCCTCAGTAATTCTTCTCTATTTTATGCTTTATTTCTTTCCATTTGACTCCAAAATAATTATATAATTATAATAATTATAGTAATTCTTCTCTATTTTATGCTTATGGATTTATAAGGAATTGGAAATCCAAACAAAAATCATTTGTTATTCAATCATTGATTTTAAAATCCTAATTAAAATTATGTGTTATTGGTTCTATGATTTATAAATACTAGTTAAATTCCTATGTTATTCGTTTAGTCATTTGTTTTTGGATTTGAGAATCCAAATTATGTTTTATATGAAATTGAATGGATTTGAAAGAGAAAAATAGAAGGATTCAAATCCATGGGTAAACACATGTTATTTTAAAATCCATATATCTTGATTTCATAATTAGTAGAGATTTTTAAATTTTATATGGATTTACAAATCAATAAACCAATAACACCCCCTTGATGATTTAATATGCGATGATAAAAATGTTTATCTCCTCAAATATTAATGAAAACAAATATTAAAAATGAATGTGTAGTTCATTTGTTTATAATGTTTTTTATAAGAGGGTGTGAATCTGTATAATAATCCACGAATAAAAATTACTCATTGCAAATTCAATGCACAAAACTATAAAATCAATTTACATGAAAATTTAGTAACCCCATTACCTACCAGAGTCTCAACGACCTTAACTCGATCTACTTCTACTGACCTATCATATATAAGATTTGAGGATATAGAGTCATCTTCATCAACATTGCGAATCTCTCAACTTATATACTATATACATGTAATCAATATCAAGTCCTCTTCAGGCTGCTCTTTTTGCTCTCTCACTCTCAATATTCTTCGACCTCATTCCCAGTCTTAGGGTGCATGAGAGTTTGAGAGTTTGAGCACTTGCGGAGCCATATGTGCAATACACCAGTGTGATCCAACGTTGAACTACATTTAGATAACCCTATTTGGCTATTTCGGTTCTCTAAAAATGACAATCTTATGATCACAAATTATAGAACGGTCGAACACAAATCATGAAGTACATAGCATCTTCCACTTATAAAAGTTAATTAGTTACGATAACATGTATATGTTTTAATGAAACTAATATAATCATCACAATCTAATTAGCTAAAGATCTCAACAAGTTTTACAGATGAACCACTTCACAACCAATATCAACAGATTTCTTCACAACATCAACGACCAACTGCGTCTTCTTACTAATCTCCGGCCACCTTGCAATTGATTATGTTCCCATAGACTATTACTATTTCAACTTATGCTATAGTAAAGACAATGGTAAGAATCTGATGAGATAGCTATATAGAAAAAATAGCAAAAAAAAACTATGGCCTATGCTTAATTTTTGAATTAGGGACCCTAATTACATGTAAAAAAATTCAAAATTGTTTTGGACCTTTACACACATTATTTTTTAAGGTAATTTAACAAAGTCTGAGTGGAAATGCACTCCTCACACATGCATATATACGACATTTGCTAAGACATAGCATTTGCACTCGGACTTTATTAAATTACCGTATTTATTAATGTATTTAAAGGTCCAAAAAAAATTTAAAATTTTTTTACATGTAATTAGGGTCCATATTTCAAAAATTAAACATGAACCACAGTATTTTTTTGCTATTTTTAGCCGGCCCTATAAAGACAATGGTAAGAACCTAAGATATCTAAGTCAGTCAAAAGTTGATAAAGGAAAGAGCAATGAACGATAGATTGGCAATGCGATTGCGGTTGAACAGAACTGAAGGGAGGCAGTGTCGGACAAGATGGCCCCAACCAAGTTTGTGGAGACATAGGAGGGAAGAGCTCTAATAGATATCAACATTTGGTAAGACATAGCCCATAGAGCTGCACCTATAGGGTACCACCCATTGCTTCTTTCGTCAGTCTTTCCAATACTTGCTCTGGTACCAAGTTTACATATTTACTCTTTATATCTTATATGTAACTTTAGTTTCTATATTGTATTAAGTTTCAAATGTTTTATCTTTTTTTGTTATACAAAAATATATGTTACTCATTTTATATTTGTTAAACTTATGTTATTCATTTTAAATGTAAAATGTATTTCCTGATAGATCAATTCTAATTAAATTCAATAGAAGAAATAAATTTATTTTAGTTCATAATTGAGTGATTTAAAAACTATTCATGATCATTTCCCGAAGACATCACATACTAACCTCGAGAACATATTAGCAAAGGGAACTTAATTGGTAAAAAATGTATTCTTTTACATGTCATAAAATTATAATATACAACTTCAAGAAACCAAGAGACTTTATAATTCAAAACACTAAGATATCTCAGATTTGAGTATAGCCATCTTCATCGCTAATATCAATCTGCAATTTCATATGATCATATGATAACATGAACATGAAGCCATCTTCAGGCTGCTCTTCTCGTTCACTCACTTTCTAAATAATAAGAAAGTCAAAGTGTGATAATATCGAGATGAGAAATTACATCAACATTTAGCACCTATGAGCTATCAATGTAAGCTAAAAAAAAAGATAAAAAAGAAACTTCATAACTACTTAGTTACATATCTCGAATTTTCCATTCAGTTCATCTGCCAACCCATAGCCGTCCATGCTTAGCTCAACTAGTAGAGAGATGTTCTTTAGCGTAAAAAATATGAGACGAATGAACATCAAATATTATAGTTATATAATATAGCCCCATTATATATTTAAGCATAAAATATGGGTTGGCTATATATATATTATATGACCATAAGAATTTGATGTTTCCTGTTTCATGCTTTTTGCACCAGAGAACATCTCTTCGTTAGCCGAGCTAAACCAAAACTAGGGATTGGCTCATGACCAGAATGGAATATTCGCCATCTGTAATTGAGTAGTTTACAAAATTTATTTTCTATTTTTCTTTGTAACCTACAAAATAGATCTCATAGAGGTACTATAGCTTGAGGTAATTTTCTCATTTCAAAATGGTTACATTTAAATATTTTTATCATATAATTCTCGGTTATTGTATGTATCCTATGGATGTTTGGATCTATGAATAAATTGTTGCATGTTTCATACAACTAGTCCATTAGCATATTGAGATATAAAAACCATAGAATTAGTTATTATCTAACGTAGAAACTGCAAAAGTGCTCTAGTGTAACTTATCAACTTAAATGAAATATCCAAAAACAAAAATACCTTATCAGGAATCGAAACAAATACATGAATGAAACTAACATATGTAAGGTATTATACTTATATATATATATATATATATATAACAAGATTATGTAACTATGTGAATAAGGCAAGAGATTGTTCTTTTTTAAAAAAGATTTTTATTAAACTATTATATTAATGCATTCAAAATCTACCTTTACATATGTTGATCCAAAAAATTTCAAAAATCATTATTTTTGTGCGAAATACCATTATAATTATTTTTATTATGGTCGGAATTTAAGATAAACCCATATAAATACCTAACCACAAAGATGAATTAACATGTTTGTAGATAGAACTTTCCGTTGGCATTAGTAAGTAGGACAGAACGAAAAGTCCTAGATCTGAAAAATAGAGTATCTAGAGCTCCTAGATCTGAATCTAGGTATTGTTTCTTAAATGTCATAATACCTATATCCGATTTGGATTAAATTTTATAAAAAAAAAATACCACAGAAATAATTATATTTTTACAAACTACTGAATTTTTAGAATGAACATATAAATATGTAAAATATTTTTGAACAATCTATTTGACTTTTTTCTTATAATATTTTTTATTTTTAAATATATGTTTAAGATATTAATATTTTATCCATTTTTGGTGGATCCGGGGTCGTGATACACATTGATATTGGGGGATCCAGATTCTAGCTACTAGGTGTTTCAGAAATATCATGATCCGGATATCCCAAAAAATTCCTAAATTATAAATATCATAAAAAAAAAGGTTTATAAACTCCAGTTTTTGTTGTCTTTTACAGCATGGATCGTCTTAGATTTTTGTTTGCCTCGAGATATACAAGGTTTTCATATTTTATGACACATACAAATAGTGATTATGCGTTTGATTTGGTCCATGTTTAAAATTTTCTACGAATCAAAATATAATGCAATCACCAATTCAATCATCAGTTTTAAGTTTAAAGGGACAGAGTGTAGATCCAAAAAATTTCTGAAAATTTATTGAAAAAATACTGAAAAAAAATAGAGAGAAATTAAACCTTGGATATCGATTGCGCAATGCGATTAGAATGAGCGGAAGAGATCCCATTTTGGTTATGATAGCTTTTCGCATATGGAAGAAGAGAAAAATGTTTCTGCAACAACTACATTAATGAAACTAACATATGTAAGGCATACTATATATCAATAATATCATGTAACTATGTGAATAAGGCAAAAGATTAAAATTCACCAAAAAAAAAAAGGTACTTGCATAACTATGTGAATAAGACGTACTATATAACAATAATATCATAGTTTGGACAAAACATCTTGTTAGGATCATGAATTCATGACCAACACATCATTTCGGAGTTTACTGATCCGAATCCGGTCGAGCGAATATATGTGGATCCATGTGCTTTTTGGATCCGATGATAGTGATGCATTCGTGACTTGGATAGATGATGAAATGGAAAAGTTTAGAGAGAGTGAGAAGAGACTAGTACTGATTTTGAGATGTACACTAAGAGAGATAAGACAAGGATGTGAATATGTGAGAGAGATGATGAGGTTAACCTAATTAGTTTGTCTTTTTTATTTTTCATTTTCATTAAAATAATTAATTAATTTTTTATTGACTATAACATTTTATATAAATAAATAGAAAGAAATCTACAATTTAATGCATTCTTTATAATGTACAAATAAAATATGCTTTCTGGTCAAGATAAAAAGAAATAAATTTGCAAAATTTTGGAAACAATATAATTAACAAAATTGAGACATGTGTAAGTCTATCTATTAGAATTTCGACTCATGTTAAAAAAATTTAATTTTATTATTTTTATAAGACAGAAAGTATTCTTATATTTTCTAGTTTTATATAGCTTTATCGAATTATGGAGCTTCTTTGCTGTATCGAGATTTAGAACTAAACTTAAACGATCCACCTACTTCTACTGACCTAAGAGCACCTCCAATGGGAGGTTCTCTTGATTTTTTAGTTAGGTTCTCTTAATTTTAGTAATTAAAAATAATTCAAAACAGCTAATTATCATGAGAGTCGTCTCTCTTAAGAGAGATTTGGGAATGTGAGAGAGCCGCACACGTGCCAAGCTCTGATTGGTTGATTAAATTTAACAGAAGAAAAAAAAATCTCCAAAGAAATCTGTCTTCAAATCTTAAGCTGCCGTCAAATAAAACTAGGGTTTGGAGAGGTTGAAGAAGGATGCTAAGGAAACGTAACGTTTTACAAACCAAAGAATTAAAGAATTAATGGCCCATACACTATTTAATGTGCTTAGCCCAACATATTTGATAAAATAAAAGGTATTTGGGTCGATCCAGCCAGCCCACTAGATTTGAATAGGAGAAAACCGAACCAAATTTGTTCGAATCAAAAGCTCTCCAAATGTTTAATATTGTATAAGTTCTAATAATTATTAAGTTTTATGATATCTTATAATTTTTAAAAAAAAAATTCCTAAAAACCCCACTTGAGATATTACCTTAGACTATGAAAAACTAAAAAAAAAAAAAACAAATTCTCATCTAACAAATTTCCAAAATTTATATTAAGTAATTGGAGAGAGCCCATATGGAGCATTCGATTTTGCGTATTCTACAGAGATGCCTACAAATCTAGGGAATATGATGGGCTTTCGAATCCAAAATTCGTGATCGTGGTGTACATCAATAATTGAAAGATGATTTGGTTGAGCATATATGTCAAAAATATCAAAACGGTCAACTATACAATTAATCATTATTCTGGTTTTTCTACTTTTTTTTAAATGTTTGAAAATAATGTATGTTTAGTATTTTATGAATTGCAATAATTATTAAATTTTATGATATAAACTTTTTTTAATTTTGTTTTTCCTAAGAACCCCACTAGATAACCTACCATTGGACACAGAAAAATTAAAAAAAAAAAAAAAGTTCTCATTTAACATTTTCTCAAAATTTATAATAAAAATTTGAGAGAGCTCATGGAGAGAGCTCCCCCATTGGAGATGCTCAGATTTGAGTATATGGAGTACCAAATAAAAAATATGTAACCAGAACATGTAAATGTATCAATGACACTAATATAAATATCATAGTCTAATTAGCAAAAGATCTTAACAAGTTTTACAGATGAACCACTTCACAATTAATATCAACAGATTTCTTCACAGCATCAACCACCAACTGCGTCTTCTTACTAATATCGGCCCACCTACGATCAGCCTCTAAATCGCCCCGCTTGATTCCTTCGACAAGCCGCGTGAACTCTCTTAGCATCATTGCCTCTTGCGTCTCCGCAGTTCCGCCACAGTCCACTGTAACTTTCTCCGGCGTCACATTCCAACCAATGTGCATGTCCACAAACTTCGCGCCACTTGTGTATTCGAACCAAGCTGTGTCCTCCTTGTAGGGTATCACATAGTCATTTATTTGAATCGACCCTTTTGATCCTGAACATTCATTTTGATATTTGGTGTTAATACAAAAGATCACTTATATTTTACATATACATAAGTTTTTACTAATGGTTTTGGGATTTCATTTCTTAGGAAATTTAAATAATGTAGCACTAAATCTACTATAGGTTGTTTTATATGATTTTTGGACATTCAAAAGAATAAGAGGAACCATTTTAACCAAATAACTAATTGTTGAATTGGATTTTGGAATTCGGTTCGATTCGGCTCGGCTTGATTATATTCCCCTAGACTATTACTATCTATATTCAACTTATGGTATGATAAAGACAATTGAAAGAACCTGAGATAGCTAAGTCGGTCGAAAGTTGAGAGAGGAAAGAGCAATGGACGATTGCGGTTGCAGTTACGGTTGTGGTTGCCGTTGAACCAAACTGAAGAGAGGCAGTGCAGGACAAGATAGTGCCAACCGAGTTTGTGGAGACAGAGGAGGGAAGAGCCCTGACCGATATCGGCATTTGGTAAGACATAGCCCATAATGCTGCGCCTATAGGGTACCACCCAAGCTCTCCTATAGCTCCGGCTAATCCCATCGCTTCTTTAGTCAGTCTTTCCAATACTTGCTCCGGTACCGGAGTTGTCATCGTGCTATACAACTGCAACGCATGTGTCAAAGAATTTGATACTTTAGGGGTAGTGATTAGTTAAACATCATAAGATTAGACTCAATCCTTAAACGTATACTCATGAAATAGATTTTAATGTAACTTACACAAAACCTATCGTTATCATAGTCGAAACAACATCTAACACGTTGAATCATGCTGGTCTTATCACTTATGATAATCATATATCAATCTTCCTTTTTCATGTCCAAAAAAATCTATAATCTTAATTATGCATACATAAGTTTCAATTATAATTAATTATTGATATTATTGAAACCATATATTATTTATCGAATTTGGTTAACCTAACTCGAAATAGATATAATTTTATCGTGTTTATTAGTTTATCGAGTAATAATGTAGAGAGGTTTTACTCTATAACTTGTTTTCTAATCCCGCATTTGAGGGTCATAAATTCATAATCTAGTTCCAGTACAAGTGAAAGGTTATATTAGTCGTTCTAACTTATATGTGGGGCAATAAATAAAGTAAAAGATTCTATGGACTAATTTGCAATATTTAATAAAAAGGCAAAGCGCTTACGTGGCGAACATCTCCAACCAATCCAGAATCAAACATCGTATCTCTAATCTTAACCGTCCGTTGATGATGCAACCAAATCGTACCGTCCATAAACTGAACACCGTTAGATTCACACGCCTCCACAATCTTCTCCAGCTCCGTCGCGTCTTGAGCCGGCGGTTTCTCAACAAGAACATGCCTCTTCTTCTCTGCCGCCGTCACCGCCCATTTTCCTCGTTGAGTCACCGGCATCGTCAAGTAAACGGCGTCAACGTTTTCATCGTTTAGTAGTTCGTCGTAACTTCCGTATATTTTGACGGTTTCCGGCGATAAATTGTTGGCGGCGGCGAAGGTTTTTGCTGTTTCGAGTGATGGATCGCTGATGGCGATAATGACGGCGTTTGAGGATTGTGTTACTGTTCTGACGAACTTTGATGCGAATCTGATGCATCCAAGAAGACCAAAACGCACCGTTTTTGTGTCACTCATTGTTGTTTTTTTTTTGTTATGTTGTTGTAATGTTTTTTTTTTTACTTCTTCAGCTTCAGGAGCTGTGTTCTAAATAAAAGTGATGAGATATGATTGTTTTCCACGTGGCGAATCCTGAGCCTTAGAGTTTTTAGATTATCTTCTTCAATTTATTTTCTTGAATCTACGTGGCAAATTTTTCTTTTTTATAAGCATTTTTTATTTAATAAGAAATGCAACATTTGTTGAACTATTTAAAGACTTGAATTACTTCAAACATACAAACTAAAACATATCAATCCAAAAACACATGCATGAGTAGAAATACATCGATGAAGTTATATTATAACGTTAAAGCCTCGAAATAACGTGTTCGACACTGCGTTGATGAACTTTCTTAGAACCAGCATCGTCCTCCTTGACCACCAAGGCCTTAGCGATGTCTCTCAACTTAGACTTGAGGATCTTTCCATTACTATTCTTTGGCAGCTCTTGAAAGAACACTACTTTTCTCGGACACATAAAATGCGGCATATTCTCACGGCAATACTTAATGAGATCTCCTTCATTGGTCACCAATTCCTCTTCACCGTTCTTTAGAACAACAAACGCACACGGGGTTTCACCCCACAGAGGGTGAGGCATGGCCACAACCGCGGCCTCGAGGACTTGCTGATGCATGTAAAGAACTTTCTCGACCTCAATACTGCTGATGTTCTCACCTCCCGAGATGATGATGTCTTTGGATCGATCTTTAATCTCTACATATCCATCAGGATGAATCACACCTATGTCTCCGGTGTTGAGCCATCCATGTTTAAATGCTTCAGAAGTTGCTTTAGGGTTCTTTAGATACCCTTTCATAAGAATGCTTCCTTTAATGACAATTTCTCCCATTGTCTTACCGTCGCGCGGGACACTCTCTAGTGTTTTGGTGTTCTTCACGTCAACGTCAGCTAGGGTTAGGTTTCTTACACCTTGCCTTTGTTGTAGCTGCATCTGTTGATGCTCTGGTAGTCTATTTAGGATTGTCATAATAAACTTTGTTATTTTCAAGATGATTATGTATATAAAAGATTGTAGTATATTATGTAAAATCATAATGGTTATATTACTTGTTCCACTCGTCTTGCCATTCACAAAAGAGAACCGGGCCAGTGGCCTCTGTAAGCCCATAGCCATGCATCACTTGAAACCCTAACTGCTCAACTTTCTTTATAAGGACGGCCGGGGGCGAAGAACCTCCGGTCAACACCTGAACCGGCAGGGACTTGTGTGACTGGTTGGTTCGATCTCCTTCTAGGAGAAACCTAAAGACCGTAGGAACACAGGACATATGTGTCACGCCATGCAATTCTATGTTATTATAGATCTCTGGGGCAGTCACATGTCTGATGCATACATTAGTACCGCCACGTGCAGCCACAGACCAGGGGAGCGTCCATCCATTGCAATGAAACATAGGCAGTGTCCAGAGGTAGACCGGGAAAATCCCCATTTGCCAGCCAATAATCAAGCTCAAAGCGCTCAAGTAGGCTCCTCGGTGACTAACCACCACACCTTTTGGGTCGGCAGTGGTACCGGACGTGTAGTTCAATGAGATAGGGTCATGCTCATTGTGGACAAGGAACATATTTGGGGACAAGGAGGGCGTAGTTTCTCCTTTTCGGATGAGACCCTCGTAGTCCAAATTCTTGGAAGAAGGATTTGTAGTGGAATCAATCTCGTTAATGAATATGATCCGCGGATGAGGTTGTGACTCGTCAGTGGGTAGGAGACTGAGGACTTCTTGGATCAAAGGAGCAAACTCGTGGTCCACAAATAAGATCTTTGGCTCGGCGTGGCGGATGATTATGGCTATGGTTTTGGCGTCAAGACGGGTGTTAATAGGGTTAAGTACGGCTCCGGTCATGGGAACGCTAAAATGCATCTCGTACATGGCAGGTACGTTTGGGGCCAAAATCGAGACCTATACAAAGATTTATTACATTTATAAGATGAATAAATCAATTCGGTAAAAATTACCATCCTAAAGAAAAGTAAGGATAGTACAAGATATGATAGGCCTCACTAAATAAAAAACTAAAACGAGAAAAAGAGAAGTCATGTGGTTCATATGCAGATCATGACACCATTATATCGTGAGAACGAGTAAAGGAAAAGGCATATAATGATTAGTCACATATAGGTATGAGAAAGCAAATGGAAAATTCTTACGACGTCGTTTCGGGTGATGTTAAGAGACAGGAGAGAAGCGGCGAGATGACAGCAACGGTCATAGGTTTGAGGCCAAGTGAAGCGAGTTTTTCCATAGATTATGGAAGTTCGGTTGGGATAACACTCGGAAGCTCTCTTTAAGAACGTTATGGGCGTTAGAGGAACATTGTTTGCTTCACATAACGTCAGATTATCCATCTTTTATGTGTGTATGTGTGGGAATAAGGATATGGAAGTCCATATTATATATAGAAAATATAATTGTGAGAGGCCTCAAAACATATGACTGAGAGTGATAGATAACAAAATTTAATATTCGTAGAATAACCAATGGATTGCATGCTGGCAATGCCTAAAGTTTTGGAAGCTGTCATAGAAAAAAAACTAAAGCTCTCACACAAGTCACAATCTCACTTTCTTTTTGAGTTTATAACCGAAACATGATATTAGACGAACCATCTTTAAGAGGAATGGAAGCTATATATTGTAAAAGTAGTAGATGCTATATTTGCTGCCAAACAAGATAATGCGATTATACTAAATTCGTTTATTTTAAAAAGTTTGGCTAGCTATAATTATGTTTAAATTTTTAAGGAAAGCCATGCAAAGCAGTCTTTGACAAGGACACAAGTTTGTGGTATTTACTGTTCTGATACATTAGGCACGAGATGTCGTTCAAATGATATACTGACCATTCATATTCACTGTTGTTTTCATTGTCCACATGCGTTTGTAAATTGTAATCAAATAAAAACAAAATGGATCGGTCTCGACAGATTTTCAGTTGCGACCTAAAACTTTGGTTTCTATTTTCATCACCAGCTTCAATGTATTAATTACTAGAAATTATTCAACGCTACGCGCCGATTATTTTTATATGCTAGTTTTACTATGTTTGTAAATGAAGATTAATTCTCATTAGCATTTTAATAAAGTAGATTCTTGTTATTTGACTTCTGAAATATAGTTTTTTGGCCAAAATATCTATGTAAACTAGATCATGACCCGTGCTATAAAGCACGAGATTAAATATTTTGTATGAATCAAATTGTATATTTTTTTTGAAGAAAAAAGTAATAATATAGTATAATAGTATAGTATAAAAGTGATGCCACATAATATTTTATTTTTATTACTATTTGGATATAATGTTGGTTTGCCAAAAAATAAAAAGGATATAATGTTGTATATTTCATTTGACGACGGTTGTCTATTTTGTTTGTAGAACTAAATATTAATATAATAATAAATTTTAAATCTATATTCTATATCATATTGGATTATTTTATTGTAGGAATTAAATGTTGTATAATCTTAACTTGGTTGACAAACATGACTTGGTAATAAAGAATGAGAGAATATTGTATTGTATATAAAATGTTTTTAGCTGCATTAGAATTGTATTTTTGTTTATTTTTGATATCATAATGAGATTAACAATTTATTTGGTTCAATTAGGTATTCATAATTGCATTGTGTCATTGAGAAAAAAAAAATAGTTGTATTATATGTTAAAGTTTTTACTAGGGCTATATTGGGTTTTGTTTTCTCAGTGCCAAATTTATTTTGTCTAGTGATATCTTATGATTTTAACGGTTTTTGAGCCTTACTTTACCTCTAAGTCTTTGCATTTTCATGTCATTTAGGTTGTTTAGATTGCATTTGCATCAAGTTCTTTGTCTTTAGGTGTTTGGAGTAGAGACATGAAAAATGGAGCTAAAAGAAGAGTTTTGGACCATAAGAACCCAAGAAAAGACCAAGGGAATTAAAGAAGTAAAGAAAAGAAGAAAGAAGAGCCATAGCGACCAAATGTATCAGTGTATCTTGCTTGCTACAGATTCCCCTGAAGATGAAGACGTTTCCAGAATTTATATCAGGCAACCATATGGACGTCTGCTCCTTGCTACGAGTCATTTAAGCAGTCAAGATCCAAATTACAACAGGGTTTTGACCCGGTTTGTTCCGGGTTGACCGGTTCGTTTTTTTTCTATATAAATATGTCTAAACCTAATTTCTAGATTTCTCATGCTACATAAGCCTAGTTTTCTTCATTTTTCTTTGTAATCAACTTTAAACCTTTGTGATTCTTGCTTTGATATAAGTTTTTCCTTAGATTTAACTTCTATTTATCTCTTATACTCTTCTTCTAACATGAATCTTCAAGGATTATTGTCAACTCCTTGGATTTTCATGGCTTTAAGTGAGTAGTCTTCTTAGAGCTTTTGGGTCAAGTAGATTAGGGTGATTAGGTGATGATTTGTGATGCTTAGGACTTAGTCTTAATATACCCTTACTCTCTAGGTGCTCTTAGTGCTAGATTAGTCTTGATTAAGCTAGTCTAGATCATAGGAAGTTTCATGCCCGGAAGGTGTTCGATGAAATTCCTGAAAGAACTTAGTGAGTGCTTAGCATTCCTAGCCAATGGAAATTGATGATTAGGGTGCTAGGTGGTTAGTTAGACTTGAAATTAATGCATATTAGTCTTGTGATTGCCAATGGAAATTGATGTTAATTGCTTGATTAGTGTAGAGTTATTGCCATGGAAGTGGATTAGCTTAAATTAGTGATCTTAGACCTAAGGATTAGCAAATGATTGATTGTATTAGCATCATAGATTATCCTTTGACCACCCAAGTCAATAACCTTAACCCAAAGGCTTATTCATTTAGCATTTTCGTCTTTGACTTTTTGTTGACTTTCGTTGACTTTTTGTTGACTTTTATAAATTGCATCTTTCTCATTTATTTTGCTATTGCTTTATGTTTATGGGTTATTGCTTAGCTTAGACACTTGTTTAGCTTTGTCAATTGCTTTTGGTTTGTTTATTTCATTTGCATTTTAGTTCCTTTTTGTTTTCATTTTCTTTAGGTTGTTAGTTTAAAATCAATCCTATATTTGCTTAGATTAAGAAATTTTGTGTATTCTTAGTGTCTTAGATCACTAGTTCCCTGTGGATTCGACCCTTAAGTACTATAAACGATAACCATTAGATTGTGGTTTTTGGACTTAGAGGAAATATTAATTGATAGAAAACCTCCTAATCAAGTCTAGTATCATAGAATATGACCCGCGGGATAAATAAATTTTTGTATTTGTTTTTTTATAATTTGATTATTTGTGTTGTATATATTTGATAAGAATTTTTTTTGTTTATAATCTTATGATTGATTGTATTTGATTTGTAATAAAGTTGGATTTTACTCCACGGTACACCACATGTCGATATTTGTGTAACTAAAAAGTTTAAATTTTAAGTTATAATTTTTTTGTTAATATTATTTTTTATAGTGTGTTTAAGATTGTATAATTGTATTTGATTGTTAGTTCTACGATTTTACCCGTGGTATACCTTTCCATATTAATATCGACCCAAACCCGTCCTACCATATAACCTCTATGAAACTAAACATCATTTTGTTATTTTACTTTTTAATAATATTTTATTTGAAAAACATATATAGAGAGACTACATAACATGCAAAATATTTGACATAAAATCCTTACTATTTCATTGTCTCTTCAACGTCGTTGGTTGCCAATATATAATACCTAAAATAATAATTAACCAAATAATATAAAATGTATGCAGATAATCATATCCAAAATTAAGGAAATTTTTATTATAATATTGACTAATGAAATTACGTGGATAGGAATTAGAAATTACGTGTTTCACTTTGATTTTTTTTTTTTAATTCCAGATTCCCAATACACATGTTTATTGAATCAGACTCTGGATGAGACTCTTTGGACGTAGATTTGAAACAAATCATCAAGTCAAGAAATATGAGAAGAAACAAAATAAAAGGTATTCAAATTCAGCTAAAAAATTAAAAAATTCAGCTAAATTAATAGATTAGAAAAATCGCCTTGTCAGTAGAAGCAAACTCATACAATAGAAAAAAAAATCATTCAATAGTCTCTCTAACGTACATGTAGGTGAATAATTCATCGTTTTGAGAAACGTAATAAAAAACTTTAAAATTGCTCTGAAAGTTTGAGTGATATGTGAGTGCTTCAGTGGATTACTATATTTATAGGCATAAGAGAGTCGGTAGAAATTTTAGATTTGATAAAATGAAATCTAAAATAATATATTTTCAAATTAAAGTTTTAATTCAACATTTGTGGAATATGCTAAAATTTAAAAGATGGGAATATATAGTTAAGATATAATTTGGATAGTATCTATATTGCTTTGGTACTATATGCGTAAACTAAGCAATATATTTATGTTAAGATTTCAAAAAATAATTAGATTTCAGAAAATATTTATTGTTTCCTAAATTCAAGTTATCGTGTGATAATCATATCAATAATTAAGGAAACGTTTATTATAATATTAACCAATGAAATTACGTGGATAGGAATTTACGTCAAAATAAAGATTTAATAGTTAATGATACTATATTTTAGGAACTAAATATATTTTGTTAACTTGTTTGATTGTTGTTTGTTAAATTATATGGAATTTGAATTTGAATATTTAAGGGCTTGATTGGTTCTCCCGCTACCACCCGCAAACGCTGCGTTTGCGGGCAGTTGCGGTTGCTAGCGTTTAAAACCAATCATAAAAAACGTTTTATACCGCTCCGAACCGCTCTAGACCGCTCCGTACCGCTGAATTCAAAAGCTCCTTCCCGCAAGCGTTTGCGGTTGCGGGCGGTAGCGGTTGGCAAATTTTTTTTTTTTTTAATTCAAATCCTATATATAAATATTAAAAAATACATAAATAACAAATAAATTTAAAAAAAATCTGAAAAACAAAATTTAAAAAAATAATTATCAAACCCTATATATATTAACGTTAATTCTGAAAACCCTAATTTTTTTCTATTTACCAAAATTATGGCGTTAATCTAAACTCAAGAAGCACAAAATACAAACAAAGTATTGTAATAAAATTATTAATCCAGAGGATCTAAGAATTCAAAACATCTATTTTTTTAGTTTGTCATATTATTTTAATTGTAATTTGTTATATTACTTGATGCTGTTTTTTTATGAACCAAATGCATGAAGTAATAAGCACTTAATTATGAAATATATTATTTTAATTATGTAGTAATTTTATATATTTTTTTATTATTAATTTTATATAAATTGTTTTGTATTTTATCATAATAATATAAATATTTGGTGTTTTTATACTTTATTATATAATTATAAATTATATTTCTTTTGATCATTTTCGATTTAACCGTTGTCGCATCCGCTGGTTAACCAGTCATAAAACTCCCGCAAACGCACCAATTTTCAACCGCTTAACCAGTCGTTCAAAATGCATCATAACGCTTGAAACCGTAACCGCCCGCTTCCGCAAACTCCCGCAGACGCAACCGCACCCGCTACGTTAAACCAGTCAGGCCCTAAGTTACTCGAAATTATCCGAAGCCGTTATAGAAACAACTTAGATTTAGTATTAATATGAATTTCAATTTTAGTAACTTAATATGTGTGAGAATAATTTTCGCCAATATATAAATACATTTTTTAATAACATTTTCGAAAACATGTTGAATAATGGATTACTATATAACATTTTCAATAACATTTCGAATTATATGAATTGTGTTGTTTTTCAAAATATTTTTCGAATTATATGAATTATATAAACAAAATCTTTTGATATCTTTAAACCCGTTTGACCCGTTGACCCGTTAATATATATTAGTGAAATGGAATAAAATGATTATAATTAGAGATCTCTAATGGCATATATTGTAATTTCTTACAAAATGTAAGTTATGACTCTTAGGATGTACTTCCCAAATATTAGTATAGGATGATATTTATATCTAATATTGGTAATATGTTGATGTGCATTAATTTTTCAAAGTTTTGTGAAAAACATCCATTTACTTTGTGAGAATAAGACCACCAACTACCATTCACTTTGTATTTTTGCATGCTTGGCTCACAAATTAAATTAATATTTTATTAAATACTTTTTTAGAAAGCACATATAATCCGCAGATTCATAGAGGCAGACATCAACACCCTATGATTTTAGGTTATATGATTTTAGGCTAAATTTTGAATATTTTTGTTTGTCAATGCCGGTCAACGATGGTCAATGCTAGAATAAGATGGTCGTGATGTTGACCACATGTCGTCATATAGTTGGTCTATGTGGACATGCGATACATTTAGTTTGTATAGTTGACTATACATTTCTAAACTTAAGATGTGTATAGTCATGTATTTTGTCATACGTCGTGTAGCAGAGTATCTTTTTAGAGAAAAAATTTGAACCTTACCTTTTTTGTTGCATAACCAATTTGTTGAATAATCGTAATCTAACTTTGTGATTATCAAAAGAAGAAAGTAAAATAGTTTTGACGAATTTATAAAATATGGTTATTCTAATTTGAATCATGTCATAATGATATTAAGCTTAAATATTTCTATTTTTGGTTTCAATGATAACATATTAACATTAGAAAACAATATTTATGGACTCAAATATGTTTTTTCATATATTAAATTTTGTTTCTGCTTGTCTCGAAATAACTTTTTTTAAGAGATATAAGCTTATTGTGAACAAAAAAAAAAAGAAAAAAAAAGAGATATAAGCTTTTGTGTCATGTTTTTGTTTATCTTTTAAGATTTTTTTAGCATTGAAAATAGATTAGTTGATTAATTTTTACCACCAAATAAAGATTTTATATCAGTGATTTAAGTATGTCCTTGCATAGGATTTCACCGTTAATTTTTATGTTGTTTTTACCATATGCATATATAGGAGTTTACTTTCTTTTATTTGATAATTTTAAAAGTTTATCAAAAATCTGGAATATAGTAAAAGTTTGGTTTTGCATGGAATTTTAAGATCCAATCCAAAAGTAACAGTTTGAAATGCTATTTCAAATTTTTAGTATTTTCAAAAGAAAATGGGTAACAATTAATGTTCATTATATTTTCCTATTAGGTACTGTAAATTAATATTGAAATTTAAATTTAATTTCCAAAACATTAAAAATATAGAAAAATGAGACTCCATATGTTTCAAAATATAAGATGTTTAGAATTTTGTTTTTAATAATATGTTACAAGTGTCTATACATATTATAAATTTATTTGACACTTTGTGGCTACTTGTATTCTGAACTCTCTTTTGTGATTGGTTGAATATATTTAACTGAAAATAATTATTTTTTGTAGAAAAAAATTAAAAGGGATATATTTTTGTATAAGTTTTTAACATTTGATTGCTTTAAATTTGGTGAGAATGAGTAATTTGTGTTTATGCCTATATGTTTCCCAAAACAAATATTGTCTAATAATATATACACCTTTCTACATTTGACCTTCTCTTAATCTCCATAACGTTGATTCTTCATGATATATGCTCCCAAAAAAAAAAAAAAACAAACCCCAATGTAATACATATGCTCCCTAACCATGCCTAAAATGAATGACAAATGCATGAAAGAGGAAGATAAATACAATCACAATCGACGAAAACCAAAAGATATCAACTCACTAGCCTTCATTCTTTTCTTATGCTAAATATGTTAATATCATTTTTAATCATTGAGTTTAGATATGGCAGATAATACATTGAAATATCAAAGAAATTTTTGTTGATGTTTTCAAAAAATTTAGATATTAACAATTTTTTAATTTTTTAAATTAGATGCAAAACTTTCCTACATCAGAATGTTTACTAAGCTATATAGTTTAGATTTTTCAAATAATTTTTGTTCTAACATTAATTTCATAAAATTTGCATTTAGTATAAAGTAGTAAACCAATAGAAAAACTGTGTTTGATCAAAAGAACGTAAGTTTTAACTTTAAGTATATGAAAGTACGATGATGGAAACACGTGAGTTAATTTAATAAACAAAATATGTAGATTTCGAATTCGAGAAATCTTGTTTTCAAATATAAACATGTTTTTTCTGATAAATCGTGAAAGTTCCGGATCTTCCAAACATAATGTCTCTCGGTATCCGGTCTCAAATTTTAGTCTAATTTAAAAATAACCCTACATACCAAAGATGTTTGAATCCGGAACGCATATTGTGAGATGTTTGTTCATGCACATATTGTGAACGACTCCTATTGAAATAATCTTCTCAATTCACGTGAGATACAAAAAACCATACGTCAGCTTGACAAAGATGACATCTATCTCTGTTTTAATACTAGTACCTTTAAGCTTACCCGTATTATGGTGTGGTTAACTATCCGCAAGAACAATGATAACCCGAATGAAAATGTATTTCCTGCAGCGTTGTGTTGCCTAATGATCACAAATGGGTTCATGCAGTGGCGAATTCAAAACTAAAATTAACATGGGGCACATATAAAAACTTTAATACGATAATTATGATTTTTATTTGGCATCTAGTATTTTTAAAATTAATTTTTTTAAAACACTCAAAAATTCAATAACTTTTATGAAGAATACCATTTTCATTGGTTTTTCTATTTTTGAAATATAAATTGAAACAAAAAATTTAAGTAACTAAATTTACCAAATATTTTGGTATGTAGACAATCAAATAACGAAATAAAAAACATGCATCTTGATATATAAGTAAAAGAAATGTAACTGACAACCGATAAAAAAAAATGATAACATGAAAGAAACAAAACACACATAAAACATATATATATAGATATACAAAATGGAAAGAGGCAACCATAAAAATAATTGAAGGAGCAAAATGAAATTAGAGTTATCAAACTATAGCAAAATAGATGTTATTATATAATCACTCCGGCGCATGTGCCCCACCACTTCTCTCTTTAGATCCGCCCCTAAGTTCAGTCCTTTGGAAATATCTTTGCGGTTGGTCCATATATTGTTTGGTTGGCGGAAAATTGATAAATGTGTGGATATTTGACACCCAATCTTCAATTTTCCGCTAAACTCCTTAATGACGGGATTAATGTGGAACATTTTTGAAAAGAGACACATCAAAAAAATATTTCTCAAAAATTCTCGTTGAAAAAACCTGCATCGTAACTCATAATTTTCCGAAATGGATAATTCAAGTAGTTTATCCCATATTCGATCGATTGCTAAATAAATGAAACTTTTTCAAACATCTAATTATTTTTATTCACTATGAATATAACACTTTCCTTATATATATATAACACTTAACTTATATTTTTTCTCTTAAAAAACATGTAAAATTTAGAACATGTGTGGGTTTAGCCGTTAAACACTCTTTTTTGGTTAGGGTTATAACACTTAATTTAAACCGTTCTAAAATGGATATAGCCTTATGATTTGACTCATTTATACATGATAAATAATTTTTCAACAAAATTACTATCACTTTCGATTCTGTTTTAGTTCACCAATAGAAAAACTAAAAAATATTTAATTTTAGTTATGTCCCTAATAAAATGAAAAAAATAAAAGTATTAAACAAAAAAATTATTTTCCTCTACAAACCTTGATATAAAAAATTCATTCCAAATCTCTCTACTCATCTATAGGGGCAGCTTCGTCATTTCCAATGAATAAGCAAGAATAATACTCTTGTATGATGGCAATTTCGTCATTCCGATGAATAAGCAAGAATTGTACTCTTTCCATAGGGGCAAGTTCGTCATTTACAATTGAATAAGCAAGCTAACCAAATCGTATATATTAAAAGATTCGTCTAATCACTCTGTTACTATTCTGTTTATCATTTATCTCTTTCTCTCTAACACTAACAAAGATTTTCTCTCATTTTCTCGGGAAAAAAAATCCAAAAGCATGACTTGTCGTCATGACGACGAAGCTTCTTCTTCAAACCCTCCTCCACCACTAACCGCATCACGTATCTACATCGGAAACCAAGCAAAAGAGATACTCGCAACACGTGACATCACCGGAATCACAAAACTCGTCACTAACCTCTGTTACGGTAAAGAAACAGAGCAATCTTCAAAGCTTCTCTACGAAACCTTCTCAAAACATTTCCCAAACATTTTAGTCTCAAAACTTCTCCAAATCTACAGTTTCGGTACCGATATAACCCCGAAGATTCGATCTTTTTCACTCTATCTTCTTGATTCACTTCTCATGGATATCGACGATTTACGCGGTGGTTTGAAGAAAGAGTCTTTGAATGATATCAAGAACCATGTAAGTTCTTGCCTTCTCACGCAAGAAAGTTCTGATGAAGACTTTAAACTTCTCTCAAGAATCGTATCTCGTGTCTCTGTTGATGTTTTCATTGCAAGCAAGCCTTGGCACGAGCTCTGTTCTTATATTGTTTCACTAGATGGGAATAAAAAAGCTCTGTTGTTGTTTAGTGAATTACCAACGCTTCTTGATGAAGAGTTCTTGATGCCGTTGTTGGAGAATGGTTTTGGTTTAAAGATTGTTAATGTGTTGTTGATGAATCAAGATTATGATGAAGAAGAATGGTGTTTAGGTTTAGAAGCTGGTTTTAGTTTGATACTTCAGCTTGTGAATATGAACAAGAAGAGTTTGGTTTGGGATTTGGTTTACGTGATTGTGAAATCGGTTTGGGAGATGGTTAATGTGAAGAGAAGAGAGATTGTTGTGCGTAAAGGGTTTGTTAGAGTTGCTAAGAAAGTTAGAAGAGAAGCTTTGAGGTTTCGTGAGCATGAGTATGAAGTTGTGTCACGTTTAGGTTTGATGATACAGAGGATTAATGGACTTGGTGAAGTTACGATGATGATGGTGACGATGATTCATGAAGTTCTTGAGAGGTATTACATGGGAGGTCAAGTGTTGAATCATGGTTTGCTTAATCAGTTTTTGTAATTGGTTTTTTAGTCACAAGTCTTGATTTTGTTGAAGAGATTGCACAAATGGGTTCCTTCTTTGTGTCTATTCATGTGTTGTTATGGATTCATTTTGTGACACTTATGTTTTTTTTTTTTCCAACTTATCGTCGTATATAAATCTATGAACAACATTGAGACAAAATACTTTCATTGAAAATGGATCACAATTTGTGACGTATATATCATTTAACAAAAAAATTATACATCATAAATTTTCATAAAAATTAGAAAAAAAAGGGATTCATCCTAATCGAAGATGCTTATTCCGGTTTGCCACACAATATCAAATATTTGACCCTAACAAATATTCCAAAACATAACTTGTTAGTGGTCAGATGATTTGCTTAAACAACATCAAATAAAGATGGTAAAGATCAAGACCCCTCAAATAAGAAGACTTACAAGACCATCACCAATTTCTTCGCCAAGCTTCGCAGACAGTATCAAATGTTTCTTTCTAACAAATATTCCAAAACATAACTTGTTAGTGGTCAGATGATTTAATTAAACAACATCAAATAAAGATGGTAAAAATCAAGACCCCTCAAATAAGAAGACTTACAAGATCATCACCAATTTCTTCGCCAAAATCTTTGACAGTATCAAATATTTCTTCCTAGCAAATATTCCAAAACATAACTTGTTAGTGGTCAGATAATTTGCTTAAACAACACATCAAATAAATATGGTAAAAATCAAGACCCCTCAAATAAGAAGACTTACAAAACCATCACCAATTTCTTCGCCAAGCTTCGCAGACAGTATCAAATGTTTCTTTCTAACAAATATTCCAAAACATATCTTGTTAGTGGTCAGATAATTTGCTTAAACAACACATCAAATAAATATGGTAAAAATCAAGACCCCTCAAATAAGAAGACTTACAAGACCATCACCAATTTCTTCGCCAAAATCTTTGACAGTATCAAATGTTTCTTTCTAACAAATATTCCAAAACATATCTTGTTAGTGGTCAGATAATTTGCTTAAACAACACATCAAATAAATATGGTAAGAATCAAGACCCCTTACATAAGAAGACTTACAAGACCATCACCAATTTCTTCGCCAAAATCTTTGACAGTATCAAATATTTCTTCCTAGCAAATATTCCAAAACATAACTTGTTAGTAGTCAGATGATTTGCTTAAACAACATCAAATAAATATGGTAAAAATCAAGACCCCTTAAATAAGAAGACTTACAAGACCATCACCAATTTCTTCGCCAAAATCTTTGACAGTATCAAATGTTTCTTTCTAACAAATATTCCAAAACATATCTTGTTAGTGGTCAGATAATTTGCTTAAACAACACATCAAATAAATATGGTAAAAATCAAGACCCCTTAAATAAGAAGACTTACAAGACCATCACCAATTTCTTCGCCAAAATCTTTGACAGTATCAAATATTTCTTCCTAGCAAATATTCCAAAACATAACTTGTTAGTGGTCAGATAATTTGCTTAAACAACATCAAATTAAGATGGTAAAAATCAAGACCCCTTAAATAAAGAAGACTTACAAGACGATCACCAATTTCCTCGCCAAAATCTGCTAGAAGCTTAATTAGATCACCCATTTGACCAACTCCCTTGCCAATTTCTGTTAGAATCTTAATTAGATCACCAGTTTCCCTGCCTTCTAGAATAGAGCATTGCAATAAGTAGAAGAATAGAGTTCTGCTTTTCCCAGATAAACCCTCATAGAGAATTGATATTAAAACACCAAGCCTGCAGCCATCATCACTCCTTCCTCGAAACGTCGACCCCAAAACATACAGATTCAATGGAAGATTGCCACAAAGTCTTAAAACCGTTTTACACTCAAGAAGTGTCATATATCCATCAGGTGGAGAGGTTTGTCTAAAAGCAGATAGACAAAAGATCTTTAGAGCATCTGCTTCTGATGGAAAACCCACATGGTATATATCATTGATACCATGATGCAGCAAAATATCTTTGTTTTTAGTGATGACTATAATCCTACTTCCAGGACCAAACCATTCAATATTCGCCAAAACCTTTAGTTGCTCTAGACTCGTCACGTCATCAAGAATGATAAGAACCCTCTGGTCGTGTAGCCTTTCTTGTATCGCACCTAAATGGCGTATCCTAATGTCCTTTAGGTTCAAAACTTGCGAAAGGAGCTGCTCTTGTAAACTCAATTTTGCACGATACTCATGAAGACTAATGGCGTTGCTTTCTCTAAGGTTGTCCATATAACAACTATGCTGAAATCTGCTAGAGAGTTGGCTATGATGTAAGGCTCTGGCAATGGTACTCTTACCAATGCCTGCAGGACCAGAGATTCCAATCATCTTAACTTTATCATAACCTAAATCTAGCAGAGACTCAATTTTCGTCAAATTAGCTTTAAGTCCCACCATGTCATCAAAATCCTTTGACTGTGTAGCATTCAGTTTATTTAAGACATCAGTTGCAATCTCCTCAATCATTTTGGCTTCGTCAACCCTAAGAAACATTCATGAGAAAACAAATATTAAATTTTAAACTTTTATCAAGTTTTACATATTATAATTAATATATTTAAAATCAATAAATTTTTTATAATATTATGAACATTTGAACATATAAAAAAATTAAAATAACACGGGACAACTTATATTGTGGGACAAGGTAATATGGTTGGACAACTTTGAATTAACATTAATAAAAATTCTAAATATCATTAACCCGTCTCTTCAATAAGGGTTAAATCGTCATTTTATTATTTTTAACACCATCAATATTAGACATACCAAATCAGCTTGATTTAGATAAGATTATATAAAACCAAAATGTCATGTGGTATACCGTTACTTAATAACAATTGTAAAGTATAAAATATAAATGTCTTATAAAAAGATGCAATTTGCAAACTTCTATATATAATAAATAGTCTTTAACGCTGTGAAAAAATAAAAATAAATAAATAAATAGTCATTAACTTTTAAAAATCACTACTTTTAGAAAACAAATCATCGTGTTGTATATCGCGGATTAAACTCTAGTAACCTATTAAAACCGGAACCAAACCGAAACCGAATTAAACCGAGATACATATGGTTTTTATATAGTTTCATTTTTATAAAACCGAAATACCGTGAAAACCAAACTGAATTACATATGGTTTCAGTTTTTGTAAAACCGTAAAACTGCAAAGCCCGCTCCTACATCTATCTCTAATATCCATAATTCATTCAACAAGAAATTCTACTATAATACTCGTTCAAAAAAAAAATTCCCTTAATGATTTCAATTCTATTCTATCAGATGAAAGATAAACTGTATTAAACACAAACCAGTCTTGGACGTGTACTCCAGCTATGTGGCCCACATAGGTCAAAGCATGGCTCCATTTTATCACCTCCTCCTTTGTTTTACGAGCACAAGTTTCTTTGAAAGCGATCCCAAATTCTCCGGTTTGTTTTCGCACATCAGATGGATTTACTCCGTAGAAGATTGTCATCACTATCTGTTCTTTATCTTCTTTGCAGTTCAAAATCTCCGGTAGCTCATCAAGACACAGGGCCGGTGCGGTATACCTAAATGCCCTACGCCACTAAAAAAAATCATGCCCTTTGTAAAATTTTTTTTTTCCTCGCATCACAAATAAAATTAAAATAAAACTCATACTAAACTAAAAAAAACAGTAATTAATTTCATAAGAAGTTTGTAAGGAAAAAAAAAATATATTCTCTAAATATAGCTCTATTTAGACTTTTACCAGCAAAATCATTCATCAAACTCACGTAGTCGAGCTTTTCAACCATAGTTGTCTCAATGGATAGTAATGTCAATCCATTTAATCTTTGTAAATGTTTAGGGTTTTATTTTATTTTAAGCCAAAAATTTCCAAAAAAAATTCATTAACGACATATTAATTATCATTTTATTAATTTAAAGGCATAAAGTCCATAAAATATAGTGAAAATAAAGTCCAAGAAATTTATTTTTCAAAAAAACTTATAATTTTTTTTTAACATATAAGACCCTAAAAAAAATTCTAAAATATATGCCCCCTTTAATTTGATGCCCTAAGCC
Source organism: Arabidopsis thaliana x Arabidopsis arenosa (assembly GCA_019202795.1). Taxonomy (NCBI): domain Eukaryota; kingdom Viridiplantae; phylum Streptophyta; class Magnoliopsida; order Brassicales; family Brassicaceae; genus Arabidopsis; species Arabidopsis thaliana x Arabidopsis arenosa. The sequence continues at coordinate 8,739,482 of CM032919.1, read as the reverse complement.
ATCGCTTCACTTGATTGTGTCATGCGCCGGGCCTGTCAAGACACCAGCTCGATGACGCATAGTTCTTCGAGAGCACGACGATGGAGATCCTCGATTCTCTAATCGCCTGTTTGAGAGCAGGGGCGATGGTTTGGCCTCTCTCGATCCTTTGATCATCGAACATCGTAATTCCATTAAAGTTAAACTGTTTTCGTAAATGACTTAGAAATGTTTTGCGGACGTCTGGTCCATGGAAGCTCGTAAAAATCCTGTATCTCCAGGTGCAAGATGAAGAAGAAGACGAAGATGATGAAGAAGAAGAAGTAGCCATTGTATAGAAGAAGAAGAAGACGACGAAGATGATGATGAAGAAGAAGAAGAAGAAGTAGCCTTTATCCATGGGATGTGTTTATTTAAGCCTTTAATTTTATGGACCCTTTTATAGAGAAAACTTTTGCAAAGCTTATAGTGAGGGAATGTAATGAGAAGTTTCTTTGCAAAGTAAGCAAACTTTCAAACGAGTGAACTTATTATTACGAACAAAATTATAGAAGAAAAAAGAACAAACGAAATAAGAAAAGTCATAATTGGTTGATTGGTTTACGTGACTTTGCCTCTTTATGCAAAACGAGTGATGGAATAAGACACAGAAAAATTATAATTTCTTTTGGACAACTAAAGACCTCAGTAAAACGTCAAATAAATAGATAAAGTTTTTATGACGAAAAAAAAAAAGATAAATTTTTTTAAAATAAAATGTTGAAAACTAGTTTAAGTATATACTTTTTGCAAACGTAAAAATATGTAAATCAAACTTGATGAATATTTCGAATAGCAGATAGAATATAATAGAATCATGTTTACAGAAGATGAATAAGTGGTGTACCATTTATCCCTTAGATAGAGAGAAGGAATTTCCAAGAAATAATATAAAAGGTTTATTTGTTTCATGTTCAAGATTTTTTTGGCATTTACTACCAAAAAATAAAATAAAATAAAATAATAGTTGACCAAAATAATATAAAAGGTTTATTTGTTTCATGTTCTAGAGATATATTACATGGGAAGTCAAGCATTTGATATTGGTTTGCTTAACCAATTTCTGTAATTGGTTTTTAGTGACAAGTCTTGATTTGTTGAAGAGATTTTACAAATAGGTTCCTTCTTGGTGTCTATTCATGTGTTGTTATGGATTCATTTTGTGACGCTTATGTTTCCAGTCCATTAATATCATAAATCTGTTTTTTCTTTCAACTTATCGTCGTATATAAATCTATGAACAACATTGAGACAAAATACTTTCATTGAAAATCCATCACAATTTGTGATGGAAACTGGAGTTTACAACACTAAAAACAACGAAAATAATTTAGAAGGATGTATATGAAAGCATATTTAAAAGTGTCAAGACTATAAATCAATGAAAATACTCTTCTTTTATGAAAAACCAATGTTGGTACTTGGTAACAAATTTCAAGATATATCCTTTACTATACCTAACATAAAACTACTCATTTGCTAAAAACCATTCAAATACTAACTATCGTAATACTACTAATGATATACTGAATCAAGATAGGGTCCTATAACTTCTTTGCTTCCAGCATTGTTGTGTTGTGTATCCTACATGAGTGCATGTACTATAAAACTAGGAGAATAACGAAAGCAGAAATGCAAAATTTATCAGGCAAAAATACAAAAAGCTTGAACCTTTGCGCTGCTGACAGTTCAGTTTCTCAATAATATTTTAGATTCAAAATTTTAGTCTAAAATGGTGCTTGTTATCTATTACTGTTTTTTTTTTTGGGTAGCCAGAGGAGAAAACTGTCGAAATCATCGGCCCAAACAATTTGCCAGATGCCTTTTTCAACCTAAACTGTGGCATTATACATTTATGAATCTGAACTAATAAATTTTTTAAATTAATACCGATTTAAACCACATAATCGTTTATTGACTTTTCCGGTGTTAGTAAACCGTTAAACGGTGCTACATGCCTGAGTCAGACAATACCCTGACGACACTGTGACAACTTAAAATTGTTGTTAACCTTAAACGGTGTTAGTAAACCCTAAACGGTGTTGACTCTTAAGTCATAGTGTTCGCCACAACTTAACATCGTTTAATTGTTTACAAACACGGTGAAGGTTATATGACTAAAGTGGATAACTTAATAAAAAAATCAATAATTTTTATATAGTAATTATATAGTTTTTACATTTTTATATAAAAAATCTCATAAACTTTTCATAATTTTTTTCTAAAAATACATATTTTAAACTAGTACGATACACAGTAAGTTACGCCTTATTACAAATGATCAATAATAAAAAAATGGGATTCAAACTAATAGTAATTGAAAAAAAAAAACGATTCATCCTTAGTTCCTTCTAACCGAAGATTCTTATTCCGGTTTGGCACGCTTGGTAGGCAAGTTCATATATTTGACCCTAACAAATATTCCAAAACATAAATTTGTTAGCGGTCAGATGATTTGCTTAACACATCATCAAATAAAGATGGTAAAAATCAAGACCGCTCAAATAGAAGACTTACCAGTTCAATATCTAGATCATCACCAATCTCCTCGCCAAGATCTGCTAGAATCTTAGTTAGATCACCACTACGAGGCACACCAGTTTTCAGGCCATTTTCTATAGCAGAGCATCGTATTAAGTAGTCAAATAGAGCTTGGCTTTTCTCAGATAAACTCTTACAGAGTAATCCTATTACAAAAAGATTGCAGTCATCATCACTCATTCCCCGAAACTCTACTCCTACACAATGCAAATTTAATGGAAGATTGCCAATAATTCTAATAATCTTTTCACACTCAAGAAGTGTTATAGATCCATCAGGTGGAGAGGTTTGTCTAAAAGCATATAGACAAAAGATCTTTAGAGCATCTTCTTGTGATGGAAAACCCACATGGTATATATCACTGATACCATGTTGCAGCAAAATATCTTTGTTTTCAGTGATCACAATGATTCTACTTCCAGGACCAAACCATTCGATATTAGCACAAACCTCTAGTTGCTCTACATCCGTCACGTCATCAAGAATGATAAGAACCCTCTGGTCGTGTAGCCTTTCGCGTATCGCACCTAAATGGTGTATCCTAATGTCCTTCAGGTTCAAAACTTGCGAAAGAAGCTGCTCTTGTAAACTCAATTTCGAACGATACTCTAGAGCACTATTGGCTTTGCTTTCTATAAGGTTTTCCATATAACAACTAAGATGAAAACTGCTTGAGAGTAGGCTATGTAAGGCTCTGGCAATGGTACTCTTACCAATGCCTGCAGGACCGGAGATTCCAACCATCTTAACTTTATCATAGTCTAGATATAGCAAAGACTCAATTTCCGTCAAATGAGCTTTAAGTCCCACTATGTCATCAAAATCCTTTGACTGTGTAGCTAACAGTTTATCTGAGACATCAGTTGCAATCTTCTCGATCATTTTCGCTTCGTCGTCCCTAAGAAACAGTCATGAGAAAAGAAACTCCATAAATATAACATTCCTCTATTCACCAACTATTTTATCGATAACATGTTACTTTCCATCAACTTTTGGATGTTAAATGGATACAATTTAAAAGTTTGTGTAATTATAAGTGAAGAAAAATTTTAATTCAGGTATTTTCTTGGGTACCCACCCAAAAGTTTGGAAATCGATAATTTGTTTGTGTATTTTTATGGAATTTTCATGTAGTTTTAGATATTTATTTATGGGTAGGCAAAAATATCGTAACCCAAGAAACGAACCAAACTGAAATAAATGATTTGATTTGGTTATGATTTAGCTTGAAAACTCATTTGCTTGTTACTTTTATTATGTTTTCGGTTTAGATTTCATTTGGTCAAAAACTGTAAAAGCGAATGTCTTTTTTGGTTTTTGATTAAAATTAAGGATAGTTATGTGTAGTTATATCGTCTGGTTTTTATTGTGATTAATAATAATATCATTAAATTTTTTCTTTATTAGGCTTATAATTATAGATCTTTGAGTAATTTATAATTATTGATCTATTATATTTTATACTACGTTTACTTTTATTTATGCATCAAACTTATATATTTTTTTTTGTAAAAACATGGAATAATCTATAAAAATCAGAACCAAACCGAAACCGAAACCAAATCTTTATTTAATTTTTATAAAACCGAAAAATCATGAAAACCAAACCGTAACCAAACCGAATCACATACGGTTTATATATGGTTTCAGTTTTTGTAAAACCATAAAACTAAACCGAAAAACCTCAAAGCCCACCCCTACATCTATCTCCAATATGCATAATTCATTCAACAAGAAATTCTAATACCCGTTCATAAAAAACATTCCCTTAATGATTTCAATTTTATTCTATCAGAAGAAAGATAAATTGTAATTTAATGAAAAAACAAACCAGTCTTGGACGTGTTCTCCGGCTATGTTGCCCACATAGTTCAAAGCATGGGTCCATTTTATCATCTCCTCCTTTGTTTTACGAGCACAAGTTTCTTTGAAAGCGATCCCAAATTCTCCGGTTTGTTTGCGCACATCAGATGGATTTACACCGTGGAAGATTGTCATCACTATCTGTCCTGCGTTTTCTTTGCAGTTCAAAATCTCCAATAGCTCATCAAGACACCAGCTCGATGACGCATAGTTCTTCGAGAGCACGACGATGGAGATCCTCGATTCTCTAATCGCCTGTGTGAGAGCAGGGGCGATGGTTTGGCTTCTCTCGATCCTTTCATCATTGAACATTGTAATTCCATTGGAGGTAAACTGTTTTCGCAAATGACTAAGAAATGTTTTGCGGACATCTGGTCCATGGAAGCTGGCGAAAGTATTGTATCTCCAGATGCAAGAAGAAGAAGAAGAAGAAGAAGAAGAAGAAGAAGAAGAAGAAGAAGAAGAAGAAGAAGAAGAAGAAGAAGAAGAAGAAGAAGAAGAAGAAGAAGCATCCATGAGTGGTTCAAAATCACAGATTTAAAGAGATGTGTTTGTTCTTTTTTTTTGAACAACAAGAGATGTGTTTGTTTATTAAGCCTTTAGTTTTATGGAACCTTTTATAGAGAAATTGACAAAGCTTATGGTGAGGGAATGTAATGAGAAGTTTCTTTGCAAGTAAACAAAATTTCAAACGAGTGAACTTATTATTACGAACAAAATTAGAGAAGAAGAAAGAACAAACGAAATAAGAAAAGTCACAATTGGTTGATTGGTTCACGTGACTTAGCTTCTTTTTGCAAAACGAGTGAACTTATTATTACGTCGTTTGTTTCAATACTTCACGTCCGTGTTAAACAGACGTGAACATTTTAACGTCAGTTTCTTAAACGTCGTAACATCGCATGACGCAAACATTTTTGGCTTCACTTAAATAAATGACGTCATGTTTAGCAACATTTTTGGCTTCACTTAAATAAATGACGTCATGTTTAGCGTCAAAAGAATAACGTCGGTTTGTTTTGAATTTAGCATCGGTTTTATAGTTTGACCTTAAAATTTTAGCTTATGGGAATTTTGCAAATCTATAATATATGGGGTCAAATTGTAAATTATATAATTAAAAGGTATTAGTATATAAAATAGAAATAGAATAATTCTAAGAATATTATCTTTTAGAGTAGAAAATAGAGATATACATTGGAGAGAAACCCTCCTCTAAAATAGAGGTACTCTCTATTTTAGAGTAAAATATAGAGCTTTACATTGGAGATGGTCTTAGGGTCAATTATACAAGTTACAACCAACGCAAGTATGCATTATTTTCAATTTATATTAATTATTTATTAAAAGTAATAAAAATAATAAGAAACGAAATTCAACTAATAATTTCAAAAGCTGATCCATATTATTCCATTTATCAAATTTATATGTTTATACACAAAATAATATAATTTTGTAACTCTATCTTACAAAAGATAAACATATTAATAGAGAAGAAAAATGAACAAACGAAATAAGAAAAGTCATAATTGGTTGGTTCACTAGACTACCTCTTTATCCCAAACGCGTAATGGAAAAAGACAGAAAAATTATAATTTTTTTTTTGGACATATAAAGACCTATATAAAGTTTTTATAGAATAAAATTCTGAAAACTAGTTTTTTTTGTATATACTTTTTGCAAACGTAAAAATATGTAAATTAAATTTGATGGATATTTCGAATAGCAGAATATAATAGAATCATGTTTTCGAAACATGAATAAGTGGTGTACCATTCATCCTTTAGGTTGAGAGAAGAAGTTTCCAAGAAATAAAATATCATTCATCTCTTAGATAGAGAGAAGACCATTTACAACCAATGTCAAAGGTGAGTTGATATCAAAAGAAAAAATGAAGAAGAAAACAAAAAAATTAATGATCCTTTTTTTCTAATTTGAAAAACCTTTAGATGACCAAAATATTTCTTATATGCATGTATGTGTGGATGTAAATTTTCAACAAAACATGAATATGAACCTAATGGATTCTTTATCGGATTATTGTTGATTTTGCCATTTTAGCACCCAAATCTTTTAGATTTGTCATTTTGGATGGTTTCAAATATTTTAGATTTGCTTATGTTTTGCTATTCAAAAAACTAAAGATTTGAGAATTTTGAATATTAGAAAATACATACTTAATTACAATACTATACCCTAAAAAAATAGAATCCAATAAACCCAAACATAATGTGTGAAACCGTGTGTTTTACTTTTAGATATTAGAAAATGACAATTTTAAAATATTTAGGAAAAATGATAAAAACTATAAATACCACTAAAAAGTTCTTATCTAGTAAATTAGTAATTAATTCATTCTTAAATTATTTAGTATATTTTAAATAAACCATATTGCTTTCTTGTAATTCGGTTGTGATCGGTTCTGTTTGAATTTACGGTTTCGAACATCCCTAATTAGAGATTTAAAAGAATTTTTTATTCATATATGGTTTATCGCACTATTATTTTAGTTACCAAAAAAAAAAATCTACTATTTTAGTTTGACAAAAATAGAAAACAATACAGTATCTATTTAGCTTCATTTCCCATTTTTTTCTCATCTAGAGGTAAATTAAATTCTCTTACAATTTAGTCTTTTGGTTAATCCAACTTTTTTTTACTAGAAAAGAATTGTCAACTCTTTTTCAATGGTCACACTCACACACACAAAAAAAAAAAAAAAAAAGTCTTCGTGCAGAAACTACATTAGCTCTTTCTCAAATCTTCCAGAATCATCTTCAATTCTCTCAATCTTCTTCATCAGTCCATCACCAACACAACTTCAAAACACTCACTCACAATCAAAAAATCAAAACCCTAAAAATCAACAATGTTCGGAGTCGTCTTCCCCAATCGAAGTTTCCCACTCGACATCTCAACCTTCACTCAAATCGACACATTCCACTGGGTTCTCGACATGAACCACTTCGTCGGTAAGTACCCATCTCCCAAAAACCAAACTTTTCAAAACCCTAATTCCCCAAATCAAAAACCCTAATCGAAAAATCCAATCTTTTTTCTTACAGGTGAAGCATATGATCAAATCTCAGAGATGTGTATCTTCATGTTAAACAATTTCAATCTTCCACCAGATAAAGCTTTAGCTGTCTATCTCCAATCACCAGGATCAGCTTTTGTCTTCTGTGGTGCTGTTACTTTAGCTAGACCATCAGCTGTGTTGTCACTTCAATGGCCTGAACCTGGTAGTGCTGCTCAGATGCAACTCACGGCGGGTGATTCGAGTTCTTTATCGGCGAAAATCGGTGTTTCGGTTGAGGATATAACGGCGTTGAGGTCGTTGGATGTTGTGGCGGAGAGGAGGATTGAGAAATTAGCTATGAAAGTTGGAGAGAATTTGTTTAACTTTATGCAGTCTTTTTGTGGTGTTGATGGAAGTAAATTGGTTGTTCCTATGGATATTTTGGATCGTTGGTTTAAGAAGTTTCAGGAGAAAGCTAAACGTGATCCTGATTTTATTAAGAGCTTTGCTTTGTAAGGTTAGAGTTTTATCTCTTGTTCTTGTTTTTATTGGGAAGTTAGCTACTACAATGGCGGTTTTTGTAACATTTGATCTTGTGGTTTTATATGATGAATTGAAGAAGACATTGTAGTTTTACTTAGTTTGTCAATGTTCATTAACTACTTGATATACTCTGCTTTTAAGCAATTTAAAGTGTTGAACTTTATATCTTGTTGATATGAGGAAGATGAGAGGTGAAGATTTAATCTTTGGTGAGGAATGAATCTTGTTTCCTAGTTTTTGATTAGCTCACTTGACTATAGTGTGTGGTTTAATCCATTTGATCTTGGGTTCTATATGATGAATTGGAGACGAGATTGTAGTTTTACTTAGTTTGCTAAAGAGAATATTTGAGGGATATGAATATTTTGGTTTCAGTGTTCTTCTTGCTTACATATGAATCACAGTTTTAGTAAGTGGATACTGTTTCGTATCTATTTATGTTCATAAGCTCATACTCTGCTCTTAGAAATTGAAAGTGATGAGCTTTATCTTGTTGTTTTGAGGTAGATGAAAGGGTTAAGATTAAAACAAGCGTGTGTTTCACATCTGTTCATGTTTATATGATGAATCTAAGATGAGATTGTATTTTACTTAGTTTGCCAGTGAGAAAATGTGAGAGATATGCATATTTGCTTGGTTTGACCTTTTTGGTCTGATTATGAAAACTTGTAGTGAGAACTTGATGAGTAGCAAAAATATGAATCACAGTTTCTGTATGTGGTCATTGGTCAGAGGATGGTTTAACAGTTTTAATGTTCTTCTTGCTTACATTATGAATCATAGGTTCAGTGAGTGGATGCTGTTTCAGATTCTGGTCATGTTCATATGTTCAATCAAACTCTGCTTTTAATTAATTTATAGTGTTGAACTTTATATCTTGTTGAATTGAGGTCAATGAAAGGTGAAGACTTAATTCCGAGTTTTGAGAAGTTTCACTTTACTACAGTGTGTTCTGTGTGGTTTTACCCATTTGATCTCTTGGGTACTATATGATGAATTGAAGAAGAGATTGTAGTGTACTATAATTTGATCTTGGGTTCTATATTTGTTTTCAATGTTCTTCGGTATTTTTGTTAAATGGTTAATCTATTGCAACTGGTACAGAGGATGGTTTAACCTTTTTGTTTAATTACAAAAAATTTCGTGAGAACTTTATGAATAGTAACAAAATATGAATAACAGTTTCAGTAAGTGGATGCTGTTTCAGATCTGGTCATGTTAATTAGCTCAATCAAACTCTGCTCTTTGCAATTTGAAGTATTGAACTTTATCTTGTTGCCTTAAGGTAGATAAATGGTGAAGAATAACCTAGCTTGTATTTGAGGATAGTATCTTGATCTTCTTTGTCCTTTTATTTGATCTTGTTCGGTTTTTCGAAGCTGTAAACATGAACCGGGACAATGCAAAACCTATAGCCGGATTTTCTGAAACTGGCTGTTCGGCCATATTGTGCATTTTTCAACATCTATATGTTACCCGTTGTTCAACATTTACGACGAAAAAAAGTTGGATTTGCGTTGATTTTAGCTACTCACAGTATAAGCTCTGATTCTTGATCTAATTTCAATTTGCTTGATTAATGAAATACTTCTTTTGCAAGCCTCACATATTGATATAGTTTATTGTAAAGATGATTATAAAAAAATTAAGAGAGAGCTTACCTTTAGTAGAACATAAGCATAAGAAACTAGAAAAGTTGTTTATAGGGAAATATCACAAACTATGCTCAGACGAGTGTATAATTAGGTGAGTAAAATAGGTACTATTTCTACAGTAATAAATCTAAGAAGATTACTCTACTATCCTTCTTTATTTATTTGTTTTTCTTTTTTTTTTAATCTCTCATCTTCCTCTCCCTCTCTCTTCTTCGTCAACCATTTCCGGTGAAATTCCGGCCAAGAGTTCATCACATAAACTTGTCATAACAAAGTGGGTTTTTGATTCCGTGAAAGGCAAAGCCAAGGTGGAGCGGTTTTCGATTCCGGCGGAGTCTATGGTTTCGTTTTCGGTTCAATTGTGGTGTCGTTCAAGTAACGATAGAAAAATGAAAGGTGACTTTGAAAGCTTAGGAACCGGCGAACTGTCAGTGATCATCTTTGGAAAAAATTGATGATTGAGAAAGTTTGGCAAGATTAGAAGAGTAGATCGGGAAATATGGTGAAAGGTGTCTCTGAAATTTGATGATTGGAAAAGTTTGGCAAGGTTTGTATCTCGTTAATATTTTATATAACATGTTTATAATTTTTGTATTGTGCTAAATGTTAATTTATCGACATACAATTTAATTTACCTGTGTTAAATAAATAAACAATCATGCAAATTAATACATAATGATTTGTTAGGTATCTCGTCACCATCCTAATTTTCAATATGCAATACTATTTAATATATTAACAGATTAATATTAATATTATTAGATATATTTAATATCTTAATCCGTTACAAGTATGTGTAGTGCGTTAGCAATATTGTTATCGCTATCATTATATGTGATATGTTTATAATATGTATATCATGTAATTAATTAAGATTTTTTTCAAAGAATATTAATTCACAATTCTAAAATTAATACTTTATATTTAACTTTGTATGATAAGATAACTCGTTTAACACGATAACTATGAATATAACACATATTATATAAACTTATCACGATAATATACCATTTAACATGTAAATAAAATAGTTATCAATACAAATAAAATAGTTATCCACACATATGAGCAGTGTTGTTATGTGGTTGATGAACATTATCCGGTGATGAACAGTATCTTAGACGTCGGAATGAACAGTATCGTGAATATATTGAAGTAGAAAACTATTTTCTTTAATCAATGGCATTTTTGTTATTAATCAAAAGTATAAGGAGATTTTTGATTTGCTTTTTCTTTCTCTTTCATAGTTACTTAATTTTTAAGTTATCATGGATAGATTTTTAATTTTCAAGTCTTCTATGCATATCAATTAATATAGCCCTTGTTTATATCTATATGTGAAGAACAAAAAACCTAATCAGAAAGTAAAAAAAAAAAAGTTTACAAAAGAAAATGTCACTTCTTCCAACTAATATTTAAAATGTGTCACAACTTTCTTACAAATTTTAAATCTACTTTTAATATTCTTGTATATTTTATTAAATAATATTAATTTATTTTCTAAATCAAAAACTATATATTTTATTGAGAAATTGTTAAAAATGCCCTTTTTTCAATACCCCTTTTCAAAAATGCCCCCTTTGAGAGTCCATTTTTAAGTTTGCCCTCTTTTAATTTTTAATGACCATTTTACCCTTATTTGAAACAAAATTAGGTCCACAAAATACAAAATATTTTTTGGCGGGAAAAGTGATCCCGCAATTTTCCCGTCAAAACACTTGTAAAAAACCTTTAAAATACCTTGTAAAATTTTCCCGTAAAAATTTTTCCCGCCAAAAAAATTTTTTTGCGGGAAAAGTGATTCCGCAATTTTTTTTTTTGGCGGGAAAATTTTTGGCGGGAAAAATTTACAAGGTATTTTAAAGGTTTTACAGAGTATTTACAAGTGTTTTGTAAGGTTTTACAATGTATTTTAAAAGGTTTTACAAGGTACTTATAAGGTTTTATAAGGTATTTATAACTTGTAAAACCTTATAAAAAACTTGTAAAACCTTATAACTTGTAAAAACCTTATAAAATAGCTTGTAAAATCTTAAAATATCTTATAAATACCTTGTAAATACGTTGTAAAACCTTTTAAAATACATTGTAAAACCTTATAAATACCTTGTAAAAAACCTTTAAAATACCTTGTAAATTTTTGGCGGGAAAAATTTTCCCGCCAAAAATTTAACGCCAAAAAAATTGCGGAATCACTTTTCCCGCAAAAAAAAATTTTTGGCGGGAAAATTTTTTGGCGGGAAAAAATTTTACAGGAAAATTTTACAAGGTATTTTAAAGGTTTTTTACAAGTTTTTACAAGTGTTTTGGCGGGAAAAATTGCGGGATCACTTTTCCCGCCAAAAAATATTTTGTATTTTGTGGACCTAATTTTGTTATATTTCCTTATATATTTGTGATATCTTTTATTAAAAGAAGGGTAATTTAGTCATTTTGTACATAAAAAGGGGTATTTTTAAAAATGGACAGCCAAAGGGGGTATTTTTGAAAAGGGGTATTGAAAAAGGGGCATTTTTGTGAGTCTCCCTATTTTATTTTCTGTTATTTTACAATTACACAATGTTACATCACATGTATCAAAATCTTTTCATTCACTAGAGGGTTTATTATTTAATTCTAAAAGTTATATTTGGGTCACGGTGACCGGTTCGACCGAATTTAAAGATACCGAAATTAACCAAACAAATTTGGTCTATACTTTTCTTTTGTTTTCCTTAATAAATTGGAAAAGGCTTTAGAAAAGGCATAAATCTAACGAAAAAGGAAAACAAACACCCCAAAAAATAAATAAATAAACCCTAAATCCATTAAAAAAAAACAACTCACAACTTCACAAAGGCAAAACCACAACACATCGGAGGAGATTCCAATCCAACGAAAACGCTTCAATCTTTATCCGATTTCTCTTCCTCTACGAATAAACCCTTTTGGATTCAGACTTTTCTCGGTATGTTTTCTTATTAAAGGTTTCTCCTTTCTTAGTTAAATTCGCTTCTAGATCTTAAATTTCGATTGATCTCTGGTGGGTTTCTATAGAATTGCTCCAATTTATGATTTTGAATTGATTTCTTAATGTTTTGTTCTCGAATTCATGGTTAAAGTTTCTCTTTGTGTAGATTACTATGACCAATTCGTTACCTTTACTCTGCTCATTGCTTGCGTGATGATGTTCAAAAGTTTAATCCTTTTCCATCGAAACAAGAACTTCTTAAGGTTTTCGTTAGTCGTCACTCATCAATTTGGAATTTAACCATGTTGATTGATTTCGATTGACGGATTCATATAGCTGTTGCAATTCCATAGGATTGGATTACCAAAAATCAGATAAATTATTATCCTTGAGTTTTATGTGTTTAAGATCCTTGAATTTTGGTGGAGTGTTTTTGTTTGGTATCTTTAAGAGTTCATGGAACTTGTGTTCAAGTTTAGATAGCTGACATGCTTGTAATAGTTTTAATTGATATAATGTATCTTGATTTTTGTAAGCATTAGATTTAGCTGTTCGTCGTAGATGTCAACTCCGAGTTGGACTGTTAGTATCAGTATCCTCTGGCTATGATAAGAAGTTGATGCTAGTAGAAGCTTAATGAGAATTGTTAAAGCATGTTTACACGTTTTATTTTGAATATATTATTCGGATAATCAGAGTGAGGATGCTATTTAAATGTCAATATGGTTTTATGCATGTTATAAAACGTACCAGGATATAGAAGTGTTTTAGATGTAAGCATCACCACTGAGACCATTTATGAGCGGGGTGATCCGTGTATTTGATTATATGGATTGAGCAGTACTGTAGTTTGATTCAGTAAGCGTGATTTTGATGCTTAAGCGTTTGGCAGGTTTACCAGTTGGACTCAGATAGCAGCTTATATTTGAACCCGATAATTTGCAGCAAATATGGATGACTGGGGTAAGACATTTGCTTTAAGTGTCCTCTCTTAGATTCTCTATTTGTATCTAAATATAGTCCTCTTATTTATTTATTTATAGTATTGGTTAGATATGCAAGCAATTTTGGATTATTTGCTAATTTGATGGGTTTCATATTTCAAAATCGAATCACTTGCATGTGTGTAGTCTTATAGTTTATTATTTTCGGATATCAGAGGACGAGCAAATTGCACCACTTCCAGCAAAAGTTGAGCTTAAAAGTAACTGGGATGATGAGGATGTTGATGAGAATGAAATTAAGGAGTCATGGGAGGATGATGATGAAGAACCTGCTCAGGTATATCTTAATTTTTACTCTCTGGAATTATTTCCGTATTGTCTACTACGTATAATTTGGTTTGAGATTCAACGGGAACATTTATGTTTTGTCTGCTTTGCCTTGTTGTTTTTCTGTAGCAGCCTGTTGTAAAGCCTGCTCCAGAGAAGGCTCCTAAGAAAACAGCCCCCAAAACTGTTGAAAAGAAGGGTAAAGCAGTCGAAGTTCCTAAAGAAGAACCTCTAGATCCTATAGCGGAGAAACTTCGCCAGCAGAGGTACAGTTTATAAATAATACTCTTTCCCACACATAATACTTCCCTTTAATCTGTTGTTCTTTGTGTCTTTGTTGGAAGCCAAAAAAATATCATTTAGATAGAAAGCTGTGAAGGTCTATGTGATCTTATATGTTATATTCTTTCTATCACAGGCTTGTTGAGGAAGCCGACTACCGGTCAACTGCTGAGCTATTTGGAGTGAAGGATGAAGAAAAAAACCTTGATATGTTTATCCCTAAGTCTGAAAGCGATTTTTTGGAATATGCTGAAATGATTTCTCATAGGATTAAACCATATGAGGTATGCTGTATTCTGTCTTACATACCTTGATTATCATTTGCTAGAACGGAAGCTCATGGTGTGTTAAAATCATATATTGGTTTCTGTTGCAGAAAAGTTATCACTATATTGCGCTGCTCAAAACAATCATGAGACTTTCACTGACCAACATGAAAGCAGCAGATGTTAAGGATGTTGCTTCGTCCATTACAACGATAGCAAATGAAAAACTAAAGGCAGAGAAAGAAGCTGCTGCAGGCAAAAAGAAGGGTATGTGCACTCACAATCACTTTCTAAATTCTGTCCCGAGTTTTGTTCATGCCTCTGCCTAGAGTGGTTTATCTTTGGCTTATAGGTTTGTGAAATCGTTATACTGAATCCTTTTTTGTGACCATCAATTGTGTTTTGCATTGCTTCATCAGGTGGAAAGAAGAAACAACTTATTGTAGATAAGCCCGATGATGATCTAGTGGCGGGTCCTTATGATGCCATGGACGACTTTGACTTCATGTAGATTAAAGAGCTTTTTGAGCAAATGCAATTTGGTTTGTCCAGCGTCTATTTTATCATTTATCACTCAGAAGAGCAAGAAGAATCCAAGTTCTTAATTTTGGTTCATCATTTATTTACTCAATAGAGCAAGAAGAAGCCAAATTTCTTATTGTGGAAATATATAGTTGGAACAATGAAAACTTTTGTTTGGTTCGGTCTAGAGATTCTCTAGTCATGTTTTTGGTTCTTTTTGTTGGTTGAAAAGCTATGCTTAAAATGTCGTTATAAATTTATAATTGAGATTGATGTGAAGAGGATAGGGATTCAATATCTTATATCCATGGATTCTATTCAGGTCTTTTTGTCTTCTTAGGTGTCTTTAACTGAATAATGCGGGATTTGAAAGCAAAACAAAATGTAACACTCGAGAGAAAATCGTTTTGGGTTGTGTAATGCCAACTTGAAGAAACTACCGGCCGGATCGATTAAGCACGAGTAATATCGAGCAAAGGAGGTCCATTGTACATCTATGCAATTCACATCCTTACTGATGTACATGTCTGTGGTCCGAGATTCGATGAGTACAAGCCCATGTAAAAGGTCAAGCTGACATGCAGTGTGTTCATGTTTGCCGGCGAAACTGCAATGTCTTCAATCTCTTTATATCAAACTTTTTTTTTGGGGACCAGTTTAACAAATTCTCAAATAATGAATTTAGATTATAATATTTAATGTAGAATGGCTTTGATTATTAATTATTAAATCAAATTGATGTAGTTTGATAAGTATCAATCAGATAAAAATCCATAAACACTCTACACAACAAAAATACAAAATCTATTCACGTAGGGAAAAAAAAGGAAACAACAAGTCAACAAGCTCAAGTTAAAGTCTCACTAGGATTTACAAATTCATCTTGCAACAGGATTTCTATTTCTGTTTTCTGTTCCTTTTTGGTTTGGGCTTTATCTTTCCAATATATGGGGTTGAAGCTAACGTTTGTGAAACTATTTTCCGAGATCGATTTTTCGGCGTATGCTAAAACTATTTCTCTTGGCCTTAAACCATTTGAGGTATGTTTGTATTCTGTCTTATACGTTTCTTCTATTTGGATATAAAGGACGTTCATGACATGTTAAACTCATATTGTTGGTTTCTGTTTCAGAAAAGTTATCACTATATTGCACTACTCAAAACATTCATGAGACTTTCAATGACCAACATAAAAGCAGCAGATGTTAAAGATGTTGCTTCATCGATTACAGCGATAGCAAATGAAAAACTAAAGGCAGAGAAACAAGCTGTTGCGGGTCAAAAGAAGACGGGTATGTCATATGTGCACTCACAATCACTTTCTAAACTTACTCTTGGCAAATAGTGTTGTTGATTTGTTACTTTGAACTTTTTTTTTTTTTTTTTTAAAAAAAAAAAAAAAAACTGAAATTATATTAATATATCCCTTAAGGGCTTGGGCTTTTGGGCCTACAAACGAAACAACAGTTACAAAAACAAGGAAAACGGAAACCTAACGCCGGCGACGGTTCGAGACTCGGATCTTGCTGACGACCGGAGGCGAAAGAGTCAGCGGCACAATCTCCGGTGGATTCAAAGAGGACAGCTTTGTGGCAGCATCGGAGACATGAAAAACACGGTGGGAGAATCCGGTTCCCTCCGACGAATTCACGCCGCCGACGCACCAAACCCACCACACTCTTCCCGGTATGCGCAACTCCCCGACGACCGGCTCCACGTTGTCTGGTCACTTTGAACTTAAGTGTGAATATATTTTGTGATCATGAACTTGTTTTTCATTGATTCATTAGGTGGAAAGAAGAAGCAACTTATTGTAGATAAGCCCGATGATGATCTAGTGGCTGGTCCTTATGGTCCCATGGACGATTACGACTACCTGTAGATTAAAAGAACTTTTTCAGCATTATGTTTGGTCTAAAGATTCTCTGGAGAGTCATATTTTTGTTGGTTAAAAACATCTATACTTGAAATGTGTATATCCAACTAATATTAAAAAGGAACTAGATTTTAAAAAGTAAAAACCAACATCAAATTTGTTGAATATTACATTATACAGTATGTCCTCGACATAAAGAGCAAACAAAAAATTTCATTATAGGTAAAAATATCTTTACAATTAGAACGAATATGCTTAATACCAAACACAATCTAAAAAACCTTCCTTACTACTATTTATATAACCAAACAATTGCCTACAGTATTCATGTCACACCAGTCTCCCTTAACATTGAGACGGCGTGCTTTTATCTTACTTATCTTTTCCTCTATTCCACTTTCTTAATTCATCATATCATATTTTTCCGGAAATCCTTTCCTTTATTAAAAACTCATTAAAAATCTGTCTTGAAAATAATCTCAAATTGTTGAAAACTTTTTCTCAAACGTAACTAAAAACGAGTTTAGAAATATAAGGAAATAACAGTAAAGTAATATAAACTCGAGGTTCTCGAAATACACCACAAGAGAGACGGACTTGCGCGACTACTTACGATTCTCACCCTGACCTAGGGAAAAGGAGAAAAAGGGGTGAGTAAAGAATTACTCAGTGAAAAGATCCTTTCCGTCCACTGGAAATACGATACATGAAACCACCTTTACACAATAATCAACAATCACATAGAAAAAGACACAACACTCATATAGTTTGCATCACTATGCAAACCTATAACACAAAACTCATTCTCGCCCTTAGTGAGATCTCCACATTAATTCCAGGTTCGATAATCTCCCCTAACCTTTGAACCTCTCTAGTTCCACTGGACTCGTTAGTCTATTATTGAGCTATAAAGAACCCGTCAATTCAATGTAGACCATTTTCCACTTTTTCACTTTTTCCACTGTTCATCATCTCAAAAGATGGTAATTCCACTTTTTCATATAACACATATACTAACTTGTTATCACAATGACATTAACTCAATCATCCTATATCACTAGAACAATCATCATATCATCAATCATAATTTACAATTCATTACTGCTAAGCAAACAGATCTAATCCTATGCAAGTGAATCATGAAGCATAAAAATGGGAACTTGTAATCGCATCTCCGCAGATCACACCCTCACCTTTGCTTTTTGATTATGAAGAATAGCTCACTTAAGTATCCAAACAATCGCACCAGTACCTTAACATTGAACCACTAACTTCTTAATCCCACCGTTGAATTTGAATCTTGGTGTACAATGAAGCTCTCCCCAAAATTTCAGTTGATCGGATTAGTTTTGAACCTCCAAACACTGCCCCAAAGAAGATACTTTAAATCTGTTATTTTAGGATTTTAGATTAACCAATTTCAGGTGTTTCTTGCGCACAAAGCAAACGTCATGGCGGTTAGGGTTTACCTTTTCTGGTGACTACGACGCCTGCGGTGGCTTCACTGACACCCTCTCTAACCGTATAGCTTGTGGTTCACTGATCCGAGATGACCTGAATCTGTTCTCCAAAAGCCCAACTTGAATCTGAAATTTGATACAGTTATTTCTGGGTTCAGAAAAACTGTGATCTTTTGTCAACTTTAAACACGTTTTCCGGATGTAATTTACCTCGTAACGACGAGACGTTGGTTGATATGTCTTCCTTGCAGCGAGATCTATCTAACGACACCAAAATCACGATCTGATTCTTTCAGGTCTGACGATAAATCAATCCTAAAAACACCTACTTGGAACAGTTTGCACCCTTCTTTTGCTTCACAAAAACTGAAAAACACATAACTTATACCAGCATAAAGGAGGCATAACTAGGTTAGGTTTTCCTTACCCAACAAACGACGACAACAGATCACGACTTTGGAGACGAACGGGGACGAGAACGACGTTGCATACACATATATACACACTTCATGTTAGGTTTTTTGTTATTAGGGCAGTTGGGCCTTTAATAGGCTTAAGTGGGGTTGAATCTCACAATTCCTATATATATTTGTAAACAAAATTTTCACAAAATCTATTTTAAAATTTTATTTAATTTCTTAGATAGATTAATTAATTAAAATGAATTTAAAAGTGAGAAAATGAAATTTAAATATTTCTCTTCAAATATATATAACTTAATAAAAAATCCTTTCATCAAAATATATATTCAATGTACAAATTTTAAATATTCTATACATAGAATCAATCTTATATATAAATCCCCTATATATTAATAGAGAAACATTTTTTTTAAAAAACCTTACCATCATCCCCTATATATTAATAGAGAAACATTTTTGAAAAAAAACCTTACCATCATGTGTTATTAACAAGATTGCCACGCTGATGTGTCGCTCTCACAATGATTTGGCTTTTATTTAGATAATTACCCAAGATTTATTAGACTATTTACAGAATTTGCCATTAGTCTCATACATCCATATATCCCATTAATAATTAAAAACATACACTTTTTGTTTATCTTATATTACTATATTTTTATATTTATATTTTTCTTTATATACATTTATATAAATTTTCTTTAGCGGATGGGTATACAATCTTTTTATTTATATTTATATTTATGTTTATATTTAAATGATAAAATATATACATTTGGTTCAAGAATCTCGAATTCAAAACTACAAAATCTTTACATCTTTCATAATTTTTTTACTTAAATAAATAAGATAATATCCTTTCTATATATGTTACGAATACTTAAAATCCTATTTTTTGGAGGAGTTCTAACTTTTCGAAGAAAAACATTATAACCACATTTGTATATAAACCAAAATCTGGCCACATTATAACCATTTCGTAAATAATCCATCATAATCTAAGAATCTTAGATTTGGAACACTACAAAATCTTAGCTTGGAAACTATCAAATCTCATCTTTGCTAAATTTTGGATTTCTTATACTTATTAAAAAAAAAAAAAATTCTTTTTATACTACGAAATCTTTAAAACATACGGAAAGACATATTGCCATAAATGGTAACATTTCGTCAATACTTTTTTATCACGTTGAAGCTTTATTCAAGGTTCAAATATTTCACGGATAAAACATATTCTTATATGAAATAGTCCCAAATTTGAATAAAACAAAAAAAAATTATAACATGTTTCGTTTTACACAAACGGATGTTGAATCCCGGATAATAATTTTAATCATAATAATTTTACTTGAATCACTTCATCCCGCACATCGTGCGGGTTGTTATCTAGTGTGTTATTAACAAGATTGCCACGCTGATGTGTCGCTCTCACAATGATTTGGCTTCTATTTAGATAATTACCCAAGGTTTATTAGACTATTTACAAAATTTGTCATTAGTCTCATACATCCATATATCCCACTAATAATTAAAAACATACACTTTTTGTTTATCTTATATTACTATATTTTTATATTTATATTTTTCTTTATATACATTTATATAAATTTTCTTTAGCGGATGGGTAAACAATCTTTTTATTTATATTTATATTTATGTTTATATTTAAATGATAAAATATATGCATTTGATTCAAGAATCTCGAATTCAAAACTACAAAATCTTTACATCTTTCATAAATTTTTTACTTAAATAAATAAGATAATCTCCTTTCTATATATGTTACGAATACTTAAAATCCTATTTTTTGGAGGAGTTCTAACTTTTCGAAGAAAAACATTATAACCACATTTGTATATAAACCAAAATCTGGCCACATTATAACCATTTCATAAATAATCCATTCATAATCTAAGATGTTAGATTTGGAACACTACAAAATCTTAGCTTGGAAACTATCAAATCTCATCTTTGCTAAATTTTGGATTTCTTATACTTATTAAAAAAAAAAAATTATTTTATACTACAAAATCTCGAAATCTTTAAAACATACGGAAAGACATATTGCCATAAATGGTAACATTTCGTCAATACTTTTTTATCACGTTGAAGCTTTATTCAAAGTTCAAATATTTCACGGGTAAAACATATTCTTATATGAAATAGTCTCAAATTTGAATAATAAAAAAATGTAATATGTTTCGTTTTATACAAACGGATCTTGGATCCCGGATAATAATTTTAATCATAATAATTTTACTTGAATCACTTCATCCCGCACATCGTGCGGGTTGTTATCTAGTAAAAATATTAAACACGACAAATTTGTAAATCTCTAGTCTTCGCCGTAAAAATATGTGTATAACATTGCTTATTGTAAGACAAGACAAATAATAGTCTAAATAATTTACATTTAATAGGAAAATGGTACATAACTATTAATATCAGTTTCAATATTATATATTTACATCCACACCTTTTAAATAAAGTTTAATTATACTTTAAAAAAAAATTATGTGTTGTAGGTATCATTTCATCTACTCTTATTATATGAATCTTGAATCTTCTCATAAGAATTCGATACATGTCAAAAATTTAACACTGTAACAGGATTAAGACATTACGTTAACTTTTATGTGTTAGTCAATCAATTAGATGTCGACCATGTTTTTAGTTTATTCTTAACTAAATAAGAAAATTAACCAGAGAAAATACATTTACATATACTAATATGTTTTTATATACAAAAAATTGTTAACTTTTTCTTTCTTAACAAAAAATAGAAAAATATGTGTTGAACTTAAATTTAACGAACTTGAGACACATGTACGTGATTAATGAGATTACAGTGTCTCATGATTTAATTTAAATTTGTAGTTTAATTAAATTTTATTTTTTCAGTTACGAATTAATATGTGAGACTGATTTGTATGTAACCTTTCGTCTTTTTTTCTCTTTTTTTTTCCTCTTTATATCAGTTTCTTCATCTCATAGATACGAGAATTAGGGTTTGTTCCTCTTCGGAGGAATCGCTGAGAGACGGGGAGAAAGATTATTTTTTTTTCGCAAGTGAATAATAACAGAGAGGAAAATTGAATTGTTCCCTCTATAATCAGAGAGATATAGTTAATGAATGGCTTTAATTTTTTTTTTCTTAATAACGTGGATTAAACTAATTTTTTATTAATCATTTCTTAATTAAAAAAGAATAAAAAATCTCAATTAAAAAAAACTAATCAAAGGTGTTAATTGTAATTACACAAAGACACTAAAAATATGAGTAATTTTCAGAAAATATATGATATGCTAGTAATATTCCAATCTTTCTATAACATCTGAGTAAATATTTCTACATTTATCATTGAATATGAAGAACCGAAGAAGTAAGATCATAGAATCAAGTTAAGTTCAATAATCATCGATGGGGAAAGTTTCGATATATAAACTTTTTGTGCAAATCCAATACAGTTAGTCAGATGCACTTTTACTATTAGTTTACTCAAAATAGTTTATTGTGTTTTCGTCAAAAACAATTGCGAAGAAAATAAGTGATGGAATAATTTGTTATGAGGAGAATATACCGAAATACGAGAAACTAAAATCCTTCCTAAAATTTGACGAGATAATATTGAAGATGAAGACAATACAATTGTTCATCCATCTCGATGATGACCACTTTCGTCTATCTGTGAATTGATATCCACTAGAAGAAAATATCATTGGGATACCGATATTTCAAGATTATAGGTTATGATATTCCAAATAATAAACTTCATATCAAAGATATTGAATGTCACAAGTTAGATGATATATATAAAGATAAGAACATCATAATCTATGGTTACAATTTATGAAGATCAATTACTAAACTAAATAAATTTGAATTTGATTATATGATGTCCTTGGTGTTTAAAAATTAAGAGTTAAAAATAAATTTATCCAATAAATAAAGTGGATCTTATATCATGTGGATACGTTTTCTTACATGTATAAATTACATTAGATAATAGATACTACGATAATAAAATAAACTAAAAGTATAAGTTTGTTTCATCACTTTTTCTTATTTTGCAAGAAAGGAAATAAAATCTTTGGAAAGAAATTTCAAGCAGAGCAAGCAAAAGAATGAAGAAAAAATATATAATTTAGATAAAATAAAGATAGAGTTCACAAGTTGGATAAAATGAGATAAGATTATTGTTCTTGATGCTGAAACTTGAACTTTCTCATGAGAATTCGGCACATGTGAAAATTATAATTAACAAGATTGAGTATAAGTCAATCAATTAGACGTCGATGCTATTTTTATCTTATTTTTCTTTAGCTAAACAAGAAACTTAACAAATATTCGTAATTTTTTCAGTTACAAATATTCGTAATTTTTTTTCATTTTAGTTAGTGCGCGTTTGTATTTCAGTTAGGAATATGTGTTAATTGATATATGATTTTTCTTTTTGTAATATTCCATAATTTAATTGTAGCAGTTTTAGATTCTTTATTTTAATTATGTATTCCATTTTTAAAGTATATGAGCTACATATATGTCATTGCGACTCTAATTTTATACTTACGCTTTCTCAATTCCTTAAACTGAATACATGGAAACATGTAAATAATTATCAACTTTAGAATATATGATATGATGTTTATAATGTTACTTTCGAATATGCAAATACTCTTTTGATTTGATTTTCATGTAAATCATTTAATAGTTTAGATGATGAAATTTTATGAATATAAAAGACCAAAAGATAAGTCGTTTTGGTACAACTACACCATGGCATCAATATATTATGGATAACATATTATTTAGTAATTTATTTTCAATAATTTGTTTATAGATTCTAAGTTCTTCTAGTTAGCATTATGTGAACTATTTTATAGTAGATTATTAGAAAATATATCTATACTAGTATTTTTAAAGTATATTTAAAAAATATTTTTTCCTATGGTAAAATACAATGTTTTTAAATCCGATCCGGATGGCGAATCGGTCTACTTTTATGGTCATTGAGTCACCGGATCAACTGGATTTAACCGTAGATCGATTGATTAAATTTTTTTAATATATTAATAGAGATTATATAGTTTTATAAATATTAAAAATAAAAATAATCATACCATATTTAACAAAATATTAAGTCTAACGATAATAATAAAATGATTAACTTTTTTAAAATCCACCTAAATCCGAAAAAGTACTAAGATAGTAAGAGATCATTAATAACGAAAATGAACTAATAAAGACAAATCTCAGATGAGATGAAAGATGCTAGAGAAGACGAAACATGTGTGTTGAGTCGTATATTTCTGTTTGAGAAGAATTGAAAAGGTTTTCAAAATAACTGAAATACACTAAAAATTTAAAACCCTATAATTTATACCTAAAATCAAATGAATTTTTGTTAACCGTTACCCAGCCGGTTCAACCGGGTCGCGAATCAAACGCGAGTTTTATAAGTTTTTTTTGGTTTTAAGATTGCCGGATATTAGCACTAAACCTAAATCGGAGAAGTGGCTGGATTGCTGGTTAATCGGTCGGACCAGACAGTCGGGGTCGAGGATAAAAACACGAGTAAAATATTACAAAGAATGTCATTACTTATATATATGTATCCAAAGAATTTTATAATTAATTATCTACTATACATATAACCAAACACAATTAAAAGATTTTAACATTAATTATAAAACAAAAATATGAATATAATGTTCCATAATTATTATTAGAAATATTTAGAATATTTTGTTAATATTTAAAATTATAATTCTCCTAACATTTTTGTTTAATTTTCTTTTCAGTTGTTTTGGATCAACATATAACACTTAAAGCGAGTCTCATTCTTAAACTTAAGAAAAATCTAAAAACTTTTTATGCATATATTGTGATTCAAATTTTAAAAAATAACGGAAATATAGTAGTCAATTAATAAAAAAGTGTGTGTTCCACCTCCCATATCAGGCTAAAATGTTTAGACAATTTTCATATTTATATAATTAATAAGATCATTATGAATCCAAATCCGTATGAGCATGAAGATTAATTTACGAAACATCCAAATTTCAAAGTTTGTATACGGTTAATTTGGTTTTTTAATTGAACTGTTTAACTTTACCGGATATAGTAAATTTTAAAATATTATATAATTGAACTTAAAAAAATAATAATAAATATTTAAACTTATAAAAAGTTTATAATTATACGGGACGTGTTATATAATGCAGAACATATTATATGATTGGACGGCATTGAATCGACATTAATAAAAGTTGAAATATTGTTAAATCCTCATTTTATCATTTTGTTAACACCAATTTAATTAAAATTGTATGAAACAAAAATTGAAATTAATAATCCTAGTTAGTTTGGGTATAATTGTATTTTAGTTTTTTTAAAAAATCGAAATTATGGCCATGCTTTTCAAACTTATTAAATAAATTCTAATGTAATCTAATTTCTTAATTATTCTTACAGCTTAACATAAAAAGTTTTAAAACAGAAAAGGTCTAATCATTTGATTAATAAGTTCTATAAGATATTTATGCCATTAAATTTTAAGAGTTTTTAATTATTTAAATTATTATATTTACACGATTCCTAATTTAGTAAATTACAAAAGTGACATTGATGTTATAAATTTTTGTAACGATTCTATTTGTCATCAATTTTTTTTTTTGCCTCGCACTAATAAGCCCATCCCCTTATCGTAGAAACTAATGTGATCTCTCGCCTACAGTCTCCTCCAATATTTCGGAGTCAGCCATTAGATATTCCTATGGGCATCAATTTTTAAAATGTTACTGTGGTCTAGTGGTTAGTTTGAAGTCTTTTGTTGTAGGTCACCGTTTCGAATCCCAAACATGTTAAAACTTGTATTTTTTTTTTTATAACAGTTTTTTTAAATGGGCCAAATTTTTTTTTGCTTTAGGCACTCAAATAGTTTGGGCCGGCCCTGCTCTGTACCAAGGACAAATTAAATCTGAAACATAAGAGAACCAACTATTTGGTATTATATATTGATATATGTAATGAAATTAAAAGATTGGAGAAATTTCTAATAAGTTTGAAATAAAGACCAACATAATAAGCCGCAAATGTTAACTTATTATTATAGTAAGGAACTCTAGTATTATTATAGGAAAATTCGTTTTAAAGTGAGAAATGCCAAGAAGATTGAGAAAGAAGCTTGTTGTATAAAGCAATAGAGATTTGTAGTAAATGTCCGTGGCACGCAACTCCTGCAAGCCCCTCCAGAACTGGTAAGCACATTCTTACACCTTAGTACATGTCTACGGTAACTTAATCCATGTCCTCATTTCGAGATAACATGACTAACAGTAAAAAAAAGAAAATTTGTTTTTGTCATTAACTTACCTCCACACGTCAAGTGAGGTATATAAAAAAATCACAAGAGTCGATATTTTTGTTCATTTTTAAGATCTCAACTTCATGCTGGTGGTTCATTATATAGGATGCTAAATAGCCTAAATTAGTACACAAGTACACTAAAATATATTTCGAAACTATTAAGAACCAAAAAAAAAAAAAACGGATTAACTTCTAATTATTATTATTTTTTTTTTTTATCAAACTTCTAATTATATTTTATGAAAAAGAAGATGGAAGAAATTTGAAATAAGTTTTAGAATAAAGACCAAAACAATAAGTTGCAAAGCATTCCACAAACGTTTGCGGAATATTACAAAAAGACTACAGAAGTCCTTCAGCTTGAGAGAGTTTATATACTCTTATCTCTTAAAAGATAGCATAAAAAAGTCTTCTGTTTACTTTCCAACACAGTCACTGGCTGCTGCTGCAACTGTATCAACCAATTTGATCCTCTTCGTTGGTGGTTCAACTTCAGACACAGTCTGAGTTCCTTCTTCTTCCTCAGACTCAGCGTTGTTTCCTCCAGAAGACTCTGCAGTGTCTTTGCTTGATTCAGCCTCTTCCTCTTTCTTCTTCAGATTTTCGATAACTTCCATCATTTCTCTATTCACCTATTTTATTAAGCATTGATTTATGTTAGCCAAAGTTATTACAACAAAATTGGTAAAAACTAGAATTTAAGAAGAGTGGTTTTGGTTTTTTACCTGCGGGTTTTGAAGAAAGTCGGAGAGGTCGGTAGTGCAGCACGGACAGGTCATTATGTTCTTCTTTGCACGTAGTGTACGCCCGCCTTTGCTTCTCTCTCTAACTTGAGAGATCCCAGCAAATTTAGCTTCAAGGCATGCTTTGCAGAAGTTGTGAGCACAAGGCGTGGTCACTGGAAGACTCAGCACTTTCTTACAGATTTGGCAACCGAATTCTGTGTCAAATTAAACCCAAATAACAGTTATGTATTGTGCTAGATACAATATTCAATAATAACACGAGTGGTAATCGATGTTTACCTTTCAGAAGTCTGTTATTTCCGTTTTTTGCTTTCCTAATGATCTTCCTCTCCTCAGGATCCAAAGCAGCAACAGCCTTTCTGCTAACAGGTGGAGACTTCATCCATTTCCAACGACCCTCAGCTTCCTAATCAAGGAAAATGTATTCGCAGGCACAGGGAAAAAGGTTACAAATCATGAACTAACCGAAGAATGCTCAAACAAAAGAAAGGCTGTACTAACATCAAAATCCCATGATGGACTCTCCTTTCTCACAAACAGGTCAGTAGCTTTCTTAAGCTCTGGAATATTAGGCAAAGGTCTTGGACGATCGCCATGCTCATCACTGCAGTATATAATTCAAAATCTCATGAGCCATCAAATAGCAAATACAGAAATAAGGCACCTTCCGGGAAAAAAAAAAGAAGAAGATCAAACCTGGTCCATGGAGCTGGCTCATTGTCACATCTAACAAACAGGTAACGACAGACCTTATAAGAACCCTACAGAAAACAGAAGAGTGTACTTCAGTAATAAAACAATCCAGCTCTGCATAAAAAGAACAATATAGGAATGTTAGCTATATATTCAACCTGTATTCCAACATTGCTCCAACACTTCTCGATTCTGTACACCCCATCGTATCTCACTCCTTCCTTAGGGGCATATGCAGAACGCTTCTCCTTGTGAGACCTAAAGAGTCAGGATAACTTTCTGCTCAGAGTATATCGATGAATAAAGATAATCTATTCTTATTCAATAAAGAAAGCATCCCATTCACATAAAGTTGAGAGTCTGCAGAAAAGCTAACCTGACAACTCGGACAGGATAGCCCATTTTGCAACTAAGTCTTAGAGCTTCATTCATTTTTGCAAACGACTGGTCAGAAGACTGTATCTTGTTAGTTCTTTTGTTTCCTCCGAGATCCCTTCCACCACTGCAACACACATTCACACATTACTTCTATAAGAAAAGACACAAGCGATAAATATACAGGCATCAAAGTGTTATAGGAGTAATGTAAAAATCAAACCTTCCTGTGTATAGAAACCATTCACCATGATCCTCATCATCCTCATAACCTCCAGAGAGCGCCACAGACTGAGCTCCAACAGCTGATTGCCCCGCAATGCCAGCAATATGCGGGAAATGAGCTCCCCACTGCCTACATTCTTGCCTGTCCTCCCAAGATTCTCCAACCAAAACACCTTGGTTCCTAGTGGGATCATTTTCAGCTGGTATGGGACCAAAATGATCACCAGGTATTGTGACATAAATCCTTCCGCTAGCAGCATTAGCTTTCCCAGTCTTTTTAGCCCGGTCGGTAGTAAAGGCTTTCTCAGGACGATCTTGGTTGCGGATAATATGATGAACTTTGGCCGCAGTTGCCTCAACAGAACATTTGGTAACATTTGCTAAACGAATAGCAGAGACTAGAGCTAAGTTGATGCGAGGATTTTGCGCCACATTTTTCGGAATTTTGCTTCGGCATGTCATACAAGTTAGCTTCCCTTGACCTACCCATTTCTCGAAACATCTCAAGCAGAAGTTGTGCCCACACGGTGTCTACAAACACAAGTACAACACATCCATTAGTGTGCTACTTAAATACACTAATCAATCATCATTCTACTAATTACAATCCCAAGCATAAGACTGATTGCAGATAACAAGATTCAATACATCCATTGGTGTGGTAACGATTCTACTACTGTTATGTGTACTAATCA
Source organism: Arabidopsis thaliana x Arabidopsis arenosa (assembly GCA_019202795.1). Lineage (NCBI taxonomy): Eukaryota > Viridiplantae > Streptophyta > Magnoliopsida > Brassicales > Brassicaceae > Arabidopsis > Arabidopsis thaliana x Arabidopsis arenosa. The sequence goes on along the minus strand of CM032919.1, from coordinate 8,710,691 downwards.
CAAGATTTAACAAGTCATTAACAAAAATAAAGTAGCGATTCTACTAATCACACAGCTTACCAAGATTCAACACAATCACAAGCATAAGACTGATTGCAAAGAAGCCATTAGTTTGGTACTTCAATATTAATCATCATTATCAACAACAAACACATAAATTAGCGATTCTACTACTGTTATCTGTACTAATCACAAGATCCAACAAGTCATTAACAGAAACCACAAGCATAAATTAGCGATTCTACTACTGTTATTAACACTAATCACAAGATTTAACGAGTCATCAACACAAATCACAAACACATAATCTATTGATTTGAAGAATCGGTGAAAACGAACGAACCGTGATAGGTCTTTCTGGCAATTGAATGCAAATAGAACAAAAGATTTCTAACTTCTTCTTGTCTTCTTCATCGAGACCATCGTCACCACCACCACTCATGAGCTTCTGCCTCCTTTTGGCTTTCTTAGCTTCCGTCAAAGTCACATCAGCCTGAATCGCACGGATCGCTGCCACGAGAACTGAACCGGATGATTCAACTCCGGCGTGTCCGGTAACCGGAGCGGCGGAGGGAACGACATCGCCGGAACAATCGGGACACTGCCACTCTCCAGTGGAAGAAGCGAGTGATTCAGGAAGGAGACATGACACGTGCCAAGGCGTGACGCACGTGCCACACGTGAGAGTCTCTTCTGACGGAGGTTTCACCTTGCACCGCATACATACACCGTCTCCGTCGCAAGGAAACTGAACTTCAGGCGCCATTGTTGGAACGAGTGAGAGAAAATGGTGTTTTCGAGATTTGTGAGAGAATTGGGGGAAATAAGTAGAGGAAGGCGAAAATGAAGAGGCGGGTTTTGAAATATTTTGGGGAAGAAGAAAAGAGAGCGTCTTTAAAATTTTCAAAACGAAATAAAAAGAAAAAATCTAAAAAAGAAAATAAATCTCACAGTTTCGATAAGATCGTGACAAAATGGTAACTAATATTTTTATTTTCCTTAATTGTTTTGGCCTTTTGGGTCAATATTTTATTATTTATTCTGGTCTTTTTTCTGAAATTTTTTATTGAAAAATGTAACTGATAAAGATTGGATTTAACAAAAAAAAAAAAAAGAAGATAAATATGAAGTAGGGGTTAGATGTAAAAAACAGAAGTAGCTAGTAGTCTTGGTTTAGTGGAAAATCACTGTTTCTCAAATTGAAATTATATTTGTAAATGGTTTTTTTTTTAATTTATAAAAGTAAAAACTAATGTCTTTTGTTTTTTGAGCTTCAATAACTTATATGAAATAAGTAATATAGTATGTCGTCAATTATATAAAAAAAAAATGATTAATTTTATGACAATAGTTATATCGCACATGTATGTATTAAATAAACAAGAGGCGGTTGTCTAGTGAAAACTGACTATATATAAAATTTGAATTCTATATATAATTAGTTTACTATAATAATTAATAGTATGCCGTCAAATTAAAAAAATAGTTTTATGGCAATAGTTATAACTTATATCGCACATGTTGGTTAATAATAAATTTACCTAATAGCGAAATTAATTATATATAAAAATTTAATTCTATATATAATTAGTTAATTACTAATGATTTTAGTTATCAAATTAAGAAAATAGATTTTATGGTAATAATTATATCGCACGTGTTGGTCAATAGTCAGTTTAAGAAAATAGGTTTTATGGCAATAATTATATCGCATGTATGGTATTAGTTATGGATTGATGTTTGATGAAGTCATCAAATCTGAATGTATGAGCAAAACATCTACTCAAGGTTTGAAACTTTATGAGCTTGGATTTAAGAAAAATGGATTTTAATTAGAGTATTTTCAGCCTCACAACAACAAGAAAATAGAGAATTTTAGTCTACAATTAAGATAGTATTTATTTAAGTGAGTTTCTCTCTCTTACATGCAGTTTAGAGTTTGAATTTCAATTCCCAAGTTGTGATGCATGTTAAGCTACTTTTGTGAACGTTTTTATGTATTTTCTCTATATAATAAGGCTCATTTTATGAATAAAAACAATTTAAGAATTAAGTAAAATTTAGAGAGATTTTCTAAATTAATATATGATATCTTAATATCTTTAGAATTTCATTTCATTGTGTGTAATTCTTTTGAACTAAACTTATCAAGCTATATCAAAGGTCTATCCATAGCCTTTATGGTGCTATCGATCCACCCATCTATTCATCTTTATCGCATTTATTGAAAATTACTTCAGTCCAGCAACTGATTCTCCACCAACTTTATCTTCCATCCACTTGAATCTGTTGAGAGTGATCTCAGTCCATCAATAACTTAATCATCAACCAACCTTAAGGATAATAGGATCTAAACACTCTTAGTTCCTGCATCAATGTTACATATTGATAGAACATTTATACTTAAGATACATCAATTTTTGGATATTTATGTTGGAGATAAATTTACTTTATCAAATGCTTGTTAATTATAGTGTGACATATGGATTTTGAATCTAAAATAACACATTTAGAAAATTAATTAAAAGAATACGCCGTCAAATCATATTCAAAACAATAGTTAATTTTGTAGCAAGATCAAAAATTGTAATAACTATAAGTATATACCATACATGTTAATTAGTGATCATATTACAGTACTTTGTATATTGATAGTACTAGTGGTGGTGGTTTAGTGGAAAATAACAGTTTCTCAAATTTGAATTATATTTGTAGTTGTTTTTTTTCTTTTCTTTTTTTAACAACTACACATTAAAATTGGTTTCTTTAATTAACAAATGTATACATTTAAAAATAATATGTATTTTGACTTTTTGAACTTCAATAATTATTTGAAATAGTTAATAATACGCCGTCAAATCATATTAAAAAAAAGTAATTAATTTTATGGCAATAATTATATCACACGTGTTGGTCAACCGTTGTTTTACTTAACAAAAATTTATAGTACTAGTTATGGATATATGTTATGTAATGATAAATATGTAATGTTTATATAGCGAATCTATAAGTAAATTTATATAAACATTTTTTCTGTATATAGCGAATCTATAAGTAAAATTTTCAGATAAAATTGACGATTGACTAACACATATGATATAATAATTTAATTTTTTAAATATCACCATAAAATCAATTAATTTTAAATATAATTTGACGACGTACTATTAACTATTTCATATAAATTATTGAAGTTTAAGTAGCAAAATACATTTTGTTTTAAAACGTATAATTTAAAACGTATAATACATTTATAAATTTCAACAAAACAATTGCAAATATAATACAAAATTAATATACAGCTATTTTCACAAAATCACCACCTCAAGTTTAATAATTTATCTTTGTTTTTGTATTTTCTTAAATCACGTCTTTATCATTTACATATAAAATAATAAATACGACAAAGATGGTAAATAAAAAATGTGGACCCAAAAAGTAACTTTTAAGGAAAATTAAATATATTAGTTGCCATTCTGTCACCATCCCCAATTCTTATCGCTTTGTGAGATTTTTTTTCTTTTTTAGATTTTTTTGTAATTCATTTTGAAATTTCTTAAAGACTCTTCGTTTTCCCAAAACTTTCAAAACCCGCCTCTTCACTTTTCGCCTTCCTCTACTTATTTCCACCATTTCTCTCACAAATCTCGAAAACACCATTTTCTCTCACTCATTTCAACAATGGCGCCTGAAGTTCAGTTTCCTTGCGACGGAGACGGTGTATGTATGCGGTGCAAGGTGAAACCTCCGTCAGAAGAGACACTCACGTGTGGCACGTGCGTCACGCCTTGGCACGTGTCGTGTCTCCTTCCTGAATCACTCTCTTCTTCCACTGGAGAGTGGCAGTGTCCCGATTGTTCCGGCGATGTCGTTCCCTCCGCCGCTCCGGTTACCGGACACGCCGGAGTTGAATCATCCGGTTCAGTTCTCGTAGCAGCGATCCGTGCGATTCAGGCTGATGTGACTTTGACGGAAGCTGAGAAAGCCAAAAGGAGGCAGAAACTGATGAGTGGTGGTGGTGACGATCGTCTCGATGAAGAAGACAAGAAGAAGTTAGAAATCTTTTGTTCTATTTGCATTCAATTGCCGGAAAGACCTATCACGGTTCGTTCGTTTTCATCGATTCTTCATATCAATAGATTATGTGCTTGTGATTTGTGTTCATGACTCGTAAAATCTTGTGATTAGTGTTAATAACAGTAGTAGAATCGCTAATTTATGCTTGTGGTTTGTGTTAATGACTTGTTGGATCTTGTGATTAGTACAGATAACAGTAGTAGAATCGCTAATTTATGTGTTTGTTGTTGATAATGATGATTAATATTGAAGTACCAAACTAATGGCTTCTTTGCAATCAGTCTTATGCTTGTGAATTGTGATTGTGTTGAATCTTGGTAAGCTGTGTGATTAGTAGAATCGCTACTTTATTTTTGTTAAATCTTGTGATTAGTACACATAACAGTAGTAGAATTGCTACCACTGTAATGGCTGTATTGAATCTTGTTATCTGCAATCAGTCTTATGCTTGTGATTGTAATTAGTAGAATGATGATTGTTAGTGTATTTAAGTAGCAGACTAATGGATATATTGTACTTGTGCTTGTAGACACCGTGTGGGCACAACTTCTGCTTGAGATGTTTCGAGAAATGGGTAGGTCAAGGGAAGCTAACTTGTATGACATGCCGAAGCAAAATTCCGAAAAAGGTGGCGCAAAATCCTCGCATTAACTTAGCTCTAGTGTCTGCTATACGTTTAGCAAGTGTTACCAAATGTTCTGTTGAGGCAGCTGCGGCCAAGGTTCATCATATTATCCGCAACCAAGACCGTCCTGAGAAAGCCTTTACTACCGACCGGGCTAAAAAGACTGGGAAAGCTAATGCTGCTAGCGGAAGGATTTATGTCACAATACCTGGTGATCATTTTGGTCCCATACCAGCTGAAAATGATCCCACTAGGAATCAAGGTGTTTTGGTTGGAGAATCTTGGGAGGACAGGCAAGAATGTAGGCAGTGGGGAGCTCATTTTCCGCATGTTGCTGGCATTGCCGGGCAATCAGCGGTTGGAGCTCAGTCTGTGGCGCTATCTGGAGGTTATGAGGATGATGAGGATCATGGTGAATGGTTTCTCTACACAGGAAGGTTTGATTTTTACATTACTCCTATAACACTTTGATGCCTGTATATTTGTGGCTTGTGTCTTTTCTTATAGAAGTAATGTGTGTTGCAGTGGTGGAAGGGATCTCGGAGGAAACAAAAGAACTAACAAGATACAGTCTTCTGACCAGTCGTTTGCAAAAATGAATGAAGCTCTAAGACTTAGTTGCAAAATGGGCTATCCTGTCCGAGTTGTCAGGTTAGTTTTTCTGCAGACTCTCAACTTTATGTGAATGGGATGCTTTCTTTATTGAATAAGAATAGATTATCTTTATTCATCGATATACTCTGAGAAGAAAGTTATCCTGACTCTTTAGGTCTCACAAGGAGAAGCGTTCTGCATATGCCCCTAAGGAAGGAGTGAGATACGATGGGGTCTATCGAATCGAGAAGTGCTGGAGCAACGTTGGAATACAGGTTGAATATATAGCTTACATTCCTATATTGTTCTTTTTATGCAGAGCTGGATTGTTTTATTCCTGATGTACACTCTTCTGTTTTCTGTAGGGTTCTTATAAGGTATGTCGTTACCTGTTTGTTAGATGTGACAATGAGCCAGCTCCATGGACCAGGTTTGATCTTCTTCTTCTTTTTTCTTTCCCGGAAGGTGCCTTATTTCTGTATTTGCTATTTGATGGCTCATGAGATTTTGAATTATATACTGCAGTGATGAGCATGGTGATCGTCCAAGACCTTTGCCTAATATTCCAGAGCTTAAGGAAGCTACTGACCTGTTTGTGAGAAAGGAGAGTCCATCATGGGATTTCGATGTTAGTACAGCCTTTCTTTTGTTTGAGCATTCTTCGGTTAGTTCATGATTTGTAACCTTTTTCCCTGTGCCTGCGAATACATTTTCCTTGATTAGGAAGCTGAGGGTCGTTGGAAATGGATGAAGTCTCCACCTGTTAGCAGAAAGGCTGTTGCTGCTTTGGATCCTGAGGAGAGGAAGATCATTAGGAAAGCAAAAAACGGAAATAACAGACTTCTGAAAGGTAAACATCGATTACCACTCGTGTTATTATTGAATATTGTATCTAGCACAATACATAACTGTTATTTGGGTTTTATTTGACACAGAATTCGGTTGCCAAATCTGTAAGAAAGTGTTGAGTCTTCCAGTGACGACGCCTTGTGCTCACAACTTCTGCAAAGCATGCCTGGAAGCTAAATTTTCTGGGATCTCTCAAGTGAGAGAGAGAAGCAGAGGCGGGCGTACACTACGTGCAAAGAAGAACATAATGACCTGTCCGTGCTGCACTACCGATCTCTCCGACTTTCTCCAAAACCCGCAGGTAAAAAAACCAAAACCATCTCTCCATCTTAAATTCTAGTTTTACCAATTTTGTTGTAATAACTTTGGCTAACATAAATCAATGCTTAATAAAATAGGTGAATAGAGAAATGATGGAAGTGATCGAGAAGTTGAAGAAGCAAGAGGAAGAGGCTGAATCTAGCAAAGACACTGCAGAGTCTTCTGGAGGAAACAACACCGAGTCTGAAGAAGAAGAAACTCAGACTGTGTCTGAAGTTGAACCACCAACGAAGAGGATCAAATTGGTTGATACAGTTGCAGCAGCAGCCAGTGACTGTGTTGGAAAGTAAAGAGAAGACTGTTTTATGCAATCTTTTAAGAGATAAAAGTATAATAACTCTCTGAAGTTTAAGGACTTCTTTAGTCTTTTTGTAATATTTCGCAAACGTTTGTGGTGTGCTTTGCAACTTATTGTTTTAGACTTTATTCTAAACCTTATTCTAAATTTCTCCTATCTTTTTTCATAAAATATAATTAGAAGTTAATCCGTGATTTTTTTTTCTGGTTCTTAATAGTTTCGAAATATATTTTAGTGTACTTGTATACTAATTTAGGCTATTTAGTATCCTATATAATTAACACCAGCATCGACTCTTATGATATTTTATATACCTCACTTGATGTGTGCAGGTAAGTTAATGACAAAAACATTTTTTTTTAATGTTAGTCATGTTATTTCGAAATGAGGACATGGATTGAGTTACCGTAGACATGTACTAAGGTGTAAGAATGTGCATACCAGTTCTGGAGGGGCTTGCGGGAGTTGCGTGCCATGGACATTTACTACAAATCTGTTTGGTTGATACAACAAGCTTCTTTCTTAATCTGAATTTCTCACTTTAAAACGAATTTTCCAAAGATTAAAGATCACAACAGTTTCTACCATAAGGGGATGGGCTTATCAGTGTGAGGCAAAAGAAAAAAAATTGATAACAAATAGAATCGCTACAAAAATTTATAACATCAATCAATTTAGTAATTTACTAAATTAGGACTCGTGTAGATATAGTGATATACTAATTTAAATAATGAAAAACTCTTAAAATTTAATTGCATAAAGATCTTATAGAACTTATTAATCAAATAATTAGATGTTTTCTGTTTAAAAACTTTTTAATGGTAATAAGCTGTAAGAATAATTAAGACATTAGGTTACATTAGAATTTATTTAATAAGTTTGAAAAGTATGGCCGTAATTTCGATTTTAAAAAAAACCTAAAATTCAATTATACTCAAACTAACTAAGATTTTAATTCAGTTCGTTTGATTTTAATTTTTGTTTCATACAATTTTAATTAAATTAGTCTGATTCGACATGGTTTAGATTTTTTTATTAAGTATAAGTATTATATGCTAATCCAAAACAATTAAAAAGAAAATTAAACAAAAATAATAAGACAGTTATAATTTTAAAAATTAACAAAATCTTCTAAATATTTATATTATTAATTATGGAACATTAGATTCATATTTTTAGTTTTATAATTAATGTTAAAATCGTGTTATTGTGTTTGGTTATATGTATAGTAGAGAAAATAATTGTAAAATTGTCTAGATACATAAATATAAGTAATGATATTCTTTGTAATATTTTACCAATGTTTTCATCCCCGATCCGAACCGTATGGTCCGACCGGTTAACCAGCAACCTAAACACTTTTCCGATTTGGTTTAATGCTAATATGCTGCAATCTTAAAACCAGAAAAACTTATAAAACTCGCATTTGACCCGCGGTCTGGTGAATCGGTCTGTGGAATGTATGCACTGCGACTTATCATATCTATTTTAAATCTTATTAGATATTGCTCCAATCTCTTTTTTCCGTTAGATATATATTCTACATTTGTATTTTACTTTATATCTTCGTGGTGAGTGGGACTGAGCACATAAATTTTCTATAAAATAATATATCGATAATTTAGTGAACTATCATTGTTCTGATATTTTTTAAGTTATATATAGAGATTTTACTGAAAAACAGTCTATTTCTCCACCAAAAGTATCACATCATATCAGATAGAGCCCAATTTATGACCATGTGCTAGATGTCCCCGAAAAAATACTTCTCAATTTATATCCCCATAAATTCATAGTTTGAATCCTATTTCTCCAGAATATTAGAACCCTAAATTTTAGAAATCAATGTCAATCTATCATAGTGTTGCCCGGAATTTTAGAACCCTAAAGGAGAATGAGCAAAACCATCTTATGCATTGATGTAATTTCACAACGGAAATGTTTGTATTCACAAGATTTGTATTCAGATCAAATTTGTGAATTAGAAAAAGAAGTCTCGCTCTTGGTGGGTAAAGATGCAGAGATAGAACTTGTGCTTTCAGTTATAAAGTTTCCACTAAAAAATACAACAACTACAACAAAACTAGTTATATCTCTACGACTATAATGTTGCTGCATCAGAATTTGGAAAGTTCTTTTTGCATTAGTTTTCCTGTGTATATCTCTACGACTCTTATTGATAGTTAGAGAGTTAGTCCTTTTATTGTTCATCAAGTCTTAACGTAAGATATCAAACTCTCAAAATTTGCACAAGATTAGTAGATGACCAACGATGCAAAAAATATTAGTCCTAAAACTCTATTTCATTCAATCCACTCGAACGCAAAACCAAAACCAAAACCAAAACCAAAACCAAAACCAAAACCAAAACCAAAACATTCCCCTAAGAATTTGTTTACTTGGGCAGGAAGCAACCAAACTCAATGGCGCTGATTAAGCCAATCTTCGTCACCATTATCAATCTCTCCAACATATTCAAGCATCTTCTTCTTCACAAGCATCTTAATCCTCTGCAACACATTCTTCGCCGTCTTCTCAGTGATAATCGCATCAATCCTCTGAATCAAGCCCAAGACGAATTTAAACTCTGTAGTACAATACCACCATAACTGTTCCACTATAGCTATTTCAAGATCCCTAAGAGCTTTCAAAAGAAACCCTAATTCCATTCCTCTGTTCACCGATTTCAACATCTCATTAGCAAGCTTCTCCACCAAAGCAACACGTGTCGTCTCCAACAAGTGAACCGCCGCACAGAAACCACCCACGAACGCTAAACCCCACTGGCTCGAACTCTCTTCCTCGTTGTCACCTAAGCGTTTCAAGATCGCTGGAAGAAGATTCTCCATGAGAGGAATCAGAAACTCCTCTTCATCCAAAGGCATCGACAAGTTCTTGAACACGAAAACTGCTTTCGCAAACTCTTGTTCCGCTCTAGACGAGATAAACTCACACAGGCCATGCCACTTTGTTTCTTGAATGGTGAATATCTCGAAAGCGACACGCTTCACGAGCAAGCAAAGAGTCTTGAAACTGGTTTCCGAGATAACTTGTTCTTCAAGGCAAGATATGAGTAAAGTCGAGAATACGTCAACCACTTCAAAATCCATAGAAGCTTCTTCAGTGAAGAAGATACCGTGGAGAAACCTCATCGCACTCTCTCTGATCTCGTAAGAGACACGTGGCTCTTTCGAGGCGTAGACACGCATGAGGTTGACGGAGAAGCATCCCGGGTAATTGGCGACGCAGAAACGGAAGAACTTTCTATCTTCTTGATATTTCCGTGGCTTTGTGAGGGCGGCGATGAAATTCACCGTCGGTTCGATGTGGGGATTCGCAAGAAGCTTGAAGGCGGCTTTGTGGAACTCTTCGGAGGTTGGTTGCATCGTCACCGTCTTCTGTTTCTCCATGGGAATGTAACGGAAAGTCCTAGGGAGATAGAAACTAAAACGGTTGAAATAAGAAAAGTATATAACTGGTTTATATATATTTAGTTGTTAAACTTTTGTTTTAGTTGTTGATAATGATCAGTTTGTTACATCATAATAGATTTTTATTTTTCTGCTTCGTCAGAAATATTTTTAGAGTTTTAATATTTTATCAAAAGAAAACTTATCTATTCTTTGTTTAATTATTTTTAAGAAAAACAATTTAATTATCCTCTGCTACAAGCCTACCATACGAGCAGTTTAGGTATATTACATGTTCCGATCTTTCCGTAGCACCTTAGGTTTATAACTATTACACTTATTCTATTGTTTGTTTAATTAGTCTACGAGTAGTTTAACTTTAGGTATCTTAATATTAAAACCAGAAAAAAAACTTTAGGCAATCTGTGGATGAACTGCGAGTACTCATTTTTCCAACATATATTAGAGTACTCATTTTTCCAACATATATTAGAGTACTCATTTTTTTTGCAATTGTATATAGCTTAGGCATATCTATTTCAAGGCCCAATCCTATCCTCAATTTTCCAGAAGTTTTGGGAAAGGAAAACTACAATTACCTTTTCGGATCCTATAATTATATAATTCGTGTGTCATAGTTCTTTTTTTTTTTTGGTTTTAAATAGTTCTTCTCTTGACTGATTTACTTGTAGCTTTTTTAGTTCGAATCTTGAAGAATGACTTTGCCAAGTAAGACATTTAGCTAAAGCATACAAGATAATTGAAATTTTGATTTTTCCTTTACTAGCTATACCCACCATTTGTTCTTAATATGTAGACTTTTGATGACCAAGAAGAGACTGGATGGATTTTTTTTTTTTTTTTTTTGTCCGGATGGAAATGAATCCAATTGGTTTGTCAGTTGGGCCTTGGCCCAATTGGTTTACCTGGTAGTCAGAAATGCAGGCGGCCTGACTACCCCTGGCATTAGTCGGAAGGCATTCCAAACTCGGATCAGGCAGTGTGGTGGCCCAATTCTACCTGGATCGGGAGAAGTCCACTCTGTAGCACTTCGGTGCGTTCCTACCGAGGCCGACCGGATCAGCCGATAGGGTTTATAAAAAAAAAAAAAAAAAATGAATCCATGCATGTATATATATTTAGATTCCCAAAACACAAATCTTTAACAGCCCGTCGCTCTTGGTAAGTAATGATCAAATATGTTCTACACTTCTACATGTTTGTTGTGCTCAAAAAATGACTAATATAACAGGTGTGATATCGACTATGTATTTTCCTTTTTGTTTTTTTTGCTGCATGTTACCATGCGCGTTATTTGTTTTCTGGTTTGGTTATGAATACATTTCTTAAAAAGAATTTTGAACCCAAAACTAAAAGAATTTTTTACGTCAAACCAAAAAAGTAAAATAATATTATCGTTTTATTTACTATTATAGTTAACAGATGAATTCCATGCTAGATAAAGAAAGAGATAAGTTGCAAAATAGTTACCTTTTTCAAACATAATTAGAAAACTAGTTGCAAAATGTTTGGGTGTTTTATTTATAATAAAATGATGCAACAAAAACTAAACATGTTTAACACACAAAGCATCTATACAATCTATAATAACATTATATTTAATACACCAAGCAACACTAAAATAATTATCATTTTAACTATACAAAGATAAACTAAAACAAATATAGCTTCACGTTATAAAAACCACATACTATTACACTGAGAATATCACCAAGTTATATCTTATTAAAAACCATACAAAATCCAACTTACGTTACATTACCAATAAACATACAAAATTAATACAATAGATTCATCAGTTTATAGAAAAAACAAAAATAATTATTCCGCGGCTTACAGCGGGTCATATCACTTTTCATTATTTGCTATTATTTGAGTGACTTCCAATCCCTCAACAAGACATGTTATTTACAAAATATATCATTGAAAAAAAATTAATAGAAACAACTATATAATGTGATTCTTACATCACATTTAATGTAAAAATGTGCATTATTTTTATATTAATATTTGATGTACATGAAATAAGCAATACGAAGAAATATGTATATATTTTATACACCTGTACAATTAATGAAATGTACGAATAAAAATATGTATGAAATGTATTTGAAATCATTGAACAAAATGCATGTCAAACAATAGAGAAAAAAACATAGATTTTTGTATATTTAGAAAAAAATTATACTAACAAATATTTTAATAATTAGACTGGAGGGAAAAAAAAACAAAGAAAAAAAAACAAATTAAAAAATAGGATAATATCAGAATCTGGACTCAGAGGAATGCAAAATAACTGATAGGAAAAGCTACTGTTGGACCTAGGCCTGGGCGTTCGGGTATCTATTCGGTTTTGGTTCGGTTCCAGTTCGGTTCCGGTTCTTTCGGTTCTAGAGTTTAGGATCCATATAGGAACCAAACAATTTTGGTTCGGTTCCGGTTCCGGTTCCTGTTTTTTCTGTTTTGAAATTTAGAATCCATTCGGGTATTTTATTTAGGATATTTTTAGGTATTTTAGATATCTTGGGTATTTTCGGATATTTTCGAGTATTTTTTGGATATTTTAACTATTTTTGATATAGTTTCTAAATATTTGTTGATATTTCAGGTATTTTTGGTTATTCGATCTAAAAATAATTAATATTTTTAGATATAAATTCATATTTCGTGTATTTTTGGGTACCCGAAATATTTTGGTTTTGTTCGATTCCGGTTCGGTTCTTTTTGCTTCGGTTCGACTCTACAATTTAATTGTAGAGATTAGGCTAATGGGCCGGCCAGTTGTGGCCCAAGGTTGACAAAAAAAAAAAGACTATTTTAAATAGTCCTAATAAAGGCAGGGTTTTTTCGTTGGCCTTGCAGTTTTAGTGACATGATCTAATAGCATTATGTCAACATATGGAACAACTTTCTTAACTTGATAAAACCCTACATTCGCAATAATATGCGTATTGCCAATGTCAATAATGAAAAAGAATGACTTCCTCATCAATTCAACAAAGGCTAACGAGAGAATGTGATAATCCTACAATTTTAAGAGTATTAAAATATTTGGTTTTCTAAAATAAATGGTAAATCATAAAAATAATCATAGAAAAAAATGTATAAATATACCTATTTGGATTTCTGAAGTAGTTCATCAGAAATTTGGTTAAAAAATTGTCTACCAATGGTACACCAATATGAAACTTAGCTTTATCTTCTTCTTTTTTTCAAAACAAATAGAATTTATTTATTTCTAAATATAGTAAGGTATGTGATCAACACCCACTCCAAAAACGTGATGTGCTGCATACCTAAATAGAAGGAATCTCCTTTCCTAGGGATGTAGTGAACACATAAAACCGTCGCTCGTGTCTCCTCGACATCTTATTCCTTGTCTGCATACGATGTAATTTATTAATACTTTTATTAAAACATATGTCATTTTTCGCCTCTAGAAAAAAATGTCATTTCAACATACCCGTGTACATGCTCGTTTTTTCCTTTAATGGTCATATTCGTGTCTGTACTTATAAGTAATATCTCGTAAACATTCATCCACGTTTGGTAATTACGCTTAAACGAGCATGTACACGGGTATGTTGAAATGACATTTTTTTCTAGAGGCGAAAAATGACATATGTTTTAATAAAAGTATTAATAAATTACATCGTATGCAGACAAGGAATAAGATGTCGAGGAGACACGAGCGACGGTTTTATGTGTTCACTACATCCCTAGGAAAGGAGATTCCTTCTATTTAGGTATGCAGCACATCACAATTCTTTCTATTCCGATACTTGGAATACTAAATGCGAGGGACATAGTTTATTTTTCCTTTAATGGTCATATCTGTGTATGTACGGTTAAGAAATATCATGTAAAAGTTCATGCACGTTTCGTTATTATGCTTAAACGGACATGAACGGGTATGTTGAAATGATATCCTTTTTTTTCTTGACGCGACAAATGACATATATTTTGAAAAAAAATATTAATAAATGACATCCTATACGGATAAGGCATCAGATGTCGAGGCGACACGAGCGACGGTTTTATGTGTTCACGACATTCCCTGGAAAAAAGATTCCTTCTATTTAGGTATGCAGCACAACACAATTCCTTCTATTCCGATACTTGGAATACTAAATGCGAGGGACAAAATTTATTTTATCTTTAATGGTCATATCCGTGTATGTACGTTTAAGTAATATTATTAAACATTCATGCGCGTTTGGTTATTACTCTTAAACGATCATGTACGGGTAAGTTGAAATGACAACTTTTTTTTTCTAGAGGCGACAAATGACACATGTTTTGAAAAAATATTAATAAATGACATCCTATTCGGACAAGGCATCAGATGTCGAGGTGACACGAGCGACGGTTTTATGTGTTCACGACATTCCCGTACATGCTCGTTTAAGAATAAAACCAAAAGTTCATGAACGTTTACAAGATATTACGTAAACGTACATACACGGATATGACCATCAAAGGAAAAATAAATTATGTCCCTCTCATTTAGTATTCCAAGTATCGGAATAGAAGGAATTGTGCTGTGCTGCGTACCTAAATAGAAGTAATCTCCTTTCCTAAGAATGTCGTGAACATGAACACATAATAAAACCGTCGCTCGTGTCGCGTCGACATTTGATGCCTTGTCCGCATTGATGTCATTTATTAATATTTTTTTTTAAAAAATATGTCATTTGTCGCCTCTAAAAAAAGTTGTCATTTCAAAATACTCGTACATGCTTCTTTAAGCGTAATAACCAGACATGCATGAACGTTTACGATATATTACAACTTCATAAACATGATATCACAACTTCTATCAATAAACGAAGTTTCAAGCTTTTTTTGCACAACAAATTGAAAAAAAACCCTAAATTCCATAACCTCATAAATAAAGAGCACAAATCATGAAAAGAAATATCTAATGTATTTTTTCCTAAAAGGCAATATATTTATATTCATATATAAAAAAAAAGAGCACAAATCTTCTTACCAGTCGAATCGACAATCGGAAAATTGAGAGTCGTTATCGTGAGTATAGAACCCGTCGAATCCAAAGAGACTTGAGAGTCTTGAGATTCAAGAGATTCTAAAGAAACTGAGAAACTTGGAGATGAGGGACTGAAGAAGATGATGTGAAGAGATAAGGGACTTAAGACGTGAAGAGAGAAGAGAGAAGAGCTTAAGAAGACGTGAAGAGAGAAGACATGAAAGAAGGGACTTAAAAAGACTTGAAGAGAGAAGAGAATGGTTTGTCACATAGAGGTATTTAATGTTAATACTATACACACATTTGAAAAAACAATGATAGTTTAGTTCAGCTATATTCGGCTATAGCTTATTAGGAGTTAATGTTTAGCTCTCGTCTTCTCACTCTGTTTGTTTCAACTTGTACGTGTATCATCATCACACAAGCACACAGTCAACTCTCTTTACACAGTCACTCTGTTTGTACGTTTGTTGTTCTTGTAGAGAGAAGAGAGTAAGCTTTAGTTGTCTACATTATTACTTCTCTCTAACTCCGTTTCTTATTTAGAATTTGGATAACTTTTACAACACCACACACATACATACTTATAGTAGTCTTCTACTAACTACTACACTTGCACTTCAACTACTACAACTTAGCCTTAACTCTCTACTAATAATTCTTACCAACTCAAATAACAACTCTAGACTACTAGACATTAACCAACACTTCACACATTTGTGAGCCACCGAGCTGAGTCGATGCTACGCCTAATCGGGCCGGGCCGTTATCCTCTGAGTTGCATACTCGTTAAGGAAAGAATTACTTTCCTTAAATAGAACCAGTTCGGATGCAGTGTAGATAGCCTAAAACCAATTCGCCGCGTGCTCTGGTTGAGTTGAGAATATATAGGAAGTGGTTCACGGTCAAACTCCTCATGGTTGCAAAGATATCCTTCTTTGAATGCACCTATGTCGCAAATGAATTTTGGTAAATTAATCTTTTTATTTTAGAATTTATTTTACTTAAATTAGGCCTGGGCATCCGGATTTTCGGGTCGAGTTCGGGTCGGGTCGGGTCATGTCGGGTCCGGGTCTTTCGGGTCCTAGAAATTTAGACTCATACATGTACCTATAATTTTTCGGGTCGGTTCCGGGTTGGTTCTTATCGGGTCCGGGTCGGTTCGGGTATATAATTCCAATACCTGTAAAATACCTATAATTTTTCGGGTCTATATCGGGTCCGGACCGGGTCCGAGTATTTAAGATCTAAAAATACATGGCATATCTAAACTTACTAAATTAATAATGTTTAATATTATGTTTTTTCTTATACATATTTTTTTTTAATACAACTAGATTTAATAATATTTAATATTATACTCAAGTTATCCAAATTAAAACTCTTTTTGAATATGATAACAACTCTTACCATAATTTTTATTAAATGTTGTTTCTGATTCTAATGACCCTAAACTACATAATTAGTTTCATATTTTGATACTTAAGAAATTATTAATCGTTGTCTGCATATTCATTCAAATTTTCAATCATATCATATAGTAAAAAAAAATTTTGTCGGCATAGTACAATTTTTATATTGTCATTTTGAACTCTCTATTTTTATACAAAATTTCAATGGTTAACCGAGTATAATGATGATATCAGATTATATGCGAATTTCAATTTCAATGAACTCTCTATATTATGTTGCTCGAGAAGGTATGGAACCGAGAAGACATCTAACAGCGACTCGGTGAGTATTTGTGTAAACATGTGTAAACCTGAGATAAATGTCAGTTACATTATTTGAGAAGTTCGTAAAAATGAAGAACCGTTTAATGACAAGGAGAATGGAAAATTTCAGTATTATTATTATAGTTGAGACTGGGAAAACGAAACCTTATGAGCTAAACATATGTTATATAGGAGCAAGGAAAACATAATAGAACAATCAAACAAAGTTTTGGATTTATAACCTCTGGAGAACCTTTGTTGCGTTTCTTATCTTCTCCATAGTAACATATTCATCGGGCTGAGACATTGAGGCTCTAAGCTCAGCCAATGCTACAGCTGCATCTTTTAACAAAACTTTGTTCTCCTCCAAGCAGGTTGTAAGAGACGATATTACTTGTTTGGCCTCCTCTTTAGTTTTGGGGCTTATTCCAACTTCAACACGTTTTTCAATTTCATCTAAAGTGTGTTGAGCTATTTCTTCCGAGAGAGAGGTCGTAACAATGATTTCTCTCCTAGTACTCATCCAGCAAGCTTCTAACAAGAAAGGGAATCCAAAGTCTAACTGAGAACTACAGCGAGTAGCAGCAGCAACTCCCGATCTGAGTGCCTGGGCCCTAGAAATTAAAGAAAAAAGGAGAGATTCTTTAATACAAAATTTCATAATTCAACTCAACAGATCGTTTCACCGGCAATCAAAACCCTATGTAGCTTTCAATTTCCCAGCAAAGACCATAAACTTTGAACAACAGAACAAACAAGAAATTAATTGCATAATCCAACTCAACAGATCGTTTCATTGCCAATCAAATTCCTAAGTAGCTTCAATTTCTCAGCAAAGACCATAAAGCTTAAAATAAAGCAAGAGCTTAATTGCATAATCCAATTCAACAGATCGTTTCATTGGCAATCAAAAGCCTAAGAGCATGATTATTGGTGGATCTAAAATTAGGAGTCCAAATCTTATTTATAATGATAAATAATACAAAATTTGAAACTTAGACACTTTGAATGTTTTATAATTTTGAGAGAGTCCAATGGTAGATCCATAAAGTGAGGATCTAAAAATTTTAAATTTTGAAAAAATGTGTATTAGCTAATTGTGTTGCAAATATATAACTCAAATATATAACTTGACATACACTGAAAAACAAATAGCAGAACATAAACATCACCTCCTAGTTACAAGCTACAGAACTGAAGACAAAAGTAGTAACAATGGCAATGAAGATGTGCACGTTCGGGAGTTAGAACAAGCTGCAATACATCAGAGTCTTGGATTAACCATATGCCACTGTATGGTTGCTTTTAAATTTATAATAATGAGGACAATACCATAAAATAAGCATGATAATCTATCAGACGATAGTTTCAATTTTCAGATAAGAAACAAACTCAGTCATTAATCAAAACTTGTACAATCTACCACATAAAACCATCTTTGAATAGGCAGATAGATACGAGAAACAAAGCAATGGAAGCTCCGATATCAAGAAATGGATACCATATGAACTGCAGTAGAGATACTCAAATGTTCTGTGATTCTAATGTCTTTGACCAAAGAGAATGCTTCCTGTTACAGAACATCAAAAACCTAAGAGAGACTAAACACTAACAAGGACACAATCCAATTAATCCCATTTAGATCGAAAGAACAAGGCATGGCGATTAAGAAATCAAATTTCTGAAATCAAAACACTAGAATCAATCAACACAACAATATGAAATCTGATATTCGATTAGCGATCTCACGACACATCGGAGAGGAAAACAAAAACCCAGAAACTACGAAATCAAAGAGAGCAACATACCAAAGATTAGGGCTTCTCGTTTTCAAAGAGAGCAACATCGGTGAAATCGTCAATGAAAAAGAGAGAGAGATAGCGAATCGCGAAAAGAAAACGGAAAAATTTTTTTTGGGTGTAATAGATATTTTCCAACCAACCACAATGAGACACATATGCAGATCTAAAGCCTGATCAAAAATCCAAAATTGGACCAGATCCATTGTTTTATTTCATTTTGGATTTATTTTTTGGATCTTTTGGACCTTAGACATGGTCTTGGACCTGCCGTTATTCATGCTCTAAGTAGCTTTCAATTTATCTGCAAAGACCATAAATTTTGAACAACAAAACCAAACAAGAGATTCTTACATATGAAACCTTGAAATAATCCGGGAAACAGAGAACATGCTCGTCCGTGTATATGTCCTTGAGAGTATGAGCAATGAGAGCTCTTCCCTAGTGCTCTCAAAATAAATATAAATAAAAAAAAAATAAAGTAGAAGAAAGAGAAGAAAAAGTTGAGAACATGTTCTCATGTTTTAAGAGACCCACCCATTTTTTATGTGTCTCATTTTCATTGGTTCACAAAAATAAATAAAAACATAAAATTAGTAAATGATTAAAATGAAATTTTGGAGAGCTTTAGTAAGAGTATCACCAATGCTCATGCCATGAATACAGATATGTTTTAGGGAAAAATTATATGCAGATAAATGTTGGGGAAATTACGTCCCACTATTTTGAAAAATCTTTCAAAAATGCCATTGCTTTTTATTTATGACCCACCCATAGATTTAGCACCAAACTCTCTTGTTTTGTGCTAAATCTATGTTCTCATGTTTTGAGAGACCCACCCATTTTTTATGTGTCTCATTTTCATTGGTTCACAAAAATAAATAAAAATATAAAATTAGTAAATGATTAAAATGAAATTTTGGAGAGCTTTGGTAAGAGCATCACCAATGCTCATGCCCTGAGTACAGATATGTTTTAGGGAAAAATTATATGCAGATAAATGTTGGGGAAATTACGCCCCACTATTTTGAAAAATCTTTCAAAAATGCCATTGCTTTTTATTTATTCAAATTTGCCATAATTTGAGTTAGTAAATGACAATTTTGTCACTAATGTAAATTTCCATATATTTAACATTTTATTTATTTTTTTACAATTACAAATATTATTTCTTGGATTTAATTTTTGGGTTTAGGATTTAATTTTACGGTTTATTTTTGGATTTAATGTTTAATTTTAGAGTTTAGTTTTTGTTTATATGTTTAGGGGTAAAATTAAAAATATAAATAGTAAATTATGGCATTTTCATAAAAAAAGAAGCACAATTTTGAAAACCCTAATGTAAAGATGGCATCATGTGCAATTAATCCTAAATGCTGGGGAAAGAGGAAAAAAAAGAGATGGGTGGAGTGGGAGTAACTCTTTCCATCTGTATTTGACCGTGTTTGGACCAAAAAAGAGAGGAAAAAACTGTCTCGGTCGAATAAAAAGTTGGAAAGAGAAGATTTGACTAGACTAAGTTACACAGTTATTAGTAGGGGTGGGCATAATTCCCGTCCCGTTCCGACCCGTCCCGTCCCATCCCGTTCCCGTTCCCGAATTCCCGTCCCATATATATCCCGTATTCCCATATGGGATAAGTTTTCAATTCCCGATCGGGAATGGGACGGGACGGGACGGGAACGGGAATTCCCGAAATTCCCGAAATCCCGTTTAAGATAAATATAAATATGTAGTTTATATATATTCTATGCATATGTTATGTAAAATAAAATCATATATTATCTATATAATAATATATAAATATATTATAATATATTACAAAAGTTTTTCTTTAATTGTTTAGAAGTTAAACCTAATTATAAAGTTGAACAAGAATACAATCACCAAAGTTTCAAACTTTTAATTTATATGGAATATTCTGTAATGTATTTTTCATAATTTAAAGTTTAAAACATATATGGTGTGATAATAAATAAAAAGAATACAATAAATATATTTAAATTGTAAGTTATTTTCGAAATGGGAATTCCCATTCCCATCCTGTTCCCGT
Organism: Arabidopsis thaliana x Arabidopsis arenosa; assembly: GCA_019202795.1. Taxonomy (NCBI): domain Eukaryota; kingdom Viridiplantae; phylum Streptophyta; class Magnoliopsida; order Brassicales; family Brassicaceae; genus Arabidopsis; species Arabidopsis thaliana x Arabidopsis arenosa. The sequence goes on along the minus strand of CM032919.1, from coordinate 8,689,939 downwards.
CCCGTCCTGTCCCGTTCCCGTCCCGAATGCTAAATGGGATATAAATGGGATGAGTTTTTGTGTTCCCGAAATTCCCGTTCCCGTCCCGTTCCCGACAAATCCCGTCCCGAATTCCCGAACGCCCACCCCTAGTTATTAGGTTTTTTTTTGGTTACAGTAAAAATCAAAATGCCCGAAATATGTTGGAAATATATATTTTTTTTTCGGCAAATGTTGGAAAGATAAGAACACTTATTGTTCTCATTGAGTGTTTTGGTGACCAAACGTGTCTCGGTAAACTGAAAAAGAGAAGATTGAAGTGACTAGGAGTGACTATCTTTATTAAAAAAAAAAAACTTTACACAGTTATTTTTTTGTTCGGTAGATACTTTACACAGTTACACAGAGCTTAACACAGAGCTTAAAGAAAAACTCTGCAGTTTGCAGACAAAAAAAAAACTCTGCTGTTTGCTTGCGAGACCTACTGGTGGTCTCTTCCTCAACCACAATGCGGTCTATTTACAAGTTCGGTTCAATAAGAAAGAGTTTGATAGAAAGGTTAGCATCTCAATATCCTTTGTTCATCTTCTATTTCTATCTTTTATACTGTAGCGTTTATATAATAGCTTATACCCTCTAATCAAACCATCAAAGCACAATTGTTCTTCACAATAAGAAGAAACCTGAGATTCTCATTGTGCGTGAACCGGGGTTATGGTCTCGAATTCGCTATGATTGTGCTCTTCTTTCTTTGGAACATTTTCTTGTTTGATGATTTTGTTAGTATTACTAGTTTTTTGTCTTCTCTGTGTTCTTTTTTCTTTTGGTTTGGCGGCATTAATTTTGATACCTTGAGTTGATTATGCAATTTGAGTCATTTCTCTTTTATTTTTTGTCAGGTCAAAACAACGAAGTGGAGTTAGTGCTCTCTCCTATCATTACTTGTTAAGAAACCAATGGCTTAGTACTAAGAGGACATTCCCTGTTACGTCCTCCATCCCGCCAGACAAATTTCAAGGTCTTATAGATCAAATTGAAAAATGTGTTGATGTTGGAAAAGAAAGCCTTACTCATGAGACGACCCAAAATGCGGAGTCAAGTCTTGCAAACAAATTGAAGCAGAGAGAGGATGAAACTGAAAACTGTGTTGGTTTTGGAAGAGGAGGAATCTTTACTAAAGAGACGGCCCAAAATGTGGAGGCAGATGTTGCAAAAAGATTGAAGCGGAGAGAGGTGGACACAGAAATTGCATATAAAGCATCACGTGGATTAGTCTCCTTGACCCTTATAGCTGTTTTCAAACATTCGTAGTGTAATAGCCAAATATGGTGTTAGATGGCATCAGTGAGATCTTTGGTGTGATTTTTTTTGGAGAGACACGTAAAAATTATTATTTTTTATTTGTTTCCTCGAGAAATCCAATCGTCGCCTTCATAAATGGCTATCAATAGTTATAAGCGTTGGGGTGTGGCGGAAGTTTCTACGAAAACCGAGTGGGATAACACTTCTTCTTTTGACCAAAGATTTCGTTTGTATCTTCGAAGTTATTTTGTTTAAACCCCAGATATGTTGTTTTCATCTTAGGTTTGTTGTGTTTTTGACTGAATTTCAGGTTTTGATTGTTTAATTTTTTCCACAATATTTGTGGCTTGTTTGTCAATGATGTGTGCATAAGTTGGTGTGACCACTAAACTCGATTCATCTTTTTTTTTCCTTATCAGTTGGGAGAAATTTAATTTCCGAATCGTTTGATTGCTGTTGGGAAAGAGCCTCTTGGTGAGAGGGTTAATGTCTATCATAAAATCAAAACTCTCTGTGGCATTATTAACGCCCTTGATGATGACGAACACACTTATATTTCTGGTTCTTCGCTGGCAGAACTTTTGGAGTTTCCGAACAAGCCGTCGTGGTCGGCGAGTTTTGGCCTCTTTCTACAAAATATATTTCTAGAAAGTATAAAATTACAAACTTAGGCTTTAACTTTTAATATAAGATATATTTATAAAATACAACTAAAATTATAAAACACTAAAAAAGCGAAAATTTATGGGTCGGATGGTAAAGCAGGAAACGGATAGGATAACATGACGGGTATAAGAAAAGAATACCCGATACTCGATCTTTACCCACAGATAGTAGAATTACAATACCATTTACCCGAATCTAAGGTCACATGTTCCCTTTTTTTTAGATGGGTACAAGTCGGGTGACGATCGAATACAGGTTACATGTATCATGTATCAGTGTCCAACCCTAAATGCTATATAAAAATACAAACACAAACAAAACCCCACATTTGGCCCAACCAATACTTAAAAAAAAAAAATTGGCCCAACAAAAATTAGTTATTTATAGGTTCTTTGGCCTATATCATTTTTAAATGTCTAATAACAAAGGTACCAAATTAGAAATACTTAAGCTATATATAGCAAATCACATGTTTAAGATGGATTATCACACGTTTTGAAAATTATCTATTGAATATAATACATCTTTTTTTTTTTATTTTATTACCAAACTTATCCCCTCCAAAACCCAACTAATTTTTTTTATACATACTCTACGCTAGGCCTGAGTTTTATATCCGTCATCCGCGGATATCCGTATCCGTATCCGGTTTTTGATTCGAAAAACGGATATCCGGCCAAATGGATACATATACGGATACTAAAATGATGGATATCCCGGATACGGATACAAATACAAATAATCCTAAAATTTAGGCCGGATAACGGATATCCAGGGTATGTCTAGGCTCATATAAGATTTGTAATTTATAGGCTTTATGACTTTATTATTTAAGTGTTAAAGCCCGAATAAACTATAAGCCCAACTTTTTTATTTTTTTAATTTTATTCTTCACTATTAATAAATAAATCATATGTTAAAAAATAAAAATAAATTCTAAAAATACTAAAAAAGCTGATTAATATCTTTTTTTTTTCAAAACATCACTCGAATCTTTTGAACTTTTTGATACTTAAATAAATTCCTTGTTCTTGTAACGTTTTGTATGTTTAATCAACTTCTAGCTACTTTCTGAACTTTTAAAGCTTTTTATATATGATATTAATGAATTTAAAATTTTAAAATTTTATTTCCGGATATTCGCAGACATTTGCGGATATCCGAATTTTTAACGAATATCCGGATATCCGTAATTTTCGAATCCGGATATGGATACTAAATTCGCGGATAATACGGATACGGATACGGATAGCCTAAAATAGGCGGATATCCGCTCCGTTTACAGGCCTACTCTTCGTACGCACATACAACTTTTAGGTTCCACTTATACTATATTATTCAATCATGTCATCTCTCAAATATAATATTAGTCATACCAAATTTTATTTCTCAACAAACATAGAACCTATTACCTATGATATCAATTTTTTACTCAGAAACTATTATGTTAACATAACTCCGGACGTACGTCCGGATCCGGATCTAGTATAGTATAATTTGCTAGAATAAGTTTCCTTTAGCTTATTTTACTAACTATGCTTATGTGTATAAATACATGGATGTAAACCTATGTTTCTGGTTTAATGAGAAATTTAAATCGTTTATCTCTCATCGTAAATCCTATACTATTATTTGGGGAGTACACTTTATAAGATACCCTTAACTAACCTTCCCTTTTGTAACAATTTACTTAAGAATGCCATTAGAAATAAAATTTTATAGAGTAAATTAATTCAACTCATTAAGGATAAACAAGTCAAATACTATTTTATGCAATTTAATTAATTTAATTTAATTATAATAACGAAAATCTATTATTAATTTTCTTAAAAACAATGACCAATCAAAATAAACATATAAGATTTGATATCTAACTTATCATATTAATTTGTTATTAATCATTATACTTCACCTCTCATCTTTATATTATTCTATTTCTATAAAATAAATAAATTATTATATCATCTACATAATAAAAAAAGTAAATTTTTTTCCGCATATACAAAGATTTGAATTTTTAAAAACGAATATAAATTGTTCAATGTATGAAAAAACAAATTTAACGGGTCAAAAATTCATATTTGAGTAATATATTCCTTTTTTAATATCATCAATACTTAATAGATCAAAAAGTTAAGAAATATAAATACTCTAATTTGATTTTTTGAAACAAATATTTATAATAGGCGGCGGGTTAAATATAATGTATTATATGATGAAATGAGTTATGATCCTTATAACTATTTGAATATTTATATTTAATTTCATATATATATATTTTTAAATTCATAATTTTACATACTACAATAAAAATTTTAAAGATTTTAATTTGGAATATTTAAAAAAAGTTTAATTTAATATATTAAAGAATATCATAAATATTTAATAGATTAAAAAGATAAAAAATTATAAATACTAATTTGATTTTCTAAAAAGATATGTTTAATATATTTATAGTAGGCGGCGGGTGAAAAGTAATGTATTATATGATAGAAAGTTATGATCCTTATAATAGACGACATTTTAAGATTTTATGATGAGATGAGTTAAATAAGGTTTGACACTTCTAAATATTTGAAAATTTAATTCTGCAAGCAATTTTGGAAATAATAAATAATAGATTGTGCCACAATATTTTCATAGGGATTGTAAAATGAAAATAGAGACTCCACACACGGATCGAGTTTGGTATTATTATATACCAAATATATGTTCACAACATATTCGATTATGTGAATAATTGGTAAATTCCGTAATTAGCTCAAACAAATCTCTATTTCAACAACCAATGAATTAAAATTTGAAAAAATAATTTCCTAAATTAATTCAAAATAATAGCTAACTTTTTTAACTAATTCAAAATAATCTACGTTTTAGATGCGATTCATTTATGATATTTTGATTTTTGATCTAACTAAATTATATGCACTCTCATTTTGTGGTTGTTAACATAAATTAACTCATTGTTCAAACAATATTATTTTTTTTGAAAATAATATTATTTTCCGTTTTCATATCTTTAAAAAATATATCCATAATTGAGGATTAAAGAAAAATAAAAATATATTCATTCTAATATGATATATATATGGACTGACATAAAAAAAAATTAATATTTTTTTACTTACTATTATAATATATCACGATTTTATTCTATAACTATATAATATATAAATTTTGTAATAAATGAAATTCAACCCGTACTGTAGTACGGGTGATGATCTAGTATCAGTTATAGAGTTTCCACTACAAAATACAACAACTCTAACAAAACTGGTTATATGGCTGGGAAGTAATGTCTGCATCAGAATTTGGAAAGCCGGTAAGGATAACGACAATGTTTCATTGTGCTTAGGCAAAAATTTGTTACTCTTTTCCTTTTTGCTTTAGTTTTCCAGAATTTGGTCTGATGTTTTTTTATGTTACTTTTCGCATATAGTTTTTCCTATGTATAATGCTTGCCTCCTCTACGACTCTTATGGATAGAGAGTTAGTCCTTTCATTGTTCATCAAGTCTCAACGTCAGAACTCAAACTCTCAAAATTTACACAAGATTAGTAGATCATGACCAAAGATGCAAAAAGTATTAGTCCTAAAACTCTATTTCATTCAATCCACTCGTACGCGTAACACCAATATATAAAGACCTAATTACCAAAACCAAAACCAAAACCAAAACATTCCCCTAAGAATTTGTTTACTTGGGCAGGAAGCAACCAAACTCAATGGCGCTGATTAAGCCAATCTTCGTCACCATTATCAATCTCTCCAACATATTCAAGCATCTTCTTCTTCACAACCATCTTAATCCTCTGCAACACATTCTTCGCCGTCTGCTCAGTGATAATCGCATCAATCCTCTGAATCAAACCCAAGACGAATTTAAACTCTGTAGTACAATACCACCATAACTGTTCCACTATAGCTATTTCAAGATCCCTAAGAGCTTTCAAAAGAAACCCTAATTCCATTCTTCTGTTCACCGATTTCAACATCATACTAGCAAGATTCTCCACCAAAGCAACACGTGTCGTCTCCAACAAGTGAACCGCCGCACAAAAACCACCCACAAACGCTAAACCCCACTGGCTCGAACTCTCTTCCTCGTTGTCACCTAAACGTTTCAAGATCGCAGGAAGAAGATTCTCCATGAGAGGAATCAGAAACTCTTCTTCATCTAAAGGCATCGACAAGCTCTTGAACACGAAAACCGCTTTCGCAAACTCTGGTTCCGCTCTAGACAAGATAAACTCAAGCAGGCCATGCCACGTTGTTTCCTGAATGGTGAATTTCTCGAAAGCGACACGCTTCACGAGCAAGCAAAGAGTCTTGAAACTGGTTTCCGAGATAACTTGTTCTTCAAGGCAAGATATGAGTAAACTCGAGAATACTTGAACCACTTCAAAATCCATAGAAGCTTCTTCAGTGATGAAGATACCATGGAGAAACCTCATCGCACTCTCTCTGATCTCGTAAGAGACACGTGGTTCTTTCGAGGCGCAGACACGCATGAGCTTGACGGAGAAGCATCCCGGGTAATTGGCAACGCAGAAACGGAAGAACTTTCTATCTTCTTGATATTTCCGTGGCTTTGTGAGGGCGGTGATGAACTCCACCGTCGGTTTGATGTGGGGATTCGCAAGAAGCTTGAAGGCGGCTTTGTGGAACTCTTCGGAGGTTGGTTGCATCGTCGGGGTCTTCTGTTTCTCCATGGGAATGTAACGGAAAGTCCTAGGGAGATAGAAACTAAAACGGTTGAAGAAAGAAAAGTATATAACTGGTTTATATAATATTTAATTGTTAAACTTTTGTTTTAGTTGTTGATAATGATCAGTTTGTTACATCATAATAGATTTTTATTTTTCTGCTTCGTCAGAAATATTTTGAGAGTTTTAATATTTTATCAAAAGAAAACTTATCTATTCTTTGTTTAATTATTTTTATGAAAAAAAATTTAATTATCCTCTGCTACAAGCCTACCATACGAGCAGTTTAGGTATATTACATGTTCCGATATTTCCGTAGCACCTTAGGTTTATAACTATTACACTTATTCTATTGTTTGTTTAATTAGTCTACGAGTAATTTAACTTTAGGTATCTTAATATTAAAACCAAAAAAAAAAAAATCTATTTCAAGGTGGGTTACTCGAGAACGCCCAATCCTATCCTCAATTTTCCAGAAGTTTTGGGAAAGGAAAACTACAATTACCCTTTCGGATCCTATAATTATATAGTTCGTGTGTCATAGTTCTTTTTTTTTTTTTTTGGTTTTAAATAGTTCTTCTCTTGACTAATTTACTTGTAGCTTTTTTAGTTCGAGTCTTGAAGAATGACTTTCCCAAGTAAGACATTTAGCTAAAGCATACAACATAATTGAAATTTTGATTTTTCTTTTACTAGCTCACCCACCATTTGTTCTTAATATGGAGACATTTGATGACCAAGAAGACACCGGATTGTTTTTTTTTTTTTTTTGTCAATCCATGCATGTATATATATTTAGATTCCCAAAACAAAAGTCTTTAACAGCCCGTCGCTCTTGATTTTTAAATCCATATAGAATTTGAATTTTTTTTATTAATTATGAAATCAATACATATGGATTTTGAAATAACATGTGCTTATCCATGGATTTGAATCCTTCTATTTTTCTCTTTCAAATCCATTCAAATTCATTTATAAAACATAATTTGGATTCTCAAATCCAAAAACAAATGACTAAACGAATAACATAGAATTTTAATTAATATTTATTAATTATAGAACCAATAACACATGATTTTAATTAGGATTTTAAAATCAATGATTGAATAACAAATGATTTTTGTTTGGATTTTCAATTCCTTATAAATTCATGAACCAATAACCCCTCCAAAAAGATTTTTTTTTTTTTTTCTTTTGAATACCATGAGGTTCTGGGCAAAACCCCGTGATCCTCTCATGCCCGTAACCACATCATGTAATATTAGTTTCGTCCCAAACATCCTAAAAGAATTTTTTACGTCAAACAAAAAAAGTAAAATAATATTGTCGTTTTATTTAGTATTATAGTTAACAGATAAATTCCATGCTCGATAAAGAAAGAGATAAGTTGCATAAATAGTGAGTTTTTCAAACATAATTAGAAAACTAGTTGCAAAATGTTTGGGTGCTTTATTTATAATAAAATGATGCAACAAAAACAAAACATTTTTAACACACAAAGCATCTATACAATCTATATTAACATATATATTTGATATACCAAGCAACAGTGAAATAATTGTCATTTTAACTATACAGAGATAAACTAAAACAAATATAGTTTCATGATATAAAAACCCCATACTATTACACTTAGAATATCACAAAGTTATATCTTATTAAAAATCGTACAAAATCAAACTTAGGTTACAGTACCAATAAACATACATAACTAATACAATAGATTCATTAGTTTATAAAAAAAAAAAACAAAAATCATTTTTCCGCGGTGTACCGCGGGTCCAGGGCCGGCTCAAAAGTTTTTTGGACCTTCTGCCCATTTATTTTTTTTCCTCAAAACTTAAGGTCTTATTTGCAAAGTTTTAAAATTTAGGACCCTTGTTTACGAAAATATCAAAAATTTAGGACCTTAAAACCTTATAAGAACTAAAAAAAAATGTGGATCCAATGCTTTAACACTATCAGCACTGCCTCTAAGTCGGACATGCGCAGTTCATATCCTAGTTATTTACAATTAGTAAAACCTGCACTTTTCACTATTTGCTACTATTTGAGTAACTTCCAAACCCTAAACAAGACATGTTACTTACGAATATGCCATTGAAATTTTATTTTTAATAGAAATAACTATATAATACGATTCGTACGACATATTTAATGCACATATGTGCATTATTTTTAAATTCATATTTAATGTCATTAAATAGGCAATACGAATAAAAATATGTATATTTTTATACATCTGTACAATTAATGAGATGTACGAATAAAAATATGTATATTTCTATACGTCTGCACACCTAGTGAGTTGTACGAATAAAAATATGTATGAAATATATATGAAATCATTGAACAAAATGCATGTCAAATTATAGAGAAAAACATAGATTTTTGTGTACATTTAGAAAAACTTTATACTAAAAAATATTTTTATAAATAGACTGGAGGGAAAAATAAATAAAAAATAATATTTAAGAGTAAGGGGGTGTTATTAGTTCCTAATTTACAAGGAATTTTGATGACTTTAATAAAATAATAAAAAGTAAATTAATGAAAGATTCTAAACTATTGCTAGAGAGTTTTCTATAATCTTGTTGATTAGTTTTTTCATAATCTTGTAAAGTTTCTCAATTAATCTTTCTAACTTGATGTTACTTTTCATGACCTTACAGTAAAGTTTTCACTTATAAGGCGATAATCGAGGCACCACTTCTCAACATGCTTTCCGATGCCGGTGGAGCTTCAGCTTGCCGGCGTCGGGAAATTTTTAGCTTCTCTCGATCCTTTTGCAATGCTTTACGAGTTTTCATCCACTTAATTCTTCTTTTATTTTGCAACTCCTCCTCCTTTACACCTTGCTCCTGCAACGTTCCAATGCATGGTCAAGAGTCTTCCGGTGAACCTCTTTGCGCAAAGAAAAAAACATGAAATGCAAAAAAAAATTAAGAAATTTCAAAACCATAAGTTAACATCACATATAACCCTTATGTAAGTTTAGGAATTTTTTTTAAAACATTGAAAACTTTAAGTTTTTTTGGTATTGTAATTAATCAATATTTTTTTTTTTCTCGATTTATGCGTGTCATCCTTGCGCAGGGGCCATGCTAATCTTCTCTGTACTAAATCAATATCTAAAGTAGTTAAAATCAATGTAAAAAACTTGAAATTTAACATATTAACATTTTTATTGATAAATATCTTAATAAAATCGCGAGGGTTGCTAAAAGATAGCAAAATCGTCTCTATCTCAGGTGTCAGTCAAAAATAAGTCGCATATATGTGGGTATTTAGTGACTTATTTGTAACTTTTCCTTCGGATAATCGCAAAATGCTACTCTTTCGTGACAGATTTTTATGAGTCATGCTATCTTATGTTTTAATCGGTTTTGAGTCTTTGATTTCTTTCCTAGATCATATATTTTGTAGAGTCAAAGTGTGTTTAATTTTTAGGATCTTTTAGTCCTTTATCGAGTCATTACAGGTTTTAGGTTGCTTTAGAGGAAAACGAGCTGTTTTAGGATATAAACACACATTTGGAGATGCAGTTTCGTGTAGAAGTATCAGACGTTTGGCCTCAGATGGACGATTTTCCACCGTTAGATGTTTCTGAATATTTGACACAAGCTATATTAAGATGTTAGATTTATTTTCCAAGTGATTGGAAGGAAATCTAACGGTGCATTCAAGAGTTATACCCGAATTAATGAAGACATGTTATTTTGGCGAGCATTTGAAGCAGTTGCAGAGCTGAACACCAGAAGCTCCAGATTGATCAATCCAGATCCACACCCTCTGACGGACATGAATCAGTTCCAGACACTCTGGATCAATCGATCTTCCTTGGGATCGATCGATCCTCTCTCCGAACGAATATTTGGCCTAGATTTGACCCAAATCACTCCATATCCGACCCGGCTCATCTTCTATGTATGATCGACTTTGGAGACATTATCTTTGATATTTTTCAGTTCTTAACTTTGTTCTTTGGTTTGTAAGCAACTTTGGGAGAAGAATCCATCCTCTTTGACAAATTGGAGAAGATTTCTGAATCCTATTTCATTTCTATTCAACTGAATCATGTTTTCTTTCATATCTATTTTCCTTTTCTCTTTCTCTATGTGTGAGTAGTCTCTCAATTGGGTGGGTTCTAAGTAGAAATTCAATGGATTAGTGAATAGATTTTCATAGGGAATTATCTATCAACAAAAAGAAAGGTGTTAAAATATTGTTAGTTTCAAAAATTATACATGATATTGTAGTCCAATACTATAGATAATGTTCTTTAGTACATAGTTTAGTAAACGATCTTTCAAAGTTCTTCAATGATAAATCATAAATCCTATATAGATACATTTCATTGACAACTAAAAATTAAAAGAAACTTTGAATTAGAAAATATCTACTACCACTAATACCACTATAAACATTTTGAAACTTTTCTATTCTTTATTTTATCAAAAAGGGCTTATCTATTCTTTGTTTAATTAGCTTCTTTTATTTCTTTTATCGTTCGTCTGGTACAATACGAGTACACTACAAACGGGTGTATTGTCTCATTTAGTTTAAATATTTGCATTACTTATAATTGATATAAAAGAATTTCACTTATAAAAATGATTCTGAAAGTGGTGATGCAGATAATAAATATCATTTTATTTGCAACCAATGCAAATATATTTCATTATCTTTTTTTTGCTAGTGAGTTATATTGATTTCATTACATTCAAACATAAATGTTTTTTATCTTCATCTTTACTAGGAAGCCTTCAAAAGTTAATCTGCCAATAAAGCGTACCACCAACAAGTCTATGATTTAGGCCATGTTCTCTTTCTGGTCGCTTATAGCGACCAGTGACCCAAATTATAGCTTACTTGACAAGCAAGTATGTGGAGAGTCACGTCAGCTTTTTGAAAATTGGTTTATATATATTTACGCACCATAAAAGTTCCGGGGAGATAGATATATAGAGACTAAAACGGTTGAAGAAAAAAAAATATAATAGATTGTAAAATTAGGTTTGTTAATATCTTTTTCAAATGTTATATAGATGGGATAATGATGATGAGTTTGTCGGTTTGATTTTGTGTAGTCCACACTAGAGATAACCTTCTTTATTCAATTGTTTATTAATAAACGATTCTTTTTTTTTATATATAATATTAGTAAACAATCTTTCAAAGTTCTTCAATGTAAATCATAAATTCTAGAAACATTTAGTTGGCAACTAAAATTTTTTAAAAATCGTTCAATTAAAAATATCTAGTACCGCCAAAAAAGAAAAGAAAAAAAAAGCTTATCGTTCTTTATTTAATGTTTTTTTGTCGCCTGCTACAATACATGTAATCTATATATATTTCTTGTTTGAAAAATTGCTAGGCACTAGTCGGGCGCTCGGTATGGGTCTAGCGATAAATCGGATTAAAATCGAAAATTAATTGAGGACTAGTTTTAGGGTTATTTACTTATTTTTAAAACATATTAATCCAATATTATTTTCAAAATTGCAATAAACACATTAAAATAAATTTTTAAGACAAATTTTATATGATTTTTATTTTCTATGATTTTTATTTTCTATGATTTTTATTTAAAAAATTTGAACATAAGTTATTGTAAAACATCCACTACAAAAAAATGGTCATTTTACATCATTTATTTTGAATTATTGTATCACTTATAAGTGATGTTAACAACAGTTAATAAACACATCGATTACCTATTTGATGTAAATTTAGACTTTAATATCAATTTTGTTAAAGTGATGCAAACTAAGAAAAACTATATCAATTTTATAGAATTGATGCAAAATTAGTTAATTACAACATCAATTATTAGAATTGATGTTAAACCATGTATATTTGTTTCATTTATAAATAACTGATTGAAAATAGTATCACTTAGATTTGTGATATAATTTAAATGATACAACATACCTCTTTTTTTGTAGTGATCACAAACTCTCAATGCAAATGTTTGAATAACAAAAAAAAGTTGTTTTATACTTGCAATCTAAAAATAATCGGGATATGTAAGATTAGGCGGCGGGAAGTAATCAGATTAGATGGAAAATAATCCGATTAGGTGGAGAGTAATCGGGTGATTAATTTTTTTAAGGGATTAGTCATTAATCGAGACGGATAGGATGAGTCTAGCGATTAAGCAGAGAGTAATCGGAGTTAGGCGGAAATTTTTAGAACAAGGGGTATTTTACACGTTCGGATCTTTTACGTAGCACCGTAGTTTTTTTAACTGAACACTATTCTATTGTTTGTTTAGAAAATTTGTGGATGAACCAATTACGAAACCCATGCTATTTCCGATGAAGAGTTTGTTTTTTCAGTGCCTTTAGGGTGTTTGCATCTACTTTGGCCAGTCCGTTTAGTTTTAATTATAACCTTGTTTGGCCAGCAGAAGGTGGTAAGATGCTGATAACATAGACGTAAGGTTAATATATGGTTGCCTTTGGGTGATATGAGACAATGGTCCACAGAAGTGACCTTGAAGCCTGGTTTCCAAGAGTTATATTCTACAAGATTGACCTTTAGGGCTAGCCGTATACTGACTGTTCCGAAGGCTAAGGATCTCATCATCTCCGCGCCCATCTTTCAGAGCATTTTCGCCGTTATGAAGTACATGTCTCTTTCTTGTTGGTGAGAGGAAAACCACCCTCAAGAAACTTGACTTATTTAAAGACTACTTGTTTTACAATTAATGTCAAGCTTTACAATTCTATGCTTGCAACAATTCCAACAAAACATATATATGTTCGACCAATTCAACAAGTAGAAGGATGGGAAATCCAACCCGAAAAGTTATACTAGTTTTGCGTATAACATATGTTGGTATGTAGATTAATAATGCGGGTTTTCTATTTTATTTTCGATTTAGCGAAAGTAAATATAATTTATGTTAAAAAGTCAGTTTTTATTCAAAATTCTTATCATTCCTTTAAAACATTAGCTCCTAGAGTTGAAATGATTCAAATATCTAAAGGAATAAGAAGAATTCTGTATAACTAAGAAATTATTATACACTAATATACACAAAAGGAAGAAAGTGTAGGCGTGGGGTTTGACCCTCTTGATTGGCTAAAAGAGATACGTATACTTTGGTGGAGAAGTCGAGTGTATCAAATTAAATGAAGTAGCCTTTAATTGGCCCAACTTCATTTAGGGTTTATTTGTCTTTAATTGTTCTACAATTTTAGAGCACCATTATCAATGGTCTCTTAATTTTAGTTCTTAAGAATTTTTTAGTATTAAATTTATAAATTTTGGCTCTTAAATTTTTTTTTGTTCTTTAGCTAAGGAACCCATCTTAAATTTAATGCACATTTGGGAATTAATTTAATCAATTAAATGCTAAGATCATATTAAGATTTTCTTTAGATCCCTCCGTTAAAAATGGTCTTAGAACATGATTAGTGGTACTTTTTCAATGAGTTTCTTACAATTAAAAACAATAAAAAAAATATTAAATTAATGTTTTTGATTTACCCTAATAAAATTTAAACCATTCACAAGATGACATATGTCCCATATAAGTAAATTAAATAGTTTATATGTTATTATTTTTTATTTTTGTTTTTTTAAAAATCATAAAATAAAATTACCTATCTAACAAGTTCCATTATACTTGAATTTTTAAATTATATATTAATATTATTTTAATTAATATTAGTTAAAATTATAATAATAAAAAATTAAAATTTGGTCATGAAGATTAGAGCCAAGTTAATTATATCTTTGATCATGGTTTTATATGTTATTATGTATTTTTGCATTTTAATTTATGTTATTTAATTTTATGTTTAATTGTATTAATAATATTTATGGTTTTATTATTGTTACTATTACAGATTATATGAACAAATATAACTAATTAATAAAATTGAATATATTTAAAACATAATTTGATATAGTTTAAAAGATATAATTTAAAAATCTTTTAGTTTAAAATAAATTAAATTATATTACAAATAATAAACTATAATAATATTGTATTGTTTTTGTTTGAAAAAATGATTATTATATTGATGAGAGACTCACCAATAAAAGAAAAAAATCTGTAAAAAGTTCTCATAATAAACTATACACAAAATAATAATATTATATTGATAAGAGACTCATTTTTCTAATTTGAGTCTCTCACCACTGCACATGCTCTTATAAATCGCCACACGCAAGAAATTGGAAAAGGGTTTCTCAGGTCCCTTGTTTCAACTTGAAACGGTGATGATGTCGATGTCAAATCTTCCAAGCGATTTGGTAGAGGAGATTATCTCTAGGGTTCCTTTGAAATTTATGAGATCAGTACGATTAACTTGCAAAAAGTGGAACACTTTGTTCAAAAGCCGGAGCTTTACGACGATGCACATTGGCAAAGAAGAAGCAACAGCAAGGGAATTAGGGCAGACTCGGATGATCGTGATGATGGATTACAATGTTTATTTAATGGGCATGGTTCTCGATCAAAATCCTTCCAAAGAGTTTCTAGGTAAACTTACTTGTCTAGATGATACAAAACAAGTCAAAATATCTCAAGTCTTTCATTGTGAGGGTTTATTGTTATGCATCTTGAAAGACGATGATACTAAGATTGTGGTTTGGAATCCGTATTTGGGCCAAACAAGATGGATCCAAACCAGAATGTGTTACGGCGCTAGTGGATGGAAAGGACGAAAGAAGTACGCTCTCGGATACGAAAATAATAGTGAAAACAGATCTTGTTGTAGCCCCAAAATCTTGAGGGTTATAGATAATTTCAACCTTTTCACCAAAAACACCATTTTAGTATATGAAATCTATGATTTTGATTCTGATTTATGGACTACTCTTGATGTCTCTCCACAATGGTGTATAATGTCTCAACGAGGCCTTTCTCTCAAGGGAAACACTTACTGGGGTGCTATAGAACGGCATGCACACGGACCCATTGATCATATAATCTGTTTTGATTTTACAAGAGAGAGATTTGGACCGCTTCTGCCTCTGCCATTTAGTGCTTGGGGTGCACAGTTTGCGTCACTATCTTTGGTTAGAGAAGAGAATATCACTGCTTTATTTCAGAACAGCGAAACATATAAGTTTGAGATATGGATTACGACTACGATTGAGGCCAACAATGTGACGTGGAGCAATTTCTTCACAATGGATACATCATACCTTAACCAACTGCTTTTATATAAGACTTTCTTCATTGACGAGGAGAAGAAAGTTGCTGTGGTTTTTGAAAAAGAAGAAAAAACAATGTGCGACACTATTAATATCATTGGAGAGGATGGATGCTTAATGAAATTGGAGCTTGGAGAACCCGCAGACAAAAACTGTTGGCCACTTGTGTGCCCTTATGTTCCAAGTGTAGTGCAAATCAAGCTACCTAAATGAGGCAAAAGGAAAGAACAAAGAGATTAGGATAGGCTTTGATAAACGAATCAATCAAGATGAGGTGGCAACAAAGTCTAGTTTATATGTTCTTTGTTTTCTTTTAACAATATTAATTTGTTTCTTCCCATCTATTTATTCAAAATCTAGTTTATATGTCCTTTGTTTTCTTTTGACAATGTGATCTTTCATCATCTTCTTCATTCTTGTCATTATCACTGCTTTGTCACAGTTGCATTAACGTACTTCCCTTAACTGTCGTTTGAAGACCATGTATAGTGGTGGAGATTGTTCGTCTGTGGTGAATCAACTGGATCCGTGGACTGACGAATCGGGGTTACATGGCTTGCATCTCCTATGTTTTCTTCCTCATGCTTGGAACCATTTGATTTGGTTCTTCTCTTCTCTATAAAATGTGAATAAGCAGTGATTATTGTTCTTTAACCTCTCACTACTCAATTTCTCAACAGATTTGATATGACCAGTATTTGTTTTCATTTATGTATATGATTTTTTTCATTTGTGTTTGTAAAGAAATGTTATGCTTATAGTCTTATAATTTTCTTTTTTTTTACTATAGAAAGTTAGATGTTGCTTAATTTTGTGGTTTTTACAATGTTACCAAAACATTCTTTGTCCTCCAGCCATGATACTGTCTCCGGAACAGTAGTTTACCGGAGCTATAAGTCAAGGGAAGAAACCATCGGCTCCACCGTAACTGTTTCAAACCAGCAGATCTCCTCCTTCATCAGGTAGATTCTTTGGTGCGGAACAGAGCTTCAATTTTTTTATTGTTATATAGATAGGATAATGATAAGTTTGTTAATCAATGTACTAGCAGAATAAAATATATTTTTCTGTTTAGTCAAATTATTTGTAAATTTTAATCTTCTAGTAGTTGCAAAAAAAAGTATTAAAATATTTTTTGTTTTTAAGAAATAAATAAATAATTGTCGGTTTGATTTTATGTAGTACCTGTAGATAATGTATATGGTAAACGATCATTCAAAGTTCTTAACTGATAAATCATAAATCCTAGATACTTTTAATTGACAACTAAAAATTTAAAGAAACTTTCAATTATAAATATCTACTACCAGTAATGCTACTATATATAAAACATTTGAAACTTTTTTGTTCTTTATTTTCTTAAATGAAAGCTTATCTATTCTTTGTATAATTAGTTTTTTTTTTTGGCATTACAATAAGAGTAGTTTAGGTATATTACACGTTCGGATCTCTTGCGTAGCACCTTATGTTTTTTCTTTTTATGTTGCATCCTACTTTGGGCAGTCCGTCTAGCTTTAATTTAACGTTTGTTTGGCCGGTAAAATGATGATAACATAGACGTTAAGAATTAATATATGATTGCTCTTGGGTGATTTGAGACGATGGTCTACGGAAATTTGCCTGGTTTCCAAAAAGCCTGGGTGATTTGAGACGTATGCTATAGATGGGTACACTAGTTTTGGAGATAAATAGTAGGGAAAAGCGGAAAATTTCTATCAGTTGGAACCCAAAGTTCCAAAGGTAACAAGGAAGAGTTAGACTGTCAGAAAGACGAGTTAGCTAATAAAAACAAGTAAATAATTCTGTACGTTTCATGAGTCGAAAGTTGAGGAAGCGATTGTCCCCTATTTATTTAGTTAGGGTTTCTTCTTTGCTCTCGGATTCCATAGAATTTACTTTCTTTCTCGCCGATTTTGTTTTTATCTCTTCTAGGTCGGCAGTAGTGATGTTGGTCGAGTTTCATGGGCTTTCGGTTATCCGTTCCAACACCTCCCACTAAGCCTGGGCTTTCGGTTATCCGTTCGGTTATCGGTTGGGTCCATTCGGTTCGGTTCTAAAATTTAGTATCCATTCGGATATTTTGAAATTTCGGTTCGGTTTCGGTTCTTTCGGCTTTAAAATTTAGTATCCATTCGGTTATTTTGCGTAGGATATTTTCGGATATTTCGATTGTTTTTGAGTATTTTCGGATATTTTTCGAGATTTTTTGGTTATTTTCGAGTATTTTTACTATTTTTATATTTTTCAAGTATTTTTGATTATTTGGTCTATAAATAACTAATTGTTTTGAAAATATAATTGTATTTCGGGTATTTCGGTTCGATACCGATTCAATTACGATTATTTCGATTATAAAATTTAGTATCCATTCAGTTATTTTCAAATTTCGGTTCGTTTTTCTTGTTCCATTTCGATTCGGTACATTCGGTTCGGTTTATTTGCTTGAACCTACCTCTTACTACTCACTTTCTCAACAGATTTGATAAGACATTTTTTTTTTTTTCATTTATGTTTGGTTATTTTAATTCTATAAAAAAAATTATCTGGTTTTAGTCGTAGATCCCACTTATAGATACTAAAAAATAATTTAGTATTCATTTTTTCTCACTCTCAGCTCTCAAGTCCAAACACTCTCGTTTTTCTCCTTTCTTCAAACCCACAGAGATCTCTCCTCATATATGGCTCCAATTGCTGTCGGCGATGTTGTACCAGACGGAACCATCTCATTCTTCGATGACAATGATCAACTTCAGACCACCTCCGTTCACTCTCTCGAGTCTCGCCGCCGGTAAAAAAGTCATTCTCTTTGGTGTCCCTGGTGCTTTCACTCCCACATGCATGCAGGTACAAAGTTTCAAACTTTTTCAGATTTTTTGTTTGAATTAGTTTTATAAGATGTGGGTTTTGATTCTAAGCTGATAAATCTCTAGATTTGATTTGAGAATTGTGTTTTCTTCTTGTGAGGTTAGCATGAAGCATGTGTCTGGTTTCATTGAGAAAGCAGAGGAACTAAAATCAAATGATGTTGATGAGATCATTTGCTTTAGTGGTAAGTATGAACTATGATGAGTGTGTGTATAGTTCTGAGTTCTGATCAAAATGTTTAATTGTATTGACGCCATCGTTTACATCGATTGGTTGCAGTCAATGAACCATTTGTGATGAAGGCATGGGGAAAGACATGTGCTGAGAACAAGCATGTGAAGTTTGTAGCTGATGGGTCTGGAGAATACACACATCTTCTGGGACTTGAGCTTGACCTCAAGGACAAGGGTCTTGGTGTTAGGTCAAGGAGATTTGCTCTATTACTTGATAACCTCAAGGTGATTGTAGCCAATGTTGAGTCTGGTGGTGGTCAAGGTCCCTTGTTTCAACTTGAAACGATGTCGATGACGATGTCAAATCTTCCCAAGGATTTGGTAGAGGAGATTGTCTCTAGGGTTCCTTTGAAATTTATGAGATCAGTACGATTAACTTGCAAAAAGTGGAACACTTTGTTCAAAAGCCGTAGCTTTATGAAGATGCACATTGACAAAGAAGAAGCAGAGGAAAGGGAACTTGGGCAGAAGCGAATGATCGTGATGAAGGATTACAATGTTTATTTAATGGGCATCGTCGTCGGTGAAACTCCATCCACAAAGACTCTAGGTAAACTTACTTGCCTAGACGATTCAGAACAAATCAAGATATCTGAAGTCTTTCATTGTGAGGGTTTATTGTTATGCATCTTGAAAGACGATAATACTAAGATTGTGGTTTGGAATCCGTATTTGGGGCAAACAAGATGGATCCAAACCAGAAAGTATTACCGCGCTGGTGGCTGGAAAGGACGAGATATTTACACGTACGCTCTCGGATACGAAAATAATAGCGAAAACAGATCTTGTCGCAGCCCCAAAATCTTGAGGTTTATAGATGATTTCAAACTTCGGCCCGAGAATCCCGTTTTACGGTATGAAATCTACGATTTTGTTTCTGATTTATGGACCACTCTTGATGTCTCTCCACACTGGCGTATAATGTCTCAGCGTGGCCTTTCTCTCAAGGGAAACACTTACTGGGGTGCTGTAGAACGGAATGATTATGCACCTATTAGTCATATAATCTGTTTTGATTTTACAAGAGAGAGATTTGGACCGCTTCTGCCTCTGCCATTTAGTGCTTGGGGTGCAGAGTTTGCGTCACTATCTTCGGTTAGAGAAGAGAAGATCGCTGCTTTATTTCAGACAAGCGAAACATTTAAGTTTGAGATATGGATTACAACTAAGATTGAGGCTGAAAATGTGTCGTGGAGCAGATTCTTCACAATGGATATATCATACCTTGACAGTAAGCTCTCATATAAGAGTTTCTTCATTGACGAGGAGAAGAAAGCTGCTGTGGTTTTTGAAAAAGAAGGAAAAAATAGATGCCACCTCACTCATGACACTATTAATATCATTGGAGAGGATGGATGCTTAATGAAATTGGAGCTTGGAGAACCCACAGACAAAAACTGTTGGCCACTTGTGTGCCCTTATGTTCCAAGTGTAGTGCAAATCAAGCTACATAAAGGAGGCAAAAGGAAAGAACAAAGCGATTAGGAAAGGAGAAAACGAGAGTTTTATTTTCAATTTACTAAGTCTAGTTTATATGTCCTTGGTTTTCTTTTAGCAACATTAATTTGTTTCTTCCCATCTATTATTCAATACGAACAAGATTTTAGGATTTTTGTTTTTTTATTTTTACGAAAGGGCAGGGTGATCAAGATTTAAGAACAAATTATACACAACCTGTAGCATTCTCTGCATCCTTCTGGTCATTTTCACTTTCCAACTATCATTTGAAGACCATATGGTGGTGGAGATTGTTCCTCTGTGGTGGATCAACTTGATTGCTAATTTGCGCTTTTTGCTTGTACTACTGGTATGCGTGGACCGACTAATCGGGGTAAATGCAAGTCTCGTTCGTCTGTGGTGGATCATCTGGATTGCTAATGTACGCTTTCTGCTTGTACTACTGTTATGTGTGGACTGACTAATCGGGGTTAATGCAAGTCTCGTTCTTTTTTGGATACATGGCTTCCATCTCCTATATATGGTGTCTTCCTCATGCTTGGAACCATTTGATTTGGTTCTTCTCTTCTCCATAAAATGTGAATAAGCAGTGATTATTATTCTTTACCCTCCCACTACTCAATTTCTCAACAGATTCGATTGATAAGTCACTTTTGAACAAGCTTCAGAGAGTTTTCACGAAGAAAATTATCCTGGCCATGATACTGTCTCCGGAACAGTACTTTACTGAAGCTATAAGTCAAGGGAAGAAACCAAACCTAAAGAGAAGTTGAGGCATCTAAACCCTAGCTCTTATCTTGACGACTTAAAATAAAAGGGAATCATAGAATTACTCCTAACCATAGCTGAGACTTGGTGTTCAACTCTGGGCTCGAGACTTGAGACGTCACACAAATGAAGTTTTATTTAAGAGATTCAGAATTTAGGTGGTGGGCAGTTTGATTACTGTCCGAGTCAACGAATAGAGAGCCCAGAGTTATTTGTGTGAAAATTGATCCATAACCACTTGGTGTTTAGATTTTTCAGAGTTTTTTTGTTCAGTCTAGTCTAAAACACGATTTAAATTCAAAATTAAAATAAGCCAACTTCGTAACTAATGACTAACCCCTTAATAATATAAAAGAAGAAGAAGATAATGCCTAACCTGAAAGATAAACCCAAAGTGAAACTCTTACCCAAAATCTAAACAGTAACAAGAGTTATTCAATCATGGAATTAAAGTCAATTCTTTAAAATTTAGATTTGCTTTCTGATATTGTTTTTAAGAATCTGTTTATGTGGATTTCAAAATCTCTGCAGTATATCTTGGTTTAAATTTCAAGAAAATTGTAAATAAAGGATATCTACTTAAAAATTTGTTCATATACACCTTTTTTGTGAGATTGTCAGTTTGGACGATTTTACCCCTACACCCTAATTTAAATGTTTTTTTAAAAAAATAATCATAAAAACAGGTAGATATACAAGAGTAGAGGTGATTTGAAGTGAAAATTTTGAGATTTGGTTAAAAAAAAGTTGATATTTTGATAGATAAAGTTTCGTCTAATTTTGTTAGAACTCGTTTTCTAGAGTTCTACGAAAGTCAGAGCGTGTATTCTAAAGTTAGACTAGTTTTCAGTTCTAAAAATTTTAGAAGTCAGAAAATCATATATCTAAAATATTTAGAACAGGTATTCTACGCTTTGCTCTATGTTCTAAATCTTTTTGAATAGCCATTCTACTAATTACTACATCTTCTACCATCGTCAGAAATTGTAATCTTCTTTTAGAATGTAAATTCTACGATACTATAGATTTTGTTTTTTAAAATTTTTAGAATTCTCTAAATATAGAAAGTAAATCTTCAGAAAAGGAAACTAAATATTTATTGTAGATTACGTTTTAAATGGATATTAATTGTTTAGATTACGATCTACATAATTTAGAAATCGTTTTCTACGTTTTTAAGAAAAAGTTAAAACCAAAAACGTTTCTAAACCCTAAGCTAAGCCACCACTTTCGATTTTTTGCTACTCCCAGCGTTTTTCTTCAACGTTTTGTGCCTTATCATCATCTAACTTTCAACTAAAAAAAAAGGATAAACAAGTGTGTGCATATGAAAGACACCAACACATTTTTTTTTTTTATATTTTTGATAAGACAAATATTTCCAAAGCATCAATCAAATAAGAAGGCATCATCATAGTCAAAAAAAAAAAAAAAGTGAAAGGAGTTTTTCTATTTAGTAGAGACCACTTTAACAAGAAGAGGGACGCTTGCTTAATCCTACTTACTAGTCTCCTTAGCTCTTTAGTAGCCCTTTGGTTTCACTGTGGCAACGTGTTGTTCACATAGAGTATGAGGAATACTATCATGTTCAGGTCAACCTATATGATTCAACACAAACCAATGTTCTTTAGAGATACTAGCGATCAAAACAAATGATTTTATTATGTCAAAACGAGAATGAGAAAGCTTACATTGTCGAAGAGATTAATCTTGCACCTGAGAGAGGTCAATTAAAAAAATCGGAAGCTCAAATTGATATCTAAGAAGATTGAACATTTGCACAACAAAATCCCTTTTAGATTTCTATTTAATTTTTGTAAATAGATTAGGAAGTTTTATTTTTTAAATTAATTTTGAATTAATTTTGAGAGAATATGAGGGTAAAGTTGGGTTTTGATTTTTAAAAAAATCTATTTGACCAATCTACAAGAAAAGGGGATATATGGACAATTTTTTAAGTAGATATCATTTTTTCTCAATTTTCCCATGATTTAATATACAAAGATTTTACAAGTCTTTTAGTTTTGAATAACACTGGATTTTAATAAAATATTTTAAATTTTAGTTGAATAACACTAAACTTTAAAATCTATTAAACATGATTTACAAATAAAAGATCCAATAACACTAGATTTTAAAGCTATATTTAGAATTATTAGTTAAATAACACTGGATTAGTGTTGGATTTCAATTATATTAAAATCAATCATTAAATAGCACCATCTTAAATCGAAATCCTTTGTTTCAAACAAAAGCTTTTAAGCTTGAAATCTAAACCATGACCTTAGAGCTTGGCTTTGCAGAAACATGAAAGTATAATATGGGTTGGCTATGTATGTATTAGTTAAGTAAATAGTCTAAAGTATCAATTTGTTACTGCGAGCCTGCGAACACGAATCCAAAGATAAATATATTGAATTTAAAAGTCGTCCAGAAGAAGTTAATATAAGGAAGCTACGTCCCAACTACTTCATTATTAAAAATGGTCTCCATTATTGTTATGAAAGTCGTGTTCACACTCTCATTTCCTTTCGCAAATAAAATAATATGACTTGATCACTTGAACGTAGCTTTGCTTGACTTGTAGTGTGACCCCTTTCTCAAAATTTAGCAAATCGATTATATTACCTGCACAAAATACATGTGTGCAATGAGTTCATAGATCAGATCAAAATTCACATGCGAAAGTTAATAACTATAATATTTTATGGAGAAATTCAATTAAGATTATTCAATCGCAAAAGAAAATACGATTGTAACTTGTATAGATAAAAGAACATACAATTCTTAAGTGTTTTGTAAATGTAACCTTAACCATCAATATAATCTTTGAGACGAAAAAAAAAAGATCCATAGATTCGAGAAAAATTTACAGTGTGCTACTCTTTATATAAATATTAATACTTTTGAAATCTATTTTTATAACTACAAGTTATATAATCTTTGAGACAAAAAAATCAATATAATCTTTGAGACGAAAAAAACAAAAGATCTATAGATTCGAGAAAAATTTACAGTGTGCTACTCTTTATTTAATATTAATACTTTTGAAATCTATTTTTATAACTACAAGTTGTACCATTTTATAATTCATTGACTTAAATGATCACTGTCCTCCATCATTTTTTATTAATACTAAAAGACCCTTCTCTTTTTTATAACTTACAAGTTGTATCATTTTATTCATTTACTTATATGATCATCTTCTTCTCTCTCAAATTCTGTAAGCAAGACAGATCGTTAAGGCGTTAAGGAGAGACTTGAATCGTCGTTTCATAGCTCATCCATAATACCAGTAAGCTTTCTTTCTTAGAATCATGTCTTTGATTAGAATACAACCCATTTCGACTGTTCAACTTCTCGTTTGTTTGTATAATTGTCTAACAAAACTTGATTCAGAAAAAAAGTCTTTCACTTATCGAAGATGGGACTCAATGAACCTTGCATTTATAGAGTACCAAGTCGCATACGTGATGTGAAACCTGAAGCCTATACACCTCGTATGGTCGTCATTGGCCCACTTCATCGTTATCCCAAATTAACTACCATAGACGGGGCTGAAACTAGTAGCCATCCATGGTACGTGAAACACAAAATATATATTTAATATCTTGTATTATTAAAGAAATTTTATTTTAATTTAATTTATTTAGTCGATAAAATGCATGAAGAACTGAAGATTTATCTTATACTTTATAGAATCTACAAAAAAAAAGTTTTCTTTTTTATTTTAATCATATTTGTTTAAATATACCATATATATTTTCATGCATATTTACCCCAAAAAAATAATAATTAAGGCTCCTTCTATACGGTATTTATTATTTAGTTAGACATATATATATATATATATATATATATATATATAATTTAATATTTGTTGCTATTATCGACGGTTCATCGACATAATATGGCGATGGATGTTTACTAGGCATATAAAAGAAGAATATAGTATGATGGAAGCCAGAAAAAAGGTGTACTTCAAAACTTTTTCAACATTAGTCCGTAAAGATGCTATTGTGGAAATGAGGAAAATCATACAAGGCGAGGAAACAAAAATTCGGGATAGCTATGAAGAATCGACTGAATGGATACCATCCGAATACTTCGTGGACCTTATCCTTCATGATGCTGTGTTCATTATGCAGTTCCTTCTTACTACGCGAGTTGGACGTTCATATGACGAGATTATGGACCAAGAGTCAATGGTTAGAAATGATTTAATCTTGCTCGAGAATCAACTTCCCTTTTTCATCTTGGATCGCTTGTTCAGTTCCGATAGATATTTCATGTCCGATATGATGAGATTGCATAGATGTCCCACCATTAAAGATTTCATCTTAAATGCTTTTGGCCTAATAATCGAAGAAAATCCAAACTTCAAGCATTTCACAGACATGTTTCGGTACGTTTATGAAAAATCGCTAGACGACATTCCAGTATATATGGAAAGAACTCCCTGGAGATGGCCACATAACATAGAGTTGATGAACGCGGATAATCTATCAAAAGCAGGAGTGAAATTCAAGGTAAAGTTTATTCTTTTCAAGTTTTCTATAAGACTACTTTGTTTAAGGTCATTATTTGCTTTTGATTGGCATGCATATTGTACATACTCAGTACTCTATATCTCTATTGAATTTGTTTTAGTATGAAAGAACTTTAGAAACTTAATTGGGTTTCTATAAACGACGTCGTTTTGAAATACTTTCTACCATAGTAGTCTCAATTCCTTTCCTTTTTTTTTTCAGTCATCAGGTCTTTTGAATGTATACAACCCTGTTGCCGTACCCAGGTTTACAAGGATGACGCCTCCTACACCTAATGAACTCAAAGACATAAAAAGGTATATAACATCAATTAAAAAGTGTCACTAGAAATTCGACGTAAAAAATTTTAAATTATTAATAATAAATGATACAATATATGATCTGACATAAATTATTATACGTCAGTTTATTATCAATTAGTCATATTAATACAAATCAGCTTTCATTTGTATTTTTATATATTTTTGAAATATTCATGGGGGAATTTCAAAAATACTTTTTTTCCAATATTATTTTTCAAAATTACACAATCTCTAAAACCTTATCAAAATGTCCATAAAAATATGAGATTTACCTAAATACGTGTGTACCCTTATTAAAACATAGACAACCTATTTTATGTGTAAAATTTTATAAATACAGTATAAATACTTTACAAATAACTTGTAAAAATTTATAAATACCTTGTAAAACCTTATAAAATACCTTATAAAACCATATAAATACTTGGATCGAGTCTCCAAGTAAAAGTTACCATCTAGAAGTAACTTATAAACCCTATAAAATTTTATAAACTTTTCAGATTTAATGATGGATATTTTTGAAAATAGACACTTAAATAGAACATTTTTGAAAAGAAACACCCTGAAAGAGACATTTCTCAAAAATTCTCAATATGCATTTGCATCACAGAAGAGAAAATAAATCCACAATAAGAATTTTGATATACTAAATAATCGATATACTTACCAATTCTCATTAACATCTATATATACATTTTTAGAACACTTTTAGTAAATAAATCCTGGAGTTGGGAAGTATTTACAAAGAATGTCATTGGTATTTATTATTACTTTTACAAAATTTAAATAAAAGATATTAACTAAACAATATCTTACCTAATTTGTTTCTAAAAATCTCTACACAATATTTTCATATATCTTCAAAAACTTTTTTTAGCAAATATTTAAATTAACATTTTGCGTAGCAATAAAATACTAATTTATAATAATCAAAATATTCACATAGAAAAATTATATACACATACAGGAAAAAGAACTATATATATCATCATTTAAGCCGTTTCTTTATTTAAAAAAAAAAAAACACACACAAAAACTTGAAATCATATACTTTATATGATAAATTTAAAATATATATTAGTAGTATAAATTTAAAATCGTTCAAAGAACGGTATACCACGGGTGAGATCCTAAAATTATAAGATTTTATAACAATAATAATTTATTTTCTTGGATTTTATAACACTAATAATTTAGCTAACGAGATAATATAGACGGGTTTATATGGGATGACGGGTTTGGGTCGGTATTAATAAATAATTGTATATCACGGATAAAATCCTAAAATTAACAATCAAAATACAATTATACAATCTTAAACACAAAACAATAGAAACAATATTAACAAAACAAATCCAACTTAAATTTAAAATTTTTAGTTATAAAAAAACGACCCACGGTATACTGCAGAGTAAAATATTCAAAATTTTAAAATCCACCATACATCGTTACTTAAAAAAAATGTATGTTTTCGTATCTATACTTAAAAAATTGATAGATAGATATCTACATTTAAAAAAACAAATTAATATGATATATATTCAGTTAATCTTTATAAAAATAACATCACATTTTTTAAAAAAAATATAGCCCCGCGGTGTACGGCGGGTTAAATTCTAGTCAATTACAAAAACCCAGGATTAGTAACACAAATTACAAACGACAAATTTGACATCATTATCACAATCGACATAGATTAACATCAATTACAATTTTTTTGCATCCTTATTTTCATAATCACTTAAATAAATGAAGTAAAACTTGTTTGCTTCAATTATAATTAGTACATGCAAATAAAATCATCAAAATTAATGACCTTATTTGTTGTGCCTCGTACAGAGCGATGTTTGGGGTGTTTTCGTTGCATGTGGAGTTTAAGAAAGGTAGATTAACGATGCCGAGTTTTCGTGCTAATGAATGGTTTGATATGGTTCTAAGAAATGTAATAGCATTTGAGCAGTGCCATGTTTCCCTAACACCCTTTACTACAAACTACGTACATTTCTTAAATTTTCTAATTACTTCCGATAGAGACGTCGAGGTACTCAGCGAAGAAGGTACAAACATCACAAAATTACTACATTTAACTCTTAATTGATATGGATACCAACAATAAATGCGTGTGTTGCTGGAACACAGGGGTGGTAACAAACAATTTGGGTCGGGTGAGCTTGGTGGTGGACATGGTGAACAACTTACAGGTTGGTGTGAAAGTAGGGACCAACTCCCAATACTTCTACATGGCCAAGGATCTTAGAGCTCACTGTAAATCTCGAAGAAAGAGGTGTTGGGCGACTCTCAGAAAAGTCTACTTTAGCGACTTATGGACCGGAACAGCAACTTTAGCCGCAGCGTTTCTCTTGCTTTTGACTCTGGTCGGAACGGTTGCTTCTGTCATCCAAGCTTACAAAAGCTTCAAGTAACTACATATGTTTAATGTCCAAAACTTATTTCCAAGTTTTGTTTTAAGCTTATTCATGTACTTTGGTGACTGGTTGTTCATTTCTCAAAAAGATTGTGTTTTTAACACGGGACAAGACTATGGAATTTATACATTATTCCTCTTGGCCAAAAGTCTATGGATTATTTCCATGCCACGAATCACAAAGACTAGGTGCCCAAACCCGGAAATATATTACTCTATGTATACTTCTTCGCACCAAAACTAGAAGCAGAGCCAAAAAGTAAAAATGAAAAATTAACGTTATTGAAGACTCGAACAAGAATGGTGAAGGCCAAAACAGACCAAATGCTACCACTACTAGACTACAGAACAATTGCAAAGTTGAAGGCTAAAAAATTTATATAGATTATCGACCGCAAGCATGGACTTGCCCATCTTGTACTCGTCACCGGCTCTAACTAGAAATGTGACACGAAAACTAACTAAGAATATTGTTAACAAACTTTTAGGCTTTTACTCTTTCACTAAGTTTTTTAAGCACTGGCTTGAGCATCAGAGTGCTTTCTTCGGAACAGGCCCGACGGAATAGGGTAGGGCAGGAAATCAGGAATGCAATGTCGTAAAGCTCACATCCATTATAAAAAATTACAGTTAAAAAAGACCCATATTTTTAGAAAAAAGTTTAGAAAATTATTAATTAAGGCCTTACTTTCATTAAAAATATATTAGAAGCCCAAATGATTTTTTAAAAATGATTTATTCTTTTTACAAAAAAAGCCCAAAATTTCAAAAACTGTTAAAACTGCTTAAAATTTACATGTAAAAGATTTCAAAAATGCCCAAAATAATTTTCCGATAACAAAAGTCCAAAAAATTTTATGCCTTAAGGCTCTAATATACTTTGAGTTGGGAATGCTTCGGAAGGCACTACATTAATGGCTAAGTCTAGACATTACTTTGTTATACGCACAAAGTAGTCGATGCTAATTAAAAGTGGTATTGTTAGTCGATTAACAGTCACAAACGTTCTGAGGCCAATTATTAACGTTCAGAAGCATCAATGTGCGTTTGGGCAGAACCTATGGTACAGAACGGGTCACATCACGAGTTTGTGTCCACAAAATGATGTTGGGATTATGTAGAACACATCTCAGATTTTAAGCTTAAAGGAAAACTACTTATCAAAAAAAAAAAAGCTTAAAGGAAAACTTAAAAGATTTTGCTTGAACAACCAGTGACCAAAGTACATGAATAAGCTTAAAGGAAAACTTGGAAATAAGTTTTGGACGATAAAGCTTATCCTATAAGTGCTTATTCAAGCAATACCATAATGTCTTTGTTTGAATCCTTTTGAACCCTTCATGGGCCTTCAAGTGCTTGCCCCACTACCCGACCTCAAACTGTCCCTTCTCTTCGGCATGCCGTCCGAGCTCTTCGGTTTGTTTCGACCTTAATTGGAGACTTCGGTTCGGGTGAACATCTTGTTAACTACCGTTTGGTTGACTCATTATCCATGTGGCAATCTTCGGATGGATCCGAACGTAGAATTCGGAATCCGACACCAACAACTACCATCAAAACCATAAACACTTATAATCATTTTTGCCACTTAGCCATCGTTCTTGTCAGAAAAACTTTACTACATACTATCAACTTCATCATCGTCGCCTCTGTATCCTTTTCTCGACCACCGTCCACTTCTCCAGAGATGTGCAATGATGAGAGAGAAAAGAAAATGAGAGATTAAAATTAAAAAAAAAATACAAAGAGAATAAAGTAATTTTTTTCGCCCAAAGAGATTATGTAAATACCATAATTTTTTCGCCCAAAATTACAAAAAAAAACATTCTAGAAATTTGAAAAAGCCGTTGTAAATCAGCTGTAAAAAAATTGAATACTAAAAATTATTAAGATTTTCTAAAAACAAATTATTTTTAGAAAATAAATTTTATTTTTTGGGTATTGTTTTAGATTTTGCATCTAATAAAATCATTATTTTAGAAATAATCATTTTTATCCTATTTATTCCTGAAAACGCTGATATAATTTGTCCGAAAGCCCTAAAAATCTCAGTCTCGCTCTCAAGTCCAAACACTTTCATTTTTCTCCTTTCTTCAAATCCACAGTCCACAGAGATCTCTCCTCACCTCATGGCTCCAATTACCGTCGGTGATGTTGTACCAGACGGAACTATCTCCTTCTTCGATGAGGATGATCAACTTCAGACCGCCTCTGTTCACTCTCTCGCCGCCGGTAAAAAAGTCATTCTCTTTGGTGTTCCTGGTGCTTTCACTCCCACTTGCAGGTACAAAGTTTTAACCTTTTTCACCATAATTTGAGTTCACCTTTCGTTGATTCTGAAATTTGTATTCAAAGTTTTGATCTTTTTCTTGTTCTCGATTTAGATTAGTTTCTTTAGATTTATCCATCGAATTAGTTTTATAAGATGTGGGTTTTGATGGTTAGCTGATGGATTCTTAGATTTGATTTGAGAATTGTGTTTTTGGTTTTTGTGAGGTTAGCATGAAGCATGTTCCTGGGTTCATTGAGAAAGCAGAGGAGCTTAAATCAAAGGGTGTTGATGACATCATTTGCTTTAGTGGTGAGTGTGAATTGATATGTTTTTGATCTCTATGATTAGTTTGTGTATACTTCTGAAGCCTCTATGATATGATATGTTCTTAACTGTTTTGTTAATGAAAGGTCTTTAGAGATTCCGAAGCCGGTTGCCGAGTATATGGACTCGCGGTAGCCCGATTATTAGATTCATTTGGTAGTTGGTGTCCCTAATAGTAAATTGTAGAGTATTACAATTAGATTAGTTATTGTATTTGGCTGAGTCTGCTTGTTGTGCAAATGTTTTGGCAGATGTTTATTTATGCTGCTTGGTTTTATAGTATTTACGCCATCATTTGGATCGATTGTTGCAGTGAACTATGGTTTGATGTCAGGTCTGTTCTTCGGTATAATCTTTACTGGTTTCTGACCTCTTATGTGTTTGTGTCTACTTCTGAAATCTGATCACTTGCTAGTCAAACATGCGAAAGCTCAAGGCTAATGGTAGTTGGTGTCCTTAGTAATAGATTGTAAAAAAAATGCAGCGTATTGGTTTTTGTATTTGGCGATGTGAAATGTTTGGTAGACTGATTCAATTGGTTTTATGGTATTGACGTTATCACTTGGATCGATTGTTGCAGTGAACGATCCGTTTGTGATGAAAGCATGGGGAAAGACATACCCAGAGAACAAACATGTGAAGTTTGTAGCTGATGGGTCTGGAGAATACACACACCTTCTCGGACTTGAGCTTGACCTCAAGGACAAGGGTCTTGGTGTTAGGTCAAGGAGATTTGCTCTGTTGCTCGATAACCTCAAGGTGACTGTAGCTAATGTCGAATCTGGTGGCGAGTTCACGGTTTCCAGTGCCGATGATATCCTCAAGGCTCTCTAAGAAACTTACCACTCGTTTGTTGTATTGTGTATGTAAACCGCTGTATGTGAAGTCTATTATCTATAGCCTGATTTCAGACAACAAGCAGGCATAATAAAGCGGTGTCATTGTGACTTTGGCATAATATAGTATTTGGTTTTGGTGTTTTTCTTTGCGTTGATTTATATGAAAGATATGAGTAATTCACGTGAAGATGCATACCAAATCTTTCCATTGTTGTTTTGTATTATGGTAGACACATACCAAAAAGTTAGGTTCTTGCATACTCCCTCTATTTCATTATTTTAATACGACACTTATATTTTGCCCAAAAAAAAAAAACAAACGACACTCATTTTAGAACAAAATTTGAATTTTAAAATGACACTTAATATGTAACGGAGAAAGGGAGTTTACTAAGAATTTTTTTTTAAAAAAACTCAATTTTAAATGTCATATTTCCAAAATATGTATACATGTTCTTTTATTTATTTTTTTGTTATTAGGGAGGGTTTCCTAAATAAGATTGTTGTATTTTTGGAAAACAAAGTTTATTTTTGGATATTGGTTCTATATTTTACATCTATTTTTTCTTTCTTAAATTATAATTGTAGAAAATCAATTATATTTTTTATGGTCAAACTAAATTTAGAAATCTATTACTAACAATTTACTTCATTCCGTTAAACACTATAAATTGTCCTAAGACCTAAATTCATTTTCCATCTCAAGTCAAACAAAACTCTTCTATTTTCCTTTGTCTTCAAAATCCACAGAGATCTCTTCATGGCTCCAATTACTGTCGGCGATGTTGTACCAAACGGAACTATCTCTTTCTTCGATGAAAATGATCAGCTTCAAACTGTCTCCGTTCACTCTATCGCCGCCGGTAAAAAAGTCATTCTCTTTGGTGTTCCTGGTGCTTTCACTCCCACATGCAGGTAAGAAAAGTTTCAAACTGAAGTGGGTTTTGGTTCTAAGGTGATGGATCCTTAGATTTTGATTTGAGAGTTGTGTTTTTGGTTTTTGTGAGGATAGTATGAGCCATGTACCTGGATTCATTGGGAAAGCAGAGGAGCTGAAGTCAAAGGGTATTGATGAGATCATTTGCTTTAGTGGTACGTATGAAATTGATATGTTTTTGGTCTTTGCTCTGTTTTGGCCTCTTTGAGTTTGTGTACAGTAGACTTAGGCCGTGATTTGCATTTGTTGTTGTAGTGAATGATCCATTTGTGATGAAGGCATGGGGAAAAACATACCCAGAGAACAAGCATGTGAAGTTTGTAGCTGATGGGTCAGGAGAATATACACATCTTCTTGGACTTGAGCTTGACCTTAAGGACAAGGGTCTTGGTATTAGGTCAAGGAGATTCGCTTTGTTGCTCGATAACCTTAAGGTGACTGTAGCCAATGTCGAATCTGGTGGCGAGTTCACGGTTTCCAGCGCAGAAGATATCCTCAAGGCTCTCTAAGAAACTTTATTTTTCGCTTGTTGTGTTGTGAATCTAAACTGTTGTATGTGAAGAAGAGAATTATATAGCTTGATTTCAATCAACAAGCAAGTGTTTGACTTGCTTGGAATAATAAAGTATTTGGTTTTGGTATTTTTCTTTGTGTTTATTTATGAAAGATACGAGTAATTCAAGTGATGATGCATACCAAATATTTTTATTGTTGTTCTGGACTATGGTAGGCACTAGGCCTCGGCATAATAACCGGAACAGAAGCGTACCGAAAAGAGGGTTTTGGTTCGGTTTTAGATACCACTATCCGAATGGATCTTACACTATCCACTAGATATCGGTTCGATATAGCTATATCCATGGTTACCCGAATGGAACCAAAAATATTTGACCAACCCTCTACAAGCCTACAACTAGGTCCAATAAATTTTGACCCTACCCGTAACCCAATCTATTTTAAGATTTCACAAAACATATTAAGAAATTTCACAAAAGCTATCAATAATCGTTCAATAACAACGGCTTAAAATGAGTTTCAAGCTTATAGAATCCATAGTAACCGGCTCAAATAGATATAACAACACATAAACGCCATAGTCCTCACGAATACCTCTTTATTAACACACAAACACAACACACTTCCTTAGCACACACCATTCATCTTCTTCCTATCCTTCACAAACTTCCTCCATCCAACAATAACTTCCATCAGAACCTCCTTCTCCATTTTCTTCTCCTTAACATTATCTGCAATCCCTTCTATTCCCATCTTCTTAGATATCTTGGAAGGCAAGGTATCTAGCTCATGAAGCACCTTCGAAATATCAGCCACAAGTCTCTCCGCGAGGGTTCTTGAGAAATCTTCCCTGATGACAACACGTAGAACCGTGATGTGTTGTGCATCCGCAGGCATAGTGTAAGCCGGGACGATCCATCCAAAACGGCGTAGCATCTCAGAGATCTCGAACTCGTTGTGGAAACTATGGTCCTTTAGAGAGAAGGCTACAACTGGCACTCCTTGGTCCTTGGAAACTATGTTGAAACGCTCTGTTTTCTCTATCCCTTCTTTGAGAACCACCATGTTCTCTATGCAATTCTCCATCACATTCTTGTACCCCTATTCAAATCAAAAGAGTCATGAAGAAATGATTTACTTACTATTAATGTTTCTGTTATTCAAATCAATTTTTTTTTGTAAATTCTCCATTGAAAATGTAAAAAAAAACATATGTTTGATATGAATAGACTCACCTCGAACCCAAGACGAATGAGTTGATAGTATTGAGCAATAATTTGGCTCGATCCTACAAAAAACCATGCAAAAATGTTCATAACACTATATAACAATCCATCACAATTCAACTAGATAAAAATGAATCATATAAACATACCCTTGGAGAAATTGAGAGTGAAAGTGGGTTGATCAGAACCAAGATAGTTAATATGAAAGATAAGCTCTTCAGGCAAATCCTCTGATGCCCTCCACACGACCCAACCAATACCAGCATAGACAAGTCCATACTTGTGACCACTCACGTTGATGCTCTTAACCAAAGGAAGTCTAAAGTCCCATTCCAATTCAGGATAGATAAATGGAGCTATGAACCCTCCACTTGCTGCATCCACGTGGATAGGTGTGTTCCAACCTGTCTCCTCATTTTTCTTGACCAGCAAGTCATTGAGACGCTTCACGTCTTCGAACTCACCATTGAGTGTGGACCCAAGAATGGCCGCGACACAGATTGTGTTCTCGTCCACCATTTCTGCTGCTTTGTCTGGATCCATCACGTAGTAACCTTCACTTAGCTTTACCTCTTTTAGCTCGACTTCGAAGTACCGAGCGAATTTCTCCCAGCATACCTGAAGTTAGACCCTCTTTGTGAGTTACTATGTTTAATATACACACTTTATTTTCTAAAATATGGGTGTTTCATTTTGATAAAACCGAACCAATCCTATTCGAACCAAACACAAAAAATTCAATCCAAAAATATAACTTGTAATTGTATTTTACTTTTCTAATAGCCGAAAAGCTAAAATCGATTTCAAACAAAAACCGAAAAGAAAACAAAAATAGAAACCGGAATTTAATTTAATTTGAAAATTATAGTTTGTTTGATCTGAAACAAAACCAAAACCATGACAAATAAACCGATACTAGATTCGCTTTTAAGACCTAAAATAAAAAAAAATAAAAAATAAAAATAGTTGTTCCAAATTCTTATCCATTTTGAAAATTTGTTAACTAAAACAAAAAATTTCATACAAACGGATTAAACAAAATATATACAATAGAGTCAATTTATACGAGTGAACAAATGATTTTAAAAAACGAAATCACAGTAATATTTTACAAAAAAATATGTCTTGGAATATTTTTCTAGATATTTAAGTATAATTCTAACTAAACCCGATGACAAAAAAAAAAAAAAAAAATTCTAACTAAACCCTCTCTTTATATATCATGCTTTTCACCATTGTACTATGAAGATGTAAAAATATACTTACTTGAACATTGGCTCCGGTGACAATGTTGGGTTTGTCATAGGGTTTACCCTCAGCCTTGCGTCTGTTCTGCCATTTTCTTTTGAAGGCCAATCCGGCTAACATGATGGCTTCTGAAGAACCAACTGTCCCTACTCCCACCGCAGTCTCGGATTCCTTGAGTGGCGCATTGAACAGTCGAGCTATAATGTTTACACATCGGTTCTGTTTTTCAAAAAAAAAAAATCAAAATTATGAACTATGAGTAGGATTTTTGTAGCCAACAACTGTAACCATTCAGCAGTTGTTACTTCACTTTATATTCTGAATATTTTATTTTTACAAGATTGATAAAAGAAATTCCATGCACTATCTAGTAACTCAGTTTGTTCTTCATTTTTGGTGAAATACATTAAATTATTAACAACACAAATTCAGTATCCACCAAATTCAGTGATTTATTAAGCAAAATTTCTCTAGACTTTTTATTAAACAAAACGGTAATTGATTTTGGTAATTAAAAGATATTATAGTATTGCTGATGCGCTATATATATATTTGAAAAATAAACAATATGTCAGCATAATAATGGCGATAAAGTATAAGGTATCACAGGCACACAGTGATTCGATCACATAACCATTTATGAACAAACAAGTACCAACTTCTTAATGGTGAATTATTCAAAGTTTCATATGATAGAATCAATGTGACAATTGACCTATCAACCACGAGATTTTAATGGTGGGTGGGCTCCTCCTAGGTTTCATCACAAGTCACAACTGTTTGTATCCTCTACATAAATTTATTTACTAGTACTATCTTCCTTTTTCCAACCTCTAATTCATTTTTAATGCATAAATTGAAACGTTTACCACGCATTCACCGTGTCCATGAAAACCTTCCCTCAATCTTTAGTTCACTTTCAACTAAATATATAGATATACTCCATCAAATGGTACCACCTAGTTGGAAAAAATCGAGTGGACCAATCAAAACCAAAATTTGTTTGCTGTGATGTGTGGAAAAAGAGAGGTTGCCGACAAAGTGTAATTTGTGTCCTTCGGCTATTCAATTATTCTGCTTTACCATCTTTTTCTCCCATACTTTTGATCCTCAAAGATTTAGGTGTTTTCTACTTTAATCATTCTACTTGATTGATTAATTTCTGATGAATAAAAACCAGATGAATAAAAACCAGATGAATAAACCAATTGGTTTATCGATAACCGAATGTGATATTTTTCTAAGTTCAAATCAAGTGGGCCACTAGTATGGATGACAATTTAACATTTGTCAATACCAATTATTTATGATCAAGAGAACAACTTACAAAACGAGTAAGTCCACTAGTCTAAAAGCATGGATATGTCGGCCAATAAAAGCTAGAAACGTATGGGTCATATTTCTCAAAAAAAAAAAAAAAAAACATTAATAGTACTAAATAATGATAACTTGTCTTCTTCTATATTGTTTTAGAGATATAAACGTA
This sequence comes from Arabidopsis thaliana x Arabidopsis arenosa, assembly GCA_019202795.1. Taxonomy (NCBI): domain Eukaryota; kingdom Viridiplantae; phylum Streptophyta; class Magnoliopsida; order Brassicales; family Brassicaceae; genus Arabidopsis; species Arabidopsis thaliana x Arabidopsis arenosa. Next base: position 8,652,663 of record CM032919.1, on the reverse strand, counting down.
CGACTAATACTAAACAATGAATATGATTATATGTGTTTATCATAGAGCTTTTTTCAGCTTCCACACCATCACTACAAGAAATATGGGCATTGATAGCACCAGAAGATAGCTCATTTTCCTCGACTGCTATTAAAAATAAGTTTGTAATTTTGGTTACTATATAATAGCGTTTATTAAACGCTATGATAAAAATTCCATAAGCGGGAATCTAAAATCACCTAGTCCGCCAACACTTAACCAAATTATTCACTTAAGCGGCAAAATAATAGCTTTTTATCGAAAAACTTCTTAGATCTAAAATAATTTCTCTTTTTCTTAAAAAAACCTCTGAGATCTAAAAATCTCATACCCACGAACTTTTTTTTTTTTTTTTTTTGACACCTCATACCCACGAACTGAATCTCGTCCCAGCCACGTTGAAGAGAATCGCTGAGAGCAATTGTCCCTACTTTCGATTTCTCTTGCTCTCTTCCTCTCTGTCATTATTTTGTGTCTAAAAACTTTGGCGGTTGTACTCAGACCATGTGTTTGATGAAATTACTGCGACGGCGCTGTGGTTGGATTTTGAATGGGGAACTATGGTGAGATCTTCAGTTTTCATCAGATTGTTAGCTTAAACGCCGTTTGTTGTCTCCCTCGTTCGTGCGTTCAATTTTCTTCTCAGATCTCTACATCGTTTTGGCTTCATCTCTAAACGTAAGGAAGTGTTGGGGGGAAGGAGATGTTCTAATGTCCGAATATTGCAGTAATATTGAAGTGTTGTGTTTTGCAGGTTGGGTCTGTGAAGCCTGGAGATTCGACTAGTTCTCCCGAGAATCAATTTCAAGTAGCTCAATCCAGTCCTCTTTCTCAAGGTTAATTCCCTGGTAACTTCTTATAGTTCGTCTCTTAGTTTCACCTGCAGATTTGTTTCTCTGCTCTCATCACAAGTCATTTGATATTAACTTCATTACACTCATGAATACAATTTTTTTAATGAACTTAAGTTGTTCGACATAATGCCTCAATGAGAATTTTTTTTCTGATTATAGTTGTTTTATGAATTAAACTTATTCGTTTATGAGAAGGAAGTTAAGGCGACGCTAAAGATATAAAATTTGAGGGTCTTGAAACATATTTTAAAGGCCAACGAAGAAAGGAGTGAAGGTAGCTGCCAAGAAAAAGATGGTATGACCTTGATTTTTTTTTTTTTCTGATTTGTAGTAAGTTTTCGAACATTCAATTATTGTGTGTTTCTATTTTAATTGTTCAGTTTTTCTTTTCATGTGCTTTGCTTGATTTTTATGCAAACTTGATATTTCGATTAACACTTTTCTGGATGTGAAGGAGTTCGATAAGAGAGCAAGTTTTGGCTTCATTGTTACCGAATTCAACATGGACTTGTTCTTTTTCAATCTCAGGAGAAGCTAATTTGAATGTAACTATATCCTTTGACAAGTTTATGCTCTAATTTGCTAGTGTGCAGTTATTTTTTTTACTTAATTAAACTCCTAATTAGGTACAAAGTGCAAAAATATATTTCTATTCTTGACCAACCATAATATTTACTTTACAGGAGCAGCGAGCAGAGTTGGAAAACTAGACCAACCATAATTTTTGTTGAATTATCTATCTCAGGCCATGAAAGGTTCTTTCTATGACTTCTAAGTATCTCTTAAAACGTTTGTTGATGCTTCCGAAGAGTTAAAGCTCTTAGATGATATTGGAGAGCTTGGAAATCAACTCATTGTCTGTCATTTATATATTACTTTCTAAGTTTGAGTTTAATTTTCGTAAAGGTCTTGGTTTTGCTCATTTATGTTTGTTTGCTACATACAAATGAGAAGGAAGGTGTTTAGGAGAAGGAGCTTGCATGTGGTTGCAGGAGCTTAAGTGGTAAGACGTTTCTTCAAGTTTTAAACTCCCTATTAGCTTAATTCTAAGGCTATCATGATTATGTCCAAGCTAACCAAGTACGTAGTATACATATGTGTATGTTTGGTAGATGTATTCCCATGTGTCGATTTCTTTTTTCATCTTAGTGAATAATAGTTCTAAGATGGTGTCTTTTGTCCCCTTGTTCTTATGTCATTTACTTGAAACCTCTCTATTTTACTAGCTTAAGGTTCTTGTTTCAGTTGTGTTTTCTTAATCATGACGTGACTCAACAGTTCTTCATGAAGTGTCTTCACTCAAAAAATTTTTGTTTCATGTAGCCTATGGACGGGAGTGCTAATAGGAACAATTGATGAGGAGGCGAAATAGATAGAGGGGAAGAAATTGAAGAGATTGAAGTTTGTCTTTTTTCTTATGATGTTAGTTTCTTATGATGTTATGTAAGACTTGTTTGACTAATTGGTTAATGTAATCATATTTGTTGATGATTTATAAAATATAGAAGTTATATATATATGTCCAATTAAGTAAATTTTATAAAATTGGATTCCAATATAAAATTTATTTTATAAAATAAATTAAATTTATATAACAAAAAAAATGTTACGACATTGCATAAAACAACACTAAACGTGTGTAATAATAAAGTATATTGTAGCATTCGATTAATGCTATAATACGAAAATGCTATCGTAAGTGGGGGTCTACCGTAGCATTCTAAAAACGCTATCGTATATGGGGGGTCTACCATAACAGGGGCATAAGACAGCGTTTATGAAAACGCTATTGATGACATATAATAGCTCTTCTCTCTTGCTAATAATGTAGATATTTCTTGTAGTGCATCTCTAATCCAAATTTTATACATTTTCATTATCCACTTTAAAAAAATTAAACTAAAATGGAACAAATCATATATTCTATTTTTTTCATCATCAACGAATCATATATTCTAATGAAACCATTCCAAGCCAAATTAGATCTACCACTGTTACTTAAATTATAAGATGGAGGTACCTGAAACTCAGTTGTGACAGGGTACTCATCCATATCAACGTAGTTCTTATTGATAGAGTCCATGATGAGTTTGTCACACTCTGGCTCCATCCATGTAGTCACAAAAGAAGCTAGGTTAAGCCTCGGGTTACCATCAAGCATCAGCTCATCTTTTATGATCTGAAACGCAGCGTCTTTCGGTATCGAATTCTCACCAATCTCATACCTTTTTCAATCAATTCAGAAAATAAAACATCAATATTAAGAAGAAAAGTATTGAAAATGTTTTCCATAATCATTTAGTTTACTTACTTGGGAAGTGTAGTCCGAACATAGCGAGATCCGAACATGGTGCAGACAGATTCATCATTCTTTGCGGTTTTTGTCAAAACCATCTTTGTTTCTGTTTAGTGAGGGAGAGAATCTGAGGAGGAAGAAGAACACAAAGAGATGAAGAGATGAAGAGACGAGGCTACGTTTATATTGACCCTACATATTTGCTGTCTTTTCCTTTATATGGAGTATCATTATTATTTTATTTTTGTGAGTTTTATATTAAGTCGACGATATTCGCATCTAAAAAATATCACAACAGATCGTAAAGATATTTAGACGGATGTGCCATTTTTTTTTGTAGACGGATGTGCCATTTTTTTTTGTTAAAAAAAGATGTGATATTGGAAAGGAAAAAAATGATACTTCTTTAGCAAAAAAAAAGAAAAGAAAAAAATGATACGCATGAAATAATTACTTTCTAGGAATTGTTTTTTTTTTTTTATGTTACTACTAGGTTATTAACCCCCGCTACGCGGGGGTTTTATTTTTATCAATTTTCCTAATATACTTTTGGATTTCGATAACCATTTTGATTAAACGACTTCAAAAACTTAGTTTCCTCACAGTTCACCCAAGCTAAATATTGTTTCTTTAGATTTATCCTACAACCATGGACATGCTTTTTTACATTATAAGAAATCATCGTTGTATATTTAATATGTTAGTTCAAGTCGATATATGTTACCAATTTATAAGAAGAATTTTTTTTTGTTTTTTGTTTCGATATGTATTATTATCAGAAATTTTGTCTCATTGTCATACAATGAGATCAAATTAATAGTATCTTAAATCTTAATGGATCTCATATATCCATTAAACATCCCAAACACATATATTATTTTATCATATTTCTACCATTTTTTATGTTTTTTATTTCTCGATTCCTTTTCATTATCTTAATCTATAACATTTTACCTTTAACTCACAAATGGTATTCTACTTTCATGTCAAGTTCAATATAATCTCAACTGTTTTTAATTCGCAAACATAGAAAAGTGAAATCATCTCTTTTAAAGAAATCCTTAGTCAGCACAATATTTAAAAATATAGATACTAAAACGTAATTTGGTTCTTATTTCCATGCGCTTACTTCATCTAGCCCTCTTCAAGATATTCATAATAGCTAAGAACAAAATTTTCTTCTAATAGTGCATATGCAGTTTTACCATTGATTTATCTTTTGATTTTACCAATTATTTCACTCACTCATTTTTACTCAAGTATACAAATTTGTTGTCAAATCTTTAGTGATTAAACTAATTTAATATCCGAATGCCAAAACTGAACATGAAAATTACCAATCATATTTAAATAGTTTATTTAAAGCTTTTCAAACAATATATCTATATATATACAATTGAATATACATGTATATATTTTATACATTTTTGAGTTTTTTTTCATTTACCTCTTGATTGATTACTCTATTCAAATTTAGTGAGACTAATATGAATTTATTTATGTATCCCAACAACAAAAACTTTTTTCTTTGCTTCAATTTGTTGTCATTTTTTAAAATATTTGTAAATAATAAGCTAAATTGTGGTTAGATTGTTAGACCGAATCAAATTTAACTTGAAACTAAACCAAAATTTCCACTCCTAATTTCTTGGTTAAGATGAAATATTAATAAATTTAATGAGACTAATGATGATATTATTTCCATATACTTTATAAGTATGTTTTTTGGTAGACTTTATTTTAATATAATTCGAAACACATCATGTGAGTTGGCCGCATAAACTATATTTAAAAATTAACAATATAATTATTTTACAGACGTTGTTTTATAGCTTTTAATATATTTAGTGAGACTAATAATGACCGATTATTTTTTTCTAAATATTTTTGTTTTTAAAATTAATAAAATTTTAAAATAACTTTGCAATCTTGTATATTTTTATTTTCTGTATTTTGATAACAAAAATTATTTTCAGATTTTTTTTTCATATTTTTAAATATTTTCGTTTATAAATTTACTAATTCTTAACAAAATAAAAACTTTACAATTTGACCATTTTATATTATAGTTTTAATAACACAAGATTATATTTAGAACTATTTCCATATTTTCAAAATTTCTCTTGTTGTCTTCAATTTTCTTTCCTTTTTACTAAGATTTTGATATAGAAGATTATCATAATAAAAAAATGTTAATCATTGAGATGACTAAACACGATTAGTCGTTTAAAATCCCGCGTGGACGGCTGTAGAAGCTTATGGTTTCGACTTTTATATAGTATATATATATATAATTATATATATATATTTTATATAGACTTTTAAGAAAAAATTCTTTTTATTTCTTAAAAGTTATTAATCGGGTTTTTTATATGACCTTTTAATTTGGAAATATTGCATCAAGTTTTATTAGAAATTGTTTTTTGGTAAAATATAACCAAAGATAATATTGAAATCTATACTTTACATTTATTTTATTTTATTTTTATTTTTAAATTCAGTATATAAAGTGTTAGAATTTAAAAATATTAATCAATGAGATGGAAAAAATGTTAATCATTGAGATGTAGGCTAACCGCAAATAGTGATTTAAAATCTCACATGGACAGTCTCACAAACTTATAATCTCGACTTTTAAATAGTATCAAAGTTCATTATTGGCATTATTAGATGTTTCAACCGCCCAATGCTCCTTGTTTTAACATAGACATTTTAAGTTTTATGATCAAATCATGTTTCCTTACTTATCTTGGTGCACCAATATTTATTTACGTTATTTGTCTCTCATAAATTACCTATCAGGATGTTGCGTTACTTGGAATATACGTAAGACTTGCAGTTTTAGAGTTGACAAAATTTACGAAACGGTTAAAACAAAAAAAAAAAAGAATTGAATGTAATGCAAAGAAGAAAGGAATCAAAGTAATATAATATATCAATTCATTGTAACAGTCGATCAATTAATCAATAGAAATAATGTTTTAAAGAAACTGTATGTCTACCAAAGAAAAGAAAATAGGTGGAACCACAAGAAATCACTTGCTTAATTATTTTTCTCCGACTCTAGTGTCGTAGTTTTCTTTTGCCTCTAGCTTGTACCTTGCTGGATTTGAACAAACTTGGAACATAATTAAACGTAAAGGGTTTGTTTACAAATCCTACGAAAGATTAATCCAGCCAACATGATTCTTTTGCATATTCTGGATAAGGAATTTTTCTGATATACTTATCATCCTCTCCAAGAATGTATGCCATTTCCTCAAGAATTTGATCACAACACAAAGCCACTTTTTTTCGTCGTCGAATACAAAACTGACGAAATATGGAGGAAGCTTACTGCCAATGGGTCTATCCATTGTAAAGGATTTGGTCCACTGCAACACAACTTCAGTATCAAACTTATTGTCACCCATATATCAATCTTTAATGTAACAAAGCTCATATCTAACAGTGAGAGTTTTTCTTCTCTAAGAGCTAATAGATCCACGCGACCGTCATTCGAATTGGCAGAAGACACATATACATCTAAATCTCTCTTGCTGTAAAATCAAAACCGAGTAACAATTTATAGCCTATGTGTTTTATATCCGGAGCACACCAGTAAGTATTTCCCTTCAAAGACACACCTTTACCAAGCAAGTCATAGTTGATATTGCCGCTTTCATCAAGAACCTTGCATGCTAAACTCATATATTTCAGACCTATCAACAAATTTGGGGTCGCCGCCTCGAACACTTCAAGATTTTGTAGCTATATATGCTAAGATTTGTTGTTTACGTAACCTAGAGCAAGCGTAGAGTACCTCATGTAACCAGTTTTGGGTTGGATCCACCCCCGAACATGGATTCCAAACCACGAGCTCTTGTTGTCATTGATGGTATACGCACAACAACAAACCGTCGCAATGAGAAACTTCAAGTAAATAGAGTTGCTGTAGATTAGAATAGGAATAGTTTAGGCTAAGAGATCCTTAAACTCTATAGAAGGAGGAGCAACGTTGAGCCTTACGCTTACTCGACAAACCCTATATATATATATTACGTCAACCACAGACTGCTTTGCAGCCTTACTAAAGTGTTTCTCGGTGAAGTATTGATCTTTGAATATAGCATACCATCGTTAGGGACCGTAGATAGTATTTCTATTGGAGATAAGCAAGATGTGTATCTTGCGGACGAAGTAATATGGACCGTTTAAGTCCATTATGAAGTGAAGCCCAAACCGAAGAATATTCTAGATCTCTATATTACTTCTTGTACAAGTTATTTACTTATGTGTTTAGGAAAGTTTACATTATGTGAGTGTTAACATTATGTTAATGTTGACACTATATATATGTATCTTATAATTTCATATGAGAGACAACTCAATAAAGTATTCTATTATATAATATTTGACAACTCTAACAATTCCGACGGAAGATCGGACATCATCATCGTTTCTCTCTTTGAGATCTGATCTGACTCGGGAAGCAAAAAATAAGGTTTTGGGTTTTATACTGTAAACTATAAAGAATTTTATAATTAAGAAAATTATACAATTAATTAGTTATCTAAAAAAGGAAAATTATAAAGATGTACTTTTCTCTCTTTGAGACTTGATTTCCCACCGAAGAAGAAAGTGGCTCGAGAAGTAGAAAATAGGTTTTTTTGAGAAGTAGAAAAATTCTGTTTATTTTTTAAAAGATATTTATTGGTTTTTATATATGACCTTTTAATTTGGAAAATATTGCATCTACTTTCATTAAAGAAATTTTGGTAAAATATAACCAAAGATAATATTGAAATCTACTCCCTCCGTATTTTAATAAGTGTCGTTTTAGAATTTTCATTTTTTTTAATTGGATGTCGTTTTCAAATTTCTATGCAAAATTTAAGAGTTTTTCTTCTCTAAGAGCTAATAGATCCACGCGACCGTCATTCGAATTGGCAGAAGACACATATACATCTAAATCTCTCTTGCTGTAAAATCAAAACCGAGTAACAATTTATAGCCTATGTGTTTTATATCCGGAGCACACCAGTAAGTATTTCCCTTCAAAGACACACCTTTACCAAGCAAGTCATAGTTGATATTGCCGCTTTCATCAAGAACCTTGCATGCTAAACTCATATATTTCAGACCTATCAACAAATTTGGGGTCGCCGCCTCGAACACTTCAAGATTTTGTAGCTATATATACTAAGATTTGTTGTTTACGTAACCTAGAGCAAGCGTAGAGTACCTCATGTAACCAGTTTTGGGTTGGATCCACCCCCGAACATGGATTCCAAACCACGAGCTCTTGTTGTCATTGATGGTATACGCACAACAACAAACCGTCGCAATGAGAAACTTCAAGTAAATAGAGTTGCTGTAGATTAGAATAGGAATAGTTTAGGCTAAGAGATCCTTAAACTCTATAGAAGGAGGAGCAACGTTGAGCCTTACGCTTACTCGACAAACCCTATATATATATATTACGTCAACCACAGACTGCTTTGCAGCCTTACTAAAGTGTTTCTCGGTGAAGTATTGATCTTTGAATATAGCATACCATCGTTAGGGACCGTAGATAGTATTTCTATTGGAGATAAGCAAGATGTGTATCTTGCGGACGAAGTAATATGGACCGTTTAAGTCCATTATGAAGTGAAGCCCAAACCGAAGAATATTCTAGATCTCTATATTACTTCTTGTACAAGTTATTTACTTATGTGTTTAGGAAAGTTTACATTATGTGAGTGTTAACATTATGTTAATGTTGACACTATATATATGTATCTTATAATTTCATATGAGAGACAACTCAATAAAGTATTCTATTATATAATATTTGACAACTCTAACAATTCCGACGGAAGATCGGACATCATCATCGTTTCTCTCTTTGAGATCTGATCTGACTCGGGAAGCAAAAAATAAGGTTTTGGGTTTTATACTGTAAACTATAAAGAATTTTATAATTAAGAAAATTATACAATTAATTAGTTATCTAAAAAAGGAAAATTATAAAGATGTACTTTTCTCTCTTTGAGACTTGATTTCCCACCGAAGAAGAAAGTGGCTCGAGAAGTAGAAAATAGGTTTTTTTGAGAAGTAGAAAAATTCTGTTTATTTTTTAAAAGATATTTATTGGTTTTTATATATGACCTTTTAATTTGGAAAATATTGCATCTACTTTCATTAAAGAAATTTTGGTAAAATATAACCAAAGATAATATTGAAATCTACTCCCTCCGTATTTTAATAAGTGTCGTTTTAGAATTTTCATTTTTTTTAATTGGATGTCGTTTTCAAATTTCTATGCAAAATTTATTACTTTTTAATGTTTTATGACATCATAAAACATTAAAAAGTAATAAATTTTGCATAGAAATTTGAAAACGACATCTAATTTAAAAAAATAAAAATTCTAAAACGACACTTATTAAAATACGGAGGGAGTATATATCATTGTTTCAAAAACTCACATTTCTCTTCTTTCCATATATTATTTTCTTTTCCTTTTCTATTAATATTTAGTGTAGAAAATATTAGAATTTAAAAATGTTAACTAATATGATGGCTAAAAATGTTAATTAGCAAGATGGCCAACCGCGAGTGGTCGTTTAAAATCCTAGGTGGACGTCTTTAGAAGCTTATAGCCTCGACTTTTATATAGTATAGATTAGAGTAGGTTTGGTAATGTAATTTAATTACCAAATTTTATCACACTACCCATAACTTTTTATTTTTACGTCACAGTATTGTTTAAGTAATCAATTTTTTTATATTTAAATAAAAATCATAACACCTAAAAAGGTAAATTAATTGTATAAAAATAAAATGATGCATTAATATTTATAATAGAGAATCTTTTATTTTAATAATAATTTAGTGCTTTGACTAAAATTATAATCCACATTTTAATTGAAATTATTTTATTGATATTAAGTTTCATCGAGATAAAACTAAATGGAACAAACTCAATAAAGTCTATATATATAATGCAGTTAAACCTCTATAAATTAATACTCGATAAAGTAATAACCTCTATAAAATAATAAATTTTTTTGGTCCCGAGTTGGGACTAGTGTAAAATACGATACAAATCGATAAAATAATGAGATAATATTTTTTTGAAAACCTTATATAAATATATGATCACATCAATATCATAAATTAATCAATTAATAATTATTAATTAATTTATCGATAAATAAATACTTGCATAAATTAATAGAATTTCACGGTACCAATATTATTAATTTATAGAGGTTTTACTGTAGTCGGATTTGAAAATTGAATAGCGTTGGCTACTAGGACATATCATTGTTACAATTCACCAAAGTTATTTAATGAAAAAAAAAACATTGGCTTACTATATGAGAAAAGTGCTCTAAGTTTTTTTTTTTGTCAACCGCATATTAATTAAAAATTAATTTCATGATTAGTTATTCAATCTAGAGAAAAAGAGTTTACATAAATAACTTCAGAAAATAAAGTGTAGAGAATCGAACTAAATAATCCGTTTTTAAATTACAGAAACAAGAAATAGAAGAAAGAGAAAAAAAATAAAGGAATCACGAAGTAATCCAAATTCATCTAGCAAATTGGAGAAAACGGGCCATTCTTCGGGGGAGTATACCATTGAAGCTAACTTTATACAATCAGTTTTAAACGCATGACAATCAATCTTTCTTGAAAAGACATTATTCATCGCTCAAATTAAAGCTTCTAACTCTGAATAAAGGGGGGAGGGACACCTCCGAAGGCACTTCACACTAAGAAGTATTGTTTGATCATTTTCTTGGAAACACCACCATCCTACGCTCATAGTTGGATCCGTAGATTTCCATGATCCATCAAGCCAGCATCTTAGAGTTTGAGTTGGACTATCCAAAATTTCCCTGAAAACATTAGATTCAATCGGGTCCAATTGAGCTTCTTCCTATATTAATTGTTCATTCAAAGCGTGATTTAAAATATATGTATATTCGGATTGTAATCCCTTAAAAAAAATTTTGTTCCTATATTTCCATCTGAACCACAAAATCCAAATGGTCTAAATTATATTGATAATAAAAATATTTTTTTATTTTATTCAGTACTTTAAATAACGCTTGTCTGCAACCATATGTGCGCTTTCATGCCCACTATTGGCATAAGTTTTTTTTATTTACAACTCACATGTTGCCAAATATTCGTAGGTGAAACTGTAATACGTTATATTTTTTTATAAGCAAAATTTTCACGACTTCTGTAACTTATAGCACCTCCATCAATGGTATGGTAGAGGGGTTCTCAAAAATTATTTAAGTATAAATATTAATATAAATATTGAATAGACTCTTTACATGTAAGAAACCCATCTAATAGTTTTTCAAAATTTCTCATTTGAAAAACTATTAAATAGGTTCTCACATTTAAAAAACTCTATTTAATATTTATATAAATATTTTTATTTTAATAATTTTTGAGAAACCCTCCGTCATACCATTGATGGAGATGCTCTTATATAATCTAATGAGCTATGATGTGAATAGTAGCATAAATTACAATTGATTTATTTTTTTCTTTTTTGAAAGAATTTTAAATTTATTCAACCCAAGAAAAAATCAGTTTTACATTTTATGCAGCCTTCTATTGAAAAAATTGTTTGAAAGAACTTTGAGAAGATAGAGAGAAAAGTGTAAGTTCCTATATGGAATAATGCTCAAAATATGGTCTCTTGCATCAAACCAAATGCGGAGTCCATCTTCAAACTTGGATGAGACTCGTTTCTTAATTGTGGTTAATCTGTCGCGGACTTGATGATCAATAAACTTAATGAGTTTGTCCGTATAATTAGGCTGCTCGCCATATCGCCTCTAATTCTTTTCTCTCCATCATGTCCCTTGTTGTCAAACGATTATGAACAGCGAGCCAAGATAATTTTTAAAAAAGGGAAAAACCCCGAAAAATACCTCATCTATTTTTTATTTGGACGTTTAATACCTAACTTTTTTTATTGGAAGAAAAATATCTCATTTAATTATATTCAGTAGAAAAACATCTTATCTTTAAATTGTTGGTAGATTCAAACCTCTGATTTAACAGTCTTTAACGGACGTTACAGTATCAGTAAACGACGTTAAATTATAAAGAGAAAAATAGCCGAAAAATACTTCATCTATTTATTTTTGGACTTTTAATACCTCAATTTTTTAGTTGGAAGAAAAATACCTCATTTAAATATTTTTATCTAAAAATACCTTGTTTGTTAGTAGATTCAAATCCGTGACTTAATAGCCGTTAACGGGCGTTATAGAATCAGTAAACTACGTTAAATTTTAACTTTCCATGTAAAAATAAATATATACAATATTTATACAAACTTTTACAAATATATTGCTTGATCTGGTAGTAACACGTATGTTATTCAACATGCATAGAACTTCTTTTGATGTCCTATTTTCTTTAATGAATGTCATACAAATTTAAATACATCATTTTCTTCACTTCTACAAATTTAAATTTAAATACAATTAACACATGAGAGATTGAGACAAAGATGACGACGATGATGGATATGTCATTTTTGTGGTCGTGGAGTAGGTTAGTTGCGGAAGTGGAGAAGAATTTAGGTAAAAGTGGAGAGATAAAAGAAATGGTTCGAGAAAGATGGAGTTTCGATCGTACTAACGCAGTAATATTAAATAAACTACTTGTTACCACTAGACCACACCAATATATTTGTAAAATTTTGAATAAAAACTGTATATATCTATTTATATACACAGGGTTAGCATTTAACGTCGTTAAATGATTTTGTAATATCCGTTAATAATTGTTAAGTCGCAGACTTGAATCCACCAATGATGCAAAATGAAGTATTTTTAGACAAAGATATTTTAAATGAGGTATTTTTCTTCTAACCAAAAAGTTGGGGTATTAAAATTCCAAAAGTAAATAAATTGAGTATTTTTCGGTTATTTTCCTGTTATAATTTAACGTCGTTTACTGATACCGTAACGTCGTTAACGACCGTTAAATCAGAGGTTTGAATCTACCAATAATTTAAAGATAAGGTATTTTTCGACCGAATATAATTAACTGAGGTATTTTTCTTCCAACAAAAAAAAGTTAGGTATTAAACGTCCAAATAAAAAATAAATGAGGTATTTTTCCGGTTTTTTCCCTTTTAAAAAATCCTTTTGTGTTAATTGTGTTCCAATATATATTCTAGGAAAATTGTAGTCTCTTTTCTTCTTTGGAAAACAAAAAGAACATAAAATCCTTGTAAGGTTAAATGATCTCTACATGCATAGTAAACTTCTTGATCAACTACGCTTAGATGTAATATTTATTAAAATAAAAACATTTACGTAGATATTGAAATCACCTCCATAGCAATTGCAACCGCAACACCACTGAGAACATATCCAATAATTCCACGTTACCACCTCTTATACATTATCTTCGTATCTTATTTTTTGAAGAGAAAAGAAATACTAATCACTTTACACATAGTCTCCAGAATTAATGATAAAAACGAGATACCAGACAAAGACATGTAACATAGCTTCATTATCATTTGTGCTTTGTGTCTCGTTTTCTGTTATCATTGTTTGGAACTTATGTGTAAGATGATGCTTGTATTTATTTTTTTGCCAAAATATAGAGTACGAGGAGAAGGCTGAAGAGGTAGCAACGCTGAATGATTGGGAATGTCCTAAGTGAATATACAATTACAATTTTAAATGATATGAACCAATCCACTCTTTTCTAGTTGATTTTTAATTGCAAACCTACAAAACTTAAGAGATCAAAATATTTGAAAACATTAAACATGATTAAATTGATGAAATTTGTTCTAAAGTTCTTTTGATGAATACATACCTTAGCCATTTTTTTTTATAACATATTTCGAGATCCATTCTGATTCCACTCAAATTTTAGACAAAGTCTCATCTAATATATATAATATATAATCAAAGACTTTAGAAATTTTAGAAAACTTGGAATTTTTTTTTTAGCGAATCCACAGTTTAATATAGAATCAAACTTTACCTAAAGAAATGAATTTTCTTAAAACGACTCATTTTAAACAAATGACATAGTATATAAGTAAATAAAGAAATTTGGAAAGAACTTTATAAAAAAGAAAACTTAATTATTATTCCTCAAAGAAGACAAAAAATCATAGTACTGTATATGTAACTAGTCAAAGAAAATCTGGTATAAAAGGAAATAATTATATATGTTTGACCAAAAAGAATAAAATGATAAAAAATTATATATAAAATAGAAATATATTTTACCATCCACAAATAGAAGATGAGAGATTAGTAGATATCTCCTCACAAATTTTAGTTCCCTAAGGGAGTTTTATGTTGCATGGAAACGGAAACGGAAACCATACGTTTCGGAAACGGGAAACGGGTTTTTTTCTAAACTTAGAGAATGGAAACGTTTTGGAAACGTATATACACACATATATATATATAACACCAAACATAAAAGAATTTTAAAGAAAATATGTTTTAAACAACGCAAATCCAAAACATAAACTATTAAATAGTTTAACTAAAATTCCAAAAAATTAAGACTAAAAGGCTCAAGTTCAAATATTTAGACCAACATTTTCATTCTCATTTTCATTAGTTCCATCAAAGATTAAATAAAACTGTCTCCAAATATGGTTCGTCGAGAAAAAAATCTTAAAACTCGAGTCTCCCAAAATTATTCATGTGTATTATAAACCTTAATATTTCAATGCTATTTATTTATTAAGTTTCCAAAGTAAAAAAAAAAAAGATTTGTCATGTTTCCGTTTTCGGAAACATGAGTTTCCATCGTGTTTCCAAATATAGATTTTTAAGAAATGCGTTTTCGTGATGTTTCTTGGTGTTTCCGAGAGTTTCCGTTTCCGAAACGGGAAACGGACCTTGGAGAGAGTTTCTATGCAACATAGAGTTTACCTCTCTGCTTTTCAAATATTTGCGATTTGTGCTTCCGTCAAATAATAAATAGATAAGATGATAATGAATAATCCTGTCAAAGTCTTCCATTTGGAAATATTTTTCCTAGCTGCCATTAATTAGTACCTTATACCGAACCTATTTTACACACTAAACTATCCATATTATCCATTGTTCCGCAAAACTAATTTTCCTAAGAAGATATGATGTTCAATAAAAGACTATCTTATCTTATTATCTAAAGTGTAGTTTTCAAAGTTAGTAACTCATAGGATCGTGACACGTGGCAAATCTATCGATCTTAGATTTTAACACGTATAAAACAAAAATTTTCTTTTTAAACTATAAAAAGATAATTGTAAGTAATTATAAATTTAAAAATATAACAGATAATTATAAGGATAAATGTACGTAACTAATATTTCTATAAATAATTTAAAAATGTCAAAAGATAATAATAATAACGAAGTTATACATTTTTTATAATTAAAATATATGTTTAAATTAAAACAAGAAAAAAATAAGGCAAATTTATTAAAAAGGAAACATATCTTCTTATATAACTAATATGATAATTTTTTGTTTCTCAAAGTTAGTAATTAATATTATCATGAACCGTTATCAATCAACAATTTTATCATGTGTCATGATTTAATTTAAAATTTGATATTATTTATCTTATTTTCTTTTCCAATTAGAAATATGTGATGATTTAATTAAGCTAATCCTCATATTATTTATTTGAGTTTATTTTTTCAATTAGAGATATGAGAGATCAATTTAATTTTTTCTTTATGTAATAATTGTTTACTTAACTGTCTTTTTTGTTTGTCCTCAATTATGATTGTAGTATTGTGAGATTGTTTATTTCAATTTCTCTTTTCATATTTAAATTATCGAAACCTTATATATCATCGTATTTATCATTTTTAGTTTAATTGTTGTATCTTTAAATTATTTATTTTGGTTTCTACTTTCAGTTTAAATTATATAAGATTTATCATCTATCATTGTTCTAATGATTTTAGATAGCGACATGTGTCATGATTTAAATTACAAATTTACATTATTTCTTGAATACTTAAGAACCATATATGCTTCTTATATGTTTTTGATATTTTGAATTTAATTATACTATTTTTAAGTTATTTATTTAAATTTCTATGTTCATATTTGAATTATATAAGATTTATATATCATTGTACTTATAGTTTTTTGAATTTATCAATTTTTATTGACTGATCATAAAGTCATTGCAATCAAGTATATAGAAATCGAACCCGCAGCGTTAGCTTGGAAAGCTATGGGATTTAGTCGATTTATCATCTTTATATTTTTAACAAGTCTAATTAAAAACTACTTTGGTTTCATTCGCCAATTTTATGATGAATATTTTTAATTTTAGTTCTTCATATAAGTATACCATGAATTATTGCTATGTGATATATTTTTCATTCGAAATAATTTTTGAATCAATAATTTTAGTAGTTAAAGAAACGATGCAATAGTGAAAGTAAAATTTTTTTTTTAGCCATGAAAGATAATTTCTACTTAAAACGTTGTTAACTAATTTTCTGTTAAATTTAATTTTAATTTAAAAAAATTAAATCCATCCGATGGACGGATCCTTATCTAGTTCTATCATATTGTATACCCTTATTCATATCTGGTTTGATGACCAAGAATTTACATTCTTATGATTTATATGTACGTAAACCGTAGAATAACTCCTCGGCTATAAGAATTATCAGAAATTAGTCGAGCTGGCTCAAAGGCTTATGGAGTTTAGATTAACCTTGGTAAAATATTTTTTAGTCTTTGACAGCGAACTTTTAAGATAATACAATTTTACATTTAATTATCTAAAAAAGAAAAGAATAAGAATACATTATTTGTTCATACAAAAATGAATACATTATTTGAGTCCAGCAAGCCCAACTAAACAGGTGGTTGTGGGTAAAAAAAAAAGTTGAATTCGTCGCAGAGCAAGTATAGGCCCAAAGAGTTACGTATACTTGGTGTATCCAACTGTTAAGTTGGACATTAGTATAAGCCCAACTAGATTTTGAACCCTTTAATTGGCCGAATTCATTTAGGGTTTCTTTGTCTTCATTTATAAGTCGCAAGGAACTGTAAAAGTGTTTCTCAAGTTGAAACAATGACCCTAACGATGTCCAATCTTCCAACGGATTTGGTAGAGGAGATTATCTCTAGGGTTTCTTTGAAATCTATGAGAGCAGTGCGATTAACTTGCAAAAAGTGGAACGATTTGTTCAAAAGCCGGAGCTTTACGAAGATGCACATTGGCAAACAAGAACAAGCAGCTAGGGAATTAGGTCAAACTCGGATGATCATGATGATGGATTACAATGTTTATTTGATGGGCATCGTCCTCAATGAAAATCCATCCACAGAGTCTCTAGGTAAACTTACATGCCTACAAGATTCAGAACAAGTCAAGATTTATCAAGTATTTCATTGTGAGGGTTTATTGTTATGCATCTTGAAAGACGATGATACTAAGGTTGTTGTTTGGAATCCGTATTTGGGGCAAACGAGATGGATCCAAACCAGAAAGTATAACCACGCTAGTGGAGGGAAAGGACGAGATTTTTACATGTACGCTCTTGGATACGAAAATAATTGCGAAAACAGAACTCGTCGTAAACCCAAAATCTTGAGGTTTATAGATGATTTCAATCGTTACCCGAAGAACCCTGCTTTACGGTATGAAATATACGATTTTGATTCTGATTTATGGACTACTCTTGATGTCTTTCCACACTATCGTATATTGTCCCACCATGGCATTTCTCTCAAGGGAAACACTTACTGGGGCGTTGTAGAACGGAACGCAAAGGCACACATTAAACATATAATCTGTTTTGATTTTACAAGTGAAAGATTTGGACCGTTTCTGCCTCTTCCTCTGCCGTTTAGGGATTGGAAGGCACAATGTGTTTCTCTATCTTCAGTTAGAGACGAGAAGATCGCGGCTTTCTTTCAAGAACGGGGAACATATAAAGTTGAGATATGGATTACGACTAAGATTGAGACCGAAAATGTCTCTTGGAGCAATTTCTTCACAACGAATATGCCATCATGTATTGGCTATAGGCTTAAGAGTTTCTTGATTGACGAGGAGAAACAAGTTGCTGTTGTTTTTGACAAAGAAGGAAAAAATCTATGCGATACTGTTCATATCATTGGAGAGGCTGGATGCTTGAGGAAAGTGGAGCTTGGAGAACCCGCAGAAAAAAAGTGTTTGCCACTTGTGTGCTCTTATGTTCCAAGTACAGTGCAAATCAAGCTACATAAAGGAGGCAAAAGGAAAGAACAAAGCGAACCATTGTAACTAACTAACTATAATGCTCGACGTCTTTTGAGGACAATCGTTCCAACTTGCTCTCTTCTCTCTCCTCTCTGCAGACACACACAAAGTAGATCTAGGGTTTTTATTTTTCCAACTTTCAGATCTTAATTGAAGGGTTGGAGTCTTCTTGATTGTGATCCAGGAGTGCGCAGGGTTGCTTCATCGTCAGCTGTGGTGAGGATTTTCGTCGCCGATGTAGATGCGGCACTGGTTTATCGGAGGAGGAGTTTTGCAGCCGTGATTCCCGGTTGAGGACGCCGTGGAGGGCTCCGAAGTTCCTCAAGGCTCAGCCGTTCTTCCTTTGCGGTGTCTATGGCGGAAGTTGGTGACGTTACGGTGGGTTTAGCTGTGTGATGCGGTGGTTAACGGCAGTCCTTCCGGATCTGCTTGGCTTGCGTGGATTTTCGTCTTCAGAGGCTCTGAGTGAGCCACCAACCTCTGGATCCGCCACGTATGGTGTTCTCCGGTCCGGTGAAGTCACCCTGCGTTGTCAATATCACTACAAGAAAACACGTCATTTGCGACCCCCATATTGGTTGCAAAACGGTCGCGAAATAGGGTTTTGCAACTGAATAGCGACTATTTCCATTAGTCGCAAAAAAACGGTCGCAAAATTTCTGTGTCTCATTATAGTCGCTAATTTGCGACTATAAATATATCGTCGCAAATTAACGACTAATCTGTGACAGGTGAATATCGTTGCAAATTTGCGACCAAAGAGCAACGAAAGGACGTTAGCGACTCATTTGCGACTGTAATAACCTTACATATTTGGGCCAATTTGCGATTCATTTGCGACCGTTTAGAGTTCTCATTGTTGTGTAGCAAAAGAGTCTTCTATTAGCAACCATTTTGATACTAGATTTGGAGTTTCTTGTAATATTGTTTAGTCACACATTGGTCACATTTGTTAATTAGTTTGGTCACAGATTGGTTACTCGTTAATAATCCCAAACCTGCAAATTCGCTTTCAAATGCAAATAATCCCAAACCTGCAATACTGATTTCAAATGCAAATAATCCATCATTCAAAAACACTAATAAAAACCATCCTAACAAAGTATTATAGAGTACAAAAACATAAGCAAATAAAAGACTAGTTCATAGGTTCTGGTCATTTTGCTTACGTCCATCAGCGGAGGTCCGATCAGCTTTTTCCGATTCCGGTCATCTTCTTCGTTTTGACAATTTTGTAACTGGATTTCGTTTTTGTAAGGCTTTAGCCCAAGCCCATTGGGTAGATTTTAATATATATAAAAAAAAAAAAAAAAAAAAAAAAAAAAAAAAAAAAAGAAAGAACAAAGCGATTAGGAAAGGCATCAATATGATCAAAACATGTTAGACGAGAGTTGATTAGTCTCAATTTACAAAGTCTAGGGTTTTTTTCCTAGTCAGAATATGTCGTACATCTCAAATAAGTATTTGTTGTTTTCCTAGTTAGATTTTCACAAATAAAAAGTTTCTGCAGCCAGAGAAAGTCTTAGTAGGGGTGGGCACGGAGCGGATATCCGGGTTTTTGGTGGTATTTGTTATTCGATTTGTTTTTTCCGAATACTAAGTTTTCCGATTCGTATTTGCTTCGTTAGTCACCGGATATCCGGCTGTTCGAATATCCGTTAAAAACAAAACTATTTGCCGGATATTTGATCCATTAAGTGTTTGTTTAAAATTAAACAAAAAAAATTAAATAAAAAAAATCTAATCCAAAAATTGTAAAATTTATTAAAAATAGTAATATTTTATCAAAAATATATATATTTCTCCTTTAATTGTTCAAACTAGTAGTTTAAATAATTAATTCGGAGATTAAAAAATAAAAAAAACGCTTACAAGAATAATAAAATTATAATTTATATATGTAATAATCTATATATAAGTATGTATTCCGGATCGAAGCGGATATCCGCCAATTTGAATTATAGTATTTGATATTTGCTCCGTTTTTTACGAATACTTATTTTTAATATTTTATTTGCTTCGAAAAGTTACGGATATGCGGATTTTTCAAATCGAATCGAATTGAATAACGGATCGAAGCGAATCTAACGGATATTTTGCCCGGCCCTAAGTCTTAGTGCTTATATTTCCTCAAAGTGCATTGCTAATGAAATTTATTCTTGTGTGGTTGAGCCGGAAAACAAGTGTTTTTGGTAATATTCAGTAGGATTACCCTTCATGTATCAAAGTTATACTCCCTCCGTATTTTAATAATTGTCGTTTTAGGATTTTTATTTTTTTGAATTGGATGTCGTTTTCAAATTTCAATGCAAAATTTCTTACTTTTTAATGTTTTATGATAAATTTTGCATTGAAAAGTAAGAAATTTTGCATTGAAATTTGAAAACGACATCTAATTTTTAAAAAAAGAAAATCCTAAAACGACACTTATTAAAATACGGAGGGAGTAGTAATTTTCAAAGTTGATATAAAATTGGTAGAATGGATGACACATAGTGTTAATCAACCAGGTGGTTGGGAGAAAAATTTATTCAATGCATCAATAAAAGAAACTTGTCTAGATAACAAACTGCCGATGCGTTCCGTTCACGATTAATATGTCCCAAAAATGAGTAGGGGAGCTTCTCCATCATATATCGTATGTCGTAAAGTGTTAATATGTCACCATTATACCAAACGTATGGAAAACCTTGTCTCTACATGATTGGCTAAGAGAGATACGTATACTATACTTGGTGGAGGTGGAGAAGGGGCCTGTGTATTAGATTGTTAAGTAGAAAAGCCCGACTAGAATCTGAAGCCTTTTAATTGGCCCAGCTTCATTTAGGGTTTCTTGGTCTTCAATTGTTCTAAACCTTATGAGTCACAAGGAATGGGAAAACGGTGTCTCAACGTCCCTTGAATCAATGACGATGACTATGTCAAATCTTCCAACGGATTTGGAAGAGGAGATTATCTCTAGGGTTCCTTTGAAATTTATGAGATCAGTGCGATTAACTTGCAAAAAGTGGAACGCTTTGTTCAAAAGCCGGAGCTTTACGACGATGCACATTGGCAAAGAAGAAGCAGCGGAAAGGGAACTAGGGCAGAAGCGGATTATCGTGATGAAGGATTACAATGTTTATTTAATGGGCATCGTCGCCAATGAAAATCCATCCAAAAAGTTTCTAGGTAAGCTTACTTGCCTAGACGATTCAGAACAAGTCAAGATATATCAAGTCTTTCATTGTGAGGGTTTATTGTTATGCATCTTGAAAGAAGATGATACTAAGATTGTGGTTTGGAATCCGTATTTGGGGCACACAAGATGGATCCAAACCAGAAAGTATCACCGCGATATTGGTTGGAAAGGACGAGATTTTTACAAGTACGCTCTCGGATACAAAAATAATAACGAAAGCAAATCTTGTCGTAGCCCCAAAATCTTGAGGTTTATAGATGATTTCAAACTTTACCCCAACAGCCCCGCTATACGATATGAAATCTACGATTTTGATTCTGATTTATGGACTACTCTTGATGTCTCTCCACATTGGCGTATACTGACTCACCATGGCATTTCTCTCAAGGGAAACCATTACTGGGGCGCTGTAGAACGGAACAACACCTACGCACACAATTTTGAACATATAATTCGTTTTGATTTTACAAGCGAGAGATTTGGACCGCTTCTGCCTCTACCATTTAGGGGTTGGAATGCACACTTTGCGTCTCTATCTTCGGTTAGAGAAGAGAAGATCGCGGCTTTATTTCACACAAGGCAAGCATATAAAGTTGAGATATGGATTACAACTAAGATTGAAGACGATAATGTGTTGTGGAGCAATTTTTTCACAATGAATATGCCATCAGACCTTGGCGAGAGGCTTTCATATAAAAGTTACTTCATTGACGAGGAGAATAAAGTAGCTGTGGTTTTTGATAAAGAACGAAAAACTAGATGCAATACTATTAATATCATTGGAGAGGCTGGATGCTTGATGCAATTGAAGCTTGGAGAAACCGCAGACAAAAACTGTTGGCCACTTGTGTGCTCTTATGTTCCAAGTATAGTGCAAATCAGGCAACATAAAGGAGCCAAAATGAATTTGACTAAAACAAACAAACAAAAAAGAGGAGCCAAAAGGAAAAGATAATAAAGCGATGAGCCTCAAAACGAAGCAAGCAAGAAGATCGGTGGTGGCAAAATGAGAAAACGGGAGTTGATTAGTCTCAATTTACAAAATTTAGTTTTTATATGTCTTTCATTTACCCTTTGTTTTATTTTAGCAATATCAGTTTGTTTCTCCCCATCTTTACAATCCAATGTGAAGTACCGTTGGGTGATCCATTAAATGATTAGTTTGGTTTGAAATATCACATCTCTCTTGGTGAACTTATTTTCATAAATGGTCATGATCGTTTTTTTCCAACCTCAGGGAATGATTTGGTGAGTCGGGAGATTTTATTCTACCCAATGTATATTATTCTCCTTTGTGGTCAGAACCCGGAGGTGGTTAATCCAAGTCGCAAGTAGAGAATATGTATACTTGTCTCATACTATACAACATAGTGTAGTTTGAAACCTTTTGTTCTATGTTTTATTTAGCATATGTTTAAACAATTTATTTTGTTTTAAACTTTTGTTTTAAAATTAAGTTGTGTTTAATGAATACTAGTTGTTTTATTTGCTCATTATACATAGACTCACCTTACGCCTCAGCTCATGAATGTTCGATGAAACCTCACCGGAATTCTTCTCTCGTCGACCGGATCCTTTTTTCCCTATTTCTTCATGAAACCTCGCTACTGATTACCCTTAATTGCACTGATTTGACTTTTGCAGATTTCGTCGGAAGAAATGTGCCGGCTCAATACTTTGATGGGTCCTTAGAATTTTTTTTTTTTTCGTATTTTTGTGTTATAAATTTTTTTTTTTATGATATTTTTAATAAAAATTTAATTATTAAAACTTAAAAACAGTAAATAAAATTTTTTTGGGCCCTTATAAATTTTATTTTTATGTTGTAATCTATTTTTTAAAATACTTTTGTAAAAATATTTTAAAAAATGGGCCCCTTAATTATTAAAACACGGGATTGGGCCCCTGACCGTCGCACCGCCCGCCGCATATTCTGAGCCGAAGAATATGACTAGATATGCTTGGCCACTTCACTTCCAATCTCCGTCGAATCAGGTCGGAATGATCTCCAGTGAGCTATCAAACACGACATAAACTACAGATCTTCTTACTCCTCTCGAATTGACCGCATTAACTTGATAAATCCTCCAAAAGAGAAACCTAACAATCAATAAATTCATTTTAGAAAGAACGAAGAAATTACGTTCCAAGGGAAGAAAATCAAGCACTCCATGGAACAAGAATCTATCTAAAACTCTCGGAATGAATCCTTCTGATGTATGGAAAAAGAAAGGCCAAAAAGAGGTAATATCAATTGCCCAAAAAATGTATCGTGTTCTTGTTTTCTTTGCAACTATTTTACTTGCTCTGTTTTCTAAAGCTTTGACTACAATCATCGCTATCATATCATATTATCACTACCGTAACTGCAGTATCTAACTGTAACCGCTTTAATCGGAGCGGAACCGTATTGAACCATAGGTTAAGGTTAAACAAAATAAACATAAAACCGTGGTCATGTCTACTTGACTGGCTAAAAAAATTATACGTATACTACTTTGTGTATCAAATTAATTGCTAAATCGGACATTAGTAAAAAGCCCGACTAGATTCTGAAGCCTTGAATTGGCCCAGTTTCATTTAGGGTTTCTTGGTCTTCAATTGTTTTAAACCTTATGAGTCGCAAGGAATGGGAAAAGGGTTTCTCAACGTCCCTTGTTTCAACTTAAAACAATGACAGAGACGATGTCAAATCTTCCAAGGGATTTGGTAGAGGAGATTGTCTCCAGGGTTCCCTGGAAATTTATGAGATCAGTAAGATTAACTTGCAAAAAGTGGAACGCTTTGTTCAAAAGCCGGAGCTTTACGAAGATGCACATTGGCAAAGAAGAAGCAGCAGCAAGGGAACTAGGGCAAACTCGGATGATCGTAATGATTGATTACAATGTTTATTTAATGGGCATTGTCGTCAATGAAAATCCATCCACAGAATATCTAGGTAAACTTACTTGCCTACAAGATTCAGAACAAGTCAAGATATATCAAGTATTTCATTGCAAGGGTTTATTGTTATGCATCTTGAAAGACGATGACACTAAGATTGTGGTTTGGAATCCGTATTTGGGGCAAACAAGATGGATCCAAACCAGAAAGTATTACCGTGATATTGAATTGAAAGGACGAGATTTTTACAAGTACGCTCTAGGATATGAAAATAATGGCGAAAGCAAATCTTGTCGTAGTCCCAAAATCTTGAGGTTTATAGATGATTTCAAACGTTACCCCAACAACCCCGCTTTACGATATGAAATCTACGATTTTGATTCTGATTTATGGACTACTCTTGATGTCTCTCCATACTGGCGTATAATGTCCTACCAAGGCATTTCTGTCAAGGGAAATACTTACTGGGGCGTTGTAGAACGGAACGCATCCTCACAAATTGGACATATAATCTGTTTTGATTTTACAAGTGAGAGATTTGGACCGCTTCTCCCTCTGCCGTTTAAGGCTCGGGTTGCTCAGTTTGCGTTACTATCTTCGGTTAGAGATGAGAAGCTCGCGGCTTTATTTCAAAAAAGCGAAAAATATAGGGTTGAGATATGGATTACGACTAAGATTGATGCCAAAAATGTGTCATGGAGCAATTTCTTCACAGTGAAGATGACATACCTTGATGGGAGGCTTTCATTTAAGAGTTTCTTCATTGAGGAGGAGAAGAAAGTTGCTGTGGTTTTTAATAAACCAAAAACTCTATGTGACACTATTAAAATAATTGGAGAAGCTGGATGCTTGAGGGAATTGGAGCTTGGAGAACCCGCCAACAAAAATTGTTGGCCAGTTGGGTGCTCTTACGTTCCAAGTATAGTGAAAATCAAGCAACATAGAGAAGGCAAAAGGAAAAGAACAAAGCGATTAGGAAAGGCATCGATATGATCAAGAGTACATGTTAGACATGATAAACGAACGAAGCAAGAGGAGGTGGCAAAAGAAGAAAACGGGAGTTGATTAGTCTCAATTTACAAAGTCTAGTTTATAATATGTCTTTCGTTTACCCTTTTTTTTTTCTTGTAGCAATATTTATTTGTCTCTTCGACTCTTCGCATCTATTTTTCAATATGAATAAGATTTTATGTTTTTTAATTTTTACAAAACCGCTCTCGCGGCCCGTGGCCCGCACCGAAACAGTGCTTTACCCCATATATCCCATACATTGTTACATTATTTGAAAGTTTGTTATGGTCTTATATGATATGGTTTCTGCTCTTTCAGGTCTTCGGAAAAGACAAGACATACACACTCAAAGATAGTACGAATTTGGTCTCAGGGCAACGTCGTATCACCTTGTATGTATCTAGTAGCTTTCGCAATATGATTGCCTTTTGTCTTTGGATCAGTTTAACCTTTTTTAGAGACTATTCAACTAGGAATCTCACTATAGGTTTTGTTGGTTGTCGTATGTTAAGATAAAAAAAAACAATTTGCAAAATTTGTTGATAAATCTTTTCCAACAAAACCTATAGGTTTGTTAACAGCGGACGAGCTTCCGTATATTTAGAATGCCGGTGTTGGACAGGCAGTTTCTTCTGTGTTGCCGGCGTTCTAGCTTTCGGCGTAGTTAGACCGCCGGTGTTGGACCGCCACCTGCTTCCCCTTTTGGATCCTTCTTTCTTCTTAAAACCCTACCTTGTTGATCAAACAAAGTAGAAACTCTTGTAATCTTTTGTAGTTTTTTTTCGTTTTTTCACTAAATAATAATTTTTGCATCACAATGGATAAAGAGCTGTGTGATCCAGAGCCAACGTTCTAAAAGTTGGAAGCCGAATTCGCCGATCATGTTGACTTGGCTCCATCCTTTTTGGGGTCAAATATACATGAACAATTGTGTGGTTAGAATATATATACAAGAGTTAGACAAAAATAGTTAAATTTCTCCAAGCAATAGAGATAATATTTACAAAATTTTGAAACATGAGGTGTACTAGCTACTTTGTTAACGGTTTCTTGTCTTTTCATCAGTTTGAAGAGACCTGGGCAACGAGCTGCGTGAGATTATCTTCCTTGATATGTACCCTTTCAATGCTCTGCTTCAACCTAGGTTCTTGCCATCGAAGCGCTTGGGGACGGCGATAGACAAGGCTGACCTTTGAACTGATCCATTATCCAAAACTTGGTGTCGGAAATTGCAGATGGTTTCCTTTTTTCTTTCTCTTGGAGTCCTTTATAGGAATAATAATAATATAAAATTTGCAAGCAAGTGTTTTAAGTTTACGCCACACGAGTGAGTGATTCGTTTGTACTTTGTCGGAGGACGGGACGTTAATAACATCAACAAAACATTGACGTTTCTGAATTTTATGTAAAGCTTATATGAATATCACTATCAAATTCTGTGAGATTGGATTATCCATCAGAGCATCTCCTACACCGAATATAACAAAATGGGTTTTGACCTTGTAACATAACATCATAACATGTGAGAGGTACTACTACTTGGTTTTGTTTAAACTATCTGGGTCAAATTGGAAAGCTATCAAAGCAGAGGCGACATTCACTCACACGGTCACCTTTATTTGGATATCGACACTCCAAGAGTCCGCCAACTTCACAATGAGCTTTGGTATCGACGGATCCATCCTCCTCTGACCAGCCTGTTGTAAGTTGTACAATATCTTTCTCTTCAGCTTCCTTGGATCTCCAAATGTCGCTATACCACTTCTTGCAAGCTGTTCCTGCAGCTGCAAAAGTCAGAAAAAAAATTAAAAACCAGAGACAGATAAGAGTGTTAAGTCTGGATTCAAACGAGAAAGATACACAGACGTCATGTATAAATTATGTACCTCTCTAATCCAATCTACACACATGTCGTAATGATTGTGATCCTCCAGAAGCTGAGAGATGAATTTTATAATTTTGTGTGCAATCTTAATTGATAACAGACGGTCAAAAATAGGTCCTGTCTTCTTCATCAGCGAGATGATCAAGCCCTGGTCATTGGTGCCAAACGCTTCTTCGTAAGCAGATTCAATGTCACTAATACTCATCAACCTTTGCTTCCCATTCCTCTCTGATCCAAGAAGCTCACCAGATGCAATCTTTGAATCATCTGAGGCACCATCAACACATTTTCCGGAAATGTTTTTCCATAACTGCAGCGCCTCAGTCACACTTTCCCTAACAGCTTTAATCTGTCCAAGAAAAAAAAAAGAGTTGATCATTAAGCTGTCGTGAGAAGATCACTACATCTAACTAACTGATACCCTCTTATAACATATAACAACGCTCACTAGAGGAAGAAAAGTGGTAGATGACTGAAAAATCATACAGATATGCAAATGATATTATGATGTTTCAAGTTTACTTAACAACAGGGCCACTTGAGAGATTAAACAGAAAAAAGAAACACTAGGACATGTATTCAAACTGTATAGGGTGATAGTGAAATTGGCTTATGTTAGCTAGTTAAACCTAAGATTACTAAAGAGAAAGAGGGTGTTATAGCTACCATTTCATGGGCACGGTTCTCAAGCACGGCAAGGGTGAAATCTGTTTTGTCGTAAATCAAAGAGCTGGAATGTGATGCCAATGCAGTCAACGTATCAGCCGCAGCCTTTCGTGTTTCCCAACATGTACTTGCAAGACAAGCATGGATGCGTTCTAGCAGAGAATCCAAGCTCTGAGGCGCAATGGCTCCCACCTGAACAAGATTGTTTGCTCTTTACTTGTCTTTTTCAAAGAGAAGTTTAACCAATGAAACTACTAGCAATGTCACTAGAACTTGTAAGGCCAAATCAAAACAGTGATAAATTTGTGCAAGCAACACAACCACGTACAAGAAAACATATTCTTCCTATTGACCACAATAACAAGATATTACATCGATCGATTAAAGCTTCCAATAATTTTAAACTAAAACATATTCTTCCAAACCAATTGACGACACAAGCACAAGAAAAACGTGACCAAGGAGATCGAAAAGGGCGCAAACCTGAGACAGGCTTGAAACAACAAGCAAAAGGGAAGCCTGAGCCAAGAAACAAGGATTGCTCAGAAGCTCGCAGATTCTAGGGCAAAGCTTTTGGAAAGAAGAAATTGGAGGAGTGGCCGCTGATAGCACCATCCTAGCCATACACAATGCAGCTCCAGATTGTACCCCTTTTCTCCTATCTCTCATTGCCTCGAACAATGGCTCAACGAACTGTACCACCACAGCATCATCACTATTGAGATAAATCCTCGACAAGGCGCCAATCGTATCCCCACCAGCATCACAAGCATCCCTAACTCCGGAAACGGTGGAGGAGTCCTTCAACTGTTTAACTATATCAGCGATGGTTCTAGAGACATGCGCAGCTGCCGGATCGCCATGGAATCTACAGACGCGCGAGAGGCACTCCTTCACGGGGTGCGAATCGTTGAAACATTTGGAAAACATCTTTTCGAGATCCCGAATTGGAAGATGGACCTAATTGCTTTGCTCTGTCGATTTCGCCGTTGTCAAAAGTCTGGATCGGATGAAGATGATCTTATTCGATAACCTAAGAGGTGTATTTTTTTTATAACCCTAATGAATTAGTAATATACCACCTAAAGCATATATATATATATATATATATATATATATATATATATAAAGCATATAGGTGGAAGCTCCCTTGGCCCATTGGTTGACCAAGGTTGATTAATGCTTCTACACTAAGAGGTCTGAGGTTCGAGTCCCAGATATTGCGATTTATTAACAAATTTGCAGATTAATAGAGGCAAGTGTGCAGGAGATCTCCAGCGATGTACAATTATAGCCGTGCGCCAGGATTCTACGATAGCCGTGCGCCAGGATTCTACGCAGAGAATGAAGTGTTGTCAAGTCGTGGATCATTGAAGGTATTCATCAAGATCATGAAGAAGGAAGTGTAGTGTAGTCTGTCGTGGATCTACTAAGGGTCGGCAGAAATTGTCAGTTGTAGAATCATCTATGTAACAGTTCTCATAATTTGCAATTAATAATAAATCTAGACGACAAAAAAAAAAAGCATATATATAGTGACATATTAATCACAAAGATTTATTACTCTTATTTATTTCTTCCTTTTTCCTACATTCATGAATTATGGAAAACAAGCTAGAGATGTACTATTAGGTTTTGTTGGGTACTGTTCTGATACACATTCTTTTGCAGGTGGCACAAAAGCCTGGCTCAACTTTATAACCATCCCCACCTTTCTTGGAATTGAATATTTGTATTTTGAAACTTTTTTTTGGTTATTTTACTAGTAAAATCTGTTTGTCAGTTCAAATTGTTTAATTATTAAAAACTTAATAGTAGGACTTGCATAGAATATAGATGAGATACCTAACTGCACTAAAAGAGCTTAACCATGACTATGAGCATGAAAGTTCTAGGACTACAAACTTTAGGAAATACTCGATTTGGTGTCTTAAGAATGTACACTACTTTGAGCCATATCCATTTCTCTAATAATTAATTACATAATTGAGAATACTCGTAGCAACATTGAAGAGAAACCAAACAGAACTAAAAATGACCACATATAATTAATTAATTACATAAATGTTTTGGAGTTGCTTAAGGACACGGGTTACTAGGCTGCAAGCCCATCCTATGTTCCTATGGATCCAAACAACAACCTTGTTGCAGATTTTGGTGCTTTGCTAGCTGATGGTGAACCTTATCGAACGGTTGGTTAGAAAGCTTATATATCTTACTATCACTCGTCATGACATATATTTTGGTGTGAACAACCTTTGTCAGTTCTCCTAAGCACCTACATAGCCTCATCTTCAAGCTATTCATAAAGTTCCATTAGCTTAATGGGACTATAGGGCAAAAAATATTTTTCAGGTAAAAGCTTTATGTGATTCGACAAGGCACAGTGTCAGGTAAAACTTAAAAGCTTTATATGATTCAGATAGTCGAAGGTAAACTACGCTTAAATGGAAAAACATGTACCTAGACATATTGCAATTGCCACACTAGTGAGAACAAATCCAATAATTCCACTTTACGACCTCTTATGCACTATCTTCGTATCTTATTTTTTGAATAGAAAACAAAATACTAAATCACTTTACACAATCTCAAAAAATTAATGATAAAAAACGAGATACCAAAGGTGACATGTTTGATAATTTGTGTCACATATCTTTATTATCATTTGTGCTTTGGTGTCTCGATCGTCCTTTTTATCACTGTTGGAGACTTGGAGATTATGTGTAAAATGATGTTTGTATTTATTTCTGCCAAAATTTAGAGTACGAGGAGACGGCTGAAGAGGTAGCAACGTTGAATGATTGGAAATGCCCGAAGTGAATATTCAATTACAAACTTAGATGATATGAATAAATCCACTATTTTCTAGTTGATTTTGAATTGCAAACCTACAAATCTTAAGAGATAAAAATACTTTAAAACATTAAACATGATTAAATTGATGAAATTTGTTCTCAAGTTCTTTTGTTGAAGACATACCTTGGCTACTGTTAAACATACAATTAGGGATATCCTTAGAGATTATAGTTCTAAAAAATCAAGCAATCAAATTTATTAAATTTTAATATTTATAAGTAACTCTAAAGACCGCATTTTTCAAATTGCTTTAAGCCTCTAGATACTTAGGGACCGACCATGCTGATTATGAACAACGCTGATTAGAACATATTTTACTCTGCTATCAAAATAATCAATCAGTTCCAACACATGAGAGAATACAAAAGACATGCTATCATACAACATATTCTCAGAAAATATTTATTCCAACTGAAAGAGAAAACCAAACCTTGCTACGTACTTGGAGCACAACCGTGATATTGAATACGTGCAAAGGTAGAACGATCTTTATTTTTTGTTTTGTTTAGGAGTATATTCTTACTCTTCGGTTCTTCTATTTTTTTTCTTCTGGTTTATCATCCGATGGTTTTTCGACTTCTTTCTTATCCTCTTTTCTCATCCATTTTTTCATTTCGCATTATCATCCATCTTTGCAGCGATTTTGAACCTCGTACATAATGTATTTGGGCAACACATACACCAAACATGCATGTACTGAGTTTCTATAGATATATCCATATCCGTTGCTCATTTTGCAAATAGCCACAACATAATAACCAACAAAAATAGATTGTCGTGACTTGAGATCATAGCTATTTTATTACAATTCTTGCTTGCTCAACACATATCTCTTAATTGAAGCCAATTTTTCATCCATTTTTGAAACAAGTACTTTGGCCTTTGTTTGGGATATGAGGTTCTTGGGGTTTCTTTTTCGTACAAAAGTTCCGATGTTTGGAGTTGGAAAGTGATCAAGGAAGAATAATTTGTCTCTCTTGTGAATGAAATTTTTAAAATGATGTGATTCGTAACCCATATTGGTATTTTACTATAGTGATAGTTTATTCTTTGAAAAAAAAAAAACGTTTTGAATTTTGGATATTGGATCATGTCGTAGTTTGTATTTATTACTCCGCTAATCAAATTAGACGTTTTCATTTAGTGAGTTCACAAACTCGTACATGAAAGAATAAAATATATGCGGAGGTGGTACTAGACGTTCTCAGTGACTCGCGGAGGTGAAACTAGGGCGTTTTCGGTGACTCGCGGAGGTTGTTCTAGTGGTAGTAGAACTTTTAGCTACTAAATCCAAGGTAGAGGTGATGACTGGAGTTTATCTACAGTTCATTGTAGATATCCGAACCAAACTTGTTAGCCGTAGAAATAATGATAATGTTTGTTTTCGACACTTTTCTCAAAGAAGATACGAGAACCATGTTCAAGCTCTATGTTCTGACGTGAATCACTTTATCATTTATTTGTCACACATAACCAAAGTTGCTATTGTTGTTACTCCTTCTACCCCTCCCAAGTCCTAGAAAAAAAGATTTTAGGACTTTTATTAGTAATGAATAAAATAATGTGTGTCTATTTTTGACTTTTGTTAGTATTAATTGTACTTGTTAAATGAATCATTTTGCATGGAGACCAAAGAAAAAAGAAACAACGTACACCTAAACAACTTCGTTACTAGAGATGAACATTTAAACCAAACTGAACCGTAATAACTGAACTCAAACCGACCCAAACCAAACCTAAGCTTAGATTCAATAATTCGGTTATGTTTCTTTCTCAACCCAAATGAGTCAGAAAACTGAACCGAACCGATAACCTAATATATTTATTTAATTAAATAATTAATTATATTAATGATATTGTATATAAGTATATAACTAAATATGTAATTTTTTCATGGTTTATTTGAATTATTCAATTTAAACTTACAACTTCAACGTGTTGCTTACTTTAATATATTATCAAATTCAAAGTTCAATGAACTAAAGAATTTTGTTTTGTTACATTAATTAATTTTTTGAACTGAACTAGACCCAAACCAAACCGAACCAAACATAAACCGACCCAAAAACAAACCAAAACAAACTAATTTCGGTTGAATTTGGTTAGAGTTTTATGAGATCCGATTAAACCAAATGGAACCGAATCTAAACCGAACCAAAAGTTAAACCGAAATGTCCACCCTATCCTTTACCGGTTACTCCATCAAAATCACATGGATTAGTCTAACCGGGTCGTGACTCATTACATTGTCCATTGATCCGATCCGACCCGACTTGCAAGTAGTTAGAAAATGTGTAGCTTCTTCGTCTTCTTCTCCGTTACTACGGAAAAAAAAAAACCCAAAACCCCAAAAAATCAACAAAAATGGAGATTCTCCGCAAATTCAAATTTCCCGGGAGATCCAAGTCTCCGATCTTTGCTTTCACAGTCACCGGCCTAGCTCTAACTGCCGTCACTAGCAGCGCCGCCGCCGTGTCTATTTTCCGAGACTCTCCTTCCAATAAAATCGCGACGGCTGTTGAAGGCGTCGTCCGTTCTTCTCGCGCTATCTACTCCGTTCGTATCTTCCTTATCTCTATCGGTTTCACCATTTCCTCTTTCCAATTCATTCATTCGATCTCTTGTTCTCTACTTGTAGATCACTCTCACTGTCGCCGATTACAAGTATAGCTTGCGTAGATTACCAGCAGATTCCGATGATTACCTTCAGAGATTAACAGAGGTATAATGATACTGATTCGAACTTATTGGTGGTCAAATTCTTTATTCTCTCACATTCGTGTTAGGTTTTGGTAAGGAATTGTAGTTATCATATAGTTGGGTATATGGACATGCAATACATTTAGTTCGCGTAGTTGGTTGTACATTTCTAAACTTGACATGTGTAGTCATGTATTCCGTTATACTTCGTGTACCTGAGTATCTTTTTCCCTATTAATATCTCGAGGAGTTTGTTTATCTACCAGAGTTAGGCTCATTTTGCTTGTAGTTTGCATTACGTTTTGATCGCATTAATTTCGTGATCGGGGAAGGCAAGTTAGTAGTGATATGATTGATTGTTGCAGTATACTTCACTAGTTGAATATTACTATGTCATATGGTGACATTCGGTCATTTTGATTGTGTAGGTGCATTCACGGTCTGCTAAACGAATTCTTAAATTGTGTGAAAGTAATAAAGGTTTCTATGTGAAAGCTGGTCAGTTTGTGGCTACGTTGAAGCTGGTTCCGAAAGAGTACTCTTTGGCGCTTTCGTCGTTGCAGGACAAGGTAAGAATACTGTTATAATTAAGTCCTTAAACATTTTCTGTCTTTGTTACAGTCTGAAGAAAGGATTCTAATTGTTTGTTCTGTTTCTAATTTGTTTATCTTGTAAAAATCATTGTAGGCAGTTCCTTGTAATTTTCAAGAAATAAAGCATGTTCTGACAAGTAATTTGGGTCAAAATTTCACAGAGATGTAAGTCTTTTAGAGTTATTCCAAATCATCTATGTATCAAGTTAAATGTCAGATTTTGTTTATTTTCTTGACATCTGTTTTTAAAAGAGGGTTTAACATTGCTATTAGTTAAAATGTCAGATTTTTATCTTTTGATGAGGAACCAATTGCGGCAGCATCTATTGCTCAAGTTCATCATGCTGTATTGAAGAATCACCAGGAAGTAGCAGTGAAGGTTAATTCCTCATAACGATAATTGTTTTACTTGGCTATATTCTTTCTGAAACAACTCGTTTTCATCACTCATTTGAGATACTTGAAAGATCCGGCTTTGAATAATTTCTCTCTTTTCCTGTTTATTATCTTATGCTGCTTTTTAAGATGTAACTGGGGCATTACCTTGGTCCTCTTGATAATATTAGTTCACCAGATTCTCAATTTTTATGGGTTACTTTTTGTTGTTAAAATAGGTGCAATACCCTGGATTGAAGCAGAACATGAAGTTAGATACAATGATCATGTCGTTCCTTTCAAAATCAGTGGCAAAGGTGCATTTATTTTCTTCTTACCTTATATCTATACCAGAACATGAAGTTAGATTGAAACAAAATATGTATTCTTACAAGCTGTTCATAAAATATGAAACGAAGGAAATAGACATGTGACGTCATATAACTAACTGATCTGGGATACTGGAATTTGATGGGAATAGGATTTTTTGATGATAAAATATTTGAGACTTTAGATTTGGAGTTCGGAAAATATTTCCAGTGTGCTGCATTAGTTTATGCTGCCTTGCGAAAAGCTTGGGCATGGTCAGATTACGAGGACTTCACTCTTTTACTTCCTTATAATTTCATTAGTTTTGCCGGTGATTGTGACCTAAGCTTGTGTTGTTGTGGAAGGTGTTAGTTGAGATTGATGATGCAATTACATGAACTGTCTGTGCATCTCTGATTCATATATTTATAGGCTGCATATCATATGCAGCCGCTTATTGTTTCTTAGAGTTCTTTCTTCCTTTTCTACTTCGCAGATATTTCCAGAATACAGATTTGATTGGCTAGTTTATGAATTCGTAAAGTCAATTTCCCAGGAACTTGGTCAGTAAACTAAAACTTCAGAACCAAGCACTGCATTGTGCGCATGTGTTTGTGTTTTATTCTTCAAATGTTGAAAATGTCAAGATCAGTGGCCTATATGTACACAATACGTGTTGTAGAATATTCATTACATTCTTTCTCTAGAGTTTTGTATAGTGAATCTGATGATTTCATTTCTGCTTTAATTTTCTTGTCCACAGATTTTATACAGGAGGCAAAAAATTCAGAGAGAATTGCCAAAAACTTCAAACATAACAAAATGATTACAATTCCTACGGTGTTTTGGGTATGACTTGAGAATTTTCATTGATTGCATGGTTGTTGATTTTGATGTCAATTTTTTTTCTTCTTATAGTCTTAGCACATGTTGAATCAGCATTTTGTTTTCTTAATACTGTCATCCATATTAATATTCAGGAGTTCACAACTACTCAAGTCCTGACAATGCAGTTTTGCAAGGGTTTCAAGGTAATGATGTTCAACACAGTTAATCAATTATACAGTTTATCTGTTATCCTAGATCTGAATTATTCGTTATTCCGTTAGAAGAAATAAGTGAAGAATGAAGTCTTAAGCAATCTCAAACAATTTTATTCCTTAAAAAAAGTTAGAATGAGATTGGTATTCAAAGCTTTATAGCTAAAAGGCTGAAAAAAGGAAAATTCATAAATTTCTTAAAACAATTACAGTGTTGGGAAAAGAATGTCGGAATTGGGTTATAACGCCTAGAAAGTGATCATTTCAGATAGTTAACTTGTCTGGTACTAAAAGTTTTTATGCGATAAATAGTTGATATACATTATCTGTCAAAACACAATATATTTTGATTTTCCCTTTGCTACAGATTTGAATCTGGGAAAAAATTTTCAAACCAGATACCTCTTTGAGTTTCATTTTTGGTTTACTCGTATAACTTAACGTTATATTTTATATTCTTAGAGATCCTCATGCAGCTTCTTGTGCATCTATAATTCTTGTATGTTCAACCAACTCAAATTTCCCTAGGTTTCAGGTTGACGATGTGGAATCCCTCAAAAGCACTAATGTAAGTCCAGAAAAGGTTGTTAACAACTTCTTATGCATAAGTTATGAAATACAGCTTTGGTATGTAGCGAGCATTTGACCTATCAAATATAAGCTTAGCATTCGAGCTGTCAAATATACGCTTATGATTTCTTTCCTGAAGCTTTAAAGTTTTTCCCAAATTACAATAGGTTGCTAAAGTATTGGTTGAAGTGTTTGCTGAAATGATATTTGTTCACGGATTCATACATGGTGATCCGCATCCTGGAAATATACTAGTTTCTCCTGGAGGCCAGAATGGTTTCTCGCTAGGTACCTTTTGTGTTCGTAGATCTATTATGACCTCTCACTGTTTCCAGATTCTAATAATAGAACTTTGAATCATCTTCAAAATTACTACTGGATGGAAAGTTTTGCTAGACCATGGGAACTGTAAAACATTGGGTGAAGCATTTAGGCGGGACTTTTGTCGGTTGTGGGAGGCTTTGATTCTTCTAGACTCAAACAAGATACAAGAATTAGGGAAACAGTTTGGAGTTGGAAAATATGCCAAGTTCTTCCCTGTCATTTTCACCGGAAGAACTAGTGAAAGGTATTATGTCTCCCCAGCTTTGATTTGTAGTAAAACTGAAATTGTGGACTAGATTTTGTTTATCCTGAAGATAAAGCAGGAAAATATGACCGTAGAGACAACAATGCACATTTTGGGTTTCATTTAAATTTTTACATGCAAAAGAACTTATTCTTGTTCCTGCCTCTTCTTGGTAATAGCAAATCAGGACTGGGAAAAGGAATGTCTATACAAGAGAGGCAAAAACTGAAACAAGAGCTCAAGCTTCTGAGATTGGAAGACGTAACAACTTTTATGGGGTCTCTTCCACCTGACTTTCTAACCGTACTGCGAACAGAGTACAATCCTCGATCCGCAGTTGTTAGTAATTGAATCTGGAAATAATTTTATTTATGACCTCCTTGTTTTGATCGATCTCAGTGGACTCATACGTTCAATCACTCTGAAGTTAGGTGCTCCACAACGGGTGAGACTACTCGCTTATGCAAAATATGCTGTATACGGGCTTGGCTACAAACAAACTTCTGAATCAGGTAACTTTGTTTGAGAATTTCAACTTATCTATTCAATTTTATCAAGGATGAAGCGATAGATTTTGGTTTTGCTCTATCCAGATTTTGTTGAGAAGTCGATAATCTCCAGATCTGTAATGTTAATGAGTTACCTTCGGTTACGTTTTATTCTGGGTAAGAAATTACTATCTGAATGATCCAATTATATACTCAAAACTCTAGTTTGAAAATTTCAAACTATTTTTTCTGTGTCAGAATTGATGGAACTCTTTCAAGGAATGAAGAAGCTAAAACATACCATCTACGGTTTCTATGGGCAACTCGTTGGCGGTATCACAAATAGTGTAAAGCGAATTACATGCAGCGTA
This sequence comes from Arabidopsis thaliana x Arabidopsis arenosa, assembly GCA_019202795.1. Classification (NCBI taxonomy): domain Eukaryota; kingdom Viridiplantae; phylum Streptophyta; class Magnoliopsida; order Brassicales; family Brassicaceae; genus Arabidopsis; species Arabidopsis thaliana x Arabidopsis arenosa. Next base: position 8,614,741 of record CM032919.1, on the reverse strand, counting down.
TGAAATTATTATTGTGATGTAGAAATTGGTTCAAAAGTGTCTTTGAAATATTATTTATTTGGACGGATATAAGTGAATCGACTCTTTGACATTTGATGTTGTCACTGATAATCAGAACTAGGAAGTTAGGAACCCATATAATTTGTGGGTTTGGTATTTTATTTTATCCCTAAATTTGTCCCACATGAATTATTAACATGTTCCCAAGATCCAAGTATAATGAATACATAGAAAACATCTTTGAAGATGGAGGAAATGAAATGATCGAGTTAGATTTGAGGAAGACGTGAAAGGTTGAAACCAATGACTCTCTCGATGCAACGAACTTTAATCAAAGAAAAACCAAGAACCGACCTGACAACATTGGTTACTTTTGGTTTAAACCGAGAATTAAAGAATAAGGGCTTGACTGGTTTAAACGCAGCGATTGCGGTTGCGGTTGTGGGAGTTTGCGGAAGCGGGCGGTTGCGGTTTTAAGCGTTATTTAGCGTTTGACCGACTGGTTTAGCGGTTAAAAATGGGTGCGTTTGCGGGAGATTTACGACTGGTTGATCAGCGGGTACGATAGCGGTTAAACCAAAGTTTACCAAAATAAATTTAATATATGATTACAAAAAATTATAAAACACCAGAAACTATAATTATGAAAACTATAAAATTTTTAAACATGATTAATTAATGATTAAAAACCATAAATAATTATTCAATAAATTTTTATTTTGGAAACAAAAATAATTATTAATATTAGAAAATTAAAGTTAGATAATTATTTTTTTTAGAATTAACGTGAATATAAATAAGACATGATAATATATATTTTAATCAATTTATTTTTCTTTTCTAGTTTCTTTCCTTTTTTAAACCAACCGCAACCGCTCGCAACCGCAAACGCTTGCAGGAAGGAGCTTTTGAAATCCAGCGATTTCGAGCGGTTCGAAGCGGTATGGAGCGGTTTCTGTGATTGGTACCAACCGCTAACAACCGCAACCGACCGCTAACAACCGCTAGGCGGGTGCTAGCGGGAGAACCAATCAAGCCCTAAATAACTCTAGTTGCATTGGAAGGTTTTCAGAAGGTAATAAATATCAATATTAAAATTTATTTTTCATATATGAAATTGTAGAGCTTTGAATTTTATTTTATTCAAATATTCATTTCCATATATACTTTATTATTTTGTTGACTAACTAATGTAAATCTTTTTCTTTTTCTAAAAGAGTTAAATTGGACAAGAATTAACTTTGATAGAAGTCATAGAACTTAATCTATTTAAAATTACGTTTCTATATTTATTAAATTTATGTATTTCCTTATATTTTCTTTATTTTTTTATCTTAATATTTCAAAAACAATCGAAATTTAAATCTTCATTTTACAAAATTTTCTCTTTCTACTGGGTTTTGTAACTATTTTGTATTTTATTATCGTTATTGAAAATATTTCATTTCCTTTAGATTAAATTACTTCTGAACTTTTTTTTAAAATGAAATATTATAAATAACCAAAAATTCTTAGAATTTATTTATTGAAAAATATTATCATTTTTGAGAAATTGTTAAGAATGCCATCTTTCTTATACCCTTTTTTAAAACTGCCCTTTTTTGCTTACCATTTTTAAAAATGCCCCTTAATTATTTCTAATATGACTAAATTACCCTTCCTTTCATAACCTAAGAACTATCGGTTCCCTCATCTCTTCTCTCTCTCTCGCTCTCTCACGTTGATCGGCGAGTATTCCGATTTCAAATCTCGATTCCGATTACAGATCTCGATCTCGCTCTCATTTCAGATCTATTCTCTCTGTTCCGATTTCGCTTTTCCTTCTGTTTTCGAGTCCCACATCGATTCCAGGTTAGATTCTTCTTCTGTCCCCTTTTCGTTCAGTTTTCGAGTCCCACATCGATTCCAGGTTAGATTCTTTGTAAGGTTTGTCTTTAGAGGTTAGATTCTGTGGTTATGTGGTTCTGTTTTGAAAGGTTTGTCTTTTACAGGTTAGATTCTGTGATTCTGTGAAAGGTTTTTCTTTTAGAAGCTTTTTTGATATCATTTTCGACTATTAATGATTGATTTTACTGCTTGATTTTGAATTCTGGATTTTACAACATTTTTTAAAGGTCTTATATGCTTTTTAAAGGTTTGTTTCTCTTAAACTTTTTTGCTTTTGTTTTTACTGGATATGGTTTTATACTTTTAATGCTTGGTTTTTACGCAGATGTCTAACAATGACTCATTGGATTTTACAACGTATTTTAAAGGTTTTACATGCTTTTTAAAGGTTTGTTTTTGACTGTTAATGATTTTAGTGCTTCAACTTTGTGTATATCATCTCTGATTTATTCAACTTCTGGATTTTATAATGTGTTTTAAAGGTTTACATGTTTTTTTAAAGGTTTGTTTTTACTGTTAATGATTTTAGTGCTTCAACTTTGTGTATATCATCTCTGATTTATTCCACTTCAAACGTTTGGTTCCATGACAAATGGCACAGACTCTCAGCTAGCATAGGTCCTTGCAGATTGAAGCAAAACACCTCAAGACCAGCATCCTCGATGTAGTCAATCACGTAAAGTCGCTGCAGTTTTGGGCATTGCTAAGAAGCTTGACAAGATGAATCAAACATGTCCAAACTCTCCTAACTCGTCTTCTGATACGATTCCATTAGTTGGAATAGAAGAAAATTTGATGATGATTTCGTTACATGTTGTTATGTACCAAAAAGTTTTTACTCAACTTTTATGTGTCTTTTGTAAGTTTGTAACTTAAAAATTCCATGTAACACTATTGATTGTTATATTTAGTGCTTTAATTGTTAAAGTGATTGCTATTATTATACAAGTGACTCAATGTGGCTCAATACATGTGATTTGATGAAATAGTGAAGTTAATTTTACAATGTATTTTAAAGGTTTTACAATGTGTTTTAAAGGTTTTACAATGTATTTTAAAGGTTTTACAATGTATTTTAAAAGGTTTTACAATGTATTTTAAAGGTTTTACAATGTATTTTAAAGGTTTTACAATGTGTTTTAAAAGGTTTTACTAGATATTTTAAAGATTTTACAAGGTGTTTTAATGATTTTACAAAGTATTTATACGGTATAAGATGAGTTATAAAACTTTGAAAATATTTTATAAAGGTTTTATAAGGGTTTTAAAATTTAAAGATTTTACAAGATATTTTAAAGGTATTTGAAAGGTTTACAAGGTATTTTAAAAGGGTTTACAACATGTATTTTAAAGGTTCGACAACATATATTTTAAAGGTTTTACAAGGTATTTTAAAGGTTTTAAAAGGTTTTACAAAGTATTTTAAAGGTTACGTGAATTTTAAAGGTTTTACAAGGTATTTTAAAGGTTTGACAACATGTATTTTAAAGACTTTACAAAGTATTTTAAAGGTTATACAACGTGGATTTAAAAGAGTTTACAATATATTTTAGATCACATCCACAACACAAATCACAATCGTTGTTCTAAAGTTCTTAAGAACACAAATCAGAAACACCAAAACCACATAAAACTCAAACTAATCAATATAACATCAAGTCTTAAGATCTTCTCCAGTCTTAAAATTTTACACAGGTACCCATTAGGCCATTATGCAAGAAGCCTTTCTTCTCCGGGAAACAAAAAAATGTAATCCACTGCACATAAACAATAATCTAATCCCATGATTCATCACTCTGCAGCAAAAACAACAATCGATTTTGAAATCACAACTGACAAAACTGAAACTGTGAAATAAAACTTAAACCGAAGAAGAAGAGATTAAAGAGGATTTTTGTGTGATTACAGAAAGTTGAGAAACCAGATCGAGGAGATTACACAGTTAGACCAATTCTTAATCCTATTCTCCACCAAATCGAGAAAATAGATAAACACATAAGCGAATCTCTTAAAAATCAATTGATGGACTAACTCAATTCAGATATGTGAAAGAGGTAATGACAGATTGAGGCAGACTCGGATCTTGGACTGCGGACACAAATCGATGACCAAATCAACTACGACGACGACGATAGATGAAGGATATCCTCGCCGATTTAACTCCCGGCGAAGCTCTAGTCGGCAAAGATGAAGATTCTCGACAGATTGAAGATGAGGTTTTGGTCTCGTCGGTGGTGTGGTGACAGGAGACGGCGTGAATATCAAGCACATGGCATCGTCCGACGACGGTGAAGATGACAGGAGATTGACCTTTTGTTCGTCGGCAGTGAAGGTGATGAGAGCCGCCGAGATTTTTGGTTCGTGCTTGTCTGGGGAACAATTTTGTCTTTTAGGTCAAAGCCTCATTAAGGGTAAAATGGTCAATTTCAGGGAAGCTATTAGGGATGGGGCATTTTTGAAAATGGGTATTGAAAAAGGGGCATTTTTGTGAGTCTCCCATCATTTTTCACATTTTTTCTTGACTACCGAAATCATGTCATATGTTTTCTTCCAAGAAAGTTAAAGGTTATATATATATATATATATATCTTTTGCAAAAAAAAAGAAAAACAAATAGAAGATATACATATATATATATAATGTTTTGTTAAAACTATATTTTATTATTTATTGTTTAGTACCTTTTTGTTTAAGTAAAAAATCTTTTATTGCTTCTTAGTAAAAACAAATTCTGAATTTCCTTTTAGAAAATATTTCCCAAATTATTTTATTCCAATTATGTTAAACTGGATTTACTTGAGAATTATTTTCTGTATTTACTTCCAAAAAAAGAGTTATGTTGTGGACTAATTTTATTTTATTTTTCGTTTTATATATGCTCTCAACACGTTGGGTGTAGTATTTTTCATAACCAAACTAACTAAGATTCATGAGTAAAGTGATATTTTCTCCTTCTCGTTTCTTCTCTTTATCGAATCCTCAATCAATTGAGAGGAAGAATGTGAGGGAAATCAAACTCACTAGATATCTCAACAAATTGTTAAGTGAATATAAGTATGTAATTATCTCCTTTTGTATATATAGTTTTTTTTTCAATTTTATATATTGATATTGGGTGGGTGTGAATCCTTACAAATATAGATTTGCGTTTGAATTGATTTTTCTTTTGCATCGTTGGTGCTTGGGAGTTCCTCGCATTGCTCGTAATTTCCATAAAAAAAGAGCATACAATTTTTTTTTTTTTAATATTCAAATATTTACTAACCATAACTATACTTGGATTTAGGGATTTGTAAAAAGAGCCAAAGGATCTCATGTAACTTTCAGATTTTGAGCTATGACTCTAAGGTATGTACTTTATCACTTTAATTTGCTATTTTATTGATGCTTGATTAAATTTTAAATACCTTTGTAATTAAAGAAGTAAGTTCTGCTTTTGTTTTTTTATATATGATTCGTTAGGTTGTGAAATTGAAAGCATGATTTAACATTTTTTTAGTTGTTTGATTTCTTTCTCTATGAGAAATTAAAACATAATCCATCTATATATAATATATAGTTTTCTTAAATTTTCTATTGTAATATTGGGTGCGTAAATTTATAAAAAAAAAAAATTTGTTAGTGATTTGATTTTATTATACCTTACTTTTGGCATCGCCGCTATTGGGTTCCTCCCGTCATTCATATTACAAAATAATATAATAAGATATATTTATTAAATTAAAAATAAAATTAAAAAACACTTCGATGAAAACAAAATTATCTTTTCTTATTACCGTGATTCTTCTTTTCATTTTTAACCAGGCGATTAAAAGTTTCATTTTAATGAGCAATCTGTAAATCCTACTTTTGGCGTGGTTGAAATCATAGAGAATTTAAAATAAATATAAGTTTTTCACTAAAAATTTATTCACCACAAACGTATTTGGATTTAGGGATTTGGAAGTGTAACAGGCGAATCGCTGGATAAGTTTCAGATTTCAGAGTACAACGCAAAATTAGGTAAATACTTTTTTGCATTATTTATTTTTTTTGTTGATGCCAGGTTAACCGTCATAAAAATTTGTAAATAAATCAATTGTGATATTGTATATATATCCGATTTTGCTATGTTGAGTGAAATTTTTAAAAAGCATATTTTGACAATTTTTGATGATTTGTTTTACAATATAATTAAAATTTGATTTTTGATTGGTTTTTTAATTTAGAGGATAAATATGTACGTCCAAAAAATTAGATTTATAGATCCAAGCTGTGTGATTCCAAGGGTTTGTATATCAAGAAGGTAAAAAAAATTTCAATTTAATTTATCTAAATTTCATATAAAACCTCTGCTAAGAAAAATTGTTCTAGAAATTTATCGTCTTTAGGGATATCTAATATGAAAGGTAAAATATATATATATATAATTTTCATTTTATTAAGCTTTAAATACTAGTTCTCTATAGGAATCCAAAAGTTTTAATTTTAAGGTTAGTAAATCTAAATCTGACTTTAATCATACCACAACAGCATCATAAGATGAAGATAAAGCACCAAACGATCCTACAAACGCAATGTTGTCTTGAACATGTAAGAAAGGTTGGTGGTTACCTGGTTGGATCTCAACAGAAACCATCCGAGAAACCGAAGGTTAATCTATCCTTGCCCGTTTAGTTTTACGACAACTTCCACTAATTGGTACATTCCTTAAAGCCCCACCATCAGTCCAATATCTACGACAGTCCTTGCAGAAGTAGCACGGTTGAGTCTCACTGTAGTTGTTGTAGTAACAAAACAGTGTTGTTAGAATCACATTTTGACAACACTAAGTTTTGTTAATACATAAACTACTGTGAGACTTACATGTGCCACTTGTGCAAGAACTGTCGCAGATACTGAACTCATGGTGGAGTTTTAAGGAACGTTCTAATTGGTGGAAGTTGTCGTAAACCAAGCGGACAAGAGTAGATCAACCTTTGGTTTCTCTGATGGTTTATGTTGAGATCTAACTAGGTAACCATCAACCTTATCTTTCTTATATGTTTAAGATAACATCAAGTTTATAGGATGGTTTGGTGCTTTAGTTTGAAGGTTAGTAAAGTTAAATCTTAGATACTTTGTGGTATTTTAGAAAAAATGTGTAGTATTTTTTTAGAATAACCATAAATATTTAATTTTTTTGTAAAATGGTAAATAATTTTTTTAAAAAATGAAAGTCATTTTAGAATATATTTTTTTTGAAATTTATATTATTATTTAACTATTTCAACTATTTTCTAATATTATAATACTCAGATAAAAATATTTACTATTAGTTTCATTAAAATACTATATAATAGTAATACTAGGAAAACTAACCGGCCCAAAAGTACGGAAATAGAACCAAACCGAAAATTTAAAATACTCGAATGGAACCTACACTTTAGAACCGAAATAACCAAAACATAATTGGTACCGAACTGAAAACACCCGAAATACGGAAGGACACACACAAATATTAGTTATTTTTAGACACACTATTCAAAATACCTAAAATATCAAAAAAATACTCAGAAAAATATCCAAAATACCAGAACATACCAAAAAATATTAAACCCAAAAATACCCAAAAAAGTGAAGTGATCTGAAAGTGCATAACCGAAAAAACCGGACCGAACCGAATAAAACCAAACTCGGAACCGACCCAAATAGCCAACCCCACCTACCAGATAAGAGATTGAGGAACTGAGACATTCAAATTTTACCAAACAAACGTAAATCTTGGAAAACCCGATAACAAACAAACGTAAATCTTAGTAATCTTGATGAGAACATGGACTTAAAGGCAATAATTGAAATTGTTGAAATATACCATGAGCTGTGAATGATGAGTGCAATATCTTTGGTCATTTTCCTTGACTCCACTATCCCAACACAAGCGGCTTCAAGCTTTTCGGTGAACTTCAAAAGTTGTGTTGTCATCTAACCTAACCCTATTTTGAAGCCATGTACACATAAGAATTATTCTTGCGTCTCACGTGTATTACTCAATGTGTTAAGGTCATTATTTAATTACTCAAAACTTATGTGATCACTTTGGCATAAAATAATTATATGGGGCATAAGTGTTATGGAAAATTAATGTGTGAATACACCTATTAATTCCTAATTCGATGAGAGGCCGAATTATGAATTACCTCTATATAAATAGAGAGGTATGGTCCTCAAGAAAAACCCAACCAAAATTAAAGAAACTATTTGCATTCCATCATCAAATACCTAAAGCTATTTAGGATTTGCTTTGTAAGGCTTAATCCCAAATTCAAAACCTAAGGTATGGATTCATCAGGTATGTTTCTCTTATGTTACTAATCATCCGAAACTATCATGGATTTATGGTTTATGGAATTATAAAAATCTTTTAATTGGAAGTAGAGCTCCATGTTTAGTTTTTTTTTTATAATTAGTTTAATAAATAATAAATTTAGATTTATTAATTTGTTGAAAATTTTAGATTATAAAGTCTGTTTTTCCTGAAAGGTTTAGGTTTATATAAAGTATTATAGAATATATGGATTAAGTTTTGATGTTATGTCTTAAGGATATGCATGTTTAGATCTAGTGCAGTAATTATTCTAGAGAAAACAAACATTTGTAGATCTTAGATCTGAAACTAAGATCTTTAGATTCTCCTTATACTGTTATAATTTTTGAAATTCTGGGAAATTTTTGAAAACTTTTGAACATAATTTTTGGATCTGATTTGCCTCGGTGGCTGGTTTCATAAAATTCTTAGTTATTTATATGTAAATAATATCACTTAGAAGAGTCGAACCCTACACGGGCATACGTTATCGAATCTTTTCCTTTCTTTTTCAACCAAATCATTTCCTTCCTTCTACAATCATTTTGCGAGATATGATTTTCTTGCACAAAGAGCCCAGACTACTAGATATATATATATCTGAATATATATCTTGAATGCATGTTTAAAATTAATATTTAAATTTTGATTGTACAAGTTTAATATTTAAAGTAGATTTATTGAAGCAAGATGTTTACCAAAGTGACCTCTCTTGTAGATATTTTTCTATGGAAAGTATAGTGTATGTATATTCATACGAATATTAAGTCGACCCGAATGTAAATTTATATTTGGGCAAATCGCATGCATAACTGTAATGATAATCATGTGATAATTATTGCAAATAAGCATATGAATGATACATCAATATCCAAGGATAGTTTTTTCATTTATCATATATTATTGTGAGTGTGATCGTTACAACGAGAGTATCGCTAGCTGTTAATATCGCTAGATATTGATGTTGCACTTGATATCTTGAGATGGGTTGTATAGTCTTTTATAATTTCTTATTAATTTACTTCAGTTAAGTAGTGAGTAACTAAAAACTTTTTCTCTCTTTTAGGAAAATTTGCTAAAGTATCTCCAAATTAAAGTTTAGTTCCAACTCTTATTAAGTCCAGCAATGTAGAACGGAAAACAAAAATTAAGATTTTTCTAGAATAAAGCTGCTAAAGGTCCACACTAAAAGGAGCAAACTAAGCTTGTTGATATATGCTTCTTTTATAAGGAAAATGGACATCTAAAGAAAGAGGGCCTAAAGTGCAACATCTTGTGTGGATATATAGGCACAAACCTCTATATGATCTGTATTGAGGTTCATTTAGCTGAAATACCTAGAAATACTTGGTGATTATACTAAGAATAACAGGTGACACCAATGTTTCACTGTATTGATGACTAAGTTACCGAAAATAACCTAATGGTGAAAAACGCATTCATGTTGGTAATAGAATTTGGGTACACTTGGAGGCAATTGCGTCGTTTTTAGGATTTGAAAGACACTTTTTTGTACCATCATTCAGACGGACTTTTTTTTTCTTTATTTAGATAGATATAGTTATTCATGTCTAAGTGAGATCGGAAAAGCTACTTTATCTTTAAACTCAGTTTTGGTTGGGACTGGTAGGTTTTTGGACAATCACAGTGTTTATATGCTTGACACTGTAGTGTCACATGATGAGAGCTTAAGCGTTGAATCAAAGGATACTATAGAGTTTAAGAATGCAAGTTCAGAAACTTTATAGCACAAACGCTAGGTCACATCTTAAGAAATTGAGTTGAGCGATATGTGTCATTTGGTATATTGAGTTATGTTGTGTATATTTTGATTGTTGTGTAAATTGCATTAAAAGGAAAACATATTAAACATAAGAATTCAAAATTTTGTGTTAATTGCATTATACATAAGAGATTAGGTGCATACAGAGCTACAAAATTGAGTTGATATATACGGATATTTCTAGACGCTTCCCTACAGTATCTTGGAATGGTCAACAATACTTTATATCATTTATCGACAAGTACTCTCGATATTTTGTTTCTTATTAATGAAAAGTCAAGAGTTTTTAGACGTGTTCAAAAAATTTTAAGGCTGAGGTTGAGAACCAGCTAGACTAAAGGATAAAGTCTGTCAAATCTGATCATGGAGGTAAATATTACGTTGGAATGATGGTTCAGGGTTAACAACGTCCAAGATATTTTCTAAAGACCTGGAGGAGAGTGAAATTGTCATATATTATATAATGCATGGTTTTCCTACCATGAATGACATGTCAGAATTGAATGACACAACCACACTCTTAAGAACATGTTAAGAAATATGAATTGTTATTCTACCTTATCTTAATCACTCTCGGGAGAGACACTAAAGATTGCAGCTTACATTCTTATTTTGACCGATTTTAGGGCTATAAATTTTTATGATCTTCCACTGAAAAAATCATTTAAGACGAGAACATATACGATCTTTAAGGATGTTTAATTTGGAGAAAAAAAAGTAAGAGACATCATATTTGACAAAGAATCGGTATAATGTCTTAAAAACGATTCGTACAGTTGCTTCGGATAAAGCTAATTTCGAACCTCAAATTGATACTAAATTTTTTCCCTAGTTACATATAAAAATGATATTGATCATAAGGTTAAATTCAAAATCCTCAAGAACAAGGGCATGTACGATCCACTAGAGAAAAGAGAAACGCTATTTTGGATAATTACGTAGTGTTTTCTATGGAACATGAGAAAAATCAAACTAAGAATGATGATATCCTATAACTTCAGTCAGACAATAAGTAGTTCCATTTCTGAAAAGTGGATTAATGGTATGTAAAAAGAGTATAAGTCGATACTAGACAATAAGATTTAGGATCTTCTCTCATTACCAAAATTAGAAAAGAAACATCATTGGTTGCAAATGGATATTTAATACTAAGAGGGAGTCAAGTGGTAATATGGAAAGATTTAAGGCTCGTCTAGTGACTAAAGGTTATACTCATAAGGAAGAGATTGTGTAAAAAAACAAATTCTTCCGTTTCAAAAGGATTCTTTTGGTCAACCCATCTATGGGATAAAAACAGATTTCTCGTCAATGGTACCATAAGTTTCATAAGGTAATCATCTCATTTGGTTTTAAGGTGAATTTTGTTGAAGATTGTGTGTATCACACGTTTAGTGGGAGTAAATGTATTATGTTAGTTTTGTATGTAGATGACATATTGTTGGCCACTAGCAATATAGGCATTATGTTGCATGAGACAAAGAGATTTTCTAAGAAAACTTTGAGTTAAAAGATCTTACTGAACAATCTTCTAAATTCAAAATCAAGACTCACAAAGATTAAAATCGAGGGATTCTACGAATATCACAAAAAGGTATATCGATAATGTATTTAAGAGATTTGGCATGCATGATTAGAAATCAGACAATACACTAGTTACTAAAGGAGACAAAATTTGTCTTATTCTCTACCCTAAGAAAAATTTAGAGATTCGGAAAAATGCAGAAGATTCCTTATAGGTGTGTAGGAGAGAATCTGAACTACGCTCAAGTCAGTACGGATATGGATATATCGTACATTGTTGGATTTTTGGGCAGATACTTACGTAATCCAGGTTTAGACCATTGGAAAGCAGCCACAAGGGTCATTAGGTACCTGGAAAAAAAAAGACGATATGTTCACTTATCAGAGTTCAGATAATTCAGAGACAATTAGGTAATATGATTCTAATTTTGCTAGATGTCAAAATAGTAGAGAATCTACATCTTGTTTTGTTTTTGGCTGAAAATTCCCTAAAGAATTGAAAGACCACTAAAGATATATTGTGACAATATGTGAACTGTTTTTTTTTTGCTCCATTAACAACTGGAGCTACCTTAAGACTAATCATATTGATATTAAGTTAAAGGCATTGGATAGATTTCCAACAAACTCCATAGTGTAGATCCTCTTACAAAAATAATTGTACCCTATGTTTTTCATGAGCATATTACTCGAAAGGGTATTTTGGTGTTTGAAGATCACTTGGATTAGTGGGAGTTTATCATTTGGTTGTGGGTTCTATGTTTGGGTTGTATTTAGGCACATATTCTGATCATAAATAAAGTTTATAGTTTTCGTTTACACTCTGTCTAATAAAGTTAAAGGATCTCAATAAAGTAAGACCAATTGAAACTTGACATGTGTTGATCACTTTTTATGTGATTTTCATGCGGGAGATTGTTAGAATTATTTGGGGCATTATTTAATTAGTCAAAACTTATGTGATCACTCTTGTATAAAGTACATGACATGTGGTATAAGTGTTATGGAAAATTAATGTGGGGATACACTTTGAAATTCTTAATTTGAAGAAGGGGCAAAACAGGATTTATCTCTATCTAAATAGAGTCCCCAAATCAACCATAACCGGAAATAAAGAAACTTTATGCATTCCATCACCATAGACCTAAAGTTATTTAGGGTTTCCTTTGGAAGACATATTCCCAAATTCAGAGCCTTAGCTATAGATTCATCATATATTCTTCTGCTTACGTTATTAATCATCATAAACTAGCATGAATTTATGGTTTATCGAATTCTAAAATATCTTTCGGTTCATTCATTCGCTTATGTAATCATTTTCCTTCTAATGAAACATTATCATGGATGATTTATTTTTGTTACATGTGTGCAAGTCCACGAGTCCAAGCAAAAATGGAGGTTATGCTGGTTGTGCTTGTCTCACCACCTTTTTGATATCTTGAAGTGACGGGTGACAGTGTAATGGGTCACTTCAGCTTCAATCATCTTTACATCCAGATAAACCCTAATAAAAATACACAAGAATTGTAAAAACGGAAACATAGAATCATGTAACAGTGTAACAAAAGATTTTGTCATAGAATAGAAGAGAACTTGTGAGGCGGTTACATTCTAAAACACATTAGTAGAACCAAGCTAACGAGAAACATAAGAAAACACATGTGAATCCAAGAACATAATGTGTAAGACATACAAAAGCACTTATGGGGAAATTCATTCACTAAAACACAAACCTTGTGCCAAGAAATCATTTTGGACATCACCATCATAGTTTTTGCATGTCCACACATATAGCTTCCCGCGCTCTTAAGAGAATAGACCACCATATCATCAATGAGATGTTGTTTATACCTACCCAATTTAACCATTTAGGTTATTTTTAGTAAAAGGTAACATAAAGGACCATGTTATTCTAAGAATGAAAAACCAAACATGTGGTTAGTTGAGTTTTATTTGTGGTTTACTCATACATTTAACATAATATTTTATATCTTTATAGATCCTCATGCAGTTTCTTGTTTGTACTGTGATTCTTGTATGTTCAACCAACTCAAATTTCAGGTTGACGATGTGAAATCTCTCAAACACACTAGTATAAGTCCAGAAAAAACGGTTAGTGACTTCTTATTTTTTTGCTGAAGTAGTAAATTTTTTCCCATAGTACTATAGTGCTAAAGTACATACATGGCGATCCCATGATGGATTCAACTCGACCTCTCACTAGTTCCAGATTCTCATGATCGAACGTTTAATCTTTCTCTTCAAATTTACGGTCGGATCAAAAGTTTTGCTAAATGATTGGATGAAGGATTTAGATAGGACTTTTGTGAGTTTTTGGTAACGGAATCAAAAAATATTTTTATTTATGACCTATCTTGTTTTGATCGATATCAGTGGACTCATACATTTACACTACGAAGTTAGGTGCTCCACAACAGGTGCGACTACACTCCTACGCGGTATATCGGCTTGGATACAAACTAACTTCTGAACCAGATAACTTTCTTAAGAATTACAATTTAAAGTTTGATCGTGGATAATTTATAAGCAAGATTTTACTTATGTATTTAATTTTTTCAAGGATAAAGCTATAGATTTTGGTTTTGTTCTTTCCAAATTTTGTTAAGAAGTAGATAATATCTAGATCTGTATTGTTTATTAGCTACCGTCAGTTACATCTTATTCTGGGTAAGAAACTATTGTCTTACCTGTCAAATTATATAAAAAACTAGTGTATAAATTTAAGATTATCTTTTGGTTTTAAAATTTATACAACTCTTTCAAGGAGTGAAGAAGCTAAAATATACCATCTATGGTTTATATGGAAAACTCTTCAAGAGTATCACAAATAGTGTAAAGCGAGTTACATATAGAATATGAAAATATTATGATGTCGCAAAAGTATCACATATATAAGTAAAATCGATTATTTAGCATTTGATGTTGTCACAGATAATCATAACTAGAAAATCATAAACCCATACAATTTGTTGGTTTGCTATTTTATTTTATCCCTAAATTTTCTCCGCATGAATTATAAACATGTTCTCGGGATCCATGTTTAATTAATACATAGAAAGATATCCTTGAAGATGGAGGAAATGAAATAATTGAATTAGATTTGACGAAGACTTAAAAGGCTAAAACCAAAAACTCTCTCGGTACAGCGAACTTTAATAAAAGATAAGCTACCATATCGGTACTCTTGGTTTATACCGACTCTTGAAAACCAAATAACTGTCGTTGTATTGGAAGGTTTTCAGAAAGTAACAAATGTCAATATTAAATTTATTATTAACATATATGAAATTGCAAAACTTTAAATTTGAAAGATTTATTTCCAGATATACTTTATTGTTTTCTTGACTAACTAATGAAATCTTTTTCCTTTTCTAAAAGAGTTAAATTAGAAGAGAACTAATTTTTATAAAATTTAATATATTTAAAATTACATTTCTCTATTTATGAAATTGTATCTTCTTATACTTACTTTAGATTTTTCTGACTATATACATTCTAATATTATTAAAAATAATTGAAATTAAATCTTAACTTGACATAATTGTCTCTTTCTACTAGGTTTTGTAATTATTGTTTATTTTTTTTTATTTTTATATTCCATTTCCTTTAGATTAAATTATTTTTGAACTGTTTATAATATTATAAAAAAATTTCTTAGAATTTGTTAATTGAAAAATATTTTAATTTTTCACATTTTATCTTGACTACTAAATTCATGTCATCATTTGTTTTCTTCTAAGAAAGTTAAAGTGGTTATATATTTAATTTAATTTTTAATACTATATTTTATTATTTATTTTTATTAACTTTTCATTTTAAGTAAGAAATATTTGTTGACTAAGAATCATTTTCTGTATTTATTTCCAAAGGAAGAGTTATTTTATTTGTTGACTAATTTTATTTTGTTTTTTGTTTTATATATGTTCTCAACATGTTAGATGCAGTATTTTTCAAAATCCATGTAACTAAGATCCATGAGTAAGTGTATTTTTTCCTTCTCATTCTCGAATCCATAATAATTAAGAGGAAGAAGGCGAGACAAACCAATCTCACTAGATCTCTGAACAAATTGTCAAGTGAATATAAGTATGTGATTATTTCCTTATATATATTTCAGTTTTAGATCTTGATATTGGGTATGTGAATCTTTACAAATAAATATTTGGGATTGATTTGATTTTTGCATCGTTGGTGCTTGGGAGTTCCTCATATTGTTCATATAATACAATTATAAAGATATATATAACATGATAATTATAAAGTTATTTTATAGATGTATTAGTTTAGTTTTTCATAAAAATAAGTATTTTTCTCATTCCCTCAATTCTTATCTTAGGCGGGATAAAAATCATAAAGCATTGAAATATTTATTCACCACAACTATACTTGGATTTAGGGATTTGCAAGAGGAACAGAAGGATCACATATTACTTTTGAGCATATGATTGTAAGGTAATTACTTTATCACTTTAATTTGCTAGTTTATTGATTCTTGATTATAGTTTAAATACCTTTGTAAAGAAGTAAATTCTAATTTAGTTTTTATATATGATTTTGTTAGGTTGTGAGAAATTTAAATGTATGATTTAACATTTTTGAGTAATTTGCTTGAATTGTTGTTAGTAATTTGATTTGGTGCGAAAATCTAAAACAAATTTTAACGGGTGCATGACTCTAAAACAAATTTTATTTCTTAGTGAATTGATTTGGTGCATGAATCTAAAACAAATTTATTTTTTAGTGATTTGATTTTATTATACCTTATGTTTGGCATCGTTGTTGGGTTCCTCCTATAGTTCTCATTACTGAAATATAATACGATATACGTACTAAATTAAAAATAAAAATACAAAAAAATTAGACGGTAAAAGTTTCATGATGAGCAATATGTCATTCTTGTCTTTGGCAGGATTGGAATCATAGAGCATTTAAAAAAGGTATAAGTTTTTCACTACTAATTTATTCATCACAAACATATTTGGATTTAGGGATTTGGAAGTGTAACAGACGAATCACAGATAAGTTTCAGAGTTCAGAGTACAACTCTAAATAAGGTAAATACTATTACGCTTTATTTTCTTTGTTTTATTGATGTCAGATTAACATTCAAGTATCTTAGTAAATAAGTCAATCATGATATAGTTTTTGTTTTTTTTATCTGATGTTGCTTGTTGAGTGAAAAAAAAAAAACATATTTTCACATATTTTTGTTTGAGTTTTTATTTTATTTACACAATAATTAAAATCTGACTCTTTGATTGGTTGCCCAATCTGGAAGATAAAAGTTTACGTATCAAAAATTAGATTTAAGCTAAACAACTGGCTTGAGAATTAATTAAGTAAAAAGCTGGAAAAAAAAAGACAAAAAAAGTATACTAAACACCTTCAAATCTATACTTAGGAGAAATATAATTTTGAATGGTCATATTAAATACTCCATCTCCGAGTAAAAAGAGAGAGGCTTCTTCTTTTGTTATCCACGTCAAAGCATTGTGTTCCTCCTTCAAGCAAATATATCTTAAACTTGACGTAAGGTTAAAAGTTTTCTATGAACCATCAACTATGCATCTTACTAATCGATTAGTCCTTCCAATGTTTCTTTTCATCCAAACAAATATAATTAACTGAAAACGGTTTTGAAAACCAAATTTGACGTCTTTAGTCTAAAAACATTATGTCATAAGGTAAATTTTAGCCTCATGTGGTAAATAATCCGTGAAATATAAGATAAAGAGAATAGAAAAAAAATTGATCATTAATTATCATAAACTCATCCAAATGCGTCGAGAAAGCAAGCCAATCTGTCGGTGTCGATGTCATTGCTTCAACTTAGAAGAATCAGTTCCAAATGCCACTGTCATATGCCGGTTCACGATCATGCAGATTATGTTGTCTAGATAGGTGCTTCAAATTCTAAGTAAAAGAGGAAGAGGTTTATTTGTACACTACGAGCTGCTATTCTAACCCATTTGACCTTATCCCAAAAGAAAAACCAGCCACACTATGAAAGTATCTCATTCTTTTTCCATGAAATATCAGTGTAGCATTGAAAGCCAGTAAAACATGGAGTTACGGAAGTTGGTGAGGATTCATATTGCTCCTCGGAAGTGTCGTTAAGCCAATTCTTATGGTTGAGCTTTGTTAATAGCTATCTTAATAATCTCTTTCGGATATCTATCTATATACTTAAAATCCTTATCAGTATGAGTTTTTCTTATATAAATACTCCAAGGAAAAGTAATATCCTCACAAAACTCTGGTAATCGCCAAAATAAGTAATCTAAATTAGTTTAACTATTGGTTGTAGAAAACACTCTCAGAGCCAAAGGTATCTGTAACATGTTCCATGTTAGTAATATTGTTGGACATTCAAAGAGTGCATGATTGGTTGTTTCTTTATCTACCCCATACTGTATACATTGAGCCCATTGAACATAACCACAAACATCTATATTTCTCAGTTTCAAAGTAAACGATGAAAAAACTGTTTAAACTTTCCACATAAATTATCTCAATTTTAAAATGCTCTTTTATTTCCACGAAACGTAAATGAGGTCTGGATTGTGAACAAAATTGAGCAGTCCAGTATTTACTCGTTTTGGTGTAATGTCAATTTAATGTATTCCTCTTAAGTACGTTTGTAAACATAAATACTTCGAGTAATTGGGATATTTTCAGCATCCATTAGAGCATTAAAAATCTTTAAATGCCGTCTTTAGTCCTTGGATTTACTAATTGGTTGACCTTTAAGTAAAGATGAAAAAGTATGTCCCTTACATTTTTCTGGTCTCGACTTTTCATTAGGTAGCCATGAATCGTTCTAAACCATTAACGAGTAGAGGGCTAGAAAAAGATTGGATCATAGCAAGGATGAGCTCTCAGTTAAGGGACTCGATTGAGGAACAACTTGAACCAACTATCTTGGTTATTCCTTCTTTAAACAGAGGTCTACCTAATATAGTACTTCTCCATCTATATAAAAGAAAGTTATTTTTTTTCTTGGTCGGGTTGACTTATCCACTATGTATATATATATATATAGTAGAGAGATTTTTCTCAAACTTCCAATGTAGGACAAATCCACTTTGCCTATACGTGTCACTTTCAAGCAAGAAACTTTGGACAAGTATTTCTCAACCAAACAAACTCAAATTTTGATTAATGAGTACATTAAATTATAGTGCTCGCGGCAAAGCGATCTCATAATTCAAGAATTCTGATAAAAATATTTTACAAAAAAATACTCTAATAATGTGTCGGCGCAAACATATCTTAAAATTGGGTTTCAACATGTTGAGCCCTATGTCAATTGTATAATTGTCACATAATTTAAACTATCTCGAGCTCTTTTTGTTTGATTCCATTCTCTATGAAAAATAAATATCATGTCTATGATTCTGAAAATCTTAATATTTAGATCATCCTCAAAAAAAAAAAAAAAAAAAATCAACTAACCATATAACAGAAAAATTGCTATGAACTCAAAATTAATAGATGTGATTATTTTCAATACCATGTTTTTCATCCTCTAATTACTTAAGTTATTAGGCCCCTCAAGGGTTTGGTGACTAATGATAACAAACTTGCTTTAGTTTTATATAGTTTTTACTGTATTATTATTCTAAGTAGGAGATTTGCTGCCCCGAGAAGTAGTATGGATGAGATTTAAAACTTGGGTTTTTACAATAACGTTTTCCAATAAAAAATATTAAATATTATTCATTAAGAAAACTAAAAAGGGTAAAGTATCTTCATAACCTATATTATATAAATTTACTAGGGTTAGACATTAGTACCCGCTACTCGTCCTCAATCCACTACATGACTTGTAGTTATCTCTAAAAATAAAGTATGTGTAGTTTTGGTTTGAGTAAAAAGCATCATAATTCTAGTATTCACGGATAATGTCAGATATCGGATATCAAATTTTAAACTATTTGTCACGTACATGCATTAGTACATAACCCATATATCGCTTTAAAATATATATATATATATATATATATATATTTCAAAAAAGATTAGATTGGGAAGAGATGAGAGATGAATTAATCTTGGAAGAAATCAGAATCGATCAGAAGTTTCTATTATTTTCTCACTTATCATAATCTTGCGATGTTTTTCAATGGAAGTCGCACCAACATTTCAAATGTCATTTCTGGAATACTTATTTATGCAAACATACAACACATAACTAATTTAACTAAATATTTATATCTAGATCTTTTCATTTCATTGGTTATGCGTTATTTGTTTGCATAAATAAATATTTCGGAAATGACATTTAAAGTGCTGGTACGACTTTCTTTAAAAAACATCAACAAGATTCATATTAGTGAAAAAAGAATAAAAACTTCTTATCCATTTTGATTTCTTCCGATATTACTTCATGTCTCTTAACTCTTCATGAGTCAACATAATTTGTTATAACTGATGGAAGTATTACATCCTTCTCTATTATCAATTCAATAATTTGAAGCAGAATTTTTAGAATTAGTTAACTGAAGTGATGATAATTTTTTTGTTATCATTAAATAAACGATGTAAGATGATATTGTGTTTACTAACTCCTTCTATATCTATCTTGGGATAAGAAGAGAACATTCATTAGTAAACACAACCAAAATTTTATAAAAATATTTGAAATTTTAAAATAAGATTGAATGTAAAAAATGTACATGTTGTTTTATTAACACAAACCTTTTGAAAATATTTTAGTTGAATTGTAAGTCTCTTCATTGATGCAAACAAAATTTCAAACAAAATTTCTTACGATATGTTTGGGAATGTTTGTTCTAAGAGATTCGGCGGATATAAACACATAAATAATTTTTATAAATTAGATCATTTAATAGAACCAAAAATTTAACTCAAATGATAAAACTATCAAACCATGTCAACGACGCATATAAAAAGTATGTCGTTATGAAATTTGTTTTAATATGACTTTGTGTGAAATATTTTTTATAGTTATGTCATCTAGCTTAGGTAAATTTTTTGTTCTATTAAAGGATCTAACTCATAAATTTTGAGTGTGTGTTTATATTTGGCAAATCTCTTAGAACAAATATTATGAGATATATATTAAGAAATTTAGTGTAAAATTTATTTGCATTTATGAAGAGACTTTAAATTTGATTAAAATATTTATGAAATGTATGTTCTAGTAAAACAACGTTTACGTTTTCTATATTCAATTTCATTTTAAGTTGTCATATACTTACATAAAAGTATTGGTTGTTTTAATCAATAAATATTTTCTTATGCTCTCATAATTTCTCGTTGTTTGTTTGTTTATGTTCTGATTAGTGATTTTTTGGATCAAAAGGTAGGAAAATTCAAGTTTGGTATAGAAAAATCATCTAAATTTTATATAAAACATCTTCTAAGAAAAAATGTTTTATAAATTTATCATCTTTAGGAATGGGACAATAATCTAATATTCTGTCCAATATAATCTGAAAGGTAAAGTATATAAAGTTTTCGTTTTATTAAGCTTAACATACAAGTTTCCAATATGAATCCCAAAGTTTTAAATTTTAATGTTAACATATCTTGATCTCACTTTGATCTAGTTCTAAATATAATTTTATTAAAATATAAGTGTGATACATATATTTATTTAAGATATTTTGTTGTAGCTTAGAAAAGAAAAAAAGGTGTCATATTTTTTAGAATAAGCACAAAATTTTATAGTTTTAAAATTGGTAAATTGAGTAAATTAAAAAAAAAAAACAAAAGAAAATGAAAGTAATTTTATAGAAATTTTTTTTTTGGGATTTCTATTATTATTTTAACCATGATGTTTTCAATCGGGGAGTTAAAATCAATTCTTTAAGGTTTAGATTTGAAATTTGACATTACTTTTAAGAGTCTATATTTGTGAATTTTAAGATCTCTGCAATATATCTTGAATTTTGATTGTAATTATTTACTTATGAAACTTTAAAGAGAATCATTTCAAATAGCTTAATATAAAAAGATTTTAAAATTCTTTTATTTTTGAATAACACTGGATTTTAGTGAAGTATTTAAAATCTTAGTTAAATAACACTAAACTTTAAAATCTATTAAGCATGATTTACAAATGTAAGATCTAATAACACCATATTTCAAATCATGATTTTAGAGTTATTAATTCAATAACAGTAGAGTAGTGTTGAATTTCAATTCTATCAAAATCCATGATTGGATAATACCTATATTGAACCATGCTTTCAAATCTGGTGTTATTGGATGTTATAGATTTTAAAATTTGGTGTTATTCGATTAACATTTTAAATTCTTTATTAAATCCAGTGTTATTCAAAACTAAAAAACTTTTAAAATCTTTGTATATTAAGTCATTTGAAATAAAATTACTAGAATCCAAAATTCAAGTAAATAAAATCTTTGCAACGATGAATGATTAAGTATTGACAAAACAAAAAAATGTGTCAATCAAATCGTGCCAGAGACAAAGTTACAATACGTACCCTTTCTCCCAAAAATCTTTCTATCAGAAACTACATATTCCGAAAAATACTCCTTTCTTCTTTCTGTCTTCTTAAATGAGGCAATCTCAATCGGCAAAATGGTCTATCACTCTATGTTCGCTCTTTCGTCTATCTTTCCTTCTTCAGCGGTATCAGAGGTAACACTCTCGCCCATCGCATTCGCAAACATCACAGAATACAGAGATGAATGAAGATGCGATGGTGAAGGAGAAGATTGCGGGGATGGAGGTGAAACAACTTGTGGTCGGAGATGAAGAGAAGAGAGGGTGGTAATGGAGAATAGGGGACTAAATTACAAGTCTGAAAAGTTTTACTTATTTCTTTTTTTCTTTTCATTGTAACTAGTCAAGTTTTTTTGTCTAATAATATGTGTATTCTGGTAAAACCTACGTGGATTTTTAACCTAAAAGACCCTAATATCAATTTCATGAACCAATAAAGAAAAAAGACAAAAAAAAAAGGATGTGATAACCAATCAATCAAACATAAAATTCGAGATCTGAATAAAAATGGAAAAATGTCGCAATATTTTTGAAATATTATAAGAGAGGAAACAAATCGTTCTCAACACTCCTCTCCACCAAAGTTACATCTTTATTCCTCCCGATCCCAACCAACCCCACCAACCAGATAAGAGACTGAGACGTTCGAATTTTACCAAATTTCTTCAGTTTCTTAAGCTTGGAGTCTTGCTTTCAGCTCAGCAGCGACAGCATCGATGAACTCCTCTGTGTTCAGGTAAGTGTCCCTCGAAAGCCTGAAAAATCCGACAGCAAACAAACGTAAATCTAAGTAATCTTTGATGAGAAAATGGACTTAGAGGCAGTAAGTAGAAATTGTAGAACTATACTTTGAGCCGTGAATGATGAGTGCAAGATCTTTGGTCATTTTCCCTGACTCCACTGTCCCAACACAAGCGGCTTCGAGCTTCTCAGTGAAATCCAAGAGTTTTGCGTTGTCATCTAACTTAGCCCTGTTTTGAAGACATGTCCATTCATTCGCTTATGTAACTATCTTCCTTCTAATGAATATTAATATGGATGTTTTATTTTTGTTACCTGTGTGCAAGTCCACGAGTCCAAGCAAAGATGGAGGCTATGCTGTTTGTGCTGGTCTCACCACCTTTCTGATGAACCCTGAAGTGACGGGTGACAGTTCCATGGGCGGCTTCAGCTTCAATCGTCTTTCCATCTGGGCAGACCTAATGAAAATACACAACAATTGTAAAGGCAGAAACTTAGAATCATGTAACAGCCTAACAAGAGATTGTGTGACGATATAGCTAAGAGCTTGTGAGAATTATACCAGAACAGATGTCATCAATCCAAGTGACCCGAATCCTAAAACACATTATAAGAAACAATTAGTTAACACGAAACATAATGAATCACATATGAATATAACAGCATAATGTGTAAGATAGACATAAGCACTTAAGGGTATATTCATTTACGATTACACTAACCTTGTGCCAAGAAATCACTTTGGACATCACCATCATAGTTTTTGCATGCCCACACATAGCCTCCCTCACTCTTAAGAGCGTAGGCCACCATATCATCAATAAGACGGTGTTCATACCTACCCAATTTAATCATTTAGGTTCTTATCAGTAAAAGGTAACATAAAGGACCATGATATTCCAAAAATGAAAAAAAAAAACAAAGAGACAGCTCACCAAATTCCAGCAGCCTCATACTTTGACTTCCAGCTGGCTTCATAGACTTCTTGGAAGATGTCTTTGAATCTTTATAGGTAAACGAAAATGTAAACCAACATCAAATTCGGACAACAAAACTATCTCCTCAACCATGAGCAAAAGGCCTATATGATAAAACAACCAAAACTAACTGTCGCATACCTGCCATCGTATTTCTTAAGAATGGTATTCTTTGTGCTAAGATAAAGTGGCCACTTTTTCTCATAAGCAGTGTTCATCGATGCGTCAGCAAAAGCACGGATGGACTGTAATATAAAAATACAAATATAACTCGTCTTGGGGGACAATCTCTTAAAGAACAAGTAATTTGGACAATAGTTGAAAGAAAGGGTAAGTATAACTATACCTCATCAGTGTTGTACATTGCCATAGCAACACCACCTTCACCGGTAAATGTAAAGACTTCGGTTTCAGTTTTCCCATCTTTTCCCTCTGAAAATCAAAGACATTACAGATTAATATTCATACCTAATGAAATGTGGAAAAAGAAACGGAAAGATATTTCAAAACTATACAATGCCAACTCAAAATGAGATGACCGATGGAAGGTAGTAACTAGTATGTTTACCAAAGGTCAAAGTCAGTTTTCCTGGTCCCTTGATTACAGCATCAGTGGCACGATACTGATCACCAAAAGCATGCCTTCCAATGCAGATGGGCTTTGTCCAGCCTGGAGAAAACAAGGCACATTCTCAGATCTCTTTGGCAATAAAATTGTTACTGCAACTAGGCCATTGTCAATAATTACCTGGGACAAGCTTGGGAACATTTTTGCAGATAATTGGTTCTCTAAATACAGTTCCTGTGAGAAAAAAAAAAAAAAAAAAAAAAAAAAAAAAAAAAAAACAGTTTAAGTCAACAGAGCATGACATTGGATAGGCTTTAAACATAATATTCTGTATAACTTACCATTCAGGATATTCCTGATGGTCCCATTTGGACTTCTCCACATCTGCTTCAAGCCAAATTCAGTGACACGGCCTTCATCTGCAACGAAAAGAAAATATATATCACCACTTAGTAAAATAAACACAGTGGTAAAAATGTTCAATTACAAAATATCTATCAAGACAAACCTGGAGTGATAGTGGCACACTTGATCGCCACATTGTACCTAAAACAAAACAAAATTACAAGCATTGAAGATTAACCGAATATTCCACACACAGTAATAACAGAGACGCAACATCATTCTAATATGTTTTAATCTCAAACACACATACTTCTTAGTGGCTTCAGCACTTTCAATAGTAACTTTGTCATCCGTAGCATCACGGTGAGGAAGACCAAGATCAAAGTACTTGATATCCAACTCCACAAAAGGCGTAATAAGCTGCAAAAATTCAACCAGAAAAAATTCAAAATACGCGTAAACACGAACCACACACATTAAAATGCATCAAAACAAGTTAGCTTAATACCTTATCCTTGATAGACTTCCAGATAACCCTAGTCATTTCATCACCTACATTACACAAACCAACGAAGCATAAAATAAGTAATCGACATCAAATATCGAAACTATTTCGCCGATTCGCATTTGTCAAACATATAATCAAATCCACACTGAATTCGAGTCCAGATTAATCAATCAATCTCATGAACAGAGCTTAACGTTTTATCGATCTATAACGTAATCACAAATCAAAACCAAATCAAGCAACGAGTTTACACATGCGTAGATTCCAGAGATCAGATCAGAAACGAACAACGAAACTTCGATAAAATCTAGGCAAGCGAAGGTAAACAATACGTTTCATTTTCGTATTCAATCAACGAAGAGATCTGACTATAGAAAGCGATACATAGGAGAAGGAGAAAGAAGATCTCACCATCCATCTCGACGATGGGATTTGCCACCTTGATCTTCTCAAACGCCATGGTTTTTCTTCTTTCGGATTTGTGAGATTGACGGAATTAATCGATCGGATTGGATATTCCGATCGTCGGAGATCTAGAAACGAGAGAAGATCAAGCCGGAGAAGAAGATCGTCGTAGGAGGAGCTGGTGGTGAGTGATGTGAAGTAGGTGAAAAAACTTGTGGACGGGTCTTGAGAGGTTGTATTTATGCTATTTAAAATTTGGATGATATTATTTTGACCCCGTTATTATTATTTGTTCGATTTTGGTCCCTACTTTGATTTTTCGTTGTATAGCCGCCACTTATTGTATAAAAGGGTCCCACCGTCCCAGTATCAATATTCAAAAGTTTTAACCTCATCCATTACTGTTTATAAAACAAAGTTTTGAAATATAATTATAAGCTTTACCTTTTTTTTCGATGTAAAATTGTACCTAAAATTATAAAATTATTGTTTTGTTGGTGTGAATTTTTATATCATTGTTGTGACATTATATTTTATTTATCCATTAAAAAATTATCAAACAAAACCAAAACAAGAAAAAAATATTTAATATGAATTTGGTATCAAAATTATTTAGAAACAAATAAGAACTTAGCATTTTTTATAAATTAGTAATAATAAAAGATTTTCTAAGGTTTTCGCATTTGGAAAATTATTAAAAACATTTGACTGAAATAAAATTAGAGAGTTTATTTTTGTATTTATTACCATTATTGATTAGTTGGATCAGAATGCAGAAAAGTGGTCACTTCACATGCACTTTAGGGTGGGGATGGTCCACTAGATATAATGTAATATCCAAATTTCTCTCTTCCGTAAAAGATGCTGACCACCTAACCAGATCCACTTAGTTCAATTTTTTTTTTTTTGTCGCAACAGAAGTTCACAACCATATCCATTTTTATATTTTCTTATATATACTATATTATATGAATATTTTTGATGCTAATGACACTAGCCACAATACTATATATAATATATTACAGGAGAATTTTGTTTAATTTCCCATAAAAATTACATCATATGTCAATAAAAAATCTTAAATTATATAATATCATATGACATACAAATTGTTGCATTAATACTAATCTTTAACTTAATATTTTGTGAGAAATATTTTATATATATATATATATATATATTCTACTATTAATTTAGTTTAATAGTTTAAAATATTAACACTATCTTATCATAGAACACGGTCGACTTCAGAACTACAAAATTTAGACAAGAAACATAAAACATATGTAGTTAATTAATGTCATTAGTAATCAATATAGTAAAATAATACAAACTGTTTTTTACTGATATAGTACAATTGTACAAACTAAGTTACAACTTCTTTTTTTCGATAACTAAGTTGTATATTATCGACAAAACAAAATGAATTACTCTCACGCCATGTCATACTTACACTATGTCGGACAATGTTTTCTTTAAAACCGCTCTCAAATTAACACGTTTGATATCTCTAATATTTCAGTATAGAGATGATATCCGCTCGCAAGTTGGGTTGTAAGGGTCGGAGAAAGGCAATTTCGACGTGGGGATATGTTTTTCATTTTTATTTTTTAAAATGTTTTTCATTCTTAACTTTCAGAAAAAAAAAAAAAAAAAAAAAAAAAAAAAAAGAGAAGAAGAAGAAAGAAAGAAGAAGATAAAATCAAAAAATGGAAAGTAGGAGTTTTGGATCGTCCTTGTCCCCTTGTAGATCAGATGGATTATTTCTACGGTTAACAAAGAAAAGACTTTTCAAGAGAGGAACAGTCATCTAAAACCTTAGCATTCTCAAAACTTTATCCAAACCATTTATTTTGTTTCTATCCAAACCATTTCGATGTGGACATTTCAGGTTTCATTGCAATTCTTTGCCAGAAACAAATATATAAATATATGGTTCCTCAGAGTTGATAATAAACCTCTTTGTATGATCTTGTTTATCAGTGCCGCATTATCAATTTAGTATAGAGACGATATTGTATGTATAACTAGAGGTTGATAGCTGGACTGTTAAAATACTTAAGGGAAATATTTTAAGAGATCACATGAGCATTCCGCTCTCTCCATATGATGAATTGAAACTTGGAAAACGTGACGAATCAAAAACAGAAACGTTTGTCCAGTAGAGGTGTCCGAGAGTAGCAAGATTAAGCTATTCCATCTAGTAGTGAAATGAATTTTCAGTAGCTCTTTTGCTAATTTCCCCCATACATCATACGCATAGCCACATGAGAAAAATAACATATGGTTTATTGACTCCATTTGATCCCACAGAAAATGTAAGCTGTGTTAGTCGATTCTGTATCGTTAACCATGCAAGCAGATAGTAATGTTGGAGTAGAGTGTGTGAACCAAATCCCTTTGTGCCAATCAACTTAAGGTGTTGCTTCTCTTGTGAGCAACCAAGTGTTCTTTGATTTGAACTCTTGCTTAAATCGGTTTTCTTTCAAATGCAAAAAATTTATGTCATCTACAGCCATTGAATTCACTCTCAGTTTTTCTATCAACTTCTCGATCAGAGGTAAAGTCTCATTTCTATGTCGTCTTCTTCCTTGATTCTTCCAGGCAGAAGCGATTGAGGCATGTGTAGGAATGCCCATGTCAACTAGACCTCGTGGTCCAGAGTTTCTCCACATGAGGCAGCCTAAATCCGACCAGATGTCAAACCAGAAGGATGTGTCCTCACCAACACGAATGTCCACCTTGAAAACTTTTTATGCCAATGGTCGGTACTTCAAGATTTTACCCTACATCTATGAGCCCATGGTATAGTAAGTTTCTCGAATTGACCAAAAAGATTGCTTTCGGATTAGGTAGTTTTTAATCCCTTGTACCCAAAGCGACGGCTTAGAAGTATCATTTTGTCACTGTTTGCTTTTAGAAAGATTGATATTATCTAAAAAAAATAGATATTTTTTAATCCTGATAATTATACTGTTATTAACGGTTTTAAATGGAGATAATATTGATTGCTAGTTAAAAGTAGCTCTCGCACAAATTCATAGGCTCAAACATGATTTGAAGGTCCTAGCTACGCAATGTGTTCAATACCAAATCTGGAAAGCTGCAGAAATGACAAAAAGAGGAACGATCTGAAACGTTTTTTTTGTTTTTAAAACACCTCCAACTTGTTAAGAAACTCGAAAAATTGAAGATTTGTGTTGAAAAACAATAACAAGCTGGAGGTTTTATGGTATTTTCCCTTAAAAAAAAGTATTTTAGTTGGAAGTTCGAGTTGGAGACTAGAAAGATTAGAGGTATTAATTGAAAAAATGAACAAAGTTGGAGGTTTTCTATACTATTTTACCCAAGAAACTAAATTATAAAACCTTACATATATTAATATATTTTTAATATGCTTTTTATCTAATAAAAACAAATAATTGGAAATTACAACAATTGGAATCTGCAAAATTTATTTCAAAATTTTAACTAATAATTATGGGAAAACGATTTCATATTTTACTATGTATCTATACTATTAATTGGGAAACACTAGATATTAAATAACCCTATAAAGAGTAAAATATTACATAAGATGCCATTGGTTTTTATTGTTTTTAAATAAATTCATTAAAGGTACAATAGTAATCACAAAATTAATATATTTAAATAAAAAATAAAAAAATAGAAAATTTTTTAAGTAATTATTAGTTTCCAAAAAAATAACTCACTTTTTCACATCTTATTAATTATGGATGAAAATTTGAAATTAATTTCTAAAAAATTGTTAACCAATGAGAATTGAAAAACTAAGATTTTATCTAAACCAATCCTAAGAGACTATTCTATATCAAAAATAAAAATAAAAATAATATCATTTTAATTCAAACTTAAAAACACTATAGTTTAAAAAGTTTTATCAATAGAGGATTTTAAGATTGAATTTGAAATTTCGTAAAAAATTTAAATACAAATATTTAAGATTGAGTTTTGTTATAATATTTTCACAAATTTTGAAATATAAAACGAAATTTAATTTCACAATTTCTAAAAAAACGATATTAGATATTAACGAATATTTATATTTACTATGAAATAAACTCAAATAATGATAAATTTAAAGTAATTATCATTATGCCCTTCATTTAGAGCAAGTTTCGGAAATATTTATACAATAGATTGTACATATTAATTTCGAAATATTTTGTATTTTATTTTTTTTCTTTTCAACCGGATCTTTCTTAAATAAATCTATAATATATAGTACACAGTTTTCGAAATAATGTGAACTAATTCTATATTTTGCATTCAAAACAAATTATGCAGCAATAGCATATCCCTTTTTATAGATGTATCAAATTTTTATTTTTAGTCCAAAAGATCGAATTAATTATGATTAAACAATGAAAAGAAAAATATGCAAAAATTAGCTAAGGAGAGAAACATTAATAAATTTGTTAAAATATATTTGTAACTTTAACAGCATACATATTAATCCGCAAAACTCACAGTATATATTGTATGGTATCTAAAGGTAAGCAAACAAAAATTTGGAACATGATTTTAATGGAATGAAATGGTAATAGGAATTACGAAACGCGATGGAAAGGGAACATAAATTAAAAAAACAAACTAATACCCAACTGGTATGAGTTCGGGTTATGAGCACTATATAAAATAAATTTGTTTACACACATAACCATGTACATACGTTTCAGTTACACATATTCTATTTATGACGGATACGAGATCGTTATATTTTTATTTCACGTATACGTGACAAGTTATGGGACGAAAAATTTATGACAGATACATGACGAAATAGGTTTCACGTTCCAAAATAGTTACGCCTAGCTAATATACATGAAATAACCCAAACTAAAATCGAATCCATATTCTATTTAACATCTATATCAAACTGTTAGAAATATTTTGATTAGTTTAGAAAATAAAAACGTAACATCACTTAACTTTTGCAACTAAATTAGTCTGGATCTTAAAATATCATTATGCACTAACGCAACTGAATTTCGTTCATTACTCTAACTTTATAATATCTATACTATTATGAAGTTCATTAACACAACAAAATATTTTACATTTTTAAAATTTATATAACAATTTTTGTAAAAATACCTCTGCACGTACTTGTGGATCCAGATCTAATACACTAAAATATATGTCATAAAAACAACAAAATAATCTATATTAAATTAAAATTTGTTAGAAATTCTTTTAAAACATGAAACCCCGCACGTATGTGCGGGTCAAGATCTAGTAAAATACTAAATATGATCTCACCAATGTTCAAAATTAATAAGGCAACAAAACCAATACATTTACTATAAAATATAAATATAAGGAAATTAATTGAAAGATTTTTTGTTACATGTATAACAACAAAACGTACTTTTTTCTACATAAGTTTTCTATAGTTTTGACTCGAGAGTATTTGTGTTTCTCTTCTTTACATATTTGTTAGTGAATCTTGTGTCTTTATTAGTTTCGACTTTCTAAGGAAAGTTCAAATCCTAATTGGCTAATCGTAAGTGTATATATATCGGCTAGTGACTCTAAGTAATAACCAGAAAAAAAATCTTCTACAAAGTTATCAAAAAAATATATCATAAAATGGATATCACCAAAAAATGCTTGTCGTATTTCTTCTCACTATTCTTTTTGTCACATCATCGGTTCATTGTTCTGATAGCACTCTTGGTGCAGTCTTATTATACTCTCAATTTTGTTTTAGTTTGGACATATTTTTATCCTTTATATATGATTATAAAGATTTGTTTAATGGTTATTATTAAATAGGTGTTGGAATCAAGCAAGATTGGAAAAAATGCTTCAGTCCAGCCCCGTGTCAAAAAGCAGGGACGCAAGGCTGCATGGAGTTTTGTAGAAATATAAGCTTTCTACTATTTGGTGAATGTACTACTAATCCTGATCAATGTTGTTGTGTGACTAAGACAAAATAATCTAATCAAAGATTGATATTTTCTAGTCCTGATAATTATACTGTTATTAACCTCGGAGGTTTAAGATTACAAATCCAAAGAAGCTATTTCTTCAATCTTCTTATAAATAGCCTTATTGGTTTTGCTCTTAAAATATTTTGAGCACAAACAAGTGGCCCACTCTATATATCTGGTCAGCAAAAATGATGTTGGATTTTAGAAGCCAAGCCTTCTAAATTTTGGTAAAGATCTGTTTCCATCCGAGAGCCTTTGGGAAAATGGGTCCATAAAAGTCCATTAACAAAAACCTAAAGTTGCATCTTTTGCGGAACCCCTATCTTCACTTGCTTGCTGATGTATAAGATAAAATCCCAAAACTGGTTTTGGTTTATTTGGTCGATACATTTCAAAATCTTCGAAAGATTCTCGGTTTTTTCTCGGAGAAACATTTCAAAATCTTTGAATTACATGGTCTAGTGATGGCTTGAAATATTTTTCGGTCACTAAACTAGACTTCTTAGCATACTCCCCAAGGAATTTTGAAGCTTGGCCCATAATTTTTTTCATGCAAGGTTCTTTTCTATTTTCGATCTTCATTATGTAAGTTCCGTTCTAATAATTTAGTAACCTCAACGACATGTGGGCCGTATTGGTTATAAGGTAAACGTATGGATCCGTTAACTTAAAAATTTGGTTCAGAAAATTAGATGAATATGACATTTCAATAAATCCCGAACAGAAAACTATACATAAAGTTTTGGATTCATTAGGGGAATTATAAATCCCGACATCTCGTATTTTCACATCCTCGGATAATATAACACCTAACAAAGAACATGGCCTTGTGACTTGTGTGTATGTTTTGTAGTCGAAAGGGAACACTATATGAACAATGCATACCCTACTTTTGCCCATCTTTATACACAAAATCCTCTCCCACGTATAATTTAGCGGTCACATAAATGATATTATCTAATTTATTGTAAGGGTCCTACTAAAAACTAGTAAGCCCCGATCGCGATCAAGTGAATCTTTAACTATTACAAGGTCATTCATTTGACATTTGTGACACTATATAGATGCTTTGATTCTCACTGTCACCTGTTATACTTACAATTCAAAGTGGTTGACTGTTACGTCTACATTGAAATATTGTTGGAACTTAAAAGAGATATTAAATTTGGAAATTTGGGTGGCCAAAACATTTATGTTTTCTTAGTTTTAAAAAGAACAGCTGTTTGTAAGAACTACAAAGGTCGGTGAGAAATATATTTTAAAAAATATTAAAAACAAAAATTGTGAAGAAAATACCTCTACAAGTACTTTTCAGTGCAACTATATGATACAAGTGCAGTGTAAGGTTCATATTTACGTTAAATACTAAAAATATGGGTAAAATATTTTTAGAATTCTTTTTTTTTTTTTTTTTTTTTTGAACACTAAATATTTTTAGTATTCAAAAGTATCTTTTATCAAAAAATATGTCATAGTCAACAACTAAAGGAAGTCCTAAAATAACATAACTCACTACACTGCATGTCTTTGTCCGGAAACATTTTGTATTTACTTCTCTTAAATATCTTTAGGACTTGCTTTAATTTAGTTTACAAGTAAATTTAGTGTAGTGACTTGTTTTAATTAGTACCATATTATCAGCTTGGTAGCGAGATCCATCATTGAGTTTACGTATTTGATTACTAAAGATACAATTGTTTCACAAAAGTTTTAAGCAATGTATCATAATGAGATCTGGTTTCTGACTTTCGATACTTCTAAGTTACTTAGGGCATATGTATCGGCATAACTCTCAATACAGATGTTAATATTATTTTAATAATAAATATTGCTTTAGTAACTGAATGAATTTATTAAGAGAGAGAAGAAAAAGAAGAAAAAAAAAAAGAAGGAAGAGAGAAAAAAAAAGAAGGAAGAGAGGAAATTATGGAACCAATACTTTTCAGACACGTGGCTCATAACTTGTATTAGAACAGATCTTGCAGAAGATCGCAATTCAGGTTCGTCTTCTACTGTTTGAATTTTTTCAAATTTTTAATGCCTAAGAACACTACTTGTGTTGCTGCGATACTTATGGTCTTATAGCCATATCTATGCCCATAAAATTGGATTTATTTATGATTTATTCAGCTATTATAAATGCCACATGGACATGGATGATGAAAACAAGACATTGTGGTATGACCTAATTGACAAACATTAAGAGACATGGTAGAAAGCACTTATCTGACTTGTCTCCGACTAGTTAAATACAAAGTCACATATAAGCAAAAAGATGGGATTTGATTAATTTCATTCCAATGTATTTTTATTATTGAATTTTTGTTATTTTATATATTTAATGTACAGATTATTAAACAACTAGCTACGAGCGGTTTCAGATTTTTACAAGCTAGAATATAGTCTGGTAAGGATGTAAATTTCTGTATTTTCTATTTTTTTTTTGTGGAAAAGCTACTTTTGTATTTTCTCTTCCTCCATTATTTATATAGGAATATGGAGAAATGAAAATATTTTAGTGAAATATTTTTTATATAACTATATCATATTTTATTATTTTTTTAAAATGGACATAATTATCCATAGTGATCTCACAAGCATAATTAATTATGCAATGTCATCATTTATTTTTGTCATTCTCTTTTTTTTTCTTTTCTAAGTGAAGTTAATATTATTTCCTTTTCATTTTCTTTCTTTCTATCTATTTAACAAAATTGATTTAAACTCGCGTTACTGCTGAAAATGTTATAGATTTTTTTCCCGCATATATCTTGATTGATATTTTTAAAAACAAACAAAAATTACTCAAGATATATATATATATATATATATATATATATATATATATATTGTGATGTTGATGTTGAATGAGAACGTATCTATATAGAGTACTACACATTATGTAAATACACCATTTTTGGGTTTAAAATTATTAGGGTTTAGAGTTTTGTTTGTAGGATTTAGAGTTTAGGTTTTGAAATTTAGAGTTTCAACAGAATATACACTATCATTTATCTAGAGTCGATACTTCAACCTATTGAACTATACAAATCTTTTGAGGAAAGTAGGCAATATCTCAAAATCGAATCTTGATAAGGGGGAAAAAGACTAATATACGGTGTTTAGGTCTCCAATCAGGAACAACACTAGAGCAAAAGGTCTATAATCTTTTGGTTAGTAAAAAAGTATTACCGGTATATTGATGAGACTAAAAGACAGCATAGGCAACACAAGGCTCTCGTCAAGATTACTATGAAAATATGTAATCTTATTAAAACCCTAATCACCCAAATAAAAAGACGGAAAGCAAATAGATCAAGTTCCAAAGCGACTTCATAAAGCCTTAAAAGAAGTCGAAGTAGGATAATCAAGCATGGCATGTGGCCTAAAATCATAGGGTTTGGTATTAACCCTCCCAAATGTATTTAAGTCTCAACTATAATATATATAAAATACTATCTATATGATTTATCAAAAAAACTATAAGTTTACAATCATGAATGTTATCACCACAATAATTGATGCTCAATTACAGAAATGACAAACGCAAATGTTTTTTTATATATAATAATTGGGACCCAAGAAACTGAATATAACGAATCAAATCTTACGCCCACTAACCTATCAAATCTTCTGCAAATACTATCGTGATTTTCTATCTAAACCAATCAATCAACAAATCTAACAATTTTTATTGGTTTAATTAGCTTTTTTATTTTTTATATTTGTGTTCGAGACAAAAACAGATACATAGCATTGGATGTAATGTATGTACTCTTTCTTAGTTCTTGATCTCTTCTGGATCTTCTCATTCCTTTTTTATAATCAACTCTGATTGATCTAAATCCGGACAAAGCAAATGATATCCAGTTGCTATGTAAGTATTAGTAGCCGATATTCCATTGGCCAACATGAGAACATTTAATTATGAGGAATATACAAAATACCACAAAACAAAACATAAAAATCTTATTATGAAGACCTTAAAATTTTTATGGATTTTTTTCAACGGTTTTACGAAGGTGTTTGGCAAAACTTTAGGAAAGAAAATGTGGTAATTTTAGAATGCCAATATAATTTTTATTTTATGTAATCAAGATCCTTCGAACGATAATCTCTTTGGGTCAGAGTCTCAGAGACCTAAACATACTATATTATTCATCTCATGTCACCTGGTAACTATAAATTTTGTTTTTGCTTTTGCTCATTTGATCACTTTTTAAAGTTGTTTACATACATGAACGGCTCACGTTTTCATGGAATAATAAGCTTTTAAACACCAAACTATATTAGTAAATGTCTTCTAGCATATCCAAGTACGTGCAGACAGACATCGATCTATACTAAACATGTTTACATATAGAGGTGTGTGTGTGTGTGTTCGAGGATGCATGGGCATGTGTGTTCGTCCTATGCACGTATATACGTACGTTCCATGCTCGGTTCAATGTATGAGGTCGTTTCCAAGAAACTATCAAGTTTAGTTAGTGCGATGGGTCCATGTGCTTAAACTAACTTATACGTACTTATATCAATAAATAATTTATTAACTAGAGACATACTTTTAAGAAAACGTATAATCGAACTTATTTTAAAAAATGTTTAGAAAAACTGAAAACGACACATTTTAGAAGACAGAAAAACATCAAATAACAAAACGATAACCAGCTAATCCTTTTTGCAAAGTAGATATAATATCACAGAGCCCCTTGCTCTTTTGGAATCCTATCTTTGTTGATTTCAAGTAAAATTTCAAGTAAAACTCTTTAACATTGTAAATCATATATACCTTATTCGGTCCATGCCATCGAAATCCGACCTTTACTTTATATAAACCGCAAACACATGATATATGCTATCAAGGCCATCATTCTTGCGCATTAGTTCTGATGGAACTGAAACTCGATTATACGAATGTTAATTTTGGATATCCCGAAGCAAAAGTTTTTCTTACAATATTGTTAATTCGATATGATGAAAGCCAATGCTTTTAAAAAATATTAATTAATATTTTTCTCCTATTATATGGTCTTATAGTTATCCGTTTGTCTTGGATACTCTACATCCCATGATTTGGTGAAAAGATATATTTGTGAGCTTCCTTTTAACTTATAATTGACATTATTTTTAACATGTTATAAGACAGAAAACAAACATCAAATAACAAAGGAGAAATAGCTAATCCTTTGCAAAGTATATATATAATCAATGGGCCCCTTGCTCTTTTGGAATCCCATCTTTGGACTATCTTTGGGAATTTTGGTGAACTGAATCAAACTGCAGATTGAAAAGAAGATATCTCTAATTGGTAGCTTCTAATAAAAGGCCTTAGAGAATGTCAATAAGAAATCGATTTGGTAAAGTTAGGGCTTGATTGGTTCTCCCGCTAGTACCCTCCTAGCGGTTGCTAGCGGTCGGTTGCGGTTGTTAGCGGTTGGTACCAATCATAGAAACCGCTCCGTACCGCTTCGAACCGCTCGAAATCACTGGATTTCAAAAGCTCCTTCCCGCAAGCGTTTGCGGTTGCGGGCGGTAGCGGTTGGATTTTTTTTTTTTTTTTTTTAAAAATCAAACGTTTACTTATAATTATTATAATATATATTAATCTTATATATATCTTTCATCTTTGTATCACGTTCTCATCAGAAACCCTAATAATATTCTGAAACCCTATTCTCTCAATGTCTTCCACCCAAACTGATGAAAATCAATAACCAAACGTAAGTATCATATATCATTTTCTTCATTCATCACCTTATGTGTAACTTTTTGAATATTTTTCATGGCATCGTTTTTTTTCTTTTCATTACGTATTGCTTTGCTTTTTGATTGAATATATGTTTCGATTTGCTTTCTCGAATAGAAACTCACTTGCTTTTTGATTGAATTCAACGTTATTTACGGTTTGTCTCATTATTTGATGCAATTTTTGATGTTAAATCAGATGCATAAAGTACTATCTTGTTACAAAATTTCTTTATTTTTGAATAATTATTTAGTACTCTATTTATGGTTTTAATTATTAAGCATGTTCAATTTTTCTAATATTATCATAATAATATATTGGTGTTTTTATTTCTTTTTTTTGTAATATTTTTTATTTATTTTGGTCATTTTTTATTTAACTGCTACCGCACCCGCTGGTTTACCAGTCATAAAACTCCCGCAAACGCATCCATTTTCAAACGCTAAACCAGTCGTTCAAAACGCTTGATAACGCTTGAAGCCGCAACCGCCCGCTTCCGCAAACTCCCGCAACCGCAACCGCAACCGCTGCGTTTAAACCAGTCAGGCCCTTAATATGTAATTGATACATATAAAAGCCAGTGGACGTATATCTAGCAACGTCAATAAGAAATCGATTTTCTTTTTTTTTTCAATGTTATTTAAATGACAAACTAAAGGCAGTGGTAGCTCCTGTTTTTTCCCAAACATTAGATACTCATACGATTCGATCATTGACTATTTTGCGTAGGTTAACTAGATTTGTTTATATGGTACAAAACTGACCACCTAATCTCTATCTTTTAAATACTTTAGAGGATCTCTTTTGTGACCAAGAAATTCTTGCGGCACATGTGTTCTTTGAGTCAGGGTTGATAAAAAATTCATACTTTTTGCAAGTAGCCTCCTCCGACTGTCAGAACTAAAACTCGGGATTTGGTACAACATCCCCTTCAAATAAAATTGTCGCTAAAAGCCTAAAACCAATTAGATATATAAAAAAATGCTCTCACTAAAAACATCTATACGCATAACTCACACTTATATAAAAAAAAAATACTTATGCAAAACACATTATTTTATATGATGACCCGTTACTAATATAGATTCTACACGGTTATTTTTATAACAAATACCATACTATACTTTTTCGATAATACGCTATTATACTTGATATCACACTATTTTATTAAGTAATTAGATAAGGACCCGTCCGATGGACGAGTTTAATTTTTTAAAAATTAAAATAAAAAATTAATTAACAATGTTGTAAGGAGAAATTTTATTTAAAAAGTAAAAAAGAAATGTACTTTTTCACTGTTGTATTATTTCTTTAACCACTAAATTATTAATTCAAAATTATTTCGAATTAAAGATATATTATATAGCAATAACTCATGTTATACTTATATGAAGAACTAAAATTAAAAATACTTATCATAAACTTGGCGAATAAAACCAAAGTAGTTTTTAATTAGACACTTTAAAAATATAAAGATGATAAATCGATCAAATTTCTTAAACTTCCAAGCTAACGTTGCAGGTTCGATTCCTATATACTCGATTGTAGTGACTTTATGATCAATCAATAAAAATTGATAAATTCAAAAAATTATAAGCACGATGATATATGAATCTTATATAATTCAAATATGAACATAGAAATTTAAATAAACAATTTTGAAATAGTATAATTGAATTCAAAATATCAAAAACAAAGAAGAAGCATATATGGTTCTTACATATTCAAGATTTTCAAATAAACAATATAAAATTTTACTTAAAGTCATCACATATTTCTAATTAGAAAATAAAACTAATATAAATAATGTAAATTTATAATTTAAATCATGACACATGTCGCTATCTAAAATCATTAGAACTATGATATATTATAAATCTTATATAATTTAAACTGAACGTTGAAAAAACCAAAATAAATAATTTAAAGATACAACAATTAAACTAAAAATAAAAAATTATAAACACGATGATATATGAATCTTTGATAATTTAAAGAAGAAAAGAGAAATTAAAATAAAGAATCTAACAATACTACGATCATAATTGAGGACAAACAAAAAACAAATTTAAATAAAGAGATATTACAAAAAAGAAAAAAAAAATTGATCTCTCATATTTCTAATTGAAAAAATAATCTCAAATCAATAATATGAGGATTAGTTTAATTAAACCATCACATATTTCTAATTGGAAAATAAATTGAGATAAATAATACCAAATTTTAAATTAAATCATGACATATGATAAAATCTTTGACTGATAATAGTTCATGATACTATTAATTACTAACTTTGAGAAACAAAAATATATCATATTACTTTTTTTTTTTTTTAACAGCATATCATATTACTTATATAAAAACATATGTTTCCTTTTTAATTATAAAAACGTATAATTTCCTTATTATTATCTTTTGACATTTTTAAATTGTTTATAGAAATATTAATTATTTAAATTATCCTTATAATTATCTTTTACATTTTTAAAATTATTTGAATTTATAATTACTTACAATTATTTTTTTTTATATATTTTAAAAAGGAAATTTTTGTTTGACACGTGTCAAAATCTGAGATCGATAGATTTGCCACGTGGCACAATCCTATGAGTTATTAACTTTGAAAAGCATACTTTATATAATAAGATTATGATATATATATATATATTTATTTATATGTGTGTCATATCTAATTACTAATTTCACAAATTACTTATTATTAAGTTAGAAATACAATCATGTTAAAAAAAAATTTCAAAAAAAAAATACAATCATGCAAGAATTTGTCGACAATAAAAACCATTCATGATGCATTGGATAAAATATAATATCAAGATTATTTCCATCCTTGAAACATCTCATATCAAGAGTTTGCTTTTTGACACTAGGTGAAATCATGATTACGTCAAAAAATTTCACTTTCATTCGAAATTTTTCGGCCCACACGAAATCACAAAGTTACAACTTTACTTTTTTGCTAAAAATCTAACATATGCAATATACGTTAGAGTTTATGTGTTTGCTTGGTTTCTTACAAAAGAGGTTGACAATGTTGGGTTTGTGTCCTACTCTTGTCTTGATGCCAGTTGTCTAAATGGAAAAATAACAAAAGTAAAAAATAAAGAAATAGGAAAAGGACAAAAAAATAGAGAAGCAACCAGTAAGAAACTAATAATTGCGAAAAAAAAGAAAATAAAAAAGAGAAACTAATAATTGAAGAAGAAAAAGAGTAATAATTATGAAAATATTGAAAGTAACCCATGTGGTTTTTTGCACACGTGCAACTCTCTCACTCTCTTATTTTTGTCTTAATGAGTTAAAATTAGTTTTAAGTATGTACAGTATATAACTAACTAATGACTCACTATATAAATACTTATACATCACCAAACACATAATTTTTAAGACTTGAATTCAGATAGATACACATCGACAATCATTAATGCAAATCACTATAACACAATATATGGTTCAATTTCTGCATATATTTATTTTAAATGTTTTCTTATTTAGATACTTTTTAAAATATTAAATACTTTTTAAATATGTATCTCCAAAATTATACTGACAATATATTTGACTATATACAAAGCCTGCAAAAAAAAATTGTCTAAATTTTTTTCTGTAAATTATGGTCTTATTGTGTACTTAATTACATTTTTATTCACATTAGCATATTTATTTAAAAATGATATTTTAAAATATAGAATAGTTAGTACATGTCGCTGGAAATAATACAGGATAGTAAACAAAAATGATGTGATTATAAATCTTTATAAGTTTGAAAGCTTAATCAGTTTTAAAGTATAATAATCTTAAAACAATATTCAAATCACAAAAAAAAAATCACTACACAAAAATATGTATGACCCTAATGAAACAAAAGTAACTATTTTCATCATAATAAATTAAAGAAATTCGATACTTTTCATTTTACATTACTCTCATAATCTTTTCAAACTCGTGAATTAATTGTGTTTAAATTTAATCGTTATTAAGATATCTCCCATTTAAAATTTCGAACCAAAAAAACATCAAACAACATAAATTTAGCAAACTCGGTGGCATAAACGTTGGGAGAAGAATCTTCAAATTTTTGGTTATTTATGGAAACAAAAGTATTAAATTACGATTATACTACGAGCACTGTTTTAGCTACTTAGCTTTTAAAAAAAAAATCAAGATTATTATAAGAACATAAATACGAGAGAGACTACACAATTTGTTTCACATTTCTCTAAATTCCAAACAAATTATTTATAGAGACACCAATCTTCTTCTTCTCTGACAAAGTTATGGGCGAACAACAAATCTCAGCTACTGTGCCTCGTGATAGAACTGATGAACAGGTTTTTGATTGATGTTACTCAATTTTGTTTCTCCTCTGCTTTATCTGTTTACAGATTCTTGTTTCACACTCTGTTTTGCTCTGTTTTTGGTTATAGAAAATCAAGAAATTGATACATTTCTTGAAATTTTCCAGTTTTAACCTCGACAGAGATTACTGTTCACTATCTGTGTAACTGTGT
Organism: Arabidopsis thaliana x Arabidopsis arenosa; assembly: GCA_019202795.1. Lineage (NCBI taxonomy): Eukaryota > Viridiplantae > Streptophyta > Magnoliopsida > Brassicales > Brassicaceae > Arabidopsis > Arabidopsis thaliana x Arabidopsis arenosa. The sequence goes on along the minus strand of CM032919.1, from coordinate 8,572,930 downwards.
TCATTTCATTACCACTTCTCTCATCTTCAAACATTGTTGTGTGTTTTGTTCTTTTCCTCAAATGAAATCTCTGTTCTCAGGTTTTTTGAACAGATTAGAATCACTCTGTTTCATAGTTGGTTTTTAATGGTTTAGAGATCTGTTACAGAATTCAAGATCTTTCTGGGTTTTTGAGATGATTATTGATCGTTTTTGTTGTAGGCAATCTTGGCTTTGAAGAAAGGTGCACAGCTTCTGAAATGTCGAAGAAGAGGAAACCCAAAGTTTTGTCCTTTCAAACTCTCAATGGTAAGTTTCTATTGATCTTTCAATCATTCAGCATTAAAGGGTTTTGGTAAAGTTGTGTTCTTTTTGCCTTTTGAAGGATGAGAAGTACTTGATTTGGTACTCAGGAGAAGAAGAGAGACAATTGAGATTGAGTTCGGTTATTACGATTGTTCGAGGACAAATCACGGTATGTAGATGAAACTTTTTGTTATCTAAATAGTTTTCAGATTGAAGAAGTTGATGATGAATTGTTTTCAATCTCTTGTTCTTAGCCAAACTTTCAGAAACAAGCGCAATCGGATCGAAAGGAACAGTCTTTTTCACTCATTTATGCAAATGGAGAACACACTCTTGATCTCGTAAGCTTCGGTTATATGTCAGTTTCAAGATTAGGACATTCGATAAACGGTGTTTCTTATTAATGTTTTGTTGGTTATGTAGATATGCAAGGATAAAGCACAAGCAGATTCATGGTTTAAAGGTCTTAGAGCTGTGATAACAAAGCATCATAACATTAGGAACTCTGCGAATCTTCGGACTAGTAGAGGAGCTCAAAGTTGCATCAATAGTCCTGCGGGTTTTATGCGCAGGAAACAGAATCTTGGACTTCTTGAAGAGACTCCTGATTTCACTCAGGTAAACTAAAAAACTCTTTCTTGCTTTGATTTTGTTTAACCATGTATGTATGTTTTCGATTTCTTGATGTATCTTGTTATGTTCTTGAAGATACGAAGTTTATGTGGAAGTCCATCGACGTTACTTGAAGAGCGGTGTATGTCGAACGGGTTGTCATGTTCATCAGACAGTTTTGCTGAATCTGATGCCTTGGGTCCAGTCTCTTCTTACTATGAAACAGATTATGACTTCAGGAACTCGGATTGTGACCGTACAGGTTCAGAACTTTGCAGGTTTTCATCACAAAGATTTGCTGCTTCTCCTCCTCCTTCTATCATAGCACAGCCGATTACAAGATCCAATGTCCTCAAGGATATAATGATATGGGGAGCTATAACGGGTCTTATCGATGGATCAAAGAATCAGAACGATGCGTTATCTCCTAAGCTTTTAGAATCTGCCACAATGTTTGATGTACAGAGTATATCTCTAGGTGCAAAACACGCCGCGCTGGTTACAAGACAAGGTGAAGTGTTTTGTTGGGGAAATGGAAACAGTGGTAAGCTTGGACTTAAAGTTAACATCGACATCGACCATCCAAAACGTGTTGAATCACTTGAGGATGTTGCCGTTCGATCAGTGGCTTGTAGTGATCATCAAACATGTGCTGTTACGGAATCCGGAGATCTGTATTTATGGGGAATCGACGGTGGAACCATTGAACAATCAGGAAGCCAATTCTTAACTAGGAAGATATCCGATGTTCTTGGTGGATCTCTGAGTGTTTTTAGTGTTGCTTGTGGCGCGTGGCATACGGCAATTGTGACTAGTTCTGGTCAACTTTTCACTTATGGTAGTGGAACCTTTGGAGTTCTTGGACATGGGAGCCTTGAGAGTGTTACAAAGCCGAAAGAAGTGGAGTCTTTGAGACGAATGAAGGTAATATCTGTCTCTTGTGGACCGTGGCACACGGCTGCTATAGTGGAAACTGCGATCGACCGGAAATTTTACAATGCCAAGAGTTGCGGAAAGCTGTTTACTTGGGGAGATGGCGATAAAGGACGGTTAGGACATGCGGATAGCAAGAGAAAGCTCGTGCCAACGTGTGTTACCGAGCTCATTGATCATGATTTCATAAAAGTCTCTTGTGGATGGACTTTAACTGTTGCACTCAGCGTTTCAGGAACGGTTTACACAATGGGAAGCTCGATCCACGGGCAGTTGGGATGTCCGCGGGCAAAGGATAAGTCGGTAAATGTGGTTTTAGGCAATCTAACACGGCAATTTGTCAAGGATATTGCTTCGGGTTCTCATCATGTAGCTGTGCTAACTTCATTTGGAAATGTTTATACTTGGGGAAAAGGCACGAATGGACAACTCGGATTAGGCGACGTTAGAGATAGAAACTCGCCGGTTCTTGTTGAGCCTTTAGGTGATAGGTTGGTAGAAAGTATAGCTTGCGGGTTGAATTTGACGGCAGCAATCTGTTTGCACAAAGAGATCTCTTTGACAGATCAAACCGCTTGCAGTTCTTGCAAATCAGCTTTTGGATTCACAAGGAAAAAGCATAACTGTTACAACTGTGGTCTATTGTTCTGCAATGCATGTAGTAGCAAGAAAGCGGTAAATGCTTCGTTGGCACCTAACAAAAGCAAGCTTTCTCGGGTTTGTGATTCTTGCTTCGATCATCTATGGAGTATAACAGAGTTTTCAAGAAGTGTTAAGACGGAGAATCACACTCCGAGGATGCAGCTGGTTACACGAAGGGTATCTGAGGATTGGACAGAAAAACAATCAGAGAATGAGATGCAGAATCTTCCACAAGCTAATCGATCTTCGGATGGACAGCCTCGATGGGGACAAGTCTCTGTTCCTTCTCTGTTTCATTTCGATAAATTTTCGACAAGTTCTCCTATTAATCTATCAGTCTCAGCGAGGCGACCATCTTCTACGAAGATTTCAACCTCGTCTGAGTCGAATAAGATCTTAATCGAAGAAATTGAAAGACTAAAAGCCGAGGTAAACACTTTTTTGCTTTCTTTAATGTAACAATAGCAAAACATTAGACACTAAAGATTATATTTATATGAACATGTAGATAAGAAATCTCCAGAAGCAGTGTGAACTTGGGAACGAGAAGATGGAAGAATGCCAACAAGAGCTCGACAAGACATGGGAAGTAGCTAAAGAAGAAGCCGAGAAGTCGAAAGCTGCTAAAGAGATTATAAAAGCTTTGGCATCAAAGGTAAAGATACATAGTTATTTTCATATTTCTGTTTTTGGTTTATTATATGACTCACATTTTCGCGGTATCTTTGCTTGCAGCTTCAAACGAATAAGGAGAAACCGAGTAATCCTCTTAAGACCGGCGTTGCGTGCAATCCTTCTCAAGTCTCACCAATCTTTGATGATTCAATGTCCATTCCATATCTCACACCAATCACCACAGCTCGTTCCCACCCCGAAAACAAACAACTAGTAGAGAAATGTGTCACGAAATCCTCGAACCGTGACAGCAACATTAAGCTATTAGTAGATGCATCTCCTGCCATCACAAGAACAGGGTATCTCCAAAACGAAACACAAGACTCAACAGCAGAACAAGTTGAGCAATACGAGCCCGGTGTATATATAACTTTCACGGCCTTGCCTTGCGGTCAGAAGACGCTTAAACGCGTACGGTTTAGGTAAAAATGCTAAGTGTTTTTAAGTGTTTATGCGATTTGAAGTAAGCTTAAGTGTTGATGTGATTTGTTTCTTACTTTGGTTGCAGTCGAAAGAGGTTTTCAGAGAAGGAAGCACAAAGATGGTGGGAAGAGAAACAGGTTTTGGTCTATAACAAGTATGATGCTGAAGCATGAAACTAACTTTGAGTGTAATTCTTGAATGTATTTTAATTCATTTTGATGCTTGTTAGTGATTATATCTAATGCAGAAAATTTTCTTTATTTAAGAAAATATGGAAAAAAATATACTGGAAATAAATTTTTAATAAATATGATATTAATAAAAATATTTTGATGATCAACTAGGAAATATATGTGAGTGAAGAAAAATGTTGTGATTTTGAGCAATGAACCATACTTGCATAGTAATGTGAAGGAAATCATATAAGTAGAATACCTAACATGTTAACTTCAAAGTGCCATTGGTTTGATTTTACCATTGGACCACCATACAATTTTGACAAAGTGATTTCGGCTAATTTTCCGACGAATTTATCCGATGAATTCTATCATCAGAATAACCGGATTTTGAAGTTGTTGGATATTTTTTTTAATGAGCACTATGAGATAATGTATTTATAAGGTAGAAACTAAAATCGTTTAATAAAAAAAAAGAATAGAAATAAAATTATGTATAATCAAGTCAATTCATCCCATATGTACATAATATATTATGATGATGAAACTTTCGTTCCATATTCAAAACGTAATATAATTAGCTAAACCACACGTGGGTTAATATAATTTTTTTTTTTGTTTAGTTCAAAGGATAAAGGTTCAAACTTAAACACAAGGATAACACACATAGGAAAGTTCAAACAATAAGCAAAAAAACTAACATAAAGCCATAACACACATAGTGGTAGGAAGGAAACACAAAACGTGATGCTATCTTCACTTGATGACTTTGAGAGGGAATATCCGAAGAGGCCACACACCACGACGTAGACTGCAACAAATTCAATGTTCAGACCTCTAATGAGTAGTCAGAGCAGTATCATGCCACAAGCAAGAGACACACAATCAACCCTTTTCCATTAATATAATCAAGATTGATCTAGCTTTATTAGCTTTATTAATATAATCAAGATTGATCTAGCTTTATTAGCAACCAGTAAACAAGGATCTTAAACAATCTACCTAAACTTCATAATCCAACATCTAAATAATCCTAATCTACCAAAATATTAGGAGTTTTTGTCACAGACAAGCATAATAGATGGTAATTCATTCAAATTATTTGCTATTTGTATTCCCTTTAAATAATACGTACAATTCTCAATGGAGACAATATATATTATTAGTTTTTATTTCATGTTTCCCAAATTTGTACAAGTTTTTCACTCCTAAAATTATTTGATTTAGTTTGAGTTTTCATTTTATTTATGAGATAACCAATAATTACCTACTCCACTTTTGTTAAATTTGATGGTAAAAAATGATTAATAAATCATCTCTTACTAATAAAAGAAGCTCATTGAGGCTTCTCAATTTGTCCACATCAATTTTTTTAAAATGTTCTCTCCAAATGACATGTCAGCAATCTATTCAATTATAAAAAACATATTAAAAGAAATTTTGTCTAAAAAAACATTACCGAGGCCAAAAAAAATAAGAATGTTGATTATTTTCCTCCAAAGACAAAATCACTTTAAATTCTAAAAATAAATGTTGATTTTTCTTGGATTCCAATTAAAATGATTTAAATTAAAAAAAAAAAAAAAAAAATTATTTTAAAGAAACGTATTATTTTATAATTTATTTTCGAGAGGGCAAAGTCCAATTTTTAATGAGAGTTTTATAAATTTTAGGTCATATAATTTTTTATATGACCTAAAAAAGTTCAAAATTTTAGTTTTGGTAAGTATATTTAATGGTAAAATGTGTTTGGTTTTTAGCTTTAGAATGATAAGTATAAGGATAGTAGAATTAAAAGTGTTGGCAAAGAGAATAGTAGTATTTCTTTTTTAAAATTGTTGAGAAAAATGTGGAATTACCACATAAACACTAAAAACTCGTTTTAATATATAAGGGATTAGCATCTATACATAAGTGAACAATATGCTACCAATCCAATAATACAAAATTAGCATCTACACCATATTTTATGCCTAAAGAAATTTTATAAATTACATACACATTAAGTTTAATACGTTTACTGCACATATTCCCAACTAATCAAACGAGCTCAAAAAAGTATTCGAAACAAATATGTGAAAAACAAAACCTAAAAGAAAATGAATAAAAAAAATTAGTGAAAAAATCCAAAGTTTATCTTCGGTTAGTAAAAACTATTTCTATTACATTTTTCTTTAATAAAGAATAATTCAATTTGATTTCAAATATCGCAAATAGATAGTATGTAAAAACATAAGCAACTCAAACTAATTTATATTTAGACATAGAAAATTCTAAAAAAAAACTAAAATCAATAAAAAAACACAAATAAAATTTTAATATATCAATAGTTAGAAATATACGAGGCGTAGCCTAGATTTCCTCTAGTTCATCATAAAAAAAGAAAAAAATTTCGAAATAAGAGATTGAAGAAAATTGTTATGAGTTAAAAATTTATAAAAGTAAATAATTTTGACTTTACCTTTACATAAATAGAATAGAGTAAAAAATAATCATCATGAGATTACGAAACGAATATAAATTAAATATGGGAAGCATTTAAACCGTTCTTGAACTCAAAACAAGATTGTAGAGTTATCATAATTTCATACTATCTATGCAATGAAATTCCTAACAACCAATTGTCGTTTATTTAATATAAATTTAAGCAAATATTATGTTTAAGTTTGAAATGTTCACAAAAATCTTAATGACAAATTTTTGTGGCTAAGGAAGTAATGCCCACCTAAAATAGGTCAATTGATTTAATAACACTTTTGGTGCCACGATAGATCGATTGGGGCTATGATCAAACTGGCTTAATTCAGTTAAAGCAATGAAGTACAATTTTAAATGAAGAACTAATAGATCAACCCTATAAGAAACCTAACATAAATCTTCATAATTATCCCTTTAGAAAACCCAAAACTCAATATCTACTCAAACATGAATAGAGAAAACATGACATAGAAGTAGAATAAGAACTCATATATAATTGCAAAGAGAATAACAAAGGTTTGACAAAAACTCTTTTACAAAGCCTAAAAACTAGAACAACCTTAAACTATAAAAATCGCATAAAACTCATCTTTGGAGATGAAAGGAGTATTATACACAAAGGGAAAAAGCCCTAAAATCTAAAAAAAAAAAATTGTTCTCAAACGCCAACTGATCGGTTACAATGTGTACTGATTGGTTACATTGGTCTTTTGTACCGATTGGTTACTAAAGTGTACCGATCAGTCATCGTCTTTTTTTTCTTTCTTCACTTGATGCTGTTTTGATCCATTTTTACTCCCAAACTCTTTTTTTTTTTTTTGGCAAGTGTAAAAACCTAAAGATAAACAAAGCACGAAAATTATATTATTTTTACTAAAAGAACTCAAAAATCGGTGTTAAAAGGACTTTATTACTAATAAAAATATGAGTTAACATTTCATAAATTTTCTTTCTATTCTGCAAGTTATTACCACATGAAACTATTTGATTTAGGTGAAGTTTCAATTCATCTATAGGATATCCGTTTTTACTAGCAACATTGGTTATTGAATGTCTTTGGTACTGAAAATAAAATCGACCATTCTCTATGCATAAACGCGTTACGCATCGCTGAACAAAAAAAGAAACACGTACTTAGATATATATGAACGTGATTTTTCCAATATTACATGATACAGAAAAAGCTTAATTAGAACGTTATTGAGAATCAAATTTACACGGAAATATATAAACACAATAAAGTAAAAAAGAAAAGTTAAAGTGGAAAAATATGTTGTGGGGTTTGCAATTGGCAACCGACCCTAAATGCTTTTTCCAGCTTCTTTTACATAATTTTAATCTCTTTTTGTCTTTCTTACAATTCCATCAATGATCGATCGAATTCAAACCCTTATGTTACACTTCTTTCTTATATAACTGTCTCTTTATATTCCCACTCCTTCTTCTTCTTCTTCCTCTCCTTTTTTTTTCTCTCTCAAGTTCTATAAACGTTCATATTTGTCTCTTACATCATTTGGTTCTAGCTAAAGAGTGTGTTTATAAGTTCTTGAATTCCTTATAGGAAGTGGATATGGCTCCTGTATCAATGCCTCCTGGTTTCCGGTTTCATCCAACAGACGAAGAGCTTGTCATATACTACCTCAAGCGAAAAATTAATGGTCGGACGATCGAGTTAGAGATAATTCCAGAGATTGATCTTTACAAATGCGAACCTTGGGATTTACCTGGTATATTTCTCTCTTTCCTTTCTTTTATTGTTCTCATAAGATGCAAATCCATCATTTTTTTGGTCATCCGCAAGTATCTACCATGAACAAAGGTCGAAACTTGTTGTGTCTCATGTTAAAGAAATTTTAAATGAGACTATATCATAGCAACTTAGAAGACTCTATTTGGTTCCTTTTTAAGATGTCATAATCATTTGATTGATATTCTTATTGTAAGATCAAATTTTTTTGGACTTTAATTAAGTATAACATATTATAGATAAATTTTCTATAAACTACATAATGTGAAACTTCCTTTTGAAAGGGTAACCCTAGAGAGAATAGACAATTGATGTCCTTTCTTTTTCAAAGATTTTTGTTCCTTTTTTTCTCTAATACTATATATAATTCCTATTTTATTTTAGCATTTTTTACGTGCCAAGTTATGTATCTCTTGTACACGCATCGAACTTGGCATCGAACGTGAATGCTTTATCAACTAAATAATAATAAAATAGAACAACGATCCCAACTTTATCTTAGAATAAAATTTAAATGGACCCACCCTCATCTTTATTCTTTAAAAGGATTGTAATAAAACCGAGAGATGCGGTGGTGACTAGTGAGTGAGACAAATTCTGAAGAACGAGTCAAAAAAGGTAAGAAGATAGAAAAAAAAAGTAACTCATAATTTCACATGTGCTTTAGGGTTTGGAAGCTTCTCATTCACCTTCAACTTTTTGTTTTATACATAAAACAATGTTCTCTTTCTTTGTCGTTCTTTTAATCACTTGGATTCTCATGTCATGTTATGGCATCTTTAAGTAATGTGTACACATTAAGATTGCGATAAATCTAATTTCATTGTTCTCTTAATTATATTATCCTGGTTTGCTATTATTGCAGGGAAGTCCTTGCTGCCAAGTAAAGACCTAGAATGGTTTTTTTTCAGTCCTCGAGACCGGAAATATCCAAACGGATCAAGAACAAACCGGGCGACAAAAGCCGGTTACTGGAAAGCCACCGGGAAAGATCGTAAAGTGACTTCACATTCGCGGATGGTTGGAACAAAGAAAACGTTAGTTTATTACAGAGGAAGAGCGCCGCATGGCTCTCGTACCGATTGGGTCATGCATGAGTACCGTCTTGAAGAACAAGAATGTGACTCTAAATCCGGTATACAGGTAATTAAGCAAACTTTACAAAGATTAGAAAATTTTAATATTCTTAATTTTAACATAAACCAATATTGTATAAACATTTCAGGATGCCTATGCACTTTGTCGAGTATTTAAGAAGAGTGCTTTAGCCAACAAGATAGAAGAACAACACCATGGTCCGAAGAAGAACAAAGCAATGACCAATAGTGAACAATCTACTTCTAGTACTTGTTTGTATTCTGATGGAATGTATGAAAACCTCGAAAACTCGGGGTATCCGGTCTCACCCGATACAGGAGGCTTAACTCAACTCGGTAATAATTCGTCGTCAGATATGGAAACGATGGAGAACAAATGGAGTCAGTTTATGTCGCATGACACGTCCTTCAACTTCCCACCTCAGTCTCAATATGGAACAATCTCATATCCCCCCTCGAAGGTAAATTTACACTATCTCAAAGAAATACAAAATCAAAAGTGGTGAAAATGTAACCTTTTGTTTTCAAACTAATCTCTTATTCACTGAATTCTCCTCACATAATAGGTTGATATAGCGTTAGAGTGTGCAAGACTACAAAATCGTATGTTGCCACCGGTTCCACCACTTTACGTAGAAGGTCTCACACACAGTGAATATTTGGGAAACAACGTAGCTAACGATACAGATGAAATGTTGAGCAAGATTATAGCATTGGCTCAAGCCTCCCATGAGCCACGAAACAGTCTAGACTCGTGGGACGGTGGTTCTGCTTCCGGGAACTTCCATGGAGACTTTAACTATTCCGGAGAAAAAGTCTCATTCTTAGAGGCGAACGTGAAGGCTGTAGATATGCAAGAACATTATGGGAGTTTTAAGGACGAAAGACTTGTTGAAAACTTGAGATGGGTAGGAGTATCAAGCAAGGAACTAGAAAAGGTAGTGATACTTTACAATGTTTCAGTTCAAAGTATTTTTGGTGTTAATATATACAAGTAGTGTTATGAAATATTAAGTTTATGGTTGATCTTGTACTTTAAATTTCAGAGCTTCGTTGAAGAACACTCAACGGTAGTTCCTATAGAAGATATTTGGAGCTATCATAGAGATAATCAAGAACAAGAACATCAAGATCAAGGTAGCTTTCGCTTCTCGATTTCCATATATATTTGTATTATTTTCTTGACATATCAAGGATTTGATTTTCTCTTCTTAGTTTTAATTGTATCTTTTTTTTTTTGAAGATGGTATGGACGTTAACAACAACAATGGAGATGTGGATGATGCTTTCACACTTGAGTTCTCGGAAAACGATCATAACGAGAATATTTTGGACAAGATTGATCATGACACAACGAGTTCCTCATGTTTTGAGGTGATAAAAAAGGTTGAGGTTAGCCATGGATTGTTTGTCACAACTCGTCAGGTAACCAATACATTCTTCCAAAAGATCGTACCTTCGCAAACCGTTATAGTTTATATAAATCCAACGGGCGCCAATGAATGTTGTCATAATATGACATCAAAAGAAGAGGTTCCTGTCCGTAAAAAGATCAATCCGCGACTCAATGGAGTAGGCTCAACATTTCTTGTACGATGGAGAAAATTTGTGTACGTTATTGGCTTCATTCCTATGCTTCTATTGATGCGTTGTGTTCATCAAGGAGGTAACTCTAACAAAAACAGAAGCAGTGAAGGTTACTCGAGGCAGTCTAAGAAAGGAGATTGTAACAATCGGGGCACAATACTCATGATGGAAAATGCTGTAGTGAGAAGAAAATTTTGGAAGAGGAAGAAAGAGAAAAACATGGTTGATGAACAAGGTTTTCGGTTTCAAGATAGTTTCGGGTTGAAGAAGTTGGGGCTTTCTCTTGCTATCATCTTAGCTGTTTCTACCATAAGTCTTATTTGAATATTGAAGTTCAATATATCATATATGGCTTTTCACTTTTTCTATTGTACTCCCATTTGCCTAGGTCGTATCATTTGCTTTTCCCATTTCTCTAAAGTCTAAACCAAACTAAATTATTCGTATTATATGTGGTTATTTTCTGTTTATGTATTAAGTGATATGACCTCTTCGCGGGTTGAACGATCAATCTTTTGTTTTGTTTGTTTTTTATGTAAGCATGCACGTAAGATGGTAAGAGTATATTTGAGCAGATTCATACGAAATACATGAATAGATTACAACATCAACGATTTAGCTATCTTGTATTTCGGTATATTATTCACTATAGATATATATAAGTAAGTAAGTTTATAGTTTTTTTTTCTGTTAATTTGTTTATTACAACTATTGTTATTGTTTCATGTTTTGCAATGTATAGATCATCAAAAATTACTATCGACCTGTTTTGTTGTTGTCAAATAAATTTAAGAATAACCTATATATGGTTCAAACCGGAAAAGAAATGTCTAAAAAAGTGACATCTCAAAAGATGAGTTTAACATCACGAGTCAAACTACTGTCGGTTTCACAGAAAAAAGAATGTGAATGGAAGATAACGAGAGAGAGAAAAAGCCTCTCTTACGAAAGAAATCGTCTAGGTGTGTCACATAAGCTGGCTAATCTTATGGAGCCAATATTAGCTTTACTAGATCTGAATAATTTGTATGGAAGGCGATTGAGACTTCATTATGCTTCCATAAACAAAACATAGACTAAAGGAATGCGTCTAACACTAAGTGAAGGGGATAGAAGCTTTCATCGATAGCATTTAACTCCTAATGAAGATCCTTCCTATACATGAAAACCATATATGAATCTCTCCAACACTCGTACTCCCTCGACACTCCATTGATACGTGGAAACTTATGATTGATAAAATGATATTTTTGCTGCCCAAAGTGAATAAAAACAATTTGAATTTGATTGGATTGGATGATTCTTGTTAGAAAATAATTTAAAAGTAGTGAGAATTTCAATGGTATTTCTCGAGAGTACACATAGAATGTCCAGCGCTTGAGATCAGGTCGGATCTGATCCTGGAAAAAGGAAACAATTGCGATCGAATAATAGAATTTTAGGGAGCCAATTCCGATCATTGATGTTTATGATTGATCAAATGCTCACTGAAAACCACAGATAGTTTGAATTGTGAGCATTTTCCCATCATATCTGAAGGAAAACAGATCTATTTTTTCGCTCTTGGATAGATCTTGTTACAAGGAAGAAGCAGCATCTGATAGTTTGTTGATACGAGGTATAATGTATCTGTAATTCAAGTTATAAAATTGGCAAAAAAGTCATTACTTAGTAGTTTCAGGTCGCTTTCGGAGAAGTGATTCCGGTCACACCTAAGCAATATATGACAAATAAACCGTGGATACTGACAGATGAAGTGTAAGGGAAGCCTAGCCATCAGAAAAGGTAAAAACTAGTCACCACGTTGATTGCTTGTTGTGCAAGAACCATCTAATTATGTTAAATCCAATAACCCTAATATGTTTTTTCTTGTGCTGCAAGTATCAGATCTGTCATATTAGGGTTTCTGAAGTTGACAGAATCAAATGATTCTTGCACAACAAGCAATCAACGTGGTGGCTAGGTTTTACATTTTCCGCTAACGCTAAAGGTTCTAACGGTATCCATGACACTTCCTCTATCAATAACCACCGTCGATTTGTCCTAAATTGCTTTGGTGTGACCGGAATTGCTTCTCCAAAAACCTTATTTGAGTCTATAATTTTTTATCAGATACTTGTAAAAACTAGATTCTGAAAACAATGACTTTTTGCCAATTTGTAACCTGAATCAACAAACCGTCAGTTGCTTCTTCTTCCTTGCAGCAAGATCTACCCAACGACGCCAAAATCATGATCTGAATCCTTCAGATCCGACGGGAAATCGCTCATCAAAACCATTACTTGAACCGATCTCTTTTTTTTTTTTTTTATCGAAAAACACAAATAGTTTGAAATGTGAGCCACTAATATTCATGAAAACAATAGAGAATAACATGAGAATAAAATTAAAGAACGTTAGGTTTTCTTACCCAACTAGTCGGTGACAATCCGTGATGATCGACTCTTTTTCTCCACTTACTCTCGATTGAAGACACAACCACGATCACAAACGGCAGCGCGGATCTCAACTACGGTGGATGATGGTGGCTTGGAATCGAAATTTGCTTCTGTTTTTTTCAAGGTTTAAAATTGGAGCGTGTTAATGTTGTGAACGGTAGCGGTTACAACAAGGAGATGTAAACATATATACACATTCTCAACCCTTCTTGATATAAGATTGGGCCTTAAATGGATTTGGTTTCCTTTACCAAAAAAAAAAGTAGATGACCTAGGTTTGAGGGTGTTTCAAACATTGCCGTAAGAGGTAAACCCTCCTCGCCACATCGTTTGCTTGTCGTGCAAGAATCAATTTTACCTATCAAAATCCAAAAATATAATCTTTTTTCAAACAGTATTTTTTGGTTGGAAGTTACCAGATCCTAGTTTTACCAACCGCATATCAAACTTTATAGTTTCACCTTTTTATTTCTGTTCTTGAGAAATCATTCGTATAGAGTTAGACTTATTCATTGCCAATTTGTTAGGTTGATAAAAATTGAATGTTTAAAACATAATGATGTTTGCGGTGTAATGTTATGAGATATGCATGTTGTTTTGTTTGATGTCAACATGCATATCTCATAACATAGCTAGCATCGATATGTTTCAACTTTCAATTTTTAATATCTTAATCATCAACAATGAATAAATCTAATATGAATGAATTTCTGAATTACAAAAAAAAAAAAAATCAGTGACGTTTCATCGACTTACGAGATAATTTGGAATGGAGTTAACCTCTGATTAATGAGCCATATGTATCTATGGCTTATTTGAAGCGAGATCTATTCAAAAATACAAACAAATCAATCTAACTCCCTCAAATTTGAGTGCCTTTTCCTTCCTCTTCTTCACTAGGATCATATCGGATCACAACAACAACAAACGTACGGCGTCGAACTCAACTACGGTGGACATTGGTGGCTGAGGCTCGAGATTTGCTGCTCCTGTTTAGGGTTTTAAGTGGAAATATAAAATGTGCCGATATACACAAGCAGCACACAACAAAGACATGATTTAGGGTACTTGGGCCTTAATGGGCCGGATTGGGTGTTACAATATACAAAGTTCATCGAAAGTTTAGGTTATTTAAAAATAATCTTCCGTTGAAAAATGAATCCATTAATTTCATGCATTTTGGTGAGATGTATCAGTACCATAATATGGATACATGGCTTTGACTTTATCCCTACTTTAAACATAAACTCCATTTAACCAAAAAAAAAAAAAAACCCCCATATTTTGTTTCGAAATTCAATAATTATTTTCCTTTTTCAATAATATTGATGATACCTTTGGTATATTGCATTAACAATGACTTAATTTGCATTATCTTGGAATCGAGATTGTGGTAATGGGGATGGAATGCACGTGGTGATACGTAATGGGTGTAGACAGAAAATCACAAGAAAGCGAAAGTGCTAACTATTGAAACACAAAGTGACAAATCAAATAATAGTCGCGTGCTCTCTTCACGGGTCACCTCTATTGTTCTCGCATTCAATCAAAACCTCACTTTCCAAATGCTTTTTTATTTTTCTATTTTTTTTTAATTGTTTTTGTTGTGGTAAGATTTTTTTTACTTTCTGTGATATAATTGGCCACAACAAGATTAAACAGCATTGACATGAAATTTTAAATTTCTTTAACAGAACCGGCCAAAAAATATAAATATTTTTTTTGTAAGGCGGAAATATATTTAAATTTCTTTAACATAACCAGCCAAAACATTTATACATTTATTTTTTGTAAGGTTTAAATATTTTTTAACAGAAACGGCCAAAAAATATTTTTTGTAAGTCTGAAAGATATTCTACATTTCTGAGTAATTAAAAATAGGCCGAAAATAGCTTTACTTTACAGTAAATCACACTATATTTTAAGAAAAAGGAAAAAAGAAGAGAGAGACACAAATCCCTTAGTAAGTAGAAGATAAATAGTTTAACAAAATAATTGTAGAAGAGAACCTCCGATTTGGATTTCTAAACCGGTTTAATTAAATATAGTTAGAAATAATAGAAGAAAAATAAAATGGGACATTTTCTTCGTTATAATTTTTTCATTAAGTTGTATAGTATGATAGAAGGAGAGATGAAAAATGATGTAAAAAAATGTTAGTAAAATATATTTTTCTTCTCTATCTTAACAATTTCTCGTTTTATATATGCTAATGGGGCTAATGAATAAATGGTCTTTCACATGATTTTGCAACCTTGACACAAGTTTAAAAATGTTTGAACTTCCATAGGAGAGATATGGGGCTAATGAATCAAGGTACATATAGCCATTAAACTAAAGATGAATACAAATATGTATGAAGAATGTAATACTGTACTGATGCAAATATGGTTTCATATACATTTACTCTGAAGTAAGGAAGTCCAGTGAGGCAAATATTCCATCTGAATTCCACAATTGTTTAAAATCAAACTAAAAACAAAAAGTACATTCCAACAGAATTTCTAGCATACAGAAAATTTTTTTATTTTTTATTTTTTGCCAAAAGAAAACAACAATAATAAAATATTTCTTCCTATCACTCTCCACTCTATCTCTCTCTGGAAAACCCACAGATATTTGTAGTGTGAATTCAAGAAGAGCCAATCTATATTCCAAAAGGATTTAGTTGATTTTGTCTTCTTTCTTCATCACCATTAACAGTGATAATGTCTTCATTGCCTTATAGTTCTTGGCCTCTGATACTGTTGTTAGCATTATGGTGCATGGTAGCTAGAGAATCAAACGGAGCTTCCAACAATGTAAAAGTTGGAAGCATTTCAAAGGTGGAAGATGCTGAGAATTTCTATATCTATTATGGACAAACCTTTAAAGTCATCAAGAATGCCATTGATGGCAAGAGCTATCTCCTTATTCAGGTTCTTGCTTATCTCATTAACTTGTGACTCTTCTATTTGTTTCCAAAATGTATGGTCAAAGTCTGAAAATATTAGGGAATAATGTAGAACACCTCTAGAATGGCGGTTCGGACAAAGTATTGTACTTCCAGGATAAAGTCTTATGTGATTCCACTACTAAATTACTCATTAGACACTCAATCTTCTCAAGGTATGCTCTGTTTTTCCCCTGTTTCATTCCTCTGTTTAAAGCTATTCTGTTGTTTTAGATCTCCATGTTTTCTCTAATTCAGGAGGCGTTCCGGTTTCTTTCTTCGAGGTAAACATTCTTTCTTGATGATTTAAAGATTTGGTTTTGTGTCAAATCAACGGTTTAGCATCTCAAGAAACATAAGCTCTAGACTAGTGTTGGCACTAGCCAAACAATTCTATAGAAGACTAAGATTACACTTTGGAATGGACAAAAAAAATGGATTTAGTTTTGATTATATGCAGCTACTTGGATTACTCGGAAGCTTGAAGGGAATAACATCGGATGCGGTAGCTTCACCGTGTCTTCTGAAACTGTGTGAGGCAGGGGAAGTAGTTAAGATTGACAAAGGTGAACAGCAAGGGCAGGTATTATCTCAATTTGCGGCGCATTTCATCAGCGATACGGATCAACCTCAGACTTGCAATTTTGCAAACTTTTTTCCACTTAGTGAAGGCACACCTCTTCAGGTGCCAATTATTATCTTTGCATAGATATAAACCTAACCAAAAGTGATAAAATTTGCACATTTTGATATGAGGTTGTGATGGTTTTGTAATCTTGAATAAGCGAGCGGAGTGGATCAAATTCCTTGGAGCTTTTACCAATCTTGAAACTAAAGCCAATCAAGTCTATGACGCGGTTAGTGACTATTCATGCTTCTCTTTGCAAAATCTGACTACATAGCCTATTTTTGCTGTTTATAAAGTATGTTATGGAACCTTGTAGGTTAAAGCAAGCTATACTTGCTTGTCTCAAATGGCTGCCAACAAGACAAAATCCTTCAAGCCTATTGTAGCCTGGATGGGATATGATCAAAATGTTGAAATCTTTCTTCTTTTTCTCAAACTATTTTAACATTTTTGTTTCTTATAATTCAAACTCATTGTGTATAATTTTATTTTCAAGGGATGCATGTGGAGTTTTACTAAGGATTCACACAAGCTCAAGGTACGCGTTTCAACTTCACACTTTCAATTATTCCCTTAAATGTTTGGAAACATCTTTGGAACTGAATATGACGAACACAAACACAACAGTTTGTAGAAGATGCGGGTGGTGAAAATATTGACAAGTCTATAAACAAGGTCTCTTACAATGTCTCTGATCCTGATGATTTGGAAGCACTCCATGCCATTTTATGTGTAAGGGGGATCATACTTGTTCTGCTTTCATTTTTCTGATGACCAAAATAAACTTATTTGCTTAGGCTCAAAACGTCGATTTAACAGACTGTAGATGCGGTGATCGATGAAACGCTATCGTCTGACCCTCTAAATTACACACAGACGACGTTCTTGGGGAACATAAACGTGGATGATAACACTTGTTTTGCGTTTCTTGCAAATCAAAGCATCTGGAGATATGACAAACGGGTCAGAAACGGAACAACTCTTGGTAAGAAAGTTTTGAATAACACTGTTTATTTTTATGTTGATTTGCGCTAAAACTGTTTCTTGAAATTTGTAAATGAGTAGACTGGTACGACGGAGCAATCTCGCAACCAAATCTAGTACTGGCTGACATTGTTGAAGCCTTGTTTCCAACGGGAAACTATACAACTTCGTACTTCAGAAACATTGCTAAGGTAACAGTCTAATATTTTGACATTCTAAAATTTAAACTCGTCATTGTGAATTTGTTTTTATAAACTCTATCCATCCTATATGGTTGTCCGAACCACTCGCTGAAGTATAAGGAATTGCTGACTAAAGAAAAACCTAATATGCTAATAAGGGATGTTATGGTGAGCCGCAAATTTGTAGCCGGCCTATAGTCTCGTACGGGTCGGCCGGTGGACTTACATGTGCTTTGTTAAAAATTTGTTAGACCGGTCCAGTCCATTCCTATAGTTAGTCTTTCATGGGCCATGGCAAACCCGTCATTTTTCTTTTGCAGTTTTAGCGCTTGACTCATTACAAACCAAGCTAGATTGGCCGATTACATAATCCATAAAGTTTAGTTTGAATTCAAGAGTATGTCACTTTCATTGATTTTAAGTTGCTTATTTTTTAACCTTATAATTAAACATGGCAGGGTGAAGGAGTCATAAACATTAGTCCTGATATGTGTGATAGAGACGCATCATTGCCGTTAGTTCCTATAATTCCAGCTTGTGGATGATGTTCCTATAATTCCCCGTGAAAGGTCGAAGGTATTATTTGACAATGATAGTTGTTAGAGATTTTGATCTTGTCCAAGATTATTGAGCAATTATGAGGGAAGACTAACAATAATAATCAACTATTATTTTCTTAGCTCATATTTAATTTCTTGTGTAATCACATATGTAATATTTTATATTTTGCGGAAATAACATACAAGTGAGTATATTTATAAAAGATGAAAAATAAAAAAACATACGAGTAGGGGTTGTGCCTTTAGTCAAATGGTTAAGTCCATTTGACTCCGCCTTCCTCACTGGAGTTCGACTCCATTAAATCGCGTTGCCCCGCGTAGTAGGAATTGACTATGGATCGGGTCTTGTCGATCCAAAGATGTAAAAAAAAAAAAAACATACAAGTGAGTACAAGAGTAAAAAGAAGAGCTTTAGACTCAATCACGGCGTCAACCCATAAAACTTAGGCATGGACCTTAACATTGATAGCAAAAAAAAAAAAAGACAAAAAAAACTTAGGCATGGACCTTCTTCGGTTAGTTCAAGTTGACTAGATACGGTTCTTTGGTTTGTTCGGATTGCAAAACTTCTACCTAGTTAAACCAAATAAGACTATGGTTATTGGTTCCATTATGGCAAAGTTTGGTTTGGTTATAGGTTTTAACAAATTTCTCGAATAACCAGAAAGTTATATAGTTATATAAGAAATTGATTAAATAGTTATAACTGTTTATATTACATAAGAAAGATACTCAAAATATTTTAGATAAAAACTTGTTTACAACATTTGATTACCAAAATTTATTAAAATGTTTTAGGAATTAATTACCTATTTAAATTATATCGTTAAAAACTATTAAATTGAAATAAATTATAAATTTAATTATATAATTAAATATTATCTAGTTTTTGGTTGTTTTAGGTGATATTTTAGATAATAGTTGATTTAATATTACTTACAAACTAAAAATAGATAATTCAAAAATATTTTTTGCATTTTATTAGTACAGTAAATATTTCGAAAAGTTATATATTTAATACTTTATATTTCTTTCATACTAATTAAAAATATAATTATATAACTTAAATTCAGTTGTTTTAAATTAAAATATTATTTTAAAGTTAATACCAAAAATAATTATCTCATTTCAAAAAAAATCAGCAGTTCAAAAAATTCGATAATGTAAAAAATCAATTAACCAAATATAAGTCGAATGTCTTAATATAAGTCGATAAAGAAAAAATATTAAGTCGATTAAAATAAAATATAAATCGACATTTCAAAAAGACTATTTTTTGTTGAAAGGTTTAATTGATTAATAAAAATTGAGAAATATGTACAAGAGTTTGAAAGTTCAAAAAGACTATTTTATTAATAAATCAACGTAAAATAAAATAAGTCTCCCAAGAATAAATAAGTCGGCGGAAATGATTATAAAATCAATATAAAAAAAGTCAACGTCTATGTAAAAAGGTAATAAACCAAAAAAAATATAAGTCAACTTTATAAAATAAGTCGATAGAAAATAAATATAGTCGATGCAAATTAAATATAAGTCGTCAATTCGAAAAATTTACATTATTAATAAGTCACCGTAAAATGACATCGATAGTTCAAAAAACCGACTATGTTATAAATCAACGAGCCAAAACATAAGTCGACTGTTTCAAAAGAAATCGACTGTGCAAAAAATTAGGTCAATATAAGTGAAAAATAAGTCAGTAATTACCAAAAATCCACTTTAATAATAAATCAACATAAAATGAAATAATTCTACTATAAATTACTATAAAATATAATATAACTAGATAACAACCCGCACTATGTGCGGGATGAAGTGATTCAAGTAAAATTATTATAATTAAAATTTTTATGCAGGATCCAAGATCCGTTTGTGTAAAACAAAACATGTAATAATTTTTTTTATTTTCTTTTAATTCAAATTTGGGACTATTTCGTATATGAATACGTTTTACCCGTGAAATATTTGAACCTGGAATAAAGCTTCAACGTGATAAAGAAAGTATTAACGAAATGTTACCATTTATGCTAATATGCATTTCTATATGTTTTAAAGATGTCGAGAATGATATATAAAAAAAAAAGATATCGAGATTTAAGTATAAGAAATCTAAAAATTTATCAAAGATGAGATTCGATAGTTTTCAAGTTAAGATTTTGTAGTGTTCCAAATTATGATTCTTAGATTATCAATGGATTACTACGAAATAGTTATAATGTGGCCAGATTTTAGTTTATAAATAAATGTGGTTAGTTTTTCTTCGAAAAGTTAGAATCCCTAAAAAAAAATCGGATTTTAAGTATCGTAACATATATTGAAAAGAGATTATCTTATGTATTTAAGTACAATAGATATATAAATTTATGAAAGATGTAGAGATTTTGTAGTTTTGAATTCAAGATTCTTGAACCAAATGTATATATTTTATTATTTAAATATAAACATAAGTATAAATATAAATTAAATACAAAGATTGTTTACCCATCGGCTTGAGAAGATTTATATAAATGTATATAAAGAAAAATATAAATATAAAGATTTATTAATATAAGATAAACAAAAAGTATATGTTTTTTAATTATTAAAAAATAGATCATTAATATAAATAAACAAAGCTCTCGTGAATTTTTGTTAAATATAAATATGAATATTAGTTGCCTAATTATTTGCTTTTTAGTTATAATTTCGTTTTTTTATTTGTGTGATATATGTATGTATTAAGACTAATGGCAAAATCTGTAAATATTTTGGTAAAATTTGGGTAATAATTTAAATGGGTGGAAAATCACTCTGAAAGCGACACGTCAGCATGGCAGTTTAGTTAATAACACGTCAAAGTAAGGTTTATTTTTTAGAGTGCTTCTCTATTAATATATAAGGGATTTTCAAATTTCTTATAAAATTTAATATATTTATAAAAATCTCCGGATTATAAATGTGTGTTTAATTAGGTATCTGTTGTTGCTCCAAACACACCGGCCATGTATGAGATGCACTTTGCCGTTCCCATGGCTGGAGCTGTACTTAACCCTATCAATACTCGTTTGGACGCAACATCCATTGCGGCAATCCTCCGCCACGCCAAGCCCAAGATCTTATTCATAGACCGCAGTTTTGAGTCCTTGGCTCGAGAAATCCTCCATCTACTTGACCACTCACAACTAAACTTGCTGGTTGTATTTATTGAGGATAACAATTTCCCTCAAAGGGTTTCGTCCAAGGAGTTAGACTACGAGTGTCTCATCCAGAGGGGAGAGCCAACACCATCATTGGTGGCACGTATGTTCCGTATTCAAGACGAGCATGACCCAATCTCTTTAAACTACACATCGGGTACCACGGCCGACCCAAAAGGTGTTGTGATTAGCCACCGAGGATCTTATTTGTGCACATTAAGCGCGATTATTGGTTGGGAAATGGGGACCTGCCCTGTCTACCTTTGGACTCTACCTATGTTTCATTGCAATGGATGGACGTTTACATGGGCTACCGCGGTGCGTGGGGGTACAAGTGTGTGTATGAGGCACGTGACTGCCCCGGAGATCTATAAAAACATAGAAATGCATAGCGTGACCCATATGTGTTGTGTTCCTACCGTTTTCAACATTCTTTTGAAAGGAAATCCGCTTGACCTATCACATAGGTCTGGGCCGGTCCATGTGTTGACTGGAGGTTCACCACCACCGGCTCCTCTTGTTAAGAAAGTTCAGCTGTTGGGATTTCAAGTGATGCATGCCTATGGGCTGACCGAGGCCATTGGTCCGGTTCTCTTTTGTGAGTGGCAAGACGAGTGGAATAGGTAAATAATTTTTGGTACAAGTTTATACTTCAAATATGCAGTATTAAATTTCACTTTTCGTTATCATTTGCCAAAACAAAAAAAAATCAGTTTTCTAAAATTATAAAATTTAAAATATGCATTATTTAAAATAAAAATAAAACCATATTCAATTTTATTAAAATTAATTAATATGTCACTTCTATATTATTCTTTCAAAACAGATTACCCGAGAATCAACAGATGGAGTTGAAAGCAAGGCAAGGGCTAAGCATCTTAAGCCTAGCTGAAGTTGACGTGAAAAACAAGGAAACACAAGAGAGTGTTCCGCGCGATGGGAAGACGATGGGAGAAATCGTCATGAAAGGAAGCAGCATAATGAAAGGATATCTAAAAAATCCCAAAGCTACATTTGAAGCGTTTAAACATGGATGGCTCAACACAGGAGACGTAGGTGTGATTCATCCTGATGGGCACATAGAGATCAAAGATCGGTCTAAAGACATAATCATATCGGGAGGCGAAAACATTAGCAGTGTTGAAGTCGAGAATGTTCTTTATAAGTACCCAAAAGTCCTTGAGACTTCCATCGTGGCCATGCCTCACCCTACGTGGGGTGAAACCCCGTGTGCATTCGTTGTTCTAGAAAAGAGTGAGAGTACTAATAAAGAAGACCGTGAAGATAAATATGTGACCAAAGAGAAAGATTTGATTGAGTATTGCCGTGAGAATCTGCCACATTTTATGTGTCCGAGAAAGGTGGTGTTTTTGGAAGAACTGCCCAAAAACGGAAATGGAAAGATCCTTAAGCCTAAGCTAAGAGACATTGCTAAAGGTTTGGTTTTTGAGGATGAGGTCAATATTAGATCTAAAATAGTTCAACATCGTGAAGATAAACTTCGGGTTGATCACTTTTCTTCGCGACTTTGAGTTTATGCTTCTCCTACTTATAAATATGTATATATTGTTGTCTATCAAGTAATGATAAACTGTATTTCTCCATTGATGGACAGAGTCAAACATCAACCGAAAGTTATCAATTATGTAGTTATTAAATGACATTAAAAATAAAAATTTGTAACCATCTTTTTATCAACCAAACATTTAAACTAAAAAATGTTTTTTGGTAACGAAATCTAGGATAAAAGTTTACAAATAACTTGAACATTTCATAATTCTAGTACGAGGAGCGGGAAATAGGTATTTTCATACATGTACAATCCGCAAAGTGTGTTTTCCGACCTGAACAAATATGTATGGTTAATTCATACCCAAACCTCAAAAAAATTGGATTTCATACTTCAATTTTATATTTAGCGTCTAATTCAAAGTTCTAATTAACAGATGTTAGTTCACTGTTACGGTTGCTGAATCAGATGACATATGTTTGATGATATGGGAGTTAAAGTTTTATAAATTTAGCAATAATCGGGTCTCGAACCCACGATGTTTCACTATAGCTATGGATCAAATGCTAATGGACTGCGCAAAGGAGTGAAACTTTATGGGTTGGAGACCCAGTTTTTGCAAAATTTTATAAAATCTTAACTCTAACAATTAAAACGACATCATTCCAATCTGCCCCGTATAGAGTTAAATCTGCCACGGGCCGGGGCAAGTCTGACACGGGCTGGCGCAAGTCCGTCATTTTTAGTTTTGCAGTGTTTAGCGCTTGACTAACAACAATCCAAGCCAGATTAGCCAATCACATAATCCAAATATTCATATAATCTAATTTGAATATTCATCAAGGACATATCATTTTCATTGATTATAATTTGCATATTTTTGTAAACTCATATTTAAACATGGCAGGGTGAAGAAGTCATAAACATTAGTCGTTAGTTCATGCAATACCAGCTTTTGGATGATTTTCCTATATTTTCACAGCTCCCCAAGCATTCCCCAAGAAACGACGTCGAACGAACGAATTATTTGTTAGAGATTTTGATCTTGTCCAAGATTACTGAGGAATTAAATTATGCATTGGCAAAAACGATGCTGAGTTGTGACTACCAAGTTGCCGTCAATCCAATTCTAAATGGAGTGAAAATGAAGTTCATGAAAAACTAAGATAAGCCACGCAATTCTTGAATCATCTGCAACGACCGATATTTGTATATTTTATTTTGGTTAACCACTAGGTCTTTGAGTTTCAGCGGATGAATCAAAACTAAATATACTTTGAATTTCAGCGGATCATATCTCTTCTAGAAATCCAAACAAAACCGAATTGATCAAACCTTGGTTCAGTTCAGAAATTTCCAGGGTTAATAAAACTATAAAACTATGGTAAACATGCATGTTATCACATTCTCCTTTTGATATGCAGTTACACTAGATTATTATTTAAAGCAAATATTTTTAATTTAACGTAACATATGATCTGTAAAAATATTGAAGGATCAGTTCATATACTAAAACAACCGTTAGTAAAACAAACTATTCATACATTTGATTATTTTTCTATAACATTTAGTTAATTGTTTGCGGTGGACAACCAATTTGGTTTTAAATTTTAATATGTTTTTTTTTTCCGGTTTATCGGTTTTATAGAAACATAAACCTTTTTAAAAAGTGTATATAATTTGGTTTGGTTCAGTTTCTTCAGTTCACGGGTTATTTTTCTTATAAAAACTGAAATCATATAGAAGCTAGCAGTATATATGCAATTTAGTTCAGTTTGGTTTTTAGTTTTTAAATTTATTTTCGATTAGTAGAGACACATCTATTATTGTTAGTCGATGAACACAAACATATATATTCTACAATTTAAAAAGAAAAGAATCTAAGAGTAATCCTTTTATGTATATGATGTGTTTAAGGTATGAAGTTTATTTCAACCATGAAGTTCTCGAGCTTATTGACTAGAGCAATGAATAACACACACACACTTAGCCCTTGTATTGCACCACTATACTTACTCTTTGAAAAAAGGTTGGATCCACAATTTCTAATGTTTGTAATTCAAAGGATATCCATATCCTTTAAACTTTGAAGATTTCTCCTTCAAAGATAAGAAACGCATCAAAAGAGGCTGACCGATTCACAATCACAATTGTATTTACCTAGATCTTCACATGCATGAAGATTAAAAGAGGCTCTAAACTTGATTAGAAAATATTAGTGAGGTCCATAGGCTGAGAGCAGTCTCAGGTCTTGAACTTGCACGAAAATTTGACGATTCAGCACATGATCCTCTTAATTAAGGATATTAACAAAAAAAAAAACCTCAAAAAAAAAAAAGCTTAATGAGTGGAATATACAAAATTAGAGTTAGATGGTGATTAGAGGTGTATGGAGACTGTATGAGAAGGTAGTTAAAAAAATTAGGTTTAGATTGGGTCAACCTGACTTGAGCTGGTTCAGATATTGCGGTTTTATTTAAATCGACCAATCATTTTTAATGCAAAACATACAAACTCTCTAGAAGAATCGACCAGCTGTGAAAGAGACCTGCTGATGTCCACTTGACATCAAGTGGTTTATCACTTCTTGCAGAGGTCACATGGACATTACCCAGTCCCTTTCACTTCTTCAGAAGCATTTATGTGTTTTGCATCAAAAATGATAGGTCGATCAATGAAAAATGTTTATACTGATCACCTCTTGGGTTAGTCTTTAAGATGTCAGTCACCTAATTTCTTCCCCATTCTCGTTGCATGCACTTCATCTACCCATCAAAATACCATAAGTTCATTCTCGTTGCATGCACTTCATCTAGTTGAAACACCGGAAAATCTTATTGGCTTGGAAAAACCACTGGCTAGTTGAAACTCATCTTAGTACTAGCTGTCCAAAATTTCAATGGTGAGAAAGTTTCTAATATCCCACAAGATCTTTTAGATGCTTTTCTATGATCCTATATCATAATTTTGCTTACTTGCATCCAAATGTCAACCAAAACACGATAAAAAATACCCAAAACACAAAAGAATGATAAACAAAAAACCAAGGAAAAAAATGCATAAACAAAAGTAGATTTGCAAAAAAAAAAAAAAAAGTTATAACAGTAAAAACGAAACATCAGTCACCATCTGGATGTATACAGGAAAAAAAAAACGAATTTAGTTCTGTTGGATTTATTGAGTAAAATGAAGGTGGATACAACAATATGGCTCAACCTTGTCGGTGAGTAGCACAAATATCAATTCCAATTCTATTGAAACCTGACCACATAAAAATGTTGATAAGGTAAAGGACACTTGCAATAATTTCCTTTCAATAATTGCCTTAATTGAGTGACGGATTATTTTATATTTCCAATTTTAGCCATGTTTTTTTTCTACTTCCTAAAAATGACTTCCGGATTATTATCATAACTAGGACTCAGGACCCCCGCGATGTCGCGGGGGAATGTATTTCAAAAATTATTTAAAAAAATATCAAACGAAAAAATCATAATGAATTGTAATAATTTTGAATTTTTTTAATAACAAATCAATATATATTTTACAAAAATTATGATAAAGAAAACCCTCACAAGCATTTATTAAGTATACTAATATTAGAAAAACAATAATTTGTAACTAAAAAACTATTCTCAAGTGCAAAAAGCATAAACTAATAAACCAAATATTACAATGGTTTGATAAATAAGCCAAAACGTTCAACGTCAAATAAACCAAATGATATTGTGTTAAATTAAACGGTAACAACAATTCATTTAAACATATTTTAGTATTTAAATATTTTTAAAAATATGACGAACTTATCCGAGAAACGCAACCGTAGATATCAAATATTCCAAAAACTGCAACGGTTCATCAATTATACCAAATATTGCAATAGTTCATCAAATATACTAAAGATAACAATGGTTCGTAACACAAAACCAAAAGTTGCAATAATTCGTCAAATAATCCAAAGGTTGAAACAGTTCAATTAAATAGTTACAATCTCATTTAAATACATTTTAGTAATTAAATTTTAAGAATTAAAATAATAATTTTGAAAAGTTACACCGAGAGACGCGGCGGTAGATAATTAAATGTTATACCTATTTATAAAATAAACCAAAAAATGCAATTATTCGTGAAATAAACTAATTATATAAACCAAAGGTTGCAATTGTTCGTAAAATAAACTAAATATTGCAATGATTCGAATAAGCGGTTTCAACTGTTTATGAAGAGTTACAATAAAAAACGCAACCGTAGAAAACATTCAGAATGCAATTTATATAAAAAAAACATCACCGTAAAATATATATTTTAATTAATAAAAATATTAACGAAAAGTTGCGATAAAAAGACGCAACCGTTCAGATGTGCAAATGGTATTTATTAGATTGCTATTATATATAGATTTTTCTATATATATAGTATCTGTTTGCATATCCCTCACACAAACATTCATTAAACACAAACAATAAGCAGAAGAAGATGGATAACTTGGCGTTATGTGAAGCAAACAACGTTCCTCTAACGCCCATAACGTTCTTGAAAAGAGCTTCAGAGTGTTATCCGAATCGAACTTCTATAATCTACGGACATACTCGTTTCACTTGGCCTCAGACCTATGACCGTTGCTGTCGTTTGGCCGCTTCTCTCCTATCTCTTAACATCGCCAAGAACGATGTGGTATCTCACACTCTCTGTCTCACTATCCTTACCCCTATTTTTCGCTAAACAATTTTAATTTTTCAGAAATAGTACTTTGTTTTGTGTAGAGTGTGTGAGTGTAACTAATATGCATAAATAGACAGACAAACATTCATTTATATATACAAAAATATGAGACATGTGATTATAAATGTGTGTTTAGGTATCTGTTGTGGCTCCAAACACACCTGCCATGTATGAGATGCACTTTGCGCCGTTCCCATGGCTGGAGCTGTACTTAACCCAATAAACACTCGTCTGGACGCAACATCCATTGCCGCAATCCTCCGCCACGCCAAGCCCAAGATCTTATTCATAGACCGCAGTTTTGAGCCCTTGGCTCGAGAAATCCTCCATCTACTATCATGTGACGACTCACAAGTAAACTTTCTGGTTATATTTATTGAGGATAACAATTTCCCTAAAAGGGTTTCTTCCGAGGAGTTAGACTACGAGTGTCTCATCCAGAGGGGAGAGCCTACGCCCTCCTTAGTGGCACGTATGTTCCGTATTCAAGACGAGCATGATCCAATCTCCTTAAACTACACATCGGGTACCACAGCCGACCCAAAAGGTGTTGTGATTAGCCACCGCGGAGCTTATTTGTGCACATTAAGCGCGATTATTGGTTGGGAAATGGGGACCTGTCCTGTCTACCTTTGGACTTTACCTATGTTTCATTGCAATGGATGGACATTTACATGGGCTACCGCGGCGCGAGGGGGTACAAGTGTGTGTATGAGGCACGTGACTGCTACAGAGATCTATAAAAACATAGAAATGCATACCGTGACACATATGTGTTGTGTTCCTACCGTTTTCAACATTCTTTTGAAAGGAAATCCGCTTGACCTATCACATAGGTCTAGGCCAGTCCATGTGTTGACCGGAGGTTCACCACCGCCGGCTACTCTTGTTAAGAAAGTTCAGCTGTTGGGGTTTCAAGTTATGCATGCCTATGGGCTGACCGAGGCCACTGGTCCGGTTCTCTTTTGTGAATGGCAAGACGAGTGGAACAGGTAATAATTAATCATGTGTGCAAATTTTGACTTATATATACATTAAATTTCACGTTTCATTATCGTTTTCCGAAAATTAAAAGTTCTGTTATCAACATTATTAAGATTCTATTTTAATATTAAAAAACAAGTTTCAATTTTCGTTATCATTTACCAACAATTAAAAGTTCTTTTATCAATATGACATTCCTATTACTCAATTGAAACAGGTTACCAGAGAATCAACAGATGGAGTTGAAAGCAAGGCAAGGGCTAAGCATTTTAGGTCTAGCTGAAGTTGACGTGAAAAACAAGGAAACACAAGAGAGTGTTCAGCGCGATGGGAAGACAATGGGAGAAATCGTCTTGAAAGGAAGCAGCATAATGAAAGGATATCTTAAAAATCCTAAAGCTACATTTGAAGCGTTTAAACACGGATGGTTCAACACAGGAGACATAGGTGTGATTCATCCTGATGGGCACATAGAGATCAAAGATCGATCCAAAGACATAATCATCTCGGGAGGCGAAAACATCAGCAGTGTTGAAGTCGAAAATGTTCTTTATAAGTACCCAAAAGTGCTTGAGACTGCCGTCGTGGCCATGCCTCACCCTACGTGGGGTGAAACCCCGTGTGCATTTGTTGTTGTAGAAAAGAGTGAGACTAATAATGAAGATCAGGTGGATACATTTGTGACCAGAGAGAGAGATTTGATTGAGTATTGCCGTGAGAATCTGCCACATTTTATGTGTCCAAGAAAGGTGGTGTTTTTGGAAGAACTGCCTAAAAATGGAAATGGAAAGATCCTTAAGCCTAAGCTAAGAGACATTGCTAAAGGTTTGGTTGCTGAGGATGAGGTCAATGTTAGATCTAAAATAGTTCAACAGCGTGAAGATAAACTTCGGGTTGATCACTTTACTTCGCGTCTTTGAGTTTATGCTTCTCCTACTTATAAATATATATATATATATATATATATATATATATGTATAGTTGTCTATTAAGTAATGATAAACTGTGTTTCTCCATTTATGGACAGTCAAACATTGACCAAAGTTATCAATTGTTACCATCTTTTTATCAACCACACATTTAAAGCAAAAATGTCGTTTGGTTACCAAATCTGGGGATATAAGTTTACAAATAAACTTAAAACATTTCATAATTCTAGCACGAGGAGCAAAACAATCGACCCAAGTGTTTGTAACGAGGAATCTATATAATAATAAAAGTATTCATTAGTTTTTTTTTTAACTTCTTTCATTAGAGAAATCAAGAATAAAGTTCACAAAAAAAAGAGTGCTAGTAAAACAGAGCAAAACAATAGATGATAAAGACTCGTGTTGAGATAGCATAATCTTAAAACTAGCACGAGCGGAGGGTCGTGTTGACTAAGTCTAGACGACGAGTCGTATTGACAAGCTAGGGTTCATATTCCAGGTAAAAGGAACGGTTCGGGCCTCATTGCCATCTGTGTTGCTCAACCTACTATTAGGAACTTTGAACCCCGGCGAGTACTATTGACTGCCGTGTTCGACCGTCGTATTGACGGACCACTTATGCTAACCTTAAGAAAAGATACAGAATCGCGACTGTGTTTAGAATAGAAAGAAAACAAGGTTTATGAAGAAGTTAGGAAGTCTGGAAAACTTAGAGAGAAGTTAGAGAGACATTTTAGAGAGAGAAAGCTATTATGAAATTTTATGATATTTTAAGTTGTGTTTTCTTACAAGGGGTGCACACATATTTATAGGAGGATTTAAGGCGCTGACATAAGCGTTTACCTCAGCGATTACATCATCGCTTACATCATTATTTATTTTACATGATTTTAAACACATCACACATATTATATATTTTATTTATTTTACTTTTCCATACCTTTTAATGATCCATTTCGAATTCCAGCATATGTTCTTCACAGCATCCATAATGATCATCTTGACATTCATACGAGTCCTCAATCATTCGTGCATCTTCTCCAGGTTGAACATTTATGCAGAATTTGAACTTTTCTTCGATATCTTCAACATTTATTTCATCATCTGGAGATTGAGCGTCCTTAATGTGATCAGCACAGTAATCTTGAGTAGTTGCCTGGGAAGTTGTTTCTTCTTTTGAACTGTTTGGTCTTCCTCTGTCAAACTTTATCATGTAATACTGTAAATCTTCATCAAGCTGCATCTGATAATCGACCGGATAGTGAACCCAGTTGGGAATGAACGGAATATGAAATGTCTGTCTTGCATTGTTGAGGTGAAACGCATGAGTTTGGAAGTTTTCGTATGCTTCGTTATCTTGAAGGTTGAAATCTGGACGAACTCCTCTTGAAAAATCACCGTGATGAATGAGAGTTGGAAGAGCGAGAATTTTGCTTGTTTTGCGGTTGACCTTAACGGGACGATGAAAGAAGTAGATCGAATGTGGATTGAAGAACGGGTTGATGTGGATGTCGGATTCACACTCGATTGTCTTTAAGTATTTTTGTGGAGAAAAACTCTAAAATCAAAAGATGAAAATAAGAATTCGAACAGGAAAGTAACCAAGAAACCAAATGAAGCGAAAGAATTTGATAAGAATAAAATGGTAAAAAATCCTTATGAAATTGTGAAAGAAAAAGTATGTTGTATTGCTTTGATCGTAAAAGGTAAAAGATTGTCCTCTCCCAAACACAGGCGTTTGAGGTTGTTTTTATAGAGAAAAACATGATTAATGCGGCTATTTACTACTCGTAATCATATTGATCCGCATTAATCACATAAGTTACATTTTGACCGAAACGGCTTGAATTTGAACCTTGTCTTGGGCTTCGCGAGGGCCTTCCGAACTCTTTCTTGCTGACTCCGAACTCCCGTGCCTTGATGCTACCGCGAGCCTCGAACAATATTCTCCTCGCTTCGGTCTTTCTCTATGCGAACTGTATGTTGAATAAGAGCGAACTCCGTACTGGTAAAGATCGAACTCCTTTAGTAAACTGAATCGAACTCCCAACCGGTCAAGTCCAATGAAGTATTTAGAAATCCAAGAGGATTATTGTGTAATAATGACGTGGACAGATCCAAGTGGATCCTACTGAAAGTGTGTGGGATCCGACCCCAACATTTAGCCCCCCAAGTCTTGCGAGCTGAGTGCTCGGCTTGGAAGACTTAAGTAAACAGTAATTAATGACTCGAGATCTTTAACATTCTGGAATTTCTCCATGTTTTACGCTGTTACGCCGATCTCGGATAATCAGATGATTTGATTTCCCTGACAACCGTCATCATTAATTTCCTAATTTTATATTAATACCACGGGGAAAACTGTCCCACTTCCCAATACTCTCGAGGCGGTTTCCCATCATACTCTAGGGTTCTAAGAGGTAAAATTTCTTTTCCATCTTATCTTCTTTACTTGGAGAACTTTCATTCTTATTACAGAAGTCATTGTTTCCTTTCGGTAAAAAATCCTTTTTGTAAGATGTCGAACCTTTCTTCCGAATTTCGCGAGTATGAAATTGATGACCTCGAAACTCTCATGGGTGATGGATCCGAACCTCAAATCCATACCGGAGACGAGTTTGATCTTCACCCTCAGAGTGAATCGACTGTCGATTCTCTCGACGATCTTCGCAGACTATGTCACATCCCTCCTGAGGTAGAGATGATAGTTCCGGAGCCCTTCGAGTCTCCTGAGTCGGGGCGAGAAGGTTATTGCTGTGCCTATGAAATTTATTTCAAAGGATGCGGCTTATTCTTTCCCCTTCCCGAGATACTTCTCACCTACCTCAACCATCTGGGAATTGCCTTCTCTCAGATGTCGCCCAACATGCTCCGGTATCTTTTGTGTACCTTTACTGTTGCGGCGGAGGCTGGCTACTCGCTGGGACTTTGCGAACTCTTTGAGCTTTTCCAGGCTCGCGAATCCCGAACTTCTGGGTATTATGCCCTTTATCCGATCGCGGATCGGAGTCTTATTGACAGCCTGCCCTTAAAGGACAACGCCTGGAGGAAGTTTTGGTTCTTCTTCCGCATAAATAGCTTTACTATTCAGAGTTCTTCTGAACTCCTCTAGGACTTAATTGAATAGATTTCTTATGCTATTTCAAACTGCGCTTCAACATTTCGTTGTTTTCTTGCAGGTCCCCAAATTCGTCCGGTCCCATCCATCGATTTTCTCAATTTCTACAAGGCCGTCTTGGAGAGGCCAGTTAATTGGAATTCCTTTACTTTGGAAAGGATTCACGGTGCCGGATTTTCTGTTAGAATGGGCCTTACTAACCCCGTCGACCCTCCTCCTGCTGAGATTGATCTCTCGAGTCTGAATGCTCGAGACAGGAGAAAAATCAAAGAAGCAAACAAGAAGATCAAAGATCAGATTTCTCTAGTTGGGAGAGACAAGAAAAATGCAACTTCCACCGGAGACGATAAAGTCTACCGGAAAACTCTCCTGGTTGACGATGGATCTCTTGAAGGTTCAAAGTCAATGGCGGTTGCTGTGAGCAATGCTTCTCCCTCCATCCCAGCAGCAGACAACGTGGTCGCTGCCACTGTTGAGGAGGAAGGCCTTGTAAGTGATTCTTCTCTTATGAAGAAGAGGAAGGCCGAGGAACTTGATCCCCTGCCCCAGGGACGTCCCAAAAGCACAAGGAAGGGCAGATCCGCTCCTTCGAATCTGTCAATTCCTGAACCTGCTGGAGCTCAGCATACAGATCCTAATTCAGGAACTGTTTCGAAGGAACCGCTGGGTTCAGGGATGCTACCCCCTAGACGCCCCCGAGGCAATACTTCTAGGGTTCGATCATCTCCGAGCTCAGGACTGGTTGCCAGAGCTTCGTCCCAAGCAGGTAACCTTTAACTATCATTTTGTTGTTTGAGATTAATAGATTCTTTTTTCAAAGAAAACTCAATTCTCTCACGACTAACTTTATTCCAGACAAAGAGAAGATCGGAAATATGTTTAGGTGCTTCCACACCCGTGCTGGGAAGAAGCTTCCATCCTTTGATTGGTGGAAGCCTGATGTTAAGAGGATGTACATTAGTCACTCATTCCATTCTTCCCAGGTTTGACTACTTGCATCCTTAGACAACTAATTTCGATTCATTCATTTTTTTTTTAATGAATCTTCTTTTATTAGGCAACTCTGGATGTGAATGGCATCGTCAACTTTTACGAAGAGGAACTTGCCAAAGTTTCCAAGAAAGTTGCCGCCGCTGAAGGAGAGATTGAGAAACTGCAATCTTCCAATCGGCTTGTGCAGGAGACTGCTGGCCTTGATTCGGTTCGCCGGGAGGAAATCGAGAGACTCGAAAGATCCGGCGAGGAGACGAGGAAGACCTTGATTGAGACAGAGCAAAAGCTAGAGACTGCCCTTGCTGATCATAACTTCGCTAAAGGCGAGATTGAGCTTCTGAGAT
The DNA here is from genome assembly GCA_019202795.1 of Arabidopsis thaliana x Arabidopsis arenosa. Taxonomy (NCBI): domain Eukaryota; kingdom Viridiplantae; phylum Streptophyta; class Magnoliopsida; order Brassicales; family Brassicaceae; genus Arabidopsis; species Arabidopsis thaliana x Arabidopsis arenosa. The sequence continues at coordinate 8,538,772 of CM032919.1, read as the reverse complement.
CGGAGCTTAAAAAGGTTAAAGCAGCCGCTGAGGAGCTCGAACGCAAGAATGAGTCTCTTTCCGAACTGAAAGATCTTGATGTTCGCAAAATATCTCATGTTGCTCGGAAGGAGGATAAGGGAGCTGGGCAAAAGTTTCTTCTCGCTGTGCAGAATTTTATCGCTGCAGACAAAGCTTGGAACAAGCTTAACTCCGAACGCGATGAAATGAAAAGCAACCTCGATTTGATCAAAGAGATAGAGGACGGAAAAGTCGATTTGGCTGAAGAGAAAGAGACGGTTGGTGCCGAGCTAGCTGAGACTGAAGCTAAGCTAAATACCGCTCCTCAGCCATATTTGAATTTGCAGCAGTTTGCTTCTGAGTTCGCCGATTCCCCTCCGCTGACTGAACCAAATATTGGTTCGTCTCTGGACGAGATGATGTTAACCGGTTCTCCCAGCGCTCATTTTAATGAGTTCGGAACCAATGTTGACAGAATCTCCTCGGGACAAGCTTAGGGGCCCTCTGATCAGGGACTTGTCACCTCCTCGATTATGGGAGATGATGTTGAATCGAGGAACGAAACTCCTCAAAACGTTAGCTCGCTCAATCCTGAAGTGGTTCTCGCGACTCAAGACGATGACGTCGGGGGTGCTCTTGTCTCAAGTCAAGCAAGAGAAGAAGGCGGTTCGCCTATGAATGAATGATGGTGATTGCATTCACCTTATGTGGGGGATTGTCCCTTTAATTTTTAAGACATGAAATTTGCTTTGTTGGCCATGGGGCCGTTTTATTACTTTTGAGTTTTTCTTTGCCCAAGGGGGCTTTTATTATTGTTTTGAATAAATTTCCCAAGGGGGTTTAATTAAAATTTCTTTAGGAAGAAATATTTAATTTTGGTGGAAACCATCGATTTTACCTGGAGGGTTTGCAAAGTCCTCCTAACCGAAATGGTTTATGATTGTAAGAGAGATAGGCTGATCAGACCTACTTGCCTTTTTTAAAGGAAAAACATTGGAATTTTTCCTCGGTCTCTCGGTTGCGAGGTTAGAGCTCGGCTTACTAGAACACTTCGCAATACTTCGAATGTGTTTGATTTAGAGAAATTTCCAGTGAGAACTATTCGTTATCTCTAAGAAAAATGTGTGATACCATTTATTGATTGACTTCGAATTTCGAGCAAGTTTTGCCTACTAGGTGTTAAGTGATACTTGATTGGCCTATATTTTGTAGGTCTTGTTTGTGCATGCACGCAAAAATCGAAAGACAATAACCGTCAAATCAATGGACTGACGTTCAACTTTCTTTTCAATAAATACTCCGAGTGAGTGTCCTTACATATTTTTTCCTATATAAGGAGAGTTGGGTTTTGGAAATTTTCCAATAGACATTTTTCTTTATAAGGAACTTTACAGCTCTTTTTTTTTTTAGATTTTCGATGGCTCCTCCCCAAGGCGAACCTTCTGATTCCAATCCACCACGATTCCCTTCGGCTGAAACTCTGTTTCCACCAGGGGATGGATTTACTCCCCAAGGGGTAGCCATTCCTTGTTTCCTTTCTTCCATGTCCAAGGAGGAAAAGATCGAGTGCCATGAATTCATGGAACAGGTCTGACCTCGATATTAGTTATTTCAAGGTTTTATCCGAAAGATTCGTAACGCATCTGTCCTCTGCAGATCACCGAAAGGTACGTTTCCCTCTGCTCCGAAAGGCAACGCCTTGGAAGGAAACGCCGTGTCCTTGAGGAGAGAATTGCTAGGACTGAGAGGAAAATCCGACGTTTGGAGTCGGATGTTCATAACTGGGAGAGGAGGGGATTTGACTCTATCGCTCGCATTCCCAGCTGTCTTCGAGAACACATCAGGTTTCTGAAGAAGCACTAGGACATCTACCAAAGGAGCCTCGAGCCCGCCGAGCATGAAAGCGGTTCGTCATCTGACGAAGTCCCTGCTACGAACCCTCCTCCTTCTTAGTTATATATTTTTTTTATTTTGTAATATTACATCGGGCTAGTTGTCCAACGATATTAATTACATTTCCTCTTTCGCTTTAAATTCGCCAATTATTCAAATCTTATTTAATGCGTTTAATCTAGGGAATATAATTAGCAATTAACTCGATTACATTTTCCACGAAAGTAGTAATTTCAGATTTGGGAAATCGTCAATTAATCCTCTTAAATGTAATCGAATAAATTTTCGAGTATAAAATAGGGTAAAGTTTGTCATTGAATTTCAACAACAATTCTACAGAAATGTTTGAAGAAGGAAATTCTTCAGACAAAACTTCTGACTCATCCAGATTGATAAGTGACGATCTTCCGGGAGCACCAGACATCGAACTTACAAAAAGGGGAAGAACTGGCGAACCGGAAGGGTCACGAAGGTTGAGGAAGGGAACCAGCATTCAGGTTCCGATCGTATTAATCGAGAGATTGTCAGCCCAAGATCGTGTCAAGGCCGAGGAGTTTATCAACAAGGTATTTTCCATCCTAGTGATTTTACTCTTTTTGTTATTGCTAACCGTGGCGTTTTATTTTCTTCAGCTTGTCACTCGGCATGACGAGCTCGATGACGAGAAAAAGGAGATTAGGAAGAAGAGAAGGGAACTAGGGAAGCGTTGCCTTGACATTACTCGCGAGCTTCATTGCCTCGAAGCCCATCCTTCCGATTGGATCGAACTAGGACTTCAAGAGTACGGAAACATGCCAGGTTGCATTATGAGCATCGTTGACCTCGCAGGTCAAGGAGCACAGTTATTCCGTAACTCAAGACCCTTCTGATTCTGAGTTTAGCTAGAAATATTTATTTATACATTGTTTGCAATGTACTCTATATTTAAGCCCAAGGATAAGAATAAGATTCCATGATTTGAAATAATATTTTTATTTTTATATTATAGCTGGACTCGTGTTTAGCGAGCTGCCTACGTACCCAAAATAGGATCAAGCCAAATCGTAGTTCGAATGTGTTTGCTTTTAGCAGTAGAACTTTTTCAAGTTGATTATGTTCCAAGGCCTTTGAACGGGGTTTTCGTCAAGGTCTTGTAAACGGTATACACCGTTTCGGATTTTTTCAGTGATTTGATAAGGGCCTTCCCAGTTAATACCGAGTTTTCCAGCGCCTTCTTCTTTTGTGTTATCGAACACTCGCCTTAAAACAAAGTCTCCTACATTTAAAGGTCTGTTTTTCAACTTTGAGTTATAGTATCGAGCGGTCAACTGTTGATAATTCTGAAGTCGAATAAGGGATAGGTCTCGCCTTTCATCGATTGTATCGAGAACATCTTCTAGTAATTTAGAATTCGGTTCCTCGTTAAGTGGAGCTTCGTTCCGGCGCAAACCTGGAACATTCAGCTCGGCTGAGACTACGGCTTCCATCCCATAAACTAATGAGAATGGAGTTTCACCCGTTGCTCGCCTCGGGGTTGTTCGATAAGCCCACAACACGGGTTGCAGCTCGTCATACCATCCACCTTTTCGAGCATTCAAGCGTTTTTTAAGATTGCTGAGAATGGTTTTGTTGGAAGCTTCCGCTTGTCCATTTCCTTGAGGATACCTCGGCGTTGAGTAGCTAAGCTTTATTCCCCAAGCGGAACAAAAATCTTCAAAGTCATTTGAAATGAATCGAGGACCATTGTCCGTTACTATTTCGTAGGGAACTCCATAGCGACAAATAATGTGTTTCCACAAGAATGTCTTTACTACGGAATCATGTATGCTTATATAAGCTTCAGCTTCAATCCATTTGGAAAAATAGTCCGTTAGAACTAATAAGTATTGGACGCCTCGTGTTGAACGATGCATCGGACCGACTATATCCATTGACCACCTCATGAAGGGGTATGGAGCGGATATAGATGATAGAATTTCAGATGGCTGGTGAATAAGAGGAGCTTGCATCTGACACTTTTTACACCGTTTGGCGTAATCAATGCAGTCTGAAATCATAGTTGGCCAGAAATATCCTAACCGTTTGATTTTGAAAGCCATTGCTCGTCCCGAAGAATGACTACCACAAAGCCCTTCGTGGACCTCGCTTGTCACTATTTCAACTTCGGGTCCGAAAATACATAAAAGATAAGGATCACTGACGCCTCGCTTGTACAATGACTCTTTAATTATACAATACTTAGCGCTGATGATTTTTAATTTGCGAGCTTGCCATTTGTTCGATGGTAGTTCTCCATTAAGGATGAAATTTTTGATGGGTACCCTCCAGTTAGCCCCCCAATCATTAGCGGAAGTATTATCTTTGAGTATAAACTCCCTGGGTTCGGGTTCGGAAGGAATATCAGGATCTTCGATTGTCTCTTGAACCTTCACATCCACTGGAAGTGACTACTCGGTTTGAGACGGTTCCTTAATGAGAACCTCTTGATCCTTTGATTTTCTTCTTGGCTTTCTTTTAGGAAGTTCCAGTGGTGGAGTAAGTTCGTCATCTTGAGACTTTATTCGTGATCTGGTGACGACAAGCGAACTATTTTCATTTCCGGAACTTGGTTTTGGAGTTTCGATGCATTCGGCCTCCGAAACATTATCGTTTTCTGTTTCTTCAACCGAAATACTTTGCGAAGAAATACACTCAACTGGGATAACTCGTTTGAGTTCAGGATCTGAGGTAGAAGCTAGGGCAGCTAAATCGTCTGCCGAAGTGTTTTCTCCTCTAGGTATTCGAACTAATTCGAATTCTTTGAATTTTCCGGCTAATTTTTTGACAGCCGAAAGATAAGCTTCCATTCGAGGAGCCTTAGCTTCGTAATCTCCAGCGAACTGATTTACAACTAGCTGAGAATCACAATAAGCTATTATTTTTTCTGCTCCAATCGCAAGAGCAAGCCGAAGTCCTGCTAAAAGAGCTTTGTATTCTGCTTCATTGTTCGAAGCTGGAAACATTAATCGAAATGATTGCTCGATTATTTCTTTTGTTGGAGTTTCGAGCCTAATGCCGATTCCGGATCCTTGCTTAGAAGAAGAGCCATCTACATGTAATTTCCATGTAGAGTCTGTCTCAATAGGGATTCCATCATCTAGTGGCAGTTCGGTTAGAAAATCAGCCAGAACCTGTGCTTTTGCGCTAGTTCTGCTTTTGTATTCTATATCGTACTCACTAAGTTCGATAGCCCATTTCGCTAATCTACCGGATTGACTTGGCCCATGAAGAATTGAGCGAAGCGGATGGGAAGTTAGTACTTCTATAGGGTGAGATTGGAAATAAGGCCTGAGCTTCCTAGCGGATACGACCACTGCTAAAGCTAATTTCTCCATCATGTCATACCTCGTTTCTGGACTAGTTAGAGATTTACTTATGTAGAAAATCGGTTTTTGCTCACCTCGGTCCTCTCGAACTAAAACCCCACTTACGGAATGGTTAGAAACTGAAATGTAGAGATAAAGTTTCTCATCTAATTCAGGTTTTAAGAGAATCGGCGGTGTTGTCAGATAAGTTTTGAGTTGACCAAATGCTGCTTCGCATTGATCATCCCACATAAATTTTTTGTTCCCTTTCAGAATTTGATAAAAAGGGAGACATTTATCAGTAGATTTTAATATGCAGCAATTCTGCCTGTCAATCGTTGGACCTCCTTAATGTTTCTTGGAGAAGGCATAGTGAGGAAAGCGTTAATCTGATTAGGATTTGCTTCTATTCCTCTTTCCGTGACTATGTACCCCAGGAATTCTCCGGAAGGCACGCCGAAGGAACATTTAGCTGGATTCAATTTCATTCCGAACTCGTTCAGAATTTTAAAACACTGCTCGAGATGTGTGATGTGCTCGGATTTCTTAAGGGATTTCACGAGCATATCATCTATATAAAGTTCCATCGTTTTGACCAAATGCTCTGCAAACATTTTGTTAACTAAACGTTGGTATGTTGCCCCGGCATTTTTTAAACAGAATGGCATAACTTTATAACAGTAGATTCCTCTATCTGTTATGAAGGATGTTTTCTCTTCATCTTCGGGATTCATCATGATTTGATTATATCCAGAGAATGCATCCATAAATGTTAAGAGTTCGTTTCCGGCCGTTGATTCTACGAGCCGATCGATATGAGGGAGAGGAAAGCTGTCTTTTGGACATGCTTTGTTAATGTCAGTGAAATCGACACATACTCTCCACTTTCCATTTTTCTTTTTGACTACCACGGGGTTTGCTAACCAGTCCGGGTATTTCACTTCTCTGATAGAACCAATTTTCAAAAGTTTATCAACTTCGTCATTGACCGCTTGTGCTCGGTCAGGACCAAGTTTTCTCCTTTTTTGCTTTATTGGTTTAAAACTGGGATCGACGTTTAAATCATGGGTAATGATACTTTTGTCGATTCCAGGCATATCTTTGGCCGACCAGGCAAAAGTATGCTTATTTTCTTTTAGAAAGGTTACCAATTGATCTTTGATTTCTGAATCCAACGCAGTACCGATTTTTACTTTTCGATCTGGAAATTCAGAATCAATTTCAATTTATGTGGTAACTTCACTCGAATTAAGACCACTTGGGTAACGCGAGGTGCTCTCTTGCTTCGTGTTTATCATTAATTGCTATTTGAGCTTTAAACGATGTCCCATGAGGTAGCAAGATCGCGACGTTTCCTGATCTCCTCGAATGGTTCCGATTCCTGTAGGAGTCGGAAATTTCACACATTGGTGATAAGTTGAAGGTATAGCCTTCATTTGGTAAATCCACGGAGTCCCGAGAATTATGTTGTAAGCGGCCGGACGGTCGAAAATAATAAATTCTACAATCTTAGGTACCCCTGCGGCGAGCACTGGTAGTTTTATGTTCCCCAAGGACATAGATGTGTCACTCGTGAAAACTACTAATGGCGCCGGTGGACCGATAATGTCAGCCTTACTGATTCCCATTCTTTGCAAAGTGCTTAGAAATATGAGATCTACCGAGCTTCCAGTATCAATTAGACACCTAGTTACTTCGAAGTTCGCAACATCTAAAGTTATCACAAGAGCATCGTCATGAGGTCCTGTTAATCCTTGAGTATCCGAATTATCGAAAGAGATAGAAGGTGTCTGTTCATTTGACTGGAAACCCACAGCGGTTTGAATTGCTGCTGATTTCTTGTGCCTTTTGATTGATCTGATCGAATCTCGGCATAATTTGGATCCTCCCATTATAACATCGATCCTTTTCTTAGGAGTGTTCGGAGTTCCGGACCCATTGCGCTTATGTTTATTTTCAGGAGGATTGGACGCTTCGGAATCTTCTTTTTCTTTATGATAAGATTCCACGAACTCCTCGATATTGAAATTAGCGAGCTCTCCAGCCGCCCACAGTTCGCTGAGGTGCTTTTTGAGTACGCTGCAATCTTTGGTGGAATGCTCATTTACTCTATGAATATCGCAATAGGCATTCTCATCTCTAACCCAGGTATTAGGAGAATTGTATCTTCCTTTGTTTGGGGAGGGTTTTCCTACGGCGTTAGTAGCAGGATTAACTCCGAACCGTTTTTGATCTTTGGTTCGAATTTTTTAGTTGGATTTGCAACGACCAATTTTGCTGACCGATGCTTTTTAGCGAGGCTAAGCTTTTCTTCTTCTGCCTCCATCCAATTAGTAGCTCTGAATAAAGCGTCTTGGATGGTGCTCGGACAATGATTTCTTCCCGGAATCGAGATTCATGCCAGAGTCCGTTTCTTAAAGCAGAAAGGGCAGCAGCGTGCGATACCCCAGGAATTTTGGCTATCACTTCTTTGAATTTAGCGATATATTTGCGAAGTGATTCGTTCTGACCTTGGGTTAAATTTCATAGATCTGCATCAGAGGTTGCCTTTTCCATGAACATGGAATACTGTTTTAGGAATGCGGACGACAATTCCTTAAAACTATCAATAGATTCAGGCTCCAACTGAGTGAACCATAACAGAGCCGGTCCAAAAAGATTCTCGGAGAATAGTTTGCAATACCCGGCATCTTCCTCATCTGGTTCTAGATCAATTCTGCCAGCAGCGATCTGAAAAGCAGCGAGGTGATTTTTAGGATCACCTTTACAATCGTAAGTTGGTAATTTGACCTTTCGAGAATCTTTGATCCGAAGGTTCGAGATTCTCGAAGTGAAGGGCGTTCGTCGAGTTTCTTCGATTACTCGATCGATCTCAGGTGCCGAACTGGTCGCCTGATGAAACTTCGACTTCATCTCATCAAGCTCTTGACGAACTTTGACGAAATCATCTGAAAGGATGACATCAGGTTCTTCCATAAGGAGTCCTTCGTCAATAGCAGGATTTCCCTGATTTTGGGGATTTTCACCCCCGGTTGGGATGGACCCATCTCCTACGGTTGTCTGATTGCTAGTACTAGCTGGACGGCCTGTAAGAGGAGTTTGAGTGCTCCCGGATCTGTTTTGTGCGGGAGTCTGGAATAGCCTGCGCGGATACGTTGTCGTTCGCGCTGAGGACAAATTATCTAAACGGCTTGAAATAGTATTCTGCGCGTTTGACAAATTCGTCTGGGTGGTTTGAACACTTGTCAAAGTTTGCTCGATTGAGTTTAACCTTTCACCAAAAGTGGCGTTGGTATTAGCGAGTGTACCCATCTGATTGGTCAGATCGGTGGTTGACTGAGTAAGCAAGGCAATTGCATTGCTCAAAGCTTGCTGATCAGCCATAGTTTCTTGGTTTGAGAAAGAGAGATTTTGAGATTAAAGAGTTTTGCGGTAATTCCCCACAGACGGCGCCAAAATGTGGATGTCGGATTCACACTCGATTGTCTTTAAGTATTTTTGTGGAGAAAAACTCTAAAATCAAAAGATGAAAATAAGAATTCGAACAGGAAAGTAACCAAGAAACCAAATGAAACGAAAGAATTTGATAAGAATAAAATGGTAAAAAAGCCTTATGAAATTGTGAAAGAAAAAGTATGTTGTATTGCTTTGATCGTAAAAGGTAAAAGATTGTCCTCTCCCAAACACAGGCGTTTGAGGTTGTTTTTATAGAGAAAAACAAGATTAATGCGGCTATTTACTACTAGTAATCATATTGATCCGCATTAATCACATAAGTTACATTTTGACCGAAACGGCTTGAATTTGAACCTTGTCTTGGGCTTCGCGTGGGCCTTCCAAACTCTTTCTTGCTGACTCCGAACTCCCGTGCCTTGATGCTACCGCGAGCCTCGAACAATATTCTCCTCGCTTCGGTCTTTCTCTATGCGAACTGTATGTTGAATAAGAGCGAACTCCGTACTGGTAAAAATCGAACTCCTTTAGTAAACTGAATCGAACTCCCAACCGGTCAAGTCCAATGAAGTATTTAGAAATCCAAGAGGATTATTGTGTAATAATGACGTGGACAGATCCAAGTGGATCCTACTGAAAGTGTGTGGGATCCGACCCCAACAAATGAGTCCACCTCTTTTCAGCTTCTTGAATGTTAGATTCGTCGCTTTTGCGGATTTTCGTAGTTTTCCACTCCAAACAGTCAATGGTGAAAACCACCTTAGGAACGTTGAGAAGCAGTCTCTTTTGTCTTGAACAGTGTTGACGTAATGGTATAGCCACTGGATGTCGAAAGCAATTCCTACAGTGTAGACAGCACAGAGATACCAAAGGAAACAGAGAACTTCTTCTGGCATGTTTGAATCCTCGATCCTATAGAGATGTGCAAACGGATAGTCAGGATGAATTCCTATTGGAGCAATGTGGTGACAGTTTACTCCATAGTTCGACAGGATTGTAGATTGATATGAAAAGATCTTTGTATGTAATTGTTCATGAAGCTTGTTTCTGCTGATGAGTTGATGAACATCTTCGGGTACGTCGGCTTCAAAGTCATAGCAGTTCTTCTTGGATTCGGAGGAACTGGCCATCATGTGTATCTCGTAGGGCGTTTCTTGTTTTACTGGTTTTCGGCTAAGCATGTCTGCTAAGGTGTTCTTGGTGCCCTTTAAATAGACTGACTCGAAATCGTACTTAGAGAACCATTCACTCCATCTTAGTAGCTGTTGATGTGGGACCATCTTCTGCTTAAACTGTAACATCTTGGGAAATGAAGACATGTCTATTTCTATACGAAACTTGTGTCCTATCAGATGAAATTCAAACTTCTCGATAGCCCTTTTGACCGCTAAAATCTCCTTGAACGTTGAATGATAATGTTGCTCTGAATCTTTGAAACGACCACTCTTGTATCCACAGATTTGTCTTTTCCCATCCATCTCTTTAAACAGTATTGCTCCCCAATACTTATCACTAGCGTCTGTCTGTAGAATACGCATGCCTGAGGAAGGAATCTTTAAAGGGGGCAGCTTTTGCACTTCTGCTTTTAGACTTTTGATAGCTTCAGTTTGTCGTGATGCCCACAGAGGAGGGTTCTTCGACAACATTTTCTGTAGAGGTCTTGTCATTCTGGAAAGGTGTGGAATGAAGTCTCCTACATAATTGATTACGCCAAGAAATTGTTGAATTTGTCGTCTTGTAAGATTTTCATCGGGAAAATCTAGAAGTTCTGTAGCTAAATGGGCTTGTGGTATGAAACTTCCTTCTTTGATATGCATACCAAGAAAATCAATGTTGGGCTGGGCCATTATCATCTTTCTGGCTGATAGCATGATTCCGTTTTTCTTGACAATGTTTTGAAATTGTTGTAGCGCCTGAATATGCTCTTCTTCATTTTTTGAGAATATGAGTATGTCGTCAATGTATATAAGAGCTGTATGTAACAATGGCTCGAATATACGTAACATTGCTTGTTGAAATAGTGATGGCGCCGTCTTGAGACCAAAGGGTAAGACATTCCATTGAAGATGTCTATTCGGAAGGCAAAATGCAGTCTTGTATCTTTCTTCAGGATGAACTCCGAGTTGCCAAAATCCTGATTTTAGATCAAACTTCGAAAATATTTTTGCTCCTTGGAGATGTTGAAGGAGCGCTCTTTTATTTGGTAGTGGAAACTTGACGTCTTGCAGATATTGGTTTAATGGCTTGTAGTCAATAACCAACCTGAGTTTTCCTCTTGCTTGTTCTGCACGATTATTGACGTAGAACGCTTTGCATGCCCATGGAGAATTTGTTCTTGATATGATACCTTGATCCATCAATTGATTGCATTCTTCATTTGCCTTCTGCAACAATGTTGGAGGCATTCCTGCATGGCTTGCCTTTGTCGGTGTTGTGTGTACGTCTTCCTTGAATGGTAGGGATACGAAGAAGTCTGAATTCAACCATAGCGGATGATTACACTTTTGAAGGAACTCCGTGTGTGAATCAGCGCATGATGTCATCTTTAATTCTTCTTCAATTTTATTGAACCCCACAGATACTGAGTCTTCGATTGAGAACAGGCGATGCATCGTTGTAAAAGCCTTGTAGAGATTTCTCCATCTCACACCTCTTGGTTCTAGAGAAATGCCGAACTTCTTTTTCAGTACCGAATATGTATCCCATCCAAGGATTAAATCTTTACCAGGTACAGATGAACCTAGTACTTCCTTAGTAACTTGACATCCTGAAAAAAGCTCTATCGTGATTAGTTTTGATTTCAGCTTAACCGTTAGGGATTCAGAGTTTGCGACTCTGAAATTTTGTTGATGAGGCATCCACATGGTTCTTGAGAGAATCTTTGGGTTCATGATTGTTGTATGAGCTCCCGTGTCGATGAATGCGATTGCATGCACTGGCTTTTCTCTTCTTGAGGGATCAAAGATGGTTACTGGTAGATGCGGTGTTTGAAGTTCATCTTCTTGAGGCATCTGGGCAATCTTGAAACAACAATCGTCTTTTTCATCTTCGGATGAGGATTCTGAAGATTCATCATAATTTGAATAACTACATATAGCATCATTCTCGTCACTATCATAAGATAGTATTGACTCAAGATCGTGGTTATCGATATCAAGATCTGGAGCTATCTTAGATATCGAGTGAATGAGATATTGCTTCTTCTTTTTAGACTTGTTTGGATAGTCTTTTGCAAAATGCCCCGTCTTTCTGCATAGAAAACATCTCGAAGTTTTCTTGAAGCTTCTCTTCTTTCTGAAGAATCGCTTGCGTTTAATCTTGTTGAAATACTTTGATTTCAAGAATGATTTCTTGGATCTTCTTTGGACTTTTCGTCGATCTTCACATGAACAATTTTTCTTTTTTGAACATTTGATGGATAGATCCGGACGAGCACATATCTTCGAAAGGTGCTTTGATTTGTCCATAAACTCTGACCAAAACTCCTTTTGCTTACAAAGCTTGTCAAGGGTTCTGAACACGTGCTGCTGGATTTGTCCAATCGAGATTTCTTCGATTGTCTGTCCTTGATCTCTGATATACAGCTTCGTTTGTTGTCCTAGGTAGTCATCTATTGATGAGAGATATACTTGCTTCAGGCTTGGATTGTTTAGACCATTGAGAGCATAATACCTTCGAGTTTGTCGCTCGAAATGCTTTGCTAAATCTCTCTTCTTCAATGAACAACACTTTGCTGTGTAGAACTCTTCTTGTAGTTGTTCTTTTAAATGACTTGGGGTGCCAACGAATTCTCTATGTATTTCTCCAAGAAGTAGAGGTATCGTTGTCTGATACACCTGCTGCTGTCGATATTCTCCAAGCGAATTCCACCATTCTTTTAATGCGCCTGAAAGTCTTGATGTGAATTGTTGTATCACCACATCTGTTGGGGACGTGATTGCTTCGGAGGTCATCCACGCATGGAATTCGTCAAGACGACTATTCCATTTTTCAAAAGGAATGTCATCAAATGTGAACACCATTATCTTTGATGCAAACTGCTTCTTTGGTACACCTTGAGCTTCATAGCCCATCTCTTCGTCACTTGAAATTACTTCATAGATTGGTTCTTCTTTTGGAATATGTGACTCATCTCCTATCGCAAACTGATTTGGAAGAGATTCATCTGTTTCTGATTCATTGACGGAAGAGTTTGAATCCGAAAGAGCTGAAATGTGATTTATTGTAACGATTGGTTGTGGCTGCTGCTCTTTTGATTGATTTTGCAAATCTCGTCTTTCGTCGTCAGATGTCCTCGCAAGATTGTCTAGTAAATTAGACATTGAAAACTCGATCATCGCAATTTCTTCTTTCTTTTCATCTTGAACCGACTCATAGCTTGAAGAAGATGCATGCTAGACTTGGCTTCTTGGATGGATTAAGTTGAAATTCAGAATCCTTTTGACGCCTTGGTTTAGTCCTTGCCACTTTTGTTTTAAAATTGCTGATTGAAGTTGTACCAAACCGAGATGTAAAAGCTTCATCAGAGGATAAGAATCCAGGTACAGGCTGTTTCGGTCTTGGATCTTGATAACCAGACAGAAACCCTGGGGAATACGATTCTTGATATGTGGGTAATCCAGATGACATATAGTCAAAAGGATTATACACATTAACTCGCCTCTGATTCTGGATTAGACTATCTAGGCTCCTTTGAAGGTCTTTGAGTTGATATTTGAGATTGGTTTGTTCAGCTTCTTTACTTCTGAACAGAGCAAAACTAGGTCGCTGGTATCGACCAGACTTCAGGAACTAGTATCAACGACACTGTCTACGTCCTTCCCCGATCCGTTCATGTAGCCAAGCTGGTCTGACGCAAGATACGAGTTTAATCTTCCTTCTCCTGTAACACTGCAAGCAATATCCCCAGGCAATGTATTGGCTTCCGGTGAAGAGATCTTGAATTTCACATCCCGCATAACCTCTTTTCATTTATTTACAATTTTGTTTCGTAAATATTTTTTTAATTACGAAAATAAGAAAAATACTTTTTTTGTTTGGGTCTCTTTATCTTAAAATTTCGTAAATTATATCTATAAATTTACTTATCAAAATTTTAGTAAATTAAAATTTTAAATAAGATAAAGAGACACAACCGAAAAAAAAGAGTTTATTGTAAATTTTTAGTGATGTTAAAAAAATGTAAAGTTATTATAAGATTTTGGTTGCGTCTACACTAAATAAATAAGATTATTGTTGCTGAAAAAAAAAAATTATTATAAAGTTACAAGCCAAGGGTCTGCGTGTTTATCCGTTTTTTTTGGCCCAGGATCCGCGTTATTTTGAATGTGTAATTGTCGAGTTTAGTTTTAAAACGAAATCTTTTAATTACTCTTGATAATCAAAATTTCTAATGGCATTCTTTGTAATTTTTTACCCTTTATAAGATTATTTATTATCCAATGCTTCCCAATTAATAGTATAGATTGTTTTAAGATAAGATTTTAGTGTAAAGTTATTGTTTTGTTTGAAAGTACATTTTCAATTACGTTACACTAAACAAAAAATGTAAAAGTTATTAAGATTTTAGTGTAAAGTTATGAGAATTAGATTTAAATTTAATTTACGAACATTATGATAAGTAGATTTATAAATATTAAGAGAGGCAACTGATAAGTAGATTTTTATAAATTAAATGATTATCAAATATGTAACTCTAATTTCCATAACCTCGAGAAAAATAGAAAGAAGAAGATTCCTAATTTGGTTAACATATGTTTTTTTTTTTTGCACCTGGTTAATGTATGTTAATAAATCTACTTTTCATAACTTCTCGTTTGATAAATCTTCATTTATTGTTGTGTCGTTTCACTGTAACTTTTTTTTAATTCATGTTTTTCATCCATGTATCACTCTGACCTTTTCCGGTGATTTTCTTATAATGTCCCGGTCTAGAAAATTTGAAGCTTTAAATTGGTGTTTGGAGTTTTCCTTAAATTTACACTAATAACATTTAAGTTTTTTGACCTCTTATTGAATTTACACTAAAAAGCAACTTCGTTTTTTTAACATCACTAAAAAACAACATTTATAGCCCTTATAGTTAAACTATAAATCAGTTTGCCGTTTTATTTCTTTCTCATTTTTCACATTAAAAAAAAAAAGATTTTTTTTTAAATGGAGATGGGTTCTAGAACCCATACACTTTTGTCGTACAAAATAATTTAAAATAAAGATAAATCAAGTCTATATGCTAGAAAAGATATGGTACTTCTCATCATCTTAAACCAAAGTTTTAGGTCCCAACGAATCTGTCGAGAACGATCCAATTTCGCTTCTTTAAGTACAATCGCATGTGAACAATAAAAAAAAATTGTGAATATGAATGGCCATAGTACCATTTGACCGACATTTCGTGCCTAATGTTTTCTAACTTGCACTTGTGTTCTTGTCAAAGACGGTATAGTATGTCTTTTCCTTTTGACATTTATTCATAAATAAATGGCCAAACTTTAAAACTAATTAAGCGAATTAAGAACAAACAATCCAAAACCAAATGGGATAAATGAACCGAGTCAATTCAATTATCTTTCCCTATAACTCACATCTCTAGACAAACCATGAACTGATTTTAAAAGATGATACCATCGCAATACTAGTAGAAAAACCACAAATGTACAAATTTACACGTGTTTGTCAATTTAGAATTGTAGATACAACAAATGTCGAGTCAAAATCAGTCAAACTCGGTTCGTTTAAGTATTTTTTCTCTCTTGACGCTAGTCCGTTACAGTATATGGTTCGAACATAAAATATGTTTTGGGGGGGCTTTTTTTTTTTTCTTATTCCCGTTAATCTCATGCTTTATTTTCCCTTTTTTCCCCTTTTTTCGTCGAAGTTATTTTTTTTTATGTTATGATTTCTTTCTAATATATATTTTTAATTGAATTTTCAGCTAAAAACTAAACATATGAAATACATAAGCTTGTTAATTAGGATTTTTATATACTAACTAATATGATAATAATTGGTTTCTCTTAATTATTGTACACATGTTTCCATGTCCCAATATTATTACCTAGGCAGATTCAGTATATGTAGGGGGTGATTGGGAGAGGAATTAAGGGTTGTAATTTTTTTTTGAAAGTTTTAAAAGCCAAAAATTTACCAATCACAATTTTAGGATTTTAGTTTTTTTAAAAAGCTTTTAAAATCTAATTGACCACTTCTTTTTTCTTTACGTTCAATTTTCTAAAGTCGAACTTTCAAACAAATAATAAAGCTTTTAAATAAATAATAATTAAAACTTTTTTTTTCTCTCCATAATAATTAGAATTCCTCTACATATAATTTACTACATATAAATAACAAAATTCGCCTTTTCGAATAAAGCTTCCACACTTCTAGTCCACATAAAGGTGGTTCCTCTAGTAACATGTTTTTGATTATAGACTCAAAAGGAAAGTGGATCGTGAGATGTTTTCTATGACAGATTCCAAAACTTTAGGCATGACCAGCATGCAATGAAACCCATTTATTATTCTTCGAATATTACTTTTATTATATGAAAATTATGTTTTGAGGCCTCTCACGATCTTTCTATATATAATATGGATGGATTTCCATATCCTTTATTCCCTTACACACATATACAATATGGATAATCTAGCGTTATGTGAAGCAAACAACGTTCCTCTAACGCCCATAACATTCTTGAAGAGAGCTTCAGAGTGTTATCCCAATCGAACTTCGATAATCTACGAACAAACTCGTTTCACTTGGCCTCAGACCTATGATCGTTGCTGTCGTCTCGCTGCATCTCTACTCTCTCTTAACATCACCCGCAACGACGTCGTAAGAATTTTCCATTTCTATTCTCATACCTATATGTGACTCATCATTGTATGAACATCATGACCTTTCTTTTTTCTTGTTTTATGTTTAGAGATGGCTATCATATTTCTTGTACCATCCATATATAAATTTCTTTTGGATGGTAATCTGAACATAACTGAATCATTCATATTGTCATTTATATCTAACGTGTGTATTAAATCTGTGTTTAGATTTCGATTTTGGCTCCAAACGTACCGACCATGTATGAGATGCATTTTGCCGTTCCCATGACCGGAGCCGTACTTAATCCTATTAACACGCGTCTTGACGCCAAAACCATAGCCGTCATCCTCCGCCATGCCCAGCCAAAGTGTTTATTCGTGGACTACACGTTTGCTCCTTTGATCCAAGAAGTCCTCCGTCTCTTACCCGTTGACGGTTCAAAACTTCACCCGGTAATCATATCTATAAATGAGATTGATTCCACTACCAAGCCTTCCTCCATGGAGTTAGACTACGAGGGTCTCATCCGTAAAGGAGATCCTACGCTCTCCTCGTCAGCAAGTCTGTTCCGTGTCCGCAACGAGAATGACCCTATCTCTTTGAACTACACTTCTGGCACCACATCCGAACCAAAAGGTGTGGTGATTAGCCACCGAGGAGCCTACTTAACCGCTTTGAGCTCGATTATTGGCTGGGAAATGGGGATATGCCCCGTCTACCTTTGGACCCTTCCAATGTTTCATGCCAATGGGTGGACACACACATGGTCCGTGGCTGCACGTGGTGGCACCAATGTATGCATCAGAAATGTGACGGCCGTAGAGATCTATAAGAACATAGAATTTCATGGCGTGACCCACATGTCTTGTGTTCCTACGGTCTTTAGAATTCTCCTCGAAGGACGTCAAACCGAAAAGTCACAAAGGTCCACGCCTGTTCGGGTACTAACTGGTGGTTCATCCCCGCCGGCTGCGCTTATTGAAAAGGTGGAGCGGTTAGGGTTTCAAGTGATGCACGCTTATGGACTTACTGAGACTTCGGGTGCAGCACTCTATTGTGAGTGGCAGGACGAGTGGAACAGGTAATAAACACCATTATGAGTTACATAGTTTACTAAATCTTATTTATACTTAACGATTAATGTCCTCTACAGGCTACCAAAGCAACAACAGATGACGTTGAAAGCAAGGCAAGGGGTCAGGAACATAACCCTAGATGAAGTTGACGTGAAGAATACGAAAACTCAGGAGAGTGTCCCACGCGACGGGAGGACAATGGGAGAAATTGTTATCAAAGGAAATATTGTTATGAAAGGGTATCTAAAGAACCCTAAAGCAACATCTGAAGTGTTTAAACATGGATGGCTTAACACTGGAGACATAGGTGTGATTCACCCTGATGGGCACGTAGAGATCAAAGACCGATCCAAAGACATTATCATCTCGGGAGGTGAGAACATAAGTAGTATTGAGGTCGAGAGAGTTCTTTACAAGCACGAGAAAGTGCTAGAGGCCGCGGTTGTGGCCATGCCTCACCCTTTGTGGGGTGAAACTCCGTGTGCCTTTGTTGTTCTAAGCCAAGGTGAAACTAATCAAGGAGATGGTGAAAAGGAATTTGTGACGAAAGAAGGAGATTTGATTAAGTATTGTCGCGAGAATATGCCGCATTTTATGTGTCCAAGGAAGGTGGTGTTCTTGGAAGAACTGCCAAAGAACGGCAACGGAAAGATACTTAAACCTAAGCTGAGAAACATTGCTAAAGGTTTGGTTATCGATGAGGACGATACCCGTTCCCAAAAAGTTCAAGGACATGGTGGTAATCACGTTAGTTCCAGGCTTTAAGGTTACGTATATATGATTATGCATCAATGTATTTATTTTCGTTTGTGGTTGAATTGGTATGTTTCTTAGTTTGTGTGGTATTAATCATTAAATCTACTCTAAATAAAAGGAAGTATGTATAATCTTAATAACAGGATATTATAGTACATCCAATAACATCTTGAAATAGTGAGAAGAAGAAGATATGCAGACACAAACATGTAAAGACAAATCATGGAAAGTTTTTCATTTTTGTTTTTTAAATCTACATTACTGAGTTCAATCAGTACATGCTCAAACACATGGATTTAACAAAAAAAAAATGCAATTTGACATGAAGACTATTGGGATTGAGATGAACATTTACATCATAGTATGCAAATTCAGCTCACGGTATTCAGAAAAAAAAAAGCATCACATAAAATGTTTTTTTACCACGGTTTCTGACAATAACTTACTCAAAAAAAATCAAAATATCAATTCATAAAAAAAAAAGAAAAAAAACCACCAGTTTATTTATTTATTTTATTTTCAGTTAAATGCAGTAAAAAGCACAAAAAGGCCAATATTCATGAAAATATATAACCGTAATATTCATATCGTTTCAATAGGTTTAGAGAGCACGATTTACCTATTGAAGCAAGACCATTGTGCCTTAAAGAAAATTTTGACCAATTCATGATTGTTCCTATCTTATCTATCTTACCATGTTTACATGACTCAACGGTTAAGGCCGATTTTGAATATGATAATCCGGTTTTACTAAACCAAATCATAAAAATTCATTTATTTCACATAATGAATGAGATCAGAATGAGTCTACTTTAGGCATGTGCATATATATTTAACGTTTGAAGCATAAGTCAATTTCTCTTTAAACAGTTTTTCCTTGTTATTTTTTTCGTCATCTTCTATAATGCACTTTTTCCTTTCAATATCTATTCTTTTTTAATCTTTTTTGCGCTTACATATAACATATTAAACTTTAAATTAATTCTTAACTCATAACTATTTCCTCTTTTTCATTTTCTTAGTCTATTTTCTCTTATTAATTGCATAATTTTCTTGTTTACTTGAGCGTCAAATAATTTTACAAAAAATATATACTTGTAAAAATAATTTCAACACTTATTTTGATTATTTTACCTATACTTAAACATTTTCACCTTTTTAGTTAGATAACAAACAATGATATAGATATAATTATATTATTTTATTTTTTATATTTTACTATAACTTTAGTAATATGGTAGACTTAATCTTTCTATTTTTTTCCGTCAATTTGAATTTATACTTTCACACTCTAAAATTTTAATTTCAAATTTTAATAATTTATTTTCTTAAAAATGAATTCTTTCTTATATCTTAAAACAACACATACAATCATACATTTATTATAAAATTTAACCATTTGATTTTTTTTCTGACCTAAACAAAATAATAATAATATTTCAAACATGCTTTTTGTTTGCAATCGTTTAGTAAATTTCATTAAGAATAATTTTTTCCATCTTAAATAACATTGATTTTCTAAGAAAATTTCATTTTTAATTTTTTATTGTTAATTATATATTTAGGAATTATGTTCATATTTTTAGTCATAGATTAACACATATTTAATTTTAAGTTTTGTTATACGTATATATGTTACATTTGTGTTATTAATATTCAAGTAACTTATATTTAAAATTGTGTATTAATTGAAAATTAGTGCTTAGATAATTAGATGTAATTTATCATAAAATTAATTACTTTGACATGATTATTGGTGGAATCCATAATATTATTGTTGTGATGATGTTGACACCCTAAGAAGAGAGAAAACTCTCTCATTATATATATGTCGAACGAATGGATCTTCAAACTATTAAAATGTAGTCAATGTTTTGATATTCGAACTTAATTAAGTCTTCGATTTCTATTAAAGAAGTGCAACAGCTTATGCACCAAACCGCGTTCCGGTAAACAAACATATGTGTGAAGTTGACACTTATTATTGAATATATGCTAAATTGTTGAATTTCATTGTATTAAATGAATATATGCTTATTTTCTTTTCTCCAATAATTTCAGTTTTCTATATATACAACCTAAAACTGGTCAACATGTGATAGAAGAGGAGCAATGACAGAAAGGAAAACACAAACTTCTCTTGTTCTAAGTTTGTTCTTTATGCTTCTATGTTTATCCTTTCATGTTAGAGTAACGGATGCTAGACTCCGTCACGTAGGTCAGTATCTATTTATCCCAAAATCTTTGGTACATGATTTTAGTCATTTTATAAAATTTCTTTTTAATTAATTGTGATATAGTCTTGCAATAATATTTCCATTATCGTTTGGCATTTTCTTTTAGTAAAAACAGTATATGTTAATGTCATCTATCAATTTGATTACAATAACTAATACATGTAATCTTTAAATGTATCTAGTTCATATTCCTACTCCATCTTCGGGATACACTCCGCCCTCTAAACCGTGTGGAAGTGGTATTCACCATGTTGCCAGAGAATCAGAGAAGCCTTGTAGACTCCCTAGGAGACCTTCTGGTGCAGATCCTTAATCTCCATGTTACAGAAGACAAATAAAGAATTGATTATGCCATGGGTTTCATCTTCCTAACAAAATTTAGAATCGTTTGTTACTTTGTTTCGTTCTTCCTTCTAGTCTTACGTAGACCTGAATTTTTATTTCTTTTTAAATTATGTATAGTGTTCCAATTACTTATTCTGAAATAAAAAAAAAAAAACAAAAAAAAATACTTATTCTGAATTTTTATTTCTTTTAAAATTATTTGTGTTTATGAAATTATTAAAATTAAAACTATAGGCAATAGATTATAAATCTTTTGGAAAAAAAAAATATATATTCTACTGAACGCAATGCAAGATAAATAGATGTTATACACAGCCACAAGGTCCAATAGCCAAATGATGGCCTCGTAGAAGTGGAGAGCCTAATTAGAATCCACAAAAAACCCCAATCTGTTAGCAAAATCCGACCTAAATGATAAGCCATTAGATGAGTGTTGTGTCTTCCTTAGTTGCATCGACAAGATATCGAGGAGTATTCGGCTTAGAGCCGCATGACAGAGGCAAATCCACAGTAGAGTTAGAGGTAATCACACAGTGGAGTTAGAGGTAATCTACGATCATTAGAGGCTTGTTTTTTTTTTGATAAAAAGATTATTATACGTAGTTATGTTACAATCTTAATTAACTTTTTTTAAATAAACTTTAAAGTTGTCAAAATTAAGCTCGAACAAGACTAATGGTCAACGATAATTCTGTTCGGAATAGTAAACTATCGTTGACGACATATTTTTTGTATTTAAGATTTTCATCTTTTATTGTAACTAACACTTGTGAATATCGAAAACTAAATAAACGGAAAACAAAATGTTAAAGACCATTTACCGTTAGTCTACCATTGCTCGGGCTCATTCAATTAGTAGGAAGTTTTATTTGAAAATGAAAAAGTTAAATTTTAGTTGGAAAAATGAATCAACTTAAAGTTTTATATGAAAACAAAAAAAGTTGAGGATTTTAGTTGGCAAAACGTTTCAACTTGGAAGTTTTTTTCTGAATTTGTTTAATTTTAAATTCACATATATTTTAATATACTTGGTAAGTATTTTTGGAGGAGAACTTTCTACAACGTTTCTTTTCTGTTTCATAAACTTTTTTTTTCCTCTTGTAAAAATACTTGAATATTCTTCAGTACGTAGGCATATTGTATGACCTGGTCCAAATGTCTGATTCTACTGGCAGAAAATAGAAAACTTAGACTGGAGTTTTAACTTTATTGAGAATGTATATGATGTGATCATCTCCTGTAATATATTAAAGCCCAGAAATTTTGAGTGGTAAAGAAACATCTTAATGTGAAAGAAATTTAGGTTTTATCTTTTTGAACGAACGAATCTTCAAACGATTAAAATGTATTCAATAGTATGAAATATGATGTATTCAAACTTAACTAAGGGCCTGACTGGTTTAAACGCAGCGGTTGCGGTTGCGGTTGCGGGAGTTTGTGGAAGCGGGCGGTTGCGGCTTCAAGCGTTACCAAGCGTTTTGAACGACTGGTTTAGCTTTTGAAAATGGATGCGTTTGCGGGAGTTTTATGATTGGTAAACCAGCGGGTGCGGTAGCAGTTAAATAAAAAAATGAGCAAAATAAATAAGAAATATTACTAAAAAAAGAAATAAAAACACCAATATATTATTATGATAATATTAGAAAAATTGAACATGCTTAATAATTAAAACAATAAATAAAGTACTAAATAATTATTCAAAAATATAGAAATTTTGCAACAAAATAGTACTTTATGCATCTGGTTTACTAGTATAGTATATTCAAGAAATCGAAACATATATTCAATCAAAAAGTAAAACAATACATAATGAAAAGAAAAAAACGATGCCATGAAAAATATTCAAAGATTTACACATGAGGTGATGAATGAATAAAAGGATATATGATACTACGTTTGTTTCTTGATTTTTAGCAGTTTGGGTGGAAGACATAATTGAGAGAATAGGGTTTCAGAATATTGATTAGGGTTTTTTGATGAGAACGTGATACAAAGATGAAAGATATATACATGATTAATATATATTATAATAATTACAAGTAAAAGTTTTTTTTTTTTTTTTTTTTTTTTTTTTTTATCCAACCGCTACCGCCCGCAACCGCAAACGCTTGCGGGAAGGAGCTTTTGAAATCCAGCGATTTGGAGCGGCTCGAAGCGGTATGGAGCGGTTTCTATGATTGGTACCAACCGCTAACAACCGCAACCGACCGCTAGCAACCGCTAGGCGGGTGCTAGCGGGAGAACCAATCAAGCCCTAAGTAATCTTCGATTCAAAAAGTGCCACAGCTTATGCATAAAACCGCGTTATGGTAAACAAACATAATTGTAGAAGTCACATTTATTATTGAATATATATGCTTGACTGTTGAATTTCAGTGTATTAAATGAATATATTCTTGATTTTATTTTATCCAATGATTTCAATCTATATATACAACCAAAAACTGGTCAACATGTGATAGAAGAGGAGAAACGTCAGTATCGAGACAAAAACTTCTCATCTTCTAAGTTTGCTTCTTATGCTTCTTTGTATATCCTTTTATGTTAGAGTCACGAATGCTAGACTCCGTCCCGTAGGTCAGTATCTATTTATTACAAAAACTTTGCTACACGATTTTAAATATTTTGTAATTTTTTCTTAGTTAATTGTGATTTAGTACTCTTATTCCTATTATCATTAACATATGTGGCCAAATCAATTCTTTTAAACATCAAAGTTTAAAAGATTACATGTACCTTTAATACTAAATCAATTCATAGGTGGTGCATGCGGAGATTACATCTACTTTTAATACTAAAAAAAGATGTCAAACGACAATCGAAATATTATCATAACAATAATTAATTTCTTGATATTTAACATAGGTGCATGGCCAAATTAATTCTTTTAAACATCTCCACATGCACCAACCGGGGCGTTACAGATATATATCATATACGGTATAATATGATCCCTATTTAAGCAGTAGAAAATATACACTTCTCAACCACAATTTTTATAAAGCCTCATCATAGATAAAATTCTTTAGATGTATAATTTGTTTTGTAGGAGTTTTTCGTTTCCCGGTTAATGATAGGGCCAGTTTGTATCAAGGCCACATCATCCATCATATTTACACATTTATTGCATACCATTCCCGTACTAATCTACCCATATCAGTTCACCCAGTTTTGTCCACACGATGCAATCCAAAAGAAATTCGTGTATGAAAATGTGTCCTTGCAAATTACAATTATCCATACCACCGCCAAGTTCACAATCTAATCCAGGCACGTCATTCTAATCTATTTGGTGTTCACGAACCTTTCGAGCATAAAACTAATCACGCCAATTCTAGTGGCTCACGGTCATGTTGTTCTAATGCTCACGGAATCAAGTTACACTAATTAAACTTTAAACGTCCGAATATGAGATTTCATTTTCTTACTCCATGGCAACCTCTCAGCTCTTACCATGTTCACCTCTACAAAGCGTGAAGAAGTCTATATCAGCAGCGACAATGCTACGGAAAAAAGAAGAAGCCATTATTATGGATTGGTGGAGGAAAAGATCACTTGGTCGCAGCTTTTGAAAGATCGAGTTTCGTGAAGGATGGAATAACAAAAAGAGGCTTTTTCCTGAAGTTGAATTTAAATGGCTCTACCATTCTTCAGAATTCCTAAGAAGTGTATAACCTCCATGATCATAGAATCGGTTGTCATAAACAATTTTAAGCAAGCAGTGATGTAAATCAAAACCAGATCTTAACATTATTACCAAAAAAAAAAAATCACAACAAGAGTTATAAATGCATAAGTTCTTTGTACACGTACACATACATAAGAAACGTATTGTGAGTTCATTAGTTCATCACTTACACATAACATAAATATCACACAATGACCATTATACACATATACAACATAAAGGTGCATATCAAGTAATATCTTAACCAAGCCCCGCAACTTAAATTGGACTAAATATCTTGATTAACTTTCATTCTTAACCAGTGCCATCTCCATCTACTAGTCCTCAAGAGTTAAGTTCCAGTTATATATTATAGTTTTGTCGCATTTATCTTCAGTCGCCATCTCTCAAATATGGAGGTACTTAAAGTTGGAATATCCCACATTCTTTTATAACCATTTCGTTACTGTCGACTTGGAACTCAAAGAAAAGCTCCCTGGATGTCACATCCGCTTCAAAGTCAATAAAGGTGTATAAATGCTCCGTTAGAGAGGGAGTTAGAAAGTGGTGTGTAGGTCTGCATTGAACATCAAGACCAAGATCTAAGATGCAATAAGATGCCTTCATCAGTATTCTACCAAACACCTCCTTGACCTCACTATCTTTGTCAACTTTATTAACCAGCAAGATGCAAACCTTAAATCTCGAGGTTGCTGAAAGACGCCTTTGATTCAGTTTACTCTCATGGAACTTCCCCTATTAGTTCGGTGAGTGAAGTACGTTCTTCTTCCTCGGGTAAGTCCGTACACTTGGTACTAATCTGGATGATGAGTTCCTTCGCTTCTTTATTCAGTTTGAGGCAGTTAACAAACCCAAGAGATATCTGTGGATTGTGAAAGGAGCAATCGAGTCTCTCA
Organism: Arabidopsis thaliana x Arabidopsis arenosa; assembly: GCA_019202795.1. Classification (NCBI taxonomy): domain Eukaryota; kingdom Viridiplantae; phylum Streptophyta; class Magnoliopsida; order Brassicales; family Brassicaceae; genus Arabidopsis; species Arabidopsis thaliana x Arabidopsis arenosa. Next base: position 8,513,287 of record CM032919.1, on the reverse strand, counting down.
AGTGACTCACAGTTTACTACCTTTAGGTACGATAAGGAATCTGAAAGCTGTGGGAGTGATACCAGCTTCTTGCATCCGCTGAGTATAAGTGTTTGAAGCCTAGAGATTTTCTTGACCCATAAAGGAATTTCTTGCATTTCCTTATCATTAATATACATCGTTGTGATGATATCAAAAGCATATGGGGATTCCTTGAGGTTTTTATTGTATGACAATTCCAAGTCACAAAGACAAGGCCATGACTTAATTGACGAAGGGACTTCTTTTATTGCAGTTCTAATAAGCTTGAGAACTTTAATGTTTGTAGAGATCTCAGGAAATCTTTTCAACACCAAGCAATCAGTGAGATCAAGTTCATCGAGAGATTCCAAGTTGATGTTAGCAGGAAGAACCTCTAGCTTTGAGCATCCATATAAAGTCAATTTTTGTAACTTATGAAGGTTCCCAATAGAAGAGGGCAGCTCCACCAAACCAGTGCACATATTAAGATACAATTTCTGGAGATTAGTGGCTTTTCCAATAGAGGATGGGAGCTCCACCAGACTTGAACATTTAACGAGAAATAGTTCTTGTAGGTTAGTGGCAGTTGAAAGATCAGGTAGCTCCTTTAGGAATTTTGAATGATTCAAATACATCCACTTGAGGTTTGCAAGCGGCTATACAAACAAAACAAAAGGCAATATAAATGGACACATTTACTAGTGAAAAATATTATATAAAAACTTCTAACCCACCATGATTAAATTCAAATAGTAATGGATTCTTAAGACCCCTCTAAAGCGTAAAAGGTGCAAGGAAAATCAAATATCTATATAGAAGAAATTCAACAAAATTACGAAAATTGAAAAGAACCTAGAACAATTTCTTACCCGATTTCCTTCCCACAGCTTATGAAGTTTGCTGAACCGCATGTTTAGTTCAACAAGGTACTCCGTACAAAAATTGGAAGGCATACATGTCAACGGAAAACGATCCCATTCTAATATTCTAAGTTTTCGAGATAGATAATTCAAACCTTTTGGTAGGTACAATTTATCGCTCCGGTCACCATAGCGGTAGTAGAATCTTAAGAATTTAAGGTTAGACATTCCTTCAAAAGCTCTCTCACTTATATTTAATTCGCTTGAGAGCTCTGATGAGTAGAAATGTATGCCTATAACACTTTTACTACCCTGAAAAAATACCGAAAAAGGTAGAGAACTAACAATGTTTACTTATCAAAATAAATTTAATTTGTAGGGAGCAGCAATGTAATGATAGACTAATAATAGAACTAACCGTGTCATTAGTGAGTACTTCACAAATATCTCTAGTATCAACCAAAAATTGACGCTTCCCGGGCTCGCGAATGGATTGGTGCCCAAGCTCGTGACGAACAATTTCTTTACCCAATTGTTCTAGCAAATTATGCATTTTTATCCTTCCCTCTTCAATAGATATGAGAGATTTTTCAGCTAGGACGTGAAGCCCTTGTCTCACATCCAAGGACTTCTCTGCAAGGTGCTCTTCTACTTTTTCAATCCTTTTATTGTTGAAAAGGCATGCTATCTGAAGAAATAAGTCTTTATCTTCTTCACTTAAGGCATTGTAACTGAACTTTAAGATGCTTTGAATATTGACATCAAGGCGAGTCCTTAACCTTGGTAGTGCATTTATCCACTCATGTTTAGACATTCCCCGGAAATGGGAGCCCATAACTCTTAAACCCAATGGTAGTCCACCTAAAAGTTTTGCAACTTCCCATGCAAGCTCTTCGAAACCATCTTTAGGGAACTTTTGTCCAAAAGCATACATACAAAATATTTGGCAAGCTTCATATGCTGATGGAAAATCTACCTTGTAAATATGGTCGATGCCATCATGTGCATTCAAAAGTTTCAGGTCTTGTGTTGTGATGATAATCCGACTACCACAACCAAACCATCGAGTTTCTTTTGCAATAGCATCTAGTTGTATTGACTGGTCGATATTATCAAGAACAATAAACACTTTCTTGTCTTTCAACCTATCTTCTACAACTCCTAGATGAGGAATCTCGATATCCTTGTGGTTGATTATCTGGGATATGAAATGTTTCTGTAAGTGTAACTTTGCATTGTAGTCATCAGAACATACTGGACTTGTATACATTAACTCCTTGACATTCTCCATAAACACACTCAATTCATAAGTGCCGCTAAACTGGCTAAATAAGACTCTGGCAATGGTAGTTTTGCCGATCCCAGAAGGACCCCAAATCCCAATCATCCTCACTTCATTGGTGTGTAGGCATAACAACGGTTCCATTATTTTCATATGAGCTCTCATCCCAATTAATCCATCAAAATCAAGTGATGGTGTAGAATAGTTCAGCATATTCGAAATATCAGTGGCAATTTTTTCAATCATGGCCGCTTCATTATCCCTAATAAATGTAGAAGATCAATAAATACATTATATAGTCTTAAAAATTTCACATACATATTAAAATATAGAAATTTCAATGTTGGAGATCCGAGATCATGATAAATATTTGTGTTAAAAAGATTAAGAGCATATGGATAATAAGAACGAACCAGTTGCGAGAATCATAACCAGTGGTTGTTGCCACTTTTGCTAGAGCATGTCTCCATTTTCTTATAACATCATTAGTTTTACCAGCACAATTATTTTCGAAGACACTCCCAAAATTTCCGGTGAGTTTCTTAACATCAGATGGATCCACTTTATAGAAAATGGGGATGACTGGTTGACTCAATTCTTCTTTGCACTTCATGATCTCAACCAACTCGTCAAGACACCATGATGAAGAAGCATAGTTCCTAGAGAGCAAGACAATCGCGATCTTAGATCCTCTAATCGCTTGTACGATTTCAAGACCAATTGATTCTCCTCTCTTGATCTCATTATCAATGAATGGTGTGATTCCCTTTCTTTGGAACTCCTTGTGAATATGACTTAGAAAATCTCTGCGGACATCTTCCCCACGGAAGCTTGGAAAGACTTGATGTATCAACTTGTGAGACGAAGAAAATGAAGGAACTGATGAAGGAGATATAGAAGAAGAATCCATTTCTTTGTTATCTTTTTGGAATCTGAATTTTCTAAAAAGCGTAAAGAAGCCTATTGCTGCTGCAAAAGTGCCTAGAAAAACTGAAGAATTCATTAGTATGGTGGAGAGGATCAAGATTAAGATTACAAGATGGAGGAAGATCAACAAAGAGGCTTTGTGTATATTGGATATATAAGACCGTTGACTCTCTTGGCCGAGATTTTGCATTACTAGATGTATATGTAAAAATAATTTAAAGTAATTTGAAAATATGAATGTTTATATAAACACTGAAATCTAACTATTTGAACTAAAAAGTGGCGTTAAAATTGATTTTTAAAAAAAAAAAAAGAGGATGAGAGAACTTTTGAACCGACCAATCTCCTTAACAGACGAATATAATTATTATTACTTTTTTTTTTTTGTGCACCACAGACGAATATAATTATTGTTAAGTTCTATGGGCTTCCAACTCAAAACCAATTGGCTATGAGTGGAGTGGCCCATATCCCTTTATATATTACTTAGGATCCCTTCCAACTTCCGATGTGGGACATTATGTCCTAATACGCCCCCTCGAGATGATGGCTCTTTGGCCATTAATCTCGGAATATTCGGGCTTAGATCGACGGCATCAATTTTGGGCCTTGTCGATGATTGGACCATCTTTGGGTCGGATCGGGTTGGACATGTGTGGATCGGGCTCTGATACCATATAGAGAAGATGTAGAGAATGTTGTGTATTATTAGAGTGATTGTCGAGAGTATAAATATACAGATGAGACTAGAGACACTAGGTTAGACGACATAAATGTGATATATACAGTTGACATAAGTGGAATGATATGATTGAGATATGATTGGGGAATCATTGAGATATCATTCCTTGACATGTCCTAATAATTATAACATGTTATTTTATAGAAGTAATTTGATAAATTTATTTAGAACATATACGAAAACTAGGCCAATTATTTAATTTGGTCTAGATGATTGAGCCAGCCTTGCACAATCACCCACCTATGTTTTCTATTCACAAATAGACGCGTTTTTGTAGAAAGACCAAAAGTCGTCGAACAAAAAGTTGACTTAATTTGTTTTCTCCAATAATTTTTTTTTTTAAGATAAAGATTAGCTCCAATATAAATACCTCACTAAACTGGTCAACATGTGAGAAAGGAGCAATGACAATGAAGAAAAAAACTCAAGCTTATCTTCTTCTAAGTTTAGTTCATATACTTCTATGTCTATCCTTTCAGATTCGTACCATTGAGGCTATACGCCCTCTCCTAGGTCAGTAACTCCCAATTTTTCTGTCATATGATAACTAAGAGTCTAAGACTATGAATGGTTTTTAGAATAGATTTTTAAACCCAACAATATTACCTCTATTCACAATTTCTTGAACTAAATCTTTTTATTTATTTTTGAGTTTGCAGATGATCCACCAAGTCAAATCCTAAATCCACCACCACCCTCGCCCGTATGGCCCTCTCCACCATGTGGATCTAATATTGGAAGTCAAGTTACTGCAATAGGAGAGAAGTCTTGTAGACAAATTCCAAGGCCTCCTAAAACCAAAAAGAAGAAAAATCCAAAGCCTCTTAAAACCAAAAAGAACAAAATTTCAAGGCCTCCTGCAGCAATTCCGTGATCTCCAAACAAGAGTTTGCAGCAAAGACGTTAACAGATAAAACTATGATCCTTTTTGGAATACACTTATCCTTTGAAAATTCATGAAGTATTTTATTGGATTGTACAACATTTTGTGTTCGCCTCGTTCTTCAATAAATAAATTATCTTAATTTACTATCATTTTTATGTTGATTTAATGCTCAAAACTGATGAAACTGGACCATCTCATCTTTGATACCAGGTTGTTTAGCCGCGATATTCGCGGCTTGTTGCATAATTCTTATGTTTTGTGTAAACAATAAAAAAAGTTTTAGAACAGATAAAAATAAGACAAAATTACATATTATACAATATTTTCAATAAAAACATTGGTATCACATATATTTTACATTTTTAACAACAATAGTAAAAGATAACTTATCTTTTTCTCTCTTTTTCATATTTCATACAATTTAAGTTATAGTAATAGGTTTTTATATTTTTTTCTACTAATTCGGATTACCGACTATATAACTTTTTTTTGGTAAATTTGTTTTGCTGGAAAAATAATAATTTTAACTACAACCTTTAAAATATATATATATATATATATATACTGATATTTATAAAATTATATGCTAGATCACAAAACTAAAAATAATTACTATGATTATATTAAAACAAACATAAGAAAAAGAGGTTTCTTCATACACAATTTATTTCATTAAAAGGTCACATAATTTTAGAAAATATATACATGAATATGTAAAGACATAATCATAACTCATAGTAGAGAATAAGAATGCTATCATTTCAAAGATAACTTTAAAATAATTTCCATAATTTTGTTTCAATATAAGTATAATTAGAAAAAATTTAAAAGGTTCTTACGATTTAATATCTTGCATTTGCTCATATTTTAATAAATACATGTTATATATTACAAAATAAATTGTTGATATAACTCACAGATAATTTGTTTGTTTGTTGATATAAACTCTCACATAATAGTTCAAATTCATATTATTTTGTAAGAGACAAGCTAAATTTATTTTCATATAAAATTATATGAACTTCAATCTACACATGGATAGAAGTATATTTTTTAATGTATTTTTTTGTAATTCCACTCATCAATTAAAATTCTAGTGCTAGATTTCATACTAATGGTTTCATATTTATAGGATTTAATAAAATTTTTTTTGTTTTCATTATATATATATATATATATATATATATATATATATATATATATATTTATTTTTATATTTCACTACATTTTAAGTATGAGTGTTAGGTTTCATTCTAATGATTTTATTCTAATATTCTACTAACTAAATATAATTTTCATGATACATATGATTTCATGTATTTTTTTAATCTTAAGGACAAATTTGTTTAATAAAGTTTTTTTTTTGTTTTTGAAAAACACTCAAGACTCAAATTTAAATAAAATAAACATTATAATAATCTTAATATAATTATCCATTGGATCACAAAAACTACATATAGTTATACATACATTAAAAATGAATTACAAAATTTTATACGAGATAAGAAAAAGGTAAGAAACGAATACTTGATAATTGTATTAGAATAATTTATTTCATTATATATTGCATAACTAAAAATAATATATGAATATGTTAGAAAATAATCAAATATCTAAAATAAATAACAGAGATGGATCTTTTCAACTTCATTCCCTTGTCGTGCGATAATTAGAATTGATATTTTTAACTTTTCATCACCAATAAACCTGAAATTTTTTGATGTACCCATCAAATTGTTTATTTTACATATGTTAATTCAAAATTAAAAATATGGAAATTGAAGAAGAAATATGTATAATCTAGTATGGTGTTAAATAAAAAAGAATCAAATTCTTACAATCATGTTTTCATTGATTTTAACCTATATAACAAAAACATAGATACATGAATATAGTAGAAGAGGATGGGAGAATGATTAATTATAACTTATAAGATGATAATCTAAAATAGACAATGAAGATGAATCTTTAAAAAAATTAAAAAAACTAATGTAAATATTAAAATTTAGAATTAAGCTTTTATAATGATATTTCATTTGAGTTTTTTAACTCATACAACAACAACCACAACCAAAATAAAAACACACAAACAATAATAATAATAAAAGATTTGAGATATAGTTGAAGAGGATGAGTGGATGAGAGAATGAAAGAATGAGAAAATGAGAAAATGAGTATTTATAGGATGAGAAGTGATATGAGTTACAATTTAAAAAATGAATCTGGGGGTTACAATTCTAATTGATCGTGTGTTGAATAAAATTAATTAGAAAAATATAGTAGATGCACAATATTATATAATTTCAGTTTTATATTGAAATGTGAGTTAAATGTATACATTAAAGTTTTTTTTATTTGTGGTTTAATTGAAAATATTTTTTTAAAATTACATTGTCAAGTAGACCAATAAGAAGAGAGTGAAGACTTACTTTTATATATATGATTGATATCAAATCATATATATAAAAGTAATGTTTGACTCTCTCCTTATTGGTCCATTTGGCAATGTAATTTTTTAAAAAATTATTTTCAAAAAAATCACAAATAAAACAAATTTAATTATATACATTTAAATCACACTTTAATATAAAACTGAAATCATATAAATTATGCATTAACTATATTTTTCTACTTAATTTTATACAACACACAAAAAATTAGAATTGTAACTCTCATACTTATTTTTTAAATTGTAACTCTTATCACTTCTCATCCTATAAATACTCATTTTCTCATTCTCTCATCATCTACCACTATATCTCAAATCTTTTTTTTCATTATTGTTTTGTGTGTTTTTATTCTGGTTATGTTTTTTGTTGTATGAGTTATAAAAAAAAAACTCAAATTAAATATCATTGTAAAAACTTAATTATAAATTTTAATATTTAGATTAGTTTTTAAAAATTTTTATATATCATCTCCATTGTCTATTTTAGATTATCATCTTATAAGTAATCATTTTTTTCATCCTCTTCTACTATACTCATGTATCTATTTTTGTTGGTTATATGGGTTGAAATCAATGAAAACATCATTGTTAGAATTTGATTATATTTTCTTTTTTTAATTATTTTGTTCCTAACACCATACTAGATTATACATATTTATTCTTTAATTTTAATATTTTTAATTTTGAATTAACATATGTAAAATAATAGTTTTGATGGCTATAGCAAAACTTTCAGGTTTATTGGTGATTAAAAGTTAAAAATACCAATTTTAATCATCGCACAACAAGGAAATGAAGTTGAAAAGATCCATCACCACTACTTTGGATATTTGATTATGTTCTAACATATTCATATATATTTTTAGTTATGCAATATATAATGAAATAAATTATTCTAATACATTTATCAAATTTTCGTTGCTTACATCTTTTTTATCTCGAATAAATTTTTGTAATTCGTTTTCATTATATGTATAATTATATTTAATTTTTTTGATCCAATATATAATTATATTAGAATTATTATAATGTTTAATTTATTTAAAATTTGAGGCTTAAGTCTTTTTCATTTATGTTACCAAAGTGCACTTATCATTTCGGTCAAACGTCCTGATAGAATTTCACAGTTAAGCTTGCTTGAGCTGGGAAAATTTAAGGATGGGAGACATATTGGGAATTGATTATCGGTACCGTACGAGTGAGAATAAAACACGGGGAAAGATCACGAAGTGATTTGTGGGATCGGTAAACAAGTCTTTTGAGCTTCTTGGACGTAGGAGATCGGCTATCTGACATGGGTTGTTGACCCACGGACCAAGAGAGGACGTGGGATCCATTAAGGGTGGTGGTTGAGGCGTTACAAATTAACATGGAATGGAAAAGATATGATGAATGTTACAGATAGTTAAGAATGATCTTACTTATTAATTTCATGGTTACATTTAAAAGTGGTCTCATGTTTATGAAAGTTATGAATTGTTTTGGTGAACATATAAATGATGTATTGATGATGGAAAAGGTTACTAATGAAGTGTGTCATCAAAATGTTGTTTAAACAATCACTGATAATGCAATAAATTGTGAGGCTGACTTGAGAGATTATTGAGAGTACTGTATTTTCACATCTTTTGGAGACCATGTGTAATTCATACTTTTAACCTTGCCTTGAAGAACATTTGTTTAGCAAAAATGTCGTAACGAATGACGAAATATATAAGGAATGTAAATAGATAACATAAATTCATGGAGAGATCTTGGCAATCAAACATTTCATCATGAACCATACCATACGACTAGCAATTTTTAACATGTTCCCTCTTTTTAAATTGCTTTCAATTGTTGATACTAGTTTAACCTTCCCGTGTCATCCTCTTTATAACAAGACCACTCCTCACTTTAAACATTTTGTTTAGCTTGATACTCTTAAGTATCACAATGATTGGTATTCTCATGTTATGATTCTTCATCAAAATGTTTGATTTTCAAGACATCTCCTTGATTTTTTTGTTAGTTACTTACACTCCTCATGTTTCCTCATTCACTTTCATGTTCTTTGCTACACAATTGTTCTTCAATACAACATTAAGAGTGTGAACCACACATGATATCTAATAGATGTGAAAAAAATATATTCTCTATAAGCTCTTCAACCATTTTACAATTTGTTGCATATCAGTGATTATATGCACCACATTTTAATGAAAACCTCATTTATAACTTCTTTCATCAAATCAAATTGACAAATCTTACTTTATAATAAGAGCCACTTCGAACCTCATTACAAATATTACACCGAAAGCTTCAAATTTCACATGTTGCTCAATGTTTTCTAAGTTAGTCACATATTACTTCTCCTTTTTTGATTTGACGAATTAGTAGATCAACTACTAATATCATTCTTTTATCTTTTGTGAAACCATAATTTCGTAAATTGCATCATACATGAAAAGGAATTGAAAAAAAACAGAGAGACAAACATACCCTGCTATGAAGTGGTGAATGACGTGAGATGCTACACAAAAACTGAATCGAATAGAGTTGAAGTGGTAGCTTGTGGAAGAAGATAGATCCGTAGAGAAGATGAAGAGTTCGTGACTTGTGATTTTGGTTTCGAGAGAGGTGAGGAGGCGGAGACTAGAGAGAGACGTGAGAATAAAAAAACCTAATATATATATCATTGACGATTGAGAGACATGTGAGGAAAAAAAAACCTAATATAAATCATTGACTATTTAATTTTTTACCCTTCTTTTCCCTTTTTTCTTGTTTTGGAAAAATATAGTAAATGTCTCGGAAAACACGTTTATATATGGGTACACCATTCTTCTCTTAAAATGTCTCGGAAACGTTCCAATATCATAACTATCTCGTCCCCATCAACGGCGAGTCGTCCCGCTTGTTTGAAACGTCTTGGGGACGTATAGTTTCCTTCATATCTTCCTTGTCCGTCAAGTTTATATATCGGCCAATCGGGCCAATGGATTTAGGTGTTACCGTTTACTATAAGAATCTTGAGGAAATTGGAAAAGAAAGGGACATAGATGTGTTTCCCTTCCGGTGTTTTCTTTCTTCCAATTCTTATATATACATATACTTCATCCATTACAATCTTCATTGAAACAGTCTCAATCCCAATATCGACTTCCGAAAAAGATTCATCCAGATCCTCGAAACTACTTTTCTCAGCTTGTGAACCAGCTAACTAAAGCTCCTTCTGAGTACCGGTCTGAGACACTGTCCAAGACTAATGTGTCTTTCTTTAAGACCATAGATCTCATATAAGATACCCATACACCAATACACAGGTTAGACAAATGTGTTATAAGAGCAGTACCGCTTCATAATTATTCATGGCTAAACCTTTCTTCCATGTTTTATTAAATATGTTGACAAAAGAAAGATTTATGGAACAAAAAGAAAAGAAGCAATAATTGTACTAGACTGGTAAAACAAGTTTGGTCATTTGATTTATAAACAGTTTATATAACCCATCGAGAGATATATCATAGAAAAAAAAAAAACATGATGACTTCACATTCAGAATTGGTGAGTGTTTCTTTATTTGTTCAGATTGAGGAAAAAAAAATTGGAACCCTGCTTTTGTCTTTTAAGCAGATGTAATTGAATCAAATCACATCCTGGAGATTTGGAGAGGCACAGTAGCGGTTTCGAGAATGTCACTGTTCCTCATAAGAGAAACAAGCTTGAGTTTCTCCCAAGCCCCGAGTCTTTCGAAGATATACCTTTGACAATTCTGCGAGGCTGTAACTCCTGCTAAGAAGGCTCCGTGAGCTGATCCTTGATGCTCGACGTTCACGGCTTCTCCTCCGAAGAATATATTATCTACAGGCTCTCCTAGCCTCGGGTACAGATCTTCCGGCATCCCTACTACGTCATATGCATAACACCCTAATGTGTTTGGATCTGTTCCCCACCTTGTCACTAGATATTGAGCCTGTTTTTGTTCCAAACAAAAAAACAACTTTAAGTGTTCTGAACATATGATTCACATTGTGCAATAAGGTGATAACGATGAATGCTTACCGGGTCTGGAGCGTCGGGAAACATTTTCTTAAGTTGCAGCATCACGAAATTTGCTGTAGCTTCATCAGATAGCTTTTCCAGGTCTTGTGCTAGATTCCCTGCAGCCATATAAACAAGCACCGGATGGCCTGTTGCTTTGTGAAGATTCAGAAAATAGCCACAAGCGTAAGAAGTCGGTGCCACCATCCCGAGGAACTCCACATTGGGCCAAAACGCTCTGTCAAATCTCAGGGCAATCTTATTCTCATTGCCTACACCAAGACCCGATATCGCAGAGGTTTTCCATTGTGGGAGCTCTGGCTCAAATTGAATTAGATTTGCCTTGAGGACACCGATTGGAACCGTAATAATAACAGCATCAGCAACAAAATTGGTTCCACCTTCAACTGCGACTATCACCTTGTTATTAGATGTTCTTACAACTTTAGTAACCCTGCGTGAATCAATCCAATCATTTAGTAAGATAGCTAAATGTTACGTATGAGTCCTTATCAAAGGTTGACTGAAAATTTTACCTATGGCTCAAGCGAATATCAAGATCTTTTGCAATAGTTCTGATCACTGGCTCGTAACCCTGCACCATTAGACCATGACCACCAGAAAGGCATTCATCCTGCACAACAAATAACTACTTTGAGCTTTCCAGGTTTCCTTTAAAGCCTTTTGCTTCTGCTAATAAAACACGAAGGTATTCGTTAACTTGCCTGATCCCAACATTTTAGTGATATCAAATTCGCATCTACAGCAAACCATGCCTCCATCCTACATAAGTACCACTGCAAAACTTCGTACGCTATACCTTGTAGCCTATATAATACAAGAAAATAACAGAGGTTTTAGTAGATATATAAATTTAAGAAGTAAAATTGTTATTCAACACAATGTGACTGCAATTGGTACCTTAGTTCTGGATTTCTATCCAAGACAATAGATATTCCTTGAAGAACAGACATGTCATCTGTAGTTTCATCCCTTATTTTCTCCGTCTGAAATTAATAAGCAAGCAAGCTTGAGTCATCTTCTCTTGTGACAAAGGATAGTAATTAGAAAAATAACCTAGCAAATGCAAATTCACCTCTTCGAGAATTCTCTTGAATGCATCTCCAACTTCAGTGACCAACTGCGGCGGAATTTTATTCCCATGCATGTCGAAAAGTCCATAACTGAAAAAGGAAGCCAAATTAATCTTGACAGGCTATAAAATCAGTCTATGACTCTTCCCTGCTTGATCAAGCACCTTTGGCTTTGATACAATTATCTAACTTCTTGAAGTAGAGCACTAGTGAGAATGAACCATATCAAACAATTATCTAATTTATCTACTATGTACTTCTTCCACATGCAACCATAAGATCTAAGGGAGACCAGACTATTGGTGTCAATCTTAGCACATACAACTCACAATAAACTGATAATAATTCCAAAGCTGTAAAGGCAAGAAAGGATTACCTCTCCAGATCATGATCATACAAGATGGAGTCATCCCCGCTAGTTCGGTATAAAGTAAGCCCTAGACGGCGTATAATGGGAGCCAAGGGATTCTCATCAGAGACTCCATGTAACCTACACCACATTTGAGAAACAGGATCAGAAACCCAAAAATGTACGCATCTAATCTTCATTCTTCTTATGAAAACTTCCCATTCGACATCCGAAGCTCCAATAAACAAAGACTACCGACGTTGCCTACTCCAATCATCCAAACAAGAATAACAATCAAAAGATATATAAACAAAACTAACCATGAAGCTCCCATATCAACAGGACAGCCAAACGAATAATCCGTATGGATACGACCACCAATCCTATCGCGTGATTCAAGAACAGTCACCTACAAAACAAACAACCAACAATATAAATCATCATAAAAGAGAATGTATAACAAACCTCAAACTTTCAAGATTATATTATCAATTACCTTAAAAGATGCTTCAGAGAGATTCCTAGCAGCAGCAAGACCAGATATACCACTACCAATCACAATAACAGATGGCTGGACATTGTTCTGCTTCTGCATAATCTCAGAGATTGTTCCTAATTCAAATTTCAAAACATATTAGATTCACATAATCCTCAATTCATACAAAAATTTCAAGATCTCATACAAAATTAGAATCAGATTCCTCTATCATGCAACATTGTTCAAGATCTATTACCTTCAGGAAGATTATCTGGAAACGAATTCTTCTTCTTATCCATTGAAGATTTTGTTGGAAAGAAACAGAGAAATAAAAAAAAAATCCGAAATACGAATTTCAAATCAATTAAACGATCAAATTTGGAGAGATCGGAGAAGGATTCAACGAAGAAGCTTATCGGAAAAACGATTAATCGAATTATTCAATGGCGAGGATTCAAAAACGAATAAAACTTTGAGATTAGAAATTGAAAGACGATTAGATATAACGGCTTCGTTCGCGGCGGAGATCTTACAATTCCGTGATCGGAGCATTTTTTTTTTTGGTTCGATTATGATTTTTTTTTTTGGTTGTCAACAAGTTTTAGAAGAAGACGAGAAACATGAGAGAAAAAAAGCTGACAATGAAGAAGAAGAAGAAGGGGTTTGTTTGTTTACCAAAAAACACAAAGCAAATAGGCTTTTTATAGTGGGAGTCGATATTAAAATGACAGTTTTGCCCCTCTGTGTTGAGATTTTTTCCTAAGGAACTGAAATGACGTTTTTAACCCTTTGTTTTTATTATGTGGTCAACAACATGTTCTTTCCTTTTTAAATACTTTTTTTAAGGGAAATATCACAAACTATGCTCAGACGAGTGTATAATTAGGTGAGTAAAATAGGTACTATTTCCACAGTAATAAATCTAAGAAGATTACTCTACTATCCTTCTTTATTTATTTGTTTTTCTTTTTTTTTAATCTCTCATCTTCCTCTCCCTCTCTCTTCTTCGTCAACCATTTCCGGTGAAATTCCGGCCAAGAGTTCATCACATAAACTTGTCATAACAAAGTTAAAACAAAGTGGGTTTTTGATTCCGTGAAAGGCAAAGCCAAGGTGGAGCGGTTTTCGATTCCGGCGGAGTCTATGGTTTCATTTTCGGTTCAATTGTGGTGTCGTTCAAGTAACGATAGAAAAATGAAAGGTGACTTTGAAAGCTTAGGAACCGGCGAACTGTCAGTGATCATCTTTGGAAAAAATTGATGATTGAGAAAGTTTGGCAAGATTAGAAGAGTAGATCGGGAAATATGGTGAAAGGTGTCTCTGAAATTTGATGATTGGAAAAGTTTGGCAAGGTTTGTATCTCGTTAATATTTTATATAACATGTTTATAATTTTTGTATTATGCTAAATGTTAATTTATCGACATACAATTTAATTTACCTGTGTTAAATAAATAAACAATCATGCAAATTAATACATAATGATTTTTTAGGTATCTCGTCACCATCCTAATTTTCAATATGTAATACTATTTAATATATTAACAGATTAATATTAATATTATTAGATATATTTAATATCTTAATCCGTTACAAGTATGTGTAGTGCGTTAGCAATATTGTTATCGCTATCATTATATGTGATATGTTTATAATATGTATATCATGTAATTAATTAAGATTTTTTTCAAAGAATATTAATTCACAATTCTAAAATTAATACTTTATATTTAACTTTGTATGATAAGATAACTCGTTTAACACGATAACTATGAATATAACACATATTATATAAACTTATCACGCTAATATACCATTTAACATGTAAATAAAATAGTTATCGATACAAATAAAATAGTTATCCACACATATGAGCAGTGTTGTTATGTGGTTGATGAACATTATCCGGTGATGAACAGTATCTTAGACGTCGGAATGAACAGTATCGTGAATATATTGAAGTAGAAAACTATTTTCTTTAATCAATGGCATTTTTGTTATTAATCAAAAGTATAAGGAGATTTTTGATTTGCTTTTTCTTTCTCTTTCATAGTTACTTAATTTTTAAGTTATCATGGATAGATTTTTAATTTTCAAGTCTTCTATGCATATCAATTAATATAGCCCTTTTTTTAATTGTGTGATTAATATAGTAAACAGCTCATGACGTTAATTATTTGATGTTGATGTTTATGGTTTGTCTATTATATGAATAGATTTATTTATATGGGTCGTTTGATCCTCTACGTAATAGTTGAAAGATTTTTCCAGATCTTGATATGTCATGATTCATATTTGTTATTATTGTTTTTTTTTGGGTTGAAGAAAATAAATCATAAACTAATTCACTTACTAACTACAAATATAAATAAACTAATTTAAATTTAACAATAATAAATTTTATAAAAATAGATATATAAACATAAAATCAATGGAATTTTAATTTAATTTTATAAACATTAAAAAATATGATATTATGTTGTATAAATATATATGTAGAATGGGTTACAGTGAATATTAATTGAATTTATGATTTATTTTAAGGAAAATATATGATACAAAATGAACATTAGTTTTCTGTTTATTTAAAAATATTTTCAAGATAACGACATAATTATTATTAGTTTTGTGTTTAGATAAATAACTGTAAATAGAGTTAAATAATATAACAAAAATAAATAAATTTGGTTAGAATTGTTTACTCTATATAAGAAACATTGACATGTATCAACTCATTAACTGCATATATAAATGGACTAATTTATATACAGTTATATTCAATTTTATAAAAGTATGCATAAGCATAAAATGAATAAAATTTTCATTTAATGTGATATTTTAATAAAATAATATGATATTGTACTGTATATATATACGATTAGTTTCAATGAATATTAATTGACATTGTCAATAATAGCCGTCTGCCCATTTAATGATATTGTAAAAATAACGAAGTAATTTTTTTGAAATAAGTAATCGTAAATAATCGTTATATAATGTAACTAAAAAAAATAGGATAAATTGTTTATTTGGAAATTAGAGAATATGCTAAAAAAAATAGGTATTCACAGCGTCCTTCTGACCTGTTGAGCGTGAAGTGCTCAGGTGCTGCTTCCCACGGCTGGAGGAGTATACTTATTGGGAGAGATTTGTTGAAGAAACAGCTGGGCTGGGTAATTGGTAATGGTAAATCTGTGAAAGTTTGGAGTGAACCTTGGCTCTCACTTTCAAAGCAATCGCAACCAATGGGGCCAGTTCCATTTGCGGAGAAGGATTTGTTGGTGGAGGATCTGTTTCTGCATGGCACGGTGGACTGGGATCATGATAAAGTCTGGTCTCTGTTTCCCAACTATGCTCTGGAAATCTTGGCTATAAAACCCAGTAGACTGGGAGCTTCAGATAAGAGAGTTTGGTTAGCTTCGTCTGATGGGCTATACACAACAAAGTCCGGGTATGCTATTGCAAGAGAGGAAATGTCCAGCTTGGATCACCACAAAGATTCTGGTGGATGCGATTGGATTAAAGAGGTTTGGGGAATTAAATCCTCTCCAAAAGTAAAACACTTCTTGTGGAAAGCGCTAGCAGGAGCTATTCCTACTGGTTTACAATTAGTATCAAGAGGAATGCAAGTGGATTCGAGGTGTATCCGCTGTAATGAACCAGAATCTGTTTGTCACTTACTATTCAACTGTCCTTTTGCAAAACAGGTGTGGAAGATGGCCCCTCTGGTGAGTTTGGAGGAGATGCCTGCGGTCAATGAAGTGCATAAGGGACTGAGCTGGCTCAGGGAGAAGAAGTGCTTACCACCCACAGGGCTTAGTAAAGGTCCCCTCTATACTTGGATATGTTGGAATCTATGGCTGGCTAGGAATCAGAAGGTGTTTAGCAATAGAGTTTTCTCTGAAGCAGAGACTCTGCTAAAGGCAATTCTAGACGCTAAAGAATGGCAAGAAGCCCAAGGAGAATCTACCACCCCTGGAGGAATCAAAGGTTTTCCACCTCAAGGGATCAGTTCGTTTGTGCCCTTTAGCTCATCCGTGAAGTCTGATGCAGCTTGGAACCAGAACTCCAGGACTGCAGGGATTAGCTGGATCTTTTCTTCTCAGGTTCTGACCCTCCCTCAACGACACTCAGCTATCTGCGAGCATGTGTCTTCCCCTTTAATGGCGGAGTGCTTAGCCATCCGCTCAGCTTTACTTTCAGCTTTGGAGTTTGGAATTCAGTCTCTGTCTTTACAGACTGATTGCCAAATCCTAGCAAAAGCTATCTCATCCAAGAATCTTCTGGTGGAGGTCCATGGTGTCCTTTCAGATGTGTTTATTTGTATCTCTCGTTTTAAGGAGTTTTCGTGTTCTTTCATTCCGAGAGGAGCCAATGTTGAGGCTGATACTCTCGCAAAAACTGCGCTATCCGTGTTTGTTGCAAATTTCTAATGAATGAAGATTTATGTTGATCAAAAAAAAAAAGGAAATTAGAGAAATACATCAAAATGATATGTAGATACAAAAGAAATATCAAAAAGCTTACTTTATCAAATTTTCAATCGATGTAAACGGTTAAACAACAAATCATAGATGTAGAAACTCGTACATGTGTTGGTCTAGTTTATATTAGTGTAGCTTATCTAAATTTATACGTCATTCATAAGGTGTTGAGTTTGATTAAAAAAATATAGTTAAGGTGTAATCTCATTATTTTGAGAAAATAGAATTGGTTAACCACTTGCGTAGAAGCTATTGGCAAAAACTTAACCTTTTCTTTCAGTAATTGTATTTAGAGTATTTTAGATCTTATTATACTCAATTATATGTAAACGAAATCGTATTCAATTTTGTATTAATTTGGAAGAAGCTTGTGGACATATGGGGTTCAATAATGCACTTGGTGACGGCGATTAAGTAATAATTACGTTATTAATAGCACACGGGTTTGTTGTTTTGAAAGAATGAAGTGGTCAGGTCTTAATTAAGGTCCTTAATATCTCAAACTTTGGCCGCCACTCAAATGCGATTTAAAAGAAACAGAAACATATGGTAAACTAATCTGACCAACTAAGAAAATACAGTTAAAAAAGGTTTTACACCAATATACAATGTTTGACACTTTTAGTAACCATTATGCGTTAACTTGATGTATAAGAATGATAGAATGTAATCTGTTATTTTTGTTAAAAATTAATTTTCCTGATCCTTTATTGGTCAGTTATTTTCGATAAACTTTTAACCAAAACGCATTTGCGACCACCGATTTTCGACAACTTCATTTTGGTCAAGATTCGATAACAATAGCCATTTTGCATGAAAAATCTGATTCGAGAAAAATAAACTCTGATTCGAGAAAAAAAAAACTACCGTTTTGCATGGCATGTTAAATTTAGGGCGTGAATGGAGACAATAAAAGTGGTACGGTTTTCTGTATTTTATCAAAAACGCTTTTATGTTACCACTCACACTTTTTTATTTATGGTTTGCGTTTTTAATAAAACAATGATGAAATACGCGCACGGAATCCAATGACTCACAAAATTGAAATCCGTCTTTTCTTTTCCACCCACATGTATATAGGTGTGGTCAAAACAAAAACGCATATACTTGTAAATTTTTATAATATTTTAATGTTGAAGTAGTTTGTCTTTAAGTTGGTTTAAATATATGTAAAAATACCAAATATATAATAATATAATAAGACTAAATATGTTTTTTTTAGAGGTAACGTTTTTTGTGGTTTTAAGAAAAGTAGAAAACAAAACCGCAAGTAACATAAATTTGTCCTCTGGATAAAAGACCGCACTCAAAATTCACACAGCAGGTAATAACCAGCGGATTTCAACCAATTACGCACTGGGTAATTATTTGTCTTTAAAAAATTATTATTTTAATATTTAATTATTAAAAAACTAAATATTACCACCAAAAAGTTAAAGATTTTGTTATTAGTATTAGAAATTTTCTTTTACAAGATTATGGATTTACAAATAAATAGAACATTATAATTCTAATTAGTTCTAATAACCATTACAATTTTTAAATAAATAATTATTTATTTAATCCACAAGTTTATTAAAATTTTGAAATAACTATTTTTTTTATAAAACACCAACCTTCATTTTAGTATATGCTCTATTTCGTCTACACAAAATTATTTGATACAGTGTTAGTAAGATCATATAATTAGGAGGTCTAACTAATATATCCAAAAATATAGAATTATTTTAGGTTATTGAAATATAATAAATAAAATATATCAATAAGATATAGAAATTTGATAAAACTAATGTACGAAAAAAATTATGAATTTATTGAGATGGAAAGAGTTAAAATAGCTTATGAAAAAACAAATGGCGAAAAAATAATAATACAAATATGTTATAGAAAAATTAAGATATTCGATAACATTTTTCTGTTGTATCATATTGTTTATTATGAAATTTTTTATTTAATATATATATATACACATATATTTGAATGTTTAATTTATAATTATATTAATATATTTCTTTTAAAATTATTTAACTACAATCTATATTGTTTATAAATATCTGTTATTGTTTATTTATTAACACAAAAAATTAATTAATTATTAATATATATATATATATATATATAAAACCGCACTTGTCCCGCAAATATATTTCTCCCGCACGTCCCGCAGTTGAACCGTACCGCACTGTAATACCGCACTTCTCCCGGACCCTTACTATACCAAATAAATTTGTAAGAAAAAAAAAATCATCCTAATTGATTATGAATACTCTATAATTCTTCTTATTCACAATGTTGAAAAAATGTATCAATCATTAGGTGATGGTAGGGATTAAGTTGTCTACAAGAGAATCTGTCATATAGTGTTGTGTGGCGAAAAGAGACAACATAGTGGACCTAAGTGGAGTGGGGCAAGCACAAGTGGCTTGGGTCTCTTTATTTGCAATTTAAAATTAATCTTTAATTTCTACCAATTGAGCCCCTTCAATGCGATCAAATCCCTTTGCGCTTGTCCTCAAAAATAAATCCTTCAAAGACAAAAAAGGCAATGAAAATCCATGGATAGTGATATTTGATTTTGTAGGGGTCACAAAATAGCTTAAATTTTAAAAAAGAAGAAGCTTAAAGTAGTTATCATGAGTCAAATAGTAATAATATATGCACGCATATAGTGTAATTTTTATATACACCATTGATATAATTCTTAT
Source organism: Arabidopsis thaliana x Arabidopsis arenosa (assembly GCA_019202795.1). Lineage (NCBI taxonomy): Eukaryota > Viridiplantae > Streptophyta > Magnoliopsida > Brassicales > Brassicaceae > Arabidopsis > Arabidopsis thaliana x Arabidopsis arenosa. Next base: position 8,493,009 of record CM032919.1, on the reverse strand, counting down.
AGTTAAGAATTATTTCTATTGATAGAGCTATGTAACGAGAAAACTTAATTAACCTCCCTAAGATAGCATTATGTATTCTGAAACTTTTTAAACGTGTTTGCCTGTTTGGATGAGTTTACTTTCATCAACTATTACGTAACGATTTGAATTTTTTCTGTAACATGTTATTTGTCATCTAATTTACTAAATAAAAGTTATATTTTAGAACATCAGATTTAGAGTTTAGTTTTATAAAAAATTATTTGATAAATGAAATGTGTTCACATAAAAATAGATAATATATAATGATTAAAAACCACTCAATCTAAAAAAAAAAATTGTATAATGCAAATGTTCATATTAATTTTTACCAACCAACTAATCATTTTCTCATAATAAGTATAGTTATCAAGTGATTCACTCTTTTAGTAAATTTTGAGCATAATATGTCGAGTGGAAATGGATCATGTTCACGTTGCTTTTTTGATAATAAAAAAAAAAGATATGGATGTTCACGTTTTTTTTTTGGTAAAATGGATGTTCACGTTGTTGCATTGTGTAGTTAGTTATTACTTATGCGGTTATACCTAATTAAAGGTTTATAGCTAAATAATTTTTTTTGGGGTCAAATTCTTTTAATGTTCTTCGTGGTTACGTAGGTGTCTCATTTTGTCGGTTTCTCGTCACTGTTATGTAGAACATTGAAAGCAACTTGAACATCCATTTCCACGTGGTTATGTAGGTTTGTAGCTAATCTTTTTTTTTTTGGGTCAATACATTATAATTCCGTCATATAATGTATGGGAAGTGGCAGAGGAAGCTTTGGTGAAGGGTGAAACTCCCAGATCCGAGTTCGATTCTTCCTGGAAACAAAAACACATTTGTTTGGGAATTCTGTCAGTTGGGCCTTGGCCCAATTAGTTAACTCGTAGTCAGAAATGCAGGCGGCCCGATTACCCCTAACATTAGTCGGAAGGTATTCCAAACTCGGATCAGGCAGTGTGGTGGCCCAATTCTACCTGGATCGGGAGAAGTCCACTCTGTAGCACTTCGGTAGGAATTCCTACCGAGGCCGACCGGATCAGCCGATAGGGTTTATAAAAAAAAAAAAAAATTCCGTCATATATCATATATTATTGTCGGTTTCTCGTCACGTTTTGCGCCTATGGAACTCAAACAACCAATAAAAAGGCTTAATCATATTCAGCAAATAGTTAGTGTCATATACAATCAACGTACCACGTAGAGTCGTAACGTGTTGTACCTATAATTAACTAATATTTAAATTACAACTCAAACAGTGGACGTGCCGGAGTGGTTATCGGGCATGACTAGAAATCATGTGGGCTTTGCCCGCGCAGGTTCGAATCCTGCCGTTCACGTTTTTTGTTTTTTTTAGTAACAAGCCAAGATAACGTGTCGTATGAGTTTTGATCACTTGAGTTAGATAAAAGGATGATCTTAAGAAGATCAAAAGATTCAAAACCCAAAAGAAGAGCCAAGATTACATCTTTAGTTATAGATATCTCAAAAGCTATGTCCTTCATAACTCTCAAAGGCTTGCTCCTCATATCATCTTCAAGATCATCGACCGCGAAATTCGCAATATCATCTCTTCTCGTCGTCACCGGAGCAGTTGGCGAAACCTTATGGTTCTTTGGATTCGGTAGTTCCTTTACTTCTTTACGTTTTATTGTAGCCTTGTTTTATATTTTTTTTTACCTTGGCTACTTTTCTGTAGGCATTTCTCTTTGTAAAAGCCTCAATCTTCATTAATATGAAATTTACATCTTTAGCAAAAAAAAAAAAAAAAAAAAAAAAAAAGCTATCGTCGACGAATGTCCTCATAATTTAAATCTTTATTAACGCATAGGGATGTGTAATTCAGCTGTTCTATATAAAGACATGATTCATTACAACTTTAAAAAGTGACAAACATTACAGAAGTTTTGTGGACAGCTTACAAGGATTGGTTCCATATTCGACGAGCAAACCCCAGAGATCATTAACCAAGAAACGAGTGGCTCAAGCACGGATAAGAGTGACGCCAAACGAGATGGTACAGATCATCAGACCTAGCAGTCCCAAGAAACCATATTTCCTGCAACATTGTAAATTATAAAGATTATTAACCATAAACTCGACTCAGAGATGAATAAGTGGAATCAAGTCGAAGTAGATCCGGAATGAAGAAATTGAAATGAACGAAGATGAGAAAAGTTGCGCTGCGGCAACACGAAGAAATTGTTGAGCTTAGCTCAACGCTCTGATACCATAATCGAAGAACTCAGTTTAGGAAAATGTTCACTTACAACCTTATATACAAGTCTAAACTTTTAACTTTTACTCTAACTAACTTAGCTGAATAAATCAATAATGATAATGAACTCTGATAAGAGGATAAAAGAACAAACCCGATAGTAAGACGCTTCATGGGATCTCCAGTAGCGTAACCTTTGAAGTAGAAGAAACGGCTAACGTTGTAGAGCAAGCCAAGGCCTGTACAGATGCAAGGGTGCTTCATCCCACCAAGGATCATAAGTATGAAATACATTGGCATCATCTCCAAAGAGTTTTGGTGTCCTCTCTGCAACCACAAAATTATCACATCTCAAAACAAGTAGTACAAGAAGACAGAGAGAATCACACATGAAGGGTTTTAACTATATTTCAACCTGAACACAGTTGAAGAGCTTAGCATCTTTGTTTTCTGATTCTATAGCATATAGAGTTGGATACGGCACGTTGTACCTGCATCAGTATTGATCATAATGATCAATCATTAGATTAGAATCCTGCTAAGTTCAACATGATTCTCAAATGAAATCAAACTGATGATAACATAAAAACAATTTTTATAAGAAAACTTATTTGAGTGAGACCAAAACTCTGCTATCATTTGATAAAATTGTAGTTTTAGGTAACATCAATATACTGATTTCAATCAATTTTCCGCACAATTCGAAAGAAAACAAGAGCAAATAGACGATCTAGCTCATAGTAATCAATCAATAGAAAGAGTTGTTTTAAATTGAAGATGAATAAACAACATATCAGAATCCTGCTAAGTTCAACATACTACTTCCCAGCTTAAAATCGAACAGATGAGAACATAAAACCAATGAATCAGACTACAAAATCCAAAACTTGTCAACCTAAAATCGAATTTTAATAATTTTTCCGCACAATTGGAAAAAAAGCAAGAGCAAAGAGATGATCTAGCTCATAGTAATCAATCAACATGAAGGTTTCCAAATTGAAGATAAACAAACACAACAGATTTATAATCCTGTCAAACAATACATGCTTCTCAAATGAAATCGAACCGATGAGAACATCAAAACAAGGGATCAAACTACAGAATCCAGTATACAAGAAAACTTAGGGTGAAACTGGATAGAGTAAGACCAAAACTCTGTACACACTTGAAAAACATTCTACTGTAGTTTTAGGCTACATCAATCTACGGGTTTCAGTCAAATTTCTGCGCAAATCGAAAGAAATCAAGAGGAAAGGGGACGATCTAGCTCGGTCTTGATTCGATTTTAAATCAAACTGATGAGAACATAAAAACAAGTGGGATCAATACTGATTTCAAACAATTTTCCGCACAATTCGAAAGAAAACAAGAGCGTAGAGACGATCTAAGTCATAGTAATCAATCAATAGAAAGAGTTATTCAAATTGAAGATGAACAAACACAATAGATCAGAATCCTGCTAAGTTCGAAACAGATGAGAACATCAAAACAATGAATCCAATTTACAAGAAAACTAAGGACGAAGTTGAATACAGTGATTTCAAAATTCTATCAATCTACAGATTTCAATCAAATTCCCGCACAATTCGATTCAAATCAAGAGCTAAGGGAACGATCTATCATCGTCCTCGATTCAATTTTTAATGGCGAATTCAAGCGTAACGATCTAAGAGATTGATGAAACCTTTTACGAGCACCGCCGACTTGAGCACCCATCCAGAGGTTGAGGAAACAGTAGAAGACGAGGACGAGAACGACATATCCGTACTCGTTTGGTAGAAATTCAGTAATCGCCGCCATTGATGATGATTTTGAGCTTGGGAGCTTCTGATTTTTTGTAGTTACTACTGGCTTAACTCGCAAGAGATCGTTACAACATATATATAAAATGGTTATTTTGAGTCGGTAGATTTATTTTATTTTCTTTTTAAATGAAATTTTATTACAAAAGGATTAAAAATGGGAAAACTTCTTCTCTCTCTTCTCTCTCTCTTTCATCTTTCAGAGAGAAAGAAGTTTTTCCGTTCATATGTTGCCGGCAATTCTTTTCCGGTGACTTTGGCCCCGCTTGAGGCGGGTTTCTTGTCTGGCTGCACTAGCTTTCTCAGTGGTGTAGGCTGGCTTTGCTTCCGGCGTAGATGGCTTCACTAGCATCTTCGTCCGGCTTTGTCTCCGGCATCGAGCGACTTATATAGCGCTGATGGCTGGCTTTGTTTCTAGTTATATCACCGCTTATCTCTTCGGCGGTTATAGGCTAGCTTTTGGACCGGTTTGATGAACTGCATCTTGAAGATTGAAAAGCTGTTTTTTGAAGAAGAAGATGAAGAAGATTACCGATTTGAATTAAGTGGAGTCATTCTCATCAAGCTAAATTGGAATTTCGCCATAGTTTCTTTGGGCGAAGATTGGGATCTACCGACTACACTAGGTTTCTGGCGATTTCGACCAGAATTGAAGCTCTCCGGCGTTAGAAGATTCTGCCGGTGACGGAAACTCCATCTCCTTCAACTTCTCACGTGTCACCCAACATGTTTTTCAGTTGCCACGTGTCCTTTGTGCTGTCAACAACAGTTTTTTCTTCAGACTAAAGTTATTAAACTGGGCTTTTGGGCCTTTACCTTGTTTTCTTGGTCTATTTAGTTTGGTCTGTATGTTTTATATTTGGCCTGTTACTTTGGCTTGCAGTATGAATAAAAACACACTTGCGACAAAAAAAAAAAAAGATTAAAAATGAGAAATGAAACTTCCTTATTCGTTGAATTTTCTATGTGAAAAGGCCGACATGGTTGATTTTAGTGTATTAGACATTTAGACTATTATCGTAGACGAGAGAAGACTTTCGGGTGTGTAGGGAGAAAAGTAGGCCTGCGAGTTCTGTTATTCGGTTTGGTTCGGATCGGTTTAATCAATTTTTCGGTTATTTCAAAATTTCAAAACTATGGCAAAATTAACTGATATAAATTCGGTTTGGTTGGTTCTCAGTTTATTTTGGTTTGAGAAATTGTTAGAATTATCCTTTCTTTAACACCCTTTTCAAAAATACCATTTTTTCTAGCCATTTTCATTTTTGCTCTCTTTCAATTTTTAATAACCATTTTACTCCTATTTGAAAAATAATTAAGACAATAAAATGACAAAAGTGAAATTTTCCGCCAAAAAAAATTCCAACAAAAAATTTCATGCCAAAATTTTTTATGGATTTGCCCTTTTTTGAATAGTTTGTGGATTTCACCCTTTTTCAGGCTATAAAAATATGAATTAACATGCGTTTTACCCGTTATGTTTGGGTTTAGTCGGTTTCATTTATTCTTAGGGTTTAATATTAAGTATAAAGTACGTATTTTTGCCAAAGCAAAATCGTAAATACGTACATTTTTAAGTGTTAAAAATGGCAAATCCGTAAGATTTTAGTAAAAATGGTATTTTCAAAAGATTTTGATGAAAAGGGGCAAAATCAACAATAATCCCATTTTATAAGGGTTTACAAGATTTACAATGGTTCTGAGAGAGGTTTAAAAGGATTTACAATTGTTTTAAAATGATTTTACAAGGATTTTAAAAGGATTTAAAAGGATTTGAAAGGATTTACAAGGGTTTTAAAAAGATTTTATAAGGGTTTTAAAAGGATATACAAGTATTTTAAAAAGGCTTTTAAACGATTTATAAGGGTTTTTAAAGGATTTAAAAGGATTTACAAGAGTTTTAAAATAATTTTATAAGGGTTGACAAAGAGTTTTAAAGAGTTTACAAGGGGTTTTAAAGGATTTTAAAAAGATTTACAAGTGTTTTAAAAGGATTTTAAAACGATTAATAAAAATTTAAAAGGATTTACAAGTGTTTTAAAAAGATTTACAAGTGTTTTAAAAAGATTTACAAGTGTTTTAAAAGAGTTTTAAAACGATTTATAAGCGTTTTTAAAGGGTTTTAAAACGATTTACAAAGGTTTTAAAAAGATTTTATAAGGGCTTACAAAGGGTTTTAAAGGATTTTAACGGTTTACAAGGGTTTTTAAAGATTTTACAATGGTTTTTAAAGGATTTACACGGGTTTTAAAAGGATTTTTCAAAAAATTTCAAGAGTTTTAACATATTTATAAGGGTTTTAATTTTTAAAAGGATTTTATAAGGGTGTTTAATAAGATTTACAAAGATTTTAAAAACTTTTGACGAATTGTTTTTTGGCGAGAAAATTTTTGGCCGAAATTTTTTGACTGTTACGAAAAACATTTGGCAGGAAAAATAAATTTTGGCGGGAAATTTGTCTTTCACACTATCTTCTCTATATAAAGAAGGGTAATTTAGTCATTTAGCACATAAAGGGAGGTCTTTTTAGAAATGGACAATAGGAGAGAGTTTTTAAAAAAGACATAGGAAAAAGTGTATTTTTGCAAATACTCAATTTTATACATAAAAATCGTAAATATTAGTTTTATTAAGTTTATTTAGTGTAAAAATGTGTCTGGTTTTTACTTTTAGAATAATCAATACAATAAAAACCCTTGAAACTCTCCAGAGGTTGTCACCTCAGCTTTTTTAAGCTTTGTGGAGTTGACACCTCATTTAAAATGAATAACCAATGAAAACATTCTAAATAATACAACTCATTTTTAATATCCAATAAGAACCTTTCTTTTTTCCACATCATCATCTCTCATTGAAATATCAAAATGGCCCTAAAATCGTGGGCTTAGCCCAGTCCGGTCCAGGTATGAACACAAAATATTAAATCCGTTAAAAAGTAGATTTTGCGGGCAATCCCACTCGGATTACGGGGTTTAGCAGGTTATGTCGGAGATTGGCGGATTGCCCCGCGGACTGCATATATATAATAAAAATAAATATATCATATATATAATTAAATAGTTTATATATTTTTGTAAAGATAATATGTAAAATATGTGATAATATAAAATTTTTATTATAAAAAGGATAATATTAAAAAAAAATTGATGGTGTTTATACATTAGCTTTTTAGGCTATTCTCAGAGTAACACATCATTAGAATTGATATCTAATCAAAATATAAGTACGAAACAAAACTGAACATGGTAATTAATTCAGTGTCTCTAGCTAATACGATTTTTGAAAATTCTAATTATTAATTCTTTAAAGTTGCAAAAGATATAAAATAATTAATAAGATTTAAATTATTTAAATTAATTTATATTCTTTAAAGGTTTTTAAAGGTTTTATACGGTATTTATAAGATTTTAGATACAAAGATAGTTTGTATATGTTTTAATAATGTTACATATGTATTTGGGTAAATTTCATATTGTTTGGAGCATTTTTTATAAGGTTTAAAAATGTGACATTTTTGAAAACTGGCATTGAAAATAAAGATAGTTTTTTAAAAATAAAGTTATTTAGTTGGTTCCGAGTGGTATAAAGGTAAACCATTAAGTTCAAAAATTTTATTTAATTATAGCAAATCACTAAAGAAAAAAATCAAAAAATAACCTTTGCTACGAAAATAAATTATTAACTGAAAAATATACTAGAATTTTACTTTTGAAACATCATCTTTTCATTAGATATTAATATTGGCAATAGAGACTATAATTATAATTACAAAGTCTAATTACATAAATAAAAAACTAATCCCTAGAAGTAAAAATAATTACAATTTAAATACAAATAAAACATTAAATTATAAAATTTTATTTAGTTATATTAAATAAAAAATTTCAAAATAACAATAGGATTAATACAATAATAACAATTGGATTCTCTCCTAATCTAACACATCAGCATTTTCAGCTTTCCTGGTTATGACACATCATTAAAAAGAAACTCTAATCAAAACATTTTAAATAATACAGCTCAACTTTATTTGCCAATAATAATCTTCTATTCTGCCACGTCACTCTTTCTCTCCCCTTTTTCTGTTGTTTCATATTATTAAAAACACACAAAAACAAAAAAAAGTAACAAAGCCCAAAAGTATGACGAAAAAAATAAAATAACAAAACCCAAAAGTAAAAGCCCACTTGATAAAGTAGTGTTGAAAACATGGAAAGACTAATTAAAATTGACAAAACACGGCTGTCTCTTCTTCTTCGTCATCATCTTCCTCTCGATCGGAAAAAAAATAAAAGTTACTATAAATCTGTTGAATCAAGCAGAGAAGAAGAAGAAAAAGAGATCATGAATCCATAATCTGATTATCTACATCTCCCTAACATCAAGATCCACCATCCTTCATCTCCTCGTCACTCTCAGCACCACTCTTCCTCCACTCCTTCAGCCGCTACTCCTACCCCAACCGCCGGTGCTCGCCGTTTACCTCTTTAAAGAAAGTGCCTTCGCTGTTTGCTTTGAAAACGTGGAGAGACGAAGATTATTTTTTTGTTTTGTCTTCGCCGACAAGGTTTGTTGTCGAATCGATTTGCTATCGGAAGGAGCTCTAATAACCACCGTAAACTACCAGAAAAATTACCGACAAAATTTGTTATTGATTAAGATTTAAAGAGTACTGGGAGTACCATCTTATTTTCCAAACATGATTTAAATAGTGTCCTTCCCTTTTACCAACAAAAAAAAATAGTGTCCTTCCCCAACATTGTTTTTTGCTTTCATTACCATCTAGATCTTTCTTTCCTTGTCATTGTTGGTAGTGTTGTAGGCATTTCATCGACAGGGAGTTATATATGGTAGGTTTATACAACTTATTTTAGTTATGGAAGTTTTGAATTGGTAGTACTTATTGTTGAGACTCTTGTAAAGAAGACTTCAAAAGTACACAATTGCTCGAAATCAATAATTTAATTAGCAAATAACAGCTGCGTACTTTATATATTGGAGTGCTACCTATACTTTATCAGTGTTTGCAGTCGTTTAATGGAAAATATGATTGTTAAAATATTTCATGTGGACAGAGATATAAATTAATGATTCTAGAATTATTAATGTTTTATTTACTTACACTTCAGGTTTCCCGTGTATTTCACTTTGCCTAAATGTCATAATTTAGGTCTGGAACTATTGTTGTCCACCCCAAAGTTTGAATGCATGTATTGTGACTTGTGAGACCATAGATGATCTTTACGTAATATATTCTATTGGTCTTAGGAATAGTTAAATCAATCAAGTATCAAGCGTGTAATGCATATTGAATCTCTTGAGATGGTTGGACAATTGTATAATATTAATACATCCACAATTGTATTTGTATCTATCTAAAGAATGAAGGAGAGATTGTGCAAGTACCATGGGATCTACCGAAAACTTGTCGGAATTTCTCATCTACCTCTGCTTATACACTTCTTCCGTACATATATATACACTATTGTTCGTTTGGTCAATTTAGTTAATGTTGATTAAAGATGAAGGTGGAGCAATTTTCTAAAGATGTTGAAGTTAATGAATCCAAGGCCGGTAGACGAAGAGAAGAAGAATTTTGTGCATTGATTTCTTAAGTAATGTGTCACAGTCACTTTCTCATATCTGTGTATTAATTTGTTTTATTTGATTTGAAATTCAAAATAAAGTTTTTAAATGAGATGAAGTGGTGAAAATGATCTGTCAACCATCAAATTCTAAAATTTTATTTAAGTTTTACAAATCATATTTATATTAAATTCAAGTTTCGTATTTGTGTATTGTTTAAATTCAAGTTTGGATACTCTTTTGTTTGTATTACAAAAAAAGGAAGACAACTTTCATTGTCTAAACCAAAAAATACAAATTTCATTGTGAACTTTGTACTACATAATCTTAGTTTAAGCAAAAGTCATTAGTAACAAAAATAATTTATAAAAGATATCCCGCAGCGGAGCGCGGGTTTTTACCCTAGTAAATATAAAGATAGTAGATTTATAAGTGATTGGTAAGAAAAATAGTAGAATTAAAAAAAAAATCGAAAAAATTATGGGTTTGTCACATAAGCACTAAAAAACTATCTTTTAATATATAGAGGATACTAATTTAAAATAAATTCATAACATTTATTTAAAGTGGAAATTTTAATATATTATATATAAATATAATAAAATTGCAAAAAAGTTTTTCTGTATACAAATGTAAATATTATTATAAAAGTAAAATTGTTTCATGATACAAAACAAATTTTAATTTTTGTTCGTCATGATTGTTCCTATATAATTTTGTTATATCATAATGGAAAGTTTTAGACCCGCATGTCTGAAAATTGAAAAATAGTATTTGTAAATGGTAAAAAAATTAAGGAACGAAGAGGAAAAGCACATTATTTCTCATTCTTTTCCTCAAAACTCAAAAGTGGTTACCAATTAAAGCCTTATTGTTTTCTTAATTAAGGAGAACAAATGTTTAAACCAGAATTTATATAAGATCAGTCTTGCATGTGACATAGCTATTTAACTTATCACTCAGGACAACAATTATAACCTTTTTTTAGGTCTCTTATATTGTTACATATTTTGTGTACTTATAATTTATGTAGCTAGTAATCAACAATGTTTTTGAACTTATAATTTGTTTTGCTTATGTGTTGCTTATGTTTTGCTTATTTTTTGTCTTATTATTTGTCATATTTTAGAATTTTTTTTTGTGTTTAAAATGTCTTATTAATTTGAAGAACATTATCCCTCTTTAGAATTCTTAATATTTTAGTATACTTGTATTCTTTTTTACTATGGAATGCTACCAGCGTTATCCACTTTCAACTTTAACATCTATGATTTGATTGATAGCCAATCTCATTAAATTATTCTTCGTTGATAGATTCATCAACATAAGAGGTGAAATTATCGGTTTCGCGGCGTTGAGCGATATCTCGAACTTTTTATTATTATCTTACAAAGGATTGATAACTAGAGCGGAACAATTCAGCTAATACTGGAGCTTTTGGCATATTTTAGTGTATGCTCTTCTTTTAACATGGAGATGATATATACAATTGAGTTATTCCCTACATGCTTTAGAAACTCAGCCATTTCCATGGCAAGACAAGCATTGGTCCTTGCCGGTGTTCTCAGTCCTATTATGGTGGTTGCAGGTCGGACTGATGGAGTATGGTCCTTGGGTTTCTTTGGTATAGCAATGTGGATTATGGTCGTTTGGTCTCTTTTGATTGAACTCTTGCATTCACGTTGCCAGAAACTAGAGGCAGCACTGTTTTGTGTGATACAATGTAAGAAGAGGAAAACTTTACGACTTAGGCCTTGAATGATAGTAGATTCTACAATAGTTTTTAGATTTTGTTTTTCAAAAACTCATTTTTTCTTTATTCAAGATTTTAAATACAATAGATTTCCTAAAAAATATGAAAACCAGTTTTTACCCTTTCTTTATAATTCTTAACAAAAATTAGAATCCACATAATTTAAGATTTTAAGAAAAAAACTCACGATAATTCTCTTTTACTTTTTTCTCTTTGTAATTAAAAAAAGCAGTCAAAACTAAAATCACCATTCAAGTTTTTAAGAAAACTAAAATCTATTACAAAAACTAAAAACCCAAAAATCAAAAACCAAAAACTACAATCTAAAAAACAGTTTAAAACTCACAACCTTGCCTTAGTTTGATTTGGTAATTCAAAATGTTTACGGTTGAGTGAAGATGAAAACATGAAAGGATCACTCTAACTAGGAGACAATTTCAACATTTCAATGTGGTTCTTACTTGAAATGAAATAAAATTTAAATTAAATGAACGTTTTGATCAGAGAGATAATTTATTTCTAACGTAATGCACATAATTGTTCGTCGTGGTCCTTCTCTTAATGATATCTTTTTACTATGAGTAATGGTACATGTATATTTTGCTTATAGTGGATCTTTGTGATATGGATATAACTTTCAGTAATAACAAATTCTTTTAATCTTATATGTTCTGTATTTTCTGTATTTGAGAAAGCAAATTAATAATAGTACTTTTGTTATTTTCTGTATTTGAGAAAGTCGAAACAAGTTGCAAAAATTTAAAGGAAAATTAACAAAATAAAAGAAATACACCTTCCAATATAAAAATGGATTATTACAAGATTTGTCCCTTTTGGGCTACCATTTTTTATTTTTGCCATTTAGTTGATGGGTTTTTGGATTTGCCATTATCAGCAGTGCGAAATGACGCTCTTGCCCTACACTAAACTGTTGCTTGATCACTCTTTTGAAACGTTTTCTCCGTATGAACCCAGATTTTTTTTTTTTATATGAATCCAGATTTATTAAAACTAAACCCTAGATCCAACTGCATAAACCCAAATGGAAAGAAAAAAGCAGGGCCAACATATAAAATATGGGTAAATTAGCAGAGTTAAAGGGTAAACATACTGTCTCCTAATACAGAAGAGTAGATTTAATCGGAGAGTTCCGATTCGGAAGCACGAAATTCAGTGTAAAATCTGATAATTTCCGTTGAAAATCACGAATGAGAAACAAGAATTGGAACTTCTTTATGGATTGCAAGATCTGAAATTGAAAATTGAGGAGCTTGTATACATTATCACTGTAATTAATGGCGTTTTATGAGAAGAGACTTCAGGAGGAGGAGAGAAGCGTGGTGGAGATGGGATGTAATTAAAAAAAAAAGAAAAATGCAAAAAAAAAATTTCCTTTGGTTTCGATAGGGTAAAAATGTAATTTCAAGTAGTTCAAAAATGGCAAATCAAAAATACAATCAGGAAAATGGCTTACGGGCCAAATGCCATCACCAAAAGTCCATAGCCCGTAATTAACTCATACAAAAATTAAAGGAAAGTAAGAAATTGGAAACAAATAAATTTATATAGAATGTACTGAAGAGAAAAAAAAAACTTCAACTTTTTCACATTCACACACAACAATTCCTCAACTTTTAAGTCGGCTATACATGTCACTCTAATCAATCACGTCGACGTTATTAGGAATTTTCGACCAAGTGATGTGTGTAAAGGTCTTGCTGACAATAAAGCTGACTTTAAATGCTGAGTAAAAATATTTAATATTTACGAGACGAAACAAAAAGCTGAATAAAGTTGTAAGCATTGTACAATCTGTTTTTAGAAAAGAAATTAATTTAAAATTAATTTTCGTTTCCAGGATTTATATTTACTATATATAAGCATATATAGATTAAGGCTAGTAAATATGAATTTGGAGGTTGTTATATAAATTTAGAAAGAAAAATCTCAAAGAATATCTACACAAGGATATTAGCATAAATCGTTGCCAAAAAACATAACAATTTAACATAAATCGAGATTATCACAAAAAAAGAAAATAACATAAATTGAGATTGCGTAAACCTAGTCAGAAATTTCTAAAAGTGAAAGTATTGAGCTTATTAGTATTGGTCCTTTCCTAGGAGGAAAAAGAAAAAGAAAAAGAACATGTCTTTTAGACTTCAACACTCCAAACCTTTGGTCTTCTTCCTCACTAAGTATTTCTTCATCTTCTCATTCTAAAAAGCTAGGCATGTGAACAAAAAAGTTGAGAGGTCTTGAGATTTGCATAAACAGAGTTTTTAAAGATGCAACAATTATGGGTATCAAAAGAAACCAAGAAGAAAGAAAGAATCGTCAAAGGAAGAGATTTAGTCGATGTTGTCTTCTCTTGGTCTCTTCGTGATGTGTTAAACTCAAATCTTTACAAAGGAAAGGTTATGTATTCTTCTGACTCTTGTCTTTACTTAGAAAAATAATTTATTTTGGTTGCGTTATGGATTTTGTGTTCTTGGTTAATAGGTAGAGAAGATTCCTAACACATTTACATCAACCAAAGAGTATTTTGAGTCATTTGTTGATCCGATTATTGAAGAAACTCATGCTGATTTGTTGTCAAGTATGGGAACGATACGTCGTGCACAAGCTTTCAAGTTTTGGGAAATCAAGCCAGGGAAAGATTTTAAACCTCGTAAGGATCTTTATTATGAGGTTACTTTGCAGATGATGAATGAGAATATGACCAATGGAGGTCAAAATCTGCTAGAGTTTAATGATCTTATTGCAGTGACAGATAAGAGGCCTATTCGAATCGATGACTTGAGATGTTCCAATGAGCCTTATTTGCTAGCTCTTGTTTGTGGAGTTAATGAAAATAATCCACATTTGATAACTATTTTGGCTTCTAAACCTATTAGTTTCGAGGATGATGACGATAAACAAACCTCGAGAAAGAGAGGAAAGGGTGAGAGGAAACGCTTAAGTTTCTTTGGGGTTAATTTGATCAACATGATGACAAATATTCGTATTTGGAGCGCGTTGCATCCACATCCAGAAGGAGGAAACTTGAAGCTTATTTCAAGAGTACTTCAAAGCAACAATGAGGTAATTAAGTTAAGTTTTGAAACAGAACCAAAATCATATATTGAAATCTTTTTCTTGTGTAGGTTGATGGAGGAAGTTGTGTTGCCTGTAAAGAAAACAGTGAGAGTGTAGTATCAGATCACTCAGCGCGAATGCTACGTTCATTCAAACTCAATTCATCTCAAGAGGATGCGATTTTGCGTTGTCTAGAAGCTAAAAGTTGCACCCATTCCAACACTATCAAACTTATATGGGGACCCCCGGGCACGGGGAAGACGAAAACAACAAGTGTTCTGCTTTTGAACCTTCTGAAAATGAGATGCAGGACATTGACTTGTGCTCCAACTAACATAGCTGTTTTGGAAGTTTGTTCAAGAGTTGTGAAATTAGTCTCTGAGTCATTGAGGTTTGGTGGTTATGGTCTCGGAGATATTGTGTTGTTTGGTAATAAAGAAAGGATGAAAATCGATGACCGGGAAGATCTTTTCGATGTCTTCCTTGAGTATAGAGTTGAGGAGCTTTATAGATGCTTTATGGCTATGACTGGATGGAGAGCAAATGTTAACCGTATGATCTGTTTGCTCAGTGATCCGAAACGAGAGTATCGTCAGTTCAATTCCGTAAATAAAACAAGTCTTTCTTTTAAGAAATTTGTGGAGGAGAGGCTGAGCAGACTAAGAAATGATCTGCAGCATCAGTTTACAACTTTGTGTCTTCATTTACCAACTACTTTGCTCTCCTTTCGGGTGGCGGAAAAAATGAATCAGACTATTGATCTCCTTAGAGACTTTTCGGTTTCTGATGTCATGGGAGATGGTAACAAGTCTTATCATGGAAGAATGAAATATAACCGTAAAGATACCAGTGATGAAAATGGCAGATTGGAGAATGATTCAAGAAAGCAAGATTGTCTGGAGATGTTGACATCGATTTCTATAAGCATCAAACTTCCAGATTTTATATCAAAGTTTGAACTTAAAATACTCTGCTTAGACAATGCATATCTGCTTTTCTGCACAGCATCAAGCTCTGCTAAGTTACACATGAGTAGTCCAATACAGCTTCTTGTGATTGATGAAGCTGCTCAGTTAAAAGAATGCGAATCAGCGATACCTTTGCAGCTTCCGGGACTTCAACACGCGATTTTGATTGGTGATGAGAAGCAATTGCCTGCAATGATTAAAAGCAAGGTTAGTTTTGTTACACATTATCATACATATTCACCTTCTTCTCTTTGCTTACTATACAAGTTATGTGCAGATTGCTTCAGAAGCTGATCTTGGGAGGAGTTTGTTTGAAAGATTGGTGTTGTTGGGGCATAATAAACAGTTGCTGAACATGCAATACCGAATGCATCCATCGATTAGTATTTTCCCGAACAGAGAGTTTTACGGTATGAAGATTTTGGATGCTTCTTCTGTGAGACTGAGAAGTTATGAGAAAAAGTTTCTTCCTGAGAAAATGTATGGACCTTACTCTTTCATCAACATAGCTTATGGAAGAGAACAGTTTGGAGAAGGATATAGTTCGAAAAACGTAGTGGAGGTCTCTGTTGTGGCTGAGATAGTCTCAAAGCTTTATTCAGGTAAACAAATTTTGATTCAGATCAGTCTTATAAGTAGAGTTTGATGTTGATTCTTGTTTTGTTATGTAATCTTTAGTATCAAGAAAGACGGGAAGATTGATCAGCGTAGGTGTTATTTCACCTTACAAAGCTCAAGTGTTTGCTATCCAAGAAAGGATAGGCGAAAAGTATAATACCGAAGGGACATTCACAGTGAGTGTTAGGTCTGTAGATGGGTTTCAAGGCGGTGAAGAAGATATCATTATAATCTCAACTGTCAGGTCTAACGGTAAAGGAGCAATCGGTTTTCTATCTAACCAACAACGAACTAATGTAGCACTCACTCGCGCGAGGTATCTAAACACTTTCTCAGTTCTTTGATTTAGCCATTCATGTGAAACTGTTTTGTTCTGTTCTTGAGTCATTTACTCTTTGTGTTTGTAGGTATTGCTTATGGATTCTTGGAAACAAGGCGACTTTAACGAACAATAAATCAGTGTGGAGGCAGTTAGTAGATGATGCGAAAGCACGAAACTGTTTCCATGATGCAGAAGAAGATGAATCATTAGCTCAGTGTATTGAAAGATCAACAACAGCTCTTGATGATCTTAATAAGCTTCAAAACAAGAAACTTATTTCGTTTGAAAATTCGATATGGAAGGTTTGGCTTAGTAATGAGTTCTTGAAATCTCTGGAAACATTCGTAGACTCGGAAATTAACAAAAGGGTTATGAGTTTTCTGGAGAAGTTATCTAATGGGAAGGAGCTGCTTCAACAAGAGGATGAGATTGAGAGTGAGTATCTGTTGAGACAAGAGGAGATTGATGATGGCTTAAGCCTTATTTGGGCACTAGACATTTTCAAGAAAAATAATTACCATGTCCAAGTTTTGAAGATCTGGCAGGTTTTGCCATCTTCTGATGTTTCTCGTGCAACAGAACATCTAGAGAAACATTACAAGCGATACACGAAAGTCAAGATTAAACGGTGTCGATACATATGCTCTCAAGGGTGAGTCAGTTGTATTTTGTGGCGTTAATTAGACTAAAACATGAGACATTTATGTTTTTATGTTTTCATATTGATGCAGAGATTTAGTTGTACCAATGCGATGGCCGGTTGATTCCAATTCTTGCTTAAAGAAGGACATTGTAAACGACGTTTCGAGATCATTTGCATTGCTAAGTGTTGTGGAGGAAGAAACTTTGACTCCCAAACCAATCAAGTAAAGCTTCTTTTATGAGTCTTTTTGATTTCAGGAGTTTCATATAAAAGCAGTTTCCGATTATATTCTCTGTTTATTTGTTTTGTAGGAAACAAGTGAAGCTGAAGAAAGTGTGGAAGATTAGAAGAAAAGTTCAACTTTCAACATCTAACTCCAAAGATCCTAAGTGAATTTTGACTGTTTCTTTCTTAAAAGCAGACAACTTTCTTCCTTTTGGTCTTTTAAAACAATTTATGTCTGCTTCTTTTGCGTTCTGTTGTGACTTTTTTTCTCCATTTTCTTTTGCCATTTGTGTCAGAAATACTTAAAGTTAATTATGATCATTGGTCACGTGATTCATCTGAGATCACAGTTTTTTTCTCCACTATAAATCTTATGCTATTGCAGTAAAGAGATTTTGTAAGGAGTCTCAAGCTTGGTATCATGCTTCTTCATCTAAGTTCTCCGGAAATTGTATGGATAACGCATTTAGCGAATGGTTGTTTGTACTTCTTAAATCACTATACCCTCTTTGGGATTTTTCCCTAAAGTATACAACGAAGTTGATTACAACTTTTGGATAAGTTCCATGGTGGCTCAAGAAACTTGTTAAACAAGGTATCAGTGACTGATGCCAAATATCAGCCCGAGTGTGGAGACCTCATTTCCCTGTCCAATGAAACCTCTGCTGCTTCTTGCCCATGTATTCTCTGTTTACCGGGACATACTTCTCTTGGTTTTATCGCCTTGATCGATATCTCCTGACAAAGGTGGAAACTTGACCCTCATCAAGACTGTTCTTCAGGGAAAAATTATAAGTAGTTTTGATGGTTTGGCTCTGTATATACGATGTCTTTAATTTATATTGTAGGCTTCAATAATATGTAGATAACTTTTATTTCAGGAAACAGAAGAAAGAGTATATTTTCTGTCTCTGGGAAATGATGTTGTTGTTCTTGACCGTGTATTGACCGTGTTCCTCAAAATTGAATCAGTCTCAAGAAGATGCGATTTTCAGGCCCTGTTCGTTTCTCCATTCAGATGGATCATCTGGATGGAGATGAAAAATGATGTTCGTTTTTTACAATTTAACAGATCATTTGGATGAATTAGTTGGATGGATCATCTGAATGAGTTTGTAATTTTAGGCAAATTTATCAAACTCATCTGGATGAACATGATTGGAGCATTTGGATGGAGATGATTCAGTCAAAAATAACAAATGACAAATATACCCTCATTTATAATCATAAATCAAATAATGTTTATTTTCCATAGATTTTTCATTTTATATTCTAAAAATTACATATTTGAACCAAATAAAATCTCTAAAAATCGTGAAATCAATGATTATCATTTTTCGTCAAAATCATAAAATCGCGGAATTGTGTTTTTTCCCGCCAAAAAGTTAAATCGTGAGTTTTGATAGAAAATTATGGAATTCATCAAAACCGCAAAATCATATTTTCTCGCCAAAACTGCAAAATCATATTTTCCCGCCAAAACTATAAAATCACGATTTTGGCGGGAAAATTACGGAATTCTGTTTTCCCGCCAAAACCGAAAATATTGAAGAATTGTGTTTTCCACCAAAACCGTAAAATCACATTTTCCCGCCAAAACAATAAAATCACGATTTTGGCGGGAAAATTACGGAATTCTGTTTTCCCGCCAAAACCGAAAATATTGAAGAATTGTGTTTTCCACCAAAACCGTAAAATCACACTTTCCCGCCAAAACTATAAAATCACGATTTTGGCGGGAAAATTACGGAATTCTGTCTTCCCGCCAAAACCGAAAAAATTGAGGAATTGTGTTTTCTCGCCAAAACCGTAAAACCATATTTTCCCGCCAAAACTATAAAATCACGATTTTGGCGGGAAAATTACGGAATTCTGTTTTCCCGCCAAAATCGAAAAAATTGAGGAATTGTGTTTTCTCGCCAAAACCGTAAAATCATATTTTCCCGCCAAAATCACAAAACTTAATTTTCCACCAAAAAATTGTAAAAATTATGTTTTTCCGCCTAAATTGTGGAATCATATTTTCCCGCCAAAATCGCAAAATCATGTTTTCCCGCCAAAATTGCGGAATCATTTTTTCTCACCAAAATCGCAAAATCATGTTTTTCCGCCAAAACCGCAAAATAACATTTTCCCACAAAAAATCGCAAAATTATGTTTTCCCGCCAAAAATCACAAAATTATGTTTTCCGCCTAAACCGTAAAATTATCTTTTTTCGTCAAAACCGTAAACTTAATTTATATGTTAAAATAAAATTTAAAAATTATTTAGATATATAGCTTAGATTAAGATTTAAAATATAAGTAAATTAGAGTATGGGTATTTTAGTCATTTTTTTGTTAAAGTCATTTAGATGGAGATAAAGATTTGTAAAAATTAAACAAACAAACAAAAATTCATTCAAATGTTCCTTCCAAATGAACATCCAAAAATTGAAACGAACAACATTCAGATGGAGCATTTGGATGGAACATTTAAATAGACCATTTGGATGGAAATGGTAGATGATGAAACGAACGGACCCTCAGCTGCATTGCTGCAAGAAATAACATGCTCAATATTGTAGTAAAACTGATTTTGGGTCCTCCTGGTACTGGAAAAAAACAGAGTGTAGCAATGCTTCTCTTTGCCCTTCTAGAGTTAAAATGCAAAACATTAGTGTGCCTTGATGAACACGGCAGTTGTGGAAGTGGCGATAATTAAGCTGCTGAGTTTAGTTCTTGATTCTTCATAGCATCTTGCTCAAGGAAACATGGGTTTTTCTCAAAGCGACAATGACCTTCCCTGTGCAAACACAGACACTAAGTTTGGCTGCTGGGTATCTCTTTGCCCAAAGCGATAATTAGGCTGCTGGGTTTCTCTCAAAGCGACAATGAGCAAACATGGCACTTACACGAGCTACGTACTTGCTTAGTAATAAATTATTGTTATCATTTTTAAGAGAGATGGATTAAAGATATGATTAATTTGGTTTTAATAAAGTATGCTGCAGCCATAGTTTTTTTTTTCCAATGTTCTTTTCATGCAAGATTATGAAGATTATCGAAAGTCTTAAGTAAAAGTTTGAGCTTACTGATCGAGAACTAATCTTGTTGTCGGTGCTTGTGCTTATAAAGACTCAGTCATAGCATTGTGGGTATGAAAATGAGGAACTCAATGTTTGATATATAATAGTCATTATGCTGAAAAACATACAAAAGATCAGGCTGACATATGTAAGCAATCTTTTGTATATTCATCTACTAGTTTTAGAGAATTTCTCTCGCTAATGCCTCCTTTAATTTATAGGAGACTAGAATATATAAAAATGCATATTGCTATTGTCTAACATATAAGCTTTGGTCTTCATCTAAATGGTTGTTTCAATAATTCTAAAACAAACAAACAAATACTGCGAATCATGTAGTGAATCTTCGTCTAAATTACATTACATAGAGCAAGTTATCCAACCATAAAAAAAAAAAGTTATCCAACCATGCATGTAGTAAAAATTTGCTATTAAGATTTACATATATTATAATATGCATATAAACAGATTGGGTCGGTAAATTACAAATTACCGAGCGTCAATGACTGAGAGAGTGATTTGGTTCACTGAACATTCATCGTCGCGCTGTGTACTTGAAGAAGAGTCAGCCTCAAGAGGTCTTTTCCCAATGCAAAAACCAGGACGTTTAGGCTGAGTAATAGCCGTAGTTTCGCTTCCAAGCATCACCATTACCGAGGACATCTCTGGTCTGTCTTCGGCTCGTTCTTGAACACACAAGAGACCAATTTGTATACACCTTAAGATTTGTGTCCGGAACGTTGATGATGAAGAATCTATGTTGATCCGATCTACAATCTCTAGCCCTTTTCCTTCCGTCCAATGCCTCCACACCTGTACATAAAGGATGTAATGTTTCTTTAGTATTATAATCAGATTATGATGCAAAACAATATCTAATTCAAGAGGTTCTTAGCTTACAAAACTGAGGAGATTAAGATCATGGTTTGAGTTGTAAAATCCTTTATTTCTTTTGCCACTTATAATCTCCAGAAGCAAGACCCCAAAGCTGAAAACATCCGACTTCATCGAGAATATCCCATCCATTGCATATTCTGGAGACATGTAGCCGCTACATAACGAAGAATTAACTCATATGTTATGATGTTTTAAAAAAAAATTGGATTTGATTAAAAGGCCCTTTATTTGTTGTTGGAGAATGATTGCTTACTAAGTTCCGACCACCCTCCTTGTATTAGCTTCTGTCTCCTCCCGTCCGAAGATCCTAGCCATCCCGAAATCCGAGATTTTCGGAGTCATATTTTTATCAAGCAATACGTTACTTGCTTTCAAGTCTCTATGGATAATTCTACACCGTGAATCTTGGTGAAGATATAGAAGTCCTCTAGCAATTCCATTGATAATATCAAATCTCTTTTGCCAATTTAAGTTAGAGCGTCGTGTTTTGTCTACAAATCGAACACAACCAACAAAGTGTTAAAGTTTTTACCAAAAAAAAAAAAAACAAAGTGTTAAAGTTTTCCCAAAGATGTTCAATTATTAGAACATAAGCTGTTTTGAGTCACTAACCAAAGAGATGAGAGTCAAGGCTTAGATTCTCCAAGTATTCATAGATCAACATTTTCTCACCCTTATCGACGCAACAACCAAGAAGCCGGACAAGGTTTATGTGCTGAAGCTTTGCTATTAATCTAACCTCGTTCATGAACTCATCCGTCCCTTGTGAAGACATTTTCGATAATCTCTTTACCGCAATATCTTTTCCATCAAGTAACCTTCCCTGTTACCACACATTTGATCACTCATTTGATTATACAATGAAATCTTGTGCAGTGACAGATTTTCAATAAGTTTTGGATTACTTTTACCTTGTAAACAATACCGAAACCACCTTGTCCAAGCTTGTTGTCGTTAGAAAAATTGTTTGTTGCCATGGCTAGAGCTTTCAACTCCATCATTGGGAGCTCTAGATACTCTGTTTTGTTTTCTTTGGATTTGTAAATCCTGCTTGATATTACCACTTCGTTCATCAGCGAATCTTGGCTTCTCACTTGATCAACTGTTTCATTCAGACACATAAAAAGAAAAACAACTAAGACATTTGATTATCAAAAATTTAAGTAAAAAATAAAGGAAATTAATGCTATTGATTTACCAATAGGTGTTTGAATTGCTATTGATGGCTTCTGCTTCCTTTTCCAAAAATGGAAGATGATGAAACTTAAAAGAAGCAAAATGCTCACTCCAATACTCGAACCTACGATTTTTTCATTTCTGATTCTCTTGTCCTCTGCAATAAAGATGATAGCACAAATTAAACAAAATAATTTTCATATGTGAAATTAACCTTTGTCCTCTGAAGCACTTCGGTGCGTTTCTACTGGGGCTGACCAGATCAGCCGATAGGGTTTATCAAAAAAAAAAAAAAAAAAAAAAAAAAAATTTTCTTCTACTCCAAAGTAAACTTTGTTGTACTTACGTA
Organism: Arabidopsis thaliana x Arabidopsis arenosa; assembly: GCA_019202795.1. NCBI lineage: Eukaryota > Viridiplantae > Streptophyta > Magnoliopsida > Brassicales > Brassicaceae > Arabidopsis > Arabidopsis thaliana x Arabidopsis arenosa. Next base: position 8,470,285 of record CM032919.1, on the reverse strand, counting down.
CTTTTGATCAAATATTATACGATAACACAAACAAAATAATTAAACCTAAACATTTTCGGTATTGGATCTAGCTTAAGCCATACTAATCATTTTCTATATAAGTTTTTTTCGATATTCAACTATTTTATCCTAGTATTCAATATCTCTTCAAATAATAAACCTAAAAAAAAAGACCAAAAGCTTCGACAATATACTTTGTAGACCATATACTCTTTAGATTCATAAATTGGGAGTTTAAATTGCGCTTGGAAAGTAACAATATTACATGATTTAGTCAGCAGCTTGACAAGACGGACCTTGGTTTAGAACCTCTTAGTCAATAAAAAAACAAAAAAAAAAACCACTTTAATTAAATGCAAAGGAGATAAAACTAACCGAGATCAGCAGCGGCTATTCTAACGTAAAGATCCTGACCTCCCTGAGCATAATTTCGGATATCCAACAGCTCTCCAGTCCAAATCACACAACCCGATCCGCCATTCCGAATATCCGTATTAGCAAACGCCGTACAATTACAATCTTTTAGACACCTCTCTTCACATTCTTTCAACCCAATTCCTTTGTCCACAATTGTTGTCGTAGTATCTGGCAGTCTCATCTTCTTCAACCGCACAAACCCATCTCTACCGTCACAAGTCAGATTCGTCTTCCTCACACAACCAACGGAATCATCTCTCAAAGCCGCTTGCTCATTCATTGGCTCAAACCCTTTGATACAATTACAAATCGGTGAACTGTTCGCATCGCAATAACCGTAGTTCCCACACTCTTTGTAGTTATCACATAGGTCCTTTGGTGAGTACCATATTTGTTTCCAACTCTGTGCTGCCTCCATCCAAGTTAATCGTTGTAATAATCCCGTGGAGCTTAGACTTAATATGGAGTAAATGTTGGTTTTGTTGACTCGGTATGTGTAAGCCACTTCTTGATTACTCATAGTAAAATTGTTAACTATGTAATCAAGTGCCTTCGTCCCTGGTACGCTGCTAAACCGATTTCCGATCCATGGACCGCTCCGGTATGTTATGGACTCTCTATTGCATACGTAAAACTCAGGGAACCCGCTGGTACGGAGTTTAATCGAGAAATCGCCGGTTGATGGATCATCTGTGGTTTTCCAAGATCTCAATAATTTGCTATATCCGGTTTTGTTATCCCATCCCAATTTCATCTCCGATAGTAAAGTATCTGTCGGAAAATCGAAACTCTGCCACAAAAATCCTCTTGGATCTTTATTTTTGGAGTCTCTAAGCACGAAGTTACCGTTATCAAGAAGCTCTGCAGCCACTGGTGATCTCACATCTCCTCCGGTTATATTCGTCGACCAAACAGGTCTATCGGATTGATCGAAAATGACGAGGTTATTGCCGGATATTTTGAGAGTTCCGTTGGAACTAGAGAGAGGATTGTCTCTGTTTGCAACCCATACGTAGGTTCGTTTAGGGATTATCTTGAACCATATCCCAAGAAACCAACGCGAACTTGAGGCGGGATTGAAGAAACCGAGCTCGAATATTTGATTAGGAGATATAATGGTTTTGTTGCTTGAGATAGTGAGAGATTCTGTGGCTGAAAAAGTGTTTGCAGAAACAGAGAAAGCAAGAAACAGAATTAAGATGATGAAGATGTAAGAATGGTGGTAGTTTTGTACACTTCTCATCATATCTCTCTAGGACACTTTCTTGTGTTCTGTTTTATTTTTCTTCTTGAGGAAATTGTATGTACATATATTGAGAATTTTTATCTTTGACTAAATCAGACAATGTGTTGTATTAAATGTGTGAACGTTATTTTACACGATTTCTCTCTATATTATTGTTGATAATATTTCATTTTCGGCTTTATTTTCCGGGTCTTCTTGTTCGTATTTGAAATATCTATAGACTATGTCACTATAGAGTTGACCTAGAAAATAAAAAGAAATAAAATTCGTTACATTCACAATTATTTATCAGTGTGTTTTTGTAATATCTTAGTAACTCACCTTTCTTCGTTTACTCCAAAAATAATATCGTCAACCCTTTGTGTGTACGAGAATTATATAAAATTTCTATATTGCTGGTGACATGCTAAATGGTATATGCAAGAGAATGCTTCTTCACCGATGAATTCAAAAAAGGATGATTTCGATTTGTCTCATAAAGTCCTCTGTGGTAATTGCCATAAAGTTCTACGTTCGCTTCCTACAACTTTATATTTTGTTGTCCGTACTCTCATGCACAACAGCAAATATTAATCATTACTAAACTCCCTCTTAATTGAGTTTCGGTCTCACACCAAGTTTCTGCTTTCTTCAACTCTTGGAGCAACAACTCCAAATCTTTCATTTTGAACTCCATCTTCATATTTTCCTTCATTTTTTGTCTTCGTCTAAATGGTTGTTTTAATAGTTCTCGCTATAAATCCAAATCATGCGAAACATGCATGTTGTGAATCTTTGTCTAAATTAAATTAGATATATAGAGCAAGTTATCTAATCATGAAGTAAAGTTTTTTTCATTAGACTTACATATAAAATAAGGGAAAAATCTCATAAAAATCTTCAACTTTGCATTTCCGTTGAAAAGAAAAAAAACCTCAACTTTGCATCAGGTAAAATTAATAACCAACTTCTTATTAACTTATACAATAAATCGTAAACTCTGGTTGACTTTGCCTATTTAAGCACAACAATAAATCATGAAACATAACAAATTAACATACATTTTTTCCCTATTTATTTCACCAGATGCGAAGTTGGTTATTAATTTTACGACGACCTGTTGGACAAGTGAGTTTATCAACCAACATGCTTCAAGGCTTATTGAAAAATCGAAATCTTTTCATCATATTGCCGTAATTTTCAGGTGATGCGTGCGTTGATCGTGGCGGGTTTTGCAGGGTTAGTGTTTTTGACACGACAAAGAACTTAAACAGGTTTGTGTTTTGCATAAAAATGAATCCTTTTTGAATTCTGTTTTGTTTCTTGTCACGGAAGGAACTAAGAGTAAAGTATAAGGTTTCTTGTATTATTGCACATAATAATAGTTTTCAATAATATGCTTGTTGGCCATTAAAAAAAACAAATTAAGCTTTAAGCCTAGATTATTGATACACGTAGTTGAAACAAAAATACAATGTTATTCAAACCAAACTAATAATAGTTTACAATATTAGATCCGTAATTCTAAAACCAAACTGTGATATAGATGTATTATTGCACATAATAGTTTTTCAATCAATCAATTTTTTATAAAAAACAGTTTTCAATCATACGCTTATTGATGGCTAGGCGAGCATATGAAATTCAAGATTTAAGCTTTATAGATAAGGGTTTGTTCCAAAATTAGTACAACGAATAAGATCCATAAAAGTGAATTTAATTGGTCTAGTTATTGAGCCCATATCCGTACATAAGCTCGGTCCATACTAATAATGCCCATTAAACTTTGTTATAAACGGGTTATACTTATAGCTGTATCAAGAGTATCGGATCAACATCATTTTTTACGAAAAGTTAAAACTTTTGTGCTTCTCAAAATTTTACGAAAATTTGCCATAGAGATTTTTTTTTTGGTAGGGAATTTGCCATAGAGATTTGCAAATAAAAGAATATGCATATAAACAGATTGGGTAGGTAACTTTCAAATTACCGAGCGTCAATGACTGAGACGGTGATTTGATTCACCGTACATTCATCGCCGCGTTGTGTACTTGACGTAGAATCAGCCTCAAGAGGACTTCTCCCAATACAAAAACCAGGACGTTTAGGCTGAGTAATAGCCGTGGTTTCGCTTCCAAGCATCACCATTACCGAGGACATCACTGGTCTGTCTTCGGCACGTTCTTGAACACACAAGAGACCAATTTGTATACATCTTAAGATTTCATGTGTCCGCAACGTTGATGACGAAAAATCTATGTTGATCGGATCTACAATCTCTAGCCCTTTTCCTTCCTTCCAATGCCTCCACACCTGTGCATAAAGGATGTAATCTTTCTTTAGTCTTATAATATAATCAGATTATGATTGCAAAACATTATCAAATTCAAGAGGTTCTTAGCTTACAAAACTGAGGAGATTAAGATCACGGTTTGAGTTGTAGAATCCTTTATTTCTTTTGCCACTTATAATCTCCAGAAGCAAGACCCCAAAGCTAAAAACATCCGACTTCATCGAGAATATCCCGTCCATTGCATATTCTGGAGACATGTAGCCGCTACATAACGAAGAATAAACTCATGTTATGAGGTATTTTTTTCAAATTTGGATTTGAGATAAATACTCTTAATTTTTTTTTTTGGAGAATGGTTGCGTACTAAGTTCCAACCACCCTCCTTGTATTAGCTTCTGTCTCCTCCCGTCCAAAGATCCTAGCCATCCCAAAATCCGAGATCTTCGGAGTCATATTTTTATCAAGCAATACGTTACTTGCTTTCAAGTCTCTATGGATAATCCTACACCGTGAATCTTGGTGAAGATATAGAAGTCCTCTAGCAATTCCATTGATAATATCAAATCTCTTTTGCCAATTTAAGTTAGAGCGTCGGGTTTTGTCTACAAATCGAACACAACCAATAACGTGTGAACTTATTCCCAAAGATGATAAATTATTAGAGCATATATAAGCTGTTTTAAGTCACTAACCAAAGAGATGAGAATCAAGGCTTAGATTCTCCAAGAACTCATAGATCAACATCTTCTCACCCTTATCAACGCAACAACCAAGAAGCCGGACAAGGTTTATGTGCTGAAGCTTTGCAATTAATCTAACCTCGTTCATGAACTCATTGGTCCCTTGTGAAGACATTTTCGATAGTCTCTTTACCGCGATTACTTTTCCATCAAGTAACCTTCCCTACACACATTTGATTATACAATGAAACCTTGTGCAGTGATAGATTTTCAATAAGTGTTAAATCACTTTTACCTTGTAAACAATACCGAAACCACCTTGTCCAAGCGTGTTGTCCTTAGAAAAATTGTTTGTTGCCATGGCTAGAGCTTCCCACTCAATCAATGGAAGGTCTAGGTACTCTGTTTTGTTTTCTTTGGATTTGTAACTCCTGCTTGATACTACTACTTCGTTCATTAGAGAATCTTGGCTTCTCACTTGATCAACTGTTTCATTCAGACACGAAAAAAAAAACATTCAAGACATTTGATTATCAAAAATTAAAGTAAAAAGTAAAGGAAATGAAAGCTATATATTGATATACCAATAGGTGTTTGAATTGCTATAGATCGTTTCTGCTTCCTTTTCCGAAAATGGAATATGATGAAACTTATAAGAAGCAAAATGCTCATTCCGATACTCGAACCTATCATTTTTTCATTTTTGATTCTCTTGTCCCCTGCGATAAAAACGAGCATATATATTTCATTCCAAATAATCGAACCTACCAAGTTTCAATATATAGCTCAATTGGTAAATGCATATTGTCAACAAAAAATAACAAAAACCACTTAAATAAATGCAAAGGAGAAAGGTGGGATGTGCCTTTAGTCAAGTGGTTAAGTCCATTTGACTCCACCTTCTCCATTGGAGTTTGACTCCACTAAGTCGGGTTACCCCGCGTAGTAGGGATTGGCTATGGATCGGGCCTTGTCGATCTAAAGATATAAAAAAATGCAAAGGAGAAAGAACTAACCGAGATCAGCAGCGGCTAGTCTAACGTAAAGATCCTGACCTCCCTCAGCTCGGGTATCCAAAATCTCTCCGGTCCAAATCACACAACCGGACCCACCATTGCGAATATCCGCATTAGCGAACGCTGTGCAATTACAATCTTTTAGACACCTCTCTTTACATACTTTCAACCCAATTTCTCTGTCCACAATTGTTGATGTAGTATCCGGCAATTTCATCCTCTTCAACCGCGCAAACCCATCTCTACCTTCACAGCTCAGCCTCGTCTTCCTCATGCAACCAGCGGAACCATCTCTCAAGTCCCACGCTTGCTCATTCATTGGCTTAAACCCTTTGATACAATTACAATTCCGTATAGTGTTCGAATCGCAATAACCGTAATTCCCACACACTTTGTAGTTATCGCATAGGTCCTTTGGTGTGTACCATAATTGTTTCCAACTCTGTGCTGCATCCATCCAAGTCAATCGTTGTAAAAATCCCGCGGAGTTTAGGCTTAGTATCGAGTAAATGTTGGGTTTGTTGATTCTGTATGAGTAAGTCACTTCCTCCTTACTTGCTGTGAAATTGTAAACTATGTAACCAACTTGGTTCGTCCCTGCTACACTGCTAAACCCGATTCCGTTCCACGGACCGCTCCGGTACCGTATCGACTCTCTATTGCATATGTAAAACTCAGGGAACTCGCTGGTTTCGAGTTTAGTCGAAAAATCACCGCTTGATGGATCTTCCGTGGTTTTCCAGGATCTCAAGATTCTATTGAATCCATTTTTGTGATCCCATCCCAATTTCATCTCCTCAAGTAAAGTATCTGTCGGAAAATCGAAACTCTGCCATAAAAGTCTATTGTTGGAGTCTCTGAGCAAGACATTACCGTTATCGAGAAGCTCCGCAACCACTGGTGATCTTACATCTCCTCCGGTTATATTCGTCGACCAAACAGGTCTATCGGATTGATCAAAAATGACGAGGTTATTGTTGGATATTTTGAGAGTTCCGTTGGAACTAAAGAGAGGATTGTCTCTGTTCGCAACCCATACGTAGATTCGTATAGGGATTATCTTGTACCAAATCCCGAGATACCAACGCGAACTTGTTGCGATATTGAAGAAACCGAGCTCGAAGATTTGACTAGGAGATATAATAGTTTTGTTGCTTGAGATTGTAAGAGATTCTGTGGCTGAAAAAGTGTTTGCAGAAACAAAGAAAGCAAGAAACAGAATTAAGATGAAGAATATGAAGTAAGGATGGTGGTAGTTTGGTACACTTCTCATCTTTCTTCTCTAGGACAGTTTCTTGTGTTCTGTTTTCTTTTCTTCTTGAGGAAATGTTAGGTACATATAGTTGAGAATCTTTAATTAGCTTGGAGATTCGGACATGTTTTGTATTAAATGTGTGACGTTATTTACACGATTTCTCTCTATCTTATTGTTGATAGTATTTAATTTCGGCTATATTTTTGTTGTCGTATCTTGTTCGCATTTGAAATATCTATTGACTATGTTATAGACTTGACCTAGCAAATGAAAAGAAAATAAGTCGTTAGATAGACAATTACTTATCAGCTGTGTGTTTTTGTACTTTTCTTCGTTTACCCAAAAACATCTCGTCAACCCTCCTTGTTTGTGTGTGTGTGTGTAGGCCAGGCCTATGTGTGTGTTAACTATCGACGGGAGTTATATAAAGCTTAGGTGTGTTTTTTTCGTAATAAATAACTTCTTTTTTTTTGTTTCTTTCCCTATGAATATCAATTCATGAGACAAATATAACTTATACACCAAAAAAACGATTCAACATTAACTTAAGATTATGAAGGGTGGGACTACTCATTGACGAGACCTTTTATAACCTAGAATAAAAAGTCTTATTTGTTTCGCGGAGCTTCATATTCGCCAGTAATGCCGGCCCATGGCATAAGCGAGAGAAGCGGCTTATGATTTGATAACATTATTGGTGATGAAAGCAATGAGAAGATTACTTCCTTTTTTTTTTGGTTGCACAAAAGAAGATTAGTCTTCGGGATATCAAATGACCCTGATGACTATGGGCTAGACCAGTTGCACGAATGAAATTTGGTTATGCATGGTCACGTCCAAAATCGAATCGGTTTATATGGATTATAAACCAATTTAACCCGCAAACAAATGGGGCGAATTCATCTCGACAATATCGACTGTTTAATAAACCTTAAAGTTAGGATTTTCTGATTCGGGGAAACTTTTTCTTCCTCATTTCCTTAAAAATTAGGATTTACTCTCATTACTTTGTTTCTTTCCGCAAATGCAAAAACGTAGGATGTTGATTCTCTCAGTGATTCTTCTTAATTCTTATTCCTTGAATATTTTTATTCTCTCAATGATATTTTCCACGGCAAAACGAGATTCTGTGTTTTCCTGCCAAAACATGATTATGTGTTTTCCTGCTAAAAATATGATCCATTTCTCGTCAAATACGCAGTTTTGTGGTTTTGGCGAAAAAACACATTTTTGCGTTTTTACGGAATTTTTTTTCTTTTACAGTTTTGGCAGGAAAATGTAATTTTGCGATTTTGTGGAAAAACGCAATTCTTCAATTTTGGCAGATTATGTATTTTTGCGGTTTTTGTGGAAAAATGATTTTGTGATTTGGTGGAAAAACGCAATTCTTCGATTTTGGCAAAAAATATGTTTTTCTGGTTTTGGCGGGAAAATATGATTTCGTTGTTTTGGTTGAAAAATTCGATTTTGCGGTTTTGGCTGGAAAACGTGATTTCTGTTTTGGGAGGAAAGATGATGTAGTTTTCTTGTGTAGTTGTAGTCATGTATTATCTAGATCCCTCGAACACTCATGTTGGTCATGGTCCTATTTGGACATGGTTCTATTTAGGCTTTGACCATCAGTGTTTAGAAAACGTAAATGTCTATTTGGAACTGGATAGCTCATTTAGTCGTCAAGGTGCGTTAAGAAGAAAAAAAAAAAAAAAAACAAATAGGGCAAACTGGGAAAAAAAAAACACCTTTACGTAACAAAAAAGCTTCAACAACATGAGATCGATGATGGCCTTAGCCTCATTTTGGCAATATACATTATCAAGAAAGAAAATCACCATGTACAAATTTTAAAGACCTGGTACCTTTTGCCATCTTCTGATGTTTCTCCTGCCAAGATGATCCAAAAAAACATTACAAGAGATACTCGAAAGTCAAGATAAAACTGTGCAGATACATTATTTATTTATTTATTTTTTTTATTTTTTTACAGTGCAGATACATATGATCTCAAGGGTGGGTTAGGTGAATTTTATGGCGTTAACTAGGCTTAAAATTAAACTTGTGAAATAATATGCTGGTTTATGTATTGACCCATATATTTAGTTGTTACCAAATCAGGCCTAATTGTTACTGCCTCAACAGGCTTTTTGCTAAACCGTAACCTTAGTGGTCAGCTCCTTGTGAAGTATATTATGGTTTGCCTCTTGTTTGTCACCCAAAATCTCCAAGACCAGGATTTTATATATACCTTAGAGCATCTCCAATGTCCATCTCTATAATTTTCTCTATTTTAGAGGAGATTTTGCTCTAATGTATGCCTCTATATATGGAGTAATCCAATGTTTCTCTCCTCTATTTTATAGAAAACTCTATTTTAGAGGCATACATTGGAGCAAATTTTCCTCTAAAATAGAGGAAAATATAGAGATGGGCATTGGAGATGGTCTTAGACTTCAACACAATCTTTTAAATCAAATAGGTATGAAACCTAGTGAGATTGCCATAAGACATGTTGTTTTAGCATGTAGAAAGATGATCAAAACCCATGAACCAAGTAATCTCTTTGCTTCACTCTAAAGCCTTGAGAAGAACAAGATATAAACTATGAAAAGATCTGAGTACATGAATAATTGTTCTCGACCATCACAGAATGTGTCATAGCTTGAAAACATTGAAAATCTTTGGCCGAAAAAGGGTTTATGTCCGTAAAGAAAAGAAAAAAAGACACCACGAGAGCTTAGACAAAAGAGAGTTTAAGCAACAACGTTTAGGAAATTGCGAGAGCTTAGATAATAGAAGAATAACTAGTCGAAGAAACAACTTCAAATTCAATCTCTATACTCAACGTGCCTTCCTTGTCCAAATAAACCTCCCGAAGCTTAGCCATTGACACAATCTGATCATGGCCGGTACCTGAGTTTGATTTTATCATGCCAGCAAATAACTACAACAAAAGGTCAGAAACCATAATATCAATAAGCATGTATATTATGTAAATCTCAGTCTCTAAAAATAGTTTATTTTGTTGTTCATAATAGTCTCTCAAGATAGTTTCATCTCAAAACAATATTCTCATTATTGGTGTTGTCCTAAAAAAGATATAAATAAAAGGTAGTAATAGATTCACATACATTATTGGATCCACGCGGGTCTAGAACTCGGAGTTTACCACGGGTGTAAATTCTCTCATCCGCCATTAATATTTCATTTTCTGCTAGATGTAAAAAGATGGAGATCCATTTGCCGTCTGTTGTAGAGAAGCACTTGGGATACAACTTTAACACCCTAGATAACAAATATTATCCATTTCTTAGCAATTATACAACTAATAGATATGGACATGTGACTATATAGAAAATACTAACCATTTTCTTCCTCCCATTGGAAAGCTATTGGATATGTAAAGATTCTCTCTCAGCATTGAGAAATTCTTAACATTCCAGGAGAACTTGGGGTTATAGAGTTTCTCATCAAAAGAAACGACTTCCCACTTGTTAAAAGGTGGAGAAACCATCACATCAACACCAAACTCACAATGTTCTCCCTCGAAGATAAATCCATTTTTAGGGTCATTGAAAGTTCCAAGTGAAAGCACTTGTGGTAATCCCCACACCGTTCTTAATGCATTGAACCGCTTTACTTCAATATCTAGATATGTTTATATATAAACATATTAGTGAATAGTTATTAAAGTGTGTATAAATATAGAAAAAGAGAGATAGAGTTTGTCGAAAAAATAACTTTGTCCAAAAAAAAAGAGAGATATATTAGGTATGTGCGGACAAACCTTGGATAGTAAAGTATTTGTTTGCTTTCTTGTTATAGACGAAGAACACAAGATATGCGAAAACCTCACTTGTTGGTGTGGCCGTGAGGCTTGTGTTGTCAAATTCTACGTACATTGAAATAAATCCATTTCATTGTCCTTTTCGTTTCCTTTTGGGTATATAACCAATCTCCTACATTTTTTTTTGTTGGAAAATAGGTTACAAAAAGAAAAACTTTACAAGACAAGAAATGACGGGATTTGATAATGATGTAACAAATATCACGTACCACTTGTATCCACCGGACAAGAAACGACGGGATTTGTATATATCGCTATTAAGCTTTGAGAGTGTGTTGATCTTGAGAGAGTAAGAAGAAGGAGGATGCTCTCTCCAGATCTCCACATTTGTAGAATATTCTGCACATGAACCCATTCTACACACAACAACAACCGCACTTCATACAATACTATGTAACATATATTGTTATATTAAACCTAGAGGGCCTGAAGATAATAGAAGAAAGATGAATGATGAGAACAAATCAATGATATGAGAGAAACGAGGTGTTTTGGAGATAGTGTGTGAATGAAGGTGAAGCAGTCTCTTAAAGCGAGGTCATTGGCAAACGAAGAGTCGTGCATGCACAAAAAGTTCACAGTTTCACACTATTTAATCATGTTTTATGTATACCAAGGCTGTTAAATACCTCCACATCATCACCACCTGATTTTTCCTTTCGCTAAATGGGCATCGATGGCCTCGATTTACAACTAAATTCAAAGCCCAATAACCTCAATAAAACCCGTGACTCGAACCCAAAACTTAAACTCTGCAATCTCTTAAGTTAAACCCAACTAAATTCTCTCCTACTTCTCTCACATTTCAAGCCATTAACCATAACAAAAAATATTCACATTTGAGAAATTTTCAAATAGAATAACTCCTACTCACCCAAGCAACCAAAAAAAAAAAATTGACGTCAAACAAAAAAGCTTTTTCCCTTTAATATGTCTCATAGTTGCGGCCTAGAGGTAGGCACCAGGCACAAAGCGGATATTTTGGATTTTACTGGTATCCGTGATTCAATCCTTTCCGTTCGGATATTCAATTTTCTTATTCGTATTTGCTCTGTAAGTCACCGGATATCCGACAGTTCGAATATCTTTTAAAATCTGGACTATTTGCCGGATATCTGGTTATAATTTTTAAATTAAAAATTTAACTAAAAAAAGTATTAATTAATAATTAATAAAAAGATAAATTTATTAAATTTTTTATTTTCTGATTTTAATTATTAAATCAGGAATAAAAAGTCATTTTGAAAACAATGTTAGGTATATTTCAAATACTTTAAAATGATGGTTTAGATTTCAAATTTCTAGTATGATATAAGATATACAATCAAATAAATCTTTTAATTATATATTTTTTTTGTAATACTGGATTCTATATGTTTAGAACGGATTGCTAAATAGAGTTGAAATGGATCATATATAAAACGTGAGTTGTTCATGTTTCGACACATCATTTGACATGTTAAGACTTAAGAGTGTATAAATATTATATGAGTTTTAACTTGAGTGATGATGACAAGAAGACAAGTCGTGTCTAGTGTATCACCATGAGAAATCAAAGAAATTTAATTCTCTAGCTTCTCTCTAAAATATCTTCTTTTTCCAATTTAAACATAATTGCATAGACTATCTTAGTCATGTTTAGCTATTGCCTAGATAGGCTAGATTGCGAAACGTGTTAAATTTGGAAAGTAAATTACTTTACGAAGTAGACCCGTAACTAAACCAAAAGTTCAAGAAAACCCCAAAAGTTTACCATTTTAGTAAATTACTTCTTCTCCTTTCCCTCCAATTCCCTCATCCATCTCCTTCTACAAGAAACCTCTGTTCCTGTCTCCGAAAACCAAACCTTTCTTCGTCCCGGAGTAATCAAACTCTAACAACAAACTCGAAGTCTAAGTAAGCGGCTAAATTTCCTCGCATGATCTTCAAATTTCGTTGCCACACTCTGTAATCTTCAAGCCAATGTAGAATTTAGGGTTTTTCAATTCGAATCACAAAAACCTAAGACGTTGTTTCCCCAGAAAGAACAAAGAAGAAAAAACCTTACTTTACCTTTCAGTGATCAATGGTTCTCATAAAAATCGTTCCTTTTACTTCGGTGTTGAGTCAAAACTCTCTCTTTGTGTAAAGTTCGAATCTTTGAGTGTTCACTCGTTTTAATGGGTTTTGTTTCTTTAATCTTTCAGAGTAAGAAATCGAGTTTTAGTAATATAAATGCCGAGAATGCGTACTGAAGGAAGAGATTTGGTTGATCTTGTACTCTCGTGGTCTCTTCAAGAAGTACTCAATGTTGATCTTTATAAAAGACAGGTTCTGTTTTATGTTACCTTCTTGTGTTCTTTGTTCATTTCAAGTAAAGATAAGCTTCCATAAAATGGTTTTTTAGAGAGTAATTTTGTGTATTTGTTTGCTTATAATAGGTGGGGAAGATTCCTATGGAATTCGAATCAACCGGAGACTACTTCAAGTCGTTTCTTCCACCTCTTATCGAAGAAACACATGCCGCTTTATCGTCGAGTATGAGGACATTGTGGCAAGCACCTATGGTTGAAATTAGCTACATTATGCAAACTGCAGAATTTAAGCTTCCTAATGACTTGTTCTATAAAGTGCGTTTGAGTGGAATGAGTAATAATGTTAGTGATGAGGCTAGTACGAAGTTGATGCCTAGAGATCTTATTGCGTTAACAGATCATAGGCCAAACCATGTTGATGGCTTCAATATTTCGAATGAACCTTATATAGTTGCTCTAGTGTGTAAGGCAGATCCAGACAGGCCTAATGATGTTACTATCTTGGCTTCAAAACCCCTTTTCGTTGAGGATGGACGGAGGAAGAAGAATGAGCAGAAAGAACGCATTTTCGGTATTCATCTTGTCAATTTAACCACTAATATCCGTATTTGGAATGCATTGCATCCTGGTGTAGAAGGTGCGAACTTGAATCTTATCTCAAGAGTCCTTCAAAGAAACAGTAAGGTAAAACGATATTGATAAACTCTTTAATAGCTTTCGATGTTTGTGTAATCATATCATTTTTTGGCTTCTGCTTGTGTAGGATGAAGAATTTTGCATTCACTGTCTACAAGAAGGAAGTGATGGTCTTGCTCCTCGTCAGTTTCTGAAGCTGAATCCTTCACAGGAAGATGCAATACTGAATTGTTTGGATGTTAGAAGATGTTACCATGCGAATACCATCAAACTTATTTGGGGACCACCAGGGACAGGGAAGACGAAGACAACAAGTGTGTTGTTGTTCACACTACTGAATGCAAAATGTAGAACCTTGACATGTGGTCCGACGAATGTTTCTGTTCTTGAAGTGGCGTCAAGAGTTGTGAAACTAGTCTCTGGATCATTGAGGATTGGTAACTATGGTCTTGGAGATGTGGTTTTGTTGGGGAATGAGGAGAGGATGAAGATCAAGGATAGGAGAGATCTTGTTAACTTCTTCATTGATGAACGCGTTGACAAGCTTTACCCATGTTTTATGCCTTTTTACGGGTGGAAAGCTACAATTGATGCCATGATACGTTTACTTGAGGACCCGAAAGGGCAGTATAATCAATACTTGGAAGATCTGGACCGGGTTAACAATGTGAAAAGGAAAGACACTGGTTTAGTCTTCAAACGCAAAGGAAATGAGCAAAACGTAAACATAGTGGAACAAGTTTCTGACTTTCAGGAGAAAGATAAACGTCCTCAGTCATTTCAGGATTATCTACCAAAGAGATTCAGTGAACTTAGGAAAGATCTGGACCTTCTTTTCTCTAGTTTATGCACACATTTGCCTACTGCTTTGCTGTCATCTCAAGCCGCAACACGTATGTATGAAGCTATTGACCTTCTCAGAGATACTACAATTTTAGCTATACCAGATCGTGTGACTGGTGAAGGAGTAAAGTCGGTCCTCATTGCTAATGGAGAAGGAAGTGACAGATTCAGCAGACAACATGTGACAGTAGAGGATGATTATCTAAAGCTGTTAAGATCGATCCCTGAGATTTTCCCACTTCCAGCTGTAAGTGATAGGCATCTTATTAAAGAACTTTGCTTGGGGCACGCTTGCCTGCTTTTCTCTACAGCATCATGCTCTGCGAGGTTATATACCGGAACACCGATACAGCTTCTTGTGATCGATGAAGCTGCTCAGTTAAAAGAATGTGAATCAGCCATTCCTATGCAGCTTCCAGGACTCCGGCATTCAATTTTGATTGGGGATGAGAGGCAACTTCCTTCAATGGTTGATAGCCAGGTATGCGCCTCTGTGTCCTCGCAACTCACTTTTTCCTCTCCTTAACTAACTTTTATTTAAAACTATACAGATTGCTTTAGAGGCAGGATTTGGGAGAAGTCTCTTTGAAAGACTGGCTCTTCTTGGACATAAGAAATACATGCTAAAAATCCAGTACCGGATGCATCGCTCGATAAGTATCTTCCCAAATAAAGAGTTCTATGGAATGAAGATTCTAGATGCTCCAACGGTCAAGCAAAGAAACTACACGAAGCAATATCTTCCTGGAGAAATGTATGGACCCTACTCTTTCATCAACATAGCATATGGCCGAGAAGAATATGGGGAAGGAGAAGGACGTAGTCTGAAAAACAATGTTGAGGTTGCTGTGGTCGCGGATATAATAGCCAACCTTCTCAAAGGTGACCTATGAATTTACACAGTTGGTAAAGAAGTGTATGAAAAAGTTTGTCTCTCTCTCTCTGATTTTGGTACATTGAAGCAAACATTTTTGTTTTTGAAATGCAGTTTCAGAGAAAACAAAGACACGCATAAACGTTGGTGTTATTTCCCCTTACAAGGCTCAAGTATTTGCAATCCAAGAAAAGATTCAGGAAACATGTAGAGGTGATGCAGGAGGACTCTTCTCCCTGAGGATTCGAACAGTGGATGGGTTTCAAGGTGGCGAAGAGGATATTATAATAGTTTCAACTGTTAGGTCCAACGGTGTTGGAAGGGTTGGATTCCTTGGAAACCGTCGAAGAACAAATGTATTACTCACTCGAGCAAGGTATTTTAGGCATATCTCATTTCTTTGGTTACTGCAAACGGATGTGCTTTCAATTATTATTTTTTGTTTTCTATAGGTTCTGCTTATGGATACTTGGAAATGAGGCAACTTTAATGAATAGCAAGTCTGTGTGGAGGAATCTGATACAAGACGCAAAGGAACGTGGCTGTTTCCATAGTGCTGGAGAAGACGAGTCATTAGCTCAGGCTATTGCTAGTACGAATATTGAGTTTAGGCCACTGAACAATTCAAAATGGAAGGTAATGACTTCGCTTTACGTTCTTTTAGTTTTTTCTCTTTCTCTGAGACTTGGCTTTGTGCATGTGAAACAGCTTTGTTTCAGCGACGACTTCAAGAAATCTGTGGGAGAAATTAAGAACCCGGAGATTTACAGGAAGATTAAGAATTTCTTAGAAAGGATGTCACAGGGTTGGCTTCATGAAGAAGAGTCGGAGAGAGAGAATCTGGTTTCTTCCTCTCAGCTGTTAAAACAAAGCAAGATCGACGATGTTCTTAGGCTCATTTGGGCTGTAGACATTCTTAAGGAAGATCTTCACTATGTCCAAGTTCTGAAGATTTGGGATGTTGTACCATCGTTTGAGGCTCCTAAAGCTGTAAAACGTCTAGACTTAAATCATACAAAAGACGAGATAGAGAAATGCAGAGCCAGATGTATCAGAGGGTGAGTGAGATAATATCTTTCTTGTATTAACAAGTAAACGCATTACTCATCTGACTTTTCATATTGATGCAGGGATATAGTTGTACCCTTGAGATGGTCTGTTGAGTCTACAAATGGCATTCCTGAAAATAGCTCGGTGGCTTGTTCGACCGATGTTATGGAGACATTTGGATCACTCAACCTTGCGGGAGAAATGTTATCTTCGGTACCATCCAAGTAAGTTAATACTTGTTTAAGATATTTTCAATCACATTGAGCAAGATCAAACTCTCATCGATTCTTTTTGTATGTAAACATCACAAATGTGCGTGTTAGTGACTCTGTGGAACCGTTGGAAGTTGAGAACGAAGAGCAAGATTTCGAAGTAGACCGATTAGGGGATCTTTTTGACTCCAAACTTACTCTATGATATGGTTTCCTCCTATGAGGAACAAATCTACGTTAGTGTTTTTGTACAAATTCTTTTTGTTGTAAATTAGATACTATGTTTCCACTATGTACTTGCTTTAAGGTCCCAACAGAGATATACTCAGAAAGCAAATTCTGAAAAGTTTGAATCAATAGTTTCTTCTTCTACTATCGTTTACAATAAACTTAAAAGTCAATATGTAAAACATGGAAGTAGTAAACAATAACCATAACATTTTTGTTACTCCCACAACACAAAACAATAAATCAAGTCAATTTATTTATTAATGCTACTTATTTCAAGTCAACGGGCTTTAGTAGTGGAATATCATCTTAGTAGTGTTGTAGTAGTAAAATAGTCGTGTTGATAAAATTTATGCTGAAAAGTTATTTTAGTTGATAAATGACGTTTTATTTCTAACTAGAAAGTTGCCCACGCGATGCGTGGGTTATGCATTCAGTTATTTTGTATACATATCGAAGTTTACATAAAATAATATATGGAAAGTACATTTGTATTGTTATTATGTTTTGAAAATAATTTAAATATATTCCATTTTTGAAGTATTTTTGTGGATAACTAAAAAAATAAAATTTATTCTTTTTTCTTCAAAACATTATATAATAAAAAAAATTTTAATATAGACCACAATTTTTTTGTGATAATACATCTATTACCAATTGTCTCGAAATAATAGATCAAATTCTACTGTTCATTGATAAAAAATAATCTACACACTTAGTTTGTTTGGATTAAGTGTTGAGGATATATTTTTTTCTACATAAGTTTTATATTAAATGTTGAAAAATTAGTAGATAAATTCCATGCAAGCACTTAAAAGATATGAAATTTTGATATTATTTACCATTTTTTTTTGTCAACAGCTTAAATTAAAGCTCAAAAGAGCCATTCCTGGGAATGTTGTTTACATATGTGATATGAAGCGGTTCGGTACGAACTTGTCGAGCCAATTTATATGCTTTTACATTTGCGATACGAGGAATTGAAGATAAAGAAAAGATTGAAAATTCTTCCCGGTCACTCTGAAAGTCCTCCAGATACACTGAAAAAGCCGCCATTCGGTTGGAAAAGACACCATCTTCACCAAATCTGAACAGTCTGTAAAGAAAGTTACATCTTGGTTGTCAGCACCAATCATACACTTCATCGCCCAAAGAAGAGCTTCGACTTCTGTATGTAGAGGAGATAGACTTCTACGGATGTTGGCAACTCCCATGGTTGGCATCTCTCCATTTGATGATGTACAATACCATCATGTTCCTGAAAAAGTATCGGTTCCTTTCCATGATCCATCTATGAAACAACGATATCTTGAATAATTAGACTCCAGTGAGATTTCCCTCACTCAGTTTCGATTTTCATTATCTAAAAAACCATGGTTACCAGTATGAAGCTCATTTTGAGCTAGCTGCCATGATTGCGCCTCTTTCTCCGCTAAACGTAAGACCTCTAATGGATCTTTATCCACATTGTCAAAGATCTTTTCATTCCTTGCTTTCCAAATGTACGAAATTATCCATGGATAAGAAGATGATTCTACCTCTGAAGGTATTCTCCAAAATAGGTGATCCAAGTTCTCGTAAATAGAAGCAGTAGAAAAAATCTCCGGGACCGAAGGAATTTGAGAAAGAGCCCAAATTTGTCTCGCTGGATGGCATTCAAAAAGTGTATGGTTAACTGTTTCCTCTATGGTGCCACATTTAATACATCCGGTATCACAATTTATACTTCTCTTTCGCAGATTCTCCGTAACCAGTACACAACCTGATAAAATTTGCCACAAAAAATATTGTAGCTTAGGTGGACACTGCACCTTCCAAGCATATGCTTTTAGAGGTTTTATATCCGGGCCAAAAGATTTTGAACAGGCATCCAAATCCTCTTTTAGAGTCGTATGGTAACCAGATTTAACCGTATATTTTACAGATTTAGTGTAATGCCAACCAAGGGTATCCTCTTTGGTTGGCGCACCCAAAGGCAAGACACTAATCTGCGCGACATCTTCTGGATCAAAGAGCTCTC
The DNA here is from genome assembly GCA_019202795.1 of Arabidopsis thaliana x Arabidopsis arenosa. Classification (NCBI taxonomy): domain Eukaryota; kingdom Viridiplantae; phylum Streptophyta; class Magnoliopsida; order Brassicales; family Brassicaceae; genus Arabidopsis; species Arabidopsis thaliana x Arabidopsis arenosa. The sequence goes on along the minus strand of CM032919.1, from coordinate 8,451,401 downwards.
TCAAGAGATCCATGTTCCAAAAACTTGACCGGCTGTCGACAAGGCTATTAACTTTCAAAGATGGGTTAATAATTGAACCATTACTTTTTGCTGGTCTCGGGAATTGAGCTGGTATCTATGGATCCTCCCAAACTGAGATGGACGCCCCAGAACCGACTCTTTTAATAAGCCATTTAGTAACCAGAGATCTAACTGACAATATACTTCTCCAACCATAAGAAAGAGAGTATGATTTTATATTATCCAATGGATTGGATTTCCAAAAATACCGTCCTTTAAAAACCTTTGCTAAAAGTGAATCAGGAACCGTAATCAAACGTCATAATTAGTTTGTTAGTAACGCCGGGTTAAAATCATCTACATTCTGAAATCCTACACTACCTTCCGATTTACTACTACACAGCTTATTCCAAGCCATCCAATGGATTTCTTTCGACTCGCCATTAGAACTCTACCAAAACTTAGCAACCGCACTTAGGAGATCAAAGTTCAAACATCATCAAATTGTATTGTTTTCCTAATTTAAATCTATATATACTTTTAAAATATAATAGAAAAAGATATCCGTTATATAACCTTTTATTTACAAAGTAGTATGATCCTTCAATTTTAATATGTCATTATTTTATACCTAAACAAAATTATATAATGTGAAAGGTTTGGTTCTTTTAACACATTATAACACGTGTAAAACAAAAAAGTTGATGGAGGCAAGTTGAAAAGCACCATAAAGAAGAAAATAAAAAGTAGGTTAAGTGTCTCAGAATTTGTCTCCGAAAGATTTTGAATTTTGATTTTGGTATTGTTTTACTTATAGCCAAAGAAAATATGATAACATAAATTGAATAGATTTATTTTTATGTTATTATAATAAATTATATATGTTTATTTAAGAAGCCTACATATTTTATTGTTATCTTTTAATTTCTGAAAGTGTATTTTACAATAACCAAAAAAAATAGAAAATATAAAACGGCTAAATAATTTCATATATCATGTAAACTTAGATCAAGTTTTTCTTGTCGCTATGTCTCAACGATTTAGTTATTTATATCATATTTGACTAATTTAATTTCTATTAACAAAATATCCTTTTGAAAATTAAACTAAATTATTGAGTTTTTGCATATTTAATTAATTAATAATATAATGTTAATCAGGAACTGTGGTACAAATTAATTATTTAAACTATTTTTTATTGAAACATACATAAACCAATAGATATATAGAAAATATAGGTGATTCAATACAATTTTTTTTTCTTTTTGACAGTTTTTCCTTCTAAGTCGTTGTTTCACAATATATTAGATATCTCTCTTTTTCACCCACAATATTTTTTTCTTAGGTGTATTTTTACATCCACTGTTTGCTCTTTTCAACCAATTCTTTTTTTCTCAATGGGCTTGATTATATTTCCTCCACCTCCAAAACCTACCACTCTCCTTGTCTAAGAAAAATCATGAATTGTCATCACTTACAGATTTTAGCGCTTATGACAATCAACAATCAATCGTATATAATAGACCTTTTCAAATAAAACACCATAGATTTATATGAGTAAAAATAGAAAACCTAAAATATATGTCTATGATATTTGAAGTACTAACTACCGTCCATGTCCTCTTTAGCGTTAAAAAAAGAGTTACAAAGCCTGAACCAGATTAAGAACACAAAACATAGGATAATGAAGCCTTTCTTTTTTAAGGAGAAGAAGCTTATGAAGAACATTAAAACCCAGAAAAAGACAAGTTCACGAAACATAAAACTTAAAATATATTATAGCTGAAAAAGAGGACTAAAGTGAAAAAAATCTAAGGGACTGAAGGCTAGAATAATATGAGTATATGTTGAAAGGCAAAAAGACTGTGCAATCAGAGTTGAGCATTGGGCTCATGTTCATCACTAACGACTTCCAATTATAGTTCTAAAGTAAAACAAACCACATTACAAAACATTACACAAACCTTTAAATCATGACTCATAAACACTGATTTGGGCTTTGTAAACAGATTCTTCAGTGGGTTCCCGATTTGGTGTGATAATCGTACTGTTATGGTGATCACTGGTCTGTTTTCTTTTGCATCCTTGTAGTTGATTCCAAATACAAGTCAACATATTTTTAAGAAATTAAAACTTAATACTAAGAGGGAGAAATTCTATGTGAGCATTGGATTTATAATAAAATTAGACAGGATTTATAGTAAAATTAGATATTGTTTGAAATTTATATGGAATCAATTGAGACATTATTTTAGATTTAACGCACTTCATTTTAATTACGGCTTTAAAATGTATTTATTGTAATTAATCTTGTCATGAATGCATAATTGCACCTAGCTAAACAAACTTAACAATAGAAACGTCCAACATAACGTATTAAATGTCAATGTAATTCATTTAGTGGTATAAATGTAACATAAACAAACGAAACGTCCAAAAAATTAGATTTTATTTATGTGAGCACTATTTACACTAATAGTATGAAAATTTAAATGTAAATCAAATATTAAATAATATATTTAATGGGAGTGCTAAATGGCCCAAAAGAAAAAGAAAAAGAGTAAAAGCCTTTTTTATATATATGATTTTTGAATAATCATAATCTTCTTTTAGTTTGTTTCATTTTAATAAATGTGTATTAAAAAAGTACACATGATATAGTTTAGTAGTCAGATTTAGCATATGTCTACCCGAGAAATAAGACATAGAGTAAAACTACTAAAAATGAAACAATATTTTAGACAAAAGAAAAAGAGTAAAACCCTCTCCTTTTTGAATAATCAAAATATTGTTTGTAATTATTTTTATATTAATAAATGTGTATTAAAAAAATACACGTGAAATATGAATTTAGTACTCATATTTAGTATATGTTTACCCAAAAAAAGAAAACATAGAGTGAAACTACTAAATAAAAAAATTGTTTAAAAAATTTAGAGCTTTAGATTAGCATTAATGTTTCTATTTTTTTTGTTTTTTAAATCAAATGAATCAATTTAATGCATAAAAATTAGAAAAGAAAATTGACACATGTCGAAAAATAGAGTGCCAAATGGCAATTTCTCAGAGCTTGTCTAAAAAAAACCTTGTCATAATATTTTAGACAAAAGAAAAAGAGTAAAACCCTCTCCTTTTTGAATAATCAAAATATTGTTTGTAATTATTTTTATATTAATAAATGTGTATTAAAAAATACACGTGAAATATGAATTTAGTACTCATATTTAGTATATGTTTACCCAAAAAAAGAAAACATAGAGTTAAACTACTAAATAAAAAAATTGTTTAAACAATTTAGAACTTTAGATTAGCATTAATGTTTCTATTTTTTTTTGTTTTTTAAATCAAATGAATGAATTTAATGCATAAAAATTAGAAAAGAAAATTGACACATGTCGAAAAAATAGAGTGCCAAATGGCAATTTCTCAGAGCTTGTCTAAAAAAAACTTTGTCATATTATATAAGATAATTATACAACACGATGGTAAGAAATAGGGGAATCATAAGCACCAAAAAAAAAAAGAAATAGGGGAATCAAATTTTGAAAATCGTTAAAAAGTGAAACTTTTATTATAAACAATATTTTTAACATTAAATGGTAAACAAAAAACAAAATCATGTTTTCAAAACATGAAAAAGTGATGTGTCAATTAAAAATCATGATATACATGAATGGCATAAAATGGAATAGAATATGAATGAGTAAATTTTAATATTACTGATGTTTTTCAGCAAATTAGTTTCAATTTACTCATTTTCATTAAAGGAATGAGTGGATATTGTTTATATTTATTTCTTTAATAGATTAAATCACAACCATGCATTTGGAGAATTTTCAAATTAACAAAAAAATATGCATTCATACCTCATATAAACATGGAAGCCATTAATGATAAAATCAAATAGAATATGCATGAATGAAATGTAATTATTATTATTCTTCAGCAATTTAGGAGTAATATTTTGCATTTATTAGTTTAAATATATTCATTTTCAGTTTATGGAATAAGTCAATTTTTTAAATATATTTTATTTCATTAAAATGTTTAAACACAACCATTTTTGGATTCGAAATCTTTTTAGGTTCTTTTCAAATTCCAAACGGTCACAATATGTTTATGTGACTCGCACACAACCAAAGTAGCGAAAACAGAGTAAGACAGAGAAATGGTTGATTGGTCTAACTTACCGGAGGATCTCCTCAACTTGATCGCCGGTCGATTGTTCTCCGTCATTGAACTCAAACGTTTCCGTAGCATCTGCCGTTCTTGGCGGTCCTCCGTTCCCGGCGCAGGCAACAACAATCCTTTCCGGAGCCGTCCACTAATCCACCTCAATCCTTACCCAAAAAAACCTCTCATCAACAGACGCCAACGCGGCGAGTTTCTCTCACGCTCTGCCTTCTTCCGCGTCACTCTCTCCTCCTCTCCGAGCCAAGGCTGGCTTATAAAATCCGACGTGGACATCAACTCCGGGAAATTCCATCTACTTGACCCGCTCTCTCGTCTCCCTCTGCGACATTCGTGTGCGAGCGTCGATCTTTTAGAGTTCACTATCACCGAGATACGAGAAGCTTATGAGGTTCACGACTGGCGCACGAGGAGAGAAACAAGACCAAGATTCAAAAGAGTGGTTCTTGTCAAAGACAAGGAAGGAGATAATCAGGTTCTCGGAATTCGCTGCACCGGGAAGATGAAGTACTGGAAAATAAAAACATGGAAATCCAAAAAAAAGAGTTATGAATTCTCCGACATTATAGTTCACAAAGGGCGGCTAACATACGCCTTGGATTCAATAGGAATTGTTTACTGGATTCGTTCTGATCTTAAAGTCATTAGGTTTGGACCTCCAGTCGGTGATAACATCACAAATGGCTGTTCCGGAGAGAGGAGCCTTGTGGAATGTTCTGGAGAGCTTTACATTGTTGACCGCCTTGAAGAGAATTCTCGAAAGAGAAAAGCTGACACCGTGTATGCCGATGCGAAAACGGTTTGTTTCAAGGTTTATAAGTTTGATGATGAACAAGGAAAAATGATTGAGGTTAAGTCCTTGGGTGACAAGGCATTTGTGATGGCTACCGATACTTGTTTCTCGGTTTTGGCTCATGAGTTTTATGGTTGTCTTCAAAACTCTATTTACTTCACCGAGGATAAAGAGATTAAGGTGTTCAAGCTAGATAATGGTAATGGAAGTAGTATCGAGACAATGTCGAAATTTCCTCAGAGTTGTTTCCAAATGTTTGTTCCTAGCTTTCTCTGAATCTTGTTTAGGTCAGTTCTACTTTCTTTGTAATTTAGAGTATCAATCACCTTAATAAAATACCTTGCCTTTCTCTTCATTTTCTGTATGACAAAGCGTATTATACAGAAGATGCAACATGTTTCTGATAAATACAACTGAAATATTTTCAGTTTTCGGTATCATGATGAAGCATTGATAAGTTATTTAATTAGGGTTTCATCTTTCAGTGAGAACAAGCTTGCTTACAACACAAGCCAACCATGTCCCAAGGCTATCAACGATGTTCTAAAGACAATGATGAAGTTATAAAATTATTTAATTTCTTAAAATAACTAAAAATGCCTGTTATGAAAACTAATCAGTAAAAATCTAATTGAAAAGTTCTGTTTATTGACTACTCTTCTTTACGCTAAGAACTATTCTTATCGAATTGGGGACAGAAGAAACCAAACGGACTATAATAACTCAAATGACCAAATTGCAGATTCTAGTGATTTTGATATTATAGAAACAGAACATATATATTATATTTGCAATTAATTAAAAATAACAAAATTAAATTAAAAAAAAATCCTTTTCTGTTTTGTTAATTTATTTACTTTTGTATAAGATTTTTTGTTTTAGTTTTGTTGTTTTAATAATTACATATATATATATATATATATATATATATATATATATATATAATTTTTTTGATATACGTTTTGTTTGCTATAATAATAAAAATGTTATCATAGCTCACCGGTTAAGAGTCTGCTATGAGTATAAAAGTCCAGCAAACTTTCGTTTGGCCTAGTGTTTTTTCTTTTAATTTTTTATGAAACATCGTTGTTTTCAAAACGATATCATTTTGGGTCAACGGATATTGTTATCAGAAATTAACCTTGTGATTGTCTTGTTAACGAAAACTTAACGACATGCATGAAATGACCAACTCAACAAAATTTGACCATTTTATCAAAAAGTCAAACCAAATTTTGGGATTAAAATATTTCGAAAGCTCGTCCCAAATTCGAAAGTTCATGGTTTTCTCGATATTGTTCCATTAATTTATCAATAATGAAGTTGACTAATTTCGTAATAAAAATAAGATTTTTAGTTATAATTAATAATATTTCTAGAATAAGTTACAAGTAAGAAATCAATTATCATGTTTAAAACAACCAAAATAGCGAAATGGTAGATTGGTCTAACTTACCGGAGGAGCTCCTCCACTTGATCGTTGCCCGATTGTTCTCTGTTTGTGAAACTCAAATGATTCAGTAGTATCTGCACATCTTGGCGCTCCTCTGTTTTCGGTGTGAACAAGAACAATCCGTTCTCGAGCCGCCCTCTCATCCACTTTAATCCCATCGCCCCTAGCGAGACCATACTACATGACCATGTCGTCGTGTAGTAGGGTCTCGGTAGGGGTCATGGGATTGAAGTGGATGAGAGGACGGCTCGGAAAAGGAATGTTCTTGTTCACGTTGGAAACAAAGGAACGCCAAGATGGGCAGATGCTACTGAAACGTTTAAGTTCGACGGCAGACGGTGATCAATTGGAGGAGCTCCTCCGGTAAGTTAGACCAATCTTCCATTTCTCTCTTTTATCATGTTTTGCTACTTTGGTTGTTTGTGAGTCACATATAATATATATACGACGTTTGTACTTTCAAAAGAAACCTAATAATTTCAAATGGTTGTGTTTGTAACTTTTTAAGAAATAAAAAATATATATAAACAAAATCCACCCATTCCATAAATGAAAATGAATACATTGAATCTAATTGAAATATATCAGTGCTAAATTGCTAAAGAATATTAATTCGTATTGTATGCGATTATATACCATAAATGGTTTCATGGTTTATCATTTGTCGTATAAATGAATTATTTGCATGGACTTGAAATTTGTAGGATTACTACATACTCTCTCCATTTTTAGAAAAAAAAGATTTTGGGTTGACTTCCCTAAACTACACCAAAACTGGACCCCATATAGTGTTTGTACTTACAAATTTAGGGGTTTTAGTCTAATTTTATTTAATTATGTTTCATGGTTGGTTATATTTTCTAAATAAACAAAAACAAAAGCCCAAAATCAACTTTTAAAAAATATTTGTAAACATTATCAAAGTATTACAAACTTATAAAATATTATCAAAATTAATCAAATCCGATAGTAATTAGGCACAATTAACAAATCACTTTTTTTTATGTAGGGGTGTCAAAATGGGTAAAGATTCATGCATAAACTCAACTCAACTCAACCCATGAAGCATAATGAGTTGAAATTTTTGAATCAAATTAGTTGATGGATCAAATGAGTTATTGGGTCAAATGGGTTGATGGATGAAATGAATTGGGTTGTAATGGGTCAATCATTTCAATGGTTTACCCATTTAATCAATCATTTTTTTAAAAAAAATTGAATCAAACCAATTCAAATCTCTAAACCAATATCAATTTGAGTCTAACCAAAATAACTAAATCGATTGAATATAATCCTTAATTTTCCCGCCAAAAATGTGAATACACAATTTTTCCGCCAAATATATAAATTCATGATTTTTCCACCAAAAAAGTAAATCCGCAATTTTTCCGCAAAAAAAAGATTCATAATTTTTAACCAACAACGAGAATGTGCAATTTTCCCGCCAAAAGCGTAAATCCGCATTTTTTCTGCCAAAAACGTAAATCCGCATTTTTATGCCAAAAACATAAATCCGCAATTTTTCTGCCAAAAACGTAAATCCGTAATTTTTATGCGATAAGAGATCCCAATTTTGACTAAGAAAATAAACGAATTGTAATATGATTGGCTTAATTAGAGTTCTAGAAAATGTTTAGTACCAAAACTGATATATTCATAATTAAATATTAAAATTTCTTCTTAATATTGGTGAAAACTGATATATTCATAATCTATTCTATTAAAAAGGCAACACAAAAGTGAAAATGTCCAAAATAAATTTTATATTTACAATGAAATGCCATTACTATAGGGGGGGGTATCCAAACAACCAAACACATTTAAAATATTTTAAATATGTTGAGAACTAGCGAGGTAACGACTTCGAATTATGAGAGTGAACAGAGGAGAAAAGAGAGTAAAGAGAAGAGAGCAACTTTATAGAATTCTTATTTATCTTATGTTTTTCTCATACCAATTTCTCTTCTTCATGGGTTCTATTTATAGGCATAGCACCCTTACATGCACGCGAACAAGTGGCGAGTCGTTCTCGACAAATGGCGCACCACACGACACATTGCAAACGTACTCCGACACATGACACTTGTTGCGACTCAGATGACAAGTGTGGAGGAGTTCAACAAGTGGAGAAAGTGTAGAGACAAGTGTTACACATGAAGGATTAGTGTCCATTTTGTAGACAAGTGTTGATGGAGAATCAAACTTGGTTCACAACAAAACATTACTTTTAAAAATAAAAAAAATTCATATAATATGAGATTGAGTTAAATCCGTAATAGAAAATCTTTATAGAATATTCTGATTTTTGATCAGAAAAAGAAACCTAACTAATTTTATTCAACAGAAAATACTACAACGATCTTTTATTTTAGAGAGTGGTCTTTAGGCAATTTGACCCAAATCATTCCATATTATATAATGTAAGTTGTTGCAACAAAAGCTAGTCAATATCATTACTCCAGTGAGCCAGAACTTTCCAAGTTATTGTATAGGATGTATAGTGACAATAAACAAAGCGAAAAATACACTACGAATAAGAAAGTTTCATGAATCAAATCGAAGACTATTGAAGAAATCCTAAAGTCGAAAATGGGTCTAGATCATAGTATTTCGCATCTTGCTAGACTCATATGGCTTTAGTGAATGGAAAAAAAAGAAGCTACTATTGCACATAATACTCCAAAACTTCTTTAAATTTAAATTAAATAACTGAAAAGATTTAAAAAAAAAACAAAAAGAACCTAATAAATCTCAGATATATCCTAAAAATCACCTAAATGACACAAAATCTTTAAATCCCTAATCCAATACAAAATTAAGTATTGGATTATAAATAAAAACTTTAAAACTACATAATAATGCACCACTTTGACATATTATTGTGTAAATCAAGTCAATACTGATAATAAATTATTTATTAATAATTCAAAAATATTCATACCACAAAGAAAAAAAAAGTTTATAAGTACAAACACTACTAGATTTTAACCTGCGGTATACCGCGGGACGATTTGGTTAATTTTAAAATTTAATGATTATATATTATATATAAAAGTTTGCAAATTGTATCATTTAATACGATATTTCTATTTTATAATTTATAATTATTAAATAATGGTATACCAGGGAAATGTTTTTATTTTAATCACGATCATTCAATATGTCTAATATTGGAGGTGTTAAAAATAATTAAATGAATATTTAATCAGTATTTAAGAAACGGATTAATGATGTTTATATTTTTTTGATTCAAACCCGTCCCGTCATATAGCAATATCGTATAATATAATCATCCCGTGTTATTTTAACTCTTTATATATGTTCAAATGTTCTTAAAATTTTATACTTTTTATTGATTTTAAATATATAAATTATAATATTTAAAACTTCTTAAAAACTCGTCACGGCATATAACTCCGTCTCACAACATAACCCCTCTCTTGTTATTGTAACTCTTTATATACGTTCAAATGTTAATAATATTATAAAAATTGTATTGATTTTAAATATATGAATTATATTATTTAAAACTTTTTAAATGTCTAAATTAAATATTTAAAGTAAAAAATTAAGCAGTTAAACTAAAAACCAAATTAAACGGTATACAAACTTTTAAATTTGGATGTTTGTTAAGTTAAGCTTCCTATTAATTCGGATTTGAATTTATTTTGATTTTTTTTATTATATGATTCTGAATCATTGTCTAAAACTTTTAGCTAATATGGGACGTTGAATACATATATTTTTCATCAATTGGGTAATATATAACCGTTTTTAAAATTTTGAATCATAAAATATGCAGGAAAAATAATTGAATTTTTTTTTTACTTTATGTATTATATGATGATTCAAAATAGTTAAAATAAAGTTCAAACAAAGATGATAGGAAAATGGTAATTTTAAATCTTAACCAAATCTTCTAAATATCTATACTTTGAAACATGGAATATCCGGTTCATAATTTCTGATATCTTTTGACCCGATCAAAAGAAAATATAGAATATTCGGTGTAAAATTTTGAAGTAAATTTTGTATCGAATCTGGTACCAAAAATTTCGAATAAAATTTAATCCACTATGTATAAATGTACTTCAAAAATACTAGTATAGATATGTGGTTCCTGTTTTGTTTAATTAAAACAGGAATGGAGAGTATTTTGTAATGCTACAAATAGCAAAAACATGCATTTATCCCACAGATGATTAACCATAAAACCGTTAATGGTATAAAATCCCATAGAATCTGAATTAATTATTCTTTAGCAATTTAGCACTAATTTTTTTCATTTAGATTCAATGTATTCAGTTTCATTTATGGGAATGAGTAGATTTTGTTTATATATTTTCTTATATTTTTTAAAAAAATTATTAGGTTTCTTTAGAAAGTATATATATAATAATATTAGAGAAATTCCTAAAAATAGCCCTAAAACAAGTTTTATTGACAATAATAGCACACACTCCATAAACTTCCAAAAATAGCACTAGTTAACTTATTATTACTTTATTAGTATTTTTGATCTAAAAATTTTATCACTAGTTTTTTTTTCAATAATACCACAATTTTTATATAAAAGCTATTCAACAAAATAAATTAGAAATAAATTTAAAATATTATATTTGGGTTCTCTATTTCCAATTTAGGGTATATATTTCCACCATTTAAAAGAAATTTTGATTCATTTTAATATTAGTTTATGGTATTATATTTGGGTTCCCTATTTCCAATTTAGGGTATATATTTCCACCATTTAAAAGAGATTTTTATTTTAATATTAGTTTGTGGTATTATATTTGGGTTCCCTATTTCCAAATTAGGGTATATATTTCTACTATTTAAAAACAATTTTGATTCAATTTAATATTAGATTAGTGTTTGCTCTCTTTTCTATTTTCTATCTTATATTTTCATTAAGTTAAATTGAAGTTTATGGTGCTATTTGTGGAACTTTTCAAATGAGGTGCTATTTTTGGAAAAAACAATTTTTTTTGGGCTATTTGTGTCAATCTCCCATAATATTATGTGACTCACAATTACAAACAACCAAAAGTATCGAAACAGATAGAGAAATGGTTGATTGCGATTGGTCTAACTTACCGGAGGAGCTCCTCCACTTCATCGCCGTCCGATTGTTATCCGTCGTCGAACTCAAACGTTTCAGTAGCATCTGCTCATCTTGGCGCTCCTCTGTTTCCGACGTCAATAGGAGCAATCCTTTCCCGAGCCGCCCTCTCGTCCACTTCAATCCCATTGCCCCTAGCGTAACCCTAATAAGCAAAAATTGCTACAGATGCGACCCCGGCGCGTTCCTATCACGCGCCATCTTCTTCCGAGTCACTCTCTCCTCCTCCTCCAGCAAGGGATGGATGATCAAATCCGACGTGGACATCAACTCCGGGAGATTCCGTCTCCTCAACCCTCTCAGACGTATTCCGTTGTGCAATTCTTCCGAGAGCATCGATCTTTTGGAGTTCACTGTCTCCGAGATTCGAGAAGCCTATGCGGTTCTTGAACATGCCAAGGGAAGATTAGCTACTCGGGGATTCGAAAGAAGTGCTCTTGTCAAAGTTAAGGAAGGAGAAGATCATCATCATGGAGTTCTCGGAATCGGTAGGAATGGAAAGATCAACTACTGGTATGGAAATGTCTTGAAGGAACTCGAAAAAATGGGTGATCACTTCTCCAACATTATTGTTCACAAAGGAGTGACCTACGTCTTGGATTCACAAGGCATTGTTTGGTTGATTAATTCCGATCTTGAAATCTCTAGGTTCGAAACTTCACTTGATGAAAACATAACTAATAGCTGTTGGGGAGACTTGAGATTTGTGGAAGGTTGTGGAGAGCTTTACATTGTCGAGCGCCTTCCCAAAGAGAATCACCGAAAGAGAAAAGCTGGGGACTTATGTCACTATTCAAGAACGGTCGGTTTCAAGGTTTACAAGATGGATGAGGAATTAGGAAAATGGATAGAAGTTAAGACCTTGGGAGACAATGCATTTGTGATGGCTACCGATACTTGTTTCTCGGTTTTGGCTCATGAGTTTTACGGATGCCTCCCAAACTCTATTTACTTCACCGAGAATAAATGGCCTAAGGTGTTCGAGCTAGAAAATGGTAATGGAAGTATTATCACAAGAGAGACGGAATCTTCGAAGAGTTCTTTCGAAATGTTTCTTCCTAGCTTTCTCTGAATCATGTTTAGGTCAAACCTACTTTATTTATAATTAAGAGTACCAACCATCTCTAATAAAAAGTTTAGTTTTCATCTAATAAAAAGCTTAGTTTTCATCTTTATTTACATGTTTATTGTAAGAACAATGAAGTATATATTTGTTCATTTATACTATAGAGTTTCAGTTTTATGTTATATAATTAAGTGTCTATTGTGAATCTTTTGTGTTAGTTTCCGAAAAGTTGCAAGTGGTTACTTTCGGTTATGTAAAGTCTTGTGTCTCTGTGAAATAAGGTAACAATATTTAGATTCAATAAAGATTAAAGAGAAGAGATCATCCTTTATCTCTTACTCTGTTTCTTCTCTTCCTTACTCAGTTTTGTGAATCAATAATCTAACAGCATTGAGATGTTTAAGGACAGCATCATCAGAAGATTGACGAGCACAATACTTCTGCCATAGCTTCACATAAAGATATCCAATGAACAAAGTCTGTTACCATTTGAGTATGAGTATCGACTTCAGCTTGAGTTCCCGATGAAAACAGGTTTGCTTCAACAACGAGTTCAAGAAATATGTGGGAGAAATCAAGAAACCAGAGATTTACATGAAAAAAAAAAAGAGTTACTACTTACAGGGTTTTGTTTTTTTTGTTAAAGAGTTACTTAGAGGGTTGGCTTCATGAACAAGAAAATCGGGTTTCTTGCTCTCAGCTGATAAAACAAAGCAAGATCGATGACGTTCTATAGCTTTTTTTTTTTTTTGTTGACGTTCTATAGCTGATTTGGGCTGTAGACATTCTTAAGGAAGACTTTCAAGATGTTGAACATCATTTAGTTGCTCTTTAAGCATGTAAAACGTCTAGACTTAAACCATATGATTCTTAACGTTAACTAACTTTAACATTAAAGAGAGATCCCCAATAGATAAAGCTAAAAGCTAAAAGCTAAATTTTACCTTTAGTTAAGGGTTTTTAGTAATAAATCCTTCATCTAAAGATAGATCGTAAAAAAACTCAGAAATGGAATTTGATACTCACACAACCTGGAAACATTATATATATAGTTTTAAAGAGTTTGATTTTATCTTTCCTCTTCCAAATCACATGTTTTGAACTAATGATTTCTTAAATGTACATATATCTAAATTGAACATGGAACTTACTCAAAGTAATTTATATAATTTTACATCACCCGTTATTCAATCAATAACTAATGAAAATAATAATATCAAATATGATGTTATTCAAAGGTTAACCATTATTTAGGAAGAAAAACACTCTTAAAAATATATTAAGAGACTTTTAGATACAACTTTTAGTCAAAATTATGGATCATAAAACTCACACTTTAGACATGAATTTTGAAGGGATTTCAATATTATCTAAAGTACTGTTTCCCATAAAAAAGAGGGAGAGTTTTTTAAAAAACCAATTTTTAGTTTTACTAAGTTTGGAAAAGTACACATTAAACAATGTATCGTATGTTGTCACACTTTGTATCTTTTGATATAATATTAAAAAGAGTTTTTGGTTTCTATAGCTTCGGCTTTTGCCACAAACATAGTTTGTAACAATTAATTGTGGCAAGTAGATACAAACTAGTGACAGAAAACTATTAAAAAACATCGTAACAAATTTATAAGTATTAGTAGTAAATAATGACTACGTAAACATAATATTTCTTGTAGCACATTGCTACTCCCTCTTTTCCTTATATCGTATTGTCTAGAAAGCAATTTGTTGCAAAAAGATATACTTTTAGGGAGATTGACAAGCACTAAAATAAATTTTTCTTCCAAAAATAGCACTATATTTTAAAAGTTCCACAAATAACAATATAAACTTTAATTAAATATTAAATATGAATAATTAGTTTAACTAAAATAAATATATATATAAAATTAGAAATTTCCTGCCAAAGGAAGATATGTTTTCTTTCCTCGGGTTTTTGGATGCAAATCCTTCCTTATACCAAGATCTTGGAGATCTCTACGAGCATTAAGACCATCTTTAGATTTTTCATAATGCAACAATGTAGAGACAATACTTGAAGCCACATTTTTCTCTACATGCATTACATCCAGATTATGCCTTACAGGGAGATCATATAACAAATAAAAATATAGTTATATTGGATCCATACTTAATCACAGCTTAACTGATCAATTATGCAAATAATTTAACAAATCATACCTCCCAATAAGGCAGCTTGAACGATATTGAGCTTTTCTTCCACCTTGATAATTTCTCCTGGTCTAATTCTACTTCTTCATCTTCCTCGGATTCACTAGATAAATCTGAACTATCAGAAACTGGATCAATGTAGGCAGTCCTTTTTCTCTTCCTCCAAGAACCTTTAACATTTCCAAAATCATTTTTGAAGTTTTTCAGGTTTTGAGAGACTTCACGACCAGTTAAAATTCTTCCCTTTTTCCCATGTTCAGCCTTTCCATCAAACCATTTCTTCTTATCCCTATATCTATGTGTTGGTGCCAATCCCTTTCTATGGCACATATACACATGCTTCCTGCTAAACTTCAACCACATAGAATCTGTATTTTTTCCACATATAGGACAGCCCATTTTACTTTTTACTTTGCAGCCAGCAAGATTACCATAAGCAGGAAAGTCACTAATAGTCCAGAGAAGCATTGCCTTTAGAGTAAATGTAGTTTTAGTATAAACATCATAAGTTACCTCTCCCTTCTTCCACAGATGATTTAAATCCTCAATAAGGGGTTCTAAGTAGACATCATTGCTATTATCAGGTTGTTGTGGACCAGTAATAAGCAAGGTTAGCATTATGTTCTCCTTCTTCATACATAGGTGATGAGGCAAATTATAGTCTACTAGCAGAACATGCCAGCAACTGTACTTAGTATTCTTCATGTTGAATGGATTGAAGCCATCTGTGGACAGTCCAAGGCGCATGTTCCTTTCTTCTGATGCAAATAAAGGGTACTTGTCATTCATCTTATCCCAAGAAACAGAATCTACAGGATGGCGAAGTTTGCCATCAATGCTCTTGTTCCTGAAATGCCATCTTAAGTCCTTGGTCATTTCCTCTGTCCTAAACATTCTCTTCAGCCGCAGGATTATTGGAAAGTACCGTAATACTTTCTGTGGCACACCTTTCTTGACTTCACCAGTGTGCATATTAATCTTCCACCTTGAAGCATTGCATTTGGGACAATTTTCCAGCTTCTTGTACTTCTTTCTGAATAGACAGCACTCATTTACACACGCATGAATATTTTCATATCCCAAATCAAACCTCTTCAAAAATTTCTTGACATCATACGAGGATGTGTGAAGCACATTATCCTTGGGCAACATTTTTGGCAGTGTCTCAAAAAGCTCATCAAAGCTCTTGTCAGACCACTTAAGCCTAAAGAGAGACACAATAGCCGATAGCTTGATGTGGTTTAAACAATCTGGATATAAAGGGGTTTCTGCATCTGCTAGCTTAGCTAGGAACTCATCTTCTCTCTTGTCCTCACCCTCTGCAATCTCACCTAAGTCAGCCACTGGATTGTCACCTAAATCACCATTACTAGCCAAGTCTTGGTCATAGTATTCAGCAGCTTTGTATAACTCAAGAATTTCCTCATTCCACTGATTTACTTCCCTTTCACATTCTCCAGCAGCAACTGAGTCTCCATGATGGTACCAATCACTTTGTAGCTTGTAAGCCTTATCCATCCCTCTTGTTACAAGATGAACCACCACATCACTACTTGAGTGGCGGTATACATTACGACAGTCTTTGCATGGACATATTATCTTATCTATATCTCCTAAAACCGCAACCACATCAAGTACAAATCTCCGAGTACCTCTCTCATAACCAGGATCAGCTCTTCAATGAAGAAGTAAAGTAGAAAAAAAAAAACCTCTTAAAGTATCCAAACCCCATTTTAAAGCAAACCTATCTGTATAATTTTATTCCTTACCTGCATAGATGCACCCATGCTTTGTCCAATATTATATGTTATAAGCTTAAATAAAACCTTATTAACACAAATTGAAACCATAATCAACAACAGCCACAAAGCAACATCTCATGATCAGAGAACTTATCATGATCAGACAACTTATCATGAAGAGACAACTTAAACTGAACACAATGCTAAAGACATACTAAGCATTAAGCAACTAACACTATCTTAGAAACAAAAAATTAACAAAACAACAACAGTGATCCTAATGTATAGTTATTTAGTAAACTTTGCTCAAAAAAAAAAAAAAAAGTTATTTAGTAAACTTAATCCGCAGAATTGTTTCATGAATAGTTTCGCACAATTATTATGTAGATCTTTCATATATAGTTGCTTGGTAAAGTTATTGGGTGAAGTTATTTTGCAAAGTTGTCTACAGATTTTAATGTATAGTTGTTTGCTAAAGTTTTTGGGTAAAGTAATTTGCCAGTTGGTGAATAGGTTTGGACAATTATTTTAGTATATATTTGTTTAGTAAGGTTTTTCTTGGACAAATTAATATGCAAAGTTGTTTGGTAAATTTAGTTTCGCACAATTATTAAAGATCTTAAGTATATTTGTTTGGTAAGGTTTTGTGGAAAAGTTATTATCTGCAAAGTTTTCTCATAAATTTAGTTTCACACAGTTATTATATAGATCTTAAGTATAGTTATTTGTTTAATTTATTATATAGAGTTACTTTCGTAAAGTTATTATATTGACTTTGTTTGATAAAGTGTTTGTATAGAATGTTAAACTAATAAAATTTTCTTCTTCAATAATATTTATACATAAACATGGTACATACAATTGTAGTTTTAGGTGATTGGATGTTGAAGAACGTATGGCACTTTACAATTTCGCTCGTCAATGAGTTTTATTTGCTACGAGTGGTGAGAATCGTAAAGTTCAGATCGTTGATGAGTTATTTGCTATTTGTGGTGAAATTAGCTAGAGATCATATTGATCTTGGTGATCATGATGATAAAAGTTTCCTTTGGCTTCTTTAAAGTCAGTCCTCCTATAATCCTCTTGGAATGTGGAATCAACCATGACACCAACTAAAATGCAAGGAAATATGAAAGACCCATAAATGTAGCTTCTTGTGAGTGTAATCATCATTATGGCAATGCTCCATCGCTAACTTGATTTTTTTAAGTAATTCAAGCAGTCTGTTTTATAATTATATTTGGAAACATTAGACGTTAAAATATGATATTTGGAATTATATATTAAAGCAAAAAGAGATGGAGGGAAAAAAAAAATGAGCTTGCAGGGCACACCCCTCTTAACGAAATGATAAGCACAATACATATGAATGTTTTAGTTGTTTTACCTTTAAAGTTTGAGTACACATGACGAACTTGAGATATATCTCAAGAATATCACTAATTTTGAAAAGCTATGGGTCTTAAAGATTAGAAATTTTAAAGAGTTAGTGGAGAACTCCATCGTTGATGCAGAAGTGAGAAAGAGGCAAAGAGAAGGTAATTTCTTGAACTATGATTTCTTCCATCATGTTTATTGTTCTTTATTGAAATAAGGATTTTTTTTAAATAATTCGCCCAATAAAAAAAATTATGTATGTTCTTCGTAGATAAATTAACAAGGATTTTTTTGACATTTCATTATAAAAAACCTAGTTATTTAATTTTACAAGATTTGGTCTATTTTATTAATTTTACTATAGTTTTGGGTCTATTTTAATAAGTCTCCCATTTTGTAATGCTACAAATTTCAAGTCCACGCAAAAACCATTTATGGTATAAAATCCCATAGAATCTGAATTAATTATTCTTTAGCAATTTAGCACTAATTTTTTTCATTTAGATTCATTGTATTCATATTCATTTATGGGAATGAGTAGATTTTGTTTTTATATTTTATTGTTTCTTTATTAAAAGTTCAAATTATTAGGTTTCTTTTGAAAGCACAAACATCCAAAGTGACGAAACATCCAAAGTGACGAAACATCCAAAGTGATAGAGAAGAGAGAAATGGTTGATTGCGATTGGTCTAACTTACCGGAGGAGCTCCTCAACTTGATCGCAGCCCGATTGTTCTCCATCGTCGAGCTCAAACGTTTTAGTAGCATCTGCACGTCTTGGCGCTCCTCTGTTTCTGACGTGAACAGGAACAATCCTTTCCCGAACCGCCCTCTCATCCACTTCAATCCCATCCCCCCTAGCGAAACAATACAACACGACGACGATTTCTACAGCTTCGAGCCCGGCGCATTCCTCTCACGCGCCGCCTTCTTCCGAGTCACTCTTTCCTCTTCGCCGAGAAAGGGCTGGATGATCAAATCCGACGTGGACATCAACTCCGGGAGATTCCGTCTCCTCGACCCTCTCTCACGTTTTCGGTTGCGCAATTCTTCCGAGAGCATCGATCTTTTGCAGTTCACTATCTCCGAGATTCGAGAAGCGTACGCCGTTCTTAACGATGCTAAGGGAAGAATACCAATATTCGGATTCCAAAGAAGTGCTCTTGTCAAAGTTAAACAAGGAGAAGATCATCACCATGGAGTTCTAGGAATTGGTAGGGATGGAAAGATCAACTACTGGTATGGAAATGTTTTGAAGGAACTCGAAAAAATGGGTGATCACTTCTCCGACATTATAGTTCACAAAGGAGTGACTTACGTCTTGGATATACAAGGTATTGTTTGGTTGATTAATTCCGATCTTGAAATCTCTATGTTCGAAACTTCACTTGATGAAAACATAACTAATAGCTATTGGGGAGACTTGAGATTTGTGGAAGGTTGTGGAGAGCTTTAGGAGGGGTTATTGGTTCATTGATTTATAAAGAATTAGAAATCCATACAAAAATCATTTGTTATTCAATCATTGATTTTAAAATCCTAATTAAAATCATGTGTTATTGGTTCTATGATTTATAAATACTAGTTAAAATCATATGTTATTCGTTTAGTCAATTGTTTTTGGATTTGAGAATCCAAATTATGTTTTAAATGGATTTGAATGGAATTGAAAGAGAAAAATAGAAGGATTCAAATCCATGGGTAAACACATGTTATTTCAAAATCCATATATCTTGATTTCATAATTCATAGAAATTTTCAAATTCTATATGGATTTACAAATTAATAAACCAATAACACTTACATTGTCGAGCGCCTTCCCAAAGAGAATCACCGAAAGAGAAAAGCTGGGGACTTATGTCACTATTCAAGAACGGTCGGTTTCAAGGTTTACAAGATGGATGAGGAATTAGGAAAATGGATAGAAGTTAAGACCTTGGGAGACAATGCATTTGTGATGGCTACCGATACTTGTTTCTCGGTTTTGGCTCATGAGTTTTACGGATGCCTACCAAACTCTATTTACTTCACCGAGAATAAATGGCCTAAGGTGTTCGAGCTAGAAAATGGTAATGGAAGTATTATTACAAGAGAGTCGCAATATTCGAAGACTTCTTTCGAAATGTTTTTTCCTAGCTTTCTCTGAATCTTGTTTAGGTGAAAACTACTTTATTATATTTATAATTAAGAGTACCAATCATCTCTAATAAAAAGCTTACTTTTCATCTAATAAAAAGCTTAGTTTTCATCTTTATTTACATGTTTATTATAAAGAACAATGAAGCATTTGTTCGTTTATAATAGAGTTTCAGTTTTATGTTATATAATTAAGTGTGTATCTATAAGTCAAAAGGGGTCATGACACAATCGTGTCTATTGTGAATGGGCGTTAGTTTCGAAAAGTTACAACTGGTTACTTTCGGTTATGTACGAAGTCTATGTAAAGTCTTGTGTCTCAGTGAAATAAGTTAACAAGTTTTAGATTCAATAAAAATTTCATTCGTTTATCTTTCTTCTTTAAAAGAGAAGAGATCATCCTTTGACTCTTACTCGTTTCTTCTCTTCCTTACTCAGTTTTGTGAATCAATATTATTGAACGTGGAATTTACTCCGAGTAATTTAAATAATTTTATATCACTCGATATTCAATCAATAATTAATGAAAAAAAAAATCAAATATGATGTTATTCAATGGTTAACCATTACTTAGGGAAAAAAAACTCTTAAAAAAAGATTTTAAGAGACTTTTAGATACACCTTTTAGTCAAAATTATGGATCACAAAACTCACACTTTAGACATGAATTTTGAAGGGAGAGTTATCTAAAGTAATGTTTCCCATAAAAAAAACATTACAATAATAATTCAAACAAACACAACGACGTCGTTATAAGCCAGTAAGCCACACCATCAAACACATGTCAGTTGACTCAGCAACCGTGACGATTGACTAACACTGGTTAATTACGACTTCGAAAAAGACACTAAATATAAAGTTTAAATATGAAATTTAATTTTTTTTACGGTTTAGGTTGGAATTAACCTTACATATTTATTCAGGTATGAAAAGATACTTTGCAAATTGTACGGGTATGAAAATACATTTTCCCAACATATACCCTTATTTTAAAGTGGGTTTCTTATATATTCAACCCAATCGGTTTTCGTAGTTTGAAATGTTTTGATATGAAATATACAACAAGAGAGAAATAAAGAGCACAACTAACGTCATTGCAATTCGATGAAGGGATGGGAATAATAAAAATTGTAGTTATATAATTACTATATTTTGGTTTGTTTAATTTTATCTTTGATTAAGAATGTGATGGGCTCTTGTGCAAAGGCTAGAACCACTCTCGAAAGGATTGTTCTTCATTCTTTTTGCTCTTCGATGCCACCAAAGCTTCTCCTCTCAATGAGTCTAGCTCATTGGATAGACCCTGATACTGCAAACGCTTCAATGTGAGAAAACACTTCTTATATTCATAAAGATTTTTGTTGTGATTTTGGTGAATGTGATGAACTTGCAGTTTAAAGTAAACTAGGACAATTTTGATGTAAACCTGATAATAAAAATTATCTAAACGATTGCGAGTGGAGAGGTTAAATATGCATGAAAAATAAAAATCGCTAATAATAAGTTAATAATGCTATACAAATATTGGTAAATATATTGAATTTTTGTAGCAAGATCTCTCAATCAAGTACAAGACCTCATAGTAAGTTAATCCTAACCAGATATATGTGTGCACTTTATGATAAGCACTAAATGAGTTATCCTTAATTAAGCCTACGTGTATTGAAAGACACTCATCGTAGACCTGATGAGATTTATGTGGATAGAAGGGCACAATCATTTAATGTAGAAATTTAAAGGCAATCGACGCCATCTCTCAAGCTTTTGATGATGGGGCAACCAGTGAATGCTCATAGGTCACACTGTGTGACTCACACAGCTTGATGAGGATGAAATGTACTTAAAAGTATTAGTTTCTTGGTTATATATATGCATGGTTTGTATAAACGTTGAAGGGTTGTTTCCTTGTGTGCTTTGATTGAACTTAGGTAGATACTTAGTATGAGAATCATTTGTTTTCAAAACATATTGTCTTTGGCTCTTATATTATATCTCAATTAGTTAAGTTTATGAATACATATTGTAATTAAATGAAAGTTTATGAAAATGTATTCTAAGTTGTCTAATTTTTGCAGTACATATCAGCTAAGAAATGAAAGATCTTTGGACTTGGAGAACATCATTCTATTTATGAGTGAGTAGAAAGCTATGTTGGTGTAATAGTCAAAATTTCCTTAGAACGACAAGTTTCTACCTTGCAGCAACAGCAGGCTACTCTAGTCGAGTACATGAAGCAGTATATGCCGGAAGGAGCAAATACCAACTTCCGCTCTGCATATCCCACATAAGGCACATAAGCTTTTGTATCAGGGCCATCTTGCTTCAACAACAATGTTGACAATTCTACTGAAGCTGGAGTTGATCTTCATGGTAATCCATAGGAGCCATTGGCTGAAGTCACCTCCATCATTCCGAATCCTAACCAAATCTCCAATGAGATCAACCAGTAAGATGACAATTATGATGAGGAAAATACTGTGTCCCTTTCGTGATGAAAATTCTCTGATTTTAGACCTCCTTTCTCTCTTATTAATTAAGACTTATTTAGCTTAAAGAAAGCTAATCAAACTCTCTATTGAATGTGTTCAATAGCTTTTAAAACTCTACCGAATGTTTGCTTTTGGGTTGAATGTTTGAAACAATGTATGATATTAATATGAAAAAATCTGCTAATTTTGGTATCAAATATTTGGTACAAGATTTATATAATTTGCTTTTTGTAGTAAATTGGCACCAAGAAGAGTAGTATTTTCAAACATTTAGGTAGTTTGTCACAAATAATTTGAAACTTTCTAAAGTAGAACAAATTCTATTTCATAGCTAGTCGTAGCAAATAATTTGAAACTTTCTGAAGTAGAACAAATTCTATATCATAGCTAGTCGTAGCAAATAATTTGAAACTTTGTGACTATATGAAGCAATTTTCTATCAAGTTTATGAAGCTAATGTCTCCTAGTAGATAGATGCTTTGTAGCAAGTTGTGATGATTTGTGACAAACTAGTTGGTGACTATGTCAATCATTTTTCTACCAAATTCTCTGTTGCTAATTCTCTACGTAAAGAAACGGATATTTTGTATCCAAATTGTGGCAATTTATCACAAATATAGTGGCGCACTAGCAATATATTACAACCAAACGGAAGATACTTGTTGCTATTTTGTTACTACGAATGAATGGAAATTTGTGTCTTTTTGTTATTGGTTTATCTATTGATATTTGTAACTAAATTAGTGTCAAGGACTCTGTAGTTATTTCTAATAAATAGAGTCTGATTATTCATTGTTTTTTTGCCAAACTGAGTAACTAAATTTTAAAAGTGGCTATTTAAAAAAGAAAATCTTTAAAAATGTACATCCGCTATCTAGATTGTGGATTTCTATCCTTCATTGTATTTCCATCACCAAGCTCTTGGTTTTCCAATGAGGAAAAATCTTTCTCCATGTAGTTATCAAAGCGGACGTACGTTAAATAGGGGTGGGGCATGATAGAATATACCTATATTCTATCAGGGCATGTACCCCATACTGTATATTATTGTGTTTTTGTGTTAAGGATTGGATGAAGTTATCTAACATTTTTGCTTGTGTCATATCAATGTTTCCCTCACATCGCAAGTTCGATCACATCTTCCTCTCTTTATGTTGTTTTCTAATTTTCTTTAAGTTTATTTATATTATTCTGTCTTTAATTAGTTTTTTTTTTTTTTTTTTTGACAGCAAAACAAATTCATCCATTTAAGCTAGAAACCAGTGGTTTTCTTCGGGAGAAAACCAGTCCGACGTTGAGGAGCTTACATAGAAAAAGATAGAATCGCGTGCTCTTGCCTTCTTAGCGAGACAATCGGCACAGACATTGTTTAAACTTGAATAAAATCTAATGAAAACCAAGGAAAAACAAGTTTTAAAGCATTAAAATCTTCTAACTCCGAAGCAAAGGCGGGCCACTCATCTCGGAGTGTCCAAAAGCTAAACCAACTCCTTGGAATCTGTCTCAAAGGCAACATTAAAATGGATAATGACGTCAGGGATTTCATTGCCCAGAGAAGCGCTTCAAACTCTGTGTGGAGTGGAGATAAACATTGTCGTTGACATTTGAGTCCAAGATTGATAAGCTGACTATCAGAGATAAGAATCCAACCAATGCCGCATAATGTGGCTGCGTCTGTCCAAGATCCATCAACCTGGCAAATCAAATGATCTGAATCAGTAGATCGCGCACCTGGAGCTGTAAGGAGCAGTTGAGTATTGATGATCGTTTCTTTGGCTTTTGCAATGCGAAAAGACTCTGCTTCTTTATAGGCAAGTTGGAGCGTATCTGCAGGATGAACGTCTGAATTCCCAAAAACCTTTGAGTTTCTCGCTTTCCAGATGAACCACAAAATCCGTGGAAAGTCTCTGATAGATTCCTCTCTTACTCCAAGCTCTTTTGCTCTCCGGTAAAGATGGTCTAAGTTCGCGAAAATTGAGCGGGCAGGAATGACTCCTTGGACGAGAGGGATCTTGTAGAGAGACCAAATCTGAAAAGCAGGGGGGCATTCAAAAAGCACATGGTTGATAGTCTCATCACACATCCCACATCGGGGGCACGTCTTATCAGTTCCTAAATATCGATCAACAAGTCGTTGACAGATGGCCAGACATCCCGTGACAGTTTGCCAGAAAAAATGTTTAATTTTTCTGGAGGATTGGATTTTCCATTTGTGCATGTAGTACGCTAACACTGGGTCCCTGAAAAGGGAGGTCACAATCTTCTCGCGGGCTAGCTTTCGCTACGATATTTGAGTTCTAGTATTTATAATATTTATCATTCTATTTTGTTTAGTTGTGTTTTAGTGTCATATATTTTTTCGGCTTTTTTTTTTGTTTATTTAGAAAATATAATCAATCTTGAAATTTGCCTAAGGCCTCGAAGTTTGGAAGTACAACTGTACAGCATATAAGATTTGAGTTATCCTTATTTTAGCAGTAAGACCACCATTATCAATAGGCTCTAAGTGTTTCTTATTTAATTTGTAGAGATAAAGAGAAAGAATTGAGCCTTCCATGCTACGTGTATTGATAGAGACTTATCGTAGACCTGATGAGATCTATATAGACCTAATTGGGCAAAATGAATTTAATGTAGAAGTTCAAAGGGAATCTATGCCATCTCTCAAGCATTTGATGGGGCAACCAGTGAATGCTCATAAGTCACACAACTTCATGAGGATGAAATGTACTTAAGAATATTAGTTTTTAGACTCCATGTTATATGGTTTCTATAAACGTTCAACGGTTATATTTTCTTGTGTGCTTTGAATGAACTTAGATAGATACTTATACTTATAATGAAATGAACTTAGGTAGATACTTAGTATGAGAATCATTTGTTCTCAAAAATGATTGTTTTGGGTCCTATATTATATCTCAATAAGTTAATTTTATGACTACATATTGTAATTAAATGAAAGTTTATGAAAATGTATTCTAACTTGTCTGGTCTTTACATTACATATCGGCTAAAAAGAAAGATCATTAATTTTGGAGAACATCATTCGATTTATGAGCGAAGAGAAAGCTATATTTGCATAATAGTCAGAATTACTTAGAACGACAAGTTTCTACCTTGTATCAGCCGCTGGCTACTCTGGTCGAATACATGAAGCAGTATATGCCGGAAGGAGCAACTACCAACTTCGATCCGCTCTGCTCAGCCCACACAAGGTACATAAGCTTCTGTATCTGGACCATCTCGCTTCAACAACAATGTTGACAATTCTACCGAAGCTAGAGTTGACCTTCATGGTAATCCATCGGAGCCATTGGCTGAAGTCACGTCCATCATTCCGAACCAAACCAAGTCTCTAATGAGAACAACCAACAAGATGACAATGATGATGAGGGCAATACTAGTGCCCTATCGTGATGAAAATTCTCTGATGCTAGACCTCTTTTCTCAATTATTAATTAAGACTTTATTTAGCTTAAAGAAAGCTAATCAAACTATCTGTTGAATGTGTTCATAAGCTTTCAAAACTCTGTAGAATATTTTCTTTTGGCTTTTGTTTTTAGGGTTGAATGTTTGAAACAATGTATGATATTAATATGAAAAAATCTATCAATTTTGGTATCAAATATTTGGAATACGATTTATTGAATTTGCTTTTTGTAACAAACTGGCGCCAACAAGAGTAGTATTTTCAAAATTTTAAGGGAAAGTAATTCTTCATAAATATTTTGAAACTTTTCGATGTAGAACAAAATATATTTCATAGCAAATTTGTTATATAAACGTTGTGATTATATGAAGCAATTTTCTACCAAGTTTCTGAAGCTAATGTCTCCCAGTCGATATACGTACATAAATCCAACTAAAAACCTAAAGCAAATAACTTGATTAACGTCTAAAATATTATATAGGAAGATACGTACTATGACATATGGTGCACGTACATGTTAAGTATAAACGTGAACTATGATCAAGTTTGTGTACATTAGTATTTCCATCAGACCATCACCAAGCTCTTCGCTTTATCTTCGGGCTTCTCATGGTGGAGCATAGGAAGATGAATGTAGATGTTCCTCATTATATAATAAGTTGTTGCATCAAAAGCTAGTCAATATCATTACTCCAGTGAGCCAGAACTTTCCAAGTTATTGTATAGGATGTATAGTGACAATAAGCAAAGCGAAAAATACACTACGAATAAGAAAGTTTCATGAATCAAATCAAATACTATTGAAGAAATCCTTAAGTCAAAAATGGGTCTAGATAATATTATTTTCCATCTTGCTAGACTCATATGGCTTTAGTGAATGGAGAAAAAAAAGCTGCTAGTGCAAATAATACTCCAAAACCTTTTTCAATTTAAACTAAACATGCTTATGAGATTAAAAATAATAATACAAAAAGAACCTAATAAATCTCAGATATATCCTAAAAATCACCTAATTCACACAATATCTTTAAATCCCTAATCCAAAAAAAACCTGTAAATCAATTTTATGATAAGAAATTATTTATTAGTGCTTCAAAAATATTACAAAAAAAAAAAAGTTCATAAGAAAACACACAAAAAAGTTTAGGGAAGTCAACCAAAAATCTTTTTTTTTCTAGAAATGGAGATATTTTGTAATGGTACAAATGGCAAAAACATGTATCTATCCCGCAGATGATTAACCTTAAAACCATTAATGGTATAAAATCTCATAGAATCTGAATTAATTATTCTTTAGCAATTTAGCACTAATTTGTTTCATTTAGATTCAATGTATTCATTTTCATTTATGAGAATAAGTGGATTTTGTGCATATATTTTCTTATTTCTTTAAAAGTTAAAAATTATTAGGTTTCTTTTGAAAGTATTATATAATATTATGTGACTCACACACAATTCACAAACAACCAAAAGTAACGAAACAGATAGAGAAATGGTTGATTGCGATTGGTCTAACTTACCGGAGGACCTCCTCCACTTCATCGCCGACCGATTGTTCTCCGTCGTCGAGCTCAAACGTTTCAGTAGCATCTGTAAACCTTGGCGCTCTTCTGTTTCCGACGTCAACAGGAGCAATCCTTTCCCGAGCCGCCCTCTAATCCACTTCAATCCCATCCCCCCTAGCGAAACCCTACAAGACGACGATGATTTCGACAACTTCGAGCCCAGCGCATTCCTCTCACGTGCCGCTTTCTTCAGAGTCACTCTCTCCTCCTCCTCCAGCAAGGGCTGGATGATCAAATCCGATGTGGACATCAACTCCGGGAGATTCCGTCTCCTCAACCCTCTCTCACGTTTTCCGTTACGCAACTCTTCCGAGAGTATCAATCTTTTGGAGTTCACTGTCTCCGAGATTCGAGAAGCGTACGCGGTTCTTGATCATGCCAATGGAAGATTTGCAACTCCGGAATTCGAAAAAAGTGCTCTTGTCAAAGTTAAGGAAGGAGAAGATCATCATCATGGAGTTCTTGGAATTGGTTGTGACGGAAATATCAACTATTGGGATGGAAATGTCTTGAAGGAACTCGAACAAATGGGTGATCACTTCTCCGACATTATAGTTCACAAAGGAGTGACTTACGTCTTGGATTCAAGGGGCATTGTTTGGTGTATTAATTCCGATCTTGAAATCTCTAGGTACGAAACATCACTCGATGAAAACATAACTAATGGCTGTTGGGAAGACTTGAGATTTGTGGAATGCTGTGAAGAGCTTTACATTGTCGACCGCCTTTCCGAAGAGATTCCCCTGAAGAGAGGAGCTGTTGACTTATTTCACTACTCAAGAACGGTTGGTTTCAAAGTTTACAAGATGGATGAGGAATTAGCAAAATGGATAGAAGTTACGACGTTGAGAGACAATGCATTTGTGATGGCTACCGATACTTGTTTCTCGGTTTTGGCTCATGAGTTTTACGGATGCCTCCCAAACTCTATTTACTTCACCGAGAATAGATGGCCTATGGTGTTCGAGCTCAAAAATGGTAATGGAAGTATTATCACAAGAAAGTCCGAATCTTCGAAGAGTTCTTTCGAAATGTTTTTTCCTAGCTTTCTTTGAATCTTGTTTAGGTCAAAGCTACTTTATTTATAATTAAGAGTACCAATCATCTCTCATAAAAAGCTTACTTTTCACCTCTAATAAAAAGCTTAGTTTTCATCTTTATTATGTTTATTGTAAGAATAATGAAGCATTTGTTAGTTTATAATAGAGTTTCTGTTTTATGTTATACTAGTATTCCCACCCGTAGTACGGGATAAATAAATTGATTAACACAATATATAATTTACTATGTAGAATAATTTTACCACACAATTTTTTATAGCAAAAAATATAACCATAAAAAAATATTTGTTTCCTGAGCAATATTGAAAGTTAATCTGATAAATAAATTTATTTTCTCAAAAGTAAATTTGATAAATAAATACTATACAAAAGCACCATTAACCATTTATTTGCTCTCTTTTTTTTGTGGGAACCATTTTAATTTGTTTCATAAATGGTTGAGTGTCACTGCTCAAGGAGGCAGCCTTAGTTACGTTCATCCATGACTTACATCACATATATGAGAGCTCTTACTACACAACTTAATCTCATGGACTAATAGGCTTTTTTTTTTTTTTTGTGTTGTCAAAAAGTTGCTGACAAAAAAAAAAGGACTAATAGGCTTCTCATAAGGCTAATCTATGGACTTCTTTGTGGCCTCTAATACCTTACTCAGTTTTGTGAACCACTATTCTAACAGCATCAGAAGATTGACGAGGACAGTACTTCTGCAACAGCTTCACATAAAGATATCCAAGGAACAAAGTCTATTACCATTTGAGTATGAGTGTCCTTGAATAGTGCCTGCTTCTACAACCGAAATGTGCATGGCTTTTTATAGATTTCCAGATTTCATGACATAAACAACTTGCAGAGGAAGCATCATCATGGAAGAACTTCTTTCCCACATGAAATTTTTCGATGGAAATGATTTTTTTTTTTTTGGAGTGAATGTTAAATTTATTCCACCAAAAACTTTGTTACAATAAATGCATCCTTAAATGGAACGTTGTTTTGAAAATTTAGAAAAAAATCTTGGACATTAATTAACTTCTTGAGTTGAACTATATCCTTAATCCATCTTCATATTTGTGGGGATCAAGGAAACGAATGGAGGAGACTTTGTTACGTATCAAGAGATCCAGAAATTTGTTTAATTGATCTGCAGTACTTGGGGGATCTCCATGTCTGCGCTTGTTCCGTTCCAACCAAATTGAATGGACAGTTGCTTCGAACAAAACAACACTCATTTCATGATTTTCCATTAATTGAAATAAATACAGCAACACATATATACTTCCAATTCTAGAGAGCTTATTTCCCATGCTCGTAAGTCTTTCTACCCGAACAACCTAAAACCCTATTGATCAACAATCCATCTTATCGACTTCAGCATGACTTCCCGTTGGATATGAAAACAAGTTTGATTCAACGACGAGTTCAAGAAATGTGTGGGAGAAATCAAGAAACCAGAGATTTACATGAAAATAAAGAGTTACTTAGGGTTTTGTTTTTTGTTTAAGATTTACTTAGAGGGTTGGCTTTATGAACAAGGAAATCGGGGTTGTTTCTGATAAATCAAAGCAAGATCGATGACGTTCTATAGCTGATTTGGGCTGTAGACATTTTTAAGGAAGACTTTCAAGATGTTGAACATCATCTAGTTGCTCTTTAAGCATGTAAAAAACCATATGATTTTTAACGTTAACTAACTTAAACATTAAAGAGAGATCCCCAATAGATAGAGATAAAAGCTAAAAGCTAAATCTTAGCCTTAGTTAATTTAGATATATAAAAAGCTATATTTGATACTCACACAACTCGGAAACATTATATAGTTTTGAAGAGTTTGATTTTCTTTCCTCTTCCAAATCACATGTTTTGAACATGGAATTTACTCAAAGTAGTTTAAATAATTTTACATCACTAATGAAAAATAATAATATCAAATATGATGTATTCAAAGGTTAACCATTATTTAGGCAAACAAAACTCTTAAAAAGATTTTAAGTGACTTTTAGATACAACCACTTTTTAGTTTTACTCAGTTTGGAAAAGTACCGTATACAGTACGTATAATTTTTAGTCAATGTACCGTACATTGTTTACGGTACATTATGTATGTATGTTGTCACACTTTCTTTCTTTTGCTACAATAAAACCATAGTTTTTGGTTTTTATAGCTTCGGCTTTTGCTACAAACATATATAGTTTGTAACAATAGTTTATAACAATTAACTGTGGCAAGTAGATACAAACTAGTCACGGAGAAATTAAAAAAAAATAAGACATCGTACAAACTTATAGTAAATAATGACTACGTAAATATAAATATTTCTTCTAGCACATTGCTACTCCCTCTTTTCCTTATTAATGTATTTTCTAGAAAACCATTTTGTTGCAAAAAAAATACATTTTAAGGTTCTATTCATTTTTTATTAGTTACTAATGATTAAATGTAGATTTTTTTTTTTTTTTTCAAACAGCTAATTTCATTTAAACCGAAACCGGTACAGATGCTGGTACAATAAATGCAGAATTTAAAGCAGATTTTGCAAGTGCATCTGCACGAAAGTTTTTCTCTCTAGAAACAAAAGAGAAAGAGATAAATGTAGATTTCAAGATAAATAGATGAGTACTATTGGTTTAAAGTTCTGAAAAACTTTTAATCACAAAAAATGATGTATTTATTATCAATTTTTTTTTGAACAAACTATCAATTTTTATTATGTTTTCTTAACATGAGGGAAAAACCTAGAAAAGATGTTCATAAGGAATAGTGGAAGTACTAGATAGTAAAAAGATATTTGTATCAAAATTATCCTCAAAACATATCTCGTAACAAATATGTTATAATGAGTTGCTTATATTTCTCACAAATTAGGCTATAGGAACTATATTCATTTTAATGATTTTTTTCTTTTTGTTACTAGTTTTTATTGTAGCAAAAGATACAAAGTGTGACAAATGTTGTTGTAACAAAAAATGGTTACAAAATATTTTTCGCAACATTAAACTTTTGACTCTACATTGTGAAATGTCAAGTCTGCAGTTTGTACTAGTTTCCAATCAAACTTATTGATACAGAATTTTGTTGGCAAACTTAGATTTTAATAAACAATTTATGTTTCAATGTTTGTAGCAAGATATTTCAATCAAGTAAGAGACCTCAAGGAAAATGTTCATTTAATTCCTCAAGTAATTTTAATTGACAGATTAATTCTTCACCTATCGTGTGCGCATATTAATTCCCCAAGTTTACGTTGATTACGCAATTTGAACTTTACAAAAGTTAGCGTTAAAATTTTAAAAAAGTATAAGTTAACGTTGACTAATTTTTTTAAACCCAATTTTGCGTAATCGACACAATTTTGACGAATCAATTTGTAAACGTGAAAGTTGAGAAATTAAATGAGTATTTTCTGAGAGACCTCATAGTTAGTTAATCCTAACCATATGTGTGCACTTTAAAATCAGCATATGTGATTTAAGTTATCCTTGTTTTAGTACTAAATGTTTTTTATTTATTTTGTGGAGTCATAGAGATAGAATTGAGCATTACATGCTATGTGTATTGAGAGAGATCCGTCGTAGACGTGACAGGACTTATGTAGATGGATAGGCATAGTCAATTGATGAAGAAATTCAAAGACAGGACGAAGCCATCTCTCAAGCTTCCGATGGCAAAACCAATGAATGCTCAAGGTCACACGGCTTGATGAGGACTAAAGATACTTAAAGGTATCAGTTTCTTGTCTTCCTTAGACTTTATGTTATATGGTTTGTATAAACTGTAGCGTCCCAACCGCCACTTTTAATGGGTGCTACGTTCTCTCTCAGCATGTGGGTCGGCCCGAGTCTGACGGCTGGTCCGCTACGTCAGGGAGGATTTAAAGACTTGTTTACGAACCCTACAAATCACCACATAATACTTCCACGTGTTGTGTCCTCACTTACACTGTTTCGACAATCACTTTCCGAAAGGTCATCTATCCTGAAATTACTCCAGCACAAGCACGCTTAACCGTGGACTTCTCTCTGGATGTTTGATTGAAAATATGAGTGCACTTTAGTTATCTCGGTAGCCAAATCAGTTCTTTTAAAATTCTCTATATGCACCACCATATTTCTTGAAACTAGGGTGTTACATAATTGTTCAAGGGTTCTGTTTTTTTGTGTACTTTGGAATGAATTTAGGTAGATACTTATACTTATAATGGAATGAACTTAGGTAGATATTTAGTATGAGAAGTATGAGAATCATTTCTTTTTAAAATTTGAAACTCTTTGGCCCTAGATTATATTTCAATAAGTTAAGTTTATGAATACACTAGAAAGCTACCCACGCGATGCGTGGGTTATATATTTAATATTAATCCTGAAGAATAATGAAATTTGTATTAAAGTAATACGTTCGATTATTAATATAGTTTTTTGAAAAGAATTTTTTAAAATATTAACTTTTATGTTCCTTTTCGAAGTATTTTTGTGAATTGCTACAAAATAAATTCTGCTCTTTTTTATTCAAGATGGTATGACATCAATATATACCACTACTTTTTCTTAATTTACATAAAATATTTTATTGTGGAAATATATATATCATACCTCATCGTACAGTCTCTTATTTGTTGATTCATGATCCTTGGATCGGGAAAACGACCAAAATCAACTCCAACTATTTTTTTTATTTTTTTTGTGGCTTTTTTCATCCCAAACTCTGATCCCCTGAACTTATCAACCCGAACTCATACAATTTTAAAAAAAAACAAACCTAAACTATCTAATCGTTATCCAATTTCAACACAGTTTTTTTTTTTGTATTTGTTAATGTCGATTAGAATTGTTAAGTCATAATTATCTGTTCTTTTGTATCTAAATCATTCCTTTTATTCAATTGGCTAAAGGTTAAATAATTCAGGTTTGTTACATTATTTAATAACAGGTATATGTTAAAATTGGCTAACGATTACATAGTTTAGGTTTGTTATTTGAAATTTATGTGGGTTCGAGTTGATAATTGGGGTTGATATTGGCCGTTTTCCCTCGTTGGATCTCATCAGAAGGTAGATCTTCCTGACCTCATGACTTTCCCTCGACAATAAGCTTTAGATATTATATCCATATAATCTATAATAAAATTAGGAGATCAAAGGTAAAACATAATCATATTTATTATTTTTTTTGCTAAATTTTATCTACATATGTTAAAAATTAAAGAAAAATTTAAATAATTTGTGATAATGATTAAATTTAATAAAATAGCAAGGTGGTCCAAATGAGCAAAAACATATTTTATATATGTTAATCTGGTTTTTTCACATCTCTCTCGCTTCCGACTCACCACAGCTAGTCAAAGCTTTAAAATCGGAGCTTCAACACAAGGAGCTTCATGGGATTCTTTTCGATATCCTGAATTTATCTTCTACCTTTGATATTAGTTCGTTTAGTTTCATTCCCCGTTTGCAGAACTCAAATGCCGATTCATTGGCAAAACAGTCTCTGGTTTCTCTTGAAATGGGTCTGGCCCAAACCTAAGTTAAATTGAATGAGCCTATGCACAAAAAACAAATATATATGTTACACTTAATTATAATCATATTTAATTTAGGAAAATGACTTCAGATGATATAATACAAAATTTATCTTTGAAAGTTTATATTAAAAAAATTTAGTTCAGTTTTGATATATATATATATATATATATATATATATAAATTCAATTGTTTGAAAAAAAATGCCATTTTATAAACTTTGTATATATATATAGGTCATAACTCATAAGAGTACAAAAATTTAATAAATATAATATAATGCCGTTTATCTAAATACTTTAATGGCATGTTAGGTTTTAACTGAATTAGTCAATTATGATATTCTATGCAATTACCCTTAGCAAACATAATTCTTTTCAAAAATCCCATGAGGATAGATTAAAAAAAAAAACCTTTGGTGGAACTTTTTAAATTTTTTGGTTGAATTTCATTGGGTTGGTTTTATGGAAACTTTGATAAAAATAAATACAAATTTTATATTCTTTCATTGATCTTTATTCCTTACTTAATTTGTATGATTGACTAAAAAAATTGAATTCAAAACATAATCAAGTCAAATGTTATACAATATTAAAAAAAAAAAAAAAACTATTTACTCGAGATATATGAAACTCAAACGTCGATCCCTCTCAAACGTTGAGTAATTATGTAAAAGAAATAAAGAATGGCATAAACTATCAAATAAAGAATGACTCATGATCCCATGAGTTTTACGTATTCAAGAACAAAATCATCTTGAAACAGCTTTACGTATTCATAAATTTGAAAACAAACTCTTAACTTTTTGATAAGTGATGTTGAGAATAATTACATAAATGGTTTTTCAATTTATATCATAAATATTTTAACAAACTTATGGTTTTCAAATTTATGAATACATATAGATCATAAGAGTAAAAAATTTAATAAATATAATGTAATGCCATTTATCTAAATACTTAAATTTATAATTACACTTTAACTGACCATAATAATAGATATAAATTTTCTCAATGTATGTATATAAATCTTATTGGTGAGTTGAAAAATAGAGAAACAATTAAAAATAGAACTTTAAAAAAATAGAACACTTTTATGTAGAACTAATGGTGTTGGTGAACCTAACTTGAACACCATATGAAATCACAAACCTAACTTGAACACCAAATGAGAAAACTTTTGTAGATATTTTTACTATGTCGACGATAGCCTGAAATAAAGAGAAAGCAACTAAAAGTCAATAAAAAATAAAAGAATGGACTGGAAAAAGCAAAAACTCTACAATAGTTTTTTAGCTTCACATGTGGGTAATATATAGAAGTAGATTAATTAGAATCAATATTTAGAGTATTAATTTACACTCTAAAATTAATTAGATTTAATGTTTCGAATTAATTGGAGTTATTGTGGTTATCTGTTAGCCTAATGCATCAATTTAGAGTTATTCGACGTTACATATGTTTATTGGGAGACTCACAAAAATGCCCCTTTTTCAATACCCCTTTTCAAAAATACCCCATTTGGCTGTCCATTTTTAAAAATACCCCTTTTTATGTACAAAATGACTAAATTACCCTTCTTTTAGTAAAAGATATCACAAATATATAAGGAAATATAACAAAATTAGGTCCACAAAATACAAAATATTTTTTGGCGGGAAAAGTGATCCCGCAATTTTTCCCGCCAAAACACTTGTAAAAACTTGTAAAAAACCTTTAAAAAAACCTTGTAAAATTTTCCCGTAAAATTTTTTCCCGCCAAAAAATTTTTTCGCCAAAAATTTTTTTTTGCGGGAAAAGTGATTCCGCAATTTTTTTGGCGTTAAATTTTTGGCGGGAAAAATTTTCCCGCCAAAAATTTACAAGGTATTTTAAAGGTTTTTTACAAGGTATTTATAAGGTTTTACAATGTATTTTAAAAGGTTTTACAACGTATTTACAAGGTATTTATAAGATATTATAAGATTTTACAAGCTATTTTATAAGGTTTTTACAAGTTATAAGGTTTTACAAGTTTTTTATAAGGTTTTACAAGTTATAAATACCTTATAAAACCTTATAAGTATCTTGTAAAACCTTTTAAAATACATTGTAAAACCTTACAAAACACTTGTAAATACTCTGTAAAACCTTTAAAATACCTTGTAAATTTTTCCCGCCAAAAATTTTTCCGCCAAAAAAAAAAATTGCGGAATCACTTTTCCCGCAAAAAAAAATTTTTGGCGGGAAAATTTTTTGGCGGGAAAAATTTTTACGGGAAAATTTTACAAGGTATTTTAAAGGTTTTTTACAAGTGTTTTGGCGGGAAAATTGCGGGATCACTTTTCCCGCCAAAAAATATTTTGTATTTTGTGACCTAATTTTGTTTCAAATAAGGGTAAAATGGTCATTAAAAATTAAAAGAGGGCAAACTTAAAAATGGACTCTCAAAGGGGGCATTTTTGAAAAGGGGTATTGAAAAAGGGGCATTTTTAACAATTTCTCTTTATTTAATAAGTTCATTTGTGGGTTTTACTTTGGGTAACTAATTCCAGAACAAAAAAAACAACACTAATATATTTCGGTATTAGAAGCCACATGAAAAGCGTTACTGGAGAAAAAAACTCGTCGCAAATATTTATTTTGAGAGAAGGCGTAACACATGGAGCAATACGTTAATATAATGCACGTTACTATATTTCTTTATTAAAATTACATTGACTGTTACATAAGTTAGAATTTCATTCACTGAGACATTTATAAAATAATATATAGTAAAACCTCTATAAATTAATAATGTTGGGACCAACTCGGAAAAAATTGGGAACCTAAAGAATTTATCTTATAATATTATCTTATTAATTTATCGATTTATGTCATATTTTACACTGGTCCTAACTCGGAACCTAAAGAATTTATTAATTTAGAAAGTTTATTAATGTATAGAGTATTAATTTATAGAGGTTTTAAATAATTTAATAATAAATTAATAAGACATTAATAATTCCTGTAAATTATATTATACTATATAAATACATTAACTGTATTGTGTAATAAAAATTGTAAATAAATACTCCAATTTGGAGTTGTAACAGGTGAGAATAAATTGGTGTTATAAATTTTTTTTATAAAAAAGTTAGATTGGAAAGAAGAAAAAAAAAAGAGACAAATTAGAAAAGATTAGAAATGTATTTTATGGAGATATGAAAATATTATGTAAGATAGAAAAATGAGGAAAACAATTAAATGTAAAAATAGATGCCAAATGTACTAATGTTATGAGAAGTTTTAAAAATGTACTAATATTTTGTGAAGTTAAAATTTTACTGATCCATAATTTTGAATCAGATGAATAAGTGGTGATTAAGTAGATAATAATTTTGGCAAAACAAATTAGATACAAATTTCAATTTAAATACATGTCAAATGTATCAATAGGATAAGAGAAATATATTTTTTGGAATTAAATTGTAGGTACAAACTTTCAAAACTAAGGATTTTAAATAAATTAAAACAAACATTAATGAAATGAAAGAGGACACATGTCACCAAAAGAAAGTACCAAATGTCGCAATGGTAGGAAAAGTTAGAAGAAAACCTTCTCATATTATATAAGATATTGTAATTAAATGAAAATTTATGAAAATGTATTATAACTTGTCTTTTTTTTGCAGTACGTATCAGCTAAGAAAGAAAAGATCTATGGTCTTGGAGAACATCATTCAATTTATGAGCAATGAAAAAGCTCTGCTGGTGAAATAGCCAGAATTTCCTTAGAACGACAAGTCTTTACCTTATAGCAGCAAGTGACTACTTTAGTCGGGTACATGAAACAGTATATGCCGGAAGATTACAACGATGATAAGGACCATACAAACAAACTTGTAGGAAAAATGATATTTGTGACAAATATAACTACAAATATGTCTTATAACTATATAAACAGAAAAACTTAGTGCCTTATCCATCTGGCAAAGTAGGTTCTGAAATGACATAATACCTCTAATGAGTTACGATTTGCATGTACATACATGGTATATATATTATGTAGACATACACCATATAAATATAGAATAATACATGTGGTATACGTTTTATAACATCTGATACACATAGAGCCAACTAAAAATCTAAAACAAATAACTTGATTAACGTCTAATATATAGGAACTACGTTACTTTGTCATATGGTGCACGTACATCCATATTAAATTTAAACGTAAACTATGACTAAGTTTGTGTAAGACTACATTAGTATAACATGTACACAAAATTGCTAAGACCCTAGATTTTTGTTTCTAAATATCCCTTTGCTTTATCTTTCGGTTTGCGCACGGTAGAGCAGAGGAAAATGGAGGGAGCTGCTGCAACTCAAGTTAGATTTTACGATTGACAATGAGTCAATGACAATGGTTGTTCCACATTCTATATATGTTACTCCAGTGAGCAAGAACTTTTCAAGTTATTGTATAGGATAGTGACAATAAGCAAAGAGATGTAAATACATCAGGAATAAGAAAGTTTCATGAATCAGATGAGTCTAAGATGAGTCTAGATCATATTATTTTCCATCTTGCTGGACTCAGATGGCTCTTATGAATGAGAACAAAAAGCTGCTATGACATATAATATTACTCCAAAACTTTCTTAAATTTAAACCAAACCACTAATGAGATTTAAAATAAAAAAAATTACAAAAAACCTAAGAAATCTCTGAAATGTCCTAATAATCACCTAAATCACACAAAAATCTTTAAATCCTAATCCAATATAACCCATAAATCAAGTCAATACTGGTAATAAATTATCTATATATACATTTTTGGAACACTTTTAGCAAATAAATCCTGGGGTTGAGAAGTATTTACGGATGAATGCCATTGGCATTAATTATTTTGATTAGAAAATTGAAATACAAGATATTGTCATCAACAACTTTGCCTTAAATCCCTCAACAAATTCTACACGGTTTAGTTCATAAATACCTAATTCGCATTAATTATATAGATTTTAAATTTTAACGAGATGAACTGATTCTGTTAAAGATTTGATTCCAAAGTTTTTGGATGATATAAATCATAATTTGAAGAATTGCTAGAAGGTCTGATTATTTTTACCGACAATAAAAGAATAATACACTAACCAACCATATATCTCTATATTATTCTACAAAACAGAATAAATTTAGAATTTTATATTTTATCCAATAACAAATTTAATTTTATAAAATAAACACATTTTAATTTATTAACTATAAGTATAAAACATAAGAAAAAAACATGTGTTTCGTACCACGGGTCCAAACAAAATGATAAATTAGTTAGACAAATTATAAATAATTGAAAATTTAAAAACCAAATAAACTGATAATTATTATCTAAAATACAATAACTAAAAGTTTGTCATACGGTGTACTGTCGGTTAAAATTCCGTAATTTTGATGGGTCAAGTAAAAATTTTAAACTATAAATATATAGCCATATAAATCCAAATAATACTACTTTAACTATAAATGCTACATTTTATTAATAATCATACACGACCAATCGGTTTTATATATAAAAATTTTTATAAATTTTAAGCAATAATTTTTTTTTTTAAATATAGCCCCGCGGTACACCGCGGGTTAAATCCTAGTTTATTAATAATTCAAAATATTCATACCACAACAAAGTTTGTAAGTACAAACACTGTTTTGGTGTAGTTTAGGGAAGTCAACCCAAAATCTTATATATATAAATGGAGAGAGTATTTAGTCATGCTACAAATTTCAGGTCAATGAACCATAAAAACCATTAATAGTATAGAATCAAATAGAATATGACTGAATATTCTTTAGCAATTTAGCACTAATAATTTGCATTTAGTTTCATTGTATTCATTTTCATTTATGGGAATGATTGAATTTTGTTTTTATATTTTATTATTTCTTTAAAAGTTGAAAACACAACCATTTGGAGCCTAAAATGTTAGGAGTTTTAGGTTTCTGTTAAACGTACAAACGTAGTATATATATATTATGTGACTCACAAGTCATAAACAACCAAAGTAGCGAAACAGATAAAGAGAGAAATGGTAGATTGGTCTAACTTACCGGAGGAGCTCCTCCCCTTGATCGCCGCCCGATTGTTCTCGGTGGTCGAACTCAAACGATTCAGTAGTATCTGCAAATCTTGGCAATACTCTGTTTCGGGCGTGAACAAGAACTATTCTTTCCCGAGCCGGCCTATCATCCACTTTAATCACATCGCCCCTAGCGAGACCATACTACACAACCATGTCTACCGCTGCGACCCCGGCGCATTCCTCTCACGTGCCGCCTTCTTCCGAGTCACTCTTTCCTCCTCTCCGACTAAGGGCTGGATGATCAAATCCGATGTGGACATCAACTCCGGCAAATTCCGTCTCCTCAACCCTCTCTCACGTTTTCCATTGCGCCATTCTTCCGAGGGCCTCAATCTTTTGGAGTTCACTGTCTCCGAGATTCGAGAAGCCTACGCGGTTCTTCAAGATGCAAAGGGAAGAATAACAACTCCCGGATTCCAAAAAAGTGTTCTTGTCAAAGTCAAGGAAGGAGAAGATCATCATCATGGAATTCTCGGAATCGGTAGGGAAGGACATATCAACTACTGGGATGGAAATGTCTTGAAGGAACTCAAAGAAATGGGTGATCACTTCTCCGACATTATAGTTCACAAAGGAGTAACTTACGTCTTGGATTCAAAGGGCATTGTTTGGTGTATTAATTCAGATCTTGAAATCTCTAGGTACGTAGCTTCACTCAATGAAAACATCACTATTAATGGCTGTTGGGTACACTTGAGGTTTGTGGAATGTTGTGGAGAGCTTTACGCTGTCGAACGCATCCCCAAAGAGAATCCCCGGAAGAGAAAATGGAATTTATTTCAGTATTCTAAAACGGCCGGTTTCAAAGTTTACAAGATGGATGAGGAATTAGGAAAATGGATAGAAGTGAAGACCTTGGGTGACAGTGCATTTGTTATGGCTACCGATACTTGTTTCTCGGTTTTGGCTCATGAGTTTTACGGATGCCTCCCAAACTCTATTTACTTTATTGAGGATTTACGGCCTAAGGTCTTCCAGCTAGACAATGGTAATGGAAGTAGTAGTATCACCAGCAAGTCGGAATCTTCCGAGAGTTCTTTCCAAATGTTTTTTCCTAGCTTTCTTTGAATCTTGTTTAAGTCAAAGCTACTTTCTTTATAATTAAGAGTACCAATCATCTCTAATAAAAAGCTTACTTTTCATCTATATAAACAAAGCAATGCAACATGTTTATCTTAATAACAACGTAACTAAAATATCTTAAGCACAGTACTTCTGCCTAGAAATGAACGATGTACGTTACCTCATATAATACTTCACCATTCGAGTATGAGTGTCCTTTTTTTGATAGGAGAGTATGAGTGTCCTTGAAGAGTGCATGCTTCCACAATCGAAATGTGGAAGAACTTCTTTCACACACATGAAATTTTTCGATGGAAATCAATAAACAGAACAATTTCATTTCATTATTTTCCATTAATCGAAATAAATACAGCAACACATACTTCCAATTCTAGAGAGCTTGTAACTCTCTATACTTGAACCAACTAAAACCCTATTGATCAACATTAATCCATATTTATCGACTTCTTTGAGACTTCCATTCGGATGTGAACAGGTTTGCTTCAGCGACGAGTTCAAAAACATGTGGGAGAAATCAAGAAACCCGATATTTACATGAAAAATAATTTGGTTTCTTCCTTTTAGCTGATAAAACAAAGCGAGGTCGGTGACGTTCTATAGCTGATTTGGGACATTCTTAAGGAAAACTTTCAAGATGTTGTGCCATACATCTAATGCTCTTGAAGCGGTAAAACGTCTAGACTTAAACCATATATATAATTCTTAACATTAACTAACTTAATCATTAACGAAAGATCCCCAATTAATCGATATAAAAGTTAAAAGTTAATTAAATCCTCTATATAAAAGCTAAAAGCTAACCTAGTCTTAACTTAATTAACTAAGATATATATCTCTTACTAATAAAAGGTGATCATTGAGACCTCTCAAGCTATCCACATCAGCTTTGTTAAAACATTCTCACAATAACATGCCACATCAGCTTCCAAAAAAAAATCAATTCCATTTCCTTCATTTTTTTATCCACTACGATGAGAAACCTCTTCTAATTCCCCCACTCCTTCGTAAGTCAATAACACCACATCAGTTACGCCTTCAAAATTAGGTCAAATACTCACACTATCCCTTCCTTACTCCTTAGATCATACTCTAAAACGTCACTTCCTTTCCACTTCTCTCTATCTCCTTCTGTATCATGATTCAAACCCATCGCCGCCGTTGCACGAGTGCCACATGTCATAACACATCGTCTCCCAACTCTTGGTTGAGAAGGTGTTGGTGATTAGGGGTAATGGATCTTATGGTGATATGCTGCTAGATGCAACAAAGGGTGTTGGTTTTGGGTCTGGCGGCAATGTAGAGGTTTCACTAAAGAGCATAAACGGGGATTTGGACACCACTTGCATGAACGATCTGTTGTACAAGGCTTTAGAAGGGAACAACGATGAGGTAGGTGAAATAAAATCTTAGTGAGACTCTCTAATGTATTTTTACTAACATCTTCGGTCCAACCTACTGTAGGTGATGTTCTTTACAAGGATGGTGTCATGAATCTTATATATGTTGGAGAGAACATCTGAAGAGTTGCTCTTCCATCGAAAATTTTTGAAGGAAATATTCATGAATATAAGTGTGTGTGTTTTTTTTTTAGTTTAACTAATTGAAGTGTGTTAACTTCCTCAATTTAGTCATATTGTATTGTGCGCAAAGAATCAATCGTACATTGAACTATTAATCTATCATTTTCATGCTTGGATCACATCAAAAGCTGAAAAAAAGAATTCCATGTCTTTGTTTTATCTCTCTGTATCGGTCATCTTATAATATTACCACTACCCAGCACGCTTTCATATTTATATAACTCCTACAATGTTGCTTTTTGATAGTTTGTCATAGTTTTTGGGTCATCAATGTTCACCCAGTTGGAGCCCTCAGCCCTGTCGTGGAGCACATCTGTTGTATTTTGGTAACAGAAACAAGAGTATACTACACAGAAGTATACCGACTCAGGAAGATCAGGGCGAATTAGACTAGCTTATATGGGTCAGAGGCATCATTATGTTTACGTTTGTGGGTTTTGTGTTCAAGCTTACGGCACTGTTTAATTTTGAACACTTTATATGCTTTTCAGACTGGTAACATTTAATCATTTTTGGTACACATGCAAAGGTGGAGAAAAAGAAAAACATCATGGTAAAGACGTATGTACTTACAGTGAGGAACCATGGGAATCGTAGATAAGAGAAAAAAAAAGGGAATCGTAGATAAGAGAAACAGTGGATGTACGGCCTGTCACATGTGCTTGGGGATCGGAGCTTGATAGTTCATTAATATATTTTCTACATTTCTAGCCTATGTATTATAAACCAAACTTATTTATTTCTATTGTAGTCTGATTTTCTCTCCTTTCTTCTATTTTAGTCATCATACATAGTCATTTGTAGTCAGTATTATAAACCAAAGTTATAATATATCCGGCTAGGTGGCTGTGTATCTATTATTAGAAGAAAAAAATTTCATACATTTTGGCCTAGAAATTCTTTTCTGTCCGAAGACGTCAATAAACCAGCATCATTTGTTTTAGTATTCGTTAAGTCATCGTACTTTGAAGCATAATATTCCATCAGTTAAAGTGTTCCTTATCATTTTTTGTATACCATCAGTTCAAGTGTTCGTTATCATTTTTTGTATATCATATGGTTGTAGCCCCATAGTTTTCGTTGTAATCAATCACAAAAACAATACCAAAAACATATAAATAAAATCTTAATCTTTTTGTACCGTTCTATTATCCGCTATTTTCTACCAGTTTTAACTATTTATATATTACTAACCGTTCCTTTTATCTACTAAAAGTTTGTACTGTTTTACGTTACCAATCAAACCCATATAAATAAACATTTTGGACACTAATTATACTCCAAAAAAGAAATTGGAACAATTGACCTTTATCAAGAAAAATATT
Organism: Arabidopsis thaliana x Arabidopsis arenosa; assembly: GCA_019202795.1. Taxonomy (NCBI): domain Eukaryota; kingdom Viridiplantae; phylum Streptophyta; class Magnoliopsida; order Brassicales; family Brassicaceae; genus Arabidopsis; species Arabidopsis thaliana x Arabidopsis arenosa. Next base: position 8,407,199 of record CM032919.1, on the reverse strand, counting down.
ATCCTCTTACACTTAAACACAACCCACCTCTTATTATCTATTATATAATGCCAAGCTATAATAACCAACACATAAAAGTAAATGAATTAAAAATAATAATTATTAAAGATCAAATTATATGACTTTATTTCACCAACATAGAATACAAAAATATATATAACTAGGAAAAAAATGAGAAAGATATATATGACAAAAAGTACTATATAGACTAATAATAAATAAAAACAAAATGAAATTATATATTTAAATTGAATTCTTTTTTAAAAAATCAATAATAATATTAGTGTTTTTATATTAAAATATTAAATAAAATATCACATGATTTTTTCATGTTTTCAAAAAACTTGAAAAAAATTAAAACTAAATTGACTAATTCAGAAATGTTAATATTATATATATATATATATATATATATATATATATATATATATATATATATATATATCCGGGCGTAGCCCGGTCTAAACTCCTAGTAAAAAGCTAAAAGTTAATTAAATCCTCTATATAAAAGCTAAAACTAACCTAGTCTTAACTTAATTAACTAATATATAAAAAGCTAAAAAGTCAATAATTAACAACATACTTAAAAATACAAAACATCACCTTTCTGAAACTTACAACTCGGAAACATTTTGGAGTTTGAAAGAGTTTGATTTTTTTCTTCCCAAATCACATGTTTTGAATTAGTGATTTTTCATTTTTATTATTAAACATCTAACTTACTCAAAGTAATTTAAATAATTCACATCACCCGTTATTCTATCAATAATTTATAAGAAAAATATCATATTTAGAAGTTAACAATTAATTTTTGTTAAACTCTTAAAAAGATTTTAAGAGACTTTAAATACATTTTTTAGTTGAAATTATGGATCACAAAACTCACAATTAAGACAGAAAACTTGGAGAGATGTCAATAATATATAATTGTTTCTCATTAAAAATGAGATAATTTTTTTTTTTTTTGACATCTTTGGATCGACAAGGCCCGATCTATAGTCAATCATTACTACGCGGGGTAATGCGACTTAGAAAAATAGAACTCCGGTAGAAAAGATGGAGTCAAATGGATTTAACCACTTGACTAAAGACACATTATATCCCAAAAAAAAAAAAACGCTTTTGAGTTTTTATTACTCAATTTGGCAAAGTCATAACAAGTGCCTACTCCGATCCATTTGGCAAAGTAGGTTATGAAACTACCAAATACCTTTGATGAAATATAGGATTTACATGTACGTACATGGTATTACATAGTCTCACATGCGTGTTAAATTATAACGTTAACATATATAGCTCGCCTTTGCCAAACTGACTAACTAAAACTCAAAAGTAGCTGCTGTCAAAAATATCTCTAAAAAAAATAACACCTCGCTATTGGGGATCTTTTTCTCTATCTGCATTTCCATCACAAGGATCTTCTCATCCCAATGAAGACAAATATTTCTCCATGCTACGTCTTATGCCGGTACACATTGCTTAGACCCTATATTCTTATTTCTAAATATCCGTTTGCGTTATCTTCCTGTCTGCTCATGGTGGAGCAAAGGAAGATGAATGGGGGCTGCTGCAACTCAAATTGGTTTTTGCTATTGACAATGGTCAATGGCAATGGCTATAACAATATATATTAAACTGTCAATATCATTACTCCAACCATCCAAAACTTTCCAAGTTACTGTAAAGATATATATACACCAATGAGTAAGAAAGTTTCATGAATCAAATCAAAAATATTGAAAAAATCCTTTAGTCGAAGATGGGCCTAGATCCTTTTTTTTTTTGTCAACAACTTTATTAGATTGACTCAAATGAGCCAATACTGTAGAATATTGTTTACATAAATACTCCCTCCGTTTCATAAAGAGTGTCGTTTTAAGTTTTTATTTTTGTTTCACAAAGAGTGTCGTTTTAGGTTTTCAATGCAAAATTTAATGATTTTTTATGTTTTATGACTATTAGTATTCTGCATATTGTTTTAATATTGGACAGATTATGTTTAGGTATATAGTTAATGATGTTTTTGTTTAGAAAAAACAAAAAATTTAATGTTTTCTTAATCTGTGTGCAAAACTCTAAAATGACACTCTTTGTGAAACAGAGGGAGTAGTAAAATGCAATGACCAAAAAAAAAAGTAGTAAAATGCAGTTGGGTACGAACAGTTCGTGTCAGTTTATCCGCCTTCACATTCGTATTTCGTAAAGCTAAAGATGGGCCTAGATCCTGTTATTTCCATTCTCCCATCTCCCTGGTCTCATGCGGCTTTAGTGAATTGAGACCAAAAAGCTATGTTAACTTATCGCAAATAATACTCCAAAAGAATTTTTTTTTTCTTTTTTATTAAGAAAACCTAATAAATCTCTTTTAAATATCTTAAAAATTTCACCTAAGGCCTAAGCCCATAAAATCTTAATTAAAATCCCTAATCAATAGTAAATCAAGTCAATTCTGGTAAGAAATTATTTATACTGCAAATGATATAAAATCCATTAATGGTATAAAATCGAATACAATATGGAATGAATGGAACGTAATCCTTACTATTCTCCATCAATTTAGCAGTAATATTTGGCATTTATAGTTTCAATTCATTCATTTTCATTTTAGGGCATGAGTGAAATTTGTTTATATATTTTTTATTTCTTTAAAAATTAAAACTTTTAAACACAACCATTTGGAGCCATAAGTCTTGTGATTCGAAATCTTATTAGGGTTTTTTTGAAAGTCCAAACGTTCCCCATATATATTATGTGACTCACACACAAACAACCAAAGAAGCCAAAACAGAGAGAAATGGTTGATTGTGATTGGTCTAACTTACCGGAGGAGCTTCTCCGCTTGATCGCCGTCCGGTTATTCTCCGTCGTCGAACTCAAACGTTTCCGAAGCATCTGCACATATTGGCGCTCATCCATTTCCGGCGCCGACAAAAATAATCCTTTCCCGATCCGCCGTCTCATCCACTTCGATCCTTGCTTGAACACTAAAGGTAGCAATCAATTCTACACCAGTTTCCGCCTCGTGATCCTCTCACGCGCCGCCTTCTTCCGCGTCACTCCCTCCTCCTCCTCAAACAAGGGATGGCTGATAAAATCCGACACAAAGATTAACTCCGGAAAATTCCGTCTCCTCGACCCTTTCTCACGCCTCGCTCTGCCACATTCTTGCGAGAGCCTCGATCTATTGGAGTTCACTGTCTCGGAGATTCAAGAATCTTATGCGGTTCTTGAAAAAACCAGGGGAAGGACAGCTCGTGAATTCAAGAAAGTTGTTGTTGTCAAAGTCGGGGAAAGAGAGCATAAGATTCTTGGAATCAGCAGCGACAAGAATATCAAGTCCTGGACTGGAATAGATTGGAGCAGACTCAAAGAGGCTGATCATCAATTCTCTGATATTATAATCCACAAAAGGAGAACTTACGCCTTGAATTTAAAAGGCGTTGTTTGTTTGATTAGTTCCTCTCTTAAAATCATCGAATTCGGACCTTTATTCGATGAAACCGTCACAAATGGCTGTTTCATAGAGAAGAGCTTAGTTGAATGTTGTGGAGAGCTTTACATTATCGAGCGCCTCTTTGAAGAGAACTCCCGAAAGCGAAAAGCTGATTCCTCGGATGGTAATGGAAAAGGGAAAACGGTCGGTTTCAAGGTTTACAAGATGGATGAGGAATTAGTGAAATGGAAAGAAGTTAAGTCATTGGGAGACAATGCGTTTGTGATGGCTACCGATACTTGTTTCTCGGTTTTGGCTCATGAGTTTTACGGATGCCTTCAAAACTCTATTTACTTCACGGACAATGAGGAAAAAATGGAGAAAGTGATTAAGGTGTTCAAGCTAGACAATGGTAATGGTAGTATCGAGACAATGTCAGAACCTTGCCAGAGTTGTTTCCAAATGTTTGTTCCTAGCTTTCTCTGAATCTTGTTTAGGTCAAAGATACTTTGTTTTTTCTATTAAGAGTACCAAACAATCATCTTCAATAAAACCTTAATTTTCATCTTCATTTTCAATATAGACAGTGATTTCTTGTATTTTTACCTTCGAACTTAATCTATGACATGTTTAAAATTCGAAAAAACTTACCTTTTGTCCATTTAGGATTTTTTTTAAGTACATTTGAGCAGGCTATGTAAGTCTCATTGATCCTTTTGTATGATATCATCGTAAATGGGTGTGTAGCGACTCTCGCGAACCTCGGGAAGATGAAAAAGAAGAGCCAACATGTTCTTGCCTCTGAACTTGATCTAAGACATGGTTTCATTTCCTCCAATGAGGACTAAATCTCCCTTAATGTCTTTGTCATGTACGTTTTAAAGATTTCATCTGTGCAAATTCCTGCTTAGAGGTCCCAACAGACACTTACTTAGAAAGTGGTATATAGAATGCAAATTCTGTATCAGTTTTGAATCAAATTAGTATGTGTTTATATGGCTACATTAGTGTCAGGTTAAGTTCAAGTTGTTTGGCTCGTTCTTCAAGTTTGGTTCTGTTTCAAAACATGGTTCGGACACTGAAGAATACAAGAGTATGAAGAAAAGAAAAGAGCAAATGCAAGCATAAAACCAAATAATTCATCCAATCTTCTTTTTACATATTTGAGTAGAAAGAAATAACCACCAATTTAAGACAGAGGAGGACCTAAAAAACCAATTAAAACTAGACATAAACGTAGAAAATTAAAAACCAAACTCTAAAAAAAAGAGAACTAAGAAGCGTTTAAGAGGGAATCAACCTTCAAGTTGGCCGCGGTGGACAAGAACTTCATGCAAATAGGAGGCTTAACACCAGCCAAGGCAAGTATAGAGCTTGGTAACGTCCAAATACCTTCACCGCAGATCAAACCCGAAGCAACGGCCGAAGAGTATGCATCAGCCTTTGGTTTATTCAGCTTCCTCCAGATGAACAATATGAGACTTCCCACACACATATCTATTGTGAAGTAACCTCCGATGTAGAAAGGTATAGCCATAGCCATCGGGAGGGGGATAAACCGAGCCCACTTTGGCCCCACGGCATCCCTTACACCGTTTACGATCACTGCTGCTGCGAAGAATATGTAGCAGAGCATGAGACAGTGTTTGGGCAAAGCAGAGAATCCTTCAACTCCGAGTATAGACATGTTTCTGTAGACTAAGGCGTATGGAGCGGGATAGGCGGTCCCGGTTTGGCCAAAGTCGGGGAAGGCCTTGTAGAAAAGCCAGAAGACGCAAGGAGAGATCACACAGCCCATGGCAGTTCCAATCGCTTGGCTCAGGAACATTGATCTTGGTGAGGCTAATGTCATGTAACCGGTTTTGAAATCTTGCATAAGATCAGAAGCTGTTGAGACAATGTTCATCATGACACCACAAGCCGCAAGTCCGGCTAATACGCCTCCATTGGCTGCACCAGCCCAGGCTCCGATGGTGAAAATAGCGAGTTTGCCATAAGTGGAAGCTAAGGACCAATCAGTGAGTCCGCAACCGTAGGCGTTGCAAAAGGCTAAGACAGGGGCGATTATGTACATGGTCAAAATGTGGTACCATTTGAGCTGATGGAAGATGTGTGGAACGGTGATGATTGAGACTATAGCCATGACTACGTAACCAGTTACAGCAAACCATGATGGGATTCTGTCTTTGAGGAAAAGCTCTGTTCTTCTTTTGTCGTCGTAAGAAATGGTTACAGTGGCAGGTGATGAACGGTCGTTGACAGGAAGAACATCTTTGTTCTTGAATTGCTTGTATAGACCGAAGACAGTGCGGCCTAAAACTTTGATGAAGTTGTAGAGACCATCACCGAGGATCATAGCTATGGCTATAAACACCTGAGAGCATCAAACACAATTCAAGATTGTAATCTCTCTTATCAAATGAAATAAAGGACGGAAGAGATACATAGAGATAGAGAGACAGTACCTTGTAGCCTTGAAGACCATGGAGACTGCTTGAACTAAGATCAGCAGAATACCATTTGCCTTTTTGGGCACCAATGAGAGGCCACATAACACCCCATGAGAGAATTGATCCGATGAGAAGAGATACATTGATAAGATACGGGCAAATCATTCCAACACCAACATATGTAGCAGAGAAATCAAAGTAGAACTTGTTCTCATAGGCTTTGAGACCAAATGTAGGGAAGTTAGCGAAACCACAATCGTCACCAGAAGTAAAGAACCATTGAAAGAAACCCCACAAGAAACTGAATGAAAAGAACTTTCCCAATGCTCTAACTTGCTTCCTGTGTTATACATTGAGAAGAAAGGGATCAATATTCAGACCAGACACAAGAAAGATTCAGGGCATGATGAAAGATTCTTACTTTGCGAGTTTGGCACCTTGAGGTGTGTGGAAGCTGTTGATAAGATGGGCAGTAGCAGTACCACTAGGATATGTCAATTTGAAGTCGACAATCATGATCTTTCGAAGAGGAACGACAGAGAAAAGACCAAGAAAGCTAACAACAAAGAGAAATCCAATCATCCAACCCAAATGAGGATTCTTTATGTTCATAGCAGTATTGGCTTCCGCAGATTGTTTAGCAACAATATCACTCATACCAAACAGATAACTACCAAACCCACCTGTTCAAATTCAAACACAATCATTAAGCCAACCAAACTGGATCTTCATCAAATTTACACAAATTATTAACATATTGGAAACAAATTGAATTCACATACTAAAACTAGTTATGGTTATGCAACACAAAACATTATTAAGCCTAGGTATTGAATATTGGGAACATGTTAGATATGAATTGATTCATTTAATTTAATTAAAAACAAAACCAAAAATCTAATCATAACAAAAAAAAAAAAAAAAAAATTAGGTCATGTGCCAATTCTAGGTTCCCATTTGACACACATGGTGGGCATAACAAGTCAACTCTTATTAAATAATTTAAAGTCAGATCTCTAAGTGAACGAATCACGTGAGAGAGTCAAAAATAGTGGTTTCCTTGATAATGTACTCTCCATGCATTAAGTATATTGTGTTCACATGAGTGGTGATGACTGTATCAGTCTCGAAAACAGGTCAAATATTAAATTTTCCAAGCAAGAAAATAAGTTTATTTAAAGTTACGAAAATTAGCAATTATTCTCTAAAAATATTGTGATTTCTCACTTTATTTATTATCAAAAGAATTACCAAATTCTATCCATGCAAGTGAAAAGTCAAAAGATAGTGGAATTAATTATTTATTTTATAGTATATATGTAAATCTCTAAACTTATAAACTAATTTTAGTTTACTATAAATAAAAAAATTAAACTTCCTAGTTAAGTGCCGTAATCCTATGCTAAAACATCATTGACTTGACCTAAATACGAATCTCACGCGTCATGTTCTCTATCAACTTGCCGTGAAAATATGGCTTCTTATGATATCACAAAAAAAAGTCATACACATTGCTCTCGGATATGAATCTCACGTAACTAATCAACTTGATTTTGATATTTTTTATTCATATCATCTATTCAAAAATACTAGGAAAATATAAAGCCCATACGCTTATTTTTTTAATTAAAATATCAAAAAATATCATATGATTTTTGTTTCAGGTTTTAATGTTTAACTATTACCTATATATCCTTTGTTTTACATTTATTACCTATATAAATTTAGTTTCTTAGTCTAATTAAAATGTTTGCAAGATATAAAGTTAAACGCAAATATATATATATATATATATATATATATATATAATGTTAATTCTATGCATAATTCAACCTAATAATTTTTTTGTTACCTATATACCCTTTTTTTTTTTTACATTTTTTCGTCTAATTAAAATTTAGTTTTATTTGCCGAGGATAAAAAGCTGGAAAAACAAAACAAAATGCATGTAATTAAGTAATATTAAAAAAAAAGTCAGCAAAATTAGATAATTTTATGCAATTTCTAGTATTGGATAATTATGTTATTATATCATTATATGCATATATCAACCTAATATTTAATTATATGAATCTTATACAACGTAATAACTTATACGCGTTTATAATTTAAGATAATTCTGTTAATTCTCTGCATACATAATCAGTCTAACGATAGAAACAGCTAACCAAATCTAACCAAATCTAACCCGTGATAATCATTAGATTAAATCTATTAATTTTGTTTAATCACAAACCGTTAAAAAGAATATACTACTAGATTACAAAATATTTTTATTTTTATTTTTATAAAGCGATAAACTCAAAATATATACTCTGTCCTTTTCCATAGAAAGCTCCCAACAAAAAGTTTTAGCCGTAAATGGAAACAAAATTAAAGACGGCGTCTAATTCCATCTACGCTTTCACATCAATTAAAAAAACTTCAAAACTACTTTTTTTTTTGTTAAAAGTATTAAAAAAAAAAAAAAATCACTGATTCATCAAAAACACACAAAAAAAAAAAAATCAATTTCACTGATTCATCAATGGATATGAGAAAAAAAAAACGTACCGCTAAAAGCGATGCCGGAGGAAGCGACGACACAAGTCTGAATAACGGTGTTTTCTTGCCGTGTAAACGGTTGTTTAAGAAAACCAGCTTTATTAAGAATCTTAGTCCAACTTTTAACAAAGAAGAAACCAAGTAAACCGGCGGAGATATTAAGCGACGGAATAATCCCAGTCGTTAGATTCAATTTCATCACCACAAACGTGAACAGAATCGCGAGTATAAAACTCACGATTAGAGCTCTAAACGTTAGCTGTTTTTGCCACGGCGGTGGGATTTCGTGACTCGCTTCGAAGATTCTCTCGACGGAGATTTCTTCTTCTTCTCCTTCGTTGGATTTAGATCCATTGAGATCGTCGTCTTTTTTGGATCGGTGTTCCACTTCCATGGCTTGTTGATTGAATGAATGAATCAGATCTGAGTTATGTGAGGTGAGAGAGATTTTATAGAGGAGAGAATCTGAAGAGAAGAGAGCGGCGAGAGAAGAGGAATAAAAAGCTGGCGATTTTCTTATAACTGAATGATTCTATTCTTGTTACTATATTTATAAGTCAAATCTGTGTGTGTTTTTTTTTAAAAAATAATCTACGTGTACGTGGACTATGGTGTGTGTACACACAGTGTAAATCCAAATATATATTTTTTTAATGTTCATTTATTGGTTTAAGGCAAAATGAAATCATCCATTTAGCTAGAAACAAGCGGTGTTTTTCGGGAGAAAATCAGTCCGGTGATGAAGAGTTTACATGAAAAAAATAGAATTACGTGTTCTTTCCTATTTAGCGAGACAATCGACACGGACAATGTTTAAGCGAGTTAATTAAATTGATACATAAATGGATTTTGGAGTTTAAATTATGATATGTTTACGTGTTAAACGGGCTAATTATGACGTATTGTTAGATTACATTAAATTTTCTTTTAAAAATTTAGATTTAGTTAAAATTTGTTTTTTAAAAAAGAATTAAAATATTAAAACGAAAATACACGTAAATAGGTTTTGTTTAATGTGGAGGTTGAGATTTCGAATCTTTTATTATGAAAAATGTTGTTTGAAAATTTGATTTCAAAACAATATGGTTGGCGGAAAAAAAAAACAATATCGTTTTAAATTTTAAAGGTAGATAAAAACATATGGCCGTGTTCTTTTGTGAATCGCTGCGACTAATACTAGCGATCCAAAATATAAAGGAAAAAAGAAAGAGAGATGAGGTGAGAGGAGTAAAAGAGTCTCTGCTACAGATCTGAAGCGAGAGAAAAAAAAAAACTTGAATCGTTGGAATTTCCGCCATCTCTGATATCGTCGAATTACAATCGCTGCGCCAGAGATGAAGAAAAGGAAAAGGGGAGGTGAAAGAGAGGCAAAGGCTTTTTTTTGTATCGCTCGTACATGTCGTTGCCTTTCTTCACCGAACAGCCTAATAGTCGTTTATATATATAGTTAGTTGTTCTCCAAATTACTTTTAATTTCAGAGGACTAACCAACATTTTTATAAGTTAAGGATAAAATTACAAAAATATCACTTTTGCAACAAATAATATATTATATGTATTTTCTTCTTAGAATATTATATGAGTGTATATATATTATCATTACAAATTTGTTTAAATATGAAAAATGTAAGATATTATAGAGCATAATGGTTATGATTATCATAACCATATGCACATTTAATTATCAGATGCACATTTAATTTACTCAAAGCTGCATTTGTTATCTAAGTTTTGCAAAATCAATCTGATAATTTTAATAGCTTGGAATGAGTAAATCAATAAAGATTGAAGTATTTGGTTTATTATTTTCTAACCAAATCCGTTCTTTTTCCTCAAGAACTTATTGATTATCTCTCTTTCTATAGAAATTGACAATAAAAGTTTGTTGTATCTCCCACATACATATTATAGATTGAACGGAGAAGAGGAAACCATATGGTATTGAAGAATGGGAAGAAGAGTGGAAAACAAAGACACGGAGAAAACTTAAAGTTCGAGTGAATCAAGAGATACATTTGGTACCTGGTCTGCAACAAGTACAATTTTGATATTTTATAAAATACAATATGATCATTAACCTGATTCGGATAGGTTTTGTTGCTCCATGTTTTAAATGCGTTTTGCTGTTTTCTTTATGTTTGTTTAGTTAAAATAATACTCTGAAAAAAAAAATAGAAATCATTTTAATAGCAGAGATTTTAAAAGACGGGGTGATTCCCATTGTGATATTAGTTTCATCAAGATAAATTCAAAATATACCGAGAGAATAAGAACTCACGATCAAGGCTCTAAACATAAGCTAGCTGGTTTTTGCCACGGCGAATGAACCTTATGGCTCGGCTCGAAGATCCATCCCTTGTCGTGGCATTGAGATCATCGTCTTCTTCCTACATCGCTCCATAACCGCTGCTAAATTGGATCTAAGCTAGCTCTTTGTTTCTTAAAGAAGAGAGATTTATTTCAAATAGATAAAAATATGAACAAAATCAATAAAAATTGGAATATTTGAAAGTGACATGTTGTGATTCTATTGTATGTGAGAGAGAGAACGAATCTGTTTCACATTATATACTAGATAGATTTTTTATTTAGATTCTCTAATGATAGTAATCTATACGTAATAGGTAAAAAATCTTGGTTAATAATATTGACTAATAAATATAAAATGTGAAAGTTTCACTAAAAACATATACTAAATTATAATTGGAAACATATTCACACTCTCTCACTCACAAAATAAATATGTTTCAGATTACCAAAAAAAAAAATATATGTTTCACATAATATATTTATTATATGTAATTTAGTCAAACTTTCACATTTTATATTTATTAGTCAATATTATTAGCCAAGATTTCTTACCTATTACGTGTAGATTATTATAGCTAGAGAATCTAAATGAAAAATCTATTTAGTAATGTGAAACAGATTCACTCTCTCTCTCTCTCTTTCACACATACAATAGAATCACGACACAGAACTTTCGAATATTCCAATTTTTATTGATTTTGTTCAGAATTTTCTCTTTATTTAAAATAAACATCTCTTTTCTCGAAAATAGATCTAGATTTATGGATCGATCCATATTACTAACTTTGTAGATTTTGGAATCGGGTCAATTTTAACGGATCGTAGATTGCATTGAATATTTGATATTTTAAAATATCCATATATATATATATATATATATGTATTTTCTTGAAAATATTTGAAATCTCTAATTTGATGGGATAAATTCCTCACACTTTCTTATAGAACATAATCGGCATATGCACAATTCTTTTTGTTCAAAAATTGTAGCTGAAATGAGAATAAATAAAAATTTATGAGATTTAATCGAACATTTGAAAACTATGAAATCGAATGAACATACACATTGTGAATATTTGATCGAGTTTGAGATCTCCTCGTCCATATAATCAATATCTCTCACAACATTTAATGAAACATAAACATCTTGTTTGAGATTTTTTTTTCTAAAATATGTGTTTTCAATGAAAATTGAAATAAGAAATTTTGAGATTTATTCAAATATTTGGGTAACTCTCATGCAGTCTAATGAACATACCTTTTGTAAATTCTTAGCAGAATTTTTGATCTCATATTTGAAGTAGTCAACTCTCACAGAATATAATATGCACATGAATGTTTGTTCTAAATTTCTTGAAGGAAGTGAAAAGGAACAGAACATTGAATTTATTCATATATTTGAAAACATTGACATGAAAATGAATGAGCATACTTTTTGCTAAATGTTGAACAGAATTCGATATCTTATGTGATATAATCGAAATCACAAAATGTTTTATAGAAATTTATCGCCTTATTGTAAGAAGAAAATTTGTTCGTAGGCGGCGGCTGAAATGAAATGAAATATAATATTTTAGATTTTCAAAAATTTATATAGAGTTAAGTTTAACCTAGATGACTAACAAATTAAAACGCATTGAATAACGTCGTATAGACTATTTGATATATTGAAGCTAATAACAGGCTCAACCGTTATTAAAACATTAGGTCTTATAATGTTCTATAAAAGCTCAAATTTTTTATAGGAATTTATTTATTAATTCTACGATTTTATAAAATTTGGGCTCTTAAGTAAGGCAATTTTGCAAACAAATTATGGACCATATGTATTTGTACGTTAGACACATTCGATGGTTAAAAGGCCCATAAATATATAGTGTTCAATTTTCAGCATAAATAAATTTTCAAACAAAGAAATGTAAAATCATGTTTTGATTATTTAGGGTAGATGTTTACTTAATGAGTGTGGATCATCATGATTCTATATATTATGAATCTAATTTGGACAGAAAGGATGTGTAATTTGATTTTTGTTTATATTAGATAGTTTAACAAAAATGAGAGCAAAATTTAAGATTTTAGAAAATTAGGGATCTATTTCGTAATTAAAAAAATATGGGTTTTTTTAATACATGTGATGGGGTAAAACCTTTTGAGCATCCTAGGCCCAAATTTCACCTTGCTCGATTAGTATTTAGCCTTGAATGCATCATTAACTTGCTTAGAATATATTAATTGTAAGTATACTATAGAAGTTTGATTATATTTGAGGTGGGTTCCGACTATTCACATAATACACAAAATATTTGTGGTATTAGAACTTGTTAACTTGGTCAAAATCCATATCAATTAACAATTAACCACACCAAAAAATTAGGTAAATAGAGAAATAAATCTATTGTTTGCTTATGTGAGCATGTCGATGTGAGGAATAATAAAATTTAGACTTAATGCATTTTAGATAATCCATGGTAATGCCTATAGTTGAGGATTTAAATTTCTAATAAAATATTAAAGGATTGAAATAGCCAACATAAAATAGTTGAGGATTAAAAATCAAATAAAATATCGGTCCCTTTTATAACAAAAAGATAAAAAGGACTTATATGATCAAATACAAACATAGAGGGGTTATTTCATAATAACATGAAACTTAAAAAATCTTCTTAATCATCTTCGTTCACCGAATCTTCTTGGGTTAGGTTTGTCTTCAAAATCAGAAGTCGAAGAAAAAGTCAAAGACGATAACAATGGCGTCATCATCATCACCATCCTCTTACCTCCGATTTGCGATCGCCGTCATAGCTTTTCTCTCAATCACCACCATCTCCGTCGCACGTCCTTGCAAAACCTTCCTCATCTCCTCATATTCCCTCTCAATAACCCCAGAAAACCCTAACCTCGAATCCGATTTCACCTCAACTCGATTCGTCACCGTTTTCACAATCCGTCGTCTCAATCCTCACCACATCGTTCCTTTCTTCGTCAATCGTCGTCACGAGACGCCACAGATCCAATCGGATCGTTCCCTCCCTTTGATCTCTGAGAATATCAATTCGTTTAGAGATCGAACGAGAGATATTCTCAGCGTCGTCGTCGCTCTGTTGTTCGGTGTTGGTTGTGGTGCTTTAACAGCTGCTACTATGTATCTTGTTTGGGCTCTTGTTGTGAATCGTCAGAGCTATGATTTTGATGAAGAAGATGATTATGAGAATGATGAATCTGATGCTGCTAGCTTGAAGAAATTGGGTTATGTTAAGATTCCAGCTCCAGCTCCGGTGAAGGAATCTGCTTGATTTGAGGTTGTGAATTCTCAGATTCTGCTTAATCATCTCATCATGATTTACGTTGTTATATGTTGTCTATGTTGCATCTATTTGATGGATTTATCTAAACCTAATATACTTAAGTATCATTGCTTTATGATTTGTAGTGGATGTTTGTTATATAAGTGTGATTATGAATGTTTCTCTTTATATGTTTATGGATGTATTCACTATTGTTGACACCAATGTGACTAGTTTATGAGCTTAATGGTTTCATCATATATGCGGCGACATCGAGAAGCTGTGCTTTTGGCTTGGGATATGTGTGTATGGTTCTCTTTGCCCCATATTGTGGTTTAATAGCTTTCAAGGATTGTAAACTCTAGGCAGTGTCTAGTTTCTGCTCCATTACTAGCTAGTGTGGCTAGACCCTATAAGTAGGTCGCAGAATATACCCGTTGACCCCCAATCTATGGTTTGAACAGCGGTCGATAAGCGGTCTTTCTGAATTGCGAGAACCTAAACTTGGTTGCAGGATTGTGTGGTTTAATAGCTTTCAAGCATTGTAAACTCCAGGCAATTTCTAGTTTCTGTTCCGTTTCTTGTTATCTTTCTGACTAGCTAGTAGCGAGAAGGTCGCAGGGTATGTGGATGATTCTCAATGATTACGATCTCTTGTTTGCATAGCTTTCAAAGCATTGGGAGTGTCTAGTTTCTATTGCTTATGGTCATCTTTGTGTATGTCTATAGCTTAAAGCTTGATGTTTTGGATGCAGAGGAACAATGAGGTGCCGTATTTTCTTTCTGGATCGATCCTTTGAACTTTTGGTTCTTCGTTTTGCTCTATTCTAGCAGTGATTTACCTAATAACAATCTTTTGTTATCTTCTGTGTGTTTCTTCTAGTCCCTTGCTGTATATAAATTTGATTTGAGGTTGTTTCATGCGTGTCAAATCTAGTCCCTATTGTTCTTGGTATAGATTTTCTTTATGTCAACACAAGAGGTTCAAGATTTTGCTTTCAACATATACTATTTTCTTATGTTTTCATAAAAGCTATTGACATCATTTGATTATGTGAACAAAGTTAGATTTACTTATTAGTCCCCTATCAATTCATTCGAATGTGTTGTGTGGCACCATACCTTGATCCTTAAACTAATGAACATTATCTTACAATAAAAGAAGAGTCATGATAACAATGAGTTAAACTAATAAACAAGGATGTTACGTTTAAGACTATGGGTCAATACATAATATCTTTATGTACCAAATGCTATTCACAAATGACCTGCAAATTTCACCAAATCAGTTACACTTTTTTGTAATTCCAAATCTTATCTGCGATTAGAAAATAGTGTACTAACTCCCAAAGATTGTCGCCGAGAAGAAGAATATCATCCTCCTTGTCCACGAATAGAAGCTGCAGCCTGATCTAAAGGCGTCTTCCAACAACCCTTTGATATCAAACATTTTACCCAACGCTTCTCTCAGCTCATGATAGCTGCTGAACTGAGAGATGTCGAGTGAATGAAGCAGTTTCCGTCACTGTCTAAGCTTTCGAAGAGAACGAGAGAGATAGGTAAGAGAGAGACAAAGAGATTTCACGTTTTATAAGGGACCCGGGTCGACCCGACTGGAGCCGGGTGAGAAGAGAAGAGTGTAGAGGGGACCTATTGACCACAATTATGGTGTCAGAGTCACTGAGTCAGTACTGTACCAAGTCACCTCCTTATCTTCTTCACCTCCCTGGCTCCCTCTAATATTATTGTTTCCTTAATACAACATCTATTCATATTTTGTTAGTTGTTTGGCCCATAAAGCCCATTTGCAAATCTTGTTTGCATGTAGAGTCAAAACGTGTGGTTCTATTAGTATGCAATGATCATATGTACCTTGGTCATGTATGAGTAGTCTTATCATGGAGTACTACCGATCGGTAAGGCATGACCCCACCAATCGGTACTGTTCGATTTCGTCGACGGTTGGAAATCCCCACAGAGATCCAAATATTTTACTGGCCTAACGTATAGGTTCTCTGTTATGTTTTCTATCTGTTCCCCGCCTTTAGATTATTCTTATAGCCTTAGCATGAATCTACAATATTCTCTTATTGCCCACAATCTTGTCTAGCATAGTCATGGTATTGGACGAGGTGGATCTATCTAAAGAAAGGTAAAACTTTTTAACGAGCCATACCCATTGCAGTTATTAGTTTTGTAGAATTTATTAGATTCTGTTCTAAAATGCGTGATTAGGTTTTTTTTCATAAGAATCGAGCATTGTCCAGACTGATGGAGGCACGAAATTCCGTCATAGAATTATCACTTAGCCATAGGATAATTAACGATAGAAATCTGATTTCAGGATCACTTAGAATCTTAACATATCATACACGTCTGAAATACACTCTATGAGTTCTCTAAGGGGGGTTATTGAACATAGGATTTTAATTGAATATGAAAGAATTTAGAATTCTATTTAAATCTAGTGTTATTCAATTGATTGGTTTTAGAATTCTATTAAATTCTACTGAGTTTTGTTAAATTCTATTGTTATTCAGTATTAAGATTGTTTTAATGGCAATGTGATTTGATTAGAATTTAAAAGAAATCAAAGACAAAAACGTGAAGAAACAAATCCCACCTATTATGGTGTGATTTGGATAGAATCTGTCAAATACATTAAAATCTTTTATTTTTCTATTCATTTTAATTCTTTTAAATTCAATTATCCAATACCCCCTCCTAATATTCCATTTCTTATATATATTATATTATTTATTTTTATTATGTATTTATTTTATTTATGCAAAACCCCCTTGAGTTCTTGTAATTCCTTTTTATCCTAACTTAGTTTAAGTCTTTGCAAGTCTTTTGTGTGTTTTTTTGGTCTTTGTGGATCCTATATCTAAATACTACTGCGATTGCATGTGTACTTGCAGTCTATATTAAGGGTAAAATTTTTATAGGTAATTTTACTCGTGACAATATGTTTGTTGTCTTGTGATTAGTCTGGGAGAAGAGAAATTTCCTACACGGAGGCTTGTTTCACTTTGGGAGCGTTCAGATTCTATAGGAGAACACATCATTGGAGGATTGACGCCCATAGGAACCTTGCATTGGTCCACTATATTTTTTTTAACCGCCAAGAAAAACCATGAAGAAGAGGAACTTGATGATTACGTAAATGACCCAGACTACACACCCTATGATGCTTCAGGTATGGTTCCTTGTTAATGAATGAATAAATAATGCTTTTTGTGCTTTTCTTGGACGAGAAGACTCTAAGACATTATGAACTTTTCTTAGATTTTGAAGATAATGACCAAATTAAAGGTTTTGAGTTTGTTCAGAGCAAGCCTAATTCTTTTGATTAAAAACTATCTCAAAAGAAATTTAAAACTTCTAAAAAGAAACAAATTTAATACATACATATAGAAAACTAAAATGTATATAAAAATATATATCATTTCTTTTTTAGTATTCTAGTTAATTCTGATAAATAAAAAAAAGAAGTTTATTTTTGGATCCTCCAGTGAACATATGATGATATGAAGACTTTGATGAAAACACTCGATTAACAACAAATATCACTACACTAAAACTCAGTAAATTATTTGTACGTAGATAAAGAAAATTAGTATCAAATAGATTCAATAGAAACTACTACATTTTTTTTTTTTGTGCACAGAAACAACTACTGTTTATTTAGTCATGTCCTAATTTATAACATCATAGTTGTTTGAAGAGATTCTTTTCGTAACCTAACAAAACCATCAAACATGCAAATAGCCGTTGAAACTCTAAAACCTTATTAAAAGAATTTTGCTTTGAAAAAGAGAAAAAGGTTCAGATATAATACGACATTGACTGCAGTGTATAACGGCTCCAATTTCAAAATTACTATCTTTACTAAAATATATTAATTTCAATTTGACCCCAATCTTCTTATAAACTTTCAATCTCACCCCCCAAAATAGAGTAATTTGATAAAGTAAGGGGACCTATATACGTTTTTGTCTTCAGAAACAAAATGGTTATTTTTTTTATGTGCGTCACTAATAGCATTACCCAAAATAATATTATGAAAATTACATCGGATTCATTGAAAGAATTGTCCAAAAATGGGTATGATAAAACAAAATTAATTACCAGAAAAGAGAGAAAAAAACTGACCGAAAAACTATTTCAATTTAGAAAATATTGTTCTATCTTGAATAAAATAATACTCCTTCAATTTGACCGTAATATTCTTCAAAACTTACAATCTCACCCCACTTTTCATAATTTCAGAAAGTAAAGGGCCCAATTCGAATATTTTCTGAAATAAAAGGACTTCTGTCTGTCACAAATCGCATTACCAAACAAAAAAGTAATATTCTCAAAAAATTTGAAGTTTTGAATCTTTTTTGTCTTTTTACACAAAAAAACATTCCCCTAAAATCTCTCTTGTTCTTGACTCACTTCTACTTCAAAATCTCTCTGTTCTTCAAAATTCCTTAGCACAAAATGGGTTGCTGTCTCAGCAAGAAACCTTCTCCTTCTCCTCTTCCCTCTAATGGTACCTCTTGTACTATTAAACCCTCAGATCCCATTAAACCAGTGATTAAGCTTTTGGAGGAAGAAACAGAACCAAAATCTGAGAAACTGATTCAAGAAGAAGAAGTCTTGGTGATAAAACACAGAAGAAGTCATGAAGAGAGTTCCAAGAAGACAGAATCAGATAAAGATTCTCCGGTGGCTGAGAAACCGAATTCTACACCGGTCGTGAAAATCTCGAGCTGTACTAAAGAAGAAGTTGATGCTATATTGATACAATGTGGGAAGCTAAGTAGAAGCAACTCTGCTGCTAAAACAAGAAGATACTCTGGTTCTAAGAGAAGTTTTGATTTTGACCAGAACGAGAGAATCCGCGGCGGCGATGCGGAGGAGGAAGACGGAATGCAGCGGAATCGTCACCGTGGAGTTGAGAGAGTGAATGGTTCGCCACGAGAACGGAGAAGACGAACTCCGAGTAGAGAAAGGGAAGATTTAAAGAGTTATCGATCGGGAAGCAGAGAAAGAGGAAACAACGGTGGTGGTGGTGGTGGTAGGCGAGTGAGTAGATCTCCGGCGAAACGATCGGAGGTTCCAAACGCTAATTCGTGTGGCAGTTCGGTTAATTCGAGTAATAATAGACCGGGAAAGTTTGTTACGATTCCGGCAACGGATAAGAGTAACAATGTAGAGCCGTTGGTAAAACGGATTACGGTTAAGAGAAACATCGGAGACGCTTGTAGAATCGCAGCGTCTCCGAGATCAAAGTCTCCGGCAAGAGCGGGGACTAATGTTCCGTCGCTAAGCCGGAGTAATTCAAGAAAGGCGGAACAATCACCGTATAGAAGGAATCCATTAGGAGAGATTGATCAAAACTCATCAAAAGTTGGATCTTGTAACCCCAAGAAGATGATAGAATCTGTGAAACCTAATTCAAGAACGAGTAGAGCTCCAAGCCCCAGTCGTGCCGCAGTTGTAGAACTTACGAAACCTCCTCAAGTTGTATTAAGCAGAAGCAGATCGTTGAGGAAATCGCGAGATTTCGATTTGGTATCAAACGAAGATAACAATTACACTGCATTGTTGTTGAAAGATATTCAGAATTTTCATGGGAAGAGTGTCGATGATAACGCGATTTCGCTGCCTTTATGTGTTACTAAAGCTTGTTCCATTGTTGAAGCAGTGGCTGATCTTAACTCTATGACCAACAACACTTGTTTGAGCTCTGATTCGAGCCGGTTTCGATTCACATCGACGGCAAAGAAAGCGGATCTTATGGAACCAAGTTTTGAGAAGTATGTGACTGTGAAGAGAGGTGGTTCGTTGGAAGAATCATCTGGTAGCAACAATGTTACATGACTAGAGATTTACTTCGAGCAATAACACAAACTCGTGTTGTTGCGGTTTAATAAGGAGAAATTGCTGTTTTGCTTGTCTATTGTTCTTTCCTAAGTTGGTTTTTTGTATTCACTTTGTCAATTTCAATGAATCTTCTTTCTTCTCTTCTTCACTTGGTCGTAGGCACGGGTATAAAACCTGAAAACTGAACCGGAATCAGACCGAAAAATCCGTTCTAAAACCAAACGAATATTTATAAAACCCGAACGCATTCTAAATAGTTCTACCCGAATTATTCGAACCGAACCTTAACTGAATAATATATCTAAAAATCTGAAATAAAATTATATATCCGAAAATAATAGTTGTATTTAATTATAGTCTTATACCCAAAAATACCAAATAACCAAAATAACGGCAAATCTTTAGTTATATTTGTCAAAAATTATACATTTTTTTTTGCAAAATTGAACAAATTTTTAGTTTTTTTTTTTTTCCAAAAACCGAACTAAATAGTCATACAACCCGAATGGATACTAAACTTTCCTACCCAAATCCAAATAACCCAACCGAATCCGATCGAAAACCCGAATGGTGTGTTAAACAGTTCGGTTCAGGTCAAAAATTTTGGAATTTCGGTTTGGGAAAAATTTGTCGAATTAAACCGGATTAAATGCGGGTTCGGTTTGAGTGTTCTTAAAGTGTATCTAACCTACGCAACTAAGCAAAACACACGCCGGAGAGTTTTCTGAGAACAGTGAGGAAAAGGTGTTTAGGGTTTTTACCGATCAGAATCTCCACCAAGGAACGAGTTTTAGATTCGGAAGCAGCAAAGGTTTGAGCTTTTTTTTCTCTTTTGTCTTCCTCATACGTTTCTTCTGAATACCCTTGAAACCCTCCGATGTGAAAATTAATAGGAACCAGAATCAATTTTACATTTGGTTATTTTCTGATGTGAAATTATGTTTTGTTTCTTGTAATTCTGGGTTTATGTTAATTTTGGTGAAATATCTCATCGAGAAAGATACAAAATCTGTTGATTTTTGTTGTTATCAATAATGCACACCAAGTGTTTGATGAAATTCCTAGTCTAATATTTTTTAGTAATTTCAGGTCATATAGTTCTCTGGACTGTTAACATGGCAACAAATACTGGACTTGAGGATCTTGTCAATCGTAAGTTAGTCTATTTTTGCCATTAAGGAGGATTCAGAATTGATTTGTTAATGTTCTGTCACATGAATTGTCTAAAAATCTTATCTTTTGACTGTGGTTGCAGAGATTATTTCGGTGATTACAAATGATGGACGCAACATTGTGGTATGTTATACTCTCTATTTGGTTGAGAACTCCTTATGTTAAAGAATGTATATTAGTAAAGAGAACATTGTCGATTTTTTTATATTTTTTCAGGGAGTTCTTAAAGGTTTTGACCAAGCTACAAATATAATCCTTGATGAATCTCATGAACGCGTCTTTTCCACTAAGGTTAGCCTTCTGATTTTTGTTTTTAAGTAATTCATCTGAACTTTTCGATGTTACCAAATTGAATGGGTGCAAATACATTTTTGTTCAAGTAAATTAGCCAGTGTATGACCTGAAAACCTTGTTGGTTTGTATCCATGAATGGCGATGATGTAGTAGAGTTCTCAATGTCTCCATATAAAACGAGAAAAAATAGATGTACTAGCTCAGTAGGATGCTAGTTTAACTTTGGTTTAGTGTCAAAGCTTCTTTCATCGTCTGGTGTTGGTCATTTAATTGGTAGTACATTCTTGCTAGTAATGTACATTGCTTGATTTAGTTGTGTAGTGCCATCTTTTCAATAGAACATTGAGGAACAAACATATTCAGATATTTAAGATAGGCCTTGTCCCTACTTTGTTTGGTTAGAGAATAGTGAATAAAGAAATAATTGGCCTCTGAATGGAAGTATCTTAATCAGATAGTGTGGATACCATTACAGATATGGCGATGGAGCTTACACAGTAACAGATTTAGTGTTGGTATTCTTCAAATGTTATAACTGAATGAAAAATATTGTGAGTTCACTTATCAAAAGCTTTAGCTAGTGCTAGGTGAGTCAAATATATATTGGCAGTGTGTATACATGATCACCTTTTGTTTTCACAAGAAGCTTAAAGGTTTGATTCATGTCTGTTTTCTTGTTTGCGCTAAGAGTATGTCAGGTCATGCTGATACTTCATTAGACCAATGTTATTGGAGGTTTTTGGTGTGAAGGCAGAATTCTGTTAAAATGATGGATATTGGAATTAGGATTGAGACCCCTCTTACTGTCTTCATCTTTTCAGGAAGGAGTACAACAACATGTGTTGGGTTTGTACATTATCAGAGGCGACAACATGTAAATCTTATCCTCCAGCATCAGTGATTTTCTAACACTGCAATTGTTTTGTTTTTTTTGTTTTATTAAAAGTTTTGTGTCATCTTTGATCAGAGGTGTTATCGGGGAGCTGGACGAGGAGCTTGATGCTGGTCTGGATTTGTCAAAGCTGAGAGCTCATCCGTTGAAACCTGTCGTTCATTGATTGAAAATAGTTATGGTGAGAAAGCCTAATTCTCATTCAAAGCCTTAAAAACAAAGAGAAATTTTCATTGTAAACAATTTGGATAGTTTGTTTTGATGTCTGGACTTGTCTTGTTTGTGTATCCTAAGGACAAAAGCTATATGATATTTATGTCTTAACGTTTTTGGTCTGAAAGATTCCGTAGGCCGGAGACTAGAAAGATTCTGGTATCTTACAAATTACAATGTTGTTACAATTTCATCTAGAAGGATAATATACATCATCAAATCTATCAACGTCAACAAGTGGCCGTATTTTAAAGCATCATACATTTTCTACAATACAACATTATAGATATTAACTTAAGATGTCTATAAATGTGTTCTCATCTTGTTATTTAATCTAATAGTAATAACAATCTTAACCCTTTTTCAAAAATTGCTAGGCGCTAGTCGAACGGTGAAGGTGGGCCTAGTGCCTAGCAAGAAAATCGGAGGTTATACGAAGATTAATCGAAGATTAGTTTTAGGGGAATAATAATCCAAAAAAAAGGCTAGGCGCCATCTAGGCGAACAAAAAATCGGTCTAGGCGGACAAAAATCGGATCAACGATTAATCTCACCGATTTAAACAAAATCGTCGCGGTCCCCTTCCGATCAGTGGCTAGGCGGCCGATTTTTAGAACAAGGATCTCAACAAATGCCTTTTACAATCACTTCAAAAAATGCTTTTTAAAAAAAATTATTTAAATGAATTTTTGTAAATTATTTAGTTGAACTGTTGCAACATTTAATTTATTTGACTAATCTTTACAATTTTTGGTTTATTTTATGAACAGTTATAACCTTTAGTTTAATCGACAAACTTGCAACCTTTGGCATATTTGATATATACGGTCGCGTCTCTCCACAAACGAAAATACGTTATTAACTTTTAAAAATTAAGAATAACCAATCAAAATGAACAGATAAGATTTGATATCTAACTTACCATATTAATTTGTTATTAATTATTTTACTTTACTTCACATCTTTATATGATATTATTTTTGTGAAATAAATTATATCATCTATATTATATAAAAATGTAAATTTTTTTCTGCATATGCCATGATTTGAATTTTTTAAAACGAGTATAAATTGTTCAATCTATGAAGAAAAAGTGTAACGGGTCAAAAAATCAGACTAAAGTAATATATTTTGTAAAACAAAAATAAATTCAACAAAAATTTTGGCTGAGTAACAGGTCAGAATTTGAATATTTATATTGAATATCGTATAATTATTTTTTTGAAAATTATAATATTATATACTACAAGAAATTTTAAAATATTTTAGTTTTGAACATTTATAAATAGCTTAACTTGATATTTTTAAAGAATATCATAAATATTTAATAGATCAAAAATTTAAAAACTATAAATACTTTAATTTGATTTTTTTAAAACAGATATATTTAAAATATTTATAGAATGTGACGGGTCAAATATAATGTATTATATGATAGAAAGAATTATGATCTTTATAATAAAGACGGGTTAAAATTATATGATGAGATGGTTTAAAAAAGGTTTGACACCCCGAAATATTTTAAAATTTGATTCTGCAAGCAATTTGAAAATAACTAATTATGGATTGTGTAAGCAATTTTTTCATTGAGATTCTAAAATAAAATATAGACTCCACGCACGGATTGAATTTGATATTATTATATACCAAAATATGTTCATAATTTATTCGATTATGCTAATAATTGCTAAATTTCGTAATTAGCTCAAACAAATCTTCATATTAACGACCAAAGAATTAAAATTTTTAAAAAGGACTTCCTAAATTAACTGAATATAATCTATATTTTATATAAGGGTTGTTAATAAAATTTCGATTTTTGATCTACTTGAATTATATGCAATTTTATTTTGTGGTCGCTAAATATATATATTTTGTACTTACAACTGTATGTATCAGAACTTTATTTTTAAATATATAATATATAAAAAAATTGTTAAAAATATAAAATTTAACCCATGCTATCTAGTTTTAAATTATTTTGATTGATTGAAAGTGCAATAATCTTATCACCTTACGAGTTATGCTGGGGCACAAACTAAGACAAGAAGAAGGAAAAAAAGAAAAACTAAGTTGAAAGATGCTCTTGCAACACACTTTCGGAGTCTTACACAAAACGTTATTGTGGCAGTACACTTTAAAACACACACACTGCATTAAGAACAGCAAATCCAAACACACAAAACAACTTGGTCAAACATTAATAGTTATTACACCGCATAAAAGGAAAGCAACTTAATCCGATCCACCATAAATCGTCACCTAAACGTTGAGTAAGCGGTCCCGATATTGGATACAGCGTTCTACCACACTCATAGGAGTCAAATCTTCTTCTCCCCTGCACAAGTTACCCTTGAGATACAAGAATCCTGTATGCTCACCGATGCCACTTTTAATGATAGCTTTGCGTTCAACATGCTCGCCAATACCACCAGTGGCCAATCCTTTAAAAGCTATGTAGAGGATTGAATTTTTGGCCTTTAGAGGCTCCTCCTCAGTACTTTCTATTGCCACTTTCACAATCTTCAACTTGGAGAGATCCTTCTGCAACAGCAACAGTTTTGAAACAAAAACTACATGTAACACTCAGTGGTATGTGCATTGATATGCAAAAAAACAAAATCCATTAGACCTACATCTGAAGTCGACATATGAGTTTTACAAACCGCAAGCTCCAGGTACAAATGAATCCAGTGTGTGTACAGCAACTCTGATCCCTCCGCCTGCATGTAAAAAATAACTACATATATCAAATTTCTTTCGCTAAAAAAAAACTGATGCTGTGTGGAAACCATTCTTACCAAGTAAAACCGTTGGCTACCATCGAAAGCATCTACGGGCCAATCAGGCAATCTACCATCCACCACACAGTCGTTGTGAGATGAGAAGGGCGCCGTGGTGGTGGTCTCTCCTATGCAACATTATTCAATCAGCAAAGTGAGATTTGTACTCTACTCAACTTGAATATAAAACAATTGAGTCACTCTTAATTAGTTACCTTTAACTCTAGCAATAGAACACATCAAATCCAAAAGACGAGCGCGCTTTTCATCAACTTGAACCTGAAAGATTTGCATCGGACTACGGGCAACTGTATCGCGTGCAGCCAAAGTTATCCAGTAAGAAGAAGCACCAATGCACAACTTGTTGAATTTGATTAGACAATCGAGCTCGAAGTTTGTCCCCTGCAAAAAACAAATTTGACTGTGGTATGGTAACAAATATATATATATACAGCATGTTTGTCAAGACCTAGGAGACTAGTTTATACCTCGGCTCCTTCATATTGTAACGATGAAGACCCAATCTAGCATAACGGTTGACCAAGGGACGATCAGGATACCCAAAGGATAGACAGTTGAAGGTTATCAATCCATTCATTTCCATACATGGTGGTGCTCTGATACCCTCGATGTCGAAACACTATCAACGAAAATTCACAAACGTCGATCATACTTTACATAGACCCAAGTCATCTCCACCAAATCCACAAGAATCGATCAAACTCTAAACACATAAAAAATTAAAGGAATTACATACATCGGATTCATTGACTTGGCGCCAGTAACTTTCAACCCGACGGACATACTCCTCCTCCAACATTGTTGAACTTTGTTATATATACTTTGTAGTAGAGATGGAATAATTGGTGTATCGTGCCACATATATATATCCTCTACTAATTCTTTAATCAATTGGCTATTATTTTTTTTCTTTCTTTTTACTGATTTCAAGTAATAAATGTTTTCTATATATATATTAATCTATTTTTGTTCTTTTACTTTTTTTTTATTATTTAAAGGAATTATGTTTATATTGAGTACTATAGTCAATGGTTGATTAACACATCAAATGAATTTGCTTCATTTACATGTCTTTTAATAAATGAATATAATATTTTAGATTAAAAATCTATACGTTAAATATATTGTGTCACATACTAAAGGGGTGTTATTGGTTTGTGATTTAAATAAGGTATTAGTGACTTTAAATATATGTTATGTAGAATCTATTTCAATCAAGATTTTCTAAAAGTTTGTTAAAGTTTGGTGTTATTAATTTAAGATTTGTATAAAGTAATCTAAAATCTTCATAAATTTAGAGTTATTGGATTCATACTTTTATAAAGTCATTAAAGTTTTGTGTTATACAATTAAAACAAAAAGAATTTATAATTGTTAATGAATTTAATTATTATTTTATTGATTTATGACTTTTTACACTTTTCTTCGTAAAATAAAATCATGAAAAGTATCATCAAAATAGAGAGATTGTTTGAGAAACTTTACAAGATTATAAAAAAACTAATCAACAAGATTATAGAAAACTCTCTAACAATAGTGTAGAATCTTTCATTTATTTACTTCCTATTATTTTATTAAAGTCATCAAAATTCCTTCTAAATTATGAACCAATAACACTCTCTAAATATGTTTCTAGATCAGCATATGTATATAATGTGTGTGTCCTTATATTCATTTTAAGGGCTTCTGGGCCGTAGACCATCACCAATAGTAAGAATCCAATTTTTTTTTTAATTAAATTTTTGATTTTCCAATGTTAAAGAAGCCATGAGGAGGAATTTTGTTTTTTGAAAAGAGTCGAGCTGCACCATTTGACCACATGAAGACAGCTTCTCAAAAGTGTTTGGCTCCAAATAAATTTATGGTTATAAGAGAAAGCATATGAGTTATAGGTGTAACACAGAAAAGTGATCATTCCAGTTTGACACAACCCATGTCGTTTATCACACCTTCAAGCTGCGCAATGGAAAAACAAAAAAAGTAGCCAAAGATCAAAATAACACGCATCTGCACAAGTCTTATGTTTGACACGATCATTATCAGAGGCGACAACATGTAATTCTTATCCTCCAGGACGCTTGGAACGAAACTAATATTACATGATGTGGTTTCGGGCCTGGAAGGATTACGGGCTTTGGCCCAGAACGTCCTGGTATTAAAAAAAAAAAAAAATTCTTATCCTCCAGTATTAGTGATTTTCTAACACTGCAATTGTTTTTTTGTTTTATTAAAAATTTTGTTTCATCTTTGATCAGAGGTGTTATCGGGGAGCTGGACGAGGAGCTTGATGCTCGTCTGGATCTTTCAAAGCTGAGAGCTCATCCGTTGAAACCCGTCGTGCATTGATTGAAAATAGTTATGGTGAGAAAGCCTAATTCTCATTCAAAGCCTTAAAAACAAAGAGAAGATTTGATTGTAAACAATTTGGATAGTTTGTTCTGATGTCTGGACTTGTCTTGTTTGTGTATCCTAAGGACAAAAGCTATATGATATTTATGTCTTAACGTTTTTGGTCTGAAAGATCGTCGTTAATTTTTTTAAGTTTCTGTAGGTTGTATCAAAATAAAATCCAGTTCTTTGATTAGAAAATAAACCTTTATTATTTACCAAATTTATTATACATTCAAATTGCAATTATAAAAAAAGAAAACGAGGAACTAGTTTCTGGTCGCTCACAAATCACAATGTTGTTGCAATTTCATCTAGAAGGATAAATATCCATTATCAAATCTATCAACATCAACAAATGGCCGTATTTTAAACTTAGAAGCATCATACATTTTCTATAAGACAACAATATAGATATTAACTTAAGATGTCATTCTCACATAGTCCCATCATACAAGTCGTTGGTTTTGGTAATAACTCGTCAAAAGAAAAAACTTGTGATTTCCGTTGGAGTCTTGGGTCTTCTTTTACTATTCCAATGTAGTGTTTTTCATATTAAAGTGTTATCAGAAGGTTTTGATATTTATTTTTTATTTTTTTGGTATGATGATTTTTAATTCCTAAATGATAATAAAGATTCTGACAAAATATAGGTGCAAATCTAGCTAGTTGGTTTTTAAATGAAGAACAAAAGAATAGTGTTCTAGAAATTTTCGTTGATAACGATTGATACTAAACAGAAACACTCAAAATAAATTAATAATCGTTGGGGCCTGAGGGATATCGAAAGGAATTTTATTTGCAATAAAATTAATAAAACAAAAACAAAATTCAGTGGCATGTTAAAAAAAAAAAAATTAAATAAACATGACGAAATGCATGAG
Organism: Arabidopsis thaliana x Arabidopsis arenosa; assembly: GCA_019202795.1. Lineage (NCBI taxonomy): Eukaryota > Viridiplantae > Streptophyta > Magnoliopsida > Brassicales > Brassicaceae > Arabidopsis > Arabidopsis thaliana x Arabidopsis arenosa. Next base: position 8,378,650 of record CM032919.1, on the reverse strand, counting down.
AACACTACTGCATAAGTCTTAAGGGATTAGGTCAACAAAAGTAGATCTTCATCAAATGTATTTTGACTTTCTAATGTATCTACGAATCAAACTATATACATCTAATTATTAAAAAACGCTATTTTCTCAAAGACAATTTGATGGTTAAATATGTGAAATTTTATTTTGTAGATTTAAGTAACAATCAAATATGAAAAAAAATATTCGAGAAAATAGAGAGTAAGAGTTAACATGAAAGAGCAAAAGAGTAAAGAGAAATTATATGAAATAAGAAGAAAGAAATAGCAATTGGAAAATATCTCAAGTGGATTTTCCATCTATATTGCAAGTTCACATACATGAATTACATAAAAGTTCACATAATGAATTTTTTTTTATTTGATGGGTTCAAATTCAATTTCCGTAAAAGACCGCTACCTAAATACACAAGCAAATTCACATTACACGTGTGACATGTTGTATGGAAACGAATGTACTCGTTTTTCATTATCTATATTCCTCAAATAATTAAACAAAATAGGTTATATATAATAAGTCTCTATACGTTGAAAAGTTCTTCCTTATTGACTTTAAAAACTCCACAAGGTCCCTACTTATATTAATTTCCCAAGCGCCTAAGTAAGATCTACAAACAAAGCTTCTTCTTTTTTGGTGTCATCAAGATTCTCCAAAAATGTCTCAACACCAAAAAATCTATCCAGTCCACGATCCTGAAGCCCCAACGGCACGTCCAACGGCTCCTTTGGTTCCTCGTGGTTCCTCTAGATCAGAACATGGAGACCCATCCAAAGTCCCTTTGAACCAACGGTTCGTACCGTTGGCTCCTCCAAAGAAGAGAAGAAGTTGTTGTTGCAGATGCGTGTGTTACACGTTCTGCTTCCTCTTGCTTCTTGTTGTTGCAGTAGGCGCATCGATTGGTATACTATACCTTGTCTTTAAACCGAAGTTACCGGATTACTCTATTGACCGGTTACAGCTAACCCGGTTTGCATTGAACCAAAACTCGAGTTTGACTACGGCTTTTAATGTGACTATAACCGCTAAGAATCCGAACGAGAAGATTGGAATTTACTATGAAGATGGGAGCAAGATTACTGTGTGGTACATGGAACATCAACTAAGCAATGGTACGTCACTTTTGGTTTACTCCGGTTTGCTTTCTTTTGGTTTCTAAACGTAGGATGGTTTCAAAATCTTAATACAAACCGGTTTATTTGGTTGATTCCGGTTATTTTCCTTTGGTTTGGTTCCTATAGGAAGGCTTTAAAACTCTATTCAAGGATTTTCGGTTTATGAATAATAATATCAAAAATAAATTTTATATATTATGGATGGTTTACTTTGGTTCAGATTTGGTTTCATTTTAGATTAGGATTTAGTCAAATATATTTTTTATTCATTTTCAAACAAAATTAGGTATATGTAGTTTTTTTGTTGGGTTCATATTCAATATTTCGGATTGAAAAGAGTTAATTCATTTAAATCATATAAATATTATTGTTTTTTCAAATCAATTATTTTGGGTAGAGTTGGATCATACCGATTTATCCGGATTGAACACCCAAAATTAAACGAATTTATTTCTGTTGTCTGGTTTCTTGTTTGATTATAATTGGTTTACAGCTTACCAAACCGGGTCTATTAAACTTCACTGAACTTTTGTGATTTTTTTTGAATAGGGTCGTTGCCAAAATTTTACCAAGGCCATGAAAATACGACAGTGATATATGTAGACATGACTGGTCAAACACAAAATGCATTGAGTTTAAGGACGACATTAGAAGAGCAACAAAAAAGAACCGGAAACATACCATTGAGAATTAGAGTTAACCAACCGGTTCGGGTTAAATTCGGGAAGTTGAAGCTCTTCGAGGTGAGATTCTTGGTCAGATGTGGTGTATTTGTTGATAGTTTGGCTACAAATAATGTTATTAAGATTCAAAGTAGTAGTTGCAAATTTCGACTTAGGTTATAAATCCGTTTTTTTTTTTATAAATTAATATCGAGATATAGAGGGAATTTTGTCAGATATAGTCACATAGTTCTCCTCTAAACTACATTATTGTGTCTCATACCTTTGTTGTATAATAAAATTACTGATTTTTGTTACAAATAAAATTGCTTCGTAGATGTTGATATATTTACTTTGATTCCTTATTATTGTGGAGTTGGACTCGGATTTTATACCAATCATCCAGAATTTTATTACATGGTCCATCTTGATAGTTTCAATCATTTCATTATTCATAAATAACATGTAACTACAATACTTCATTCATTATTCAATCCATCCACATAAGTCGCTAGGCGATAGCCTTTTGTTTTGTATTTCATTGATTTTTTTTTAGCACTGTTTGGTGTGAAATACTTGCTCTAAATTTCAATATGCAGCAAAAAATGTGGAAATCCCATTAATACAAACTACATAAAGCAGTTAAATAAACAAACAGAACATGTCAAAGCCAAGAGAAGAAATGTGTCTTTGATTTACAAAGTTTATTTAGTAGATACCAAGTCTTGAAAGAAACAAGTCGAAACAAAATTCCAATAGGATAACAAAAACCTTTTTGAGACGAAGAACAAATGGTTCTCAATATCTGTGTGCTGCTTGAATATAGCTTCATCCACCACAGACATAGACGAGTCTATATGTAGATTCTAATTTAGGTGTTCTGCTTAGATATGTATTATAAATAAATAATTGATCTAAACACATACTCGCTCAGAGATGTTAGATTTTTCTACTATTATTCTATCGTCTGTTTAGGATATAATTAAATTTAATATATCATCTATTTTTAATGATGATTTGACTAATAATATTGTTTTACGTTGTTGGTCTAGTGTGTATCTATTTATATATAGATGTAATAAACAATCCGTTTCCATCTTAACGGTTTTTTCTAATATGTCGTAAATTCAAAATTAATTTTGTGTAACTTCTAAGTTCTCTATAAATATATATCATATCACATAAAACATATAAAACAAAAATGTGGATAATTCCCAACTTCCAAATATTCATCATATCTCTCAATATAGATCTCATCAATATGATTATTGACAAAAATGATTAAAACTATAAATCATATATACTCGGAGATAGATTTCATATTTAATAGAGCAAGGAAGATATTTAGAATGTTAAAAATTCGTCTAAATCTTAACGGATTTTTCTAATATGTCGCAAATTCAAAATTAATTTTTGTATACCTTCTAACTTCTAAATATATATATCAGATGAAACAAAAATGTGGATAATTTTCAACTTCCAAAATCATCATATCTCTCTATATAGATCTGATAAATATGATTACATTATGGACAAAAATGATTAAAACTGTAAATCATATATACTCAGGGATATATTTTATATTTAAAAGAGAAGGAAAGATATTTAGAAATGTTAACAATCCGACTAAATCTTAACGGTTTTTTCTAATATGTCGCAATTCAAAATTAATTTTTGTATAACTTATGATATCTAAATATATACACATATCATATCACATAAAACATATAAAACAAAAATGTGGATAATTTCTAACTTCCAAATATTCATCATATCTCTCTATATAGATCTCATAAATATGATTACATTATTGACAAAAATGATTAAAACAATAAATCATATATACTTGGGGAAATATTTCATATTTAATAGAGAAATGGAGATATTTAGAATGTTAACAATCCGTCTAAATCTTAACGGTTTTTACTATGATTTACATTATGGTTCACAATGTCTGTGTGCAGGTTGAAAATATCTTCATCCACCACAGACGTACACGAGTATATATGTAGACTCTAATTTATGTGTTCTACTTAGATATGCATTATAAATAAATAATTGATCTAAACACTTACTGGCTCAGAGATGTTAGATTTTTCTACTCTTATTCCATTATCTGTTTAGAATATAACTAAATTTAATAGATCATCTATTCTTATGGATTATTTGACTAATAATGTTCTTTTACATTGTTGGTCTAGCGTGTATCTATTTATATATAGATGTTATAAACAATCCATCTACATCTTAACGGTTTTTTCTAATATGTCGCAAATTCAAAATTAATTTTTGTATAACTTCTATATATATATATATATATCATATCACGTAAAACATATAAAACAAAAATGTGGATATTTTCCAACTTCCAAATATTCATCATATATATATATATATATATCTATATAGATCTCATAAATATGATTACATTATTGACAAAAATGATTAAAACTGTAAATCATATATACTTGGGGATAGATTTCATATTTAATAGAGAAAGGAAAATATTTAGAATGTTAACAATCCGTCTAAATCTTAATGGTTTTTTCTAATATGTCGCAAATTCAAAATTAATTTTTGTATAACTTCTAGTTTCTATTTATATATATATCATATCACATGAAACGTATATAAAAAAATATATGGATAATTTCCATCATCCAAATATTTATCATATCTCTCTATACAGATCTCATAAATATGATTACATTATTGACAAAAATGATTAAAACTGTAAATCATATATACTCAGGGATATATTTCATATTTAATAGAGAAAAGAAGATATTTTGAAATGTTAACAATCCGACTAAATCTTAACGGATTTTTCTAATCTGTCGCAATTCAAAATTAATTTTTGTATAACTTCATATATATATATATATATCACATAAAACATATAAAACAAATATGTGGATAATTTCTAACCTCCAAATATTCATTATATCCTCTATATAGATCTCATAAACATAATTACATTATTGACAAAAATTATTAAAACTGTAAATCATATATACTTGGTGACAAATTTCATATTTAATAGAGAAATGAAGATATATAGAATGTTAACAATCCGTCTAAATCTTAACGGTTTTTTCTATGATTTACATTATGGTTCTCAATGTATGTATGAAGCTTGAAGATACCTTCATCCACCATAGACATAGAAGGGTATATATGTAGACTCTAATTTAGGCGTTCTGCTTAGATATGCATTATAAATAAATAATTAATCTAAACACATATTAGCTCAGAGATGTTAGATTCTTCTACTCTTATTTCAATGTCTGTTTAAGATATAATTAAATTTAATATATCATCTATTCTTATGGGTGATTTGACTAATTTTTTGGCTGTCGTTGTTTGTGTGGTTGTTTTTAGAGTTTTTTGATGTTCGAGTGTACTTTTCGGAGAGACTGGGTCACTCCCAAGGGCCAAACAGTTGCTTGACGAGGTAACCGGAATCGCCCGTCGTGGAAGGCCCATGTGATACATCGTTTATAGACTTTGTGGCTGTAAATGGACTGTTCACTTGTTCGATGAGAAGGATTGTTCAAATGGCCATAGGATTTGTTGTGTTGTTATTTGTTGTTTATTGCTTGTTTGTTAGGTTGCATGTTAGAATGATTGTTTTCCATTGTTTCGTCAATGGTTTTGCCTGTTGTTTGTTTATCTATTTTCTGTTGGGGACATAGGGTGTTTAATTTCCGAGTTAAGGCGCCGAACTAACTGAGTATTTAGTACTCATGATGCCACTATTTTATTGTAGAACCTTAGTGGGAAAAGTTTTAGAGGAAGCATGGACGATAGGAACCCGGTGTAGATTTTATTGCCTTTGTAAAGTTGGATTTGTAGTGTAGTTTATTTGTTTTGAGCTTCATGCTTGGCGCCATAAACGTTTATTTGTATTTTGAGATTTTGAAGTTAATAAAAATGAGTTTTTTCTTAAAGCCTTGTGTGCTTCTTGATATTAGGTTCTGTCCAAACTAACATAACTCATGATCGCGGTACGAGTTGCAAAGCCTTAGACCGTGGTCGAGAGGACATACTCGCAGATGGACCGACTAAAGTAGCTAGATTTGTTCTAGCAGCTTCGGTTAGATTATCTACGAGTATCAAACCGTGGCGATTCTGGACCGTCTGGATTTCTAGAAAGGTTTATCAGACCGATTGGAGCTATCCGCCGAATCATCTTGGTGGATAGCCGAATTGTCGCCGTCACCTTCTCGGTCCGGCTCGTCGATTAATTCGGGAATTCTGATCTGATTCCTCAGACTCGATTCGGCTTTGTTTCCTGGATTTTGATCCAGGCGAGAGTTGCGACGAACCAACTAGGTAGCCTCGCTATCAGCAGAGGCGGAAGTCCTGGTAGCCTTACCCATTCTTGGAATTAAAATTGCTAAAACAAACGGGGAATTATAGACATAAAAGAAGAAGCAGAGCAAGAACTACCTTTGTTTTTTCTTTCCCAAGCGGCTGAAAATGACAAGTAGGAGGTATTCCTTAAGTATAAGTAGACGAAAGTGGGCGGCAGACCTAGAAAAAGTAATCATTAGGTCTGCTGGACTCTTCGGTTTACGAATCAAATTAAGAATTCAATGTAAACCGGTAAATCCCGGTTAAGCCTATTAATGGGCTGAAGAAGGAAATCGCCAGGCGAGCTCGATTCAAAGACGGGAGATCTCCTGCAACCGACTTCCTCATTCAAGAAAAAGGAGAATCTCGAAAAGAAAGGAAAATCGGAAGATAAAGCCTTGAAGATTTAGAAGATTAACTTATCTCTAAACCGCCCTAAACTTGTATAAATAGAGGGATTTGTCCTCTATTCAGGGGATCCAGAATTTTAGACAAAAAACCCTAAGATAAAAACTTTGCATAAAAACCCTAATTGTTCTTGGGCTAAACCCTAGCATTGTCTCTAAGCAATATAATTCATCATTCTTTTCGAATCTTTGATCATTAATAGCAAGAGAGTTAATTGAATTTGTTTTCCTCCCTTAAACAAATTTATTGTGTGATTTTCAGAATCAACACCGATAAAGGCCTCTTTTTTTTTGTTACTTCTGGTACTAGATTGACAATTTCGATTATGAACTGATATCTTAATGAAAAAGTAAGGTATGCGAGACATAATGATGCACGAGCTGATGTCGTCTATCATCATTTCATTCTTTTCATATACGATAAATCGACACTTGAACAACAAAAAAGAACAAGATAAATAAGACAATTTAGTGAGATTGGATATGGATAACTCAAGAGACTATCTCAATGATCGAAACATATAGAGAGACCTTTGCTGCTACGTAACAATCATGACTACACCTCCATCATATAAATAACCGACTTTTCAGTCAAATCGAGTTTGTGTACCATGATTCAAAACTCTTAGTTCTATAGAACAACTATATGGATAATTCCTTAGTTCTCTACAGAATAGACATGAACTAACGTTCTCTAACCAATAAAAAATTCTTGTAGAGCAAACAAATCAATATAAAGTGATTTCTTAAAAACAAAAACATTAGCATATATAAAAAAGTTGTCTGGTTATTATTCAAAACATTTATTCAATAAAAATAGATATAAAATAAGCTTTATATATATTAAAAAGACACAAAAACCATTGACTAATGAATTAGTCGTATGGCTTAGGTCATAAGCCGCAAACTAATTGCATAAAAGTTAAATAAATTTAGAAAAAAGAATAGAAAATTATGATCTACTCCAACGATATTTGGGTCCTGCCGGATTATTGTAATCATTAGTAAACAATATCACACTCCTTCTGAAAAACCATGCACGTAGTTGATCACATTGAGGAGCAAGTGTATTTTGACTGTATACTGGAATCTCTCTATAAAACCGCATGTGAGGTGGTCCGTGTTTAAAAAGACAATTCCATTTTGTTATATTGAATCCTTCATCCTTGAGTGTAATGATTCTAGTAGCGTTGTAGTCTAGGTATAGGACTCCTAAATCTATTTTCTTGGAACGACAATGATATTGGAGAATTTCACCAGGACCGAGTCGGTTCCTAATTACTATCTTGTTTTCTTTACAAGCTTCATTTACTCCATAATAAGTAGCAGTAACTAACATGAAAAATATTAAACGATTCATTTTTGTATCTAAAAGTAATTATTGGAGTAATAAAGGCATCAATTTGTAGTATTTATAATTTTCTTGTGACGCTTATTTAGTAACTAATCTTTTTATAGTATTAACTAAATTTAGACACAAACACGAATGTTGACCAAAAGAAAAATAGATACAAACATGAAAAAATTAGACCTCTGGTTAAAAGAGATTTTAGTGTCGAAATCTATGGTTGGCCAATAAGAAGAAACTAAAGAATTAATTTTAAACATTACATTTGACCACAAAACCCAAATTAAACCATATCAAAAGTTTAAGATATAACAAATGTCTTGTAAATTTATTATTTTAACATTATTCTGAATACATGGTGTGTGATAAGAAATATTTTATTTTGATTTAAAGACAAAAGAGGTGTAACATATATAAATTTACATATAGCAAAAAACTAATAAAACATTTGGGAATTTTATCTTAAATGAATAGTAAATTAAAAAGCAAAATTTGTTAATTATTTCAAGGTTAAAAGGATGATTTTCAAATATTTTAAACGTTACGAAGCTTTTACTGGTTTTAAGGTATAATGCACGAAAAGACTACAAAAACTCGTTTTGGGACAGTTTCAGAGCCTCCGAAGTTTAACATCTGTTGAAGGCCTTCCCGAAAACCAAATCAAGATATCTTGGATGCTTTGGAAAGCTAGAAGAGTCACGATCTGCAACGATGTAAAATCACACTCATACGATCAACTCGTGATGTTAAGTGCTCGATTGAAGAGAGTTATGTCCTGTACCGATCACAAAGCGTGTGATCATGCTGATGCTACTCTTGGGACCGGTCATGACCAACGTGACCAGGCTCAACTCACTCTTGGGACCCAGGCCCGGCCCACCCATAAGGCAGCCAAAGCATTTGCTTTGGGCCACAAAATATAACTAAAACGTTAGGGCTACATATTTTAGAAGTTTCCTTTAGTCTGTTGGTTATTTACCCCATTTTTGTGTCACCTGTGGGAGGGTTCGAGTCTTAACTTCTACACTTTTTGTTTCTCTTTTTTTTTTTCCTTTGTTTTGGTCGGTTCTCTTTTTTTTTTCTGATTACCACGTGTTTTATTCTTTCTATTTTGTGAAGTGGGAGAAAATTGTTATTTATTTATTATAATTTGGCTACTAAGTCTTATAATATTCTTAACAAAACTGAACTTTTATATATATTTTAGTATTTAAATGACAAATTTTTAACTATAATTTTTATATAAAAAATATATTATTTAAGTATGCTTTAGGCCACCAAAACCCGAGGACCGGCCCTGTTGGGACCCATTACGGCCAACCAGTGGCGGACCCAGGATTTATTTTTACCTGGGTCATAGATATTTTTTTAACATGTAAAAGAAGAAAAATTACACAAAAGTGTAAGAGGGTAGGTTCGAACTAGTTCTAAGGGGGTGTCAATAACGTGGAATTTGCCAACTGAGCTAGTATCTCTTTAAGGATTCTTATGCACTAAATTTTATTTGTAGATTTAACCTGGGTCAACTGACCCACCTTTTTCCTTAGTGGGTCCGCCACTGCGGCCAACGTAAAAGCCTTTAATAGACTTCTTGCATCAAAAGACATAAATACCCGTTCATAACCTAAAAAGGATGAGTCTTCGAGTTTCTTCATGTGCCTAAAAGATTTTAGAAGCAACCACGACAAAAGCTGCCTCTTGTTCTTCCTCAAAGCCTTGAAGATCACCAAAACACTCTTGTTTCTAGTTTTGCTTTGTTTGATTCATAAAGGAGAAGTCTTTGTATTCGATATTGCATAAGTAATCTCTAAATAACTATTTGTTGTTAATCTTTTTATACATATGAATTTTCTAAACCTTATTCTCATGATTCTGTTAAACATTGAGTAGTTTACTTATTGGGTTTAAAGGGTAAATCAAAGGGGAGCAATGATCGATTAGTTTAAGTTGCGATTTATGGTGTTTAATTTGTTTACAACATTCATTTGTTCTGAGCTTAATCCTAATGCATGTATTTAGCGTCATAAACTAACTTTGATCACATGTAGGTAAACTTCTTTACCCGAGAGTTTATTTACTAGAATCAAGGACTTGGATGAGTATCGTGTTATAACATGCACAAGTTGAGTTATAGAACTTTATGGAAAAGAATCGAACTTGCTTATATTGCTAAGATATATGTGTTGTTGCATGCATTATTTGAGTAGTAGAGTATATAGACTTTAGAAAATTGACTCTATGATTTATAGATTAATTGTTCATCCGTGCTTCGTAGTCTAGGATTTAGAAGTGAACATACATTCACCTTAGATTTCTCTTATTGATTTACCTTACGATTTATTTGCTTCATTTGTTTATGTCTGTGACACCAAAACAAAACCCCTTTCATATTATCTTTCTAGCTTTAGTGTATTCTGAAGGATTCGTAGAACAACAACCTCTCTCTTTGAGATTCGATCTTTAAACAGTATAACCAGTTAACTGTGCACTTGTAGTTGTCTTGTCTATTTGAGGTAAAATATCGACAAATATCAAATGGATGGATCTAAGAACGCCACTCAAGAGTGTGAAAATTCTTGTGGTGGGTTCAAGAGAGACATTGACTCATCATATATTCAAGCAAAATCATGTTACAAAATGAAAACAAATAAAGGTTTTATATGTACTAATATTTTTAAAATTTATTAACCAATATTTAATAAAATTTTACTAAAATGCAAAATAAAAAGATATCATAAATTTTTATACTTGAATAAAATTTAAAATTTTTTTAAAATAATATCATAATTAAAAAATTATATCTAATCTATAATTATCCAACCAATAAAATCAATAAATCCCTAAACCAAACAATTAATATCTACAATTCCAAATCCTAAAATCTAAAATTCCAAATCCCATAATCCTAAAATCACAATCTATATTCAAAAATCACAGTTACAACATCTAACAATAATATTTACAATTCAAAAACTGTGTAATGCAGAAGCTAGCGAAAATTGTTGAAATGATGAAATTAACCTTGACCACATGTTTGGAACCGACGCCGATAAAGGCCTCTTTTCTTTTGTTACTTCTGGTACTAGATTGACAATTTCGATTATGAACTGATATCTTAATGAAAAAGTAAGGTATGCGAGACATAATGATGCACGAGCTGATGTTGTCTATCATCATTTCATTCTTTTCATATACGATAAATCGACACTTGAACAACAAAAAGAACGAGATAAATAAGACTATTTGGTGAGATTGGATATGGATAACTCAAGAGACTATCTCAATGATCCAAACATATAGAGAGACCTTTGCTGCTACGTAACAATCATGACTACACCTCCATCATATAAATAACCGACTTTTCAGTCAAATCGAGTTTGTGTACCATGATTCAAAACTCTTAGTTCTATAGAACAACTATATGGATAATTCCTTAGTTCTCTACAGAATAGACATGAACTAACGTTCTCTAACCAATAACAAATTCTTGTAGAGCAAACAAATAAATATAAAGTCATTTCTTAAAAACAAAAACATTAGCATATATAAAAAGTTGCCTGGTATTATTCAAAACATTTATTCAATAAAAATAGATATAAAATAAGCTTTATATATATATTAAAAAGACACAAAAACCATTGACTAATGAATTAGTCGTATGGCTTAGGTCATAAGCCGCAAACTAATTGCATAAAGTTAAATAAATTCAGAAAAAAGAATAGAAAATTATGATCTACTCCAACGATATTTGGGTCCTGCCGGATTATTGTAATCATTAGTAAACAATATCACACTCCTTCTGAAAAACCATGCACGTAGTTGATCACATTGAGGAGCAAGTGTATTTTGACTGTATACTGGAATCTCACTATAAAACTGCATGTGAGGTGGTCCGTGTTTAAAAAGACAATTCCATTTTGTTATATTGATTCCTTCATCCTTGAGTGTAATGATTCTAGTAGCGTTGTAGTCTAGGTATAGGACTCCTAAATCTATTTTCTTGGAACGACAATGATATTTGAGAATTTCACCAGGACCGAGTCGGTTCCTAATTACTATCTTGTTTTCCTTACAAGCTTCATTTACTCCATAATAAGTAGCAGTAACTAACATGAAAAATATTAAACGATTCATGTTTGTATCTAAAAGTAATTATTGGAGTAATAAAGGCATCAATTTGTAGTATTTATAATTTTCTTGTGACGCTTATTTAGTAACTAATCTTTTTATAGTGTTAACTAAATTTAGACACAAACACGAATGTTGACCAAAAAAAATAGACACAACCATGAAAAAATTAGACCTCTGGTTAGAAGAGATTTTAGTGTCGAAATCTATGGTTGGCCAAGAAGAAGAAACTAAAGAATTAATTTTAAACATTACATTTGACCACAAAACCCAAATTAAACCATATCAAAAGTTTAAGATATAACAAATGTCTTGTAAATTTATTATTTTAACATTATTCTGAATACTTGGTGTGTGATAAGAAATATTTTATTTTGATTTAAAGACAACAGAGGTGTAACATATATAAATTTACATATAGCAAAAAAGTAATAAAACATTTGGGAATTTTATCTTAAATGAATAGTAAATTAAAAAGCAAAATTTGTTAATTATTTCAAGGTTAAAAGGATGATTTTCAAATATTTTAAACTTTACGAAGCTTTTACTGGTTTTAAGGTATAATGCACGAAAAGACTACAAAAACTCGTTTTGGGACAGTTTCAGAGCCTCCGAAGTTTAACATCTGTTGAAGGCCTTCCCAAAAACCTAATCAAGATATCTTGGATGCTTTGGAAAACTAGAAGAGTCACGATCTGCAACGATGTAAAATCACACTCATACGATCAACTCGTGATGTTAAGTGCTCGATTGAAGAGAGTTATGTCTTGTACCGATCACAAAGCGTGTGATCATGCTGATGCTACTCTTGGGACCGGTCATGACCAACGTGACCAGGCTCAGCTCACTCTTGGGACCCATTACGGACAACGTAAAAGCCTTCAATAGACTTCTTGCATCAAAAGACATAAATACCCTTTCATAATCTAAAAAGGATGAGTCTTAGAGTTTCTTCATGTGCCTAAAAGATTTTAGAAGCAACCACGACAAAAGCTGCCTCTTGTTCTTCCTCAAAGCCTTGAAGATCACCAAAACACTCTTGTTTCTAGTTTTGCTTTGTTTGATTCATAAAGGAGAAGTCTTTGTATTCGATATTGCAGAAGTAATCTCTAAATCACTATTTGTTGTTAATCTTTTTATACATATGAGTTTTCTAAACCTTATTCTCATGCTTCTGTCAAACATTGAGTAGTTTACTTATTGGGTTTAAAGGGTAAATCAAAGGGGAGCAATGATCGATTAGTTTAAGTTGCGATTTATAGTGTTTAATTTGTTTACAACGTTCATTTGTTCTGAGCTTAATCCTAATGTATGTAGTTAGCGTCATAAACTAACTTTGATCACATGTAGGTAAAATTCTTTACCCGAGAGTTTATATACTAGAATCAAGGACTTGGATGAGTATCGTGTTATAACATGCACAAGTTGAGTTATAGAACTTTATGGAAAAGAATCGAACTTGCTTATATTGCTAAGATATATGTGTTGTTGCATGCATTATTTGAGTAGTAGAGTATATAGACTTTAGAAAATTGACTCTATGATTTATAGATTAATTGTTCATCCGTGCTTCGTAGTCTAGGATTTAGAAGTGAACATACATTCACGTTAGATTTCTCTTATTGATTTACCTTACGATTTATTTGCTTCATTTGTTTATGTCTGTGACACCAAAACAAAACCCCTTTCATATTATCTTTCTAGCTTTAGTGTATTCTGAAGGATTCGTAGAACAACAACCTCTCTCTTTAAGATTCGATCTTTAAACAGTATAACCAGTTAACTGTGCACTTGTAGTTGTCTTGTCTACTTGAGGTAAAATATTGACAAATATCAAATGGATGGATCTAAGAACGCCACTCAAGAGTGTGAAAATTCTTTTGGTGGGTTCAAGAGAGACATTGACTCACCATATATTCAAGCAAAATCATGTTACAAAATGAAAACAAATAAAGGTTTTATATGTACTAATATTTTTAAAAATTATTAACCAATATTTAATAAAATTTTACTAAAATGCAAAATAAAAAAATATCATTGACAACAAAACACCTTATGAAAAGTTAACATCTAAGATCCCAGAATATCATGCTCTTAAAGCTTTTGGTTGTCTATGCTACTGTTCTACATCCACTAAGTCTAGAAATAAGTTTGAACTTAGAGCTAAAGCCTGTATTTTCTTAGGATATCCATCAGGTTATAAGGGTTACAAGCTACTAGATATAGAGACATACTCAGTTTCAATTTCTAGACATGTTATATTCTATGAGGATATTTTTCCTTTTGCATCATCTACTATCCCGGATGATACAAAACATTTCTTTCCTCATATTTCTCTCCCTGCACCAAACACTGATGGACATTTGCCTCTAGTGCAACCATCTTCTGATGCTCCTCACAATATTGATGAGTCATCTTCTTTGATTTCTGTTCCTTCTGAACTTAAATCTACTAGGCAGAACTGCATTCCCATTTGCAGGACTTTCATTGCTATAATAGTACTCCTACTAATACTAATCTCCCTATAAAGACTTCTTCTTATCCATTAGCAAATTATATATCTTATACTTCCTTATCTGAGCCTTTCAATGCCTTCATAAATATCATCACAAATACTACTATACCGCGAAAATATTCAGAGGCTAGGCTGGACAGGGAAGTGAATGATGCTATGAGAAAGGAAATTGGAGCTTTTGTGAGAACTGAAACATGGAGTGTTTGTGATTTACCTCCTGGTAAGGTAGCTGTTAGCTGCAAATGGGTTTTCACCATTAAATACCATGCTGATGGAAGCATAGAAAGATTTAAGGCGCGTTTGGTGGCAAAAGGGTATACTCAGCAAGAGGGAATAAATTTCATTGACACTTTATCTCCAGTAGCTAAGATGGCTACTGTGAAACTCATTCTTTCTCTCGCACCAAAAATGCTTTGGTCCTTACATCAAATGGATATCTCAAATGCATTTTTAAACGGTGACCTTGTTGAGGAAATATACATGCAATTGCCTCCTGGTTATGCTGAAATACAAGGAGAAGATGTTCCTCCTGGTGCAGTATGTCGTCTACACAAATCGATTTATGGTCTTAAGCAAGCCTCTCGTCAATGGTTTATCAAGTTTTCAACAACCTTGGTGAGTTTTGGTTTTGCTAAATGTCATGGAGAGCATACTCTTTTTGTGGAAGAATCTGCAGGCAACTTCTTGGTGGTGATTGTTTATGTCGATGACATACTTATTGCCAGCACTAATGATTCTGCAGTTGCTGAATTGAAAGTTCAACTTAGCTCTGCATTTCAATTGAGAGATCTTGGTCCTCCTCAGTTTTTTCTTGGCATTGAGATTGCAAGAACTTCTGAAGGAATCTCTCTTTGTTAGAGAAAATATGTTCTGGATTTGTTGGCTGCTACTGGTTTTTCTTATTGCAAACCTTCCTCAATACCTATGTGGCCTAACCAGAAACTTTCTCAAGATAGTGGTGTTCTTATTCCTGATTCAAAACAGTATCGTCGTCTCCTTGGCAAACTTCAATATTTGTGTCTTACCAGACCATATATAACCTTTGTAGTATCTAAACTTGCACAATATTCAGCTGCTCCAAGAGATATTCACCTTCAGGCTCTTCACAAAATTTTAAGATACTTGAAGGGAACCATTGGTCAAGGCTTATTCTATGGTGTTGATGCTAATTTTACTCTGCGTGGGTTCTCAGATTCTGACTGGGGCACTTGTCCAGATTCTCGGCGATGTGTTACTGGTTTTGCTATTTTTCTTGGTAACTCTTTGGTTTCTTGGCGTTCTAAGAAGCAGGATGTGGTTTCTATGAGTTCAGCAGAAGCTGAGTACAGAGCCATGAGTGTTGCAACTAAGGAAATCATTTGGCTGGGATACATACTTACAGCTCTTAAGGTTCCTTTCACTCCTCCTGCATATATGTACTGTGATAATGCTGCTGCATTACATATTGCTAGCAATTCTGTTTTCCATGAGAGGACAAAACATATTGAATTCGATTGTCACAAAGTCAGAGAAGCCATTGAAGCTGGTGTTCTCAAGACCATGTTTGTCAGAACTGATAACCAGTTGGCTGACATACTAACTAAACCTCTATATCCGGGTCTTTTCAAAGCAAACAATAGCAAGCTTGGAGTTCTTAACATCTATTAAGCTCAAGCTTGAGGGGGGCTATCAGATTGTACATATAATCCGGTTTATTCTCTTTGGTTAAGTTAAGATAGAGATTGTATACGATTTAGTTGGTAGAGTGTATAGAGTATAAATACATACTTGTAACTAACTTTTACATTTTGAGAAATATAATTCATTTCACAAGATTCTCTTTGTTCTCAAACTCTAATAAACAAACATCATAAAAAGCTTTACAAATTTTGTTTTAATTTCAACATTTATTAGGACATTCCTATTATCGTATTTTGAAATTAATTTTTCAATAAATAATGTTAAAAGAATCATAAATGACTTTATCTAGGCTACAATCTTTTTCAGATATTTGGATAGGTAATCAATACATAGATTTCCTGAACGCTATCGGTGTGGATAGAGTGTACAATTTGTATTGTGTGGTTCGTATAATTAATTTTTTTAGTAAAAAAATCATTGTTAGCGAATTTGATTTTTTTTTTTAAAGTTACTTTGGAAAATTAGTAATGAATTAGAGCCATACTTAATTTGGTTTGCTTTCTCCTACTTAAGTTGATTTCAGTTTTTTTTTTTTTAATTCCGTTAGTAAAAATTAATCTAAGACCAATTAAGCTTGCATAAAGAAATGGGGTTTTGTTTTTTTTTTTTTTTTTAAAAAAATTTGAGAAATGGTTTTATTACATGAGAGAAATGGTTTTATTACATGAGAGATTCTGTTTTTTTGTTTTTGGAAATCTAGGCAATACTTGGTTTCATTGCCTTCTCATGTTGACAATACTGTGTGTCTTGGCCTCTCAAAGTGTGTTGACACACTTACCCTTGAGGTGGCCCAATGATAAAAGTATGATTTTACGTTTCCTTTCAAACCCCGCTACGTAATCGTCATGTTTACGGAACTCACGTTATGTAGAGTATAAAATATTCTAGAAGTCGTAGGAAAACATTTTTTATAGGTTCCATGAATCTTTAGGAAGATACAATATAATTTTCACAATTTATGAGACCGTCAATAAATTTACAAAAAATTCATACTGTAATCGGTTAATTCCAAATTCCCGCGAATCACGTAAAACTCCATAATCTCGTATATCTTCCATTCTTACACAACTTGAAGTATTGATTACTTCTGTCAGTGGCGGCCTCATCTCTCAATTCTCATCGTTATGTATTTGTCGATCCCAAATTTTTTACAGATATGAATTCACAATTTTTCGGAACCTAGCATAACGTTTTGACAATATGTTTACCATAAATTTGGTTGTCTTATCTAGTTGCGTCATTGCGTGTACTAAAGCTGCTTTGTCACAATCCAGATTTAAATACACTAAAACACGTGTGTGAGTTGACAAAATCATATTATAAACTTTCTTACAAGTTTTATATATTACCTCTTTTAATTAACACAATGCAACAATGTGTTTTTTCTTATATAAACAACTAACCATCTTATATAAATATAAGTGACCAATCGACGAGAGAACACTATAGTATAAAGAGAGTATACCTCACTCTAATCATGCACCTCTAAACCGTAGAACCAACATCTTTGAAAGTTGAAAGAAAGACAGAATTTGATATGGTAGAGGTTTATGAGTTATTGACGGTAGTAGTTTCACTCATAGTGGTGAAGCTATTTCATTGGATATATCAGTCGAGGAATCCGAAAAGTAACGAAAAACTACCTCCAGGGTCGATGGGTTTTCCGATCATTGGAGAGACTTTTGAGTTCATGAAGCCTCATGACGCTTTTCAATTTCCAACATTCATCAAGGAGAGAATCATCAGGTGCATTTGCTAATTTTATCTATAGCATGCATTAATTTCCCATGCACAATTAGAAATATTTTTCTTAATTAACTCATAACTTACTCATGTAACAGTTTCTTTACTTTGTGTGTTTTTTATCTAGACATGGACCACTTTTTCGGACAAGTTTATTTGGAGCCAAAGTTATAATCTCGACGGATATTGAATTAAATATGGAGATAGCAAAGAAAAACCATGTTCCTAGTCTCACGAAGAGCATAGCACAACTATTTGGGGAAAACAACTTGTTTTTTCAGAGCAAGGAATCTCATAAACATGTCCGAAACTTGACATTCCAGTTGTTAGGTTCACAAGGTTTGAAATTGAGGGTGATGCAAGATATCGATCTCTTGACTCGCACACACATGGACGAAAGAGCTAGGAAAGGTTGTCTCGATGTCAAGGAAATATCAAGCAAGGTAAGAACCAATTAGTCATCTCGTGTAGTTTGTGTCTCTTTGGAAATATTACAATCTCGAATTAATGTATATACGTATACTCAAACGTTACAGATTTTAATTGAATGCCTTGCAAAGAAAGTTACCGGCGACATGGAACCAGAGACCGCGAAAGAACTCGCACTCTGTTGGAGGTGTTTTCCGAGTGGCTGGTTTAGATTTCCTCTCAACCTTCCTGGGACAGGTGTCTATAAAATGATGAAGGTAGGTGTTTTGATTAACCTTAATAGTAGTTTTGTATGCATAGGCTTTTTTCTACAAAATTAATGATCTAAGCCGTGAGGGTGATGTTTCGTTGTAGGCAAGAAAGAGGATGTTGAAGTTACTAAAGGAGACAGTATTGAAGAAGAGAGCATCAGGAGAGGAATTTGGGGAGTTCTTCAAGATAATATTTGGAGGAGCGGAAACAATGAGCATAGACAATGCGATAGAGTACATATACACCTTATTTCTGCTTGCTAACGAAACAACACCACGGATTCTTGCGGCTACAATAAAGCTCATAAGTGACAACCCTAAAGTCATGCAAGAGCTGCAAAGAGAGCATGCGGGAATTGTCCGGGGTAAGACTGAGAAGGAGACCAGCCTAACATGGGAAGAGTACAAAGCTATGACCTTTACCCAAATGGTGAGTGTATAATATTTTTTGTTGTACACCGCGAATCACATGCGTTGTAACTATTTAACTACGTATTTCAAGGTGTCTCGAAGTTGTCTTTAATTAAGGACATAAATATCGATGAATCTCAACGTTTAACCTTGTTGTTTTAGGTGATCAATGAGTCGCTTAGGATCACAAGCACGGCACCAACAGTATTTAGAATAATTGATCAAGAATTCCAAGTTGGTTCTTATAAAATTCCAGCCGGTTGGATTTTCATGGGCTATCCTAACGATCATTTCAATCCAAAAAATTACAATGACCCTTTAGTATTCAATCCATGGCGTTGGGAGGTGAATTTAATATGATCTTTAATCTTTTACTTATCTAATATATTACTCCAAATTAGTTAACAAATTCATAGAAATTTTGAACTAAATTTTTAGGGAAAGGACTTGGGTGCGATCGTCTCTCGTACTTACATTCCTTTTGGTGCTGGCTCTAGACTATGTGTAGGAGCTGAGTTTGCTAAGCTGCAAATGGCAATTTTTATCCATCATCTGTCTAGATACAGGTTCATTTTTATTACCTAATGACTGTGATTAGATTTTATTGTTGCTTGCACCTTGCAGCCAAAGTTTTTTACTTACATGTAATATATTATATACCTATGGTTTGAAGATGGTCAATGAAGACAGGAACCACAATACTTCGAAACTTTGTACTCATGTTTCCAAGTGGATGTGAGGTTCAATTCTTAGAAGACACTGAAGTGGTTAACTCGGCTGGTTCGAATCCGGATTAATTGTTGCGATGGGTGAAAACCATCTTGTTCTTGTACGAGGCAGTGGTTTGGATTTATATTTCTGTTAAATAAATAAAGTAAGAAAGGTACAATAAGACGACGAGTGTGCAAGATGTCTTCCTTTCCATCATTGGAATTACAAGATGGTAACATGTTGTCTATGGAGGTCGAAACTAACACAATCAAGATTTGTCTAGGGTTTTATTTTAGGGATACGATAAACGTGAATTCTCAAAGAACAACAGAAAGAGCGATGACCAAAGATGGTGTTCTTGATATTATTGATGAAAAGTATTGCTTTGATCGTACAAAGAGTTAGATCGTAAAAAGAAAAGTGTTTTTGCTTCAGAGCTTTGTGTAGTCTAAAATCTAGAGCGATATTGCTTGCTCTTCTATGAGAGTCTTGAGTCTCTATATATAGGGATGGTAAACCGCCTCTCCAGCGATATTCTTGGAAGATTTCCATTTATCTTGAAGTCGGCTAGAATATCGCGGATCGAGAGAATTTCCTTATTCTTCGGAGTCTTTTGGAAGATTTCCTGTTTTGAGTAGATCCTTTAAGAATCTGCCTTACCATTTCCGGGTATATCGGAAATGATGCCTTGCTTGGAAATGATACCTCTGAAGGTGAATATTTTCTAAGTCCTTGCCTCGGAAGGTTCTCTACATTCTGCCTCGGGCACTACATTCTGCCTCGGGTAACATTGATACTTCACTTCGGGGCTCAATGAGACTTCACCTCGGGTACGCTTGACACTGCCTTGGGACAGCATGTGCATTCGGCTCGGGTTGAGGCGAAAGGTTACCGCCGCTCCGAGCCGTTGCACCCCGAGCCAATCTCACCGGTGTCCTTGAGTCGATTTGGTCGATGTTCCCGAACCAAATCGACAGCGTATCACGAGCCGATTTGGGAGAGGTTCCCGAGCCAAATCGACAGCGTGTCACGAGCCGATCTGGAAGATTTTCCCGAGCTGGCCGTCGATGTATCAGGAAGGTTGTGGTTTGGCTCGGTGATAGTACGGGCTGGTTTGGAGTTACGTCCCGAGGCGACATGTCTTAGCTCGGACTTGGTGCGGATGAAATCTGACCCCAACAGTTAGCCCCACAGCTCGTTGTCTTGAGGAGCAAGTGACGAGCTTCACGATTGTTAGTTCGAGCAGTTTAAACTTTGTTCCGAGCCTATCCTTATACGCCGAGGCTATCCGTGTTTCGAAGACGATTCGTATTCTTTGGCGATTTATATTCTTTCGACGATTCGAATCCCCTTCGACGTTTCATCTTCTTCTTGCGTGTGACGATTGGGTTTCCCTCTCGAGAAGTGGGAAAGTTCTTTGCTTATTCCCGAGAATTTCGGCGGACTTGAGACTATCGTTGAGCCCACGCGCGCCCGACGCGCCGAAGCGTTCTATAAATACTCCTCTCGCGATTCACTTCTTCAGTTCTGCGATTCTCAAGCAAAAATCTAAAGGTTTGTTTCTTTCGCTCTGATCTTGATTTCCTTTACGTTTCTTCTTTTCCGATTTATTTCCGTCGTTGCACCACCGTTGCTAGATTTAGGTTGATTTTGCCGATCTCCTAGATCTTGTTTTCCCGATCATCCTCTGATTTCCCGAGCCAGAAAATGTCGCTTTCAGATTCAAGTGATTCAAACCGAGGTGGAAGTATTCCTGTTCATAAACGCAAGATGGTTTGGAGCAGCTCGGATGGATCCGAGGCCAGTTCATCAGGCCGACCTGAGCCGGACAGTGGAGCGGAGTCGTCGTCCGAACGACGAGGAGATCCGAGCCAATTTGTGGCTCGGGAAGACGCAATTGCTGATATAGCTCGGGATGAGGATCTCCCTGACGACCCCGAGGCGGTTTTGAATAGGAGGGCACGTCCTCCAGCCCCGGATGAGGCTGGAGTTTCTCGTTGGCAAGATGTGCCCGAGCTGCCAATTTTACCCGAGGTGAAGGGTGAAATGGTAACTTATGATCCAGCGGAGGGTGCCAGGCTCCTTCAGTTGGCGATCCAAGGCGCGATGGCTCAAAGGAAGAAGACCCGAGCTAAGAAAGTGAAAAAACCAGACCCCCCTGGTTCCACTTTGTCGACCTCGAACTCGCTTCGGGATCTAAAGGCGCGCTTTAACTTTAGCGAAGGGGTGATTCTGCGATTGCCGACCCCCAACGAGAGAGCCGATAATCCTCCCGAGGGGTTCTTTACCTTGTACGAAGGATTCTTCTACTTCTGCTTCCTTTGGTTTCCAATCCCGAGGCCAATCATTGAGTATCTGTGGTCGTATAAGCTTGCTTTGGCCCAGATTACAACCCGAGGCCTTCGCCATTTGATCGGGATTCTAGTGCGCGGGATCGAGACGTACAACAATGTCGGTCTTGATCATCTGAGGAATCTGCTGGAGATTCGACGCGTTCCGGGCTGTGCAATGGAGAGATACTATATTTCTCCTCGCTCGAAGCGGAGGATTATAGGCGGCTTCCCGAGCAAAGATGAGAAGTACACCGATCACTTTTTCTTCGTTGCCCTTGACGAGGATTGCGTTCTAGAGGGCTGCCTTGGGAAAATGATTGGGAAATGGAGAAAGATTGGTAGTTTGTCCGAGATTCCTGTTTGCTTTATGTTGTAGCTTGACTGTCTAAACTAATTCGTCTTGATCTTTTCTTTTTTGTAGACCGAGGCCCGAGCTTCTTAGATCGTATTCCCGAGGACCTTTTCAGTGTACGCGAGGAGTTGGCTGCTCGAAAGTGTCATTGGATCAAGCATTTTTCTCACGCAAGGGTTGAGAAGGCGTTGAGGATTCTTCACGGTGCGTCCTGTTCTACTTCCTCGTCTTCTTCCGATCAGAGGCTCAGTTATTTGACGGAAATGCAAGGAGTAAAAATGTCTTTGAGGGAGAGGAAGGCCGCCGAGAAGAAGGCGCGCGAAGAGGAGAGGGCGATCAAGGCAGCTTTCGGGCCTTTAACTCCGCCCGAGGCGATTGGGGGTAACGAGACGACTGTTGACCCCGAGGTGATAGTTGATCCTATGGGATCGGGGACCGACCTGACTGTCACCTTGGTTCGCCCCGAGGTGCCCGAGGGTATCCCGACTGGGGACGCTATTAACCGGGTTCCCGAGGCGGGAAATGCGCTGGTAGTTGGTCTGCCTGCTGGTGGTCAGACCAAGTCTAAAGGAAAGCGTCCCCGAGGGGAACATTCCGGGGACAAGCGCAAAAAATCGAGGAGAGCTCATAGCTCCTCTCGTCTGATCTACCAGGATAAGGTGGCTTCTGCCAATCTTATAGCTTCCTGCGCCTGGCCGCTGCTTCCCGCCCCAGAGGGCTTAGTCGAGGCGGAGCGATACGGCGAGACCGCGGCTAACTTCTTGAAGGTATTTCCTACCTTTTGTTTTATAGTACACTTGCTCGGTTTTATACTTAACGTTCCCATTTTGACGTTTTTCAGGCTTTCTCCTCAATGAACACGATGGTGCACTCCTATGACTCCGCGGCTCGTGCGTATGAGATGGCCAAGGAGCAGTTAGAGGTGGCGCGGAGCGAGGCAGAGAGGAAGGCGGCCGAGGCCGTTTTAACTGCGCAGAATGCCGAGGCGCTGGTTGCCGCTGAGCAGGACGCGAGGCGTAAAATGGCGGAGGAAAGTCTCCGTGCTCAGCAGAAAGCCGAGGCGACGATCGAGAGTCTGAATCGGCTGTTGTCTGAAGAGAAAGCTCTTCACGAAGCCGAGGTTGCCCGAGCGAGAAGAGCTGCTAAGCTGGAGGCGGCAGGACAATTTGCCGAGAAGATTAGAGCGACCGAGGCGAGGTTGAGCCAGTTTGATAAAGTGTCGGAGAGATATATATATTTTTCCCAGGCCAAGGCCAACGCCGAACTGATCGCGGAGCTTGAGCGCGGCAAGAAGATTGAAGATGAGAAAGAGAAGGTCATGAAGTGGAAAGAGGAGTTCGGGGATGCCGAGGCTGAGTACGCTAAGCTTGGGGCCGAGCTCCTTGAAGATTTGAAGATTTCTCCGGTGTCTCCTGTTTCTGCTCATGACGGGCTGGGAAACAGATCGGTTGAGAGTGATGCGGTTGATGCCGGAGTGGTCAATCAAGCGGGCACGAACTTGAACCCTGAGGCCGCGCAAGTTCCGGATGATGAGGACGAATGTGCCTGAGGCGTTTTCTTTTACTTTTTCTTGTAATTTCTCTTTTGTAAGACCTGACGCCTGGATGGCTTTATCCGCTCAAATATCTTTCTTTTATTTTGTTCAAGTATTCGGAGGAAATCCAGTCGAGTCGTTTTAACCTTCCGAACCGAGACCGTTTTAACTTCAAAGCCGAGAGAACGAACTATGCACCAATGTCAATGTAATTGGGTTTTGGTAAAATTGACTTTCGGTGCGGTGGAAGTTAACTTTTAGTTTAACTTCCGAACCGTGACGATGAATAGCATACCAGTGTTAAGGTAACTGGGTTTTTGCAAGTGTGACGTTAAGTTAATTCTCCCGAACCGTTTCAACTTCCGAGCTAAAAGTGAAATGGATCGTTCACCAGTGTTAAGGTAACTGGGTTTTGGTCACGTGGGACTAATCTTTATCGGTTGCGATCCGAGCTGATATAGTCGATTGCCAGTGCTTAGAAGCGGACTGGGGTACCAGTGTCGAAGTCAACTGGGTTTTCTGAAGACAATTTCTTTATGGCAAGATATCTCCGACCGAACTGTCTTGAATGCTTATATAGCGCGCTGTAACCGAAGCGGTGTAGTGAGCTCTCTGTTCGTGAACGTGGCCATCGTCCGAACGAACTATTGGCTTTGGAGGTCGATAAGATGACCGTAAAAGTTTCCGAGGCGAGTTTCGGGATCGATGTCGAGGTGAATAAAATTGAAAATCCAAAGGGTCGAACTTTAAAGGAAATTTGTTTAAAAAGCTTTAAGTGGGAGTATATACGTATACGGACCCACTCCCCCCCTTTTTTAATTAGGGGGGGTAGCTGAACTCGTCCGAAGACGAGCTGCCTACGTACCCTTTTCAGGGATCAAGCCACCCCGTAGTTCAAGTACATGCGTACCTTAGGTTTTTAGCGATAATACTTCCTTAGATGCATTGCGTTCCAGGATCTAGGTACTGCTTTTCCGTTCATGTTGATGAGTTCGTAGACGCCGGGACGTACGACCTTTGCGATCGTGTAAGGTCCTTCCCAATTTGCTCCGAGCTTTCCAGCGTTTAGCTCGGCAGTGTTCTGAAAAACTTTGCGTAGCACGAGATCTCCTTCGTGGAAGCGACGATGCTTAACGTGAGAATTGTAATACCGAGCTGTAGCATTCTGATAGTTCTGCATACGGACCAAAGCGGAATCTCTTCTCTCGTCGATTAAGTCCAGTTCGTCCAGCATCATCTGAGTGTTGGAATTTTCCTGCTCGGGAAGCAAACGTCTTCTTATTCCCGGGATCTCGGCTTCGGTGGGAATCACACATTCCGTACCGTAAACGAGGGCGAAAGGTGTTTCTCCCGTGGCTCGTCGCGGCGTTGTTCTGTGCGACCATAATACTCCTTCCAATTCGTCGGCCCAGCGGCCTTTCTTCGCGTCGAGGCGCTTCTTTATTCCGTCGAGAATCGTCTTATTTGCTGCTTCTGCCTGTCCGTTTCCCTGAGGATATCGAGGCGTAGATTTGCTGAGACGAATCCCCCATTTCTCGCAGAATCCTTCGAACCGAGCCGAGATGAACTGCGAGCCATTGTCTGTAACGATCTCGTAAGGTATCCCGTGGCGGCATATGATGTTCTTCCAGATGAAGTTTTCGACCTGTGCGTCTTTGATGGTGGCATAGGAGTCCGCCTCGATCCACTTGGAGAAGTAGTCTGTTAGTACGAGGACGAGTTTCTTCTGCTTGGAGTTGTGTAGAGGTCCGATAATGTCCATGGACCAGCGCATGAAGGGATAAGGCGAGGTGATGGAAGAAAGGAGCTCTGCGGGTTGATGGATAGTCGGTGCGTGTCTCTGGCATTTATCGCATCTTTGAGAGAACTTCTCGCAATCTTTGACCATCGTCGGCCAAAAATATCCGTGGCGTTTGATTTTTATGGCTAGGGCTCTCCCGCCAGAATGATTCCCACAAGATCCGCCATGTACTTCTTCCATGATTCTCCGGGCTTCGTTTCCCTCGACGCAGACTAGCAAGGGTCCAGAGAACCGCCATTTAAAGAGTTCTCCGTCGATCAGAGTATACCGAGCCGCTTTCGCCTTAAGCTTCCGAGCTGCCCATTTCTCAGTGGGAACTTCTCCGTCGGCTATGTAACTCCGGATGGCTCCGATCCATTTGGCATCGCTTCCGTACTCGGGCTCAACTGTGTCTGTAGTCTGTTGGTCTGGCAGTTCGGTGTCCATCTCCTCCGGTTCCTCCGTCTCCCGAGCTGATAGTACTTGATCTTCGCTACTGTCTTCGATGCTCGGCTTTTCGATGAACTCTACCGGTATGATCCTCTTCAGGTTTGGGTCGGAGGTCGACGCTAGAGCTGCTAAGGCATCCGCCGATGTGTTCTCGCCTCGCGGGATTCTGGTTAACTTGAACTCTCCGAACTGTTTCGCCAGGTCTTGTGTGAGAGCCAGATATGCTTCCATTCGTTCATCTCGAGCCACGTATTCTCCGTTGAATTGGTTGGCCACGAGCTGGGAGTCGCAGAAGGCTCGTAGCTTTTTGATCTTAAGCCCCCGAGCCAGCTTTAGTCCAGCTATCAGTGCTTCGTATTCCGCCACGTTGTTAGTCGCGTCAAAGTTTAGCCGGAAAGATTGCTCGAGGATTTCACCTTCTGGTGATGCCAAGCGGATCCCGACGCCAGAACCTTGTTTTGAGGACGAACCGTCAACGTGGAGGATCCAGACGGCGTCGGGTGACTCTTCTCGGGCGTTCTCTGTTGGCAGCTCGATGATAAAATCGGCCAGGACTTGAGATTTCGCGCATGTTTTGTTCCTGTATTCGATGTCATACTCGCTGAGTTCTACTGCCCATTTGGCCAGGCGTCCCGATTGGCTCGGACTATGCAGGATGGTTCGAAGTGATACGGGCGCCATGACGACAATTGAGTGAGACTGAAAATACGGCCGTAGTTTCCGAGCTGACATTACTACGGCGAGGGCGAGCTTTTCAGTTTGCGGGTAGCGTGTTTCCGCGTCGGTGAAAGTTTGAGAGACATAAAATATCGGCTTGTGCTCCCCTCTGTCTTCCCTGACTATGACTCCACTTATCGCCGTATCAGAGACTGCGATGTACAGGAATAATGGCTCGCCCGGGACTGGTTTCGCCAACACCGGTGGATTAGCCAAATACTTCTTTAGTTCCTGGAAAGCTTCTTCGCAGCGATCGGTCCATTCGAATTTCTTGTTCCCGCGCAGAGTATCGTAGAAAGCCAGGCATTTGTCTGTTGATCGCGAGATGAATCGGTTCAGGGCTGCGACTCTCCCGGTGAGACGTTGAACTTCGCGTTTGTTTTGTGGCGAGGGCATGTTCAGTAGAGCATCAATTTGCTTCGGATTTGCTTCGATGCCTCGGTGAGTTACGAGATATCCCAGAAATTCGCCTGATTTTACCGCAAAACGACACTTTGCCGGGTTGAGCTTCATGTTATGTTGGTTAAGTCGCCGAAAGCAGTCGCGTAGATGAGCTATATGGTCGTTTTCTTCGAGGGATTTGACTAGCATGTCATCGATGTAGACTTCCATCGTTTTCCCTAGCTGCTCGGAGAACATCCTGTTAACGAGCCGTTGATACGTTGCGCCAGCGTTTTTGAGCCCGAAGGGCATGACTTTGTAGCAATAAATACCTCGGTCTGTGATAAATGCTGTCTTCTCGCGATCATCGGGATGCATGAAAATCTGGTTGTATCCCGCGAAAGCATCCATGAATGATAGTAACTTGTTCCCCGCGGTTGCTTCCACTAAGCGATCGATGTGTGGGAGCGGAAAACTATCTTTAGGGCAAGCTTTGTTCAGATCGGTGAAGTCGACGCAAACTCTCCACTTGCCGTTCTTCTTTTTAACCACGACAGGGTTCGCCAACCAGTCCGGGTATCTTGCTTCGGAGATCGAGCCGATCTTCAGGAGCTTTTCTACTTCGGCGTTCACGGCATCTGCGCGATCCCGACCCAATTTTCTTCGCTTCTGTTTGATGGGCTTGAAAGATGGGTCAACATTCAGCTCGTGGCAGATTACGTCGATGCTTACCCCAGGTAGATCTTCAGCCGACCAGGCGAAGGTGTTGATGTTCTCTTTGAGGAATGAGATGAGCTCGGTCTTGATTTCCTCGGTTAAGTCGCTGCCAATTTCCACGCATCGTTCAGGCCGTTCGTCGTCGAGGCTAATGGAGATTACAGGATCCGAGGTAGGCTTCTTCTCCTCGCGCGCCTCCTCGATCTGTAATTGCTATAACTGTTTAGATATAGCCTTCTCTTCACTTCGGCCAAGTTTTGATTTCTTGTGATCGGTTTCAGCCTTCGCTTCGGTGACAGGGTTTCGGAGTTTATGCGCTGCCATGTAACACATCCGCGAATTTTTCTGGCTGCCCCAGATTGTTTTTACGCCACTGGGGGTCGGGAACTTGACGCAGAGGTGATAGGTCGATGCGACAGCTCGCATCAGATTTAGCCATGGCGTGCCCATTATAACGTTGTAGATGGTAGGTTGATCGGTGACTGAGAAGTTGACTACCTTTGTCACTCCGCCGGCTCGGACTGGTAATTGAATGGTTCCGAGCGTCATCAAAGTTTCCCCTGAAAATCCGAGGACAGGCCTCGGGGTCGGTATTACCTGTGACATATCAATGTTCATTTATCGGAGCGTTTCACGGAAAATCACGTCGATGGTGCTACCGGTGTCAATCAATATTCGGCAAACGTCATGATCTCCTATTGCTAACGTGATGACGAGGGGATCGTTATGAGGCATGTCGAGCCCGTTCGTCTCACTTTCCTCGAATGTGACTATGTCGTTAGGTCGGTCGAAGGGTCTCGCCCAGTTGCTAGGCGCCTCGGCTCGGCGCTGATATGCCTTGATTGCGGCTACGGTATCAGGACAGTACGGCGATCCACCCATTATGGTAAAGATTTTTTGCCGTGTATTATCTCGGTCTTCGTCTTGATTTTCCCGAATTCTCTTCGGGGCGTCCGTGTTCCTTGGCTCGGGGTTCCCTGCGGTGTTGGCCTGCTCGGGCTGATCCGGCTCTGGCTCCAGGTCCTTGAGCGTGACGTTCGTCCCGAGCTCTCCTGCTAAGAATTTCGTTGCTAATTTAGCGCCGAGGCTCCGACATCGTGAGGTGTGGTGGCCGAAGATTTTGTGGTGCTCGCAGTATTCTTGATCGTTGCTCGGTGGCTGATCTCTGGTCCAAGTGTAGGTTTCTCTTCCTCGCCCACGACCTCGGCCTCTGCCGCGACCTCGGCCACGAGGAGTGTCGATCTGGTAGTTGTGAGCTCCCTTAAAATTGCGCCCTTCATGATGTGTATACGTCCCGCTCTCGCGAGCTTTCTTCTGGACGGGAGGTGTTGCTTGAGTCTTCTCGGCTCGCGGCGTTTGCTTCGTCGGCTCGTGCCTCTTTGCTAGCAGCGCCATCTCTTCTTCATGGGCGACGAAGTCCGAGGCTCGGTGCAGCGCGTCGCGGATTGTCGTAGGTTTAGACAGGTTCAGCTCTTTTCTGAACTCGGACTTGTACCAGAGAGCTTTCTTCAGGGCCGAAAGGGCGGCTACGTCCGTGATTCCTTCAACCTTGGCTAGCGTTGATTTGAAGGTTGTGAGAAAATCTCTTAACGGCTCGGTGGGCTGTTGAGACAGAGACCACAGATCTGCGTCGGAGGTTCCGGGGTCGATGAGCACGGAGTATTCACTACAGGAAATACGCATATTAATAGCACTTTAAGGTAGCATTTTATGTGTTTCTGCTATGTTTGACTTATGCCTAACTTTTCTATAGCGTTTTTAAAATAGTAAACGCTATGTTATGTTAGACGAAAAAAATAATGAATTTATGCTTGAGTTTTGGTTTTCCGGTTGTTCTATAATAGCATATACGAATTGATAAACGTCATCGTAGGTTAACCGCGAATTAAAAAATTTCATAGCCCGCCAAAATAAATAAAAAATTAATTTTAGAAAAAAAAATCCAAGATTCAATTAGGGTTACCAAAAATCTCTTTTTTACTTTTCTTTACTTTCTTCATTTTTAACTAGCGCCTCCCTCCCAAAACTCCATTTCTCTGCAAATAAAAATCAACACAACCTTAATTTAGAGCTCAACCCTTCAACTTCTCCACGACACATAGACTCCCACCACAATCTCTTTCTCTCTCAAAAACATTCACCGTCTCTCCTCACCTTCCTTTCCTTCTCCTCTTTGTCTTTCTCCAAATAAAGCTTCTAGATCTAATAATCTGAAATTCACATTCATCATGGAAGGAGAATCTCGAAATTGCAGAATGGGTTGGGTCTTAGACCAAACAGCCACAAGGCTCGTCATAGGGTTCCAAGTAGAAAGCTTCGTCGGATCTCCTCTCAATCACGCTCGCGAATCAAATTCATCAAATCAAAGACCCAAATCAAAGAGATCTACGGAATTCTCCTTGATTAATAGCTGATTTGGTTGAAATAAAGAATAACCTCTTCTCCCACTTTGATTCTCGTTTCTCCTCGGAGCTCCTACTAATATTTTCTGAGCTAAGGTAACACATCATTTTACATGTCCCTCTTGTTTGTTCTTCCTTTAGATCGGTGAAATTTTTATTAATAATTGAGGTTTCCGATTTCTAGATCTATTTGGAGATTATTCTATCTATAATCAATCTCGTTCTTGAATGGTTTAAGTTATTTTGGTTGAAATTGCAGTTTGTGCTAGTTATGTTCTTAAGGTTGCTTTAATTCTAAGAATTTTTGTTAATGTAAAACATGTATCTCAAATTTATGGGTGGAGTCGCTGCTTGGCTTGTTATTTGGCTGAAAGTGATAAACTTTTTACTTTGTCTATGCAGGTTTTTTATCACTTGAAGAAATCGATGAAGTTGATACGTCTGCGTCGTCTTCGTGCATGTCTCCTCTGGCTGTTCCTACGACAAAAAGCTAAGAAAAAGAGAAAGGATTGAAGTGGAAGAAACAAGATGGAGAGAACAATGAGATTTGATGATAACTATCGTTGTATGAAACTATCTTTTAATTTGTATTTTTATTTGGTACAGTAATATATAGGTCTTTTATATCATGGTTTCATATGTAAATATGTCATTTATATTATTTTTAAATTGTCAAATTATCCAAAAATTAAAAAAGAAAATCTATGGAACAATTATAGGAATTGTTACATAAATAAAAAAATTATTGCATATTGTAAACGTTATTTAAGTAGAAAAAATTGCGAGATAAAACTGCTATTATAATAGTAAAAGTAACAGTAAAACAACGCTGTTATTAGATAATTAATAACAAAATATATTCGTTATCAAAACATATAACATTGCATAAAAAATATAGCAATACAAAAAAACGCTATCGGAAGCCGTCGACCTATTATCATGGGCGCAGATATAGCGTTTTCTACTCCGCTATCGTCTCGTTATATAGCGTTATTCGACCGCTAAGAATACTCAATTTTCTTGTAGTGATTGCTTGAGGAAGAGTGTTGACAGCTCGTCGAAACTGTCAATCGAGTTTCGTTCCAACCTTGAAAACCACTCTAATGCGGGTCCTTTGAGGTGTTCCACGAACAGTAGGCATAGACCGGCATCCTTCTCTCCGGGCTTGAATCTGGCTCGGGCCACAGATATCACGAACGACTTAATATGACACTTCGGGTCGGTTGTCCCGTTGTAGGTGTCGATTTTGAACTTCCCCAGATTGGACATCGTCGTTTCGGAAATTCTTTTGGTAAAAGGCGTATTCCGAGATTCTTCCAAAATTCGGTCGATGTTAGGTGCGGAGGACGAAACGCTATGTATCTGGGTTTTGACGAGCTTCATATCGGCTTCGGCCTTGGCTAGGGAGGCTCGGATTTTGCTGAGCTCGTCTTCTCTTTCGGACTCTTCGGCCCATCTTATGTTTTCTTCAGTTTCCTCGTCATCAGTGAGGTCGGTTCGTTCGACGGAGTTAGCTCCAGCTCGGGTACGCTCGTTTTGTGGATCGTCCGGCTCGTCTGTTGGGTCCACTGCATCTGGCTCGGTGGGATCTTCCTGATCCTCGCGTCTAGCAGGATCGGCTCGGGTCGCAGCTCTGGTGTTACCTGTTGGCGTTGTGAACGTAAGTCTTGTCGGGTTGAGACCAGGCAAGTCCCTCCGGGCTCGTGGCGGTCGAGTCTGGAAACGCGTAGTTTTGTGTTGCCCACGAGATGCGATTTCGTCGATTTGTAGCGCCAAGGTCTTGTTAGCTTTTTCTTGATCGTCAGCTTTCTTCTGGAATTTAACCATCATATCCTTCAGTTCGGCTAGGGTCGCTGAGATTGCTGGATCGGCTTGAGGGTTCGGAGGGTTAGGATTGCCTCCTCCGGCTGGTGGTGGTATCTGACGACCGTCCTCGTTCATCGATTTCTTCGGCGGTTGAGTTCTGCGTTCTTAGGGTAAGAGAATTCTAAAGTATCCCCACAGACGGCGCCAAACTGTGGAGGTCGAAACTAACACAATCAAGATTTGTCTAGGGTTTTATTTTAGGGATACGATAAACGTGAATTCTCAAAGAACAACAGAAAGAGCGATGACCAAAGATGGTGTTCTTGATATTATTGATGAAAAGTATTGCTTTGATCGTACAAAGAGTTAGATCGTAAAAAGAAAAGTGTTTTTGCTTCAGAGCTTTGTGTAGTCTAAAATCTAGAGCGATATTGCTTGCTCTTCTATGAGAGTCTTGAGTCTCTATATATAGGGATGGTAAACCGCCTCTCCAGCGATATTCTTGGAAGATTTCCATTTATCTTGAAGTCGGCTAGAATATCGCGGATCGAGAGAATTTCCTTATTCTTCGGAGTCTTTTGGAAGATTTCCTGTTTTGAGTAGATCCTTTAAGATTCTGCCTTACCATTTCCGGGTATATCGGAAATGATGCCTTGCTTGGAAATGATACCTCTGAAGGTGAATATTTTCTAAGTCCTTGCCTCGGAAGGTTCTCTACATTCTGCCTCGGGCACTACATTCTGCCTCGGGTAACATTGATACTTCACTTCGGGGCTCAATGAGACTTCACCTCGGGTACGCTTGACACTGCCTCGGGACAGCATGTGCATTCGGCTCGGGTTGAGGCGAAAGGTTACCGCCGCTCCGAGCCGTTGCACCCCGAGCCAATCTCACCGGTGTCCTTGAGTCGATTTGGTCGATGTTCCCGAACCAAATCGACAGCGTATCACGAGCCGATTTGGGAGAGGTTCCCGAGCCAAATCGACAGCGTGTCACGAGCCGATCTGGAAGATTTTCCCGAGCTGGCCGTCGATGTATCAGGAAGGTTGTGGTTTGGCTCGGTGATAGTACGGGCTGGTTTGGAGTTACGTCCCGAGGCGACATGTCTTAGCTCGGACTTGGTGCGGATGAAATCTGACCCCAACATTGTCGTTGTTGTAATTCACATATATATAGATAGGCCATGCTCTTTTCCGAGTCGCTGTGACTCATTTGAGCGATGGCAAAAATCAGTCTTTCTTCTTCATAATTTTTATTTTTTGTAAGCAATATTAAAACCAGCGAATCTGACGAGATAATTTTTAAAGGTTGCTGGCGTCATGCGAATCGCTAAAAAAAACAGCGATAGATTAGTGTTCCTTAAAGCTCTGATGATTATATGTCAAAAGTGGTGTGGAAAGCATGTTATGTTTAAGTCGCTCAAATGAATCACTGCGATTCGGAAAAGAACAGGGCCATTGTTATTACCTGAGTTAATATTCCTAGTGAAAACCAATCCTATTGCCGGGTTTGTGTTGTGTTTCTGAACATTGAAAAAACCCAATAAAAATGGAAAAAAATGTCAAAAAAATCACGAACTTTCAAATTTGGTTGAAAAAAGCGCCAAATTTTCTTTGGACGCTCTAAATCACTAACTTTTGTTGAATTTATTTTATTTTAATCATAAACATTTACTAACTGAGCCAAATTTAGACACGTTTGAAATGTTTTAACGGAACATATTAACGGACTAAGTCTCCGATGATAATCAATATTGAGTTTTTCGGTAGTTCAGTTATGGAGATAAGTAACGGAGATTTAACTTCGTTAATTTGTTTCGTCAAAACATTTCATGACGGATCTAAATTAGTTCGGTTAACAAAAATTTGTGATTAAAATCGAAAAGTCAATAAAAATCTGTTAATTTATATATTTGCAGATAGGTTTACGATTACATATCATGAACTTACCCGGGAGGAGTAGCATGCGAGACCACTCTATCGGTCTCCGAGATGGCCACAAATGCCACATTTGCAATGGTCTTTTCATGTAACGAGTATGCGGCATCGGCAATATAACTGGACGACGCACCAAACTGTTTTGCACGGGTTGTTGGGTCGTTGTAAAGTTCCATTTCTGAAACTCGCTTCTTTTTTCTTGGAGAACTACTACAAAAATTTGATTTTTTGACCGACAGAATAAATAATTGGATTTTCTTTAGTACCGAATTTAAAGATTTTGATAAAACATAATTATATTTTACTTTCCAAAATATTCGAGAAGCAGGTTGATTTTGATAAAACTGACATTGAAGTTCAAAACGAGGAAGTTAGCTTTGTTTTTGACTTTTGTGCAATGTATGATAAATAAATTCAAGCACCATAGAAGACTAGAATCATGGTGCTTTTTACTAGGTGGTTTTAAACGTTATTAACAATGTGGTGATTATTAATTATATACTTTGTTTTGTAGGTTTTCTTATCAAATCATCTTACAAACAAGGAGAATCATGTGTGCACTGTCTTTTCTCGTTGATATCAGTGTACGTACATATCACGGTCTATGGTGATGTTCATGGCCAGGTACGTTTTGGTGCCATCTATTATCCCAACATAATTTATTTTCCTTTCTCTCAAATGATGTTAATTAATTGAATAAAACTAAAACGTTGACAAACTTGTTCCATTTATAATGATAGTAGTATTAGACTACTAGTATTTCTTAACTTTCATTACGAGAAATGAAGTTTAAAGACAGACAAGATAGAAAAAAAACAAACTAAGACAAATAGAGACTAAGACATAGAGACGATCGAGTTCTGAAAATATCCTAGAAAGTACCATTGTGAAATAGACGATCGAGGTCTCATATTCCTATGAAGTCAACAAGTTTCGTGCGAAATCCATTCCCTTCGATGATGAACATTATACCAACAGTTTTCCTAAATAGCAGAGACTCTCTATTATATGATGTTTCGAATTTCAAAGAGGTCAACACTCTTAAACTCGGCAAAAGATCGTAACCATGGTAAGCTTTCTCGATCGATGTAATGTCTTCATCATCATCATGGGGCATCTAAAAAAAAAAAAACTTTAGCAATTCTTTGAAAACAAAACGTCCAAACAGTAAGAAATAGAAATAAATCGAGATTCTTGTAAAACATAAAATATTATTCTATCAAGGAGTCAAGCAATGATAGCCTAATTTTTTCTAATTCCATTATTTTTTTTTTTGTCTTTTTGATCGAAATGCATTTACTTATAGTAGAGTAGAGTTATAAAAATCGTATGCATTGAAAAGCACAACAGCCGGTTCTTTCGATAACTAAATTTTAAAAATCAAAAAGAAAATAGGAAAAATAGTGACATCTTTTCTAAGTGGAAAAAAAGTGAGTCAATGAACAAAAATCAGAGTAAAGATAGATTGAGTCAAAGAGTTAAGCAATAATAGCTTGATTTAGTTCTACTACAAACTGATCCATTCGTTGCGTGTGTTTAGTCGTAAACTATATTGGTCTAATTATTTTATTAAAAATTTTGTCCTTAAAAATAAATAAAAATGAATAAGTGAATAATCTTCTTAAATTATTTTCTTTTTCAAATTTTGTCTATAACAATATATAAAAAAAAAATATGAATTGAATTGGTAAAATTTGGTAATGACCTTTCTGGTGGTAAGAAACACTACGAATGTTAAAAGTGATAATAGCGACGGTAATGTTAAATGACAAAATAATTAAATAACTTTATATGTAATATTATAATAATATAAATATAACACTATCTCAATATATTAAATACTAATATTTTATAACTAATATCTTATATTTTGTGTGTGTGTGTGTACAGTATGGTCAACACCTTTAGTCGACATGGATATGCTCGAAGAGAGCCAGTGAGCAGATACAGAGTTGCAGAAAAAGATCTTGATCTCACAGAGCGGGGTGTAAATGAATTGATGTTGTTGGAGCAGCAGGCCCAGAAGGCTATTGTAACTATCGTGGAGTAGCAGGTCCGACACCATGACGACTAAAATCACGCGCTTAGCATGGCTTGTTGTATATTTTTTTTTGGATTATTATTTCTAAGATTAGTAGTGGTGGAAGTTACATTTAGAAAATTAATGCATTTAAGGAGAAATTTTTTTTGTAGAATTAGTAGGAAAATCATTCATATTATAAATGATGATCAATATGATTTAAATCAAGTAGTAAATTTATTTTAGTTGGGTTACATGATGTTTTCAAATGATTTAGTTTTAGTTATTAACTTTGATTTTACAGTTTTTTTTGGATAAAACGTAAATGTATTTATTACTATGATATTCAAATTTACAATTTTGTTTGTTCATATAAAATCGCACATAAAGTATTTAATAGTTAAAATTTTAATCAATTTGAAAGTGACAAACTAAATCTGTTTTCTACAAAATTATATGAACTACAATTTAAAGCTTTAAAAATAATCTTCAAAGATATTTTTTCTATTCCACTCAATTAATATTCTAGAGCTAGGTTTCATTATAAGGATTTCATCTTTGTAGGATTTACATTACTAGGTTGGATTATCTATCTTTTTAAGTAAATTATTTTTTTCTAGAAAACAATTTGAAACCACAAACCTTGAATAAAATACCTTATATGATTATCTCTTAGATCACAAAAAATAAATGTAACGATGAGTATACTAAATACGTTACAAAAAAAAATATTTGAGATATGAAAGAAGTCATTTTTAGAAAGGAAAAACTAAAACCAAAAACCTTTAATAAATTAAGACATTATAATGATCTTTATACTCCATCCATTATTTAAAAAGATATTTTAAGCTTTTGTTTTTGTTCATATATAGATGATGTTTTCAGAAATCTATGTAAAAATTAGCATCAATTGACTGTTTTGCCCTTATATTATTGAGACAATTTTCAGCCAAAAGCTGTAAACTCAAAGTGTTCTACGAGATATACATGCATCCAAGCAATTATCATTTAATACATTCAGTAACTCAATTAATTATTCCACCATTGTCCATTATAAATCTTCACCACCATCGTAAGGTGATTAATGTAACGATTGATATTTTTTCCCTTCCACCAAAAGTTTTTCTTATTTTTTTCTTTAAAATTGATGAATTTTCTTGAGAAGGGGATGAAGGAGGAAATGGATGTGAAAAAGATTCAATAATTTCATGTTAACAATTCCAAGGTTAAACATGATTTTGATTTGAATAAGCTTCCCGACGCAAGCGAAGATATATATATGGTTGGAATTGTTCAACCAATTCATATAGATTATTTCAACATGAAACATGAATACAATTTGGACAAACATCCAAACACGAAAAAGAAAGTATATGAGGTGGGATCTGTTCAACCAACTGGTAATGTCAAACATACATTTGATTTAAATAAGCTTACCGACGACGACGACGACAATGAAGAACGCTACCTAAACAAAGACGTTAAAGAATTTGTAAAAGATATGCTTAGAATATTGCTTTCCAAGT
Organism: Arabidopsis thaliana x Arabidopsis arenosa; assembly: GCA_019202795.1. Classification (NCBI taxonomy): domain Eukaryota; kingdom Viridiplantae; phylum Streptophyta; class Magnoliopsida; order Brassicales; family Brassicaceae; genus Arabidopsis; species Arabidopsis thaliana x Arabidopsis arenosa. The sequence continues at coordinate 8,340,924 of CM032919.1, read as the reverse complement.
ATTTTGAGAAAATGAATTAAAATTTTATTTTTATGAACTTTAAGATAAACTTCATCTTGAATTATCTCTTAAAAATATTTTTGTAGATATCAGACGTACTAGTTCATGATTGTAGTTGGATAATTTTGTTTCAAAATTAAAAATGAAGTGACTCGAATGTTTTTGCTTGATCTTTCCTGCTGTTGTCGTTATCGAAGTATCGTTAGTCAAATGACTACAATAAAATAAACACAATAATAATTCAGAATTTTAAAACATGAATTGTTTCAAAACAATAAACCCCCAAGAAAACCGAACAAATAAAAAGCACATTCGAACAATGAGTTCAACAATTTCAAAACATAAATTTGCTTCATGATTTGATCCGCCGATGCTAGTGTGTTCATTACGTCTTGGACAATTGAAAATCACAACTTATCTGAAGCGGAAGACGATCCTCTCTATCAAGTGTAGTTTTTTTTTCAAATGTGGGATTTTTTATTTGTTTGAACCTCATTTTTCATGATCTTCTTCATGCATGATTGAAGGGTTAAAAAAAAATATAATTTTCCTTTTGTGTGGGGTATTATCCAAATGATTCTTCCACGGCATGAACAAGCTCTACCACGGTTTGGAACACTTCTTATCTTGTAGTGATTGAATGGCGTTAAAAAATCCAAGATCTAAAATATTTAGATCCGGTGAATTTGGTGGCTGACACATCAAACGAATATCAAAACCATTTTTAGAAACAGCTTCTTGAAAATCTTAATCACCACATTGAACATGTGTCCTTGCATTGTCTTGTTGGATGAAAATAGGTTTTCCCCGATCTTCTATTGGCCATCTTTCATGGATTCTTAGAATGATTTTTCCAATCAAACATGATTTTATATCCTCTCTTTTCACAGAAGTTAATGCTTTCATCTCTAAAGTTCCAGCATCTCTACGTTTGCTTCGTCTCGTAGCAAGTTCCACAATAACAAACGAAAACACTCCAATTTCTACAGAAAATAGCTCATTCCTTCTTCACTAAATCTCGGCCGAGCCATCGCGACTAAAAACATCACCTTGCCAATATAATTCCTACTTTGACATGTACGATGTGGCACTTCTTCATCAGGAAGTAAATAATATTTCTGTGCTTTCTTCGTCATATAAAACCGTTTTTCGTCAATATGCACAATATTGTACATATCAAGAAATTTTGGTTCATGAGTCAAAGTATCTTTTAACAACATAGAGAAGCAAAAGTTTAGTCTTCCTTTCATATTCTCATCATTTAGACTTGGTTTGATAGCATTATTATGGTGTCGAATCGTACCTTCTTTAAGGCGCTTATGTAAGGACGAAACACCAATACCTAAACCCATTGATAGCGATCGAAGTGTCGTTCTCATGTGGAATGAAATATCTTTAATTTGATCCAAATCAAGTGAGATTCTCTTGGGATAACAACGTCCTGTTTTTTTGTGGGATACATTGACTTCTCCACTATTAGAAGTTTCTTTTGCTTGTTTCCAAATCCGTTGCACCGTTTGAATATATACCAAAAATAAATCAGAAACTTCTCGTGTAGTTTTTTTCTCTAACTTCCCATCATGACTTCTCTCAAGTAAAGCAAATATATTTCCCATATTTTCTTGTTCGAGATATTTTTCTATCCATGTGGAATCTCTAGTTGACCATCTATCTCCATATATTAACATAAGTAATAAAAAAAATTAGCAAAATCAACCATCTTCAACATAGCAACGACAAAAGTTTAAAAATATTAAATAATTGACAAATACTCCTAAGCTATGGCCAAAGATATTGAAAAAAAAACAGTATTTGTTGACTTGTTATTGTTGTAATACAACTATACGTAAAAACTTTTTTTAAAAAAAAAACATAAAATAATCAAAATCAACAAAAATTAACTAAAGAAAAACTTAGACATGTGTATAGAAATATCACAAATACAAATGGAAAACAAAAAAATATCATTTGTAATGGTGAGAACTATTGACAAAATACTCGTCAGAAAGACGCAGAGTATTACAGCTTCCTAATAATTATGAGAAACTGATTATTTTATTAAGAAAGAATGAAGAAAAAAAATTCAGACCTGGATCTTTTTCAGCAACAAATTCGTTGCACTCCGAAGGATTATATATTAACGACTGCAACATTATCATCTTCATTATTGAGTATTTCTTCGTTCGTTAGAGTTTGATTTAGATCAAACAAAAACTCTCTTTCTTCGTCTATGAAAGGAAGATTCAAATCAAAATTAGAATTCATTAATGAAATTGTGATCTTTTTTTATTTGATTCATTTGTTTGTGTTGTGTCGATATATATTAGCATCATGAGTTTTCAGTTTCGCTCCAATATAATTTTTAAATTTTGGTAGAAAATTCGGTTTGGTTGATTTGGCTCTAAAGTTCAAATTTTTTAACAATGTTACTCCCTTCGTGTGTTAATGATAACAAAGAATTTGACTAAGAAAAATAAATTGACCCTTTATATCTGCATGTGAAATTGTGACCTTATTAATGATTAGGAATAACATCTCATGGGATCAAAAACTCTTGACTAAATAGTAATATGCTGACATTTTCTTAATTAATTGTGAGAAAGTTAGAATAGGTATTATACAAACTTTCTTAATTACTCTGCATTAGTCTAAAGCATCACTTATTAAAGAATAGAAGGAATTTAATTAATAAGATGAGAAGTGATGGAAGTTCTATTCATATACATAATTAATTATGGGAGTTACAATTATAATAATTGTGTGTTTGAATGTCATTGAATGGATGAAAAAAAATTAATACATAATATTTATGATTTCAATTATAACTTGGTATTAAAGTGTGGATTTATATATGATTAAATGTGTTGTATGTGTGGTTTAATTGCAACTAAATTCTTTTTTTTTTCGGAAAATGAAATGTCAAATGGACTGATAAGGAGAGAGTGAAGCCTTACTTTTATATATAGAGATAAAATTTTAAAGAGTAAATTAATTCATCTTATTAAAAATAAAAAAGTCAAATACTAATTCATGCAATTTATTTAATTTAATTTAATTATAAAAACCGAAAATATATTATTAATTAGAAAAATGACCATCATTATTAAGTCAAATACTAGCTCCAGATTTCTTCAGTTCATCAACAAGATATCATACAGTCCAAACATTCGGAAAAAGCTCAAGAAAATATATAGTAATTCGTTAGAGAGCCAAATTAAACTGGTTGGTTTCTTAATTTCTTTTTTTTTTTTTTTTTTCAGTTATCAAGCACAAATCTAATGAAGCTAAACAAGAAAGCAACGTTTGCTCTTATATCTTTAGCTAGTTACAAAACCAGCAAATCATATAGCTTAACCCCGTTTATACTTTATGGTTGTAAAATAAATAAACGGACATGGGCATTAAATATTTCAAAGCTACATATATGCTAGAGCCTTATAATTGACCGGTGAGCCATGGACTCGTCAAAGCTACATGCGAGAGGAATAAGGATTATAAGCAAATATAATGTGGGGATGTATTGTACGTATAGTCAAAGGTGAGGTCATAATCTGACAAGCAGGAAATGATGCATTAGATAAAAACTTGGTGAGCAAGAATATTGATGAGAGGAAATGTCTATATAGAACGCATATAACACTT